>JAUIMM010000018.1:14285000-16887500 GCA_031769625.1 Taudactylus pleione | reverse complement strand
CCCTAACAGTACATGTTTTCCAGATCTCCTAGTTGGTGCAATGAAGTGCAGAGCTGTAACTAGACTTTTTTTTGGTGCCCTGAGCCAGAAAGAGCATTGGCACCCCCCTCTGTTTAAATGGGGAGATAACCGACCCAAAAACGGCCATGGCCTCATGGGGAAGAGATAGTTGAGGCCTGGGAATGCTGGGGATAAAAATAAGAGGAAGCTACAAGTGAGAATGATGATAAACAGAAAATTGACAGGCCCAAACAGTGCCCCCTGCCCTGCGGTGCCCTGTGCCATGGCACAGGTCGCACTACCCTAGCTACGGCCCTGATGAAGTGTATTCATTACTGGCTCACACATTTTAAAAGATCAACAGGTGGTGATAATCATTTAATTTGTGACACTGAGAGGATCTTAAAAACATGCCACTTATTAGTATTGTATGCTGTTTCTATTGTGGTCATCCTGGTGTGGCTGGGGAAGGAGGTTTCCAGGCAACTGGAAATCCCCGTGTTTGCCTATGGTAGCCTGAAGTATATGTGTGTAACATGTTGCAAGCTGATTTAGTATTGACATTGCTATTGCAATTTTCACTTTAATCAGTCTGATCTGTTATCATCCTTGCCCCCATTCTGAACGCTTTTTAGTTTGTTTTCTTGTTTGACAGAATATTTCATCTTGCTCAGTGGTAAGCAATGAAAAGCTTGTAAAAAATTTGTGAATAGGGGTGAATACTAATTTATTGGTGCTGAATATGAAAAATACATATTGTACTTATTATAAACCTGTATATTAAATAGCTTTTACTAATGGTTTTTCAAAAATGTTTATTGAAAATTTACCCTGTGCACATAAAATTTG
Organism: Taudactylus pleione; assembly: GCA_031769625.1. Classification (NCBI taxonomy): domain Eukaryota; kingdom Metazoa; phylum Chordata; class Amphibia; order Anura; family Myobatrachidae; genus Taudactylus; species Taudactylus pleione. The sequence continues at coordinate 16,886,651 of JAUIMM010000018.1, read as the reverse complement.
CAGGGCCTTCTCCTGCTGTCTCTCACCATTACATGTTAATCAACCCAATATTTGGTTCCACCTCATCCTGTACCGATAGTTATAATAAAAAGTGCAGCTAACAAAACAAGAGTCAAATACTACATATAATGGTAAGTTAGTAATATTATATTTTGGCATATTAAATGCAAATATGATTTCCATGTGTATTTTCTCACTGGATGTTGGGGAGACTCCAAACTATCATGGGGTCCTCATGGGACTCCCCTGAGGAGTCAACCCTTCCCATTCAGCCTTATCTTGGGGAATGGACCTAATGACTAGGAGTACCTGGTCCCACCACCCTTGATGATTAGCGGGTTCTCTCCCTTGGGCACTCTTCCTGAGGGGGAACATTTGAATGTCGGTAAGTATGATGCAAGTCAGAAAAAGAGGGGCAGCACTTGGGCTATGTCGTGGCTGCTACATCGTCATTGCCGCCCACCAGAGTTGGCCTGTGTAGTATGCAATGTTGTGGCTGTTGCTTCATACCATAGGTTATCAAACACTGTCCTTAGGTCCCCTACAGGTAACATGTACCAGGTCACCCAGCACAGTGGCAAACGCAGGATTTTTAGTGGGGTGTTTCTAATATATATATATATATATATATATATATATAATACACACACACACTCTCTATATATGCGAGACACACACACACACACAGCATTCAGTACATACACTAATACTGTAGAATTCACACACCATACATGCACATGCTGACGCATACACACACAGCATACTTCCAAAATACAAACACATAGCATACTCACAGCAGCTTTTCCTTTGATGTGTGGGCTCTGCTGCTAGCTGCTGACGTCCTCCTAAGTGCCGGGCTGCTGGGCAGCAGCGATCCTCCCCCAGACTCCCATGCTCACTCTGGGGGTCAGCTGTCAGTGCTTCCACGTCAGGTGATATGAGAGCCACCTGACGTGGAAGCGCTGAAAGCTAACCCTAACCGGTAGCTGAAGGGGACCTAGCCGCTACCAAACAGGCAGTGCAGTGGCCGGGCAGCTGAGCAGCTCCGATAGTGGGTGGCCCGCGGCTGGTAGACGGAGACAAGGCTGTCTCCGTCTCTGAAATTAGAAAAAGTGGCCTGTCATGAGAGGGGGTTTCTGGGTGCTTAGAAACCCCCCCTGCGTGCGCTACTGCAGCAGGTGCACAGGTGTATTCATTACTCACTGACACATTGTAAAAGATCCACAGGTAGAACTAATTATTTCACAAGTGTTTCTGTGAGGAGACCTGGGAAACATGCACTATTTGGGGTCCTGAGACTGAGCCTGAGAACCTGTGCTTTACACAATGATCAGGCATTTTCCAACTTCTTCTGTATCTTTTTAAATACATGGGCAATGCTATTTACATGACTCTCGCGTGTATACAGCCAGGGGCGTAGGAATGAAAATTTTCATGGGTGGGCAAAAGACCAAGGACTACTATAGAGCCTGGAGTCCTTTTTTCTCGCTTTTGGTATCTTGTTTTATGACCGTTGTAACAGTGACTGTAGATATACAAAGACTCCTAATTTCATGTTAATTTTTTTCAGTGTTTCTGGGGTTGGCCAACCCCAGTTTCATTGTTTGTTTTACATTTAAAAATTATTTATACATTAGTAAATAAAGATTACCTACCAATTGGTACAATAAACTGTTAGAAAGATTGTTACATTTAATTGCTCATCTTTACATTTTTCATAATCATTAATCTAGTTTTAATTCAGATTTCGTTAACAGCCTAATCTCATTTGACTGGGAGTATTTTTAAGCTATAGTCACTGCCTCACTGGTTATGGTATGTGCTATAATATCTGGTATGTGCTACAATGTGGAGACAATGAAATTGCTACTAACATTTTAAAACGTCCGCAGATCTCAATCATTCGCGCTCTCTGTTCCATTGTCATACAACTTACAAGAACAGCCCATGGGAAGTGCAGCTTCCTGGTCTCCCGTGTCTGCTTATGCTTACTGCAAATTGTGATAGCAAAATAAGTGGGGCTTCTAAGAAAGAAAAAAAGAAGTGTTTGCAAGAAGAATATGTACACAGAACAAACATGAAGATAACTTAATTTTTGGTTAACAGAAACGACAAAACTTGGCGAGTTCAAATAAAGCGATTATCGCCTCATCCCCCAAAATTGCGCGGCCGTTTTTCTCCAAAGTGCGCAACTTCCCAAATTTTTTGGGGGGTCCTTTATCATTGGGGGGGGGGGTGTCCAAGGGGTTCTGAAAGAAATCTCCATATTTTTAAGCAAAAATAGGGATTTTGCATATTATTTCGCCTGGTCTGGGATGGAGAAAATTTTGCTCCAGTTTTTTTTCGCCAATTGCGTTTTCGCCAGTTTTTTGGTAAAAATATCGCTGTTTTTTTTTTTTTTTTTGGCAAAAAAAAGGTCAGTTTTCGCCAATGGCGAAAATAACGTCCGTTTTCAACACGAATTTTAATACGGCCCATAAATTTTAAAAGCCTTCACATATAATTTTTTATTTAATTTACCCAACCAGCCCCAATATCAAGATAGTTAAATTCTAATTTAATAACTAGTCCTCCTTTTCTGCTAACTGTGCCACACAATTGTTGATAATTGTCGACCAGTCGTACCCAACCCAGCAGTGGCGTAAGTTCATCCCAGATGCCCGAAGGCAAGTTATAATTTGGTGCCCCTGTCATAGCCGCTGACACTGTAATGTAGCAATTTGCATGCAGACAGGCTATAGATAGATGAAGGCAGCAGCTGATGGTCTGACATGGAGCTCTCCGCTAGTGTAAGTTGGCTTTTCAGGTGCCGAGAAGAGGTGCCATGTATTAGGCGGCCGTGATGGTACACTCCCAGTACATAGTTACACCCTAAGTGGGGTGAATATGTTGTGGACAATGGAGGAGTTACCCCTTCAGTGCTGGAGCCCGGTGGCAGGCGACTCCATTGTCTCCCATAGTTCTGCCCCTGCAACCCAGCATGTGCTCTTAACTCTGCCTCTGATCTATGCCTCTATTCCTCTCTAATAGTAACCTCTCATTTCTAAAACTTCTCTGTAGCTGCTTCCCACCGCGTCTGACCAGTACTGCCCATCCTCCAGTTTTCCAAAATCCTCCTCTTCACCACTGAATCATATCCATTTGTATACGCTGGTTACAGTGAGATGTATTTTTATTTTCCACTGTGTTTGTTATTTATTAAAGAAGATTTAAGTTCAAGAGTATCCCAGTGACGAAAATAGCATTTGATAAGTAGCTGATATACAATGTGCGTTTTATCAGTATTGAAAAATTAAGACCTTTCAAGAGACCAAAATTTTTAACAGTTGGAAACTACAGGTGGTATTATTGAGCAGAGCCTTACTGGTCTTCTCCAGAGTCCTATTACTGTCCTACCCCAACCATACCACACAGTACAGTAGAGCATGGCATTCCAGACTGGTGAAGCAAAGTTGAAATTGGAGATTGTATAGCCTTAACTTCATGCCCGTTGTGGCCTCTTCAACTCTGGAACTCAGGGCCTGATTCAGAGATGGACGTAAATCCTGTCGCGACTGTGTCCTTCTGTATGCAGCAACTATAAAGTAAAATGTCATAGCCGTTAGGACTTTGACATACCCACCTGCAACTTAGCAAATCCTAATGCTTGCATACAAAGATGCAATCATCGGTCACAACATAGGCTGTTTGAATTTCTGAGTGTGACTACTCAGAATGACCATCGGAACCAAGACGCTGGAGCTTTCGCAACTGCGTACAGGATCTGCAGTCGCAGGCTGAGACACCGTGAAAATTTGTCAGAAAATGCCTGCATTTGATTCACCGTCCCCTGTTACCTCCCACAAGTGGTTCCTGTCTATCACTTTGCGAATAAATCCTCTCTGCGACCATTGTCACAAGACTATTGTGGCGCAGTGCGACTTGGCGTGTGCAATTGAAAAAATGTCGCCCATTTGCAGAAACTTTGTAATTGCTTCTATCTCTGAATCAGGCCCTCCATGCAACATTTTGCTGTCATTAGCTCATTTCTCGTTAGCCGCATATCGTTTAAGCATCATTAGCACAGAGGCATTCAAAAATCAGGCTCCTTTTTAAAAAGGAAACAGTGGCACAATTAAATCAGTAGGCTTTATTTTACTGCTATCCCCAGGGCAAACATGTCAACCCGCTGACGTTTAGGAAGGCTTGCAGACTTTTTTCTTTTTCTATAACATTTAAAGGTTTAATAGACTTCAACCGAATCATAGACCTTTATTAAAATGTCATTTTGGTGCTGCCAATTTTTATTCACTGAATGCAGCTCTGTCTGCCAGAGAAGTGACAGGTTTTTTTTTCTTCTTATCTTTCACAAATGAATGTTCTTTGTTGCTGTCTAAATCTGCGGCAGCATCTCAAGAACAAATTATTTCCTTCTATTTGCACGCCTACAATTAAACACTGAAGCCAGTTTGGGATCTTTTGATAAATATACAGGAAAGGATCTATTATCCGGAAAGCGTGGGAATTTGTTGATGCATTAATTTTTTACATAATTTAAAGTACCATGCCTTAAATATATAACAGTACATAAAAAAATCGCCCATTACTATCGCCACACTTCTCCTGGAATTCCTCTTTTTAATCCTTAAATTGTAATACTAGCAAAAAACCACTTTGTGATTGTGTAAATCTGCATACGTTTCTCACCAAAAAATCCTTGGTCTGAAAAATCTGTATATTTGCCTATTTATAGAGCTGTATCTGTATCTGTTGCATTTACGACTGGTTTGCCATAAGTCCTTAGCAGGGCCAAGGAGGGGGGGGTGGACCTGGGTACTGGATGGGGTGTGGCCAAATAGTGTAGGCGTGGCCAGGACCAATACAAAAAAAGAATATTTGCAAGTGGGCCGATGTGGAGGAGGAAGGGGGGGGGGGCTGTTATCACTGCCCCCTGCAGAGAGAAACTACTGTTGCTCAGCAGCAGTGGCCGCCCTTGACCCTCCGCAGCCCAGCTCACAGCAGCGTGTGCTGGGCTGGGAATGGAGGGTGGCTGCTCTGCCACTAACAGGTAAGTATTATGGGAAGGGGGGGTGATGGCCCAGGTAAGTAGTACCCCCTTTTGGCACCCCTAAATATCAGTGAGTACTGCATTTACCGTAAACTAGCTGCATATGACATATTTACCCTTACATCCTGGACTGCAATGCCCACATCTGCGATAACATACCCTCATGTTTCCCTTATTTATTTGTTTTAGTTTGAGTTGTGTTATTTTTAGTAATGCTCATCTACAAGATTACAGTTACCTATTATACATAGAAACTTAGAATATCATTCATAGTAGAACCTACAGGTCCATCATTTTTGTGTAGATTTCCTTTTATTTTACCTTTTTTTTTGTTTTTCCTGGGGTAATCGGTCACCTAGTGGTTTGTGGTTCCACCTAGGCACCCAAACTTACACGGCCATTAGCTTTCCCTTAATGCTAAAGTAAAAGCCAGATCTCTCGATTGGTGAAAATGAAGTCATAGGTTTATTTATTTAATCATAGATTGTGGGGTGTCCAAGGAAGAAATGCATCCAATCAGCTGCAGATCATAAACCATAACAATGGGGGTTGGGGTGCACAGTACCAGATAAGGGGGGTGACAGGGGCAGCACACAGATGGGCCCCTACACAGGGTCGGAGTGACCATGTCGAGAACAGGTGCTCAGCTGCCGTGGCTCAGTGTGCAGCATGCACAGCACAGTCAGTGCTGCTGTATACAGAGTAGGGTCTCTCCTGAGACCCCTCATCTGCATCACTCACCCTGTGATGAGGGGACTCGGGAACCACTCTGCGCAATATGCAGCAGCACAGACTGAACACATGGCTATAACAGCCAGAAACATTCAAGAGGTGTGTAATCAGGGGCTCTGGGGGGCTGTGGGCAGACTTTCCAAGACTATCCCGAGCACCATGCACTGTTCTCCCCTTCAGGCTTGAAACTATGGGGTTTATTATAATGCGTTATTAAATAGCACCACCAATTATGCAGCATTCTACAGAGAAATGTACTTCTGTGGTTACATTGTTCACTGCTAGTGTCATGTTAGTGGTATCTACGCATATAATAGTTTTGATTGTTTGAAACGAACTGATTTTAGTCGTGAACAATTTGATTGGACATATATGGAAGTGTGTGTGTGTGCCCAAACAATCGCATCTCTCATTGCATTCACAAACATTGTTAGGTTACAAAATGTTGATCTGGTACCTGGGGTGTAAAAAGCTGCTCTACAAAGGAAATCTTAATGTATTAAAGTGCTATGATGTTCCTAAACATCAATATTTTGGTTTGGTAATGTCAGATTCTTCTGGCATAATAAATAAACACCTATTGCAGTTTACTGTTAATGAGTGTGTCGTCATTGACAAACATATTAAACAAATTTACATTGGAATACAATTCCGTCAAAACAGGATTCCATTTTCTAACAAACCTTTCTCCATATCTCATTCTCCCATTCTATTAGGTTTTTATCATTTGAGTCCTTGAAAGATGATTTTGGTGGAACAGCCTGACATTTATAGTTGGTTACAGGTCCTGTGAATGCTAAGTGTTGAATCTTCTTAATATTACTATTCTGCAGTTCTGAGTTCATTGAAGAATGACAGTGGTTTGTGTCGCCATCCTATCATTCTTTTCTCTATACCAGAGCTATGAGCAATTAAGGACTGTGCTATCATTGCTCACAGCTGCATAAAGGAATTTGACTAATCACAAACTGCAATCCAGCCGATTGTCAGGGAATGTATCTCATTTTGTTACAGTTTTTTGTTTTTCATTTAACCTGCATTCTCTGAGGCGCTGGGCATCTATCTCCGTGTGAGACAGGAACAAAATGATAAGCCAGACAGGTCTTTTTGCTACTGATATTTTCCAGTCACCACTCTATCCATTCTGACTCCTATAATATACAGATAAACACGTGCATACTTTCCTAATAGCTGAGTGATGGCCGCTTAAGTGCATATTCCTAGGGTTTTTCTGTTGCACTGTTTCAAGTTGGTTTTGTTTTTCAATATCCTGGCTCTTTAGAGTAATATATTTTTTTTTAAGGTAAAGTGAAATTAATTTTTTTAAATGACATGTTTTTATTCGAATATGGTCCACATTATCTAGTTATCACCTCAGTTAAGAAAACAATATATTGTATTACATTGAATGTAATAACAATGCTGTCTAATCAGATAAGTGTTCAGACGTTGCTCATTGCACACAGCCATATTCTATCTAGATCTGTTCACGATGCCAAAGCAATAAATTTACTACTCTTGTTTACTTATAGAACACATTTTAATAAAGATCATTGGAGAAAAGGACATGGTCTATGCCGCAGCTTATAAATGCACAAGCAGTTTACAATAAAACAGCTTGGTAAAGTGCAGGTAATACTGACCTTTGTTTAGGGCAGGGGTCTTCAACCATTGGCCCTCCAGCTGCTGTGGAACTACACATCCCAGCAAACCCTGCTGCCTTTTTGATATAACAGAATGCTAAAACTGCGGCAGGGTATCCTGGGATCTGTAGTTCCACAGCAGCTGGAGGGCCAAAGGTTGAAGACCCATGGTTTAGGGGATGTTTTAAGACCTCTAAATGCTGTGCTGAAGCATTGTGTACTGCAGTGTACAGTCCTGTCACACTGTCTTATTCAGGTTATGAATAAGGGCAAAAAAAGGAGCAATTTTGCTCCTGGAATAAACCATGTTGCAGTGCAAGGAGTGCAGATATATTTATTTTTAGGCAGGCAGAGCAAATACTGGCTGCCTTTGCATGTAGCAAATAAATACTGGGCAGCTTTGTTTTTACACTGAAATTTAGAATTAAGCTAGTACACACCCCTTACAAATCTAAATATCACTGGTCATTTTAAATCTGCAAATTTGTTTGCTCTTACTACTAGTGATGTCCATACACCTTGAGATATAACTTACCATCACACAGACAGACCAATCTGATCTTGTCATTGACAGTCAGATAATTGGTCTATCTGTCTGATGGTGAGTATATCTGCTGTCTGGTCCGAGCATCAATAATTGCATCTTTCAGGCATACGGAAAGCTTTCTCATGCCCGGCATACCAATAAGGGCCGCCTTATCTCTGAATCTGAACTACAGTATCTAAATGCACAGAGCTATCAAATTTAATTATACCAATGGTTCCCAAACTGTGCACTACAGCTCTCTGGGGTGCTGCTTCACGGTCACCGGGGTGCTATGGTGCCAGTGGCCTAAACAGTCTGGCCAGTGTATAATTAAAGGTGACTAAGGGCAGTATTCAGTTAGGCTGTGAAAAGCCATTATCGGCAATAAATTCTCACTGATGACGTCATTTTCACTTTTCCCCATATTCAATTTCAAAGACTTTTTTTCGTAGGTGCGAAAAGTCTTTGTAGAAAAACGGTGATAATGTTTCACCATAGAATAGGTGGCGCTAAAAAAGTGCAGAATCGGGGTTTTGGGGTGCAGACTTAAAAAGAAAATACCCTGCACCCCTTGGAATGTCCCCTAAAAGTAATGTGTCAAAAATGTTTTAAAAGTTGAATAGGACACCCCAAAAACAGTGGTTTTGTTTTGGGGGCGAAAAAAAAGTTGGGGACAAACTTAAAAACGAGTGAAATAGACTGGGGGGGGGGGGGGTGTCCCCAAGTATGCGGCAGGTGTCTTTTTGGTTGCGGCAGGTGGATTTTTGAAGAATTTTAAAAGTACACTTTAAGGACTTAAAAATAAGCTTGCAACCATTTTCATGTACCCCAAATTTGATGTGACTAGTTATTTTTTTTTCAAAAATGTTGCTAAATGCTATTCTTCACCACTTTGTTAAAGACTCATTAAAGCACCTGCCAATACCATTTAAAACCCTAATTACCTTTAGCAGGGCTTTTCGGGGGTACCCATAGTTATCCCCCATGTTAGTACATCTTTTGAGGGGTGACAGTATGATTTCCCCAAAAAGTTACAGGACTTTTCGCTACTTAACTTTCCGCTGGGTCCCGTCTTTGCCGATTCCTAAATGGATATGGGGATACGCGGGCATGCGCCCGATACTTTATCCGCAGGAAAACCTGCGATGACGGCGAAAGGTCCAGCCTCTGACTTTTCACCTCTAATTGAATATGGCCCTAAGAGAAGATATGGAGAGGGGGAGAGAGACGGAGGGGGCAATGGATAAGAATACCACGTTTTTTTTCTCCATCTTTTTTCTCTTTATTCTTTAATTACTTATTACGTTATTTTGACCCACCTACATAAAAAATGGGACTGCTCGGTAAACATTACATATGTAAAATATTGCCCTCGAAGTTTTTTTTTTTCTGTTTTTTTTTTTCTGTTTTTTTTTTTCATTTTGTGACTACTCAGATTTAAATTTATAGTAAGATGATTAGATCTGGTCTTCACAGCATCATCCTCATTCAAGTACAGCTTTTCTAGTCTTTTATTATACTTCCTTAAGAAATGTACCTTGCCCCCCTCTTATTTCTGGCCTTTATAGAGGTAAAACATATTGGTGACTCATTAGAAAGAGACAGAAGGTGTGTCATGTGCAAATTGGATATGTTGTGGGTAAAGATTAATAAAATATTAAAAAGTGTGAAACAAAATCTCCACCTGGCTTCACATTTGGCTGCAAAACACTGTCTGTTTCACCAGTGGAAATTGGCTATGATCCCAATCCTAATTTGAGTTCTATTTGTTCCGTGAAATGTAATCGTCCTCTTTTGTTTGTTTGTTTTTCTATATGAAATCTTTTAAAAGTGCTTTCATTGTTGTTTATTAGTATCATTGTCATTGTTGTTTTTATTATCATTTTATTATGTTCTCTTGTATAACGTGCCAGCTTATTACACAGCCCTCTCAACGAGGGGTATCCTATGTACACAAATGATATACAATAAATGACATGAAACAATGTAAAGATGGTTTATGTCCAAATGAGCTTACAATCGGGGAACACTTAATTATTGTAGCTGAATAACAAATGTTAGCGGTTGGTGGGGACACATGTTTATGGATACATATACTGTGCTAATTCCCAACCTTACAGGTGCAATGCTAGCTACACCCTTATTCATCCCTCACTCAAATGAACACGATATGTTATCACATGTTTTAGAGTTGCTATAAATTAGTCGGGATTGTATTTTAAGGCATCAGTAAAGTTCTAATTAAATTGTTTTATTACTTATCAGTTCAACACTTTGGAGCCTTACTTATTTGCCCACTATCATAAAGTATAGGTTTCAGAGCTATATTTAGCATGTTTTCCTTTGCTTCCATCCAGGTAATCATCGTTGAAGACTATGCAGATCCTTTTGATGCTAAGCAGGGTCCAGGCAGCCAGACTACAGCAGAGATAGTGACTGAGAATGATGGCTATATGGAACCATATGAAGCTCAGAAAATGATGGCAGGTATGGAAAGACATTAGTGAGTGTATACATAAATTGCAGCAGGTGTTGTCTGTCTCCAGCAATTGATCTCTGCTGCTTATCATATGTTATGTTACCAATGATAAAAGCAAAGTCCGCACACCACAGGCTCCTGTCATAATGTAATTTGCTTATTTCAAGATAAGTAACTAAAGTAGCTGGGAAAGGAAAGTGGATGGACTTGAAGTTGGTCAGTGGGAGAGATGTGGTACAAATTGGTTACAAAGACTAAAATCTTTATGAACTCTGTAAATATGTTTTTCTTTTATTGAAAGATGACTGTAAAATATAGATTTGCTAATATGCTATGCTCATATCTCACAGGGGCTTAGAAAGAACTGCAAGGGTAAAAGCTTTCATCTTGTAAACTGCTTAATATCTAGAATAAATTATTTATATTGTTAATTGTTTGATGGTCCCTGTTGTAATTTGCATTCATCAAATGAATATCTTGTGTAAACAGAATTGGAGAATTAAACTGAAAAGGGTGTTTTAGTGAGTAATGCATGTTATGGGATATTTTAAAAAGCCCTTTTGTTTACTGGTGAGGGGATATTTATGGACTGTAGAAGAGATGATAACCTTTAGTAGCTACTAACAGCTTGAACGCTGACAGTTTAGAAAGTGCAGTCTCATATAGGCACAACAATGCATGTTCTTTAGGCTGTGATGTGTCACTGCTACCAGTACTGGGGATGCTATGGGGTTAAACCAATTATATGCGAATTGCGAGTAGCGAGTTTGTTTCTTGAAACTCGCAGACTTCGCATCGAAGCGCTCACCTGAAAATGCTCCAATCCAATTAAAAATGCCTATTCGCACTACTCGAAGTGGAGCGGTGCGAGTTGACTGCCAAATGAGATTTGAGAGAATTGCATGAAAAAGTGGGGAGACCATCCTAGACCCCCCCGCCCCAAAATGGATAATTTAATTAGCAGGACCATATAAAAGGCTGTTTCTGGGCATTAGGAAGGTAGTTTTTAAATGGTATCAAATGGATGATTTGTGTGTTTGAATTTTTATTTATTTAGTTTGAGATTAAACGAAAAAAAAAAATGATAAAGAAAAGTAGGAGAAAAGGTGATTTTGGGGTACTTTGAGGGCACATTGAAAAATTAATGATAAAAAAAATATATTTTTCAATTTAAAAACAATTATGTAGTTAAATTTTGGGTGCCTAAACTAACAAAGTTGATTTTGGGGTAATTTGAGGTAATTTTTTTTTTTTACCCCCCAAAAATGCCATGTAATTATTGGACTAATTAAGCTAATTGGAAAATTCCAATTACCTAATTAGACATTAAGGGGGTGTCCAAAGGGTTCAGCACAGTGTCCCAACATTTTAACCTTAAAATAAAGATTTTCCTTTCCATCTCTCACCCTCAGGGAGGTGCGAATGAAAAGATGCGAATTCAGTCTGAGAAATCGCACCTCGCAATTCGGACCTAGTTGTATTGACCCAAATGTGTCTTCTATACATGACTGAGGACCACACAGTCTGCTTATAAGTGCAGCTAAGTTTCTTTGTACTGTTTCTGTCATATTAGTTTAAATAAACGAATAACTATTACAGGATTCCAGCTTTCAAATAGTTTAATATATATTTTCAGATGCTGGTAATTCCCTTTGCACCCATTTTCTTCTCATTAGAGTGCCCTCAGCATTTCCTGGTGGTGTTAACGCTCTGATTGGGTAGTCTGTCACCTCCAAAAAGTGCTGCTCTGCTGAATGGTGAGAGAACTCCAGCTGTGCTCAGAATTAACAATATCCCTGGTTCCCTGCAATGGAAAATGTGCCAGTGCTGAACAGTGAGGCGTACAAAGCAATAACTAATTTGATTGATAGATTACACAGTGACAGCAAAAATACATCCATGACTTCTTTATTAGATCACACTTCCCAAGGTGTATTAAACTTAATCCAAACTAGTTTATCAGGATAAGTCTTTGATTCATTAACTGTTATTGATTACTGATGGCTCCTCATCAATTTCAGGTTGACTGCTTTAACTTATTAGGTTGTTCTGCTTCAGTGAAAATGTTTTCTCCTGCAGTTTCTTGAATCTTAATCTCACTTTCTGCACTAGAGCACTATTTATGATGTGTAGCAAGAAACGTGTGTTAAAGAGACGGTACTGCTTTTTTTGTTGGGTTAGATTTCTAGTTATTGGTTTAGCGTAGAGAATAATGGGAATTATTAATTATTTTTTTTGGTGGGCAGTTTGAAAAATGATGCATTTGTGTGGCCTTTTTTGGGTGTATTTTCAGGGTTTTAGGCAGTGTACTGTATCTATAACTTTTTGCATGAAAAAAATTTCTTCTGTTTCTTACAGCTTAGACATTTGTCATTGTAAGATTAAATCTTCTCTTGTTGGTAGGCCTTTCACTACTTTTTAGGCTATTTGTTGGAGACGCTCCTCGACATAAGGTTTAATCCATGAATTATATCCGCTGCTAATCGAGGAGGCGCCTCCTGCACGAGTCTCCCATGAATTGTTGTCCCTGTGGACAGTACACGTGGTGCTGCATAGTGACATAATGGTTTCTTCCTGCATCGTTTTATTGATACCCCTTTCAGACATACAACCCGGAAAATTTCCTGCTCAGACCCGGGAATTTCTCCTGTAAAAAATCCCGGGTATTTGGTCTAGACCCCCCTTTCACACTACAGTTTCTACCCGGGAAATTCCTGGGTAGAACCATTCATACAAGAGCAGGGTTTTTCAGAGTTTTACACAGTTTTATGAAAGTGGATGATAAGGTGTAGAGGGACAGGTGGGGAAAGTGACACAGGGACAGGTGGGGAAAGTGACACAGGGACAGGTGGGGAAAGTGACACAGGGACAGGTGGGGAAAGTGACACAGGGACAGGTGGGGAAAGTGACAGGGACAGGTGGGGAAAGTGACAGGGACAGGTGGGGAAAGTGACAGAGGGACAAGTGGGGAAAGTGACAGAGGGACAGGTCACTGAAAATATCTGCTCCTACTCCCTCTCCCCCCCCCCCCAGCCCCTCTCCCATATGCAGCATGTGTGAAAGAGCAGAGCAGTCTCCCTATACCTGTAGTTTCCCAGCGCAGCTCCGTGCAGCAGTGAGAATACGGTGAGGCTGTAATCTCTCCCTCTACTTCTGCCTGGTGACAGCCGGAAAGTTCCTCCGCTGGGGCTGAGGACAGGGAAGCCGCTGATCTCAGTGCTGCCGGCGGTGAGTATGGGAAGGGGGGGTGCTGGCACTGTTACCGGCGGCGCTGCTACCGCCGGTAATTACAGGGACAGGGGGGCCACTGCTCTCAGTGCTGCTGGCGCTGAGTATGGGAAGGGGGGGGTGCAGCTGCTGTTACCGCTGCTGGTGCCCCCTCCCCGGTGGCTCAGTCGGAGCCAGGGCCAATCAGAAGCTGCCTGGTGCAGCCCGGTAGTAAAATCCCTGGGTTGCACCATTCACACTAGAGCAGGGTAGTTTTCTCGGGACTTAAGTCCCGGGAAATACCCTGGTCAATTGCAGGGTCGGCTACCCGGGAACCTGTTCCTGGGTAGGTACCTTTCACACATACATGAGACCCGGGAATTTCAGTATGTCTGAAAGGGGTATTAGTGTCCACATTGGCTTCTGTTTGTAGAAAATCACTAGTCAGGATGAACACATTTTATTTCTGTCAGCTTTGACTGCTCTGCATTGAAGCTTTACTAGTCGATTAAGTGTTAGATAGATTTTTACTTATATTTGGCCAAATACATGAGATGAGTTTGCCTTGTTTCAACTTATTCTTAAGGCACACACATTAAATTCCAAATGTAGCAAATCCATTTTTTAATCCGCTCATATTGTTTTTTATTTTTATTCCTATAGTTGCATTGCATGCACAGTTTAAGTAAGGCCTTGAAGCCATTGCTCGCTCATGATACACAAACTTTAATCTGAATAATCAATGTCAAAACAACTGAGCAATTACATTGTTCAAGTTTGGAGTGTGTTATCAGTGAAATATATAAAAAGCAGTTTTAAGCTGGGTACACACTGAGACGACCGGCCCGGCAATCGTTCTGACTTTACAGACTATTTCCCTTGAGCCTAAAACTAGCAAACTTGAGCGTACGCACACTGCAGTCTTGTAAATGACCAAACAATATATCATATTGTTTAGTTGTATACAATTTATCATTGCTCCTGTACACACTAGAACAACAGTCTTTAATATCACTGGCTTGGAGATGCAAGAGGTGACTTCTTCAGAGGGAATGGGTATGAAATACCACCGGCCGCATGGCCGGCGGTTTGATTCCCGTCAGCAGCAGCCCGACAGTAGCAGAGCGCGACGCAGCGGAAGCCCGACAGCGCTGGAAATCCGATCGTGGATAGGCAAGTATCCATTACCCTAACCCTCCTTAGGGGTGCCTAACCCTAACTTCCCCCCCAAGTGCCTAACCCTAATCCCCCCTCTAAGTGCCTAACCCTAACCACCCCTTTCCCCGCTACCTAAACCTAAGTCCCCCGGGGGGGTGCCTAACCCTAAATCCCCCCCGGGGGTGCCTAATCCTAACCCTCCCTCCCCCTAGCCTAACCCTAACCCTCCTGGGGGGGTGCCTAACCCTAAGTCCCCCCCGGGAGCCCTAAACCTAACCCTCCCCCCCACGGCTGTCCGCTCGCGGCGCCCGGCATCACTACGATCGTGATGCCGGGCGCCAGTCTCCCGGCATCGGGGAAATGCAGGCGTCTACATCTAGACGCCCGGCAATTCACCCTTGCCGGGATAAGACAGTCGGGAAGCCGGCTGCCGGTATATAGGCAGTCGGCTTCCCGATTGCTTCCCCTTCAGAGGCCAAGGGCAAAATGTAATAGGGGGAGAGTTTTTAGAAAATGTGAGCGAAAACTGTCACATTTTTAAACTCAGCTAATGTAATAAAGTCACAGAGCATGCAAACTTGCATGTTTTTCTGTCTAAAAAAACTCAAGATTTAAACTCTCATCCAGGTGTTTCCTGTTTTGAAAATACAACTCAATCAATGTAGTAGTGTGAGAGTTTTACTGCTAAACGCTTACATTTTCTAAACTCTCACCCTATTACATTTGGCCCCAAATCGGAATGACCTATTACCTGGTTGTCCAGTTCGATGTACACACCTGGCCAGGGGTCAGGGAACTTTTTTACCTTATACCCCAAAATATATTTAGTTGCGCCGACGTTACCCCCTTGATTTGAAAGGAAGGAAATCCTATAGTAGTGCCCCCATATAATGCCCCTGTAGTGCCATCATATAATTCCCCTGTAGCAGTGCCCCCACTGTTATGCCCCTGTAGCAGTGCCCCCACTGTTATGCCCCTGTAGCAGTGCCCCCACTGTTATGCCCCTGTAGCAGTACCCCCACTGTTATGCCCCTGTAGCAGTGCCCCCATAGTTATGCCCCTTTAGCAGTGCCCCCATAGTTATGCCCCTGTAGTGCCGCTTGTACAAAAAAAAAAAACACTTACCTTAATCCCCACTCCTGCATCCACCGCCGTCCTGTCCGCCCGGCTACTCCTCGGAACTATGGGAGAGACGTCCTGACATCTCTCCCATAGTGCGCATGGGGAGAGCCGGAAGCTGGAGTTCAGAAGAGAACTCCAGCCTCCAGCTAACACAGCGCTCCAGGGAAGGAGCCGGGCGCCCGCTGGTAATAACATCTCTGCGGGCGTCCGGCTTAGAGCCTCCCTGCGGCGCTGGGCTGGAGGTCACTGGCGCCAGGTGCATCGGCGCACCTGGTTCATGTGCACCTCCAGTCCTGCATCCATAACCCCCAGGAATTTCAGTTTTACCCCATGTGGAGTAATTTACCCACTGCACTAGGCTATGTGCACCTTATTGCTAGCGATGTTATCAAGTTTGATGTGCAGCACAACATCAAACCTGACGACGTTGCATGGGAGCACGCATATTGGCCCTACACACACTGAGCGATGTAAGAGATTTGTCATTATGAAACGGCAAATCGGCCCGACATCGCTCCAACGTGCACCCAGCTGTATGGGTTTATACTACGGGTAGAGTTTAGTGTGAGATTTCAGAATTTCTAATAATTATCACCAAAATCAATAATCTTCCATGCATCTAATAATTATTCATTTTTGTGCTGTTTCCCTTTCTTAATCATGTAAGGATAAAAAAAAAGTCATTTAGTGTTTTTCTTTTCTGTGTATTAGCCTTTGGAGCTGCAGGCTTTATAGCATTCCGTGTCCTCAAAATTGCATGTAAAGTGTCCTTGCTCGTCTTGCTTCAATACACCATGCATGCAATATGCCTGGCGTAAATGAGCCGCCAGGTCCTGTGCAACTCTACTAGCATCGGGTGTCTTTTTTTTTTTTTTTTTTGGTGAAAAAACGTCTAAGATGCGATGAGGCTAGGACACACAAGGAGACTGTGCAGATTAATTTGATATAGACACTTGTATAGCTGAGTCCCTAAAACGGAACTTGGTGTGGAATAAAGCTGCAGCCACTGTATAGTAGCACTTTGCTTCCTGATTCAGAGACTTAGCCCACACACTGGACGATTTTAGGTACGATTTGCATGAAAACGACACATCGGAATGATACATTGTTTAAAAAACGTGCAAATCGTGCAGCTTCCAGGAACGATAGTGATCCGATGCGCGGTCTCGTGGGTTGTTTGTAATATCTTCAGGTCATACCTACTGCAGAGTAGATTTGGCAATATCGTTAGCGATTTGGTGCAGATCGTTCGTGTTTTTGCACCTGCGATCGATTGTACGATAAATTGTACAATCTGCGTCATTTGAGTGGCATTTTGCTGGATACTCCCTCTCTCCATTTTGTGCAGCATCGTGAGGAGACAGGAGTGGCAGCATACACAGCATTGACAGCATTTCAGCCCCGTGTCTACTGTTGGTATGTGTGTACTGCTGGCCACCATTGTTTATCCCACTGAACACCAATGTAGGCCCATAATGTGTATTTATTTTACCCCCCTGAACACCAATGTTTACCCCCCTGAACACCAATGTTTATATACACTGACCACCAATGTTTGCCAGGCTTGCCTATCCTCCCGATATGGCCGGGAGCCTCCCGATTTTCGGGTGCCGCTCCCGGCCCCCCGGAAAGGCAGGCAAGCCTCCCGGAAGTCTCACACCCTCCCCACCTCCCTCCTGAAAAAAACAAATGCAAGCAGCGGGGGGCCCGGTGACGCGATTCGCGCAGAATCGCGTCATCGTGGCCCCGCCCCCTGCTTCACAATGCGGAAAATCACGGCATTGTGAAGAGGGGGCGGAGTCACTATGACACGATCGTGCGGCTCCGCCCCCGGCTCTGCCCCCAGTGTGACCCAAAATGTCCGCCCCCAATGGCCGGCCCCGCTCCCCGCTATTAGCCGACAATCAGCTCCCTCCCGGAAGGCTGGAGCTGATTGTCGGCAAGTATGATGTTTGCCCACCAATAAAGTATGATCCCCTGTACACCTATGGTTGCCCACCAATAAAGTATGATCCCCTGAAGCACCTGCTTTATATACCCCTAGTTAGTACAGTCCATTATTTGAATTTAGAAGAAATCTTTAAGATAATCATCAGGTGTTTGGTTAGAAAATTATATATCGTGAACGATCTTACAATTTTGAAATCGTTAGCGACACACAATGATATATCGTTAGAGCATTGGTAGATCGTTTGTCAAAATGAACACCTTATGCATGATATCGTTTGTCCAGGACTGTTGGGGAGCTGCCAGGAGTTCAAGGGAAATCGTTAATGACATTGGATTGCACCAGTGTGTGGTACCTTTTGGTTGCACAAAGAAATACAAGTGATGCATAGCAAATTTATTAGCACAGTCTCCAGGTGCATCCTAGTCTCATATTGCGATGAAAATGCATTTTCTGCAAAAAAAGATGCCCAGCGCTGAAAAAGGGGCTGTTTGGTGTGACTGCAAGAAAGATGAGTGAGAAGACCTCTGTATATTAACTGTGAGTTGTGCTGGGGCAGTTTACTTTCCCAAACTGTACTGCAATTGTGCATGTCTCAGAAGAATTGGTGGTCTAATCCTTAACTTCTGCTAGTAACTCTGAGCCCGTGCAAGATGTAGGTATGAACACTGGGCAGCTCATAAAGATTTCTGACTCTGGTGTTGTGGTATAGAGGGCTATAGTATAGAGGTAAGTAGGAACCCTTCTATTAAAGAGTGCCCAGACCCCTGTGTTTTGGTTCTAAATCATAATCGTGTTTTGGTCTTTGAAAAACCATCCTCAAGTGTTTTGGTTTTGTATTTCTTATTTATTTTTATAATTTATTGAAACAACTAATATCCTGTAACTTCCATTTTTTTTTTATTTTATAATCCCAAGAATTGTGAGAAGACCCGAGTCAGGACTCTGGTCTATTGGAAACCCAAAAGTGAATCCGAACTGGGATTCTATTCGACTCTAAACGCCTAAAGTTTGGGTGTGTTCATTTTTCTCAACAACCGAACTGCTCATCTTAGTTAATACATAGCTTGCTTGAAGTAATATGAGGACTAGCTTTTTAAATTGGTTGTCGTGATTGGTCCACTTTTCTATAGGGGAAAATGGTTGAAATTCAAACTAATGGTGGCTGTTCAGGTATCTGCAAGTGAAGTTATTTGTTTAAAGAGACCCCTATATTTGTGTTACTGTATGGGTGAAACTAAAACACTTAAGTTCATTATATTCAAAATACCAGTCATGCAACATTTTTAGTATGAAGAAATATGTGGTATTTCACAGACGCTCTGAATACACAGTTCTTCAGGGGATTAGAACAGTGTAATCAGATTTTGCCTGGTAATAAAAATACATGCTTGTAAATTGTGGAATTCACACCGTCACGAAATATGTGAAATGAGGGCTGTCAGCAGAAGCTGTTCTGACCTTGTGCTTCATGGCATTCAGTTTGGAATGTTTTAGGAACTTCTGTAAATTATTGAAATTCTTATTTCTGTGCATCTATATACAACCGGAATATACAACCTGAATATATATGTTTTAATTATTTTTGTGTATATTCTTGTTTTCTACAGTCAGAGCTTCTTGTAGTCTATGCCAATGTTAACCTTCATAGGGTTAAACCAGGATCTCTTCTCTTATCTGTCTCCTACAAGTTGTAGTCATTGTCAGATCAAAAGAGCATCTTCCATAACCTATGACTCCTCTACATTATATAATGGGCTAAGAGAGAGGGCTTATCTTTAGCTTGTATAGGTTCTTCACCCTAGTATGTTTTCCCTTTTATACTGCCTACATTGTGACTGTGTGATTATATTTATAATACATTCCGTGTATACTTGCAGTGTGTTTGTGTATGTATATATGTGTGTATGTATGAGTATATATGTGTGTGGTTGTGTATAGATAGATAGATCTGTTCCTCATGAATGATGATCCATAGTACAATAGGAACCACACACAGAGTGGGTAGTTACAAGGCCACTCGCCAGGTTCAACTGCAAATCAGCATATTTTCAACTTTTAAGAAATAGTCAATCAAGGTCTCAATCTGTACACCAACGTTTTGGTCCAAGCATAGACCGTTATGAAGGTATGCAGCAGATAAGGGAGTATAAGTGAGTATTGTAAACTAACACAGTATCACAGACTATACATCAGTCAGGAAGCCAGTAACAAATTTTCCTCATCTAGCCCCTGATAGTGTTCTCCCCAGAAATTTTAGCTGTAACAGATAGATCGTTAATCATAGCAGTATGTGGTTAAGGGACAGATAACTTCTCCAACGTCACCACAAGGACTTGTAGCAATACAAAAAAAAAAAATACATATAACTATAATATTAATACCACTAACAGATGAAGTGAAAAACATTGATTGCCTCACCTGCCAAGGGGTGGGTTATATTAGGCAGCAAGAGCATCTCCAAAACGGCAGGTCTCATGGGGTGTTTACGGTATGCAGTGGTTAATATCTGCCAAAAGTGGTCTAAGGAAGGCGATCTGGCAACAGAGTCATGGACGCCCAAGGCTCATTGATGTCTGTAGGGAGCGAAGGCTAGCCCATCTGGTCTAATTCCACTACTACTACTTTAGCACAAATTCCTAAAAAAAAAATGCTGGCTATAATAAAAAGGTGTCAAAACACACAGTACATCACAGCTTGCTGTGTTTGTGGCTGCATAGCCACAGACCGGTCTAAGTTGCCATGCTGACCCCCTGTCCACTGCCGAAAGTACTGTACCTACAATGGGCATGTGAATGTCAGAACTGGGCCATTAAGCAATAGATAAAGGTGGCCTGGTCTGTTGGATCACAATTTGTTTTACATCATGAGGATAGCCGGGGGCCGGTGCGTCATACATGAGGAAGATTCATCCCATAGCTCTCCCCTGTTTTCTCTTCTTTTCCCCATCTTCCATTGCGGCACTTGTGGGTTGCAGCGATTGTGCAGAAAGAGGCGTTTCGGTATCTACCTTGTTAAGTTTGAGGGGTCTGTTTACTAAGTAGTGTTAGGAGTAGTGAAAAGTGATAAGGTGCCAGCCAATCAGCTCCCAACTGCCTTTTTCAAACACTGCCTGTGAGATGGCATTTAGGAGCTGATTGGCTGGCACCTTATCACGTTTCACTCTTCACTTTTCACTTCTCCTAACACTGCTTAGTAAATAGACCCCTGAGTCTGTTGTAGTAGTTGGAGCTGATAATGCAGTATAGGTGCATGCTAAGGCTCTCAATGCTTATTTATACAGAATTACAGTCCGGTGCATAAATATTGGGACATTGACAGAATTTTTATATTTTGGCCTCTATTCACCACCACAATGGCTTTGAAATGAAACAAACAAGATGTGCTTTAACTGCAGACTTTCAGATTTAATTTGAGGGTAATTACATCCAAATCAGGTGAACGGTGTAGGAATTGCAACGGTTTCTATATGTGCCTCCCACTTTTTAAGGGGCCAAAAGTAATGGGACAAACTAAACAATCCTAAATCTAACTTTCACTTTTTAATAGTTTGTTGCAAATCCTTTGCAGGCAATTACAGCCTGAAGTCTGGAACGCATAGACATCACCAGACGCTGGGTTTCATCCCTGGTGATGCTCTGCCAGGCCTCTACTGCAAATGTCTTCAGTTCCTGCTTGTTCTTGGGGCATTTTCCCTTCAGTTTTGTCTTCATCAAGTGAAATGCATGCTCAATCGGATTCAGGTCAGGGGATTGACTTGGCCATTGCATAACATTCCACTTTTTAGCCTTAAAAAAACTCTTTGGTTGCTTTTGCAGTATGCTTCGGGTCATTGTTCATCTGCACTGTGAAGCGCCGTCCAATGAGTTCTGAAGCATTTGACTGAATATGAGCATATAATATTGCCCGAAAGACTTCAGAATTCATTCTGCTGCTTTTTTCAGCAGTCACATCATCAATAAATACAAGGGAACCAGTTCCATTGGCAGCCATACATGCCCACGCCATGACACTACCACCACCATGCTTCACTGATGTGGTGGTATGTTTTGGATCATGAGCAGTTGCTTTCCTTCTCCATACTCTTCTCTTCCCATCACTCTGGTACAAGTTGATCTTTGTCTCATCTGTCCATAGGATGTTGTTCAAGAACTGTAATGGCTTTTTTAGATGTTGTTTGGCAAACTCTAATCTGGTCTTCCTGTTTTTGAGGCTCACCAATGGTTTACATCTTGTGGTGAACCCTCTATATTCACTCTTGTGAAGTCTTCTCTTGATTGTTGACTTTGACACATATACATCTACCTCCTGGAGAGTGTTCTTGATTTGACCAACTGTGGTGAAGGCGTTTTTCTTCACCAGGGAACATCAACCATAGTTGTTTTCCGTGGTCTTCCGGGTCTTATGGTGTTGCTGAGCTCTCCGGTGCATTCTTTCTTTTTAAGAATGCTCCAAACAGTTGATTTGGCCACACCTAATGTTTTTGCTATCTCTCTGATGGGTTTGTTTTGATTTTTCAGCCTAATGATGGCTTGCTTCACTGATCGTGACAGCTCTTTGGATCTCATATTGAGAGTCGACAGCAACTGATTCCAAACGCAAATGTCACACCTAGAATCAACTCCAGACCTTTTACCTGCTTAATTGATAATGAAATAATGAGGGAATAGCCCACACCTGTCCATGAAATAGCTTTTGAGTTGATAGTCCCATTACTTTAGGCCCTTTAAAAGGTGGGAGGCACATATAGAAACCGTTGTAATTCCTACACCATTCACCTGATTTGGATGTAATTACCCTCAAATTAAATCTGAAAGTCTGCAGTTAAAGCACATCTTGTTTGTTTCATTTCGAAGCCATTGTGGTGGTGAATAGAGGCCAAAATATGAATATTATGTCAATGTCCCAATACTTATGCACCTGACTGTATATAATGGATATCATTGTATATGCATAAAACTCTTAGTTTACTTTTCATTTTGCTTGAGTGGCTTGGACATGGTTTCTATCAAGGTTTATGATTTACATTAGGATATATCCTCATGTTGAAGTTTACAGAATGTATCTTTGGTACATGCAACCCAGGTTGTGGTCAGCCTGCATCACATGTATAATAAATAATAAGGATGATAATAAATACTACCAATTATAGTGAGGATAAATTATCAAATAAAACAATTATCAGATTAAAATAATAAATGAGATTGAATATACTAATAGAGAAGTATTCAAAATAACTGATGCAGTGACAAGTGAATGTGCTCCCACATTGCGTGCACTGAAAAACATGTGTATTAGCATACAGAGTTGTGCCATGTTAGTAGTTCTCATCCTTAGTGGGCAACATTTAGCTTAGTTCTTATTCTTCCTATAGATAGACAAGATACGTTGTAGCCACCAGCACCCCTGAACTGCTGCTCAGTCCACACTCTAGGTCACCAATCCTTTAAAGTACATATACATAAAATGAGTGGTCCACAAGCGCAAAGTTCCTCTAACACTTCCGGTCCTGATAATCCTCTTGTCTGGAATTCCTCACCGTCTCAGAAAGAGAAAAGAGAGGATGAAATAATCTATTATGTTCACATATCCTTCTAGAATATTCAATTTATGGAGGTGTTCTTCCCTTTGAAAACTCACCTCACACCAATGAGATGAGTGCCTATAAAGGTTTCTTTTATATCCCTTCCAGTCTGATCAGCATAGGTATTAGCCACATACATCAAGACCCCTCTTATATAAAAGCTTACCTGGGAACAGGTATCGACATTCACATAAGGGTAGAACTCTTATGTGAACGTCGATACCTGTTCCCAGGTAAGCTTTTATATAAGAGGGGTCTTGATGTATGTGGCTAATACCTATGCTGATCAGACTGGAAGGGATATAAAAGAAACCTTTATAGGCACTCATCTCATTGGTGTGAGGTGAGTTTTCAAAGGGAAGAACACCTCCATAAATTGAATATTCTAGAAGGATATGTGAACATAATAGATTATTTCATCCTCTCTTTTCTCCTTCTTATTCTTCCTCCCCAGGAGAAGCCCGGAGAGGAGAAGCATTTATGCGGCAATGGGGTCGGGACTGGACAGTTTGCCTCATTAAGCCCCGCCCCTCACAAAAAATTGCATCGAATAACGCATATTTAAACGGGGCAGGGCCAAATAACACAACACCGATTTCTGAAAATTGTCCCCATTTTGCCCCCTTCACTAGGAAGTGGGCATGATGCAGGAGAGCTGCCTACTCTTCCACAGGTGCTGGGTTTACCCAAAAAATTGGGAGCTTCCCGCAACTTCCGGGTGAGTAGGCAAGTATGGTGGACACTAATGTCAGCCTTATACTAGGTGCAAAAGATATATATCGAACAAATCTCTACCCTTATGTCCAAATAAGTCAAAGAATTATTAGTTCAGCCCACATAATCACAGCAGCCACTATCGGTACAGTTCTGATTTGTCCAATGTTCCTTTTTAAAAGTGCAAATAGCATTCCGCAGAGTCCATTTCCAATTCCTGTTTATACTATAAAAGTTTTCGTATCTGAAATTGCTTTGATCAAAGATATGTGCTTTTTTTCTTTAACTTATCGCTCTATTTGAGGAATTCGGAATGCCAACATACGATTACTTGTCTTGTAACTTGCCGCTGTTTTCATGGTTTTCCATCCGGTTGTTCAATATTCTGTTTTGAATATTTTGTGGCATAATCTTGCGCTTTTTATGTATTGAAAATTAGAACTGAGCAGCTTGTTGTCCTTGAACCCATTTTAAGAAATGTTTGTATGTATTTTTTTTGTGTATGTCACGTCTGTCAGTTGACCTTTTAAGTCTCCTGATTGGCAAATGTAAAGTCCTAAATTAAAACCTGTTGTCAAGACTATTTTATTCAATCCGGGTGTGGAGCGGGCTGCACCAAAATAACAGAGTTGCTCTGCTTTTTTGGGGTCACTCCTCTGGATGGTGTTGCATAGCAGTGGTGATGGATCCCAGGAGAGGCTGGGGGGGCTGCTGCAACACTGGGAAAGCCCTCAGTGTGACCACAACAAGAAAATAAAAACTAAAATGCACAACCCGGGTGCGTGGCTTTGTGAGCATGAGAGCATGTCCCCTTTTATCTGCTTGCCTTTTTCATCATACATTGTGACGCCACAGGTTCATTCTATGATTTATTTAAAGTTTGTGTACTCAATCCCCAAATATTCTTTGTTATAAGCCGTTTTTAGAGCTGGATTATAGGTGATGCAATCACACGAGGTCCCCACAAGCTAAATACCTCTCTCGCTGTTGCACCTGCCTCATTGTGTTACAATATGGTGAAAACTGTTAACAGAGTCATGTGCAGACGCACTGTCTAAGCATAATGGAGACTTCAATCTAGCCTTGTCAGAGCACTATAGTGCACTTTGGACTGGGTCAATTTCCCAAGTTCTCGAAAAGCTTAGCTTTCGGAGCTTGGCACAGATGGCTATTACCATCTGAAGATGGCTTTTACCATTTGAATATAGTAATAGCTGTTCTGTCCTAAGTATCATTGGAGAGAGATTTTCTAATTGCTTCCAATCAACTTTAATGCTCCTCCGGAAGCCAAGCCTAACCCCTCACTTTCTAACTCTCCTGCCTACAATTCCCATCTCTACTATCCACTGTCCGCCCACAGCCCCTCTAAAATGTTACCTCTTTTGAGCTGGGTCCTCTCTTCCTCTGTTGCTATGTAATTACGTAATCTGCGGATTTTAATTATGTATGTTTGGAAAGGTTTGTTCTTTTTTGTAGAAAACTCTTGTATTGATGCCTTGTTCCTCCCACGGTGTACAGCACTACACAACCATTGTGGTGCCCCTATAAGTAAATGATAATGATATTTTCCTCTGATCATACCCGCTTTAGGAAATCTGACTACATGAATGTGACTGATGGCTAAGAAGCAGGCAGTGTGTCCCAATAGGTTAAAATTGTTCCTGCCCAGCCTTCCCCATTGTTGAGGTCATCCTTGGTGACGAAACGTTTTACTTGCAATCAAGAAAAAAAAAAAAAAGTCATTGGATGAGAAGAAGTGCACTGATGTCTACAAAGCCAAGAAGTGTATATATTGTGCACACTTTTATAAAGATATTTAATGCGGATATGTATGACTGACAACCCATCAACCGTTTAGAAAATACTCAGATG
Source organism: Taudactylus pleione (assembly GCA_031769625.1). Classification (NCBI taxonomy): domain Eukaryota; kingdom Metazoa; phylum Chordata; class Amphibia; order Anura; family Myobatrachidae; genus Taudactylus; species Taudactylus pleione. The sequence continues at coordinate 16,860,619 of JAUIMM010000018.1, read as the reverse complement.
AACTTTGAATGCAATCTCTTATTTGGAGAGAGGCTCCAATTCATACCAGAAATTCACCCCTGATTGCACCCTGTACTGACGATTTGTTCAGGTGTGCTAAGATCAATATGGCAAATCAACAGTTACAGTTTAGATGGAATTTCAGGTTTTTTTTCTTTGCATTCTTACCCCTTAGACTGTGTCAGTTATTGTGATATGTATAGAAATAAAGGTATTAACTATGACCGGTTAAGAATTCAAACAGGTTCTGACATGCTGTTACTGGTAGATGTCACGTGAACTTGCAAATCTGACTAATAGATTCATTTCGTTTGTATAAAAGAAACTGTATATAAAAGAAAAAAGCCTGTGAGAGATTACAATTGTGTTTAGGAGAAATCCGGCATCTAGTAAATTGGCAGAGATGGGCCTGGAACCTCTGTGATAGTATGTCCTTGATTGGCCTGTGTAACCATTTAATGGAAAACCCATCATCAAGCTTTTCTGCTCTATTATGTAAAATTACGATAACTGAGTAATGAAACAAAAGCATTGGGAAATATTGAACCGAGCAACGGCAGCTGTCCAATCAGTATGTTATATACATATGGCGCTGAAGAGTGATTGGTGCTTTTGCATCTACATTTTACAATCAACTTTAAAATGGCTTTGGCGTTAGGTGTCAGCTAGAGGACCAATTACAGGCTGTGGTCTCTTGATTATTGCCTGTGACTGGTCCTCCTGCTCTCTGGAATACTATATTTCTAAAACAAATGGAACCTGCACTAACTACTGTATAACATTACAACTTTTAAAAGAGATTTATCGATCTGTTCTTGTCATCACAATGTTTCTAGTAATTCCACATACAGCAACATAATAAACGTAATGGGTATTATGACAAAGCAGTGTTCATTTATATTTATTAACATTTTGGAGAAATGGATGTATTCTTAGTCATTTGTAAGTCATTTCACTTATTACAGAAACCAAAACAGAGCAGATATTTGAAATGTACTTATAATATTCTTTTCAAATGTATGACATTCAATATTTTTGAGGCAGCCAAGAAAATTGGCCTGTCTTTGGCTAAGCCATTTGTGGCTTTCATGACATTGTGAAACATTCCAAATCCATGCGTTGGTGCACATGAATTGATGGAGAGCAACAGCAGATTGTGATATTGATTTTCAGTCTGTTATCAGCACTATATTTATTTGGGCAGATATTGGATCTGCATTAGTGTTTTTTTGTTTGTTTTGGGGGGAATGTTTTTGTTTTTTTAATTTAATTTTCGTGTTTGTGGTTTGTTGCAAAATGTATACATTTAAACATATAGTAAGATCATTCTCATTTTGTTCACTACTCACCAAATTCAGTAGTTATCTGTATAAGAAGAGAGCTATTTTAATTAAACTCTAGTGTGTTTACTAAGGTACTTTAGTTTACAAACTTGTGATTTTTAATCCTTGCTGTATAGTGGTTTTGTGACTTTAAATGCTACTTGACCTTGATAAATTGGGAACGCCAGAATTTCTGCCTTGTTTGTTTTGGCTGCCTACAGAGCCATTTTACAAATAAATAATTTAGCACTGCTGTGTTAAGTGAAGTGTATACATTGATGCATGCTTGCTTTGTTGTATAAGTGCAGTGCGCTGAAATCTGCTTTTAATACTCTATTGTGCCCATAAATTGGAATTTGTAGGTTTTAGAGGAGCAGATGGAAAAGACGGTGGGCTTGTGTAATTTCCCTGAGGTCGTGACATTTGTATACATTTTTGTGGTTTGGGTTTTTCAAGTAAACACCTCTGTTTTTATTCTTTGAAGTATTTAAAAAAAATATTTTTTCCGCCAGACTTCTATAACCTGACAGAGAATGATTGCTGTCTTTCTTGGTTAAGAATAATAAACATTGCAACAATCAATATTTAGCAATAAATATGGTTAAATGGCCAGAAACTTGTCTTATAGATTTACTTTGTTACATTTTTCTGCAGTGTCTGATGGTTTCACATAGTGGACATAAAGCTTTGTGTATTAATAGAAACTGCTGCATGGTCTTAAAATAGTTATATCATGTTCTATAGCCTTGTTATGCTTGAATTTTGAAATCCGTTAATAAAAAAAATAAAACTGGGTCAGTGAAATAAACCAGTTAAACAGATACATAACAAGCTACACATTTGGAATTACACATTTTTGAATAAACAAAGAGGTCTGTTAAATATATAGTGTATACGAGATGTCATGAAAGTCGTGCTGATCTCAGGATGATAGGGGTAGAGGCTCCTTTGTGTTCCCAGCCGCAGTGTGGGCCACGCAATACCAAATGCAGTCGGGGAGGAGGCACATTTTGGAGCATACTGAGGGCAGTGCAGTGGTGTGTGCACATATGTATAGCTATAACCATAAAACCACTCACAGGTGAAGTGAATACCATTTGAATATCTCGTTACAGTAGCACCTGTCAAGGGGTGGGAGATATTAGGCAGCAAGTATGAAGTTGATGTGTTGCAAACAGGAGAAATGGGTAAGCATAAGGATAAAAGTACTTTTGACAAGGATTAAATTGTGATGGCTAGACGACTGGGTCAGTGCATCCCCAAAATGGTAAGTCTTTTGGGTGTTCCCAGTATGCAATGGTTAGTACATGCCAGAACTGGTCTAAGGAAGTACAATCAGTGAACTGGCCGCAGTGTCATGGGCATTCAATGCTCATTGATGTGCGTGGGGAGCAATGGCTAGCATGTCTGGGTTGATCCCACAGAAGAGCTACTATTGCACAAATTGCTATAATAGTTAATGCTGGCTATGATAGACAGCTGTCAGAACACACACTGCATCACATCTTGCTGGTGCACACAGATATACAAGTATTGCATATCAAATTAATCAGCACAGTCTGCTGGTGAGTCCTAGTTACATCACATTGCGTCTTTTTTTGCCAAAAATGTAACTAAGACGCCCGTAGCTAGCAGAGTTGCAGGCATATCGCTCTGCTTGGTGTATTAAGGCTAGATCAGAAAGGACATGTCTCTATATTTAAAATGCTAATGTTGCAGATGGTTACAACTCATTAATCAAATTGACTCAGTCATGTAGCATTTTACAGTATTTATATTTCATTCATTAAAAATTGTAAGTTTTAGTGCCACATGGACAGCTACCGACACCGCAATGCACTGTAAGGAGATTACTCGCCATTATTATGAGATGTGACTAAAGGTGCATACACACACACCGATTTTATTACCAACGATTTTATGAACTATTTTCTGTCAGATTTTTTAAAGTGTAATGAATGATTTTTTTGAACTACAAACGATTTTTGCATATTAACTTAATGAAAATCGTTGAGTTGACAAGTCTGACTAAACTACAAACGTGAATGCACATGAACGATAATCGTTCATTTGACTCAGAAAGTGAACGATTTTTTCAAACAATTATCGTTAAACGATAGCGTTTAACGATAATCGTTCAAAAAATTGTGTGTATGCAGCTTTAAGTACTATAAGTACGTTTTATAAAGGCACACAAATGCTATTTATCTAATGGAGATACAGAGAATATATATTTTTATAAATGGTCTTTTTTGTACAGTGCTGGTTACAATCCAAAATTAGCATACCTGAAGCAACACAATAATATTGTGTGTGTGTGTGGAGGTGGGGGGGGGGGGGTGAAATTTCTAGTTCCTACTTCTACCTGCCAGTCCATACTTGGGGTAGGAGCACTTGTTTGGGATGATAAGACTGTAGAAGGGGTATCACGAAGGACCATGCTTACACTTTGGACCCCCCCTTTGACTCTATTGCAAGAGTAGCCCCAAAATAGGCAAGTACAGGGGGGGTGGGCCTGCAATTCTTGTTGTGAAGCCCCACCCCCACTGCACACTGTAATGATATGCAACATGACACAGCAGGGGACATAATTAGCTCACTTCATTAGGAAAGTGGGCGAGACTCAGCAGGGTCCTGGCTTTCCTTGTAGTCTAGAAAAAACTCCCAATAATGCCGGGTCTCTTGGACATTCCAGGAGAGAACGCTGTTTACAGTGTGTTAACAAATATACTATCTCCTACAGGAGAATATAACACACAAACAGCAATTATGTTCATATTTCCTTTTCTGCACCCACAACATAGAGCTGCTGAGTGTAAGGCACCTAAATGGTTGAGGCACTTCTGTCATTGCGGCTAGTTGCAGGTTTATCACTTTACCTAGAAAGAAACAGGCTGCTTATTCTTCACTAACCTGAATCAAAGCTGTTTGGTATTGTATTGCTTGTCTGTAGTAGGAGCAGAGGAGAAGGGATTTATGAAACTGTCATATAGCGAACTTACTGAGCAAGGTTCTTGGAAAAATAATGTTTCATAACATTTCAAATGCCAGTACTAGAAGCTAATCTCCTAGAGTAGAGGGCAGGCGTCTGCTGATGGTAAATATAAATCACCATTTTGTGTCCATTACAGCTCTGTAACATTGCAAGCAAGCACCATGATTTCAGGTCTCATGTTTGCAGTTTACATTTAGAAAATTGCAGACTGTACCTCAATGGGATACTGGAAAATTACATTTTAATATGTAGGATTCTTTCGAAGTGTCCAGTTTTCCTGTTTTTCTTGGTCAAGTCACTTTCTATAAGTGTACAACAGCAGGGCCCCAAAAAGGATGCATGGGGTGTTTTTATGATTTAAGGAAATGGCAGCTTATAGGACAATCCTTTCTTCTTTTTTTTTTTTTTTTCCAACTCCAAAAGTATGGGATCCCTTTAATGAAAGGCAACATTTATTTTCAGTATAGTTAGTGGTCCTTTAAAAAGTAATTGCTTCTCTTTATAGCCTTCATTTGATCTAACCAGTATAGCGGCTAGTGGCCTAAAATGTGTGGTCTTGAGGGACTTCATAAGCTTATTCTGTAAGGACCACCTTAAACACCCCCACGTTATCCCTGCTTAGGCGTAAGGTCATTATTTATTTTTGTTTGAGCTGTGCATCTGCTATCAATATCATCATAAGCTCTCATTTTAAACATTACATAATGTTTCTTAAATGACTATTTTATAATTTCATTAATCCCCTAAAGTGTTAACTAATGATTAATGTAAGTATGGCCTATGTCTATTCTACTGCCAACTATGTATTTATATACAGCCATTTGGTGCCTTTTGTAGTCTGAGAGCTATGAAAGTCATTATAAGGTTGACCTTGCTCTCTTGCGGTTGTTGAGCTGAATTACCTGCAGGACAAACAATTGGGCTGCATGGGACTGTGTAGGGAAAAACACTGTACTCAACATCAAGTAGATTATAAAGGATCTGCTGTTTTTACAATCTAATAGCAGGTTTGACAAAATTATTTCAACAAGCAACTCAGATTGACCAAAACAATTAAAAATTGACAAGTACTTGACTGCAATAAATTGTTTTTCTCCAATATTACATTATTATTTCAATAAACAGGGCAAAATTTACCAAGCGGCGGGTTCTAAACCCCAGCGGTTTGGTGGAGGTTTTGCTCTCTGCAGATTTAGTAAGGCCAAAACTGCTGCAATACTGCCGTAAAACCGCCATCAAAACACATTTGTGAATAGGATAGAACAGGGCTAGGGCTAAAATGACTAGACAGCAGTTTTGGTGTAATTTAGAACCCGCCCTTTTCATTCCAAGTTCGTGTGTGGTTCATATACAGACTCAGTCGTAAACAGATATACAAGTGTTGATTTTAAAATTAATCAGTACAGTCTGCTGGTGCTTCCTAGTCGCATCACATTGTGACTTGGGCATCTTTTTCCGACGAAAATGCATCTGACGCTAGCAGAGTTGCACTGGACCTGGCGTCTCACACTGGGCAAGTCACACTGCATGACGTACTGAGGCTAGGCGATAAATTTACTAAGAATCGAGAATGGTCGAGTTTAGTTTTTAATTTTGATTTGCATCGCCGAATCTTGGGCGATTTTCCAGTTTTTCATCTCAAATTTACTAAAGTGATTTTCGGTGAAAGTGAGATGGCCGATGGTGATGCAGATCGAGATATCTCCCCCGAGTTGCAAGTGAAGATGAGATTACTCACCCGAGATTTTCTCTGCAAATCTCCCCCGAGCTAGCAGCTTGCACATATCCGTGTGATATGTGTAAGCTGCTTGTGTGTTAGACCTGTAAAAAACAGGTTAAATTCTTTAAAAAATATGACATAGGGTCCCCCCCCCCCAAAAAAAAAGCCTAACCAGTCCCAGACTTGTCAGCCTGTCCTGGTACCTAAAATTACGGGGAACCAAACGAGAAGGGTTCCACCGTAATTTATGTACCGGCACCAGGCTGCAGGGCCAGCTCTGGTTTTTAGTATAGGGGGGAAAAAAAATGCGTAGGGATCTCCCTATATTTAAAACCAGCACTGGACCCAAAACTACCGGAGTGTAATGCCACAGCCCGGAGACCTTATTACCGGGTCTCCAGGGCCAAAGCATTATCACCCCAAGCCACTCAGGCCAAGTTGGGGATCTCAGGGGAGGTGGAGACCCCCCCCAAAAGGGTCCCCCCTCCGAAACCCAAGGCTTTGTCTGAAGCCCGGGGCTCTTCCCCGCACCCCTGGGCTGTGGCTACGGGGGTAATAAAGTGTTACATTTAAAGAAACTGTTGTATTTTACAATGTAACTACAGGTGCCAGCATGCCTGCCCTTTGGCACTTGTGGAACCACAAGTGCCAGCAGGCGGCAAGCACCCCTACCCCCACTGTAAAATAAATAGTTCAATAAAAACAATACACAGCTATGCCAATCTCTTTATGGCATATTGGGAGGATTGTGAAATTTGGCATGGTGATCAGCTGGGGGCAGGCCTGGTGTCCTGGCAACGCTTTATTGATGACATTTTATTTGTATGGGATGGTACTGAAGATGAGTTGTCTTTATTCTGCCAATCTTTAAATATGAATGACCAGAATATTAAGTTAACATTTTCTATCAGCCAGAAGGAGATAATATTCCTAGATCTGAATATATATATTAAGGATGGTGTTATTCATACCAAAACACATAGGAAAAAGACAGACTCAAATATTTTTATTATGAGAGATAGTCAACATCATACAAATTGGTTGGAGAGCGTACCTTTCAGCCAGTTTTTGAGATTGAAACGTAATTGTTCAGAAAAAGGAGTATGCGATGTACAAATGCAAGAAATGACTAATCGCTTTATCAGTAAAGGGTATTGTGAAGAGAAGATTAAAAAAGCGTGCCAAAAGGCTAATGAGAAAGATCGTGCTGACCTTTTAAAACATAAAGAGAATTTAAAGGATTGTGGAAAACAAAATAAATTTGGTCGTTTTTAAGTAATTTTAATTCACAATATAAGGATATTGAGGCTGTTTTTAAAAGAAATTGGAGAATTTTAAAACAAGACCCAATAATAGGTGATAAGATTCCGGATATCCCTTCATTTATGTATAGAAAAGCACTCTCATTAAAAGATAAGAAGTTCCATTGTGGTAAATAGGAGATCCAGTATAAGGAGTGTGGGTTTCCACAGGTGTGGCATGTGTGCCATGTGTAAAATTGTGAAAGGCCTTCCAAAAATTCAGGAGTTTACTGTTAAAGGTATAACTTACCCTATTAAAGAGTTTTTAACGTGCAATTCGAAAAATTTGGTTTATGCACTAAAATGCCAATGTGGTTTACATTACATTGGCAAAACTATTCGAAACCTTAAACTAAGATTGGCAGAACATATTTATAATATTAAAAAGGGGTTAGAGACCCATACTGTTTCTGCACATTTTAAAATAATGCATGGATCAAATCCCTGTTTTTTAAAATCATTTTGGGCAGTACAACAAATAAACCCTATCTGGAGATCTAGAGTTTTGGAGCTTAGGTTATCAAAAGCTGAAATGAAATGGATATATAAGCTCAAAACATTGGTCCCAAAGGGATTAAATGGGGATTTTGAGCTAAAATGGTTTTTATAAAAACTTTTATGTATTTCTGTATTTCATTACATTTTTAATATAAGATGGATTTTAATGTGTATTTATTGTCTGTTTATTCCTCTATATGTGAATTATGAGCACCGCACTTTATGGATATTTCCTGGTGGGGGATTGGTGCATAACCATTGCAGTATTGTATGGACATTCCCTTCCTTAATATGGAGAAATGAATACTTCCGGTGATCCATAGTGGTGGAACGCAAAAGGGGAGATCACCAATACATCCGGCACCGGAGGAAGTCTTAGGAAGTCCCCTTCCGCCGGAAGTTGCAAGTCGGACGGCCATGTGACTTCCGGCGGGGACGAACTGCGGAGGACGGTCACGTGACTTCCGGCGGGGGTGAACCCCGGAAGTTGGCAGACTTACAAGCAGGAAGTATTTGGTAATTAGTGAGGGTATGTTAGATGGATTAGGCAGGTATCCCACTATGCTTCTGACGAAGGATAAAGAACATCCGAAACGCGTTAAGCTAGTGGGACGGACACTCCAGAGACGTTGGAAACGGGAGAGCGGTGGACCTTGTTAGGTGGTGGCGGGTATCTGGAACCTTCTACCCCGCATGGTTTATGACAAAGAATACCAGTATTCCCTGTACAACTGACCTAGAGAGTGCATCCAATTGGTGATGCGATATGTCTGTTATTTTTAATGAAATGTGAGTGCAATATTTTTTTAATAAATTGTCTTATCTGTGGAACATACTGCACTATATTCTTTCTCTTCTTTTTGAGAGTTCTCGATTTAAAGATATGCACCATTGATGAACAAAGGTTGAACCCCATTGAGCCCTGAAAAGCACTTCAAATTGGACACTGTTTTTTGATGTAAGAATCTTTCCTTTATTAAACAAGACAGTGCTGGACTGGGATTCTAGAATATTTTTTGCAATACACACACCTTAGTTTATTACACACATACCTCACTCATACAGATGTTTTTGTCCCCTTGTCCCCATAGATTCCAATAGGAGTATCTGCAACAAAGATCCTATACTCACCTCCATCCTTGCGCTGGTCTCTGTAGCATCCAGGGGCGTCTTTGAAAAACAAGAAAACTAATTACGCGAAGCCAGACTGACAAGTATGGGTATGTGTGTTGCCACACATACTGATACTTTGCGAATGCCAGCTGGCACGGGAATTCCCACATCCCGCCAGCCAATCAGAGGGCACTTCACATATAGTGTCTGCTCATTGACTGTAACCCATATGGGTCCCAGCCAATGAGCGGCCACTACCTGTAAAGCAGCCACTGATTGGCTAGTGGCCCGTGAGAAATGTCAGATGACTTTGGTCATCTGTCATTTCGCGAGGTGTAAGTGTATGTAACAGCATATACTTACATCTGTTCTGTATGGTTTCGGGTAAGTCATTTTATTGTTTTGCCAAGACCCTGGATGCTACGGAGAGCAGCGCCAGGATGGAGGTGAGTATACGATCTTTTTTGCAGGTCCATGCACACTTCCCCTGAGATCCATGGCTTGGGATGATGATGCTTTGGCCCTGGAAACCCGGTAATAGGATCTCCGGGCTGTGGCTTTACACCCCGGCCGTATTGGGTCTGGTGCTAGTTTTAAATGCCCAATGTCAATTTAAAAAAAAAAATGTAACCCTAATTTAACTATTTACAGGCATAAACATACACAAATCACACTGATCTGTGTATGTTTCTGGCAAACTCGCAGCTCTGGAGGTGAGTGTTTAAAACTTTAATTTGGCAGAGAGTTTACGGTCATCTCACCTGAGCTTGTCATCCAGATTATTGATAAATATGAGAGATGTATCTTTTAGGTGAAAGGTGCTTCCGAGTTTGCCTGAAGGCGAGTTGATTTGAGTTGGCTATCTCCCCCGAGTTTTACGAGTGAGAAGAGAGAAATCTCGATCTCACCCGACCTTACCTTTTAGTAAATTTGCGAGATGAAAATCAATCCTTAAATCACCCGAGATTGTCATCTCGATCCTTAGTAAATTTACCCCTAGATGTATGAGGACACATCTGTATCATTACTTTAAATCCTTGCCAACCTGTGTGACGATCATGCCCAACATTGTTGTATGGCTTTGTTTCCTCTGATGCATCTTCCAATCCTAGTGATTATTTCGCAGGTATACAGAGCCGGGTGCAGTGGCGGAACGCCCGGAGACGATGGAGTCATTTGCCGCCGGGCACCAGCCCTGAAGGGGGCTCCTGGCTCCATTGTCATCCGGGCCAGCCACTGCTGAGCAGGAGCTGCATGGAGAAGGAGCGCCGCTGATCGGCGTAACTACGGAGGATGCAAGGGGAGCGGACGCTCCCCCTGCACCCTCCATTTGCCGGGCGCCCGCTGAGTGTGTTACCAGCTCCGGGTCCCGCAGTGCACTATGGGAGCGATGTCATGACGTCACTCCCATAGTTCCGAGGAGCGGGGGCCGGGGACAGAAGGCAGCAGCACTGGAGTGGGGATTAAGGTAAGTTTTTGTGTGTGTGCGCGTGTGCGTGCGCGGGGGGGGGCACTTCTGGGGGCATTACAGGGGGCTTACTACTGGGAGCACTACAAGGGGCTTAATACTGGGAGCACCACAGGGGGCTTACTACTGGGGGCACTACAGGGAGCTTACTACTGGGGGCACCACAGGGGGCCTAATACTGGGGGCATTACAGGAGGCTTACTACTGGGGGCTTATTACAGGCCCATCATATGGGGGCATTACTACTGGGGGCATCATATGGGGGCACTACAGTGGCATTACTACTGGGGGCATCATATGGGGGCACTACATGGGCCTTACTACTGGGGACACTGCATAGGGGGACCAATACTGGGGGGCACTACATAGGCGGGCACTGCATAGGGGGACTTCTACTGAGGGCACTGCATGGGGGCACCACTGCTTCGGCATTGTATAAAAGGAACCACATAGGGGGGGCGGCGGCAGCTGGGGCTGGGGGGGCGGTAAACTTTAATTTGGGGGGGCACCAACATTTATCTTGCCTCCGGGCACCTGGGATGAAGTTACGCCACTGGCCGGGTGTTAGTCACATTCTAGTGTGCAGAAAGGAAGTATGGGTTATCATGTTACCACAATTATAATTCATGTCACTTGAAATGAATAGTTTAAACAATTAAAAAAATGTATTTGTTATTAACTGTGGCTAGTATAAAGGTCTGCATAAGTTGACATAGTTTTATGCTATCGCTCGGTATAAACTATAAGCAAATCTGTTGGCTTTTATATAACCCACCTTTTATCTGCTCTTGCTTTTTCAAACCCTGTCTGCTCAATGCTGATATACCAGACATGTAGTAGCATCAGGACAGCCCCTGCCACAGCCTACAGTGTAATTGGTGAGTTATATCTGTCTCACAATAAATTAGCAGGACTTCATGGAAATTCAGTTAGGGGACCCTGACAAAAACATGTTTATTTTATTTGCCTAGAGATGTAGCACCTTTTGCAGAAGCCAGACAAAATGCTTCAACAAAAATAGTTATCTTTACAACGGTTAATATATACTTTGACCAAATACAAATGAAAAAAATGGAAATACTGGTTTGGGGTTTGGAAAGGGAGTGGTTGAGAGACGTGTTTAAAAATTCAGAACCATTGTGCATCTAATTCTAGAGCATTCTAAATGAATTTATGCCCTTTCAGATTATCATCTAGCCTCCCTACCTGAGCGGAAAATGGCTCGATCTGTCTGATTGGGCCTATTAGTGCCGGGCTTGAGCAGTCATATCTGTCAGTGCATTCATTTATAACTATTCTATAGTGAAGCTGTTTGCAGACTAGTATTGTAAATGATGTGCATTTTGCTGTATTACAAAACCAGTTCAATGCACTGTAATGGTGTAACATGCCTCTGCATGCTGGTCTTCCCCTATAGAAATCTTTCTATTACTTTCATCAGCTCAACATGAAATTGTCAGGCTTGAGGTCACTGTGTTCAGTTGTCTTTTTTTCCCTTAGCTCCCAGCCTCCTTCCTGATTTCTTCAGGGACCACTTTTAAGTTGAGTTGATCACATTCCCATTTCTGAGGTCACCACTGCACCATGCCCCTAGAAAGGAATCTTGCAGCATTTAAAATTCTGTCATCTGCTATTGTATCTTACTCCTTGCTGCTACCAGGCAGAGAGTGATTACATATTCTGATTTCATTGATGCTACATATTATAAAATTATTATTTTTAAACAATCTTATTGAATATTGTATCCTATTAATGTTAAACTTTATAGTTCCAAATGCTGGACACTTTAGCAATGTTGTGTTAATGTAGTATTTACAGCAACATAACGAGGAATAATTAAAAATGTACTTGATGAGATACCTTGTATAGATTAATAACTGCCAGCCTTGTCCTGAAAGTAGTTAAGACAAATATTACGCACAATCGCACACTACATGCCCAGTACGCCCATAGTGCAAGTCTTGTGCCCTCCTCTAAGAGCACCCTTTCCTTGCTCTGTGTGCCATACTGAGCAGGTACATACTCTATTTCCAAACTCCCTTTTAGATGAGCATTTAATGTACATTCATTCATGTATTGCAAAGCTGCCCTATAGAATAGTGTACTAGCCCATGAGCATTCTGATTAAGGGGTCTATTTAGTAAAATCTACTTAGATAGACATCTGTTTAGCAATTTATTGCAGTTATTTTATTACCATACTTAAATCAAAGCCGCTGCCAACTGAGTTGTGTTTTTTCTTTTGTACCTGCAAAAGAAGTCTGCATCCTTGTTATGCCACTGTGCACGCGCTGGCTAGCCTCGGTGACATCATATGTTAATTGGAAGCCAGCCTGGAGAGGGCTGAAGACAAAGAGCAAGCGGGGTGCGGAGAACTGGCTGGAGAGTGGAGAAAAGCAGGAGGAGAACGCCTTTTCCCTGCTTTCCTCCATTTAAGCAGGAAAAAATGCATATTAGCGCCATCTCTGGATGGGGTTATGTTTGTTAAAAAGATTTGCTTCTCTCATCCATATAAATAATGTTCCTGTACATTCCCATTAAACACATTGGAGATTGCAGGATCAAAACCAGAGAAATGAAGAGGCAGAGAAATCTTATTTTTCTGCACTTTTCTACATTTAGAGAAAAGTATAGCTTTCTCCAGGAAAGATGCTGTAGAGAAGCCATTGTAGTCTATTAAATAGACCTCTTAGGACCAGATACAATTAGTTGCGACAATTACAGCTCAAGGAAAAGTGCTAGTAGCCTCGAACTTCTACGCCCAGAGCTATTCAAGTATAAAACCTTTTTCTCGCTCTGTAGATCCACCGCTAATGCATGTTAATCCATAGATTCCAGTATAATGTGTTTGTGGCACCTGCGATAAGGGCACTTACCACGGATTCTGTTCGGGACTCACTCAGGCTCAAACAGTAATTTGCGTTAAGTGCAGTATGTGGGCTGCAATTGAATAGCCCCGGCCACTGCATTAGCCTACGATTAATTACCGGGTCTAATTGAATCTGGCCCTTAATCTTTTTTGAAATCTGGAGAAAACTATTAAAACTGATGCAAAATGTGTACAATTCCATACCTTCCCACCATCCTGATTTCAGGGGACATTTTTGTGTGTATGTGCGGGTTTAGTTTTTCCCTGGGGTTTGGCAGTGTTTTTAAGTTTTGTGTGTTTGTTTGTGTTTGGTTTTGTTTTGTTTTTGTGCAAAAATCTGTTTACTACCCCAGCCCAATTCTGCGCTCCCAAATAGTCACAGTAGGTATACAGACTTTTTTTAATTTGAGAGTTGCATTATGAGATTGTACTCATTTGAAGGGGCTGCACTGAAATTTGGGAAAAATTAGACAAGTCTGTGTGTAGAGGGGACGTGGTGCTCAGATGCTGATGCATACATGACTGGCTGTCAGATTGCCGGTGCCAGAATCCCAAATGGTTTGCAGTACAGTCACCCAGAGGTCTATCTAACCCTTCCCCTATTGCCTAACCCCTAACCGTCCCTTAACTCTAAGGGGTATATTTACTAAAATGAGTGTTTTTAGAAGTGAGTTTTAAAAGTGATGTTGCCCATAGCAACCAATCAGATTCTACTTAACATTTAACTAGCAACTTCTAGAAGATAAGTAGAATCTGATTGGTTGCTATGGGCAACATCACTTTTAAAACTCACTTCTAAAAACTCACTTTAGTAAATTTACGCCTTATACTTACCATGGGTATATCAATGGTCGGGATGCCGGTGCCAGGATTCTGACCCCTTCTGGGATTCTGGCATCCGCATTCTGAGCACCGGTATCCGGATTGTCGGGATGCCAACTACATTCCTCATGTAGCAGGTATGGTCACATAGGGAATGAGCAATTTTCTACAGTGCACATGCCCCCACATGTCCTCTGTAGTTATACCCCTCCCCACAGGCACACATTTCCTCTGTAGTAACATAGTTTCACCATCCATCTCTGTAGCAACCAACTCCCTTCCCTCTCACTTCTGTACTAACACTTCTGGTTGGTACTGCTATAATAACACACCCTGGTGAGGGGCCTTCACTTTAACGTAACACACCTGGATGGGGGATTTCCACCTGTAAAATGCTGTTGCCTTCACTGTTTGTAGCTAAGAACATGATGTTTTTCTGCAAAACAGACCGATTGGCCATATCCACTGTGAGGTCACTTCCCCAGCCTCACCCCAAGAACAAATGGACTATGTACCAACATACAGTTTAATCTTAGTTCATACTGAAATAGATGAGAAGTAAAGGTAATTTACTGCAACCACAAGGAAATTCACTACTTTCCCACTAATAAGTAAAGGTGCACATTAACTTATAAGGAAAATGCCCATACATCAACCAAATGACTTGGGCTAAAAGCAATATGAGCAATCAATTCTGGCATTGTCTTGTGTGAAATGTTATCTTTTTGGGCCTTCTGTGGTCACAGTCTGTCTAAATATGTGGTATTCCCCTACCCCAACAGAACTATTGCCCCAAGTGACAGGTGACCACTACAATGTGTCTGTATTGCACAGGTACAATGCAGGAGAGCTACAATAGGGCTAAGCATGCCCCTTATTCCTATTCGCAATGCGTCAACACACACACACACACACACACACACACATTCCTGTTTTGCAGGTATGACATTCTGCTACTTATGCGTTATTCTTGTGGAACAATACAGGGTCTCCTCTGGGTTCAATTGAAGTTTGAGGGGGGTAATGAGAGTCACCTTTTGTATGTATAGAAGCTGAATGGGTGAAAAGTTCATATAGATCAGCTCCTTGGAGTGATATTGTATATTGTGTGCATGGCACTTCTGCTTTGTATTGCTCAGTGTTTCTCTGCTGGATATGGGCTGCTTTCTGATTAACTTGGCTCCATTCTGTTTCCATTTAGAAAGATATGTTCACGCCTCACTTCATACGGTTTCTAGAAAAATAATATTGCTTTCATCGTGGGTGCTTTTTGTGGCCTTTAATTGGGCTTATTTTATTTCCAAACAAACTGTTTGAATTGTTGTGATTTACAGTACTTACTAAAGAAAAAGATTATTAACTATTAGATGTGCAGTATATGTTTTTATATGTGTGTGCTTGAAGGGAGAGGAAAGCATCTATGTTTTAAATGCATTATGTAGCCATTTTAATAAAGTTTTGTTAATAAAATCCCCGCCCCAATCATTTTATTGGGCTTTTTAGGATGTATTCATCCTTGAGTCTAATGAAGAGAGAGAACATAAAAAAATGCAATATTTAGGATGGACTGATGAAAACAGAACTATAAAGCCATATACCACATCTTAGAGTGCATACAGTGGTGAAATGCTGATGAAATAATTGCTCATTTTGTTGGTTCCTTAGAGAAAATGATGGTGATACACTACAAAATGCATTCCGGACAATTTTCTTTATACAGTATACATGTCAGGTGGGAACAGGTGTGATTATGAGCGAATTCTATATTGACCTTGTTCTAGGTTGCAACAATGCATCAAACCTCCCAAGAGTGATTAGTGATTGAAGACCAATAACACATTGGGGAGCTATTCAAAGACCCCCGAAACTGGCAGTCGTCAGGGATTTTTTTCCACCTGCCTGAGGCAAGCGATAAAAAATCCCTGTTAATCATCCCCGTTTTTGTGATTACGACTGCAAAAACACATAGGTCCATGACCTTATCACGGATTCTATGTGTTTTCATCTGAAAATAGATATTTTTGGGGGGGCAAAAAAAGGGGGCTAATTTTAAAAGCACGTAAGAAAGAATCACGAAAATGGGGCTGATTGAATTACCCCCATAATTAGAACTGTTTCTGTTTTTGTGTAGTTTCAGCCACATGCTTGTCAAAGAGGCTGTATTTAAAGTTGAGTTTTATTTCCGTCCATTGGTTCTCTCTATTTGGCTTTAGGAAACACAAGATATGTTCAAATCCAGCTGGATGCTAGTCATATATCTAAATGCGTCAATTTATAGGGACATTTAAAGTTTTATAGGAAAGTTGGGAGCCATTTATTTAAGCTGTTATTGCATAGTGTCATTTATAATTTGTGGATGACGTGGCAAATAAACATGTTTAAATTAGAGTACAAGTAAATTTACTACATACTATGCTGTCCATTACTCCCAGAATTTCTCTCACTTGCAGTACTGTATGAGTATATTTGTTAGTATGTTATGCAAGGAAGCAGAAATTCCATGGAATGTTTGTAAAGTCCTTCTTTGGTTTTCCTTACACATGTTTTTTCTCCATGTTTGGGCATTAGCAACATGTAGGTATCATTTAAAAAATACAACATTTCAACTTTTACAGGACCCAAATGTTCATAAAGTTTGTTGCAATAAGAACAGCACCCCAGGTTGAATAATTTACCTTTTTGAGCCCTATCTCTGAACACCCAATGTGATACTATGCTGATAATTTCAGGTAAGATGTTGCTAGAAATTCCTTGCAAGCATCAGTGTGTGATACCTGATCCATAGTTCCTAAGCACTGTGACAATCCTGGTTTACTTAAAATAGTGATCTAATTATAGCTTGTGTGCATAGCAGGGCTCACCTGTTCTGCCCTGACTGTGTCAACCTGCACGCGTTCCATATTGAGGAGAACAAAGATCATTTTAAATGCTATGTTTTGCTTATCTAGCTTATGTTTGCCTTCTTCATCACATGAAGCTAGGTCAATGGCAATGATCATTTGTGTAGGTTTCACTGAATTACAGGACATTGTTCGGTCCATATATATTTGGACACTAGTAGAATTTTAATAATTTTATATAATGCTCTTTCTTCAATAAGACTCAAGACGCTTAACAGATAGTATGAACATATATATTTATGGAGGGGTAAAGATAAGGCCTAAGCAAACAACCTAGCTCTATCAGCCCTAGCTTTTTCCAGTGTACATTTTTGGAAAAATGGAGTGTGTAAGAACTTATAGTACACAGAACCAGGCTGATACTAACCTCACTGCCGGGTAGCCTAATCTATACATCGTATAAAATAAAGTCGCTGGTAGGCTTCTGTATGTTTGTTCGGGCTAATCTTGAGAATCACTGGACGGATTTTGATTGTTTTAATTTTCTATAGAGCATTTGTCCAGGAAGGTTTGGGTGTATGAAACATTAATGTATGACAAAAGGGAGCTGAGCAGTGACGATTTTAGTGAAGCAAGTCAATGAAAAAACGGACATCCGAGCACTTTCTTGGCTTAGGCTGCCCAAACTGTTAAATATATGTCACAACAATGGACTTTATTTTAAACCATGTAGAGATTGATCCGTGTTATCTGGTTTCTCCAGAGAAATTGATATAAGCCCTGTTTACTGATACAAAATTTCAGTCTTTCCCTTTTTTTACCGTTCATATTTCATTTATATGAAAAACTATTATTTCATTTCAAACAAGTCCAATTCCCCTGTAAGGGTCTCCTTTTCTATGACAAAAAATAAAGCGGAATGGGTATGAAAAACAGCCGCCAGTTCAAATCCCGTCTACAGAAGCCTAACCATCCCCCCCTAACCCTTTTTTAGTGGTGCCTAACCCTAAGACTCCCGGGATGATGCCTCAACCTAACCCATCCCTCATGGGGTGGGGTGGGGGGGAGGTGGAGTGTATGGCCATCTAACCCTAACCTCCCCCCAGGGTGTCCCTAACCCTAAGTCCCTAAATCCTACAACTCCCACCTCCCCCACCCCCCCACGGCTAAGTGCCAAGACGTCCGGTCTTAACTCGATCGGTCCACCGTCCTTCTGTATTCCGGTGTCGCGATTAAGATAGGCATCAATATTTCAGCGCCTATCTTTAGTCCCACGTTTGGCTTTAGTTGTCGGGATATAGACTGGCGGCACATAGTCCGCCGGTCTATTAACAATAACTACATCCCAATAAAGCACAGGGACAAACACGTAACGTGGCTGGAGATGACCTAAGTGAAGACTGTTTTTCTCATGTACAACTGTACATGGCCCTTTTGCATGTCCTATCAAAACTAAATCTTTTTGTATTTGTCAGGAGGTGAATTGCTTCCGTGCAAAGCCTGGGCAGGTCACTAGTTTCTTATTGACTGGTCTATACACATGGCTAAATCTGAAAAATCTGGTTCACTAGTTATTGTTGAACCCTTCTACACTCAGTATGATGGCCTAATTAGATGCCAATACCCTAATGTGTCTCATTACCTTTACAAAGAGGATTTTTATTTTTAGATGAATGTAGTCAGTTATCGTAATAATCCTTAAAATTGTCAAACAAAATGTTTACCGTGGTACACACACAATTTATTTGTAGCAAAATGATTGGACCATTTCATTGAAAATCTTATTAAATGTGTATAACGCAGGGGCGTATTTATAGTGGGTGCAGGGTGTGCGGTGCACACGGGCCCCTGGGTCCGGGGGTGGCCCATACCGCACACCCTACACCCATATGTTTTGATTACTCACCCATCTGAAGACCCTCGCCGGGCTGTCTCGCCAAAGAAAACGCCAGAAAAATGGCCGTGCATGGTTCTGCGCATGCACACTAGGGAAATAATCCTAGTGCCACCTGTGCATGCACTGTAGACTCTGGCACACTCTAGTGCCCTGAGTTTACAAGTGCTGTGGCACTGAGCGCGTCTGCTGCCACAGAGAGAGGAGGGGGCCCGGATAGAGAGTGCACACGGGCCCCCTTCTCTGTAGAAACGCCCCTGGTATAACGGTTATGTATTTTAAAGCTGCTTCTTGGTAGCTGTGTAAATATTGTTTGTCCATATCTATTTAACAGTATCCTTTTTGGAAGTTGAACTATAAATCGGACCCTAAATTTAGTGTATCCGTATGCTGACCGCATTTCCCATCTGATAAATAATAGTCCGCTCAGATTTAACAAACCTCAATTGCGAAATCTTTTCAGACCAAGCACTTCAATAACGCCATCTGAAGATGGGGTCAGTAGGAGGCTTTGGTCTGTTTTTCTTAGCCCAGAGCCAGGATCTGTGATAAGCCTGTACAGGGTCAAAATCAGGCTGTATGCATAAAGAAAATAAATGAGAAGAAAAAAGTTTACCCTCACACGTGCTGGCCAGGACAGTCACTGCAGCTCAGCTGACCGAGTTACTGAAGTATCTCACCGATCCCTCTGTGCAGGTAAGTTTTATGTCTTCTTTACCTATTATAAACATATATTCTTTATGCATACAGCCTGTGCCCTATCTGACACCGGCTGCATGATCCGTCTGTACACGCTGCACTTCCTTACTGGGCATATCCAGAGAGCCCCAGCAAGTGAATGATTTCACTATCATGAAAGCCCGATGTGGACACATTGCTGGTACAGAGCTTTTTCGCAGCACCTTTATTATTCTAAATCCTTGTGAAAATATCTATCTCAATGCAATATTATTCAATATTATCACATTACAATCTCATTTGAAATATTAATTGTGATAAATATGCCCCTGTGAAAACTCCTAACATTCCTGCCTCACAGTGCTGTGGTCATGAGTTCAATTCCTGAACAAGGCACTAAGGAAAGCACTAAATACCAAAAGGGATGCAGGACTGCACATTCCCACCAAATACAGTATGTATGGACCTTAAACGGAGTCTCCACAACTGACCGAGCATGACATAGTGGTTTGACCCCCTCCACAGTTCAAACAAAATTTACATGTGTTCTTGTCATACTCAACCCTCTGACCTCTGGTCAAAATTGCTACCAACATAGCTGCTGTATGACTGCATCCTAAAGCCCAATAATCACTTTTTACTTTTGCAATATGACTGGATCAAATTTCAATATGTAGAACTAAACCTAATGTATCAAATTCTTATTTTCCTAAAGAATGTAATGCTGGCCATATACTGGATGATTGATCACACAATTTTGGCAGTTTCTACAGGTTGGACAGACCAATCATTTGAAAATTGTTGTATTTTGAGTTTTCTGCGACCCTGATACGCGCCCCCACCATCGTCTAGGTGGATCGCAGATCAGATGGTTTTGCAGAGAGATCTCAACTGATCGTGTAGGAATTGACACACATTATGTGATGTGATTGATCAAATAGTATGGTCTTATGTGAAATAGTTGCATTTTAAGTACAAATCGTCCTGTATCTGAAGGGAAGAATTTTCAAGGGAAATAGTACAACTGATCTGACCAACTTTTGAATCTCACAGTGTATGGCCACCTCAAGCTTGTGAGCAGAGTCCTCTTTTCTCTCTGTTATTACCCAGTTTTGTTTTATTACTTTGTTCCCAAATGTAAAGCACAAAAATAATATGCTGGTGCTATATATAAATGTTGTGGTTGGTTGTTGTTTATTATAATAACCGAGAAAGCTTGTCTGTCCGTCCAATTGTTTGTCCTTAATGTACACCAGAGTTTTGGACCTAGCTCCACCAAATTTGGCATGATGGTGCAGTTTGACCAGGATTAGGATTTTTCCTAGGTTTGAACTTCGTCAGGGCCACACATTGTCATACAAACCCTAAAAATGGGGGACACTTAAATTACACAGGTTCCGGGGCTGGCTCCAGTGGAAATTGTCAGTCTGCCAAAAAGCTTCAAAAGTATAATTTTAACTTGCAGCAAACTTGATGGCTCATGCAAGTTCAAATCCAGAGCCTCTGTGTGTGCATGCAAGGGTGTAACTAGATCTTAAAATGCCCCCTCAGAGGTTAAAAAAAAACCACATACATTTGCCTTCAAACAGAGCCCATTCAGGTTATGTTGCATAGTAGTACCGCTTATACACATTGTGCCAGGGAGTAGTAGTGCCCCTTACACATTGTCACACAGTAATTCCCCTTACACATTATACCACACAGTAATGCCCTTTACAGATCATGCCACATATTAGTAGTGCTCCTTACACATCCAGCTGCCTCTTGTCTCCCCCTGTGTGCCATCAGGTGTGGATTTGGGACCGGGCCGCCAGTTAATTGTAGTTGGCGCACCAAAAGGCAGCAGCAGACATGGACAGACAGTGCCAGTGTAATTTGAACCTGGTGCTGCTCTGCAAGCTCCGATTACCCTGCGACTGGCGGAGCTGTCTCTACATGACTAAAAAGTCTAGCAACACCTGCTATCCACACAATGAGGTGCAGCTCTATAATGTGATACTCACCAATCACAAGAAAAGTCAATATGAAAATTAAAACCAATAATGCGCTCCTCCACCAGGGAATAAATATAAATACTTTGAATCCTCATATGTCGCTGATATGCACAGTTCAAACGGTAGTCAATAGTATTCCAATATTGCAAATAAAGATATTATTCCAATGATGCAGACTCAGCCTCTCTGTTCATATCCAGTCAATCATGAAATCCATCATAGATAGCCTTTTTAGAAAGGCACATGTACAAGCATGGGGGGTAAAATGCAACCCGGGTAAATTTCACCTTCCCACTCGTCGTACCCCCTCCTTTCCAAGGTCCCTGCCGGTGAGTGCAGCCCTTCTAAACCACCAATACGTTTCAACACATTTGTCTTTCTCAAGGTGTGTGACCAGCTGGTGGACTGGCACCTAATCAACATCACTGAGACCAGGGCTCCACTGAATGGACTGGCCCACCTTGTGCGTGACTGGGTGCAGGGGGAGCGGTGGGCCACGGAGGCGGCTCTGACACCAGAGCAGCCACACCCCTTGAATCCATGGTAGTTATGCCACTGTTTGCATGCATGTTAGCAAACAGTGGGGTTCTTTTCAGCAGTAATAGAATGGGGTTATAGACGAGGACAGTGTAAACAAAGGCTGCAAGTGTACTTCAGGGTCCAGTCTTCAACTCAGGCAATGTCTGGTATCCCAGCTAGTATAATATAACCTAAGCAAACAATTAATTTACAGGCAACTTTGATTGTAAACGGTTTGTGTAGCTCAATAAAATAAGACTGTCTTATACCGAAAAATATCTGCTAAAGGAGAAGTAATCTACACTGTAAGCATGGCAGCCACATCACATTAACACCATTCTCTAAGCTGATGACTCTGATTTATAGTGTATATCTCTCACTATCTCTTTGTAATGTCCTTTCAAAGATTTGTACAGGCAAGCACAAAGCCCAAAGGGGAAATTAGTACTTGGCATCCATTCTTAAAGTGTGTTTTCCTTCGTTCTTTTGTCATTGGCTCCTTGTACTGAAATCTGTTCCCTTCTTTCTTCCTGTCTGCTCTCAGATCTAGTTATTATTACAGTGGCCTGTTTTCAAAGCTACTGTTATCAGGGGCAAACACAGGATATTTAAAGGAGTGGAGAGTACAAGATATTCTATATGAGAGATTATATGTATGTGCAAAAAAAAAATTATATATATTTATACAGTACTGTGCAAGGGTTTTAGGCAGGTTTGGAAAAATGCTGCAAAGTAAGAATGCGTTCAAAAATAGAAGTGTTAATAGTTTGCATTTTGTTCATTGTTAAAAATAAAGTGAATGAACAGACGAGAAATCAAAATCAAATCAATATTTGGTGTGACCACCCTTAATGGTGCTTGAAGTGTGCTGGTATACAACGGTATGGCATGTCAAGCACTGGGCCGCCCATCGCCGAGAGGCATATGGAGAATGCGCCGCTGCTGCCCTTCTCCATATGTCTGGCACCCGCTGGCTCCCTCCCTGCAGCCGGAGGCTGGAGCTCACTCCTGAGCTCTGCCTCCCGACTCCTGCAGTGGGTGTTGGGAGAGATGTCATGACATCTCTCCCACAGTGCAGAGCAAGAAGCGGTCGGACGGTGGCAGACGCAGGAGCGGGGCTTCAGTTAAGTACTGTTTTTGTTTTATGTGTGTTTGTATGTCATGTGTAAGGGGCACTACTAGTGTGGCCATTGTTTAGGGAGCACTACTACTATTGTGTGCAATGTATAGGGGGCACTACTACTATTGTAGGCATTGTATAGGGGGCACTACTACTGTGGGCATTGTATAAGGGGCACTGTTACAACGAGCATTACTACTGTGGGAAATGTATAGAGGGCAATACCATGGGCATTGCATAGGGGGCATTACTACGGTTTCAATTGTATAAGGGCCGACACTACTGTGGGCATTGCATAGGGGGCACTACTACTGTGGGCATTGCATAGGGTGCACTACTACTGTGGGCATTGCATAGGGTGCACTACTACTGTGGGCATTGCATAGGAGGCACGGCTACTGTGGGCATTGCTTAGGGGCCACTACTATTGAGTGGCATAATGTGTTTAAGGGGCACTACGGTGTGGTAAGGACACACATCCTTTGAGTGGCCACGCCCCTCTTCCAGCGCACTCATAAGTACAACCTTTCCAACTGTATATATACAGCATTTGTGTGTGCTCATGTATATGTGTGTATATGTATGTATATATATATATATATATATATATATATATATATATATATATATATATATATAAAAATACTATTGTGGTGAGAGTAGTGGTGTCTCACCTGAATTGCCCCTGAATCAGCTGCCTTTGAGGGAGAGGAGATCAAGACTCTGCACATTCTGCAGCTGCAATAGAAATTTGGAACTGCAGGTTTTCTGGGCTGCACAGCCCAATGTGGAAGTATGGGATTCCGGGATTTCCAGGTCACCCAGACCCAGCATGAAATCTGCAGAACAGGAAGAGTTTAAAACTCCAATTCATCTGATCTTCCATGCACTGATGCCAGCAAGCGGCCAGTTAGTAGGCCAAAGTTACTGTAATGCCAGGGACCAATGGCTATGCTTGGAGAGCATGGCTTTCTGGCTGCAAGCTACTGCAGGTGACTGACTGCTAAGCACGAGGAGTGCTGGGACCTTTTTTATGTTTATTTTTCTTTATGTACCTGTGTTTCTAGGCCTAAGCCTGAGTATGCTAAAGTTCAGTATCTGCTGCCATTAAAGAGACTGTTTCCCCCGGAATCTGACTACCGAGTCCTTAATTCAAGTACCCGTTTTACTATATATATTACACACACTATACTTTCTCAAACCAGGTACTGAGGTAAGGAGGCAGCTCACCGTCTGAATCTGTTTTATCATATGGCATGTTAGCGGAGCTGCTTTTGCTGGGTATGCTCAGCATATGTTTTCAGTGCAGAGAAGTCTTCCAATCAGAGTTCTCTGTCTGAGGCAGCTCTGATCACGCCACACAAGCACAGCATCACCAATCACGTCTGTGTGTCTGAATAACCTTTGGTCTGTCAGTGAGAGTTTGTGGATACTCAGAGCCCTCCCCCTCTGTCCCTCTGTATGTCACTAGATATCAAATAAGATTATTAAACAGGAACAGTAGAACTGTTTGTTAAATCACTGTTTCAACCCTATCCTATATATGTTGATATTGTCAAGATTTAGATAAAATGTATCCAGTGTTTTGTTCTACAACTGACGTGTTCCTGTGTGATGGGGAACAATATTTTGCTTACAGTGTAAAATCACACTGTGGCCATGTTTAAGGTTTTGTGAATAAGGATCTGTTCCAGTTTTACTTCCAGTCTGAGCTGCATTAAGTGACTGAGCAGATTTCCACTTGGCGTGGAAGGCTTACTAATGTTGTGTGTGCACAGCCTTATAGAAAACCATTTAATTCTGAAAAGCAGATGTACCATGTATGTTAGTACCCAAAACCTACTGGGATTCACCTGGTATTCTGCTTGGAAAACCACTTGTTCTAAAATCCCATGCATCCTGTATGGTTGGTGCTCTTTCA
This sequence comes from Taudactylus pleione, assembly GCA_031769625.1. NCBI lineage: Eukaryota > Metazoa > Chordata > Amphibia > Anura > Myobatrachidae > Taudactylus > Taudactylus pleione. The sequence continues at coordinate 16,835,546 of JAUIMM010000018.1, read as the reverse complement.
ATAACACAATGGGCCTGTATACTGTACATTACATACTGTGTTTCCCATCTGCAAAACAAATTTGTTACTTATTTTCTTGCACTTACTGTGGTATACCTAAAAATGACAAATCTATTTTAGTTTAACTTTTTACTGCATATGTCTAAGTGGACGTGAATTGTGTCGCCATGCCCCTTGCACAGAGTAGGCAAAAATGTCTAACTAAAGCTTCATTCCAGTTAAAGACTGGCTTTATACATGGGACTGTGTAAGATCTGTGGTCAGCTGCAGAACTTTAGGTATATCTCAGATTTGTACTCTCCATTTGAATTTTTGATTCATCCACACATTTGCATTAATATTTTAGGGATAGTTTAATCCCTAAATAACAGACCATATGGTATTTGGATACTGGAGAATAAATGTGAACTATATTTAAAATTTAGAGTCATTTACTTTGGTCACCTGTAGGGGGGTTGGGTACTGGATACCGGTGGTGAGAATCCCGATGCTGGCATCCCGACAGGGTTAGAATACTGACACTTCTCGGTAAGTACCCTAACCCTCCCTCCCCGCAGCCTAACCCTCTCTCTAGTGCCTAACCCTAAAACTTCCCCTCCCCCTAACTGCAATACTTACCGTCGGGATGCAGACGCCGGGATTCTGACTGGTGTCTGGATTCCAGCGCCGGCATCCCAACCGCTTGGATGTGAACTACATCCCCTGTAGGGCATCGATGTTACAAATTGCACTGTTTACATCAGAATGAAGAAATCTGCCTTAATGACCTGAAATTTACTGTGATGTCCCCAACAGTCTATTATGGCTTCCTGTATTATTTGCTGACCATTATTCATTATGCCAGGAAACCGACCCGGCCCTAAGAAATTTGATGTCCTTGGCAAGCTTTTTGTTGGTGCCCCCTACCAGATAATCCCACAACCAAGCTTAGTGTTTATACAGAGACCCCAAAAATAACACCATTGGTTTATGGCTTATTTTTTATTGTTAAAGAAACATGTGCTAAATGCAAAAAATATACAACTATCCAGGTATCCTCCTTTGTTACGACCTGCAGCGCAAAGGTGAAAGGCATAAAATGAGTCAGTCAGACTCCTTATACTGCTGCCTGCTGCTGGCCCTTTCATTGCAGAAGTCCCAGGCCAGTTCAATGTACTGGCTGCACCACCGCTGGTTCTGCCTCTGACCCAGCAACCCTCTCCCTGTCTCACAGCACAGCACACATCACACAGCAGCACAGACCACAGAGGCAGCCAACAACATCCATCACCACTCTCCCACACAGCAGTCCTCATCCAGCACCCCTCTCCTAGCACAGCACCCTTACCCAGCAGCACGGGTCACACCAATCACCTTTCACCCGGCCAGCACAAAGCACCAGCACTCCTCACGGCAGTCAGCTCTATACCCCTCTACATGCTGAGCTGACTTTATTCAAAACCCTTTTATAACAGTCACATATATTAAAACTGGCTTGGTGGTTGCCTGTGCATCCACCCCTGCTGTTTTGTAGCTTCTGCTGAATCCTCCTCACTGCACTTTGTGGGGGTGGTGCTGGCAGGCTGCAGGGAGTCTATGCAGGCTCAGTCTGCTGGGCTCCGCAAAGGTCCATGTGAAGAGGAGCTGCTGCGGCTAGGCATGCGCAGCAGTCCTCCTCCAGAGACCAGCGGCCATTTTTGTTCATGCCCAGTCGCCACTGCTCCCACTGTACAGAGTCTGCTACTCTGCTCCAGCCGCCCTGGACCTTGTTGATCCCGCAGCAGCTGCCTGCCATTGCTGGCTGTGAGCTGCCTGCTGCAGCTGCTGCCTGATTGGAGCTGAGAGCTCCAATCACGGCTGCCTAACCACTAGCAGAGCCCTGCTGTTCAGGTGCTCCGTCCTCGCAACCGCTGCCAGCTATTCCAACGCTGCCTGCCTGCTCACTGTTTGCTGCTGTTGGGCCTGATTGGAGCTCAGCTGACAGCTCTGATCGGGCCCGGCAGCAGCAATGATTGGACACTGCACAGTGGCAGTAGCAGCTACCCCAACCGGCTGTAGATGCCCCGTGCCTCAGTGCCTGCCTGAAATCTCCACTGGCCCTAGGTAGGCTTGGATGCCCCTAAGGGCCTAAGGTATTCCAAAAGCCCTAGGCATTTGCTTAGTTTGCCTATGCCTAGGGCTGGCTTTACCAGGAAATATATGCTTTACAGTCTGAGGATGGATGTGCCATTAAAGGGACATTATACTGGTGCATTAAGTATTGTAAAAGCTGTGCCTATTTATCTGTTTTACTTTATGAACAAAACAAGTGTTCTATTACTGGCCGTTATTTCTTTTATTTTTTTTCAAAAGTCATTGTTTTGTAATGATCTACAACTATTTTTATCAGAATTGAATTTGTAATAGATGGAGAAATACATAGTTAGGGAGTAAAAAAATATACACGGCAACCTTAGCCAAATAAACCGTATGACAGCTTTCCCTTTTAACACACACAAACAGTGTGGTTCCACATTACTGGGGCTACATGTTTTGCTGAATAATTATACAGCAGCAAAACAACCTGCAAATACATCCCATGTATAACTAGCATATATGCTCTTTTTTTAAATCATGTTCTTTAGGCTGTAGCTTATTACCCTTGAAAAAATGTGTTATGCTATATAAATAGGCTCTAGTGTGACTACTATAATTGAAATTAGCATTTTACCTGTTGTCTCCATCTATGGCTAATGGAACATTTCTGATCGCTGCAATTTTCCTCGCCACTGAAGAGGTTAATGGTCCCCTCTGTTCATAGGCACAAATAAGCCATCTGGAAATGCAGAAGTGGATGTAACAGGTTGCCAATCAAGACCAGCGAGACATTACTGCTGCTCTGTGCTTGTCCTTGAGTGGTCTGATCTAATTTTGAGAAATTATTTTGGCTTCTCTGCCTTTCATTTGTATTCAGTACAAGAGCTCAGACAAAGGAGACATCTGGGTTAGTACTTAAAGCAACATACCTTCTTCTATCAACATCCTTGTTATTATGAGAGATGCAGTAGATGAATTTATAAATTATATTTTTTTAATATAACAAGTTGTGTATATATAAATGTTATTATACATAGAGCCTTTGCACCAGTTGGGTGGTAGTCTCACATCATTAGTCTGTGCTGCTAAACACACAGCTGTGGAGTCGGAGACCGTTTTGGGTGGAGAAGTAGCCATTAGAAATATTCTGACTCCTGCTTAAAAATAAAAACTTTAAAATGTTTATTATAATTCTTCAAAGCATTTCCTAAGATTGACATACAGAGCAGGAACAAGGCATGTGCGTGTGGCTTTTGCCCCCCCCCCCACCTTTCCCTACTAAAGGCTTACACACAGCAGGGGACAGAGTGCAGACACACAGACAAAAAAATAGGCGCTGGACTATAACCACCTCAGTGGACCAGGATAAATGTAGGGAGTGTGTAGAGGACCAGGGGATTAATTAGTATAAAGCAGCCGTCATAGAGGTGGAGGAATCTGGACCCTCCCAACAATTACCAAGAAATCGAAAGCACAGATAGACAGGCGCTAAAGATACTAATATTTAATAAGAAGACCACAGTAAATAGTAAAATTAAACACTCAAAAAATTAATAAAAATACAATTAGGATAGGAAATGCTAAAATTACATATTAATGGGATAATGAAAATAAAAATAAAAAATAAAAATATATATATATAAATAAATAAATTGGAGAATTACTTCAACTAAGACAATAAAAAATGAATAGGAAAATAAAAGCAATACTTGTTGTAATTGCATACAATCTGCACCAAGCAGAGAATAATAAACCTGCAAGATAAATTGTAAAAATGTAGCAACAATAGCAGTGTATAGTGGCTTGCATATAAACAATCACAAATAACATTAAAGGTGTTGATGTTTACATAGCTCTTAGATGGGTCCGTGTAGACATATATATATTAATGTCTCTCACACATCTGAGACTGTAGGAGAATGTTAATTAGTACACCATAATAAAGGTATTCCAGCCTATGTGGCACAATGGATTTTTAGGGGGACTGTTGATGTCCAGTGATATTCTGAAAAAAGTTGGAATATAAATTGAGCCCTTAGGAGCTGGGCTTATAGATTGTTCATCTAGGAGCATTGGCTGTTTATAACATTTGAAGCCACTCCTAATACGTGTAGACCGCACAGCTGCAGACAGCTCTGTTCAATATATCAGAGAATAAAAATGTAAAAATTTTTTTTAGAATAGTGCACACTCAAGCATGCATGCTTTATAGGGTTTGTCACTCACGATCCAGTTGTGACCATAAGTCATACCGTACTCCCCACTTATCTTTCACATGCAGTGGCCTCACAGTAATCCACGGAGGAGAGGGATCGGCTCCGATGCAATCACCCGTCGGTGTGCAGCGTGCGTTATTGTTCTTCCTCCGTGTAAAGTGGTCAGTGTAGACTCACTTGCCCGGCTTGCGGTCTCACGTCCCGTCCTTCTCTCTACGCGTTTCTCCGCCTTAGAAACATCGGCGGCTTCTTCAGGAGACAGTCTTTTTTTACATTTTTATTCTCTGATATATTGAACAGAGCTGTCTGCAGCTATTCATTTTTTATTGTCTTAGTTGAAGTAATTCTCCAATTTATTTATATATATATTTTTTTTTATTTTCATTATCCCATTAATATGTAATTTTAGCATTTCCTATCCTATATGTATTTTTATTATTTTTTTGAGTGTTTCATTTTACTATTTACTGTGGTCTTCTTATTAAATATTAGTATCTTTAGCGCCTGTCTATCTGTGCTTTCGACAGAGTGAAGGGTTTGACCACTTTATCGTGGCATGTGTGCACATTGTGATGTGCAGTGTGTGTGTTCTGAGCTGAGTGCATATAGTTGTATGCACTCTGCATGTACACTATATAGACATAAGTGATTGGTCACCCCCCGCTCAATCGAAATGGTTTGCTCCTGCAGCAGACACATGTTAGTGAAGGTATAAAACGAGAAGTACGGTATAGAGATGTTCTCAATAACTCTGTGCTCCGTATATTGTGGCTGTTCTACAGAAACAACAAATGTTTTATCAGGACAGCAATGCCACCTGCCATGTTCCTAGGGCAACACTGGACTGGTATACAGAAAATTTGGTAATCCAGATGGACTGGCCAGCTCAGAGTCCAGATCTTAACTCCATTGAGAAGCTCTGGGATGAATTAGAGCGACAGGTGTGTCTAGGCCAACTCAACCTTCTTCAGAGTCAGTTGGTCACTGTACTTAAAGCGGTTAAAATATACCTCCTGCTATTATCCAGGAACTTGTGGACAGTTTGCCAAGACGTTATCACTGCACATGGTGGCCCTACAAAGGACTGATGTCAATAAAGTATCATCAATCTATTTTCTGTCTGTGTCCACTCACTTTTGTCTCTACATAGTATATTATGGGGCAATAAATTTAATAATATAAATGAACCCTTTGCAAACAACTTGGAAGGTGAGGGAAAAAGCATTCTAGATGGCAAGATGGTAACCCTGGTAACATTTGCACCTTCTGTCTGTTGTGCTTCATACTCCATGTAAATATTATTTGAGTACTGATTATTGCATTGTGCACAGGATTCATAAACAGGAGCCAGCAAGAGAAAAATGGGAGGAGACCAGAAGGAGAGAGAAAAATTAGGGATATACAGAGATTGTGGGGGAATGAGCTATAAATATATAGATACCAGGGATCACATTAACTTATGTACAGGCTATCTATGATTCCCCATTTTCAGGCACTCCTCCAGATCAGTCTCATGCATTTGTGAACACATGAGCCTGGTTATTATCTGGCAGATACAGTGTAAATGGCAGGGGGAGAAAGCCAGTAAAGTGGTGTTGACCAACACAAAAGATTTGTTCAAAAAAGGGAAAAAAGCTACAAATTTGTTAATACTAATTAATATACATTAATACTGTATACATTTGCTATTTATGAAGGAGTCTTAGTCACAGACCGTAGCATAATAGAGGAGTCGGAGTTGAAGGTTTGATGTACAGAATCCACAGCCCTGGTTGGATGGCCATGCTGCTTAATGGTGCATATGCACGGTCAGATTTTCTTTCTGATTTGAACGATAACCATTTTAAAAATCGTTCATATCTGAAAGAAAATCTGACGTGTGCCTACAACGATGAAAGATGCGCGTTCCTGTTGGTCAGATAGCGATATCTGACATCTAATGTTTTGCAATCAGATTTGGTCGATTTCATTCATTTTAATACAGGCTGAAATCATTGAATCGTTCATCTGACATATCTGACCGTGTGTATGCACCATAACTCTGTGGCTCTCTGTTTGCCCCCATTCTGTTTCTCATTATCACACTGCACCTGCCACAATCTGACTTTGCCAAAGTACCCAATCACACAGGGCACTGTCTTCTACAACTGCTCCACATTCCGTTTGATGCTGTGAGCATTCTAGTGATCTGAACAACTCTCCTCAAAACAAAATGTCTTTTGTAGTTACAAATTATTTATAGTCTTTTAGTGACAATAGTGTAAAACTCTATAATAATGAGTGCAACTAGTGTGGTGTAGGTCCCACATTGTCCTATGTAGTTTGTTACAACAAATGTCTTCACTACAAAGTGAAAGGTATATACAGCATTGATTTTATTTTTTTATTTTTTTTTAAACAGTTTATGAATTTTTTTTTTCAATACCATGCTAACATATATTACAAATATACACACACACACATTATGGTACTTTATAGCCAGAAGTTGTGCTGCAAAGCAGATTGGATATGTCTGTGAACGACGTAGTTCAGACATATCCGCTGTACACACCCAGCGATGCACTATAGATATATCGGCTTTTCACTGTAACAAGTATTATATCGATCAGTGTATACCCAGTTTAAATTCATTCTAGAACTGTTGTTTTTGAACGTACATCTTGATAAATAAGCCCCGAAGTCATCTATCTGAATAAGTATTGACTTAGTTCAGTTAACAAAAACTTCTGAGTTGCACACATTTGAGAAATAGGGCTCATTCAAGCTCATAAAAATCAATGATCTCAGATTGGAAACAGTCTTCTTATGTGATACAACATTTTATTTGTTCTCCTCTCTTTTTCAACGTGATTGTAAAAACCGTTTGACCATAAAACAAGCTCTGAAGATGTTCTGTGTGTGACCTTGTTAAAAGTTTAATGGACAAGTGCATTTGCCCATAAGGGACATCTCTCAAACTGCAAGAGATTGGCTCTTTCGTGTACCTGTTAAAGTACCCAATATCTTGGCTTGTGAAGCAAATGAATTGTGTATATATGTGTGGGTGTACGCGGATTCTCCAAAACATTGCTGCTGACCTTCACTTTATTTATGAAGTTCTCATAATGTTCCATTTGAGTCCCTGCTTCTTTTCTTTGTCTATGTAAACACTTTATTGTGTATTTTGCTGTATTTTTGCTGTGACCATTAGTTATTGTGCTTATCAAAGTGCTTAATGTATTCTCTCTTAGAAGAGAAACTGGGATAATTCTGCACAAGATAAATATGTAGTGTAAGTGAATATGTAGAAACCAACAGTATGAGGGTATTAGTTATACCACTTTTACACCAGAGCAAAAACCTGTTATTGCTGGGTCTACCTGGGTCGCAGCTCAGTGTAAAAGGGTCCCTGAAAAGTAACCCAGGTCAAGTGACCCTGGAATCCAACCCAGGTAGCTACCAGGGTCAGACCCAGGATGGACCTGGTTAATGGTGCAGTGTAAACGGCACAACCCGGGTTGTCCGACTATGGGCCATGCCTAAAATGAGCTCTTTGGTGGCTGTGGAGCAGTCACCTCCACCTTTTTATGACCTCACAAGTTTAGCAGGGCAGACCCTGGTTCAGTGTGAACAGGGCTGACCTGAGAATAACCCAGATCGATGGTTCTGTGTAAAAACGGTGTCTGACCTGGGTTAGAACCATGTCTGTAAACCCAGGTCGGACCTGGGTTTTTGGTGGAAAAGAGGTATTACATGTACTGTTCACCCCATTGGAGTTGGTGGTGCTCCCAGAGTCACGTATAGTCCTTATGTAATACAACAATAAGGGAAAAGTAAACTCTTGGGTGTGGCATTCTTTGCTATACTTTTTATCAGAATAATTGTTTAAAAACTTAATTATCTACTAAATATATAATGGAACATAAAAAAACCTCCTGTAATACCTGTTAAAATGTGAACACAATTTTGTGGGCAAGAAACTGTTCACCAATCTTTGTTTATTTGAACTGGTAGATAGGACAACAAGAAGGTGAAGTGTCTTAGCAATTATCTGTCAACATATTATATCAATTACCTTAACTAGGTTGATTGATCTGATTGCTACAACGCTCCTGGTATATTAAGTTTTCCTCAATGTGAGAAAATAAGAATCTGAGCAATACAAATGTGTCTTTGATCTACTATTGCATGCCAAGGCACTTCTAACCAGAAAAAGTACTCAATTAATTTGTTCCAAAGTGATCAGTTTTACACTTAACACACAACATAAATTACTTATACAATGATTGAGTCTTTGTGCCAAAATAATTTGTTTTAAGCAAAGTGGTCTCAAAGCAGTTTCAAAAGTGCAAACACTGTGCGGAATCTTCTTGTTATACAGAATAAAATTATATTTTGTGGTAGAAAAAGGTTAGTCCTAACTGTGGCATTTGTGTGCATACAAGTAGTAATTATCAAGCAATGTCAATGCCAACTTGTAGCAAAATCACATTCATAACAAATATACAATTACAACAGTAACAAGGTCACTTTCTTGCTAGAAGACAGTGTTACTTAACATTGTACAGCAAAATATCCAGTTGGAGGAATAGCACAAGCAATGATATGGTTTGAAATAAGGAGAGCGAGAAAATAAAAGTGCCAGGGTCATGAGGATATTCTCCCTGCTTCTACTACTGCCCTGTGTGCTATAAGCAGTGAACAGAGGAGTAAGAGCTCAGGGTGGTATCCAAACTATGACAAGAAAATAGGAAAAGGAGGTTGGATCTGCTGTTGCTGTGTTACTCCCCCCACTGGATTGCTTTCTCTTATCAGTCTCTCTGCTTATCTACAAAGCTTCAAACAAGTGTCCAGCTCTCAACCTAACTCAATGCTCCATGCTTCTTGCTCAGTCTCCCCTCTGTATCACCCCTGTCTGTCTGCTACTCCCCTTTAGATTGTAAGCTCTGACGAGCAGGACTTTGGTAAGGAATACAATCAGCAATTTGCTCCCAAACACCGGAAAATGGGCAAAAACTGTTAGAACAAATAGTTTAGATCAAACATTTAACAAACTTGTCTAAACGACCATTTTCATCTGTTTTCTGGCATTTAGGAGCAAATTGCTGATCATCAGTTACTCCCATAAGTTACCAGATTTTCATTCCAACCAATGAACAAGTTGGCTGGTTGACTGTAAGTTGGTCTAGTGTGTGGCCAGCTTACATTACTTTTTTTTTTTTTCTTACTGTTTCTGTTACATACTTTGTAAGGTGCTGTGGACCTCTCATATAATTAAAGGATAAAGATGGTATTTTATGTATGTTTTATGTAAGTGCCCTTTGGAGAAAAAAAAATGTGTCCAATACCTCAAAAAGAGTGTAATGCAAATGCTCTTGGAGCCAGATTACACTAAACATATTTTATTGTGCCATACTACAGACATTTTTATGTAAAAGTTGTTAGTAGACCTTATTATTTTTTTCTTCTTTGTTCTATTCATGCTGTCCTCTCCATCACCAGTCTATGCTGCTGTGGCAGACAATGGGCATTACTAAGTGTTGCAGCTTATTGCTACCATCTCAAATGAATATCATGCATCAATGTGCAATAATCTACTTCAGGCTACTCTCTCTATTGCCAGTGGCATAATAACTTACACTTTTGGTACAGTATTTAAGCAATCTCCAAATTGATTTCACTCAAGAAAGCGTTGATAGATGACTGTGACAGGCAGCATTAATATCTTACACAAATCAACACCAAAAGATACGGACTAGGTAAATGACTTCCAGAATGTACAGAGCACAGACAAGCCTGTGAAAAAACTGGATTTGGCAAGCAGAGCGAGAAGCCAGATGCTGATTTATACTTTGCTGTAGACTGTCGCAGTGCTACGGAAAGGCTGTTGAGCAGAATGACATTTCCATGAACCATCTATAGAATGGCTTTATTTATACCTGTCTTTTCAAACATTGTCAGTGTTAAATATTTATGCTAACATGCCTATTACATAGTAGGTTTACTTTTCAAATAATATTTAGCAATTTGTTAATTCTCACTCAAATGGTCATACAATTTAAGACTTATTTAAGCAATGTTTGCAACTTAATCATTTTAAACATCTGTCCACTTGCTGAGTTTGAACAGATTTCTTAAATTTGCGCCTTTTATGTATGTAAAAATGTAATTATCATTTTTTTTTATAGGGACTTGTTTAAAGCTAGGTATGCACAGGGCTGCCAACAGCTCTGCCGGGCCCAGGTACAGGGAGGGGGCGTGGCCATTCCAGGGAGGTGTGGCCAGACCCGCTCCTTACAAAAAATAAAGTTAACATGTGCGCGCCGTATCGGTGGGCGCCGGTGTCCGGGGGTGGGGACGCAATCGTTATACCCCCACATAACTCTGGTAGAGAGAGGACTGACTGCTGCTGCAGCTTCTCTTATTAGCCCAGCACACAGCGTGACCGCAGCGTGTGTGTTGGGCTGGGGAGAGAGGTTGCTGCAGCAGCCAGTCCTTTCTCTCCTTCCCCAAAGTAGTGGTGGGTGTTTGGGTTGCAGGAACCACCGAGCCTGGGTAAATAGTACCCACTCTCGCCCCCTCTATAAGATTATCTGTCAAATTTGGCTGGTTGGAAAAGACAAAAATGGTAATTCAGACAAGTTGTTTAAATCCATTTGATTTAACCAATTTGTCGGAACAAGTTTTCTCCTATTTCTGGAATTTGGGAGCAAATGGTCAATTGTCATGTGCCCCCATTCATTACCAGCAAGATTGGTCAGATAATCTCATAGTACATATAAGGAAGAAGGCCCTGACTGGCTGATACGCGTAGGAGCGCACGACTACCTAGAAACAGAACAAGTTCATTTCAGCAGAGGGGGCTTACACCAAGCCACGCTAGAACACTGCGCCTTAACAAGCCTGAATCTTGTTTCAATACTTGATTTAGTTTCTTTTGGTTAAACCATTTATGACTGCTTTGTCTAATATCAGACCAACTTCTTTTTTATACTTGTCCGATGGATCAGATGGTAAGATTTCATAGGTGTGCTCGTCATTTAATTCACTGTATATCTCATCCTTATAATCAGAAAGATTGTTTAGTGCTGTATTGTTAGTGCTATTGACGGTGTAAAAAAATAAATACAACAATGTCGTCCAGGCAAAGTGGTGACTGGTCACCCAGGAAGAGATCCAGGATTGTGGTGTTACGTGAAAATGGTCTTTCGTATGCAGCAATTGCGAGAGAAGTTGGTGGGAATGTGACAACATCAGGAGTACGAGAGTTTTGTTTACGCCATCATGAAACACAATCTATACAAAACTAAGAAGGAAAAGGCCGGAAAAAGTGCACAACAGCTGTTGATGATAGGAGAATAAAACTAATTTGCGTCAGGGACAGATGGATGTCATCCGTGGCCATCAGCAGTGAACTGAGTGCAACTGGTGTTTTTGTCAGTGCAAGAACGGTACGGAGAAGACTAACGGAGGTTGGCCTAAAAGGTAGGATTCCCCGAAAAAAGCCATTGCTGAATAAAAAGCAGCGGCAGAAACTAATACAGTGGGCAAAAGAACACATTGCATGGACAGAAGGTAAGTGGAAACAAGTGATATGTAGTGACGAAACTAAGATATCAATATTTGGTAGTGATGGGAGAAAATATGTGAGACGTCGCATCGGGAAAGCGGTACATCCATATTGCATTCAAGTGACAACAAAGAATCCTACAAGTATTATGATCTGGGCATGTATGACAGCAGTTGCTGTAGGCCAGCTTTATGTCATAGATGGCACACTGAACAGCAGAAAGTACATTGACAGCATCCTACAACCAAAACTTCTACCTTCTATCAGGGATCTTTTTCCAGATAATGCCCCATTTTTTTCCCAGCAGGATTCAGCTCCCTGCCACACTGCACGGATATGCAAACCGTGGTTCACGGAGAATGACGTACGGGTGCTGGGATGGCCAGGAAACCTCCCAGACCTGAACCCCATAGAACATTTGTGGTTCCATTTGAAAAAACTGGTACATCTGAGGCGTCCATCCAATAAAAGACAATTCATTGAGGCTATAATTGTCTCATGGCACCACATAATAAAGAAGGAAGAGCTCCAAACATTGGTTGGCTCAATGCCACGTCGCTGTGCTGCTGTCTTGAAAAATAAAGGATACCCAATGAAATACTGATAGGACAGTAACATCATAAGTATACAGGGATTTTCACCCTAAGTTTTGTTTTCACTACACAACTTCCCTTGTAATGCAAATATTTGACCTCTGTTTATTGTGTTTAATTCAGCATTAAATTTCCTTTAATTTGATATATGAATCATTGCACTGCGTGAAGTGAAAGTTTTTATAAGCATTTGAAGTTGAAAAACATTCAAATTTCAAAAAGTGTCCGCAATTTTGGCCACCACTGTGTATATATGTGTGTGTGAGTATGTGTATATATATGTGTGTATATGTATGTGTGTATATATATATATATATATATATATATATATGTATGTGTGTGTATATATATATATATATATATATAATATATATTATATTATATATATTCTCTCTAATTCAAAATGTGCAGTACTCCTTTTGTAGGATGGTATAAAATGTAGGAAATGTAATTACCAGCAAATATTACCACATTACTACTAGCAAATCTTATGCTGGCCATACACTATACAATTATCGGGCCGATCCTGTCGATATCCGCGGATCGCCCCGATAATTGTACTGTGTGTGGGGGCGACCAATATCAAAATATTGATCGGTCTTGCATGCCGAATCGACCAGCATGTCGGACTGATGCGATATTTGCAAGTTTGTAGTCGGCCGCATCGGGCAGTGTATGCGGTCACTGCCCGAGCGACCAACTTTTCCCCCAGTTCTCTCCATGTGCATGTACTCACCTTTCTATCCCCAGCGACTGCAGAGCTGTGCGCTGAGCCGACGAACTTCCGGGTAGCCGCTGTTCACTTCCGGCGTCATAGATTAGTTGAAGTCTAGGCAGTGAGTAGATGGTAAGACAGCGCTGTTCTGACATTGCAGTCCCGTGAGCCAATCAGCGGTCGCATTGACTGTAGAGAGCCTGCTGATTGGTTCCGGCTACTGACAGTTCCCACGTGGTGTGACTCAGCCCACGTGGGAACTGTCAGTTGCCGGAGCAAATCAGCGGGCGCTCTACAGTGAGCGCTGCCGCTGATTGGCTCACGGGACTGCAATGCCCCGTGAAGAGCCGAGAGCTGCCATTCGGGAGCTATGTGTATGTGTGACAACACACATACACATAGCTGTGTTTCGTGGATCGGGTAAGGACGTTTTTTTGTTTTTAAACACCCGTGGATTACTGCGGAGACCAGCGCTGGATGTAGGTGAGTATGAAATCTTTCTTTGCAGGTCCATTTTTTTGGGATATTCTACGTGGAGAAGGGACAGAACATCTGGTATAGGTAAGTATGTGTGAATGGGTAGGTGTATGTAATAAACTTATACTGGGCACGGTGTGTGTGTTTTGGATTTTTTTACCTATTTATTTTACAGTGAAATTACACGTGCCGCATGTCTGCTGGCACTTGTAGTTCCACAAGTGCAAAATGGCAGGCATGCTGGCACTTGTAGTTCCACTGTAAAGTACAATAGTGCTACATTATTTGGCCCCCCTATTACCCCCATACCCACCGCTCCAGGGGTATGGGGATGAGCCCCTGGTTTCAGCGTAAGCCTGTGGTGCTCGGGAGAGGGGGGACCCTTTTTTGGGGGGTCCCCGACTCCCCCGAGATCACCGGCTTGCGCTGACCGACTTGGGGTGTAATGCTTTGGACCTGGAGCCCCGGTGATTGGGTCTCCGGGCTGTGGCATTACACCCCGGTCGGTTGGGTCTGGTGCTGGTCTTAAATATAGGGGGTACCCCACGTCTTTTTTGCCCCCAATATTTAAAACCAGCACTAGTCCCTGCAGCCTGGTGTTGGTTTCTAAAATACGGTGGAACCCTACACATTTTGTTCCCCGTATTTTTAGAAACCACCACTGGCTGGCAAGCCTGGGGCTGGTTTACCTTTTGGGGGGGTGACCTTATGTCATTTTTTTTGTAAATTTTTGCTACTTTTTTTTACAGGTTCAACAAAAACGGGAATTTTTGGGAAATATTCTAGGGACCCCCCTAAAGATGTGTAGACATGGGGGATCACTATGGGTCCCCGATTTATAACTACTGAACGAAGTCGTTGTTTATAATTGCCGCGGCAAGTGCATAAATGCGACTTTGAAGAAAGTGATGCAGAAGAGCATTTAGATTTTTTTTGGGGTGAAAATAACTATGCCCAGCAAATTTGGGGTTCTTGAAAATGGGGTCAGCATATTTTATAGTTGCTAAAGTGCAAATTCTTTTGTCCCTCCCCTGTGAGGGAACAAAAATATGACAGAGCCTGGCAGATTTTTGTTTGAAAAAATCTGTTGGTTGTGTTAAAATATCTGTCAGTGTATGGGCAAGATATCTGTTGCTTTTAAATTGGTCTGTTGGTCAGACAGATATTTTTATCTGTCAGTGTATGGGCAAGATATCTGTTGCTTTTAAATTGGTCTGTCGGTCAGACAGATATTTTTATCTGACAGTGTATGGCCAGCATGAGTTGGCTTTTGCTTGTGTCAAACTTGTCGCAATAAATATTTTGAAAGTATATTTGTTACATGGATACAAAAAAAATTTGTCACTGCTCATTATTTTTTTTTCTTACATCATGGAATCAAATGAATTTAAAATTAATGTATTTGTTTTTTTTTACCACTGACTAATACAAATATAAAACCCTATTAAATTATAAAGATAAACAGAGAGCCCAATTGATGACTGAAGTATTTACCCCTTTAGCTGAAATACTCCAGAGTGAACCCTGGTTCAATCATTTTGTCCTTGGAGGTCACATAATTGATTGTGGTGTACTGGTATTCAATTAAGTGTATTTATTTTGAAATCAATAAAAACACTCTTTATCGGTGAGATGTCAAGCAATTGGTTAGTGTTTATCGAAACGAGAGCTTCATTCCAAAGAACATTCAAAGCAACTTTGAGAAAAGGTTATTAAAAGCTTCTAATCAGATGTAAGGATATAATATGTTATCAGAGTCTTTTAATATCCACCAAAGCACGGTTATGTACATCTACATAATATGCATGTCCTCATACACCTTGCCTCAATACGCCATATTTCTCTAGACTGCACTGATTAATTTCATATGTGACACTTGTATATCTGTGTGCATCTGAGTTTGTATATGAGGCACAATGGAATAGTCCAAGGCCTTTCATTTAAAAGTGATTTTCATCATGTGGTTAATCTGCCGCTAACCAGCGTTAACCCATAGGTTCCAGGATACGTACCCGGTGCTATGGGTTTACGTGTTCATGGCTGCTGCAATAAGGGCGGAAAGCCATATTTAAAGTGGATTTCCATTCGAGCCTCAGAGGGAAGTGAACAGAAATCTGTGTTAAGTGGCTGCTGCGAGTAATTGAATAGACCGGGCACTGCATTGCGGGTAATTAGACATTTGAATTAAATTCAACCCCAAGATGTATTTTCAAAGAAAATGTCACAAAAAAGGTGCTCTGCACTAACAGAGTCGTACACGACCTGGCACGCCAAGAAGGGCTGTTTGATGCGACCGCAACAATGGTGTATGATGATACATCTGTATTGTAACAGGCAATCCTCCATAGCTGGGCATATATGCAGGATGGACACTTGGTAAGGAGACAATTAAGCGGAAACATTTTCCAAATTTGGTTTTATAGTCGTCCTTGGCAGAGGTGGGAGAGACTGTCCATTGGACAATGACTTGGGTACTTCTCTGTGCATTATGGGGGCTGGCAAAGACTATCGTTTGGAAATCACATGAAACATCAAATAGAATTTGCCAAAAATCATCTGAACTTTTTATTTTTATACGTACCTGTACCAAATCTAGAACATACCAAACAATGCACATTGTTTGTTTTTCTTTAAAAAAAAAAATGGACGGTGTAATAGTCAGTGTTACTGCCTCACGGCACTGAGGTCATGGGTTCGACTCCCACTATGGCCCTAACTGTGTGCTGTTTGTATATTCTCCCTGTGCTTGCGTGGGTTTCCTCCGGGTAATCCAGTTTCCTCCCACACTCCAAAAATATACTGGTAGGTTAATTGGCTCCCCTTAAAATTTACCATAGTGTGTATGTGTGCGAGCATGTGATAGGGAATATAGATTGTAAGCTCCACTGGGACCGGGACAGATCAGAATGGCAAGATATTCTCTGTAAAGTGCTGTGGAATATGTGTGCGCTATATAAATAACTGGTAATAAATAAATAAAATATGCTTACTTTTAAACATGGTGCTCATAATCCTTTTGGTATACTGAAGCAGAGGGAAAATGGATTGCACTCTATACAGACAAACCTTTTAAAAAATCTACTTCAGTTTGCAAGAGACCTAGGATTTGTAAGATCTGTATTCTAGCAGGCTAGGAACTCAAAACATACACCAAAATCTACAGTGGTTTGTATTAAGTACAATAAATTCCATTCCATGTAATGACCCAGTGAAATGATTTGAAAACTGCTGATCGCCAGTAGTTCCTATGCAACCTGATAAACTGCACTAAATACTGCAAAGTAGATGCGTAAAAATTATATTGTTCAGGTATCTATAGCCAAATAGACTCACAGCTAAAGTTGCTGCTAAAGGTGATTCTACCAAGTAGTAAAACAAAGGGTGAAATCAATTATTTTCTGTCTTTTATTTGTAATAAGAATCTTGAGTTGTTGTTACTAATAGAGAATCATGTTGATCAGTGGTAAGAATTCCCAATTTAAGTCCATTTAATTCTGCAATGTCAAAGGGAGTGAATATAACCAGTGTATATTGTGTGAATAGAAACACTAGTCTCCAAACACTGATTTAACATTTATAATGTGATATTTGCTACTTAATAATATAGTAAGACTTCAGAATTCAGGTTGCACAGTCAGTTTAGTTTACATGAACTACAGGTGATTTTTTTTTTTATCAGATGCGTATGCTGGACTGTATGCTTCCCGTGCATGTTTACCTTGTTGCTGTATCTTGTTTCTGCTGATGTAGCCATCTAAGGGCAAACACTTCTATTCTCTAAAGATTGCTGTCTAAGCTAGAGGTAAATAGTCCATAGCAGCAGGTAAATTTAGCCAATTGGTCATACGTGTGTAATGTGTGTGTAAAGCATACACTGGGGACTGTCCTTTCTCCCTGACAAATGAAATGCCTTATGCTGATATTTAATGTGCTGAATTAGAAGCACAAACGTGTTACAATATAACATCTGCCAGAATTATATGGATGTCTGAAAAACTGCTTAATGTACTGTAACATGGTTTTTCTGTTCTTTAATTAGTCAATTATAATTGAACAGCCCTATCCTTTTCGGGGGTTACCTGCAAATATTAAGTATCCCATGATTGTATCTATGGGGGACTGCAGCAGATGTGGTATACAATCGGGAAGCCGACTGCCGGAATCCCGACAGCTGGCTTCCCAACTGCTTTATCTCGGCATGGGATGAATGACCGGACGTGTATAGCTAGACGGGGGGGGGGGGGGAGGGTAAGGTTTAGGGCACCTGGGGGGGATTTATTGTTAGGCATCCCCCCGGGGGATTTAGTTTTAAGCAGCGGGGAAGGAGGGGTTGGGGTTAGGCACTTGGGGGGGAGGTTAGGGTTAGGCACCCCTAAGGAGGGTTAGGGGGTTAGGTTAGTTTATACTTACCTTAGCAACGATCGGGATTTCCAGCGCTGTCCATTACCAGGTCTAAAATGCATTGATTAATAATGGGCAATTTAAAGATGTTGTATTCCATACATACAGTACTCTTCTATATACCATAGGAGTCTGATATTCCATACATACAGTACTCTTCTATATACCATAGGAGTCTGATATTCCATGCATACACTACTCTTCTATATACCATAGGAGTTTGAGATTCCATACATACACTACTCTTCTATATACCATAGGAGTCTGATATTCCATACATACACTACTCTTCTATATACCATAGAAGTCTGATGAGAGTTTTCATAGTTCTGGCATCAACAAATTTGTGCACTGAACTGATTATTGTAATTGTATTGTCCTAGCAATAGTTGTTTTTGTGGGCCTGATTCACTAAGGATTGCAGCTGCCATTACGCACACAGGTCTGTTGCGAAACTAAATTAATGACTGCAATTGCAAAACTATTATAGAGACGCCCAAAGCCAGAATAGAGATGCCCACTACCGCTTTTGCACATCTGTAATAACTTGCAATCCTGTGTATTCATTGGGAACATCGAGTAACATCGGCTCCTCATGTACAATAACAGGTCTGACCTTACTCAGAAATTGCTAATCTCATCACACGCAGTGAGTACTCAGGAAGCTTATGCCGTTGCAGGTGCTAAGTTATGCACGCCCATGTAACTGCGTTCAAACGGACCGGCACGCCTGCGTTTCTCCTACCACTCCCCCGTTACCACCCCCAAATGCTGACGTCCCATCACTCTGTCTGCGATGGCTTTGTATCTGCATAGGTGGACGCAGAGCAATCACAATGATAACTCATGCACTGTGATGCGTACGCGGTACTCAACATTCAGCCGTCTGCGTACGCTATCGCAATAGCGATCCATGCTGAATCAGGCCCTGTATTGTTGCATGACTTTGTTCAGAGAACATAATGCAGTCCACATATTTAGCATTCAATCATGTGGTATATAACCTGTAGGAAATGCACTTAACATTTAGCTTTTGGGAGAAATAAGTGACCTCATGGAGAATATGCAATGATAATTGTATGTTGCTTATACTTCTTCTAAATTCTGTTCACATTTGAACACATCACTAATTAGTATCTGGGCCGTAACTAGGGGTGTGCAACTGGTGCCGATACACAGCACAGGGCCCTGTTGGTGGCACCATTGCCCTCTGCAGCTAGAAGGGTGCTAGGTACAGCACCATGCAGCCAGTAATGCTGCGGCAGTATAGACGGCAGGATGCCTATTTGTAGCATCCAAAGGTGGTAGTTATGCCGATGGGTGCTATGGGTGACACTGCCACAGCGTTACTGGCTGCATGGTGCTGTTCCTGGGGGTTCAGTGTATTACCTATTACAAAATGAGAAATTATAGTACACAAATTAAAGTTAATATGAAGCAAATGAATCAGACACTCTGATATGAGACACTTCTATTTAAAACTTGCATTCCTCTCTAGAATCATGGCAGCCGTACCTACACGCTCCACATGTTTTCCAAAGACCTAGATGTCCTAAACAGGTTTTGCAAATAGAACATGCTTCATCCGTTACATTATGGGTATTCAAAATGATAACACTTTTAAGGCACACATCCACTTGCCGATTTCTATGAGCGATTGAACGATAACAATATCGTTGTCGGTCAATCGCTCATGAATTGTGCATGAATCGGGCACATTAATGTCAGAAACGACCAGCGATGCGCGCTCCCGCTGGTAGTTTCCAACATCAATCATCACCCGAGCATGCTGGTCAACCTGACGATAACGTCCGGTTGAGCATGTTAGGGGATGATTGATGTGTCTACACTGAATGACTGATCGTTCAGTGTAGGAACAGCACAGACTGAAATGACTGCACGATTATGACATTGTAATCGAGCAGTCGTTTCACAAAGTCTGCTAGTGGATGTTCCCCTTTAGAATGGACGGGCCATGGCAGATACTTATTACATCACTATCCCATAGATAAATTATTGCGAGTGGTCCAGTAATAGCTACCAACATTGCAGGGTGTGCAGCAGCTATGGATCCCCCCCCTTCCCCTCCCCTTCAACGGTGGTGGTTCTGCTGCTGAGGGCGGTGATTAAAACAAACATAATGATATAAAATGATTGAGATACCTAGTAAATGCAACATTAGAAGTAATGATAATGTGATAATCATTATATTCAAATCATTAAAGTTATTTTAATTGATTAAGATTTAGTGCATTTATGAAATTTCTAAAACCCCATCAAAATCCTTATATTTTGTCTTATTACACCCTGGAAAATAGAATAAATTCAATTAGACTTTTTTCCAGCTTTATTTTTGCATGAACATGAAAGTGAAACTATTTACACAATCTTAACAATTTAATAGAATTGCTGACATATCTGGTTTGGATAAGTGATCATGCCTTTAGACTGAGTAATTTATTATAAATTTACCACCAACCTTGTAGTGGTTTGGATTACATCAGAATTAAACCAGCTGTTCACCATCGTTGGAAAAGATACTCTGGGGCAAAGTTGTGGGAAGGCACAAGTTAGAGGAGAAGGATAAAAAAATATTTCATTATGTAGATAGCTAGGTACAGTAGGTAGGAGCTGTAGGTGGATACTGTAGCTAGATAGATGTAATTAGCTAGATAGATGTAGATATCTAGATATAGTTGTGTCCAAACTGTTGTGCTCTTCAAGAGATTAAAGAGCTGATTTTGAGGCGGATGCTGCAGTGTATATATTGCTGGTATTGTAAATGCCATTACACACCCTACCCTGGTGTACAAGCGTGCATCTGACTGTCAAAGGACTAAGATGTCCACTTTGGTGCGTCTTTAGATGCAACCATCAGTTCACTCATTGGTGTATCTATAATGGGTGCACACCTTGCACCCATTTAAATATACTTGCCTCTCTGGAGTACCACTTCAGATGTCGCTGCAGACCGAAGTCACTGGGAAATTGACACGACAGCCATTTTCCCAGAGATTTGTGCATACACACTAGAGAAGTCTCCGGGAACATAGCATGGGCTTCATGTTCCTGGAGACCTGCGCATGCTCTGTAGACTCTAGCACACTGCCAGACTCTACTGCACTGCCGGAGTAAAGGGGGGCCTGCACATGGGACCCCTCCTGTCTTAAACCACCTCTGGGTGTACAATGCAAGCTTGCACCAGCCCTAGGCTAGGTGCAGATTGTCCACCAAAGTATGGCCGCCAATGTAAGCGATTATGAACCTGCATTCACAACCACTTCAATGACATGCCCGCCACTCTCCCCTAATACGCCCATAAGATGGACCATCTCTGAATGTCCGTTTAGCCACCTCAGTCACTGCCCAGGAACACCTAATACATTTTCAAGACTCTTCTCAGACTCTGCCTCTCTATTGTAGCTGTGACTGTGCGCACAGACTTTGGAGGCCTGAGTCCAACACTGGCATTGCATGTGGCCCAGAATCTGGCCCTACGTTTCAGTATCCTGTATATAAAATGGAAGGAATGAATTGAAGCCTCTACATCCTGTTATGAGTGGTTGGGTACAGGATGCCGGCGCTCGAGATCCTGGCGGTCAGAATCCCAATGCTGGCATCCCACAGGGTTGGGATACCAACACCTGTCAGTAAATATACTAATTCTACATCTAAACCTAACCCCTTTCCCCACAGCCTAATCCTAATCCTCCCTCCTGCAGCCTAAACCTAATCCCCCCTGGTGCCTAGCTCTCCTCTTAGTGCCTAACCCCTAACCCTCCCCTCCGGCAACGGCTTTCTGTGCACCTGCATCCCGACAACTGGGTTTTAAACTACATCCCGTCTAGAGAACAAGACTCTGTTTGCAGATTTAGCATTCAGCCATGTGTGTAAGAACATTTAAGAAATGATTAATTAGCATTTTATCTTGTGGGAGAAACAAGTGACAACATTATGACTATGTGAGAAACATACATTAACTACTGTTGTCTGTCATTCTACATTCTGTTCATATATCAACACACAGAACTACTTAGTGGACAGCATTCATTCCAGATGTAGCCTCATTTCCCCACAATCTAGTCTGAGATGCAGATTGTTATGCATGTTTTTTGAGATTTGAAAAAAAAGAAAATAAACTTTTTTTTGAAAGAGCTTATTGTTGTCACAATCACAAATTTTGTTAACCTGATTAAACCGTTTTTTCTTTTAAGCTTGGGAATGCTAAATATATTTTAAAAAGAGAAACCAAACACGGATTGATTTTATTTAGAAAATAGACAAAACTCTATAAAGAACCACAATATAATATGTATTGTTCTTGATACTCACACAGTTAAATTGGCCAGTTTAGGTGTTACAGTGCACATGTTAAAGAACCACCAAACTGAAAATACATGATGAAATATAATAGAGCTACTAATAACATTTACACGTAATAGTGCCAGTTCCTTGGCATTACTCTACTCTACTTGTAACATTAAACATTGCATTTCTATTTGACATGATAGCAGATTACAAGCTATTGTCTTCTGTAATCTATTTTTTTATGAAAGGTATTGACAAGAGGTTACCTGTAAGATCCTTCTAACAGGAAGCACATCATTCCTGGTCTTTTGTCCAGGAATGATGATGTTCGTCCATGTAAGATGACGTTTTGCCTCGTTCTGAGTTCCGTTTTTTTGGAGGGAAAAATCCGAACTCCACGTGCAAACTCGAACCTATCCGAGCCTGCACATCCCTAATATATATATATATAGATAGATAGATAGATAGATAGATATATATATATATATATATATATATATATATATATATATCTATCTATCTATCTCTATTATAATTTTTTATATGTATATTTAATGATAAGACTTTTCATACTACATTCCTTTTTGCACATTCATGATCCCATATATACACTTACAACATTAATTAGATCACATTCCACCCCATTAAAGAGGTTCATATACATGGCCTCACATCAGCATTTTTGTGCATCATATTTTACACACATACTGCATATGCATTCAACATTAGACTTTAAAAACTTTCCTTGAACACAGCCTTTTCATTTGTTTCATTTTTTAATTCCTTTTTCATCTTTGTTAACAGCCGCAGCCCGGAGCAGTAGACAGCGTTTGGTTGCTTGCTTGGCAACCCATTGATGTGCCTCGCCCACGTGACGCTGTGACATCATTCACAGGCGACCCAGCCCACGTAAGAGCAACTACAGCCTCCGGGACAGCTAATGCTGCTGTTGAAAATGCAGCCTGTTTGTCTCCATTGCTGGGCGACGGTTGGGCCTGGCGGCTATTATAGGTTATATGGAGGCAGAGACGTGAGTTGTCACTCACGTCTCTGCTCCGCAAAGGCCCATCGGAGGAGTGACCGCGGCTGGGCATGAGTGGCATGCCCTACCGCGACTATCTTGTTTTCTTCTCCTGTAGCGTAGCCAGAATGAGCTTCTGTGCAGAAGCTCATTCTGACCTGGCTCACGCTGAGCTGCCCGATGGGAGCTGATCTCCGATCGCGGCAGCAGCAGGTAGAGGGCAGCTGCCGCCGGTGGAGGGGGGTGTTTGAAAAGCATTAGGAGGGTAGTGGCAGGTTAGCTGCAGAGCCCTGCATGCCCCCTAGGCATTGAAGTCACCCCTAGGCATTTGCTTATTATGCCTAGGGCCGGCTCTGTCAGCCTGCAACCGTAATTGGCCTACTGTTAGCAAGTGGCGTATATCTTTATAATTTTGAGAATGCCAACTACTAAAGACCAATGAAAGAAACCAAAAAGGTATAACAGTTTTTTTTTTTTTTCTCAGAGTAGCGTTAGTATTTAAAATCATGACTAAAGTGCAGCAGTTCTTATAGTCTGTGATTCACTTAAAATTAATAGAAAATCTTTATCGGATAGTACAACGTAGTAGATATTTCCCTTTTAGAGGTCATATATTTTACATATGCTAACTAAAATACTAAAATAAAAAGTATAATTTTTTTTGTTCTAAAAAAAACATAAGTGATATTATTGTGCTCCTGTGCTGGGAACCAGAGCTGGATGCCCATGCAACATGATTGTTTGGGTCCCCTTCCCTTCTCCATTTGATAAAGTGTCTCCTGGATATTAGGGTGGAGTATAAGTTGCCTAATGGATGATCCCAATAGTGACAATTGAGTATTATGGCTTACTTTGACATTTGTGAGAGATACACATAGAAAATACTGAACATTGCTGTAAGGATGTGAGATGTGTGTTAAAAATGTAATGTGTAATACTTTTTAGCCCTTGATGTTTAGCGCTTGTCCATATGCCTGTTTTATTCATAACCAGTAGAGAAGTGTAACACTTCACAGAACAAAATACCTTGTGGGTTAATTTCCACCTCCGCAGGGGACACTCAGGACTTACGCCCCTTCCATTTGCTTGCCTTTGTTCCTCACTGGAGTCTGACAGACTGAATGGAGCCAACCCAGCAGGTGTTCATCAGGGAAGTAATATCTGGGGGGAGGTAGGAGGAAGTTCCCGGATAAGGGACTCTCACCAATCAGGAAATGGTGCAACTCCCCAGGGTGGTCCCAAGGACCGTGGGAACTTGGAAGTTTTCAAAAGAAAGGCAGCTTCGGATGTTAGTCACTGACCTTGGTTAAGAGTGAACACTTCGAAGGTACTTAGTGGAACGAATGACCAGTCCTGTGTGGTTGTAAAGGCTATCACTGCTGGGTGAACGGTGGTAGTTTCAACTGTGTGGTATCCCGGAAACTCTTGGGTGGATTTATACATCTGGAAACTCCTGTGGGGAGATCTTCGTTCTCCGGTGTGGACTTGAACTCTATCACTGTTGTGTGAACTGTGGTAGGTTTGACTGTGTGGTATCCCGGAAACGCTTGTGTGGACGTATACGCTATCACTTCTGTGTGTACTGTGATAGTTTCCATGTGTGAAACTGTGTGTCGTTGGCTATTTTGTGGACTTGTCCTAGAACTTTATACTCTACAGGGACTGCCTCTGTCTTCACTGCTACCTGCATATTGCCTGTTCTCTGTGTTCACCTCTAGCCATTGCATATTCTCCATTTCTGTGTGTCGTGAAAAATAAACAATCACTTTGCTTTCATCTGCTCGGTGTCTAGGTGATTGAGAGAACCCTGTATACTCACAATTGTGTTCAGTGTTCTGCAATTTGGAAAGGAAACACTGCTGCAAGTACTGGATGTGGATGATAGTTGTCGGGAACCACTTTAATTGTTGGGGTGAAAACTAATTGAAATCTTAGGAGAGGTCTCTAACTGGACATTGGTGTCTTTGGTATAGCTGCACATCTGGGGAATAGAAACCAAGGTGTACATTTACTGGTGTGTATTGCATGGGAATCTGTATGTTTGATTCCTGGCAGCGGCAGCCCGACAGCCCTGGAAATCCTGATCGTCCCCAGGCAAGTATGAACTAACCTAACCTCCCCCCCCTAACCCTAACCTCCCCCCCAAGTGCCTAACCCTAATCCCCCCCCTTCCCCGCTGCCTAACCCTAAGTCCCCCGGGGGGGTGCCTAACCCTAACCCTCCCTCCCCCTAGCCTAACCCTAACCTCCCAGGTGGGTGCCTAACCCTAAGTCCCCCCGGAGCCCTAAACCTAACCCTCCGTCCACCCCCCCCCCCGTGGCTGTCCGTTCGCGGCACCCGGTATTCCTTCGATCGGGATGCCGGGCGCCGGTCTCCCGGCATCGGTGAAATGAGCTGTGTCTACATCTAGACACCGGTCATTTCACCCTCGCCGGGATATGACAGTCTGGAAGCCGGCTGTCCGTGTAAAGTCAGCTGGCTTCCTGATTGCATACCATTGCATGTAATGTGGCATGTGGCATTTTAAATTTCAGTAAAAACCGCAGACTGAAAAGCTGCCATTTAGTAAATGTATCTCCAAATCAAAAATACAATAGAAATAGTGTCTCATCAAGAGCTCTTAACATATATATATAAAATATATGCTTTATAAAAGGAACCTATGACCCAAAGGTATGTATCTTTGCTTCAATCCTTTTATCATTGGACCAGCCATTGAAGGTTGTGTTGCTTGGTATATATTTCGTTTTTTCTCCCTCCCACATAAAGGTCATTAGAAGGTAGAGTAAATTAATGGGAATTCTTTGATATTTTTTTCGGTCAAATAACATAATTCTTGCCATGCTTTATTGGCATAGGCTCAATAATCGGAATATCATTCTGCAAATTGGTGATGCCTCATAAATCCTGGTCAGAGAGTGTCTCAGTGATGTCATTGCCACCATAATGAATGAATGAGCTGTATCTCATGGATGTGGCTGAGGTTAAAGATTCAAAGTTTTTCTCTTCCTGTCACTGCACATTATTAAAGTGTTACAGTGTGATTGAAACAAGAGGTATTAAGAGTTTACTAATTAACTTTCTCTGCTGGTCCATACTCCTTCAGCAGTGTCCTTTCACTGTGCATATTCCAAGCGAGACCATTGCCCTTTACCCTACTTATTCTCCAGGTACACATAAAATTCTGTCCAGTTACTGTACTTGTATAAAATGTGGATTCATTCTAAAACTATTATCTACATGGTAGTTTGGACAAGAGATAGATGTTACTTTCAGTGACGGAATTTCACCAAAGAAGTAGATCTGCTCATCCTGGTTATTTGTGATTTCTAAGATGTTTTTACTCTCTATACTCTACAGTAACAGTTCTGGGTACACATCACTGTCTGCCAACTTGCTGTCATACTAATTTAATACATCACAATATGGGTAAGATGTGCAGACCTGGACTATGTGGCAAATGAAAGGCACTAACATGGGGGTGGAGTTTTTTTGTTGTTGTAATCACAGTGCCATCTTAAGAGGTCAATCCAATTATAAGTGATGCTCTTAAGGGTGCGAGTCATCGCGACAACAGCCATACTTGACGGCAGCCAACTTGTTTAAACGCCGTGACAATGGCAAAATGCACCCGATTCGCAACCATCACGGCTAATTGGATTGCCCCAAATTATATATATATATATATATATATATATATATGATGATGGATTGTACCCAGTTATACGCTTTGCTGGATTCATTTATTGCAATGAAACCGCAATGTTTGAGATGACTTTATAAACCGCAGGACTATTTTAGTGTTGTAATTTTAAAGTAAAAATATTCCTTACACGTACAGTAGTTACTGTAATTTCAAAAATGTATTGATCATTTTGTGTCATATAACACATTTGTTTTCTCTTTGTTCCCTTGTTAATAACACTTTAACTTTCTAACATAACAGTAAACAAATGTTGCACCCACGCAAGTGTTTACTTTAGCTTCATTTGTTAGAGAGCAGCAGAGGTTACGGTTCCTTGTCACTTAGCGCTCCTGTGACTTACTGTGGGCTGGTGACAGAACTGTATTACAGCAGCTGAGGAAGATGGATCAGCTCATGATATTGATCTGCCATGCACATAGCCACTTAATGCATCACTGGTATGGGAGAAAATCTAAGTAAACATTTGCGTTGCAAGAGGAGACTGATTGCCAGAGCAGTTCTTTTATTATTGATGTTTTGGTCTTAAGCAATATGGGACAATACCCAGCATTCTATGATTAAGCAGTGTTTGGAAAGCAGCACTGATCATCCTTGGCTGGATTCCAGGACTGCTCTGAATGAAGAACACTGCTAGGAATTAGACCAGGCAAAATACAGCTTCTGAATCTGTGCAGCTTCCTGACATCACTATGTTTATAGATTCCCACTGCATATTTCCTGGAAAAGAATCGCGCTCGTCACCGCGATTTGCACTGTTCAATTGGAAAGGAAGTGAGAACGCGTCCCGGGGAAACTGAAATCGGCAAAGTCCCGTCGGATTTGGGGAAATTACCCTGACATCCCACAAAAGATGCACTGACATGGGGGGATCACTATAGGTGCTTAAATGCTCTCAATTGCTGCTATTTTGTATCTTTGCACAAGTGGTGAAGAATAGCATTTAGCAGGCTTTCTTTTTTCAAAAATAAGTAGTCCCAGCAAATTTGGGGTACATGAAAATGGGTGCAAGCATGGTTAAAAATCGCCAAAGTGCGTATTAAAAAAACATAAAGAATGCACCTTCAGCATGCACCTGAAATCAAAAAAATAAAAGCTTGGGCATACTTGGGGGACCCCCCTGAGTCTATTTCACTAGTTTTTAAGTTTGTCCCCCAACTTTGTTTTTTTTTTCGCCCCCAAAACGAAAGTATTTTTTTGGGGTGTATGAAAGCATTTTTTACTTTTTTTTGCTGCAGTTTACCTTTGGGGGACTCTCCCAAGGCTGCAGGGGTGTTCCCACAACTTTGCACCCTAAAACACCAATTCTGCACTTTTTTTTCACCTCCATTCACAGGCGAATCTTTTCCGCTGGTTAAAAGGCACAGACTTTTCGCACCAGCGAAAAGTCTCTGCAATTAAATATGGGGAAAAGTTCTCACCAGGCGAGAATTTTTCGCCGGCAATTGAATAAGGCCCTAAGTATGGATTCTGTGTTGCAGTTATTTTGTTGTGAATTTTAATATACAGTAGAATTTGTTTTTTTTAGTTTTCCTGCATCAATGTAGATAAAAAGCAAGATAAAGGAAAATGTATGTCTGTAAATTGTCAGCTGCTTTTAGCAAAGTCTATAATACATTAGACCATGTGCCCCCATTATAAACATTTCAATAACTTGTGCTAGTACTATTTTCTAATTTGTATAGATTTAAATTCAATGCTATGTACTGTACTTGATTTTCTTTACTAATTGTCTATTATATCTTATTGATTTGCCACTAGACTAGCAGGGACTTTGGGCCTCTTTATACGCTGTTACCTTGTTTCCAAATGTTACCAATTTGGTAATCAATTTATCATGTTACATTTAATGTGAAACCAAACTGTAAAGTCAACTGCAATTTTGTTTTTGCAGAAATTCGCAGAAGGGGATCCAAAGAGATGCCGTGTAAACCCTTGCATTTATATGACACGCCATATGAGCCATCAGAAAATGGATTGGATTCGGAAGGTGAAAAATCATCAGGACAGCGTCCCCGGGAGTCTAGACTGCCACAAGATGATGAGCGGCCTCCAGAGGAGTATGACCAACCTTGGGAATGGAAAAAGGATCGGATTTCTAAAGCGTTTGCAGGTCAGTTCATATAAAATAGTCAACGGCAACACTCACAATGCAAACCTTAAGGAGATTTGTGAATGAGGACACACTGATCATTGCAGGAAGTTCCGTCACCAGTACAGGAAGAACGGCAGATATAATCTAGAGAGAGAGGCCAGCCAAAAGAGATCTGCAATGTTTATGCTTTGACCTTGCTTGCTGCACACACTGAAAATTGTGTAATTCATCATTTTATGTGGCATATGCACGCATAACATGATGGTTTTTTGTTTAAATATAAAACTTTGTTTAGGGAGTGGACAACAAATAAAGTTGACTATTTATCTATCCATTCCTGCCACAGCAGAAACTACTCAAGATAATAGAAACTTTTTTTTTTAAGGGCTATGGGGGTCATTCAGACCCGTTCGCGAGTAAAGGACGCTCGCAAACGGGTCGATGTTCCCCCACTGCGCATATGCGCATGATGGAGGGAGCTCCGTCGTGCGCATGCGCGAGACCCGGACAGCGACAGCCAAGCTGTCGCTCCGGGTCTCGCACCAAAGGGGGCGTGCTGTCGATGTTGATTGACAGCACGCCCCCTTTGGTGGGCGTGCCTGCCAGACGGAGGTGTTTCCATGGGAACGCCTGCCGTCTTTAGCCGGCCCCACTGACATCACTAGTGATGTCAGTGGGAGTGATTTTGGCTCTGATAGAGCCAAAATCACTCCTGGGCTTGCGGCAGCGAGACCCTACCGCAGGGTATCCGTCGCAAGCCAGATGGTCGCGATGGTCAAGACCATCGCGACCATCATCATGGACGCTCGCATATGCTGTGGGTGATCACCCACAGCTATGCGAGCGTCCAAGAGGACGCTCCATTTTCAGGGAGGAGGGCCCTGATTCAGAGCGAGCGCTCTGGTCAGAGCGTTCAGCTCTGAATCAGGCCCTATATGCTGTATGGAGCATGTGTTTTTGCACTTCATTCCAGTTTTATGCCTGTAAGCCTACATTAGATACAGCAGGAAATCTTTTAGGGCAGCGGTTCTAAAACTGTGCAATTACATTTCACGTTTTAAGTGGGATGTAGAGGGATGCCGGCGGTCGGAATGCCGAACGCCAGAATCCCGACACTGAAAGCCCTGCATTGGTCTAAAGATAGTCATCTGAATACCGACACCTATCAGCCCCACCCCCAAGTCCTGGCACCCGGCATAC
The DNA here is from genome assembly GCA_031769625.1 of Taudactylus pleione. NCBI lineage: Eukaryota > Metazoa > Chordata > Amphibia > Anura > Myobatrachidae > Taudactylus > Taudactylus pleione. The sequence continues at coordinate 16,805,213 of JAUIMM010000018.1, read as the reverse complement.
CGAACGTAGGTAAGTCGGGCATCTCCAGCTGTTAGGGGGGGGGTTAGGTTCCTGACTCAAGCATAGATATCCTTAAAACCTTCCCTGTAATGCATGCTTGCTGACATTCTGGCTGCCCGCTCCGGGAGGGGGCAGCCAGTTTAGCATAGGGGTGTGTGGCTGGGTATATTACACAACATTAGAGACGGAGCAGGGGGCATGACCATGCAATCGCATAATTTTGTCCCCACCCCAGCTACACAATGGTGAGATTACCGGCATTGTGAAGCAGGGTGTGGGGCCATGATAATGCGATGCAGTGTGAATCGCGTCATTGGCCCCCCGATGCGAGGGTTTGTGTGGGAGATGCAGGGGGACTCGGGGGTGGGGGGGGGGAAGTTGTAGGTGGCTGGCTGAGAGACTTGTCTTGGAGAGTAGGCAACAATGCCGTAATGGTGGAATTTGGGAACCTCTGGCGTGAGTTTGGTAACTTGCCTAGATAAGTTACAAGCTTCCAAAGAATATTAATATCTCTTAATTTTTTTCATAGTTTGGGAAATTTTAAAGTTTTATTTTGGAATAATTTGTATTTTAGGTTTTTTTATTGGTTGTAACGATAATCAAATATTTTGTCATTGCGGTTAGTGTTTTTGTCTCGCAGCACTGGGAGCTTGGGTTCAGTAGTAACCAAAGTGCTTTCTGCATGGAGCTTGCATGTTCTTCACATACAGATGTGTCCTCATGCTCGTTTCCTTTTTGTGCCATATGGCGTGAGATGTCTGACGTGACCCATGGGTAGCAGTTCCTGTGTTGTGCACTTTTTTCCTCAATTTTGTAGCTCTTTCCCCACTTTTTGCTAATGCCGCCACGACTGTGACTTTTTACGCAGCGCGTCTGTGTCTTTATGCTAATGCTGCAGCCGATGGAATTTGTACAGGGATGGTGACTGGCTGCAGTGCTGATTTGTGTAAAAAGTTGCAAATCTGTCTCACCATTGAACATTGCACCAGCCCTATTGAGGGGCAGGACGTCTGTGTAAACATGGCCGCTGGCATCAGTGCAACTGCTTAACAATAACAAGTCGCAGTTACTGGCAGCAACATGCCTGTGTCTGATAAGCCACTCCCCTGTTACCTCCCAGGAACACCCACTGAAATTGCGTGCCTCTGCGCCTGATTTTGTTCTGTGACTGTTGGCAGTTTCCTTCGGGACACGTGCTATGCGGCTTGGACGAATGCGTAGACTAAAAACATTGTTCGCTAGTGTCCAACATCACCACTGTCGCCCAGGGCCATAACTAAGGGAGTGCGACATGTGCCGTTGCAGAGGCCAGCTCTGGGCAGTGCTGTACCTCTGTGCTGGCAGCCCCACCCCTTCAGCATGATGTCATATGATCAGGGGGTGGGGCTGGTTCTGGGCACCAGGCCAGCTTGTTATGGTGCAGCTGTCACCTCTGGACCAGGCCCATAGTATAATGGGGTAGATGTATTATAGTGGCACGTTAAGTGCCGCTATAACGCTTCCTGCTTCGCCTCTTTACCGAGGCGAAGCAGGAAGCACTACCGGTGAGATGTGTGAACATCTCACCGGCCGGAGAGGGGGAGCGTTAACTCCCCCCTCCGGCGCTACCCGCTGCAGACCACATCGCATCAGCCTAGTGCTGATGCGATGTGTGTCAGGCACGGCCGGCTCCAATGAGCATGCGCGGGATCTCGCAAGTATTGCGAGATCCCCGCGTGCAGCCCTGAAGCCGGTAGCCACCACAGCAGGGACAGCGCAGTCCCTGCTGTGGGGATAGGCTATCGCCAGGCTGTAGCTGTCGATAACGACAGCTACAGCCGGCCGAACGGTCAGACGATCTGACCGTTCGTACATAGCCCAGGCTGTCGGCGCTGCTATCTTGTAGATAGCAGCGCCGATAATGACAGGGGCGCTTAGCGCCGATAATGACAGGGGCGCTTAGCGCCCCTGTCATTTACCGCCCAGACCCCCGATCATACATCGGGGAGAAACGGTATCAGCGCACTTAACGTGCGCTGATACCGTTTCTGGGCTTCATACATCTACCCCAATAGGATTAGTTGGTCGCAAAAGAATTGGTATAAAGTAATTGTACTTGGTAATTGTTTAATCTAACATTTCCTTCCCCATCTCACTTCTCCAACCTTGTAATTCTCCCCATGCCCTTCCTTCACTTTTTACCTTTTCTGCAAAACAGAAATGTTTCGCAGGGAGTCTTTTCAATGTAAAAAAATCCAATATGCAACATACTGAAATTATATTGTGCACTTTTATTGTTCCATGGCATTGATCTAGAGGATACAATCCTAGTTTACGATTCAGTTGTATTTTATCACTCCTAAAAATGCTATTTTCACATTATTTGCAATACAATGTTTAATAATTAAAGTATAACATATAAAAATGTGCATCTGAAATATATGAAATTAGTTCTTGAGGTAAGCAAGTTACAGAATTTTAAATGATATTGAAATCCTCACAGGAGTAATCGATCGATATAAATGTCTACCAAAGAATGTTTTACATTTATTTATCTCAAACTAATTTATGAATATGTGGCATTCACATTTAGGCCGGTATCCTATCAGCCACGGCAATTTTCCGCTGCTAATTACCGCCGACAGGGCTATCCAATTAGCCATGAAAGCCAGCACTTATCGGGGATTGTGTTTCCCCTGCCTCAGGTTTAACAGACCCTGTTTGTTTTCTCACAAAATGGCACATTTTTCTCAGGAAAAAAACGGGCTTTAATTGGATGGCCCGATAATGACCAGCCAGCAAAAGTTGTGGTAAAATGTTCGTGGCTAATAGGATACCAGCCTTTGTTATTTAGCTTATGGTTGAAAATGATGCTGGCCACATAGAGAGATTCTGCTGCTTACCCTGGATAGCAAGTGACAGGTTCATTGTCAAGTTTGGAGACTATGGAGGACATCTGGCTGCTTGGCAAACTGACCTTGGTCACTGTGGCCTTTAGTGCTGTCAGAAGATGACTCTGCACTCTCAGGCCAATGAGTGTCATCATCCATAATTTGTCCACATACAGTACAATGAATACAAAAAGTCTACACAATGTTATAGAATTTGTAGGATTTTGTAATATAAAGTCCATGGTCATTTAGAGCTGAACGGGGCCCTGGTACTGGGGGTTAAGGGTGGTGTGGCCAAATCTGGGAGGATGAGCCACGCCCCCATCAAAAAAATGAAAAAAATAATAATATGCTTATTCTGCAAAGGGGGCAATATCCCACCCAGCAGTGGTAGTCCGGGTCCTGGTAATCAGTACCCCCCTTCCCAGCATCACTGTCTAAAATTAAGATAAATCGCCTCACAGCTTTTTTTACCTTTAACGTAAACATATAACTGACAATATGCAAGAGAAATACAAATAGACAATTTTTAGGAAAAATAAAATTTAAATAACCCCCCCCCCCCCAATTTTCTGGTTACGGAAGTGTGCATACTCGTAACCCAACACTAGGGCTGCCATCAGAAATTGTGGGGCCCGGGACTGGCAAAATAGGCAGGGCCCCAAGCCCCCTGTGTTTCAGCAACTCCAGCCCTACAGTTTTTCCAGCCATCCCCCTTTCTGACTTCCCAGCCAGCACCCCCTTTCTGACTCCCCAGCCAGCCCTTGCCTGAGTCTTCATCCAGCCCCTGCCTGGATGCCTCCGGTCAGCCCCGGCCTGGGTGCCTCCGGCCAGCCAGCTCCAGCATCAATCACTCACCTTATTCTGGCTGGCAGCTGCTCCTCTCCATCTCACGGGTGCGGCTGTGGCTCCTCTCAATAGTTTGTGGAAGCACATTTTGCTTTTACTATAGCAGTGAGTTATTTTTTATGTGTTTCTTATCAACTTTGTGAACCTGGGCTCTGTAATTCTGTGTCAAAAATTAAAGATCCTTCAAATTGCGAGGAGATCTCTTATGCACATACCTGTTTAGGTTGTTCCACAGGTTTTCAAGGTTCGAGCTCTGGGCTGTGACTGGGACATTCCAAGTCTTTGAGCTTCCTCTTCAAAAGCTATTTCTTGGTTGTTCTGAATGTGTGCTTGCATCGTGGTCATTTTTGGGAGGTGAACCATCACTTCCTCTTTAGCTTTTTAACAAAGGTCAGCCAGGTTGTGCCAAAACTTATAAAAATATCTTGATCTTTGGAGATATTCATTATACCCTCTATGCGGACTAGAACCCCTGTCCCACGTGGAGTGATAATCAGCAAGGGATGACTCTCCCACAACCACTGGAGGTATGGTTTACCATTAGAATTAAGCCCAAAAAGTTCAAAACCGTCTTTTTCAATTAATTGATACATGTTCTCTCATGGTTTAGGATCATTGAATGTATTTTTGATACCTCAAAATTGCATGTTCTTTTGTGCGAGAAATGGATCCATCTTGCCCAGACAGATAGAATACATGAGATTGGTATCCTATGCAGAGAGGATTCCGGACTATAGATTGTCGACCTTTTTACTGTCTATGTCTAGATAGACACCAGATGATAGACAGTCAATAGGTCAACAGGGACAAAAGGTAGACACATTAAAGGTTCACATGTAAGAAGGTAGACCTGGTCAAAAGGTCGACACAAAAATGGCTGACACAAAAAAAATGGTTGACATGTGATTTTTTTTCTTTTCTTGTTTTTTAGGGTTAGGCACTTACCCCGATGGTTAGAGTTAGTCACAAAGAGTTAGGGTTAGGCACTAGAAGGGACAGTTGGGGTCAGGCACCTTCCCCGACTGTTAGGGTTAGGCACCAAGGGGAGGGTAAGGGTTAGGGTGAAGATTAGGGCTAGAAAACATAAAATCATGTTGTGTAAACCTTTTGATCCTGTCGACCATTTGTCGCAGTCGACCTATCGACTGTATAACATCTGGTGTCTATCTAGACACTGTCAACCTTTTTACTGTCTATCTGTTAATCCACACCCATGCAGAGTGTGACCTTCTGATACATTAATATTACCATAGACCTATTGGTAGCCTCCATGATTAGCTTTCTCCATGTCTGGATATTAACTTTGGAAGGACATCCTGATCTTGGCAATGCCCAAATTGTGCCACATTACTCCACCTATTGAGGTGTTTCATGTAATTTTATAACCCTACCCTGATTGTTACCTTTTAACAATGCTATCTCATATACAATAGATCAGTGATTTTCAACCTTTTTTAACTCGCGGCACACTACACAAGATTTTAAAATTGCCAAGGCACACTATCCGGTGATGCGGTGTGCGTGGACTATGAAAAAACACACTACATTAGTTCCCACAGGAACAAAACACACTACATTGGCCCCCACAAGAATAAAAAACACACTACATTGGCCCCCACAAGAATAAAACAATCCCATTGGCTGGCCTAACAGAAAAAGAAAAAACACATTGCTCCCCACAAAAAAAACAACCATACCACATTGTGCCCCACAGAATTGCTCCCCACAGAAAAAGAAACCTATGGCTGGCCCCACAGAAACAAAAAAACAAAACACATTGTTCCCCACTAAATAGGCAAATTTATGGCTGGATAACATATGGCTGGTTCTCACTAAAAAAAATGACTTGACTGGTTCCCACGAAAAAATAAACTATGGCTGGTACCCACGAAGAAGAAAAAAATGTCTGGTCCCCACAAAACCCACATTTCTTCCCCCTTGTCACTCACACTGCAGCAGGATCGCGTGCGGGCGGGCTTCCAGGCAGGCTGCAGAGCCTGCCTGGACAGAGCGCGGGCTGGCTGATTGGCGCAGGGCGTTGGCTGGCAGAGCGGGCTGGAGGGCAGTGGACAACGCGGCGTGCCTGACCTGTGATTTCACGCCGCCGCATCTTTGCAGGTCACTACCCGGTCGCGCCTGAGTCTCCCAGAGGAGCTCAGCGGGGATGCTGAAGTACAGCAAAATGTGCCCGGTGGCTCTGACAGCCCCGCGGCACACTTCACAACCGGCCACGGCACACCGGTTGAAAACCGCTGCAATAGATGCAGTGGCGTATCTATAATTGTTGCAGGGTGTGGTGCACATGGGTCCCCGGGTCCAGGGGGGCCCGCATGACACACCCTGCACCCATTTTACTTAAAACGTACCTCTCAGCGGTGTACAAAAAGCCAGAAAAATTACTGTCGCGGCCATTTTTCCGGCGTTTTGCGCATGCGCAGTAGACTCCAGGCACGCTCTAGTGCCCAGAGTCTACTAATGCTCTGGTGGCTGGCTAGCCACGTTGGTCGGCTGCAGGCCGCCGGGAAGAGAGGAGAGGGCCCCGTGACGGGGAATGCACACGGGCCCCCTCCTCTCTAAAGATGCCCCTGAATAGATGTTAAGTAAGCGCCTTGAGTGCTAAAGTATGACTATACTAGTAGGACACAACCATGAATACTGCAGTGAAATTGTATAACAGCTGACCTGTATTTGTTGGTTATCACAATCCCTACAATTACTGGTAGGTGCGTGCTATTTACATTTGAACATGAATTTGAATGTCATCTTATTTTTTTACTGTTTTCACAGCTACAGACTCATAATAAAGGATGTGTTTTTTGTCTGTTTTATGTTTTGGTTGTTTTTCCTAAAGATTGTCTATTTATTTGTCACTTGCATTTTTGTTGCTTGCAAGGCAGGGTTGCCTACTCTCCCAATTTGGCTGGGAGCCTCCTGAAAATCATGTGGCACTCCTGGCCCCCCGCAAGAGCAGGCAACTCTTTCGGGTTGGCTGCTGGGCCCACTCCCCCCACCCTGTTGCACCCACTTATTGAGAAAAAGTGGGCGGTCCGGGGAGGGTGAGGACGCAATTTTCTCTGAATTGAGTCACCGTAGTCCTGCCACCTGCTTTAAAATGGCAGTAATATCTACATTATAAAGCGGGGGCAGGGCCGTGATGACTCAATCGTACCACCACGCCCCCGCACCGCCAGCTTGGACCACCACGCCCCCTTCTGCACCAGCCTGGCTGCCCCCTCCCAGAGCCAGTAATTCGGTAGGTATGTTGCAAGGTCTCAGTAAAGCTCTGAAATAATTTGTCACAAAAAGCTATAATTTCAATAAGGGTTTTACGCCACTGTCATTATAGATCTGATTTTAAAACATGTTTTTTTTTTCTTTTTAGACAAAACTTTCATATTATTTACTAAACTTGACAGAGTTGATTTTTGGAGCTGCATAAGCTGCAATATTTGGTCAATATCACAGCTAGATTTACAGAATTAATGTCAACTGCTTTGCAATATTCATATTGAAAAAAACAATAGTCCTTGTCGACTGCCAAGTTATGTAGTGGTGAATAGGGAAGGAACACAGTTGGGATATCCAAAAAATACTTAACATCTCTAGGGTACTAACAAATTATTTAGGATGAAATTTTAATATTTTCTAATTTTGGGGTATACTATAATATATATACATACACACACATACAGTTGCTTCTGTAGTCTAAAAATAAACCTGTCCATTTTCACTTATTAGGTATTCCTCAGAACATTTCTGACTTAGTGCTCCTTTTTTTATTTTTTTTAAGTGTTTTTTTTTAATTTATTTATTGTGGTTATATAAATGTGATTTTTTTTTTAGAGCTTTCTTATGTAGTTTTGAAACTTTTTTTATTTGGATTTTGCTCCTTATTTATTCTTATTTGTGCAATGAATATTTTGTTTCATTATGCCCATCTCTGCAAACCTGGATTTTTTTAACATTGGTACCCAATATGTTCCGCATATAATGGCACTAAAAATATCTGCTCTTCACCCTTTTCAGAATGACCGTATGTTTCATATTTTGGCCAATGTCCTGACGCACAGAATTTGAAATACAGAATTTGACGGCAGATGAGAACCACTTGGCCCAACTAATCTGCCCTGACCTGTGATCAGAAGTCAAAGTTGAATAACCTTCCCTCAGTTTGAAACACTTTACCAAAAGTGTTTTTAAATGTAATGTGATTTCCAATTCTGGGTGATCAGTGTTGATATCCGTTTTAAGCCACTGTAGTAATGGAGCCCAGGCAAATGGAGATGAAGATGCGGTTACTTTGTGAAGCACAGCAGTGGAGAATATGGGAAGCCATAATTGGAATTAGTATTTTTTTTCCCTGACTAAACCCATTCTGCAGATATTAAGCTTGTGCCAAATTGCCATTGACAGAAATGACAATAACATGTTCTGGTCAGTTAAATTCCAGCTTCCTTTTTCTAACTGAAAGCGAAATCTTATTAGCTCCCATTACACTGACTAATTTCTGGAGACGCCATTAATAAGAAGCATTGTTCATTTGCAATAACCAATTTGGTACATAGACGCAATGTCTGGGTGTGATTTAATTTCCGGGGAGTCAAAATCTGCAACTCCTCTGTAATTCCCATTTATGTCTCTTAATTTAAGTTAATTACTCTTAATAGTTGTCAGACATCCAAAATGACTGTTTGCACACGCTAAGACGGCTGGTTTAAGTTGAATCCTTTGTGCAGTGAATGTGTGTGTGGTGTGTATATGTAAATTAAATGCTTGTAATGCATGTATGTGTGTATATATTGTGTATACATACATACAGTAGCAAGACCAAGTAAGTTCACCCTTTGGTATATTACTTAGATTTCAGTCAGAAAATGTGATCTGAACTTGGGGGCAGGGATAAAATGACGTGATTGTGGCCACGCCCCCCATTTCCACCTACAAATGGCGGGTGAGATGTCCACCCACGCCCCCATCTATGCCGATTTTGATGTTCCCTCCCGGAAGGGGCAGCTAGAATGTCGACAAGCGTGCCCTACTTTGTATTACACCAGTGGTCAGGGAACAGGGGTAAATTAAAAATGAAATTCCTGGGGTTAATGGATGGACAGCCGGGCATGCATATGAATCATTCTATAATATAGAATGATTCATATGCATGCCCGGCTGTGCCGCAGGGAGGCTGTAAGCTGGACGCCCGCTGAGATGTTATTACCAGCGGGCGCCCGGCTCCTTTCACACAGTGCCACGTTAGCCAGAGGCTGGAGTTCTCTTCTGGCTTCCGGCTTTCTCCATGCGCAGTATGACGTCTCTCCCATAGTTCTGAGGAGCAGCCGGGTGGACAGGAAAGCGGCGGATGCAGGAGCAGTAAATGTTTATTGGTTTTTTTTTTGTACAAGTGGCACTACAGGGGCATTATATGGGGGCACTACTACAGGGGCATAACTATGGGGGCACTACTACAGGGGCATTATATGGGGGGGCACTACTACAGGGGCATTATATCTGGGCATTACTATATGATTTCCTTCCTTTCAAATCAAGGGGGTAATTTCTGAGTATCTAAATATATTTTGGGGTGAAAGGTACAAAAGTTCCCTGACCTCTGGTCTACACTATCTTCAACCTATTCTTTCCTGTAGCTGTGGATCAGACCAGAAAATACTTGCTTTCACATTCTCCCTGTAATTGTTTTTTCAAAAGTAGGCAACACCTTTGATCGCGGCGTTAAATGGACGTGCAGTGCTACATCTGAGAGACGTGTCATAAAATTCATTTCAATCCAAATGTATATGAGCCCCAAAGCAGTTAGTAAGATCTGTTTGTAGATGAAAATACACTAATAGCTTTCAGGAAATGCATGTAGCCATAGGAATTATTGTGCCTTATAACCAATGCAGGGAAATTATACTAAATGATCCAATTTGTATGTGTGTGTGTGTGTGTGTGTGTGTGTGTATATATATATATGTATGTATCTGTATCTATATCTATATATATAATATATATATAAATATATATATATATATATATATATATATATATTCTCTATCTTCATAATGAGGTAATGTGCAATCAGGGAGGTTGCTAGACTCTTCAGGGAGTTAGGGAGATTGCTACTGTTTCAGGGAGTCTCCCTGACAATCGAGGAAAGTTGGCAGGTATGGACCAGCACAATTGCGAGGAGGATTTTTGGACCATTCCTCCTTACAAAATGGTTTCAGTTCAGCAGTATTATTGTGATGTCTGGTGTGAGCTGCTTTCTCCAGGTCATACTAGAGCATCACAACCAGGTTGAGGTCAGGAATCTTACTGGGCTACTCCAAAAAAGTTAATTTTGTTCTGTTGAATCCATACGGTTGTTGATTTACAGTACCTGAGTTTTGGGTCAATGTCATTTTGCAACACCCAGCTGTTGAGCATCATTTAGTTAACAACTAGCTTTTTCTCCTGCAAACTTTAGAATTCAATTTTCCATCAATGAGAACAAGCAGTCCAGGTTCTGCTGAACGTTCTCCATTTCTAGACAATTTGTCTTACTGTCTACTGGTGAACATAGAGTATACACAAGTGCCACATATCAAATTAATTAGCACAGACTCCTGGTGCATCACATTGCATTGCGAATTAGATGCATTTTCAGCAAAAAAAGACGCCCGATGCTAACAGAGTTGCACAGGACCTGGTGGCTCACTCACGCCAGGCATATCGGAAAGCATGGCATATTGAGGCTAGATATGAGGACACATCTGTAGGGGAACACAAATAGTTTTTCCAACCTAAACTTTGAATGTTCAAATTATGTATCCAATATGGACATAAAAGTACTGTAATTTACAAACAGATGGACAAAAGCATCTGAAGAGGAAATAAAGTCCATCGCTGAAAAACTAATTTGATACTCAACGGCCAGTAGGCAGAAAGGCTATAGAGCAGTGGTTCCCAAACTGTGTGCTGCAGCTCCATGGGGTGCCTTTGTGCTGTCACTGGGGTGCTGAGGTAGCCAGGGGCCTAAAGAGGCCGACCAGTGTAGTGTTTTTTGTTTGTTTGTTTTGCGTCAAATATTTTTTTTTTGCATGGGTGGGAGAGGGACTGGTGGCGCAGAGTACAGCGATTAGTGGTGGGGGGTTGGGATGAGGTGGGGGGCAGAGCTTTCACTGTAAAGCAACAGGCAGTGAATCCTGTGGCTGCCTATTGCTGAAAGGGGTCCTACAGTGCAGTGCATTGCGGGAGATCAAACAGGAAGGGGTAAATTTACTAAAGTGAGAGTTTTTAGAAGTGAGTTTTAAAAGTAATGTTGCCCATAGCAACCAATCAGATTCTACTTAACATTTAACTAGCACCTTCTAGAAGATAAAAGCTAGAATCTGATTGGTTGCTATGGGCAACATCACTTTTAAAGCTCACTTCTAAAACCTCTCATTTTAGTAAATTTACCCTGAAGTGTCTGATCTGAGGAGCAATGCTGCAGAACGGCACTGACAATCAGGTAAATAAGGAGGGGGACATGGAGAGGGCCAAATGGAGAGACATGGAGGGGGCAAAGGGAGAGAGACATGAAGGGGGAGAGAGACATGGAAGGGGGCAATGGGTAAGAATAGCATAGTTTTTATTATGTTATTTTGACCCAACTACTTAAAAAATGGGACTGCTTGGTAATTATTTTGGCTTAGGGGTGCCTCGAAAAAAATATGGAGACCCTAAGGTTGCCTCGAACTGAGAAAGTTTGGGAACCACGACTATAGGGTGTAAATGCTTAATAAGTGTAAAATTGCGAACCTTAATAGTGCAAAGCCTATACTTATAAGTTTTAAAGAAAATGGGTTTAGTGGACTAAGGGCCTAATTCAGCATGGATCGCAACTGCTAAAGCGTACGCAGACGGGTAATTGTTGCGTATTGATCATAGTGCGCAAAAGTAACATGGCAATCACAATGCATTTGCGGAGACCATCGATGAGTGATTGACAGCCAGTGAACGTTTGGGGGTGGTGACGGGGGGTGGTCGGAGAAAGCAGTCGTGCCTGACTGTTTGAACGCCGTTACATGGGCGTGCATAAATTAGCCACTTTGACGGCATAAGTAGCTTGAGTGCTCACTGCGTGCAGAAAGGCTAGCAATTTCTGAGTAACGACTGAACTGCTGTAATTGTGCGTGAGGCTCCAATGTTACTTGATGGTCCCGATGTTTTCGCTGGATTGCAAGGTATTACGCGGATGTGAGATAGGGGAAGTGGGCATCTTTATGTTGGTCCGCGACTGCTTTGCGAATGCATTCATTAGCATATTTTTGCAGCAGATCTGTGTGTGATTACGGAGATGCAATAGCGATCCATAATGAATCAGGCTCTAAGCCTCCATTGTTGCCAAGGGGTGTTGGAGTACAATAGCAGTTACAGGCTATGTATTCTCTGGTGATTATATTAGATGAGCAGCAGGTGGCGCTGTATATATTGTTGCCACTGATAGTCACACTTTGATGTGATGGTATACTCTCTTCAAGAAGATTACTGCTAAGGGAGTTTAGCTGTTCTGAACACCGTAAAGATCGTGCTGCAATCTTCCCTTAGTGTTTGATGTTTGAACCAAGAAACATATTCTGCCGCAGGTCATAGATACAGACAGACACAGCACAATTGATGAATGCAAGCAATTTTCAAATGAAAATGACAACATTTAAATATGTAATGTAGCACTGTATTTCAAAGAGAGTCAAGAAGGACAAAGAAAATTGCTGTCAGCCAAGAGCTTAAACTAATGGTGGATAAACTGAGATCCTGCTATTAGAGCTGGCTAGTAGGATGTTATTACTACAGACATAGCAAGAATGGGATCAGAATAGTAGACTGGATCAGCAACCCCATATGTTTGTTAGTTGAAGATGGCTAGCTAATTCAAATAAAACTACCCAAAAGGGCATGCGAGATGCATGACACATTTAATGTGTTCTGATAAGAAATTTACCTATTCTGGTAACAGTAAAGGGTATCCCACAATCTTCCCTGCCAGTTTGATGCTTAAACACAGAACTATATTCTGCAATACAATTGACACAGAAGTGACTTGATGATATCGATCTATCCTGTACTTCCCAAGACAAGAAAATCTTTGGGTCCTGTCATACTGACATCCTGCATGGAACTTGGAGTATGCATATTCAACACTTACTGTACACTTGGCCAAAAGCTAGACTGCCTGGTTTATGGTCATACAAGACCTGATCATTAACTATGCTGTTCCTGATGAGATAATTACAGTCCCACCAGATATGAAAAAAGCAGAATTATGGGAGCCAGTGGAGGCGCCTGCCGCTGGGCTCCAGCACTGAAGGGGCACTTTCTCCATTGCCCACAATTTATTCACCCCACTTAGGACTGTAACTATATACCTGGAGTGTACCATCACGGCCACCTAATACATGGCACCTTTTTCTGGCACCTGAGAAGTCACTATATACTAGTGGAGAGCCCCGCGTCAGCTGCCACCTCCATCTATCTATAGCCTGTCCCTACTCATTGGTGTTGCTGCTCCTCAGCAGCTTCTTTTGTCAGTGTGACACATCCGGTGCCCCCCTCGCCCACAACTGTCACTCCTCCTTGGCATGCTTATATTCTGTGTGCAACTGCGGGTGTATCTGCTTGAGAAATGCTACATTAGTGTGTCAGCGGCTGTGACGGGAAGGGGGCACCAAATTAGAACTTGCCTCCGTGTGTCTGGGATGAACTTACGTCACTGGAAAAAAGATTTGGTTACTTCAGAATTCCTTCAATGGTTGAATGCAGAGTCCTATATTTTTGGTCAGCAGTAGTGCGTAAAATGTCAAAGGAATAAACTCAACTTAATTTACGTTTTAAGACAGCACCCAAATGTTTGGTGTGTTTAGCTGGGCTTTTTACTAGTGCACTGTCTTAATCCACTGACCATCCTGGTGGATGTAGTTGCGGCCGCCGGTCTCAATACCGACATCAGAATCCCGACAAGGGACTAAAGATAGGCATCAAAATACTGATGACTATCTTAATCCCGACGCCGAAGGACGCCAGCCTGAACGAGGTAACTCCGGGGCACCCATAGCGTTAGCCGCAAGGAGTGTAGCGGGGTTAGGATTAGGTGTTTGGGGGGAGATTAGGGTTAGTCACCCCTAGGGGGGCGGGTTAGGGTTAGGCACCACTGGGGGGGGTTAGGGCTCGGCACTAAGGGGGGAGGTTTAGGCGCAAAGGGGGGGAGACTTAGGTTTAGGCACTAATGGGGAGGTGTAGGGTGTGGGGAGGGTTAGGGTTAGGCTACAAAAACAGAGGGATGGGGGTGGGTAAGTATACTTATCTGACCCATGTCGGGATACCAACCATCGGGATGCTGCTGTCTGTATTCTGACAGGAGGGATCCCGACAGCCGGCATTACATACCCATTCCTATCCTGGTGTGTGATTAATATTAAGGTACCTGATCTTCCAGAAATATCAGAGTATTCTGTTTGTACCAATCCCTATGAGGTACATCATTTCAGTGTAAGTACATAATTGGTAAGTCTTGAAGGAAATGTGGAGAAATGCTTATAGATTATAGCCATTTTAAAGTATTATAAATATTTTTGATGTACCTAGCATGTGAAAACCATCTTTCATGATCTGCACTAAACTTCAGTTGTAAGCCTGGTGTATAATTCATCTTTACTTTATTTTTTATCTGTGAGCACATGTAGTGTTGGTATAGCCTAGCTAGTGATCTTTAATCCTCTAAAAATAGAAGAGACCTTCTGCCGTTGCCTGATAGGTGTATATGCTGTGAACATCTATCTCCTTGTAATGGATTTGTAAAACCCTTCTTTACAAAGCGTTCAGATAGTATATCACATGCAGGCAAGCAACGTGCTTTAAACTTTTTTGTCTTGTTCCATTCAATTTTCTTCTCTTCATAACAGAATATATTTTTGGGTAGACTTTCATTTTATCAACTTAAAACTGCCACACCATCTATGGTAAAGATTTGATAAATCTGCCCCTCTCTCAAGATGGAGTCCAGGGGGCAGCTACAGTCATGTATGGAAAGGTATATTTCCTTTCAGTTTCTGTACCATGAAGTGACTTGCAGTGAGGGCGGAAGTGCAGTTCCCTGCCCATACAATCCACTAAAATAATAAATTTGTCCGCTCGCCGCGCTTCGGGCACGGTGGCTCACTTTGCTCTCCACAACATTATTTTCCCCCTCTATGCCCATGTGGATGGTAGGGAATGACATTGGACAGTAACTGATTATGTCAGGGTACGGAAACTGAAGGGGATCTATGCACTACTGTCATTTGTATTTATCCCAGGGATCCTTTGTTGTTTTTGCAGCTCGTATTGAAACCGTGATGGCAGGAGGGCCATTCACAAGCTGCAGTCAAGAGATTGTGGTCTGTGATTGGTCATCTGACTTACAATTGTCCACCATTTAAAAAGGTGGTGAACCACATTGATTTGCTGGTTCACCACCTTTGTACTTGCTGGTTACATATCACAGAACTAACAGAGCTTGAAAAGGAGACACTTTAGCAAAATATTTGACATTACAACATATCTTTGATTTTGTTATTTATACTGTGGTATACAACGCAGTGTATAAATGTGTGTGTTGTGTACACAAAAACAGTCGTGTGGCTAAACATATCAATTCATTCATTTCAGTGTCTTCTCTAATTATAAAAGCCAACCAGCTGGCATGTGGCAGCACTAACATGTAAATGCTGAGCCAGACACAATTGATGACACTGTGTGATCCAATGCTACTGACCAAAATAAAAAGTTGCTAAAGAAAATGGCAATGACCTAGAACTATTTTACCAGAGTTCTTGTTAAATGGTAGTTAATCCATTGCTGTCAGTGCTCCTCTGTGTCCTGATCTTCCAAATATTGCTGTCCCTTAACTAAGGTCTCCTGAGGGATAAGATGGTATTGTTACCAAAGATTTATTAGACCATTGTACTGCATAAGGTCTCCAAAGTTGCACGTCAGCCTGTTTGCAAGTTAATTGAGTCCCTTATGAGAATAGATTCTCTTACCTGGCACTTGAGGGCAAACTGTTGTTTTAGTTTTTTATGTTGCATAAAAAGTACATTGCATATCTTTAAAAGACAAACAGTGTACAAGTGATAAATGGTTAGATAAACTCAGCCAATTTCAAATGTGAAACATTACAAGGAGATTTGATGGCTAATAATTTAAAAACACTTTCCAGGGATATTTTGCTGGTGGCCAGGTACACTTAAGCACTACACATGCTTTTGTTCTGTCAAGACAGATATCATATCTTTAGTAGATCTAGATATAACATGTTATGTCTTTTTTGGATTTTATGCCACTTAAAAAATAATTTCCAAATTTGTGATTTGCAAAGCTAATAGGATAAGGAGGTGTCGAAGTGTCATGACACCATAGACAGGATTATTTTGAGAGTCATCACTGTTTAGCTGCTACAGGGACCAATGGACATTGCTTTTACCATCTCTGTTCCTCCATTGTTGATTGCTTTGGCCCCTTTGGTGATAGCAGTTGCTGCCACAACTTCCGTGATCATGGGAAGCAAGTGTCCTGACTCTATAACAGACATGATGTCAAATAAATGTACTGGGCGCCAGTTGCGAAACTAGCAAGTGGTGGGCCAAGGTGCAACAATATGCTTTAGGCCCACCCCCATACCCACACGCACATTGTATATAATATGCGTGTATATGATACATACACACAATGCATCGTTAAAGCTAATGTATACAGATATATATTCCAATCAGTGATATATCGTAAACGTTAATGTAATCAATGTTACGTTATATGTAATGTAATATGATGCCCCCAACTCGCATTATGCGCCACACAGTTGCCACAATTCACATTACACCACACAGTAGTGCCATTTATTCACATGTTGTACAGTAGTGTCCCTTATTTACATTACACCACACAGCAGTGCCATTTATCCACATTATGTATTGCGGACAATTCACATTACGCCACACCGTAGTGCCCACAATTCGTGTCATGCCATACAGCAGTGCCCCTTTTTCACATTATGCCACACAGACTATAAATTGGAGGTCCCTGACTCCATATGAGCCATGGACATAGGTGTTCATGGACATAGGTGTACATACCCACCGATCCGGTTCCGATATATCTATATGGGGGATGTCCCTCAAGGCAAGGAAGTGCAGTCAGGGTAGGCAGGAGGCAGAGCCTCCCCTGTCATACTCCTGAGATTTGATATAACAATTATTAGAATACAAAGAAGATATTTATAACTTACAAACCTCTTCTTTGTTGTAAGCATTTTTATAGTTAACACTCACCAGCTTTGTGGAGCTCCCTGGGACTGCAGGTAGATAAGAGATGAGGCAGCAACAGCTCAGCCTTGCCTCTGTATAGTCAGCCACGCCTCGCCAGTAAGCTGCACAGAAAGAGTTAATAGAGGCTTGCCTGAGTATGGGGGGGCGTGCCTTGAGCACTGATGGACACCTTAGATGTGTCACGTGACCAGGAAGTTCACTGCAGTGTTTAGAGATCGGAGCTCAGCAGCAAAAAAAAGCTTAGTGTAGTGAGGGGAGAGTTACAGTGAGTAGGGGGTGAGACAGGCTCCCAGCACTCAGACCCATCTCCATGTGTGCCTCTCCAACAATTGACCTCACTGCATGTTACTGCCTCAAGCCACCCTCCTGAGGCTACGCCCCGTTTTGGGCGCTCACAGCTTTGGCACGTGAGGGGTCCTGATTGTAACTCCATTTTTTGGGAGGTAGGAGTCGGATATTTAATCTTCTTACCAAATTATAGGATCCACTTTTAGTTTGTACGAGTATAGTGAGATCCACCTAATTGTAATATAAAAAAAAAAGTTGCACTCCCAAACCTGTATCTTGCATAAAAATCCAATAATAAAAATATTTCTTAGATCTTATAAAATATGACTGTAATACATATCTCTCTACAATTATATTTTTAGCACGAATTCACATTTCACGTCAGTCATAATATTAAATTGTGTTAGTCTATTTAAGGTACTTGGTTATATGGGTTCCTCTAGGAACAGATAGTCCCAAATAGATTTTAATTATTAAAGCAAAAGTCTCGCCTTTTACATTTAGAGCACATGGTTTCACCAGCTTGTTTCCCTATCTACATAAAGGGTGCCAGAGCTGTAACTAGACTTTTTGGTGCCCTGTGCCAGAGAGCATTGGCGCCCTCCATTTTTTAAATAGGGACATAAGAGAGTGCACCTGAAAAAGGGCCATTGGCTCATGGGGAAGGGCCAGGGAAGAGAGAAGGAAGGCCAGGAGATGCTGGGGATAAAAGAAGAGGAAGCTACAAATGAGAATGACAATAAGCAGGAAAATTAACAGGCCCAAACCATGGCCCCTGCCCTGCGGTGCCCTGTGCCATGACACAGGTCGCACTACCCTAGTTACGGCCCTGAATGGTGCAATGTAAGCAGTCAATCCTGACTGATATATGTAATGTGACATCCTCAATGTCCTATGAAGCTTATTGTAGATGAGTGTGTAGTTGCCAGTGATCTGTTGGTAAGGTCCAGAATTGCTGGACAGTTACTCTTGTTAGTTAAGGAGGAGGTTGGGATTAGAATTTAAGATCAATGCATGCAGTTAAGTACAATTTTGCATTGTCCTTCTCATCTTATTAAAAGCACCACAAGAAGGACTCTAGACATTATTACTAAGTTTGGGACCAAGTACAATTTATGTCATTGTGATCCAGGGCTATTAAGCAAAGATAATTACTTTACATATTGAAGATAAACTTCACTCCTGTCCATAAACAGCGATCTAACCATAATTTTAATTTTGTAGACAATAAGTTTATATAATTGGTGCTTAGCATTGTAACAGTGCATTATGATTTTATATCTATTTTTGTCTCAGAACTACCTGACTGGTACGCATTTGCTCTAGGGGTCTACTTACTAAGCCTTGGATGGAGATAAAGTGAACAGAGATAAGGTATCAGCCAGTCAACTCCTAACTGTCATTTAGGAGCTGATTGGCTGGTAACTTATCTCCGTTCACTTTATCTCCATCCAAGGCTTAGTAAATAGACCCCCCGAGTCTCCACTCTCTGGTAGCAACATCTTCATAGTCATTTGGGAATTGGGAATCAGGAGCAGTTCTGAAGTTCTAAACTGCCAAGTCCATTACTGTTTTTAAGGGACTTAGGCATCTATTTACTTAGCCTTAGATGGAAATAAAGTGGAGAGAGATAAAGTACCAACCAACCAGCTCCTATCTGTCATTTTTCAAACACAACCTGTGATATGGCAGTTAGGAGTTGATTGTCTGGTACTTTATCTCCGTTCACTTTATCTCCATCTAAGGCTTAGTAAATAGATTCCATTCTAACATGGCTACTCATTTAGTTGTTGGCTTAAAATATTACATCTGTACTTGGTTTCCTCTATAACCCCTTGTTTTTGTCAATTAGAATTTTTATGTTTGAAATATGATTATTACTGGCATTCTTTTAAAATTACATATTATTTTGAACAAGGCAGTTGAATTGATTTATGATCTGTAGAACAGCAAGCTCCATCTAGTAGTCATCCATTTTATTTTTCACAGATTTATACCAGTAGCATGAATGTTCATAGGATGATCCTCTTGTTCAGCATGGTTGTGGCATTGTGCCTAATGCGGAAGCAAGTTCTGCTATGAAGCATTAACACTTTAAGAGCAGATCTGCTTAAAGGGCATTGGCAACTGTCTAAATTACAACATTTCCCCCTGAAGTCTACTGAATCTGGCAGTCTGCAAAGGTCCCGTCATTTCTCATATAATTTCGCTGCTGTGCAGTGTTGCACTGTCCTGCTCATCACCAAAGACCATTTTTAGCTCTCATGTAAGCAGTGATGGTGCAGTTATTTATGTCAGTGGATCGGAGCTTGAAGCTGGATAAGGGAAAATCATGCATAATAAATTTGTAGGTAACAAGTTGGTCGAATTAAATCCCCTAAAAAGTGTGCAATTTGGTTGAGGTTTCCTTGAAATGTAACAAATAATACCTGACACAGGCACCTACATTGTGACTTTTTCAAGTCATCCATTCAGGGACATAAACATTGCAGATGGCATCATGAGTGTACAGTACATAGAATTAATTGTAATACAGGTTGAGTCTCCCATATCCAAATATTCCAAAATACAGAATATTTTTAGCTTGACTGAGATAGTGAAACCTTTATTTTTAATAATTGTGTGCCTTAAACAGTGTTTGTCTACATTGAACCATCAAAAATCAAAGTAAAATCACCTATAGGCTGTGTGTATAAGGTGTATATGAAACATAAATAAAAGTCAATGTATGTACACAAACTTAGTTTGAGCCACAAAATTATTGAAAATATTGTATCAAAATTACCTGCAGGCTGTGTGTATAAGGTGTATATAACACATAAATGCATTCTGTGTTTAGATTTGGGTCCTATTCCTAAGACATTTCAATATGGTATGCAAATATTCCAAAATACGGAGTATTCCGATATCCAAAATACCCATGGTCACAAGCATTTTTGATATGGGCGACTCAACCTGCACTACTATAAAAGGTATAAGGGGCTATTTGCTTGTTTTTGCTAGACCTAAATTTCTCATGGTTTCCTTATTGTCCTATTTGAACACTAGTTACAGAGCCCAGCATTTAAACCATACTTGCCAACTCTCCCTCATTGTGAGGGAGACTCCCTGAAGAATACAGCAATCTCCCTCATTGCACCTTACCCCCATTATGAAGCTATAATATTGAAAAAAAAAAAAGATATACATTCAAATAGGATAATTGGTTTCATTGCACAGAATTGATTGTAAGGAACAATGTACCCTATGCAGGGGCGCCGAGAGGAGGGGGGGGGAGCGGGTACAAATTCCCTGGGCTTGCTGAGGGGACCTGTGGGGGCCCGGGTCCGGCACCACTCTCCCCCTCTTACATCACACAGCAGCCCTGCACACACTTGCGTATGCTGGGCTGCCTTGGAGACTGCTCGCGGCTGCTAAGAAGCAGCCACAGCAGTCTCCTATGCCTGTGGGGGGAGCGATCAAGCTGATCGCACCCCCCACTGGTTATGTGCCGTGTTGAGTTTGATCACTGCCCCCCCCCCCCTCGCCAGCGCGCACAAAACTTTTTTTTCTTAAGCTAAGGGGGCGTGGCCACACCTCCCGCAATTAGGCCACGACCCCTTTTTTTTTTTTTTTTTACCGGGGCCCGGTGCGGCTCTTGACGGGCCTGTCCCTATGGCTACATACATTTTCTGAAAAGTATCAGTGTGTTTTCATCAACACGTTGATCTTACTAACTGCTTTTTGAGCTCATTTACATTTGGATGCAAGGAAATTATGACACGCCTCTCAGATGTAGCAGTACACGCCCACTTTACCGCCGCGCTTATAGGTGTTGCTTTCACAAGCTCCCTGAAATGCTTTTTCAAAAGTAGGCAAGCATGCTTTAAACTTGTAGTTTTGGGTGGATTTCAGTATTGTCAGATGAAACACAGAACAGACTGAATTTTATCTACATTTTTATAATGTTGGTTTTAAATATTTGTTTATGTACAGATGTGTCCTTACACATCTTTTACTGCAGTTGCGCTAAAAAGCCTTTCTTGGTGCGCCAGGTCTCGCTGAAAATGTGTCTAAGTCGCAATATGATGCGATTAGGATGCACCAGCTGACTGTACTGAATAATTTGATATGCAACACTTGTATATCTGAGTGCGACTGAGTCCTGGACTCTATACGTAATGCTACGATGTAGTGGCTGCAGCTTTTTTCATTCCAGGTTCCGTTTGGTTTATATACAGACTCCTGTGCACTCAGATACACAAGTCTCACATATCAAATTAATCAGCACAATCTGCTGATGTGGACCTAGACACATTTTCTGTGAAAATAAAACACCCGACGCTAGCAGAGCAGCACAGGACCTGGTGGCTCCACCCATGCCAGGCAAATCGATGTGTGGTGTATTGAGGCTAGATGTATGAGGACACATCTGTAGATATACATTTGATACTGTAACATATCAGTGCGACAGGAACATCACATAATTCATACCTTTAAACTGTCCCAAATTAAGGGCTCTTTCCCTCCTTCCTGTAAAGGCCAGACAGTTGGTAGGTAGGTAAATGAGTGCTATGTGTACCCAGGGGTGGACTGGCCATCTGGCACTTCTGTTAAATGCACTCTGCTCAACCGGCATGCTGAGACGGGGGAGTGCCACCAGCATTTGAGACCTGGCCGCCAATACTTGCCCAAAGTCTATCCCTGTGTGCACATGTCATGGCTTGTCCCGGTTCAGCAAAATGTACAGTTGGGAGGCATACATATTACTCTGTAGTGTTAGAGGCCCCAAAATCTGTCTGGTCTCCATCTACCACCATGATAACAATACTGCTTTCACTTACTCAAACAAGTAGACTGGCCAATGTCTCCTACAAGCTCAGCATACTTATCTCCTGAAATAATATGTGCTGCTAATGACATTCTGATGAGCTGATTGGCTACAGATTAATCGTTCCTTATCTGTATGATCATTCCACCATGTCACATTGTGCCGGAGCCCGACTCCTTCTTAACAGGTCAGGTGGCTCTGGTTCTCCCCTGGAGATGCGATGCTGCGGCCGGTGGGTGCCGGTCTATTACTCTCCAGCACCCACCTCAGCCTTCTGCCTCCTCTCTGCCCAGAGTATGTGGGGTTAGCCGGCGCTCCCTCTCCCTGGCTGCTGTGTATGTGGCTAAGGCTCCTTCCCTCCGGTGCGTCACTCTGTTCAAAATTTAAAAGAATAGATGTGCCAAATTGATCCCAAATTCAAATCTCCTCCCTATATAAGGAAGGCTCTGAGCACTATTCAGTGCCAGAGTACAGTATTAGGCTCACATTCAGATCTCCAGCATCTATTCTGTTAAAACTTTCTGCAAACTGTTCTGATCTGGTCTGTATGACGATTCTCTTCGCCTGCTCCCTTGGTACTGCATCTTATGACTTCCTGGCTCTGACGTTGGCTTTTTCTGACATGATTCTGCCTGTAGCCTGATACTGCACTGCCCCCCTAGTACGGATCTTCAGTGCGCCTCATGGTGTTCAGTTTACTGCCTGCCTTTAGTACCTCCAGAGTCCACCAGCCCCATACATTAAAAACCCAGTCAGAAGTCAGCGACCTGCATGTCAGACGCAGCAAAGCCCAAACCCTTGGTGAAAATCATCAACTCTGCTCGTCTGCTCTGGGTATATGTAAATGTGAGAGTTAAGACACCTTGGGAGAAGAATAAAGTAGGTAAGTATCGGTTTACTTAAATCTAACAGTTGAAATGTCACGATCTGTCATCATTTTTAAAACATATGTGACAACACTTTGGTTAGTAGTCAGTGACTGCCGTGCCATATCCCCGGTGACCTGTGCATGTGCAGTAGACTCAGACTCCTGGCACTAGAGTAGACTCTAGTGTTATGCCAACTGCTGCGCTTAGTGTGCTGCCGTCCACAGGGTAGTGAGGAGGGGACCCGTGTTCGGTGTCCGTCCTCTTAATACGGAATCGGTATGAATGATGGTTCAAATCCCAACACCGGAAGACCGGCAAAGTGAATATCCCGACATAGGATCAAGGTAAGTAAAACTAACCCTGCTCCCCCCCCTAACCCTAACCCTTCCTTAGGGGTGCCTAACCCTAACCTCCCCCCCCCTAGTGCCTAATCCTACCCCCCCTAGTGCCTAAACCTAACACCCTCCCCCCCCAATCCCGCAGCCTAAACCGAAGTCTCCCGGGGGGGTGCCTAACCCTAAGTTCCCCCCCGGAAGTCCCTAACCTAAAACGTGCGGCTGTCTGTGCCCGCTGCCCGGCTTACCTTCATTCGGTATGCCGGGCATCTGGCTCCCAGCATACGGATAATGATAGGCGTCGGGATCTCGACGTCTATCATTAGACCCCTGCCGGGATTTGACAGTCGGGAAGCCAGTGGTCAGCATATCGACCATCTGCTTCCTGACTGCATCTCCTTAATGCTGCAAGCCTTCCAAGCTCCACACAACCACACTCATAATCACACAAAGCCATACTCCCTTTACCAGTTTCACTTTCACACTCTGAAACTCTGGATATAATATGTATATCTTCCTATTTCCTACTCATTTTGTTAGTATACTTTTATACACTAAATGACAGTTGTGCCACAGTATTTAAGCAGTGTTGCTTTAATACATAGCCTGTATTGACTTTAAAAAAAAAAAAACAAGAAAAAACTGCTCTTTAAATCCAGTGGCAAAATCACAGAAAATGAGTGGTGTGTAAAACTGCAATTTAGTAAATAACCACAATTAGTTCCATTAGATTCTCATCTTTTCCAGTATTTTATTTTGTTCCTTTTCCTATAAAATGTTCGAGTTCTGTAAGCCTACAATGCGTAAAAAAAGTGGGTTTAAAGAAAAAAAAAGCCTTTTATTTCAAACCACCTTTTCTGCAAAGCAGAATGACATCTGTACTAGACACTTCTGTCAGTTGCTGCATCTTTTTCTGAATGTTCTAAATGGACTAGAACTGACCGAAAAAAAGAGACATCAGCCTTTCTCAGACAATGTCAGTAGCAATTAATACTTTAAATTTGTTTTTCACTTTTGCTAGCTCTCCTTACATTACCTATGGCTCCTCTATATAAAAAAGCTTCTCTCATCTTATCCCAAGGGGAAAAGAATGACCTAAAACCCTGGTGGAAATCGGGCAGAATAGAGATACATTGATCTCTGTGCTGTGCCAGGTGGCATGGTGTTAACTTCCAGTAAACAATGTTTGTATCATTTTGCTGAATCACTTTTGTGCCACATATATTATTGTTGTCTATGGAGACAACCTACATATCACAGAATGGTGAGAGCAGTTGGTATATATGCTTTGTTTCCCCTTTTGGCTTTCTCATGTTACATTTCATTTGAATGTAATAAGTGAAACTGCTGGATTAGTTTTCATGCTGTAGTCAAAAGTTGACACTTAAACTATACACAGTAGAAATCTAAATAATTAAAGCTACTTTGAGAGCTACATCTAGCTTCCAATACATCATATGGCAAGATGCCAAGTGCGAGTGAGCTGCCAGATCCCGTGTGATTAGCGCTGGGTGTCTTTTTTGTTGAAAATACGTCTTAGTCGCAATGCGATGTACTAGGACGCAAAAGGAGACTGCTAATTGATTTCACATGCGTCGATTACACATTTGTATATCTGTGTGCGACGAAGTCTGTATATGAAGCACAATGGACTTAGCGTGGAAAAAAGCTGCTGCCGCTGCATTGTAGCACTTCATATATAGATTCAGAGACTGTCGCACACAGAGTGTCACATATCAAAGAAGACGCCTGGCGTAGCAGAGTAGCACTGGACCTAGCACGCTGAGATGGGCTCTTTGACGCGACTGCAGCTATGTTGTATGAGGACACATTGGTACTTTTTTTTTTCCAAGCCAAATAAGATTTTTTTTTCTCTCAACTCTGTATATTAGACACAAAGGAGCAAATGTTCTCGGTTATAGATATTACATTATAGATAAGACATTACACCAAAAGAGACAGTTGGCAAATTTGTTAGTACAGTTACAGTAAGGTTCCAGTTGTAAAGTAGCAATTGAGTATTTTGTAAGTGAAAAGCTTTACACTGCTTATGACCCGCCCCTCCCTACACACACACACACACACACACACACACACACACACACACCACACACACACACACCACACACACACACCACACACACACACCACACACACACCACACACACACACACACACACACACACACACACACACACTCTGACAGTTTTGGAACAATCTATTTTTTGTAATACATTTGAGTCTGTGTATTTAACTAAGACGTTTAACAGCTTGTGACCTATTTCCCAGCAAAGGAAAGATACAGCCTCAAGGGATTTGAGGCCTACAGTGCTTCCACGTGAGTGTTGTATTAACCAGAAGTTGGAATATTTCCATAAATACTTCTATCTTTCAAGAACAGAGATTCTTTACTACAACTGGAAAACATCTTATTTATACTTTTTTGACATAGTTTAGAAATGTTCTTATTCTGTAACAATGTCATGATTTATTCTCTCTTGAAATTAGAATGGGACAGCAGGAAACACTTTGAATTCCGATTTAAGTTGATTCGACCTGGCTCTAACCCCTCCCCTCTGTTGTGTATTATGCACACATACACACTTGCATTCAATACTGACACTGAGACCAGGAACTGTGTGATGCATATGGCAGAGACTTTACTCAAATCTGAAAGTAACTACATGATCAGCAACTCTATATAAATAGTGCATAACAGTGGCCAACACAGAAACTGGAATTGAAATCTATATCTCTATTGAGACCTAGCCTCCATACATAACAATTCCCTCACACTAAGATAGACCGTTCACTTTTGGTGGACTGCGCCCCCAAGGAGGATAACAACATCTTTCTGCAACTGGGTAAGTCAGTTGCCCTGGAAACAATTGCGTTTCCATCCCCTTACTTGTTGCAGGATCTCTAACAGTAATGTCTGGTTCAAAGAGATTGGCCACCCCAAACAGTCCATCTTGTAGATCATCCAATAGTGTCAGAACTGGTACTGGCACATAAACACCTGCAGCAGCTTCATTCTGAACAGCTGGCAAACTGTGCTCCAGTTACTGGCCAATATGTCTGGTTAGTTACTGGGGATATATTTACTAAACAATAGGGGGTATATTTACTAAAGTGTAGATTTATAGAAGTCAGATTGTACTTCTCATTTATTGAACACCTTCTAGAAGATTGTAGTGAGAATTTGATTGGTTGGTTGTTATGGGCAACACCTTCACTTCTATAAACCTGCACTTTAGTAAATATACCCCTAGGACTGACTCCCACAATATTTCCGGGAACCTTTACAATGTATCACCTTCCCGGCAATCAGTTTCTGGTCTCTTCGATAGTCTCATGCCAACATAGTCTGACCTATAAACAATCTCCGGATTGCGGCATTGAACTGTTTGTTTCATTTGCCAATCTTGTTTGATTTCAGCAAGTCCAGTCTTGACCCCAAGTTCCTTCAAAGGAACAACATCATTGGGGTTTGATTTGGGATAGCCTGTGCAGCATTTCAGTAGGCAAAGTTTCTGTTGTAATGTGTCTGGGTCCCTTACCATAGCACAGCATACTTCTGGCTATTTCAAACAAGCATCCACCACTACCATACCCATTACCCACATGAATGGCACAGGAAAGTCCACATGCTCACGTTGCCAAGGAGTAGACGGCCAGTCTCATGAATGCAAAGGTGCCATCACGTTCTGTATGTGCTGACAGTCCTGGTATGCGGCTGCAGAATCTTCCAGCTGTGGATCCAGGCCAGACGACTAAACAAAACTTTTGGCCATGGCATACATCTTGACCACTCTGAGGTGCCCCACATGCAGCTTCTCCAGAAGCAAGCACAATAATAGCAGCAAGCACATGATCCAGTATAAGGTCTCTGATGGGCACACGTTGTAATGGGCAAGCTTTGTACTTGAGTTAACGTGTAAACATTCCAAGCACTAATGCTTTCCTCTCTCTGTAAAGGCTTATCCATGGGTAAACGAGACTTCCCCATGAATCATGAATTGGCGTGAAGTGCTTTTCTTTTAAATTCTATGTTGTAACAATGGCTGCCTAGAAATAGAGCCCAACATAGTATCCTCGCAGCTACAGTCACAGAAATGCCTTTCTGGGGTTGGAAGATGGACAGCAGCAGTTGGTGGTCTGTCATAGTGTGAATCATTTTCCACAAGATATTGGTTGCACTGTTTCACAGCCCACACCAAGCTCATGGCTTCACAGTCTATCTGAGCATAGTTGCTTTCAGCTTTGGACAGTACTGTGTAGCAAAGGCTATTGGATGCTTTTTTTCTGTCAGTCATGATCCATGGGCTGACTTCATAAGAGTCCATCAAAGAGAAGTTATTCTTGGTGTTAATATTTACAAAGTTTATTTTTTTCTGTCATATTTATAATTCACTACATGTGCTTAAAACTATCACACTTTTCTAGTTCTTTTCTGGGAGGATTAATATATTAAAAATACTTAGCGGATGTGTCCATGCATAATCTAATAACCCCATGATTATAGGAGACTGGAATTTACCATCCCTGGTGAAGTTGTAAAGAAGACCACACATGGTCCTTGATCAATTTTGATCCATTTTGGTGTAATTGGGGAACCTGTTAGTGCTCCCTCAGGTGATTGCGGTTCGCCTCGGACTACATTACAAACATGCCTGAACCAAATTGATTTTGACTGTTATCTGACATTGGATTTATCTTTGTACCAAACATTTTATCTGGTCAGTTGCCAATTGTCTGCTTTATTGCTGCAGCATTTGTCACTAGTGTAACTGGCTTGACCAAGACTTTAAAAGCTGTAAAAAGAGTTCTTAGAAATTTCTCACACTTGCAAAATGGGCTTTTTCACCATAAAAGTTGATTTGAGTGTAATTCCGCTTATGTGGTTTAATCGAAGGTATTGTTTGGTTTATTTTTTTACTTTTGCCGAATGCTTATCTGTACTGTGGCCCTGATTCAGCACGGACGCAATTGTGATCGCAGCTGCATAATCGCACACAATGCTGCTGCAAAAATATACCAATGCCTGCCACAGCTCAGCCAGCATAGAGACGCCCACTGCTGCTTTCTCACATCCGTAATAGCTGGCGTAGTACCTGTGTATACATCGGTAACATCGGGGTACATTGGCCTGTCACGCAAAATTACAGCAGGTCTTACCCGTTCCAGATATTGCAAGTCTCATCGCACGCAGAGGGCTCTCAAGCTGCATAAGCAACCGCAGTGACTAATTTATGCACGCCCACGTAACTGCGTTCAAACAGACAGACCTGTCTGCGTTTCTCCAACCACTCCCCCGTCACCACCCCCAAACGCTCACGGCCTTTCACTAACTCTATAGATTCCTGACTCTGTGTGTGTAATCACAGTGCGATCGGCGCTCAATCTGCGTACGTGGTTGCAATTGCGATCCCTGCTGAATCAGGGCCTGTGTTTGTAAATTTTTAATTTTGATGGAATTTATAGTCTCTAAATAGAGCTTGGGATATCCTTGTGGGTAGAGTAGGACTGGGAACAATTGAGGTCATATTGCCCCTGCAAACCATGCAAACTTTTGCAGTCAAATTACTGCTAAGCCTAAATTACTTTTATACAAAAAATGGCATTAATAAAGCATTTTGTGACAAAAATAAAACATCTTAGGTCGCATGTATTTGTGTGTGTGTATATATATGTATATATATGTATATATATATATATATATATATATATATATATAGATAGACAGATATAGATATATAGTCAGGTGCATAAATAGTGGGACATTGACAGAATTTTCATATTTTGGCTTTAACTGCAGACTTTCAGATTTAATTTGAGGGTAATTACATACAAATCGGGTGAACGGTGTAGGAATTACAACGGTTTCTATATGTGCCTCCCACTTTTCAAGGGGCCAAAAGTAATGGGACTATCCACTCAAAAGCTATTTCATGGACAGGTGTGGGCTATTTCCTTGTTATTTCATTATCAATTGAGCAGGTAAAAGGTCTGGAGTTGATTCTAGGCGTGACATTTGCATTTGGAATCAGTTGCTGTCGACTCTCAATATGAGATCCAAAGAGCTGTCACTATCAGTGAAGCAAGCCATCATTAGGCTGAAAAATCAGGCGGAGTTTTCTGTATATATATGTGTGTATATGTGTGTATATGTGTATATATAATATATATATATATATATATATATTTTATAACATAATATAATTATCTTTGCTATGCCCCTTTTGCCTTCCCATTAAACTACACAGCTGAAGGTACTCCAGCACCTTTAGAAAAGTGTTATAAATTACTTTGCAGGTGCCACTGTATAGTATCGTTTCAGCTTACAAACATGCGAGTACTCTGAAAGAAACTGTTCATAGGATTTGCTCATTCTAAAATTTTGATATGAGGATATAAGAATAAGTCTTTAAAAGTCAATTGAAGTTGGATGGACAAAGTATTATTGCTGAAACTCCCTTACAGTGATCAGTGCAGAGCCCATGATACTATGAAAGTGTTCTCTCATATACTATATCACCAGATCTAGCCCACTGGCAATCCTACTGTCTACTTCTGTAGAAAAAGCCTTTTTGGTGACTATTTGGTGATATTTGGTATGCTGAGGCATATGGGATTGTTTCTAAACTTTTACCATGGTATTCTATCTTTGTATAACTCCCCATGCACAAGTATTAAAAGCTTTGACTTTTTTAGCCCCCTTTTGAAATAAAGAATGATACAGGACATAACTGCACTTTTTCTCTGCTCATTATCAACATATACAGCTTTTGCATCAAAGATAAAGATTCTAAGCTAGCCCTATTCACAATGACCATCACCAACCCTGTTGTTCCTTTGTCTAACTTGACTGAGATAGGAACTTTATCAAATGTCAACATAAATGATGCTAAATCAGTGGCTGTCAATCTTTTGGCCCCTCCACAAGTGATAGATGGCCTTAGCCATGCCTTTTGATCCATGTGGCATCCTTCACAATTGAAGTATTTTAGGTTCCACATTACCAAAGATATCTCACCTGTTTCAGGCCCACTTCACTTTCCTCTTCACCAAACTAGGAATAAACTACAATCCTGAAAGGCTCAATGCATTCTCCTGGTTTTGGAGATCCTCAAGAAGAACTCACTCACTAGGATATTTTATCTCAGTCAGGCTCTGCCCATTCAGATTACTTCTTAGTGGCTCCTGAATATACAGACCCCTATATGGGAGTTTTTGGGTAGCCAGTCCCCACTTGAAATTAGACACCAAAGAGGTCTTTAACTCCCTAATATACATGGGTACTACCAAGCCATCCTGATTAACAGAATACTGAAGGAGCTGGGGACAACAGTGGCATTCATTCAATTTATAGCCTAAGAATGACATGGGGTCTTTCTATAATTGAGGAGTGGAAGTACCCTACATATGTGTCATTTCTTGAAAACAATTCAGATTACTGCTATATGGACATTGATGACTTGATTTTGTCTCAGAAGCTCTGGGACACTTTGGGCCCAATTAAGACCTGCGCTCGCTAGCATGTGTTCGCACGCTAGATGCATATGCAAATTTTGGCAAGGCAAACAATCGCTCGCCAAGGCATTAGCACGCCCACTATCTTGGCGAGCGATCGCTCTGTTTATGCAGACGCCCACCAGCCTGTCTTAAGACGCCCACTTGAGCACGTCATCTCCAGGAAGTGTATGCAACCATCGGTACATCAAGTACCATCGGAGGCGCTCGTACCACTTGTGGCTGACCATACCCTGCCGCAAGCACTGCGAACGCTTCAGCATGAAATACAACCAAGTGACGTGTACCATGACTCTGCGTCTTAATTATGCATACCTCTGAAATGGCATTGAGATGCTCAGGTACGCCTGCGTTCACACCTCCACTCCCCTATTTCTAGTGGCCAGCCCCTGTTACCACCCGTAAACGGCTTCTATTGTCACTCATTCAGTAGGGCAGTCTATACGCAGCGAGTATATGCTTCCCGATCGCTAGCACTGGTTTGTGCACGTGCATTGAGATGCATGCGCAGAATGCAAACAATCGTCTGGCTGCGTACGAACGCTTCCTAGCGAGCAGGTCTGAATCAGGCCCCTTGTTCAGTTGGCTCAACATTGAAACTGAGAAATCCACCCTTGCTCTGTCTCCTTTGAGAAATGGCCTTCACCCCTGTACTTAATGGGCTTTTTGACAGATTTAGCTTGTAGGTCATAACCCATAGCTCATGACGACTGCTTAACTCAGATTTCTCTCTCACTTCATCCTACAGCCTCCGAATATATGTCCTCTGGCACCCACTGCACTTTGTAGACCACTTCTCCCGTGCTCCCTCCCACCCACCTCTCCTGAGCCACTCCCTCTTTAGCGTATGCTTTTTGGAGTCTGCTTCTTTCCATTTCTTATCTTTTTGTTCTACTTCTCTGCATACTTACCTATTTGTTTCTACTTAGGCTTAGTTCTGCCTACCCAATCTCTGATTGGATGTTTCTTAATTTTTTTTTTTTTTTTTAACTTAATGTATATAGGGTATCCTACTAAGATTTATCCTCACCTTGCTATTCTTTATGAGGCTAATGTATTTACTGTTATTGGACATTGATTTTGCCTGAAACTAATAAAGAACATTTATACTAAAAGTCAGTTGGGATCAATGTAGATGGATATTGTTCACTGTGAAAATTAAAGGAATATGTCTTATCCAAGGTCAGAGTCTTGCAAAACCCACACATCTAAGAAGGTTTATTAATATATCATTTTCTTATTGTTCTATTGACTAAGAGGATAAAGAAAATTGCAGGCAAGGTGCACTGATAACTTCCAAAACCCACTTACCACACACTATCATCCCTCTACTGCTGTATGTGACCTTCACGTATGTGTGACACAGAGCTACCCAGTAATATTGATGAAACAGTGGTGTGGGAAAAGAGATTAAGAAATGCAGGCTGACAGCTGCTGCTGGTGTGTTATTAAGTGATGGATCATGTATTTAATGTCACACAACCCTTTCTTAGAGCTGCAGCAGCCATCAAGTCACAGGATATGCCTGAAAGTAGAAGGGGGAGATGGAACGACTTGCAGGGTCTTGTCACATTCGTTTTGCAGTGGCGTGTTTACTATGGAACCCTTGTCTTTATGAATGTATAAATGCTGGAGCTACACAGAATTTTTCATGTAATTCAAACCCCAGGCCAGTGCTCATGTGGATAGAGAGGTATAATATCCAGTTCTCAGGTCATTAAAACATTACTAACTGGCTACTTGTGGATGGAGGAAGAGGTAAGCTTGCCCCCTGATTAGGGTTTTTCTAAGTAACAAGCATCTGTTCCAGCATCCGCAGAGAGCAGTTAAAGGCACTTATATAAATGAAATGCAAAGAGGCTGCAGGTTCCCGGTTTTCTTTGAAATTCTATGCTCTGTGGACCCCTGGCTACTGCACTACATAAGGAACTGGGAGAACAAATGGTTTAATTGCCGACAAGGGCAGTGAACTTGAAAATGTTAATGCAGATTAACTGCAGAGGAGACAAGCGGGCACAATATCCCTTGTGAAAATAAAGCATCATTATGGAAACAACAGACTGCCAATTTCATCTCTTTGTATTGGAATGTATGATAGGACATAGTCCATTTATTTTAGGCTGTTCTTAGTAAGCATAATTGTTTTCTTAACATGATTGATGAGTAAATTGGATATTTAATTTGAGTGCTGACTTTCTAGGTTAATGATTAACCTAAAGTTGTATGGGGCAAAATTGCTTTCTGAAGTTTGTCTATGGTTTTTATAGAGGTTGGCTAATGCCATTTTTTTTTCTGGTTCATATATTAACTTATAACTTTACATTTTAACAGTTAATAAACTAAGGAACCCATGTGACCTGCAGACTGCTCATGCCATAAGCACACTTGCCAATATTGACTATACTCCTGGAAGAAAGATGGAGATGGCCACTGTGAAGTGAGAAGGCTAATTGTTACCTAACACGGAGGGTTAGGGAACAATTGGGTGAATGGGACGCTATAAAGCAAGCATGCTAACTTGTACGTGGGGAAGGGGGGGATGGTGTGGTGTGGCTTCACGTAGCTGCACACAAATAACGTGATATGTTAATTTGGGGTCTGACAAAAAAATTTACCTTAGTGTGTGTACATGTGGCAGAGAACACAGATTGCAAACTCTACTGAGACAGAGACTGATGTGACTGGCAAATATGATGCATAATATGTGCACTATATTAATAGCTGTTAATAAATAATAATCAGAGACTTGTATAATTTCAGTTGAGCTGATTAGCATGATAGCTGTTTTAATCGTCAGAACTGTATAAGCATGTTTTATTATTTTTTTTTTGTTCTCAACTATGTAAATAATTAAAAAAAAATAATAAATAAAACTATCTTCCTGGCAACAAGCACTTTTCAAACATATTCGGCAGCATTTATTATAGATATGAGTGTTGCTTTCAGCTGTCAGATTTTATTTTACTATTCTTTTGTCTACTTTTCATATCGGTATGAACCAGTATGATGGGTAAATACCTGTTTCGTATTATCTCATAATATCCAGTTGCATAACTAGTGAGCCGTGCCAACAATACCTAGCAGAATGCAACAGAATACAAAATAACAAAGCAATGAAATACTAGAGAAGTGTTCTCTACTTCTGTCATAGGAAAATAATGTATCATCGTAATGCAATGCCTAGAAAGGGAGAAAAGATGTTTGAACACATCTCTTTTTCACATGACCTCCAGTAATTTCTGTTGTCAACTATGATTAGTTTGTACAGTATGTAGGTGTTATCCAATACCAAAAACCGTTTTAGTATTTGCTTTATGATACAAAAGGGTGTATACCCAAGCTTTATATCAGGGATTTGGGAATCTTGGGGCCCGGGAACCTTATAAGGCCTCTGGAATAATTTATATATTTATTTATTTATTAACCGTTTCTTATATAACGCAGCATATTCCGTTGCGTTTTACAATTGGAAACATTTATAGAACAAAACAGGGTAATAACAGACAGACATAGAGGTAAGGGGGCCCTGCTTGCAAGCTTACAATCTATTTGGTATGGCACTCTGAGCATTTTTCTGCTAGCCTCATTTGGCTAGCAGGGTGCCTAGAATGACATCATGCAGCCAGAATCTATGCAGCAGTGCCGCCTGGAGCGTCCTTAGGATGCTTCAGATGGTCACACCGGTGCCCTTACAGCTCCCTGGAGCATCCTCAGGATGCTCCAGGCATTGCTGTAATCATCGACGATTGTGGCCCCGCCCTCATGTGATGTCACATGGAGGATCGTGGCCTGCATCGTGCCAGCGAATAATGTTCTATAGCAAAATGGCCCCCGGCAGAAAAAAGGTTCCCCACCCCTGCTTTATATAGACACTCTCTGTGCTGCTCTGATTTTTGGAATCAAGATTCTAAATGTATCCCCCTAATAGATGATTACCATTATCTAGGTAGCTGTTATTATCATTGTAATATAACTATTAAGAGGTGTAATATATATGTATATTTATGAACTATAGTTGTCAGAAATCTTTGTAAACGCCTAAAAAGACTGTGTATGGTGTAAGGCACTGTGCATGGGCTCCAGTGAATTACAGGGAGTTCTTGCTCTGGCTTTCTACAAACCCCATGCCCTAGCACAGATGGTGGGAGAAGGGGAGCTGACAGACTCAGACGGGAAGCTCAGTTTGTCAAGCCTGAGGTAGCAGTATACAAAGTGGGCTCTGTGCCTTAGCAGCATCTGCCATGGCACTGGACAAGAATTTTGCACCATTATCTCTATGCAGGCAGTGTCTTAGAGGAGGGCGTTCCAGGCAACGACCATTAAGAAAGAGCTGGGGGGGAGCCGGATTTAGGGGGGTCTATGTACTAAAACTTGCAACCAGCTGCGATTATTATGTATCCAAATCCCTAATTTCTATATCTGAAGATGGTGTAAACTACCGGGGCCAAACTCCCATTGATATTAATGCCGACTGCGATCTGAAGTGCTAATTAGCATTTTGCCAAATATTTCTGTGAAATCTCCTGCATGATGCTTTTAGTACATAACTGCAGTTTCTACATAATTTTATGTAAAAAAAAATAGATTGATACATAGGCCCCTATGCCACTCATAGAAAAGAGAGCCGGGAAACCGTGACAATCCTCGGTTGTGATGAGAAAGCCAAGAGAGGAGCAGAGCTAAAAGCTGAGAAGAAAAAGGACACATGGGGCCTGTTTATGAAGCCTTAGATGGAGATAAAGTGAATGGAGCTAAAATCCCAACCAATCCGCTCCTAACTGCCATGTCACATGCTGTGTTTGAAAAATGACAGGAGATGATTGGCTGTTCACTTTATCGCCATTCAAGGCTGAGGAAAAGACCCCATAGTTTCCCCTCAGCTGAGCTGTGAGTAATCGCACTGATTACGGAGTACCCATGGCCAGCAGATCATGAATGAACCTGATGCAGCTCACAGGTCTGTAAGCACTCCTCAACATCCCTGTACCAGTCAGCACCTGAGTACACTGTAGTTTAACTGCACATAAGGTTATATATTATTCGGATGGAAGAAACGCAGCCCATCAGTGAATAGATATTGCTTAGCCACTTCCAGAGACACTAGCAAGGCGCAAATAAGTCTCCAGGGCTAGTAATTGACAACTAACTTATAAAGAACACAGCCATCACAGGAGATTTATAGGGAGAAATATTACCTCAGAAACTTATGGTGCATACACACTAGACGATATGCTCCCTGAGCGATATCGTCTAGTGTGTCCCCGGCAGGCTGTGCTCAATGTCGTTCATGACATTGAGCACAGCCGCTGAACGATATCATTAGCGATATCGTTCAGCGCCGGGCTCTCTCACCCATTCCCTGACATGCAGCAACCTGACGAGGTCGTCAGGTTGGCCTGCATGTCAGCCCGATGAACGAGGATGACGAACGACCCGCGGGAACGCGCGTCGTCGTCATCGTTCATCTTTTTTGTGTTAAAAATGGACGATAAAGTGGACGACTGAACGATAATGATATCGTTATCGTTCAGTCGTCCACTTTAATCGCCCAGTGTGTACGCACCATTACACTTCAAGATACCTAGGGACAAGCTCCCTTATTGCAAAACAATCTAAAACAAGTGCGAATAATACGTTCATATAAGGAGAGAAGGGATAGACTGTAAAATGCAGGTCCAGTTATAACAATGTTGAGGAAACTACAGTAGTCCAGTTGTAACATCCAGGTACTCATCTATTTCAGATGAAGAATTATTAAAACCAACTAAAACTGCTACAGGAGATGTCTGAGTGTACAACTTATAGATGTATCTTGTTACATTTACATGAACCTGGGTTCAGAATTAAACACAATATAAATAAATGTGCACCACAGAAAGAATGGCATGAGAGACTGATTACATACATTATTTACTTTGAGCGCTCATTAACCCTTGTATTGTTACAAAGTAGATGTTGATTGTTGTGTGTGTTTGTGTGTGAGGGTAAGAAGGAAGGGTTGTATCCCTATCCTAGTTATATCCTAAATAGGGGTCAAATATATCTCTGTTTCTGAGACTTGTAGAAAATAAGAGTGGGTGTAACCCTAATTAGCGACAAATCCCTAATTTCTATATGGCTATTATAATTTGGCTGTAGGTGGCCTAGTCGTAAAGCTATCAAAGACACACACTTTTTTGTTTAAAGATTTATAGCGTATTAATCCAGGAAGCATTACAATATTTTAAACGTCTATTTTTTTCTAAAAGAAAATGGTTTCTAATACAGTGAATGGTTATATATGCATCTAAGAGTATTATTCAGTGTAACCTTGTGCTTAGTAATTGTAAACCAACTGAATGAGATAAATGTTACATGGTTGCTCAGTGTATTTTTATGCTAAGTCAGTAATTGAAATACCAACCAAAAGTGATAAAAGTTACCTTGTGTTATTTCCAGCAAAGTGCTCACAGCAGGAGAAATCCAGTATAATAAATCTGTGTCCTTCTAAGGGTTGCTATTTCTGTGTTATACACTGCAATTAGAGAAGAGAGAAAGCAGAAATGTAAAATGTATTAGTATACTACTCGAGTACTACTCCCTTACCTTGGAGACGTTGCTAGGTCTGATTCAAGGGGGAAGGTGCATCAAAGACTTGGGTGGAGGCACTGTGCAACTGTTAAAAAAAAATTATAATTTTATATAACCCAGTAACCAGTGCACCCTTAATAATAGCTAAGTTGCTTCTGGTTACAGAATTCTTGATGGATGGATGGATGGTTGGATAGAGAGAGTTATTATTTATATATATATATATATATAATATACACACAAGTGGAACAGTCCGGCACTCTGGACAGTCAATCACAAAAACGGGTGCCCTCCTTGAATAAATACACATGGGATCCAGAAAGAATGAGAATATACTCAGGCAATCTAGAAAACAGGCGGCACTCCAATTGAAAAAAATGCAATATGTATTGATCAAATAAGTATCAACATAATCAACATGTATGTCGACGTTTCAAGGCCCTTAGGCCTTTTCATCAGGACACGAAAAAGAACAACAAACAAACACTAAAGTCCTACCTTATATAAAGAAATGAGAAATGCTGAAAAGGTCTCTCACCCGGCCCGGAGCCACGAGACTGGAGCGTCAACCGGAAGTGGGGAACTCACCTGACGTCACCCTGTGCAGGGTTTGCCCAGCAACCTGAGACGCAGCGTCTGTCGGGACCTCTGGAATGTGATACACGCCGGAGGCCACCTGATCATGACGTCAGCCGCAAGTGGGGGAATCCCGCTGCCATTGGTCGCCACTGTGGTTGCCCAGCAACCAGCGCTATAGCTCCAGACGGGACCCGTTGGGCTAGGAGACCCTATAGAAAACCGAAGAAAAGAAGAAGATGAGAAAAAAAGTAGTGAAAAAGCACCTGTGAACAGACGTTAACTAAACAGTGACAAAAATGTAAATAAACTAAAAGTGACGAACTATAAACCTAAGCTGAATCTAAAAATGTTTTATATATATCAGAATAATATATATATCTCAGAACATGGAGTAGATACTAAGTTATAGTAAATAAACATACTGGGAAATGTGTTGTGTCAATGAGTAATATCCCAGCACTGCAATGAGTACATAGCGCAGACCATCATGTGACCTGGTCTGACACAATTTTGTTAAAAGCAATGACATAATATAGCAGACTTTTGTACGGTCAACCAACTAATACACCCATGAATAATGCACAGTTTTGCAAATGACAGAATTGATTGGTTCCTATCTATAATCTCCTCTTAGCAGGGTGTATTAATAACTGGGGATTCTCTTTGCAGCGGGCCACATTGCCTAAATACGCCCCCTTCCCCATCGTGCCTGATGAAATGTGCCTTCCATGCAGTGCACTGGCTCCCTATTTATCTCATACGGCTCCATATTTCTGGTCATAAATTCAGAAAAATGGTGCTTGCGTAGAAGAGAACAAAGCAGAGTGTTTGCTAGCTCCTGTGTGGCACCATCTTTATAAATCCATCACTAGCAACATGGCTCCACGCAGGAAGTATAGGGGGAATCTGCATGAAATACCAGCAGTCTGGATGCCTGCTGTCAATACACCGTCAGGATCCTGAGAAGGTTCTGGTAAGTATAGTAACCCTCCTTTCCTGCATCCTAACACTATCCCTCGCCACCTCGCACCCGAACCCTCCCTGTTAGTGCATAAACCTAACCCTTTCCCCTTAGTGCCTAACCCTCCCCAGTGGTGCCTAACCCACCCCCGGGGGAACCTAGCCCTAACCTCCCCTAGCCTAATCCTAGCCCCCCCCCGTAACACCTAACCCTCACCCCACCTTCCCCTTCCCCCCGCACCTAAAACCTAACAAGCCCCGCTATACTTACGTTTGGCATCCCTACTGTCTGTATTCTGGTGACTGTCTTTTGGCTGCGTAGTGGCATTCCTGCACCGGGATGCTGGCTGCAGGTATCATAACTACATCCCGCATAGGGAGCCAGTGCACCACACAGGATTCACAGTGATTGGTTCAGGGTGCAGGGTGCGCAATAAGGGGCCTCCCTGGGCCCATGTGCACTGCTAACCCTGCACCCTTGATGGATACGCAACTGCCTCTTAGATTTCCCTAGGTATATAACATTACTGCTCTTCTCCACAAGCAGAGGAACATATTCTATTTTTTATTTATCTTCTGAAAAATATTCTAGCACCTCTTCCCAATTATTATTCTTTGATTATCTTACTATTTCAAATCTAGAACTGTAACCCTTAGGATTACATTAATGCATAATTGCCAACATTCTGGCTGCTGGTTTAAAGCAAGGTGTGAAAGGGGGGGGGTGCAGGGGTAGGGTGGCTGGCTAGGAGACTTGCCCGTTTTCCAGGCAGCCCGGAGCCCCATGCAATTTTTTGCGAACCTTCCGTCCATTCCAGCAGAGTGATCAAGTATACATTAATGGTATATTTCATATTACTCAGTTAAATCTTCTCTACTTTAATGCAATGTTTTAGAAGATTTAAAAGTAACCACCTTTACGCGTTGGCTCTATTAATTGAAAAGTACATGCAGTCATAAATACACTGTAAAGACCTGTTTTACATTATGTACTCTCTATGCTCAAGTTGTGCTAGACATAAACACATAACCGTAAACTATAGTAAAAAGTAGTTTTCTATGTAGTACCAACAAAACAAGATTTCATAATGGCCTGTCCGTCGTTCAGTCTATTCTATAAAAATGTATCTATCTCCGGTTAGGAATAGCATAGAAGTAGATGGAGTATTTGCTAAAGCTGGAGGATAATTTAGGCAGATGGCAATGAATAGGAATTTTCATTGCCAGGCATTGGGCCACTCACACCCTCTACACAACATGTGCATGTAATAAAGCACATGGTGCCTATAGCCAGAGACTCTGCACGTTTCATTTTAGGTCTATGATTTTTTATGGATACACTTTGAATTGCTGTCCACACTTTATTGCACTTTGACAATAGAGTTTTCATAATGTCAGCATTCGCTATCCATAGTAATAATCAGAACTGGAATTAAATGTTCTCTACCTTCTTTTGTGTGAACCTCAATAATCAATAATTGTGATGTGAAAGTAGGAGGCACACCCGGTTCTCCACTATCATGCCACTTCAGTGTACAGTGGGGTGAAACCATTCGTCAAAAGTAGTCAAATAAAAACAACTTTTGTGCTGCACCTTATATGGTCTTTGTGGAATTGCTGGTTTTGAGCAGAATCAGGTGAGGCTACAAAGTCCCAGAGCAGTTCTAGATCATGCACATAATATGCACAGCTACAGTATTCCTCAGGGTTGCAAATAAAAATACTGAGCCACCCTAGCACTTCCAAGATAATAAGCCACACCCATCAAATCACCAATCACAAAACCGTATTTAACAATGCAATACTAATTACACCTGACAGAGACATGATCAGCAATACTGTACATTTCTTCTAAGATATACAAATATAAGAATATCTGGCATTGACTTTAGTGTATGTAAATGTAACTTTGCGTAAACTCTTAAATGTGGATAAATATTACCCTGTATGACCAAGACTTTGTCTGTCCAATGAACAACCTCCTTCTTTCTTTCCTTTACATGAACTGTGTACACAAGAATAAGGGAATTGTCCACTACTGTAGTTTAGGTGTGAAATACATTTTATTTATTTTAACTTATATACAGTATATAGTATATAAGTATGTCTTGGAACTCCGTTGCTGCCTGAGGAAGTGATTGAGCCGTTAAACATGTTGCAAGATTCCCAATAAGTGAGATTCATTCCTTTTTTTTAATTTAAGTGTTTTTTTTTTCTTTTAATTGTTTTGCATTTTTAAGTGTTTGTATTTAGTATCTGATGTTTTAGTGCCAACAACCTAGGTAAATGTATTTTATTTGTTTTATTAAATGAATCACTTTCTGCTATAGGAACTGAATTCCAAGACACACACATATATTGTGGCAGTATCACCAGAGGTGGCACTGGTGAGCAGCAAATTCTGTGTGGGGCAGGGGAGATCTGCCCACACAAACTAGAAAAGCATTGTGGGAAGATGCCTAATTGCTGCCTCGTGGATAGAGCTCAGGTGTGGGCTGATGAGAAGGCAGACCAGTCAGGCTGCTGTGGGAAACAATCTATGTGGGATTGTGGCAGTCAGAGAGCCCAGTGAAGCTGAGCGAGCCATTGAGGGCCAGGAGGCCTGTGTCTGGACCTTGCAGAGGCAAGGGGGGACCACAAACTCTCGGACTGTGTAACATTGGAGCAGTAAAGCTGCAGGCTGAGGAAGCCAGGGCCTATATCTGTATGATACAGGGAAGGCCACCAGGACTGTTATTGGCAGACTAGCTGCACCATTGATAGAGAGGGTTCAAGAAGTGAGCTAGTGCCCTAAGAGAGGGCTAGGTTGTTTTTTTATTTTCTATTCATGTTTTCTGACTATCATGCTGAAGTAAAGCACCATTTCCTTTATTTTACTGGAATGCCGTGTATGGACCCTCATTAAGCACCTAAACGCTGCCCCAATCCACCCTCTGCCGAGCTAATTAACCCCACGCCATCACATTTTATATATATATATATATATATATATATATATATATTTAAAATAAAAAAAGTTTATTTCTAAACTATTGTAGTGGACAATTTAGTAAAGAAAAAGGTTGTTCCTTGAACATTGATATTGGAGTCTAAGTCCAGCTATGGTGTAATAGTATTGCTGGTTCCCTATTGGTGATTCCGGGGTTCTTTTTAGCAATAAGTGACAATGCGGATGTAGATGGTCCCCTCCGTTTTAATGGTTCCAGGTGCTGGTGCTCCAAAATAGCAATGACAAATGGCAAATAAGTCCACCATGGTCCTTGTATTGCAATGGTGCTGTCAGTCTAGCCCACTGACACATTTTGCTGGTGTCACATTTGATAAAGCTGGACTAGGACTCTAATACTAATAGGCCCTATTGATTAGCTTGAAATTGTTTGATCCTTGAATGGACTATTATATAGACTATCCATGTTTCCACATATATTGGGTCCTTTTAGTAGCTGTTATATATTGTATGTATCCAAGTAATATTTTATAGTGGTACAATTTTAAATATATATACGTGTGTGCTTTTACTGTTCTGCTATATAATAAATGTTTTGTTTTTTAATTGATCTGCATGTCAATATGCTATTTTGATAAGAATATAATTTTAGAGCTGTTACCATTTTATGTATTTAATACATTAGTAGGTTATTGATAGAAGTGTTTTGAGTTTACTCATATTTTCAAATAAATATTACATACATTATTGTGAAAATCTTTTAAAAACATCTTCCTTATAACTTTGCGGGGGCATGGGTCTCCTTACAGAGGTGAGGAGCTCCTTTTGTGTTCTGCTTTTCCTTCTTATTCCATAAATGCCTTTCTGCACTGTATTGGTACTTTTTTTAATTCATCTAATTTATATTGTATGGGGGTTGTTCAATTATCAGATGCGTGGTCGCGCACATCATGGCTTTTTATGGGAGAGCAATATCGCTCACTTTGCTGTGGATGTGAATGAGTGTTTCCTTTTTAAGTTTAGATGGCATATCACTTATAATTGAGTTGCCCTCTATGAATAGAACTGGGATGATGACTTAGAGGTCTATTTACTAAGCAGTGTTAGGAGACGGAGAGAAAAGTGATAAGGTGCCAGCCACTCAGCTCCTAACTGCCATCTCACAGGCTGTGTTTGAAAAATGACAGGTGGGAGCTGATTGGCTGGCACCTTATCATTTTTCACTCTGTCTCCTAACACTGCTTAATAACTAGACCCCTTAGTAATAATAAATAATAATACTATTATCCTTCATGGTCTTCATTCATTGTGCTGTATTGTGTGACTGGATAGGACTGGTAAGTCATATAGGCCTGTATTCAATTTGAGGCGAAAATCCGTAATCCGCGGAAAAGTTTTGCCGATGAAGTCATTTCGCCAGGCAGAAAAGTATCGCCGTATTCAATTTGAAAGACTTTCCGCCTAGGCGAAAAGTCAATGCAATGTAATAGGCGGAAAAGTTTTGCCTATGAATAGCAGGCGGGAAAAAGTGCAGAATTGGGGTTTTTGGGCGCAACGTTGCGGGAACCCCGTGCAGCCTTCAGACAGTCCCCCAAAGGTAAACTGCGTAAAAAAAAATGTAAACACACTTAAGGACACCCCAAAAAATCACTTTGAATTTGAGGGCGAAAAAAAAATGCTGGGGGACAAAGTTATAAACTAGCGAACTAGACTCTGGGTATGCTCCATGTGTTGTTTTTTTTTTTTCCATTGCAGGGGCTTGCGGAAGGTGGATTTCTCACAATTTTTTCAACTTAACTTTAGCAAATTTAAAATATGCTGATCCCCATTTTCAAGTACCCCAAATTTGCTGGGATAAGTTATTTTCTGCAAAAAATTATCCTCAATACTATTCTGCACCACTTATACAAAAACGCTATTTAGCAGCTATTGAGCCCGTTTAAAAACACCAAATACCTTCAGCAAGCCAAATCGGGGGGTACCATAGCTAACCCTCCAGTCAGAGCATCTTTTGGGGGGTGTCAGGCTGATTTCCCCAAATCTGACAGTACTTTCCGCTTGTTCAAATTTCGCCG
The DNA here is from genome assembly GCA_031769625.1 of Taudactylus pleione. Lineage (NCBI taxonomy): Eukaryota > Metazoa > Chordata > Amphibia > Anura > Myobatrachidae > Taudactylus > Taudactylus pleione. The sequence continues at coordinate 16,761,209 of JAUIMM010000018.1, read as the reverse complement.
GGTCCCATTTTCGCGTACTTTCAAATTGAATACGGGGATACACGGGCACATGCGCAATACTTTTCCCGCCTGCAAAACATGCAATGTAGGCGACAAGTCTGGGAGGCGGAAAAGTATTGCGGGTCCGCTCAAATTGAATACGGCTCACAGTTGTACAAATGTTTTGTTGAAAAGTCTTACATTTTTGCTTTTAACACATTTTATAATGCTTATGTTTTCCCACCCAATTTACGATTTAATTAATTTTCAGTTGAAATAACGAATGTTCAGTGCAGCTTTAATGTGAATTTTTTGTTTCTGGAATTGTTGGTACAGCAGGAAAGTCAGTGTAATGTCACACAGAGCTACTGTTTTGTAGCTAAAGGAATGTAGCTTTTAATCTCTGCTTTTCTATCTCAATGTAATGAATGTAGAATCTACATAACTGTGACATGATTGTTTAACAGCTCCACATGAGCATTTTGTAACTCTTCGTAGATTATAACGGAGCGGTAAATGCAGAGATTATTATTGAAAGTATTTTGTAAGCCTGTGTGACCTTACCCTATGAGGCCTATATTTCAACGAAATATCTACTGCGTTCATATCAACAGCGCTAGCAGCAGGCAGCAGCCGTTTTCATAGCTTTCTACGAGGATGGCATTATAAAGCTATTTAACAGGCTCCGAAAAGCTTAGCTTGCTTTACACTATTGTAGAAGCCTGGCCAGGAAGGGTTCTCGTGATACCTGATCTGACATGGAGCTGTTCCATATGAACATGGGTTGCACTTTGCATAAGGCTGTACATGCACAGGGACACACATAGGTCCGAACCTCGGATTAAAGCAGTCCTCCCAACTGTACCGAATTTGGCAGGACAGTCCTGCTTTTAAGGTACTGTTCCGCTATCCCCTCTGGGGGGGTGGTGGGGTTTTGTGAAGTGTCCACGGCATCCATACACTAGGGAGAGGGACTAGGGGCTGCTCAGGATGTGCTGGGTATGCTGCCGGCATGACAAAAAATGCGGGTGTAATGCATGGCTACACCCCATTCAGTTGGATCTCGCCTCTTTTTCTGAGCACACACAATGTCTCGCTCCCCTCCTCTTCAATGTCGGGAGGTATGGGTAAAGTTATAGTGTCAGCTATCACTTTACTTTTTACTGGTCACCGGGCAGGGTTTTATCAGAGCTCGGGTCACAGAGTTCTGTATCCTTCATAATTGGCACCAAAATATAATATTTCAAATAGCTGTGATATGCGAGTGATAAGTAGTGGTAATTTTCAGATCTTGAGTGCAAATGTTAACAGGCCTCTCTGTGAGGGCCATTTGTTAAACAAGTTATGTTATACATCTATCAACCATTACATTAAAACCACTGACAGGTGAAGTGAATGGCATTGATTATCTTGTTGCTATAGCTACTGCGGGGGGGTGGGATATATAAGACAGCAAGTGAATAGCCGGGTTCTTGAAGTTGATGTTTTGGAAGTAGGAAAAATGGGTAAGTGTATGGATCTGAGCAACTCTGACAAGGGCCAAACTGGGATGGCTAAACAACTGGGTTAGAACATCTCCAAAACAAAGACGTTTATGCATATCCTATTATGATGAGCAAATGTGACTTAATGTCTGACGACCCATGTTGCCATGTGATGATATCTCAATAAATTCAAGGTACAGAAGTGACTGTGTCAATTTCAGTTGTTAGGACCTATTCCACAAAAAGTTAATGATATTGGAGTTTTCTTAAGATGTTCTTGAATTCCTCTTCCTTTTGGCAGTAAACACTAGCAATTGACTGAAAAGCTTCCTGAGTGGGAGGGTGCAAATAATTTCCTTCCAGAATAATGCATCCTACCACACTACAAGTTGAGGAGGGGTGAATTTATCACAGCCAATCCACATCTGAGATACGGATTTTGATAAATATGCTCCATTTTTTTTCTCTTGTTTGCAAGTTTGACAAGGGCCAAATTACGATTGCTAGACGACTGGGTCAAAGCATCGCCAAAACAATAAGTTATACCGTGGTTAGTACCTACCAAAAGTGGTCCAAGGAAGGATAACTGGTCAGAGTGCCCATGCTATCCCCTGTCCATTGCCAAAAACATTTTCAATGGGCATGTGATCTTCAGAACTGGACAATGGAGCAATGGAAGAAGGTGGCCTAGTCTGATAAATCACATTTTTTTTTTTTTTTACATCATGTGGAAGGCCAAGTGCATGTGCATCACTTACCCAGAGAAGAGATGTTGCCAAAATGCACTATGGGAAGAAGGGAAGCCGGCGGAGGCAGTGTAGTGCTCTGGGCAATTTTCTGCTGAGAATCTGTTATGAGCTGCCATCGCGGCTCATTACAGATACTGGTCTTGGCTGTCGCTAAAAACAAGTCCAAGCGATGGAAGCCCCACCTTTCAAATTACAAGACTTAAAGTATCTGCTACTACCTTCTTGGAGCCAGATACCACAGGACACCTTCAGACGTCTTGTAGAGTTCTTTCCTCTATGGGCAGGGCTGGATTAAGGTCCGTGGTGGGCCCCTGGGCAACAATCATGTGGGGGCCCCTATTAAATGTGACGAACTGGGAGTATGCGCAATGGGGACCTTATGCAGAGCCTCAAGTAATGTCAGTGCCCACAGTGGTAGTGCCCCATATGCAGAGCCCACAGTAGTGGTGCCTTTTCATGCAGTGCACCCAGTAGTGGTGCCCCCAGGAGTGGTGCCCTTTATGCAGTGCCCCCTATGCAATACTCCCATTAGTAGTGTCCCCAATAGTAATGCCCCCAGTAGTGATACCCCTGTAGTTTTGCCCCCAGTAGTCATGCCCCCTGTTTGTGCCTAATAGTAATGCCCTCTGTATAAATGCTCCCAGTAGTAATACCCCTGTAGTTGTGCCCCCAGTAGTAATGCCCCACGTAGTCATGTCCCCTGTAGTAGTACCCTCTGTATAAATGCCCCCAGTAGTAATGCCCCTGTGTTAGTGCCCCAATAGTAATGCTCCCTCTGTACTAGTACCCCCTGTAGTAGTGCCCCAGTAGTAATGCCCCACCTTCAAGTAGTAATGCCCCCAGAAGTGGTGCCCCCAATAGTAATGCCCCCAGTAGAAAAGCCTCTTGCACAAAAAAAAAAGTTAATACTTACCTTAAGCCCCGCTCCCCCGTCCAAGTCCAGTCCACTCGGCTGCTCCTCTGCACTGCGTGAGCCGGAAGCTGGAGCTCACCAATGAGCTCCAGTCTCCGGCTGCGGGGAGGGAGCCAGGACCTGCTGGTTACAATCTCAGCGGGCACCTGGCAAATGGAGCCTCTCTGCGGCACCTGGGTTAGGTTGGCCGTAGGAGGCGGAACTGGTTCAGTCTTTTCCGGCCCACTTTAACCCTGATGGGTGTGGGGGCCCTTCACATGTGGGGGCCCAGGGACGACCGCCCCTGTCGTCCCCCCGTTAATCCGGCCCTGTCTATGGGTCAGAGCTGCTCTGGCAGCATAAGGGGGACCTGCACAAAATTAGGCAGGTGGTGTTATGGCTGATGGGTGTATATTAATAATGTGGATCTTATTTTCATGGGTTATATGTATGTGTTAAAGTAGTCACATTTGGCTACTTTTGAAATATAACTTCAGAGAGGACATGCAAGTAACACCTAGGTGCAATTGAAGGGTGTGTGTCCTGCTGTGCCCATGGGGCATGTCTAGCTCCACCCATAGCCATATTAAGTATACTGCATGCCAGCACAGGGAGTTTGTGTGAGGGTGGCATGCTGCCAGAGATTATATTGTGTAGGAGGTCTGAAGGGAAGATTATTTTTATTTTACAGTAAAACTCATGGCATTGCAGGTGATAGCCAAGAAACACAGCAGAGGTATTGCTGCTTCATAAATAATGTCTTCTATGCAGAAGTATGGGAAACTAATTGCTTGTTTTGTTGGGGAGAATAAATAAATCTTATTACTGTGATAAACTTTGTAATGCTTTTTTAGGTCTTGATAATTAGGCCCTAAATTCTTCAGCTATAAACATTTTTATTTATCGTACTGTAACTGATAAATTTTTAAGTTTTAATAAAATATACAAAGAATATTTAAACTAGGGGTGAGCGGGTTCGGATTTCTGAAATCCGAACCCCCCCGAGCCCCCCCCATCCGAGTCCGATCCGAGTCAGGCTCGACTTTTCCCGCCTGACTCGGATCTGACATCGAGGCAAAACGTCATCATCCCGCCTTCCGAGTCTCGCGGGTTTTGGATCCTATATAAGGTACCCGCGTCGGCGCCATTTTCTCACTCGGCTGTGGACAGTGAAGAGGGAGGGTGGGAGTTAGTGCTGTGTAGTGTAGTGTAGTGTAGTGCTGCTGTTGTCCACTACTTCAAAGTCCATAGGGGCTGGCTGTGTTGTGCTGTGCTGCTGTTGTTAATAGGGGCTGTGTCCACTACTTCAAAGTCCATAGGGGCTGGCTGGACTGTGTTGTGCAGTCAGTTCTCCATAGGGGCTGTGTCCACTCCAAAGTCCTGTGCAGTGTCCCAGTCCTAAAGGGGTACTGTAGTGTTGTCCAGGGGGTGCTCTGTCCATCAGGGGTGCTCCCCCCAAGTGCTAAAAAAATAATATATTTTCTGTGTTTGTGAATTGTGTGCGCAGTAGCCGCACGTGCATCAACAAAGTAGTGCCAAGCGTGCGCCTGTGTCATAAGTAAAGGGCCGGCTGGCTTGACCGTTAAGGGTGCTGTAACCCCCGAAAGTACACTCCAGTCCAAACCTAAAAAAAAATTATTTTCTGTGTTTGTGAATTGTGTGCGCAGTAGCCGCACGTGCATCAACAAAGTAGTGCCAAGCGTGCGCCTGTGTCATAAGTAAAGGGCCGGCTGGCTTGACCGTTAAGGGTGCTGTAACCCCCGAAAGTACACTCCAGTCCAAACCTAAAAAAAAATTATTTTCTGTGTTTGTGAATTGTGTGCGCAGTAGCCGCACGTGCATCAACAAAGTAGTGCCAAGCGTGCGCCTGTGTCATAAGTAAAGGGCCGGCTGGCTTGACCGTTAAAGGGTGCTGTAACCCCTGAAAGTACACTCCAGTCCAAACCAAAAAAAAATTATTTTCTGTGTTTGTGAATTGTGTGCGCAGTAGCCGCACGTGCATCAACAAAGTAGTGTCAAGCGTGCGCCTGTGTCATAAGTAAAGGGCCGGCTGGCTTGACCGTTAAGGGTGCTGTAACCCCCGAAAGTACACTCCAGTCCAAACCAAAAAAAAAATTATTTTCTGTGTTTGTGAATTGTGTGCGCAGTAGCCGCACGTGCATCAACAAAGTAGTGCCAAGAGTGCGCCTGTGTCATAAGTAAAGGGCCGGCTGGCTTGACCGTTAAAGGGTGCTGTAACCCACAAAGTACACTCCAGTCCGAACCAAAAAAAAATTTATTTTCTGTGTTTAGCCGCACGTATATATCAAATCGATATAACATAAATGGAGGACCAAACTTTCTCCGATAAAAATAAAATAGAGAAAGATCAAGAACCACTTCCTCCTAGTGCTGAAGCTGCTGCCACTAGTCATGACATAGACGATAACATGCCATCAACGTCGTCTGCCAAGGCCGATGCCCAATGTCATAGTAGAGGGCACATACAATCCCAAATGGCAAAGTTCAGGAAAATGACCTTGAAAAAGACATTTAAATCAGCTGAAGAGAAACGTAAACTTGCCAATATGCCATTTACGACACGGAGTGGCAAGGAACGGCTAAGGTCGATCCCTAGTATGTTCATGACTAGTGGTTCAGCTTCACATGACGATGGAAGCACTCCTCCCACTAAAAAAATCAAGAGTTAAGCTGGCAAAAGCACAGCGAAGAACTGTGCTTTCTAAGAAGATATCACAAATCCCCAAAGAGAGTCCAAGTGTGGTGGTGGTTGCGATGCCTGACCTTCCCAGCACTGGACGGGAAGAGGTGGCTCTTTCCACCATTTGCACGCCCCCTGCAAGTGCTGAAAGGAGCACCCACAGTCCACTTGCTGATATGCAAATTGAAGATGTCACTGTTGAAGTACAACAGGATGAGGATACTGGTGTAGCTGGCGCTGAGGAGGAAGTTGGCGAGGAGGATTCTGATGGTGATGTGGTTTGTTTAAATCAGGCTCCGGGGGAGACAGTTGTTGTCCGTGGGATGAAAAAGCCCATCACGGTCATGCCTGGGCAGAAGACCAAACATTCCACCTCTTTGGTCTGGCAATATTTCTATCCAAATCCGGACAACAACTGTCTTGCCATATGTACCATATGTAAAGGTGAAATAAGTAGGGGTAGGGACGTCAACCACCTAGGAACATCCTCCCTTATACGGCACCTGCAGCGCGTTCATAAAAAGTTACTGTCAAGTTCAGAAACTTTGGCTCAGACCGTAAGCAGTCCAGGGACACCTAAATCCCGTTGTCCTGTTGTATCCAAGCGCCTGCAAACCACACCGTCAACTCCCTCCTCGTCAATTTCCTCCTTAGTCAGGATCGGAAGTAGTCCTGCAGGCCATATCACTGGCATGACTGACTCTCCTATCCGGGATTCCTCCGGAGGATCCTGCATTGCTACGCCTACTGCTGCCGCTGCTGCTGTTGCTGCTGCTGCTGGGAGTCGTTCATCATCCCAGAGAGGAAGTAGGAACACCACTACTTTTACTAAACAATTGACCCTCCAACAGTCCTTAGCGAGGAGGATGAAGTACGACAGCAGTCATCCTGAAGCAAAACTTATAACTGAGGCCTTGACTGCTATGTTGGTGTTAGACGTGCGTCCGGTATCCGCCATTAGTGCAGTGAGATTTAGACAATTGATGGAGGTAGTGTGTCCCCGGTTCCAAATCCCGTCTAGATTCCACTTCACTAGGCAGGCGATACCGAGACTGTACAGAAACGTCAGAAAAAGTGTCCTCAGTGTCCTGAAAAATGCCGTTGTACACAATGTCCACTTAACCACGGACATGTGGACAAGTGGAACAGGGCAGACTAAGGACTATATGACTGTGACAGCCCACTGGGTAGATGTATCACCTTACGCAGCAACAGCAGCAGCGTCACCAGTAGCAGCATCTCAGAAACGCCAGCTCGTTACAAGGCAGGCTACGCTGTGTATCACCGGTTTCAGTAAGAGGCACACCGCCGACAACCTCTTAGAGAAACTGAGGGAAATCATCGCCCAGTGGCTTACCCCACTTAGACTCTCCTGGGGATTTGTGATATCTGACAACGCCACCAATATTGTGCGGGCATTACATCTGGGCAAATTCCAGCACGTCCCATGTTTTGCTCACACAATAAACTTGGTGGTGCAGAATTTTCTGAAAAGCGACAGGGGCGTGCAGGAGACGCTTTGGGTGGCCCGAAAAATTTCTGGCCACTTTCGCCATTCAGCGACTGCGTGCCGAAGACTGGAGCGCCAGCAAACACTCTTGAACCTGCCCCGCCATCACCTGAAGCAAGAGGTTGTGACGCGGTGGAACTCAACCCTCTATATGCTTCAGAGGATGGAGGAGCAGCAAAAGGCCATACAAGCCTATACATCCACCTATGACATAGGCAAAGGAGGGGGTATGCACCTGACTCAAGCGCAGTGGAGAATGATTTCCGTGTTGTGCAAGGTTCTTCAGCCCTTCGAACTTGCCACACGTGAAGTCAGTTCAGACACTGCCAGCTTGAGTCAGGTCATTCCCCTCATCAGGCTTTTGCAGAAGCAGCTGGAGAAAGTGAAGGAGGAGCTAAGACGGAGCGATTCCGCTCGGCATGTGGGACTTGTGGATGAAGCCCTTCATTCGCTTTGCCAGGATTCCAGGGTGGTCAATCTGTTGAAATCAGACCACTACATTTTGGCCACCGTGCTCGATCCTAGGTTTAAAGTAGGGATGTGCAGGCTCGGATAGGTTCGAGTTTGCACGTGGAGTTCGGATTTTTCCCTCCAAAAAAACGGAACTCAGAACGAGGCAAAACGTCATCTTACATGGACGAACATCATCATTCCTGGACAAAAGACCAGGAATGATGATGTTCGTCCATGTAAGATGACGTTTTGCCTCGTTCTGAGTTCCGTTTTTTTGGAGGGAAAAATCCGAACTCCACGTGCAAACTCGAACCTATCCGAGCCTGCACATCCCTAGTTTAAAGCCTATGTGGTGTCTCTCTTTCCGGCCGACACAAGCCTGCAGAGGTGCAAAGACCTGCTGGTGAACACACTGTCAGCTGAAGCGGAACGTGACACGTCAACGGCTCCTTCTTCATTTTCTCCCGCAACTGGGGCTGCCAGGAAAAAACTTAGGTATCCTAAGCAACCCGCTGGCGGTGATGCAGGGCAGGCAGGACCAAGTTTGGACATCTGGTCCGGACTGAAGGACCTGGCAACAATTTCTGACATGTCTACTGTCACTGCATATGATACTGTCACCATTGACAGAATGGTGGAGGATTACATCGGTGACAGCATCCAAGTAGGCATGTCAGACAGTCCATACCTGTACTGGCAGGAAAAAGAGGCAATTTGGAGGCCCCTGTACAAACTGGCTCTATTTTACCTGAGTTGCCCCCCCTCCAGTGTGTACTCCGAAAGAGTGTTTAGTGCAGCCGGGAACCTTGTCAGCGAAAGGCGTAGGAGGTTGCTTCCACAGAATGTGGAGAAGATGATGTTCATCAAAATGAATTATCAGCTCTTCCAGGGAGACCAGCCTCCAGAAGGTACAGAGGGACCTGTGGTGGTGGATTCAAGTGGGGACGAGTTAATACTTTGTGAGGATGAGGATGTACACACTGAAGAGGGTGAGGAATCGGTGGATGAGGAGGATGAGGATGACATCTTGCCTCCGTAGAGCCAGTTTGTGCAGGGACACATTAATTGCCAGCTTGTTTTGTGGGGGCCCAAACGAACCAATCATTTCAGCCACAGTTGTGTGGCAGACCCTGGCGCTGAAATGATTGATTTGTTAAAGTGTGCATGTCCTGTTTATACAACATAAGGGTGGGTGGGAGGGCCCAAGGACAATTCCATCTTGCACCTCTTTTTTTCTTTGCATTATGTACAGTTTGGGGCCTAGTTTTTCTAACTGCCATCCTGCCTGCCACTGCAGTGTCACTCCTAGATGGGTCACGTGTTTGTGCCGCCCACTCGTGTCGCTTAGCATAGTCATCCAGCTACCTCGGTGCAACCTTTTGGACATAAAAACACTATTGTGAGGTGTGAGGTGTTCAGAATAGACTGGAAATGAGTGGAAATTAAGGTTATTGAGGTTAATAATAGCATAGGAGCAGAAAAACCTACAAATTCTGTGATTTTAGCTGTTTTTATGCTTTTTTTCAAAAAAATACAGATCCAAAACACAAAACCCAGAACCCAAAACACGGAAGGGTGGTTTTGGCAAAACCAATCCAGATCCAAAACACGAAGAAAGATCCAGATCCAAAACCAAAACACAAAACACGAAAAGTGGCCGGTGCACACCCCTAATTTAAACTGATTTAAATGGACGCCTTGTACTTCATAACGAGGATCCTGCTGTTCCTTGATAGATCACATACTGACTTGCGTGTATGATAGCCATACTTGCCTACTTTTGAAAAAACATTTCAGGGAGATTGTGGAAGCAACGACTATGGGTGCAGCGGTAAAGTGGGCGTGTACTGCTACATCTGAGAGGCGTGCCATAAAACTGACTTGCATCCAAATGTAAATGAGCCCAAAAGCAGCTAGTATGATCGATTTGTTGATAAAAACACACTGATACTTTTCAGAAAATGTATGTAGCCATAGGGATCATTGTGCCTTATAGCCAATGTAGGGAAATTATACTAATGAACCCATTTGAATGTATATATGCATTTGTGTATATGTATGTGTGTGTGTGTGCAATGAGGAAGATTGCTAGACTCTTTTAGGGAGTCTCCCTAAAATCTGGGAGAGCTGACAAGTATGATGCTAGCTTAGGTTTGCGCACAATGTTACGTCATCAGACGCACACACAGACAGACTCACTCTCACAGAGAAATTAAAATAACTTTGCATAGCAAGATTTAAATACAGTACATTGTTAAAGCCAGTGATCAAATTTGGCCACTATAGTGCAGTATCCCATATCCATATATATTGAGGTGCACATTGGCCTGGATCTGAAATTTAGCCTATTGTCGCCATGCTAATGATGTGGGGAGTATGAGCAGTACAGTGGGGGGGTGAGGTCTGTGCTGTCGGATATGGCTAGCTGCGCGAAAGTAGTGAAAATTCTATTCCCCTTACCATTAACCAGCCTCCGAAAAGAACAAAAATAGAAATGCAAAAAGTATACACAATAAACAAGTCCAAGATGTGTTATGCCCTACCTGCACTTGCACCCTTGACATCTTGCTGGTGGTGTAAGTTCTATTGGTGGCTGTCTAAAAGAGAGAGGTAATAAACACATGCATTTTAAAAGTGCCAAACTATTTAGTCACACAGCCCCCTCTCACCCTAAATTTGCAACTGTGAGTCACCATAAAACACTAGTATGTATAGCGAACCTCCCAACTTCTTTGAAATAGGATTCGGGACTCTAGCACATGCCCAAAAAGGGAGTGTGGCCTTTCCCGGGATCCATGCTCCCCGTTTTCGTCATTCTGGGGGCATTCCCAGTGCTCTGAGAGCTGACGGCTGCCCTCTCTCTCTCTCATGTGCATAGCATCTATCCACCGCTTGCTCTGCTAAGCAATTTCTCCCACTACCCTCATTTCTCCCAGCATTTTAATTGCAGCTCTATCCGCCCCTTTATTAGTTTGGTCCCTGACTTCTTCCCCAATGCTACTCTAATTCACTGTAACAAACAAATTTGTCTCCAGTGCAGGAGCCACAGTGTGTGAGCTATTTGCATTTTTCCTCAATGCATATTACTTTCCACAAAAATGGTTGCACCCTGATGTAACTGTCAGTGGTCAATACACACTGTGAAATAAAAGTTAATTACCCAAAACTGATGATCTGGGGAAAGCAAAACCTCTTTTTAGGAAGATTTTTCAGAAGACTGAAAAAAATTGTTTTCTGTTTTATTGCTTCTATGATACTCAATACCTTTATCAGCGTTCATCTCCTAACATTGGTCATACAATATAGTGCAATATGGAGTTTGAATCTAGCATGCATATATACCTGTCTATGCTTTATACTATGATTAATATATTGATGGATGTTGTACAGAGCCACTACTCTAGTTCTGCATACTAGATGTCATTCTCAGTATATGGGATTTATTTAAAAAGCCTGGCGGGTTGGAGGTGAAGAGCTTTAAAATGGCAATTGCATTCACTGTAAAGCAAGTCGGGCTGACTGTGAGTGCTGTATTAAATTTTCACCTCTAACCCACTGGGAAGCAGCAGTTTTTGAAAGTGGCCGCTTCGTAAGTATAGCTGTACAGTATGTGTACACTGCATGTTTTCTCATCCACCATGTTGTGTGTGAGAGATGGAGGCATGGGAGAGGTGGGTGACAGAGAGCGGATAGCTTTGCATTACTTTTTTATTTTTTTTTTATTTTTTTTATTAGTCTTTTATTTATTTTTTATTTTACTAAATCATGTTAAAAAGGATCTAAAATTGGGGCGATAAGTAATTTCAACCTGTCAAGTCCCCTAAAGGTTTGGTACTGAGGTGAGTGAAATGGCACTCTGTAATTATAGCTGGGTACACACTATATGATGTGTGTACCCAGGGATGCGATTTGATGACTGGCCGGCCGGCCGGCCGTATACACATTAGACAATTCGGTGCCCGATATGTTGAAACCAGCCACATCCCGCTGCATGGGGTCGTCCGTCGCATTGTCAGATTGGGGTGCATGCAGGGACGACCTGACAATGTGACTAACGACTAAACAGGAGTGCGCATGACCCGGCATACACATTAGGCGATTCTGACAATGTCATCCCGATCCGTCGGATCAGCCGAAATATCGTCTGTGTACCCACCATAAGTTTTCTATAATGCCACTGTTGGTTAAATCACATAAATATTATGTTTAGTAAAAGTTACATCAGGCTATGTACAAGCTAATTAATTAGTTATCTACAGGTGGAAGCTCATTTAAATGAAAACCCATGATAAAGGCCAGGACTTGCAAAATGTTTCTTTTTGGCACCTGACTGATGACATACTTGGTATCAAAGGGTTAAGAGCAGCCAGACGAGGTGTTGTGTAATTGGGAACTTTTCATGATGGAAGATGAATCATAGCTTGTTAATTTGCTTCTGATTACACAGCCACAGCCTGCTGAATGCTACATGTGTGATTCACAGACTGTGCAGTAATCATTCCTTAGAAAAAATATTTATTAATATTTAAATTTTTTGGTGACTTTAGACCAACACTTTTCCTTACATTCCAGGGTGACATCAACTGTAATTTTGTTTCTATTTTGCCTTTGTTCCGTTATCTCCTCTTGTCAAAATGGCAACTCTGCATACACTAATTCTCAATTCCCAGCTGAGTTAATCAGTGTTTCTGAGCGAGGATAAAATGTGACTTCCTAAAAATAAACCTGGTCACCAATGACTTTTGTAATGAACGGCCATTTAGTGGTGGGACTTCATGGGCACACAAAAAAGCTCTTTATTGTAAACACAATAAAGGTTGGTTGCTGGAAGTACAGTATGAAAGGAAATGAACGTGATGGTAAAAAATAATAGAAGTGAATATAATGACTGTATTTAATAAATATACTATGAGAAAAGCAGAAAAGGAAATGTCACCATTTTTATACATTTACCAGAAGACAGACCATTCTGTTCTACAACCTGTGTTTTGTAACTGTTAAGCACAAGTAACCCATGTTAAAGCAGTTCCACCCCAAAATTTTCCTCAATATACAATATGCACATGTATTAAGTGGTAGCCACCCCCATGGTTAGTCCAGATCCATGTCGTCTTATAGGATAATTCTAGTAATCCCTGTTTCCTATTTGTAATCGTTATGGACAGATGGACTGGATTATTGATAGTAAGAACAGCAAATGTGTTCCTTGTTTGCAGGAGGATACATTAAGTTGGCACCCTGTGCAAATATATATGATCATTTTTATGTAATGTTATAAAGAGTCTGATTTATTAACAAAATCATTCATAGCGTGAATTTCGGACATGAAATGGAACTATGCCTTTTTCATATACAGTCAGGTGCATACATATTGGTACATTGACAGAATTTTCATATTTTGGCCTCTATTCACCACCACAATGGCTTTGAAATGAAACAAACAAGATGTGCTTTAACTGCAGACTTTCAGATTTAATTTGAGGGTAATTACATCCAAATCAGGTGAGCGGTGTAGGAATTACAACGGTTTCTATATGTGCCTCCCACTTTTTAAGGGGCCAAAAGTAATGGGACTATCAACTCAAAAGCTATTTCATGGACAGGTGTGGGCTATTCCCTCGTTATTTCATTATCAATTAAGCAGGTAAAAGGTCTGGAGTTGATTCTAGGTGTGACATTTGCATTTGGAATCAGTTGCTGTCGACTTTCAATATGAGATCCAAAGAGCTGTCACTATCAGTGAAGCTAGCCATCATTAGGCTGCAAAATGAATTTATTTATTTTTGACAGCTTTGTTTATATGAAGACTATAGAGGGATATATTGGTGTGTTATATCTGTGGCTTGGGGGCCTATGTATTAATAATCACTGTACTGCCGCGATTATTAACAATCCAACTGGCCGTGAATATTTACATTTTTTATGAAAATATCCTGGCTATGTACTACCGGGAATTCGCAGGGACAGCGGTTGCCGTAACCGCTATCCCCACGACTTATAAACATAGAATTTGACGGCAGATAAGAACCACTTGGCCCATCTAGTCTGCCCCATTTTTAAACACATTGTTACCTCAACCCTTGTTGATTCTTCTGAAGAATATCCTTATGCCTATCCCATGCATGTTTAAATTGCTCTACTGTCTTAGCCTCTACTACCTCTGATGGGAGGCTATTCCACTTGTCCACTCCCCTTTCTGTGAAGTAATTTTTCCTCAAATTTCCTCTGAACCTACCACCCTCCAGTTTGAGAACATGTCCTCTTGTTCTAATACTCCTCTTTCTTTGAAGAATGTCTCCGGCATTTCGGAGAAGTCTAACTGAAGTGAAAGACTGCCCCGGTGGAAGCTGACACTGCGCATACGCACAGCGTCAGCTACCGGGACTGGCCGGGGCAGCAGGGGGAGAGATTGAAAGATCTCTCTCCTTCCCCTGGAGTCTCCATAGTCTGAAGATGGTGTAAACTACTGGGGCTAAACTCCGAAAAGCTTTGCTTTTTGGAGTTTAGTACATAGTGGTCAGATCATAGTCCCCATTGATAATAATGGGGACTGCAATCTGAAGTGCTAATTAGCACTTTGCAGGAAATTTCTGTGAAATCTAATGCATTGTGCTTTCTGTACATAGGAGCAATACATAAAATTATGCAGAAACTTCAGTTTCTGCATAATTTTATGTAAAAAATGGCTTGATACAGAGACTCCTTGGTGTGTAATTATATGATGGTGATGTTTAAAGTCTCTGTGGTATGGCCCTTTTATAATAATACTAATTTAGTACAGTGTGAATACAGCTAGAAATACAGTATATAGGATCAGGCTTGCTGCTTGGTTGCATGATTTTCAATGTGAAGCAAAACATGTAACTAAATTGGTAAGTCTATTTATTGCTTTGCTGAATATTATTGGTTGTATTGGCAAATGTAGAATTGACACTTACCGTATATACTCGAGTATAAGCCGAGTGTTTCAGCACAAAAAATGTGCTGAAAAAGTACCCCCTCGGCTTATACTCGAGTCAAGTGTAGCGCTGACCGGACGGAGTTCGGTCAGCAATACACACTGCCAAACACACAGCCGCCGGAGCCGGCAGCTGCGTGTTTGGTGTAATCAGCAGCCGCTGAGAGTCTGTCAGACTCTCAGCGGCTGCTGCTGCTCCCACTGCGGGAGCCATCTTCCGGCTCCCGCAGTGGGTGATGGGAGACACGTCGTCATGACGACGTCTCTCCCATGCAAAGCAGCCGGAGGAGCGGACAGCGGCGGGACCAGGAGCGGGAGTGTAAGGTAAGTGTTTATTTTTTTTTATTCTTTTCACGTCTCTCTCTACTATGGGAGGGGGACTACAGGGGGCACTACCAGGGGGCGATGACTACAGGGGGCACTATCAGGGGGCACTACCAAGGGGCATTATCAGGGGGCGATTACTACAGGGGGCACTAAAAGGGGGGATTACCACTGGGGGAACTACAAGGGGGGGATTACTACAGGGGGCACTACCAGGGGGGATTACTACAGGGGGCACTAAAAGGGGGGATTACCACTGGGGGAACTACCAGGGGAGGATTACTACAGGGGGCACTAAAAGGGGGGATTATCACTGGGGGAACTACCAGGGGAGGATTACTACAGGGGGCACTAAAAGGGGGGATTACTACTGGGGGTACTACCAGGGGGGGATTACTACTGGAGGCACCGAAAGGAGGGATTACTAATGGGGGCACAACCAGGGGGAATTACTACTGGGGGCACTACCAGCTGCTGCCATTTCCCACACTAGGCTTATACTCGAGTCAGTAAGTTTTCCCAGTTTTTTGGGGTAAAAGTAGGTACCTCGGCTTATATTCGGGTCGAATTATACTCGAGTTTATACGGTATCTAGTAACCGTCAGTATTACTAAAGCAGCTCACACACATAGAGATATTTTACCCGATCTGGCCGATTCCGATGCCGAAATCGTGAGTCCCCACTCACGATCACGATGCGTTGGGCATCCCCGCTGGTCGCACATCGCATCTTCAGATCTGCCGTTATGCACGGCAGATCTGACAATCTAGGAGGCGATGCACTGTGAAAGTCTGACTGCAGGAGAGATCGTATGAAGATTGGACACCAAATTGTGTGCATATCGTGTGGAGATCGTGTGCAGAGCTGCCAGGGAGAGTTTCAAGGGAAATCGTACACATTGGCTGATCGTGTGCACATCTGTATGTGTGTGGGCACCTTAAGAAATGTTATTTTATTTATATCGCATAAACAGTCTGACAAAGTTATCATATCTGAGTAAGTTTCTAGATATTCGAAGTTGATATGTGGTCATGTTAAGCCCCACTCTACTGCTGCACAGTCATTCAATAACCACTGCAGGGACTTGGATTCCTTGGGAGTTCTAGTAACATTATTGGATTGTATATGGATATAACCAGGCGGCTGTTCAGCAACACTGTAAATGTCCAAGGTCAGCTCTGTATGCCTAGTATGTAATCAAAATATCCACCATGAAATGGTGTCATCCACACTATAAAAATATGTCAGCAGTGGACAATTAAAACATTACCAGTGGGATTGCAAGATTTCAAGTCTGATCCAACACCTCCCTCAAGCAAATGGTCAAATAGATTGAAAGATACAGTCAGAGCCGTCATTCTCTAAGTTTTTGGTGTTCTATCATCACGCCTATCTGAATTGATGTGTGAAGGCTTCATGTGCAGCATTATTGGGCTACATGATTTCCATCCTTTTTTTTGTTTGTTTGTTTGTTTGTTTTATTTTGTTTTTTTTCTTCTAGAAACTTGTTGGGCAATTTTTTGTTTGTGTGGTGTGGGACACTCTTTGCCTATTCTGAAACTATACCTGTCTTTGTTCCTTCTATGTCTTTCTACCGGTCTTCCTTCATGTCTCTTCTGCTGATGTGGTAATCAGTTGAAATTAAAGTAATCAAAGATCTTCCTTGGCCTCCACCAGTGGGACAGCTGGATAGCAGTGCAGCCACCCAAGAAAGTGATGCGAGCACTTCATTCTCTCAACAGCCTCCATCCTCTCCACACTTAGCATCTCAGAGCAGCCTTGAAGACAGCAATGGTGGGTTTCAGATCAAAAACATTAATGCTCATTTTCCTGTACTGTAAAGTTGTCACTGTATTGTGCACTCTGATGGGGAATATGTGTCCAGAGATTTTTGAAGCAGAGAGTTTTGTCTTGTGGCACATAGCAAAGTCATTGGTACTACTAGACTCCTACAAGGTGGAATTGTATGTATTTTGGGAAATAAATAACAGTCTGAGGGCCTGATGAGTTAAATGAAAATCAGACATATGTGGTACCGCATTGTGTCAACCAAAACTTGAATTTTGTCCTTATACCCATTTTGCAGTGTGCCTGCCCCAATCTGTTTTCCTGGTTTTCTACTTGTCATCTTCAGTGAACACTTGCATCAGCCCTATACTTAGGTGCAAAAGATACACCTAGAAACATGCATATTTATACTTATGCCTAGGTCTGAGTATCTCAAAGTTGCATTCACTTGCACTCTCTGAACGTTTCCTATATGTTATGTTATTTCAGTCATAAAGGTAGATGCTTTAGAATGCTCACAACTCTGCATTGCTCATACCTGCCTACACTCGGTTTCGGAGCATGCGATGTGCTATAATTTGCAGGCAATGTCACATCAAGCCAAAAGTGCATATCCATTAAATCCGAATACATCAGGGGACACAATCCTGGTGTGAAATTTAGAATTGCAAATTGTTAAAATTAACTTTTCATTTGCTGATTTTTGTTTTTAATCTGTGGCTTTATAATAGAACTTTGATATTGATTTTACAATTTGCTTAATATAGTTTTACATGTTTAAAATAAAATCTTTGTTTGGTTTTAGAGTTACTTTTGTGACTTGCCTTTTTTCTAAGCACAACGTCAAGTTTCCATGTAGAGTGATTTATTGCCAGCCCCAGACTTTTCCTATGCCTGTAAAAGAAAAAAAATGATTTGTTAGAACATTGTCTAAAATGATGGCCTTATAACCTTAAATGTATATTACATTCATGATGACACCTACAGCTTTGATTTGGCACTAGTAGATAGCAGAAAGCTGTATTGTGATGTATAACTGTACTAGTATGAAAGACATGAATAGGAAATATTTATGATCTTGTGTGTTTTAAAAAAACATTGGAAACATTGCTATCCCTCTGGGGCTGTTTACTTATCCACTTGGCCAATGGATGAAAACCTGTCTTTGCCCCCATATGTTATAACTGTAAGAATAGATCAATACTTCTAAAAATAACATAACTGCTTGTGTGGAGATAAAGTGGAACGTGTTAAATAAAAGATATTAAGAAGATTTGTATTTCTTAGCGTTAATAGCCCAACTTATACAAAAGAAAGTTATCTCTATTATTTGTCTCCTTATCTTCCCAAACATAATCAATGATGTATAGATCAGTATAAATATATCTGACTAAGTTACTGAGGTCTAAAAGACGTAAGAAAATAACTGCCATGTGGATCAAAATGCAAGTTCTATACTAATTGCTAACCGTTAAGCATCACATATAGTTTACAGTATGTATATAATTATCTTAAGGATCTTTTTCTCTCTAATGCCCAACTCCTACAATATAGCATTGCAGAAAGCAAGCCATTGTTCTATACAATATTTTATATATATATATATATATATATATATATTAGGCTCTGAACGATGACAGATGCGCACTCCCACGGCTGATAAATCGCATCTATCATCTCTCCAACATGTTGGTCAATTACCGCATATAGCTGTACGATATTAGCAATATTGTGTAGTTTATATGCAGTAAGCGACGAATGATATTAGCAGCAGCTACAGAGCGCTGCAGAGAAAAAAAAACCACTTCCTGAATGATGTCATGCGATATTGTTCATCGACTTTTCAAAGGATATCTTCTGTCTTTCATCGCTCAGAAATACAGCTGCTATTGGATAGGCCCCTTTAGACCAAAGATTAAACAATAATAATCTTCTGCACTGCATATATGCTGTACTGTATTATTGTATCACCATATTGTTTATTTGTAAACAGTTTGCAATATATAAAAATAATATACTGTAGGATGTTCAGCGAGTTCTTTTATTGCAAATATCCATGACCAATTATGTTTATTATGAATTCCTCTCTCAACTTCTTTCTTTTATGCCGAGTACAAAATAAATACAGGTTGTGTCCCATATCCAAATATTCCGAAATACGGAATATTTTTAGCAAGACTGAGAAAGTGAAAACTTTGCTTTTTAATGGTTCAATGTACACAAACTTTGTTTAAAGCACAAAATTATTAAAATATAGTATAAAATAACCTTCAGGCTTTGTGTATAAGGTGTATATGAAACATAAATTAATTTCATATATGTACACACTTTTTTGATACACAAAATTATTAAAAATATTGTATAAAATGACCTGCAGTCTGTATGTATAAGGTGTATATAGAACATAAATGCATTATGTGTTTAGATTTGGTTCCCATTCCCAAGATATTTCTTTATGGTATACAAATATTCCAAACAACTGAAAATTCTGATATCCAAAATTCCCCTGGTCCCAAGCATTTTGGATATGGGAGACTCAACCTGTAATGCAACAGGGTTCAACAGTTATAAGATCAAGTTATAGGCGGTGGTTACATTAATTACCTACTAAGGAAATATGGAGGCCTAGGAGTTTCATAATTAGCTTTTAGCTCAGCTGAGCATTCGCTATTCTTCTCTATAACTGTGACCTGCTGGAAAGTATTAGCCCAGTTTTTGAAGTAATTATATTGGCGTATATAGATGTACTTGTGAATTATTATGAACCACTAATATAATTTAAGGATGTAGTGTCAACATGGTTTGTTCTAGGTCTATGTAATTGTGCTTTTGTGCATGGTCAGTGTTTTTTCATATTGCTGCTTCTTGAATTAATTTTATTTTTCTTTATATGGCGCCACAAGGGTTCCACAGTGCCTTACAAGGTACAAAGATAGATAGAACAGTATGAACAAAACAAGGACATAGGGGTCTATTTACTATGCAGTGTTAGGAGACAGAGTGAAAAGTGATAAGAAAGTGATAAGGTGCCAGCCAATTAGCTCCCAACTGTCATCTCACAGGCTGTGTTTGAAAAATGACAGTTGGGAGCTGATTGGCTGGCACCTTATCACTTTCTTATCACTTTTCACTGTGTCTCCTAACACTGCTTAGTAAATAGACCCCTAAGTCACTTACAGTGCAGGACATGGTTTATAAATATTACTGCATCAGCAATCATAATACCCTAGAGAAAGGTGCTATTATAGGCATTAGCGAGATGATGGTATAGGTGAAGGAAGGCAAAGCACATGAGGGAAGAGGGCCCTGCTCGTGAGAGTTTACAGTCTACAGGGGAAGAGCAGACAGATACAGGTAGCACACAGGAGAGACTGCAAGGAGAATGGGACAGTGGGTTAGGTTGAGAGGTAGTAGCTTTTGATGAAATGGGTCAAAGCTTATTCAAGCCACAGCAGTGCATCAACCATCTGAAGATGGTCTGAATCCAAGTATTCATTGGTACATCACACTTTTTAGACATGTAACAGTGTCAGTTCTTCCTCCCTGACCAGCAATTTGATGCCTGGAAAACTGTTGCTTTAAAGGGTAAAGCTGGGCATCCACTATACAGTTTTCTGTCAGATATCTGTCCAATCTGGCTGGCTGGAATGAAAACCTGGTAATGTATGGGAGCAAATGACAGTTGATCATATGGTTTTAAACACTGGAAAAAGGACAAAAAAAATTTTCAAATTGGTTAAATTTGTCTGAACATCCATTTTTGGCTATTTTCCAGTGTTTGTGAGCAAATGGAATGGACGATTGTCATTTGCTCCCATACATTACATTACCAGGTTTTCATTCCAACCAGCCAGATTGGACAGCTATCTGACTGAAAATTGTATAGTGGATGCCCAGCTTTAATCTAGCGATATTGGCCTATGGCTACCAGCCCTGATAAGATTTAGGAAAGGTGTCTGAATATGTCCTCCTATAGCTACTGAACCTATTGTAAGGTCTGTGGCTGTCTCTGGTTATTTACATTGAAGCATACCTAATATCAGGATATTACTCTATGCATTCTACAGCCATTTTCTCCAGCTGTAGCAAGATGTGTACATATACCACTGAGACTTGTATTTTTCAAGTGATATAAAAATTATTTAAAAAAAAGGTAAACAAAATAACTGATGTAGGGACTGTGAAAAGCCCAGGAGCCAATTAGCTAATGTGCCTAAAAATATTACTGCTGGTACCTAACTTTCTTTAATCAATTCTATTGATGTCAGTGAGCGCACAGAACCTGCTAGACTGTCAACATTTTATAAACACAAGGTAGTAATTGCCTTAATAGCCTCTCTGGAAAATGTAAACTTTGTTTCTGTGCCACTTATAGCATACATTTATACACAGATCCCAAAATTTACTAAAAATTATTAAATTTTTATATGAATATTATATTCAGTGATTTCTATATTAGTGATCTCTCCAACTAATTCTATTCTTAGCTTCTTTTTCTTTATTGTTTTAGCTATTTTCCTATACTAAACTGACAACTGTTATACAGTATATTCCCCATTTTCTAAAGAAAAATGTTGACATTCAAGAACATGCAAGCAGAACATACTGGTTTTGGAGACGTCAGGCGTCACTGATTGCAGTTTTGAATGTAGAGTAAACATTTGTGATAAAGGCACACAATCTGTTCTGCAGATTTTGTCAAACAAGGAACTTAAGTACTTTACTGTGGAGTAAGTGTAGGTGTAGTAACTTGTGGTAGCTGCTAATAGGATATTCGATTAGGGGACACTTCCATGTCCCCTAATCACAGCATGTAACACTTGTGTATGTGTATTTTTTTTTTTACTTTTTCCCCTGTTCTTGTGACTGTAAACAGCAGTATAAACCAGAAGAGTTGCAGATGGTGCTGTTAGGTGAATAGTTTCTATATTATTTATTTATATATCCTGTGAATGATCAGTGTAAAATATAAATTTGTGCTTTAAATGCATAAAGATGTCCGTAATTGAACCAAAATATACCATTGTACCATTAAAATCACAGCCACTGATGTCTATGGCCAAAAAAAATTATTTATAAAATACAATATAGACGCAGAACAGCACTAATATAGTGCTGATGTCCACAGAACACACAATTTAAATAAAATATTTAAAAAAATTATTTAAAAAGGAAAGAAAAAAAAAATAGAATACATTATCTGGTTCTTAGTAAAGTAAGCTCAGGAAAGTCAAGATAATGGAATTCCCATATATATATATATATATATATATATATATATTAGCATCCGTGTTGTCCGGCACTCACACCAAGAATTCAGTACTTGCCCAGGTGCCCTCCGCACACAGCATATGTGTCCAAACAGATCCCCAGATACAGCGGCACTCACGGGACTTCTCAGCACGTATCCTTGAAATAATTTTCAAATAATCTGAAACGTTGGAATTCAAGCCGGTGATTGGCAGTGAATAATTATTGGAGTTGAGAAGCCCTGTGAGTGCCGCTGTATCTGGGGAGATATTTTATATATATATATATATATATATATATATATATATAAATATATATATATATTTTTTTTTAATATATTTATATAAAATATTATACCACAACGACCGGCACTCCAATAAGCAAATGGTTATAAGGCCCAGGTGCAAAATCCTGGTGGCCCACACTGACCCCTCCTTTTATAAGCAACAGTAACGGCAGCACTCCATGGACTTTCAAATAAATGGACACAGCACACAGCTGTCTGAATCACCATTTCAGATGTTTAATGCATCTTTTCGCAAGGATAAGCAACATAGTACATGAACTCACCTAAATACCGTTCATCATCTACATCGTGTACAGCGGCACCGTGCACCCTACTTCCAGCCGCAGGCGTCATGACAAACCGGAAAGCATAGAGACCGGGTCGGTGTCATAGTAACCAAATCAACAAACATAAAACCTACTACTCCCCTGTGGGGACATTGAACACACAACAATTAAATAACACAGCCTTACATCATATAGAAAAAAGTACAAACGGACACATAAAACATCATAGTTAAAGCATATTAAGTGCATTAGCACCTGCATATCTAATGGCTGGTATCAACCTCATGTCCTTACCATAACTTTAGAAACAATCGATATGATGCAGTTAGTGGCCCAAAGATTTGTCAATACTGTACTGATCTATCATAAGAATTGACATGTATCAGGCATGATCATAAAAATGATGTCCTGCTAAGCTGCATCGCCCATAATGTAGGTAAGGGTCCAAAGTAACACCTCCTCATCAACCTCACCATATAGAATAATATAACAGTGCTAAAATGTTCAACACATAATAATGTGGCACTAAAAATTGTAACAGGTAAGTAACGGGAAAAGAACCCGAAAATTCACATTTACTCTGACACTTTATAAAAAGGGTATATAGCTGATGGTTTCATTAAGGCCATTCGGCGTCAACGTAAGTTTAAAAATCCAGCGGGATTCCAATCTCAACAACAAATTGTCGCGGTCACCGCCTTTTGCTAGGGGAGGAACATGGTCCACCAGCTTATATCTCAGAGTTGCCAGTGAATATATGGCATCCCGAAAATACCTGGCAATCGACTGGTCTATTTCTCTACCTTGCAAAGCTAGGCGAATTGCAGACCTATGCTGGGCTGCCCTCTTTAAATGTAAAAATTATTTAAAAAGGAAATAAAAAAAAAAAATAGAATACCTTATCTGGTTCTTAGCAAAGCAGGTTCAGTAAAGGCAAGGTAATGGAACTCCCCATTATATATATATATATATATATTAGGGGTGTGCATCGGCCACTTTTCGTGTTTTGGATCTGGATCTTTCTTCGTATTTTGGATCTGGATTGGTTTTGCCAAAACCACCCTTCCGTGTTTTGGGTTCTGGGTTTTGTGTTTTGGATCTGTATTTTTTTGAAAAAAAGCATAAAAACAGCTAAAATCACAGAATTTGTGGGTTTTTCTGCTCCTATGCTATTATTAACCTCAATAACCTTAATTTCCACTAATTTCCAGTCTATTCTGAACACCTCACACCTCACAATAGTGTTTTTATGTCCAAAAGGTTGCACCGAGGTAGCTGGATGACTATGCTAAGCGACACGAGTGGGCGGCACAAACACGTGACCCATCTAGGCGTGATACTGCAGTGGCAGACAGGATGGCAGTTTGAAAAACTAGGCCCCAAACTGTACATAATGCAAAGAAAAAAAAAGAGGTGCAAGATGGAATTGTCCTTGGGCCCTCCCACCCACCCTTATGTTGTATAAACAGGACATGCACACTTTAACAAACCAATCATTTCAGCGCCAGGGTCTGCCACACAACTGTGGCTGAAATGATTGGTTCGTTTGGGCCCCCACAAAACAAGCTGGCAATTAATCTGTCCCTGCACAAACTGGCTCTACGGAGGCAAGATGTCATCCTCCTCCTCCTCATCCACCGATTCCTCACCCTCTTCAGTGTGTACATCCTCATCCTCACAGAGTATTAATTCGTCCCTGCTGGAACCACAGGTCCCTCTGTACGTTCTGGAGGCTGGTCTCCCTGGAAGAGTTGATAATTCATTTTATGAACATCATCTTCTCCACATTTTGTGGAAGCAACCTCCTACGCCTTTCGCTGACAAGGTTCCCGGCTGCACTAAACACTCTTTCGGAGTACACACTGGAGGGGGGGCAACTCAGGTAAAATAGAGCCAGTTTGTACAGGGACCTCCAAATTGCTTCTTTTTCCTGCCAGTACAGGTACGGACTGTCTGACATGCCTACTTGGATGCTGTCACCGATGTAATCCTTTAACAGACAGACGCACGCTTGTCGCTGCTGCTTTAAGGATGCAGGTGCGGCTACAGCCCACACAATTCACAAAGACAGAAAAAAGAATAATATTTTTATTGTTTGTGTAGCACACTTTGAGGGTGTCACCACCCTTTAACAGACAGACGCAAGCTTGTCGCTGCTGCTTTGAGGATGCAAGTGCGGCTACATCGCACACAAGTCACAAACACATTAAAAAAATAGTTTTTTATTTTTTGGAGCACTTTGAGAGTTACACCACCCTTTAACAGACAGACGCACGCTTGTCGCTGCTGCTTTAAGGATGCAGGTGCGGCTACAGCCCACACAATTCACAAAGACAGAAAAAAGAAGAAGAATATTTTAATTGTTTGTGTAGCACACTTTGAGGGTGTCACCACCCTTTAACAGACAGACGCACGCTTGTCGCTGCTGCTTTAAGGATGCAGGTGCGGCTACAGCCCACACAATTCACAAAGACAGAAAAAAGAAGAAGAATATTTTAATTGTTTGTGTAGCACACTTTGAGGGTGTCACCACCCTTTAACAGACAGACGCACGCTTGTCGCTGCTGCTTTGAGGATGCTGGTGGAATCTAGACGGGATTTGGAACCGAGGACACACTACCTCCATCAATTGTCTAAATCCCACTGCACTAATGGCGGATACCGGACGCACGTCTAACACCAACATAGCAGTCAAGGCCTCAGTTATACGTTTTGCTTCAGGATGACTGCTGTCGTACTTCATCCTCATCGCTAGGGACTGTTGGAGGGTCAATTGTTTAGTAAAAGTAGTGATGTTCCTACTTCCTCTCTGGGATGATGAACAACTCCCAGCAGCAGCAACAGCACTAGGAGGAAGTGGTTCTTGATCTTTCCCTATTTTATTTTTATCGGAGAAAGTTTGGTCCTCCATTTATGTTATATTGATATATACGTGCGGCTAAAGCGCACACAAACACAGAAAATATTTTTTTATTTTTGCTGGAGAGTAGTGCACTTTGTGGGTTACACCACCCTTTAAGAAATGAGCCAGCCGGCTCTTTACTTATGGGACACAGGCGCACGCTTGGCGCAGCTCCTTTGTTGATGCACGTGCAGCCACAGTGCACACAAGTCACAAACACAGAAAATATATATTTTTTTGTTTTGGAGTGTACTTTGGGGGTTACAGAACCCTTTAACGGTCAAGCCAGCCGGCCCTTTACTTATGACACAGGCGCACGCTTGGCACTACTTTGTTGATGCACGTGCGGCTACTGCGCACACAATTCACAAACACAGAAAATTATTATTTTTTTGGTTTGGACTGGAGTGTACTTTGGGGGTTACAGCACCCTTTAACGGTCAAGCCAGCCGGCCCTTTACTTATGACACAGGCGCACGCTTGGCACTACTTTGTTGATGCACGTGCGGCTACTGCGCACACAATTCACAAACACAGAAAATTCTTTTTTTTTTGGTTTGGACTGGAGTGTACTTTGGGGGTTACAGCACCCTTTAACGGTCAAGCCAGCCGGCCCTTTACTTATGACACAGGCGCACGCTTGGCACTACTTTGTTGATGCACGTGCGGCTACTGCGCACACAATTCACAAACACAGAAAATATATAATTTTTTTAGCACTTGGGGGGAGCACCCCTGATGGACAGAGCACCCCCTGGACAACACTACAGCACCCCTTTAGGACTGGGACACTGCACAGGACTTTGGAGTGGACACAGCCCCTATGGAGAACTGACTGCACAACACAGTCCAGCCAGCCCCTATGGACTTTGAAGTAGTGGACACAGCCCCTATTAACAACAGCAGCACAGCACAACACAGCCAGCCCCTATGGACTTTGAAGTAGTGGACAACAGCAGCACTACACTACACTACACAGCCCTAACTCCCACCCTCCCTCTTCACTGTCCACAGCCGAGTGAGAAATTGGCGCCGACGCGGGTACCTTATATAGGATCCAAAACCCGCGAGACTCGGAAGGCGGGATGATGACGTTTTGCCTCGATTTCAGATCCGAGTCAGGCGGGAAAAGTCGAGCCTGACTCGGATCGGACTCGGATCGGGGGGGTTCGGATTTCAGAAATCCGAACCCGCTCACCCCTAATATATATATATATATATATATATATATATATATATATATATATATATATATATATATATATATATATATATATATATATATAATCTTCAAGTTATCACATTTTATTATTTGAGGTCTGACAAATTCATCCAGTGGAAGGGCCAGAACAGGCTCCCAAGGTCAAAGTTCTTCCCAGCATCCCCGATCAAAGTTCTGCCCAGCGTACACCAACATAAGTTCCTACCGGGACCTCAACCCCCTAGTATGTTTTCTAGGATCCAGTGTTACCACTCTGAAGTTTTCGTCCAAATCCATCAAGTGGAAGGCTGAGAACAGGCTCTAGGCCGGACGCCCGCTGAGATGTTATTACCAGTGGGCGCCCGGCTCCTTCCCTGCAGCGCCGCGTTAGCCGGAGGCTGGAGTTCTCTTCTGAACTCCAGCTTCCGACTCTCTCCATGCGAACTATGGGAGAGACTGTCATAGTTCCGAGGAGCAGTCGGGCGGACAGGACGGCAGTGGATGCAGGAGAGGGGATTATGGTAATTTTTTTTTTTTTTTTTTGTACAAGCGGCACTACAGGGGCATTATATGGGGGCACTACTACAGGGGCATAACTATGGGGGCACCACTACTATATGATTTCCTTCCTTTCAAATCAAGGGGGTAACGTCGGCGTATCTAAATATATTTTGGTGTAAGGTAAAACGGTTCCCTGACCCCTGTTATACAACCCCCCTCAGGTTTAATATAGTTGGAGGATGGGCAGAATGTATAATTGTATCTGTCACAAGCTGGGTACACATCTGGCTGACCTTTGTAACGAACGGCAAGTGCATATACACTAACAAATCTTTCGGTCGATGTGTAAGCGCTGACATCACAACTGGTTAAGATGTCAGTCATCCTGCAGCAAGTGTACCAAGTGTACTGGCGGTCGGCGGATCGCCTGTACACAGTCAGATATGCCGATATATCTGTATGATATATCGGCAATGGCTGTGCTGCATGGCAGATGTGAATTTGTCTGTGAAAGACGTCGTTTATAGACATGTCATTTGTGCACACCCTCCGATGCACTACAGATATATCGCCCGTTCAATGGAACGGGCGATATATCTGTCAGGGTGTACCCAGCATTAGACTTTTCATTAACAGATTATACTTTCTAGATTTTTGGATGCCTTTTTTTAAATTGCATATGTAGAATGGTGTTTTCTTGGGTACCTTAAAAGCTTTCACCATTATGTACAAATCACAACTTCAAGAAGGTTTGTACGTAAATATTTTGATAACTGCACATAAAAATGCTGTTTCGCAAAGCTCAATTTATATGGAGACTCTCCCCATTTTTGCAGTAATTTGTTCTAATATTTTCATGTAAAGTAAAAACAATGTATTTGAGGAAGGGGAGGAGTTGTTCATTTTAATAATATCGGCTTACAGTAATTCATGTAGTTGCCAAGAAACTATCGGAAAAAAGTGCATAATTCATGTGAACCTTGTAATATGTGTCTGCAGAAATAGGAATATGCTGAGTATGTTATTACTGAATTCTACGCAACATTACTGGAATTGCCAGTTCCGTCGAAAAACATAAATTAGTATGAGGCTTATTTCAGACCATTGTACAAATAGCATTACTGTGCTGCCTGTAACCCATAGCAACCAATCGAGTATTAACTTTGATTCTTCTCTGCAGCCTAAATTAAATGTAAGCTTTTAGCACAATACGATTAAATAATCATTTGTCTGCATGAAAGGCAAATTATTAAATATATACAAAAGATGGTTCTGAAGTCTGCGCAATCGACGCTGCAGTCACTGATACCTATAGAGACTCCCTACACGCCTCTTAATAACAGACAATACACAAGAATATATAGGATTTCAGTCCAGCGCTGTCAGAGAACGTAAAGGAAAGACTCTTACATCAAAAAACTCTGATGAAGTATTCAAAACATGAGGTATTCCCAAGGTTCAATATATTTCAATTTCTTATCTTCATCACTTCATAGTTAGACTCTCCCAGAAGCTGTCGCTGATCACTTCCACCCCAACGGAGTCCTCAAAGTTCCCAGACATGATGTGTGACGAGAGAACCCACAGTCAGGTCAGAAGGAGATAGGCCCGTGTGCTCCCCTTTAGTGATAGGTCACTACCTCGTGCTGTCTCCGGCTCCCCGCCGCTGCCGCTACCCGCTCGGTTCCCTGTCAGGTGGGCAGCGGCGGGGAGCCGGAGACAGCACGTCTCCAGCCTGGCAGCTGTCGTGGTATCTGGATGTGGCCGGGTAATGCTGGAGCAGCTCCCGCCTGACAGGGAACCAAGCGGGTAGCGGGTAAACGTTCAAGCGCACTCCTGTTTGTAGTTTGTAGTTCATTGTCCATTTCAGACTGTCCAACATAATGATTTTCATTAAGGGAAGGAACATTTTTCGTTTATCGTCGTAAAAATCGTTCATTACGCTTAAAAAAATCATTCACTTTTTCAAGGGATTATCTGACTGAAAATCATTAGTTATAAAATCGTTACGTGTGTATGCACCTTTACTAATTTTCTGTTTAGTTGTTTCTATTCATACATCCTGTATACTCTTACTAAGACTTACTGGGTACATACTACATGATAAATTGTATGATTTGACGATTTTAGACATATTTGAACGACAAATCATAAACCTCATCTAATGTGTACCTGTGATTGCATGCTCCCGCGTGTCATCAGCGACATCGTATGATTGACCGTACTGCACGTCCAATCACACGATATCCCATGCGGTGCAGTGCATATTAATGAAGGTAGGAATGAGTGATCATTATGTCTTTCGTTAAATCTTCTAGTGTTTACTGTAGGGTAATCGCCCTGACAATCGGCAAGATTCTAGGGTCGTTTAGTGTATACCCAGCCTAATACTGCTGTGACTGTTCTCCTGTATCAATCGTGCTGGACTAAGTCAGTGGTTCTCAAACTCTGTCCTCAGGACTCCACACAGGTCACGTTCTCCAGGTCACCCAGCAGGTGCAGAGGTGTAGTCATTACTCACTTACACATTTTAAAAGATCCACAGGTGGAGCTAATTATTTCACTTGTGATTCTATGAGGAGACCTGGAAAACATGCACTGTTTGGGGTCCTGAGGACCGAGTTTGAGAACCTGTGGACTAAGTAATTTCTACAGCTGTTAAAGACAATTTTTTAAAAGCTGCTGTTCATGTGTTGGAGCAATTTTGGCAAAATATTCCATTGTTCCCCATTCTGCCTACTCATGATCTTTATTTATACTTTCTTTTTTTATCTCCTCCTCTTTGCTCTTCACTTAAATATCTTTTTTTTTTTTTCATAAAACTTGATTTGACAGATACAGGCCACCTATTATTCCAGGTTGGTTCATTTACAGCTATCTATTGAAAATGTTGTAGAGTATTTTATATAATTTAATTTGAAGCTTAATCCATTCTTTCCAATGAAGCAAATTTATTTAATTTACTAATGTGCTGGGATAAATATACTGAGTGGGATTTAAATATACAAACCAACCACTTCCAGTTTTTTTGTATTAAATCATATACTGTAGCTGTTAGAGACGAGTGATGCAGCACACAAATGATGTGACAGTTGCATATATGCAAATCCAAAAACTTTGTGGCCTCTTCTGAAAATACCGTAATAACCAATATCATATTGATAATCACAAGAGTTCTTGCCAGCCACCCTAGTGATTTGGTAGCCAAATTACGATTTGAAGTGAAAAGAAAAAAATCGAAAGACACTTGAAGGTCATTCCATGTCAAGTGGACCAGGCGTCCCCACCTGACTCTCCAATTTTGATAACATTTGGCATATATGACACATTAACTTTGGGAAAATTTTAGTGCACAATACGCAATAGTAGGAAAACTATGGCCCTCAAAGTGGGGGTGAGTGCAATGGTCACTGACTCCGAAGGGCACAGTCAGCAGGTGAGGGTGATCTTCAGAACTTATCCACTTGACATGGAATGACCCCTGATCCTCATCTTCACTGAAATTATCCTTACAATACGCAATAGTGATCTGAAGTACTCCAATTAGATGTTAATAGTAAATTTGTTTCAAACAGCCAACTCTTTATGAATTTAAACTCCACGTCTATTGCCAGACTCTTGTATTGGTGCGGGGGATGTATAAGCTCTAGGTTGATCAAAAACCACACACATGCTTTTTGTCCTTGCTGACATGTGTACTAAGGATAGCTGGGAAAGCTTCTACATTAAATTTAAAGGTCTGTTGCTATATTTGAACTTGGCAGAGGTGTGAGATTTTTCCTGTCAGAATGATCTAATCTCTTGTCATCACTATCCAAGCTTTCAGTAGTTATTCAGTATATTGTAATAGAACAATGATGGATGATGTGTATATATGTGTAAAACACTATATTCTCAATAAGCCTCAATATTACTTCTAGAGCTACATAGATATGTAACTGAATTTCTTAAGACAGATGTAATTTTTAGATGCATTGTTAATAATTATGGATCACTGTACTGCACAAGCCATTCAAACCACACTTTTTCAAGCATATGGGTGGACATTACGAGCAGCCTATTTGAGTTTCCTGTAAAATTAATTCTTTCAATTAATTGTTGTACTTATTATCAGCAGTTATGTTGGTATGAGTCATAACAAATGAAAGATCCACAAGTGTGCATGTATATGTGTGTATGTGTGTGTGTGTGTGTGTGTGTGTGTGTGTATATATATATATATATATATATATATATATATATATATAATATATACACATACATACAGTCAGGTCAATAAATATTGGGACATTGACAGAATTTTCAGATTTTGGCCTCTATTCACCACCACAATGGCTTTGAAATTAAACAAACAAGATGTGATTTAACTGCAGACTTTCAGATTTAATTTGAGGGTAATTACATCCAAATCAGGTGAACGGTGTAGGAATTACAACGGTTTCTATATGTGCCTCCCACTTTTTAAGGGGCCAAAAGTAATGGGACAAACTAAACAATCCTAAATCTAACATTCACTTTTTAATACTTTGTTGCAAATCCTTTGCAGGCAATTACAGCCTGAAGTCTGGAACGCATAGACATCACCAGACACTGGGTTTCATCCCTGGTGATGCTCTGCCAGGCCTCTACTGCAAATGTCTTCAGTTCCTGCTTGTTCTTGGGGCATTTTCCCTTCAGTTTTGTCTTCATTAAGTGAAATGCATGCTCAATCGGATTCAGGTCAGGGGATTGACTTGGCCATTGCATAACATTCCACTTTTTAGCCTTAAAAAACTCTTTGGTTGCTTTTGCAGTATGCTTCGGGTCATTGTCCATCTGCACTGTGAAGCGCCGTCCAATGAGTTCTGAAGTATTTGACTGAATATGAGAATATAATATTGCCCGAAACACTTCAGAATTCATTCTGCTGCTTTTGTCAGCAGTCACGTCATCAATAAATACAAGGGAACCAGTTCCATTGGCAGCCATACATGCCCATGCCATGACACTACCACCACCATGCTTCACTGATGAGGTGGTATGTTTTGGATCATGAGCAGTTCCTTTCCTTCTCTTCTCTTCCCATCACTCTGGTACAAGTTGATTTTTGTCTCATCTGTTAATAGGATGTTGTTCCAGAACTGTAATGGCTTTTTTAGATGTTTGGCAACTCTAATCTGGTCTTCCTGTTTTTGTGGCTCACCAATGGTTTATATCCTGTGGTGAACCCTCTATATTCACTCTTGTGAACTTTTCTCTTCATTGTTGACTTTGACACATATACATCTACCTCCTGGAGAGTGTTCTTGATTTGGCCAACTGTCGTGAAGGGGTTTTTCTTCACCAGAGAAATAATTCTTTTGTCATCCACCACAGTTGTTTTCCATGGTCTTCCGGGTCTTTTGGTGTTGATGAGCTCTCCAGTGCATTCTTTCTTTTTAAGAATGTTCCAAACAGTTGATTTGGCCACACCTAATGTTTTTGCTATCTCTCTGATGGGTTTGTTTTGATTTTTCAGCCTAATGATGGCTTGCTTCACTTATAGTGACAGCTCTTTGGATCTCATATTGAGAGTCGACAGCAACTGATTCCAAATGCAAATGTCACACCTAGAATCAACTCCAGACCTTTTACCTGCTTAATTGATAATGAAATAACGAGGGAATAGCCCACACCTGTCCATGAAATAGCTTTTGAGTTAATAGTCCCATTACTTTTGGCCTCTTAAAAAGTGGGAGGCACATATTGAAACTGTTGTAATTCCTACACCGTTCACCCGATTTGGATGTAATTACCCTCAAATTAAATCTGAAAGTCTGCAGTTAAAGCACATCTTGTTTGTTTCATTTCAAAACCATTGTGGTGGTGAATAGAGGCCAAAATCTGAAAATTCTGTCAATGTCCCAATATTTATGGACCTGACTGTATATATTGTGTGTGTATATAGGTATATAATTCTATCATATATATTATATATATATATATATATATATATATATGATCTCTATATACTTTTATTACTTCTGAAACTTCTTTTCATCTTCAAGGAAGGGTTCAATACTGCCATCTGCTGTTTTTATTTTGTTTTGTATTGTCAGCAATTGTCGCTCTAATTCCAATAATAAATTGTGTTGACCGCATAGCCACTCATGTAATTATCAGCTTTTCATGTTTATTTTTGTTTTCATTTCATTGGGAATGCTCACACTAAATTACATATTTATATTGCAAAACCTAAAAATAAATATGGTTTTTAGAAATTTTTTTCTTCAAGATTTATATATAGGATAGTTCAGTGTTCATCAAATTTGATAGCTCTGTACAGTATGTTTGCATGTATAAACATTTACACATATATTTGTGTTAGAGACCATTTCAGGTCTTTTGGTTCGAAATTCAGCCAGTATGCAAACATATGCAAATCAATTGTTTTGAGCTTTCTGGTGGACAGTAAAGGTCTTGTTTTATCTACAAAGCAATTTAAATTCATTACAATTATTGAAGTTTCAACTGAGTGCTTATCAGTTCTGAAGCTATCAATAGATTTTTTTTGGAAGAAATTGAGACAGTATATAACATATCACTTATGCATACCTTCTCACTTTCCTGCATTTTAAACCTTTATAAAGGGAATACGTACATAAATGGACACGATCACAGTGTGAGACTTGAGTGGATCAGGTGTGGAGTGTTATTTTTCCCTAATTGTCTATGTATAGAATATGGGGACATATGCCTAAGGATTAATGTCAAATGGACACTCCGGGCCAAATGTAATAATAGGGTGAGAGTTTAGAAAAGTGAGAGTTTCTGACACTTTTTAAACTTTGCCAATGTAATAGAGGCCAAAAACAAAGTAACAGAGCGAACTTGCATGTTTTTTTAGACTTAAAAAACTCACGATTTAAAATCTCATTCAGATGTTTTCCCATTTTGAAGATAAAACTCAACCAATGTGAGAGTTTACTGCTAAACTCTCACATTTTCTAAACTCACACCCTATTAAATTTGGCCCTCCCTGTCTATGCATAGTTGCCGACTTTCTGGCTGCTCCTTCCAGGAAGGAGCAGCCAGATCGTCAGGGCAGGGGGGCGTGGCCAGCCAAAGAGTGTGTGGCGTGGCTGATGACTGCCATTTGTGGGCGTGATGGGTGCGTCATTTGGCCCCGCTCCCACTACACAATGCCAATAATACAGGCATTGTGAAGCAGGGGGTGGGACCAAAATGATGCGCATCACCAGCCCCCCCCCCCCCCTGCTGCCGGGGTTCTACAGTTAATCGCTGGGGTGTCGGGGGATCGTCGGTCGCTGGGATGCTTGCCTGCCTTTTCGGGGGGCCAGGAGCTGCACCCGATTTTTGGGAGGCTCCCGGCCGAATCCGGAGGGTAGGCAACCCTGTGATTTCAGTTTTAAATGGAGATGAGCTGTTCATTATTGGCTCTGATCTTTAACATGTCCCTGGGTGGAGGTGTGTGTTTTTTTTTCTTTAACAATTTTTTTTTTTTTTTGCTGTGATCAGCCAGAGAATGTGAAATGGGGGAAAGCCCTAATAACACCATCTCCAGGAGGCATTATTATCACAAGGCTTCCCCCGGTATTTTTTCACAATTAGATTTTAGTAAATTTGAGCAGATCACAGTTCCCATTACGAGTATGGGAAATGCACTCTGCTTATCTTAAAAATAAAAGAAAAGAAATAAATTAAAAAAAAAGAGAAAAAAAAGGGGCTTGGAGGAGAAATTTGAGATTTCACCTCCAATTGCCCATTGATGCATTTAGGTGATACTAAATAATGTGAAAAGGGTGTGAAAACACCCGTTTCATATTTTTTATTAGAAAATTGTTCATAAATATACCCGTAAATTATTTTCAGATCTTGATTCATTTTTTTTACATTTAATTTCTTATATTGGGGAATTTTACTAAATATAGCACCATAATAAGCAGGGCTAAGCATTCTCCACTATAGAGGAAAAATTCTCAAAACTCGTACGCATTATGCAGCTAGTGACATATGTTTTTGGTTGGGTGGTGTCTGGCTGTAACATCTTAGAACAAGCCACACTACCAGCCCATTACAATGTCTAGAAGCAGAAGTGGCCATAGTGAAGGACACTAGCGGGAAAACAAAGATCCTGAATGACACTAAACATTATGCTACTCACTTGGGGACTTGTGTACAGTTGAATGTATCTTCCATTTGAAAAAAAATGCAGTCTTAAAATATGTCCCAAAAAAGAATAAATTAAGTTTCAGATGCAATCAGCCCTACATCAGTAGCACATGTGCCAGTTTTAGACCGGAAAAGAATAGCATATGTTCTTGGTAACAAAAACATATAAATGTGGTTTGACATTGTTAATAGTAAAAATCGCATTATTCAATTGGTTTGCAATCTTTAGATCATTTGAAGAAGTACCTGGGTGGAAGGCAATTCACAACCGACTGTGAAGTTCAGCAAGCTGGTATGTCCTGGCTTCAGGTGCTTAACACTGATTTCTTCTATGCCGGGGTAGATGCCTTGGTGTACCATTAGAACAAATGCTTAGACAAGTATAGGAACTGTGTTGAAACATAATCTGTACCAAGGCCATACTATTGATTATACATATATGTATGACTTGAAAAAATTTACGCAATGAGAGGTCTTGTTACCTTATTTATTGAACCACCCTCATACAAAAGATAAAATTTTTAGCTCATGCCTCTCCTACCACCCTCCATTGCAGTGTAAGAAGTGAAATTCCAAGGGTAGTTAATAACGGCTCGAAAAATTCCATACACTGTAACATTGATGTGCAGTATTTATTATATGATGCAGAGGAGTGGAGATAACACATTGAAGAGCATCGGCTTACACAGTGCCATGTAGCGTAGAGGTGAGGTTTCCATAGTGGGAATGCATAGATTATTATTTTTAAGTGGAAAACTGGGCATATCTTTTAAACTTGTTTCCTCCTATTAACCACTTAACTGGCTAATATATTTTTCCAAAAATGTAGCCAAAATTATATATAAAAAATGTATCAAATTATGTAATGGCTATTTAAACCTGATTCAGTATAATTTTATGTACATTTTAAGTATGTAGATTTCAATTCAAACTAACCTTTCTCCTGTGCTAATGTAATCAAAGTTTGCCAATTTATAAAAACTTTTAAAATTTCTTCTTGAGGGTCAATAGGGGTCCAAATGGATACCATAGGGAAATGTGGTTGGAGTGATCCAGGCACCAAACAGTTAAGCTTTCAGGTCCCAGGATGCCTCAGGTCCTCCTCCACAAATACCCCGCCCCATCCACAAGCATTCAGTTTTTCATTTGGTGTGGCAGGATTCAGACACACCTTTATAACAGGCGGAATGCTCAGGCAGTCCCAAGCTTTTTATTTTAGGTTTTATTCTATTTATTTTCACTTCACGGCAAGCAGCGCTATGTGTCCTAAAGGATGCATGTGCTGTTACTCCACCTACCCCCGCCAACACCGCAAAATCTGTAACTGGACTGGTGATTTCGGAAGGGCCCCAGCGAAGCTTGGCTAGCAGCAATGCTGGGACATAGGACTGCAGCCGGAAGCACGGGGCACAGGTATGGTGATTACCCTGCTTGCGGGGAACCACATAGCAGTCCATACCTCCGGAGGTTGGTGACCTGCCCAGAGGTTGCTGTAGTGGAGCAAATCGCTGCATCTGCTCCCCCACTAGACCACCGGGGCAAGTCAGTCTGGTGTCTGGGACAGTGGCAGAGGCCATGTTATAAGGCCAGCGCACCCGGGGGGTTAATACAGCATAGGCGAGGTAGGCTCTTCCCGGCAGCCTCTCCGCCAGCCCAGACACCAATCCAGCTGAGGTTGGCATCACCCCTTGGATTATCCCTAATCGGCTCAGGATCCAGATAAACAACATATACAATTATTCCAAAGAGGCACCAAGCCAAATAAGGTGACTATTGATGTTGATAAATAAACACAGTAGTGGTATCAATTCATATAGATGCTTCTTAGGAAGATAAGTCAAATAAATGAATACATAAATATGTTCTTGATACAGTTGATTTTCTCCAGATCACAGTCCTCAACTCTTTGTGATGATATTAGGTATCTAGAACTCTGATTATCCAAGTAAACAGTGCTTTAAAGTCCCAATTTTCTCCTCCTCCTCATCATCCTCCTCCTCCTCCTCCAGTATAACTCCCAACATACAATATAATAGAGAGGAGGTAGGATAGTGTAAAATGTCTTATTGACAAGATAGTCTGAGATTATTCAAATGACAAATAAAGATCAGCATAACAATGAGTAAAATGGACTCCTACCAGAGGGTTTTGAGGCAGAGACCTCAAAAACATTGGTGTTTATAGATGTTATTACCTGGGCATTCCACTGTCTGAATTCCAGGCATTTCCTTATACATCTTGACAGTGTCAATATCAGCTCCTCTCCAACATGTTTTGACCACAACAATGGTCTTTTTCAAGGTGGAGGAGCAAACAGTAGTTCCTAGTACTTATTCCCAGGGCAGCCAATCCTGTGGATGTCCTCATCAAACATCCTTTTATCTACAGCACTTGGTATTCCCAGGTGGTCTCCCTGCCAAGTACTAACCAGACCCAACACTGCATAGCTTCCAAGATCATCTGAGATTGGGCATGTCCAGTGTGGTGTGGCTGTAGGTATATCGACAAATATATGTAAACATATCGCCATAACTATTTCAAATAGTATAATAACATATATGGAAAAAAAGTTATCCAAATTATCACAGTATATATTACAAATATATATATATTTGAAGGTCCAGTTAGCAGAACATTTAAGAAACAGTAAAAAGGGACTAGAGAGCTATGCGCTATCTATGCATTTTAAAAATACACATAATTGCTCTACCAAAGAGATTAGACATTTTTATGGGATCATACAAGTAAGGGAACATGATACATCAAGACTATTAGCAAATACTGAAATGGAACTTATTTATCGTTTCAATACATTATTACTAGAAGGATTGAATAATGATTTTGAGCTGAAGTGATTTCTGGAATAGTAATAACTGTACAAACATCTTGATACACAAAAAAGGGTATCACTGTATTTTAGTCTGGCTGTAATACGCTTTTTTTTATAATATTGTTTTTTTACCATGATAGTTTTAGTTTATACTTTTAGTTTGCCTATGTATTTATTGACACATATATAAATTTTTTTAACGACACCTCTATTTACGTTGGTTTTATGGAGTTTCCTACAATGTTATAGATTTTATATAGTTTGCAATATGTATGAATTTCTGATATTTTTTATGTATTTATTACCGCATTATAACTATTATCTTCCATTCAGTATTTATCTATAACAATGGACATAAGGAGTTGCTAGGATACAGCAGGGCTTAAATTAAGAGAAAAAAAATCCCTGATGAGTAAGGGTGGAAGAAATTTAGCCACTATAAATGAAGCACACATAATGCACACAGGCTAGCACTGGCGGAAGTGACTCTAATCGGACCCTCCGAGTGGGCGTATGTGACGTCAACTCTGTAATGGAGTAAGAGTAACCACCGGAATCATGAGGGAACACGGGACATGAGTCAGCGGGGTTAATAGGATGAGGTCATATGATGGATGCCTAGCAGCACCAATAGGAGGTATACTGAATGGGGTTAAATAATGTGTGTAAAACAACAATGTGTGTGTATGTGTGTGTATATATATATATATATATATATATATATATATTCTCATTGTAATATATAATGTGATCATTTGGATGCCTTTTTTTACATATATGTTATTATAACTATTTAAAATGGTTATGACACATGTTTACATAAATTTGTTGATATACCTACAGCCACACCACACTGGACATGCCCAATCTCATCTGATCTTGCAAGCTATGCTGTGTTGGGCCACGTTAGTACTTGGATGGGAGACCACCTGGGAATACCAAGTGCTGTAGATAAAAGGGTGTTTGATGAGGAAATCCACAGGATTGGCTGCCCTGGGAATAAATACCAGGAAGTACTGTTTGCTCCTCCACCTTGAAAAAGACCATTGTTGTGATCGAAACATGTTGGAGAGGAGCTGATATTGACATTGTCAAGGTGTATAAGGAAATACCTAGAATTCAAACGGTGGAATGCCCGGGTAATAACTTCTATAACACCACTGTTTTTGAGGTCTCTGCCTCAAAACCCTCTGGTAGGAGTCCATTTTTCTCATTGTTATGCTGATCTTTATTTGTCATTTGAATAATCTCAGACTATCTTGTCAATAAAACATTTTTACACTATCCTACCTCCTCTCTAATATTTTGCATGTTGGGAGTTATACTGGCGGAGGAGAAGGAGAAAATTTGGACTTTAAAGCATTATTTACTCGGAGAATAAAGGTTCTAGATGCCTAATATCACATTGAGTTGAGGACTGTGATCTGGAGAACTATCAACTGTATCAAGAACGTATTTATCTAGTAATTTATTGACTTATCTTTCTAAATAAGCA
Organism: Taudactylus pleione; assembly: GCA_031769625.1. Classification (NCBI taxonomy): domain Eukaryota; kingdom Metazoa; phylum Chordata; class Amphibia; order Anura; family Myobatrachidae; genus Taudactylus; species Taudactylus pleione. Next base: position 16,721,467 of record JAUIMM010000018.1, on the reverse strand, counting down.
CCTATTTGAATTGATACCACTACTGTGTTTATTTATGTATTATCTGAAGTATTGGTGAAACTTCTGGTTTCAATCTGTGCTGGTTGCTTTTGCACCGACTGAGGACTATACCTTTGTTCGACTATTGAAATGGGTTCAAGTATAGTTCAGTATCAATATTTCATATGTACCATACACCATTGGACCTTAATTCTGTAGTTCAGACCTTTTCGTATCTCTAATATCAGATGGATTGGATCAAATCCTGCTACTTTATAGGGCAGAAGCACACTGGACACACAATTAACCTGCTCATACTACACCGCTGAAAAGATGGGATGGGAAAATCCACAGCTTGTAACACTGAAATTTACACCCAAGGATAGGACGAGTATCAAGAATACTGGCACTTCCAATTAAAGTAGACTTTATAAACTGTAAGTCTATCACTGCACAATGAAATCAACATATTTAACTGAATCTTTCAAAATAAATTGGACTGTTTCTGGAAATAGCCATCAATGATCAATTACTGTCCAGCAATTATACAGTTCAAGTCTAACGATTATGAAGTACCTAATATTACATTGTTTAAACTAAAGCTTTATACAGTATATTAATGTATAAAGCATACACCATTGTTATTACCCTATGTGAGTTATTACCCCATATCTTGAGAAAAAAAGATCAATAACTACTTTGGGAGGTATTCAATTAGTTATGCACCCATGGAAAAGTTTTGCCTGCCGGACTTTTCACCGACATTGCGTGTTTTGGATGCGGAAACTTATCATGCGTGCCCCCGCTATTTGCCTTATTAAATTCCAAACCACGCGAAAACGGCAAGCCGTGAAGTCGGAAAAGGCAGAAAGTGCTGTCAGAATTGGTGAAATCAGCCTGAACCCCCCAAAAAGGTGCACTAACATTGGGGATCAATGTAGATGTCCTCAAATAGCCCTAGTAAAGCTATTTGGGATACTTAAGTTGTTTCAATAGCTTCTTATTAGCGTTTTTGCACAAGTGATGAAGAATGACATAAAGCAGCACAGACGGTGTAATAGTTAGCGTTACTGCCTCACAGCAATGAGGTCATGGGTTTAAATTCCCACCATGGCCCTAACTGTGTGGAGTTTGTATATTCTCCCTGTGCTTGCGTGGGTTTCCTCCAGGTACTCCGGTTTCCTCCCACACTCCAAAAATATACTGGTAGGTTAATTGGTTCCCCACAAAATTAACCCGTGTGTGTGCACATGTGGTAGGGAATATAGATTGTAAGCTCCACCGGGGCAGGGACTGATGTGAATGGCCAAATATTCTCTCTGTAAAGCGCTGCGGAATATGTGTGCGCTATATAAATAACTGGTAATAATAATAATAATAAAGCAGTAGTTTTTGGTGGAAGTAAGTAGTCCTGTCAAATTTGGGGTACTTGAAAATGGGTGCTAGCATATTTTAAAGTCTCTAAAGTGAAGTTAAACAAATTGTGAAAAACGCACCTGTAGCATGCACCTGCAATTAAAAAAAAAACACTTGACCCATCCTTGCAGACCCCCGAAAAGTCTATTTTGCTAGTTTCTGTGCTTGTCCCTCCACTTTGTACTTGTCCCCCCCCAATATGAAAGTACTTTTTTGGGGTGTTAAATTTTTTTAGGGAATTTTTGGACACAGTTGTCCTTTGGGGGGCTGTCCCAAGGTGTCTGAGAGGTTTCCCCACCTTTTCACTCCAAAATAAAAAAAACACTTCTTTTCACCTGCTATGCAGAGGTGAATCTTTTTCGCCTATTACAATGCATTGACTTTCTGCGTACACAAAAAACGGATGGAATTGAATACGGAGATAAGTTTCCGCCACGTGAAAAGTCGATCAGCGATACTTTTCCGCGGATCTCTGCTTTTCACGTCTAATTGAATACGGCCCTAACACTGGCAAAAGAAGGATTTTGAAAGGGGGGTTTCCAAACCAAAAAAAAAAAAAAAACGAAACACAAACAGGTACCACTCCTTGGGTACTCAATAATCCAAGATTGCTCATACATTACTGTGCAAATTTTCAGATGCATTAATTGCATATTTCGTCAATGCCTTATTGAAGGAAAATGCATCTGAAAAGTTTCACAGTAATGGATTAACGAGCTTGGATTATTGAGTACCCGAGGAGTGCTGCTTGTATCTGACTGAATAAATAAATAATATATATATATATATATATATATATATATATATATATATATATACACACACACACACATATACTGTTGCATAGTCCAGCACTCAGGATGAATTGAATAAAGTTTGGTTTAGTTCAATTATAGAGAAAATCCTATGTGGAGCTTTTCAGCCCCTCCAAGAAATAAAAAGGCGACACCGAGTCCTCCATTGATAACATAGACGCGCTCACTGGCACGGACACACACACCAACAAAGACTACACAGACACACACTTACACACACAGACAGACTACACAAACACACACACTGACACAAACATTGACACACACTGACAGACTACACAGACACACACACTGAACATTGAAACAGACACACGCAGACTGACACAAACATTGACATACACACACAGAGTACACAGACACACACTGACACACACACACAAAACCTCTCACTTCAAAACACAAATAAATACAGCTCTGGCATCATTTATTAAAGAACACCTCCCACCCTGCCGATACACAGACCTGCGGTGCGGCTCCAGGAGAGAATGCCGGCAGCAACTCTCAGCCTCTCACAACGCTGGTGCTCTCATGTGAACTGCCTGGGAGGGCTGCGTACTGCCGATGCAGCTCCCCCTACAGCCAGCACAGTATAACAGCAGGCACAGTTGCCTGAGCTTCGGCAGGAGAGTGAGGCCCAGGAGAGAATTTTAAATGCCAGCAGCTGCTGCGTATTACCTCCTGAGGAGCAATAACACATCAAACAGAACAAAAAATTCCCCTTTAATTGGGATTACACAGCCTACACAAAGGTAACCAGTTCCCCTTTAGTTGTCTTGTGCACAGGTAACTACACTACACCCAGGTTTATCAAGGAAGGGAAAAGAGTAGAGGGAAAGAAGAAAAAAAAAAAACACTTTAACTGAAACACCCTTGGGCTTCCTACTTATAACACTTTCCCTGCTGGTACAAATTCACAAACCGTTGCTTTTGTGCTGCAACAAATTTACAAACAGTTATTTTTGCTTGCGAAAATTCATATTGTGCAAAACTTATTTCTTTTCAAGGACACAGCATAGCCTTTATACACATTGCCCTTTGTATAACTTTTCCACATGTGCAAATAAACTGAATTTTACGGGTCAGAAGCCCGACCCAGCAAGGCAGCGCCTGGTCTCTGCCACACAGAACGTGGCTGGCCGAAGGATCCAACAAATGACACCACTGTAAGAATCCGCTTACAAATGAATGAATCTTCACACCAGTTTTTTCAGTCACGGTGGCTTCTTTACTTGCCACAAATATTATATCATCACATTTGTGTAAATGAAATTGCTACTAAATTTACTAAAGAAAAAAAAAATTTCAGCTGTGTGGCGATAGAGCAGCTAGCAGGGGGGTTTCTAGGTACTCAGAAACCCCCCATGCGTGTGCCTAAAGATACTTTGGTTTGATAATGGGGCATGTCCAATTAGCCGCAACATTTTTGCCGCTAAAATTAACGTGCCTATCTCACCCAATTTCTGATTAACACGGCTATGTGCTCCTAATTCACGCGCCATCCAATTGAACAAAAAACTTGCACTGTAATTTTTTCTGTTAATAGTCGTGCTAATTATGTTTGTTCCCTAAAATGCAAATGAATATTGGATAACATTATAGATCTCTATTAGTGACCAAAAGCAAAGTATTTGGTGCTCTTAAAAGGTTTGAATAGACCCGCTTTGCTTTGCCCATCAAATAAGGAGCCAGTTTTGCAACCCACTCCTCTATTGGTCATTTAAGATGAGTTTCCATCCTCTCAAAAGACAGCAGAAAGGCTTCAACATCATCTGAGGGTGTCATTTTCTGCATCATAGCAGGCCCGTCTTCACCCAGTCAGAGCTCACTGAGCTCTACCCACAACGATTTGTTACTCTCCATCTGGGCCTCAGTAACGGCTAGCATTTTGCCCTGCTGAGCTTGTTGCTAGTGGCCACATTAGTTAAGGCCCAGAGGATTTACTCCATCTTGCTATCTGAGCTGACCGAGTAGCAAAATTTTGCCTGCATTAACATACACCGATAGGCCAATGTTTCTACACTCATATAATTTTAAATGCCAGCAGCTGCTGCGTATTACCTCCTGAGGAGCAATAACACATCAAACAGAACAAAAAATTCCCCTTTAATTGGGATTACACAGCCTACACAAAGGTAACTAGTTCCCCTTTAGTTGTCTTGTGCACAGGTAACTACACTACACCCAGGTTTATCAAGGAAGGGAAAAGAGTAGAGGGAAAGAAGAAAAAAAAAAACACTTTAACTGAAACACCCTTGGGCTTCCTACTTATAACACTTTCCCTGCTGGTACAAATTCACAAACCGTTGCTTTTGTGCTGCAACAAATTTACAAACAGTTATTTTTGCTTGCGAAAATTCATATTGTGCAAAACTTATTTCTTTTCAAGGACACAGCATAGCCTTTATACACATTGCCCTTTGTATAACTTTTCCACATGTGCAAATAAACTGAATTTTACGGGTCAGAAGCCCGACCCAGCAAGGCAGCGCCTGGTCTCTGCCACACAGAACGTGGCTGGCCGAAGGATCCAACAAATGACACCACTGTAAGAATCCGCTTACAAATGAATGAATCTTCACACCAGTTTTTTCAGTCACGGTGGCTTCTTTACTTGCCACAAATATTATATCATCACATTTGTGTAAATGAAATTGCTACCTGACACTAGCTATGCCCCTTCAGCCCTATCTATCGTCTGGCTGTTCGCATCGAAAGCCTCACTCACCGGATCCCACAATCCTTTTATCCTTCACACACACTAAAGCAATCACATCCTTGCAGCTCAGCTGTGTGTGAAACCTTTCTTGTACGAGACAGCAGGATCCTTAACCCTGACTGCCCCTTGTCCTAGGGAGCGAGTTCTGTTCTGGACATCAGAATGTGGCAAAGTACTCTCTTTACCACACATGGCAATACATTTATTAAAGATAATAGGGAAGAGAGGCAGCGTCTTATGCATTTTGGCAGCCGTCTACTCTATTTATTGTACCTGACCATATTTGTATTCTGTAGTCTTACAATAAAATATTTAAAAAATAAATTAAAAAAAGCTTATGATGTCAAGCTTATGAATCCTTTGTGTCTTGGCAGAATTTCAGTATTTACACTTGCGCAATAACTTTGATTATGCCATTCCACAATCTGGAGTGAAAATCCTACATATTACATCACTGTTGTCTAGTGTGTGTGTTCTTCCCCCCCCCCCTGCCCAGATACAAATTGCATTGCTATTTACTGTACTGTTTTTGTAGAGTAACTAAAAATAAAAATACTAATGCAGCACTTAACCTTTATTAACTCTAGAACTGCTGCTTATAGTGGAGACAAGTTGAAGAGGTGATAAATTATATTGTGAGACTGCATTAGGTAACATCAATATCTTTGTATCCAGTGGGAGAAAATGGGCAGAAATAGTGATGCGATGGCCCGTTAAACAGTAATGTATTCTTGATCTGATCTGTGTACATCGTAATCCCTTGCCCCCTCCAGCCTTTTTCTATTGATGTTTTGTCATCTGGTGTTGCCATTGCACTGATGGTCTTTTTGTTCTCCATCAACCTTTCAGGATACATTAAAGATTTTACTTCAAGATAACAGCATATATTTCTAAGATACTGTATCGAGATTTGGCGTTAGAAGAATCTGTATACCAGCTTTTTTTCCTACTCCTATTTTCTTTCCTTTTGGCTGTGTTTACCTTGCTGTTTATAGCCGTCTCGCTGTTTTATACAGACTCTGATGGTTTTTACTATGTTAAAATAAGTTAAAGTACTTCTAATAAAGGACATTTCAACTAGTTTCCTGCTGATTTAATGCATCCATTCAAAGTTCTTGGCCACAGCTTACCCAAACACTCTACATGCGCTTTGAGTGCATTTTTTTTCTCGAAGGGACTTAATTTTCTTATGACTAATGGGGCCCATACATCAGGAATCGCATAAAAAAATTATTCACAGATTCTGTTTTTTTTTCTCCATTTATCAATTCTCCAATCCACTGATATGCGCCCATACATTTCCGATATTTTTCAGTGATTTGCAGAGCTTTTTAATCCAAAGATCAGATCTGCAAATCATAAAAAAGCTAATTTTACTAGTAAAGTAGTAATAACAGTCTGAAGTTGGCTGATTGTTACCATACACCGCAGTCTACATCTCTGATTGGTCCGTGAAATCCAACATGTTGGCCAATCTGATTCACCAATTCTAAACGCTTTCTTGTCAGAATTGGCAATCGGTGAACCCAATACATTGTCAGTTTTTTTTAACACAATCATATGGAAATTGGAGAATTTACCCCAATTGATTACTGATGTATGGACCCCACAAGGAAAACGTAATCCTTAAAAATTAGTATTTGTAGAAATTGCTGATTTTTTTTTTCCTTTTAGGGAGATTAGTTTAAAATGAAGGTCATAGAATTCTGGAAGGGATTCTTATAAAGTGAGGGCATGAAGGAACCTTATTCTACTATGTAACTAAGTAAACAAGGGTTTTTTTTTTTGCTATTTATCAATGCTCATTGTTTAATAAATGAAAAAAAAAAATCTAATGGTTTACTTTTTAGTTATTTATCCACCCTGTATCCATAAGACCAACTATGAGCTTACTGCATGTCTGAATGACAATAATTCATTATTTAATAATCCAGTTTGCAAATAACAACATGTTGATTTATGAGCAAAAATATCTTGAGTAACTTGTTATATAGTTATCATTTGCAAGTAGTTTCTCTGAGGGAAGTTTTTTTTCTTTTTCTTTTTTTAAATAGAATTTCATCACCAGTCAGTAATTTCTGCACAGTTGAAAAATTAGTTCTGTAAATGTTAACAATATAAAAACTCAAAAAGATTAAACCTATATTTTTGTAGTCACTGAATGAAATACTAAATTGCTTCTAAAACTATTCTACAGCCAATTGCTAAGATATTCATATATACAAATATATACAAATGTTTACAAATACAGTGCCATAAGCAAGGTAATCACTTTTTAGAAAGTTGTGGACTTTGGATATAACATTTTCATAATTGCTGTTTATTAATGGACAATCATGCTGCTCTGCATAGTCCTTTACTTGGGGTCTCCCCTTATACCTAACCTCTCAGTATTTCTGCTTTTAGCCCAAAAATCAGCAGCACATGGAGAGGACAGTGCTGTCAGTGTGGCTAGATATGAGATTGAAACTCTTAGCTCTATGGATAAACAATATACATTGCAGCTGATTGGACAGAAACTGGGCCCAATCCAGATCAGCAGAGCCGTGTCCTGAATGCCTTAATCAGTAGCATCGATAAAGGCTCCTGGATCCCTGTGTAAAATTCGGAGTTGGGGTGCCCTAAACATGGAGATCTGATTTTTATTTTATTTTTTTTTTTTAAATAATCAGTGTTCACAATTTAAAAAGCTTCATATAAATCACTGCTAAAAGAGGGGAACAAGCAGCCCTTGAACTTGTGTTTCTTCCTGTTTTTGTGATAATAAATTTTATAGTTTTATAGTTTTTCTCTTTTATTTTAGCCCAGTTTGATGGTGCTGATAAAACAGGTATGTCACCATCAAGAGAGGATAAACACAGACACACGCACAGACACTCAGCTGGGAATTTGAAGGCTATCAAGAATCCAAGTGTAGAACATACCAACTCATTGGGAGAAAGGATAGACCCTTCACTGCCATTAGAGAGTCAATTGTAAGTATCAACAATATTAAGGCACAATTAAACCTAGCTTTACAACTAGTATGACCGTGTGCTAAACAAACTAAAATATCTTTTTTTTTTACTTTTCAGTCAATGGAATTTTTATAATTTTTTTTCTTTAAAAAAAAAAAAAAAAAAGTCTGCTAAATGTGTACTAACTGCAAACATATACATAGTAGTAGTTGCTTGTATCTCACTCTTTAAAAAGTACCAACATTTATTTGTACAGTAAATCCAATCCCAGATTCTAGTGAGATCATTTTGTGATCATTAGGTGAATATCCAGATATATCTAATGCATAAAATCAAAGTTAATGCCAGTGCTAACTGGCTGGAAGGAATAGAAACTAGTAATGTACAACATTTTGTATCCATCTATATCAAGAAGATTTTTATGAAAATATAGGATCACATGCAATTACAATAAACCAGATTTTAGAATACTCTATATTTTGAATAACACTTTTTTGAAATTTTTGTAAACCTATTTTATTGAGATTTTAAAATTTTTTTTTTTTTTTTAATGTAAATTAAAGAAAATTTGCAGAATCAAACTCCAAAGCAGCTCTGTTGTATATGGTTTAATCTTTGTTTGGTTGGAATAGACAGGAAAAAAAATTAACCCCCGTTTCCATGGCAGTCCTGATATATAGAATGTACCCAAACAATCAAAAATATGAAGGGTTAAAAAAAAAAGCTCTGATTAATTTGTGAACAAAAAATTCTATTTATATTTGATCAACTGTCTGAAGAATCTGTGTCTGAAATAATGACATCCAGAAGATAATGTTTGTAAAATGTGTTAACTGAAGACTACAGTATGTTGCTGATATGCAAAGATCATCTGTTTAACCCTGTACCCGGTGAGCCCAGGAGGTCTCCACTAATCTGGAATGTGCCCTCAGTGTCTTCAGCACCTCACATCTTTTACTTAGAAGACTGTGTTATGACTTTACTAATCCATCCTGCAAGTGTGGTTTTGGAAGGAGCTTGACACCAATGTGGACCTTCAGGAAGTACAAGCAGATGATCCTGTTTTAATGATATAATTATTTTCTAGAGAGAAGAAATTGATCTAACCAGATCCAATGTGGGCAATTTTTCCATCTGGTTCTGGATACAGTTGAAGAAGTATAATTTTTTGGTTTACATGAAACTTGATCACTACTTTAGGAAAGAAAGCAGGATTTGTTTGCAGCACCTCTTAATCCAAGTGTATGCTTTTTATGCCGTAAATCCCAAACTTCTATCACTCTTCTCTCAGATGTCATCACGTCCAAGAAATTCATATTGTATGCAAACCATCTGAGTGATATTTATTTACTGGTTCCAACGATTCTAGTGTTAGTAATTATAATACAAGACTGCTATCCATGAATGCCACAAAGGATTATACACAGAGGTGAATTATTTGGCAGCTTGAAAGAATCTGCTGATTAGGTCATCTGTAAAAAAAATCTTCTATCCAATAATATACTCGATGCTAATACTGTACTAGTACCATCAATGACTGAGGACAAGAGATTTCTGTAAACCTTCCAGTATTTGAGGTATGCTTTTATCACCTTTTAATCAGATTAATATTCTGATTCCATAGAATATGTGCTAGAAAAAAATATTTTGCTTTCTACTTCAATCAATGCATTTTAAGTTTTTGTTAAAACAACAATCATATTTCTCTGTTTTAGTTGAGGTGAAATATTGAATTGTACAGCATACCTCACATTTCCAAAATGTGTGCATGTAATCTCTCTCTTGTTTTGACCTTTCAACCCATTGAGTTGTCTTTAGTTCCTCCCTGGTATTTCATTGTCCAGTTAATTGTTTGTACACTCCTGAAGTGCTTTGATTAGAGTGCAAGAAAACTGTTAATGGGAAAAGATGTGACTGCTGGATATGTAACAACTGGGGCTAAAGGAAATACACCACCGTTGGACACAGTTTGACTGCCAAGAACCCTGCAAGATAATTAAGGACCAATTTGATAAGTCCCTTACTTCATTGAACCTTTTCACATCCACTGCAGGATGTCGCTAAATTGGAAAAGATCTTTCTTTTGTACACTATAAGAATGTTTAAATACTACTGGAGCCTTCTATTTAGTATCATGATAACCATGGAAAGGATTTTTTTTATATAAATCCTTGTACCAAGCACTGCTAGGATTAGTTGCAAAGTCTACAGCCTGTTGTGGATTGACAAATACTTTAAAAGACCGTTGTTCTCCTTACCGTGCTAATTGCCAACAAAGAACCAACTTACTAAATACAAGGATAATTTACATAACCTATAATTTTTTTTGTCTAGTAATTAATCCATTTCTACAATGTATATTTTCACATAATTATAGGAAAATCTATGTATGATTAAGGATCTACAACTGCTATTTTTTATAGTATACAAATTACAATTTTGTATGAATGTTCAAATGTAGATACACCACCTCTTGTTGATGCACTGTGAGTTGTACTGAGCTCTGTTTTAGAAACTGTCAATTTCACATATAAAAGTTTTTTAGTTTTTTTTTTTTACATAAACCCTATGGAGCATTTTTGCTTTCACTCACCGGAGCATAATTCTTATCACACATCTCACTGCGCTTTGGGAAAATTCATTTCTATGATACAGTATTTGATCTAGGAAAGCGGGAACTCCATTCCAAATATCCCTGACAGCTGGAATTACTGTAACAGTCAAGCACGCCACAGGTATACAACACCCTCTTTTTGCGTAAAATGTGAAGTTGTTTTAATTAAAATTACCATAAATTGATTGCTTCTTTACTGGAAGTTCCCCAGATCTATATCACAACTATATCTCTAGATCAGTGGTTCTTAACTTCAGTCCTCAAGTACCTCCAACAGGTTGCGTTTTCTGGATTTCTGTCTGTAAACAGGTCATATAATTGCTCACTCAGCAAAATAGATCAACTCAACTGCCTATGATTAAAGAAATCCATATAACATGACCTGTTGGGGGTACTTGAGGACTGGAGTTGAGAATCACTGTTCTAGATTATTGCACGTATATAGAAAAATTACCACACAGAGCACATTTAAGAAACTCCACAAATCCTGGACACCTGTGTAGACAGTAAGGGTGTCTTATCACAGTCACTTCTTAATTCAAGATTTGGTCCATTCTCCTAGTGTAAGCCCCTAATTTGCATCACACTGAATTTGCTATAGCACCCAAATGGATGGACTCATCTTTGTTCTCAAATCTCCTTTTCCCCCCTACATCCCCTTTCTCTTTTCTCTCCATTTGGTTTAATAATGAAATAAAAAGGGTGGCATTAAGTGCACTTTGTTCTTTGATTTTCTTTATACACATAAAGGCCAAATGAATATTGTACTGTATATTCTGTCATGGATCATTTTCTTTCCATCATCCTGATTTTATGTGACCTGTTACCTCTAATTTTGTGTACCTGTGCTATTGGCACTTGATGCACCACAGTAAACTGTTTTATTTGTAAAAAAAAACTAGTTTATTGTAATTGCAACTGCCATAATATTTATGTATAGTGTAGCTAACTATTTTTAGGCTAGTTTTGCAGAACAACTATATACAAACAATACGTTTAGCAGTTACTCCTCTCCCCACACTAGCTTATCTTACCCATGTAATTCCTAAAATACTTTTTTGCCCATAAAAATTTTGTTTGTGGGGTGTGCAGCTAAACAAATGGGGACGTAAAAATCAACAATGAATTTGGGCAATTCAGCGTTTTGACAATGATTTTGAAAAAAAAAATGGCTGGGGTTCACTGATTGACCAAAAAATTATCGGAATAAGAGAATCAGAATGTCATGACATGTTGGATTTTGTCGATCAATCTTGGCTCTAGATAGGTAACGATCAGCTATTTTGCTGACTGTTTAGGCAATACAACAATCTACAGACTTTGGTCTAGTGCTATTCTCCACTACTCTTCTTGATTAGGAAAATGATTACCGTTGAAGATGGTGTACTTTCACGATCCCATCTTTGGTGAAAAAAATGATCCGAGAATCGCTGAAATATATAGTCAATGTAGGGAAAATATTGTGGCATCAGGGAATCTTTTTTCCGTGATTGTTGGTGTATGGGCCACATAATGACTTTGACAATTGTTATCATTGCATGAGGGAAAATATATTGGAGAGGGTGGTATAGGTTAAACAGAATGGCCAGTTCTCCTGGTTTACAGGAGGGTCAATAATTCCAAAATTCTGCTATTATTACTCAGTTTGCTCCAGAATCGCAAGGGTCTGAAGTATTGATCCTGCCATTCTGATTTACCGGAGGAGAGAGTTTACATATTTGTTAATACATCCGTGCATTGTGTTTTCAATAAGTAATAGGAGTTTTTTTTAAATACATATGTTAGTGTGGACTGCATTTGCGTAATTTATAGTTCTCTGCATGTGTGTGTATGTATGTGTCTAAATCTATATATATATATATATATATATATATATATATATATTATATATATATATATATCTATATAATATATATTAATCCAGGCACTGCACTCAATGGACTTGAGAATGAAAACATCACATCACCATTACTGTAGCGTTTCTGGCTTTATTGCCCGTCGTCAGGCTGCACAAATATCAGCAAAATGTGTACATTCTTACCTTAAGTACCCACTGCCTTCCCGTCCCGCGTGCATGACTTTCAGTCATGCCGGAAGCACGTCAGCACACTTGTGACGTCATCGTTGCCTAGGAAACCCGGCGCCTGTCAGCCCGAAATATTGCAGTAATGGTGATGTGATGTTTTCATTCTCAAGTCCATTGAGTTCAGCACCTGGATTAATATGCAAATTATTGCAGCTGGCACCACTGCAATTGGACGTTATGGGAAGGAGTGTGCTGTACCTTTTTTGGCTAATATATATGTGTGTGTGTGTGTGTGTGTGTGTGTGTGTATATATATATATATATATATATGTGTATATATATATATATATATATATATATATATATTATATACATACATATACACATACAGTCAGGTGCATAAATATTGGGACATTGACAGAATTTTCATATTTTGGCCTCTATTCACCACCACAATGGCTTTGAAATGAAACAAACAAGATGTGCTTTAACTGCAGACTTTCAGATTTATTTGAGGGTAATTATATCCAAATCAGGTGAACGGTGTAGGAGTTACAACGGCTTCTATATGTGCCTCCCACTTTTTAAGGGGTCAAAAGTAATGGGACTATCAACTCAAAAGCTATTTCATGGACAGGTGTGGGCTATTCCCTCATTATTTCATTATCAAATAAGCAGGTAAAAGATCTGGAGTTGATTCTAGGTGTGATATTTGCATTTGGAATCAGTTGCTGTCGACTCTCAATATGAGATCCAAAGAGCTGTCACTATCAGTGAAGCAAGCCATCATTAGGCTGAAAAATCAAAACAAACCCATCAGGAGAGATGGCAAAAACATTACAAATAACGCACCGGAGAGCTCAGCAACACCAAAAGACCCGGAAGACCACTGAAAACAACTGTGGTGGATGACAGAAGAATTATTTCCCTGGTGAAGAAAAACCCCTTCACAACAGTTGGCCAAATCAAGAACACTCTCCAGGAGGTAGGTGTATATGTGTCAAAGTCAACAATCAAGAGAAGACTTCACAAGAATGAATATAGAGGGTTCACCACAAGATGTAAACCATTGGTGAGCCACATAAACAGGAAGACCAGATTAGAGTTTGCCAAACAACATCTAAAAAAGCCATTACAGTTCTGGAACAACATCCTATGGACAGATGAGACAAAGATCAACTTGTACCAGAGTGATGGGAAGAGAAGAGTATGGAGAAGGAAAGGAACTGCTCATGATCCAAAACATACCACCTCATCAGTGAAGCATGGTGGTGGTAGTGTCATGGCATGGGCATGTATTGCTGCCAATGGAACTGGTTCCCTTGTAATTATTGATGATGTGACTGCTGACAAAAGCAGCAGAATGAATTCTGAAGTGTTTCTGGCAATATTCTATGCTCATATTCAGTCAAATGCTTCAGAAGTCATTGGACGGCGCTTCACAGTACAGATGGACAATGACCCGAAGCATACTGCAAAAGCAACCAAAGAGTTTTTTAAGGCTAAAAAGTGGAATGTTATGCAATGGCCAAGTCAATCCCTTGACCTGAATCCGATTGAGCATGCATTTCACTTGATGAAGACAAAACTGAATGGAAAATGCCCCAAGAACAAGCAGGAACTGAAGACATTTGCAGTAGAGGCCTGGCAGAGCATCACCAGGAATGAAACCCAGCGTCTGGTGATGTCGATGCGTTCCAATCTTCAGGCTGTAATTGCCTGCAAAGGATTTGCAACAAAGTATTAAAAAGTGAAAGTTAGATATAGGATTGTTTAGTTTGTCCCATTACTTTTGGCACCTTAAAAAGTGGGAGGCACATATAGAAACCGTTGTAATTCCTACACCGTTCACCTGATTTGGATGTAATTACCCTCAAATTAAATCTGAAAGTCTGCAGTTAAAGCACATCTTGTTTGTTTCATTTCAAAGCCATTGTGGTGGTGAATAGAGGCCAAAATATGAAAATTCTGTCAATATCCCAATATTTATGCACCTGACTGTGTGTGTATGTATGTATATATGTGTATATATAATATATAAATATATATATATCCTTTATATGGTGCAACAAGTGCTCTGCAGCACCTTACAAAGTACACAAACAAATAATTTCACAACTGACTTACAGTACAAAATAGGACAAGGAAAATATACATTGATACATAAGTGACCATAACACCAACATAATATGCAACAAAGCGTAATCAACCAAGTGTTAGGTGCCGTGGTGGGGGGGTAATAAGTAGGTGAAAGTAAAGTAAGGCGAAGCACAAGAGGGTAGAGGCCCTGCTCGTAAGAGCTTACATATATATTAAATTTTAATATAAAAAATATATATTTTACAGTTCGGAATTTGGATAACATGGTCTAAAGAATTTAGATTTTCTTAGATTTTAAAGCATTGTCTGTTACTTCTAGTTTCCTCATGTCAGATGTTACCTCAGCTAAATGTTGTGACTACAGATGTGTCCTCATACACTAATGCCGCAGTAACTCCAAATAGTCCTTTTCGGCACGACAAGTCCTGTGCGACTCAGCTCGCGCCGAGCATCTTTTTCGCTCAAATGTGCGTCGCAGCCCTTGTGCCAAGCAACTTAAAACCATTTAATCAGACTGTACTGATTAATTTGCAGGTCGAAGCCAGAATATTTTGGGCCCCATAACAACTTTTTGAAGGGGCTCCAATGCTTACAGAAGACACCTCTCTGCAGCAGTTGTTCATTTTGTCATATAGTAGTGTCCTAGTTAATGTTATGTGCCACAGTAGTGCCCTATTTAATGTTGTACCCCATAGTAGTACCCACAGTTGTACCCTGGTTTATATTATGCCTATAGTAGTGCCCTAGTTATTATTTTCCCCCATAGTAGTGCCCTAGTTATTATTTTCCCCCATAGTAGTGCCCTAGTTAATGTTATGCATCATAGTAGTGTCCTATAAAGTTTTTTGCCTTTTAATTTCTCAAATTTTTGTATTTTTTGCCATGACAATGCTTCAAGTGCACCATTCCTACTGGCAGCATATGAATCTTACTTGGCAGACCCAGGTCTACAGGGCATTCAGGGCTGAGAAAATTTCCGTTTACAATGAGTGCAAAAACAGGAGAGAAGGGTGGGAGAATGAGTCATCTTCTGAATGCCGGAAATTCCACTTTGTGTGGATATTTTGTTAATTTTAGCATCATGTCCCTTTCTGGGACAATCCTAATCTCGGGGCAGAGACTATACGAGTGCTGACGAGTCCCTGTTTTCAGTCCGGGTAACAGGCTGGCCTCCATTGCTTAGGAGCGAATACCCGGAACTTGGTAGACACACTATATGACCTGTTTCCGGGGCCCTTTGAGCCTCTGGGCCCCATAGCAATGGCACCCTGTGCATCCACTATATAGCTTTGCCCATGGACCTTTGTACTGTACATCTGTGTGCGAATGAGTCTGAATCTGTATACGCAATACTACGATGCTGCAGCTTTATTCACACAAAGTTATGTTGTGTTTTATCTACACCTACATATTTAAAAGTAATTCCTGTGCGGATAAAGTCGCAGCCCAGCATTTCTGGTACAGATTGAGTAGAGCTTCACTATATTTACAGTGCGAATAAGATAGCAATTTTTTCTTTAAATTTGTATGTTACACAACTCGGCCCTGCTTACTCGCTACAAGTGTCTTGCATTGCATGACGTATTAAGGCTAGGTGTATGAGGACAGGTCTGTAGATTAGAAAATAAGTTGTTAATGACATAGTGCCTGACATTTGGCCAATTTTGGGCAAGTGAATGCAGGGTGAAGATAAGAGATTTCAGGGACAGCCAAATCCCTCACTGATATTTGTTTTTTGTTTAATAATTGGATTCCCTCACAGCTGGTACCATGGTGCAATCAGTCGCACGGATGCAGAGTGTCTCCTGAGGCTGTGTAAAGAAGCAAGTTATCTGGTGCGAAACAGCGAAACCAGCAAGATTGACTTTTCCTTATCACTGAAGTAGGTATTGTCTTTTATATCGAACCATGGTTATACCGAGCTCACAAGGGCACAGTTTATAAGAGAGACACCAGTGTGGATAAATTACCATATGATTCTTTTTTAATTTGCGTACATTTGCTATATGTCAAAAGGTATAAGTGGATTCTGTGATTTTCAGGACTGAGTATAGATTTGTAGTTGTCCACCCTCAACAAGTAAATGAAATAAGGAGATAACTATTCCTTACACCTCTGATGTTTTGTGTGGCTGGTCTACCTATTGGGATGTTACTAGTGTAAATGTGTGGTGGGAAACAATGGGAATTAACTTAATTTGTGAAAAGAAGCTCTGAGTGTTCCAATATTGTCTATACCTAAACCGATGTTCTGTATAATAGAGTTTTCTTAATAAACATTTTAGGGTACTACCTAAAAGAAAAAAGTTACTTTTTGCAAAGTAATTGATTGGTGATCATACTCGACTTCATGCATCCCAATGGAAAACACTTGGGTGTCCCAGATAAGGTCCGTGAAGTAAACTTCTGCATGTGGACCAAAGGTATTCAACACCCCTGTTCTGATAGATGCAGGGCTGGTGCTCCGTTTTGGGTGTCCACAATTTTATTTGAACCCTGTCAGATCTCTTGTACATAAGTGCTTTCAGGGGTGGACATTTGTGCAGAACAGTGTTTTTACAAATTGTCTCATAGATTTAAAACCTAGACTAAATGGTCTGCAATATATTTTAAAAAGTGTCTTCTGTTTTATATTGGTGGAGATATTTGTGATGTTCAGGTGTTAGGGGTGTGGAATCCCTGTTTTGTTTTATTAAGCTGTAATGGTTCGACAAATTGATCCATATAAACTGAAACTGTTTCCATGTATATGTTTTGAGGTGCTGCGGTCAAGGTGTGGGGATTGGTTAGAAGAATGATCATTGTCATCTCAAATTGATTAAAGGGACATTTCTTAATGGATTTATTGCAGTGTTTTGGAGTTGCATAACAGAACTTTTGTGGAGGGGCTAAATTACAGTGGAATTTTTTTGTAAAACAGTGGGATATTTGTATATTAATGAACTTTAGTATTGAACACTACTGCTGTGAAATTTGTGTATCATAAAGTAGAATTTTTTCAAATACTTTTTGGGTATGCATTAAGATTGCTGATACCAGGAGTGCATGTACCATTATTTCTGCTTCAGGGTCCATAGGTATCCACAGGGATACCATGGGGATAATGTGGTTGGAGTGATCCAGGCACCAAACAGTTAAGCTTTCAGCTCCCAGGATGCCTTACGGTCCTCCACCACATATACCCCGGCCACAGGCAGTCAGTAGTTCATTTGGTGCAGCAGGATTCAGATGCACCTTTGTAACAGGGGACTGCTCAGGTAGACCCAAGCTTTTATTTCTATGTTTTTGAGTTAGTAGTGCTGAACATCTGAATTAAGACAAATGCACTGCGAATCCATCTACCTCCGCCAGGCCGCAACACCAGTAACGACTCTGGTGATTTCAGCGGGTTATGGCAGAGCTTACTAGCAGCGATGCTAGGGCCCGGACTGCAACCACATGCATGGAAATGTCAGGTAAGGCGATTCCTCACTTGCTGGAAATCGCTCATGGCAGTCATTGCTTTCGGCACTGGAGATTCAACGGAAGCTGCTGCTGTGAGAACCCGGGGCCATCCACTCCCTCACTAGACCACCGGGTCCGTATCTGATGCCAGGGATCAGCAGCAGATGCTTCTGCTGCCATGAGGCCAGCATACCTGGCCGGTTGATGCAGCATAGGGGAGGTAGGCTCTCCCCAGGCATCTCCTCCCCCAACCCAGATGCAGATTCATCAAAGGTTTTCCCGTGTCTGGGTCGCTCCTCCTAACCACCTCGTGTATATGAGATGCTCACAGTCCAAGTGCTCTGCTGCAGCGGTTTGGTCTCAGGAGATTTTGGGTCAGTCTCCCTGTATTACCTCTCCCAGGGTCAGGTATATAGTGCTCTATATCCTACCAAGCCTCTCGATTGAGTAGTTGATAAAGGGTCTATGGCAACTTAATTATATATGCAGTGTATGTGACTGTTTGTTAGCTGCTGTGTTGATACTGCCTTTTATTTTCTGACTGTCCATTATAACTATCACTGTTTTTTCTCCTCACATTCCTCTGCTACAGATGTGTGGTGTTTTTCTTGGTACTTCACATTTACTTATTTGTGAAGGCTGTCACATTACTTTGCATTGTTACCTTTATAATTGATATGTCAAAAGATAAAGGGAAACAGTAGGCGGAGGC
Source organism: Taudactylus pleione (assembly GCA_031769625.1). Classification (NCBI taxonomy): domain Eukaryota; kingdom Metazoa; phylum Chordata; class Amphibia; order Anura; family Myobatrachidae; genus Taudactylus; species Taudactylus pleione. The sequence goes on along the minus strand of JAUIMM010000018.1, from coordinate 16,702,689 downwards.
CCATGTGCTGGTTTCATGTAAATCCTGTTTGGCGACCTTGTCCCCTCAGGACTTTAGAACAGACTGTACACAAACCATCCTTTATAAAGAACCACCTCACCCGTCCAGTATACCAGTCCCTGTACAGGATCCATCTTGGGTGTCCTCCTTGCCTCAGGTGATTACGCAGCTAGTGAATCGTTTGGTTACTCCCACACTGCCTCCTTTAATGGGATACTCACAGCATGCTATGTTTTCCCCTCCTATACATCCTTCCTGGGTGAATGTTTATGCCCACTCAAGTCAGAGTATGACTCAGTCAGCTGTTTGCGAACAGACCAGTAGTCACTAAGGCACCTAAGCAGAGGTTATCATTTTATCAGTCTGCTCAGCATATAGATTCAGACACATCATCGGAGGAATCAGATAATGCGCTGGGCTCTTCAGGGTCTAGCTCGGGTGAGGAGGACCGCCCTTCTACAGTGGATATTTCTTCTTTGGTGAGGGCCGTTAGATCAATCCTAATTATACAGGATGATGAACCCTCTCCTAGAAAGAAGGCTCTAGTATTTAAACACCAAAAGGTGGTAAAAGCTGAGTTTCCTAAATCTGAGCTCACTGAACTTATGGAAAATGCATGGAGTAACCCGGATAAATGGTTCCATGTTATGAAAAGATTAGCATCTTTGTATCCTTTCCCAGATACTGAATGTACTAAGTGGGAAATCCCTCCTACTGTGGATGCTCATGCTAGCATCTTCTCTTAAAGATCCTACAGATAGGAAAATTGAAACATGTCTTAAAGCAGTATTTACATCATCTGGAGCTGTTACTTGACCAGCTATGGTTGGGGCTTGGGTAGCCAAAGCTGTTGAAGAATGGACGGGGGCATTGGAAGATACTCTACTAAATGCAACCAGATAACAGCTGACATATATCTCCCACATACGGGAAGCGGCCTCCTATTTGGGAGAAGCTGCAATAGATGCTGGGCTCCTGGCTTCTAAAGCATCAGCAGCTTCGGTTGTTGCTCATAGGAGCCTTTGGATAAGGTCCTGAGTGCAGATACAGGGTCAAAGAAGGCTCTGGAATCCTTACCTTATTTTGGGAATATACTTTTTGGAGCAGAATTAGATAAGATAATAGCTACTCTGGCAGCTTCAAATCTGCAGGTCTACCATCAACAGCTACGTTGAAGTCTAGGCAGTTTTTTTTTCGGTCCTTTCTTCCATAGGGATGAGCAAAAGAACAGTCTTCCTCCAGGCCATCTAGTTCTCGCAGGACAATCAAGCAGAAAACTAAAAGGTCCTGGCCAGCTAGACGTTCAGTTTCTAAGCCGGATGACAAACTCTCTGCCTGATGAAGCGGGCCTCCTCCTGGGAGATCCCAGGGTGGGAAGCCAACTTCTTAAATTTGCGGACTACTGGCATCAAACAACACATGGCTGGGTCCGAGAAGTGGTCTCTCAGGGGTATGCCCTCACTTTCTGGAGGCATTCTATCAAGGCCTTGGCCCTCCAGGAAGCTATTTACTCCCTGCTGTGGGCCAGGGTGATAATCCCAGTTCCGGTGGGTCAACAAGGAAGGGGTCATTATTCCAATCTATTTTAGTTCAGAAACGAAATCGGTCTCATCGCCCTATTCTAAATTTGAAAACCCTGTACCCAAATTCTGTATGGAGACCCTTCATCCAATTATTTTGGCAATGGAACCTGGGGATTTTATGGCTTCCTTGGTCATTCAGGTTGCGTATTTGCATGTGCCTATTACGCCATCCCACCAACAATTTTTCTGGTTTGCTGTCCTGCAACAACATTACCAATTTCAGGCACTGCCCTTTGGTCTATCAACGGCCCCTCAGGTCTTCACCAAAATGATGGTGGTTATGACGGCCTACCTCAGACATCAGGGAATTAGAATACTACCATATCTGGATGACCTTCTGATATTGGCACAGTCTCCAGATGTTCTACAACACCTTCTCCAACTGACCTTGGCCTGTCTACAGATGCACAGCTGGATCATCAATTGGAAAAAAATCATATTTCTCCAACACAGTGGATGGTACATCTGGGAGCATTTCTGGATTCTCAAGCACAAAGGGTGTTTCTGCCAGAGGACAAGATTGTGGCCCCATCATTGTGAATTCACAAAATCGAAGGGTGTCCATTCTATCAGTGATGCAGGTCCAGGGGTCAATGTATATACTTTCAACATGGTGGAATATGCTCAGTTTCACTCCAGGCCTCTGCAAAAATTGATTCTCTCTTGGTGGAATGGACAGTATCCTCTAATAAAGTGCCAGAGAATCCTTCTAACTCCGGAGGTTCATCTCTCTTGTGGTGGCTACAAAAGGATCATCTAAACAAAGGGTGCCCATTCTGGATTCCTATTTGGGTGCTTCTCACAGGACAATCTTTGGATGCCAATCTTCGTGGATGGGGGGCAGTGACAGGTCATCACACCTTTCAGGAGAGATGGACAAATCAGGAAAGTCATCTGCCCATAAACATTCTGAAGCTTCGCGCAGTATACAGAGCACTCATCATGGCACAGGACCTGCTCCAGGGCAGGCTGGTCCAGATCCTGTCCGACAACATGACCATAGTAGCCTATCTCAATCATCAAGGAGACATGCAAAATCACGCAGCCATAATGGAAGTGACAAACATTCTGATCTGGGTAGAAAGTCCTCTTCCGGCTATCTCGGCAATATTTATCCCGTGAGTCCTCAACTGGGAATGGGACTTCTGAAGTCATCAGGACATACACGCAGGAGAGTGGGCTCTACAACCAGGGGTTTTTCAACTCCTAGTAAACAAACGGGGCCTACTGGACATAGACCTCATGGCATCACGTCACAACCACAAGGTCCCCAGGTACGGGTCCAGCACCATAAACCCCTTAGCCGCTTTAGTGGATGCACTGGCAGTAAGATGGGACTTCAGATAGGCATATCTCTTTCCTTTGATTTCCCTCCTCCCAAGGGTCCTCAAAAAATTCAAGCAGGAAGGCGGAGCTGTAATACTAGTGGCTCCTGCAAGGCCAAAACATCATTGGTTCACCGACATATGGAATCTATAGACATTCAGTTTCCTCTTCCTCTATGGCCAAATCTATTAGCGCAGGCTCCCTGCCTACATCCGGACTTACCCAGTCTGTCTTTGACAGTGTGGCTCTTGAGTCTTCCATCTTAAGAGCCAAAAGTTTCTCCAGCTCTGTGATTCAAATGATGCTTAGGGCACGAAAACCTTCCTCTGCCCTCATCTATTACAGGGTTTGGCAGTCCTTTTGGTAAATGGTGTCCCCACCGAAAGAATGACCCTAAGGTTTTTAGGGTTTCCCGGGTACTTTCTTTTCTCCAGGTTGGGTTAGACCTTGGTCTCCGCCTGGCCACCCTGAGAGTGCAGGTTTCTGCACTGTCAATCTAGTTCCAGAGAAAAATTGCTTCTTTGCCGGATGTTAGAATTTTCTTTCACGTGGTTCTCAGAGGTCAGCCTCCTTTTGTCCCACTGGTAGCACCGTGGGATTTTTCTTTTGATTCTCAAGGGGCTACAAGCTCCTCCACTTCAACCTCTGGACTCTGTTGATTTGAAATGGTTGATGGAGAAGACTCTCCTCACTATTCTTCTGCGCGTAGAGTCTCTTGATTTGTCAGCGCTTTCCTGTTGCTACCCCTTTTTGATTTTTCACCAGGATAGAGCTGTTCTCCGTACAAGGGAGGGTTGCCTCCCCATAAACAGTTTTCATGTGAATGAAGAGATTGTGGTTCCAGCTTTTCAGCCTCCCTGGATGTGGTTTGTGCTCTCCGTATATATGTGGAGTGTACAAACTCTGTTAGAAAATTGGATGCTCTTTTTGTGCTATATGATTTTCACAAATGAGGATGGCCAGCTAACAAACAGACTCTGGCTCGATGGTTACATATGACTAGCTCTCAGGTGTTCACACAGGCTGATTTTCCTGTCCCAAACACAGCGACAGCACATTCTACCCGCTCTGTGGGGCCATCGTGGGCATTTCGTCATGATGCCTCTCCTGAACAATTGTGCCAAGGTAGTCATGTGGTCTTCTGTCAAAACTTTTCTCAGGTTTTATGTCTTTGATACTTTTGCCTCTCAGGATGTTTCCTTTGGGCAATGAGTTCTCTTTTCTGCTCAGGAGCGTCCCCACCCATAGGGGAGTTGCTTTAGGACATCCCCATGGTATCCCTGTGGATGCCTATGGACCCTGAAGAAGAAAATTATAGTTATGGTAGACTTTCCCTTGATAACTTTTTCTTCAAGGTCCATAGAGTCCACAGGGCACCCACACTGTCGCACTTGTCTGCATTGGGTAATTTTAGTTTTGGTCACGGATGCTCTAATTTCTGAGTGTGTTTCTGGTGTACGATTTGTTCTTCCTTCTCCTCTTTCCTTCTGCCTGGATGCCTGAATGTCTGGGGGCAGGGTATATGTGGAGGAGGACCGTGAGGTATCCTGGGAGCTGAAAGCTTAACGGTTTGGTGCCATGGTATCCCTATGGACCTCGAAGAAAAAGAGTTATCAAAGGTAATTCTACCATAACTCTTATTATCCATCACCACCCATTTAATCCCCCTTTCCCGCATCTATCACAGTACCCATTCCCAACACTTCCCCTTTCTAAACCATTAATTTCTACATATCTCCACATGTATGTATATTTAACAGGCTGGAAGTGAGTGCCATAATGATTCTAGTTTTATAATATACAAAAAAGACCAGTCGGCGCTAGTTTGCCCGGAGATAATTTGCAGAATGAGGTATTGCAATTGATTAAGCAGCTGTCCCAAAGGAACTCTGTGGTTCCTCAAACCATGAACAACAGAAAAAAGTAAAAAAGGAACTGCGCTATATCAATCACAGCAAATAAAAGGATATAAGAGATATAAGAATAAATATTTATTATGAGCTATAAAACATATATTAATATGCATGAATACAATTGATCATGAACATTAATAAAACAGTGATTGCAATGAAATATACAAAAAGATCCTTCCTATTAGGAAAGATAATAAATCCTATTAGTATGAAGTGATCCAAAAAAAATCAATCCTCCAAAAACAAATATGAATGTTTCATGTGTATTGCGGGGAAGAAAGAATATTCAATAGATACAATAGTATCTGTTTATACAACTGAATCAATGTCTCCATCAAAGTGCAGTTTACTGATGATCACAAATGTTCCATAAACAAAGCCACTCTTACTCACAGAATAGACAAGTTGTGTACACTGCAGTGTATATATAAATATGGGCTATGAGGAAGTTAACAACCGCAGCTTCTTATCCGTGTTGGACTATAATTGAATGTCACGAATGGTAATAACAGTGGATAGCTTACCACTTAGAATTGATGTAGTAATAACACTGGGGTTGTCCAGAAATGTGCAGCGTGAGAATCGCTGATCTGTGCTGTGTGCTGGAAGCTCCGTTCACAGGCTCAATGAGACCGGCGTCTCTATCTAGCCCGGAGCGGTGCACATGAGCCGCACAGAGCCTTCGGTGTAGCTGTTGCTTCTTCAATAGTCCTGGGAATAATACTGCATGCAAGTGGCTCCAGAGCAGGTGAACTAACGAGTCCACCGTGAATGTGTGAGCGCAATAGCCAGGTGATGTATCCACAGGCTTCCTGAGCAAATCCCGGCAATCCTTAGGATATTCAATAAATAATACGGAGGATCAAGCAATCTCCCAGGCAGTCTCTAACGCGTTTCTTCACTCCAGGTAATTTCGTCAGAGGATGTGTTTAGTTGTATAAACCTATATTCATGAGCAGATACCATTGTATCTATAGAATATTCTTTCTTCCCCGCAATACACATGGAACATTCATATTTATTTTTGGAGGATTGATTCTTTTTGGATCACTTCATACTAATAGGATTTATTATCTTTCCTAATAGGAAGGATATTTTTGTATATTTCATTGCAATCACTGTTTAATTAATGTTCATGATCAATTGTATTCATGCATATTAATATGTTTTATAGCTCATAATAATAAATATTTATTCATTATCTCTTATATCCTTTTATTTGCTGTGATTGATATAGCACAGTTCCTTTTTTGCATTTTTCTAGTTTTATCATATGCCTGAGCAACCAAAAAAACAAACCATTCATGAACTAAGAATAATAGTCTATGAGCGCTTGTGTCATATTGCTATTGTGTATTGGGCAGTGTAAAAAGAGGCAAGTGGGAAGCTGTAGTTAGATAGTGGAAAAATTAGGTTCCCTAATAGCAGAGTTTTAGGCATCCTCTTATGTGGGATGTTTGGACAATTGTGCATCCTACCTGTTTACTTTTTCCCCATATCAATACAAAATCCATCACAGAGACTAAATAGGTAATTATGTTTATTCCTAGAATAACAACAGGGGGCTGAAATAAGCCTGATGGCCTCTAAACCCCAAGGCTGGGAAAGATGGTGAGCTTAATGACAGCGTCTAGTGGAAAAGAAAGGCAGTCCAGTGGCCACCTTGCTGCATTGTTGAGGGGCCTTCCACTCCAGTGCACTGGTTAGGCTCATTTCATCCTACAGGGGTCAGCAGCACCACCTTTGGGTGGGCCTGGCATGAGTTTTTGGTATGGTAGTTGAATATCTGCCACTTCACTGTGGTTGTGGATAGGGCAACTAGTCCATACCAATTTTGACAAAAGTCGATTTTCAAGTCAAGAGTACGTTAAGTGCAAATGAACATGCTTTTAGTAAATTTTACAGTTTCTTACTTTCTTTTCCAGCACTTGCAAGTATTTGATTACCTAAAAGATCATGTGAGATTCTGTGCACAGTGTTTTAAAATAACCATTTCTGTGAATGAAGCACTTACAGCTTTTTGATCAATGTGTATATTAACAAAACATTTTCTTATTTGAATATTAATGAGATACAAGTTGCAGAGAGATTTTTTTTCATTAACTGGAAATTGCATTCCATAAAAATGAATAGGTGATGTAGGTTTTTTAATGCGCTAGAATATTTGAGCTGACTGGTTTACTTTGAAACCATACTCTTTATTAGCCCATAGTTCAAACATTTTAAGCAGGTGAGAGAATACATAATTTAAACAGAAAACATTTAAACTTTTAACTGATTTTAACAAAGGTGTGTATACAGTCAGGTGCATAAATATTGGGACATTGACTGAATTTTCATATTTTGGCCTCTATTCACCACCACAATGGCTTTGAAATGAAACAAACAAGATGTTCTTTAACTGCAGACTTTCAGATTTAATTTGAGGGTAATTACATCCAAATCAGATGAACGGTGTAGGAATTACAACGGTTTCTATATGTGCCTCCCACTTTTTAAGGTGCCAAAAGTAATGGGACCAACTAAACAATCCTAAATCTAACTTTCACTTTTTAATACTTTGTTGCAAATCCTTTGCAGGCAATTACAGCCTGAAGTCTGGAACGCATAGACATCACCAGACACTGGGTTTCATCCCTGGTGATGCTCTGCCATTTTTTGTATAGATCAATGTCCCATGATTAAAAGTGCAATAGGAACCATACTTGCCTTAAGTAATCTATTCCAAATGTGTCTTCATGCAACTTGCCTCAATATACCATTTGGCGTGAGACACGTGGTGCGAGTGAGCCTTGGGTCCTGTGCAACTCTGCTGGCGCCATGCATTTTTTTTTGCTCGAAAATGCATTTTAGCCGCAATTTGATGCAACTAGTATGCACCAGCAGGGGGCAAGCGGGTACTGATTACCCAGACCCAGGCTTGCTGGAGGGGCCCAGCGGGGACCTGGGTCCAACGCTGTCCACCTCCCTCTTTCCATGTCACTGCAATTAGGCCACGTCCACCTTCACCAAGGCCGGCTCCTAATGGCCCTGAGCACCAGTAGTCTGTGCTGATTAGGTTGATATGTGACACTTGTATATCTGTGTGCGACTGAGTCTGTATATGAAGTAAAACAGAACTTGCAGTGGAAAAACGTTGTGGCCGCTGCATTGTACAATTTCGTATACAGATTTCGACTCAGTCACACAAGTGTCGCATATCAAATTAATCCGCACAATCTCCTGGTATGTCCTAGTCAAATTTCATTGCGACTAAGATGCAATTTTCAGGTGAAGAAGACTCCGGGGGAAAAAAAATACCCAGCGCTAGCTGTGCCGCATGGGACATGGTGCGTCAGGAGGTGCTGTTTGGCTTGACTGCAGCAAAAGTGTATATATTTTCCATATAGAAACAGAATTATTGTGCACAGTAAGGAGTTCTCAATGATGCTGCCATGGATATAAAATTAATCTCAAGTTGAAATATATCTTGTTTGACGTTATCCAGAGATATCGTGTTAGCCTAAGCTATTTACATTCTTTAAAAATTCTTTGCTGTCCTGGTTAATCAGTTATTTCACTAAGCATTAAAATTAAAAGGCTGTCACATCAAGCTGCTTAGATAAAGATTTCATTTGCTCATTTCCCTGCTTCAAATAGCTTTGTAGCAGCATGCTGCTATTTGGTCTAGTTTAAATTACTTACAGTATATCCATTAAACCTGTAAGGTTGTACGTACGGTAAATAAACAAAAATACTGTAAGAACAATAATATCAGTAGGCTGGTCTAATAATGCTTAATGGAGACTCCATCATGCATTTACAAACGAATGCCAATTATGGTGAGACACTAACCTTAAAGGTAAAAATCTGAGTCTACAGTACCTGTCCAGTGTCGCTACAAAAGAACTTTAGCCCGATTTTTGGATTTCAGAAAGAGATTTTAATTTGTCATCAACTGCAGCATTAGTGAAAATGCCAGATGAGAATTACTCAGTGTCTCATGTCTACAAGATGACATTTCTTACTGGATCTAGACGCATTCACTTTGCACATCCAGCAATATATAATTTGCTATGCATACTGTATTTAATTGAGTAGGATTGAATCAGAGTCCCGCCTCAGGTCTTTACTCTTAAGTACAGATCCCAAAACGAGGCCAAACATTATCTTCCCGGAGTCAGATCTCCCTTGTTTTGGAATGCATATAAAAGTCCCTCCCTTGTGACCAGGCGCAATTTCACACAGGAGAGCAGAGGGAGAACGTGTGGGATTGTGGGCTTGAGCAATGTTTTGGAAATCAAAAATGCCATTAGCACTTCATCAGGGCACCATTAGGGTGCTATTTAACTAGGAGGAGTAGGTAAGAGTGCAAATACTTAAAAAAGCAAACAAAAAAAGTAGGTGCCTGTCGGAAAGGAGAAGGGTGACTCAGACATCCTCATTGTCAATGGGGCATATTCAGTTGGGGGTGAGAATAGGAAAAATTCTGAATCTGTGAGGTTTTGCCAGCAGGTGCGGGTCTTTTGTTTTTGATATTCAATTACGAGTGGGTGTTTGTGTAAAAAATAAATAAATACTTTAAAATAAATTGCATAGTGTTTTACTTCCAGTGCAAGCGACTGTGTGTGGTGCTCCACCCCCCACCATCATCTGTACACCAAAACAATCCAAAGTGCAAAAAAAAATATTATCTCCTTATTTAACTTTATTTTATTGTATTTAAGCCATACTCTAGAACACCCCCTTTGCCCCCTAAAATGGCATATATTGTTATACTGTATATGTGTAAGGCACACAAATGTTGTTCTAATTAATAAAAGTTTTATTTTAATACTTATTTATAGTTTTCCATAAGAGTGCACCATACAAGAGTCTTTCTTTTTCTTTAATTGCTAATACAATAATTCACTGACTCTGGTGCATCATTATATATGTACAACTGCTGGTTCTCTTCTATTCTGTATCTGATTTCATGCCCTCGTGCAGACTCCCCCTCTTTATGTGTGTATAAAATTTAGCAGTCATTTTGATACATGAAATCTGTAACGAAACACACAAGGCAAATCCTACTTGGAAAATATTTACATTAAATAATTCCTAATGCCTTCAAATGGCAAGTTTTAAGTGCTCAAATGCATTCACAGATAGTGAATAAAATAATTAATAAATCAATCAATGCTTTACCTATCTTATCACTAAATATTCCACCTCCATTTACCTGTGCTGGCCTCGGGCCTCTAAACTAGTTCTTGACTAGTGAAAACATTTTATATAATCCTATAGTTTATAATAAACTTCCATACTGTTTGTCACTGCTGTGCCACTGTTTCCTAGATGTGCTATATTAATTTTTAAACTGCCATGTGTTTGTGCCGCTGCTGTGTCATTTAGTTGCCCACTCAGCTTGCTGCAGTCTTTGGCCAATATGGGGGAAAACAATATCATGAGCTGTGATGTGATCAACATTTATTGGCAATAACTGGAAATTAATGTTATTGAGGTTAATACTGTAGGGACAAAAATATGCCCAAATGGAATGCTGTTAGCTGTTTTATCAATAAAAACATAAACATTTGGTAAAACCAAAATTTGAGGGTGGTTTTGGCAAACTCCAAATCAAGAAACGGTGGTCTGCCAACATCTTTAGTATGTATGAGTGTGTATATAAACCAAATAAAAGGGGAGATGTAATAAGCTTTGGATAGTGATAAAGTGGAGAGAGATAAAGTACCAGCCTATCAGTTTCTAACTGCCATGTTACAGGCTGTGTTTGAAAAATTACAGCTAGGAGCTGATTGGTTGGTCCACTTTATCACTCTACAAGGCTTAGTACATCTGCCCCAAAGTCCTGTTTGGGCAAAATATATCTATAGTCTTAAAGGAAATCTGCAGCTCTATTCAAAGTGCCTTTACTGAGATCTGAGATCAAAGAAACAAGGTAGTACAAGATAATAAAGAACTTTCACATGTCGCTTCTTTCTAATGAGAGTAAACCTATGTGCAATCGCAATACATACATCACATTCAGTGGCGTAACTAGGGTTTTTGGAGCCCAGGGCACGTTGAAAAATGGTGACCCCCCACAAACACACACACACACAAAAACACACTCAGCCACACCACCACCTCCCCCCCCTGTGTCATCTCTCAGCCACACTCCCAGCTCCCCCTTGCATCATCTCTCAGCAAAACCATCACCTCCTCCCACTGGGTCATCTCTCAACACACCATCACCTCCCCCCTTGCGTCGTCTCTCAGCCACACCATCACCTCCCCCCCCCCCGAGTCCTCTCTCAGCCACACCATCACCTCCCCCCTCTGTGTTGTCTCTCAGCCACACCATCACCTCCCCCCTTTGTATTGTCCCTCAGCCACACCATCTCCTACCCCAGTGTCATCTTTCAGCACACCATCACAGAAACACACACACTGACACAGATACACACCCGCACACTGACTGATACATACAGACACACACACATGCAGCCAGCCAAGTAAAAACATCACTGACATCAATTGAAAGTCATATATATATATATATATATATATATATATAAAATCTCACAGTTGTCATTTCTTATAATTAGTACTCATATGTATGTATCTAGCAAACATAATGTGTGAGGTATTTTGATGCAAACTTTAAAGCTTGGAAAGCACATTAAGGTTCCTCTCTGTTTTCTAGCCATACATTAACATCTGTGCTTAAAAAACCACAGAGATGCCGCTAAAAGCATATGCAATCACATCTCCGTTATGGAGGCACAGTTTATATATAGGGCTGCTTTATATACCACAATTGAGCTTAAACAGTCCCTATGCAAAAATCAATGTGACGCCACTGGAGCGCCTTTTGGGGAAATACGTGCAGACACTTCATGTGTAATGAGTACATGTGGTAAGTAATTATGTAGCATCTATCTGATATGGTTTCCCATGGGTTACTAGTAGAACTGGTCTTAGAGTTAAACTACAATGTCTGTGGACAGTTGTAGCTATAAACCTTGCCTGACTGCCAATGCTTGGAAAGATAGCTTCTAAATTGTCTCTCTGATCTTATAACACCTTGATGCTCTACATCCCCCATCAATTTTCTTTCCTCGTAAGCCCTAAAGCATATTAGCTTCCAATAACCTTGCTGCCGTTTTAGGCAATATTTTGTCCTTGAGAGGAGAGATTTTGTGTGCCGCACAATTACATTTTGTAGCCATCCACTTTGTTCTGAAAATTTATTAAATTACTACTTCTGTTTTAAGGTAGCTGTCTACTACAGGGTTACAGAAAAGCCAAGCAGGCTATAATATGTAATTGCTGTCCATCACAGTTTTCTGTTATGTGTGTAGTGTTGGGGAGTACAGTTTATACCATGGATGTGGTAACTGTAAGATTGTGAAGTAGAAAAATTGTTTCTTTTGTCAACTAATAAGGATATATAGGTAATTTACTGTTAAATAACATTTTTATCATACACTTTAGTTTGTTTTTTTCTTTATATGTATCCAGCCATGTTTTACATCTGTTGCATTTGAATTTTCAGTATCGTAAACTGTTATAGTAATCTCTTCTACAGGTAAACACGAATGAGCATTGAAGGTGTTTCACTGACTATGCTACATTAAAAATGTTGCATATTTTTTCTATATATTTTGTACTTTACTACTCAAATTATTACTTAGGAGGCTCTGTTGTATGTACATCAGATTTTAATATTCCTGTACAAAAATACTTGAATTTCAGTAATTTTAAATATAGTCTGTACTAAAGGGCTAATAAACCTAAATACCAATTCATTTTATTAATAGGATTTTTTTTCACCTACAATACCACCACTCCATCAGCTGCACATTGGGAATGGGGTTTGCTCTTTGAGGCACCAGATGAAGGCCCCAACTCTGCTGGAATCCATATCACGCACCTTTATTACTTTAGATGGCGGGATGTGGGGTCAGCATGCTATGCTCCTCAGCTTTGAAGTATGGCACTGGCAGTGGTATCCTAACCAAGTGCCACATCCACAGCCTATCATATTTTCAAGGGCAGCAGGCTAGCAACATTACTTGGAAGAAGTCGCCAGCTGCTTCTCCTATATCTGTGGTGGTACACCATGTGGGGATGCCACAGGTCAATTAAAAACATTGAATGTGTGATATTATGTTATGTCACTCATTCATTATTTTAGGTGCCCCTTAGCCATTGGCACCCTAATGGTAGTGCTGCCCTGTATACATTCTAATTCTAGCACTTAAGTGGGTAGAGCTTGGCCAAAGGTGGGTCTGAGCTGGTGGAAAATATGCATGCTTATCTGGATCAAGGTTGGAGATTTTGTCCCAATTCAGCCTTTAAAAACATTAGGAAATATGCATGGGCTCCTAATTATTTGATACTAATCTACAGTTTAGGAACCACAATTCTGATGGCAGTCATGGCCACAAATGACTTGTGAGCGGGAGCATTGTCTTGGTGGTAGAGCACACCTCTTATTAACTTCCCATGTTGATTCTTCTTGATTTTTTGTTGTAGCTGCTTCAAAAGATCAGCGTAGTATGTCCCAGTGATCATTTTACTCTTTTCAACGTAGTCCACATGAAGTACTCCTTCTGCATCCCAAAAGATGGAGGCCATCACCTTTCCTGCAGAAGGCACTGACTTTGCCTTTCCTTGGAGCAGGAGGTCCCTGATGCTTCCACTGTTTTGATAGTTCTTTAGTCTCAGGTTGGAAGTTTCATCCATGGTTACAAATTGCTGAAGAAACCCCTCAGGATCTGCATAAAACAGAACCTGTTTTTCTGACGGTGAGACATTCCCGCTTGTAATCAACACTAAGAAGTTATGGGACCCATCGATCTGAGACCTTTTGTCATTCGGAATTAATTGAAAATAACAGCATGAACATGTTCCTGGGAGATGCACAGATGAGATGTTTGGCAATGTAACACTGTTATTCTTCGATCTTCTAATATCATGTCGTGGATTTTGTCAGTGGTTTCTTGTGTGGTAACGGTGATGGGCCTCCCGGGATGGGGATCATCTTCAAGGATCTTCCCTCCTCGTTTGATTTCTTACCATTCTGTAAGAAGGAGCAGCCTCCCCTAGTGTTGTAACCATGTCCTCATGGGTCTTTGTGGGTGTTAAACCCTCTATGACGAGGTAGCGGATGACTGCGCAATAAGCAATTACATCCATTTTTTTTTTAATCGGTCATCCTGTCCATTTCAAATGTCTGTAAAACACAAACAACAGCTATTAACTTTAAACTTGTCATCCTAAAAAAAGATACATTTAATGTGAAAATAATAACTGTTTAGCACATTTCAATGTATCTTAGGCCACGAACTTTTCAATCACCACCTCCTATTTATTTATGATTATTTTATAGCAACACCATATTAAAAACCACTGTACAGAGTATATTCATATTGATCCTATTGGAGCTTTACAATCTATATTATGTACCGCACATACATACCTGCATGTCCATTTTTGTCAGCAGCCATTTACCCTTAGCGGGGAGGACATGAAAACTCTAAACAGACAGAGCCCTGATCGGAATTGAAGCCATGGCCACAGTGCTGTGAGGCAGCAATGTTAACACTTTGTTCATATGGTTGTATATTTATTCCAATGTGCAACCAAAGGACAGACCTACTTATCCAGAAATGCAAAAGAAAAAAGTGTTCTATAGACAATATAAAAATGGGCAAATATGCTGAAAATGTCTGGCAGTGGTACCCACACTTTTTGGAATCATGGCACCCAACAGTATCAGCAATTTTTTTCACGGCAACCTTAGACCACAACATTCCATTGATTTATTCCGAAAAAATAAATAAACGTAAGAAACTTGTGCTTACATGTCAAACCTAGATTGTTACTGTTTGTAGTGGTGGACAGAGTTGGGCACATATTGATAGGCAAAACTAGGTGATGGTGGCTACCAATCACATTGACCATACATATTTTGATTAGCTCTGGACCACCAACTCGTGGCACCCCTGTAAGTGCCCTGTGGAATGAAGTTTTATATAACTTTTCTTAATGTTAGCATAAATTAATTCTGCTAGATATACACAGATTGAACTAGTACTGTAATTAGAAGCAAAAAGCACTGATATACTCTCTCGCACTCTCTCTCTCACGCTGTGTGTGTGTGTGTGTGTGTGTGTGTGTATATATATATATATATATATATATATATATATATATATATACACACACACACATACAGTGGCGTTACTAGAGTATTTGGAGCCCAGGGCAAGTTAACAAACGGAGCCCAACACCCAAGTACTGTGTGTGCGCTGTGGCCTCTGAAAAATGGGGGCATGTCGACGTGTCACACCACCATTCCTCGTCACTGAGAACATTTCTGTCACGAATGGTGTCTGTGCGTTACCTGTCTCAGGTTATTAGTGGGATTCAACGGAGACCGGCATGACTGTAACCACAGATGAGGTGAATAGCTCTATTGCAAGACTTATGTGGTAGTGAAAACCGCCTTTGGTGATAAATGACAGGAACTTAGAACCAGTAGAAACTTGAGAGGAACCGGCAGGAAGAATTGCTGAGTTGAACTGGAAAACTTGGGCTTTGACTCCGGACTGGAATAACGTGGATTGAACTGAAGAACTTGGAACTTGACTCTGGACTGGAATAACGTGACAATGGCTGAAGGGAAATCAGGTAATGCTGAGACGAGGGCTAAACAGGGTAATCCGGAAATGCTGTGACCAAGACTGAAACTCAGGTGCAGGCTGGATTTGGTAGTTTGGGAATAACGGGTTCAGGAAGGAATGGGTAGGTCTGGGAATTTAGGTACAGGGAGGGAGTGGGTAGGTAGGATGAGCAGGAGTTGATCCACAGCAGGAAGCAAGGCAGGGTAACACGGTGCAGGTTTGCAGGGTGCAAGGGACCAACCAGGAGTAGGGCAAGCAGCAGGACACAAGACTAAGGTCAGAAGCACAGGAACTCACTTTGCTGATGCTGAAACAGACGAGTTGCACTGGCCTGGGGACTAGCAGGATACTGGATTGCCAGGTATAGCTATAGCAGGTTTTCTGGATTGCACCAGTGCTTGCTGTAGCAGGTTTTCTGGATTGCACCAGGGGTTGCTGTAGCAGGTTTTAGGGATACACTAGAATTCAGAAACAGCACGAACCATACACCACGGGAAGCAACAAGATGTTCAGGCCCAGAATGCTATCAGGGGTGGATGTATATACCCTGGGTCTGGATGCAATTGGCGGATATGGACAGGTGGTCTGGCAGTAGCATTCTGAGTGGTGGAAGGCACAACATGCAGAGGGAGTTCTCATCTTTGCAGCACTAAGAATCAGAACTACACCTGTGATTCCAATCAGGGCTAGCAGTGTTCACAGACAGGAAATGACTCGGGTGAATAATCACTGTGGAAGGAATGCAGGGATAAATCTACAGGCAAAAGGTGAAAACTAGACAGGGTCATGACAATTCCTTTTCATTCCATATGCACAGTAGCAGTGCCCCCTTATACTGTGCCCCTTATACAGTGCCCCTAGTAAGTGCACCCTATACAGTGCCCCCCTATGCAGTGGTACACCTATCCAGTGCCCCTTATACAGTGCCTCCAGTAGTGGTCCCCCTATACAGTGCCCCCAGTAGTGGCTGACACTAAGCAGTTTCCCTTACACAGTGCCCCCAGTAGTGGTTGCCCCTATGCGGTGCCCCCAGTAGTGGTCCCCCCTATGCATTGCCCCCAGTAGTGGTCCCCCATATGTAGTGCCCCTTATACAGAGCCCCCAGTAGTGGTCCCCCCTATGCAGTGCCCTCTGTGGTGGCCCTTATGCAGTGCCCCCAGTAGTGGTTCCCCCCCTATGCAGTGCCCTTACATATACAGCACAAAGACACAAAAAAACAAATACCTGCACCCGCCCCATCTGCTCCCCCGTCCTCCCGCTCAGGACTATGGGAGAGACATCATAACGTCTCTTCCCTCACCCACTCTGGGAGTCAAAACATGGAGCTCATGAGTGAGCTCCAGCCATGGGTGCAGCAGCCAATGAGAGTATGTCTGACTCATTGGCTGTTAAAACAGTCACACCACCGCTGGGTAGTTTGAGTGCACTACCCAGCGCCGGCAGTGGTGTTTTGTTTTACTGTGTAGTGTGGACTGCACTACACTGACTGAAACCACTGTCCTGGACCATGGCTAGCAGCACCCAATACCTCCCCACCACCGGTCCAACAGTGCCCAGGACACGTGCCCCGCCCAACCCCCCCTATTTACTATACTGTGACAGGCAGGTGCCAGGTAAAGCTGTGTCTTTAATGGCAGCAGACACTTCACTTTAGCATACATGCGCATAACATAAATAAACAAATAAATCAAATGTCCCAGCACTCCTCATGCTTAGCAGTCAGCAGTGGCTTGCAGCCACAATTGGCCATGCTCTCCCAGCATAGTCCTTGCTCACTGGCACTACAACACTAGGCCTACTAAACTGGCCGCTATTCAGCATCTGTGCAAAGTGCATCAGATGTATGAGAATTTAAAACCTTCCTGTACTGCTGACTTTCTGCTGGCTCTGGGCAAACTGAAAAACCCAGAGTTCCATATCTCCACTTTGAGCTGTGCAGCCCAGAAAACCCGGTTCCAAACTTCTATTGCAGCTGCAGAATGTGCCGTTCTTATTTTAGTCTCCTTTGGAGGGAGCTAATCCCACCAGAATGTGGGCAATTTGTGTTTCTGTGTCAACTACCCAGTTGATACTTCATTTGATCCTTCTCAGGTGTATATCTTTTATTGTCCCTGAATGTGGCACTTTTTGATAAAGGGATGAATAGTCTTTGTTTCTTATGGATGCTGGGTTATACTTTTCCTCGCCACTCCATGGAGAACGTATCCCTCAAAAAGCCAGTGTGACATCCAAGTGGTCTAACGAGAAGTACAGGGTTCGGGCCTCCATCTTGCCAGACAGCTTGTCGCCGCGGATTAGGAATTCGACATGGTTGCTGCTTTATGACCACTCTTTCAGGTATATTTATCTTGTGCTCTATTAAGGCAGTGCACCTTGGCAGGGAAGAAAACACATCCCGATTATTGTGAACTGAGGCTTTTGCTTCTTTTCGCTGTTCTGCTGACTAGGTGTCCACTAGCGGGACTTCTGTAGAGCCAGGCGAACTAGAGCGGTCCCCGAGAACCTAAGGGGTGGTGGATTCTAGCACATCCATGGCATCATCTGTATTGGGTATAACATCTCTACCAATATTTTTGTCTGGCCGTAATCTGGCAAAGTGTTGCGGATTTCTTTCCTCGGACATTAATTGCGCAGAGGTTCCCTCTCCAAAGAGGACTGGCTGTGCTTTTCCACTCTTCTCTCTTTTCTGAGGTAGGGCCTTGGAGACTTTACATTGGCATTGTATCTGTGGTTCCTTTACGAGCTCAACAAATTCTGGGAAATTGCATCCCAATATGATAGGATAGGGGAGCTTAGGACCAACTGCGGCGACCACCTCATAAGTGTTCCCCTTTATAGTGAGGTTCACTCGCACCTGGGAGAAGATTTATGTGGATCCATGAATGCTAATTACTTCAACTAACCCTGGCATCTTTTCCACTGGCCTGGGCAGGACAGCCTGAGATCAGGGTTAGCTCACTCCCTGAGTCTATAATAACTGGGAGTTCTTGGCCATTTGGTAATACAGTTTCCCACATTAATGGGGGTCTGGAATCCAGGGGTCCCATTGTGCAAATAGCGGGGTACATAGTGCCCATACGAACAAGCCCACACGCCATAGGCTATGTTTTTCTGGGACACCTTACATGACCTGGCTCTCCACACTCATAGCAAACGACCCTGGCATCTCCAGCTGTATTTCCTTGAGGAGGGGTGATAGTCGGGGTCATAGGCCAATAGGGTGCCATCTTAATGGGTCGCCCATTCCCTGGTTTCTTTACTGGCATTTGTCATATTTCCTGTGGTCTCTATACCGCTCCAAAACTGTACTTAATGCCTCTAAATTCTGAGGATTAGCCTGTTTGTCCCAGCGCTGCATATTCTGCCCTAGGGTTCTTATACACTGGTCAACAACCCACCGTCTTTACTATCTGAGCGGCATTGCGGTCTTCTGGCTCATTCCAACTTCGCCCCTGTCGGACGAGTTTTGCCACCTGCTTCCGAATTGGGACCCCTGGTGATAGGGCCAAATCATGCAAGCGCTGTGATTTCCCAGAAGGAGTGAGACCTGACCTGGCAAAAATGGCACTTTTGACTAGGTCATATATCTCTGCATCAGAAGGGGAGAAATCGGCATAGGCTTTCTGAGCCTCACCAGTGAGATAGGGGGCAAATCGATCATCCCAAGTATCTGCTGGCCATTTTTAACGCTGTGCCACCCTCTCACATATTAACAAATACACCTCTGTGTCATCTGAAGTGGACATTTTCTTTAGATGCCCTGTAGTAGCTGTTGTGCCCATTGATTGGGTCACTAGCTGCAACATTTGTTCCTCTGTCTTTTGGTGAGAGGCCAACAAAATTGCTATAGTGTGAAAAGCTTCCTCCAGTTTTATAGTGCGAGGTGTATATACCAGTCTAGGCCAGTTTACACAAATATATCTTTCATTTAGCAAAGCAACTATTAAGTTATTCAAGTTTAACACAGAAAAAGAAAATACCGCTTTTTCTTTTCTTTTCCCCAGCAATGCAGTGGTTATTTGAAACTCAGTATGTCAGCCTTGCTTTGTTCCCACAACATGTGAACTTAATTACACAGCACAAACACTAGCTAGTAAACACACTAATGAGCATTTGTATAATCTCAAGCACCTTAGTACAAAAAAACAAGGAAAGCAACTTGTTTTTTTTTTTTGTCAGTACACACACACAAACAGCAAGTTACAGTGTCCTTAATAGAACTGCTTTTTTTCTGGTTAGTCAACTACATTCACGTATACCAACCGCATAAACTCTTCCTGTGCTGCTGACTGCCTGCTGGCTGTGGGCGACCTGAAAAACCCGGAGTCTCATATCTTCACTGTGTAGCCCAGAAAACCCGGGGTTCCAAACATCTACTGCAGCTGCAGAATGTACCAGTCTTGTTTTCCTCTACCTTGGAGGGAGCTGAGTGTGGGTAATTCAAGTGAGAGACAGCCCCTCTCACCACAATCAACACATATATATATATATATATATATATATATATATGTGTGTGTGTGTGTATATATATATATATATATATATATATATATATATAAATATATAAAATGTGTATATTCACACACCCATCAGCCATTCCATTAAAACAATCTACTTAATATTGTGTAGATCCCCCTCATGCCACCAAAACAGCTCTGATCTGTCCAGGCATAGACTCCACAAGACCTCTTATGGTATCCTGTGGTATCTGGCACCAAGACATTAACATCAGATCCTTTAAGGCCCTGTAAGTTTGAGAGGTGAGGCTCCATGGCCGGCACTTTTTTTTTATTGCACATCCCACAGATGCTCGATTAAATTAAGATCAGACGCAGCACACGGTGCTAGCCACGGTGACATGCTGCAGCTGGTCCCTCCTTTCTGTACCCTCAGTGGTGCAGCCAGCAGTTACGTGTCAACCTGCTTTATATTTAAAGAGTGCGTCAAATGTGATGTCACATTTGGTGCTAAATTAAAATCTCCCTATGAAAGGGAGATTCTGAGCACAAACCAGCGTCTGAGTATTTGGTCTCCTTCTTAAGCTCCAGTGTTCCTGCTTCCTAGCTATATTGCTCATTACAGTTCCTGACCTTAGAAAACTGATACAGAATGCTCTCAGTGTGCTAAAAGTACTTACTCCTGCACATCTCCAGGTCCTAATGAGTGCCTACCACCTCCATACAGGGAACCTAGACAGTGGGCTGTGACCTGCGTGACAGGCACCACAAAGCCCAAAATTCTTTGCAGGGATCCCTGGTAAAAACCCCTGGCACATTACACTTCACTTCTCTGTTCTGTGTATTAGTCAATCTACTAGTATGGGTCAGCATCCATTATCTTTCCTCGAGTTGTGGCAGATCTGGGGCATTTGGAGGCCAAGTCAACACCTTGAACTTTGTCATGCTCCTCAAACCATTCCTGAACAATTATTGCAGTGTGGCACATTATTCTGCTGAAAGAGACCACTTTCATCAGGGAATATCATTGCCATGAAGGGGTGTACTTGGTATACAACAATGTTTTTTTAGGTGCTATGTATCAAAGTAACATCCACATGAATGCCAGGACCTAAGCTTTCCTAGCAGAACATTGCCCCAGAGCATCACACTGCTTTCGCCAACTTGCCTTTTTCCCCTAGTACATCCTGGTGTTATCCCCAGGTAAATGACACTCGTACACACGGCTGTCCATATGACATAAGAGAAAAGATGATTTATCAGACAATGCCATCTTTTTCCGTTGCTCCATGGTCCAGTTCTGACGCTTGCGTGCCCATTGTAGGCATTTTCGGTGGTGGACAGGGCTCAGCATGGGCACTTATGACTGGTCTGTGGCTACACGGCCCCATACTCAACATGCTTCAATGCACTTTTTATGCCATTTGTGCTACAGTAGCTCTTCTGTAGGATTGGACAAGACAGGCTAACCTTTGCTCCCCACGCACATCAATGAGCCTTGAGCTCCCATGACGCTGTTGCAATTTCACTGGTTGTCCTTCCTTGGATCACTTTTGGTAGGCACTAACCACTGCATATCTAGAACACCCCATTAGACTACTTGTTTTGGAAATGCTCTGACCCAGTCTTCAAAATTTGGCCCAAACGCAACAACTTCAAGAACTGAGTGTTCTCTTGTAGCCTACTATATCACACTCCTTGACAATTGCTATTGTAACAAGATAATCGATGTTGTTCACTTCACCCATCTGTGATTTTAATGTTGACTGTTTGGTGTATGTATATATGTTTAGTAAAGGGACCGGGTCAACCAATTCTGTCCACTCCCTGCTTTGCTGTCTCATCCCCTCATACTCTGCAAGCATGTTGCAGAGTATTTTGTATTCAGAGATGAGAATACTTGTATGAAACCATTTTGATTCCATGATGTAAGAAATTAAATGTGAAAATGCCAAAGGGGCTGAATAGGGGTTAATGCCAATGTAAAATACATATTAAACAGAACTTATTTGCGGGAAAAGATGAAGGTCACTCCCATTATTATATGCAGTATCTTGGAGCATTTTGTAAACATTCAAATACTTTATGCAATCCAATAACATGCATAAGAAATATTCTTAAGAGGTAAAAGTGACAGAATAAATCATAATTTGATGCTGGAGGTACTGAGCAACTTGAAAATGATGTTGGAAACCTGTAGTAGCCTCCAAGCAAAACTATTAAATGCTAATGCAGTGAAGTCATTCAACATGCCTGAAATAGTAATAATAATTATAAATATTGATGATGGCCATGATTCAAATATGGTCAAAGGTTCTAGCATGTAAAGTAAATTTCCCTGTAACATTCATACAAAACATAATAGAACAGTAAAAGAGTGACATTGCCATTACTTGAAATAGGAAATCATACAGTACTTCAAATGCCACTTTGTTGAATTCCCTGCAGGTGTTAGCTCTCAGGATAAAGACTTGCTAATAATTCCAATCCAAGGTAATCACAATGCCCAGCAGAAGCGCACAGTGATACTAATGGATGCATGTTTTCACTGTACAAATTGTAGTTTTCTTTCACATATACAGCTCATAGGTTTAGCAGTGCAACCAGATGGGAGCCTCTGGGTGCCATATAAAGTGTTGTTTTTTAGACACTTAGAAATAAAAACCCAGATGAGAGGAGGACAGTTGGGGACCTGGGGCCATACTCTGGGCATCCCAGGCATACTGGGGCTTGCTCTGATCTAAGAGACAAGCCTCTCTATTGCTGTCTTCCTGGTTGCTAGCCGCCATTGCTGTGACCATCTGCCTTATTTTATGTGCCAAAGCCTAATTATTAACTGTGAATGCTATTGATTTAAAATTGGGGAATGGAGACCTGCAGTGTTCCCTTGTGGCTCATGTTTCTATGAGGTGAGCAGTATCTTTTGTTTTTCCAGAGTTTGCATATTCGAGGATGCAGACAGCAGCAACTGAGCTTAAAACACCAGCAGCAGGTTAAAGAACAGCACAGTCTGCCAGCTGTCCTCATTCTGGTGGGAATCTCCTGATTTTACTTTACTTGCATTATTAGGACTTTGGCCTGAGTTCACACTGATAGACATTGCCCCCACACAATCCTGCTGACCATACACTGGCAAAGCACTGTCCACATGCAGAGGTATATGCATATTCTCACTGCATGCAAATTTTATCTGCCTGTCAATAATTTAGTACTTCCCATACCGTATAGCCTTGCTGATATTTACTTTCAGTGGCAAACGCAGGATTTCTAGAGGGGGTTTTCCAAATGCTTGATTATAGAACGAGTGTGGCCAGTCCATGAAGAGGGTAGTATTAGCACTTAACCAGCTTTAATATGCGTCATACAAAGTGTATTGTGTGTCATAATTCCAGCAATTACAGGACCAGAGATCATAGTAAGCCATTAACTGCGGCAGTAGGGCCATCCTGTCTGAGCTGAATGTTTTTATTTTAGATGTGGGTACCATTCCAGATCATTAGAGCAAGTCTGGGGGAACAGCAGAAGAACCTAGCACTGCCCTGGACATATATGTACATATTGGGCTCTATAGCAGCACATCCCTAACAGTGAATGTTTTCCAGATCTCCTAGTTGGTGCACAGGTTATTTATTACTGACTGATACATGTTAAAAGATCCTCAGGTGTTGCTAATTATTTCATTTGTGATACTGAGAAGAACATTCAGCACTAGTAAAATTCTATTACATAAGTATTTCTATTGTGGGCTGGGGAGGGGGGTTTCCAGACAGACAGAAACCCCCCCTGCGTTTGCCTATGACTTTTGTGATGATATTGGAAGTTGCCTTTACCCAACAAAGTAATTTTTGGGAACATATGAAGTTAGGCTACTGCTCCATGGAGTCAAAGATTTTCCTACAAAAGACATTTGTGGGGAGATCACAATAATCAAACAAGATTCCTGGACAAAAAAAAAAAAAGATAGATACAGTCCCCCTCCGCTCATTATTCTTGGTATTTATTCTATATGCAGGTTTGCTGCAAATGATGCTGTAAGGTCTGTGTCTAGCGGCTGCACAATAGTGAGCTTCAGGAAAGCCCTGCCCCCTCCCACCCTCACTGGCTGCCACTCCCACTTACGTAACCCCTGCAATTGTGCCCTCTAAAATAAATGGGAGGGCATGAGGCTAGAAAGGAAAATGGTGTTATGAGGCTGTAGAGACATGGGTTGGCATGAAGCTGAAGAGACACATGGGGGCATGAGGATAAACAGACACAGGAGGATGCTGGAAAAAATGAGGGGCCTGAGTCTGGAGAGATACCAGGGACTTGTGGATGGAGAGAACATTGAGGGATACACACACTCTACCAGTCAAAAGTTTTAGAACACCCCCATTTATCCAGTTTTCATTCAAATATATGCAGTTTAATGTCTGAATGTACTCTAAAATTAAAGCATAGAACAAGTAAATAACACTGAACATCAAAGATTCTTTACATTTATTTACTTTCTAAAAATAGTCATGCTTTACTATTTTGAGGTCAAGAAAAACGTTTTACTTAGCTCTAGTTTTTGCGCTATATGTACTTTAGTAATAGTCATAGTGAAAAGCAATTTTAAAATCTGATATTTTCTTGATACAACATAAATAAGTTGTTTCGATTCAATCAATTACAATTAAGAACACAAAACGAAATAACATACAGCAACCAAAAGTACTATCTGAAATAGTTGCTTATTCATGAGAGAGCTTTCTCTTTGCTTGTCCATTGTATTCCTCTTCTTAGGCACATCTTGTCAGTTTTTAACAGTAGTCAGCAACCATGGAAGTGTTCCACCTACCCTGATATCTTCATTCCATTGCTGATATGTCTTAGTGGAATTCCTTACCAAGCTTATCACTCACGGACACTGCAGTTGTCAGGGTTAAAGTCCAAATGAGAGACAAGAAAGTGGATTTTGAGTGACATGTTGCAGCCTAATTGATACTTTTCTAGACTGTTGTTCACAATCTCAACATAGTTTACAGCTTTTCTGTTACCCAAGAAGCCATGCAGAACGCATTTAAAGGTTTCCCAAGTGCTTTCTCATTAACCTGGGTTTGTCCTGTTCTTCTACCTTGATGCCAAAATAACGATGATAGAGGAGTAATTTGGCGCTTCTCGGTGGAAAATTTCACATCACCACACACACAGTGTAATTAGAAATAAAAAAAGAAATCTAAATTTTGTTCTGCTAAATTTATTCAAAATTTTTGACTCCTCAAAATAGAATAGAATTCATTTTATTGTCATTACCAAACATCAATGAATGTCAATGAAATAAGTAAAACACACCACATCATAACACAAGCCGTATTACAACTGTATAAGATTCAGGTTAAAACATTTAGCAAATGTTGGCATATATAATCGCCAAATACACTTGTGGCATAATTTGTACAATGGAAATAAACTATTATTGGGGACGTTCTTTCCAACAATGATGCAGAAGATCCCACAAATGTGTGTTGCACTTGTATGTTGCTTTGCTATTACTCTACCCCATCATGTGAGTTTGGTATGAACTGGGCAGTAAAGTCTGAAGCCTATGCTGGCCATTCCATGATTTGAAGCCTATCAGATTGTTATTTTCCTGTAGTAAGTAGTTCTGACATAGCCTGGAAGTATTTTGGTCATTATATTGCTGTAGGATCAACCCTTGACCAATTATGCATAGACCAAGAGGGCAGGGGCATATCTACCCATTGGCCAGGATAGCACACGCCAGGGGCACCAGCCAAAGGGGGGCGCCATCCAGCAGTGCCACCAGCATCCAAGGGGTGGAATCAGGCCGGGACTACCAGGACTGGAACTAGCGGCAGTGCAGCCCCCGCTAGTCCCCCGAGCCCAACAAGTGTAGGGCAAATCGCAGTGAGAGTGGTCTGCCCTACACAGTAACAAACACACAGCCGCCAGCAGCAGCTGTGTGTTTGTTATAGCAGTCAGCCAATGAGACAGACTCTCATTGGTGGCTGCTTCCATGGGGGGAGCCGGCTGGAGCTCACTCATGAACTCCGCTTTCCGATTACTACTGGGGGCACTGTATAAGGGTGAATACTACTGGGGGCAGTGCAGCATAGGGGGAATTACTACTGGGGGCAATGCATAGGGGGAACTACTATTGGGGGCACTGTATAGGGGGATGGCAGTAAATAAAGGAATACAACATGACTGCCATAATTACTAGGACAGAGAGTTTTATGTAAAAGAAAAGAGTACAATTTATTTATATTGCTTCTAATATAGATTTACATTTACTTATTCAATTGGCATAATGATGTTACACATATACTGTACACACACATGTACTGTATGTAGTCATACCCATATGTATGTATTACTATACTACAAACCGTTACTTTGGCAATTAGTTCATTCCTGGGAAGGTCCAACAAATATTAGCTCTTCATTATATAGTATAAACTAGTGTTTACAAACTGTTTACCTGTCTGTATTTTTCATTACATTTTTCAATTTATTATGATATTTTTGCTGCACAATAATTAGTGCTTCATGAGTCACATGTCTCCAGGCTTCTTTGCCCTGGGTAATTAATATCAGGTTTCTTTGCTTCCTGTAATCTATGTGCCACTGGGAAGAGACATCTGTAAATTATAATTTATGATTCATTTATCAACCAAAAGGCAGTATTGGGTGTATTTTGTGGCCTGATAAAGCTTTGTTCTGGATTATATCTTCTTCCTCCCTGACAGCATACACATTGGGTTAATCTCCCCTTCTCTAAAATCAGGACACTAAAAGTAAACACAACCTGAAAGATCAGGAAGGCCACTCTCCCTCCTTCCTGTGTTGTCTTTATTGTCCTTAGGCTGCGTAAACACCTATAGAGGGATGTAGTCAATTTGCTGGTAGACGGAATTTCAGACGTTAATATACCGACGTTATCGCCGGAATCCCGCCGTTCGGCATAATGCTGACATCCTGAAGGAGATCAGGATACCGGCGTCTACATAATGACCCCCCGAATGTCTACAGCTGGGTAAGTAGTGCACTGACCCTGGGGACGGGGGGGTTAGGTTCAGGAACATCCCCCCCCGGAAGGTTAGGTTTAGGGTGCAGGAAGGGGAGGTTAGGATTAGGCACTAGGAGGGAGGTTAGGGTTAGGCACTAGGGTGGAAGCTATGGTAAGGCACTTGAGAGGGAGGGTTGGGGAGGTAAGGGTAGGGTTATTATACTCACCACCCCTGTCGGGATTTCCAGTCTTCAGGGATCCGGCGATGGGCTTTGAACCAATCCCCCTATAGATATTTCTGTCCAATCTGTCTGATTGGAAGGAAAATCTGTCAATGGATGGGAGCAAATAACAATAGAAATTTGCTTCCAAACACTGGAAAACCGATTTTCCTTCCCACCACATTCAGGAAGTGTTTGATTTGTTTGTAGTATGTTGTACCCAGGGGTGTAGCCACCATCCCAGCACAGACAATGCTGTTGGACACAATCTATGTGCTGGAATCTCAATAGCAGCCAGAATCTTGATGGCTGCGATCTCAATGTTGGGTTTTAGGGATAGGCACTAGAGGAAGGCTTACGCTGCAGAAGGGGGGGGTAGGGTCAGGCTGTGGGAGGGAAGGGTTAAGGTTAGGCTGCGGGAAAGGTGGGTTAGGGGTAGAGTTAGCATACTTGCTTGCTTGCATTGGGATTTCCATGGTCGGGATTACGCTGCTGTTATTCTGACCACAGGCATTATCAGCACTGGGATCACATATCGGTGTAATGGCCTATTGGCGGCATGGCTACTGCCAACCCATAAAGACTCTGTCTTGCTGACATAGTGCCCACTGCAATTAATGCTAAATGAACAGGTTCCAGACTGTCGCCTGCTCCAGCTGTAGACTTTCAGTAGGGAACAAACAGGATGTCATACTGTCTCATTCCCCAGGAAAGCTCAACAAAGAGCCACAAAGGAGCATCCGGCATGCATGCGAAGAGTGGCGGGATGCATGGCATCGCGCCCAGGGTACTTCTGCTAGATTTACGGATCCAGTATAGTGCAGCGCCAGTCTTACACCACCCCCTGTTGTATGCCCAAGCAGAGACTACTCTGTTCTGCATATCTTTTAAATGATCTCTAAAATCCCACTCCTCTTCTTTAGAGCCTATCTATATTATTCACACAAGTACACCCTCATTGCCATTGCAATTTCCTCTGAGTCACACTCGCTCCAGTGTCTTTTTTTTCAAACTTGATTGTAATTTCTTCATGAGCAGGATGCTATTTTTCCCATCTGACACCTTACAAATTATTGACAACTAGTTGTGATACCCAGCATTGCCCGGGTTGAAGACTGGACCCTGAAGTACACCTGTAGCCTTTATTTTTTTACATTGTGCTCAACTATAACTCATTCTATTGCTCCTGAAAAGAGCCCCACATGCTAACATGCATGCAAACAGTGGCATAACTACCGTGGGTGCAAGGGATGTGGCTGCTACAGTGCCCGAGCTGCCTCTATAGCCCGCCACTGCCCTTGCACCCAGTCATGCACAAGGTGGACCGGTCCAGACAGGGCGGTTGAGGGGAGCCTGGGTGTCAGCAATGTTGATTTGGTGCCGGCTGCCAGCTGATTACAGCTGGCGCACTGGCATGCAGTAATGGAGAGACAGTGCTGCTTATTCCGAGGCAATCTGAGCTCGGGGACTGGCAGCTAATCAGCAGTGGTGGTTCCCGATTGGCTCGCGGCCAACACCAGATTCAAGTTGCGCTGGTGCGGTCTGTTCATGTCTGCCTCTGCACCAGCTGTAATTAGCTGGCAGCCCAGCCTTAAATCCATTGGGGGCATAATGTGTAAGTGGCATTACTATTGTGTTGAAAAATGTGTTCTCTGGGGCACTACTACTATGTGGCATAATCTGTAAAGAGCGTTATTGTGTGATATGTGTACGGGGGGGCATTACTTTGTAGTGTAGGGGGAATTACTGTGTGGCATAATGCATAATGGGCACTACTGCTGCATGGCATAATGTGTATAATGTATGGCATATCCTGAATGGGCTCTGTGTGGGAACAAATGTATATATTTTTTTTACCTCTGGGGGGTGGGCATTTTAAGATATTGCTTTGTGGCCCACAAAGTTCTAGTTATGCCCATAACATGCAAACACAGAGACTCTGGATTTAATATGAACTTGCATGAGTCCTCAAGTTTGCTCAGACTGAGGTAAAAATGATACTTTTGTAGCTTCTTCACAGGTTTTTGGTGGACTGACCATTTACACTGGTGCCAGCCCCGGAATCTGTGTAATTTAAGTGTCCCCATTTTTAGGGATTGTGTGACAGTGTATGGGCCTGATTCAGACCCGCTCGCGAGCGCAGGACGCTTGCAAGTGGGTCAATGGTGCCCTACTGCGCATGCGCACGACGGAGGGAGCTCCGTCGTGCGCATGCGCGAGACCCGGCTAGCGACAGGATAGCCGTCGCTCCGGGTCTCGCACCAAAGGGGGCGTGCTGCCGTTGTTGATTGACAGCATGCCCCCTTTGGTGGGCGTGCCGGGGGCATGGCTGCCAGATGGAGGCATTCCCATGGGAACGCCTACCATCTGAAGCCAGCCCCACTGACGTCAGTAGTGATGTCAGTGGGAGTGATTTTGGCTCTGATAGAGCCAAAATCACTCAAGGGCTTGCGGCAGCGAGACCCTACCGCAGGGTCTCCATCGCAAGCCCGATGGTCGCAATGGTCTTGACCATCGCGACCATCATCATGGACGCTCGCTATAGCTGTGTGTGGTAACCCACAGCTATGCGAGCGTAAGAGGCAGCTCCATTTTCATGTAGGAGGGCCCTGATTCAGAGCGAGCACTCTGGTCAGAGCGTCCGGCTCTGAATCAAGCCCTATGTTCAAACCTAGGCAAAAACCTAATCCTGGTCAAACTACAGCACCATGCCAAATAAAGGACAAAAAGACAGACACACACTTTCTCGCTTATTATATAGATAATAAAAATAAATACCTTGGTGAAGTTGGTAGTGGAATGTTTATAGTAGTGTATATATTGTAAACATCAAAGTAAAAGTAATGTCATAACATGACATGCTTTAAAAAAACTGCATTTTTTAATGTTTATTTTTAAAAAGTAGCAACTTCCACAAAAAGTTTGACGTAAGTTATTAATTGTGTTTCATAGTCATAAAAGATTGTCCCTTTCAATCTTTTCCAGATAAATTATATATAATTACCATGTGACTTTCAGGAATAAATATTGGCACACACACAATGTGCAATGCTAAAACCTTTTAAAAGGAAGAGCTGCTTTTATGTATAATAATAAAAATAAAAGCTTTTCATTATCATTAGGCAATGAGCAAAGTGTAATTTACTGTAAGAACTGCAATGGAAAGCAAATCTAAAAAGTATGTGCAATAAATGGTGCCAAGCTATGACAGACTTGGAGCCAAATATCTGCATATAGCCCAATGTGTGTAGTACACGCATCAGCGTATTTATAATAAATACAGGGTGTGAGGTGCAAACGGGTCCTTGGGACGGAGGGCCCTGCTCCACACACCATTCACCCAAAGTATACTTCCCTTGCTCTGGCAAGCAGGTCCCTCTCCTCCTCCTCGGTATCATCTTCCCAGTGGTATTTGGTAATATGCCACTGCGCAGTGAAAGCAAAGACAAAGGCACTGTGCCAGAGTCTTTACTGTCTTGTGCGAATGCGCCATCATCCCAAATATTATTGGGAAGATGGTGCCGCGAAGGTGGGACCCACTTCACTTGCTGGAGCAAGGTAAGATTCGTGGTTGGGGGGTCCACTACTCAGAGGGGGCACACTGCACATGGGCCCCCACAGGTGTTCATATGCCCCTGAGTAAGGACTGACCATTCAAGTTGGATGCCTCTAAGGCCTAAATCACATTTGTATTTGGTCTATAGTAACAGGAAAATATATGTACACAATGAAAATACTGTACTGGCAGTATTTATACATTCCACACATAGGCCCTGATTCAGAGCCGGATGCTCTGAATCAGGGCCCACCTCCATAATTATGGAGCGTCCTCCTGGACGCTCGTATAGCTGTGGGTCACCACCCACAGCCTATACGAGCGTGCATGTTGATGGTCGCGATGATCTTGACCATCGCGACCATCGCCACTGCGAGCCGAAGCCTGCGGTTGAGTTTCTGAACCGCAAGGCCCGGAGTGATTTTGGCTCTATCAGAGCCAAAATCACTCCCACTGACATCACTAGATTCATCGCGATGTTGGGTCGGGGAAGGCTCGTTATCACGCCTTAAACAGGGTGTTTAGGCGCGATAATGGGCATTCCCCGACCTAACTTCCCGGCGCGAGGCTGTTTTCCAGGCGCGAAGGGCAGAAAACAGCCTCGCGTCGGGACTTTTGTCGGATTTCTTCTCTCATCCCCGGGGGGATGAGAGACTAAATCATTAGTCGGACTTGGCAGCGCGGTGTATTGAATAGCTCCGGGAGCTCACTCCCGGAGCTATTTACATCGTGTTGAATAGAATCGTGACCAATGAATATAGAATACATGTTTGGGTAATTCCGTATGAGAAAGACTTAGTAAATCAGGTTACCTTTTTTCATAAAATGATTTGCACTTGGCAAATTCATCTCATTTACTCTTTAGAGGTGAAAATCTTAACTATTCAATGACAATACAAACCTTTTATATCCCGGACTATACATGTGTCATGTCAGCATCCACTGTGACTGCAGGAACAGCATTTTAAATGTTTTTTTTTTTTTAACTGCAATGCTTGGTACCCTAGTATTGGTAGTCACTGGATGGAATTAAGGGGTTAATTCAATTAGGAGTGAGTTGGGTCCTATGAGCTGTTTCCACAGTGAATTTGCAACACGTTTTACAGTTTGTGATTCAATTCCAAACTTGTTTTGCATTTTCCCAGTAAATACGCGTTTTCTTGTGTATACCCCCCTGAGCACAAGGTAAGGTGTTAGACTGACAATTAAATAATCCAATCGGTCATTGCAGTGATGCCTGTGCTCTACCTGTCATTGCAGTGATGCTTGTGCTCAACCGGTCATTGCAGTGATGCCTGTGCTCAACCGGTCATTGCAGTGATGCCTGTGCTCAACCGGTCATTGCAGTGATGCCTGTGCTCAACCGGTCATTGCAGTGATGCCTGTGCTCAACCGGTCATTGCAGTGATGCCTGTGCTCAACCGGTCATTGCAGTGATGCCTGTGCTCAACCGGTCATTGCAGTGATGCCTGTGCTCAACCGGTCATTGCAGTGATGCCTGTGGCACATTGCTTTAAATTGATTGTCCCCAAAATTCATAGTGAAATAACACCTATACATGGTGATTTTCACATTTACACAAATGCGTTCACAGTGCTCTGAGTGCTCAGCAATATAATACCACACTAAATTTCTACATGTGCCATAATTAGTAAAAAATTCCATCAGGTTTCACAGAATTTATTACCTGCTTTTTGTTTTCTCCAAATCGGAAGCAAGATAAAATAAATAGTAGCTCAGCACTGTATATTAACAAAAGCAGAGTAATTTATCCAATAAGAATTGTAACATCCTAGAAACCAATTGGTTACTTTCTAAAGTTGATTTTATTATCTTTGCATTACATTCATGTACACTATTGTACAACAAACGTGGCAAAAATTTGTTCAACAGTAACCTTAACATAAAGAAGAATAAGCATTATTTAAAATATGTTCTACTGGGTTGTGCATTACTGTAGTTTTATATTTCATTGTTTTGCATATAGCTGGTATCTTTAACTTTAACTAAACTCCCGTCTGGAGGCACGCCCATCTTTAACTTTAACTTTCAACTAAAATGTATTAATTTGTTTGACTGCAGTATACATGTACACATGCCAAATATGCATATCTTACCATGCATTTATATTCTACAGCAAAAAGAAACACAACGTAAAGAGGCTATGTAGCCTGTATATCTCTGTAGATGCTCAAATTAAAAGCAACAGGGCCATTAAGCCGTCAGATCATGGAATCGGCAGAGGTGGAATTAGACAATATCTTGGCTTTATTTCTTTCTTTACTGTTTGAACTGGTATAGCCCTGAATAGAGCTATTCCCTGACTTGAAAGAATTGGTTATTATAGCTAATGGAATTAATCTGTGCATGTGCCAAAAAGAGTGAGAGAAGCAAGGAAGGCTGGGAGAAAAAGGAGAAGTGAGCGAATAGAAGATGATGGAAGCACTAAGCTTGGGAGGCAGTGAATTAGAGGTAAAAATGCCTTAGCACAAAAGAAATGCATTATTAAAGAGAACAATGTCAGACACATTTTATAGAGAATAGTGTGACATGAACACTGCAACTCTAAATGCTGTGTAGTGTGCCATGCCATTATCATATGGTATACTCAAATGAATTGACATGCACACATGCACCTAGGTGCTTTAAATCTAAACTGCTGAGAAACAAAACTTTTTTTTCCTTTTTTTTTTTTTTTTTAATCAAAACTTCATAGCTTTTTAGCAACACAATTTACAAATAGACACGACCATAGAGAGCCTGCAGACATCGCAGCCACAGATTTCAAATATCTCCAGTCATGGCCAGGACTAATGTCCACAGTATTTTGTCCCTTTGAGTCCAGAAAATGCCTTTTCATAGCATGGGAGCAAATAATATGCATGTACAATCTGGACAGGGAACGTGGTCATGAAAAAACTGATAATACCAGAAAAAAACAAGGATCACGTACAGTGTTATCCAAGTTTTGTGGCTTTGTAACAGACATTCATGGTCTGTCTCACTACCCTCTACCACTACCCAGACACATCCTATCTCCCAAATCGAACCCATTAGGAGATTCATGCCAATTTTTCCAGATCAGTTTGAAGTTTAGCAGACCATTTCTCTTAGTATATATAAATCTTTCATGGAAAACAGTGTCATTCATTACATGTTTAGCACATGGCCGCGGCGGCCATTTTCCAGGCAATTTTACAGCACTGATACCAGCGCCGACGTGGGACTCTGGAAAGGTAAGTATAATTATGGGTGCAGGGTGTGCGGTGGGGGCCCTCCATGGACCCAGGGGCCATTATAAATATTTCCCTGGCTGCTGCGTCCACCTCTATGTATACTGCATACATCTCTGGATCAGGCCCAATGTACATAAACAGGAAAAGTTTTAACAGTAAGCACAGACAGCTAGTAGTCACTTCCCTCCAGACACTCTAAGGATGGCTGGATAACAAACAAGCTTTTTTAATTATGCGGTGTGGCCACCACCAACATGGTATGTATTGGGGCTTAATTTTATTCCTGTATGTCATGTGTGGTGCCCCCACATCCTGGAGCCCCAGGTTGCAGCCTAATTAGCCTAATGGTTGATCATGCCAATAAAACCGGGAAATTACATCGCAAAGTACACTATATATACAGGGACATCTGTATCTACTCCTACTATAAAATAAATGTATGTCTATATAGCCATTATATTTTTATTACATTTTACAACAGTTACCCCTTGTACTTGTTGTCTTTTTTTGTGAGTCAAAAATTATCCACACGCTATAGAATTTATTTCAATCAACTTTCAGAAAAGACAAATACATTATTTTTCGACATAGAGCCGTATTCAATTTGAGCGGACCCGCGATACTTTTTCGCCTCCCGGACTTTTCGCCTACTTCGGCGGAAAAGTATCACGTGCGTGCCCGCGTATCACCATATTCAATTTGAAAGTAGGTGAAAACGGGACCAGGTGAAACTTACACAAGCGGAAAGTACTGTCAGATTTGGGGAAATCAGCCTGATACCCCCAAAAGATGCTCTAACATGGGGGTTAGCTATGGTATCCCCCGATTTGGCTTGCTGAAGGTATTTGGTGTTTTTAAATGGGCTCAATAGCTGCTAAATAGCATTTTTGTATAAGTGGTGCAGAATAGTATTCTGAAGGTTTTTTTGCAGAAAATAACTTACCCTAGCAAATTTGGGGTACTTGAAAATGGGGGTCAGCATATTTTAAAGTTGCTAAAGTTAAGTTTAAAAAAACATGAAAAATCCACCTTCCGCAAGCCCCTGCAATGAAAAAAACACTTGGGGCATACTTGGGGACCCCCCCCCCCCGAGTCAAGTTTACTAGTTTTTATCTTTGTTCCCCAACATTTTTTTTTTGCCCCCAAATTCAAAGTGATTTTTTTTGGGGTGTTAAGTGTTTTTTTAGAAAAAATGTGTCAGTTTACCTTTGGGGGACTGTCTGAAGGCTGCATGGGGGTTCCCGCAACGTTGCACCCCAAAACCCCAATTCAGCACTTATTTCCGCCTGCTATTCATAGGCGAAACTTTTCCACCTATTACATTGCATTGACTTTCTGCCTAGGTGGAAAGTCTTTCAAATTGATTGATTCTGCCAAAAACACGTGAAAACAGCTTTTCGCCTCAAATTGAATACGGGCCATAATCTCCCTGCTTTTCAATACTTTGTCCATCTGTCAACAAGCTTTCGTATTCTCTCATTAAAAAATGTTTAAAGGGGCACATCCACGTTCAATCGTTTCACAGCAGACTGTGAAACGATTGAACAATTACGACATTGTAATCGTGCAGTCGTTTCACAGTCTGTGCTGTGCCTACACTGAACGATCAGTCATTCAGTGTAGGTACCCTCCCTCATCCCTGAACATGGGCAATGTGTCGTTATCAGCAGATTGACAAGCATGTTCAGGTGACGATAGATGTCAAAAACAAACATCGGTAGTGCGCATCGCTGGTCGTTTTCAACATTTTCATGGCCGATTTGTTAACGATTAATGAATAACGATATCGTTCAATCGCTCATGTTAATTGGGTAGTGGATACCTGTCTTTAGGCTGAGCTGTGAGCCACACATGCACCGCTGTCTTCACTTCTTCGTCAGATGTGAATCTTTGTCCTCTTAGGGCTCCTTTCAGTCCAACAGGGCAAGATCAGGACAATAGGGAGGATGCTTTAACACCTCAGAATGAAGTTTTTGGAGAGGTGTCGACAGTATGAACAGCGGTGTGCAGACATGCATGGTCATGCAACAACACAACACCCTTGGATAGCAGTTCTCTGTTTTGTTTGAATTTTAAGCGTCAGCTCTTTAGTGAGCATCTCACTGTAATGAGCACTGTTGATTGTTGAACCTTTTTCCTGATAATGTTCCAATACTGGCCTTTGAGAATCCCAGAAAACTGTAAGCATCAATTTTCCAAATAATTGTTGACTCTTGAACTTTTTCTTGGTTGGCGATTGAGGATGTCCACTCTGCTGTTTGCTCTCAGGTTCATAGTGATGAATCCATATCTCGGCACCAGTATTGATTCTTTTTAAGAAACTTTCATCTTCCTTAGAGTATCAGTCCAAATTTTGTTTGCAGATGTCCAAACGCTTCTGTTTGTGCTCTTTGTGAGTTGTTTCAGTGCCCATCTCATACAATCCTTTTGAAACCTAAAGGTGCCCATCCAATAGACGATTAAGTTGAACGATAATGATCGTTTAATCGTTCATAAATCGTTTGCAAATTGTTTGCAAAAATGTCTAAAATGACCAGCGATGCACGTGCCTGCTGGTTGTTTAGACATCTATTATCGTGCAAACATGCTGGTCAACCTGACGATAACATCAGGTTGAGCATGTTTGCAGATGATTGATGAACCTGCACTGAATGACTGCTAGTTCAGTGCAGGCTCATCACAGACTGACAAACGACTGCACGATTACAATGTCGTAATCATGCAGTCGTTTTCATGTCTGCTAGTGGATGGGCACCTTAAGTCTGTCATGGATTATTGTATAGGCAGAGCCATAGCTGATTTGCAAAAGATTTGCAACATAATTCTCTGTCACTCGTCTATCCAACGAATCAGTTCCGGTGCACGCTCAATGTTCTCATCAGTCGTGGATGTGGATGGGCGTCCGGCTCCTTCTTCATGGCTGACACTTGTGCGAACTTCTTTGAACTTCTCTATCCATTCACACAGACTTCTTCGCAACGAAACCCTTTCTCCATACTGTGCACAAATTCTCTGATAAATATCGGCACCAGATACACCCTCAGACTGCTGCACGTTGCTCTTTTTTCCTGCAAATCACAAGTGGGGCAGCCATTTATTCTTGCACTGTAGTCATAAATAAACTGACATAACACGTTCAATCCTGCACAGCAGTGACTGGGGAGACAGCTATGTAGTACGGAAAGCGTTGATAAGACAGTGCGGCCAACAAAGTTTTAATATAACTGGGGTGCGGATTATTTTTGACTCCTCGTCCTAGATACATAGCTGAGATTAATTTGCCCAGGAATGACTTGCACTTGAAACTGACACAAAATATAAGAACTCATTTACATTTTGAGGTCTTACTTGCCTTGAAGGTCCTACAAATGACAAAGTATCCAACCTAGCAGGGAAAATATCTATCGTTTGTGTATGCTCCACAATAGAATGGAAACTAATGGTGAGTGCCTGATCCCTTAAAGGGGCCCATAAATCAACGACTGATTGCCGCAATTGCCCGTTCTGCTAACGGCGGGGTTGGGGAATCAGGGAAATTCAACATGTTAAAAAAAAAATGGTCGGAATCGACCCATACATCTACAAATCACGTAGATGTATGGACACCTTAACTTTTTCAGTATAACAATGTATATGTATGTTAACCAATTTGCTATTTAGCTGTATATGCTCAATTTCTTTATTAAAACATCATGTTTAAGGAGTATGTTATGATACATATGCTCATAAAGTGCTGAATTTTTTCACAAATACTACATGGTTACAGGATACAGTATATTCCTTTTTGCTGGGTTTAGCAAAGTTTATCTAGCTGCAATTAATTTGAAAAACATTGATGTCTAAATTGCCTCAAAGCCAGGACAGGTTTTACAAAACACTTGAGGCTGGGGATATTTATTTGAACAATATTTTCAAACCCCCATTGACCCTAGGTCAACTTTCCTGTGTGACTGGATCATTCGGCCCACCAATAACCTCTGCCATCTGGCTGGACCAATATGCAATATGTAGCACCTATGCTTGTGTATCAACACCTAGTTCCCTATAGATTGTAAGCTTGCGAGCAGGGCCCTCTTACCTTTATGTCTGTCTGTTACTACCCAGTTTGGTTCTATTAATGTTATTTCCATTTGTAAAGCGCAATGGAATATACTGCACTATATAAGAAACTGTTTATAATAATAATAATAATAGTTGTGTGCGAGTTGGCCCTCCCTCTGCAGTAAACATAAATTAAATTTATAAACTGATTTTCCATCATGTCTTTACACTATGCTGTAAGAGCTCATAGAAGACACTGCAATCGTATTAATTAGCGAAATATCTTCTAATGTACTGGGTTAAAGTTGTAAATGTTCTGCAGATCTCTTAAAAAATGCACAAAGATTGCCCCCCTCCCCCTCCCTCATTAATTCCCATTCAGATTTTGGAAGACACTGTGTACTTATTTGGGCTTTCCTGCACTCCACATGTACGTTATAGCTTTTCAGTTTCCTCATATGCTGGAGAGTGGTTAAATATTAATGGAATCGAGGTTTTGAGATCAGGCATGTTTGGCCCTTACACAAGCCTGGAGGGCTCCTTATGGGCTATAATGTGACAACTTAATTGTTCATACTCTACAAAGAAACCTGGTAGTTCTCATGCAATTACTGCATTCACTTACAAAGCATATTTACAGTGACTCATGTAGTAGGAAAACCAAATCTTGTCACGGTTTCTGAATATCTTTAGTTGTGGGTGTGTGTGACCTGTGCAGTTGCATAACTGGCCTACATTTCTGCTGGTTTTTTTTAGGAACACTGTTGTGTTGATTGGCAAATTCAATAATCTAAGGATTAAATGGAAGAAGAAATGGCAGAAGACATTTCTGTCACCTAACATGAAAAGCCAATTCTTAGCTTTTATTAATAAAATACTTTAAATAAAAGTGTGTTAACAAGTATTTGTCATGCTCCATGATAATCTGTTTTTATTGATCATAACAAATATTGTCAGTTGTCTGTAGTAGTATCTGCTCTGTTACAAACAGTTGGTTGGCATAGCACTGCGTGACTGCTATTTCCTCTGCAAACTCTCCCATTCCCACTTAGAGCCGTATTCAATTAGAGCGGATCTACGATACTTTTTCGCCTCCCAGACTTTTCGCCTACATCGCGTGTTTTGTAGGTGGAAAAGTATCGCAGCCGTGCCCGCTTTACCCCGTATTCAATATGGAAGTACGCGAAAACGGGACCTGGCGAAACTTGAACAGGCGTAAAGTCCTGTCAGATTTGGGGAATCAGCCTGACACCCCCCCAAAAGATGTTCTGACATGGAGGTTCACTATGGTACCCCCTGATTTTAGTTTGCTGAAGGATTTGGTGTTTGTAAACTGGCTCAATAGCTGCTAAATAGCGTTTTTGTATAAGTGGTGAAGAATAGTGTTCAGGAGTATTTTTTCCAGAAAATAACTTATCCCAGCAAATTTGGGGTACTTGAAAATGGGGGCCAGCATATTTAAAAGTTGCTAAAGTTAAGTTGAAAAATCCACCTTCCGCAAGCCCCTGCAATCAAAAAAATACCTGGGCATACTTGGGGACCCCCCCAGAGTCAAGTTCGCTAGTTTTTATCTTTGTCCCCAACGTTTTAATTTTTTCGCCCCCAAATTCAAAGTCATTTTTTTGGGGTGTCCTTAAATGTTTTTTTTTTTTTAAATTTGACACAGTTTACCTTTGGTGGAACTGTTTGAAGGCTACACGGGGGTTCCCACGATGTTGCACCCCAAAACCCTAATTCTGCACTTTTTTTCCGCCTGCTATTCATAGGCGAAACTTTTTCGCCTATTACATTGCATTGACTTTCCGCCTAGGCGGAAAGTCTTTCTAATTGAATACGGAGTAAAATCCAAACAGGCGAAAATGACGTAATTGGCGAGAAGTTTTCGCCAAAAACACGTGAAAACGGCTTTTCGCTTCAAATGGAATACGGGCCTTAATCTCTAACAAAATGGCTGCTATATACCGCTCATACCTTTCAAATGAAGTCTAATTGTAGAACATTTGAATCCCATGAACTTACACGTTAACAAGCACTTTCCCGCATACTGCTGTATATCATGTTATATGTGAGTAAATATAATGACATAATGTTATGACTATGTTATACAGGATGGGCTAGCTTTCAATCCGTCTTTGAATGTCTGTAAAGAAACTTGTCTGCCAATGTTTAGGGTGTAGAAATTTCCAAAGTGTGGTAGCTCTATAGCAAAAGGTTCATGATCCAAATGATTTTAAGTGTACTGGCCTATGGTTCTGTTTAGTTTCAGGGTAACCCTAATTTAGAATTTTTGAAAAGTCAGGACAAGCTTAAGACAAATCCTCCACTTCACAGGCAGCCTGTGTGCCAAGCAATCACTAGTGTATTATTGCAATCATTGCAACTCTTTGTACACTACATCATGGTAGAGAAGATAATGCTAATTTTATTTCATGTGGTGGAAGAAAGGATTAAACAAAAACTTACATAAAACTATTTTAATACAAATGACCTTGTACTACACACAGTTTATGCCCAAGTTTTAAGTTTGGTATATTTATATCACCAAGTTCTAGCCCAGCTCTTATTGTTCCCATCCTATCAGCTATGCTCCCCTAACCACATGTACATTTTTAGAATCAGGCAGGCTAGGTTAAATTATATACGCTAGGTCATCTGCATAATAGAATGTGTTGGTGTGTGACACTTTCCAGTGGCAGCCTGTTACTATAATAATAGTATGGGATAAAAGTGAGCCCTGTAGCACATAAGGCAGTGGCAATTGGTTATAGTAATATTTCCTTAATGAGACATGTTTCTTTTTTGTTTTTCCTGTTAAGTATTTGAACCTGCTGAAAACTTCCGGACTACAAATCTGGTAGGATGAGGGTGTAACACACCCTCATCACAGAGTCATTCAGTATGTCTACCTGTTCTGGATCAGGCCCTGAATGGCATTTGTCCTAAATGTCACTGTTTTACTTGGTTTGATATCCCTTTTTGGTAACCTGGGTCCAGTGAAATTAACTTAGTCCCCTGGCACCATAATTGGTCTAACAGTGCCCATCCACTAGCAGACCAAAAAACGACTGCACGATTACGACATTGTAACCATGCAGTCGTTTCACAGTCTGTGATGTGCCTACACTGAACGGTCAGTCATTCAATGTAGGCACATCACTCATCCACTAACACATGCTCAACCTGATGTTATCGTCAGGTTGACCAGCTTGTTCGGCCGATGATTGATGTCAGAAACGACCAGCGGGAGTGCGCATCGCTGGTCGTTTCCGACATTAGTGTGCATGATTCATGAGCGATTGAATGATATCATTATCGTTCAATCGCTCATAGAAATCGGCAAGTGGATGTGGGCCTTAAATATCAGATTAACAGACCAGTAACTGTAAAAGCTGAAGTTATGTTTTTTTTCATCAAAGCACTCGAAAGCTAGCATAAGCATGAGTGGAGAAAGGCACCCTGTTTTATTTATTGTAGCAGTACTGGTTAGAACTGGCTTTTGGTTGCAGTCACATTATTGGTTATTGTATTGATTCAATCAAATTTGACAGCCTATCAGGGACCTGTGTAGGCGGGCTCTTGTTAGGGATATTAGGGCAATGGGAGGAGTCGGCTTCCTCTTTTCCAGTTCTCGTCAGTGGACCCCGTATTTGGTGGAAAGCAGTGCTCCTCGGCGGCTCAATTTAGTGCAGCTGATCTTGGCTAGCATCCCTCCTTTGAGAGAGGCGAGTCGGTGGCTGCCTTGGGGAGGACCAGGTCTCCATCTTATGGAGAGATCAGCACTGTGCTAGATTAAGGGGAGATGGTACTACCCGAGATAGCTTGAACTTGGGGGTGGAATCTCCACACCCATCTAAGTAATACATTCTTCATAATGGCTGTAGCCGAGTTAGCACTGCTTTTTCGCTACCATGCTCAAATCAATTACAGATCAATTACAATCCAATTAAATAAATTTGTCTGCAACCTCTTTTTTGCAAATCTATTCAGTTGTACATTGGTTAAGTTTAAGTTAAGTATGGTGAAAACAATAAAACTATGGGTGACTTATTTAAATTTTAACGCTGCAAATATCCTTTCTACTCATACAAAGTGAATTGTGATTTGAAATGTTATCAAATTGTGAATGTAATTGATATCTATTTCCTATTAATTAATGAGTTAAGCTGGCCACACATCTAAAGATTATCTGTCCAACCATCCAACTAGTTGATTGGTTGCAATGAAAATCTGGTAAGGTATGAAAGCAAATGACAATCTGCAATTTGCTCCCAAATGCCGGAAAATGGACAAAAACTGTTGTTTGAACAAATTGTTTGGATCAAACATTTAACAAACTTGTCTGACGATCATTTTCATCTGTTTTCTGGCATTTAGAAGCAAATTGCTGATCAACATTTACTCCCATACGTTACCAGATTTTCATTCCAACCAATCAACTAGTTGGCTGGTTGGACAGATAATCTTTAGATGTGTGGCCAGCTTTAGTCACACTGCACGATTGCATGCATTTATATAACTCTTGGTACTAGTCACCACTTGCCGAATACTTTTTAAGTTCTGGAGCTGTTGTTCAGTCTGTAGCTCTTATTTTATAGAATAACTTTTTACAATATTGTTGTTTAACTATGAAAACTAAACTGTATATTTACATTATCTGATCAGTAAAAAGCTTGTAAAGTAGCAGAAAATGTAGCTTGTCACATTTGATAGAACTGTAACAAGAATGTGACAGACGCACAACTCAGGCAGACACAGATAACAAATGCAGACAACGCACAATGCTTGCACAGCTACATGGTAGTCTATCTTTTCTTTAAGAGGAAATGTCAGTAAAATGCCAAAAGTTCCACCTCTGCAAGCTCATTAAAGACAGAGGACACAAAATGTCAGGAGCAGAAAATGAGTCGGATACCTGGGGGGGATATTCTGGATCACAGAACCATGGCAAATTTATCTGCACTAAGTGATATTTCAGGAGGAAGTTTCTGACACTTTGTAATGATAAATCATACTCTTATTATAACTTAAAATGGAAAATGTGGAAATCTCTCCAACACTCCAATCAAGCTGCTATATTTTAATGAATATTTTACTTTTAATTGTTGCACTTTTTCATGAACAGAAAAGATTTTATGTGGAAAAGGAAATGTATTTTTAATAACCAATTACTTTCTAGTAATTAACTTGTAATGTAATTTATACGTAAAGAAAAAATCTCCAGTTGCACTAGTGATGAACTGAAGGATAGTCACTGAAACAAAGGACTAAAATTTTTCTAGATACAGAAAGAATTAGAATTTATGAAAAATTGACCTTTTAACTTTTCTAACCATGAACAAAGTGGGAACGAAGTGCTGTTAGTGACTACACAGCTGCTGCTAGCTTGAATTGGTAACGCATTGAAGATATATTTCAAAGGCTCCCACACTCCATTACAGTCCAGGTTTTAAGGATGTCCATGCTTGAGTCAAGATGGTGAAATAACATTGACTGAGGTGCTAATTGTCACCTGTGGTCAAGCATGGCTATCCTTAATACATTGACGGCGTTTGGAAACTTATAGTATATTTCATTGCCAAGCCTAAATGTATGGATATGTTTAAAAAAAATCCTACTTCTATTGTAGCACTTAAAAATTAAACATTTTGAAACACAGAGGATGAGAGTGAGACAAATGATGAGGTCCCTAAAGGCTAGATCACATGGGCACAGTTCACATGCCAACATCAAAATCAATGTTGTCAGAAGGGAATCGGTATGACATAACGCCGGACCTAAGCCCTGTGGATGAAATGCAGACAGTGGAAGTCCGGCAGATGAAGATCCCTACAGCGCCTGGTAAGCATCTTAACCCTTCCCTCTCCCCCCCCCCTAACCCTCCTGTAGGGGTGCCTAATATTAACCTCTCCCCCTAGTG
Source organism: Taudactylus pleione (assembly GCA_031769625.1). Lineage (NCBI taxonomy): Eukaryota > Metazoa > Chordata > Amphibia > Anura > Myobatrachidae > Taudactylus > Taudactylus pleione. Next base: position 16,658,790 of record JAUIMM010000018.1, on the reverse strand, counting down.
CCTAACCCTAACCTCCCCCTGAGGGTGCCTAACCCTAACCCCCCCTTCCCCTAGCCTAGTCCTAACCCTCCAGGGGGGGTGCCTAACCCTAAGTCCCCCCGGGAGTCCCTAACCCCCCACCCCCGCGAGGCTAACAGGTCTCGACGCCCGGCTTACCTACGTTCGGTATGCGGAACGTTGAGATTTTGGCGTGGGGCTGATGATGGGCGTCGGTGTTTAGACGCCTATTATTAGTCCCATGCCGGGATGCCGGTCGGCTTCCTGACTACATACCGTAAAAAGAACTGTCAGTATTCATGATGGAATTGTGTATAGACCCTATGCAGTGGTCCCCCTTATGGCTGCATGGAGTTCATCATGTCTGATCAGCTGCAGTGTTCCAATGATGGTAAATATGCTAATGTGTATCTGTGTCTCACATGGTACTGTAGTTGAGTCTGTCACTGAATGACCAGACATCTGCCAGTGCAGACTACGGATTTACACCTGGGAGCCTGTCCAGAGGTCCTTGTGTTTACAAAATGCAAGATTTTTCAAAGGACTATGCCTTGATTTCCGGTTTGATGAGGCAGGCAAACGACTGGTTCCTAGGCAAAGTTCCCATTTTATTTCTAGCTGTTACTCCATAGTTATTTATTTTAAGAAAAAAAAAAGTCTGGTCTTCAGATAAGAAAAGCTGATTATGGTTCTCGCACATCCTTTTCATCCCATAGAAAATAAAATGGATTTGAAGTGGCACCATAGTCACTTTATAAGTACTGTTCAGTTTATATCCAATTGATTAAACACCAGATGTAGGGAAGCTAGATAAATCTTCCCTTGCACTTAAATAAATATGTCTTCAGTTGACAATGCCACAAAACAAAGATATGGATGAGGGGTTTTTTTTGCCATAAATCTTTTTGTATATTGAGCTGTCATTGTCGGTTTAGAGACCTTGATGGCACAACAGCATAGATTTATCTACTGTGTTCTGTTTTAACCTGTGTATGAGTTTTAATAGAACATCTGCAGTAGATCTGAAATTTATTGTTTAAGATCCATATTTGTTGAATAGGTTTTTTTTTTTTTATACAGTATATTGTAATACTAAATGTAGCTCTGAGGGATGCTGCAAGTGGAAAACATACTGTAGTTTAACCATTTCTAGATCTATTTATATGGGACGTTTCATGAAACATCCTCACCATGGAGGACCATTGCCATGTTATGTTTCATAATTACTCCCAGATTTATCAACAAGTGATATTCTTGTAATCCTACTAATCTTAAATAGTGCTCCAACCAATAAGCCCATTACTGTCGGTTTGAGAGTTATGAGCTGATTGGTGGAACACCATTTTAGATTAGTAACGAGCGGTAACAATATCACTTATTGATAAATCTGGGCATAAGTATCCAAAAATTCCTTCCCGTGTTTAGTTCTCTGTCTCTTGCCTGTCAGTACTCAGGGCCGGTTCTGGACATCGTGGAGCTCAGGGCGAAAGTTCACAGTTGCGCCTCCCCCCCCCCCCCACAAAAAAAACAACTTTTTGTAGATGACGTTCCTCTGCACGCGCTGAAAGCACACGCGCTTCCGGAAATGGGGCGTGTCCTTGCGGAACACCCCCAATTCATCAAACTGTGGGGCGTGCCCAGCACTTATGAAGGTGCTGGGCTTCCCCCGAGCTCTCCCCTCATGGCGAATAATTGCCATGTGCAGTAATGCGCCTTACACAGTAATGCCCCTTATAAATACATTATGCCACATGCAGTAATGCCCTGTATAACACATTATGCCACACGCAGTAATGCCCTGTATAACACATTATGCCACACGCAGTAATGCCCTGTATAACACATTATGCCACACGCAGTAATGCCTTGTATAACACATTATGCCACACGCAGTAATGGCCTTTATAAACACATTATGCCACACGCAGTAATGCCCTGTATAACACATTATGCCACACGCAGTAATGCCCTGTATAGCACATTATGCCACACACAGTAATGACCTTTATAACACATTATGCCACACGCAGTAATGCCCTGTATAACACATTATGCCACATGCAGTAAAGCCCTGTATAACACATTATGCCACACGCAGTAATGCCCCGTATAGCACATTATGCCACACACAGTAATGACCTTTATAACACATTATGCCACATGCAGTAATGGCTTTTATAACACATTATGCCACATGCAGTAATGCCCTGTATAACACATTATGCCACATGCAGTAATGCCCTGTATAGCACATTATGCCACATGCAGTAATTCCCTTTATAATACAGTATCCCCAATTCAAATTATGCCACACATTAGTTCCTTATTCATTTTGACACACAATGCCCAAATTAGTGCCCCTTATACACAAGGCCCCCACAGTACTGAGTAGTAGTGCCCCTAATACAATACCCACAGAAGTAGTGCCCACATTAGTAGTGCCCCAGTAATAATGCCCCCTATAGTGCCCCCAGTAGGAATGCCCCCTTTAGTAGTGCCCAAACTTGGATTGCCCCCATTAGTGCCCCCAGTAGGAATGCCCCCTTATAGACATGTCCCCAGTAGTAATGCCCCCTTATAGACATGCCCCCTTATAGACATGCCTCCAGTAGAAATGCACCCTTATAGACATGCTCCCAGTAGTAATGCCCCCCTACAGACATGCCCCCAGTAGTAATGCCTCCTTATAGACATGCCCCCAGTAGTAATGCCCCCTTATAGACATGCCCCCAGTAGTAATGCCCCTATAGATATGCCCCCGTAGTAATGCCCCTTATAGACATGCTCCCAGTAGTAATGCCTCTTATAGACATGCCCCCTTATAGACATCCCCCAGTAAAAATGCACCCTTATAGACATGCTCCCAGTAGTAATGCCCCCCTACAGACATGCCCCCAGTAGTAATGCCCCCTTATAGACATGCCCCTATAGATATGCCCCCGTAGTAATGCCCCTTATAGACATGCTCCCAGTAGTAATGCCCCCCTATAGGCATGTCCCCAGTAGTAATGCCTCTTATAGACATGCCCCCAGTAGTAATGCTGCCTTATAAGCATGCCCCCAGTAGTAATGCCCCCTTATAGACATGCCCCTAGTAGTAATGCCCCCATACCTCCCTTCTGAAAAATAAAAAATCCAAACACAATACTTACCTTAGGCCCCGCTCCTGCGTCCGCTGCCGTCCGGTCCGACCACGGCTCCACCACGGATCTATGAGAGAGACGTCATGACATCCCTCCCATAGTGCTCTCTTCTGGAGCCGGAGCTCTGGAGTGAGCTCCAGCTCCACGGATCTATGGGAGAGACGTCATGATTTCATGACGTCCATCCCATAGTGCTCTATATGGGAGCCGGAGCTCTGGAGTAAGCTTCGGCTGCCTTTGCAGGGAGGGAGCCGGGTGCCCGGGGGGGACCGGCGCTGTATTTTTTATTTTTTTTATTATGGGATCTTTTTTTTTTTTTTTTACCTTCTGGGGACTCAGTGGTGCCCTCTAGGTGCCGGCTCCCCGGGCGACTGCCCTGTTAGCCCACCCCTAGAACCGCCACTGTCAGTACTGGAAAGCAACAGAGAAAATAAAATTATTAGCTTGTTTTGTTATAAAATCTTTACTAGCATTTATTGCTAAGATTGTAAATATTTGTAAATTAAAATCTTAAACTATATAAAATTATCAAATTTCTTACCAGTTTGTTGGTTTTAATTTTTCTACAGATTTGTACCATATCTCCAATATAACTGTAGATTTTTGTGTCATACAGGTTGAGTCTCCCATATCCAAAATGCTTGGGACCAGGGGTTTTTTGGATAACGGAATATTCCGTATTTTGGAATAATTGCATATCATAATGAGATATCTTGGGAATCGGACCCCAATATACACAGAGCCTGCAGGTCATTTATACGATATATTTAATAATGTTCTGGCTCAAACCAAGTTTGTGTACAGAAATGAAAATCATTTATGTTTCATATACACCTTATACACACAGCCTGAAGGTAATTTTATACAATATTTTTAATAATTTGTGCCTTAAACGTAGTTTGTGTACATTGAACCATCAAAAATCAAAGGTTTAATTATCTCAGTCATGCCAAAAAAAAAATCCATATTTCTATATATTCCGTATTTCAGAATATTTGGATATGGGAGACTCAACCTGTATCTGTTAATATTTATACATAAGAACCATCAATAAGAATGTCAAACAGGGCTAATATGTTGGACCAGGGACAGAATAAAGGCCACATGGATCTGGATCTGAAAATGATGAAGGTCCTATTGTTAGAAGCAGAGGAGCTGTGGGCATGTACACCCCCTACACTGTTAGCCCCATGTCCCCCTAAATATGCAAAAGTATAAAAATTGCAACATTTACTGAGGAATATAGAAATACAATTGTAATACTTATGATGTATGGCCAACCATGTGGCCATCTGGTGGCTGGTCATCATTATGCTGCCATGATATGCCTATTTTAATGAGGCCTGTAGCTGTAGATCCATCCTCCCCAATCTTAATCTGGCCCTGTTTGGACAACTTTCTTCTCCAGTTATATATATTTTGCATACTGCTCACATTGAATACCTTTATAACAAATGTTTTTGTCACATCTAAGTGATACAAGCAGACTAGCTCTGTGACACATACTGGTCGGCAACACTGAGTGGTCATGGTATTCCACCATCAAAAGCAAATCTCCTCTAAAGAAGTAATAGTAAAGCCGGGTACACACTACACGATGTGTGCACCCAGTTGATGGCAGATGCAACGGATGACCTATTGTGTGCTCCAGGCACACCACGCAATTTAACGAATGATCTCACAATGTATTGTTCCCCTGCCGCATCCAAATGCATGGGATCGTCAGTCAATTCTTCAGATTGAGCAGCATCAATGGCAGATATGAAGACTCGACTGGTGGCGCCATGGGAGCGCGTATAGTGCGTACACACTGGATGATTTGAACAATTTGTCACTATCTGTTGGAAAATGACAAATCATCTAGTGTGTACCAAGCTTTAGAGTGCCCAAAGGATTTACTGTAGCTATGGAATGTCACTACAAGTTTTGTGTGCAGACTTCACAACTTAGTGTTGGTGGCATAGCCTACTGTATAGTAAAATGTCAGTAATACAATAACTGGCAAGTACATTTACATTGCTTTTCACATTCACCACAAAAATAATGAGCTGACTTCACATAATTTTTAAAGGCAGTGCTATTTTTCTCGAAAAAGTACAAGTGCACAACTCCAACATTACTAATTATATATAATACATTTTGCAATAGAATTTTTCAATAAATAGAGATTTTAGCATAATCATGGCCATGGTTATGGGCCTACCAACTGCGTCCAGGTAACCTCTTACGGTAGGTCCCTAACATACTGGGGTTGAAATCCAGTCTGAATATATATAATGGGAGTGCTTACCTGTTGAGACTATTGTTGCAGACATAAAAAGAAAAAGTACAAGTGCACAACTCCAACATTACTAATTATATTTAATTAATTTTGCAATAACATTTTGCAATAAATAGAGGTTTTAGCATAATCTAGAAAATAGGTTCAGGAACTCGTGGGTGGAGGTGGGAGGAGCTGCAGATAATGTGGGTGGAACTACAGCGGAAGTAGGGCATAAATTGGTGCATCAACCAATTTTTTTTTAAATGATTGATAACATTATTCACGCTGTGTGATATGGATGGGCTGGGGGTCAGAGGCACACATGGCAATGGAATGGTCAGAGGCACACAGGGCTATTTGGTGGGGGGTCAGAGGCACACTTGGTTAAAGCATGGAATGCACCTACCACACAATGCTGTACAGCAGCACTCAAGCGCAATGTTGTCCAGTAACACTCACACTGGGGCTATGCAGTCGCCACACATGCAGTGCAGTAACATTCATACTCATGTAGCCTTGAAGGAGTGTCCAAGCTTTTGCTATGCATGACAGTAAGAGCCCATGTGTCAGAACCTCTCCCCTTTCTGGTAGCCCGGTACACCTGATACTAATCGGGGATTCATTGCAGCTGCACATTCACCTGAAACCCCCTCCATGCCGACACCACTTCCAGTCCCAATACAGCAACACCTGCTCTGCTGGGTCCCGAGATACCTGCAGCAGCGGCAGGTTCCAGAGTGTGCGCCCATCACAGCTCACTTGTGAATCGGCCCACTTGGTCTGTTTAAGCCCCTGAGGGGAGTATGAGCCCCCAGTCCACCCCTGACATTTGGTAGTGGATAGATCCCTGTCAGTATTTGTACCCTGACGTCGTCAGTTACTGTTCAACATCATTCCCTACTATCCACGTGTGCATAGAGGGAGAATATAAAATTTTGTCATGCAAAGCGAGCCACCGCGCCCGAAGCATGGCGAGCGAACAGATTTCTTCTTTTGGTGGCCTTTATGGGCATGGAACTGCACTTCCGCCCTCACTCCACGTCACTTCCAGGTACAAATATTGAAGGGGATCTATACACTACCCTGACGTTTTGTCCACATCTTGCAGCAGCCATCTTGCGGAATCTGGCAGGCTGCTCATGGTCCTGACAGGTTCCGCCTCCTGTTAGGACCCTTACCATCCAGCCAGATAGTACAGGATGGACGCAGCTTGAGTGAGTGTTACTGGAGTCGGGGGCGTGCAGGTGGCGGCCAAATGCTATAATATCCCCCAGCACAAGCTGCACTTTTCTATGCAACATGGAGAAAAAAAATAAGACTTATTGTGCAGTTCGGGACCGCAGTTCCAGATGATGTCCTTTTCCACACAAACTTTGGGAACGGCGTTTTGGAGCATTTAGTGTTAAAGGAGGGGAAAACTTATATTTTCTTAAAGCCACCCTGAATATTTGTTTACCTTTACAAAGGTTTTCGTTTAGATGAAATTTTCATAGTCTAGGGAACATTGTTCCACGAAATAGAGTTTGAAAAACTACATCTGTGGTGTTCTGTGATGTTAAAAAAAAATATATATATTTTACAGATGCTGAATCCTTTAGGAAAAGTAAAATATAATTAACACAGACAAATCCTGCACCTGGTTGACCTTCAACAATATTTCTACAGCCTTGGAAGTTTCAAGTGTGTTCTCCAAATTCAGAGAATTTTATTGTCCAGGCAGTTTAGATTTCAGTATGTATTTTACCTTGGTTATGTTCGCTCATTTTGTGGAGACGTGTGAAGCTCATGGATAAAAGGCACTGCATAAGTGTATCACCTCCACCCACTCACTGTAGTGTCCATGCATATGAAGTCTGCCTAAGCTTTCTTGATGAGGTTTGTATCAAACATTCTCCATCTGTAGATCCAACAGTGTCCAAAACATAGACCTCAGTTTGGCTGATGTCACATAACCTATGGCAATGACAATAAATCTACCTGGTCTATGGAAAATGCTGAATGTGAAGAAATGGTCTAAATAATGGCTCTACCCAAAACTAAAAATATAGTTTGTTTTTATTATTATTTTATGAGCCTCTAGCTTGTTAGACAGGCCATATAGGGGATTATTATTAATTTGGACCTAAATAAGTATTTTTATACTGTACATGTGCATGCGAATAACTGTCTCCATGTTAAGAGTTTTGCAAATCCTTGATGGGCATTCTTGAGAAGCAGAACAGTGGGAGGGGATGTAGTTTAAATCCCAGCGGTTAGAATGCCAGTGGTGGATTTCCGACACCAGTAAGAATCTCGGCGACAGCATCCTGACCATAACTAGCGAGGTAATGGTTAGGCACTAGGGGGTGGGTTATGGTTAGGTACTAAGGGGAAGGGCTAGGTTGCGGGGAGGGGGGTTAGGTTTAGACTGCAGGGAGGGTATTTTTAGGGGTAGGGTTAGCATACTTACCGACAGGTGTCGGGATGCCGGTGTTAGGATTGTGACTGCCGTTATCCTGAGCGCCAGCATTCTGTACCCAGCCCCAGTGGGAGTGTAGGCTAATTTGTTAGTCAAGACGCATTTGTGTAAGTGCTCGTCAGTGGATACGTGGACACCGTTCCAGAGGCACTGCTGATGATTATGATCAAAGTTAGTTATAAGTATTGCATTTCCTGTCATCCAGAGCCAGCTGTGACCTACAGTGGCACATAGAAAAAGGCTTTTAAAGAAAACACTAACAGTGAAATAATTAATATAAGTTTAGCTATTCCCTCTTTACCATTTTATTATTATTGGTGACGGTGATATGTGTTAGATACACATTAAATGATCTTTTTCCAGTCTCCAAATGCCACTGATTTTTTGTATTTATCTCTTAACTATGGAGGGCACTGGAGCACCGACCCATCAGGATAGCAGAGTGCCGGTCCAGTGGATGTGTATGTGTGTATATACACTGCTCAAAACAATACATGGAACACGTAAACAACACAATGTAACTCCAAGTCATTTTCACTTCTGTGAAATCAAACTGTCCACTTAGGAAGCAACATTGATTGACAATCAATTTCACATGCTGTTGTGCAAATGGAATAGACAACAGGTGGAAATGATAGGCAATTAGCAAGACACCCCCAATAAAGGAGTGGTTCTGCAGGTGGTGACCACAGACCACGTCTCAGTTCCTATGCTTTTTGGCTGATGTTTTGGTCACTTTTGAATGTTGACGGTGCTTTCACTCTAGTGGTAGCATGAGACGGAGTCTACAACCCACACAAGTGGCTCAGGTAGTGCAACTCATCCAGGATGGCACATCAATGGGAGCTGTGGCAAGAAGGTTTGCTGTGTCTGTCAGCGTAGTGTCCAGAGCACGGAGGCGCTACCAAGAGACAGGCCAGTACATCAGGAGACGTGGAGGAGGCCATAGGAGGGCAACAACTCAGCAGCAGGACCGCTACCTCCGCCTTTGTGCAAGGAGGAACAGGAGGAGCACTGCCAGAGCCCTGCAAAATGACATCCAGCAGGCCACAATTGTACATGTTTGCTCAAACAGTCAGAAACAGACTCCATGAGGGTGGTATGAGGTCCCAACGTCCACAGGTGGAGGTTGTGCTTACAGCCCAACACCGTGCAGAACGTTTGGCATTTGCCAGAGAACACCAAGATTGGCAAATTCGCCACTGGCGTCCCGTGCTCTTCACAGATGAAAGCAGGTTCACCCTGAGCACATGTGACAGACATGACAGAGTCTGGAGACGTCAAGGAGAACGTTCTGTTGCGTGCGACATCCTCCAGCATGACCGGTTTGGCAGTGGGTCAGTAATGGTGTGGAGTGGCATTTCTTTGGGGGGCCGCACAGCCCTCCATGTGCTCGCTAGAGGTAGCCTGACTGCCATTAGGTATCGAGATGAGATCCTCAGACCCCTTGTGAGACCATATTCTGGTGCGGTTGGCCCTGGGTTCCTCCTAATGCAAGACAATGCTAGACCTCATGTGGCTCGAGTGTGTGAGCAGTTCCTGCAAGACTAAGGCATTGATGCTATGGACTGGCCCGCCCGTTCCCCAGACCTGAATCCAATTATATATATACCGTGTTTCCCCGATAATAAGACCTACACCGAAAAATAAGCCCTACCCCTACTTTTGAAACTCGGTCCAAAATAAGCCCTACCCCGAAAATAAGCCCTACCTAAATCCACATTTTGTCTGCTCCTACACTAAAATGCCCCCAGTTCCGCCCCCCTCATGAAATGGATGCCGCCAGGGGGGAAAGGAGGCCCGGCCACCGCTGCTACCGCCCGCCGACCCGGTCCCTTACTGAATGATAGAGCTGGAGGAGGCTGCCCAGTTCCTCCACCAGCTTACAGTGAGATACGGTAGTCAGACTCCAAAACAAGCGTTCAATAAAGCTTGTTTTGGAGTCAGCACGCATGTCGTCATGACGTCACGGCGCAACTCTGAAGGGCGAGGTCGACGTCGGAGGAGCCGCAGATCAAGAGCTGTGGACCGTGAAGGAAGGTAAAGGTAAGTGGGGAAATGGCGTGCATTCAGACTGCATCCAACAGGGAGGGGGAGATTTAAAAAAAAATGTTAATTAAAATAAGCCCTACCCAGAAAATAAGCCCTATGGGTTTTTTTTTTTTTTACCAAAAACAAATAAAAAATAAGACCGTGTCTTATTATCGGGGAAACACTGTGTGTGTGTGTGTGTGTGTGTGTGTGTGTATGTATGTGTGTATATATATATATATATATATATATATATATATATATATACAGTCAGGTCCATAAATATTGGGACATTGACAGAATTTTCATATTTTGGCCTCTATTCACCACCACAATGGCTTTGAAATGAAACAAACAAGATGTGCCTTAACTGCAGACTTTCAGATTTAATTTGAGGATAATTACATCCAAATCACGTGAACGGTGTAGGAATTACAACGGTTTCTATATGTGCCTCCCACTTTTTAAGGGGCCAAAAGTAATGGGACAAACTAAACAATCCTAAATCTAACTTTCACTTTTTAATACTTTGTTGCAAATCCTTTGCAGGCAATTATAGCCTGAAGTCTGGAACGCATAGACATCACCAGACGCTGGGTTTCATGCCTGGTAATGCTCTGCCAGGCCTCTACTGCAAATGTCTTCAGTTCCTGCATGTTCTTGGGGCATTTTCCCCTTCAGTTTTGTCTTCAAGTGAAATGCATGCTCAATCGGATTCAGGTCAGGGGATTGACTTGGCCATTGCATAACATTCCACTTTTTAGCCTTAAAAAACTCTTTGGTTGCTTTTGCAGTATGCTTCGGGTCATTGTCCATCTGCACTGTGAAGCGCCTTCAAATGAGTTCTGAAGCATTTGACTGAATATGAGCATATAATATTGCCCGAAACACTTCAGAATTCATTCTGCTGCTTTTGTCAGCAGTCACATCATCAATAAATACAAGGGAACCAGTTCCATTGGCAGCTATACATGCCCACGCCATGACACTACCACCACCATGCTTCACTGATGAGGTGGTATGTTTTGGATCATGAGCAGTTCCTTTCTTTCTCCATACTCTTCTCTTCCCATCACTCTGGTACAAGTTGATCTTTGTCTCATCTGTCCATAGGATGTTGTTCCAGAACTGTAATGACTTTTTTAGATGTTGTTTGGCAAACTCTAATCTGGTCTTCCTGTTTTTGTGGCTCACCAATGGTTTACATCTTGTGGTGAGCCCTCTCTATATTCACTCTTGTGAAGACTTCTTTTCATTGTTGACTTTGACACATATACACCTACCTCCTGGAGAGTGTTCTTGATTTGGCCAACTGTTGTGAAGGGTTTTTCTTCACCAGGGAAATAATTCTTCTGTCATCCACCACAGTTGTTTTCCGTGGTCTTCCGGGTCTTTTGGTGTTGCTGAGCTCTCCGATGCGTTCTTTCTTATTGAGAATGTTCCAAACAGTTGATTTGGCCACACCTAATGTTTTTGCTATCTCTCTGATGGGTTTGTTTTGATTTCTTAGCCTAATGATGGCTTGCTTCACTGATAGTGACAGCTCTTTGGATCTCATATTGAGAGTCGACAGCAACTGATTCCAAATGCAAATGTGACACCTAGAATCAACTCCAGACCTTTTACCTGCTTAATTGATAATGAAATAATGAGGGAATAGCCCACACCTGTCCATAAAATAGCTTTTGAGTTGATCGTCCCATTACTTTTGGCCCCTTAAAAAGTGGGAGGCACATATAGGAACCGTTGTAATTCCTACACCGTTCATCTGATTTGGATGTAATTACCCTTAAATTAAATCTGAAAGTCTGCAGTTAAAGCACATCTTGTTTGTTTCATTTCAAAGCCATTGTGGCGGTGAATAGAGGCCAAAATATGAAAATTCTGTCAATGTCCCAATATTTATGGACCTGACTGTGTGTGTATGTATGTATGTATGTATATATATATATATATATATATATAAAATGTAATTATACTGTGTATTTATCAATTAACAGAATGCAAAGTGAATGAACAGGAGCAATCTAAATCTAATCAATTTTTGGTGTGACCACCCTTTGCCTTCAAAACGGCATCAATTCTTCTAGGTACATTTTCACACAGTTTTTGAAGGAACTCTGCAGGGAGGTTGTTCCAAAGATCTTGGAGAACTAACCACAGATCTTCTTTGGATGTAGGCTTGCTCAAATCCTTCTGTCTCTTCATGTAATCCCATACAGACTCGGTGTTGAGATCATGGCTCTGTGGGGTCCATATCATCACTTCCAGGACTCTTAGTTTTTCTTTACACTGATAGTTGTTAATGACATTGGCTGCATGTTTTGCTGCAGAATACATTTGGAGACAACCAGATGCCTCCCTGATGGTATTGCATGATGAATAAATAAGTGCCTGTATTTCTCAGCCTTGAGGACACCATTAATCCTGACCAAATCCCCTACTCCATTTGCTGAAATGCAGCCCCAAACTTCAAGGAACCTTCACCATGCTTCACTGTTGCCTGCAGACACTCCATATTGTACAGCTCTCCAGCCCTTAGGCGAACAAACTGCTTTTGGTTACAGACAAATATTTAAAATTTTGACTGATCAGTCCAGAGCACCTGCTGCCATTTTTCTGCACTCCAGTTCCTACGTTTTTCGTGCATTGTTGAGTTGCTTGGTCTTTTTTCCAGATGGTACGGCTTTTTGGCCACAATTCCATGAATACCACTTCTAGTGAGATTTCTCCGAACAGTTGAAGGGTGTACTTGGGTCCCACTAGTTTTTGCCAGTTCTGAGCTTATGGTACTGCTGGACATCCGATTTTGAAGGGAAGTAAGCATGCTGTGTCTTTCATCTGATGCACTGTTTCCTTGGCCAACCACTGCATCTACAGTCCTCAACATTGTTCGTTTCTTTGTGCGTCTTCAAAATAGCTTGAACAGTACATCTTGAAACTCCAGTCTACCTTAAAATCTTTGCCTGGGAGAGACCTTGCAGATGCAGTATAATTACCTTGTTGCTGTGCTTAGTCTTACCATGGTGAATGATTTGTAACATGAAACTGTCTTCCACAACCTCACCTTTGTAGCAGAGTTTGGCTGTTCCTCATAGCCCTGCAGAGCAGGGCTGTCCTCACAGGATTTTGTACAAAATGGACTGTGTGGGAACTGTTTTAGACAGTCTCCACATCAATCAAATTTACCTGTTTCCAGGCCTGAACCCCCCTGGGCTTCCTTTTCCCAGGTTATGGCTCAGGTGGCGGAGCGTTTGGCTGCCCCTGCACCCCCAGTTTGGGGTTTCCCTCAGCAGATGCATCCCCCTATGGTTATGCCCTCTATGTTTCCATCATGGATGGACTTAGGTGTTGGTAGAGGTGTGGCGTCATCCTCAGGAGTTTTTCAACCACCACAGACCGCCAGACCAAAACAGCCAAAATCCAGATGGTGTTCAGCCTCCCATGCAGGTGGGGCTACAGAGAAGGGTGAGTACTCCAGTACATCTGAGGAGGAGGAGGCACAAGATTCCTCTCAGGAGTCTAACTCCGAAGAGGGTGAAGATCATTTCCCAGTCCCCTTTTTGACCAGGGCAGTCAAGTCGGTGCTAAATATTGAGGAAGGGGAGCTTCCACATAGGAAGGAACCTCTGTTTAAATGCCAGAAGGTGGTTGAGGCGGAGTTCCCCAAGTCAGAGCATCTATCAGAACTTATGGGGGAAGCATGGATTTGTCCGGATAAGAAATGCCGTCCTTCCAAAAGAGTGGCGCTTTTATATCCTTTTCCGTCAGAGGAAAGTGCAAAATGGGAGACTCCGCCATCTGGTGATGCGCATGTGGCACAACTGATAAAGCGTACCACGCTTCTGATCCCGGTGGCATCATTAAAGGAAGCCACGGATAGAAGGCTTGAGGGTTGCCTTAAAACAATTTTTTTGCTATCAGGCACAGCCACTCATCCAGCTATGGCTACAGCTTGGGTTTCCAGGGCTATTGAGGAATGGGTGAAAACTTTGGCAGAATCTTTGCCAGATGCATCCTAGGAACAGCTGGACATGATTTCCTTTATCAAGGAAGCGGCGTCTTATCTGGGAGTGGCGGCCTTGGACGCTGCGATTTTTTCTTCCAAGGTCTCAGCGGAGTCCGTGGTGGCATGTAGAATACTCTGGTTGAAAGACTGGAAAGCGGATGCGGGGTCCAACAAGGCCATGGAATCCCTTCCATTCACAGCAGGAATTCTTTTTGGTCCAGAATTGGACAAAATTGTGGCCACAATGGCAGCCTCAAAAGCTGAGGGCCTACCTTCAGCAGCTTTGGCTAAACCCAGGCGGTCGTCTTTTTGAGGTTTTTGACCACAGGGCAAGACCAGAGGTCAGCCCTCGACAAGATTTCCAGCTAAGAAAACAGGATCTAGGAAACCCTGGCAGAACAAGAATCCAGTTTCCAGAGTCCAGGATAAACCAGTGGCTTGATGGGACGGGCCGCCCTCTGGGGGATCCCAGGGTAGGGCCGACTTCTTCGGTTTTCAGAAACCTTGCATCTCACAACAAAGGATGCCTGGAATTGGGGAGTGGTCTCCCGGGGGTATGCCCTGACATTCTGGAGAAGTCCTCCTCAGAGATTTTTCGGACTAAATCTGACGGAGGGTTCTGTAAGGGCTTTGGCTCTTCAACAAGAAATCCAATCCCTGCTAGCGTCAGAAGTCATTATTCCGGTGCAAGGGAATCAATTACGAAAGGGGTTTTACTCCAATCTGTTTTTGGTTCAGAAACCGAATAGATCATACCGGCCCATTCTAAATTTGAAAGGGCTCAACAAGTTTATCCGAGCCCCCGGGTTCTGTATGGAAATGTTGCGATCGATCGTGTTGGCAATGGAACAGGGGGATTATATGGTGTCCTTGGATATACAGGATGCATACCTCCACATACCAATCACCCAGCCCCATCAACAATTTCTACATTTTGTGGTAGGAGGAGAACATTTTCAGTTTCAGGCCCTGCCGTTTGGCCTGTCCACAGCTCCCCGGGTTTTCACCAAGGTGATGGCAGTAATGATGGAATGTCTCAGAAGCCAGGGTGTCAGGATTTTGCCTTACTTGGATGATCTCCTGTTGCTAGGTCGGTCTCCGCAGCAATTACAGAATCATTTGGGACTGACTGTGTCCTGTCTGTACAGTCACGGCTGGATTATAAACTGGAAGAAGTCATCACCCCTTCCAGTACAGCAGATGTCACATAAAGGCAAGATTGGACTCCGTGGCTGCCAAAGGAGAAGATTTTGGCCCTGCAATTGCGAATACGCAGATTGCTTCACAACAGACAGATATCTGTCCAGTCAGCTATGCAGGTGCTGGGGTCAATGGTATCCACCTTCAATATGGTGGACTACGCGCAATTTCACTCCAGACCATTGCAGCAGTTAATTTTGTTGCGCTGGAACAAGGATTACCGCACGATCAAGTCCCAGATACCTCATCTCTCTCCGGAAGTGCGTTGTGGTTGCAGAAAAGGCATTTCAGACAGGGTCTTCAGGGCTGGGGGGCAATGATCGGATCGCACACTTTTCAGGGGAAGTGGACCGAGGCGGAAAGCTATCTATCGATAAATATCTTGGAACTAAGAGCAATATTCAAAGCTTTAGTTCAGGCTCGGGAAATTTTAAAAGGCAGGCCTGTGCAGATACAGTCCAACAATCGCACTAAATCATCAAGGAGGCACAAGGAGTCGGACTAAAAATGGAGAAAACAGCGCTAGTGTGGAGTCTTTAGGTATAATGGGTGGGGTTTGAGAAATCAACCTTGCATGGTGCTAAGTGTTAATTAAACATAATGGCATCTGGCTCAAATAAACATTTAATAAGACATGTAGAACACAGTGTACCAATAAATCACTTCCCTAGGATAGGGACAGTGGTATACATTGGTACTTATATAAAATCGCATGTAGAAGCATGGGTGTACACCAGTTGGCTGATTATATCTCTTAATGTATGCTCTATCCTATTACGGAGGAAAGTTATTAGTGGTTAAGTCCCGGAATAATGTCCAGCAATGAATAGAGATGTTACCAATCCTATAGTGGTTAGCAAGGTGTCCTCGCAAGTGTGTCCACAAATGTAGGGATGTCCAGTGGTGTCTCTGTAGAAATGGTTGGGCTGGTCCGGAGCGGGTGGCAAATGACCACAAAGTTAGTGGAGTCCTCCTCAGGTTGGTTCAGCATACAAATAGGTGAAGTCAAAATCTCAGGCAGATAGATGGTACTAGGCTCAACGCCTACAATCCTTGTAGTGCCATGCCTCTTACTGGACATTCATTTAGTAAAGGTGATTTTAATGATTTGAATATATATATATATATATATATATATATATATATATAAGCAGACAGGCGGCACTCGTAGGACTTGTAAATGATCAGAAAAAGTACAACCTATTTAGGTAATTTTAATAGCGTACCAACGTTTCAATCCTGCACAGAGGATTTTTCTCAAGGCTTAAAAAATCCTCTGTGCAGGATTGAAACGTTGGTTCGCTATTAAAAAGACCTAAATAGGTTGTCATTTTTCTGATCATTTACAAGTCCTACGAGTGCCGCCTGTCTGCTGCTATATTATCTGGATTTTATCCTAGGGAAGGCAACGAGGCAATTTCTTCCTTATTACTGTGGAGTGCCAGTCATGTGGTAAATGACTGGCACTCACACTACACACACACACTACATTGAAGTTCCAAACATTATGGGGTAGATGCCTAGTATTGTGCAGGACTCCCACTAGCCCAGCAAAGTGCAGCAACTCGACATGGCATTGATTCTACAAGTGGACAGAAGCCCTCTGGAGAGATGTTGACACATTCTTTCTGGATAGCTTCCCACAGCTCCCTGATATTTGTGGGTGCAGGATGGACCTCTCCACCACATCCCATAAATTCTCAATTGGCTTAATTTCATGTCAGGTCAACATGGTGACCACACCATTCGTCGGAACTCTCCAGAATGCTCCTCGAACCAATTCTGGACAACTTTAGACCAATGGAGCTGTGCATTATTCTGCTGCAATATTCCTTAATTGTGGGGGTACATAAAGGGCTGCAAATGGCCATCTAGCAATGCAACTTAGCCGTTACCGGTCAATGACATGTTCAGCCACACCAGCGGACCCTAACTAGCCTTGCTGTGCTGTCTGGTTAGCCCACCATCAAGGTGGAAGTATTCAAGCACCGTTCTGCTTACTGGATATGACTTTTCCAATATCTTCAATGTCCACACCAGCCTGCATGGTGCCTTGACAACTGAGGCCATGGCCTCATGGGGTCTGTGCCACACCTGAACCCTACCATCAGCTCGAAACAACTGGAACCATAACTCATTGGATGACACCACATATTGCCAGTCCTCCAGGGTCCATTTACTGACGTCACAGGCCCATATAAGACTGTGTCCGGTGTTGTAGTGTTAAGGGTCTTGTGTGCCCATATCCCATGGAAGCTAAAGAATACACTGACCTGCTGGGTATGCATCTGGTACCTCCTGTGCTGAATGTGGATTTGATTTGAGCCAGTGTTTGTCTGTTACCACAGACAATTCTGGCCAGATGCCGCTGGCCACAATCATTAAGCACCCGTGGTCGGCCACTGCGCTGTGGGTGGTAATACCTACCATGAGGTATTCTCCGTACACACTCATCACTGTAGATCGAGGAATGTTGAATGTCCACACAACTTCGGAAATGGAATGGCCCATCCGTGAGGCACCCACTATCATGCCCCATTTGAGCTCCAAAAATTCATGTTGCCTTGCCATGAGCCTAGCCGGGGTTCAAACTGACTCGCGAGATGTCAGATTACAACTGATGCAGGTCTGAAAGTTTCCAAGCTATCACATTACCATTAACTTTGCATCTATCTTATAACATTTGGCACTTCAGTGTATATTTATGGCCTATTTCCCAAAATAAATGACATGGGGCCCTTTCTCCACCTCTTCAGATTACAGAAAACTGGATTTTGCATGTAACATAATTAATAATAAGCTTGTATCAACAGGTGATGGCAATAGAAATTAAAATGAATGTTGCTCAGTAAGTAGCCATTTTTTTATTCCTTGTATAGCGCCTCAAATTTAAGCAGCGATGTACAGAGAATATTTGCCATTCATATTAGTTCCTGTGCAGTCAAAGCACATATACACACTAGGGTTGATTTTTGTCAGTATCCAATTATGTATTTTTTTTTAACTGGAGCACCTGGAGGAAACGCACGCAAACATGGGGAAAACATGCAAACTCCATACAGACAGGGCTCTGGTCGGAAATTGATCTCATGAGCTAAGTGCTGTGAGATAGTAATGATAGCACTGTACTGCTCAAGGAATATCTTTATTTAATAATATCTCCTCTTTGTTGCACCTCCTGCAGAGCAATATGCATATTCACATAGTGCTAATGTATAGAAAACCAAATGAGACAGAGGCTGGTAGTGCTCCCACCTTTCTTTCTGTGAGCAGGTTATAGAGGTTTAGCTGTGTATCCATGTACCTATTCCCACTAGAAGTGAGTTAGTTAATTAAATTGTAATGCTGTCACACTGCAGAGACATGCACTTCATCTCTGCTTGTCTTCTCCAGCACTTCTCCGCCTCTCCCTGGAGAGCCATCCATTCAGCAGATGGTTTGAAAGCCAGGACAGTGTTCTCCTGATAACCTGACTGAGCCTAATGAGAAAAGACAGCGTTACTGGAATAATATACATTGGATCACTTAATGTTTCCGTAGCAGTATTGCCTTCTATATATGTCTATTATAATGGATTTTACTGTGAATATATATTTTTATGAATTAGTAGTAGTGTATTAAACACAATACAGCAGCTGAAATGTTTCTTGGCTGTAACGTCATTATTTTCCAGAGACAGAGTATTTTTGGATAGATAATCAACACTCTTTCTGCCCTCATACATAAGTGACAAGTAATATACTGCAGATTTCTTTGAGGTTCACTTTAACAAACAAGCAAGAGCCTATTTTATTCTTTTGCAGCACCATACACAAGGCCTGATTCAGACCCGCTCACAAGTGGTTGAGTGCTCGCGAGCGGATCGATGGTGTGCTCTGCGGCCGCGCAGCGTGTGCACAAGCCCCGGAGCGAGAGAAACACTACAAAAGGGGCGGCTGACTATGTTGATCGTGTAGGCGTGGCGGAGGGGGTGGCTTCACAAACAGAGGCGTTCCCAAGCGAACGCCTGCCGTTTGTGGGCAGTGATGTCCGTGAGAGAGCTTCGGCTCTATTAGAGCCAGAAGCTCTCTGGGGCTTGTGGCCACGAGACCCTACCACTAGGGTCTCATCACAATCCCGATGGTCGCGATGGTCTTGACCATCTCGACCATCATCCTGGCCGCTCGCAATAGCTGTGGGTGGTCACCCACAGCTATGTGAGCGGCCAGGAGGTCGCACAAAATAAAAAAAACGCCCAGATTCAGAGCCCAGATTCAGAACGAGCACTCTTTCAGAGCGTCCGTCTTTGAATCAGGGCCACAGTACAGTAGTGACCAGGGGTGTAACTAGACCTAGGGGGGCCCCATAGCAAAATGTTCTCTCCAGGAGCAGCCCAGAGAGGAGATGCTGCTGGTAGGTGGGGTCGGACTGTAAACTTCATTAGGCTCCACCTCTTCCTGGGTAAAGTCTGAGATTTGCAGCTCTGCAAGGAGGGAGTGAGGCTAATTGATGCGATTCACTTAATTTTAGCCCTTTCCATATGGACCCACAAATTCCCTATAAAATCTCCTCATCCTGCCCACTTCACTAGGAAGTGGGCGTGATGTGGGAGATCTGCCAACTCTTCCGTGGGTGTGGGGGGCTACCCGAAGAATCGCAAGCCTTCTGTGACTTCCGGGAGTGTAGGCAAATATGATACACTGACAATGATGCCATTCTTAGGCACCTACTCCTTCTACCTACTATTATTATAGCTTTGTCCTACACTCCATCCTAAAGGTGCCCTGATGGCATACTAATGATGGGTTCTTTTTTGCAGAGCTGCAGCCCACAGTCCCCCACTCTCTCCCTCCACTCTCCTGTGTGAAATGGCGCCCAATAATGTGGTCCATTTTGCATCTTTCATTGCATTTTATAAGAAGATTACATTTCTATTATTTATCCAAATGGAAACATCGAAGTGCCACTTATAATAAAGTAATAGCTGATGATCCTCACTCTTCATCTCATAAATGAGACTAATCAGAGTAGTGTTTTAGGTGGAATAATGAGAAGTTTTATTTAATGAAAGGTCAGGTTCTAAAGGACTAAAATCATAATTGCCAACTTTTGGGACTTTTTATTGAGAGACCCAGGAGGTAAGTGGCAAGTACAGGGAGCTTAGTATGCAATTTGCACTATCAGGGCCTCACCACCACGGCATGATGCTACTATGGGGCAGGGCCAAAATTATGCAGTTCTCTGCAAATCGCGGCAACCAGGTCCTACCCACTTGTAGGCAGGATCAATGAAAGTTCACTACTGTGCCTGAAGTCAGAGAGAGCTCCCTGAAATTCAGGAATCTAATGGACATTCCAGGAGAGTGGGCAAGAATGAGTATGAATGAGTAGGATGTTGATCTTTTATGTCACATTTACATTGATTCACAATATATATACAGGACTATAACTAGAGGTGTGCGAGCAGTGCTGTAGCACAGGGCTATGTGGGCAGCACCTTCCTTGCCCCACGGTTTCGGCATGCAGCTTGCAGTCTGAACCCTGTAGACTGTACTTCCCGGTGCAGATAACCCTGTAATCTAAGAATTACAAAACATGAAAAATGTTTTAATGTAAAACATATGGTATGTAAAATCAACTACAAATGTTTAAATTAAATGAACTGGCAAAGTAGGCATTATAAATGGTACCAGGGTCGTTCATCTGGTTCCATCCCAGTTTTACCTACTTTCTGGCTGCCCCCTCCAGGAGGCTGCGTCCACATCACAGCAGGGGGCATGGTACAGCAATGAGTGGGCAGTGAAGGGTGTTGTGGCTCAATTGCATCATAGTGGCCCCCCCACGGTATAGGGCCGATGTTACAGGCACTGTACATCAGTGGGCGGGGCTACAATGACGCGATTCAGCACGAATCACATCATCGGCCCCCCGCACTGCCCACTTTTGCTCAGGAAGTGGGTAGCCACGTGGGGAGCGAGCAGCAACGGGGGTGGTGCAGGCCGGCGGCGGCTGGTTCCGGGAGACTTACCTACTCTTCCGGATAGTCGGGAACACTACCCGATTTTTGTGAGCCTCCCGACCGTTTCTGGAGAGTACGCAAGTATGTTCCATGTATAATTTGGCTTCGAAGTAACAAAGTTCTGTTGCAAAGACAAAGGAAACTGCTGTGTACTAGTAACTAGACAAAAGCTACAGTTAACTTAATAGTTACCCAATGTTATAATAAAACATTGATATATGGAAAAAAATACCAATTAAACATGAAGAAAATTCAGTGGGCCTGATTCAGAGTTGCAAATTGAACCATCTGTTATTGTTAACAGAATATTTAAATATATTTTTACACTATTTTGGAGCATCCAAATATGTGAAATTGTGTGACTGTACATAAGAAAGAACGAGATGTAATTTTACAGAAGGGCGATTTGATACCATATCTAAAATTCTTAGTTTTGATTTTATTGTCTCCTAATATAAAAATTAGTATTTAATATTTTTGGATGCTTTGAGTAGTGTAAGATATAATAAATCAAATGAATAGATGATTTGCTATTAGGTCTATGTTTAGACTAGATCTGTCTTATAACCAGTGGCAGAACAGTACATCGCTGGGCCCCATAGCAAAATATTAGTAGGGGCCTGGGGAAGTAATTCTCTCCTCTCAGCCCCCCCTATGTGCTCTCAACAAAACGGAGTATTCCTATTCTATGTATGCTCTGTCCGTGCATGCTCAGAAGAGGCCTCTGCTTATTTGAAAACCGAGTACGAGGTGAGCAGGGGCAATCCTTGCATACTGCACATTATAGTTCTGCTCTTGCTTGTAAACATGTTGATCTCTCTAAAATATAAAACAGCAAACACATGTGAAATATGCAAATCTGAGATCTAATTAAAATGAAAAAATAATGCTTTTTTTTTTTTACTTTTCATCAAATAGGAGCAGCCAAGGATTCATGCACATGAAGCTGTCACGTACCAAAGAAAACCAGTATGTATTAGGACAGAACAGCCCACCTTTTGACAGCGTACCAGAAATAATCCATTACTATACCAGTCGCAAGTTACCAATAAAAGGAGCAGAACACATGTCATTGCTTTACCCAGTTGCAATTAGGACTTTGTAGCTTTGGGTTGGTGGCTGCTAATAGAAGATGGATCCATGCAATACCCACAGATGAAGTGTGGGCATAATATTGCTATTATAAATGCTATACAGCCTTTCTCTTGAGACATTGGCAAAATTGACATCTTACCAAACCAACACATGATCATGAGTTGTATGAGTGAAAAAATAGCCAATCTTGGTTTTATAATTTTTATACCCATATTTATATTGTATGTGGAAACTTACAGTGCCAAACCAGTGCACTTCAGGACCACTGATATGCTCCGCTGCCACCTCGCCCTCTTCCCATCCCCAGTACATGTAACATCATGAGATCACGCTCACTGCAAAAAGGAGCCTGGAACAAAAGCTGGGCAGATGCAGGACATGCAGGGCGCCTCTCTGGGAACTACAATACAGCCAAGAAGATGGACTCAGGTGCAACTGGGACAGCAACTGTGCCGACTTTGCAGCCTTCCACCCTGGATAGCAGCATCGGTTGCACCGTCCTTTGTAAATTACAACATATCGCAATACATTCTTCAGTGGTTCTTATAAAACCAATAGTGGCTAGTTTTTTCTTAACTTGAGTTACCAAATTATAAAAATTAAAGTAGCCCACTTGAATAGGCACAAACCTGTTCTTTTATTTAAGATGATCTGGGACAGTATGTCCTGAATGTTGCAATACTCCGATCTACAGTTTAAAGTGCTTGTTATTTAAAATGTTTTTTTTTATTTCCCTGTATACCATCCTTTCACTAGAGGCAACAGTAACCAACAAGGGAATTAGAACCATCGTTTGCAGTGTGTGAGTATGTGTGTAACAGTTCAGCAATACTGTTTATTCCTGTCAAGTTGTAAGGAGGCCAAGTGAAAGGAACAGATTGTGAAGCTGGAGTTAATTTTTGTTGGGCACAATGAAGGCAATAACAAATTAGTTTTTTAAGTTTGTTTTATTTTATAGTCTTAGTTCATGTCCCTTTTTGAGTTTTACAGCTTTCTCTTCTTTGTCGATATCTCATTGCCATTACCATATGTCACTTACTGTAGTAATTTATATTATTCTTAGTCCTATTAGTCAAAATATTGAATTAAGATTTATTGCACAGTCAAAACTAGTGCCTCAGTGTTACACAACCTAATTATGTTGTGACACAACTACCAAACCATTATCCCAAAACACAATTGTATCCAAATATTGTAATACATTTTAACCTGAATGGCGAATAAATGCTTATTTGAAAGCAAAAGTAAATTACAGCAAATCTAATATAAAATAAAAAATAGATAATCTCTGATTTTACATATGTTTAATTTATTTTTAAGAAATGTTTTCATTTGCCCATTGAGTCTTGTGACTCCTCCAGCCTTTTATTGTAATTGGTTTATTAATTTATTTAATTTTTTTTAACAAGTTTTATTCTTGTTGGTGTGGTCAAGAAATATATTGAAGTTACTTTCTGACACTCTGTCTCATGTCTGTATTTTAATCTGAATTTTTTTTTCTAATGCGTAAAATGTTTTATAAAATGACTTTAGCTATAGTTAACTTAATCAGCATAGCAATGAAAATGAAATCAAATGTTGATTACAAAGTTTTCTGTATCTTTTAGGTCTTACCTAAGGGTAATCAAACCGGGCTGGCCATATAATTTGTTTTCCTAGTTTATGACCAAACTAAATCTTAAGAAAAAAATAAATCCATCGATCATATAACCAGTTAAAGGATTGGAGAAGAAATGTTATTTTTATATAGTATTAGTAACAAAATGTGTTTGTCACTTCATTTTTATAGACTTCACAAAATAAATATGGTGTGTGCACTTAGTGTTTTCTGGCCAGCCATTTGAAACAACTAAAATTAAAGATACAGCCTGCACTGGTGCTAGTTCAGATAAACTGTTTCATAACAATTATTGTCGATTTCCAGCATGCAACCAAACTTGTTCCTTTACAGCCTATATCTTAAATTTTTGTTTACATAAAAATGACTGGCCTGCCAAGTCAAGATAAACTAAATGTAAATGTATTGATCTCTCTAGCAATAGGTAGGTACTGTGGGAGATCTGTTCAATAAAATATTATTTAAGCAAGTTGGTGAGTGGATAGATTATATTACTTTCATGAGCTATTATACGATGGAACTTCAATTAGTTAGGGCTGTGGATTCCAGACTGTCCAAACATTTATATTTTGTTACTCAACACATTTGCTTTAATTCTGGTTGTGAAAAAATTAAGACAAAAAAAGGGACATGATGATATTATGTGTAAAGATGAGCACAAATTAACAAAAGTGAAATAAAAAAAATAAAAAAGCTCTTTCAACTTGGGGAATAACTGGAAAGCTTTCCCTATCAAATAGGTCAATTTGATTTCTAATTTGGCGCTAATTGAAAATATATAAAAATGCATATTTAATATAAATGATATATAAATTCAAGCAACAAAACAACAATCATTTCAGGACAACCAATCCTTCAATGAAATAGAAATATCTATAGATAATGACAGCACAATAGGGAATATGTGCTATATTAAATGTGTGACTGACTGCAGGAAACACCTATCAGTGAATTGAGTTATACTACTGTAATAACAGTAATAACAAATATTAAAACACATAATTGGTAAATACTCAACTTCTTGGGAGCCAAGCCGGACTAAGGAGAAAAAAATCAAATCACCGCTGGCTAATATATATTAATATAATAAGGATGTTGTGTATGTCTGTTTGCTCAAAGTTGGTGCAAAAACTACTGAACCGATATGCATAAAAAGCTGCATCATTTTGTAGTGGAAACCATTAGAAAATAATCTTCACTTTTTGTCTTGATCCGACAAGGTAAAGCTGAGCAATAACGATAACTAAATTTATTGACATTATCAATGCAAGAGATGGGCACTATGCCACCATATGGAATAGACTATCCCTTTTGTATGTAGAACATCAGTGTCCTGAGTAGCCGGTGTGTATTTCACAGTATTCAAGCATAAACTGATTGTTTCATTTTTCTGTGCTTGTGAATCTTTTTTACAGAATCCCATCAAAGTACTTGCCTTATAGTGTCAATAATTGGTGCTGACCTGACATTATTAGACCATTCAATAGTTCAAATGCAAATATTATATAGTGGTGGTCAATAAAAGACTCCTATAGTCGACAGTTGATCAACGCATTTTGTGTCTCATGTGATACTTTTTCAAGATATTGCAGCTGTTTTCCAATCTTCTTAAAACAATAAAAAAAACAATTGTTACCATAGGGCTTTCCTCAGTTGAACCAATTAATTAGGCTCCACATAAGCCATGTATCTATTCATGCATTTAAAAAACATTCAACCAAAAATACAGTTCTTGATAACAGAAAAAATTACTTCAATGGCAGGAAAAAAGTAGTCAAATATTATTTTTTGGCACACTTATACCAGACTACTACCTAGAATGTGGCTAAGAATTGTATGTAATCCAATTAGTCACCTTCACAAGTTGTTAATTTAATTTAGACTACTGCAGTCCTTCAGGCCATGTAACATAGAACAAAGAAAAACCAATCTAAACTTTTTTGACCAAAAGCATATACAAATAATTCTGTTCAAAAAATTTCACATTATTCAACACCACTATTGAGTTTGATCTGAACTACAGGACTAAACTCCCTAATGAGTTCGGGTCAGGACAATTATTGGCACTATAAGGCAAGTCCTTTGATATCTGATTTACCAGAACAGACAACTGAGATGTAACCATTTATTTCCAAAGGAAAACATTTGGATGCTGTGAACTACAGCTAAGGGACTTCTACTGACTGCTCTGGATGATGACGAGCTACATATAGAGGGACATTGTATAAATTTTATTGATATTCTGCCTATTTTTATTCAGCATTAGCTAGCGGCAATGTTTCTTTTCTCATTAGTATGAGTCATCTTAAAAAGGTTAATAATTAATTTTCTGAGTCTATTTTTAGAGATGTCTGTTTGATCACTGTGTTGATGTAATATTAATTTATTGTTAAATTTAAAATAGTTAAACTAATCTTGTGAGTTTTTCCTGCAGAGTTATGGTTACATATTTAATATAATGTTTATTCTTTATAGTGCTGTCATTATTTGTAGATATTTTTTTTTGTGGCTTGTATCAAAAGTGAATTTTAATTTATTTTTTTGTATTCAATAAAAGTAAATATTTTTTATTATATGACCTGCAAAATTAATTCTCACTATTACTAGTGGTTAGGTAACATATTTATGCTCACCAATGCAGAATTTATTTAATTGAGAATATAAAGCATGGTTAAGAGAAAAGCTTGTCAGATTTCGTACAAGTCGATTTTTCACTGTTTATTGGAAGAACATGGTTGATGAGTAGATCGCAAAACTTCTGACATATCCACAAGTCAGTACTACTTGCTCTATCAGCTACGTGCCTTTTATTCTACTGACATTAAATGAAGAAGCTCTTTGTAAATTACAGCAGCTGTGATATTACATTATCATAGTGCTAAAACAATGTTTAAAAAAATAAAAATCTCAAGCTGTCAGAGTTGTCTTGATTTGATGTTTTTTGGAAATGTTATTTCTTTTAATCATTTTTTTTCGGTCTCTCACATAGTTTCATTATCATTGCTCTTTACTTATCTGCCCATGAGGTGAAATGTCTGGGTACATACGTCCACCGGGTGAAGGAATCTGCTCTTTGTTACTCTTACTGTTTGTGTTTTACTGCTGTTACAACTTTACGTTTGTGACTTTTGCCTTGTTAAATAAAAACTGTCTATTTAATGTAATAATTGTGTTAGTATGTCATTGTATGATTGTATGGGAGACCTCGCAAAATCTAGACATCCTGTCTAAACATTTCATTTAAAAAAATGAATAAATACAAATAGTCAAAAACTCAAGTTGCCATTCTATCTCCCATTGATGCTTCTCCTGTCTCCACCCCTCCAACTTCCCCCTGAAAAAATGTAAAAAAAATCTAGCAGCATTATTTTTGTTACTTAAAATAGATCAAGTGTAACAAATTGATTTGTGCACTGCGTGGTATTTTTGTGTAGAATACTTACAGTAATTAAAAATGTTTGTATATGTGTGTGTATTAGATAGAGATATGCATGTACACATACATACATTTATAGATATATAACCACTGACAAGTTTCGTCTCATCTAGTACACTTAATTATGTATTTATGTATAGACAGGGAATGTTACACATGTTGCAATATACTGTAATTTAAGCTGGCCAACTCCATCAAAGTCTTTCTTTCTGGCCAGTACTACACTGTCTCTCAGACAAGTAAATTACTCTGATTCCTTCCACACTAGATGTCACACAGATTTAAACATAGGCTTTGTGTTTTATAATGGTTGAGGTCTACCTGCACACAGACTCATAGAGCCATTGATTGCCCTAAATGTAGCAAATACTGGACACCTATGGAAATATGACACACAATGGGTTACATAAGCTTGAACTGTGGTGCAACAGAAATGTGACTACAAACCTTTTTATAAACAAAAAGCATTATTACATAGATGGATGAATTGATAGATACACAATATTATAATAGCGTATTTTTAATATATTCTAAAATTAGGCACCTAATATTCATATTGTATATCCCATACACCTTCTATTTTCTGTGACAAAAAATGGACTGTGTTCTATCATTCCATCAATCTTGCTGATCCAAGGGACAGGTCATTTTCTTAAATGGAATTTATTGTTACTTAAGACCTCATTGGCTAAAATATGTTGGATGACTATTTAAATGGTAGTCATAGTGCAGATTAACAACATCACACAATGTGAGAGACAAAGTAATTGGACCATAATGGTAAATCTTTAAGGTACAAAATTGCCTGGACCCTGATTCTCTTTGTGGAGTTCTACATTGCTGACATGTTTCTACATTTTCAAGCTGAAGTTGACATTTGGCTTAGAGTATTTTCAAAGTACGACTGACAAATAGATGAAACTATCAACAAGCTGAGAAGGTTTCAAAGACTTCAGAATGCCACCTTGAAATGTGAATTTATTTTAATGGTCCCTGTGAAAGGTAAAAGGAAATGTTACTGAAATTCTCGGTTAACCTGACCTCTCTAAATCTAGAAAGGAATGATGCATTTTAGATTCAGCCTTTGTTTATTGAACTACTTTACTGTAGCAATGAATTCATTTTCAGAAAGCATTTCAATTTTACTGATAGACAGCAAGGTCAGCAGCCTGATGTCTCTACTTTACTAACCCACTCATCCTTCCCCAGGAACCATTTGCACCGTCTGATATCCGTAATGGAACTGCATTCTCCAAAAGACATAGCTCTGTTATGGCTATCTTTTTTCCTTACTTATAAAAGATACAATGATAATTTCATGAGTGAAAAATACTAGTTAAATTATACAGCAAAGAAAATAATCATTAGCCAATTTTAACTCTGTATCCTTTTAGAAAATATCTAAGTTTTCAAAGTTTTGTTATACCAAATTCACAATAAAGAATATCTTTAAGTTACTTTTAGTGTGACAATATAATAGTTTTTGAAGTTTATTCCCTCTGTCATATTGTTATTTTACCATTCTTCCTTATGATATACTATGTGATCTCTATTACTATTCATTATTTTTCTTTGAGGGGGGGGGGGGGGATTTCAAGCTAAATTCACTGGATAGTGTGTTTAATACAGAATTAATAATAAACCCCATATGATCCCAACTCCAGTCTTCAGGGATTCCTAGAAGTGCATGTTTTCTAGATCTCCTCAGTTTTACAATTAGGGTTGTCACTTTGTCCAGTCAAAATAGTGGAGGTGTGGCCACACCCCCTCCCCATAAAATAGATAAAAACTGTGTGTGGTGCTGCCCGCTGCAAAGGAGAAAAATTTGTCCCCATCAGCAGCAACTGCAAAGGGGACAATGTCCCCCTCAGCAGCTGACCCGGGTCTCTCCAACAAGCTTGGGTATAGAGTACCACCCTCTGCCCAGTGCCAGATTAAGGTCTTCATGGGCTTGGAACTGAAATTTATGAAGGGCCTATTGTATGCCAACAGGGGGGGTGTGTCCAATACCGGGGGAGTGTGACTAGTGATTTGGGCGTGTAGTCAAGATATGTGGCCTGTGCCATGGGATGAAGCTAGCACCATGAAGGACTTATCTACCACCTACCTTTAACAATCTCAATCTCCCTTCCTTCTGCACTCATATGAGAAGCATGCACCACCTGTTATTTTATATAAAACAACAAAAGAATAGGAGAGGGTACACGCAAATATTGGGTTTCCCTCATTTGTATATGCAGAGGTCCACAGCAGATAGTCTCCCTTTTTGATCACAAAAGCAGCCCCTATAGGATACTATGGGACTGATTAATTGCCAGTTACCAAGCTCTAGTAGCTAATGCAATCTGAAGATGGTTCTAGACATTGTAGCCTGTAGGTTATAGTCCGCATAAAGTACTCGGAGAGGGATCTGAAGGATCCCTCTTCGTCACTCACCACGCCCATCCAGCCCCAAAATCTGAAAGTAAAAAGATTGCTTATGCGATCACTTTACTTTTACATATTGTAGGGATGGGCTCTTATCAGAACTCCTGTCCATGTATGTGATTACTGATGCATACTGGCGGTGCAGTTTCTTATTGCCGGGATAAGCGGCAATAGGAAATTATAATAGTAGGGTCTAAAACCCAATAATAAATAAATAAATGGTCCCCATATTGTATTATATCCACATGTCTGTATATATAAATTATATACCGTATGTCCCTTCTCCAACAGATATGTGCAGTGGAAGATTGAACAGACCCTAGCCTAAGGAGAGGAGGAGTGTGAGAATCAGGGTCAACAGGAACACAGTATGTGTGTGGGACTAAATGTGGGGCCAGAGACAGAGCAGGGGGGCAGACAGAGCAGCAGATAGAGGGACAGGGGTGAATCTAGGCTTTCTGTTACCCAGGGGAATGGCTCAGCCCCCCAACTGACTCCTCAGTACATAAAAGTCACCCTAAATCTATATGACTGCCGTATAATACAAAGAACATCAAAGTGACTACCAAACAATTGAACATTTCAGTGGATGCAATATAATGCAGAGACCATCAAGGGAACAGTCATATGATGCAGAGAGCATTACAGTGACCACCACCTTTCAATACACAAAGTGACCGCCATAGTGTTCACTCTAGGGTCAGAGACAGGTTGTTTTAGCTGGGTGCCACCAAGGAGGGGGGCATGGCGCATTCTGCCCTTTTGAAATTGGGCAGGACGCAGCACCCCGCTAAAACAGCCTACCGGGAACTATACGCCATAAAGCACAAAGAGAATTGTAATAAGTCCCATATAATACAGGCAACATCGATGACCATCATAAAGTATAGAGGACATCACAGTGATGCAGCATGGCCCCTGGAACAGGATAAGTCAGACAGCAAGCTATAGGCATTTATATATATATATATAATATGTACTGTATGTATGTGTATATGTGTGTATGTATATATATATATATATATACATACTCCAGTCATATACGGAAGCAGCACTCAGACACTTCGCATACGAACAGAGTGTGTGTATATATATATATATTATATATATACTGTATATACACATGCACTCTCTGTTCATATATATATATATATACACACATATATATATATATATATATACACACATATATATATATATATATAGATATATATATATCAGTACTCAATTAATGGAAGTCATTGTTGTTTAACTTGAACAGGTAGTTTATGTATAGCATTTAATTAAATTAAAACTTAGATGTGCATACTATGATTATAGTAGGTGCCAGCCACTTGCCTCACACACGTTATTTAGGGAGCGCTGGCTCCAGTCATGCTCCTCGCCAGAAGAAAGCCTGATTAGGCAGCACATCTCTGTCTCCTGCCTGCCTCCTCCTGGGCCAGGCTCCTTTCCGTACCGTAGCCATAATAATACTGTGTGCGCACCGAGGTCAGTGTGTCAGCAAAGACACACACAACCTGCGGCTGCACTGTGAATCAGGGCCGAGGTGGAAGCCGCGGTTTGCAGCCAGTCAAATAACACTGAGGACGCAGAGAGGCTTGGGAAGCCTCCCACCGTACCGCAATTCCTTATTTCACACCCAGGCCAGCCTGGACGGGCAGCCAGAGGTTGTTTTGTAATGATGGCCCAGCGTGGTTCTAGTGAGAGGGGCTTAAGATGTCTGTCTGCTGTGCTGCTGGAGACAAGAAAATAAATTTTCCTGTCTAAAGCAGCACCTATCCTGTGGGCCTATTTTGATGGGGGGCATGGAGCTACAGCTCCATCCGCCCCATTGTTAATCCGGCCCTGCCTCTGCCAAAAGTATGCAAACAAAAAAAACTTTATTGCACCAGTGACCGATGGTGCTGGAAATTTCAACAGTCTACAGCGACTCCCCATACCCCATACATTCCTACACCCTGCTGTCGATCATTGCAGCAGCGCAGGCAGTGGTTATCGCTGGAATACAGGACAGACTGCATCCTGTATAATATGGGATGTAGCATTTCACTTCTAAATCCGGGCTGATCATGTATTATACAGGACAGATGGCAACCATTATACATTTGAAGTAATTGGCTCCTCCTGTTGATCTTTTAAAATGTTTCAACCAGTAATGTATATATCTTTGCACCAACTAGGAGACATGTAAAACATGCACTGTTAGGGGCCCCTTAGGACTGGAGTTGGAAAACACTGGTAAAAACTGTAGAGTAGATAAGACACTCTGGGGTCTATGTACTAAGCAGTGATAAGTGACAGAGTGAAAAGTGATAAGTCTGTGATAAGTGCCAGCCAATCAGCTCCCAACTGTAATTTTTCAAACACAGCCTGTGAGATGACAGTTGGAAGCTGATTGGCTAGCACTTATCAGAGACTTATCACTTTTCACTGTGTCACTTATCACTGTTTAGTACATAGACCCCTAACTTTCTTTATAAAACATTTATCTCATATAAATAAGTGGTCAGGATAAGGTTAAGTACATTGTACAGTATGTAGTCAATATTCAGATTGTCAACATGGTCAAAGTGTCGACATTCCCAATGACAGCATGG
This sequence comes from Taudactylus pleione, assembly GCA_031769625.1. Classification (NCBI taxonomy): domain Eukaryota; kingdom Metazoa; phylum Chordata; class Amphibia; order Anura; family Myobatrachidae; genus Taudactylus; species Taudactylus pleione. The sequence continues at coordinate 16,626,516 of JAUIMM010000018.1, read as the reverse complement.
CCATAATGTAGATATTATAAATGTTGACAGTACATGTCAGTGTTAGAAAAGAAAAAAGAAAACTGGGAGCGCATGCAGATATCAATGAAAATAGTTATTTTAATACATAAAATAAGTGCATAAAAATATAATTGAAAATACATCCAACTAGAGAACAAAGGGCTTGATTCAGACCCGCTCGCTAGGAAATGTTAGCTCGTAGCTGGCCGATTTTTGCATTCTGCGCATACATATGCATCGCAGTGCACGTGAGCGAACCAGTGCGAGAGATCGGGAAGGGTTCGCTCACCGAGCATAGACAGCCCAGCAGAGTGAGTGACAGGAGAAGCCATTTGTGGGTGGTAACAGGGGCTGGCCATTGGGAAATGGAAGTGCGAACTCAGGCGTCCCTGAGCGCCATAACGCTGTTTCAGAGGTGTGCATAATTAACAGGCAGCATCATAATAAATGTTACCTGGTTGAATTTTACACTGAAGTGCTTGCAGTAGGGTATAGTCAACCACAAGTGCTGCGAATGCATCCGATGGTACCCGATGTACCGATGGTTGCATACACTTCCTGGAGATGACATGCGTAACTGGGCATCTTTAGACAGGCTGGTGGGTGTCTGCATACACAAAGCGATCGTAAGATATAGTGGGCGTGCTTATGCCTTGCCGTGCGATCGCCCGCCTTGACATCACTTAGCTGAATTTGCATACGCTGGGAGCGAGTGTACGCATCTAGCGAGCGGGTCTGGATCGAGCCCAAATACCTAAAATACATGCTTGTTTAATGCATATAAGTATATAAACAAATGCATACAGATGACAATGGAAAAAAAAATTATATATAATGTGGCCACAGGTTGGAAAAACATATTTAAACCAAGTCCTACATCAAAGCAGTCGCAGTATTAGTTTGTTAATATGTAGTAACAGCGGGTTAGTGGAAAGACAGTATCACTCTGTGAACAAAGGCCCTGATTCAGAGCCGCTCGACTGTTTGCGGTCGTTCGTTCTAAAACAAGGGGTGGCTAATCAAATGAACCGTTCGCTAATTGCGGTCTGTTCATGCCTCTAAGTCTGAACGAGCGAGCAAAACTTGCGGTTGTAATTTTGAAAAATACGCCCCCTTGCCGCTCGCACCATACGTCATGTCCGCTATTTATTAGATTAATTGAGTACATCGAACAGCGTATGAACTGCTCGCCATTCTTGTGGCTGTTTTTTTCAACCGCTATTTTGCGAGCAGTTCTGAGTTAAGAAAATCCAAGTGACGTGGTCAATGACGCTGCTGTATTAATTATGCACTCCCTTAAAACGCCCGTTTTGACCTTTAAGCACGCATGCGATCTAATTTCACACCTCCGTTTTCAAGCACCTTCCCCTGTTACCACCCACATACGCCTCCTTCTGTCACTCAAAATAGCAGGCATTCGCTATATAGCGAATAAACGATTTTTGGCCGCACTGACTGGTTCGCGCATGCGTATTAAAAACCGTACGCATGCGCAGATGTGCGAACATCGGACAGAACGAACGAGCGGCCGCTTACGAGCGGCTCTGAATCAGGGCCAAAGTTAGCTTGCTGTATTGAGCTCAATGTTAGTATAGTCCTGTAATGAACAGAGCTTTTACCGAGTACCTGATCACAGGATGAAGGTAAAATCATCAGCGTGGCTGAGGTCTCCTACAAGAGGATTCAGTGTTCACACTGCAGTGTACCTGAACTCCTTTTGGAGAGAATGGATGAAACCGCAGTGGCTGGAGTCCACTAATACTTGATTGTAATGGTCATTGTCTGGACCGAGTGGCACACCTGTCACGCTTGGCGCTGGGGAAGTGGAAACTCTGGGTCCGGGTTGCGGGAGGAAACGAAGGCGAGGGGCCTGGATATATGTTCTCCTCATCCACAGCTCTCGAGTGTTGACGAGACCTGGGCAATGGTGCGGAGTCTAACCCACAGGATGGTGTTCGCCAGCGACCCCTCCAATCGGGATTTGGGCTTAGCTGCACCCTGTGAGCAGGTCGCGGTCCTTTGACCAGGTACCCGAGCTCAGTGGGAATTGGAGACACAAATAACCGTGGCCCTAATAAGAGACGCCTAAGATTGTGATCCACAAACAACGTAAAGAAGTCTGGTAATTCTGTAGCACAAAGTTCACTAGTGACACGTTTAGCACACAGGCAGATATGGTAATTCACTGTTGCATGAAGTTCACTAGAGGCTCGTTTAGCACACAGGCAGATGTAAATTAACTGTTGCACCTGGTTCACTAGAGACACGTTTAGCACACAGGCAGATGGTAATTCACTGTTGCACAAGGTTCACTAGAGACACGTTTAGCACACAGGCAGATGGTAATACACTGTTGCAAGAAGTTCACTAGAGACACGTTTAGCACACAGGCAGATGGTAACTCACTGTTGCACAGGGATCACAGTAACGTCTTGGCACACAGGCAGAGATGGAACACACTGTAGAGGAAATAGAACGCCAGGAACCTGGACCGGAACTCAACTAGGGACTAGGAGACAACCGTTGTTCAGGCAGTTTGCAGAAAGGTGGATGCAGGCTATATACCCCACAGAACCCTTTGATAGGTGCACAGCGATCAGCTGACGCTCACCTATCCCAGGCCGGAAGTACAGTCACATGGGCCGACTGACATGGCGGCGCCCATGCCGGGAACCCCGATTCCAGACACCGGACCGCCCGCACCCCCTACGCACGGGGAGAATGCTCAGCGTCCTCTCAGCCGCCGCGCCAGCTGCCCGACCGCCCTGGAGATCAAAGGAAGCCGGCGAGGAGGTAAGGCCGCGCTGATCCCCGGCAGAGCCCTGACAGTACCCCCCCTTTCAGGGTGGGCACCAAACACCCCATAGGCTTATTTGGAAATTTCCTATGGAAGTCTCGGACCAACCGTGGAGCATGCACATTGGAAGCCTTGACCCAAGCCCTTTCTTCGGGACCATAGCCCCTCCAATCGATGAGGTATTGAAGAGTATTAAACTTAAGGCGTGAATCCAAGATCTTCTCCACTTCAAACTCAGTACCCTGTAAAGTCTGTACTTGAGGCAATTTGGGAGGAACAATTTGAAATCGATTGAGCACCAGAGGACGTAAAAGAGAAATATGGAATGTATTGCAGATTTTCATTTGTGGAGAAAGTTCCAACTTATATACTACTGGATTGATTATCTTAATGATGCGATAGGGACCAATAAAACGTGGAGCAAGTTTCTTCGTGGGTACCTTCAAACGAATGTTCTTGGAAGATAACCAAACCCTATCCCCAACTTTTAAAAAGGGAACAGCCAAACGTTTCCTATCGGCAAATCTCTTATAATTCTTTGAGGATTGTACCAAGGAATGGTGAATTTTATTCCACAGGGTTGAAAATGACTCAATCTCCTTGACTGCTGCCGGAACTTCTACCGCTGGAAGATGTTCAAAGTCAGGGACTCGGGGATGTCTACCGAAGACAGTGAAGAAGGGTGTGGACTTGGATGACGAATGATACTTAAAATTGTGAGAAAATTCTGCCCATGGTAGAAGGTCCACCCAATCATCCTGAGAAGATGATACAAAAAGCCTGATGATGGTCTCAAGTTCTTGATTAACCCTTTCGGTTTGACCATTCGTCTGAGGGTGGTATGCTGAAGAAAATTTTAATTTGTTTCCACATGTATTGCACAGGGCTCTCCAAAATTTGGCCACGAATTGGACCCCACGATCAGAGATGATCTCATTAGGGAGACCATGTAATCTGAAGATATCCCGGATGAATATTTTAGCCAATTGAGGAGCCGAGGAACAAAATGTGCCATTTTTGAGAAGCGATCCACGACCACCCATACCGTATTGTGTCCCTTGCATCGAGGTAACTCGGAAATGAAGTCCATAGAGATATGAGTCCATGAGGCAACTGGAACCGGTAATGGGCGTAATGGACCCATCACCCTCCTGCGAGGTGTCTTATGCTGGGCACATTTAATACAGGACAGGACAAATTCTCTGACATCTCCCTTCATGGTGGGCCACTAGGAAGGAACGTAGTAGAAATTGATAAGTTTTAGTGATTCCTGTATGACCAGCAAATAACGAAGCGTGAGCCCATGTCAACAGTTTTTTACGTAAACTGGGAATAACAAAAATTTTTCCCGGAGGCGGAGAGGATATCTGTGTAGGGGCGAAAACAAGTGGATCAAGAATTGGACGTATCTGCGGATGGTCCTCTTCCTCTACCATAGTCATAAAAGAACGGGAGAGAGCATCCACTTTTTTGTTTTAAAATGCCTGGGCGAAATTGAAGCCTTAGATTGAACCTGGAAAAAAAAGAGACCATCGGGCCTGCCTGGCATTCAATCTATGAGCAGTTTGTAGATAAGTTAGGTTCTTATGGTCTGTAATGACCGTAACTGGAAATCTAGCTCCTTCCAGAAGATAACGCCATTCCTCTAGTGCCAAGCGTATAGCTAATAGTTCCTGATCTCCAATAATATAATTTTTCTCTGCGGGAGAGAATTTCCGGGAGAAGAATCCACAGGGGTGGATCTTCCCATCTTCAGCGATCTGAGACAATATGGCCCCAATTCCAACAGAGGATGCGTCCACTTCTACCGTAAATGGTTGATCCAGCTGAGGCTGGCGGAGAATTGGGGTCGTGGAAAATGCAATTTTTTATTTTTTAAAAGCTTGTATTGCTGGATCATGCCAAGAGGATGGGCTGGCTCCCTTCCTTGTGAGAGAAGTGATAGGAGATACCAATGTGGAAAAATGTGGAATGAACCTCCTATAATAATTTGCAAAACCCAAGAAATGTTGAGTAGCTTTCAACGAAGTAGGCTGAGGCCAGTCGGCAATAGCTTTCAGTTTATCAGGGTCCATTTGAAGAATTTTTCCAGAGATTATATGCCCCAGGAAGGGTACCGAGGTCTGATTAAAGAGGCATTTTGACAACTTTCCAAAGAGACAATGATTTCGGAGACGAGACAACACTTCTAGTACATGCCGATGATGGTCTTGTAAGTTTGCAGAAAAAATTAAAATATCATCAAGATAAACTACCACAAATTTATAGAGAATGTCCCGAAAAATCTCGTTGACGTAGCCTTGAAATACAGCTGGCGCGTTACAGAGTCCAAAAGGCATACCAGGTACTTGAAGTGTCCATCCCTAGTATTAAAAGCGGTTTTCCACTCATCCCCTGCCTTTATCCGGATTAAATTGTAGGCCACGCGTAAGTCTAGTTTGGTGAAAAACTGAGCTCCTCGGACCTTGTCGAAAAGTTCGGAAATCAGGGGTAGTGGATACCGATTTTTTATCGTAATTTGGTTTAGGCCCCGATAATCTATACAAGGGCGGAGCCCTCCGTCCTTTGTCCCTACGAAGAAGAACCCTGCTCCAGCAGGAGAGGATGACGGCCGGATAAATCCTTTAGCAAGGTTGTCCTTAATGTACTCTGCCATAGCGGTAGTCTCAGGAACAGATAATGGATAAACACGGCCACAAGGAGGGGTCTTCCCCGGAAGCAGGTCAATAGCACAATCCCATGGTCGATGCGGAGGGAGTTTATCTGCCGCTTGTTCGCAGAATACATCAGCGAAATCCTGGTAGGGCTCTGGTAAATTGGACTGAGAGGGACCCACAGAGATAGAGGGTGGAGAGAACATCTCGGATGGACAGGTAACTGTGGTTAACTTGTGCAAAGGAACCACCTTGGTCAAACACTTCTGTAAACAACTTGATCCCCAGGACAAAATTTGTATCTTATTCCAATTGAACACATGGTTGTGCTTTTTTAACCAGGGTAGCCCCAACACCAGCTCGTAGGGAGACTTAGGTAACACAAATAATTCCAGCCATTCCTGATGAAGACATCCAATCTTGATGGATACTGGATGGGAGAGAGAAGGAAGAGATTCTCCTAGCACTGTTTTACCATCTAAGCCGGAGAGTACTAGTTTATTGGGTAATGGAACGACAGGAATACCTAGAGTCTGAACGAGAGTATCTGAAATGAAATTGCCTGCCGCTCCGGAATCAATTAGAGCTTTAACCCTCTTTGTCCTGGACCCATGGGAAAGCGACACTGGTAGAAGACTGTCTGTTATTTGGGATGACTTGGACATAACCCCTAACTGAATGCTCCCTACTTCAGTCAGAGTCTCGCATTTCCCGCAAGCAGAGGACAATTCTTCAAAATGTGGTCGGGAGCAGCACAATAAATACATAATTTATTTTGGAAGCGCCTGTTGCGTTCTACAGCTGTAAGCTTGGACTTATTGACCTGCATGGGTTCTTCTTCACAACTAGGAGAGAGAGAAGACTGGTTCATAGGAGGAGTACGGACCTGAAAGCGTTCCCCCCTGCCTCTACTAGCCCAACGTTCCCGATGGCGAAGGTCGATCTTGATGCAGAGGGAGATGACATCAGCAAAGGACTCCGGTAAATCTCTGGAGGCCAACTCGTCCTTCATCCTTTCTGATAGTCCATGGAGGAAGGATGCCTTGAGAGCCTCCTCGTTCCACTTTAGCTCAGATGCCAGGGTTTGAAACTGAACTTCATACTGACCAACAGATCGGGTCCCCTGGCGCACACAAAGCAAATCGGATGAGGCTGAAGCGGAGCGGCCTGGTTCGTCAAAAATCCTTTTAAATGCTGAAACAAATTCTTCATAATTTGACACAATGGGGTCAGCTCGTTCCCACAGGGGAGAGACCCAGTCCAGAGCAGCCCCGGTCAACAGGGAAATAACATACGCCACCTTTGCTCGAGGGGTGGGGAAATTCTGGGGGAGACATTCAAATTGGATCTTGCATTGGTTAATAAACCCTCGGCACCACCTGGGATTACCATCAAATCTCTCCGGGGTTGCCAACTGGAGACGAGATTTAGATCCCGAAGCCCCTTGAGGCAAAACAGGTGGAGGGGGTGCAGCGGCTGCAGCTGGTGGAACCAGGAGAATAGATTCCAATGTAGTTTGGATCGAGACCAGCTGTCTAGAGAGCTCCTGCAGGTACTGGGCCACTTGCTGTTGGGCTGCCTCCTGGTTATCCATCCCAGAGGCCAGGTCCTGGAGGGACCCTGTACCTTGGGACCCAGCGGCTTCCATTGTACGGCCTGAACAAACTGTCACGCTTGGCGCTGGGGAAGTGGAAACTCTGGGTCCGGGTTGCGGGAGGAAATGAAGGCGAGGGGCCTGGATATATGTTCTCCTCATCCACAGCTCTCGAGTGTTGACGAGACCTGGGCAATGGTGCGGAGTCTAACCCACAGGATGGTGTTCACCAGTGACCCCTCCAATCGGGATTTGGGCTTAGCTGCACCCTGTGAGCAGGTCGCGGTCCTTTGACCAGGTACCCGAGCTCAGTGGGAATTGGAGACACAAATAACCGTGGCCCTAATAAGAGATGCCTAAGATTTAAGGCACTGTGGGGTGATCTGCAAACAACGTAAAGAAGTCTGGCAATACTGTAGCACAAAGTTCACTAGTGACACGTTTAGCACACAGGCAGATATGGTAATTCACTGTTGCATGAAGTTCACTAGAGGCTCTTTAGCACACAGGCAGATGGTAATTAACTGTTGCACCTGGTTCACTAGAGACTTGTTTAGCACACAGGCAGATGGTAATACACTGTTGCATGAAGTTCACTAGAGACACGTTTAGCACACAGGCAGATGGTAATTCATTGTTGCACAAGGTTCACTAAAGACACGTTTAGCACACAGGCAGATGGTAATACACTGTTGCAAGAAGTTCACTAGAGACACGTTTAGCACACAGGCAGATGGTAACTCACTGTTGCACAGGGATCACAGTAACGTCTTGGCACAAAGGCAGAGATAAAACACACTGTAGAGGAAATAGAACACCAGGAACCTGGACCGGAACTCAACTAGGGACTAGGAGACAACCGTTGTTCAGGCAGTTTGCAGAAAGGTGGATGCAGGCTATATACCCCACAGAACCCTTTGATAGGTTCACAGCGATCAGCTGATGCTCACCTATCCCAGGCCGGAAGTACAGTCACATGGGCCGACTGAAATGGCGGCGCCCATGCCGGGAACCCCGATTCCAGACACCGGACCACCCGCAGTCCCCTACGCACGGGGAGAATGCTCAGCGTCCTCTCAGCCGCTGCGCCAGCTGCCCGACCGCCCGGGAGATCAAAGGAAGCCGGTGAGGAGGTAAGGCCGCGCTGATCCCTGGCAGAGCCCTCACAACACCCCTGTAAATCATAGGGACCTCTCCTCAGACCGAGGGGAATTACCTGCCGTGTGTCAGCTGAGTCCTGTCTAATGATGATGTAGAGGTGGAACACCAGACTCTTCTCAACCCGTTAGCTCTGGCTGTTTCCTCAGAAGTAATACCAGTGTTAGAGATACAGGGCCTCATTCAGAGGCGGTCGGAGGATGCAAGCGGTCGCTCAGAAACTGGGTGGCCGCTTGCATCCTGACCGCCCACCTCTGTTTCGGTCGTTAGGCTGTGGGTTTACACCCACAGCTCTAACGACCGCTAAGGTGATGGTCGCAATGGTCAGAGACCATCGCGACCATCAGGGCTTACGACAAGACCCTAGGGTAGGGTCTCACTTGTCGTAAGCCCCGGAGAGCTTCTGGCTCTGTCAGAGCCGGAAGCTCTCCACTGACATCACTAGTTTGGGCTGCCACCCCCCCCCGGCCCGCCTTCCAAACGGGGCGAGCTGTCAATCAACATCGACAGCTCGCCCCCTTTGGAAAGAGACCCGCTACGACCGGCGCTGTCGGTCGTAGCGGGTCTCACGCATGCGCACGAAGGAGCCGGCTCCCTCGTGCGCATGCGCACTTGATAAACATCGAGGCGGCCGTGCGGTCGTAGACCGTACGGCCGCCTCTGAATGAAGGCCACTGTTAGGATTTGGTTAAGCCTGGTACACACCTTTTGTGATTGCTTGGCTAATCGGGTAAACGCTCCTGTTCAGCTGAATACTGTGTCTAAAGCTTGACTCCCTGCAAGCCCTGTATACACTGTGCTAGATATGGCTAAATGTGTACAGGCTTCTATGGGATCAGGAGGTCAGGTAGATAAATATTAAACCACACATAAGGTGCGACCTCCTGATTCCAACCGTTGCAGGAGCATTATAAGCAGTTGATCGGCGAACACTCCATCAAAAGTCCTGCATAGGAACCTACTGTATACATCTATTGTGTGCCAAAATTTAGGGCAACATCTTAAATACTGTAAAAAAGCTATATCGACATGCTGACTGGCAATTCACAATGCTGACATGTCAAATGCCAACATAATGTGACATGTCAACATCCTAGTGTTGACATTCTGAATGTCAATATTTTATCCAACACCCATAAATACACATACTTAATATAACCAATAGGAGACAGCAGAGCTTTCTAAGCACACATTTCCCCACTTCATGTTAAGAAACCGGTCTCTTCTTGCTGACACATCTCCTCACACACAGCAGACTTAGTAGAAAACGTTGGTACCATTGTGCATGTGCGGCAGCTCCGTTCCATCCATTATACTGGATTTTGTAGTCATATCTTTATTAAAATTGTATAATAAATGTATACATTTACCTGGAACCTCCTCATCTATACTTTGTCTTCACATGGATGGAAACTTTTTCTTTTTCTTGGCCCACATTTTCCTGAACACACAAGATGGGAATTCTACCAATGTGCAGGTGATATGTGATGCAACACAACAAATAATGAGTGTTGTGGTGGGCTATCCTGACTCATGTTATCATGCCTTTATCCTCAGTTAGTCATCCCTCTATGCAAAGTCTGAGGCGGGACAAATGCCGGAAGGATGGCTGCAGGGTAAGTACACATTGTTATTGTTACTATACGCCTATAAATTATGTCATGTTACCCTTCACCTGTATTTTTGAATTTGCCTTACAGGAGATTCGGCTATGGCTTTTTTTTCCCTTTTTTTTTCTGATAGTTGTGCTGAGCGCAAATATATTGATGCACATAATAAGATCACCAGATCTATGATAGAATGTATATTTGAGCTATTAAAATCTTGGTTCCACTGTCTTGATATGTCTGATGGAGATTTTGCTGCATGTAGAATTAATAGAATAAACTGTGCTGGTATATTAAATAAAAATCAGCCAGTATAAAAAAATATATATAGTTTTATTATAACAGACTCATTACACAATACTAGATGAGATGTGTATTACGTACAAGAATCAGTAATAACAATGTTGCAATATTCTGTTACATTCCAGATGTCACATAAGTTACAGTATCAAAATAGATTACATGTTCAGTATACCTATATAGATTCAAATAATTATGCCCAGTAAAAGCCCCGTTTTATATTCAAAATTTGTATCCAGGCAAAGAGCACTTACATAATTTTTATCATGATAGTAAATATCCATTAATATGAAAGAGGACTGTATCCTCATATCCTAGAGATGACCATATGTTTGTACCAGTCCACAGTTCCAAGAAAAAGTTGTATTTAAAATGATCTCCTTATTAAGTTCTCCACAGAGTATGGGACCTGGTTTTAAGGATCCAAATAAGCGCTGCAGTCAGAAACTGTAGTGTAGCTTCATTATATTCTGATTTCAATGTAGAGCTGGAGTGGCTGTGATATTCTAAACCACACAGGATGGAATGGGATTGAAATACTGATGGCTTAATAGCCGCCGCTTCTAATCCCGACAGTGAGAGACCCCCTCTAACCCTCCCTTGGGGGTGCCTAAACCTAACCTCCCCCCTAGTGCCTAAACCTAACCCCCCCCCTCCCTGCACCCTAAACCTAAGTCTCCCGGGGGGGCTAACCTCCCCTCTTAGTACCCCCTTTCCCTAGCCTAGCCCTAACCTTCCCTGGGGTGGTGCCTAACACTGGTTCCCCAGGGGTCCCTAAACCTAACCTCCCCCATCCACTGGCTAAGTGCATACTTACCTGGCAGGAGGACGATCCGTCTGGCATCGGGATTAACATAGGCATCAGTATTTCGACGCCTATGTTAAATCCCTTGCCGGGATGACACTGTTGGGATTGAGACTGGCGACCAAGCGGCCGCCAGTCTCATAACTACATCCCCTCCAAGATCCTGTGACCAGTGATTGTAAGAGAAGATCACTGGGCTGTAATTGGCCACAATAGATACGATAGAAATGGTGGCAGGCAGCTACGCATTTCGTTCTGTGGACTTTTTCAAGCTGGGAGTTTGCTGTTTTCCTTTGATATAAATATCGGACATTATGGTCAGCTGCTGTCTATTGCATAATCTGTGCTTACAATAACCTCTCCAACCAGATTATGCAACACAGTGAGCAGGCAGGGCTATTTGGGACTCTGGGCCTGATTCAGACCTGGTCGCAAGTGCTGAGCGCTCGCAACCGGATCGATGATGGCCCACAGCGCATGCGCACATCGGAGCTGCCTCCGTCGTGCGCATGCGCGAGATGCGGCTAGCGACGGGCTCTCGATGTTGAGTGACAGCTCGCCCCGTTTGGTGGGCGGGCCGGGGGGTGGCTGCCCAAATGGAGGCGTTCCCATAAGAATGCCTGTCGTTTGGGGGCGGCCCCACTGACGACATGAGTGATGTCAGTGGAGAGATTCCGGCTCTGTTAGAGCTGAAATCTCTCTGGGGTTTGCGGCCACGAGACCCTACCACAAGGGTCTCATCGCAAGCCTGATGGTCTTGACCATCGCGACCATCATCATGGCCACTCACTGTAGCTGTGGGTGGTCACCCACAGCTATGCGAGCGGCCAGGAGGCCATTCTAAAAAAAAACCCGGCCCTGATTCAGAGCGAGCGCTCTGTTAGAGCGACCGGGTCTAAATCAGGCCCTCTGTGAGCACAGAAAGTGGTGGATAGGGCTACAGTGGGTTGTTTTCTGCTTTACCAGCTGGCACTGGCAGCTGAACCTGTGAGTGCAAACAGACATCCCGTGTAGCAACACCTAGCTTAATGGACCAACACTAGATGCACTGTTTCAGACCATACAATGCTTTTAACAATAAACAGACTTTTCCATTTTGGGAAATGTCCTCATCATAGTGCCATATTTCTTCAATTAACTCTCCATTCAAAAAAGCTAAATTCTAACTGTTACAGCAAAAATCATGCATGGCAGATCTGGCAATGACTAAATGGAATGTACTGTACCTTGCCACAGGTGAGTAGATCTCCCCATAGTCCAGAATTTCTGTGCATTTCCATTAGCAACAAGGCAGGCTTTTAATGGGCAACCGTTCCTTTTACATTCAACTTTTTACAGACCACCCACTTGTTATTGATTATCTTGTGGTGACTTGGCCTTGGTCTGTTAACTAAGGGCCTGATTCAGAACCGCTCACAAGCGCACATCGCTCGCAAGCGGGTCGATGGTCCCCAACTGCACATGCGCCGCCTCCGGCGTGTGCATGCGCGAGACCCGTACTGCAACGGCAGCTCCGTCACAACGGGTCTCGCTACAAGACGGGACGGCTGTCGATTTTGATTGACAGCTCGCCCCGTTTTGTAGGCGGGAAGGGAGGGTGGCTGCACAAATGCAGACGGTCCCTTAGGAAAGCCTGGTGTTTGTGGGCGGCTCTACTGACATCACTCGTGATGTCAGTAGTGAACTTCCTGCTCTATTAGAGGAGGAAGTCCACTCGGGCTTGCGAGAGCCGAGACCCTACCACAGGGTCTCCTCGCAAGCCAGATGGTCGCGATAATCGCGACCATTGTCAGGCCACTCGCAAAAGCTGTGGGTAGCGAGCGGCCTGGAGGCCAAAAAAAAAAAGAAAAAACCCCCACCCTGATTCATAGTGAGAGCTCGCAAACAGCAAGCGGCTCTGAATCAGGCCCTAAGGACCTCATTCAGAGCCGGACGCTATCAGTCGTTCGCTCGTACGCATTCGATTGTTTTAAACCGTGCATGCATCCAGATCTCATTGCGCACGTGCGGCCGGATCATTGCGGTCATTTTTCATTCGCTCGTATACACAGCGAACAGGAAGTGACCTATGTCATTTGATTGACAGAATGTTCCATTTATGGGTGGTAACGGGGGTGGAGATAAGAAAACGCAGGTGTGGCAAGGCGTTTTTTGGGCGTACATGTATTATCTTGTGTGAACGTCCAATGTGGACGCTATTTTGTACACGTCACTGTGTGATCCAATTTCCATTAAGACTGCTCGCTCAGCTTGGGGTCTGGTATAGTCTACCGCAATGACGATGGTCTCCTCGTACTTCCACGGACTCATCAATGGTGTTGCGATTAATCAAGTGAGGCAACAAAAACAATTAACTTTTAATTGCTAAACAGCTTCTAAGGTATTTCACAAATAGACCTTTTTTAGTAGTTAAAAACCAAATGCAGGTGAACTACTCAGCTGCTAATTTCTGGGGCATACAATCAATTAGCTAACAAATGTTTGGGTTTTTTGAGTGCTTTTTACATATTTGTAAGTGTTTATTTTGTACACAAACAATATTGTACGCATGTTTTGTTTTGTTTTTTGGACCAAGAAACCAATCGTCCTTTTTTTTTTGGATAATTGTTAATTAAAACTCATAAATTGATTTTAACCCTTATTTTTTAGGCAAAATATGAAATGTTTCTATTTCCGTTGTACTGTTTGTACGTTTGTTAGAGGGATTACCTTTTAACCAGTTTGTGAATAAATCAACAATAGATTTTTGCAATTTTGTTTCCAAAGTGTAAGAATTTTTTATTTATTTTTGTTTCAAGTTTTTTTTAAAGTAAACATATTTTTTTTCATGGGACAAAATCTAGAAAACATTTTGCCTACACACCCACAAAATAAGTGGCATTTGAACAGAAATAAAACAAATAAAAACAATTCACAAGAAAGGAGAGGGAGGTTTTTGCCATGTAGGAATATGGGGCAAACACAGAGATGGATTGTGGGGAAATTAGCCAGTGCTGTCATCGCCTTTTAGGCCGTTTGGCCGGGGGTTGGAGGGAGCCTGAACGGGTCCGGGAAGTCCTTCGGCTGGCCTGGCCAGAGGCAGATGTTGTGGCCTCTGGCTAGGCATAGGGCTAGGCACATTTGGAGGGATGGCTGTTGTTTTGCTAGAGTTGGAGGGTCCTGATGTTCCGGCAGGAAGGGAGGCCGGCTCCAACATGTGCTGGCGAACGAGCTGCTCCAGGGCATTTGCTATTCGCATGTTGGCCCCAGTAATTTCCGCAAGAGCCTTAGCAATGGTCACGTTGGCAGCAGCACTTTGCTCCAGGGTGTCCGCCACCCATAGCAGATTGGCGTCCATCCTCAGCAGAATCTCGGTCTGCTGATCCGTTTTACCAATGAGATCAGTGAGGAGGGCCACTGCCTGCGAGGGGGAATGCCCTGGACTGTCTGCCACAGGGTCCCCAGCCGGATCTACTGCTTCCTCCCCTGCAGAGCCAGAAGAAATTCTGCGGCCAAAGCTCACCTCTGGAGCAGACTCATACGCCTGTGTCTCTGTGAGAAAAAAGAGAAAAGAGTAAAATTATAATCTAGATATTGTCAAAAACACATTTCTGAGTTGTTAACATTACAACATTTACCTGGGGCAACATGAGGAGCCGCAGAGTCTGGCATGTCGGTATCCATGTTCGACACGCCAAACACCTCCTCATCCTGCACACACCCCTGGGCCAGCTCCTCCAAATCTGTGAGCTCAAGTGACACAGGGGTGGGACCCCCACCTGTCCCCCCTGCATGCCTAGCCCTATCAGCCATTTTTTATTTAAGCCGATATTTGAAGTCGCTCCATCTGTTGGTTTAAAATTTGGCATTATTCCTGCAGTATTTTGACCTGTAAACACTTTTTACTCAAATGTATTTTTTACGTACCGGCGTTTGACTTCCCGGGTTGAACGTTCAAACTCACCCACACCATTGACACCACTGGCTATATCGTCCCACAGTTTCCATCTCTATGTTGCACCCATATTCCTTGGTGCCTGTGCCAGGTTGTCATTGCACATTTGCACCAAAACCTCCATCTCCTTTCTTGTGAATTGTGGCTGCCTTTTTTTTTGGCCCTAGTTTGCCTACTAGGGCCAGCAGCCTCTTCCATGGCATCCTCCACAACTTTTTTTTAAAATGTTATAAAAGATTTTTAGTCAAATGTTTTAAAATGTAATGTTAAACATACGCATTTTCCCATAAAAATAAAAAACACTTACATGGTGGCTGTTGGCTAGTACTTTGCTGCTCTGTACTAATTTTTTTGTCAATGTAGCAGACCGATTTCGGCCTTCAGTGACGTTTTTATACATGCGTCAGCATTATTCATCTGCATCATTCCTTGTGCGCTCCTATTGTCCGTCCTTAATTTGAGCTGGAAAATAAAGCCTATTTATGGCTTGGTGTGACTCGAGTCGAGGTGGCATGTTTTGATTGTTGGAGGTTTAGCATTGGAGTGGATTGTTGACGATTGTTGTGTAGAAGGAGGACTGGTTTTTTTGGATCTTTTTGCTTTTTTTCTTCGTTATTTTCCGTTAGCATTTTTTTAAATATTTCGGCTTTTTTTGTTTGAATTTTTGAGTAAGTATTTCAAAAAAACACAGTGAAAAATAATAGTAAATAGTTTACATTTGTTTATAATTTTTTTTTTTCAGTTATTTTGGCAGTGACCGAGTGACGTTTTTGAACTTTGGGATATTTGTCTGTTTTTGGTAAGTGTTTTTGGTTTCATGAATTTACAAATTCGTTGTGTTGGTCTTGGCATATGTTTTGCTAAGTAATGTTTTTTTTTTCTGTGAACAATCATGTCTTACCACTAAATGTAGCGTACTATTTTGCGAACTAATGTGGCCTTATTTAACTGTAAAAGTAGCGTACTATTTTGCGAACTAATGTGGCCTTATTTAACTGTAAAAGTAGCGTACTATTTTGCGAACTAATGTGGCCTTATTTAACTGTAGAAGTAGCGTACTATTTTGCGAACTAATGTGTTTTGAATTTTTCTGTGTAAAATCATGTCTTACCACTAAATGTAGCGTACTATTTTGAGAACTAATGTGTGCTCCCTTCTCTATTTTTTAGAATACGAAATTTGTTTTCAATCATAGTTTTTAAAATTAATATCTTAATAATTTTCTAATTTTGCAATGTAGGTTGATTTGCCCATGACATGTACCAGGCCTGTAAGCATCTTTGGTTTTCTTGGAAAAGATAAGTATATTTTTCTTTACACATTTGTCTAAAACAATAACTACCTTGCTTAACATTTTAGGTTGATGTTGGTCGTATTATATTGGCCATGGTTCCAGAACCTGACCAACCTCTACTTCGTCCCAGGTGTAGGCCTCATAGGCGTGCAAGGCCCTAGATATATAGAACACGTGTCACCCTTTTTGGAATCCCAGATGATGAGGTATTAAGGCACTACCGTCTTCCGCCACAACTCATCATAGACACTCTCTCATTAATAGAGAGTGATCTTGAACGGCAAATTGACAGTCCTACAGCAATACCACCACTTACGCAATTAATGTCGGTGTTACATTTTTGTGCCTCAAGATCCTTTCAAACCACTGTGGGAATAGTCGCTGGAATATCCCAATCCTCCTTTTCAAGGATCCTGAGGGCAGTGATGGAGGTCCTTTTTAAACACCTCCATCATTTTATTAAAATGCCATTGGATATGGGTTCCCTTAATGTGGCGAAGGCTAATTTTTACCAAATAGCTGGCTTACCACACATCATAGGGGTTGTGGATGGCACTCACATACCAGCAAGGCTGGAGGCTATATTTAGGAACCGCAAACACTTTCACTCGATGAATGTAATGGTGGTATGTGATGCCTTCCTGCAGATCCTGTCCCTGAATGCCAAATTCCCTGGCAGTGCACATGATACCTTCATCATCCGGCAATCAGGGATTTGGCACAAATTAAACAACCTACTAGCTGGTGATGCGTGGCTTTTGGGTAAGTTGACACCTTCTGTTGAAACCAATGCAAAGCTTGTTACACAATGGTCCTGATGTTTTTTTATCTGTTTTCACAGGAGACAGTGGTTACCCTTGCACGCCCTGGCTGCTCACTCCTTATTTGGCTCCCACACCAGGGCCACAAAGTCAGTATAATTACGCACTTACAGCCACCAGGCAGGTGGTGG
The DNA here is from genome assembly GCA_031769625.1 of Taudactylus pleione. Lineage (NCBI taxonomy): Eukaryota > Metazoa > Chordata > Amphibia > Anura > Myobatrachidae > Taudactylus > Taudactylus pleione. The sequence continues at coordinate 16,609,421 of JAUIMM010000018.1, read as the reverse complement.
AGTGCTGTATCGGCCTTTTAAAAGGCTGATTCAGATGCCTCCACCGCTCTGGTGGCGACCTCATGCATTTGCCGGCTATGGTTTCGAAAATTGTGGTCCTGTGTGGGATATTTCACAACATCGCCATAAGGAGTGGTGTCCCAATGCAGCCAGAGGATGCCTTGCCTGAGGACGGCACCCCTGAGGTTGGTCGGAGGTCAGTATGTGGGGGGGCCATACGCGATGAAGTTGTGGCCAGATTTTTAGGTAATTATTTCCTCATAATGTTTAAAAATGCCACAATGTAGACATGTAATATTTTAAAGTACACTTTTAACTGTTTTTTTTGTTTTGTTTTTAATCCCTAAAATGTCCATAAAAATCCATGCCTACTACCTGATCAACACAAATGACTTTATATGGACACATTGGATATAACTTCGGGAACAATGATTTCTTCTCCTCATTTGTGGATTCATGTTGGCATGCTACTTCTTCAAACAGTTCATGATTTTGTTTTTTGGGGGGTTTTGGTGTGTTTTTGACTTGTGTGTGTGTGTTTTGAATTTTTTAATTTATTGTGTGTATTCACTTGGTGTTTATTATTTGTGTGCATTAAAATTTTATTTTACGTTCACCAACCATTTCCATCGTAAATTACAACCAAGTGTAACCTGTTTCTAAAAATGCAAAGTTGCTTAATGCCTAATACTGTAATTTCTTAGTTGGAAAAGTGAAGTACCCTGCTTTGTTGCTAAAAACAAACCCCAAAGGTATTATGGTGAATCAGTATGTTTGCAATTGTAGGCCTAAGCAGGTAGCTTTAAATTTAACATTACCCACACCAAAAAATAATCACATTTTGAGGTTACTTCTCCAAACTTCTCCAAATTGGTATTGTTATGTGTTTAATGTGCAAGCTTACATACTTACTTGAGCTTTCGACAAACAAATTTACATTTCTTTAAAAATCAGGGACAAATAGTAGACTTATGTAAGGTTCAACAATCTAAGATTTACACACAAGGAATGAGACTTAAATATATCAAAATAAATTTTATTTTTAACAACATTTTTATAGAGAAAAAAAAAAAAATTATTGGCGCAGGCACGCCAAAATGTGATCCAAGGCCACAAGCATGGCAACGACATGGCCCCTCAAAATCTGCAAGCCAGCATAAATTTCTGCGTTACGCCTCTGGTCCTCTGTGGATAAAAGAAAAATGCGCGGATTACTAAAATGACACCTTAATTTATATTTTCCAAAACAAGTAAAAAATCAGACTATACAAAAAAAGGTGAAAAAAAACATCTCCAAAACAAAAGGAATGCCAAACAAACAGATTGTTGAAAAAAAAGTAAAAAAATATTCTTAAAAAAAACACAAAAGAGAGTTACAACTACACAAAAATACAACATTTGTTGGTACCGTAAACAAGAAAGACACAAGTATGAGTGTTTGGACATGTGTCATATGTGTAAGGGGAAAACATCCTAGACATTGTTTCACAAAGATATATATCAAAAACATTAGAAATACTTTACCATTTGGAACTGCACAGGCAAAAGGACAACATCAAAATAATGAAAAAACAACCATAGTTTAAAAGGGAAACCTACTGGTCATAATGCTGACTGGGCCTGGAGCCCCAAAATCGTCCTCATCTAAGGTGGGCCAGTGCAGCATGGATGGAGGAGGGGTTATTTGGGAGGAAGTTGAGGGTGAGGAAAAGAGGGGGGGTGGAGGGGAGTGTGACTTTGGAGGGATGGGAATGTGAGGAGAGGGAGGGGCCTCACGGTCGGCAAGGTCTGGGTTGGAGGGGGAATTTGGGGAAGAGTGGGGCGAGGATGTTTGGGTGGGGGATAGGGGACAAGCCCGACGTTGCTGGCGTTGGAGTCTGCGCTCAGCCCCTAAATGATGTAGAAAAATTATTATTACATATTTCTTTTTTTTTGTGAAAAAAATTACACACAAAAAAAACCAAGGCTATACGGTAAACATGCACACGCAGGTATGTCCCAAATAAAGAAACAGGGCTATACGGTAAACATGCACACGTAGGTATGTCCCAAATAAAGAAACAGGGCTATACGGTAAACATGCACACTCAGGTATGCTTACATTTTAAATACAAAAAAAAAACCACTTACTTTCCTGGATCTGCTGTCGCAAATTGGCCAACAGGCATGGGGATCTGCGCCTCAGATCGGACCACCTTCTTTCCAGTTGGCCGATATTTCTGCTGTAGCTGATCGCACGCAGGCGGCGCCGCACCTCCGTGCAGGCCAGCCGCTTGCGGAGGTTAGTGATGGGGCGTGTGTAATTGGTGATTCTCTGGTCCATCACTTCAGTGAGGACCAGGAGTTCAGGGCGACAAAAAGCGGCGGCTCTCATGATGGCAATGTTTTTTTTTTTTACACAAAACAGTTTTAATAAAGGTCCTAGAAAAAATTTGATTGGCTAATGTACTTTGTAAATTAACAGAAACCATTCTATTGGTTATTGTATGAGTCATGTGACCTACACCCTCACAAATATAATGTGAGTTATGATAGGCTTGATGCAGTGACATGCGTAAGCTAACTTAAATATTAAAAAAAAAAGTTGATAAATCGGCCTATAAAAAAAAAATCAAAACAATAGTAGCATTCAAAACAACTTTTAATTTTGAAGAACCATCCCCTTGGTACAACCGTACGTATTCTGCGGAAGCAATGACACACACTAACAAGAATAAAGTTTATTGACATTGAAAAAAAAAAAGGATTGCAAACAAGTGAATAACAATTACGCTAATTAATATAGTGATTGGCATTAATCGATTCAAGTATGTTTGCAGAATGAAATAGCAGGCAATCGAAAACTGACAGGGCCACTTCCGGAATTGATTTGTGTGAGCGTTGCCTGCAACCAAAGAGGAGACGGACGGTCGCTATTTAGAACGTTCGCTAGCTAGAGGAAGGGTTGGGAGACTATGGGGCGGAAAATTAGCTGCAAACGAACATACGAGCGAGCGCTGGAATTTTATTATTTCCGCTCGTACGGCGGATGAGCGAAAGGCCACATGCATCCGGCTCTGAATCAGGCCCTAAGTCCATATATTGTTGCCATGTAAAGTCATGTAATGATGCCATTTCTTTATCTATTGCTGACTTCCATTTCTCCCAGTCGCTGCTTGACTGCTTCCTGGATATTTTGCGGTTTCCAGAAAGCAATATTTGCAAACTCCTTACAATATGTCTTGGGTTTTTTTGTTTATTGTTTCTTACTAAACTTTTGTACTGTGAGTGGACATCCACACTGGCAGTCTCCAGCTGTCAGTATATGCAGTGAAACAAGCTTGTACTGTAACTCAAGGTGTAGTTTTTTTTTTTTTTTTTTTAGCAATGTTCCATAGAATTGTATCCCTTACTTTCTTAGCAGTATCCAAGCATGATATACTCCACGGACTTGGGATCCAGCTTATGCTCCTTTACTTGGGGATGTGTGTATCCAAAGACTCTGAGATGATTGGCATTTGGCTTACTTCCAAACTTATGCCTTGATAAGGAAACTTTTGTGATCGCAATAGCGATTACACTCGCAGTCTCACTCCGAAGATAAGCTAAAGATTGCAATCGCAATGCCATCGAAGCCTAGCATAAGGACACGCACTTTACCTTACACACATCCTTAATACTTAGCAAGTCTGCAAAACCTTACTCCGGAATTGCTAACCTCATCGCACACAGTGAAAGCCCAAGCTGCATATTATTATTATTATTATTATTATTATTATTATTATTATTATTAATATTTATTTATATGGTGCCACTAGTGTTCTGCAGCACCTTACAAAGTACATAAACAAATAGGTGACCAGTGACTTACAGAACAATACAATACAGTAAAAGGACATGGATAATATACATAGCTACATTGGCAACCATAGCACCCAGATAAGCAACAAAGCAAAGTAACCAAGTGTTAGGTGCCCTAGTGGTGAGTAAAAAGTAGATGAAAGTAAAGTAGGGAGAAGCACAATAGGGTAGAGGGCCCTGCTCATAAGAGCTTACATTTTAATAGGCAGGGGCAGACAAACAGGTGTGACACAGATGGGGTAGACGGGGAGGAAGGAGTATGTAGCAATACATTAGGATGATAGCTGGAAGGCTTTGATGAAGTAGTGGGTCTTGAGAGCCCGTTTGAATGATTATGCATCAAACTGGATAATTTATGCACGCTGCTGTAATGGCGTTAAAACGCACTGACACACCTGCGTTTTGCAAACCGTCCTCCAGTCACCAGCCCCAAATGCTACTTCCTGTCAATCACTCTGTCATGGGTCTGCGTAGTCACTCTGATCACAGTCCCGATCGCAGTTGAGTGTTTGCGCGCGCTGCGATGCATGCGCAGAACGCAATAATCAAATCAACACAGTTGTTTTAAAATCTCTGCTTGTTTCTAAAAATCAGGAGTGCACATCATAATGAAGTCCATTCAATGAACATACTATATTTAATATAATTCACTCTGAAGCAAATATTGTAAAGATTATAAAAAAATATATATATCTTCCTCATCAGACCTTTGTCTTCACACCAGGATGCAGGGCTATCTACATGTCAAGTGCTGACTATTCTCCATGAAGTATGATATACAAATGCTCCTCCACAGCTAATCCAATGGTTTTCATGACTCTATCCATTTCATTAGGATTTGTATTGTCACCTGGATTACTTGTGATTTTTCACAGATTCTCCCATTTCAGCTGACTCTCCATAGTGAATTTCCATGTGGCATAATTCTCTGAACCTCTTAATTTGGAGAAGGTCATGCTGGCTGCTGCACTGTGCATTTTGTGTGTACTGATACAAATGCCTGAGCTTTTCTGTACATTTCACACTCTTAATCACGTAGCTGACCTGGACTCATAATCTATTTAGATGAACTATTGGTGGAACTTGGGTGATCAAAATAGTTTTCAGCAGAATGTGAAAGTGGATATTAGGCCACACATAATGTCCTTAACCAGGCTTGCAGGTTATTGGTAACAGCAATACAGCAGTAGTGCAGTGATAAACAGCGATGGTGACTACAGTGGTATAGAGTCTCACCTGCACAGCACTGTGGCACTTTACACACAGGCGTGCAATAGGTTGTGCATGTGTCATGTCATAAGAGGTTATGTCTCCGGCTGACTCCTGGTCTTAGGGCTCGGAGTATTCAGCAAAGGCGACAGTGCTGGAGCACATTATTCTCTGACAATTGTCAGCATAATTAGGGCATGATCAGACCATGAAATAGCTTTAATGATGGTGTGTTGTGTGAGGGACATTAACAAATGTTGAATTAAAAAGAAATCCAGCCTAGTATAAACATTATGGGGAAAAATATATAGTGTCTGCTGCGAGGATTGTGTAGTCACTAAGGGGTAAATTTACTAAGGGTCAAGTTTGTGTGAGTTTGCAAACTCACGTGAGTTTAGGCATTTTTTTTATCTTGCAAATTTACTAAGACAAACTCGAGTGAGTTGGAAGTGAGTTCTCTCTTTTTTTCACTGTTAAAACTCATGTGAGATTGCAAACTCGAAAAAACTCACCATCAGCCAAAATAGTAAGTACTTTACATGAAAAATATGCAACTTGCAAATTTACTAAGATTCATGTGAGATTGTAGCAAACTCACTGTGAAATAGAAGTTTTAAACACTCACCTCTTGAGCTGCGAGTTTGGCTGAAACATACACAAATCATTATGATTTGTGTGTGTTTTTTTAACTTGTTTAAGTAGGGCTAATTATTTAAAAAAAAATTACGTGTGGTACCCCCCAAACGACTAACCATTCCTGGACTTGCCAGCCAGTCCTGGTTCTTAAAATTACAGTGAAAAAAATGTGTAGTGTACTACTGTTATTTAAGAACCAGCACCAGGCAGCAGGGACAGAGCTGGTTTTAAATACAGGGAGATAAAAAATGGCATGAGGTACTCCCTATATTTAAAACCAGCTCCAGACCCTTTCTAGTGGGGTACTGATGCCACAGCCAGGGGTGCCCTTTCACCGGGCCTACCAGCCACAGCATCATCCCTGACCACTAGTCAGCCCAGGCCAGGAATCCCTGGGGATTTGGGTTCCTCTCCAATAAAGGGGTCCCCCTCTCCAGGCACCCCTGGCCTAGGCTATTAGCCCGGGGCTATCCCTGCCACCCATGGGTGGGGGGTTGATAATCTAGGTGTAGTGTTAAAAAATATAATTAACAACATAGGCCCTCATTCAGAGCCGTTCGCTATTTGCGGTCGTTCGTTCCATAACAAGGGGTGGCTATTCAAATGATCCGTCCGCAAATTGCAGTCTGTTCCCACCTCTAAGTCTGAACGAGCGCGCAAAACATACGCTCGTTTATTTGATAAAAACGCCCCTTGGCCGCTCGCACCATACGTCATGTCCGCTATTTATTAGATTAATCGAGTACATCGTACAGCGTATGAACTGCTCGCTATTCTTGTGGTTGGTTTTTTCAACCGCTATTTTGCGAGCAGTACTGAGTTAAAAAAAAACAAGTGACGTGGTCAATGACGCTGCTGTATTAAATATGCACTCCCTTAAAACGCCCATTTTGACCTTTAAGCACGCCCGTTTTCAAGCACCTTCCCCTTTTACCACCCACATACGCCTCATTCTGTCACTCAAAATAGCAGGCACTCGCTATATAGCGTACTAACGATTTTCGGCCGCACTGACTGGTTCGCGCATGCGTACTAAAATCCGTACGCATGCGCAGATGTGCGAACATCACTCGGAACGAGCGTACTGCCGCTAGCGAGCGGCTCTGAATGAGGGCCATAGTCTTTACAGTAGAACTGCAGGTCCCAGCAAGCCTCCCCTGCATGCTGGTACTTGGAGAACCACAAGTACCAGCATGCGGGGCATTAAGGGGCCACTGGTACCTGTATTTCACCTGTAAAGAAATGTGTAAAGAAACACAACACACACACACACACACACACACACACACCGTGAAAATAAAGTTTTATTACATCCATACACACACACACACACACACACATACTTACCTTCTTCCAGATGTTCACGTCCCCTTCTCAACATAAAGTATCCAATAGAAGTACCTGTAAAAAAAGATCCAATCTGGTGAATGGGCTCCCCTGGCTGTGGCATCAGCCCCCCGCCAGAGAGGGTCCAGTGCTGGTTTTAATTATAGGGGTACCCCTATGCAATTTTTTTACCCCTATAATTAAAACCTGGACTGGCCCTGCAGCCTGGTGCTGGTACCTAATTTTCAGTGGCACCCTACTTGTTTTGTACCCCATAATTTTAGGTACCAGTACATGCTGGCAAGTCTGGGGCTGGTTAAGCTTTAGGGGGGGGATCCTATGTCATTTTTTTTTTTTATTATTTAACCCACTTTTTACTGGTCTTAACATACAAGCAGCTTACACATATCTATCTGATATGTACAGGCTGCTTGCTCGGGTGTGTTTGGAAGAGAGAAAACACTGCAATCTCGAGTAAGTAATCTCATCTAAACTCTCCTCTAAACACTCCCCTAAACTCGCAATTTGGGGGAAAAAAATAAATCTGCTTCACCATCGAAAAACTCACTTTCAGCTAAACTCACTTCTTAGTACATTTGCGAGTTTGATGTGGGAAAACTCACCCAAGTTTTGGTGAAGCAAAGTGAGTTTAAAAACTAAAAAACTCGACCAAACTCGAGTCTTAGTAAATTTACCCCTAAGTATCAACCATCTGGTTCTCATGTAGTGTACATCTTACTCAATGGTAGTCTTACAAGGGTGGCAGTGAGAGGAACAAGACACGTCCACCTCTGGTTGAAATGTCCAATTGCTAAAAAAAAAGGCATTGGAAAAATTACTGGGTTTTTTTTGTTTTTTTTTTAAACCGGGGCACTCCCATCTTGAAATCGGTCTCTTGAATAAAGGCCACATCCACCCTTAGAGCATACAAATCACACAGTGCTCTACAACGCTTTAATAGAAATGACCATACAAGTCTTTTGGATAGGGTTAAATGCCATCAGGGTGGAAGAGTAGTCTTGAATGGAGAGGAAATGCAAAAGAAAAAGTAGAGGGGGGGACACAGCGGAAGAAAACATAGGCAATTGTTATAAGCATAGGATAAATGCAATAAAAAAAAAGTAAAAAAATTCTCCTTGACAGTTTGGACATGCAACTCAAGGAAAGATCTTTGCAGATCCGGGGCACCAGGGGTTGATGATGACGGCAGCCAAATCAGCAATTAACATAAATGGAACACAAGTAAATATAAACACAGTGACTGAGTGGACAGAAGGAAAGAAACAGAGGGCCTGATTCAGAGTCGGACGCTCCGACAAGAGCGCTCGCTCTGAATCAGTGCCCTCCTACCTAAAATTGGAGCGGCCTCCTGGCCGCTCGCATAGCTGTGGGTGACCACCCACAGCTTATGCGAGCGGCCAAAAAGATGGTCGCGATGGTCAAGACCATCGGGCTTGCGACGAGACCCTGCGGTAGGATCTCGCTGTCGCAAGCCCAGGAGTGCTTTTGGCTCTATTAGAGCCAAAAGTACTCCCAATGACATCACTATTGGATGTCAGTGGGGCCGGCCCCAGATGGTAGGCGTTCCCATGGGAACGCCTCCGTCTGGGCAGCAACACCCCCAGCACGCCCCCCAAAGGGGGCGTGCTGTCCTCACCATCGACAGCACGCCCCCTTTGGTGCGAGACCCATAACGACGGTTTGGCCGCCGCTATGCGGGTCTCGCACATGCACACGACGGAGCTCCCTCCGTATTGCGCATGTGCACTAGGGCACCATCGACTCGCTTGCGAGCACTCAGCGCTCACGAGCGGGTCTGAATCAGGCCCAGAGTATAATAAAAGTAACTAAAGAAAAACCTATACCTATTGTTGCCAGGGTCAGATGACCAAAGTCTGGGGAGGAAAAAAATTGGTACACAGAGATGGCAGGATAACAAAAGAGGAAAGGAAGAAGTAGAGGAGAGGGGCAGAGGAAAATTATAGCAGGTGAAGAAAGGGAAAAAGGGGGTCAGGGATGGTAGGAGGGAAAGTAGGAGGCAAAAAATGAAACACTATACATGCACATATAGTTCTCGACAGACTGAAGGCCAGACACAGAGGACTGTAGTCCAAGGGGAAAAAGTTCATATAAAATATGGTGGATGAAAAATATTTGCAAGTCCACTTTAATGTTCAGGTAATCAAGGCATGCAATGGACATCAAGGCCAAGTGCAGAAAGTTCTGTGGTCAGGAGTCAAGGGAAGAACCCATAGGAAAATCAAGTAACCTGGTTCAGCAGAGTACTGTCATCAAAGTTTGGGGCTTTTTGATGGCCTATCAACCAATTGCCAACCATCTTCTCCTGCTTGGATACAGGTGGAATAGATCCACAGATTGAATCCTGCCACTCGAGTAGCTGGAGGAGGGGAATGTAAATTCAGAGCAGAGGAAGGCAGACTAGCAAGTTCTCTGAGAATAAACAACTTGCCCTGGTGACTAACCTGGAGACAGAAAGGAATGCCTTTCACCTTAGTGGGAAATGACAGATTTAATGATTGCCAGTTCTGAGCAGATCGTGTTCTGAAATTTATGTTTTAGGGCGTCAACGTCCTGCTTGGAGGGCAAGTCCTGATGTGTTGGCATGGAGTGCAGAAGATGTAAACCTGAGTGAGCTTCCCCTCCTAAGTAACTATGGTGGGTTGAAGTTGATCTGCAACTTGAAAGAGTGGTTCAAGAGACCCAAGACCAATTGCGGATGGGAAACAGGAGCCGTCACTCAGATTAAGGGCCCCTTGGCTTCAGGTGTTGCTGTATTCCCGTTCTGAAAGGAGTATCAGGAGGGAGTCTGGAATTCTTTTTATGACTCCCTTTTTTGTCCTTCCCCAGGACAAGTGAAAAATAATGAGATAAGAATAGCCACACAAGTCAATTGTAGAAGTATTATAGTAGTATGATGTGTGAATTGTTAACATCATAGCAGCCCTTGACAATTGTCCCCCATGTAGAAAGGCTTATACGCCATGACCATTTAAAGTAAGCAGTCATGTCATGGTCCTGCAACAGGAAGCTTCACCGTGCAGCAGCGGTTTGCACTTGGACCCAAATCCATGAACATGGACCCAAATCCAGCACTGCAGGAGATCTCTAAAAGGTGAATTGGAGATGTAGAAACCAAGAGCAGGTTTGCTTGCATCATGTTATCAGTGACTGAGTGATGGGAGGGCCTGGGTGTGGTGAGTATGCCGGGACATTCCAGTTTAAGAAGGCAGGACTGACCTATAGCTACTAGGAGCCAGAGGTTCCCCGCTCTGAAGATCACAAACAGGCACTGGGGACAGCTTGGCCTGGTAGATGGCAGTATCCAGAGCCATATGGACTGGAGGCACAGTCTAGAGTGCCGCCGAGCAAGGTCCCCTGCAGGATAGAGCCACATGCTTTGGAAATGTCTATAGAACCTCAATGCAAGGGCAGCTCAGGCCCAATAACAGGGGGGTACAAAGGGCACACTTTTCCTGGGCCCCAATGGGCTAAGAGTCTGGATGAGCCCAAAACAACAGTTAGGGATTGCAGCGCCAACTGGCTATATTTAGAATTTGATTTGAATTTGGAGACTGCGCTGGCTGAAATAATACTAAGGAAAACAGAAAATGAAAGATATCATCCCCCTTCCCCGGTTACCCTATCCCCCTGAGGAAACATCATCTAGTGTGATGCCACAGCGCACGTGCCACAGTAATCAATGATGCTATGGCTATGACATCATTACTTATGAAACTGTACAGTACTGTCCCTTCTATGTCCCTGTCTTCCTGGATACCACCATGGCTGCATAGAAGCAGCAGGAGCAAGTGGCAAGAATCAAACAACACCATTGCAAACCATGGCCAAACTTACAGGACCATGGCCGAACAGGGGACAGGCCTCAGTGTAGCTGCAGGGAATGGAGGAAAGAGCAACAGGCCAGCACTGCAGACACATTCCCATCTATTGATTTGGTGCGGAGTTCGATGGGAGGGGGCAGACACCTCTGTGTACAGGGCCCCAAGGTTTTTGTTGCCAGACCTGGGGCAGCTGCATCCAACCACGGCAGAGGAACTTACAGGACCATGGCCAAACAGGTGGCAGGTTTCAGTGTGGCTGCAGGGAGAGGAGGAAGGAGCAACAGCCCAGTGGGGAGCTGTGATCACCAGCAGAGTCGGAGGAGGAAGCTCCACATGCCTAGAGCTGTTGGACTCTAGGCAGCTCAGTTAAATGTGGGTAAACAGCAGGAGAATAGATGGTGTGCGTATGCCCAGCAGCATCTATTCTCAGTGTTGGGGGAGCCAGGCGGCAGCCCAGCATCTCGGAGAGTATTGGGCATGCCCCCACAGTGACATGGGGGTGATGCTTTGCACCCTTTTCCATAAGATCCACCCCTTTTACTGCAAACCATGGCCAAACTTACAGAACCATGGCCGAACAGGGGACAGGCCTCAGTGTAGTATACTCAGCAAGTATAACCATCCTGATGGTTATACTATCTAATCTAATGGTTGCGATGCAATAGCTAGTTGCCATCGCATCACAGGATTTGATATCTGAAGCCCAGCAACCTTTCGATGCTGGGCTTCCAATGTCCATCCCTATGATTCTCCGATTCCTCCGCAGCACTGCATAGACTTATTGTAACTGTGATAATAATGGGGAAATTGCAATTATCAAAACACGGTAGCATGTTCATTAGATTTGTAGTAATATATAAATACATTTTTGTTAAGCCAAGAATTGTAATTTATCTCCAGCACACAGCTATACTCATCAACATATAATTTCCTAAGTAAAAAAGCTATTGCTGTCCTAAGCATTTGCAAATAATACTCACTCAATGTACAAACTTACAATACATTTATTTATTTCATTTTTTGTCGCAGAAGTGCAAGCATAAACTCAGAGGATTGTACAGCTATTACAAAAATGACAAACAGTGCCTGTACTCTTAAAACATCAGTATTCAATATAATGCAGTTATATCCATATATGTTTTAGGAAAATTCATAGGAGCGTATTTATTATTGGGTTTAGATCCAATATTTATAATTTCTTATTGTGGGAATAAGCAATTAAGGTTTGCCCAAATTATAAAAAAAAAACACCTGCAGGGACAGGAGTTCTGATGCAATCACTTCACCTCTAGGACTCCAACCCGCTACTGCGCATGTGCGGTCTGCTGATTACAATGTTACGGATTCCTGGGTTGTTCCATGTTAACCTCTAGTACCCAGGCTAGCGAGGTCTTCCACCACTAATAGCCACCTGCTGTTCCTTGAGAACTGGCAGACGTTCACCGGTACTTAAATGGCTGCCTGGCCTTAATACTCCAGGTAGAGGTTGACACTGGTTACCTTCGGAAACCAGAGAGTAGCATAAAATACTGGAAACAGAGAGAAAAGTCCGTAATATGGCTAAGAAGCTGATGGTGTATCTGAAGCTGGTAGTACAATTAGAAGAGTAATGCAATGGCCTGGAGACCAGTGATGCATCTTTGGGAGCTGGTAGTGTGGCTGAAGAACCAGTAGTGAGATGTGGCTTTAAACTGGTAGATTGGCTGTGGAGCCGGTGGTGAGATGCGGCCTTGAGAGCCAGTAGTGTGGCTAGCGAGCCGGCGGTGAGATACGGCTTAGAGCCAATCGTGCGGCTTTTAATCTGGTGGTGAGATGCAACTTTGAGAGCTGGTAATGTGGCTTGTGAGCCGGTGGTGAGATATGGCTTTGAAAGCTGGTAATGTGGCTTGTGAGCCGGTGGTGAGATGCGGCCTTGAGAGATGGTAATGTGGCTTGTGAGCTGATGGAGCGACAAAGAATCCAGTTGTAGCTTGGGAGCTGGTGATGCAGCTGGGAAGCCGATGGAGTGGGAACAAAGCCGGTAGCAGCTTGGGAGCTGTTAGTGCTGCTGGGAAGCTGATATCGCTGGATACAATATGAAGGAAAAAACAACAGGAATGCTGACCATGCAGCAGAGCCGAGAGATCCACAGGGAACGCTATAGTCTGCGAGGCAGCAAGGGGCCAGCGTGCAGAAATAGGGGAAGAAACCAATCAAGTCATGCTGTGAAGAACACATGATGTGTGGGGGCATCCAGATCGCCTAGCAACCGACGGAACAGGAACAACATTACTAGAAGGAGACAAGTCGTGACCGCGACTTGTAACACATGCATGTGTGAGTGGCCTATACTGTAGATCCCTTTTCCAGTAATTTTTGTGATCTGCAGCCCATAGGCTACAATGGCTAATAGTTGCCAAATTCTACAATTATGCAGCCCCCAAAGAAACTTATTGGGGGCTGCTTTTGCAGTCAAAAACTTGGGACTGCAATAGATATCACTGATATCTTCCGCGGTCCACCCTAGATACAGTACATACCTCGGATTCTTAATATTTATATAATTGTGTTTTAGGGGGATTCTCGCAAATATTTGTAGATAAATATTCCATGGCCCTTAGTGTTAACAAATCTAGCACGCAGAGGCATATTAAGAGAGGAGGAGGCCTGTGTACAGTCTCCGTCTAGTCCTCCTCCTGTCTAGTTGGCAGTGCAGTAAACTGAGCACTAGGAGCACAAAGTCTATTGTGCATGCACAGGTCTTTGGGGAAATGGTGCAGTGGCCTTTTTCCTGGTGATTTCCCTACTGCGCATGCCCAAAATACCAGGAAAATGGCCGTCGCTCCATTTTCCCAGTGATTTCAGGACCGTTGCTGTAGCCAATGGGAGACTGCGGAGAGGTGAGTATTGAAAAACTGGGTGCAGCCTGAGCGGTGTGGGACCACTGGACTCAGAGGCCTGTGTGCACCGCACACTCTGCACCCATTATAGATACATCATTGCTGGTACATCTCAAAGATTAACAATCTTTTATAATGAGATCCATGAACTGTGCTGTTGATTATATTATTGAAGGGACTGTTGTTGGGTAGTCATGACCAGTTCATGACACTGAAGTACAGTAATCTTCCACTTTGCAATTTATTACTATTAGCAATAGTTCATATACACTATACTATAACGGGATGGGTATGGGATGCTGGTGCTCAGGATCCCGGTGGTCAGAACCCCGACGCAGGCATCTCAACCAGGTTACAATCTCGATGGCTCTAGGTAAGTAAGCCTAACCTAACTCCTAACCCTAACCATCCCTCCTCGGTGCCTAAACCTAACCTCCACTAGTGCCTAAACCTAACCCTCCCCCTTAGTCCCTAACCCCTAACACACCCCTAACCCTGCTACTTACCTTCGGGATCCTAGCGGTCGGCACGCCGGAGCCGGTATTCTCCTAAGTGTCGGCATTCTGGCATCGGCATTCTGAACACCGGAATCTGCGCTGAACGAGAGTCTGGATGTATACCACTATAGCACCCATAATTATACTGTCACTATGAAGTGCTTAAGTAATGCTGTTAATAAATTGCAGAGTTTATATTGTAAACTGCATTAATCGGGGACTTCTCACCTTGTTTTACTGTGATTATCCATCATGTTATATCTAAATCATATTCCATGTACAGCACAGAGGAATGTGTTGACCCTATTTAAAGGAGCCTTTTTATCAAGCTTTACAGCTTCTTAAAACGTATGAAGACAGCAGTTTCCTTACGATCTTAGTATCACAGCGATGTGCTAAAGGCTAAGTAACGCAGCTTGTTTTTCAGGGCCCCACTCTGCCTCTATTGATAGATAGGCCCCAAGGTATTCTAATAATAATAGTCTAAACTTTATGCACATGAATAGCACTATCCCCTAAAGCTTAACATAATAAAATGGAATATTGATACTTTTAAATTTGAAACAGTGCAGCGCCGCCCCTTCCAGGCAGTTACTGTCATTTCCAGCCTGAGAGCTGCCGGGTGACAGAGTGACTTTGTCTTCCTTCCCCAGTGCTATCTCTGCTCCAGAGAAGCCAGGTGTGTTCATTTTTTGCGCGAGGGGTGGACTGCCGCACAGGGGGGATGTGGGGTGGACTGCTGCGAGGGGGGGGAGAGTGACTTAATAATAATTGATGTGTGTCTGTCAGTGTGTGTCCTGTACCTGTGTCAGTGTGTGTGTGATGGTGTGTGTGTAACTGTGTCAGTGTGTGCGTCAGTGACAGTATGTGTGTAGATGTGTGTATCAGTGTCAGTATGTGTTTGTCAGTGTGTGCATGTCAGTGTGTGTGTCAGGTTGTGTGTATCTTTGATGGTATGCTGAGAGACGACATGGGGGAGTCGATGGTGTGGCCGAGAGACAACACAGGGGGAGGCGATGGTGTGGCTGAGAGACGACGCAGGGGGAGAGGTGATGGTGTGCTGAGAGATGATGCAGTGAGAAAATGATGGCGTGCTGAGTTATGACGCAGGGGGGGGGGGTGATGGTGTAATGAGAGCCAACACAGGGGGAGATTGTGTGGTTGAGAGGTGCAGGGGGAAGGAAGTTACACAGGGGTAACGAGTCTGGTAGAATCGCTGTATGATGATGACCTTCTTAATATTCCTAAACAAACAGGCATCTTTCCGGACGATGTGACCTACATGAATAGTTAATACTGACTGAAGATGCCGTCTTCCCAGGGAGGATACATTTCTTCAGAGGTTCCATATTGTGAGAAACTACCGTATAGGTAAGGTGCATATGGAATGGAAAGGAATGTTTCCAGAGTGACGAGAAATGGGTGGCGTGTCATTTTGGCATGCCCCATTTTCAGTTGTCACCCCCGTCAGTATGTGACCACTCCCATTTTTATTTTGTGCGCGCAAATATATTTTTTGTGTGTGGGGGAGAGGGGGCACCGTTATTCAACTTGCCCTGGGTTCCAAAGGCCCAAGTTATGCCACTGATTTGAAATAACTACAAATTACAAAAAATGTCTTTGTAAACCTTTGAGTTGCTACTGTGGAAAGAATAGTAATTAAATATAACTTTTGTCATCTTGGTGTCTTTTTTTTCTATTTTTACTTTTTAGACTCTACCTATCATAACAATTTGTGCTGCTTGCAAAACGTCCTTCAATAGAGTAGATATACAAACAAATTGCTGTATGTTCTTCACTCCCTTGGTCTACGTGACACTGCCCTCTCCTGGCTGTCCTCTCCCCCCACCACAGCCTCTTATAGTAGGTGTTCCCCAAGGTTCAGTTCTTGGACCTCTCCTACTCATCATCTATACCTCCTCTCTAGGTGAACTCATCAGCTCTTTTGACCCCCATTATCATCTCTATGCTGATGATACTCAAATCTACCTTTCCTCCGCTGATCTCTCCCCTCTCTTCTGACTCGTATCTCCAACTGTCTCTATCTCTTCCTGAATGTACCAGCGATTTCTTAAACTTAATATGTCTAAGACAGAACTGATCGTCTTCCCACCTTCCTGCATAACCTCACTTCCCACTATTTCTTTATCAATTAGTGGCATAACTATCTCATCTAGCCCCAACGTGCGCTGTCTTGGAGTTATCCTGGACTCATCCCTCGCCTTCAAACCACATTTCCAGAACCTCTTGTAGTCATGTTGTTTCCATCTCAAAATATTGCCAAGATCAGACCCTATCTCACCCAGGATGCTACTAAAACCCTCGTACACTCACTGGTCATCTCGAGATTGGACTACTGTAACCTCCTCCTATCTGGCCTCCCCAAATCCCATTTCTCTGCTCTCCAGTCTGTCCTAAATACTGCTGCACCGCTTATTTTCCTCTCCAAATGCTCTACATCTGCCTCCCCTCTCCTACAAGCCCCCCACTGGCTCCCCTTCCCCCCCCAACTTAAGGTTCTCACACTTGCTTACAAAGCCCTCACCCAATATTCTCCCATTTGCATCTCTGATCTCATCTCCCTTCACTCTCCTGTCCACTCTCTTCATTCAACTAATGCACGCTGCCTTTCATGCCAACTGATTACTTCCTCCCACTCCCGCCTCCAAGATTTTGCCCGCACTGCTTCTCATCTTTGGAACTCTCTCCCACTCCCCATCAGACTCTCTACCTCTTTGCAATACTTCAAACGGGCTCTCAAGACCCACTACTTCATCAAAGCCTTCCAGCTATCATCCGAACTCGCTGCTACATGCTCCTTCCTCCCTGCCTACCCTATCTGTGGCAAACCTGTTTGTCTGCCCCTCCCTTTTAGAATGTAAGCTCTTATGAGCAGAGCCCTATACCCTCTTGTGCTACTCCCTACTTTCATTTCATTTACTTCTTACTCCCCACTAGGTCACCTAACACTTGGTTGCTTATGCTCTGTTGCTTATCTGGGTGTTATGGTCTCTAATGTAGTAGCACTGTATATTATCCATGTCCTGTATTGTATTTTCCTGTAAGTCACTGGTCAACAATTTGTTTATGTACTTTGAAAGGCACTGTGGAACACTTGTGGCACCATATAAAGAAATGATGATAATAATAACTTGTATGCTGGCAGCTGAGTTGGCCCCTCTTGTATTTCAGGAGACTATATTTACTATACTTAAAAGGATTGACATTCTGAGAGCAATGATATTTAATATTATTCTTAATTAGTTTTGAAATGTGAGCTGACATCAAGTCAGACATTTGAATCTAATAGAGACTATGAGGGGTATTCAATATGAAACGTTAACTTCACTGTTTCATATCGGAGTTTTTTTCTGTGTTAAGGTATGGTGCGCGCTCCCGCTTATCCCCGTATTCAATATAAAATTAACGAAAACGGGAAACTCCGAAGTTGGATTTGCGTAAAGTTACAAATTTTTCCAGAAAATAATTGTAAGACCCCCCTAAAGTTGTAAAAACATGGGGGAACACTATGGGTACCCTTGTTTTAGCCTTTAATTGAAAGTCGGGGATTTAAATAGCCGCAGCAGGTGTTTTTTTCCCGACATTGAATAAGTGATGCAGAAGAGCACTTAGGTTATTTTTTCATTTTTTTAAGTTGACCCATCAAATTTGGGGTACATGAAAATGGGTACTAGCATATTTTTAAGTCCCTAAAGTAAGTTTTTAAAAATTCTGCATTTGTGCACCTGCCGCTATAATTCTATTCTAGAAAACACCTGCCGCATACATGCAGAATAGCCCTGAACCTATTTCCCTATTGTTAAACAATTTTTTCCCATTTTTTTTTTCACCCCAATTTTTAAATTCATTTTTTGGGGTGTCCCTATATTTTTTTTTTTACTTTTTTTGACACAGTTCTTTTTTAAATGTCATTCCCAGGGGTGCAGGCTATTTTTTTTAAGCCTGCACCCCTAAACCCCAATTCTGCACTTTTTTTCCACACCTATTCAATGGTGAAAAGTTATCCCCGTTTATTATCAAAGACTTTTCAAAACTGCAATGTCTTTGAAATTGAAAGTAAAACCTACGATAATGACATCATACCTGCGATATTAACGCAAAAACGATGTTATCGCACCCATATTGAATACCCCTGTATATGACAATTAAAGGGGAGAAAAATGTGTTACATGTGTATGTCAAGTGAGTGCATACGGGTGTGAGTGTATGTGTATATGTGTGTGTGTATATATATATGTATATATATATATATATATATATTATACTTATTTTGATACGGATGGTTTAGAAGGAAGACTTAATAAAATGTGATTTTAGCGTTTTGTACTAACAGGGTTGCTCTTTACACAAGATTACCATCTCCAGATTATCTCTGTTCCTTACTGGAGAGATGTCTAGCTCCAAAGTAGTGTATATAAAGCTATTACTGTAAATGGAATAGGTTGGGAATTTTATAAAAATCCTCCATACTTTTGGTATTGTTTCACATTTAACACAAAGATGTTCTCTTGCTCGCAATCTGTAATTACAATCTCTCATCACAACTCAGATTTATTTACAATTGTTTGAGTTCTACCAGATGTCTTAAATTTTATATACTGCATCGAATATTTTCTGTATAATGCACTACATATTATTCTGGAACCACATAGCAGATCATAAGAGTTATATATTTACCAAACTTTCAAATTCTGACTGTTGGCTTAATTTACCAGAACATTTATTTCCACTCCGTACTAATCACACTGATCAAAGCAAAATATTTTGGATAATTAAATTACACATCAGATGCTCTAAATTTGTTGATTTTTTTGAAGGGTTTGTAAAACAGAAAAGAAAATCATTGCACAGAGAAACAAACCGACAGATTGGATAACTACTATTCTAACGAAAATGTCAGGGACCACTTTTCTATTTGATGTAGATATTTCAACTAGAAATGGAAAATATTATCTTTTGGTTGCACACTGTGACAAGCTGAGGAACATCAGTACCTGCTAAGTTAAGGCGGTATTGCTGAAATTCAATGAAGAGTATATTTCAAAAACAGTTGTGTTAATGCAAGACCTTGCATGGGAGTAATACAGGCTTACTACTATATTTAGTTGTCCCCAGGATGCCACCACTTCTCTTAAAAACTTAAGATGTCCGGGTCCAGATTTCTGAAATCCGAACACAACCAAATTTAGGGGTTCCGTGTAGAACCGGATCTAGGTTCGGATTCACTTTTGTGACCCAGTTTGAACCGAGTCCCGGTTTGGATCTGTTGCCGGTTCAGAACTCTGATTTAAAAGCCAAACTCTGGTTTTGGATTCAGACATTTTAGCAGTTTTTCTCAATTTTTATTGGTTTTTAATTGATTTTTATATGAATCCATACCCAAAACCGGAACACTTGAGGGTTGTTTTGCAAAACCAAAACATGAAGATGAATTCCAATTTAAAACCAAAACACGGTGTTTGATATACTGTATTTTAATGACAAAAACAGTGGATTTACAAGAAAATGAGTTACTTTATCAAGAGCAATGAGATGAGTACAGTATCTGGATGTTGCAGATGAAGATTTTTGCTGGAGAGAAACAAAAATAACAAAAAACAGAGTCAGAAGAGGATAATATAACAAACTGATAATGGCTAGATACAGTATGGATACTGTACATGTTAAGCCTGCTACTTTGGAAAGCTCTGTCACTTAGGACTGAGTCTTTTTTTGTCCAAGATAAATCCCATCACTCGAGTGAAGTGAGCTCTTAGTATTTCAGGCACTTTATGCCCATTTTTTGTATGCTCTGTGTTACTTTATATTCCATCTGGAAATAGTCTGATTGGAAATGGAATGAACTTTCTAAATTCCATTTGGATTAATAAACTGCTGTTTTGAATTTCGAGTCCAACCTGGAATTACTTGTCTTTGGCTTAGATAACCCATCACTATTTGCTCAAGATAACAATGTTGTCGTTTCCTTCATCATTGCTTTGCTTATGTTGCTTTGCACCCTTCTTGAGTTATGATTTTAAAATATATTGTTCTTACTTTATCATTAGAATGAAAACATCCTTCAAACTCCCATGTCCCCGCATCACTGTCCCCTTACTAATCCACTCATCTCAAATTAGCACTCGTACTTTTTTTTCTTATTCCTTACCTGTAATATCCACAACCTGTCACTACAAAGTACCATTTAAATGTAATATTTCCCTACCTCTCTCCTTCTGATTTTAAAAGCTGACAACAAATGATCATATCCAGGTTGCTCCTACCCCCCTTTCCTCATACATTCTTGTTAAAAAAAACTTAAACTTCATCTCTGATGACTTCTGTTTAAACAACCTCAATCTCCTGGAAATATTGGAAACATGGCTTGTATAATCAGACACTCCTCACCTCGAGCCCTTTCAGATGGTGGCCAACACTTCGCACACATCTCCTGGCCAGGAAGCAGTTAGACTCCTCCATTATATATGGAGCACATTTACAGTTCAAACCAAATAGTCTACCAACCACGTTCCCACAAGTACTATCCAGATTTTCATCCCATACACTCTGCATGTTGTAAACAACAATTCCTCAAACAACATTTTAGGTGATTTCAGCATCCCAATTGATTATCCACATTCTTATTGTACCCCAAACAACTTTCCTTAACCGCCTCTATCACTCTGTAACAGTGGATTGGTGTTTCTTCTCATTGTTGTGGCCACTGCTTTGAATTTGTTCTCTCCAGATCTTATTTAATTTCTGATTTATTTGTAAGGCCTTTTCCTCTATATAAAGATCAGACTATCACCTGTAATTTAAAATCTTGTACTTCTAACAACTTACTCTAATATACTTTCATCTTCCAGTCCTACAGAAATCTTTGGACACTGCCAAATAAATATACTTTCAATTACTTGTCTTCCCTGAAACTTCTAATTACAATGCCCCCATAATGCAATTAAATCTCTTCTCAAGCCGCCCAAATTAATGGTGACCACAGCTTTGTCCAAGATCTTTTTTCCTACTTCAAGGATAGGATGGAGAAGACCCAACAGATAATTGTAGCTCTCCCCACTTCCCCAAACAAAAAACTTGCTAAATGCATCCAAGTCTTAATGAAAGTCTGCAATATCTCTTTCTAGTGGTATCTTGACATCATTATTCAAGCATGCACTTATTACTACTAATCTGAAAAAAAACTTATGACCCAAACACGGTCACAGATTACCATCACATCTTTAAACTTCCATATGCTTCCAAGCTTCTTGAGGTTTTTGTTCTGAACACTTCACCGAGACTGCACTGACTAAGGTTGTCAATGATTTAATCACTGCTAAATCTAACTGACCCTACACAAGGCTGTAGCCTAGGCACTCTAATTTTCTCTATCTACAGTATACCACTTTCTTGAAAAACTAATAGGATCCTTTCAAATTCAGTATCATTTCAAAGCAGATGATACTCAAATGTATCTATCCTTTCAGATATCTTGTCATCTCTGTTGGCCTTTGTTACTGAATGTCTTTCTGCCATTTCATCTTGGATAATGTCTCATCACCTCATGTTCAGTCTTTCAAAAACAGAGATAATAATATTCCCACTACGCAAGAGAAGCTCCCTATCTAACGCCTTTCTTTTGACAAAATAACCATAGACTGTACTCTTCAAGGTTACTGCCTAGATGTCATTTCTGACTCAGAAATGCCCTTCACTTCCCCACATTTTATCTGTATACAAGTCCTGTTACATAGATCTAAGAAGGACAATGCAGGATAAACTAGACAATGCAAAAATATGAATTCATTAATTAAAACATGATCTCTTGCATTGACTGCTGTAATGTACTTTTTACTGGTGTTCCCCAGAAACAATAAACTTTATCCCTACAATATATTTTGAATGTATTAGACTATTTTTTTTCTGTAAAATATTATTCTGCTATTGCTTTGCTCTGTCGGTCCTTATATTCACTGGCTGGGGGTGATTCAATTGTTGCGTGGGTGGCGATAATTTAATGAGAGCCCAGTTTTGCAGTTTAAATTGTTCTGGGCGTCCATTAATTATCATCCTCTTCACACCCAATTAGACCCGGTTTAGCCATGTAAAACGGCTAAACCCATCTAAAGTTCTGGTTCTGCAATTAGGGTGCCTTAACCACGTGTTTCCCACACATTTTTGCTCACACCTTCCTGAGGGTGCGAGTAGAAATGCCGGCATCACGGCTATCGCGCTCAGACAGAGTAACAATTGAATTGCTCTGTCTGGCGCCTTAAAATAAATAGCTGACCAGAAAATTTAAACAACCCCGCTGTGTTTTACCAAACCCAATATACTTCTGTTAAAACACAAGGCCATTAACAAAACTCTACTTCCATTAATTTTATTAATTAAAAAAACAGCTTTGTAACCATCTAATGGTGCATACACATGTAGCAATCAGCCAGCAATATGATATCGCTGGCTGATCGTCATGCACCCTCCCTGGTGTGCTGGATGATCGATGTCAATGATCTAGCACACCACCTACTTACCAACGACTATAGCAACCTGCGATCAATGATCACAGGTCCCTATAGTAATCTGCTTGATATCGAGCAAGTTGACCGGCATGCACGGCCGATGGACGATATTGCTATTGTCCATACGTGGCCGCGCATCTCTGGGTGATGTTAAGTTGGTAGGTACCATTTAAATGAGCGATTTGAATGATAACGATATCGGTCAAATCGTTCTTTTAAATCGCTACGTGTGTACGCACCATTAGGTTATTCTACACAATTGCCACCTCTACAAGCAGTTCACTCAGACTTACATTTATTTTCTTTATGTACTCAAATAATCCTCTAACTCCTAATCCAGCATTGTATTGAAATCATATAGCCCCCCAAGTACTTTTCCCATTGCAATCTAGCTGGACCAATATGTGCTGTCACTTAACTGCATGTACTGTATCAAACTCCTAGGGGGCGATGCTTCAACATTTTTTTCTCAAAACAAAAGCAGAAAAGCCATTTTCCAAATTTTCTGTGCAATATTTAAGCACCACTTGATGTATCTATGTGTAACATAGGAGATATTGCAAGTATCACCTACCTTATGTTATTGCATAATATCGCTGGAACCATAGAAGACAATTGTAGTTGCGGTATTATCTTTTAAGGAGTTTGCATGCGATCCAGTAGGGCATGCAGGGGGGGTTTCTGAGTACTCAGAAACCCCCCTGACAGAAGGGAGAGCAAGCACAACCATGTTATTAAGCCCTGCCCCCTGTAGGAGCAACCTGGATTTGATCATTTGTTGTCAGCTATTAAAAACAGAAGGAGAGAGGTAGGAAATTATTACATTTAAATTGTATTTTGTGGTGACAGATTGTGTATATTACAGGTAAGGAATAAGATAAAAGTACACGAGTGCTAATTTGAGATGAGTGGATTAGTAAGGGGACAGTGATGCGGGGACATGGGAGTTTGAAGGATGTTTTCATTCTAATGATAAAGTAAGAACAATATGTTTTAAAAAAAACTTTGGTGTTACTGTAGATTAAAGACAAAAACAGTGGAATTACAAGAAAATAAATTACTTTGTCAAGAGTAATGAGATGAACAGTGCAGTATCTGGATGTTGCAGATGAAGATTTTTGCTGGAGAGAAACAAAAATAGCAAAAAACATTCAGTAGAGGATAATATATCAAAGTGATAATGGCTAGATACAGTATGGATACTGTACATGTTAAACCTGCTACTTTGGAGAGCTCTGTCACTTAGGACTGAGTCTTTTTTGTCAAAGAAATTACCATCACTCGAGTGAAGTGAGCTCTTAGTATTTCAGGCACTTTATGCCCATTTTTGTATGCCTCTGTGTTACTTTATATTCCATCTGGAAATAGTCTGATTGGAAATGGAATGAACTTTCTAAATTCCATTTGGATTAATAAACTGCTGTTTTGAATTTCGAGTCCAACCTGGAAATACTTGTCTTTGGCTTAGATAACCCATCAAAATTATGTGATTTTACGGGTCAATGGAGAGGAGATGGAGCCAATATTCTGCAATAGAATTAGTATTGCATATTTTGGCCCCACCCCTCCCAACTGACACGCGAATCGCGGCATTTTGCCGCGAGGGGGCGGAGCTTATTGACATGGTGCCTGGCCCTGTCTCATCTCCAACCTGCAGCATGGTAAGAGAGTGAGTGAGTGTGTAACTATAATATATATATATATATATATATATATATATAACCCCCGCACCCTCAGCAGGGTAGGTACTTCTCCCGCATTCTGCCTACTTTCTAGTGAAGTGGGCAGCATGGGGAGAATTTTTGCAGCGATTGCGGGTCCCCATGTAGGGGGCGGTGCTTAATTATGCGATTCTTCATGAATCACGTCATTTAGCCCATAGGCAAATGCAGGGGGGTTTCTGTCTGCCTGGAAACCCCCCTCCCCAGCACACACCATGACCACAATAGAAGTAGTAATATAATAGAATGTTACTAGCGCTGCATGTTCTTCTCAGAATCACAAATGAAATGATTAGCACCACCTGTGGAACTTTTAAAATGTGTCAGCTAGTAATAAATATACCTGTGCACCAACTAGGACATGTGGAAAACATGCACTGTTAGGGGTGCACTGCTATAGACCATCAATAGAGTTAATTATTAATACTATATAATAATACACTATCCAGGACATAAGGAGACCAATATGTACATATATATGTCCAGGGCAGTGCTAGGTTCTTCTGCCACTCCCCCAGACTCCCGGACTTGCTACACTGCTCTGCAAAGGTGCCCACATCTGAAGAAAAACATTCTTCCCAGGCAGGATGGCCTACTGGCACATTTAATGGCTTACTGTGATCGCTGGTCCTGTATATGCTGGAATTATGCAACACAATATACTTTGTATGTAACATATTAAAGCTGTATAAGTACTAATTCTGCCCTCTTCATGGACTGGCCACACTCGCTCTAAAATCAAGCATTTGGAAACCCCCCTCTAGAAATCCTGCGTTTGCCACTGCAGCCCCACCTCCTATGTATATGTGCGCCAGTTGCAGCTATTTACTGCGAAGGGGGTGGGGCTTAATGATGTGAACCATCAGTCCCCGCCCCCATCGCAACTCATTTGCTTCCCCTCCCCGGACAAGGTAGGCAACTATGGCATATATATATATATATATATATATATATATATTAGAACCCCCCTTAAAAATCCTGTGTTTGCCCCTGCGAATCATCCTGGGCTGCCATTATTTATCAGTCCAGCATGAGAGTTATCTTTTCCTAACATTCCACTGGCTCTGTTATCTTTTCAGATCACTGCACTGGCTCTGCACCATCGCAGATACTCAAGTTTTAAAATAAAATAAATAATCTAATTGAAGTAATTTTTTACATATTTTTTTACTTACCTCTCTACCCATTCTACTGCTGTCCATGCAGCACTGGATCTTCTGCGACATATACTACACATGGCTGAACTGTGATCGGCACATGCATATTGGCCATCTGACAAATTGGTCTACTAACTAAATTTTGGAGCATCCAACTATATTCTTATTATTAATAATTACCAGTTATTTATATAGCACACACATATTCCACAGCGCTTTATGGAAAATATTTGGCCATCCACATCAGTCCCTACCCCAGTGGAGCTTACAATCTATATTCCCTATCACATGCGCGCGCACACACACACACTATGGCTAATTTTTTTGGGAGCCAATTAATCTACCAGTATATTTCTGGACTGTGGAAGGAAATCTGAGAACCCGGAGCAAACCCAAGCATGCACTGGGGACATTGCATAAGAGACTACTACAGTGGGCACTGCAAGAGAGGCACTACAACTTGGGGCATTAAGGTGCATATGGAATGGAAAGGAATGTTCCCAGAGTGATGAGAAGCAGTGGTGTGTCATGTTGCCACACCCCCATTTTCCAATGGCCACGCCCCTTGTGACATGGGACCATGCCCACTTTTTTGCCATGCGCCTTCGGCGGGCGCACCTACTTGGGAGGGGGTGATGCCATTTTTTTAACTTGCCCTGGGTTCCAAATACCCTAGTTACGCCACTGCCCCTATGCGTAGGTGTCCTCGTGCAGCCACTCAGCCGAAACTCATGTTCTACTGAGTCTGCGACTGTCTGCTTCTGGCTTCTCTCTGTACCAAACATCATCCAATTTGAGACATTGGCACTGCTGCGGCTGCTTGCCTGCTCCTGGCACCTGATGCCGCAGGAAGCCATGGTATGGATGGCACAATCTGTTGACAAGCCTGCACATTATAAAGTGGAGCAGGAAAGCAAACTCCTTCTCTTGCTCTGCTGATTGGCCAGAGTGCGTCCTGGAGCAGGGAGAGCAAGAAAGCAAAGTCTCCTCCCCTTTCTCTGCCAGAGCATATGCTGCATTTATTTGTCACCCCACCAACATTGTGTTATCAGCAATATTGCAATTCTTAATTATATGTTTTATATTTAATACATTTATCTGTTTTGAATGAAAAAGCTATTATTCAGTTTTATATTTTATTGATTTCGAAACTATGATATATCCAGCACTGCCCTTTCTCACATTGTGTTATTTCCTTTTCTGGAACCTGACCAATTCTGAAGGTAACTGCAAGACGCATACAATTTCAATACCCCACAAGCAATGCAGCTGCACCTGAGGGACTTTGTTTAATTGTTTTCAAGATTAAGAGCAGCCAGTCACAATGATAAAACGGGTCACAAAGTCTGCCAGAGAGCACTGAAACTGGTAAAGTGAGAGTTTTTGATGAAGACGCTCCACAGAGAGCTACAGCCAGATAAGTAAATGGCAGTATAGAAAAACTGAATGTCATTCTGCTAGAAATAGCTGCCAGTCTAATAGTGAAAGTTTCCAGTTTAGTGAATAGAGCTGCCAGTTTATTAGCAAGAGATATCATTTCCATAGCTTACTCTCCAAGACTGGCAGATTATTCTATCAGAGAGTCAGCTGTCAGAGACCTCGAGGTTATTCAGAGCCAGTACAGAAGTAATCCATATCCCGTGCAGAGGGAGACCACGTCCAGAGGGAGTCCAGAATTGATGCAGTTTTTTGCACATGATTTGTTCCATAGTGTCAGATGCCTGTGCTTGATACTACTTCTACGCTTTTGCCTAGAACAGAGAAATGCTCTATGCATTTGATCTGTACTTTAGAAGTCGTCTGGTTTCCAGAGCATTGTCCATGTAAAGTATGTGTAATCAATGTGCAGTACATTGGCCAATCTAAGCTTGACAGCTGGCCTGAACTGTTTAACGCTATCTATACTATTCTTCTCATCACATTTGTGTCCATTTAATAATTGTTGCGATTACTCCCTTCACAGGGCCTATGCAAGGTTTCTAGGTGAGGTGCTGTCGAAGCTGAATAATTGGCAGAGACAAGTTCAGTTTAAAATGTAATCACGGCGACACCATCTTGCGACTGGCCGCAAGACGCCATTTTGCGAATGGCCGCCTAAGCGCCGTTTAGATAAACTCACATTTTAGTACATGTGACGATAATACTATTAGCACCATGCGATTGCATCTTTCACCATTTTCTCGCATATTAGTGAATGCATAGGACTTTGTATGAAACCGCTGTTTTATTAGCTTTATGCGCACGCATCTGCCCCAAGTTAACTAGCGTCCTTATATCAAACCCCGAATACTCACACATTACATATTCACACACAAGGTTTAATAAAGCTTTAAAGTATATTATTTAAGTTGGTTCAGTTAGTTTAAATGCTGAGAAATAAAGATATTTGATAACTAAGGTTTTATACATGATAAACAAGTCGTGTTTGGTTTCGTACTGATGCATACTCTTTCCACAGTATTCCGGTGTTATTGGTGGGGAGATCGCATCATACATTCTTGAGTTATGGATCGCAGAGACTACAAGCAACAAAATGTATATTTCATGAACAACTGTTAGGATGTTACAGGGGGCGGGAAGGGAAAGACCCCCAGCTGTTAGAGGCAGGGAGAGTCTATTTGAACTAGCCTGTTAAATGCTTTGTAACAGATGCTTCTCCACTGGGAACCAATGACATCAGCAACAAACTTCTCTATTGTCCTGTCTATTCTGGGGGGGTATAAATATGTTTGCTCAAACACCGGGTTCTTAGTCTTCGTGCTGAATGCTGAATGACGAGGGGTCTCTTGCTGATGCCTATCTTCGGGTCTGGAAGCACTGCGTATGTATACTGTACTTGGGTCTGTATAATTCCTTTTGCACCTAAATTGTGTCTGGATCAATTGCGTGTAACTGTCTGAACTTTTACTTGAATAACACTTGTGCTTTGGAACCACAGATTCCAGGTCGAAGTCTTTATTTACTGTATTACTGCGTATGCAAATTAGCGTCATCCTTAGAGGTTTATAGGAAGAATTTTAGAAGGGACAGGCAGGGGTATATAGAGGTTCATTTTAATATCGTTAGTTGGGGGCTCGTAGTGAAGTCGCTTACCTGCTCACACGGTACATACGGCTATCGATATTTCAGCAAAGGGTGGAGTGGCCACATGCAGGGTTTGCCTGCAACCGCTTTGTGCCGAAAGATCGCTATCCATCTCCGTGTGAATCAAGGAAGCTGACTAGAATCCAGGGACAAGAGAGGAAAAAGTTTGTTTTCCTCTGTTGATAGAACCTTACATTTAAAGGGGTGCCGCAGTACTGAGTACGCGGCTAAGTTGCAGGTTTGCACATAGCAAAGACGCACTTTTGTGTACGCAACTAAAAACTCATACGGTTGTGTGGTAGTCGCATTATTGTGTATGCGGCTGGTCGCACAATAGCGCATACGCACTTCCGGTTCTGCTGCCACGTGTTTTAACAAAGCCGTTGAGGTTTACCTTTTTCAATTGTTACCAAAATCTGGGTTAACGTTTATTTTTCTGCACAGGAAAAAAGTGTGTAACAGTGAATATTTGTTGAACAAAGTTAAGGGTATCGTATGATCCTTAAGGGCTAGGTGCAAGGGTTAGTCTAGATGCTCGGTAAGTAGCTTTACCGTTCTATACACAGTAGCAGGTGTACATGTTGTCTTTGTTGTAGAGAGGTGCGTGGGAGTAGCCGACATATAAACTCTCATAGTTGTGGAAGTTGCCTTACTAAATCTTATCCAGGTGTGTGGGCGCCGGCGACTTAAATCGTCCACAGGTAAGTGAAAGTATCTTGAGTGTCTTTCACCAGTTTAAATCTTTATTGAAAAGCGTAGGAGTTGTCTCAGAATGGGAACTGCGCAAACAGTAGAGATGTTATACAATGATGTGCTGCTAATGGAGGCGCCGATCGGATCGGCCCGTCGTATTATGCATACTAAGTACGGTACTTATGCAATAAGGTATTGTGATTTATGGTTTAATATGATGAGGAAGAGTGTTAGACCGTTTCCCAGAATTGGTAGTTTTGATAAAAATGTGTTAGATAATGTCCAGGATCACATCAGTTTGATGCGCTCCCGAGAGAAAAACGTTAAATATTTTGAATGTTTAAAACTGTGGCAGCATGAAGGGGATGCGTGGCTTAAAAATGTGCAAACGACGCAAACTAGCGTCGTGAGCACATTGCCAGAAAATACATTCGCGGCGCTAAATTCCAATACTGGCGAGCCACAATATGGTGCGCCCATGTGGCAAGGTAGCGCCGTGGAGAGTATTGCCAGCAGTTCACGCTCACCTCCCCCACCTTATGTGGATGGAGGTGCAAGTACAGTTACCAAAAATACTCATAAAAATGTAACAAGCAACTTGTACCCTCTCTTAAGCAACTATAAAGAACATGTTCATGATGTGGATGATGAGCCTATTGTAATGTCTGCCATTTCCCATGCTGTACAAATGATAGATGCGGCATCACCACAATCACGAGTGGTGCCTCCATCTCCATCGGTAACAGCAAGGGAAGTGTTAATGCCCTCTGCACCCGTAGAGGAAGTTGTTCATACCATACGTAGCAGCAGCAGACTAAACCCCCAGCCAGGTAATCAGGTCAAAGGTAGCAGTGCTACCGGTCTGCATCCCATTCGGACAATAACTGTTCCAAATGGAAATGCAGATGCAAATGGTAAAGTGCCCACGAGGGAAGTAGTAATGCATTGTCCTTCGACAAGAGCAGAACTAAATTCCATCATAAATGATTTCCCCGAGCCCAAAAAGGAATTAGCCAAATGTCAAAGATTTTTGAGAAATTTGGGTAGTTCACATGAACCCACTAATAAAGATTGGCATGTGGTGTTAAGGGCCTGTCTACCACGCAATACAGACGTGACAAAATTTATCCTGGATTGTGTATTGGATGGTGACGTTCCCTTAACAGACCAAGTAAACCAAGGTAACATTTCCCGCATTGTAACTCAATTTTGTATATATTTTCCAGTAGTAGTTAACTGTAACAAAATTTTCACCTTTATACAGAAGGAGAGTGAAACTGCAGAAGATTATTGCGATCAGGCTCTGCAGGCTATCATCCAGTACACTGGGATAGAGGATATTAAAGATAGCATTCACCACCGGGGAATGATAGTCACGGTACTTGTGGACGGTCTGAAAGAGAGTTTAAAAACTCGGGTTCAGACCTTACAGCCTGGCTGGTGGGGACTCACAATAGATACCCTCATAGAAACCGCCATTGAACATGAAAAAAACATCTCCAAGAATAGAGAAGCCCAGAGCGAAAAACTAATGGCTGTCAGTATACAAGCTCTGGAGGGAATGACTGTAACATCACAGCCAACAGACACACTTGCACTTGCACACACACTCACTTCTGAACAAGTATGTGCTCTCAATAACCCCACGCAACAACAAACAACTCTATCCCACTAACCCGATGCAACCACAGGTCCCATGCTACCCACCAACTTCTTATCCCCCACAATACCCTTACCCTCCCTATCCTTACCCATATCCACCACCTTTACCCTCTGCGCAAACCTCACAACACCACATGTCTTCACCCGATACACAAACATGTTTTAACTGTAAACAACCAGGACACTTAAGTAGAAACTGTACAGTAAAAGGAGTAGGGACCCCACATCAGGGAAGACCTGGATATCCCCATAAGGGATATGCACAGAGGCCAGCAAATGTTCAGCAGGTACCAGCTCCAAATGTAGCCGTAAATGCTTTATTGGAGAATGGTAGCCAACGCTAGGATTCAGGTCATACCTGTAGTCTACAGATAGTCAGGTTAACGGGAAGTACTAGGGAAGAACCGGTCATAATGGTTGATGTAGCTGGTACTGAATATCCTTTTCTTGTAGACACAGGGGCGACCAGGTCAGTGATAAAATCTCCCGTTAATTTGCAGGTGACCAATGAGACAGTACCAACAATGGGTGTAACAGGTAAAGTGGAACATTATCCTTTAACAATGTCCACAGAGGTTACTATTGGGCCGTTGCATACCAGGCATTCTTTCCTCCTGGCAGCTGCTGCTCCTACTAACCTACTGGGCAGAGATGTGTTATGTAAGATGGGATGTGTTATATATTGCACCCCTGATGGTGTATTTTTAGATATCACAGAGAGAATGGTGTACGAGGTGCGGGATATGTTAGACACTCCTCAAAGGATAATGTATCACTCTACAGTTTTAAATGAAACTCCATCACAGGTAGATGAAATGTTGTCCCTAATTCCAGATTCCCTTTGGACGAAAGATGGACAGGACACTGGATTAATGGTAAACATAAGCCCCGTAATGGTAAATTTAAAAAGCGATAGGCAAGCTCCAAAAATTCCCCAGTACCCACTAAAACAGGAGGTAGAATTAGGGGTTTTTCCAATAATTGAGCGATTATTGCAACATGGAATTTTAGTTTGTACAGCTAGCGTAGCCAACAGTCCCATCTTCCCGGTGAAGAAGAGTGGTGGGAGGGGTTATAGGCTGGTACAAGACCTTAGAGGTGTTAATAAGGTAGTAGAGAGCCAATTCCCTGTTGTGCCAAATCCATCTGTCATATTGATGCAGATCCCACCAAATGCAACCCATTTCACTGTCATTGACCTCTGTTCTGCTTTCTTCTCTGTGCCTCTCCATCCTGACTGTCAGTATCTATTCGCATTTACATACAGAGGTTTACAATACACATGGACACAGTTACCCCAAGGTTTCATAGACAGCCCCAGTATCTTCTCCCAGGCATTGCACGACTGTTTACAATCTTTTCAACCTGCCAATGGATCTGTTCTAATTCAATATGTGGACGATTTATTGCTATGTTCTGACTCGTTTATGTCATGTTTGAATGATACTAAACTTTTGTTACTTCATCTCTCACAAACAGGACACAAGGTGGCTAAGGACAAACTACTGCCATGCCAATCCAGAGTAAAATATTTGGGACACTGCCTAACCCAGGGGTTATGATATCTTACAACAGATAGAATCCATGCCATACAAAACATGACACTGCCGCAGAATCAACAGCAAATTCGTACCTTCTTGGTAATGTGTGGATACTGTAGAATGTGGCCTTACCTTTACAGGAATTAGTCTCTTCCTCAAAACCCGATCTTGTTATACACACAGAGGAATCAGAGCAGGCTTTCCTTAATCTTAAGGATAGTCTGACAAAAGCTCCTGCATTGGGAATACTTGGTTATGAAAAACCTTTTGATTTGTATTGTATGGACGCCGATAGTTGTGCTGCAGGTGTCCTTACACAAAAACATGGTGATGCCAGTAGGCCCGTAGCATACTACAGTGCCCAATAGGACACTGTGGCAAGTTCACTCCCCACCTGTTTGAGAAGTGTAGCGGCTACCGCTCTATTGGTGAGTAAAAGTGAGGATGTAGTATTGGGCCATAATATGATTGTCTACACTCCGCATGCTGTATCTGCTATGTTGAACTCAGCACAAACGAGACACGTCTCCTCGGCTAGGTTGACCAAATGGGAACTAGCTCTAATCGCTCCTGCAAATATTACTGTTATACGTTGCAGTACGCTGAATCCAGCAACATACCTACCATATGTACAACATGATGTACAAAGGGTGGAAGGAGAGGAGTTGCTGGCGGGAGGTGAGTTCGGCAGACATATTGATAAGCATGATTGTATGACATACCTGAATCAGACCTTTACTGCTGGACCTGACATACATGACACACCTTTAGAGAATGTGGATGTAACTTTTTATACGGATGGGAGTTGTCATAGACAAACAGACACAGGTGAATTATGTACAGGTTATGCTGTTGTAAATGACACAGACATCATAGAAGCTAAACCTCTTGGTCCTCCTCACTCAGCCCAGGTGGCAGAGTTAGTAGCACTAACTAGAGCATGTGAACTGGCAGCAGGCAAATCTGCTAACATTTACACTGACTCGAGGTATGCGTTCGGGGTGGTGCACGATTTTGGGGCTCTATGGCGTCTGAGAAATTTTATGACAGCAGCAGGCACACCAGTTGCACATTCCCGACACATAAAACATCTTTTAGAAGCAATCCAGCTGCCGAAAGCGGTGGCAGTAATTAAATGCAAAGCCCATACATGTGAGATGACCCGGTGTCACTGGGCAACAACAGAGCTGATGAAGCTGCAAAATGAGCAGCAGGGTTAAAAGTGTTTTTGCCAATTGAAACAATTGTCATTTCAAACAATTGATATGCTGAAATTAATTGAGATGCAAAATTTGTGTTCAATTCAGGAAAAATCCATTTGGAAGTCCAAGGGATGTGGGCAAGAGTCCTCTGGGCTCTGGAGGGACGGACATGGTAAGCCAGTAGCCCCCAAGACATATCACCCCAGCCTGGCTGAGGCAGCACACGGCCTGACTCATCTGGGTAAACAGGGTATGTGCAAGTTGGTGAGGGCATACTAGTGTGCACCAGGTTTTTCTTCACAAGCAGAAAAGATAGCAATGTCCTGTCTGACCTGCTTGAGAAAGAACATAGGGAAAGCGATCCCTACCAAACTGCCCCACATTCCACCGACTGATGGACCTTTCCAGGTGATTCAAATTGATTTCATCCAATTACCACCCTGCAGGAACCTTAAGTATGTATTAGTGTGCACAGATGTATTTTTTAACTGGGTTGAGGCCTACCCAGTGGCCACTAATATTTCTGCGTTTACTGCCAAAAAAATAGGTCAGGAAATTGTATGCAGGTAAGGTATCCCTAAAATCATCGAGAGTGAGAGGGGTACTCATTTCACAGGTGATGTTTTTCAAAACATGTGTAAGCTGATGGGTATTAATAGCCGACTTCATACCCCCTACCGACCGCAAGCCAGTGCCAAGGTAGAGAGGATGAACGGGACTATTAAAAATAAGCTAAGTAAAATCATGGCAGAGACTGGACTAGGATGGCCAAGATAGTTACCTTTGGTCCTACATAGCATAAGGACCACTCCTAGACCTCCTCTGAATCTGTCCCCATTTGAAATATTGTTCGGTAGACAACCTCATTTGATTATAAGTCCACAGGAAGACCTGAAGGGTAACAACGAGGTAACTGTAAAGTATCTTATATCAATGAGTAAGCAGTTAAAGCAACAGCAGCAGAAACTGAAATTGTTGTCTAATTATATGCCTGAAACTAACTGTCATGATGTTGAACCAGGAGAATATGTAATGATCAGAAATTTCTTGCGTTCAGGTTGTTTGACTGATCGGTGGGAGGGTCCATACCAGGTGCTGCTGACGAGTACTACATCTTTGAAGGTGGCCGAGAGAGATACCTGGGTCCATTCCACTCACTGCAAAAAGGTCAATCAATCGGTGGAGAAACAAGTCGGAGAGAAAGCTGATAGCGTGGACCTGCCGATCGCGAGCTTGTTCCGGGAGGATTGAACTGGTTGTAGTGAGATACCTGAACTGAGAGAAATCTGCAGATCTTGTTGTGACAATGGACAGTCTTGCTGTGTTCATTTTCATATTCTCTTTTAGAGTGTTCACCATCCTGGTCAGTTTGGGGATATCCAGTGTCTGTGATGGGGGACCGATTGAGGAAACGGGAGCTGATGGCAGTGCTGATGGAATGGAGTCAGGAGGAGTGCAATGCCAATCAGGGGAGTGTCTGACAAATCTTAGTACTGTTATTGTTAAGAGAGCTGTCATTCTGGATACTCGGGGAAGGTGTGGAGGTTTATCTTCTGAAGATTCCTGTATTTGTGAGCTTTGTGGGTCCCTAGTTGATGAGAACTGTATCCAACGGTGCCAACCTAAATATAATCCGTACTGGGGTGGGTATCCTCTAGAGGATTATCATGGCATGGTAGGCAAAGTGTTCAATCAAACTGATTGCTGGGTGTGTACACATTTGCCACAGGGACAGCATAACGTAGGGTTGGTGCCATTTCCACTAAATACCATGGAAATTTTAGAATTGCAAAAAGGGAAAACCTTGGATGGAAAATTTCTCTCATCCAAACCACCTAATTTCAAACTCCATCAATTCCAAATAGATAGATCACTTTTGTGCTTAAACATAACCAACCCCAATAGACCCGGGAGTTGGGAAGTGACGGGGAATAATCAGACGATGACCTTCTCACAAAGAGTTGATAATAAGTCCATAAACCATGATCTGTTATGCTCCATTAAGTCTGGTGGGAAACATTTTAGGAATCGGTATACATTGAGTTCCACCAAAGAAATTATTGGTAAGGTGAATGGTTATTGTGCTAAAGTAATACAGCCAGAAACTTGCATGTACCACATGGAAGACCCAGAAATAGGATTGTTTGCAAGGGAAATGTGCTTAATGATAATGATGCATACCATTCCTTATGTTCTCCCTGATAATGTATATTTCAGCTGTGGAAGAAAAGCGTATAAATGGCTCTCCCCGAGTTCCAAAGGTTTGTGTTACCTGGGAAGAGTAGTCCCAGAAGTTATGACCCTCACACATGTTGAAATGCTAGGTATACATAAAAACACACCGTCACCATATCTTCACACACAATATGAACACAGAGGCAAAAGAAATATTATACCTGGTGACATACATAAAGCCACTCAGTTAATCAGTGAGACAACTGCCTTTCAAGTTTTAGTCACAATGGATCCCATCAGGATCGCTCGGGGTACATTAAGTTTTAGATATATCCAGGAACTTGCTAAATTGATAGAATATATCACCGAGATGTACGATGACACATTCAGGTATACAGGGAGAGAATTGCAAGCGTACAAGAAAGAATTAGTGCAACACAAGCTAGTGCTGAATTATTTAACTGCTGTTACTGGAGGGTTTTGCGTAAAATTGGCCACCCAATTTGGAGTGAAATGTTGCACCTATGTCACCAATGATACCAGCGACCCCAAGGAGGTGATAGACTGAAAGATGGATGAAATTCTGCAGCTAAAATGGGAGTTTCGTAAGAACCATAACATTTCAGTGGCTGAAGTAGGGGAGAAGATAGAAGGATGGGTTTCATGGCTGAACCCAGTGAAATGGTTCTCAGGCCTAGGGGAATGGGTCCAGGAAGTGATCGCCAGCATAGGCAAATTCTTGATCCTTATACTGATTGTCATCATAATAATTGGCATATGCGTCCAGAGTGTTCCTATTGTGTTGAAGTGTGGAAAATGTAAAAACAGAGTAAAACGTAAGAATGAAACTATGATGGTGGCCAGTAATGACAATATGTATACCGAGGTAAATATAGAACTGCATTACAACCCTGAACTAGGAAATACTATCGTTTGATATATTATATTTAGACATGCATCAAATGTATTATTGAAATGTTATTTATAGAACACTGATTTATCTGCAGTGTGCTGGAGGGCAATTTTCTTTTTTCTGTTTTCTTTTTTCTGGATTTATAGAACACCTCAGATAATGTATAAGACTGGTGCATTCCCGCACCTTTCACATGATCTTCCAAGATCCGCGGTGTGCGTATAATAGTAGTTTTTTGTCCCCACCCAGAGACACATTATTGATGGATTAAGAACCACCTTGTGCCATCCCACAATAACACTAAATAATATGTAAATGTAAGCCTAAATTAAATTCTAATAGCAGATTGTGATAGCATGTTGTTTGCTATAAAAGGGTGGACTGTCGAAGCTGAATAATTGGCCGAGACAAGTTCAGTTTAAAATTTAATCGCGGCGATGCCATCTTGCGACTGGCCGCAAGACGCCATCTTGAAAATGAGATCGCAAGATGCCATTTTGCGAATGGCCGCCTAAGCGCCATTTTATATAAACTCACATTTTAGTACATGTGGCGATAATACTATTAGCACCATGCGATTGCATCTTTCACCATTTCTCATACACACATTAATATGCATAATTGCGCTGTTAACTAGTTGCATATTAGCGAATGCATAGAACTTTGTATGAAACCGCTGTTTTATTAGCTTTATGCGCACGCATCTGCCCCAAGTTAACTAGCATCCTTATATCAAACCCCGAATACTCACACATTACATATTC
This sequence comes from Taudactylus pleione, assembly GCA_031769625.1. Classification (NCBI taxonomy): domain Eukaryota; kingdom Metazoa; phylum Chordata; class Amphibia; order Anura; family Myobatrachidae; genus Taudactylus; species Taudactylus pleione. Next base: position 16,571,737 of record JAUIMM010000018.1, on the reverse strand, counting down.
ACACATAAGGTTTAATAAGCTTTAAAGTATATGATTTAAGTTGGTTCAGTTAGTTTAAATGCTGAGAAATAAAGATATTTGATAACTAAGATTTTGTATATGCTAAACAAGTCGTGTTTGGTTTCGTACTGATGCATACTCTTTCCACAGTATTCCGGCGTTATCGGTGGGGAGATCGCATCATGCATTCTCGAGTTATGGATCGCAGAGACTACAAGCAACAAAATGTATATTTCATGAACAACTGTTAGGATGTTACAGGGGGCGTGAAGGGAAAGACCCCCAGCTGTTAGAGGCAGGGAGAGTCTATTTGAACTAGCCTGTTAAATGCTCTGTAACAGATGCTAATCCCCTGGGAACCAATGACATCAGCAACAAACTTCTCTATTGTCCTGTCTATTCTGGGGGGGGTATAAATATGTGTGCTCAACGCTTGGTTCTTAGTCTTCGTGCTGAATGCTGAATGACGAGGGGTCTCTTGCTGATGCCTATCTTTGGGTCCGGAAGCGCTGTGTATGTATACTGTACTTGGGTCTGTATAATTCCTTTTGCACCTAAATTGTGTCTGGATCAATTGTGTGTAACTATCTGAACTTTTACTTGAATAACACTTGTGGTTTGGAACCACAGATTCCAGGTCTAAGTCTTTATTTACTGTATGACTGCGTACGCAAATTAGCGTCATCCTTAGAGGTTTATAGGAAGGATTTTAGATGGTACAGGCAGGCGTATATAGAGGTTCATTTTAATATCGTTAGTGCCCTAGGCAAAGCTTCAGCCTACTGCCTCTCCTCCAACCAATACCTTCCTCTGACCTGCCCACACCACACACATACATGTTTTTTGTAAAATAAAAACAACTCTTACCTGCTCCTAGCTGGCTGACAATGCTGCATTCCAGATGCATGGATGACTGATGCAGAAAGCTATCAATGCTGCCATAGGGTAAATGCTGTGCCAATGAAGGTGTGTGGAGAATCTCCGGTTGTTTCCAGACTCGTACTGGGCCACCGGGGATTCAGTGAAATGCTTGGTGGGCCCTGCTGGTCCATAGCCATGCCCTCTATTGCAGGAGGGCATAGCTTAGCGCTGGTCACCGGCTGCTGATTTTAGTGTGTGTGACAGCTGTTTGCCAAGCATTCAGCAGCGGCAGCAGGTAGCAGGGTCCATCTGCACCACTGATTCCATTTTACTGTTGATGTCATACAGTGTCAGCGGGGGCCGGGAGTCTGGAGCGTGGAGCCCAGGCTGCTGCTAGGGGGGTGGTGGCTGGAGACCAGGCGCAGGCTCCTGCAGTGCAGGGGCAATGAGACACCCACCAGACTCCATGTAGCATAGAGGACATAGAGCCAGGTCTGTCACTGCTTTTTCCATTAATGCAGCCTTATCTAGAGTAATTTACATTTTGAAAAGGTACTGAAACATTTTCATATTTATCGGTGAATGTTAATTATAATGCCTTGAATTTTAGGTATAGTGGCCATTTAATGATGTCAGCGACATTCAGTAGAAAGCAAATTTGTTCCTTTTTCTGTGAAGGCTGTTATGTGTCTTTTTCCTGTGGTCCAATGTATGTATGTTTTTGCCCATTGGTCTAATGTGTCTGTTTTTTTTACTGTGGGGGCCAATGTGTATGTTTTTCCTCCATTTGATCTAATATATTTGTGTATTGTTTACCGTGGGGCCAATGGGTGTATGTTTTTGCCCATGGGGTCAATGTGTGTTTCTTTTTTTTCCTATGGGAGTTAATGTGTGTATTTTGTTCCCTTTAGAGTCCAATGTATTTGTGTATTTTGCCTCGTGGAGTCCAATGTGTTTTTTGTTATAATGGGGTCCAATGTATGTGTTTTTCCCCATGGGGGCCAATGTGTGTGTGTTTTTTTTCCAGTGAGGGACACTTTGTGTGTTTTTTTTTACCATGTGGGACTGATGGTGTGCCCTGACAATTTTAAATACTTCTTCAGTGTACCACAGGTTGAAAAAGGTTGTATATAAATACAGTTCTCTGTTCATTTGACCACAGATTCTAATAACAAATGTGACCCTAACCCTCATTGGATGGAGAGCCGCTTCCTGGCATAAGAGTGGCTCCCTTCACAACCCAGTGACCTATGAACTTGTGCCACTTATCTGTTAATCAGCACCCTCCTCATGCACATCTGTGGAAGACTCCGGTGAAAAAGCTATTGATACTTCATGAGGAATCTGCTATGATACATCTTATGCATTGACACTTCTTTGGCAAGTCTGTAACAGCGGGACATACCTGCCTCTCCTTGGATTACACCCTGTTAGACAGTATTGTCATCAGCAGACCCACTGGGATTAATAGGGACACAAGGGACTGTATGTGTTTTAAACGAATATTCTAAATTTACACGTGTGCAGAAAACATAGACCTTTTTTCTTGCTAATATGTACGACTAGCTAAATATATTTTCAGGTGATTAGCAATCATCTTGGCGTAGAGTTTGACATCAATATTGTAGAGGGAAATAGAGTGGTAGCTGGAGCACCGTGATGCGTATGTATACTGTACTTGGGTCTGTATAATTCCTTTTGCGCCTAAATTGTGTCTGGATGAAAATGAGAATCTAGTGACTGACACTTTAATCATTTTTAACATGCTAATTGTTACTATGCATTATTTATTATCTGTTTACATGCCATCATATTAATTTACTATTTAGTTTTTTTTTCTAGGCTTAATTGTTTATAAAAATTGATAGAATATACAGAATATGTAGGGATGACTGTAGATATCATCTTTAACTATTTAGGTGCATTCAGTAAACTGGCTGGCCCCAGGGAAATGGGGTGGGGGACCAGTCTGTTATTTATTTGGTCCCACTATTGACTGCACATCTGGACTGTCCAGCAGACTATTATAGCTTTGACTCCTCTGGGGGAGGAGCTTGCCTGGCATGGAGTGGTGGCATTTTTTATACAGAAACTCTGTATTGTTTCTTCATCTTTTTTTCATATTATTCTTCATATTGATAGTCATTATCATCATCCTTAAGGGAGAGGAACATTATCTTCTTCATTCTTATTATAGGGGGACTTAGTCTAACTCAATGTCTTTGTATTTACAATTACTGTGGTAATATATAGCAATAAATGATGTTCTCATATTTTTGTGATTCATAGTCCAATCACTTTGATTATTTACATTAGTGGTTATAACCTTTCTCATATCAAGGCACCCTTGAGTCTCAGCATTCTGTTCACGGCACTCCTGAGCCCAAACCTTCTTAATGAGATAGATAATCTGCAAAAGTTAAGTAAATTGTGCTTACTGTACCTTCCTTCCTTAGGTTCTGTTATGTGGTGGGGGACACAGTTGCACTTCTGTTTTTCATGTATTTTATAATTAGCTACCATCAGCTCTAGTTTTGTGTAAAGTTCCCTTGTTACCTTGTGTGTGTGAGTCATCACTACTCATTAATAATGAGTCAGACAAGGTTCTCCCCAGCCAACCCATAGTAGACTTTGCCAAGAAATACAGCACCTGCAGAGAGTTGGAGATGTGCTTGAGAAGAGGTGAGTTTTATTAAAATGTAAAATTATTTCAACCCCACATCCAGGTATGCTCACTCACCCATTGGCCACAGATACATTTTGCAATGTAGGAGCTTCATAACTGAAAGAAAGTCCTCTATACAGTTTAGTAAACCAAACTGAGGCATGAAGAATATAAATAGGAACTCCTGCATTTTTCCCCATTACTACCATGGAGAACTCCTTATAGCTCACTGAATGTCACTGTGATCCTGGGTTAATTGCACCATTTTATGATGACCTTCAGTGTTGATGAAATAATTTCCCCTTAGACACTGCCATTTTCAAATGGGAAATTCTAATTTACAGAAGATTGACCTTTTGTCATTTTGCATTTTCTTTTCCGCAATATTCTAATTTCTGTTTTGTTAAATTATTTCTGGATGTGCTGAAAGATAAATCATATTTTTAAAAGAAAACTATCATAAAGGTATTGCGTTTACCATGATGTGTTACTAAATATTGAACTGTGTTATTGAACATGGAAAATAATCAGTTTTAAATATATGTTTCTTATGCTCCAATGCTCATAATCTTTAGTGCTCACTGGCACCTCTCCCTTTTTAAAAAGCTTTTCATGCATTAGTTAAATGCAGTGTTATGACTTTGGTGCACAACAGTAAGTACTAAACCAGTGGAAAAATAGGTTTTATTTTTAATTTACTTTCAAGCTGTAAATTTAAACCACATAGCAGGTTATATTTATGTAAGCTGGTGTGTAGTACACTGAGGCTTGCCGAAACCCTGTGATACTGTATATGAAAAGAATTTCAGAAAAGGTTTATCCACTTTGCTGCTGAGGCTTTTCTTACACCTGTGCTGAGTTTATTATGCCACTTTTTTGGTTTTGGTTGGTCACATTCCAAAATCAATATCAGTCATTTGTTATGCAGTGCCCACACAAGTTGTACCTTAGGAGGAGATGTATCAAGCTTTGGAGAGAGCGAAAGTATAGTACTGTAGTTGCCCAAAAGAACCAAACACTGTGCAAGACTATGCTAGATAAATGACAGTTGGGTGTTACTTTGTGCAACTTTTCCACTTTCTCTTTCCAAGGCTTGATACATCTCTCTCTTATGCTGCATACACACGTAAAGATTTTCTGTCCAACCATCCAGCTAGTTGATTGGTTGGAATGAAAATCTGGTAAGGAATGAAAGCAAATGACAATCAGCAATTTGCTCCCAAACGCCGGAAAATGGACAGAAACTGTTGTTTGAACAAATTGTTTAGATCAAACATTTAACAAACTTGTCTGAACGTCCATTTTCATCTGTTTTCTGGCATTTAGGAGCAAATTGCTGATCATCATTTACTCCAATATGTTACCAGATTTTCATTCCAACCAATCAACTAGTTGGATGGTTGGACAGAAAATCTTTACGTGTGTACCCAGCCTAAGTTTTCTCAGCAGACAGTAACTACAAATAAAAGCTGCTGTTGGGAAATCTATAAATAAAGACTCAAAACTACATATTTGAAGTAAATGTACCTAACGTCATAAGTGTCTAGAAGGGAGATGAACTAAGCTCTGAAATGTTATAAATTGGGCAGTGATAAATTAACAGCCACCATAAACTGATTGGTTGGTAGCTTATCACTCTCCAATTTATCACTTTCCAGAGCTTAGTACATTTGCCCCTGGGTGTGGGGCATGTGGACATTTGCGGTGAAGGAGTTCTAGATTCTTTGGACTGAAGAAGTGTTTTCACTCTGTTAATTTATTCACAGGTGTGTCATTTAATATTTAGGGTAACTATTGTAATTTATTTTCCTTTTAAGTGATTTATGAATATCTGAAGAATAAAGCTGGGTACATACCTACACAATCGTCTTGCAGATCATACTATTCATGATCTCTTGGTGAGATATTTTAAGAGTCTGTACACACCCAAGATCATGTTTCATCCCAATAAAAACTATCTTATCTGCTTATATGGCTTTATGTTCATCCTAATCTTTCTGAAATGAGATAGTAGAATGTCTGGAAAACCTTCAAATGTGTATGCACTCCCAACCATTCTGTCCAATATTTCTGCTGATGCTCCACTCTCAGCCAATCAGTGCTTCCCCTATTGAATCCTATGGCGTGACCTTGAGTAACCAGTTATTCAGGGAATGCGCTTGGACAGTAAGTACAATGCAAATCTGTATGGATTGGGTTTGTTGTTTTCTGAAGGCCAAGGATGCCTACATAGACCCAAGAGGAGGCCAACCATGGGTCTGCTAAGTAGGATTTTTACAGCCGCTGACACTGTAACATAGCATTTCGCATGCGGATACACTCCCAGCCGCACACAGAATATAGGCATGCTACATATTTTAATCAGCAGAAGCATCCTATTCACATCGCTGTGCGACAAAGATGCACTTGAAGAGAAAAAGTCACACGAAAAGATGCTTGGAGCTACCGAGTCGCACTGCACTCACGCGTTACATGTAACGTGACTTGTAGCGCACGGAGAATAGATGTATGTGGAAACACCTGTAGCTTAAGTGTGGGGTGTTATAAATGCTACTCAATTTTATTCTTTGCTGCATCTTTTACTTATTTATTCACCAAGGTAGCAGAGGCGTAACTATGGTCTTCGGTGCCCAAGGCCAGATGAAGAACGGTGCCCCCCCCCACACACACACAAACACACACTTAACTACTGTATATGTGCAAAAAAATGGGCATGGCCACATACCGGAAGGGGCGAGGTCCCTGAAAATGGGAAGTGCCAACATGACACACCACCCGTTTCTTGTTACTCTGGGAAAATTCCTTTCCATATGCACCTTGCCTGTATGATGGTTTCTCACAATGTGGACCCGCTGAAGATATGTTCATTCTATGTCTCTGTGTGCAGGGTGAGCACTACCCATGATTGACATTATTGTGGCCTGGCACAAAGAAATAATTATAGTGTGGCCTGCTCCCCACTGGTAGTAAGTACTAGTGGGGTCATTTTAAATACCTTTTATACTTTCCAGAAGCAGTGGGATGAACTTGTCCTTATCACTGAAGTAATTAACAATAAAATGGTGCTTACTCAATTTTTTAATAGCATGAGAACATCCCAGTGAAATTACTTGCAAAAATGTTTCAAAGAGCACTTTGGGGGTGATACACTGTTGAACATTCACCCACTCTTAGAGTATCTTGCATGAATTTGCTTTGCACATGCTCAGAAAATTAATGCATACTGTCACCAAGGACCCCAATATAAGATCTGGTGCTGCTTGCTGCTGCCTACAGACTGTTGTCTCACTCACCTGTGCAAATTCCTCCCCGGCAGTTCTCACTCATCACTGTGATGTCTAGCCAGTTCTAGCAATGTAGATCCTGATCACATGAGCAGCCAGATAAATCACTGGCAATGGCGCCCTTTTTAATACTAATATTCAAAAAAGAGGAAGATCACTGCACCAGTCATATTATCAATATGTAAGATAAACCCCAAATGTTACTATGAATAAATCCATGTTATCTAGTACTGGGGGTGCTGCCGAATGACAACCAACAAGTAATTCATCAAAAAGAAAAAGAAAGAGAGTTGTCTTGGATGGCGCACAAACATGAAATAAAAATTAACATTTAATGATTATCATTAAAATATTGTAACATCAAGAGCGAAATATTAAAACTTATTATACACACACATACACATTCAATGACAATTGCATAAGCAAATAAAATAACAAGGAAAAAAAAAAGAAAAGTGTAAAATAATTTAAAATTCCACTAGGCACTTATTATATTATAATGTATACTATATATGTTCCAATGTACGAATTTAGGCAGCAAAATAAATTAACAGACCAATGAGTACACTCACAATCCGGGAGGATTCTATATCCTTATTAAATATCTTATTATATTGGATCACTAATACAATCATATGGGAACATATGTCATTGGAAGTAAGCCTATAAGGGATATCTAATCTCGTAAACTGGTATATAAATGATAACGAATCTATAATATATAAGATTCAATATTAATCCTTCCATCAGTTTATAAAAAAACAGTTAATTCAATAATCTGTTAATGTTGACATGCACTATCATATGTTACTCAGTATTTGCAATTCACAGGTGTTGAGCCATATTATTATTGGCTTTGTAGTATATCTAATATGAACATCATATCATCCCTTAATCGGGCAGTTCAAATTAATTGTATACTTTTACAAAGCACACAAACTCCTTTGTTAGGTAGTTTAGATTATAAATATCCTGTTACAGTATACATATATCATCAGAGCATTCAAGCAAGATAAGTCGTATTGATCATCAGAAATCTGTCACATACTTATATTTATTAGAGTAATATCAAAGTCTCACTGTGATGTATAGTGCAAAAAAGGGTATATTCAAATAGCATCCAAGTCCAGACTTTGCAATCATGCAGAAGTATGTGTCAGTCAGTCCTGCTATGTAATTAAATGATCCTGAAAAATAAGCAGACCCAGTGGCTATGAATGCCGATGAGACACCTCTGTGTCAGTGAGAATGCTGCTCCTGCCTACTCATAGGTTAATCTGTGGCCTAAACTCACCACTGGTTAAGCAGGTAAGTCTTCTGGTGTCTGCTGGTGGTATGTAGATAAATTGGCAAGATCCCCACATAAATCCCAATCAGGAGCCAGCACTTAACAATGAAAGTGCAATGTAGTTATGGGACTGGGACCGTCCTGTATGCTGGGAGCGCTCTAGCTGCAAAGTCAGGATGTAAAGCCACTCTGAGCTCCCATCCCGGTCTGTGGCAGTGGTCCCTAACAAGTTCAATTGCCGAAGCGTTGGATGGTCTCCTTTCACAAGATGATATAGAAGGCACAAGGATGTGGTAAACAAACGGTATGAGTCCTGTGGATGGTGCTCTGTATTCCTCAACTGCCAGCAGCAGCTTTTTTCAAGAGGCAGAAGTGCTTCCATGAGTGCTGAGATAGAATAAATATTGAACCACTATATTGCTCACAAGTGAATTGGGTTAATTATGATTAATTGCACACAATGTCTTCTGCAAGTGAGATTTTCAAATGTAACAACTGGAACTCCCATAACACACCCATGGACCAGCTTTTTCTTTGCATACACTTTCGGCTACCTCCCCAACTCCATCCAGGAATGTCCATGGATCACAGAGGTCTACTCGTGACTTTGCTATCAAATAGAAAGTGTGAATGCTGTGTAAAGCTACAGCTCTGGCATGCCCAGTGAGACTTTCATTGGCATTTCACGCATGTGCAGTAGCAAAGAATCGCTCACCTGCACAAACAGTGGCATAGCATACAACTGTGGACCACGTACGTAGCCTACAGTTGTTTGACAGCTTTACTTTTAAAGTACTTTAGATATCAGTTTGGAGACACACCACCCAAATCCAAGTAAATCTCTCTGCACATTTTACATCTATCCCACCTGCAGTACAACATGGTTTTAACAAGATGCACAGTTTCTTCCTTGCTTTATTCTCCACTCAGAATCATGGCCATGATCTTTAGATGGCATTAGCCCATTGTATCCTATGGGCTACCTTCAACTGTTCATATGCAGCAGCTCAGCCGGACTAGAAGACAGAAGTAAACAGATTGCGTTAGCAATCACTTTACTTTTTAGATTTTGCAGTCTGTGTCCCTGCCTGAAAATATTAATACCCTAGATCAGTGGTTCCCAAACTGGGTACCGGTGGGACCCTGGGGTGCCTCAGGGCACTTGCAGGGGTGCCTTGGGTTCGTGGTCAGGTACCAACTTAAATTATTTTTAGTCAGTGTGCATAGGCAAAAGCAGTACTAATGACTACCACTCAAAAGATATGTGGACAAAAAGAAGCGCAGCCATGTCAACCACCACAAAACGGAACCTAAGGGTGACATATTAGCACAATTTACTTCATCTAATTTTTTGCTGAATTTCTCAATAAGAAATTTTTGGCACAGGGATGCCATGGAAAAAATGCTTACACTCTCTGCACCGTGATTCGAAAAAGTTTGGGAACCTTGGATCTAGATACATTAATTTCTTAATGCTGCTTTATGCGGCAGTAAGAAATTATAATTTTTGGGGCTAAAATGCAGTAATTAATAGGACAGGACTATGAGTGGAACAAAAATGATCAGTCATGTTTTATGCACTAAGCGTTTATGGCTAACTGTAATTTGGATAAACTGCTAGAAAAATATGTAGAATTCGGTATAGTTTTTATGTAAGCACTCTGTTTTCCCTACTAGCTAGAAAATTTGTCTATAACAGATTTACCTTACTGTTTTACAGCTGCATGTGCCACCACTCAAACACCAAAAAACAATATATGAGCACAAAAACTGCAAAGGTGATGTTTAACCACTAAACAGGCAATTTTTTTTTCAAAAACCGCTCATAAATTGTGATTTTTTTTTTTTAAAGATTAAATTGGGCCAAGAACATCTACTTTAAAATGATCCAACATGATTTTATAAAAAAAATATATATTTGTCATCGATATATCGGAACATCGTGAACATCATTTCCATAACTGTTGCTCCTCTGAGCAACTGCCAGGTACACACTGGGGGGCTGGGTGGCAGTTAATTTGCATTTCCCCGATGGCGGCTCTGCTCTGCAGCCGCCGTGTAGGTGGTCCTACCGTGCTGACCAATCAGCAGTGATCAGCAACACAGCAGTCACTGGGGGAGGGTGCAGAGATGCAGGCGGGTTGGGCCAGGCTACATCATTTGTGGCCATATCCGTTAACTCAATGCCTAGTGTGGTTGCAAATGATGCGACCACTCCAGGCAACTGGTTATATTGATTTTACCAAAAAGGCAAAACATATATAATTCTATGTTAATTTTACTTTTTATGCTGCAAATTGATATGGTCACCTATCTATTTATTAGTTCATCTATTATCTGTCAATATGTGGAATTAGAACAGAAAAGAATCACACAGCAAATGCCCCTATTATGACTGTCCAGTAATGATTTTAACAGTGACGTCACCAATGCTTTCTTGTGTATTTATTATTCATGAATGTAATTGCAAAAATGACTCATCTTTTGGCAGTAATAATACAACTGCAAACTGAGCAAGATATGTGATCATAATACTCCTATTTCTAAGGTCTTGATATTGTTTATGTCTATGCAGATGAATAAAGCAGATCCCACATGTCTATAAATATATATTCACAGTTATAATCAATAGAGATGATGTAATGTCATCTGTAAGTCTTCCTTTGCATGTTGAACTTTGCTTCTTAACACAGTGATCCTTGTGTTGTAATAATTATGTGCAGTGTAACAGTAAAAGTGTAAATTATATTATGCCTAAAATAGCTCACTGACAGCGATATGAACTAATACTAAAATGTGGTCAAACCTCCAAAAAATGCAATTTTCGGAGGTTTGACAACATTATCATGTGTATAAAGCTTCGGAAAAATAAATTTTATGGAGCTAGTACCAGACAGGCAATGCCATCTATAGATGGTGATGCCCGATAGAAGCATATGGGCTTCTTTTTGCGTAATTCCCCAAGAGGGATCCACATAGGACATTTTTGGTACATGAGAGGAGATGTATGAAGGGTAGATACGGGGAAGAAGTGGTATCAGCGCACGTTATGGTGGGGATTGCCTGAGGGAGGAGTTTTCACACCCCTACTCCGGCAGATAAGATGTTAATACATGTCATCGAGAGTTATAGCGGCACAATGAGTGCTACTACAATACATCTCCCCCATGGTATATTATGACACAGTGAAAAAATATATACAGTACTTGGCATGTGTGCAACGTTGAACAAGGATGCACTTCTTGCAGCATATATGAATGGTCTGCACACTGTTAAAAAAAATAATAATCTCCAAGCGCCACTGTAGCCGACCAATAGGCAGGCAAATGGCACAATCCAGGTCACCATGACTTGTATCGCGCCATTTACACTGCAGGGTTTCACGGGTTATTCCCGTGTTAAATCCTGCAAGTTGCCTGGAGTGGATTGCTGGGTCACTCGACCCGGCCCTCCAACCCTGTCCCCTTTTACACCAAGGAGCTACCCGGGTTAACCCTGCAATAACCCGGGTTTTAGCTCTGGTGCAAAAGGGATATTAGATGAAATAATAAGTGGCACCTACTGTAGATGAAATCTTTGTTTTGCGATATAATGTTATTTTTTTTTTATTTTATCTCTTGTGTCTCCCACATGCATCACTGAAAATGTTCCACAACCAAACTATGTTTTCTACACAGTACAATGTTATTTGCAGGGTTACCCCAGCGCAATAGTTCACCTAATCCCATATTTCTAGCTAATAATCTGCAAACAGCAAAAAGTTGTTATATATGTGACTGGTGATTGGTTTTTCATCAGGTTTTCATATTACAAACTACATGAAATGTGCACAAAAATCTATAATGTTTCCTAAAATGAAAACGATTTCTATACTATACCCATTAAATATTGTAACAGAAATGTCACATTGTTAATGAGCCATTTCATTCTCCATCCACAACATATGTTGCTGTAGGAAAGTGCACTATCAGGCAATCTTATAATAATACAATAGCCATTTATTTGAAAGCATGTTTCTTAGCCCCCAAAGCATTGCCATTTTCCATTACCAGTGCATGTTTCCATAACAAGCATTAGTGACTCTATGAAATTATATGACAAACTCTCTAGGGACATGACGATTTGATGAGTGCTGCTGACTGGAAGGTTAATTGTACTATAGGTTAAAGCACACAGTAGGATTTATGAGGGTTCTGTTGAAGGAAAGTGAACATTTGTTTAAGTGTTGAGTGAGGAACCAGGCAGCATTTAGCCTGTTAGTGCAATGCAGTCCCAGTTGCATAACAATAAATAATATTAGCATATACACATTACACACTATGTTTAGCACAAGTGGTTAAAGAAAAAAAATCCAAAACGGTAGAAATGTTAATGATATCTATTCCTGATCCAGTTGTATAATTGCTTCTAATTAGCTAATTATCTGAAAATCACCATTTCTGTTGGACAGCTGTGCAGACACATTTGGTATGTTAACTTCCATCAGTAGATACTGCATAAAAACAGTTCATTAATGCACTTCACAGATACAGACAGTGTTGATGAATTGAACAGATCACATATGCTCCATATGCTTACTAGTCCAAACAATACAACAAAGTCTGGATCTTTCTCTTGGAACCTTAGCCAATACCATGGCTTCATGGAATACATATTATCTAAGGTCTCAACAACATTTCTACATATATTTTTACTCAACAAACTAAGAAAAATTCTGCCCTAGTAATCCATGTCCTTATGTCCACAGTGCAAACATTGAGAGAGTAGTGGTTTTTTTTCTACTGAAGCCTGCACATAAAACTCATGTCTAGGTTTCCAGGTGCATGCAGAAGCAGAAGACGTTCCCTGGACTTCTTTATGGGCTCTATTCATGTTCCCTCAGAAACAAGGGGATGTTATAGAGGCTGAAACCAGTACATTTTCCATATGAAAAGAAGTAGTAAATTTGGTTGGGATGTAGTTTTTTATATCCCGGCACCAGTCAGAATCCTGGTGCCAGCATCATGACCACTGGCATTCCGATAGTAAGTATTGGGGTTAGGGGTTAGGCACTAAGGTTAGGGATAGGCTCTTGGGGAGCAGGGTTAGGTTTAGGGACTGGGGGGAGGATTAGGTTTAGGCAGTGGGGAGGGAGGGTTAGGATTAAGGGAAGGAGGGACTTACCTCCTTTTGTTGTGATTGTGACCCTGTCGGGATGCTGGCGTTGGGATTCTGACCGCTGGGATCCCGAGCTCCAGCATCCCATACCCACTTCATTTGGATAATAGTGACACAATTCACTTTATCAATAGATCTCTAATAATGTAGCACATAATAATATTCAGCAGATACTTTAAGGAGATTGTGGTATTCAGAGATGTGATTCTCAGAGCCCTCTCATGCCCCTTTATATGCCTCATAGCCTCTCATTGCTCATTATGCCCTTATATCTGCTCAGAACCCCCTCATGTCCCCCCAGAACATCCTCATGCCCTTATGTCTGCACAGAGCCACAACATGCATTGTGCTTTTCTCAGACACTGTCTATCCGGGATTAAAAAGCCTCTGGACTCTAAACTGTCTAGAGAAATTGCGGATGGGGTTGCCCTATAGGGCGTTGTAGGTTGCTAGTTTGTCATACCTAGTATAAAGCTTAGCTGGAGGATGAACACTTCAGGAGAAGATTTGTCCACTGAGTTCAAGATTTAAAAGCACCTCTATAAATAATCATATGGTCATAAGATCTATGTGGAGGAAATGTAACAGCTCTCTTTTCTTGTCAAATTTCAAAATGCCACTCATGCCTAGCCATTCTCGCCTCCAAACTGTATGCATGTGTTATGCTGCAGTATGGAGGAGGAATCCCTATTCATTGGCAATACGTGGAAGTTTAACACCGCCCCCCCACTCCATCCTTAATTGCATGTGGAGAAATTTTAGGAGCTGGGCAGTTCACCTAGACAATAACAGGTTTTGACAAATCAGTGGGCATTTGGGCTGTCATAAATTTCTTGGATGTGTAAGGTTATGCTTCCTGGTGATACTATTAAGCAGCACAAAAAGGAGGGAAAGAAACACTTTTTTGGGGGCACTACTTAAGTATACAGTTAAAATCAACATTTATTAAATTGTATTAAAATCCACAAGGTACTGTACAAGGAAGCCCAGACTCACTCAGGTATTGCTAACTTCTGTGCACACTATGAGACCTCAGGAGGCGTCAGGTAACGGAGTGGCTAATTTATACACGCCCATGCAACTGCGTTGAAACACACTGGCACGTATGCATGTGCCCGACCACCCCCCGTCACCACCCGCAAACGCCACTTCCTGTCATTCACTATGCTCTAGGTCTGAGAAGCATCTGCAGAAGCAATTCCCATTGCAATTGCTAGTTCGTGCACGCTATCTGTTTGTCTTTCTGTCAACCTGCCTCTCTGTCACACTCTGCACAAATTGTGTGACTTACCTTGCCATTTGCTGCAGGTCAGGATTTCTGCCTGACCTTGTTCGGGAACCATGCAGTGACATCACCATCATGTACTATGTCAGCTGATGGCATTCTTCCAGTGAGAGTGCTCCTGCCTCAGCTGACCTCAGCAGCCTATCAGGGACTTGCAGCAGAGTCATATCCCCTGTGCGAACTCCCACTGGTGCCTGAGCAAAGTGTTGCTTCCTAGAGTTCAGTTCTAACCTGTGGCTCCTTTGTGCAGAAAACCACCGCTGCTATCAGGCTCATTTACCAGACTCCAGTATTCCTGTGATATTCCGTTACCTGTTCCTGACCTTGGCTTCGTTTGTGACCGTGATTTCACCTGACCCCTTGTACTGCATCTGATATCTGGTTTTGACTACAGCTATTCCCTGTGACCTGTTTACGCCTGCTCCCTGGTACCGTCTAAGTCCGTTTGGTTCTGACCCGACCTGGCCACTAAGCTATACGTCTGCTCCGCTTCATCCGAAGTTTACCAGCACCTGTATAAGGGAACCTATCCTGAGGGCCGCGACCTGTGTGTCGGATGCAGCCAAGCCCAAAACTTCTTGTGAGGGTCCATGGTGAATACCGCCGGCATGGTGAATATCCTGTCAAACTTCTGCACTGTTGACATTTTGTCAGGGGACCTCTTGTATCTGTCGACATTTTGTCCCAGCTGACCTATTCCATGTCGACCATCTTGTGTCGACTTATCGACCTTCGACCTTTACATTGTCGCTCTTTTCTACCACACCCATGAGATTAGGCAAATACTGTATGTATCAGGTACAAACAGATAGAACGAAGGGCCTGGTGGATTGCACGGCTGCATTTGCACGCACCCGCTAGCTGTGAAAATATGATAATGAATGCAATCGCACGGCAACCGCAGCACTATACCAAGATCCCCATCACTGTTAAAGCCACCCACTTCCCATGACATGCATCTGCAAGCCAGCAAAAACATTGGTTACATCGAGTAACATTGGCACCATTCGCACAGTTGTGGTTGACCTGAACCTGCCTCTATATGGGAAATGGGCCTCAGACTGCACACCTGGAGGTGCTACCTTTGGAGACAATTGATATATGCACAAAAAAAGAAAGTCCAGGTGCTCAACTCCGAAATAACTGATTGTATATAAATAATAGTATGGCGGTGCCCTGGGGCAGCTTAGCTGGGCCAGTTTGGGGGTGTCCTGCGCTCTGGATTTGAATCCTAGTATGTTAGGGACCTACCCTACAGAGGTTACCCGGATGAGGTGGGTAGGCCCATAACCTTGGCCAAGATTATGCTAAAAACCTCTATTCATTGCAAAAATTTATTTATTTATATACAATCAGTTCATTCGGAGTTGAGCACCTGTACTTCCTTGTTTTGTGCATATATCAATTGTCTCCACAAGTAGCACCTCCAATTATATATATATATATATATATATATATATATATATATATATGCATGGTCAAGGTGTGCAGCCTGGGGCCCATTTCCCATATAAACTCAATCAGTGCATTGCTTTGCACACCTGGAAAGCCTGAGACACTTTCCACTCAGGCTAGCACCCTTATTACATTGGTTAGAGCATGGAGTCTGGCATAGTAATATGCACACCAGTCAGAGGCACAATATAGGTAAGTCCTGCAAATATTTAGACTGTGTAGTGCAGCTTTGGTTAATTTTTGGGGTGTGGGTCCCCCTGGATAGCTTTGGCTGATCTATTTCAGGGAACCACATTATAAAACATTTTCCTTTATAACACATTTTAACCCTTCACTGTTTGAAAATAAAATTGAAGTACATATATAATATTCTTTATATGCAGCCTAGGCTGCTCTTAACTATTTCTTTTACACTGCACTTTTCTTACTATGGCGGTGCCCTGGGGCGGCTTAGCTGGGCCAGTTTGGGGGTGTCCTACACTCTGGATTTGAATCCTAGTATGTTAGGGACCTACCCGACAGAGGTTACCTGGATATGGTGGGTAGGCCCATAACCTTGGTCAAGATTATGCTAAAAACCTCTATTCATTGCAAAAATGTATTTATTTCTATACAATCAGTTAATTCAGAGTTGAGCACCTGTACTTCCTTTTTTTGTGCCTGACCCTATCTCACAAACTGCTAAACTTCCTGTCGCCATCTAGACCTCTGCCAGCGTATACAATCGTAGGGGCTTAATTATGCATGCCCCTGTAATGACGTTCAAAAGCGCAGGCATGTCTACATTCCGCCGCCTCCCCCCCTCCTTTCCACCCCTAAATGGTCACTTCATGACAATCACTATGCTATTGGACTGCATGTTCACTGCGATCGCTTCCCGATCTCAGCTACCGGTTCGTACACGCGCACTGCGATGCATGCGAAGAGCACAAACATCAACCGGCTGCGTACGAACGCAGCCATGCGATCCAACCTGAATAAGGCCCTGAGTGCAGGATGTACCTTAAAGGCAGTCTGTTAGATTTAAGTGTGTGCTACTCTTCAGTAATCTTGATGGTGTTTACCATAATAATGGCCTCTATGATGTCTGGGTTCCAACTGTGTTGTCCATGTTTTGGATATAGCTAATCACACTAGAGGAGAATTATTATTATTATTAGAGTTTAGTTTCCTTAATATGCATAAAGATACATAAATACCATAAGGTACTTACATATACAGCAGTTACGGTGTGTTTGTAAATTTCAACAAAAAGTTTACTAAGAGATTTGTTTAACAATTCTGTGGGTCCAAACCCAACAATGCTCCAGTAGCTTCTGTCATAAATAATTTTATTTCTAATCCAAGAAAGATAACATTCACTTGGTGGTAATAATAATGTTGTCTCTTACATCCTAGATGATCTAAGAAGCAGAAATATGCAGACTTTCCAGCTCATTAGAGGCACTGTGCATGCACCTGAAGTAGGACTGTAAACCAAGCTAGAAATCTATTTGGAAGGTGCAATATAAATGTAAATTGGGATGGTAACATTGTATTCTACTGCCTTCCCAGGGGAACTGATAGAACATCGTTAGCCGGCTTCATATTTGCAACATTTTATTGAACTTTTAATGTATTCAAGCACCTATTATACCATTTCATTTGTGCGCTTTTGCTTCCATGCTTAGTGTCTTCCATTTAGTGCTAAATGAAGGAAAACAGCTACAGAGCCAAATGATGTAATTAGCTCTTTCAGTTATTACAGCTGGCTCGCAGCTGCAGCCATACAACGAGAGCGAGATGTGCTTGGATTTATATGGAGGTGGGATCAGATCCAAGCCATAGTTCCCTATTACATATTCTTTTATATTATGGGTAGTACTACTTGACTGTTGAATAAATGTTCAATTAATAAAAAACTTTTTTTTTTTAACTTTTGGTCAAATAATTATTATTTTATTAACTAAAATAATATTTACTGAAAAAATTACCATCATGTACTAGCATTATGTTAGATGGAGGTTGTATTTGCCTTTCTAACTACATCAACTATTACCAGATTTTTCTGTGCACTGTTTTTGTAACTAATAAAGTAAATGGTATAACTAAATAAGAGCTCCACCTAAAGCTAAATATGTATATATTATGTATCAATCCTTTATATCAGCAATGGTCCCCACCATGCCACTCTGCTCTTTTGCTACTTAAACTCACTGAAACATTACAGTACCGATGAGAGGCTAAAGCTGGCCATACATTAGACCAACTTACATCCAACCAGCCAACTGGTTGATTGGTTGGAATTAAAATCTGGTAATGTATGGGAGTAAATGATGATCAGCAATTTGCTCCTAAATGCCAGAAAACAGATGAAAATGATCGTTCTGACAAGTTTGTTAAATGTTTGATCTAAACAATTTGTTCAAACAACAGTTTAGGCCCGTTTTCCAGCATTTGGGAGCAAATTGCTGATTGTCATTTGCTTTCATACCTTACCATATTTTCATTCCAACCAATCAACTAGTTGGCTGGTTGGACAGATAATCTTTAGATGTGTGGCCAGCTTTACTTTATGTCCTTTACAGGGAATGAAGATTTCAGTATTGATAGCTAAACAATCATATTTTTTTTTAGTTAATCTAGTAAAATAATACCTGTTGCTAAATTTTTTGAATTTGGATGGAGTTAACCCTTACTTTCTTCCCAACCAACCGGCAGCATGAAACCAATTATTATGTTGGCCAGTCACTGGGGCTGATTCCAAATTGCAAGCAAGTAGATTGCTCTACATGTGGATATTTGCTGGTAGGGACAGGCTGGGGCTGCAAAGCAAAATGGGCTTGGCCTTGCCAAAAAAGGGTCTTGGATGCATCTGAAGGGGGCGTACCACGAGTAACAGGGGCCTGGCCCCCGTCTCTTAGTATCCTGGCCGAGCAGAGCGCCAGGAGGCTTAGATGCTCGGCTAGGATTTAACGCCAGACAAGCCCATCTGGCCATCGGCCCTTCTGGCATTTGTTAGAAGTGCCAGGTGGGCAGTCCGGCCTTGTTTGCTAGTATGCAGAGTTGCACATGTTTGTACCAGGGGCAAATGCAGGATTTTTAGTGGGTGTTTTCTATCTAGCTATCTATCTCTATACATATGTACATATTTATATGTATGTGTGAGACACACACAGCACACATGCACACACACATAGCATGCACAAAGCATGCATATACACACATAACATACATACACAGCATACTTACACACACACAAACATAGCATACTTACACATAGCATATGTACACATACCCTAGGTGCTGGGCTGCTGCTGCTGGGTGGGCGTTATCCTCCCTCTTTCTAGCTCCCTCTTGGAGGGGCTGTGAGTATGATCGCAGTGTGCTGCCGGTTTAGCTGTCAGCGCTTTTGTGTCAGGTGGTATGAAAACATGTAATTATTGGACCAATTAAGCTAATTGAAAGCTTTCAAATACCTAATTAATTAGACATTGAGGAGTGGGGGATGTCCAATGGGTTCTGCACTGTGTCCCAACATTTTTATCTTAAAATAAAGATTTTCCCTACCTTTTCACCCTCTGAAGGGTGTGCACAAAAACACAAGCATTTCCTTTGGAATAGCAATGCAAGTTTGGAATTGGATTGCAACTACAATTCCCAGTGCTAGTTTGCCATGAAAACAGCTCACACAAGCCAACTTCCACCTAATTCGATTAACCCCCTAGCAAATGTGCAAGCACCACTTTGGCCTGCCACCCTACTTGGTCTCCCCTTGTTCTTCTCTGGACTGATTACATATCTGCATCTGTAACTTAATGGACTGGTTCCCCTAGTCAGGGATGCCATCAGAAATTGTCTCTTACTGATCCACCCCATTCCCTTCTTAACTGTAACATTTTATAATGGGAGTCCTCACCAGTGACGAAATTGACCTTTTAGAGGGATTGGCCTCTCCCTGACCAATGTTGAACGTTCACGGCTTTCCCCGACCACAGCCAGCCCCTCAGGCTGATCCAGCCACAGGGCTCAGGAGCAGGGGCTGCCTAGATTGGTACAGAAATTGGGCCATTTGAGTGCGAGGGCATACACAGGGAAGTCTTAGGCACCTAGCAATGATCGCTCCTCTGCATGGCAGGAGGGCCACTGTTTGAGCTGGGAGCGGAAGAAAGGATGGTCCCAGGCTGTGTCAGAGCTGGAAAATGAGCTTATTGCAGCCTGGGACAGTGATTTAGTGCAGCCCCTACCGTAGGAGCCAGGGGCAGACCCCTCTAGGCCCAGCACTCCAGTCTCGGCAGTCCTTTCCTGATGGCGGCCCTGCCCCTAGTGCCCTCCTTCCCCTTTAAACTGGCTTTGCTGAGTTTTCTATATATCTTATGTAAGCCATCAGTATCAAGCATGTTGTGGTTGAGATTTAATTAATTGTCTAATACAGGCTTTCCAAAAGTCGGTCCTTATGGGCACCCTAACAGTCTAGGTTTTAAGATGATCCATGCTGGTGGACAGATGATATAATCAAACTAACTGAAGTACAAATTGTCACCTGGGCTTAAGCATGGATATCTTTAAAACCTGTGCTGTTAGGGTGCTTTAAGCTATGAGTTTGGGAATTAATGGTTTAATAGATTCATGTATGATATAATATATAACATAAGTGGTAAAAATGACATCATGCTGGCACGCACAAGTATGCTACACCTAATGGGTATGGTGCATGCCTACTACGGAGTTTAAAGAAAATCTTACACAAGCTGCCCATACCCCTGTATACACCAATGAGACAGTTTTGCCACACACACATACATATTTATCACTCATATGCATTTGTCTGCCACCTTCACTCAGTCCACACAGGCCTGCATGTGCATGATGGCTCAAATGGCATGTCAGGGGTGACTGGTCCCTGGACAGGTTATAAAGTTTGCCATCACTTTCAGTGTCCAGCAATATCTGCTCTGGGACATACTGAAACCAGGTAGTGATTGATGGAATAATTACTATTACTGCAGCTCCATCACAAAAAATTTGAGATGTGTGGGCTCAGGGCCTGATTCAGACCTGCTTGCGAGCACACAGAAATCACTTGCTCTGGGGCTCGCAACAAAACGGGGCGGCTGTCTATGTTGATCAACAGCTCACCCCGTTTTGTAGGCGGGGAGGGGGGGTGGCTGACCAAATGGAGGAACGCCTGCTTTTTGTGGGCGGCCCTAATGACATCACTTGTGATGTCAGTAGTGAGCTTCCTGCTCTATTAGAGCTCTATTAGAGCAGGAAGCTAACTGGGGCATGCAGGAACGAGACCCTACCACAAGGGTCTCATCGCAAGCGCTATGGTCGCAACCATCGCGATTATTACCTGGCCGCTCGCAAAAGCTGTGGGTGGTCACCCACAGCTTAGTGAGCGGCCTGGCGGTAGACAAAAAAAAAAAGGGTGCCCTGATTCAGAGCGAGCACTCACAAAAAGCGTCCGGCTCTGAATCAGGCCCTCAGTTTTCTGAAAACCAAGCCCACCTGTACTTACTGGATCTAAGTGAATCCAAGTTCCGGCTCTAGTTTTGCCGCCTTGCTTGGAGTACAAATAGAGGCAAAACATCATCATCCCAGCATCAGATTTTTGCTGGTTTTGAATACTGTATAAGTCTGGCACCATTTCACACTGACTCCAGTCTGTGCTGTGCTAACGTGTCCAGTGGCTGCTGTGCTGTGTTCATCTTCTCCACCTGAAGTGGCTGCATCTGAGCTGTCTCCATCCACTCCCTGTGTCCAGTGGCTGCTGTGCTCTATCCATCCTCTCCATCCCCAGTGGCTGCTGCTGTGCTGTGTCCATTCACTCCCTGTGTCCAGTGGCTGTTGCTGTGTCCATCCCTCCATCTCCAGTGACTGCTGATGTGCTGTTTCTACTCAAGTCCCCTTAGTGTTAATATTGTCCAAGCTTGAATTACAGTACAGGCAGATAGCAAATCAGTGTTTATTATTTTTTATAGTGCAGGAATTATTATTACTAGCCTAGCTGTCACACAGTGGTGCTGCACTGTGACTCCACAGACTATACCCCACTGCAATATAAGCAGTGTGACTCCATAGTGTCATTTGCAATGAAAGAAAAACTTTTTATTTTATTGTTTATACAAACTGTGTGCACTGTCCCCCAGTGCATTTGTTCATGAACATATAAGCACTGTGACTGCAAATTAAAAAGTAGAAACAAAATATATTTTCTATTATTTGTACCATGTCTGTGTGCTGTCCCCCAGTGCGTTTGTTCGCGTACATATAAAAGCACTGTCCCTACAAAATGTGAGCTGAACTGTGAATTGAAATAAGTAGCAAAAATATATATTTTATGTTTGTATTCTGTCTGTATATTCGGCAATGTGGATAACAATCAGTTGAGAGAAAAGCAGAAGCAGCAACCAAATACTAGCGCTGCAGCTGCTGCCACCAGTCATGGTGAATCTGATACTAGTCAATCCAGATCATCTACTATAGTGTCAGGTCACCTGAAATAATCAATATTTTAAGTGGTAAAGAAAAACCACCTCTAATAAAGAGAAGGTTTAGTGCAGAAAAACATAAAATTGCCAATATGCCATTTACCACATGCAGTGGCAATGAAGGGTTCAGACCTTGGCCTTTATTTTTGAGTGGTGGTTTTGCAACTGCTGTCAGTGAGGCATCTTCTTATGATGATGCAAGCCCTTCTCACTCAGGGTATAGAAGAGGTGTCAAAAAATGAAAACAAAAAAAAATCAGTGCTTAAAAAAGCAATATGGCAGTAGAACAAACTGTGTGTTCAGAAACATCACAAATCCCTGAGGAGAGTCTAATTTTTTCCACACATGCTATGTGTGAGCACTATTTTTCTGATACTGTACTCCTAGAGAGGTGTCCCTCCATTTCTCAACCCTCTGCAAATGTAGGGATGAGCAGCACAAGTATGGCTAGTGACATAATAGAAACTGAGGATGATAATGTGAAGGAAATGAGGGGATATAATAAAATATTTTGCTTACTTATTCAAATGAATCAATCCTTCATTCCTTTGCCTGCCTTCCACTACATACATACTCCACCTCCCTTGGGCCTCTGATCTAGTTCTTAAGTAACCAAAGCATTCTTGGTTTCTAAAATGGTGTCATATAGTTTATTAAACAGCAAAACATGGGATATGTTCACCCAGTTGTAATTATTAATTAATTTGTGCTCTGGCAGTTTAGTGTATGCTCTCCTTCCAGTGATCCTGTGTGAAATGGTGCCTGAATCACTGTGAGAGGGCCTTATAGTGAATCTAAAACCCATGGGGTCTTATAGTTTATTAAACTGCCCTCCTGTCTGACACTGCAGTGGCACTCTGTTTCTTAGATTTGTTATATTAGAAGTTGAACTGCCACAGCTGCTGAAATCTTCAACATACGGTTGTTGAATGCCAAAAATGTCCAGAAATTTGTATGGCCTCAGACAGCATCTCCTGCATACCCCTTTAATTTTTAAAATAAGATATGAACCACCAAGTTGATTTTGTGGGCAAAACATGGAACATGTTCACCCAGTTGCAATAATTAATCAATCAATCAATCAATCAATCAATCGTCATTGAGATTTTGAATGCTTGCTTTTTAACAATCATTTCCACTTGTCTAATTTGCTTTTTTATGGTTATTAAAATGGTCTCCCCTCCTCCCTCATGTATTTGCTTCGGAAACCAAAAATTAAAATAAATTTTCAAACAAATCAAACCATCCTACCTTTCCCTGCATTCCACTACATACATACACCACGTCCCTCAGACCTGAAAACATTCTTGGTTTCTGATATGGAGTCATATAGTTTATTAAACTGCCATCTAGTCTGCCACTGCAGTGCCACTGTGTTTCCTAGATGTGCCATGTTGGAAGTTAAACTGCCACGTGTTTGTGCTGCACACTGCTGTCGCTTAGCTTAGTCAGCCAGTTAGCTCGGTGCAACCTTTTGACCTATTTTGAATGAAAACAATATTGTGAGTTGTGTTGTGGTCAAGATTGATTGGAAATGACTGTAAATTAATGTTATTGAGGTAAATGATACTGTAGGAACAAAAACAGGAGCAAAAGTGATGTTAGTTATTTTTATCATTTAAAAAAATAAATAAATACAGATCCGAAACCAAAAGCAAAACACGTGAGGTTAGTTTTGCAAATCTAGAACAAAAACCAAAACACGAGAGTTAATCCAGATCTAGTAAAAAGTCACTAATAAACTTCTGTGCAGGTAGCTCCCAGTAACAAATAATCACCAGGCTGGTGGTCACATACTCCGTGGCTGCATGGCAAAGACCTCCAGAGCAGTGACTTTCACAGACTGAGCACATCCCAACAAAGAGAGGGAGAATATGAAAGACTGAAAGAGAGAGGGGGAAGGGATAGAGAGATGGACACAGAAAGAGAGGCAGACAGAAACAGTGAGAGAAGTTAGAAAGAAGAGAGTGTGTTGGCAGAAATATGCATTTATAGCATCAAAGGTATATATTTGCTACTGTTAATCTGTTCTGTATACATTAAAACTGTTGTTTAAAGTTGGGCCTTTTGAATGAATTGTGAATATATGGAAATGTTTCCTTTATTCGTTGCACAAAATATGAGTGTGGCATTTTATTTGGCACTAAAAGGTTAAATAAGAGTTGTAGTATTGATGCCACCAGATTTGAACCTTTAGATTATGAAAAATACAGTAAACAATGGGTAAGTGTATGCACTGAGTATCTTTTGTCATGCTAAGTATAATCACTTCACATGCCTAGGCTATTTATGCACAGAAATAAAATGAGGGTTCGGTCACTGAAAAAAATAATTATGTGAAATAAATGATTGACAAGGGTAACTATGGTAACAGACATGAAATCATACTGTGAAAAGAATTTATCACAGAAAAAAGAATGATCTTGCAATGTTTATTAAAACTGGAAAAATCCATGAACATCAACAAGGTGAACAAAACTATAAATGTCAGGATATTTATTATTTGGCTCTGTGGCTATTTAGAGTACAAAATTAATAATATGTGTATATCTTAATAGTAATCTTGGTTACTGATGTTAACAATGTCAAAAAGGAACAAAATAGTGTAGTCCCAAGTGGAAATAAGCTAAATTCTGAATTGTTTTGCAGAATTTTTGCCTTATTCTAAAGATTTATTTGGCATTATTTAACCCTACACAATCCATCTGTAAATCTCTCATTTCATTTTTGTTCCAACAGGACCTCATCCACATTGATTAGCCCTGTCACAGTCCATGCAGCGCACACTATAAAAGGTGACAAAGGGGTGTGTGAGCCCCAAAACGTTGGACTCAACCTGGCTTCTTAATACACTTTGGTCTGTTTGAAAAGTCTCCTGTTGCCACCATTTGTTTACATAAAAGATACTTAGAGCGGTAACCAATTAGCCCCAAACATTGTTTGGGCGCTAATTGATCCCCGCGATTGGCAAAAAACAGATTTTTCGCAGATTATCCCCAATTTTCGCCATTGTTTTTTTTCACCCTATTCTATTATTTCGGTTGAAATAATAGGATAGTTCTCCCGAAAACTCATAGGTCTGCAAGCTGATCGTAGCTCCAATGTGTTTTCGCCTTTTTTTTGTGAAGAAACGCAATTACCGTGGATTATTTTTTGGGACACATCAGGTACCGAATAAAAAAAACCCTGATTAGTGCCGGCTTCAGGCCTAATTCGGCGCTAATTGGATAGCCCCGGGCGAGGTAATTAGCCACGTTAATTTACCACGGCTAATTGGATACCCCCCTTAGATACTTCTTCCACTGTCTCCCATAGGGCACCAGAGCATTCAAATTTGTTACAGGAGTGCCAGGCTGAAGAATTGCAATTATGTATAATATATATAATATATATATTATAATGTGTGTGCGTAAGTAAATTCCATTCAGTATGTTCATGTTTTTTATTCCCTCTACACTGTGGTTTATAAAACTAGTGCTTTTTGTTATAAAAAATGATGGCGGTACTCACCTCAGTTGATCCAGGATTTATAGTAGCTTGCACACGAATGTGCAGATACTTATTTTATTTCTGAAATTATTTGACTGATTTTCTTCTGTTCCTGGAACTAGTTCTAATAATTAAAAATTAGACCAATAAAAAGGTGTTGGTAACCAGAGATATCTGCTGCGGACCCATACAATTCTATGGTGCTGTGACGTGCCTGTGTAACTTTCTAGCTCTTCTGCCCAATAGGCAATGCCAGCTATAGATTGCTAATTGCGGAAAGGGCCACGTACACGGAATAAAACTCCTGGATCATAAACCCAAGTGGTACGTAATCATGCTTACCAGTGTTAATAAATTCTATGTTATGCATGTGATAGCAGTGAGGATATTTCTTAATGTATATACAATACTTAATACATCCCGCCCATAATAGGTACTGTACACACACAATAAAATTAGATTATATTATGAACATGTGTTAAAGAAGAAATGAATAAATTATACTATGATTTACCAATAAATACTTAACTGCATGAACAACTTTCTTTTCACTTGATGTTGGATATTAACAATGGTGATCAAGTATGTAGAAACAATGCTCTATTTGTGTTTTTGGCAGGCCCTTCACCATCTGATTTTCTAGAGACTTATCTTCTGTGCCTTTTTCCAGTACACACACTGCACCTAGGCAGAGTTGTTTGCTCCAGAATGGGTATGTAATCCCGGCAGTTAAGATGCCTGCTGTCAATATACCGACAGCGGCATCCCAATGCTCAGGATCCTGACAAAGGTCGATTAAGTATACTTACCGTCCCCCCTTCTCCCCCTAACCCTTACCCTCTGTTTGTATATCCTAACACTAACCCTACCCTACCCTAACCCTACCCCCTTGGTACCTAAACCTAACTCTCCCCCCTTACTGCCTAAACCTAAACCCCCAAGTGGTGCCAAACCCTAACCCACCCCCGGGGGTACCTATCCCTAACCTCCCCCTCCCCTAGCCTAACACTAACCACCCCTGTGGCGCCTAAATCTAACCCTCCCCCCCTCGGCTAAGTCTTAACCAGCCCCACTATACTTACGTTCGGCATCCTGACTGCAGGGATTCCGGTGTTGGGATGTCATCTCCTGTCGGTATTCCGGTGCCGGTCTTTTAGCTGGCTAGTGCCATTCCGGTGCCAGGATTTTTTCAGCTGGGATATTCTAACTACATCCTGTTTGCTCCAATATAGGTAGTGTCCTGGTTTAGCTTGTTTCTGTGGAAGTAGATGTGACTGAAAAATGAGACAGCATCATTATATGTTCCAATTGTCCAGTAGATGCTGATATAGTTGACTACAGTTCTTTGACCACACTCATTATTAGCTGCAGTGGTCATTTCGACTAGGATGATGCATACTTGCCTACTTTTGAAAAAGCATTTCATGGAGATTGTGAAAGTAACACCTATGAGCGCTGCGGTAAAGTGGGCGTGTACTGCTACATGTGAGAGGTGTGTCATAAAATTAATTTACTTCTAAATGTAAATGAGTCCCAAAGCAGTCAGTAAAATATACGTATTGATAAATACACACTGATACTTTTCAGAAAATGCATGTAGGCAAAGGGATCATTGTGCCTTATAGCAAATGCAAGGGAATGATACTAATGATCCCATTTGAATGTTTGTATGTATATATATATATATATATATATATTGTGATAGGATCACTGGTAAAGTGGTCTGTGGCAGGTACATTTGTCCCAGATTACTGTCTTTTGTGTTTTAAACCCCCAGGAGAAAGTCTGCAGTGTAGCAGGCTTGAGTTTCGGCTTTTTGAAAAGCCGGTTTGGGACCTGGGGGTTGTGGGTGAGAGGAGAGGGAGGGCTCCACCCACGGCCACTCCAGGTTTTGGTTCTCTTAGCCTGGTAACAGGCTTGATTGGGTTCCCACCTGAGAGTGGCCAATATAAGCCTAGTGTGTTGAGGGCTGATTGTCTCACCTGGGAGAGCAGACAGGGAGTTTGCTCAGAGACACTTGGAAAACCTATCTGTGAGTACTGTGCTGTGCTTTGTTGCTGGCGAGGGCATTAGGCCCTGCCAGGTTCTGGTAGTGAGGGAACTACCTGTGAAGTTAGTGCCCCGACAGGGCTAGGATTTACGTTTATGTTTTCTTTGTGTTATTTCTGACATTGTACAATAAAGACTGGCACCGACCAGCTTGTACTTGCATCCAGACTGGAGTGCTGCTTCCCTACTGCTGTGTGTGTGTGTAAGGAAGGAGTCCTCTACCCAGGAGAGGGACCCCCTAACCTAACTGTGTCACAATATATATCTAATGCTTAAACTGTATTCAAAGAAACAGGCAGCACCAACCAGCACACCAGCTGTGTAGCAAAAAAAGACATACATTTATTTCAATGCAAAAAAGTCATATAGCTGCATTGGTGCTGCTATGGGCAACATCACTTTTAATACTGACTTCTAAAAACTCTCACTTTAGTAAATTTACCCCTAAGTGTCTAAAAACAGCTGTGCTGATTTTGCCTATGCTTCCTATTCCTGAATCCCAAGATTCATTTTCCAACTAATATTCACATTGGATGAAATTAGACATTGACTCCATGATCTTTTCCAAATTTTCTTCTTTCATTCCCTACTTTATCACTGGTGGACTTTCAAGACTGATTATAGAGGGTAAATTTACTAAAGTGAGAGTTTTTAGAAGTGATGTTGCCCATAGCAACCAATCAGATTCTACTTAACATTTAACTAGCGCCTTCTAGAAGATAATAGCTAGAATCTGGTTGCTATGGGCAACATCACTTCTAAAACTCACTTCTAAAAACTCTCACTTTAGTAAATGTACCCCGAGTAGTAGGCAGTGGCAGATTTTACCTATGGGCTGCAGGGCTGTGACTATGACCTACCATTGGAAGTGCTCCCTGCTAATCACAGCCGAACAGGCAATCCCAGTGGGAGATTATTTTCTGCCCCTGGGACTGCCAGTCCAGACTGCGATAGGACAGAGAGCGCTTCCTACGAGAGCCACTACCCTGCTATCACGGCAGCCCTAGCCGGCGTGCTAATTTCTGCGATTGCGAGGGATCGTGATTCTGTATATGTGCACAATTACAAACCCCCATCCACGGCCAGCCAAAGCAGCAGCCACTGCTGCTAGTATGCCAATGGATAAAATTTTCAATATGACTCTGTTAAACCATCCGGCATGAAGTGTAGTTTTTGCAAATTAACTCCATTACTATGCCATGTTTCCATCATCTTATTTCATTTAAATAATGCATCATAAACAAATAGGTGCTGCAGTACATATCCACTAAAGAGGTCTAATAATTTTAGCAGATTCCTAAAAATGGATACTGTTAGGAATGATAAAGATTTACAAATTTAAGTCAACACTGATTTTGAAAACTGCCAATTAATCTAGTTTAGAATCAACCAGTATAGCAGGCTTCTGTGAACGTGATAGGTTCAGGACAATTCAGAATCCAATTAAAGGTCTGTGATTTATTTGAATCTGTCATACAGTAAGTCTACAATGATTTGTCATGGGATGTTTGGATGCTTGTATGCCCCATTAAACAGCCTGGAATGCTCCATGAAATTGTCATATTGGCTTTGCCTCATTATCAGTGGTGTAGCCAGGGGGGAGCAGGGTACATAATACTACCCCTATATTGGTTGCCAAACTCAGTTCAGTCTCTCCATGTGGCACCACAGAGCTCTGTCAGGGGTTCTGTAGGTGGACCAGTTACAAACACTGGCTGCTCCAGAGGTGGGGCTGTAGCTCAGTCTAAAATTCAAATAGGAGAGCCATACCAACTGCCAGTGAGTTCCGGCCGGTGATGTTTGGTAGCTTTTGGGGTGGCAGTTGCTCCCCACCTCTGGAGCTTTCACTGGTCCCATATCAAATTATTTGGGCTGGCATCTGTGAAGGCTTGGCCACACAATGCCTGTAGCCTTAGTGTGCACTTCTGAGCATGCGGATATGAAGCTCCATCCTGTCCTTCACTTCCATTGCATTTTCCTCCTCCCTACACTGCCTTCTCCAGAAAGACTACATGTAGAAGATATGTAAGTAATGTCCCCTCTCCTCGCTTGGCCACCCATAACTCCACCACTAGAGGCAGAATAACATTTCGAGGCTAGATATTGATTTGCCCCCCTCCCTCTACAGTAGTCCAATCCATTCATACCACTATTTATTTACCCTCTTTAAATCAATGTCTTTTTTTTGTGTCCTGAATACCTCCAGTCATCGCTTTTGAGAAAGATAGACATTGATTTAAAGACCCTAGATCATCTGCACAATGTATGTAAATGTAATATTCCATATATTTGGGAGTTGGTAGCAAATACATTCCTTCCCATAACAAACTTTGGGACCACAATGCATTTACAATGGAGACTACTACTCTCCCCCTACTATTTTTCAGATTCATTAAGGTCTGGATGCATCCCCACTATTCCTCCGCAATAGAGATAGATGCTATACAGTCACCCAAATAGATTGTTTCATTTTATTTGTTATATTTATACAATGTCAACAAATACTATAAAATACCAATATTCTAAGCAATTTATTGTACAGCATTTTATAATATTATTTATGACTGAAAAACTTATTGGCGCAGATAAAAGATAATAACAAAAGCATGCATTGAAAGTGATAACAAGATACTCAGCTTTGGGTTTAGCTTTTTTCAGTGTTCAATATGTTATTTAAAGTTCTTCATTCAAGTTTGTGCAGAACCCATCATCAATATTGATGCTCAGAATTCGGTAGTCAGTATTGCAAAGCACATTACTTCTTGTAGTCAGTCTTGCAAAGCACATTACTTCTTGCAAGCTGCAAGTTCCACCAAAGAGTTATTCAGTTCTATATAACTTCCCTTGATATGTTCAACCCACCAAGATATGTATCTTAGGATTGGTTCAATATGAAAGTATATACAGTATGTCCCAGTGTGTGTCCCTATGGCCCCCCATGTATTAATGAGTTTTATCACCAAAACGAGTGATACATTTTACTGTGTGTGATAAATGGTGCTCCAGCCAATCAGCTCCCTACTGTCATTTTTCTAACAGTTGACAGTTGGGAGCTGATTGGCTGGAGCATCATTTATCATATACAGTGAAATTTATTACTCGTTTTGTTGGTAGGGCCCCATTTATTAATGAGTTTTATGTGTTCAGCCAGTGCAAGACACATACAGCAAAACAAGTATGATGAACCAGTAGCACATCATGCATCCTATATCCTAGTTGGGCTCGTCATGATATTCATATTTTGTTTTACCTCCAAAGATTAGTACAGTGGGCCATACTCAGTAGGTATGCTTTGTTCTAAGTATGTGTGTTCAGCTTTTCACAATGTGGTACAGCCTATGAAGTGTCTTTATGGATCATATATAAATCACCATTTTAACTCTACAGTCACATTAAAGATTCTGAATACTTGTATAAGTTTGAGGAAAAATAAGCATCCCTGTTTTGTTAGGTGTTTTGCTGGTTTTCTTTAGTTAGGGGGTCAAAGTTTTGAGAGGGCATGGCTAGAAAGTGTCAATCAAATTAATAAACCTATTGTAGCCAAGCAGGAAGCAAGGCCTCTGCTAAGCGCCATAAATAGTCAGGGTGGAGGAGCCATTTGCCTCTTGGCAGTTTTATTCAAGCCAACCCACCCGACATGTATGGTTTGTATTCTGTTGTTTGTTGGATTGTGCAATTTCCCTGTTTTTCTTTTTCCTTCAAACAGGTGGAGGTGCAGCATGGTGGGAAGCAGTGCTCCTGGGTGCCTATTTATGGTGTTAAGAGTGCCTGAGTGGCATTTTCCTCTTGAAAGCGGCGAGTTAGTCATTCTCCTAAAGGGGGGACTAGGCCATCATCTTAGGGAGGGGTCGAGGCTATGCCAATTAGAGGGGAATCGTACAATTTCAGGCCAGTTTACGCTAGGGCGGGGATCCTCACTCTTTATTTATTTAGTCGGATAATTTATCGGGCTGTGGCCAAAGAGCACTGCTTTTTACTGCCACCGATCTTTCAATTTCATTTACAATTCTAATTTGATTAAATGTATGGCTGCGACCTCTTTAAATTCCATATATGCCTCTCAGTGTTTATTTCTAGTTATTGGTTAAGAACACAGCAAAACACTTTACTAAAATAATGGGTGACATACATCTAGTGAAATATGAATTTACAAATACATTGTAACATTTCCTTTCAATGAAGTAGTGAGACAAAGCAGGATCGGATTATAATAATGTGTGGAGATTTAGGGATAAGATCTAAGGCGATACAGGTCAAGGCAAGACTTCTCCTTTTCAATTGCATCAACTCCAAAGACGAGATATGAAAGTAAACATAAAGGGGAGAAGAAAAAAACAAAAAACATGTGTAGTACTGCTAAAAATTATACAAATAAGTTAAATCAATAAATCTCCTTTGTGTATATGGAAGAAGAAGGTAAGGATGATGTTTCTTTGATCCAGGATAAATATGAATCAAGACAGGACAGGACCTCACCACCACTAGCTTTATGGATAGACATACCATAATCTCACTTGATGAGTGTGTGGGAAATGTATGTAAGTGTTTCTTTTCATCTACTTCACCATGCATTCTAGAAAGAAGTATTTAAACAGGCATACCCCAACTCACATGATATCAGGTGGGGATCCACAAATAAAGGTATCTTTAAACTAGGGGTGTGCACCGGCCACTTTTCGTGTTTTGTGTTTTGGTTTTGGATCTGGATCTTTCTTCGTGTTTTGGATCTGGATTGGTTTTGCCAAAACCACCCTTCCGTGTTTTGGGTTCTGGGTTTTGTGTTTTGGATCTGTATTTTTTTGAAAAAAAGCATAAAAACAGCTAAAATCATAGAATGTGTTCGTTTTTCTGCTCCTATGCTATTATTAACCTCAATAACCTTAATTTCCACTCATATCCAGTCTATTCTGAACACCTCACACCTCACAATAGTGTTTTTATGTCCAAAAGGTTGCACCGAGGTAGCTGGATGACTATGCTAAGCGACAGAAGTGGGCGGCACAAACACGTGGCCCATCTAGGAGTGACACTGCAGTGGCAGACAGTATGGCAATTTGAAAAACTAGGCCCCAAACAGTACATAATGCAAAGAAAAAAAAGAGGTGCAAGATGGAATTGTCCTTGGGCCCTCCCACCCACCCTTATGTTGTATAAACAGGACATGCACACTTTAGCAAACCAATCATTTCAGCGCCAGGGTCTGCCACACGACTGTGGCTGAAATTATTAGTTCGTTTGGGCCCCCACAAAATAAGCTGGCAATCTGTCCGTGCACAAACTGGCTCTACGGAGGCAAGATGTCGTCCTCATCCTCCTCATCCACTGATTCCTCACCCTATTCAGTGTTGTGTACATCCTCATCCTCACAGAGTATTAATTCATCCCCGCTGGAATCCACCACCACAGGTCCCTCTGTACGTTCTGGAGGCTGGTCTCCCTGGGAGAGTTGATAATTCATTTTTATGAACATCATCTTCTCCACATTTTGTGGAAGCAACCTCCTACACCTTTCGCTGACAAGGTTCCTGGCTGCACTAAACACTCTTTTGGAGTACACACTGGAGGGGGGGCAACTCAGGTAAAATAGAACCAGTTTGTACAGGGGCCTCCAAATTGCCTCTTTTTTCTGCCAGTAAAGGTACGGACTGTCTGACATGCCTACTTGGATGCTGTCACCGATGTAATCCTTTAACAGACAGACGCACGCTTGTCGCTGCTGCTTTGAGGATGCAGGTGCGGCTACAGCCCACACAATTCACAAAGACAGAAAAAAGAAGAATTTTTTATTTTTTGTGGAGTGCACTTTGAGGGTTATACCACCCTTTAACAGACAGATGCACACTTGTCTCTGCTGCTTTGAGGATGCAGGTGCGGCTACTGCGCATACATTTCACACACAAACACAGAAAAAAAGATTATTTTATTTTGGTTGGAGTGCACTTTGGGGTTTACACCTCCCTTTAACAAAATTCACAAAGACAGAAAAAAAAAGAATTTTTTATTTTTTGTGGAGCGCACTTTGGTGGTTACAGCACCCTTCAACAGACAAGCCATCCGGCCCTTTACTTATGACACAGGTGCACGCTTGGCGCTGCTCCTTTGTTGATGCACGTGCAGCCACAGTGCACACAATTTACAAACACAGAAAATAATTCCTCCGCCATTCTGTCAGTGATGACAGTATCATATGCAGTGACAGTAGACATGTCAGAAATTGACATTGTTGGCACGTCCTTCAGTCCGGACCAGATGTCCAAACCGGCCCTTGACTTATGACACAGGCGCATGCTTGGCGCTGCTGCTGTGTTGATGCACGTGTGGCTACTGCGCATACGTTTCGCACACAAACACAGAAAAAAAATAATTGTTTATTTTTTGTGGAGTGCACTTTGGGGGTTACACCTCCCTTTAACAGACTTATGGGACACAGGCACATGCTTGGCGCTGCTCCTTTGTTGATGCACGTGCAGCCACAGTGCACACAATTCACAAACACAGAAAATAATTTTTTATTTTGGTTGGAGTGCACTTTGGGGGTTACAGCACCCTTTAACGGTCAAGGCAGACACAGACGCACGCTTGATGCTACTTTGTTGATGCACGTGCAGCTACTGTGCACACAATTCACAAACAAAAAAACATATATATATTTTTTTTTTGGAGTGCACTTTGGGGGTTACAGCACCTTACACACCTTCACTTAGCAACACCCCTTTAAATGGGTACTCAGGCACTTCCTGGTTTTCATTCAATACACAATACATGGCAAGCGGGACAGTGACTGGTAATACAGACATATCATGATTCACCTCAGGAGTACAACAAATCAATGGCATGTTATCAGAAACCTCATTCGCATTCAATTTTGACTGTAATTTCTGGACATACTCCCTGCATTCATAGATTTCAACATTTTGTTTGCATTTTGTTAAATCAGCAGACATTTTCATCACACAATCACTCTGGTCAAACACATTTTCTGTAGTGTGATTACATTGCTTAATCTCTGTATGAAATTCTATGTGTATAACTTCACACACTTCTCCGTGCATCTCAAGCTCACTAATTTCAAAACTAGCTGGGTATAAATCAGCACCTGAAATTTCAACTTGTAAAAACTCACTCCCCCTCCCTTCAGAATTTCTTAAAGGGAGACTGTCAGAAATCTCAGAAACACATAATGA
Organism: Taudactylus pleione; assembly: GCA_031769625.1. Taxonomy (NCBI): domain Eukaryota; kingdom Metazoa; phylum Chordata; class Amphibia; order Anura; family Myobatrachidae; genus Taudactylus; species Taudactylus pleione. Next base: position 16,536,547 of record JAUIMM010000018.1, on the reverse strand, counting down.
CAAAATGTCAGCATCTGATTCAAAATCATTTGCTTTTAAAAACCCCATATCACTACAACTTTGATTGGCCGGCCCCAAACTCGTTGGATTAAACTGAGATTTTTTAACACATTTCTGAAATTTCATCAATTTATTTTGTAATCTACCTTTTGCAATTTTCACATGTTTTAACAAATTGCAAAGCATTTTCTCAATTTTCTTTTTTTTAAAAAAGAAAAAGACAAAACAACATACAATGTGATTTAGCCTAAATCACAATACTTTCTCATAGAAATAAGGCAGATGAAACACGATACAGTACACAGGACAGCAAGACAAAAAGCAAAACATCATATTGATCAGCTGCTGCGGCTACCAGGAGCTGCTGCTTCTCTGGAAGTCACTGCTGCCCTTACAGCTGCGCCGGAAGGGGGGTGCTGCCAAGTCCTGATTAATGTGGCCAACAGTGATTGGGACATCGTGGAGGGGGAGCTACGTGTGCAGAGGGACCAGCAGGTCCCTCTGATGTAGTCGGCTGCTGAAAGATTATCTTTAAGTAGCCAAATAGTGGTAATTTCTGACTGGTCATATTAGGCAAGTGGTTAAAATGTAAACTCTCATGAGCAGGGCTCTCTCTTCCCCAAAGCATATTTCTTTCCTTTACTTATACTATCATCTACAGCAAACTCCCTACAACTGCACCTAACTGTTGATTTCTGTTACCTGATGCTTGTTTGAGTGTTATGATCGCTTATGCAGCAATATTTATAAACCATATACTGTAATTGTCCTGCATTGTCTTGTACTGTAATTCACTGTTTGTTAGGCACTGCAGAACCTTTGTGACGCCATATATATAAAGGATAATAAACATAATAAATTACTGGATAGAAGCACAATAAGCTTACAAGAGAGGAAGTGACAGGGCTAAGGTTATATAGGAAGTCAGGATAGAGGGCCTGATTCAACAAGGATTACTATTGCTAATTCGTACGCAGACGGCTGATTGTTGCATACTGCGCATGCGTGAAGGCACCACTGCAATCGCATTGCGATCACAGAGACCACATAGAGCCATCGCAGAATGAATGATAGGCAGTGAGCATTTGGGGGTGGTGATTGGGGGGGTGGTTGGAGAAATGCAAACGTGCCTGTCCATTTGAACGCTGTTGCATGGACGTGCATAAATTAGCCTCTGTGATTGCATAGGCAGCTTGAGTTCTCACTGCTTGCAATGAGGTTAGCAAATCAGAGAGGCATACTTGCCGACATTTGATGTTTCTTCCCCGGGAGAAGAAGCAGCTGGGAGGTGTTGGGGGCAGGGCCAGAGGGGGTCACGTCAGTAAGCCCCATCGCCTTGTGGCAATTTGCTGTGAACGGTGCATATTTAAATAAGGGGGCGGGGCCAAATGATGCGATTCTCATTGAATCGCATCATTAGGTCACGCCCACTACTCGTGGACCCGCCAGTCCGCAAGAAAATTCTCCTTATTCTGCCCACTTCACTAGGAAGTGGGCAGAATGCGGGAGAAGTGCCTACTCTTCCGGGGAGGCGGGGGGTTACCCGAAAAATCATGAGCCTCCCGCGACTTCCGGGAGGGTAGGCATGTATGGCGTGAGGGGTCGATGATCTTCAATGTTTCCGATGTTTGAGAAGGTTTGCAACGTATTACGTATGTGGGAGAGGCAAAGTGGGCATCTGCATGTTGTCCGTGCGAGTGCTTTGCAATTGCAAGCATTAGCATACTTTCGCAGCAGTCCTGCGTGTGCGATTGTAGATGCGATCAGCTCAGCGATCCTTGCTGAATCAGGCACAGAGCTAGAACATGTAGGAACTTCAGAGTTACAGTAAACACTGATGGATAAAAGGCAAGGAGCTATCCAACAACTGGAGTACTGTAGCTCAGCCAGCAAAAGCTCTGAGATCAAATTCTGCGAGGTATTATGGTTCACTATTCCCTACCTCTGTGCTCTACAGATCAGGACTGCTACTTATTCCTGCCTCATATACAAATACAATTTTGGTTTAGTTGCTCATCAAAGTGTTTATATTCACAAAAAGCAGAAATGTGTAATGGAAGCCATGTGTGATGTACTATGATTTCATATAATATATCACTATTTAATAAAAAAAAAAATCCTACAAGTACAGTTTTATTTAGTTTCCTTTAATTATGTTTAAATATTTTACTTGTCTGCTTATTAAAAATAAAAGATGCTTAAAATTCCTATACTATACACCTACCATTTAAAAAACATTTTTTTCCTTTTCCTTGGAACCACACAGGTAGTCAGAGTATTACAGTAGCTCAACTAAAATGGACTTGTCCCTTGACTGCAAAGCAGCATTATTGCATATTGAAGAAGGTCACGCCAAAGAAGGCTTCAGTTGCTGTGCTGATCAAAGGGACACAGCTTGCCATCTAAAGTGACCTGAATGTAGTCCGCATGTTGTCATTTATCTTGTGAAATACCACAAGTTAGACCTGGAGCTGTTGCCAGAAATGTATAAACTGAGAGCAGAGCAATGAGATCATGAAACACAGTAAATGGGCTGTATAAAAGATATTGTGCTCCTGAACACTTGTTCAGTGCAACTCAGGCGGGAAAAAAAGAAAATTGCAAAAGTTTCTTGCCAAGACGGCCAACACAGATAACGTCCAATGTTTTCTTCAGTGCAGCCAATTCCTCTAGTCCAGGACACAGCGCTCATTTACAGATACTTGTTTCATCACCTCTCCCTCACACTTTTCATCGCCTCTCCCTCACACTTTTCATCGCCTCTCCCTCACACTTTTCATCGCCTCTACCTCACACTTTTCATCACATCTCCCTCACACTTTTCATCACATCTCCCTCACACTTTTCATCGCCTCTCCCTCACACTTTTCATCGCCTCTCCCTCACACTTTTCATCGCCTCTCCCTCACACTTTTCATCGCCTCTACCTCACACTTTTCATCACATCTCCCTCACACTTTTCATCACATCTCCCTCACACTTTTCATCGCCTCTCCCTCACACTTTTCATCGCCTCTCCCTCACACTTTTCATCGCCTCTCCCTCTCACTTGTCATCGCCTCTCCCTCACACTTTTCATCGCCTCTCCCTCTCACTTTTCATCGCCACTCCCTCACACTTTTCATAGCCTCTCCCTCTCACTTTTCATCGCCTCTCCCTCTCACACTTAAATGACAGGTAAATGATTAGAACAGCTCGTACAGTAGCTGAAACACATTTAGGGATACTTAAGTATGTACTGTTCCATGATCAAAATAAAAAGTACAAGCATACACTATGAAAATTGAACATATGTAATTATTTATATGTGTACTGTATAAGTAGATCATTGTATGTATCATTAAAAATAAGCATTGATAATTGTATGTTTGGAGATTCCAGCAGTAAATTGTATGCAGAATAAGGTGAGGCATTTTATTGTTCTTCTTGAGAGTTTAATAGAACGATGTGAGTGATAACATGCAACATATTTGGAATATAAAATAATACTTCTCTATACAGAAACGCCAGTGGCAATATCCTATATAGGAGATATATGTCCTGAAGTTGGACCTGACACATGCATAAAAAATAAAAGAAAATTTAATTGCTGGACAAAATAAGTTCAGATTTGTGGTTCTAGCACTAATTGTAGATGCATTAATAATAGAGATGAGTGGTTCAGTTTTGGTAAAAACCATACACACCTGAACTTTGGGGTTCCGAGTTCAACTGAGTCACAAGTCGGGTCACTTTGGGGTTCAGAGTAGAACCAAGTCCCAGCTCCGGTTTTCTTGCAAGTTCGGAATTTGGATCTAAATAAACCTCTTAACTAACTTATCATACTAAAAATAAAGACACTGACACAACTGCATTGGATTAAAGGACTCAGCTTTTATGACCAGAATTTAATTTCAAAGCAGGTGGCCAAGAAGATGCTACAAAACACTCAGCTCTAGCCAAATAATTCTACTGAAATGGGGGATGACTTACAGGACTCCTACCTTGAAACATGAGGGAGTCCTACATACACATGGCTCTTTTTATCTGGCTTTAATTAGTCACAATATATGCCTGTGATTGTGTGCACCATTTTGAAACCAAGAATCGATTGTTCTGATTGTCATTATATACTGCCATCTTTCTCCATTGTCATCAGGGACCAACTTTGATTTTTTTATTTTTCTGCTTTTAGTGTTTTTAGCGACATATTTTCATATATGCACTTTTTTTTATTGGTTTCCCATTGTTTTTTTTACTACTATTTATTATGATTCCAGCATATGCACACGCACTTCGGATACTTATTTATGGTCCTACAGTATTTTATTCTATATACCCCCATATTGGTATTGGTCGCTTTTCTGGGCATTTTGTTGGCAATATTTTCATATACTACATATTTAATATGGATTAAAGTCCCTAGAATATGCACTTGCACTAATTTTCTGTAATTATAGTGATCAAATGTCTCTACTAATCACACTGATAACCTATCAGGTATCGCAAACTCTTTGGTGCATTCCAAACACCTGGAAGTGGACGTTCCCAGATATATTCAGTTGGTATTTCACAAATAAACATGGCCGCGGACCTGGAAGTGAGTGCATTCCAGATACACCGGAAATCTGTGGTTTTATACCCTCCAAAACAAACATCATTACAGGCGCCTCTGGAGGATCAACACACAGGGACAGTACCCACTTTATTCAGCACTTTATTTCATACCCAAAACAAGTAATGGCATTGAAGGCACTATATGACATTAAACCCGGAAGCTGGAAGAGTGCATGACTCTAGTTAGACATTATTTTGTTGTATTGGAAGATAGTATCATGTACCATATTTAAGTACCACTATACAGATTAGGTTTTGAACCTATATTTTATTGCTACCATTAATTTGCCATATGAACGACATTAGACTCGGAAGGGAATAGCTCCCAAGGTATATAAGGAAGCTCCAATCACTTCTGTCACACTGCCCTGATGAAGAAAAAAAGGGGCAGATGTAGTAATCTCTGGGAAGTGATAAATGGGATAGTGATAAACTGCCAGTCAATCAGCTCCTAACTGTAATTTTTCAAAAACAGGCCCCTATTTACCAACGAAACATAACCCCTTTAGTGCTTGCTACAGGGATTATGGGCCTGATTCAGAGTTGGGAATAGAGTTAGATATCTCTCTCAACTGTGAACCTGAACAAACCATATCGCAATGCAAGGTGTGTAAATACATACTTTTTTTTTACATGTGGAGTAAATACTGGCTGCTTTTGCATGTAGCCCACAAATACTGCATAGCTTTATTATTACCCTACAATTTAGATGTCAGTTTGGACACCTCCCTCCCAAATCTAAATCTCTCTGCACATTTTAAATCTGCCCCCATAGATGACCTTTGTTAAGTGAGGGGAAGCAGAATTATAGGTGGATAAATCTTCACCCTGACCGTCCTGTTACTTCATCCTTATCAGGTAGTTTGTTATACAGACTGGTGGGATCCTAATAGTACTTTTGAGGTATTATGTGACTACCATGTTGCTTAAGATGTTCGCCGCTTGTTCTATGAACCCATTTTTTGGAAGTATATGATCATGCTTTCTATTTATCACCCTTTTATTATAATGTCGATTCAAGGGGTCAATTTATGAGATAGAATGCTGTATTAGATTAGCACATCCTTTAGACCTCCTTATTGACTAGTGTGTGGGTGTATTGATGTTATATGTTATTTGTCAAGTCCTTGTCCTTTGTCATAGATTATTAACTTGTATTATTAAAGGTTATGTTTTAAATATTTCATTTTTATAAAGAGTAGTCTTGATACCCCCCTGTAAAGCTGCTTTTAATATCAGGCTGTGAGGGAGATGTACTAAGCCGTGGGAAGAGATAAAGTTTACTAAGCCTTGGGTGGAGATTAAGTAAACAGAGATAATGTAACAGCCAACCAGCTCCTAACTATCATTTTTCAAACACAGCCTGTGACATGGCAGTTAGGAGCTGATTGGCTGGTACTTTATCTGTGATCACCTTATCTCCATCCAAGGCTTAGCAAATAGACCACAAAGTACCAAACAACTCATAACTGTCATTTTTCAAACACAGCCTGTGACAGTTAGGAGCTGATTGGTTGGTACTTAATCTCTCTTCAAGGCTTAGTTCTTCTCCCCCTATGTCTAACTGGACTTTTTACACTAAGTGGAAGATATATCAAACCTTCAAGAGAGAGAAAGTGGAGAAATTGCCTATAGCAATCAAACAGTCTCTGCCATTTTACAGAATGTGCTGGATAAATGATTCTGTAGCTACAGTAGTAGCTGACTGATGCTGTCAGATTTACCAAGCTCCAGAATAGTTTAACCCTGACAGCTGGTGGGGCCAAGATGAACAGATGGCGTTGTGAGGCTGTAGCCTATGGGCTACAGAAGAGGGTTCCGCAGGCAATGGCTGATGCACATGGTATGCGTTTATGATGCCGGCGGTCGCTATGCCGACCGCCGGCATCTCCACTACAGAATCCCGGCGAGTAGGGGCGGATTAGGGATTTAAAGTGGCCCTGGAAAATTTGTGAAAGTGGCACATGTGCGCGCGCGCCAAAAAAGTGGGCGTGGCCTTGTGGAAAGTGGTGTGGCTGCATATGAAATGCTCTGTCTTCAAGCCACTCCCCTTGTTTTCATTATGCTGGGGGCATGCCCACCGCTCCTGGAGCTGATGGATATGCCCCCCCGTCCCTCTCCCCAGTGAAAAAACACAGTGAGCATGTGAATAAGTATTTTCTTACCTATAATTTTCTTACCTATATGATTTCTCTGCAACAATGAACCTCTGAAAGAAGTGCTCCTCCCTGGACAGGCAGCGTCTTGAGTCGGTATTCACTATTCATGCAGGAGATCACATGGTCTGGAAGCCGCCTGTTAGCGTAGGAATAAAGACTATGTCATCAACATTCAACAGAGGTTCTCGCCAATACCATCCCCCTTTAGCTCGACAGCACCATCCCCCTGTCACTCTCCAATACCATCCGCCTGGGTCTCTCTAATACAATCCACTGTCCAGCTCCTTTTTGCCCCAGGGCCATCTCCTTTTTTCCCCAACACCATCTCATCTGTGCCCCCAGTGTCAACCCCCTATGTGCATCCAATGCCATCTCTTTTCTGTGCCCCCAAGCGCCACCTCCTCCTGATCAGGGTGTGAGTAGACCATGGTCAGTGTAACAGTATGTGAGTGGCCCCTGGTCAGTGTGACAGTATGTGAGTGCCTGGACAGTGTGAGAGTGGCCCCTGGCCAGTGTGTGTGTGTAAGTTCCTGGTTAGTGTCAGAGTGGCCCCTGGTCAGTGTGAGTGTCCAGGCCAAGGCTTGTAGAGCCAGGAGCATGCTCTGAGCTCAGGCAGCCATGACCTCCACTCTAACCCCCCCCTCTCCTGCCCTGGCTGGCCATGCACATTACCTTGTGGACCCGGTGAGGGATGCTGTCTGGCCAGGGTACTGCTGAATCTGCGGAGCTGGAAGGGGTCAAGAGGCGGTGGCTGCAGCTGCAAGGGGAGCTCAGGATCCATGCTGCAGGCTGCACTGGCCACAGAGCAAGGGGAGCTTCGGACAGTTGGATCCTGAATACTCCTGGGTGCTGCTGCTGCAGGCTGCGATGGCCATGCGGTGAATGGACAGGCGCTCCAGAAGGGACTGATCGGCAGGCTGCTGTACAGGGGAATGGTCCAATTGTGATAGACACAGCACGGCATCCACAGCAATGGTAGTGTGCATGGGATCAGGATGAGGTGGGCTAGATTGATCCTGAAGCACAGCAATAGGTGGCTGGTTCCTGGGGTAGAAGGGGCCAGCCACCATCAACAAATCAATTTCCGTTTCAGCTACTGTAGTGCTGGCCGGGTCATGAAAGAAAAAAAAACAAACTTGCTAATTCACTTCATCGGCCCCAAAACAGACCGGCCAAACGGGAAAAATCCAGCAGAGGTCTACGGCCAATCCGCCCTTTGCCAGCGAGGGTTAATTAACATACGCTGGGAGACCAGCGCCCAGCATCCCGATCGAAGGGATGCAGGTGCCGAGCGCTGGGGGACTTAGGGTTAGGCACCCCCCCCCGGGGGTTAGGTTTAGGCTAGGGGAAGGGGGGGTTAGGGTTAGGCACCCCCGGGGGGAAATTAGGGTTAGGCACCCCCCCGGGGGACTTAGGTTTAGATGGCGGGGAAAGGGGGGTTAGGTTTAGGCACTTAGAGGGGGGATTAGGGCTAGGCACAGGGGGGAGAGGTTAGGGTTAGGCACCCTAAAGGAGGGTTAGGGGGTAGATTAGGTTAGGAAATACTTGCCTTTCAGACGATTGGGATTTCCTTCCACGTCGGGCTGGCGCTGCTGGGATTTGCGGCCAGCGGTGTAACATACCGATGCACATGCATGGTTAGCAGACTGTGCATATGCAAAAAGGCCCAGCTCCCAAAGTATAAGGAAATTATTGCTTTTGCAATCATTTCACTTCTTTACACATCACATGGATTTGCTCCTTTCAGAGACTGTCCCTGTGTATGATTTTTAGTACATTCGGGGGAATGTTAATTTCGTATTGCCATGAATAGCAGCGATAAAACCATTCTAATTCTTGGATGATTTTACCTCACACCCCGATAGGGGTACACAGTAAAATGAACGAGTAGGGCTAGCATAAGTATCAGCGATGTGCACATTACACACTAACATTGCGGATAATTGAATATGACTCCTAGAGTGTTGACATTGGCCCTTTACCAAGAATGAGAGGTGGAGCAGTGGACGGAGAAGGAGTATCTGCTTGGTATCTGTAACACAGTATACATATCTTAGGAGATATACTATATATAATTAGCTTATAAATCCAAAATCCAGTGCCCTGCTTGACCTTGAAGTTCATGAAATCCACAACATCCTACTGTAGCTTTTTGATTGCTAAATAGATTAAAAATAATATAATGTGACCAATTCCATCCAGTTCAGTTTCCTTCTGCACCTCAGGTTTCTCATATTTTGGGATTACGTGATCAAGTCACTATGTTATACTATTTTATTTAATAAACACACCAATTCTAGGCAATATTGTCAAAAACAATACACTCTGCATATCTCTTCTGACAATTAGTGTTGTCATCTTACTAGATTTTAAGCACTGCATCAATTATTTTAGCTGTTTTAAGCATCACCTTGCTCAGATTTTCTGACATGCTGTCATGAAGGTATTAAGCCTGCTAGCTAATTGAAATGGCTTAACTGTAATTTGGCACTAGTGCATATTTTACATTTCTTAAAATGTATGAAAAATGATACAGAGAAGGAGGGAGGATATTTCTGTCCACAGAAGCTTTGGGTACTTAATTACAGATTACTTTATCAGTTACCTCGGCTTTATTTGAGTGTATTCTGCATTTGTCAGGAATAATTGAATCATCGCTCTGCTCAAAAGGTTTTGTTTTTTTTACAACTCAAATTTACATATAGTACGTGACCGTAATGCAAATATCTAATATTACAATGACATACTGCACAGTCTCTTTTGTGAGAAATGATCAGGAATATTAGAATATACAATACACATGAGGACAGATTTGACTTAAATGAGGACAGACTGTAAAAGTTACTCTTTTTTTTTTTTTTTTTTACTTTAGAAACAGACCACAAGTTACTGTTATAATTACTAGAGATGTGCCCTGACCCCGTGTTTTGGTTTTGGATCTGGGTTGGTTTTGCCAAAACCTCACCTCAGTGTTTTGTTTTCGTGTTTTGGATCTGGATTTTTTCTTAAAAAATAAAAAAACAGCTAAAATCACATAAAATTTGCCTCTTTTTTGTTCCTACAGTATTAATAACCTCAATAACATTTATTTTCACTCATTTCCAGTCAATTTTGACCACCTCACAGCTCACAATATTGATGTTTTTCATCTAGTTAAAGGGCCAAAAGGTTGCATCCAACTTGCTGGCTCAAAACTGATTGATATAATAATTAATAGAGTTGAGGAATGTGCAAAGATGATGGTTGGGAAACCCTTGAGGATTAAAGAATTGATAGCTGATAGTTGGTGCAGCCCCTGGCTGTAAAATTGATAAATTAATTAATAAACAATTCATTGGTGCAGCCCCGGGCTGAACAATTAATAATACTTTTATTAAAAAAGTAAAAAACAATTCACTGGGTGCAGCCCCTGGCAGAATAATGAATAAAAATAAAATCATTGGTGCAGCCCCTGGCTGTAGAATTGATAATAAATTTATTAAAAAACAAATCATTGGTTCCTAAACCAACCATAACATTAATTTAAAATGTCAGGCAGCAATGCCCCAACCAGCACATAATGGAAAGGAAAAAGGTGCGAGATGGAATAGTCCTAGGGCCCTCCCACCCACAGGACATTCACAGTTAACAAACCAATCATTTCAGCGACAAGGACTGCCAATTGTGGCTGAAATTATTGGTTTGTTTGGACCCCCATAAAACAAGCTGCCAATGTGCATTGGACATGGAAATGAAAATAATCCCATACACAAAAACTGGCTGTAAATTACAAGTTGTCATCGTCCTCGTACTCATCATCCCCATCAGTGTGTACATCCTCTTCTTCACACAATATTAATTCATCCCTGCTGGAATCCACCATAAGCACCTCTGTAATTTTTTTATGTAATTGTTGGTAGAGATCTTCCTCATGGAATTTGTAGTTCATTTTAATGAACATCATCTTTTCCACATTTTGAGGAAGTAACCTTCTATGCCGATCACTGACAAGGTTGCCAGCTGCACTGAAAACTCTTTCGTAGCACACACTGGAGGGTGGGCAACTTAAATAATGCAAAGCCAGTTTGTGTATGGGACTCTCTTTTTCCTGCCAGTACTGAAAGGGACTGTCTGACATGCCTATTTGGATGTTATCTCTGAAATAGTCCTCCACCATTCTGTGAATGGAGATTGTATCACACATAGTCACGGTAGAAGACATGTCACTAGTAGGCAGTTCTCTCAGGCTCGACCAGATGTAATTTTTTTGGTGAACGATCTGCATGACCAGCAGGCATTCTGTAAGGAAAATTGAGTTTTCTCCTGGCAGCTGCAGAAACTGAAGGAGGAGATGATGGCGTTTCACGTGCGGCTGCAGCTGACAATTTTTTTACCAACAGCTCTTTGCATAGTTTTAGATTTTGGTCTGTTGGAAAAAAACTCACAAGGTAGAACTTAAACCTAGTATCCAGAATGGTCGCAAAATATATTTTTCAGATTTTAATAGATTGACAACTCTTGGATCCTGGTGAAATGAATCATAGGCTTGATCCACCAGTCCGACATACCTTGCGCAATCGCTCTGTTTCAGTTCCTCCTTCAGTTTCTCCAGCTGTTTTTGCAAAAGTCTGATGAGGGGAATGACCTGACTCAAGCTGGCAGTGTCAAGCTGGCAGTGTCTAACTTCACGTGTGGCAAGTTCAAAGGGTTTGAGAACCTTGCACAACATGGAAATTATTCTCCACTGCACTTGAGTAAGGTGCATTCATCCTCCACGGCCTATGTCATAGGCCGTTGTATAGCCCTGGATGGCCTTTTGCTGTTCCTCCATCTGCTGAAGCATATAGAGGGTAGAATTCCACCGAGTTATTACCTCTTGCTTCAGCTGATGGCAGGGCAAATTTAACAGTACCTGCTGGTCATACAATCTTCGACAAGCGTTTGCCAAATGCCTAAAATGTCTGGATATTTTGCCGGCCACCGAGAGCATCTCCTGCACGCCCGTCATTTTAAAAAAAATGTTGCACCACCAAATTAATTGTGTGAGCAAAACATGGGACGTATTGGAATTCACCCACATGGAATGCTCTCACAATATTGGTGGCATTGTCCGAAATCACAAAACCTGAGGAGAGTTCAAGTGGGGTAAGCCATTTAGCAATGATTTCCCTGAGTTTTTCTAAGAGGTTCTCAGCGGTATGCCTCTTAGTGAAACCAGTTATACAAAGAGTAGCCTGCCTCTGTGTCAGCTGTTTTTTTTGTAGATGTTGCTGCTGCTGTTGCTGTTCTAGACAATACACCTACCCAGTGGGCTGTCACAGTCAAGTAATCCTTAGTTTGCCCTGTCCCACTTGTCCACATATCAGTGGTCAAGTGGACAGTGGGTACAAAGGCATTTCTGAGGACATTAATAAGGTTTTTTTTAATGTCCTTGTACAGACTTGGAATTGCTGTTCTAGCAAAGTGGAATCTAGTAGGGATTGGGTAGCGAGGACCCAGGACCTCAATTAACTGTTGAAAACCCACTGCAGTAATGGTGGATACTGGATGAACATCTAATACCAGCATAGCTGTTATGGCATCAGTAGTCCGCTGCAACTGGGTGATTGCTGTCATACTTGTTTGCCCTTGCAAACGATTGTTTGACAGTTAATTGTTTCTTGGCGGATACGCTATAAGTAGTCTTCCTCCTGTTCCCCTTCTGGGATGAAGATCCACTCACAGCAACAGCAGCAGAACAGGTGTGGTCATCAAGGATCCTTCTAAGGAATCACGGATAGGAGAGGAGTCAATCATGCTTTGAATAACAACATTGGATGCAGCAGAACTACTCCCGATGACGAATGAGGATGTTGATGATGCAGGTGTTGGTGATGGAGATTGAAGATGCTTGGATCCTACAGAGAAGGGAGCAGGTAGATGACACTGGACTTATGTTATGTTTTGAGTTTTGGAACTTGGCGACATACACTTTGATATTTGAATGCGCTCCAAGTGATGTAACAAGGAGGAGGTTCCTAGGTGGTTTAGGTCCCTCTCTCTACTCACTCTTGCTTGGCAATGGTTACATATGGCTTGACAACTGTTGTCCGGATTGGGGTGGAAATAATTCCACACGTGAGAAGTGGATTTTTTTTGTCTATTGTCTTGGCATGACAACAATGGGATTTGGCTTTATCAGTCCATGGGCAACAGCTGTTGCCTTACTTACACATAGGACATCCTCGGCATCAACATCCTCATCACAAACATCTTCATCATCAACATCCTCATCATCCTTAGCGCCTTCAACTACCAAAATATCCTCCTCCATGTGCAATTCCCCAGAAGCATCCTCACTGACTATGTCTGCAAGATGTTGACTGCCCTTCCCACATTTAAAGAGGGCACACAATGTTGGAACTTGGAGGATCCTCCAGTACACTAGTATTTAGGTCTGGCTCACACATGGCAACCGTGGACACGCTTGCACTCTCCTCAGGGATTTGCGATTTCAATTTCTCAGGGCACACAGTTGGTTTTTCTGGAGCTGTCTTACTCTTCTTAACAACTTTCAATTTTTTAATGGTACCACCACCACTACTACTACAAGCAGAAGGGCTATCAGAACCAGCAGTCAACATAAATAAAGGCCAAGTCCTCATCCTTTCCTTGCCACTTCAAGTAGTGAATAGCATATTGTCATTTTTTTCTTTATCTAAAGGCAACTTGCCTTTCGATTTATTTTTCTTTACTACAGTAAAAGTTGCTTTACCATATCCATGGCGTGACTTAAGCCCTGGGGCATGGGCCTTCATAGAGGACAAGGAAGTTGACGGCCTAGCATTATCATGATGACTGCTGGCGGCAGCTACAACATGTGGTTCTTGGCCTTGCTCTCCTGTCATGTGACAGCCCTCCATATTTTCTACAGTCTTGAAGCAGTGTCACAAGCACCAATAGTGTAGCCAAGGTGCGGTTACAAAATTCACACACGTGGAGTCGTGCGCACACAAAAAATATTAGACAATTTTTTCATGTCCAGAACTTGGGCCCAGAGCACAGATTGATGATGACTGGAGTCAGGCAGCACTAGGTTGCGTTGCTGTATCTTGTGCGGCTAAGCCTAACAAGCACACACACAGAAAAATATTAGTCAAAAAAGACACTATTTGTTTTATTTTTTGGGGGGGTCCAGAACTTGGGTCCAGAGCACAGATTGATGACGAGACTGGAATCAGGCAGCACTAGGTTGCAACATGCGTTACTGGCTGTATCTTGTTCTTGTGCGGCTAAGCCTAACACGCACACACACACACAGAAAAATATTAGACAAAAAAAGACACTACTTGTTTTTTTTTGGGTCCAGAATTTGGGCCCAAATGGACCTAGCAGACAGCACAGCACGAGCCCAGATGGATCAGCACCAGCCCAGATGGACGCAGCAGACAGCACAGCACCAGCCCAGATGGATCAGCAACAGCACCAGCCCAGATGGACACAGCAGACAGCACAGCACCAGCCCAGATGGATCAGCACCAGCCCAGATGGACGCAGCAGACAGCACAGCACCAGCCCAGATGGATCAGCAACAGCCCAGATGGACGCAGCAGACAGAACAGCACCAGCCCAGATGTATCAGCAACCGCTCCAGCCCAGATGAACACAACAGACAACACAGCAGTGACAGCATAGCACAGCACCAGCACAGGTAAGTACCTCCCAGCCCTACACTACCCACCCTCCCTGTTCAGTATCCACAGCCAGAGTGAAATGGCATCCGCCGAGTGGTCCCTTATATATAGAGATGAGCTCGCGAGCCGCAAGATTTCATCTCTGTTTGAGATCTGGGGCCGGCGGGGTAACCGAAAGCATTTTCGGTTCTCGCCCCGGATCTCCAAATTTGGGTGGATTCAGATCTCTGAGATCCGAACCCGCTCATCTCTAATAATTACCTTGGATGGCTGACCAAAATAGCTGTCACTCTTTGGACCTTTTATATAAAAAAAAATAGATTCACAGGCAAAAGAGAGAACATCCTTGCAGACAGGTATCCATATTCAAATGTACCTATTGTCTCGGGCAGCACCCCAGGAACCATATGAAAGATACAAAAATCTATGATTGAAATCATTTGGATTATTTAACTAACAATATCAATCACCAACTAGTGCAGGAGTATTTCCCCTACCCCTAACCCTTAATAAGAAATCCAGGTAGCCATACTTGCCTACTCTCCCGGGAGTCACAGGAGGCTCAGATTTTTCAGGTAACACCCCGCACCCCTGAAATAGTAGGCAGATCTCCCACATCCCGCCCACTTCCTAGTGAAGAGGGCAGGATGTGGAGATTCTGCGAGAAGTCTGCAGGTCCGTAGGGAGGGGGCGGGGCTAAATGACATGAATTTGTGTCATTTAAAGCTGCCCCCTCAGTACAGACCCATGAATCGCTGAGTTTTCCTGTAAAGGGGCAGGGTCTAATGATGACTATAGTCTGGCCCCGCCCCCAAAAGTTGGGAGCAGCAGGTCCTCTCCAGTAGGTAAGTATGCAGGTAGCAGCATGGCTTTGGCTATGGCTAATAGAGGAGTGAAGGGGTAAATCACTCTGTCATTCTATGCCATTGAGGTAGAGTTTAGAATTAGGGGACTGATTCAGAGATGTGTATAAATATCTGTGCATGCGCAGGAGCCGCACTGCACATGTGCAGATCTGTCTCTGGGGTGTCGCTCGCAGTGCCCCAAAATCCGCAGCATGATTGACAGGCTGCTGGTGTTTCGGGGTGGTGACATGCAGCATTCCAGAAAACAGCAGTGAGTCGGCCTTGTTTTCTGGGTGTGCTGAAGCCAGTGGCTGTATCCTTGGTTGCAGATGTTAAATGTTCATGCAGTTGATCCGATGCTGTATCTTCAGAAGCAGCAGCGGATTACATAAGCCTGCAGTCGGCATCTTTTCTTTTTTTTAAATTCTTTATTTTTGAGTTTGCAAAGCCTCACCGCCTATAAAAACAGTTTCATATCAATAACACATCGGTAAAATATAAAGGGTAACAAGCTTTTGTTTTTCATCCAACTAAATATCAGATGAAAACACATTATATAGCCCCTTTTACCAACATATACATATTAGGTATGTGCGCTGACCCCTGTGTTTTGGTTTTGGATCTGTATCCCCTTCAAGGTTTTGGATCTGGATTTGGTTTTGCAAACCACCCTCAAGTGTTTTTGTTTTGGATCTGGATTTTTTACGTAAAAAATAGATAAATTTTTTTAAAAACAGCTAAAATCATGTAATTTATGCAATCTAAAACCCGAAATTCGGATAAAAATAAAATCCGAATTCCGAACTGCAAAAAGATCAGAACCGCAACCCGGATTTACCCGGATCTCCTCAGGAGATTAGAACCGCGACTCGGATTTATGTGGATTCACGAAATTTGGGTGGATTTGGATTTCTGGAGAACCGAACCGCACATCTCTAATACATATACATATAAAACTTCAAGAAATAGAGACATATACATCAAACCTTTTCTAAGGGTGGAGGGGGGGGCGAGACAAAAGAAGGAAGTGGAAGGAAAGTGCAGGGTTTGGGGAAAACAAAAAAGGCACAAAGGTGAATTAGATGACTGTAAAAAATATAACAGTCAAAGAAGACTTAAGCTAAATTAAATATGTTTACATTTGACTCCTAGCGACTAGGGCTTTATATGTTGGTGAAAACTTGAACTCCATCCAACTAAACCAGGTTGCAACAAAGTCTGAGTGCTTCTCTAGGGCTGTGTTAATATTATATTGAGTTTCAAGTACAGGTTGAGTCTCCCATATCCAAAATGCTTGGGACCAGGGTTATTTTGGATAATGGAATATTCCGTATTCTGGATTAATTGCATATCGTAATGAAATATCTTGGGAATGGGACCCCAATATACACACAGAATGCATTTATGTGTTATATACACCTTATACACACAGCCTGCAGGTAGTTTTATACAATATTTTCAATAATTTAGTGGCTCAAGCAAAGTTTGTTTACATACATGAAATAAATTTGTTTCATTTACACCCTATACACACAGCCTGAAGGTAATTTTATACAATATTTGTAATAATTTGTGCCTTAGACAAAGTTTGTGTACATTGAACCATCAAAAATCAAAGGTTTTATTATCTCAGTCATGCCAAAATTATTCCGTATTTCGGAATATTCCGTATTTTGGAATATTTGGATATGGGAGACTCAACCTGTACTTCTAAATTAAAAGTGGCCTTCTCCAAATTTATGTATACCACGATGTATAAAGTCACCGCCCCATGCTTCACAAAATGGCGGGTTAGCAGGAAAGTGGCCAGACAACTGGATTTGATAAATACCTGAGATAACAAGGGTGGGGTCTGAGGGGTGAGAGCACATGGTCTCAAACACTGTAAGAGCTCTGCCAAATTAAGGAATTCCCTCTGAGAGCAGGCGAAGTGGCGTACCTGGTAGTAAAACCAGTAATCCCATTCAGGGATACTGCAGATGCACATAGTTCTGAGAAGGACTTAAACACACCCTCAGAAACCAGATGTGTCAGTGTGCTAATACCTGCCTCCCTCCACAAAGATGGTATCCAACCTGAGGTCCCAGGAGGAAAGTAAGGATTATCAAAAATAAGTGTAAGTGTAGATATTACTGAGGAAATTCACAGCCTAAGGTGCAGTTTTGTTCCACAGTAATAAAGTGAGGCAAACTGTTGGAAGATTCGAGTTTATAATTTTTGACCACCACGGTGTATTGCTCAAGCGAAGATTAGTAGAGGAGAGTTCCAGTTTTACCCATTGTTTCTTTCCCGACCCCTGGACCAATCTAAAATCCTGTGTAAGACTGTAGCTTGATAATAAGCTGAAATCATGAGTTATTGCTAGTGAGGGGCTAGCAACAACCCATGATTTCAGCTTATTATCCAACTGCAGTCTTACAGTCTGCATTTTTCATCTAAGAAGATGGATATGATTAAATCTGTATTTCCATCCACCCCAGACAAAGATTCAGATAACTTTGTGCACCTCTGGAAAAAAAGCTGGGGAAGTTTCAGGGGTATTGCTTGGAAGACGTACTGGAGCCTAGGGAGTATGTTCACTTTAGCTATATATTTTTCGAGCCAATCAGGAAAATGTTTGTGTGAGCCATTGTGTTAATTCCTGTCACATTTTATTCAAGAGAGGGATATGATTTAGGGTCACAATTGTATTAAGACATTTTAGAATAAGTACACCTAAATACTTGGTTTGGAGGGATACCAGTTAAATGGATAGGAAGCAATTAGGGCAGAGACAGTCTCCACTGAGGCAGTAACATTCAATGGTGTGGATTTTGTATAGTTGATTTTAAAATTAGTAAACCGACGAAATCGTTCAACTTCAAATTCTTCCATGAGGTTAGGTAGAGAAATCACCGGATTGGTGATAATTGCAATTAGATTATCAGCAAAATTAGCCAAGCGATGATCTCTAGCACCAACTCTCATCCCAGTAATGTTTGGGTTACCTCTAATTGCTCTCGCGAAACCCTTCATACATAATACAAAAACAAGGGTGAGAACAGGCAGTCTTGGCGTGTGCCATTAGAAATTTAAATCTTTTTGGAAAATGTCCCAATCACTCTGACCTGTGCTGATGGTGCCCAGTATGAAGAAAGAATTTTCCATAAAAATACCTCACCCAGGCCCAACCACCTCAGGAATCCCACCATAATGCCCCAATCCAACTAATCAACAGCCTTCTCGGCATCTGTGGAGAGAAACATAATTGGGACATTTTTACTCTAAGCATAGACTATCAAGTAGATCACTTTAGTAGTATTGTCCCTCGCCTCTCTGCCTGGTACAAAGCCAATTTGGTCAGAGTGGATAGCACTCTGGAGCAGCGGCCTGAGAGGTTTCACCATCAGTTTAGTATATAGTTTAACATCATCATTTAAAAGAGAAATAGGCCTATAGCTGGCTGGAAAACAAGGGTCCATGCCCGCTTTTGGGATGATGGTAATGTGGACACCAAGGGACTAATCAGACAAAGGGGTTTGCTGAGATACTGCATTACATGCCCACAATAGAAGAGATATTAGTTTGTCCTGAAAACCTTTATAATCTGATAAAGTAAAGCCGTCGGGGCCTGGGTTTTTGCCTATCAGAGATGACTTAAGAACATAAAACAACTCACATTCCATAAAGGGTGCATCCAGTGCTTGTGCTACAGCCTCCCATAGAAATCCTAGCGTATTAAAGCTCTACATATGTGTCAGTAGCAACAGTAGTTTTATGAGCCATTTCAAGGACTTTCATTTTTGAGAGCAGAGCATTTCTGTACTCCATTTTTTTGTTTCTTAAGAGCCTAGGTGGATACAGTTACCCCTGACAACACACTTATGCGCTTCCAAAATCATAACCGGCGATACATCTACGGTGGCGTTCAATGAGATATACTTATCTAAAGCCTCAGAAAGTTGTGCCTGACAAGTTGAGTCTCTAAGGATTGTTTTGAACTGCAAATGCCAATAACGAGATGGAGGATGACAGAGATCTAAAGAGAGGGTAAAATGAGCATGATCAGTACCCTCAAACTGTCCAATGGCCGCATCTAAAAGTAGATCTAAGTAGGAATCATTGGGCGTCTTTTAACACAAGATGCCTCCAGTGGCTTTTGCATATTTTAGTACATTTGCTGCATACAAACACAAAGCAGTTGTTGCTAGAGCATACATCTCTGAATCAGGCCCTAGGCTAAGAAACTTGCCAGTGATCATGGTTGTCATAAGACCCAAGGCAGGAGTGAAGATATAATTCTAACAAACAAAGGGCCTGATTCAGAGCCGTTCGCTATTTGCGGTCGTTCGTTCAAAAACAAGGGGTGGCTATTCAAATGATCCGATCGCAAATTGCAGTCTGTTCACACCTCTAAGTCTGAATGAGCGAGCAAAACATACGCTCGTTTATTTGATAAAAACGCCCCCTGGCCGCTCGCACCATATGTCATGTCCGCTATTTAATAGATTAATCGAGTACATCGTACAGCGTATGAACTGCTCGCTATTCTTGTGGTTGGTTTTTTCAACCACTATTTTGCGAGCAGTTCTGAGTTTAAAAAAACCAAGTGACGTGGTCAATGACGCTGCTGTATTAATTATGCACTCCCTTAAAACGCCCGTTTTGACCTTTAAGCACGCCTGCATTCGAATTCCACACCCCCGTTTTCAAGCACCTTCCCCTGTTACCACCCACATACGCCTCATTCTGTCACTCAAAATAGCAGGCACTTGCTATCTAGCGTACAAACGAATTTCGGCCGCACAGACTGGTTCGCGCATGCGTACTAAAAACCGTACGCATGCGCAGATGTGCGAACATCGCTCGGAACGAGCGTACTGCCGCTAGCGAGCGGCTCTGAATGAGGGCCAAAATTCAAAGGACATCCCACTGCTTTTGGAAAAAGCTTAGAGGGGATTTATTAAGTGAGGTTTTGCTGAACCACTTGGCTTTTGGTGCTTTCAAGTGTGGTTTTTAATGTGAGATTTACTAATGGACAAACCGCACATCAAACCTCCAAATCTGAAACCACCATGCCAATTTTTAGAAATGGACTGCTAAGCCTAACTTCTCCTTTCTCCAACTGTCTCTCAATTCCTCCTTTTTCTAGAATGTAAGCTTTCACTGGCAAAGCCTTCAAGCCTATGGTCCTGATTCTGAGGTGGGAGTAAAGGAAAAAGGAGCAAGTAACTGTGCATCTTGGTAAAACCATGCTGCACTGCAGGTGGGGCTGTTTTAAAATGTGCAGAGAGATTTAGATTTGGGAGGGGTGTACCCAAACGCAATGTAAAAGCTCATACACACTAGACGATGTACTGTATGAATGATATTGGTGAAAGATTTCCCTTGAACTTACTGTAGTGCAGGACAAATGATACCGGGTGCAGGGGTGCCAAGAGGGAGGGGGAGTGGGTACTAATTACCCGGGGCCATACTTCAGTAGCGGTGTTACTTACCAGACTGAGCCGGCCTTCTACCTGAGGTCACGCATGCGCACAGCCAAAGGTCGCGCTATGGGGAGGCGTCAGAGGGATTCACTTGGATCCCTCTTCCCAACCCCGGAACTTCTTCACATAGGAAGGACCAGGCTCCAGGAACCAGCATTAAATTTCAGAAGCAGACTCCAAAAACTTTGTTTTTGGAGTTTGCTGAATATTAGGTAGCTGTTATAAGTTGCGGTTACAACTTGACACTTTCTGACAGTATGTCCAGACAGGAAGAGGTTATTCCAGTTCTTCCTGTTGCTAGGAGATAAGCACGCCCTAGGAAGTGATGTGTATTCTACAAGTGCAAACCTGATTGGGACTTCAGCCTATTTATACTCACTGATCTATTGCACCTGTGCTGACTATAGCGTGTGTGTGAGTTACCTCAGCCTGGCTGTAGAGTCAGGTTGTTCCTGTTCACTGAACCCACATGGCTTCCTAGCCGCTCCTAGTAGCTTCCGTGCTACCACCAATCTCCAAACGGCTTCCTAGTCGCATCCAGCAGCTCCCGTGCTGCCAACGTTCACCATACAGCTTCCTAGCCACTCCAAGTAGCTTCCGTGCTGCCAACGTTCATCATAAAGCACACTTGCTGCACCATCGGCTCTCAAAGCCATTATCAAACCCTAGACTGTTTATCTACGACAATTACCCCAACATCGGCACCATCGCTGCAACATCGGTGCACTTGCCGCACCATCGGCTCTCAAACCCATTATCAAACCATAAACTTTATCTACGGCAATTGCCCCAACATCGGCACCATTGCTGCAACATCGGCACACTTGTCGCACCATCGGCTCTCAAAGCCATTATTAAACCATAGACTGCTTATCTACGGCAATTGCCCCAACATCGGCACCATCGCTGCAACATCGGCACAGTTGCAGCACCATGGGCTCTCAGAGCCATTACCCTAGACTGTTTATCTACGGCTATTGCTGCACCATCGGCACCATTGCCACACCATCAGCGTGATTGCCGAACCATCAGCACCATTGCTGCACCATCGGCACAGCTGCCACAACATCGGATCCCAAGCTATTGTCCAAAAAACCAAACTGTACTCATCCGTACCATCGGTATCCTTATCATCATCAACTGTGTCGGTCCTAACTGTACATTCTTTACCTATTGAATTCCCCTGTATCTCCATGTGAGCCGCTACTACCTCGAGCATAAGTTCAGGCGGCCGCCTAAGTACCGGTGAACGTATCCTAGTTCTAAGGGAACAACGGGCGGTTGCTATTGGCAGAAGATCTCGCTAGCTGGGTTCTTGCGGTGTCACATGGGGTAGGCATCGTAATTCGTAACAGTAGCCATACCTGGCCCATAAAAATGAATGGGCCCGTCAGAGAAATCATGTGGAAACTATTGTGTGTAATGGGCCCATTTATGATGATGAATGGGACCCTTGTTCTTTTAATTGCATGCTTTTATTCTTACTGTATCTATACTGATTTCATTGTCATTAATTGTCCTACCCACTCTGTGGTGTTATACTGTAGGTTAATATAGAAAAAAGGAGAAAGAAGGCTCTTTTGCTGGGGCACTCTTATGTATAATGAAATTTATATTAAAATCTAACTTTTATTATATATCCGTTAAAATTATATCTCCAGAAAAGTAAAAAGAAACACAGGGTAATAGTAAATATGTAGCCCTGAAATATGTACTAAGACTTCATAATTCACATGGGATGCTGAATCTCAGCAAATACAAAGTCATCGTATCAGATAGGGAAAATTATTTGTAAAAATCAAAAGGATGTAAATAAGCAAAGGCGAAAATATCTTAAATGAGCTAATAATATACAGGAATCATTGTTCTCTGATGATTTCCTACATGAACCAAGGTAAATTTTATGCACAGGGAAATCCCTCGTGTTAGGTTCTTAACAGATCCTCTACAATATATAGGGTGATAAAGCATAGGGACATCAGAAATAATAATAGTGTAGATAAGGAGTCACATTTAATTCTCAGCTGAATTTCTCCCACTGGACAGTGTACTCATATAATTAGTACACCTTAATTATGCTAAGACTCTGTAGTTAGAGATATGCATACATAGTCTCAATTAGCATATAGTGGTGTTTTTATCTGGTGTCATTCTCGCCACATTCACATGCAATAAGATATATTCAAGATATATAATATAACCGCATATACTGTAAGGATACATACAAGAGTCACAGATATCAGAAATTGTATCTATTAGACAATACCAGCCACATATACAGCGATTTGCTGATGTTGCAAAGTTTATTTCTCCATAGTGTCATCCAGTAATGCTACTCATGCTTTAACTGATGCAGATAAATTGTAAGTCTGAAAAATGACTGAGAATATCTACTATGTCCCTAAGCTTGCAGTGTAATGTACCATATTCTGAATGGGTACCCTCTTGGTGTATCCCATGTATCAATACACCGGATACTCTAGTGCTGCTCTTAGTCCTTTATGTTCACACCATCTGCTGACCTCAATGTATCAGATACAGCATCCCTAATGGGTATGGCAGAATGTTATAAGAGCGCACACAGACAACATAAAGGCTCCTAGATATATAATTAATTAATAATAATGACATTTGAGCCCAGTCACCTGTCAATGTTCATCTAAATAGAAAACACATAGAAGCAGACACCGAGGTCCATCAGTATGATACAGTTACCAATTGTAGAGATCAGAGGAAGGAGAGGGTGGTCGGTGTGTACACCTGCCTGACCATATCCTCATAAGCCGTTGGATGCGCGTTTCACCTGTAATAAGGCTTGTTCACCATTGCATAATGCAGAGAGCTTCTGCTCTTGGTTAGGTCTAGACTATACAGCACTGATGGACCTGTGACGTCACACCCACTTGACCTGGCCTGAAAGGGGGAGGGGCGGGGATGCTAAAGGGGGACCAAAAGTGTCCCCTTGCGGGCTTGTTACGCTCGCCACGCTTCGGGCATGGTGGCTCGCTGCACTCGCCACAAATATTTATTCCCCCTCTATGCCCTAGTGGATGGTAACACAGGAGCGGTCCAGCTCCTGCAGCGGTCATGTGGTGGATACGTCACAGAGGTCCTTTAGCCACTTAGGAAATAGCAGCAACCTTCTGCTCTTACCTTTGTACATAATTCCGGGTATGTGTCCCGGTCACGTGTACCCCGCGAGATCATCTCTCATTGGTGAGAGTCTCCATATGGTCCCTGTCAGGGTAATGTGAGTAATGTGTGAGGTGTCCTAATTGGACACATGTATGGGGTATCATGATTGGTCACAGGCATATTAAGCGGCCAATCAGAGCAAGTTAGAGGTATCTCAAAGGGTAAATCTTAACCCATTAAGACCAATATCGAACAGAGCTGTTACATTCAATAGGATAAGATAAATGAACCAGGACCGATCTATCAGAAAAAGTAAAAAAAAAATGATAGGCGCCTGAATCGTCTAGTGCTCCTAAAGAATTAAGTAAACTATATATTAATGGAAAATATTTATCCAAAATGCGGATTAGGTAATAATATGTAAACAAATTAAAAAATTTTTTTTAGATAGGTAATTATATGAATCCATAACATGGAATAAATAAATATGAGCAGAGTATATCGAGTCATAGGAATGTAAATTAGACACATAAAGTGAATCCCTAATTAAGCTGCAAGGGTGGCAACTGCTTCACGTCATCATGTCAAATATAAGATGACGTGTGAGCGTACCTCCTATGCAATTAGGGATAGGAATAAGTCAATTGGGTATGTGCTGTTCCATTGTATCAGCAGGAGGGGTCCTGATGGTCCCAATTGGGACATTGCAGGAACCCTCCCTGAAAATCTGTAATGAGAGTACCCATAGTTAAGATGTTAAAGCAAAGAAAGCTCATATGTCTTTCTTTGCTTTAACTTTGTTTTTGGAGTTTGCTGAATATTAGGTAGCCCTACCTGGCCAATAATAATGAATGGGTCCATCAGAGAAAACATGTGGAAACTAGCGTGTGTAATGGGCCCCTTGTTCTTTTAATTGAATGCTTTTATTCTTACTGTATCTATACTGGTTTCATTGTCATTGTCCTACCCAGTCTGTGATGTTATACTGTACTACAGGTTGAGTCTCCCATATCCAAATATTCCAAATTACGGAATATTCCGAAATACGGAATTTTTTGAACTAGACTGAGAAAGTGAAACTTTTGCTTTTTGATGTTTAATGTACACAAACTTTGTTTAAGGTGCAAAATTATTAAAAAATATTGTATAAAATCACTTTCAGGCTTTGTGTATAAGGTGTATATGAAACATAAATGAATTTCATGTATGTACACAAACTTTGTTTGAGCCACAAAATTATTGAAAAATGGGCGTGGTCACTTAATAATGGGGCGTGTCAACATGACACACCCCTTTATTTTCACGCTGAACATTCCCATCCATATGCACCTTAACCCCAGTAGTACCCCTTATACAGTACCCCCAGTATGCAGTTGTGGTCCCTCTTATGCAGGCCCATAGTAGTGCCCCTTATACAGTATCCCCAGTAGTGGTCCCCCTTACTCAGTGCCCCCAGTAGTGGTCCCCCCAAATGCAGTGCCCTATGTAGTGTTCCCCCTTATGCCGTTCCTCCAGTAGCAGTCCCCACAATGCAGTGCACCCAGTAGTGGTATCCCCTTATGCAGTGCCCTTTATATAGTGCACCCAGTAGTAGTCCCCACCCCCTATGCAGTACCCTTTATATAGTGCCCCCAGCAGTAGTCCCCCCCCATGCAGGTTTCCCAGTAGTGGTCCCCCTTATGCAGGCACCCAGTAGTGATCCCCCCTATCTAGTGCCCCCTGTAGTGGTCCCCGCAGTGCCCCTAGCAGTAAGCCCCTTATATAGTGCACCCAGCAGTAGTCCCCCCCCTCCCATGCAGTGCCCCCAGTAGTGGTCCCCCTGATGCAGGCTCCCAGTAGTGACCCCCCCTATCCAGTGGTCCCTGTAGTGGTCCTTCCTCTTATGGCCCCCAGTTGTGGTCCCACCAGTGCAGTGCCCCTAGCAGTAGGCCCCTTTTATAATGCCCCCAGTAGTAGTTCCCCCCCAAGTAGTGATCCCCAGCAGAGGTTCCCCCTCCCGATTAAGTGCCCCCTGTAATAGCCCCCCCCAGTAGAGGTCCTCCTAATAATGGTGCCCCCAGTAGAGGTCCTCCTAATAATGGTGCCCCCAGTAGTAGCCACCCCCCGTTGTGCCCCCACCCCAATAGAGGTCCCCCCAGTGGTAGCCACCCCCGTTGTGCCCCCAGTAGTGCTGACAGGTTTTTAAAAATACATATATAAAAACTTACTTACCTTAATCCACGCTGCTGCTGCTGCTGCTCCTGCTCCTCCAGTCTGCGACACCGCTCCCGCCCTCCAGCCCTCCCGGGCTGGTGCACTCAGCATAATGGGACAGACGTCAAGACGTCAGTCCCATTACCCACTGCAGGAGCCGGACGGAAGTCCGGCTCTTGCAGTGGGTGCTGCAGCAGTCAATGAGAGTCTATCTGACTCTCATTGGCTGCTGTTTAACACACGCATCGCTGGCAGCGCTGCCGGCGATGCATGTGTTATGCACAGCCTGAGCCCGCATCCTGGCGCTATTGGGCAAGCGCTCAGGGGGAGGGAACGGGCTCAGGCGTGCAGCACAGGACCGGCGCTGGAAGCCTAGCGCCGGTCCTGTGTAAACGTGTAACGCTGATCGCACTCACTGCGGTCGGTGCTACACTGGCTAACTAGGGCGGGCGGGCCGGCACCGTGGCCGGTTGCGCCCCCCCACGCCGCCGGTCCCACGGCGCCCAGGGCAAGCACCCCGCTCTCCCTGCCTAGTTACGCCACTGGTATTCATCTAAGGTAACCTCACCAGAGAACATGTTATATATTATCACTCTCTCAATGTACAGATGGTTTGTGATGCAAAAATGTGCATAATTAGTGTAGCAGATGGCTATCTTGGTTCTTGTCATAACTTCTATATTCTACACCAGTCATCCCTGTACCAGAAGTTTAGAGACTAAACATTCAGAGAGATGGCTATTATGCATGCTTATATAATTATTATTTTTTTGAATATTAATTCTTACAGTATGTTGTTCACATGTAATAACTAGGAAAAGTGTTTCAGGTGATTTAGGATATGAGTGTCAAACCTGGTTAATTACATCTCTGTATATTCCACACACTGGTGCCCAGAAAAAAATAAATGAGGCACAGATTAGCACAGTATGATAGAGCATACCTTTGGACATTTCAAGAGCAGGATCAGGGGATTTGATAAACAAGGCTGCTGACAGTTCCGCCAGGCCCCCGTTACTGGGAGGGGAGGTGTAGCCATACCCACTCCTTACAAAACATTAAAATTACAATATTGTGTGGCAGCAAAGTGCCACACGGGGGTGCCGGTGGCAGATGGGGTGGGGTAGGGGGGGTTGCGATTGCTCCCTCTCGCACATCACAGAGAGAGGCAGACAAAGGATTGACCCCCCCCCCTTGCATCCCTGTTGATACAGTCAGGTCCATAAATATTGGGACATTGACAGAATTTTCATATTTTGTCCTCTATTCACCACCACAATGGCTTTGAAATGAAACAAACAAGATGTGCTTTAACTGCAGACTTTCAGATTTAATTTGAGGGTAATTACATCCAAATCAGATGAACGGTGTAGGAATTACAATGGTTTCTATATGTGCCTCCCACTTTTTAAGGGGCCAAAAGTAATGGGACAAACTAAACAATCCTAAATCTAACTTTCACTTTTTAATACTTTGTTGCAAATCCTTTGCAGGCAATTACAGCCTGAAGTCTGGAACGCATAGACATCACCAGACGTTGGGTTTCATCCCTGGTGATGCTCTGCCAGGCCTCTACTGCAAATGTCTTCAGTTCCTGCTTGTTCTTGGGGCATTTTCCCTTCAGTTTTGTCTTCATCAAGTGAAATGCATGCTCAATTGGATTCAGGTCAGGGGATTGACTTGGCCATTGCATAACATTCCACTTTTTAGCCTTAAAAAACTCTTTGGTTGCTTTTGCAGTATGCTTCGGGTCATTGTCCATCTGCACTGTGAAGCACTGTCCAATGAGTTCTGAAGCATTTGACTGAATATGAGCATATAATATTGCCCAAAACACTTCAGAATTCATTCTGCTGCTTTTGTCAGCAGTCACATCATCAATAAATACAAGGGAACCAGTTCCATTGGCAGCCATACATGCCCATGCCATGACGCTACCACCACCATGCTTCACTGATGAGGTGGTATGTTTTGGATCATGAGCAGTTCCTTTCCTTCTCTTCTCTTCCCATCACTCTGGTACAAGTTGATCTTTGTCTCATCTGTCAATAGGATGTTGTTCCAGAACTGTAATGGCTGTTTTAGATGTTGTTTGGCAAACTCTAATCTGGTCTTCCTGTTTTTGTGGCTCACCAATGGTTTGCATCTTGTTATGAACCCTCTATATTCACTCTTGTGAAGACTTCTCTTGATTGTTGACTTTGACACATATACATCTACCTCCTGGAGAGTGTTCTTGATTTGGCCAACTGTTGTGAAGGGGGTTTTCTTCACCAGGGAAATAATTCTTTTGTCATCCACTACAGTTGTTTTCCGTGGTCTTCCGGGTCTTTTGGTGTTGCTGAGCTCTCTGGTGCATTCTTTCTTTTTAAGAATGTTCCACACAGTTGATTTGGCCACACCTAATGTTTTTGCAATCTCTCTGATGGGTTTGTTTTCATTTTTCAGCCTAATGATGGCTTGCTTTACTGATAGTGACAGCTCTTTGGATCTCATATTGAGAGTTGACAGCAACTGATTCCAAATGCAAATGTCACACCTAGAATCAACTCCAGACCTTTTACCTGCTTAATTGATAATGAAATAACGAGGGAATAGCCCACACCTGTCCATGAAATAGCTTTTGAGTTGATAGTCCCATTACTTTTGGCCCCTTAAAAAGTGGGAGGCACATATTGAAACCGTTGTAATTCCTACACCATTCACCCGATTTGGATGTAATTACCCTCAAATTAAATCTGAAAGTCTGCAGTTAAAGCACATCTTGTTTGTTTCATTTCAAAACCATTGTGGTGGTGAATAGCGGCCAAAATCTGAAAATTCTGTCAATGTCCCAATATTCATGGACCTGACTGTATATCTGATATACTGTATTTGGAGTGTTCCTTTATACCCCTGGTATGCCTCATATCTTTGTGGCTTTCTGACTAATGCACAATCTGATTTTAATACAATATAGGCCTTTTATACTGTATACCAGTAGAAAACGAGGAAGCAGGGAGCCTGTTACCAGCAGGTAATACAGAATTATGATGGCAGGTCACCAGTGCTTTAAAGAAATGCAAAACAAAAACATAGTTTGTTTTATCACATAAAGATTATGTATATCAATATCAACTTGCTCTCCTTTCATTGGAAACTCAACAGCAAAGCGAATTTGAAGCACAGCAGGAATGATCAGGGCCATAGCTAGGGTAGTGCGGCCAGTGCCATCGCACAGGGCACCACAGGTCAGGGGGTGCTGTTTGGGCCTGTCAAATGTCTGTTTTTTATCATTCTCACTTGTAGCTTCCTCTTATTTCAACCCCCAGCATCTCCTGGCCTCCCTTACCTCTTCCCTGGCCCTTCCCCATGATACCATTCCCCTTTTTTGGGTGTATTATGTCCCTTTGAAAAATGAGGGGGGCGCCAATGCTCTTTCTGGCACAGGGCACCAAAAATTCTAGCTACGGCTCTGGGAATGATGACTGTGACTGTACTTGGTAAGAATATTTTTCTGCCTAGTGCATATAGTTTTACTTGCAGTGACTAACATTGTAGTTTATTAACCATCTGTTCTAGAAATTATAAATTTTTTTGTGTCTGCAATCTTGGTACTCTTCTTCTCTTAATCTTCCAAAAACGTTTTAATTTTTCATGTTGGTTATCCAAATGCTTTCTGCTGGATAACCCATACTTCGTTATCTCTACATTCTCTCTCTGGAAGGGTCTTTCAGTATTCTATCAGCATATTATAGAATAACAGTTTATTCTGGTCTTTGGGACTGTAGCACAGCTGCTGTGTCTTTGTATGTGTGCTAAAATATGCAAAAGCCACAGGTGGCATCTTAAGTATAAAGACACCCACTGCCGTCTTCTGTGATCTGATGCTGCATCCGAAAACACAGCCAACTGGCAAACACCCCTATTTTTTTGAACGCTCTTTGTTTGCGCCCGTTGCTGCCCCCAAATGCCAGCAGCATGTCAGTTGCTCTGCGGCTTTGAGTCACTGCGACCGATGTCGCAGAACCAGATCTGCACATATGCAGTAGCTTGCATCTTAAGCATGTCATCTGAAGCATGGAGTTAGAACCGGAGTTGGAACTGGATTTGGACTTTGAACTACTTTCTAAACCAAAATGGAACATTTTCTCAAACACTGCAGCTCAGGAATGCTACTACTACACCTTCAAATCAACCCCCTCCCCTTAGACTGGGTTTGGGGGCAGTCTCATGCTGCATCCCAATCGCACTCATCAAACTTCTGGATGCGGCAAGCTCTCACACTCAAATGAGGGAAACCGCATCATCTATTCCACCCAGGGTGAGCATGCGTAGTGCGCCTCATCTGGTACCTTTTGTTGGTGAAATATATTACCCATGGAAGTTATTTTGCTAAATGTCTGCACCAACCCTGCAATATGTCTATTGTACTCTTTAGCTTCTGGTTGTTTTTAATTATCTCTGTGTGGTTTTCTGTCTTCTGTAATACCTAATCCTTGAACAATGTACCATGTTTTCTGATGTCTTTAAAGCGACTATGAGTCCTGTGGTAGGGAAACGCTATATAAATACAATTATTATTACAAATGACTTCTTCACACACTGTAAAATAGGAATCCACCCATCTGTCATCCTAAACCTCTGTCCCATGCTCATTGTCTACCCCATCTGTGTCACCCCTGTCTGTCTGCCCCATCCCTTTAGAATGTAAGCTCTCATGAGCAGGGCCCTCTTCTCTCATGTGTTTTCCTTCCTTTGCTTAGATCGTTATCTACTCTATACTCCAAATGTTTATATACCATGTACTTGTCCTGCAATGTATTGTACGGTATGTCACTATTTTCTTGTTTTGTTCAACTGTTTCTGTACTTTGTAAGGCGCTGCGGAACCCTTGTGGCGCCATATAAATAAAAGAAAATAATAATAATATGCAGTGTCTGCACATGCCCAGATATGCAAACATCAGAGATGTACGTAAATATAAAATTTACATATATCTCTGAATTAGGCCCCTTGTTGTATGTTCTTTTACATATAGTGTTGCAGGTGTCTGGGACTAACATTGCATCCATATTGGGTGAATTATAGTAACTAATTTACATAAATGACAGTATAATGTTTTTACAGAAATAAGGCCCAAGCTGACGTGTAAGCAAATACTAAAACAGGTTTTCAGTTATTGGAGATAATATAATTGTCCCCTTTTGCTAGTGAAGGGATAATCTGCTATGAGGGCTTCATCCATACCTCAATATATTTGCATTGGATGTTGGAAAGCCTGACTGGTAAACCTAATTTAGGGTATGTTTACAACTTTATTTTGTGCTGTATTATAGTAAAAGCAGAGATATCATAAAATAATGGAAATGTTTTAGACATATTTTTCAGCATTTTATCTCTACTGTAGTTTAACTCAGTGCCGTAACTAGGGTGGGGCGGCCGGTGCCATCACACAGAGCGCAGTATGCTCTGGGGCAGAACCGGCCGCCACCATGATCTCCATCTGCCAGGCGCCCGCTGTGATGCTCTTACCAGCTGTGCGCCGGCTTCTCTGCAATGTCCCGACTTGGAGCTTACTCTGGAGCTCCGCCTCTCCATGACATCTCCATGTCCGAGTGTTTGTGAGGGAGACAGCAAGGCTGAGCTCACAGATTGGCTGTCAAGACAAGTACAGAGCAGTTAGAACCTGCCACAGAGAAAAAATAATTTATCAATTCATTAAGAACAATAAAAAAAACACTAGTCCTGCTGCTAGTGCTAGATCAGGCTTAGGCAGGGGCAGGTTGGGAATTTAAAGTGACCCTAGAAAAAACTCTGAAAACTGTGTGTCTGCATGTGTATATGCATGCTAAACACTACGTTAGTGTTACAGCCGCTGACTCTGTAACATAGTATTTCACATGCAGATATACCCACACTTGCTCAGAGAACATAGGCATGCTGCATATCGTATTAATCAGCAGAAGCTGTCTGTGCTATCTATTTGCA
The DNA here is from genome assembly GCA_031769625.1 of Taudactylus pleione. NCBI lineage: Eukaryota > Metazoa > Chordata > Amphibia > Anura > Myobatrachidae > Taudactylus > Taudactylus pleione. Next base: position 16,504,529 of record JAUIMM010000018.1, on the reverse strand, counting down.
TCGTTGCGTGAATAAGATGCATTTGAAGGTAAAAAGACACATGAAAATATACCGGCGTTACCAAGTCAAATTGAGCTCCCGCGTTGTGTGGCGCGTCTTGTAGCGCACGGAGGATAGATGTATGTGGGCACATCTGTAGCTCCCTCCGACCCACCCCCACACACAGATCATCTCTAATAAGTACAGAATTACTCCCCCCCCCACAGATCATCATTAATCATTCCCCCTCAGGGCCCCCACCCTAGACATCCCCCCTGATACAGATGAGCGATAAAGTATTTATAGCTCTCTCCAGACTCCATCTCTCTATGATCATCCCAGCCGCAACCTGTCATGTCAGTGAGTCCTGCAAGCAGCGCTGCTAGATCTCCCAGTCCCAGCCTCCCAGCAGCTAGCCCAGCCCCATTGCCATTGGTATTGTCCTTCCCTGGCCTGGGATCATCATGAATTTTAAGTAAACCATCAGCCCAGGTTTTCCTGATCTGCTGACTCTCTGGTGGCTAGCCTACCACAGCTACCACCAGGCACTGACTGCAGCCAGCCCAATTGTCTCCTCCCCTCTCTGTCCCCTCCCGAGGCTGTGAAGTTAACTTCAGACTCAGAGCCTGCCAGTCTGTGAAATTAAACTTAAACTTCACAGCCTGGGGAGGAGAGAGTGGAGAGGAGACAATTGGGCTGACAGACTGCGTGGATGACCCCCGGCCCCGCAGCTTACCCGAAGCAGCCAGGTCAGCCGCCGCTATCACCCTTGGACCTGAGCCTGCTGGTGTGCTTTCTCTCTGCACACTTCCCAGCCTTCAATGGTGCCGCGCCATGTGACGCAGACGGCATGCTGGGTGGGGCTTTAATAGGCTGGCCTCTTTTCTCACAAGAGAGGCTCAGCCATGGGTCGGCACTGACAGGCAGCTGGACTGCCTTTGTAACACTATATTTTACATGAGCTGGGTGATGTGAATTGGGAGGCGGGGCCACAATGGAAAAGCAGCCCCACAACCAATCGGCCCACCGGGATTTTTCCTGCAAAATATAACAGCCAATCTTCCCCTGGGCTTAGGGTAGATTTGCTCAGCTAGTGGACAAGTTTTTTTAATAGTAAAATTCATATTTATATTTACTACAGGAATCATAATTGTCAGTGGTACCTAGAGTCTCTAGGTGTCTAGAGACATTAGTGTGTGACATAATGTGTAAGGGGAACTTCTGTGTGGCATAATTTGAATTGGGGGTACTATTGTTTGGCCACACCCCTTCCATGCAAGAACACGCCCTTTTCTGGTGCGCCCTGTTCCTCTTTCAGGCACAGGGCACCAAAATGTATAGTTGTGGCTCTGGTTTAACTAGAGTGTCATCTTAGTTGAATGTATGAAAAATGCAGCTTAATATACAGAAAAAAAAAAAGAGTACATTGCATTGTAATAAATGAACCTCATGGTATCAATGGTTTCACAAAGGATTGATGAGTTATATTTATCATTTAGTTTGATGCGCAAACTCATGTTCTTATAACACTGATCAGAATGATGCATCACAAAGCCACACAATAAATATCTGTAATTAAAAAAACAAAACACAAAAAAATAAGAATGAAAAGACATTTTCACATTTTAATGTTAGAATCATTTTAATAATGTAATAATTTACGAAAAAAAAATATTATTGTGTCTTCAGGAGAAAGAATACATTTCCTTCATCTATTTTAAAATCTAAAATTCATGTAATATTATTAATTCAATATATTCTTTCTGATAGTATAATAAATATGGATTATTACATTTAATGAGTGAATGTGTTTATTAAAATATATAAATCAATACATGAAATGTTCTTTACAAAAGTCAGATTTAGTTCATTACTGACAAGTTCTCTCATTAATTTGACAAATGATAAACCATACTAAATATTAGTTCTAATAAGATATAGTTTTAATTATTCCCTTATCCTACTTCAACTAATGAAACTTCTGTTTTTTTTAATTGGACATTTATCTGGCTCAGATTACGAAGGTGCTGTTTTTATTACTATCTGTCATGTTTATAGAGCCCTAATACATCTTCTATATGTGTTATTTCTGTCAAGAATATTATTCAATAAATTTTAATTATTTTTCTGTCAGAGCAAAATGCTATAATGAAGTTACAGAACTTGTTTCTCTCCAAATTCCTAAACATGGAGAACCAGTGTTACATAGAGATCGATATTTACAATGATATAGACTTTTGGATTTGAAATTTGAGGCAGTAGTGCGGGAAGGTCCCAGTATAGATCTATACTGCTTGAGGAAGCAGACTGTGAACCATGAAAAAAGCATTGCTTCATATCATAAAGTGAGAGTTGATATTTTTATTTTTATTATTGGTTTAAATAGACTTTTTTTTGGCCAGAACTGATACTGTAAATATGAAAACATTTTTATATTTGCATTCTCCTGAGATTGGTGGCACACTCACCTCAGATTTAATTCTATGAAATTATTCTACTAAAGAAATATTTGTCTGAAAATACATACTGGAGGCACATTCTCTATATGGACATACAGGTTCTCTGTAATTTAGAGTAAGAAAGTCATTCTTCTACTATAATTTACCCTATAATCCACATGCATGGAAAACCAATAACAAATTCACATATACTGTAGGAATTAGAACACATATTATCTCAAGGTTGGAAGATTCTTGCTACTAAATCATTTGTTTAAATATTCATAAGTGCTTTCATCTCCAGTACTGGAGTAAATCGATTTCTGCTGCATACCCCCTGAAACTCAAGTCTCACCTTCCTTGGCTAATGTGTAGGGTCACCGTAATTTATCGAATTTTGGTTTCTCATTGGTCCTGGGGAGCATACAACCTACATACCTCAGTAGTATTAAGCCATTTAAAGGTTTTAGGGCCTTCACAATTCAGACTGCATCAACGATGTATGTCAGTATTCAATTCCTATAGTTGTTTTTATGGCTAGAGCAGGGAGTTGCAATGCTTCCTTGGTGACCCATCACCCATATTTAATTAATCAATAACGCATTGACCTTAAAAGTAAACGCCACTCACTGTGTCTTAGTCTTAATTTAGTTTTCAATAGAGGAGTTTGTTTTGCAATATCATGGTTGTGTACCATTGCATTCTCCAAACCATCAACTGATAGTCAGCTTGAAGCAAGTATGGCCATACAAAAAATTAGGATCTTTTAGTTGGTCAAAAGCCGTAAACCACATTTATAAATCAGCACTGAAGGATGGAGACTTGCGGAGTATTCATTTTACATCCAACATGTATGGTATGTGCCCACTTCATGAAAATGCTGGGCAGTATAACTGCATATAATTGTAAAGTAATGGGGTAAAAGGCAACACTCATAACCACAAAACAGTTGTGCAAGATCCATATACAGGTAATACAAAAAACACTCACCCATCTATGTTGCAGATAGGAAAGACCAGCCACAACATGATATGGATGAAAAAAGTTAATTTATATAGAAGCTTTTAGACATAACTTGTCAGAGCTCAATGTTCGTATCAATCACAAATGTAATTTTTCTCAGAAGCACAGATGGGCGAGTGCTTTTTGCATATTATTGTATAAAATAATCAAGCTTGTGCATTACTAAGAGAATTAGACAGTACAGTGCGATCTTTTAGTTACTGTAGCATTCCAAGTGACGGGATGATGCAGACATCACACAAATAGCATACTTCTCCCGTATGCATGAGCGTACACCAGAGATGTAACAGGGCATGGTTGCGCCTTGTGCCGGCCCCTCCCACTGAGCGCGCAAAGTCAGGATGTTGCGCAGAAGGGGGTGTAACTGACTCCGGTAAGTACATCGATGACCGGATGTCAGGTACAAAACCGGAGCAGCAGGTATAAAATGTTTGTGTCCTAAAATGCGTTCATGCATGTATCTGCTGGTCTACATAAGCTGCATTTGAGTAATCACACCCTTACTCTACTATGTCACACATCTCTTTGCAACCTCCATGTTGCCTCTATGGTTGTTAGGAGTTGCAAATTACAGATGCGCACAGGTCTGCTTATAAAGTATACAAGCTTTCATTTTGTGAGCTTGCATAGTGTAGTTACACTGACACAGTGCTCTTGTCAAGCTCCTGGGTTTATAAATCTGGTATGAACCTGCAGAGTACACAGACAGACTATAGGCTCTATTCATTATGTTAATTATCGGGGTCCGAACAGACCCCGATAATTAACATTTCAACTTGAGGCGAGTGCTGGAGCAATTCATTATTGTTCCGGGGTGGAGACAGGTGATCCGAACATCAGCTGTCTCCCTGAATATTTTCATTGCTGACAGCTCACAGTGAAACTACTGCGCCTGCATGAACAAGATTTCACGCAGGTGCACAAAAGCCACGCCGTCCGGTGGAAGAAGCCGGACAGGGGCGGAGGGATCCAAAAGATCCCTCTTCGCAAACCGGGACGCCTTCCCATAGGGAAGGAGCAGGTTGCGGGAGCAAACGCCATCTGAAGATGGCGAATGCTCCTGTAATCAAGCTCAGGATATATTGTATTTTTGGAGCTTGATGAATTTCTATCCCCACACTAGTATATGTGGACAATGGGCCATTTTGTGAAAGAAAGGTAAATAGGAAATATCTGTGATATCTCCTGCATTACCTTTTTGATGAATGGCCCAATTTCTTAATTTCTCGCTCTGAATCTGGGCGTTATTTTTTTTTTGTGCGACCTCCTGGCCGCTCACATAGCTGTGGGTGACCACCCACAGCTATAGCGAGTGGCCAGGATGATGGTCGCGATGGTCAAGACCATCGCGACCATCGGGCTTGTGACGAGACCCTTGTGGTAGGGTCTTGTTCATCGCAAGCCCCAGAGAGCTTTCGGCTCTAACAGAGCCGGAAGCTCTCCACTGACATCACTCGTGATGTCAGTGGGGCCGCTCCCAAACGGCAAGCGTTCCCTCGGGAACGCCTCAGTTTGGGCAGCCACCCCCCCGGCCCGCCCACCAAATGGGGCGAGCTGTCACTCAACATCGACAGCTAGCCGGGTCTCGCTCAGCGCTTGCGACCGGGTCTGAATCAGGCCCAGAGCCCCATATGACATGACTAAATAAGGCAGTTACTGTTACGCTATTGCTGTATGTTAAACCTAGCACCATTTGCAGTTGTGAAAATTATGTGGCTGAAAGAAGATTATCAGGCAGCAGCTGTAAATCAAATTCTATTCTCATTTTCAGAGCTAAATAGTCTTACAAAGAACTAATAGAACTCTTTAGAAGAAACTATTAAAAGGTCCTGTAATAAATAGCTGGCTGTATTCATGAGGTCTAATTGTAATTTGTAACACAATGCTAATCTGCTTATGCGATTCCAATTATTAATCAAAAACCAGCATTTTTTAAATGGTATTTTGTTATTTAAAGGCTACACAGTAGCAAAGTTATATTGCTTTCATTTTTCATAGAGGCTTAATAGCTACTTGAGCACAGATACCTCTCATTATATACAGGTCTCTTGCTATCTGCTCTTTTTATGTCATGTCAAAATGCTCCCTGTCATTATGCTCCCAAGGTACCTGTGCCATGTAGAAACAAGCTGGGACTGAGTTGTCAGTACAAAGAGGAACAAACAAGTACTGTACACTTTTATATGACTTGCTTTAAAATAATGTATAAAATAACAGATTCATTCTTAAAGTTGCTTATGCATTAATGTTGTTAATATTAGGTTAACTTTTATTTAATTTCCGATTTTTCAAGTGATTGAAAAAAAAACTCCAGTAGCAACTGTGTCATAATGATGGTTTTTATGTTCATATTTAAAAAAAATATATCAAATGTCTTGCCTTACAACATTAAAGGTGGATTTCATTATTACCAATGTGATGTCGGATAGCACCTGTGATATCTAATGCGCACATTACCATTTAATACATTTTTGTTAACTTTCCTATGCAGCGCTGTGGGGTATGAAGAAATATGATGTTAGGTGTTGATTGTGAAGTTCGGACTATATACTGTAATTTAAAAGCAGGTTTATGGTTGAATATGGGGCTGAGTGTGGGAAGAAGGATCACTGCGTATTATATATGAAAATTAGGGTGTTTATTAAATATGAATGCAATACTTTTAATTCCAGGTCTGGTTAGGGGGGAAATGGAGTATTATTAAATGAAAATATTATTAATTTATGTCAGGATGGTTGCAGGTAGAGAGACCTAGGGCCGTATTCAGTTATAGTGAAAAGTCCATTTCCACGATACTTTTTCGCCGATGATGTCATTTTCGGCGGTTTCAACTTATCCCCCATATTCAATTTGTCTAACTTTTCGCTGGTGCAAAAAGTTTGTGGCTTGTAACCAGCGGAAAGTTTCGCCTATGAATACCCGGCTGAAAAAAGTGCAGAATTGTGGTATTGGGGTGCAAAATTGCGGCAACCACCCTGCACCCTTTGGACACCCCCCTTGACACTAACTGCATCAAAAAGCGCAAAAAATCCCACAAAGGACACCCCAAAAAAGCACTTTGAAAAAGTTGGCAAAAAAAATCAAAGTGGGGGTACAAAATTCAAAACTAGCGATATAGCCTTAGGGGGGGTCTGCAGTATGGGGGAAGTGTATTTTTGATTGCAGGTGTTTGCTGAAGGTGCGTTTTTGGTGCTTTTTAATGCTTGACGTTAGCAACTTTAAAATATGCTTGCACCCATTTTCATGTACCCCAAATTTGATGGGAATACTTATTTTCCCCCCCAAAAATGGCTAAATGCTATTCTTTACCACTGTCCCAAACATGCTAAATAGCGCCTATTTGAGACCATTCAAGGACCCCAAATACCTTCAGCAGGGCTAATCGGGGGTACCCATAGTGAACCCCCATGTCAGAGCATCTTTTGGGGGGTATCAGGCCGATTTCCCCAAAAATGACAGCACTTTTCGCCTATATACGTTTCGCCAGGTCCCGTTTTCGCCGATTTCAAATTGGATACAGGGATATGCGCAATACTTTTTCGCACCTGAAACCAGCGATGACGGTGAAAAGTCCGGCAACGGACTTTTCGCTTCTAATTGAATACGGGCCCTAATTACTAAAAGTGGCTGCTATTGATTCAACAATGGGGGACATTTGGGAAGTACAGTATGTGCTTCTTTACACTGTTCTACTCATTCAGGGGGAGCTGTGCTCACCTAACAGAAGTAGTGCATGCAGCATTTCCCATCTATGTAAAGTGGATGAAAAGATTCGGAAAGCAGGCTCGCACACCCTTTGGATACTCATTCTGGTGGCACAGCGTGCTGCAAACTTCCATTTGTTTGCGATAGGTGACAGAGGTCTCCAGTCCAAGCACTTAGGACCTGATTGAGTTGCACGCAACTACTTATGCGGCTGCATCTAGCGATTTTTTTCATACTGCACTGCACATGCGTCATGGGCTGCATATGTATCTTTGTGAACGTATACATAATTCAGCTAAGATGACACTCTGGGCCTGATTCAGGACCCTCCTACCTAAAATTGGAGTGGCCTCCTGGCCGCTCGCATAGCTGTGGGTGACCAAGCCGCAAGCCCAGGAGTGCTTTTGGCTCTATCAGAGCCAAAAACACTCCCACTGACATCACTAGTGATGTCAGTGGGGCCGGACCCAGACGGTAGGCGTTCCCATGGGAATGCCTCAGTCTGGGCAGCAACGCCCCCCAAAGGGGGCGTGCTGTCACTCACCATCGACAGCATGCCCCCTTTGGTGCGATACCGTCGCTATGCGGGTCTCGCGCATGCGCACGACGGAGCTCCCTCCGTCGTGCGCATGCGCACTAGGGCATCATCGACCCGCTTGCGAGCGCTCAGCGCTCGCGAGCGGGTCTGAATCAGGCCCTCTGTCTCTCCAGTACACATTGCAGATGACAAGGCCAAAGTTGTTTCTTTCTCTTCTTAAGAATTTTTGCATAATGGAAGGATGTAATTTTTTTGTTATTTAAGATCCTTATTGAATTGAACACACATATGACAGTTAACAGATGTATAATTATCCATTGCCAGATACATTTCAAAAATCAGTGAAATAAAAGTACAAATAGTGAAGGGGATTTGCGCTAAAAAAAAGAATGATATTCCAATAATAATTACCTGAATAACCTAGAACATGTGTTAAAAATATGAAATTTATATTACATCCAAATAACAGAGATAAAACATACTTTCCCATAATTCAAATAAATGCAATTAACAAAAATAAGGGGTGATCCATCAACCTCTCATTATAAGTGGGTGCTGCGATGGGCTACTGCCAGTAGAGCAAGGTAGCACCATACATTTCCAACCAAAATCCTAAAGCTGTAATTACAGTATATGCTATGCGCAAGACAGACTTGAGTTCCTACTGGGAAAGGCATTCCAAAATGTTTGCTATGGATATTTAAGTTCTCTGAACCGCCTTTATAAAATTCTTATTTTCCTATACTGTAGATTGTAAGCTTGCATAAGATAGTGGATAACCAGCGGACCATGGTATCACACAATGTTCTGCCAGGCATGGTCAGTACATACTTGTGGCAAAATTACATTTGTTTTGGAATATTGATTGATGCAAATCTTTATAATGGATGCAAAAAACCACCAGAGACTGCAAGATGGTGTGAAAGGGGGAACTAACACAAGACAAAACACACATTTTGTTAGTCTATTATTTCTTGATTGTGTTTTGATAAATGCAGAGTGCCACACCTTTTCTTCTGCGTGCAGACATGTTTTTTTTATCCCACTGAGACTTGTAATTGAACATAAACTGAGGATACATGGCATTGGATGAAAACAGTTAAAAGCCTTTTCTCTTATTATAAGCCATAAGAAATTAAATAGTACAAAACAATAATTGAATGGTAAAACAATTTTGCCATAGTAATGATGGTGCCGTGTCGCAACTTTTCAACTGTAGCAAAAAGAAGACGATTGTTACATGTATAACATTGATCAACAATCATTTTATTGCCAATCATATTAAAGTGTTTTGTGGTTCCGAATATGACATCGGTTTTGCTAGATTGGCTCTAATTTTTGAGATACATGGATGATAAACAAGAAAAACACAATAGACAACTATCAACTGACTGGAGGTTGGGTGGCCAATTAGTTATATATAGAAGGGAATATTCTAAAATTATTGAGATGTGAATACCTAGAATATTCGTGTCTCACATGTTCCCACATGCACGCGTTATGGCTAAGCTCCCTATTACTTGAGTGTATCTATTACCCAAATTAAAAGAACTACTTTCATTTTGAGTCACCAACCCTAAAATACCTTAAATTCATTCAAATATTCTTGTCAACTAAACATTTTTTCTTTTGTTGGGCTGTGTAATTTAACATTCATTCATAGATGGCTACAGGAATGTGCAGATCACTTTGTGTACAATATAGAGCAGTAAAACACATATGCCTTCATGCTTCTGTTTTCAGCCATTATACATAGTATCGAATGGCTGATGTGAGAGCAGGTCAGCTGTGTTTATGAAAGAAAAGTAAATGTGAATGCCAGTTTTTCCCTTTTGAGGGAGTTAGGTGACCCCTGGTGTCAGATGGTAGTGCAAGGGTCACATTCGCCCAGGGAAAACCAGGCAAGTCACTAGAAGGAAGAATGTTACCTGCAGTATAACTGTGGTTGTTCAACTCAAGGATGGGTCAGTGAGGGGTAAGGTTCCACATCAGCTAACCAGAACCTGGAAGTGAATTATGCGTGTTTGGACATAAAAGTCTTGATCACATTGGTCATCTGTGCAGAATCACCCTCCCTTGTTTGTAGTGGTGAATTTCCCATTAGGCACATGATGCATGTGCCAAGGGGCACCACTTGTTGGGGGCAGCACTTGGATTCTTGTTTTAGTACTGTCAGTCTGATATTTACCAGAAACTACACAATTTTCCACTGTACCTTACTGTATTCTATCTTGAGTGGAGTATAAACTGGTAGGACACTGCCCCTGTAAACTGTCCTACTTATTAAATATGCATACATAATAAAAAATAAAACAAGATGTCATAGTTTGAATTTTAACAATGAAAACAATAAAATTGGGCAGATGTGTGTGGTCATTACTGTTGTGGCTAGTAGCGCCTTGACCCCTAAATCTGCCCCTGTTTGTTTATTTTGTTTTCACAAAATCATTAAAGTTCCAGTTTAAATTTGGCACTTTAAGCCAGGATTCTGTAATTAAACATCAACTTCCATAATTTATTGTCACAATTATTTATGTAGTGATTCACAGTATGTTACAAGTGTTATGTGAAGACTACCTTGAGAGAGTACATGCAGTCAGGTCCATAAATATTGGGACATTTGACAGAATTTTCAGATTTTGGCCTCTATTCACCACCACAATGACTTTGAAATGAAACAAACAAGATGTGCTTTAACTGCAGACTTTCAGATTTAATTTGAGGGTAATTACATCCAAATCGGGTGAACGGTGTAGGAATTACAACAGTTTCAATATGTGCCTCCCACTTTTTAAGGGACCAAAAGTAATGGGACTATCAACTCAAAAGCTATTTCATGGACAGGTGTGGGCTATTCCCTTGTTATTTCATTATGAATTAAGCAGGTAAAAGGTCTGGAGTTGATTCTAGGTGTGACATTTGCATTTGGAATCAGTTCCTATCGACTCTCAATATGAGATCCAAAGAGCTGTCACTATCAGTGAAGCAAGCCATCATTAGGCTGAAAAATCAAAACAAACCCATCAGAGAGATAGCAAAAACATTAGGTGTGGCCAAATCAACTGTTTGGAACATTCTTAAAAAGAAAGAACGCACCGGAGAGCTCAGCAACACCAAAAGACCCGGAAGACCACGGAAAACAACTGTGGTGGATGACAGAAGAATTTTTTCCCTGGTGAAGAAAAACCCCTTCACAACAGTTGGCCAAATCAAGAACACTCTCCAGGAGGTAGATGTATATGTGTCAAAGTCAACAATCAAGAGAAGACTTCACAAGAGTGAATATAGAGGGTTCACCACAAGATGCAAACCATTGGTGAGACACAAAAACAAGAAGACCAGATTAGAGTTTGCCAAACAACATCTGAAAAAGCCATTACAGTTCTGGAACAACATCCTATGGACAGATGAGACAAAGATCAACTTGTACCAGAGTGATGGGAAAAGAAGAGAAGGAAAGGAACTGCTCATGATCCAAAACATACCACGTCATCAGTGAAGCATGGTGGTGGTAGTGTCATGGCGTGGGCATGTATGGCTGCCAATGGAACTGGTTCCCTTGTATTTATTGATGATGTGACTGCTGACAAAAGCAGCAGAATGAATTCTGAAGTGTTTCGGGCAATATTATATGCTCATATTCAGTCAAATACTTCAGAACTCATTGGACGGCGCTTCACAGTGCAGATGGGCAATGACCCGAAGCATACTGCAAAAGCAACCAAAGAGTTTTTTAAGGCTAAAAAGTGGAATGTTATGCAATGGCCAAGTCAATCCCCTGACCTGAATCCGATTGAGCATGCATTTCACTTGATAAAGACAAAACTGAAGGGAAAATGCCCCAAGAACAAGCAGGAACTGAAGACATTTGCAGTAGAGGCCTGGCAGAGCATCACCAGGGATGAAACCCAGTGTCTGGTGATGTCTATGCGTTCCAGACTTCAGGCTGTAATTGCCTGCAAAAGATTTGCAACAAAGTATTAAAAAGTGAAAGTTAGGTTTAGGATTGTTTAGTTTGTCCCATTACTTTTGACCCCTTAAAAAGTGGGAGGCACATATAGAAACCGTTGTAATTTCTACACCGTTCACCTGATTTGGATGTAATTACCCTCAAATTAAATCTGAAAGTCTGCAGTTAAATCACATCTTGTTTGTTTCATTACAAAGTCATTGTGGTGGTGAATAGAGGCCAAAATATGAAAAATCTGTCAATGTCCCAATATTTATGGACCTGACTGTATATCTTCAATGTGTAAGATTGTGGTAATTGCAACCTATTTTTTTTATTATGCTGTTACTACTTTTAACTGTGTTTTTTTTTTTTTGGGGGGGGGGGTTCTGCCTACTTTCATCTAGATCTGCTAATAGTAGGTTGTTCTCAGACTTATACTGGGATATAGACTACAGAAGTAACTTTGAGTGTCATTTCTATTTATGTTCTGAACCATAAATGGACTTGCCTAAATTAGTATTGTTTTATTTAGGCTTTAACATTTAACATATTATAATGGAGCAAATAAAGAAACCTGTGGCCTGTGGCAGACCATTGTTGTTCTTTGACAATGGGTTTCCACAATTAATGTTATATTATCCATTCAAATTATTAACTATCACTGTTCAAAATCCATACATGATATGGTAGGGATACTGCCAGTGGTCGGCTCCAAGTAAAGTGGCTCTTATCAACATGTTTAGCCCTATATCTATTGCCATTTATGTCATTTCTCTTTATCATATCAATGATTATTTATTAAATATTTTTCTATATTATGCTTGTATATTAGTGTGGTTTTTCTTTATTGTTATGGTTTTTGTGGCGTTGCAATTTTCTCCCCTTTTCTTTATTGACCGCTGCAGTTACAATAGTAACAGTGTAAATTTAAGCGCCTTGGCATATTTTTTCCCTTTGTCTGGTTATTAAAGAATGCTATAAAAATATCAAACTTTTTATTAACGGGATATGTGCGCCTGTTGTGCACTACACAACTTTTCAAACCTTGGGATCTGCTTGGACAGTGCCACCCTTATTTCCTGTTCCACATTGATATTTGAATGGTACTTGCTTTTTATTACAGCAAAAGCCGAAAACCCAGCTTCACACAGCTACTGTACTGTATGTTGTCGCAAATGGAACGAGGACTTCGCACTTAGGATTGGATATACATGTTTAATGGATAGCCAAAACCCTTCAAGTCCCATGCTGCTAAATTTTACTTTCAGAGTCTTGTCAAAGGAGAGCTTAATGATTTTTTCTTCTTCTATAGAAGTAAATTCAGATGGGGCCTTAGTACTGAATGGGTCTTGGATCCATACAAATTTTTACCATATTCTCTGGAAAATATTTTTCAAACCAGTCACCGAGCTTTGTTAGATGCTGCTCAAAAACTGATTAAAGTACGTGTCAAATAAACATCATTAGATAAAACGAACTGATGCAACATGGGGAAACAGTCATTGTAACCATCTCCATTTAATTTCTTTCCACAAAAGCAATTTGTTTCTGAAAGCTGATACCTTCTCTGAGAGTTTAAGAATGTGGGTGTTGCTTCAGTGTAGTGAGATATTCAATGTATTCAGTTTGTCAAATACTGTATTTTTATTTCCATAATTTTATTTTTATACTTATTATTCATTTATATATATGTTTATATACTTCAATATTATTCTCAATATTCGCTGATTAATAGACTGGCCATATCAAGAATATATATAATTATTGTCACAACATATGTATTACTATTTTCCTTATACCTTTTGGTGTTTTACTCTTTTCTATAAAAATATATTATCTACTATGTATGCACTTATTCTTGCAAAACGTATTGATATTATGTGATTTTTACTTTTTCTCTGTATACATTTAATGACAATCCGCATTGTGTCCCATGCGCACTACTTGTATCACGTGATGTGTGTTAACATCATGTGACCATGCTGTTTGCATACCAATCATGTCCACACCATGTGACACAGGTTAGAATTACATGATCGCGACTGGACCTATTGCCAGTCACGGAGATCGTTACCATGCCAATGATTCCTTCTCCACGCTTGGTTTGTTTACACCACGTGGATGAGGGGGATCGTGACTGGCAAGCGGCATGTCTAAGATTCTATCTAGCCGCTTATCTTTACATATGGATCTGCTTTTAGTCTGGGTAAGTCTGTCTCCCTCAACTGTGATATCGCACATGATTAGTATGTTGTTTAAATGTGTGTTTATATATATATATCAGTGGCGTAACTAGGGCAGGGTGAGCGGGTTGCGTGCCCTGGGCGCCGTGGGACCGGCGGTGCAGGGGGGTGCCACCGGCCACGGTACCGGCCCGCCCTAGTTAGCTAGTGTAGCTCCGACCACAGTTGTGTGGTCAGCGCTACACATTTACACAGGACCAGCACTAGGGTTCCAGCGCTGGTCCTGTGCTGCACAGCTGAGCCTCTTCCCTCCCCCTGAGCGCTTGCCCAATAGCGCCAGGAGGAGTGTGGCAGGCGGGCGGGCTCAGACTGTGCTAACACACTCATCACCGCCAGCACGGTAGCGATGTGTGTGTTATTCAGCAGCCAATGCGAGTCAGACAGATTCATTGACTGCTGCGCGCCCACTGCAAGAGCCGGCTCCCTTTCGGCTCCTGCAGGGGGTAATGGGAGAGACGTCATGATGTCTCTCCCATAATGCATAGCGCACCAGCCCGGGAGGACTGACGTGCGGCGGCGGGAGCAGTGTCCTGAGCAGGACCGTGGATTCAGGTAAGTATAATTTTTTTATTTATTTTTTTGTAACATGTATGTCTGCACTACGGGGGGGGGCTACTACTACTGCTATTACTGGGGACACTATCACTTGGGGGGGGCTACTACTACTGGGGGACACTATCACTTGGGGCTACTACTACTACTGGGGACACTATCACTTGGGGGGCTGCTACTACTGGGGACACTATTACTGGGGGGCTGCTACTACTGGGGACACTATCACTTGGGGGGGCTGCTACTACTGGGGACACTATTACTGGGGGGCTGCTACTACTGGGGACACTATCACTTGGGGGGGCTGCTACTACTGGGGACACCATTACTGGGGGGCTACTACTACTGGGGACACTATCACTTGGGGGGCTGCTACTACTGGGGACACTATTACTGGGAGGGGCTGCTACTACTGGGGACACTATTACTGGGGGGGGCTGCTACTACTGGGGACACTTACTGGGAGGGGCTGCTACTACTGGGGACAGTATTACTGGGAGGGGCTGCTGCTACTGGGGAGACTATTACTGGGGGGCTACTACTACTAGGGACACTATTACTGGGGGGGAGCTACTACTACTGGGGACACTATTACTGGGTGGGATCTACTACTGGGGGCACCATTACTGGGGGGATCTACTACTGGAGGGGCACTGCATCAGGAGGGGGAACGTCTACTGGGGGGGACTACTACTGGTGGCACTATTTAAGGGGCTAACTACTAGGGAACCACTACTGGGGGTGCGAAATAGGGAGGACCACTACAGGGGGCCATGTATAGGGGGCACTGGATAGAGGGGATCACTGCTGAGGGCCTCCATAAGGGGGACCACTACTGGGGCACTGCATGGGGGGCTACTACTGAGGGCACTATATAAGGGGCTTACTACTAGGGGACCACTACTGGGGGCACTAAATAAGGAGGACCACTACAGGAGTCACTGTATAAGGGGCACTGGATAGGGGGGGGATCAAAGCTGGGGGCCTGCATAAGGGTTACCACTACTGGAGGCACTGAATAAGGGGAACTAATGAGGGGCTGCATAAGAGGGACAACTACTGGGGGTACTGTATAAGGGGCACTACTATGGGCCTGCATAAGAGGGACCACAACTGGGGACATTGCATACTGGGGGTACTGTATAAGGGGCACTACTGGGGTTAAGGTGCATATGGAAAGTAATGTGATGATAAAGGGGTGCATCATGTTGACATTTTTAGGTGACCACGCCTATTTCTCCCCGCCCGCGCCTTCGGCGCGCGCGCATAGGGGGAGGGGGGGCTCCATTTTTGCATTTGCCCTGGGCTCCAAATACCCTAGTTACGCCACTGATATATATATAATAGTCTGCTAATTTGTACCAGCTGACAATTAGTAACCATTTTGGATTACTGCAATAAAAAGGTTATGCAGCCACAATACCATCACCTTTGATGAAGCTGTGATTCTGACACAGCGAAACGCATCAGCGATTGGCTGCTACACCCTCCACCACCTTTTTGAACTAAAGGAGAGCTATCCATATTGCATAACGGATGCTTATCGAGCTACACCAGCATATCGCCGTACCTGTGCCCAGGGGACCAGTTCCGTGCATTGCTAATTAGGACCCCATCTTACATTTAGACACTGGACTTGGTAATTATCTGGACTATTATCAACAGCACACAAGCATCACTAAACATTGCATTACAATTATGCCTCCTATTATCTATGGACTAGTCCTATGATTGGTGGATTGGGTGATGTTCTTGCACCTTGATGGTTTTATGTATTGATTTTATTTCTCATGGTATTATACCAAGCTAATACATTTTTCTAATTTTTCTATTATCTTGAATGGAGCGCTGTTATCTCTTTGTTTAAAATCGCACAGGTGTGCTAATTTGGACAAAATATTCAGTATCCAAGTAATTATTGGCACACTCGTGTACTACTTCTATGAGATAGGAGTTCCTGGCATAATTCAAAGACACAGGAAAGTACATTGCCACGAGAAAGCCATTGAGAGCTACAGTTCTACATCAAAGATGTGTGCTCAGCAGGGCTGCCAAGTGGAATCCCTGGCCCCGGTACAGCAATTTCCCAGGGCCTCCCCTGGAGGGGGTGTGGCCACAGCATGTTAGCAGGGCTGCACCTCTTTGGGGGCATGTCTAGCATGTGAGATGCACCAACCCACAGGTGCAGTGGCGGATCCAAGGGGGGCGATTGGAGCACACTCAGACTCAGCGCTTGCCTGATTATCCTCCTTCTGTGCAGGCGCTTTCTAGCAGGATTAGATTCAGCCCTTACATTCTCCTCCCCACAGTGACAGCTGAGTGAGAGCATGGCTAGCAGGACTAGATTCAGCCTCACCTTTCCACAGTTAGCACGGCTCCCGCTCAGCGGTATCTACATTCTCTGCACCTCCCTGACTGGGCCCGCTCCAGTCTCCTGTGTGCAGGGGAGAAGATCAGGAGATAGAGAGAGAATGAGTCAGAGTTGGACACCCTGATGCATGTTTACTGGAGCCTAGGTACCTGCGGGACATTGCTTGTCCTCTCACCTTGGGCAGTAATGGGTCCACAAGGGTACAGCATAGTTCACAAGACATCTCTCCTTTGTGTTACCGCGTTACCCTGTAACCTTTACATCATGTCTCTCCTCAGGATCATGCACTGAAAAGGCTGTGTGCACTTCACTCCCCCTCCCCTTATCTGCACACCCCCTCCTCATTCATCATGAGAGAGTTGCAGTACTATTCAACAAGTTATTTCTTTTATTCCTGTGTGCAGCCAGCTCCCAGCCTAAGGCAAAGGACCAGTAGCTCCTGCACAAGCCAGACACAGAGGGCCCCATTTATCAATGATGCATAACCCCTTCGCTAAGGGGTTAGGTCATCCTTTCTGTATTTAACAAACAGAGGTAATCTAAGATCACCGCTGTTTGTCACTGCATCACTCTCGCCATCTTTGGACGGCGAGAGCAATGTGGTCCCCATTGCCGGCAATGGGGCCTCAGTGCTTCCTTTCTGGCTTCAGCAAAGCCTTCCAGGCATTGCTGGGTCCCCGCCAGGTTAAAGTGCCCTGCCGTAGACTCTGACTTTGCATACATACATACATTTAGCACACTTTGCATTATACAGTACAGGTACACACACAGTGAATACATAAGCATATATAAATTGTAATAATGTGACCATGAATAAAACCCTGTAAGTGGCAGGCATTGGGAACAGAAAGGGGAGGTGCTAGTACAGTAAAGAGGGGGAGTCAGAATTAATCATTAAAACGCCCCCCATCCCCCCCCCCCCCCTCCCCCCTAAAGGGCCAGTCTATATCCGCCCTTGCATAGGTGCATGACATGGCTACCAGCAGCTGGGACAAAAGTATTCACTATAAGGATGACTGGATAGTTTCATAAAATATGCATTTTTAGCTGGATGTATTTAGATGTTATAATTAAACACACAAACATGAAAGTGCAACAACTTTATTTTATACATTTCGCATGTAAAAGACATAAATAGAAAAAAATTAATTGCAATTTTTGTTATAAAGAAAACTTAATTTTGACATATAATAAGGTCATTTCTAAAACTTAAAACATAGATATCAAAATAATTTAGTTTGGAGAACTCAGTTCTTCTGTAAATAACTCTAAAGTGCAGACATTTCTAACCAAGTGTGTGTTATGACCTACAGTTACACATTGTGGTAGTAAAGTACTGTAAATCAACATACAATTTAAATTCCAAAAATGCCATTACATCCGACAGAATTTCTAGTTTATAAACATCAAAACATGTTAAATAATTATGAAACAAATTTGGTTCCTTAAGAAATTACACTTGTAGGGGTAAATTTACTAAAGTGAGAGTTTTTAGAAGTGAGTTGTAGAAGAGATATTGCCCATAGCAATAAACATAAAATACTTTCCACTTAATCATCTCCTCCAGAGAGGAGTTAGAGAAATCTTCAGTTGATGGTTCATCAAAAAATCTTTTCTTTTTCTTTGGCGTCTTTCTTGAAAAGATCTAAAATCAGTTGTTATGTCCAAGTTTTCATCAACCAGTCTGGATTCATTTAAGATGGCTTGGAAATTATTTCTGATAGTTTTTAAGGAGCCTTTTCATTATGTTAATTAGTGGGGTCCGAACGGACCCCAATAATTAACATTCCATCTCGCCATGAGCTAAAGATCAGCTGTCTCCCTGAAGTGTTTCACAGTTAATCTTTTCACTGGTCATTTCAGAGCAGTGAGACAAGTGCGCATATATGACCTACAGGTCACGCATGTACACAAGAGCCCCGACGTCCGGTGGAAGGAGCCGGACAGCGGCGGAGGGATCCTTGCTCACAGCTTGTCTTCCCAGAATGATGGCACACAGGCTGCATGCCAGAGTTCCCTCCTAATCAACAGTATGGGCATAGCCATGTTAGACTCTGTCACCTGATGCTCATCCTCAACTCAGAGTACTGCTCTCAGACCAGCTGATTGCAGCATCCAATCCCTGGGGATCCTCCCCTATAAATTCCATTTCCAGACTGGCCTCTGTTGCTATTACATCTTGCTGAAGTTACAGCTCAGTACTGAGCTCCCAGATACTCTGTATCTGAATGGTCCCAGTCCGTTATATCCAGTTCCTATATCTCGTAAACAAGTCTCCTATACCAACTTGCACACCAGTCTGATTTTTACCACTGAGACTTGTTCTTACAGCCACCATCGGTTCCAGCCGATACCTCCAACCAATGGTTTTATCTGATGCTTCCAACATTGGACTCATATTAATGAAGTTCTTCAATTCATCAACATCAGTCCCAACCGATCAAGTTCATCAATTCATCAACATCGGAGTCATATCATGAAGTTCTTCAATTCATCAACATCGGTCCCAACTGATCAAGTTCATCACTTTATTAATATCGGACTCATATCAATTAAGTTCTTCAATATCGGTGTCTCAAACCAATTAAGTTAATCAATTCTTCAACATCAGATTCAAATCCATCAAGTTCTTCAAATCATTAACATTGGTCTCAAACCGACAGCTCTCAATCTAGCATCATCAGTCCCAATCCTATTCTGCTAATTTATTCAGTAGTATCATCTCCACTTCTCATTCCAACCTGCTGTTTAATAAGACATT
This sequence comes from Taudactylus pleione, assembly GCA_031769625.1. Classification (NCBI taxonomy): domain Eukaryota; kingdom Metazoa; phylum Chordata; class Amphibia; order Anura; family Myobatrachidae; genus Taudactylus; species Taudactylus pleione. The sequence continues at coordinate 16,484,967 of JAUIMM010000018.1, read as the reverse complement.
CTATTCTTGTTCTTGCCTTTGGGCCCATCATCCTCTGCAGCTCCTCTACCTACTCACAGCAATACATGAGGAAGTCCTGGCTCAAGCCACCCAGGTTTATTCACACCTACCAACTATGGATACCCCTTAATCGCTATACCTAAATGTTGCTATTTAGCATCTCAAGTCGCTATATTGAAATAATTGCTTTCCAAACCAATTGTGGTTCCAAAGCACAAAAAGTTATATTTTACATTAAAAAGTTTAACACGCTGTGATCTAAACAATTAGCGCATAAATCAAGTCAATACAAGGTACAAGCCGATACATACACGTGTGCGCACTGGTCCCAGTATACAGTCTCCAATCCAGAAGCCTGTGGTCATCCAAGGAGAATGGCTGTATACTAGAATCAGCAGGCAGGTTATATACCTTACAGAGTTAGACTCTAACAAAGAAACTAATTGACAGATTTCCATTGGTTCTTGCTCCTGGACATTCTGGTACGATGCAGGTCATTGGTCAGTTCATACAGTGTCACTAAGGGTATGTCTCAGTTCCTCAGAAGTTGCTTTGTGTGGTTTTCCAGCCGAAGAACTGGTTTAAAATAGCTAAAGACACTACATACAGAGGTATACATTCTAACCACTAATTCCCTATAATTCATAACTTGCGGACGCATGATGCAATCTCCTTGCCGATAGAACCGGAGATCTGCGAATAAACATAGATTTAGAATGGTACCAAACATGACATGTCTACTATGTTTCTGTACCTTAAATATCATATACATTACATTTCACAACATAAGCATTTGCTAATAAAACCTCTAATATTAAGCTTAATGTGAGGAAACCTTTTTATAAGTGCGTGCATGTGTGAGTGTGAGAATACTGTGTACTTTAGCTAGTATGCGTTGTGCGTATATGTGTTTACTGCTTATCTGTAAGCTTTGATGTACAGTGCAAATGTGCGTTGTGCGTCTTGTATATTTTATATGTATTATCTAATGTGCTTATAGGTTTTGATTGGACTTTCAACAATATGCAGTAGCAAAAACAGACTCACGATGCTAATAACCAAGTATAGCGTCGTACACAATGGTATCGTGCTGATGGTGCAACATGGCGTCGTCAGTTATTAAAATAAAGATTTTGGGCCAAATGTAATAGGTAGTCTGTTTTAGTAACAGTACAAACTCGCACTTTCTCTCACTTTTTAAAAGTGCGAGTTTGTACTGAAACTCGCAAATTCAATAGCCTGCAAACTTTTCAGCTCGAGGCTACTGCATTGGCGAGTTTAGGACTATGTAAACTGACACCTTTTATTGCGAGTAGCATTAAAAGGTGCGAGTTTTAGAGAAGCCATCACAGATCAGTGAGATCCGTGATGGCTTCTGTGTGTGTGTAAAAAAAAACGTGCACCCCCTCCCCAAAAGCATAACCAGTCCCGGGCTTTATAAAGCCTGTTCTGGTTCTAAAAATACAGGGGCCCAAATGCGTAGGGGGCCCCTTTATATTAAGAACCAGCACAGGGCTTTGTTGAGCTGGTCCTGGTTCTGGAAAATCAGGGGACAAAACGAGTAGGGGTCCCCTGAAAATTCCAGAACCAGCACCGAACTCTTTCTAGCGGGGGGGATAATGCCACAGCCAGGGAAAACCTTTCACCGGTTTCCCCGGCCAAAGCATTATCCCTGATCGCTAGTCAGTCCAGGCCGGGGATCCCTGGGGAGTTGAGGACCCCCCAATAAAGGGGTCCCCCTCTTTAGGGCACCCCAGGCCTAGACTGATAGCCCGGGGCTATCCCTGGCACCCTATGCCCGTGGGTGCCGAGTTGATAGTGTTAGTGTAAAGTGTAAAATAAAGTTTCCATATTGTCTTTAGTTGTAGAACCACAAGTACCAGCAAGCCTCCCCTGCATGCTGGTATCCGGAGAACCACAAATACCAGCATGCGGGGCATTACGTGCCCGCTGGCACTTGTAGTGCCACAACTAAAGAAATATGTAAATAAACAAACATACACTGTGAAAGTAAAATTTTAATAAAACATACATGCACACTCACATTCACACATACTCAACTAGTATCCGAAGTAATCCATAGGGGTGTACCTGAAAAAAAAAATCCATTCTCACCTCTCCTATGCGTCGATCACGTCCACTGGCAATCCAGGGGTTAAAATAAAAAACGCTAAAAACCCGATCCATGCTGGACTGAGCAAAGGTATGTATGACCAGGGATATGTATGACCAGGGATCCCCGGCCTGGACTGACTAGCGGTCAGGGATAATGCTTTGGCCGGGGAAACCGGTGAAAGGTTTTCCCTGGCTGTGGCATTATTGCCCCGCTAGACAGAGTTCGGTGCTGGTTCTGGAATTTTCAGGGGACCCCTACTCATTTTGTCCCGATTTTCCAGAACCAGGACCAGCTCAACAAAGCCCTGTGCTGGTTCTTAATATACAGGGGCCCCCTACGCATTTTGGCCCCAGTATTTTTAGAACCAGAACAGGCTTTATAAAGCCCGGGGCTGGTTATGCTTTTGGGGAGGGCGTGCACGTTTTTTTTTTTTTTATTTAAAAACATTTTACATAAGTACACACAGAAACATGTATATATCTCATGGATATGTGCATGTTTCTGTGTTAATCTGACCTGCTCAGGATGTTCTCGCTAGCCTGAAGCAGGTCTATTATTTGGGACTTTTGGTAATCTTTTTTTTGCGAGTCTGAAACAGACACTCTATTACATTGGGCGAGTTGATTGTTTTCAATGTGAAAACATCTGGATGCGAGTTTGAGAATGGAGAGTTTTAGTAACTCTGAAAAATGCGAGTTTTAGTGAACAAACACCCTATTACATTGGAGAGTTGTGAAAAATTGCGAGTTTAGCACCAAACTCGCAATTTACCAAAACAGACACCCTATTACATTTGGCCCTCGGTCTCAGCCAATCATCCGGCTTCGACACAAGTCTCCTCTTCAGCCTCCCAAGCCTGTTCCAGCCCAAACCAACCCTCAGACATGACAATTTAGTTCTAACACTGACTCAATTGCTTTCTGGATCCCAGGAAGTCTTTCCGCAATTGGCTTGACACTCTCTACCCTTGCAGACCAACGTGTTTTTGACATGGAGTGGAGTGAACCACTAATATTTTCTTTCAAAATCTATCTCTGACGATTGCCACTAAATATATTGTACAGCTTTTGTACTACTGATAAAAATGTAACATCCTTTGGACAACATTCTGCTGCATGGACACCACACAGATTCAAACTGTGACAGGCACAGGGCAAAAAAATAGCAAGTGGATTAGCTTTTAAAATTCGAGCTTAAGCACCCTTGTATGTTCCACTCATGTTAGAACCATTGTCGTAGCCTTGTCCACGACTATCACTTAAATTGGAATACTATTGTTTTAAGTGTTTGCAGAATTAAATCTGCAATGGCATCTCCTGATTTTTTTTATTGCAGTTTACGAATTCCAAAAATCGTTCTACAATGTCATATTCATTGTTTGCACAAAGAACATAACGCAAAATGAATATAGGGCCTGATTCAGAGCCAGACGCTATTTGTGCTCACTCGTTCAGAAAAAGGGGCCGGCTATTTAAATTGAGCGCTCGCTCTTTGCGGTCTGTTGACGCCTTTATGTCTGAGCGAGCGAACGAAACATGCGCTCGCTATTTTGTAAAGACGCCCCCTGGCCGCTCGCATCCTACGTCATCTCCGCTATTTATTAGATTAATCGAGTACATCGAAAGGCGTCTGAACTGCTCGCAGTGCTTGTGGTAGGATTTTCCTACCGCAATCATGCGAACAGTTCAGGCTAAGAAACAACCAAGTGACGTGGTCGATGACGCTGCTTTGTTAATTATGCACACCCTTAAAATGCCCGTTTTGACAGTTTGGCACGCCTGCGTTCGGATCACCACTCCCCGTTTTCAAGCACCTTCCCCTGTTACCACCCACAAATGCCTCATCCTGTCACTCAAATTAGCAGGCACTCGCTATTTTGCAAGCACTCGATTTCCGACCGCAATGACTGGTTGGCGCATGCGCATTACGACCCATACGCATGCGCAGTTGTGCGAACATCGCTTGGAGCGAACGAGCGGCCGCTTACGAGCGGCTCTGAATCCGGCCCATAGTTTGCTTCATGTTGCAGAGTCTGGTGTTGCAATGATGGAAAAATACTTCGCAGTTTCTCTTACCTTTTAGTATGCAGTTAAAAACATTCAGCACAACATGAAATAAACTCATTTTGAATTTCGGCTGGCAAATAATGTACAGTGTACTTGTAATCTTTTTTTTTTCCATCTTTGACTGTTTCATCTTTTTCAAATGTTCTGCAAGCAAAGGTTCATAGTGGCTTACAACTTCTAACATTCCTAAAAACAAATGCCATTTTTTGGATGCTCGACTAGGTTACTAGCTTTTCTAAAAGACAATCCTCTCTACAAGGAACAAAACTACATCAAGAAATCTTTGTAATAAGGTGTCAGGACTGCGACTATTTCAGTACATAAAGATAGACTACTTTTGCCAAAGTTCCATTGTGGTCGTTGGAGGAGCTATCCTGCTTACTGGCATGCTTCTCATTCAGGGGATAGAGTGTTAAAGTGATCATCTGTTTCCCAGGTGTCGTTAGGTTGTGGGATTTGCTCATTATTTCAAACCTGATTCCATTTGGGTCACATGTTCTGAAACTTCCTATGGATCACAGACCTCTAGTATAAAGCCTGTTACTAACTGTGTCTCAGTGTCTGTTCAACGTTGCTTTCAGGTCTTTTCTTGGACTCCTGCGAGATCCCCACTGTGCCTGTGGATTGCTGTGGACTTTGTTGTATTCCAGATGAACTTCTGATGTCAGTCATCCGCTGCACTACAGGGCCCAGCATTCCTATTGCCTAAGTATTGCTGATTGCTCAATCACTGCACTTTCACCATTTTGCTGCACTATTTACTTTGCCTGCTGTCTTTCCGTCCCTGTGGATATTGAACTCATCCTTGTTACAGTTGTCAACTGCACCGTTACAGTGTCATCTCTGCATCACAGGGCTCAACCCCGCTCCGAACCTTAGTCCCACCACAGGGCTCAACCCTGCTACAATCTTCTCGGCATTACGGGGCTCAACCCCGCTACAATCTTCTCGGCATTACGGGGGCTCAACCCCGCTACAATCTTCTCCGCATCACAGGGCTCACCCCGCTACAATCTTCTCCGCGTCACGGGGCTCAACCCTGCTACAATCTTCTCTGCATCACGGGGCTCAACCCCGCTCCAAACTCTAGCCACGCCGCAGGGCTCAACCCTGTCCTGGAATCTCATTGCCTTACAGTGCTTAACCCTGCTCCGACTTCACTACTCCACAAGGCTCAAGTTTGCTTCATCTCTCACTGCACCGCAGGGCTCGGTCCTGTCCCGGAACTATATTATTCTGCAAAGCCTGCTCTGCTCCAGATTTCCATTACTACAGGGTTCTACCTTGGCAAAGATCCTTAATGTCATCCTGAGGTGTTAGCCTCATTCTGGACTCGGGGTTCCCTACAACGTTAGTTCCTATATGCTAAAGACTGCTTATATATATTTGGGGATTCTCTCCTATGCATATTATTGCATATAACCTCTGTGCTGTTTGAGACTTTATTTGAGACTTTGCTGTTTATAATTCATGTGTGAATAAATTCTATTTTACTTTTATCCTGTGCTACTGAGTTTCATGGAAAGGTCATTCCTAAGACCACCCCAGTTTATTGTGCCTAGTAGGCCTGCCTCCCTCCAGGAGTCTCAAGTGTCAGCAGCCATGACATAAGGCTTTCCAAAGTTGTATTTCATTCTGTATTTTTTGCTATAAACTATCAACTGTGGTATTTTTGGCAAGATCTTTTTCCAAATTTGGGCCCTCTGCATAACATTTTGATGATTATTAGTACTTTCATGGTCAGATAATCTTGAAGTACAGTTTTTTTTAACCTTTAGAATGTCCCCAAGCTATTTCTGTTGTCAAAATGGAACAATATGTTTCTGGTAGTTTGCAGAATAAACAACAGGGAATAACAGAGCTTGCTTAGTATTATTCCAAACTTGCCAATCACAAGGACCTCATTATTTATTCTTTCAACATCAATTTAGTATATAATTAGGAAATTGGGTGCCATCTTTATCAGGCGGGAAACATTTTGGGTATGGTTCTGGTCCTCGTTGAATTGCATCTTCTAATTCAGTTACTAAAAAACCCGTTTGGAGAAGGCCTATATCGAAATTGAATAGCTTCTTGTTGGTATCTTCTTCGACATTAGATGCCACCTTTGAGTATGATGTGGCACAACCCTCAGTGACAGCAGCTTTAGGCACATAACTTGTGTGGTTCTGAAATTAGTGTAGTGTCTGTGCCAAAAGTACAAGTTATCATCATACTACTTGAACCACTACCACCATTATCAACAATAACAGTTACATTTTCAATGACTTTATCAATGTCAAGTTCACTTGTTTTTTTTGATAATCGATCTTCCTCATTCTGACTTTCATGCTCAGACAAATGGGAGGAAATGGTAAATCCTACACTTTCAAGAGTTCTCCGGCCTTCAGCACTCCTTTACTCTCTTGCTTTGTTTTTCTTTATGTTTTCATGCACCGGATTTTTGATGATAAAAATCCATGGCAACAATTCCTTTAAAATTAACATATATATTAGGGGTAAGTAGGAGGAACTGTTGTTTAGTTACCTGCTTCGTTAACAGTTTGAATCACCTTTCTCTGCAACTTACTGCAATTGGATGATACAGAACACAATGAAAAACTAGCTGAAAGTTCAGGAGGGTCTTAACTACTTGCAGTAAAGGCTTTAATAAAGACATGATAACCATGGTAGAAGCAGTTTTCCTTTACCTGTCTTTTCCCAGGCCCCTGTATGTCTTTTTGGAACTCACTTGGCAATAAATTAGGGATACATTTAGCTAGACTGACAGTTTCACCTGACCATCTCCCCTTTACTAGTACTGTACTCTGGCCCTGATTCAGAGCCGGACGCTCTGACAGAGTGCTCGCTCTGAATCAGGGCCGTCCTTCCTGATTTTAGAGCAGCCTCCTGGCCACCTGCATAGCTGTGGGTGACCACCCACATCTATAGCGAGAGGCCAAAAAGATGGTCGCAATGGTCAAGACCATCGCGACCATCGGGCTTGTGACGAGACCCTTGAGGAACGCCTCTGTCTGGGCAGCCATGCCCACCAAAGGGTACGTGCTGTCACTCACCATTGACAGCACGCCCCCTTTGTAGCGAGACCCATAGCGACGGCTTGCCCGTCGCTATCCGGGTCTCGCGCATGCGCATGACGGAGCCGGGTCCGTCTTGCGCATGCGCACTGGCCCAACATTGACCTGCTTGCGAGCGCTCAGAGCTCGTGAGCGGGTCTGAATCAGGCCCTCTGTCTGATGTACTCTCAGCAAACTAAATTCCCCCAATACAAAGAAGGGCGGGCAAATGAGATTCTCATCCTACTCCTACATAATAATAGCAATGCAGAAATATCAGTTACATACATAGTAAGCCACCAACAATGGCAAGGCATCTTTGCTATGGTGGTCCTACACTAAATTATAATAGCAACTACTCTGAGTCATACATTTATTTATTTCTAAATCTCACCTAGAGGCACCCCAAGATCTTCCAATAAATCAATACAAATATCAGCATACCCTCCAACCACTGAGCCTGATTCAGACCCGGTCGCCAGCGATGAGCGCTCGCAACCGGGTCGATGGTGGCCCAGAGCGCATGTGCACGACGGAGTCGGCTCGAGACCCAGATAGCGATGGGCAAGCCGTCGCTCCGGGTCTCGTACCAAAGGGGGCGTGCTGTCGGTGAGCGGGCCGGGGGGGTGGCTGCCCAGATGGAGGTGTTCCCATGAGAACACCTACCATCTGGGGGCGGCCCCACTGACATCACAAGTGATGACAGTGGGAGAGCTTTCGGCTCTGTTTGAGCCGAAAGCTCTCTGGGGTTTGCGGCCACGAGACCCTACCACAAGGGTCTCGTTGCAAGCCCGATGGTCATGATGGTCCTGACCATCGTGACCATCTTCCTGGCCACTCGCTATAGCTGTGGGTGGTCACCCACAGCTATGCGAGCGGCCAGAAGGCCATTCTAAAAAAAAAAACGTCCCTTATTCAGAGCGAGCGCTCTATCAGAGCCATCGGCTCTGAATCAGGGACACTGATCCCATACATGCCTCTCAGAACAGTGATGCACAGAATTGGCAAATGCTCAAATCAATCTATTGATCCACTACTCGTGCTTGGGGGGATGGGTACTCTGGATAAGAGAAAACAACACAAGATTCCCCCAGCAGACTATAATGGGCCAGTAATGAGATTTACATATATATTATAGCAGTAATGCAGAGATCTCAGGGCCTGATTCAGACCCGGACACTATTTGCGGACGCTCGTTCCAAAAAAGGGGCCGGCTATTTAAATTGAGCGCTCGCTCTTTGCGGTTTGTTGACGCCTCTATGTCTGAGAGAGCGAACGAAAAATGTGCTCGCTATTTTGTAAATACGCCCCTTTGCCGTTCGCATCACACGTCATCTCCGGTATTTATTAGATTAATCAGGTACTTCGAAAGGCATCTGAACTGCTCGCAGTGCTTGTGGTAGCTTTTTCCTACCGCAATCACTGCGAGCAGTTCAGGCTAAAAGACAACCAAGTGACATGGTCGATGACGCTCCTTTACTAATTATGCACTCCCTTTAAACGCCCTCTTGACTGATAGGCATGCCTGTGTTCGGATCTCCATAGTTGCAGTGGGGAGGGCTAGGTTTAGGGACTCTCGGGGGACTTAGGGTTAAGCACCCCCCTGGGAGGGTAAGGGTTAGGCTAGGTTAAGGGGGGGTTATAGTTAGGCACCCCCCGGGAGGGTTAGGGTTCTAGAAAGGGGGTTAGGGTTAGGGTTAAGCACCCCTAGGGGGAGGTTAGGGTTAGGCACTAGAGGCTGGGGATAGGGTTAGACACCCCTAAGGGAGGGTTAGGGTTAGGGGGGGGGGAGAGGAGGGTTAGGGTACAGTAATTACTCACCTCAGTCGGGATCTTCATCTGCTGGCCTTCCCGCGTCGGCATTTCATCCGCCGGGTTTAGGTTTGGTGGTAATACATACTGATTCCATGGGGGTCCTATAGCAAAATTTCTATGTCCTTCCCTTTGTAGGGTAGACATTTTGCTATGGGGCCATTATAGGTCTAGCTACGGCCCTGCTGAAGAGTCATAATTTCTACTCTTACCAGTAGTACTACTCTTACTAATGTTCCAGCTCTGTTCGTCGAAAATAAAAAATCTGTAACTTGAGAATGTATGAACTGGCAATTACAGAATGGTAAGGAGAAGTATAACTAAGATTATATCACTGTACATTCTGCTGTGACGCTTTGTTGTGAGTTTGCTAATCTCTAGCTTTGTGTCATAATGTGAGGGAAACGGTGAAGCTAAATAGTGGAAGTACCCGGGTACCTAACAACACATAGTTAGGATGTGCATGTTTCGTTACCCAGTGCAGATATTGAAAATAAAATATCACACTATTATGACATCAGGCCTAGAGCACATTTTTATTTTTCTAATTAAAATTTTTCTGACTCAGATCTTAGAAGATAGATTAAAAAGAAAGTCCATTAGTGTCAGGCACAAAGTCATGGCACTTAATGGGATCTAAAATTGGAACAAAAAGTAAGGCTAATTTGCTTTGTTAATGGATGCTCCAGGGCAGAAAAAGATATTACCGATTTGAAATACTTTTCTTTTACACTGCCACATGCACTTCATCTATAATAACACATGATGGCCAATGTTATGCTTCTGATTTCAATGACTTAGACTTAGGGAAATATTCATGAGACAAATGCAGCTGGGAATTAGGTTTTGACTGTGTAATCATGCGTAATAAGACTGAAAATCATTACTCATTTTTTCATACATGTGGGAAATTGTGCATAAAATATACATATTGTACTTGGTAGTATGAGGATAGCATTTGATTTTAGTAGCTAGCACGCTAAGCGCCTGATTCAGAGGTGCACACAAATCCCATTGACACTGCTATTCCGTACGCAGTACAAAGTCACACATCAAACACACCATCGATCCTCTGAGAACCAAATTGTTGCTCAAAATGTACATCAGAAGTCAGCCGACAGAGCCATTGTAACTGCGTACACAGATGTAGTCACAGGCTGAGACACACCCACCAAAAAGATTCTGACCTGCCTGCGTTTGACTTGTCACCCCCATTACCTGCCAGAGACGCTCACTGACTGTTAATATTTCTGTGTCCAAATCCTCACTGCTGCTGCCATCGGTGATCCATCGGTGATCCATCGGGACGCTTGCACAGTACAATAATAATTGCTCAACTCCCCAAACATGGGCATTGCCTCCATCTCTGTACCGGGCCCAACGGCATGTAGTACTGGTATAATCAATTTATCGGACGTCTGACACAAATTTGCAATTTGAAAGAAATTCCTATATGTGTCCTTTCAAATTAATATTTATGTGACTTTTTATGTTAAAGTAGTATTACATTTATTTTTTATAGGATGGTTTCAAAGTACTGTATACTTTTTCATTTTCCATATTGCACTGTATGTCCAAAATATTGTACATGTGCACTGTACACACACATACATACATTGCTTTCTACCGGTTATCTCCTCACTCACATCACTTTCTTATTCCACAGTATCACCGCCTTGTTCCTACAGCGATTGCAGGTAGGGCCGGATAAAGGACTGTGGGGGCCGCTAGGCTGAAAAGCTGTGGTGGGGACTTTTAGACTATTGCTAATGAGAAGAAAAAACGTATTCTCCCCACGATCCAAAGTCAATGAGGTGCAGCTTAAATAAATCTTTGTGACCTACACACGGCACACAGTATTACATAGATAAAAAATTTTTGAAAAAATAAGCGCGCCTCCTCTGAGGTATAAAGAATAGTCACTTGTTTAAAAACAGCAGTCAAGTCTTCCTAAATAAAAGTCAATAATCAATACAGTGAAAACTGGATCCTTAAGATCTCCTCCCAAAATGTTTTTCTTTGTTTCAACACACTCCAGAAACACCCCTTCAGTGTCAGACAGCACCTCTCACAGAGCCCCAGTTGGTCCCGGCAATCTTCGCGGAGAGTGGGTTCCTCTGCTACCTGCTCTGCAGGTTAAAATGTCCAGATTTGCCTGCGATCCTGACAATGAAGGGGTGTTTCTGGAGTGTGCTGAAACAAAGAAAAATTTATTTGGGAGGAGATCTTAAGGATCCAGTTTTCACTGTATTGATTATTGACTTTTATTTAAGAAGATTGATGGCTGTTTTTAAACAAGTGACTATTCTTTATACCTCAGAGGAGGTACGCTTATTTTTTCACATATTTTTGTCTATGTAGCACTGCTAATGAGAGTTAATATATATACATCCTAATATAGGCCAACCTATTACACATTGGGAATATACAGTATATATATATATATATATATATATATATATATATAGAGAGAGAGAGAGAGTGTGAGTGTGAGTGTGAGTGTATGTCGGCGCCAGCTTAGATACTAATTTAAATAGCACTCTTAAAAATCAAAAGATACACTCTCTCTATAAATAATGTCAGTGTCAGCTGGACCAAATGTGTAGGGGCAATGGGTGTGCACCTTAGTGAAGGTATGCGTGAGTGTATGAGGTCTTTAGCGACTAGCGTATTAATAATGTGGAAAAAACTTAAATATGCAGGAAAGTGTTTGTGCAGAAAGTTTACCATAAAAATAAAATGTCAATATAACGTGATAAGTTTATCTTTTTTAATCAGACTATAAAATATGATAAAACAAACACAAATTGAGTATTGAGCTTCCAAATGCTCAGACAGGCTCTGTCAGTGACCCACAGGTCTCACTAATCCCCTGTGCAAATAGTGCATGTAATAAAGTGCAGAGTTTGTAAACAATACACATACTATATATCCCTTATACACATGTGATAAATATAGGGTAAAAACATATAATATAGTAAAAGGAATTGATATACAGTAAAATAAATGGTATCTACTAAAATAGGCACAGGAGAAACAATACTATTTAAAAATGTTCAGATAACACTTAAAAAAGTAAAAGCAAAGGTTCAAAAGTGATATGTCATCAGGTGCTTATCTTAATAGTTCACTGAGGGGGAAGCAATCGGGAAGCCGACTGCCTAAATAACGGCAGCCGGCTTCCCGACTGTCATATCCCGGCAAGGGTGAAATGCCGGGCGTCTAGATGTAGACGCCTGCATTTCCCCGACGCCGGCAGACCGGCGCCCGGCACCCGATCGTAGTGATGCCGGGCGCCGCGAGCGGACAGCCGCGGAGGGGAGGGTTAGGTTTAGGGCTCCCGGGGGGGACTTAGGGTTAGGCACCCCCCCGGGAGGGTTAGGGTTAGGCCGGCGGTATTTCATACCCATTCCCACACAGGCAAGAGGCAGTGTAACCTGTGTCAGATGCCTTTTTGGTAGTATGATAGAAGCTATGTTTGGTGACTGCCTTGCCTTTAAAAGCCATTAGTTGGCAGGTGATCTTTAAACCAGTTAACATTTTTTCAGTTTAAACTCTGTGACAGCAGCTACCAGGTTTCCATAAGTATGACAGATAGTGTAGGACCTGCCGAGAAGTGGGGTCCCGTGATGTGGGCTGCAGGCTTAAATGCATTGATCAATCCATGAAACAAAACCCCATTATTTATTTATATATTATTGTGAGTGATTGAACAATGGTAAGTGCTGAGTTTTCTGTTTTTATTTATTTAAGCAATGTGGTCACAGGCCACTTGCACCCCATGCCTGGGAATGGCAAGAGCAGGTCTGCACCCCAAATCTGGGAGTGGCGAGTGCAGTGGATTTCTGGCACTCGATGTAACACATCAGAGACACAGCAATCAGTACTTCAATATTTGAAATACTGATTGCTGTGTCTCTGATGTGTTATATCGAGTGCCGCCTATTGCCATTTATTTATTGGAACCACCATTTGGGGATGCCCAGTCAGCAAATTCACTCCAACATAAATCCAAAAACGAGGATGGCACTCTTGGGTTTTAAATAATCAGAATGGATTCCTCCTTATAACCAACATTTCAGAAATGTAATATTTATTTTATCAAGGATACAATAAACATTAACGTGCTTACCTTATATTGAATTACACCCATGTGAGAAGAATGCCAACAGCATTCCCGGCACTTCTGGGGATGTGCGTGGTGACATCAAACGTCAAATGTGATGCGATGTACTTACTATACACTCCCCTTTAGTTGCTACGGAGACAAGTAAACAAAAACAAAGTGCAATACCATCACCAAATTATCACAATATCTGATATGCAGGGAACTTCAATAAAAATACAATTTACAACATGATATAATAGTCTGCAAAAATGCGTCTTGAGTCTGTATTTTTTTTTCAAATAATGATAAAAACAGCTAAAATCACACAATTTGGACCTATTTTTGTTCCTACAGTATTATTAACCTCAATAACATTAATTCTCACTCATTTCAATTCTGAGTCAATTTTGATCACCTAACAGCTCACAATATTGTTTTCGTCCAGTTTAGGCCAAAAGGTTGCACCAAGCTAGCTGCCTGACTAAGCTCAGAGACAGCATTGTACTGCACAAACATGTGGCAGTTCAACTTCCTACATGGCATATCTAGGAAACAGAGGGCACTGCAGTGGCAGACCGGATGGTTGTTTAATAAACCATAAAAATGTTTGTCATCTACGCAAAAATGCCCCAAACAGCGCATAATGCAAAGAAAAGAGGTACAAGATGAAATTGTATTTGCCTCCCCATTCTTATGTTGTATATATTAAACAGGACAGGCATCGTTTAACAAACCAATCACTTCAGCGACAGGGACTGCCACTTGTGCCTGATGTGATTGGTTTGTTTAGGCGCCGACACAAAACAATCTACCAATGGGCAGCTGACAATGCTGGCAATGATCTCTATGTACTGTACAAACTGGTTCTACAGAGGCTAAATGTCATCACCATTATCATCGTCACCCTCATCACTATGTACATCATCTTCACACATTATTAATTTGTCCCAGCTGGATCCACCATTACAGGTGTCTCTGGACTTTGACGTAATTATCGGTAAAGCATCATCTTTTACACATTTTGAGTAAGTAGCCTCCTCTGTCACACTGGAGGGTGGGCAGGTTATGTAAATCAGAGACAGTTTGTGCAAGGGCCTCCAAATTGCCTTCTTTTCCTGCAAGTAGTCAAACGGACTGTCTGACATACCTATTTGGATGCTGTCATTAAAATAATCCTCCATCATTCTTTGTATAGTGACAGTATCAGATGGAGTCGTGGTAGAAGTGTCACTAATTTTCGGCAATACTTTTAGACCCGACTATAATGTCCTATATTCCACTTGTGTATTATATAAATAGTTTGTAATAATAAAAATTAATGAAAAACTTGTATGTAAAATAATCAATCCAAAAAGCTCATCTGCATCTGTAGTGTGAAACAGTGCTGTACTCATTCCTCACTCCTCTGGTTCCAGAACCAGATGTCAGGGCCGCAACTAGGGGGGGGGGGGGGGGGGGCTAGAGGTGCACGTGCAATCCAAAATTCAAAGAGGGGAGTAACACCAACTGCCAGTGAGTCCCAGCCAGTGATGTTTGGCAGTGTGTGAAATGACAGTTGGTGTGGCTCCCCTATTTGAATTTTGGACTGCACTGCAGCCCCGCCTCTTACCAGGGAAGTCCAGGACCAGAGCATTGTGTCCCTCCTGGAGAGGGTCATGTTGGGAGATATGGGCAAGGAGCATAAACCCCATGGCAACGAGCAGGAAACCCCCTGGCAATGAGCATGAAACCCCCTGGCAACGAGCATGTAACCCCTGGCAACAAACATAAACCCCTTAGCAATGAGTATGAAACCCCCTGACAACGAGCATGAAACCCCCTGGCAACGAGCATAAACCCCATGGCAACGAGTATGAAACCCCCTGGCAATGAGCATGAAGCCCCCTGACAATGAGCATGAAGCCCCCTGGCAATGAGCATGAAACCCCCTGGCAATGAGCATGAAACTCCGGACAACGAGCATGGGACCCCTGGTAATGAGCATAAAACCCCGGACAATGAGCAGGTAACTTTAAAGTAATTAGAAGCGTTACTGTGGGGCATAAAATGGTGTCAGGCAAATATGTAAGTGGCACTTTGGTAATAGGCATTACAGTGTGCTGCATAATGTGTATTGGGCATTATAGTGTGTGGAATAATGTAAGTATACCAGGGACATCTGACTAGTGCACTGCCGTATGGAGGAGCAAGGACAAAATCCAGGTACGGGAAGGGAGGGGGCACAAAATTACTGTCTTGCCCTGGGTGACAGATATCATAGTTTCTAGAGATTAGGGGGCCCATGTGTAGTCTCCGTCACGGGCCCCCTCCTCTAAGTCCAGCGGCTGCGTGGCCAGCACAGCATTTATAGGCTCTGGGCACTAGAGTGTGCCCAGAGTCTATAGCGCATGCACAGGTCACCGGGAAAATGGCCACGGCAGCCATTTTCCAGATGTTTTTACAGCACAGACACTGGTGCCGATGTGGGACTCTAGAGAGGTAAATATACTATTGGTGCAGTGTGTGCAGTGCAGGCCCCCCTGGACCCAGGGGCCCATGTACACCTCACACCCTGCACCCATTATAAATATGCCCCTGACCACAGTCTAAAATATTCCATACAAAGTAGAAAGTCACAAATGCAGTCTCCTATGTGGGAAAAACATGATAATATCAAGAGAAAGTAGTGGAGAAAACAAATCATCCAAAAATACTGTAAGACAGGCATTAGAAACACAACATAAGAAAAACACAGACATATTCAAGCTTTCCACAGAATCATTCACATCCACTCAGACACAATTACTAAGGGCATCAATTGTACCTTTTGCAGTAACCAAAACGTTTCAATTATTCATTGATTTAAACAAATGAATTAGAGCTCTCACTGAGACATTTAAAAAAAAATCCCTGTCAAAAAGGGCATATGTATAAACCAATACACCATAACCTCAAGTAAATCAATTTAATTATCATAAAAACTGCACAAAGAAAAATAGCCACACGGGATGTAGTTACCATCTCAGCGGTCGAGATGCTGGCGCTCAGAATACTGGTGCCGGAATCCTGGCAGCAGAGGGAATCCTGGGGCCTGAATCCCAACCACCGGCATCCCGAGGGGAGGCTTAGGGTTAGGCTGCATGGGGGGAGGGTTAGGCTGTGGGAAAGGTGGGCTAGGGTTAGGACGCTTACCTAAATGGGTTGGTGTTCTGACCACCGGCATCCCAACCGCCGGATTCCCGTACCCAACCCCTCTCTACTTGTCTGCTCTATTTGCATGGTAATTGTATTGTACATTGAGTAGCAATTTGGAAACAATATATTTTATCCACTATCTTTTGTGTGTCTTCCATTTGTAATAATCCTAGTCAATGACTGGCTGGATATTTATACCTTGGGGGTATGAATGCAATGTGGCCCTGTATGTTCTATAGCTGCACAGCAACAAAAAAATAGATGTGGTTTGTCTAATGTGGGTGTGGTTTAAATGGCCAATGCAATATAAAAAATAAAAAAATATTACAGAGTAGAAAAAACATACATTTATTTATTTAATTATATAAAAATAATATACTAGGTATACAGTGATGACTTGAGAAAAAGACAATCACCTGACCGCAGTGCAGCCCTCCCCCTCCCCACACACACACTTTTAATGCGGATGTGATAAATATTTTTCCAGTAAATTTGTAAAGTTAATATTTTCACGTGGATCTACTTAAATCCTTTTGCCAAAAGATGGGCTCCAACAAGAGCCTGTCTTGGCAAAGACCTGGAAGCAGTGTGAAAGCGTAATGCTATCATAGTTCTTCCTGTTTCAGATCCCCAATGCACACTGCTCATGCACAGTAATCAGCCGGCACATGCGTTACCGGAGGAATGATGGAGAGTATTGTGAGTTAGTAACCCATAGGTTAATATTAGCCCCCCCGATCCGAGGCAGATCCGAGTCTGGCTCATCTTTTCCCGCCTGACTCGGATCTGAAATAGAGGCAAAACGTCATCCGAGTCTCGCGGGTTTTGGATCCTATATAAGTTACCCGCGTCGGCGCCATTTTCTCACTCGGCTGTGGACAGTGAAGAGGGAGGGTGGGAGTTAGGGCTGGCTGGGCTGTGTAGTGTAGTGTAGTGCAGAATAGTGTTGTGCTGTTGTCCACTACTTCAAAGTCCATAGGGGCTGGCTGTGTTGTGCTGTGCTGCTGTTGTTAATTGGGGCTGTGTCCACTACTTCAAAGTCCATAGGGGCTGGCTGGACTGTGTTGTGCAGTCAGTTCTCCATAGGGGCTGTGTCCACTCCAAAGTCCTGTGCAGTGTCCCAGTCCTAAAGGGGTGCTGTAGTGTTGTCCAGGGGTGCTCTGTCCATCAGGGGTGCTCCCCCCAAGTGCTAAAAAAATAATATCTTTTGTGTGTTTGTGAATTGTGTGCGCAGTAGCCGCACGTGCATCAACAAAGTAGTGCCAAGCGTGCGCCTGTGTCATAAGTAAAGGGCCGGCTGGCTTGACCGTTAAAGGGTGCTGTAACCCCCAAAGTACACTCCAAACCAAAAAAATATATATTTTCTGTGTTTGTGAATTGTGTGCGCAGTAGTCGCACGTGCATCAACAAAGTAGTGCCAAGCGTGCGCCTGTGTCATAAGTAAAGGGCCGGCTGGCTTGACCGTTAAAGGGTGCTGTAACCCCCAAAGTACACTCCAGTCCAAACCAAAAAAAATTTATTTTCTGTGTTTGTGAATTGTGTGCGCAGTAGCCGCACGTGCATCAACAAAGTAGTGCCAAGCGTGCGCCTGTGTCATAAGTAAAGGGCCAGCTGGCTTGACCGTTAAAGGGTGCTGTAACCCCCAAAGTACACTCAAGTCCAAACCAAAAAAAAAAATATTTTCTGTGTTTGTGAATTGTGTGCGCAGTAGCCGCACGTGCATCAACAAAGTAGTGCCAAGCGTGCGCCTGTGTCATAAGTAAAGGGTCGGCTGGTTTGACCGTTAAAGGGTGCTGTAACCCCCAAAGTACACTCCAAACCAAAAAAAAAATATTTTCTGTGTTTGTGAATTGTGTGCGCAGTAGCCACACGTGCATCAACAAAGTAGCGCCAAGTGTGCGCCTGTGTCATAAGTAAAGGGCCGGCTGGTTTGACCGTTAAAGGGTGCTGTAACTCCCAAAGTACACTCCAAACCAAAAAAAAAATATTTTCTGTGTTTGTGAATTGTGTGCGCAGTAGCCGCACGTGCATCAACAAAGTAGTGCCAAGCGTGCGCCTGTGTCATAAGTAAAGGGCCGGCTGGCTTGACTGTTAAAGGGTGCTGTAACCCCCAAAGTACACTCCTGTCCAAACCAAAAAAAAAATTATTCTCTGTGTTTGTGAATTGTGTGCACTGTGGCTGCACGTGCATCAACAAAGGAGCAGCGCCAAGCGTGCGCCTGTGTCCCATAAGTAAAGAGCCGGCTGGCTCATTTCTTAAAGGGTGGTGTAACCCACAAAGTGCAGTACTCTCCAGCAAAAATAAAAAAATATTTTCTGTGTTTGTGTGCGCTTTAGCCGCACGTATATATCAATATAACATAAATGGAGGACCAAACTTTCTCCGATAAAAATAAAATAGGGAAAGATCAAGAACCACTTCCTCCTAGTGCTGTTGCTGCTGCTGGGAGTTGTTCATCATCCCAGAGTGGAAGTAGGAACGTCACTACTTTTACTAAACAATTGACCCTCCAACAGTCCCTAGCGATGAGGATGAAGTACGACAGCAGTCATCCTGAAGCAAAACGTATAACTGAGGCCTTGACTGCTATGTTGGTGTTAGACGTGCGTCCGGTATCCGCCATTAGTGCAGTGGGATTTAGATAATTGATGGAGGTAGTGTGTCCCCAGTTCCAAATCCCGTCTAGATTCCACCTGCATCCTCAAAGCAGCAGCGACAAGCGTGCGTCTGTCTGTTAAAGGGTGGTGACACCCTCAAAGTGTGCTCCACAAACAATAAAAATATTCTTCTTTTTTCTGTCTTTGTGAATTGTGTGGGCTGTAGCTGCACTTGCATCCTCAAAGCAGCAGCGACAAGCGTGCGTCTGTCTTTTAAAGGGTGGAGACACCCTCAAAGTGTGCTCCACAAACAATAAAAATATTCTTCTTCTTTTTTCTGTCTTTGTGAATTGTGTTGGCTGTAGCCACACTTGCATCCTCAAAGCAGCAGCGACAAGCGTGCATCTGTCTGTTAAAGGGTGGTGTAACCCTCAAAGTGCGCTCCACAAACAATAAAAATATTCTTCTTTTTTTTTCTGTCTTTGTGAATTGTGTGGGCTGTAGCCGCACTTGCATCCTCAAAGCAGCAGCGACAAGCGTGCATCTGTCTGTTAAAGGATTACATCGGTGACAGCATCCAAGTAGGCATGTCAGACAGTCCGTACCTGTACTGGCAGGAAAAAGAAGCAATTTGGAGGTCCCTGTACAAACTGGCTCTATTTTACCTGAGTTGCCCCCCCTCCAGTGTGTACTCCGAAAGAGTGTTTAGTGCAGCCGGGAACCTTGTCAGCGAAAGGCGTAGGAGGTTGCTTCCACAAAATGTGGAGAAGATGATGTTCATAAAATTAATTATCAACTCTTCCAGGGAGACCAGCCTCCAGAACGTACAGAGGGACCTGTGGTTGTGGATTCCAGCGGGGACGAATTAATACTCTGTGAGGATGAGGATGTACACAACACTGAAGAGGGTGAGGAATCGGTGGATGAGGAGGATGAGGACGACATCTTGCCTCCGTAGAGCCAGTTTGTGCAGGGACAGATTAATTGCCAGCTTGTTTTGTGGGGGCCCAAATGAACCAATCATTTCAGCCACAGTCGTGTGGCAGACCCTGGCGCTGAAATGTTTGGTTTGTTAAAGTGTGCATGTCCTGTTTATACAACATAAGGGTGGGTGGGAGGGCCCAAGGACAATTCCATCTTGCACCTCTTTTTTTTCTTTGCATTATGTATAGTTTGGGGCCTAGTTTTTCAAACTGCCATCCTGTCTGCCACTGCAGTGTCACTCCTAGATGGACCACGTGTTTGTGCCGCCCACTCGTATCTCTTAGCATAGTCATCCAGCTACCTCGGTGCAACCTTTTGGACATAAAACACTATTGTGAGGTGTGAGGTGTTCAGAATAGACTGGAAATGAGTGGAAATTAAGGTTATTGAGGTTAATAATAGCATAGGAGCAGAAAAACCCACAAATTCTGTGATTTTAGCTGTTTTTATGCTTTTTTTCAAAAAAATACAGATCCAAAACACAAAACCCAGAACCCAAAACACGGAAGGGTGGTTTTGGCAAAACCAATCCAGATCCAAAACACGAAGAAAGATCCAGATCCAAAACCAAAACACAAAACAAGAAAAGTGGCCGGTGCACACCCCTAGTTAATATACGGTAATGCCATTTGAAAATTATGTTATCCTATCGGGCCTATTGGCCTATGCTCCGGAATTCTTTGCTTTGTAGACCTTGGTAAATCTGACAGCTTCATAGTCCCCATTGAAACCTTTGGGGGTTGGGACTGTAGCAGATATTGGAGATCTCTGCTGCAATTCCTGCATAGTACATATGGGGCATATTTAACATTTGTGTGTATTGGGAATATTTTGCAAAATATTATTTGATAAGTAGACCCCTAAAAGTCATACAGCAGTTCAGACAACCTCCCTCCTTGAAAAGCAAACCCCAGATCCATTTAAATTTCAAAGAAACCCCTTTCCCTATTAAAATATCACACCCCTCCTTCATTTCCATCAAAATTAAGACCCCAAATCGATTGAAAACCAAATCCCAGATCAGACCTTCCTTTCCTCATAAACAATCAGAACCCAGAGCAGAACCCAACTTTTCCACATTAAAATAAGTCCTACCAATTCAATTACTCACCTCTCCTGCTGTCCCTTATTGGGAGGATGTGCTGGTCCATATAGTGTCATTTGGAGGTTTCTGGGGTACCTCCTAGGTGAGTCAGCTCTCGGCTTATACATTTATATGTGTGCTGTTATTATGCAGTACATTAATATGTAATTATATGACCCAGAGTGGGTGCTACTATTAGGTAGCATTTATTATTTTGGGGTGAGCGTTTGGGCGTGGGGCCCCCGGAGTTGCTCTGGCTGGGCCTTTTTCAGGGCATCACCACTTAATTCACATAGATACTTTTTCATCACTTTTCTCTTTGTTTGTTTATTATTTATGTAATTTTAATTCTTTCTTATCATATTAACACTTAGTAAAGTATAGATGTGTAAAGATAATCAATATCACCTTTTTTCCCTTTTTCATGTGATGTCCTGGGGATGGTCCTTGGCTGAACTCTTTTGGGGTGCCCTGCGCCTTAGACGTGAAACCCTGAATGTTAGAGACACCAGTATAGAGGAGCCTTAATGCTTGCCCGGCGCTTAATCATATTTGCAAATGTATGCAACCAGTAGCTCTGATTTTCTATTATCGTGTAGGGTTCAAGTATTTTTTGCTGATATTGTTGCAGTGAGCTGGAGGGAAAGCTTTTTCCTTTTGTGGTCCCTTATTGTCTCTCAGCAGATCAGTGCTTGCAGCTTCCTGCGCAATGAGTGGTGGATAGCTCCAGTTATACACCAATTAGTATTTGAAGAACTCGCAGCACTGTTAGCTCTAGCCATCCATCAATCAGCATGTTAGCAGCAGGATATGACAGAAGCCTATTATACCCTGACTGTAACAGCTTGACTGCATGCTGCATGGGCCCATCTGCTGGCCAGGATGTGTCACAACTTGGCATGGGTTTGGACCCGGAGTGGAGTTGGATGCGGAATGGAGGCTAGTTTGCTGGAACTGAAAAGGCAGCCAGTCTTAATGTAGTATGACTCATGAGGTGACTGGGTTCATGGAGGGCAGTTCAGCTGAAGGGACGCGGACTTTACTCAGCGATCGGGGTCGGCCAGTCCGCAGCTGGTAGTGGGTACAGGCAGACCCGCCAAGAGCCGCGGCGGGCCCGGGTAATGGGGCGTGGCCACACCTCCTATCCGAAAGAAAAACAAAAAGCTTTGCAGCGCCGTTCAAAGCCAGGGGGATTGAGATCAGTGTGATCGCTCCCCCCACAGGCATAGGAGACAGCTGTGGCTGCAGTCTGCCACTACAGCTCAGCACACACTGTGTGCTGGGCTGCTGTGAGGGAGGGGGGGGGCGGCGCCAGACCCGGGCCCCGCCGGGCCCCTCAGGAAGCCCGGGTAATCTGTACCTGCCCCCCCCTCTCGGCACCCCTGGGTACAGGTGGCAAGCTGGTACTCAGGGCTGGAGTGGTACAGAGCTATGAGGTGGTTACACTGAGACACTCTGGAACTGCAGCACGTATGGAGCAAGAAAGCACAGGAACTAGCTCACAGCATACGCTGTGAAAGACAATGCACTGGCAACTAGAGGACCTCTTGACAGCCCTTTAGTACCCTCAGGTAGTGCAGGATTGGTTGCTATTGGCTCCAACCAGACACCTGACCAGAATCCAAGATGGCCATGCCCAGCAGTCTCCAGCACAGAAGTTCTGTCAGTCACACCTGCTCACACCTCTCTCCAGATGGACCCCCTCAGTCTGTGGAGACCCCCTGTGCCCAGCGCTGCTCTCCAGGACCCAGCTCCACCACCGGAGGGACCACGCCAGAGCACCCGGCAAGGTAAGAGCTGCGACCCTGGCAGCCTGACAGCCCAGATCATGACAGTACCCCTCCCTTTATGAGTGGCCTCTGGACACTTCTTGGGTTTCTCAGGATTCTTCATATGAAACTGATGCACCAAATGAGGGGCATGGACATCCTCTGCCTTTACCCAGCATCGTTCTTCAGGCCCATAACCTCTCCAATCCAACAGGTACTGAAGTTGACCATAACGAAAATGAGAGTCCAAGATCTGTTTAACTTCAAATTTAACGCCTCTCTCAGTAAGGACTTTAGGGGAGCATGGTAGAACTCTCCGGAAGCGATTTATGACAAGAGGTTTAACAGGGATATATGGAAAGAGTTCGGTACTTTGAGGTAGGGTGGAAGCTTCAGTTTGTAGGCCACCGGGTTGATAACTTGAGTGACAGGAAATGGACTGATGAAGCGAGGGGCAAACTTCATGGACGGCACCTTGAGGTGAAGATTACGCGTAGAAAGCCAGACGAGATCGCCCTCCTTTAGATTGGGCACCGCTCTTCTCTTAATATCAGCTCCAAGTTTGTAACGGTCTGAAGTTTTCCGTAGAGCAGAGTAAACTTGAGACCATATTTGCAAAAAGTTCTGTAGGGTAGAGGTCACTGCTGGTACATCAAAAACTGGTAGTTCCTTGAATTCTGGTACTCTGGGATGCAGGCCAAAAATTGTGAAGAATGGAGTCTGACCTGTAGATGAATGGTACGAGCCATTGTGAGCAAACTCTGCCCAGGGTAGAGTGTCCGCCCAGTTGTCTTGGGATGAGGACATGTGGATCCATAAGAAAGTCTCCAGGTCCTGATTGACCCTCTCTGTGGATCCATTGGATTGGGGGTGATAGGCCATGGAGAATTTTAATGTAACTTGAAAGACGGAACAGAGGGCCCTCCAGAATTTTGCTACAAACTGTTCCCCGCGATCGGAGACAATCTCAGTCGGAAGTCCATGTAAACAGAAGATGTTGATGACAAATAATTGAGCCAGCTCTGGAGTGGAAGGCAGTTTCTTCAGAGGAATATAGTGTACCATCTTCAAGAACCGATCCACCACTACCCAGATGGTGGTGAACCCGTTGGAGATAGGTAAATCGGTTACAAAGTCCATGGATAAGTGTGTCCAGGGGTGGAGCAGTACAGAGAGGGGCTATAGGGTACCGGCTGGAGCCTGCCTGGATATTTTATGTTGAGCACACTGTGGGCATATGGAAACATACTCCGTTATTTCAGATCTCATGGCGGGCTACCAATACGACCGTTGTAGGAATTCCAGGGTCTTACGGATGCCTGTATGTCCGAAAAAGCGAGAAGTATGAGCCCAATTCAATAACTGTTTGCGTAGGCCCGGGGTCACAAAGGTTATCCCAGGAGGAGGTTGAATGCGGGTAGTGGCAAATTCTCTAGATTCTAAAACTGGAGTGTCTTTGTTATGTTCAATAGATGTTTCAGAGGAGAAAGAACGGGAGAGAGCATCTGCTTTTTGGTTGCGTGAACCAGGATGATATGTCCAAGATGAAATTGAAGCGAGAAAAGAAAATTGCCCAACAAGCCAAATGAGGACTAAGGCACTGGATATTTTTTAAATACAGGAGGTTTCGATGATCTGTATAGACAGTGATAGGAAACATAGCCCCTTCGAGGAGGTGTCGCCATTCCTCAAAGGCCAATTTAATTGCCAACAACTCTTGCTCACCAATGGGGTAATTTCTCTCGGCCAGAAGAATCCACAGGGATGGAATTTATTATCCTCGAATTTCTGAGAGAGTACTGCACCCACAGCTTCGGAGGAAGCGTCTACTTCTAGAAAGAACGAGCTGGTAACGTCCAGTTGCCTCAGCACTGGAGCAGAAATGAATGCTTGTTTCAGGATTTGAAAGGCAGTTTCAGCTTCAGGAGGCCATTGAGATGGGTTCACCCCTTTGCGAGTTAATGAGGAAATGGGTGCTGTGAGGGTGGAAAATCCCTTTGATGAATTTTCGTAGTTTGCGAACCCTAGGAACCTTTGTACAGCCTTCAGCGAATTGGGACAAGACCAGTCCAAAATAGCCTGCACCTTCTTGGGGTCCATCTCAAGGCCAGAGCATGAGAGAATGTAGCCAAGGAATGGAACTGTCTGTACCTCAAACAAGCATTTCTCTGCTTTACAGTACAGATGATTCTTACGCAGACGAGTCAGGACCTCTGTGACTTGAGCCCGGTGCTTGTCAATACTGGAGGAGAATATCAGAATGTCGTCTAAATACACTACCACTGAGACATACAGCAAGTCCCGGAAAATCTCATTCACAAAGTTCTGGAAAACAGCAGGAGCATTGTAGAGACCGAAGGGCATTCCAAATACTTAAAATGACCATCTCGGGTATTGAATGCGGTTTTCCATTAGTCTCTGGCCCGGATCCTGATGAGGTTATAGGCCCCTCTTAGGTCTAATTTGGTGAATATCGTGGCACCCTTTACACGATCGAACAATTCCGAAATGAGAGGTATCGGATAATGATTTTTGATAGTTATATAATTTAAACCCCGGTAATCGATGCAGGGACGTAGAACTCCATTTTTTTTGGATATGAAGAAGAACCCTGCACTGGATGGCGAAGAGGATGGTCGGATGAATCCTTTTTGAAGATTCTCCTGAATGTATGCTGACATGGCTTCAGTCTCGGGTAAGGACAGCGGGTATGTATGACCACGTGGAGGATCTTTGCCGGGCACCAAGTCGATAGGACAGTCCCACTCCCGATGCGGAGGTAGAGTATCGGCACCTGCTTTGCAAAAAACATCACTAAAAGAGAGGTACTGAGGGGGTATTTACGTAGTTGTGGCAACACAGACTTTATTGACAGGTTTAATTTGAGGGAGGCAGGATACATGACAAGCACCTCTCCAGGAAAGAATTTGCATGGTACCCCAGTCTACGTTGGGAGTATGCTTGCACAGCCAGGGATAACCGAGCATGACTCCGTGAGAGGCTTTGGGTATAACTAGAAACTAGATTGTCTCCATGTGAAGGGCACCCACACGGACTTGCACAGGTTGAGTACGAAGGGATACGGTCACATTGGTAATTTGTGTACCATCCACGGCAGACAGGGTGAGTGTATGTTCGAGGGGAAAGACCGGGACTTGAAGTCTCTGGATGAGCTCAGCGGTGATGAAATTCTTGGCAGCCCCTGAATCAAGGAGAGAGAGAACAATTTTAGGACTGTGCATTAACTCCAGAGTAGTGGATAAGGTAGACTCAGCTTTAGGTGGAGACGAAGACATAGCTCCCAACCTGGTGTCTCCAGAACTGGTTAGGAGCGACAGTTTCCTGGACGGGTAGGACAGGCAGCGACCAGATGGCCGGTCTCTCCTCAATACATGCACAGGTTTTCTAGTTGACGCCGCTGTCGCTCTTCAGCCTAAAGACGAGCCCAGTTAATCTGCATTGGTTGATCGCCTACTGGCTCGGGCGGAAGGGTGACTGGAGTATTGGTTGGCTGAAACGATCTCCTCTGTTCTTTTCACTCTGACACTTCCGATAGTGTAAGTCCACCTTATTGCAGAGAGAGCTGAGATCATTTAGGGTAACAGGAAGGTCCCATGTGGTGAGGTAGTCTTTTATATGATCCGATAGCCCGCTCCAGAAGGTGGATATTAGAGCCTCCTTGTTCCATTTCAGCTAAGATGCCAGTGTCTGGAACTGGATGATGTATTGGCTAACTGGGCGATTCTCTTGACGGAGGCACAAGATCTCGGCTGCTGCTGACATAGTTCTTCCTGGTTCATCAAAAATCCTTCGAAAGGCTGAAAGGAACTCAGAATAATTATCCAACAGAGGATCGGACCTCTCCCAGAGGGGTGAAACCAAGTCTAGAGCCGAGCTGGACAACAGGGACACAATATAGGCCACCTTGGATTTTGGCGATGGGAAGTTCATAGGCTGTAATGTGAAATGAACATCGCATTGGTTCAGGAACCCACAGCATAACTTAGGACTCCCATCAAATTTATTAGGTGTCGGGAGGTGCAGATGGGATGGTGCGGGAATGGCGGGAGCCGCAGGATGGTTCGTGGCGACAGGCATATTAACTGTAACCAGGGAGGCCTGCAAGGTGTCCTGACAAACCAACATCTCCTGTAAGAATTAAGCCATTTGCCGCTGCGAAGCTTCTAGTCCCTCCAAATGGATGGCAATGCTTTGGAGCAGGTCAGCACTCAACTCCTGTCCACTAGCCAAATCCATTTGGCCACTGCAAACTGTCACGGCTTGGCATGGGCTTGGACCCGGAGTGGAGTCGGATGCGGAATGGAACTGAAAGGCAGCCGGTCTTAATGGAGTATGACTCATGAGGTGACTAGTTGCACGGAGGGCAGTTCAGCTGAAGGGACGCGGACTGTACTCAGCGACCGGGGTCAGCCATCCGCAGCTGGTAGCAGATACAGGTGGCAAGCTGGTACGCAGGGCTGGAGTGGTACAGAGCTATGAGGTGGTTACACTGAGACACTCTGGAACTGCAGCACGTACGGAGCAAGGAAGCACAGGAACTAGCTCACAGCATATGCTGTGAAAGACGTTGCACTGCCAACTAGAGGACCTCTTGATAGCCCTTTAGTACCCTCAGGTAGTGCAGGATTGGTTGCTAGCATTCCCTGGACAGCTGTGACCTGATTGGCTCCAACCAGACACCTGACCAGAATCCAAGATGGCCGCACTCAGCAATCTCCAGCACAGAAGTGCTGTCAGTCACACCTGCTCACACCTCTCTCCAGATGGGCCCCCTCAGTCTGTGGAGACCCCCTGTGCCCAGCGCCGCTGTCCAGGACCCAGCTCCACCGCTGGAGGGACCGTGCCAGAGTGCCCGGGAAGGTAAGAGCCGCGACCCTGGCAGCCTGACAGCCCGGATCGTGACAGGATGCATGCAAAGAATGATTCCTCTGCCAGTTTCCTGGTCATCAGACACATACATGCAGAGTGTGGCTGCAGACAGCCCATATTGTATCAGCCTGGGGGGTAAGTGGAACATTATTCCGTCCCATCCAAACTGTTTAATTGTAACCACATTTCTACCAAGATTACAGTATGGCTCACCAGGCTTTCACACTTTCTCTAGAGTTGAGAGTATCCACAACAATCCTAACTAACCTGAGAGCCTGAGATCTTTCATCGACTGTAGCTTCAGCAGTTTCCCAATCACATATAGGGCAGGTCTCTGGACCAACATAAGCTGATTAGCAGGGGCATAACATGGGTGGAGCATGTGCTTCAAGTGCCAATGGCTAGTGGGAACACCTGCAGAAACCATCTATGATCTGCATTTTATTAATTTATATTAAAAAAATGCCACGATGAAGAAGGGCAACTGCGCACATAATGGAGGTCTTGTGGTGCCTTTTTATTATAGTAAGAGACCTTAAAATAGCAGACGTGATTATATAACATTTATATTTGCCAACATTTACAAAGCCTTCTCTGGGAGGGCATGGTGCTAGGCTAACAAGATGCAATTCAATGTTAATCTCATCATCTAACACCAGGACCGCATATATTCATGAGTCTTACTGATGTTTCTGGGAGAGTTGGCAAGTGTGGCATATTTACTGTACAGATATGCCCAGCTGCATCGTTGTCCATAGCGCAGCAGCTCACGCCATGCGTGGCGCAAGACGGACTCCCGCGATCAGAGACGTGCATTAGCATCTCCATAGGTTTGAATGGAGACACACTCCCGTGACCGGGGATGCGCCATAGCATACCGTGGCACATAGCGCGATGCCTGCACACGTTTGTGGTGCAATCAGCCGCAATGATTTTGGGTGCATCTGTATATACAAACATACTCTTCAAATTTCTCCTATTGCCCTATATCTCTTCCATGCATCCCTTCATATTTTTTCCATGGCCATCTTCATATTTCGCCCATGGCTCCCTCATATTTCTCCAATGGCTCCCTCATAGATCCCTTCTTATTTCTCTCACAGACCATCAATATCGCTCTCATTACCCGCTCAATATTTCTATAATTTGTAAAGGAAAAAAAGTTTGGCACTGGTGTCAGAGACTGGAAACTACTTAAACTAAAATACATTTTATTTATTCATCAAAATTCTAAAAAAATATATATACACAGAAAAATATCTACATATAAACAAGATATAATAGTACTAATAATAAAAAATTAAGTTATGAAAATAGTAAACTCCTGGGAGTAGTTATCAATTAAAACAGCTGATCAATTTTCAATAAATACATAAAAGAATACTGTATCAGAAACAGAAGATACCTTAATGCAACATAGTATAAAAATAAGATAGCAATCTCAAAAATTATCTGCACTAGAGACAATGTAACTATGTAATTAGTCCCAGGAGACTGGAGTGCTGTGTCTTCCACAAATAAATAAATATATAAAACAATGCAGAGTTCAGTAGTGAAGGTTTGTTGGAAATTGCTACTTTAGCACGCTATTGGTTCACTCTACCAGATATTGACAACTTTGTGCTCCACAGTCTATTTAGCCACGATCTGTATTTGAACAAAGGCAAGCTCAGTATTGAAGTTTGTGTTTTTTCTTAGTTGGTAAGAGTATGATAAACATAGATCTATTAGGTAACTGTTTCATTAATATGGAGATGACGGTCGGCAGCCGTAGTAATCTGAGAACCTGCAGGGTTTTAGGGGCAATTTAATAATGCTTGGAGAGAGATAACATTGTGAGAGATAAAGCACCAACCAATCAGCTCCTCACTTTACAGGCTGTGGCCCGTATTCAATTAGAAGCAAAAAGTCGGAAAAGTTTCGCCTGTCCGACTTTCTGCCTCCTTCACCTGTTTCAGAGGTGAAAACTTTCCGTGCACGTCCTCACTTTTCTCCCTATTTAATTCCTAAATACGCGAAAACGGAAAGTGGCGAATGCGGAACAGGCGGAAAGTACTATCAGAAGTGAGGAAATCAGTCTGTACCCCAAAAAAGATGCATTAACAAAGGGAATCAATGTAAATGTGTACTAATAGCCCTAATAAAAGTGTTTGGGGTACTAAAGCAGTTTAAATTGCTTCTTATTAGCGTCTTTGCAAAAGTGGTGAAGAATGACATAAAGCAGTATTTTTTGGTGAAAATAATAAGTAGTCCAGTCAAATTTGGGGAACATGAAAATGGGCGCTAGCATAGTTTAAGGTCTCTAAAGTGAACTTTTAAAAAATGGAAAAAATGCACCTGCTACATGCACCTGCAATCCCAAAAGCACCTGACCCATCCTTGCAGTCCTCCAAGAAGTCTATTTTGCTAGTGTTTATGCTTGTCCCTCCACATTTTTCTTTTTTGCCCCAAAACGAAAGTACTTTTTTGGGGTGTTCTGAGATCATTTTTTGTTGTTGTTGATTTGTCCTTTGGGGGGCTGTCCCAAGGGTTCTGAGTCGTTTCCCCACGTTTGTACCCCCAAAAAAAGATTTTGCACTTTTTATCACATAGGAGATACTTTTACACCTATTACAATGCATTGACTTTCCGCTTAGGCGAAATCGTCCTGGAATTGGATATGGAGATACTATGAAAAAAGGCGAAAAG
Organism: Taudactylus pleione; assembly: GCA_031769625.1. Taxonomy (NCBI): domain Eukaryota; kingdom Metazoa; phylum Chordata; class Amphibia; order Anura; family Myobatrachidae; genus Taudactylus; species Taudactylus pleione. The sequence goes on along the minus strand of JAUIMM010000018.1, from coordinate 16,454,622 downwards.
TCCAAATTCGCGGAAACTTATCTCCAAACGGCACTTTTCGCCTCTAATTGAATCCGGCCCTGTGTTTGAAAAATGACAGTTAGGAGATGATTGGTTGTTGCTTAATCTCTCACAATTGTATCTCACTCCAAGCTTTAATAAATCTCTCCCTTAATAAGTCTCGTTTAGACAGTCCTTGCGTGTCATCTTTGCGGTCACTGGGAAAACAGCTATGTCTGATCCAGCTATCTCTGCTTGTATAAATGCTGACACACTGGTGAAATAAAAATTATTTTTATCACTGCCAGTGATACAAAAAAGGCTACAAATACACACTCCAGAATGATGCTACACCCTTGTCCTCGATGCTTTTCACTGTCACAGTGGGACAGCTGGGTATAACTACGAATGGTACAGAGGGATCCTTATATCCTGTTATTCCTTCATCAATTAACTTGTGGAGAGGATACACCTGCACTAATTAATAACTGAAGACCGGGTTTCTAGTACAACATTTTAATCTGTCTCACAGTAGAAACACACAAAATAAAAATAATAATAGTAATACTAAAATAGAAAGTAAATGAATAGTGGATTTGTAATGCTATAACGGAGCGGATACATTGTACATGCTGATAAATATAATATAAATATATGAAACATATAGATATATGCTGAGAATTAAAAAGTACCAAACAAAACAAGATTAATAGAAATGCAGGGTAAAGATATAAAGAAATATTGCAAATAATTCATAACAAATTAGTCATTTTATTAACAGACACATGTATAAATGCAATATATAATAATATTAATAAAGTCAAGAGATTGGAAATAAGCACGAATAAACATACAAAATACATGTAAAAAATGTGTAACTGGTGCAAAACAAGTTATAAATAGCGTCTAAGTAAGGCTAAAACTCAAAGTTATATGTATCATTGATCACGTTTGCATATGTGAGTTTTGTTGCGGCGCCACACTGGGATATTAGAATCCTCTCCACCTTGGTGGGGAGCCGCTGGAGTGGCGGTACACAGGACATCAGCCTTGACATTGGGGTTCCACTGATGACTATATCTATAAAGATATTCTACATATCAATTTTTTCCTCACCCTCCAATATAGAGGGGATCAATTAATAATTTAAAACATCTGCTATTGTTTATCAACAATTGGTTTAGGACGTTTTTCCAGTGTATCATGAATTAGTTATTAGAGTTATTTCCAATGTGATGTCATAATGTTTTTATATTGAACTACAGTTCAACTATATGTATAAATAAATTTATATGATTAATAATCCACAGCCTTAATATTTGTGTACAGACTACTGTGCAGACATCTTAACTCTACATGTAATAACTGAATTTGAGCTTGATGCACTGCTGCCAGAGCTTGTTGCCCTGCAGCTGTTTCAGCAAAACTTTTCAAAAGGTCCTCCATATTACACTGCTTTATCCCTTTATGAACAAACTTAGGAGGCTTTATAAATTCTCTTTTGGAAGCCAGATTCCCAACAAAATATATCAGCTGGCTTCTCTTCAAACTGCACCACATTCCCTGGCCATTCACCCATACACAGGAATTAAGCAGTTTTTATATTGTGCACAATTTGCATATACACAGACATAAAATCACTGTGAACAACTGCCATTTTATGGCTGGCCTGTCACACTCATTCACCCAGCTGCTAGTAAGAGACTAAAGCTGGCCACACACTAGACCAACTTACATCCAACCAGCCAACTTGTTGATTGGTTGGAATGAAAATCTTGTAACGGATGGGAGTAACTGATGATCAGCAATTTGCTCCTAAATGCCAGAAAACAGATGAAAATGGTCATCAGACAAGTTTGTTAAATGTTTGATCTAAACAATTTGTTCAAACAATAGTTTTTGTCCATTTTCCTGTGTTTGGGAGCAAATTGCTGATGGTCATTTGCTTTCATACCTTACCAGATTTTCATTCCAACCAATCAACAAGTTGGCTGGTTGGACAGATAATCTTTAGATGTGTGGCCAGCTTTACTCACCAAGCCGCTGCACAGTGAGTAGCGTTCTGCAAAGCATCTCACTGCAACTGTGGGTGGATCCAGTCACTGTATCTGGGCTCTTGCTACATAGCAGTATCCAGCAAGGGTCCCTGTTTGGGTGCCAAATGTGACAAGAATCACATAGACCGGGTAAAATTCATCAGTAGCTTTTAATGCTCACCACAGGTAGGTACACAGGATATGGCAGCTTCGCAGGCAAGATGTCATATAAAGTCTTCCCATACAGCAATATTTCTTCAGTGGACTTGCAGGTCCAGGAACCCTAACACTATTCACCCCCAGGCCTATAAGCTGGGCAACTATTTCGCTGTCAGGCTCAGTTTCCTCAGTGTCTCTGCAGTTCTGAAACCAGCTTCACACAGGTGTCTGTGATCAGCTGCCTTTCCAGGCACTGATTGAGGCAACACCTGAACTGGACATTTACACCATCCTAATGCCTTTGCTCTGCCAAACCTGGAAGATATGGATATTCAACATTCACTTCAAGTGGAATTATGCTGTCCCTGTCACACTATATATAATATATATATATATATATATATATATATATGTATATGTGTATATATATATATATATATATATATCTATACTTTCTAAAGTCCTGACTAATGCCTTCTTTTCAACATAGAAGTGTTTTGGCTTCCCTCATTGCAGATGATAAAACTCTGTAATATTCTGTTCAATAAAGATTGATCACAGAATAGAAACATAGATTTTTTTAACATGTAATGTTTTAACAGTTATACAATATTTCATTTTGGACTAGAAATCGAACAGCAGAATATAGAATCAATAGTAATTTACTGATAACAACAACAGAGGAAGAGGATAGATGACTTGTTGGTAGAAAAGCAATATAGTAAAGCAGTGGGAATAGCAAACCTAATAGTTGGGGCGTATCTGAATCAATAACAGAAGCAGAAGTTGTAGGTTATATTCACATTATAAAGAATATATATGCACTTTTTATATGATCTTCTTGCGTGTTGTGGGACAAGTATGTCTTATAAGATTTATAATATGAGTAAAACTGATATTCATTGGCTAAGTAACTTAGATTAAACCATCTGTTTTAGTACTCTGAACATGAGCTGTGTGTCTCTGGATCTGTATCCACTTTTGCCATACATGTGAGTCTGAATGAAAATACATTTGTTAAGTGATTAGGCCAAATGATGAGATCATGTGTAGCTCTATTAGTGCATGTCAAGGTTGGGATCATTACCTGGACAAATTTACAATCAGCCTGATAAAAATTCAGTTGATTTTTATTTTGTTGGATTTTTTTTAAATATATTTTTTAATATAGAGAGATTGGAATAAACTAGCCAGTCTGATTAACATGCTGTGAAAAGAGGAATTAAGAACAATTAAAGAAACACATAAGAAATGCAAAACTACTCTGGGTAAAATAAAGGGGGAAGGTGAGATATGTGGGGGAGATTGGGTGCTGAGGAAGAAAGTTCAAGGTTAAATTATGATAAAAGCCAAGTATGAAATACAATTGAGATGTATTTTAGGGTACCAAGTAAGGTTGTGAGCTATAGAGAGCGTACTTAAATGTTTGATTCCATGTATGACCCCTGCTCTTCGCCAAAAAGAGACAGACCCCTGTAGGGAACCAACACATCCCACTAATCCTTAGAGGGCTTTCAATACACCATACTGAGATTTCTTGAGGATGAAGGCCCAGGAAAAAACATTGGTTGTGTGTAAGAGACATAAAGAGGGAGTCACTAGAAGAGATCTATTTGTATGTCCTGAGTTGCTTCCAAGCCCGTAAGGTTGGTTTTATTATCATGTGGGCATGTAAGAGGCTTCAGCCCGTGGTTTGTAAACAGATTGGTTTTTAATTGCTTTCTACAGCTTGTATGTGGTATGTCTAAACCAATATAGAACTCAATTCAATATGCTCGCATTGTGATTACCTAAGAACTAAAGGAGTTGAGCACCACATTGGGCCCTATGTCTATTTAGGAGGTTATGTTTAAAATATGCTCTCTTCCCTCACATACAAAGTCTCTGATGGCTCTCTTACATTTGGAGCACTGCATCTATTGGTGTCCATCATCAGGTTTAGGCGGGAGATCAGGGGGTTGGAGACTGAAACCAGGAGATTATCAGCCAAAAACACTATCTTACAGTATATTCAGTGTCCCCTGTAGTAATACCACTGACGTCAGGGTTCCCCAAATAGCCCTAGTTAATGTTTCTATCCACTGGAAGAATACTAGCAATGATAGCTGGCAGCCTTTTCTGGTGCATAATGGAAAAGGACTTAGATAAAGAGCCATTTATCTTAAATCTAGCTAACTGGTGTTTTTATAGTACCAATATCCTAGGGAAGCAAAATACTGTAAGCCCAAACCCATGTTCTCCAGAGTCCCTCTGGAGAGTGCCAATTCACCCCGTTGAATGCATTATAAGCAGCAGTTGATACTAGAAAACAAGGTGCTAAAGTTGCATGGATATTGTGGATGAGGTCTATAGCTTTAGTCATATTATCCAAGGCTTCTCTGCCAGGAACAAAGCCCACCTGATCAAAGTGGACTAAGTCCAGGAGAGCCTCTTTAAGGCAGTTTGTTGTCAATTTAACAACTAATATGATATTGATGTTCAACGGGGGGACTGGCCAATAACTGAAACAGATGGAGAGATTCTTAACCATATTTGGAGTAATCGTGAATTGTCCTTCGAGGGATTGGGTGGAAAAGAAGGGGATATCTGAATTATAATTAAATGCCTGCAAAGGAGGTTAACTAGTTTCTTCCGAAACATCTTATAATATGTAATGGGGAAGTCATTGGTACAGGGACTTTTTCTATTTGGGTAGAAGCTATGACTACATCCAAATCTTTGAGGGATAATGGATGATATACCGTTGAGCTTGGGCAATTTCTGTGGGTATTTTAGAAAAACAACAAAGTTGAGATAATCCAATATGCTTGTTAATGTCTGACTCTGCCACAGGTTGTGAAGTGTCAGCCAGATTATACAGTTTTGTGTAATATGCATGTAAGGCTTTGGCTATTTTATCCATTGTCTGGTGGGCAACACCATGAAGTGAATGAAAGTCAGGGAGTATAGGGCTCTAAGAGCTTTATACTGTCATCCAAGAGTTTGTTCAGAGAGGACCTACTGTAGCTTCAGTTAATTCTACATGGAGCTGAGACAAAAGGGTTTTTTTATGACAGGTTTCTTGTGATTTTTGTTTTCAAAGGAAATAGTGAAATTGTACACATTTCCCTCATATGACACTTTTATGAACTTCCCATAACGTGGGTTAAGAAATGGTGTCATTGTCATTAAGTGAAATTAAGTCATCAACAGCAGCAGCTACAGTATCTGGGATATGCAGTTGGCATCCTGCAGGAGACCTTCCTTTAGTTGCCAGGATCAATGCCTGTAGAAAGTGTCAGTCATGCAGCTGTATAGTCATAAAAATAGGTGAATGGTCAAACCAAGTCACTTGTCCAAATTATGTGTACTTAAGTACAGTAAGGGAAGCTGTCTTTTACATAAAAGGATGTAGTCATACTGTGTGTAAGTGTCATGAAGATGTGAGTAAAACATGTATTCCTTATGTCTGTGTCTTGGATTCTCTAGGTATCAGCCAGCTGGTGATCTCTGTAAGAGAGCCAGGGGGCATTTTTGAATCAATCAAGTGTGGGATCAATTATCCAATTTATGTTGCCACCAACAATTAATATGATTTGCTTCAGAGATTCAATTTGTTCCAGCATACTTGTCAAGTAGGAAGGATGACTTGGTTAGGAATATACAAGGTAATAAAAGTAAACAGTAGCCCAAAAATCATACATTTATCCAATATACAGTACCCTTACCCTCGCCTAACACGTCAGATGAAACACCAGGTATGGCGCTTGCAAATAAGATAGCAACTACTGTGGATTTCTGAAGATGGTTATCATTACAGTAAACCTGCAAGACAGATGAGGGGCAGCATTTTATTTATAATTAGTTTCCTGTATAAAAGCAACATTGTTTTTCTCAACACACAACAGAGAGACCAGCTTTGGTCTCACTTCAGGGATATTAAGCTCTTTGGCATTAATAGAAATAAGCTTCAATTGACTGTTGTGGGCACAGGGAGCAAAAAGTAGGGTGGCAAACAGCGGCTTCAATTAAGCTCTCAACAAGACCCAGTGGGACCAAAAAATATAGGTAATAAGGAGGAAGGAGATGGAGTAATAAGGTAACAGGGTGAGTAACAACATAAAAAAACAAGCCTGATCTCCTGGCTGTCTACATATGCATCAAAAAACATTTAGGATTTTGTACATAGGATATATAGGAATAGCCAGTGAACCCCACACTAAGAAGGTAAGGTCAGGAAGCCATGCAAAATGGTCACACATAGGGAAAAGTTACACACAATAAGCAACCGATCTAGTAGAGCAATAAGAGAAAATTATGCCACTAATAATTACATGGTATTGGTACCACCATTAGAGATACCATGGATAAGGCTTGATACAACAAGTGAGAGGTGAAGATAACTTGCGACAATGAAAATAGGTCCAACAGAGGTTACGAGTATGCAGTCTGAACTTTTGGAACTCAACCAATAAGTTCCTAGAACAGTGGTTCCCAAACTGTGTGCCGTGGCACCCTGGGGTGCCTCGGGACACTTGCAGGGGTGCTTCATGTTGGTGGTCCAGCACCAAATCAAATTAGTTATGGTCAACTTAATGTAAATATGTAGACAAAGCAATTCTGATATTCTAGGGCGTTGTGAGTCAAAAAACTTTGGGAAACACTGTCCTAGAAGATAGCGGGATCAAAAAAGGGGGGGGAGTGTTCGAGCATTCTCCAACCATTTGGTCTCAAGATGTGTGTTTTATTTTATCAAAAAAAAGGAAAACAAATACTGTATAGTGTACACTGTGTGGGCCCAAAAACAAACAATCATTATGATATACCGTATATACTCGAGTATAAGCCGAGTTTTTCAGCACATTTTTTGTGCTGAAAAAGTACCCCCTCGGCTTATACTCGAGTGAAGTGTAGCGCTGACCGGACGGAGTGTAGTCAGCGCTACACAGCACAAACACACAGCCGCCGGAGCCGGGAGCTGTGTGTTTGCTGTAATCAGCAGCCGCTGAGAGTCTGTCAGACTCTCATCGGCTGCTGCTGCTCCCACTGCGGGAGCCATCTTCTAGCTCCCGCAGTGGGTAATGGGAGAGACGTCATGAGTAATGACGTCTCTCCCTTGCAAAGCGGCCGGAGGAGCTGTTAGCGGCGGGACCAGGAGCGGGTGTTTCAGGTAAGTGATTTTTTTTATTTTTATTCTTATTACGTCTCTCTCCTGGGGGGTGGACTATTGGGGGCACTACCAGGGAGTGATTACTACAGGGGGCTCTCCCAGGGGGTGATTACAACAGGGGGCACTAACAGGGGGCGATTACTACAGGGGGCACTAAAAGGGGGGATTACCACTGGGGGAACTACCAGGGGGGGATTACTACAGGGGGCACTACCAGGGGGTATTACTACAGGGGGCACTAAAAGGGGGGGGATTACCACTGGGGGCACTACCAGGGGGGATTACTACTGGAGGCACTGAAAGGGGGGATTACCACTGGGGGCACTACCAGGAGGGATTACTACTGGGGGCACAACCAGGGGGAATTACTACTGGGGGCACTACCAGCTGCTGCCATTTCCCACCCTAGGCTTATACTCGAATCAAAAAGTTTTCCCAGTTTTTTGAGGTAAAAGTAGGTACCTCGGCTTATATTCGGGTCGACTTATACTCGAGTATATACGGTATGCTATATTACAATATAAAAGAAATTCACTCCAGGAGCTGGCAGATTGGCAGCAAGAAAATACCTCAACACAAGTCACCAAATCTTGCATAAAATAGAACACACATCTCTATATCATCTCATATATATGATGTCACTTTGCTGTTTTGGGTGAATATCGAGGTTTACATACACAGCTAAAGAAAACCTAGATATGAGTATCACCGAGTTTACTAATGTAGGCCCAAATGTGAGCATTTTTTGGTTTACCTGAGAATTCACTGGCTGTGGCGTTTGTGTGTCTTTCTTGCATGTGGGATACTACCTTCATTTGAAAATCTTTTTGGATTCCCACTATTTCCACCTTTTTCATATGGGGTACGATTAAAAACTGATTTATTATTTGGCTAACACAAGTTCCCATTATCCTTGAGAATCGTCGATTTAATCAGAGGCACTCATGTTTGGAGGTTATCAAGGACCCATAGATGCAGATATAACCAGCTGGAACAAAACTGGCACATGGATTTATTACCTCTTTTTATGTGTATTCAATATGATATATGCTCAACAATTCTTGAATATAATCAAGCCTTGGGTAATATTGCACCGTTACCCGCCAGTGATTGCAGATTGCACTGGTGGCTTTCAAACCTTCTTGTAAGTGTGTCTCAGGATACTCAGAAAGGGTTACAGAAAAAACAACATAGTGTCTACTGTCACGTAGGATGAATCTAACCAAATAATTCAAGATCGTACTTACCCTTTATAGATGTGTTATTCGCTTTGGACATTCATTTATAATACTGATTTCGGTTGGTTTAACAGTAATGGAATAAATTCCTGTTATCTAATTGCAGAGAGGTAAAATTACTTAAACTATCTAGAATACTAAGGTGTTGATAGAACAAGTATAAAAAAGAGGAATGTAAAACAATATTAGACAACAGTTCACATTATCAAGATAAATATTAAAGCACTGAAGGCAAACAGCAGTCAAATAAGGTAGAAAGTTCTCAGGTGAATGTAGGAAAAGAAGAGCTTAATGATCCTTGCTGGACCATCCTGTTTCAGCTGATTATGTGCCACTTCTCAGAGCGTGGGACCACCGGAGGCTCCATTTAATAATTTTACAGAATTTTTCCAAGTTATCAGGATGGAAAGAACAACTCGTTTACCAATGTGCTGGACTTGGATTCTCAGATGGAAGCCCCACCTATATTTGATATTCTTATGTCCATGGGCACGTGCCAGGAGGTATAGTAAGCACCTCTGATAAAGAGTAATCCAAGAGAGGTGCTGGTAATTTGGACCCTGTGGCCATTGGAATCAACACCTACCAGGCCACTGATGGTTTGAACTATTTGTTTGTCAATTTGCAAGTCCAGAGGACAGAGAGGTCTTTAAACCCTATTAAACAAAATCTGGTTGTCTGGGCCTTGTCCAAGTATCTCATAATATTTTTGATAAAACATTGATAAGTCCAATTGGGTGGTATATACTAGAGATACTCCTAATTTTCTGATTGTTCTGTCTACCCTTATTATCCATGTCATCAAGGTTTTCCTGGAAGATCCAAAGTGCCTCAGCTTGCAGGGCATTTGTCTCCTGTAGTTTGCTGAAGGTATAGAGTATTTCTAGGCTACTTGAGTTTCTTCCAGTTAATGAGCTGAGCCACCATATCAGAGATATGTCTGGATGGTTGTGATCTCTGATCTTTCAAAGTTTCTTGGAGATCATTTCAGCAATAATTTTAGAGACAGTAGGACTTGTGAAGTAGGCAAGATTGTCAGGTATCAATTTTTTTCTCAAAGTTCCTGTTGTGTGGTTGGGACAATGGAGGGACCAACATGTCTTGTTGTGCTGCAGCCATTTGTAGATGAGGAGGCGTGTGTCAGCAACAGGCGAGCTATGAGAATTTGGCACGTACCAGAAAAGATGACCTAATTGCCAAACTAGTTGTTTTTTAATGAACAGTTTAAGAAGGCTTTTTACAAAGTGCAACTGACATACACAGAAAAATACATTGAATTTGCACCAGTGAAAATCCACAGTCCTTCCAGCACACATAAAGGTGTACTTAAGAGTACCCTTCACAAAAGAAAAGTGCACCTTGGTATGTGGAGAGGCAGAAATATATTTAAATGGTGCACCAACTAGACCATTATATGCACAACTTTCAATTGAATTTCCTTTTTCCTTTTTTCTTTTCATAATTTTGTTTAGTTTTCAACTTCTTAATGACTTTAACAAATTATGAGAGTGAGACTATTATGTTAAGCATTTACTTTTACAGAAAAAAATAACATATTAAATGAAGTTCAATTCTATAAAACGGTCCCAAAAACCTGGTTTACGACTTTATTAAATGAAAATGTATTTATATTCTTCATTATATATCCATCATAGTCCTAATTAAAAAAAACAAACTAAAAACCCTAAAAACCTGAACAATCCCTTCCCAGTGTGGAAAAATGCTTGTGATAGACTGTTGGTGATGGGAGCTTAGCGAGTGTGTGAGTATAATTTATGAGCATCTTTTTGTTTATTATTTTTCTCTTCCCATTTAGACTTTGATAGATCAAGAAAGACTGATCATTTGGGGAGGAGACATTTTGGCCATTTGTAGAAATATTTATGCTGATGTCACTTAGTTTTGTGCAGGGATATGTACTGGTTTGAAGATGGTGTCGGATACAAAGATGAGCAAAATGTAGCTTTCTTTGAGGGTTGAAACTGGATGTATAAGGACAATACATGTAAGAAACAGTAATGCACCTGACTTAGTGCACAATGTGAAAACATTAAATGATCTTCAATAAGTGGAGAATAGGGATTCTGAAAAGCATTTATTTTTTAATGAGTGTCAGCATAGCTTTTTAGCTTCACACAGCACCTTGATTTGTGCAGTACTTCTATGGTGAAGATAATTGGATTTTAGCCACAGTTCTCCTGTAGGTGTAATTAATACATGGAAGATACACACAGAGGGGTAAATTGACCAATAATTGTGTTTGACTTCTAAATCAAAAGCTGGACATTGTCGGTAGTTTGCAGGGTCTAAATGCAGGATTTGCTAACCATCATATTTGAGTGCCTATTCCAGTGGTTCTCAAACTTGGTCCTCAGGACCCCACACAGGTCACGTTTTCCAGGTAACCCAGTAGGTGTACAGGTGTATTCATTACTCACTGACACATTTTAAAAGATCCACCGGTGGAGCTAATTATTTCACTAGTCATTCTGTGAGGAGACCTGAAAAACATGCATTGTTTTGGGTCCTGAGGGCCGGATTTGAGAACCTGTTGTCTATTCCAAAGTGCCAGCAATACCCACCGTATGCTTTCTGTGTAAAATCACGTTGGATTGCTACATTTACTATAGCCTCTACTGTCAACTAGTAGTATGAATCAACTGTCAATCTGCAGCAGATTCAAAGCACTCGGGCAAACACGCCGCTCACAGATAGGTCTGATTTTTTAGACTGTTCAGCTGTGTTGTGTCTGCAGCTTCTGTCATTTTTACAAACCCAACAGTTAGTAAATCTGGGGTCTCTATTGCTGTCTATTGAAAATAAATCGATGTTTGTACCGATGGTCTATTGCTGTCTAAAGACATTTATATAGATAGGAAAATTGCAAAAAAAAAGTAAAAGAAACCCCCACCAAATTGATGCTTAGGGGTAAATTTACTAAGAATCGAGTTTGGGGGAGTTTAGGCATGTTTTTCATCTTGCAAGTTTACTACAGACAAACTCGAGTGAGTTTGGAAGTGATTTCTGTCTTTTCACTGTTAAAACTCAGGTGAGATTGCAAACTCGAGAATCGAGTTTCCAATCTCGTGTGAGATTGCAGCAAACTCACTTTGAAATTGAAGTTTCAAATAGACCACCTCCTGAGCTGCTAGTTTGGCGGAAACATTCACAGATCAGTGTGATTTGTCTATGTTTCTGCCTGTAATCCTAATATAAAGTTCTTTTATTTAATAAAAATTATATGGGGTCCCCCTTTCCTAAAGCTTACCCAGCCGTGGACTTGCCAGCCTGTCCTGGTACCTACAATTATGGGGAACAAAATGAGTAGGGTTCCACCGTAATTTAGGTACCAGCACCAGGCTGCAGTGTCCAAGCCAAATGAGTGGCCGCTAATGTTAAGCCCACGTGGGTCCCAGCCAATGAGCGGCCGCTAATGTTAAGCTGCCGCTGATTGGCTCGCGGCCCGCTACTAATGACAGCTCATTTTGAGCTGTCATTCGTGTACTGTAACAACATGCTGAAGCGTGTTGTTACAGTGTGTCCATGGGCCGTAATGGATTTCTGCGGAGAACATTGTGGGACAAAAGGTGAGTATTGGATCTTTTTTTCAGGTACTTCCATAGGATACTTTACGGTGACAAGGGGACGTGAACATCTGGGAGCAGGTGAGTATGTATGCGTGTGTGTGTATGTATGTAATAAAACTTTATTTTCACGGTGTGTGTCTTGTGTTTTTTACACATTCCTTTACAGGTGGACTACACATACCAGCGGGCCCTTAATTCCCCGCATGCTGGTACTTGTGGTTCTCCAAGTATCAGCATGCTGGGGAGGCTTGCTGGGACCTGTAGTTCCACTGTAAAGACAATGTTGTTAATCCTAATTTTTATACACTACATACACTATCAACCAGCCACCCACTGCCCAGGGGTGGCGGGGATAGCCCTGGCTATCAGCCTAGGCAAGGGGTGCCCTGGAGAGAGGGGGACCCCTTTATTGGGGATCCCCAATTCCCCAGGGTTCCCTGGCCTGGGCTGACTAGTGGTCAGGACTGATGCTGCGGATGGGGGGCCTGGTGAATGGGCTCCTCTGGCTGTGGCATCAGCCCCCCGCTAGAAAGGGTCCGGTGCTGGTTTTAATTATAGGGGAACCCCTACACAATTTTTTTCCCCCTATAATATAAACCAGGACTGGCCCTGCAGCCTGGTGCTGGTACATAATTAACGGTGGAACCCTACTCATTTTGTTCCCCTAAATTTTAGGCACAATGACAGGCTGGCAAGTCCAGGACTGGTTAAGCTTTAGGAGGAGGACCCTATGTCATTTTTTAAATATTATTTGACCAATTTTTTACAGGTCTTAACACACAAGCAGCCAGCACATATCTCACTGATATGTGTAGGCTGATAGCTCGGGAGAGATTTGCAGAGAGAAAACAGTGCAATCTCGGGTGAGTAATCTCATCTAAACTTGCAACTAGGGGAAGAAATCTCAATCTGCTTCACCATTGGCCATCTCACTTTCAACTAAACTCACTTCTTAGTAAATTTGCAAGTTGTAAAAGGGAAAACTCACCTGAGTTTTGGTGAAGCAAATTGAGTTTAAAATAAAACTCGACCAGACTTGATTCTTAGTAAATTTACCCCTTAGTACATTTACCCCATAAACTAATGATAAGTATTTTAGGACAAAAAGGGAAGTTTATATTAACTAATGATGTAAATCAAAAGTGAAAGTAGGCAGTGCTTTAAGGTGATATTTACATTTGCTGATATACAGTCAGGTGCATAAATATTGGGACATTGACAGAATTTTCATATTTTGGCCTCTATTCACCACCACAATGGCTTTGAAATGAAACAAACAAGATATGCTTTAACTGCAGACTTTCAGATTTAATTTGAGGGTAATTACATCCAAATCAGGTGAACGGTGTAGGAATTACAACGGTTTGTGTATGTGCCTCCCACTTTTTAAGATGCCAAAAGTAATGGGACTATCAACTCAAAAGCTATTTCATGGACAGGTGTTGGCTATTACCTCATTATTTCATTATCAATTAAGCAGGTAAAAGGTCTGGAGTTGATTCTAGGTGTGACATTTGCATTTGGAATCAGTTGATGTCGACTCTCAATATGAGATCCAAAGAGCTGTCACTATCAGTGAAGCAAGCTATCATTAGGCTGAAAAATCAAAACAAACCCATCAGAGATATAGCAAAAACATTAGTTGTGGCCAAATCAACTGTTTGGAACATTCTTAAAAAGAAAGAACGCACCGGAGAGCTCAGCAACATCAAAAGATCCGGAAAAAGACGGAAAACAACTGTGGTGGATGACAGAAGAATTATTTCCCTGGTGAAGAAAAACCCCTTCACAACAGTTGGCCAAATCAAGAACACTCTCCAGGAGGTAGGTGTATATGTGTCAAAGTCAACAATCAAGAGAAGACTTCACAAGAGTGAATATAGAGGGTTCACCACAAGAAGTAAACCATTGGTGAGCCACAAAAACAGGAAGACCAGATTAGAGTTTGCCAAACAAAATCTAAAAAAGCCATTACAGTTCTGGAATAACATCCTATGGACAGATGAGACAAAGATCAACTTGTACCAGAGTGATGGGAAGAGAAGAGAATGGAGAAGGAAAGGAACTGCTCATGATCCAAAACATACCACCTCATCAGTGAAGCATGGTGGTGGTAGTGTCATGGCGTGGGCATGTATTGCTGCCAATGGAACTGGTTTCCTTGTATTTATTGATGATGTGACTGCTGACAAAAGCATCAGAATGAATTCTGAAGTGTTTCGGGCAATATTATATGCTCATATTCAGTCAAATGCTTCAGAATTTATTGGACGGCGCTTCACAGTGCAGATGGACAATGACCCGAAGCATACTGCAAAAGCAACCACAGAGTTTTTAAGGCTAAAAAGTGGAATGTTATGCAATGGCCAAGTCAATCCACTGACCTGAATCTGATTGAGCATGCATTTCACTTGATGAAGACAAAACTGAATGTAAAATGCCACAAGAACAAGCAGGAACTGAAGACATTTGCAATAGAGTCCTGGCAGAGCATCACCAGGGATGAAACCCAGTGTCTGGTGATGTCTATGCGTTCCAGACTTCAGGCTGTAATTACCTGCAAAGGATTTGCAACAAAGTGTTAAAAAAGTGAAAGTTAGATTTAGGATTGTTTAGTTTGTCCCATTACTTTTGGCCCCTTAAAAAGTGGGAGGCACATATATAAACCATTGTAATTCCTACACCGTTCACCTGATTTGGATGTAATTACCCTCAAATTAAATCTGAAAGTCTGCAGTTAAAGCACATCTTGTTTGTTTCATTTCAAAGCCATTGTGGTGGTGAATAGAGGTCAAAATATGAATATTCTGTCATTGTCCCAATATTTATGCACCTGACTGTATGTATTCGTACCACAGTCTGCAAGACAGCAA
The DNA here is from genome assembly GCA_031769625.1 of Taudactylus pleione. Lineage (NCBI taxonomy): Eukaryota > Metazoa > Chordata > Amphibia > Anura > Myobatrachidae > Taudactylus > Taudactylus pleione. The sequence continues at coordinate 16,439,601 of JAUIMM010000018.1, read as the reverse complement.
ATGTTGCATAAATTCTGCATGGACGAGGGACAGTAGAAAATATGCATGTGTACGCCTAGGGCCTAATTCAGAAACGCTCGTGAGCACTGAGTGCTCGCAAGCGGGTCGATGTTGGCCCAGTGCGCATGCGCACGAGGGAGCCGGCTCTGTCGTGCGCATGCGCGAGACCCGGATAGCGATGGCCAAGCCGTCGCTATGGGTCTCGCTACAAAGAGGGCGTGCTGTCGATGGTGAGTGACAGCACGCCCCCTTTGGTGGGCGTGCCGGGGGCGTTGCTGCCCAGACGGAGGTGTACCCATGGGAACGCCTACTGTCTGGGGCCGGTCCCACTGACATCAGAAGTGATGTCAGTGGGAGTGCTCTCGTCTCTGAAAGAGCCGAAAGCACTCCAGGGCTTGCGGCAACGAGACCCTACCACAAGGGTCTCGTCGCAAGCCCATCTTTTTGGCCGCTCGCTATAGCTGTGGGTGTTCACCCACAGCTATGCGAGCGGCCAGGAGGCCGCTCTAAAATTAGGAAGGATGGCCCTGATTCAGAGCGAGCACTCTGACAGAGCGTCCGGCTCTGAATCAGGACCCTAGTGTGCACATTGCGCGTGATATAATCTGCACATGTATTATAATTTTTCCAATTGCATATGCATCTTACTATGGTTGCATTGGTTGTCTAATGTATGACCGCCGGACCTCAGCCCGGTGGATCAAATCCCGATGCCGGAAGGCCGGCAGAAGAAGATCCCGACTAAGGTAAGTATTAACCCTAACCCTCCCCCCAGAGTTCCTGACCCTATCCTCCCTTCCCCTAGCCTAACCCTAACCCTCCCTGGGGTTCCTAAACCTCAGTCCCCCCAGGAGACCCTAAGTCAAACCCTCCCCCCCACGACTATCCGCTCCCGACTTACCTACAATCGGTATGCCGGGGCGTCAGGATTTCAGAGCGGGGCTAATGATAGGTGTCTGTATTTAGACGCCTATCATTAGTCCCATGTCGGGAAGCCGGCGGTCGGCAAGTAACTTACATGTTACTTGCATTCTGTATGCTGTGGTTTCTGATAACCAAGTTATAGCATATTTACTAATCACTGCAAAGTACAGTGCAAGTTTTCACCTAAATATAGTGTAACGATACAGGTAATTAGTTTCCCTTTTACTCCATAGATAATGATCAATCAGTATTACTTAAAAATAATTCTAACATTTGCCTACTTAACAGTCATCATATTGCATGCACAGACTATATCCCTAAATTACATAATGTCAAGTGCATGTTTAAGAATGTAGCTGAAATAGAAATATTAGACTGTCATAGAAAATAACAGATGGGTATTTTATTTAGTTTAGCAACAAATGGATTTCTCTGCTGCCTACTGACAGAACTGCATAGCAGATTTCCCAGAGGAGTAACAAACAAAAACAAGCGTGGATGAGGTGATAGAAGAACAAATTGGACTTGCCGCAAGATATATTTTGTCAATATGAAGGACACAGGAGGTCAGCTCAGTTTAGATGTAACAAAATGCATATTGGAGACACTATTATGTTAAGGTCAGTGATTGTAACATAGCCAATATCCTTCTTGTTTGTTCACTGCTATGTTATTGTGAGATAGACCTTATTGCTCATTCTGTTGTTTATGGGATTATAACCTATTATATTCTGAGCCAGTACTGTCACTATATTGTATAGTGCAACTAAATATCCTCTGCTATGGTCATGAGCATGGCTGATATCTGTCAGATTATGATACTCATAAGCCATGTGATTGGCTAGTTATAATAAGTGTACTGAATTTCTAAACATTAATTGCTTATATCTTTGTCATCATTTATATGTAAAATGCAATGAAAATCTACAGTGTTGTATAGTCAGCATAACAAAAAGTATATACATTATCAGGGCTGGACTGGGACTAAAAATAGGCCCTGGCATTTAAAGCACACAGGCCCACCTTGCGTGGACACCTGCGTCCTGGCATAGACTCCTCCTATTACTATTCCTGACCTCTCCCACTTCTTATTCTATGCTGTTACCAATATAATTAATATTAGAACACCATACAAGTATACATTATTCTCTGTATTAAAATACACACAACAGGAGACATCCTGCAGGGGATTCAAAAATGTGCCATAGTAAGATATTTGGTTGGTTCTGTTAGGTAAAGCTTGGCACTTCATTGGTACACACAAGGATCAGGGAAGGCATTTCCCCAATTGACCAAGCCCTAGTTTAGCAATTGCATAAGATTAGATAGTGTCACTGTAGGAATTTTATAGTGCAGGGGTGCTAAATGCAGAGGATGATACATCTGTGCACACCAAAGCAGAGCCATAACTACACATTTTGTTGCCCTGTGTACATAAAGAGCTTTGGTGCCGCCATCCATAACTTAAGCAGGGAGAGTGCGCACCGAAGGCGTGTGCCGAAAAATACAGGTGTGGTCTCACTGGGAAGGGGCATGACCACTCAATAGTATTTCCAATTCAAATTACACCGCACAGTAGTGTCCCTTATTCACATTACGCCACACAGAGCCCATTCACGTTACGCCACACAGTAGTACTCCTTATACACATTATGCCACACAATAGTACTCCTTAAAAACATGCCACACACAGTAATGCCCCTTAAAACACATTTTGTCATACGGTAATGCCCCTTAAAACACATGAAGTATGTATATGTCTCCTCTCTGACCAGCAGCTTCGACCCCCCATGTGTCCCTCTAGCAGCATCTCCCTGTCACTGCTTCTCTCCATTTCCACCAGATTAAACTCCCCCATTCCTCTAGCAGCAGCTCCCTGTCCCTGTGTCTCCCCTCCCACCAGATTCTAACCACCCCATCCCTATAGCAGCAGCTCCCTGCCCTGTGTCTCCTCTCCCACCAGATTCTAACCACCCCATTCCTCTAGCAGCAGCTCCCTGTCCCTGTGTCTCCTCTCCCACCAGATTAAACTCCCCCATTCCTCTAGCAGCAGCTCCCTGCCCTGTGTCTCCTCTCCCACCAGATTAAACTCCCCCATTCCTCTAACAGCAGCTCCCTGCCCTGTGTCTCCTTTCCCACCAGATTATACCCCCTCCCCCATCGGTTGTTGCTAGATACAAGTTGAAGAAAGGACCTCTGCCCACTACGGCAGGGCCGGACCGCTACCAGTGTTACTATCTATGTGGGCATAGAGGGGGAATATAAACCTGTGGCGAGCGAAAACTTTTGGACCCTGTTCTAAACCTTGCTTTGGTCACCCGTCACGTGGTTGTGATGTCAAGGGTCCTGTGTCAGCAGGGTCCTGTCACTATAGCAGCAGCTCCATGTCCAGTGTCAACCTCTCCATCCAGATGATCCTCCTCCCCCATCCCTATAGCACCAGTTCCCTGTCCTGTGTCTTCTCTCTCCCAGCATATGATTCCCCCCCATCCCTATAGCACCACCTCCCTGTCCTGTGTCAACCTCTCCCAGCAGATTATACCTCCACCCCCCCCTTCCCTTCCCTCCCCTGTCCTGTCCGAATAGCAGCAGCTCCCACTGGTTCCTTATCCTCTCCCACCAGTACCTTATTGCTCCATCTCTGCCAACCCCACTCACCTTCTATGTCTTCCTGGACTCTGTCCACTCCTGGCCCCAGCTTCTATTTGCAACTCCTTAGCGGCGGCGGTAACAGCATGCACCGTGCTGCAAAAAGAAGCCGCCGGGACTTCACACAGGCCACACCACAGTAAGTCACAGGTGGGGTGAGCCGCTAATGAAGGAGGAGGAAGAACAGTGAAGGAGCCGGAAACTTGAGGAGGGGTAGGCTGCGTGGCGTCGCTGACCGGACCGGAATAGGCAAAACTAGACCTTTGCTAATGGGTGGTCCCAGTTTCAACCCCAGAAAATGTGTTACCTTGACCCTTTGCCACTCTTGTGACCATTAGTTAAGCAGTAAAGTTTTATAGCTTCATCTCTATACTCAGGTCATGTTTTCTGATTACAGGATTTTTCAACCTGATTTTTTTTTTTAAATGAACATGAAATATCACTGTGGTGCTGACAGTTCATATTATGCCACACTGACCTAAATGATCTGGTGGAGGCCTGTAGGCAAGCTAGAACCCTGAAACTTTAGGGTTTGTGAAATTCCTTTTAAAAATCATGAGACAGAGCAGAGCCATAGGAAGAAAGCATGAAGTTTAAATGGCGGTAGTCTGTATGAACGAATGATTTCCTCCAGTACAATTCAGCTGTACTCGAGCATTTCTGAAGTTAGTGTGTGAGTTTAGAGTGACGAATTTAGGGAGCAGACTGGCAAAAGCCTAGTGATAGCCTGGGCAACAGAGGCAAGAACGGAGGAGAAGGTAGACTTGCTGGTTGCTGCTATTTTCTATGTGGCTAAAGGACCTCTGTGACATATCCACCAAGTGACCACTGCAGGAGGCTGGACTGCTCCTGTGTTACCATCCACGTGGGCATAGAGGGGGAATAAATATTTGTGGCGAGCGCAGCGAGCCACCGTGCCTGAAGCGTGGCGAGCATAGCGAGCCCACGAGGGGATACTTTTGGTCCCCCGTTAGCATCCCTACCCCTCCCTCTTTCAGGCTGGGTCACGTGGGTGTGACGTCGCAGGTGCATCAGCGCTGTATAGTCTAGACCTAACCATATTTTGCTCGGGGCAGGAGAGGGTAGATGTGGGAGAAAGTAGGGTGTCCACTAAGGAGAAGAAGAGTGCAGCAAAGTTGCGCTTGTCTGAGTATAACCTTCTAACCTTGTGAGTGACTTCTAGAGTGGGAGTAGGAGAAGATTTACTAGGTGAGGTCAAATCAGTGGGAGGGGGGACCAGTGAGGTTGTAGAGGACCACAACACAAAGGTGACATGGGTGGAAGAAGCAGATAGAGTGGACCTTAACAGGTGGAAAAGGAGTGGTGTGGTTCTGCAAGAAGTACCGGGAAAGGTGCAGGTGAGGCACCCAATAGCTGGCAATGGGGAAAGTGGTAGCAGATGGGGAGAGCAAGTCATGGGTAAAAGACAATTTCATACAAACCGATCTAGCTTTCCAGCGGGCACAGAAGAAAAGAAGGGGAGAAAGGGGTTTAGGATGCACTGAGATAGTTCAGGAGAGTAATGGGGAGAGAGTGGGTATAGAACTGAAGGCAGGTGTGTAAGGAGTGAGGGGAAGACCTTATAGAGGGTGCGCATGAGGAGGGTTGGGCGGAAAGAAAGCTATAAAGAGTGGGAGAAAATGGGGGAATAGTAAAGGGGCAAATGAGAACAGCAAAAAGGAGGGTGATAAAGGATGGGGGACCACTGTAGAGTAGTGGTGGGACAGAACAAGGGAGGGGACAGTGATTACATTAGTGTAGGATAATCACAAGACATGCTACCAGAGACAGTACTAGATATACATTAGTACAGAATGATTGCATTGCAGGGGTAACAGGACAGGTTATCAGAGACTGTATGGGGTGCTTAGAGATGGCTGGGGTTTGGAGATTTTCAAGGAGTCAGATTAAATAGAAGGCTAAAAAAGAAACTGTCCATAAAATCTGAAGACCACCCCCCTAAGCCTGTGTCATGTATCTCTAACAAGTGACTCCCTGCTTGCATTTCTTCCATCTCCGGTGCAGCAGCCTGAGCCAAAAAGGGCAGGTCCGACTCCCAGAGCAACAGGTTGTCAGTCACAGACGGGTTGAAGCAGTGGATAAGGCAGGTCTGGAATACATCGAGAGTGACATCATCGGCACTGAGCTCCACTGTGAAATCCTGACCTGAATAGTGCTGCCAGAACAATCCCAACTAGCTGCATCAGTCTGGGCTCTCTCCGGCCGGGTGGCACAGCTATCAGCAGACCAGCCAAAGCCGCTCGGCTGCGGGCCCCTTCGGCTGCACCACCAGTAGTTCCTCCCTGCCGTGGTACATACTGCTGCAAGTGCTGCTCTGTCCTCAGCAGAACTCCTAGCAGGCATGCTCATGTGACATCACATCACTGCGTGCCCGCTGAACAGCTTGAATGTCAGGAGGCAGAGCTGCTCAGCTCTGCTTCCGAATATAGCTGCAGTGTTATAGATATAAAAGGAAGAAAAAAGCAATGACCGCAATCCTAATTGCCTATGCAGACCAGCCCATCTGGCCATCGGCCCTTCTGGCATTTGCCAGAACTGCCAGATGGCCAGTTTGGCCCTGTACTTTATACATTCAGTAAAAGCAAAACAAGGACATAGGAGATTGACAGAAAACAGAGGTTAAGAGAAGGCCCTGCTTATGAGAGGTTACATCAAAGGGAGAAATGGAGACCCCTATCGCAAGCTACTCTTTTCTTCCCATGCTTAGACATTAGTGATAAGTATATTGGGATTGCTGATAAGGGCTATGATAGTCAGTAGCTTGAAATCGATTCTGCAGATTATGTAGAGATCATGTAGGTTTTTGCAGTGTTATGCATTAGATATGGAATGGTGAAAAAGGAAGATCAGACTGGCTGTGGTATTTAGGACAGTTAGAAGGGGAGATGGATGGACAAGGGGAATGACAGATAAGAAAAAGTTGCAGGAGTCATTCTGGAGATAATGAGAGATTGGTTAAGGGTTTTCGTAACATCCTGAGTGAGGGGAATAGGAAGAGGTAACAAGACGAAACTCAAACTAGAGAAAGCACGCACTCGGCCAATGTTTTTGCACTGCGCATAGGTGTGCATCGCACTGTGCGTGCGCAAACTAGCCAGCGCGATCGGGCAAGGGTACACAGACTACATGCAGTGTGTATGCAGACCCTTCCAATATTAATTGACAGGAAGTGTCATTTGTGGGTGGTGACGGGGGGTGGTTTTGCGAATGCAGGTGTGACTGTGCATTGGGACGCCATTATAGGGGCAGTGCAGCGGCATACACAGCCAGACAACTCAGTGCACACAGGAAGTGGGCAAAATCCTGCACGACATCAGGTCAACCTATTTTGTGCACATGGTTCCGATGGTACCAATGTTTCATCTGTCTTGCGGACTAATCAGGCTTTGAGTAAAAGCGAAGTGGGTGGCATTGTGTAGTGCTGGGCGTCTGCATCTTATGCTGCGTTTGCCGTGCGTATGCATTGATTAGCATATAAACGCAGAATACGTTCCTTGCTGAATCAGGCCCAATGTAAGGTAGGTAGATTTCGGTCATCAGTGTAGATATTGGCATGGAGTCCAAAGGAGAATATTAGTTTACCATGCAATAGGTATAAAAAGAGAAAAGGAGAAGGCCAAGAAAAGCTTTTAAGGACCCTGACCGATGGGAGGAGTGGAGAAGACTATAGAGAGTATAATTCCATTAGGCAAAAAGAGTGAGGGGTGTGCACGATAAGAGGTTTATTGACCTTGGAGAGGAACAAAGTAAAAAAGAGTTCACCACCAGGTCCATCAGGGTGCTACTATATTATTGATTGGATGTAGTCGGTAACTTCCAAATCATAGAGGTAACTTAAACTTCTTCATATGTAGTCATCTTTGTTACACTCAAAAGAAGAGAAAAATACTATAGCATAAAACCTTAAGACTTTATGAATTCTTCCCTACAATGAATAACAGATATATTCGTATCGGAAATAGAGGTCTACTATATAGAGTAGACAAATTCACTTTTAATAGGAGAGTACACCGTCCCACAAGGTATGGATGATGATGGGCCTTCCTCAGAAGACGATGTACTCCCGTGATATATATGAAAAGAGATAATGCTGTCGATAGTATAATACTGTTTTATTCATCTGAACAATTTACATTAAAAACGTGCACATGGAGTAGCAGATGGGTGCTTACCAGATGGTATGGTCTACATAAAACAGAGGTAGACAAAAAGGCAGAGGTAAGTAAGAACCAGGCGTCCCTGGATATCCACATCCCCCAACCAAGGTAAGGTCCAATGTTCTCCTATGTCCTTCCCTCGCCAACGCGTTTCTATACAAAAGGTATCTTCCTCAAGGCATGAGGGAGACACATACATAATCCTATATTTATACCTCCAAAATGTAGAGACACCCCCTTTCAGGAAAACCTATTGCCAGACATGGAATGACTAATCTAATAAATGTCCATATATGTCCTACAACTTCCCGTCAGTGTGATCCAGTTCGTGGTCTTTAATTCAGTCTTCTCAGATGTGTAAATTAATCTGGGAAATCTCCGTCCGCGTACATCCGTTCTCCGGTCGGAAAGCCGGAAGTCACATGTCTGCGTTCCACCAGCAATTCGTTACTTGTCATTTCCTATGACAGAACTTCGAACCTCGGACTCCGGAACTCGCGTGTCTGCGTTCCACAGGCAGTTCATTACACCTCGTTCCCCATGATGAACTTCCAGACCTCGGATTACAGGAATCATTACTAGAGGGAATAATTACCTCCACTCCTTTCTTTTCAATGTGGGGGCAGACATTTTGCATGAGTTTTGTAAACAAAGAACTAGCAGCCATAATCTTGAAGTTTATCTTAAAAGCGAGGATATAAATGAACATAAAATATCATTAAACATCACATATAAAATCAAATAAAAATCATTAAAAAGTTAAAAACATCACATTAGATCACATTAATTTGAAGAAACCATTTTAGTTCGAAATCCTTATTTAAACTGAATGGTATTAACGTTTTAAAAGTGTCTATCATTTGCATTTCATTTTTTGCTAAGTTTTCAATTATATCACAACCTCTACCATTAGTTGTTATTCTTTTTAGACCATAAAAATTATTAATTTGTTTGACATTGCATTGATGAACTTCCTTAAAATGCATGGACAGAGCATGAGTCTCTAATCCCTTGCAGATATTACATAAATGTTCTGCAATTCTTACTTTTAGGGATCGACTAGTCCTACCTATATAAAATTTGTTGCAAGAACACTCTGGGCCTGATTCAAAGCCGCTCGTAAGCGGCCGCTCGTTCGTTTCCGACCGATGTTCGCACAACTGCGCATGCGTACAGATTTTAATACGCATGCGCGAACCAGTCAGTGCGGCCGAAAATCGTTTGTTCGCTAAATAGCGAATGCCTGCTATTTTGAGTGACAGGAGGAGGCATATGTGGGTGGTAACAGGGGAAGGTGCTTGAAAACGGGGAGTGGAGATCAGAACGCAGGCGTGCTTAAAGGTCAAAACTGGTGTTTTATTGGTGTGCATAATTAATACAGGAGCTTCATTAACCACGTCACTTGGTTGATTTATAGTCAGAACTGCTCACAAGATTGTGGTAGGAAAAATCAACCACAAGAATAGCGAGCAGTTCATACGCTGTTCGATGTACTCGATTAATCTATTAAATAGCGGACATGATGTATGGTGCGAGCGGCCAGGGGGCGTCTTTTTCAAAATTACGACCGCAAGTTTTGTTCGCTCGTTCAGACATAAAGGCGTGAACAGACCGCAAAGTGCGAACGGTTCATTTGAATAGCCACCCCTTTTTAATGAACGAGCGAGCGCAAATAGCGTCCGGCTCTGAATCAGGCCCTCTATCCCATAAACAACATTGGTTGAGTGACAAGTGATAAAGTCCCTAATATTGCACTTACAATTATTAATAAAAACTTCCGTTTTTTTATTTCCAAATGTGTTATCAACATTTTTACATCCCATGCATGACCCACATCTAAAAAAAACAATTGATGTGACTATCGATGTTTTAGGTGACGGTGGATGGAAACTTGCACTAACTTATTTTTAAGGTTCGATGCTTTCCTAAAAATGCACACAGAAACTGCTGGTAGTTCTTCCCCTATAATAGGGTATTATTATCTTTCTTTCACATCCTCTCTACCTTTGGTATATGCTATTGTTGCCAACTGGGATGCAGCTTGAGCTCTGCAAATGGATAGATATAGGCAAATCTGCATGTTTTTTTTTTAGAGTCATGTACATCTAACAATGCACAATTTAGACCACTGATTGCCTATTCAACTTATATATTCTTATCTTCCTTTACCTTTCCATAATTTGAGATATAGTATCAAACATGACGGAAGTATTACTACAACCATTACAAAAGATTAAAGTGTAAATATTATGCTTTGAGAACAGAGCTAACATGCTGATGTTTCATTGTCGTCCTACACATCTGTTTATTATTTTATATGTTCAAAATAAATTAAAAAGTAAGCGAAAGAACAGTCATATAACATCATGTAGCTATGTTCAAAACAGTTGGAGTTTCCCTATGTACTGTAAAATAAAGTTAGTGTAATTTCAATAGATGGAGAAATATAATCTATTCTCTTCTAATCAATTATTCATTTACTCAGTTCCATTCTATCCAATCAAGTGGTAGCTGTAATGCATCATGTATTGATGTTCTCTCCAGTTGAGCCCACCACTCTTTACCTATCAAACCATCAATTATTTATTATGTAACCCCTGGGAAATTAGGTCCCAGGGGTGTGATATATTAACTCTAGATTCACTTATACTTGATATCTTCAGTGGCTCCGCCCAGGTCAGTCTTACATGGCCTTACAGAGAGAGGTGAATATGTGTTTCAGTAGTTTCACCCTTCAGGGGTCAATCTATAAGAACACTTGTGGTAAAGGAGAGAAATTGCATGTTTGTTTGTTTTTCATAGTGCACAGAAATGTCAAGATCTTAATGTAATGGGCTGTGCCCTCACCCTGCAAACATTCAGTCTGTACAATGTTTTTGTTTGTATTTAAGTAAGCAAAGGGTGATTACTATCTACTGGCGGTGAGTGGGTGGGGGGGCACTGAGCTAAGTCTTTGCCCTGAGAGACCTTTTAGTTAATTAAATGTAATTTAGCATAGTGGTTAGCATCATGCGTTCCATTCTTGACCAAGGCACTACCTGTGTGACATTTGTATGTTCTTCTCTGTTTGAGTGGGTTTCCCTCTGTGTGGTTTGGTTTCCTTCCAACATGTTCATCGGTTAATTGACTTCTAACAAAAAATGAACCCTAGAGTGAATGTGTTCCCATTTGAGAGGGTATATAGATTATAAGCTGCACTGGGACAGGGACTGATGTTAATGACTGAAATCTTCTCTGTAAAGCGATGCATAATATATATGTATTATACAAATAACTGTTAATAAATGTATTATTTTTGAAGTCCATTTAAACTGCATAATTTTCAAGTACACAATATATACATGTGAACAACATAATTACCTTAGTATACATACGTAAAGCTGGGCAACACACTATAAGACAGTGCAACCTGCTGATGTGATGTAACAATACATTGCATCACCGTACACACTACATATTCCAACGTACGATGTAATGTTACATGCTGCATGTAACAACATCACGTCGGCCAGAGTATCGACCCATCTGTTGTGCAGCACACGATTCAATGAATGACGACAGTGAAGAACGAATTGGACATACACACTATACGATGTGTACGATATATCATTCCAATCCACGTTGGAACGATGTATCACATATACAGTCAGGTCCATAAATATTGGGACATTGACAGAATTTTCAGATTTTGGCCTCTATTCACCACCACAATGGCTTTGGAATGAAACAAACAAGATGTGATTTAACTGCAGACTTTCAGATTTAATTTGAGGGTAATTACATCCAAATCAGGTGAACGGTGTAGGAATTACAACGGTTTATATATGTGCCTCCCACTTTTTAAGGGGCCAAAAGTAATGGGACAAACTAAACAATCCTAAATCTAACTTTCACTTTTTAATACTTTGTTGCAAATTACAGCCTGAAGTCTGGAACGCATAGACATCACCAGACGCTGGGTTTCATCCCTGGTGATGCTCTGCCAGGCCTCTACTGCAAATGTCTTCAGTTCCTGCTTGTTCTTGGGGCATTTTCCCTTCAATTTTGTCTTCATCAAGTGAAATGCATGCTCAATCGGATTCAGGTCAGGGGATTGACTTGGCCATTGCATAACATTCCACTTTTTAGCCTTAAAAAACTCTTTGGTTGCTTTTGCAGTATGCTTCGGGTCATTGTCCATCTGCACTGTGAAGCACCATCCAATGAGTTCTGAAGCATTTGACTGAATATGAGCATATAATATTGCCCGATACACTTCAGAATTCATTCTGCTGCTTTTGTCAGCAGTCATATCATCAATAAATACAAAGGAACCAGTTCCATTGGCAGCCATACATGCCCACGCCATGACACTACCACCACCATGCTTCATTGATGAGGTGGTATGTTTTGGATCATGAACAGTTCCTTTCCTTCTCCATACTCTTCTCTTCCCATCACTCTGGTACAAGTTGATCTTTGTCTCATCTGTCCATAGGATGTTGTTCCAGAACTGTAATGGCTTTTTTAGATTTTGTTTGGCAAACTCTAATCTGGTCTTCCTGTTTTTGTGGCTCACCAATGGTTTACATCTTGTGGTGAACCCTCTATATTCACTCTTGTGAAGTCTTCTCTTGATTGTTGACTTTGACACATATACATCTACCTCCTGGAGAGTGTTCTTGATTTGGCCAACTGTTGTGAAGGGGTTTTTCTTCACCAGGGAAATAATTCTTTTGTCATCCACCACAGTTGTTTTCCGTGGTCTTCCGGGTCTTTTGGTGTTGCTGAGCTCTCCGGTGCATTCTTTCTTTTTAAGAATGTTCCAAACAGTTGATTTGGCCACACCTAATGTTTTTGCTATCTCTATGATGGGTTTGTTTTGATTTTTCAGCCTAATGATGGCTTGCTTCACTGATAGTGACAGCTCTTTGGATCTCATATTTAGAGTCGACATCAACTGATTCCAAATGCAAATGTCACACCTAGAATCAACTCCAGACCTTTTACCTGCTTAATTGATAATGAAATAACGAGGGAATAGCCCACACCTGTCCATGAAATAGCTTTTGAGTTGATAGTCCCATTACTTTTGGCCCCTTAAAAAGTGGGAGGCACATATTGAAACCGTTGTAATTCCTACACCGTTCACCCGATTTGGATGTAATTACCCTCAAATTAAATCTGAAAGTCTGCAGTTAAAGCACATCTTGCTTGTTTCATTTCAATGCCATTGTGGTGGTGAATAGAGGCCAAAATCTGAAAATTCTGTCAATGTCCCAATATTTATGGACCTGACTGTAGATGGTATAGTGTTTACCCAGCTTAAGTCTCAATCTTCTGTCGCCTGCTTCAAAAACTACTACATACAGTATATGCTGAAAATGCAATAAAATTATCCAGGAATTAATTAAATTTAATTAACACTGCCTGATTATTATTGATGTGTTTGTTTGTTTGTTTGTGTTTTTAGTAGTATAATAAGAACCATGTAGAAAAAATATATTTCTACAAGTTTCAAGCTAGAAAAAATATTAGAAACATTTCACAGTTATGCGAAATGGTTAAATTACAAGTGTAAGAGCATAGGGTAATGTAAAGTGAAGCCAAAGTTCTCAGATGTTGGCAGTGACAGAGCTGCTGTTCCAAATTAATCCCAAAAAATTAGCATACTGCTTCTCCTACCAGTATAATTCCCTGAACACTTCATCAACACTGAAGACCAGTTTTATTTATAAAGCTGTTTTTTTTACATAATTTGTTACCTTACTTTTGATGAGGTGTTTGCTAAGATATATATCTCTTAAATGTTAACTTTGGCTGTATGTTTATTACATGCAGAATACCTCCAAGTCATGCAGAATACCAAACAGATTTTCAGTTCCCATTCTAATGTAATATGATGCAAATACTGTCGCAAACTCTTATGGAAATGAAACTGGATGTAAAACAAATAAATTAAGTCTGACAAAGCCTTTCCCAGATGGATTCAGCCATCTGCTTAACTTCTCAAAAAAAATCCTAAAATCTGACTTCCACCCTTTGCTTAATTAATGACAATTTACTTTTGACATACTGTAACAAATACAAGGTCAGTAGCTTAGAAATTAATTCCAAGAAGAAGTTTTTATTTTTTTTAATTTTATTTTGATCAATAGAAGATATTATTAATTCTATGTTCTTTCTTTTCATTACTATCCTTGTCAGAGAAATGATTATTATGATAGGTAGGAACAAGAACAGAGGGCATAAGAGGAATTTTAATGTAATGATAACTCATCCTCCTCTCATTTATGATACACAGAACAGGTTATTATTACATCGCACCATCATTTATTTCTCTGCACAAGCTTTAATGGCACAGATTATTTTCATTACTAAAGTTGTCTCTTAAAGGTCAACTTTTTATTTGATTTTTTTTCCAAATAAATATCTATGTATACCTATAATATGTGTTGGCCTTTTTCATTTAGGTAGATATTGTTTTCATTCTGGGATCATCTCCAGCTTTTCCATCTGGTAGGTGCAATTATAATTTCTAGTTGTACGGTATTTAGGCATCTGGAGGATGGTGGCCTAGGAAGTGAGCCAGTGCTGTGTTTTTTCTACCATATTTAATAGCATTAGTCTCATTGCAGAATGTGATAATGGAACCCAATATGCATGACTACTGGAGGGTAGCAGTTAATGTGGTACCTGCAATGCGCAACAGTAGAAGCTGGTAAAGTGGGAAATCAGAATGGTAAAAACTGTTGACAGTTCACTAACCTCTGTTTTTTAATAATTTCTGGGACTTGAGGATCTTGGCTTACATCCACCAAACACAGTTGAATTAGTACTTAAGACTGCTTGTAAATTGAAGCAAAACTCCAGTTATATTAAACCTTCTGTTGGCCGTACTGTTTTATCAACGCTGTCCGTACTAGGTCGCTGTCTCCCCAGTCACTGCTGTGCAGGTTTGAGTGTGTTGCGTCAGTTTATTTGTGACTGCAGTGCAAGAAAATATGGCTGCCCTACTTGCATAAAAAGAAGAGCAGCGTGCAGTGATTAGTTTATTGTGGACTGAGGGTGTGTCTGGTGTTGATATTTATCGAAGACTTTGTGCACAGTATGGAGAAGGTATTTTGTCGCGAAGAAGTGTGTATGAATGGACAGAGAAGTTCAAAGAAGGTCTGCTATCCAAGAGTGTTGTGTTGTTGCATGACAATGCACCTCCCCACACCGCTGTTCATACTGTCGACTCTCTTCAAAAACTTTGTTTTGAGGTGTTAAAGCATCCTCCCTATAGTTCTGATCTTGTCCCATCAGACTATCCCCTCTTTGGTCCCCTGAAAGGAGCCCTAAGAGGACGAAGATTCACGTCTGATGAAGAGGTGAGGATAGCTATGCATTCATGGATCTCAGCTCAGCCTAAACCATTTTTTAATGAGGGTATACGAAAGGTTGTTGACAGATGGACAAAGTGTATTGAAAAGCAGGGAGATTATGTTGAAAAATAATGTATTTGTCTTTTCTGAAAGTTGACTAAAATAAATTCTACAGCCAGAGTGCGGATAATGTTTGACTCAGCCTCATACATTGACTGGATATAACATATCTCAGCATTATTACTTCTCCATCCTGGTCTGAGAGAAGCTTGAAACTTTAAAGCAAACTCCCTAGGTGGACACCATCACACAGCTGAAATATCAGACTCCAAACTCCTTTAGTTCCTGTGATAATATTACCTAAGGTTGCTCTCTCAAATGTTGCAATGACTTTTGGGGTATTTTTGGACTCCAATAGCAGAAAAAGATCATAATCAATTTTCTTTAAAACAACCTTCATTAAAAAGAGCAATTTTTGAACTTGAACATTTTTTTCTGGATAGGTGTTTTGCCACTGAAGGGAAAAAAAAGCTTTAAAGTAAGATAATTTTCAGCTTACAGCAACAATATTATGAATAAAGGCATTTTTCAATGGTTGTTGTTATAAAGCTGCAAGAGCTATAGCCCTGTAGTTCGGTGTCGTTGTACAACTTTTGGAGGTGATTTCAGAAATGATATCCATTTGAAGTGTATTACAAAAATTAAGAAAAACTTAAATACCCTAGCATTTGCATCATCAGTGACTGCTTACGACATGACACAGTTGCTGACCTGCTTAATTGAAAATTTATATTTATTACTTCAGTGATGGGTCAGCAGCACATTACGAAAACTACAAGAATTTCATCAATATGTGCCATCACAAAAAAAGATTTTGGTATTGTTGCAGAGTGGAATTTTTTTGGCAGTAGCCATGGCAAATCACCATGTGAGTTCCACAAAAAAAGCTTTTCCTTACAGCAACACACAAAATGCAGCACTTGACTTTGGAAAATATCATTAGAACTTCAAATGCCATCATGTAATGTGACCAGGTGATCATAAACAGTTCCTATGTGCTAGTTCACATGTGTTAATTATTAACTATCTGTTATGCTGAAGGGATAATTGTTCTATGACATACCTGAAAGGAGATAACTGTTACTTTTTCATCAAGCGGTGGGGCAACTATCCCAGCACTGGAGACCACCATGGACTTCCAATATACCTACAACTGCATGTACAATAAGTCAGAGAAGACTCACATTTAGTAAGTGGAAACTTTCCAGTACAAATTTATTTCAGCTAAAACAGTATGGCAAGTATCTGGAATATGGTGTGCCAATTTATTTCTCTATTTTTTACAGGACTCCTCTTAATGGGTTAAGTATGCTATCCCGGCGCTCATGATGCCAGTGCTGAGAATCCTGGCAGTGTAATCCTGATGGTGGAAATCCCGATGCATGCAGGTAAGTATTGTAACCTTTCCCCTAATCCTTCCCCTAACCCACCTTTCACGCAGCCTAACCTTAATCCTCCCCTCCTGCATCCGAACCTAACCGCCCCCCAACACAGCCTAACCCTCCCCCTAGTGCCTAAACCTAACCCCTAACCCTAAACCTAACCCTAATACTCACAGTCGGGTTTTGCGGCCATCGGGTATCTAGATCCAGGATTCTAACTGCTGTCAGGATTTTGGTGCCAGGATTCTGACTGTCACAGTGTGCCAGGGTCCCGATCCCTATTAACAAGTCTGGCAGCAATGGCTTCCTGCTGGCTCTGTGTTTCTGTAGCAGGTGAAGATCTGTCAGTGCCTGCCGTGGTTATCTTCTTCTGGCCGGTGGGAGGGCAGCAGCAGGGAGTCCCAGTGGCTGCTGCCTTTTGTCCATTTTGCCGGCTTCTGTGATCGGATGGCCGCAGTTCTCATAGGGGAGTGCATGCAGCTCTGAATTTAATTTAAAGTAGTGATTCCTACTGCTCGTTACTGACCTTTGGTTTGCTTGTGACCTTATTCCATCTTCTCCATGGAACTGCAATTCGTAATCCGGTTTTTACCTTGACTTTGCTCTTGACCCAATATTGTCTGATTCCTGGTACAGCTTTGTCCATCTGGTTCTGACCCGGCTTGTCGACTACATTGTGTGCTTCATCATACTCCACTCCAATCCAGAGTACACTAGCACCCGTACTAGGGAACCAAGTCTGAGGGCTGCGACCTGCGTGTTGGATGTAGCTAAGTCCAAACTTCTTTGCGGGGGTCCCGGTGAATACCACTGGCACGTTAGACTCCACGTCTTAGTACTGGGTATTGCCAATTCCAAAGTACAGGATATCATCTACTATCCATCTGTTAGTTGTGACAGAATAATCTGGGCCAAAAATGGATGCTGCTAGTAATCCCTCGCCACTGAAGTTTCTTAAAAATGTCCTTACCAGAGAGGAGAAGCAAGAGCGTGATCAGGCCCAGATCATGCAGTGCCCACAACACTGATGCAGCAAGTCGGTACCAATCAGTCACTTCCAGTACATTTAGCGACATCTCCTGTTCCCTTTACTGGAGCTTCCACCTCCCTACAGATTCTGAATCCATTGCATTTTGATGATGACCACAAGAACTGTTGGGGATTTCTGCATCAGTATTCGATCCAGTTCAAGACGTGGCAGCAAATTTTTCTTCTGAGAGGACTAAGGTGGCTAATGTCATCTCCTTGCTGTCCAGGCAAGCCCTAGCATGGGCTTCTCTGTTATGTGAGAGAAATGATCTGCTAGTCAATGACAGTGTAAATTTATGTAAGCCTTCTGGAAGGTGTTCAGTGAACCTGGATGGGTGTCTTCAGCTTCCTAAAGTATTCTGCAATTGAGACAAGACAACCAGTCCACGGACCAGCATACAGTACAATTCAGAACCCTTACCTCTGAGCTAGGGTGGAATAATAATGCCCTGGTAGCTGCATTTATGCAAGGCCTTTGGAGCAAATTAAAGATGTGTTGTGTCCAGACAGCTACCAATCTCCCTGGATGACCTAATATCCTTATGTATCTGGGTAGACCTTTGTAATAGAAAAAGGGCATGAGAGAGGTAACAGTCACGGCGCTTCAGTTTCAAGCTCACTCCTCATTTCATGGCTTCTGTTGAACCTCCTGATGAGCACATGCAGATTGTGAAGTCACATCTTCCTGCCGCAGAGAGGGAAAGAAGGTTCAAGAACAAGCTGTGTCTGTACTGTGGCGAACCCGGTCATCTACTTACTGGCTGTTCTAAGCGCCGGGGACACGAGAAAGCCTAACTGATCAAGGGGTAGTAAGATTAGGTGCATTTTAGCACACCCCAAAAGAAAACTATTCTTACCAGTTGACTATTAATGTGACACAATAAAGAAAAGAGATAACAGTGCTGTGGGCCACAGAAATAAATAAATGAATAAATAACCGTAAACCAAATAAATATAATGTATATAAAAATAAAAAAAAATCAGTTATGCCATAAAAAGATTATTTAAATTTATTAATAGATACACTAAATAAATATCTTATATATAAAAAACACCAAAATTGATGCATATAAGAAATACACTGGCGTGGGATCAACAAAAGATGTTAAATAGTATCTGCAGTTACATAACCACAGCTGATAATCAGACAGTTCAACAGAGTGGTAAATCTGTATCACCCAATATTGCAGAATTGACAAAAATAATAAAAAAAAGTTATTTATTTCTGTGGTCCACAGTGCTGTTAACTTTTTTCTTTATTTTGTTAATCTTTTGACTGGCTACCTTCAAACAGCAGCATAGAACACTCATTTTGTATTCATAGTGGTATATACTGTATTAGATATAATTTTTTAGAGTCTGTGGCTATATCTGTTTTTTTTTTTCACTATTGATGTGGCTCTGCTTCTAGAGAAAACCTCTGAAACTCTTAAGGCCTTTAAAGACTCAGGTCCTGATGGCAATTTCATCACCAAAAGGCTCAAAGGGGTTAAGATTTTATCATCGGAGTGGATGGAAATTCCAACAACTACCATCCGTTCTAGGACTTCAGAAGTTACCATGCAGCTTGGTGCCCTTCACAGGGACTTAATTTCCTTCTATGTCCTCCCATCAGCCAAGAGTCCAGTCATCTTGGGTCTTCCATGGTTAAGCAAGCACGCTCCCATGTCAGACTGGAAAGAACCCCAAATTTTGTCATGGGATTTCAGTGCCATCAAAGGTGTTTGCTGGCAATTCGATCTCCACATCACATCATCCAAAGTTCGACCATCCTCTTCCTTCTCTATATCAGTTCTTCAGGGATGTGTTCAGCAGGAAAGCCGCTGAGACTCTGCCTCCTCATCGGGAGTGGGACTGCACTAGATCTATAACCTAGGAAAATGCCTCCTCATAGAACAGTCTTCCCTCTCTTTCTTGCTGAAAATCAGGCTGTTTCTGAATACATTAAGGAGAATTTGTAACCCAGGTTTATAAGAGAATACAAGTCACCCGCAGGAGCTGGCCTTTTCTTCATCAAGAAGACGGATGGAGGATTAAGACCTCGCATCGATTACCAGGGTTTGAACGCTATCACCATCAAGGACCGGCACCCTCTACCTCTGATCTCAGAACTGTTCAAGCGACTAAAAGTTAGATCTTTGCGCGGTCTATAATCAGATTAGGATCCAGTCTGGGGACAAGTGGAAGATGGACTTTAACACTCGTAATGCTCACTATGAGTATCTGGTCATGCCTTTTGTAGTAAGAATTGCCCCTGCTGTCTTCAAAAAGTACATGAATAACATCTTCCGAGACCTATTATATCAGTATGTGGTAGTATATTTGTATGACATTATGATATTCTCAGAGGATGTAGCAAATAATCGTAAGCATGTATGTGAGTTGCTGTCTCGACTATGTACTAACAAACTCTTCTGTAAGTTAGAGAAATGTTCCCTCAAGCAAAAGGAACGTGCATTTCTTGGATACATCATTTTAGGCTCTAGGCTTCAGATGGAATCCCGAAAAGGTCACGGCCATTGTCAACTGACCATGTCCTATCGGGTTGAAGGTGATGCAATGTTTCTTGGATTTCTGCAACTTCTACTGACAGTTCATTAGAAACTACTCTTCTATTGCAGCTCCTACCACAGCCCTCACTAAGAATGGTCAAGATACTGGAGTGTGGCCCCCTGAGGTGGAAGAAGCATTTTATCCATCTAAAGCAGTGTTTCATATCAGCACCTGTTCTATGGCAACTCGATTGTGATTGGCTTTTCTTCCTGGAGGTGGATGCCTCCATGACTAGAGTTGGGGTGGTGCTTTTGCAAAAAGATGTGGAAGGAAAGTGATACACTTGTGGTATCTTCTCCTGTAAGTTTTTCTCCCCGGAGATGAATTATGCTGTCAGAGATAAAGTGCTGTTAGCCATCAAGCTGGCTCTGTGAGAGTGGCAATATCTGTTGGAGGGGGCAAAATGTCTGGTGATGGTTTACACCAACCACAAGACCCTTACGTATCTCAGATCAGCTCACTGCCTGACCTATCACCAGTCCAGATGGACATTGTTTTTTGACCATTTCAACCTGGTTATCACCTACCGTTCAAGTAGCAAAGATATAAAAGCCAATGCCCTGTCCCGGGCATTCAGTTCCTCTGAGGAGGATGACATGCAGGAGGATTAACCCATTCTTAATCCTGTTTGCTTTGTAGCAGTAACTAGCAAGATCAAGGTTCCTCTGGTGTAAATGTTTATAGCACCCGAACTCCATGCTAAGCTTCTTCAGTGGGCACATTCATAACACTTCAATGCAGGTGATAAAAGAACCTTGGAGCTAATCCTCAGGGGCTAATTGTGGCCGAAGGATCATCGAGATATTATCAACCAAACATCTATGTCTGAAAGTACTCACCATGAAATTCGCTCCCAGGTTCCTTGGTCCCTTCCAGATCTTCCAAGTGATTAACCCAGTGGCATACCGTTTGAAGCTTCCTGGCACACTCAGGAATCCTAATGTATTCCATGCTTCTCTTCTCAAAGAACTGGTTATCAATTGGTTTTCATCACCTGATAATCCTCCTTTGGCTATTCCAGTAGATCACCAAGAGAAATATGAGGTTAAAAAGATCCTGGATTCCAGAGTGTCCTAAGACACAGTGTGGTTCCTAGTAGATTGGGAGGGCTATGGTCTGGAGGAGCGCTACTGGGTCGGATATTCATGCACCTCAACTCCTCCAGAGGTTCCATTGAAAGATTTCTAACATGCCATTTGTGGGGTGTTTGGTGCCCACCCCTTGATGGGAGGGTAATGTCACAGGATTGGGTTCCCAATCCCTCTTACCAGGTCTGGCAGTGCTGGCTTCCTGTTGGGTCTGTTTCCGTGGGTCTGTTTCCGTTTCAGTGTCCACCATGGTGATCTTCTTGTGGTCAGCAGAAGGCCAGCAGACAGGGAATCCCAGTGAATGCTGCTTTTGATCCTCCTTGCTGGCTTCTGTGATCAGGCAGCTAGCACTCTCATAGGGGAATGCATGCTGCTTTTAATGTAATTTAAAGAGCCAGGTGTGCCAAGTGTGATATCACACTGGTGCCTAAATTGAAGTCCCTCCCTATAAAATGATAGATCTGAGCACTATTCAGTGCCAGAGTATAGACTCCCAAACCTTACTGTACTTCAGCGTTATCACCAGTGATTCTTACTGCTCATTAATGACCTTCGGTTTGCTTATGACCTGATTCTGTCTTCTCCCTGGTACTGTGCTTGGTAATTTAGTTTTGAACTTGGCTTCATTCCTGATCTGATATTGTCTGATTACTGGTACCACTTCGTCTGTCTGGTTCTGCCCAGCTTGTCAACTATGCTGTGTGCTTTATCCAAATCCAGAGTACATATAGAAAGAAGAAGTATTCCTATAAGAGGCACTCACTGGATGAGTTATATTTATGATTCACTTGATTATATTAGAGGTCCATAAACAATACATATAGCGTCGCTTCATAAAGTGCTATATGTACAAGTGAAGACTCAGACGTTTTACTTGAATATCTTTATATGGTATTGCTGATTGGATTTCTGGAGGGGTAAACCCTTAGAGACAACTATATTGGGATGTATAAAGATACCTTTTGCGGAATATCCAAACCTGAATTCAGGTGAGTTTGGTTCCTCAGGGGGGATACCTGTATGTAACATCCTTGAATTAAGATTAAGGAAGAAACATTAAAGATACCTTTTGATGAATGCATCTCACCTAGGATAGGTGAGTTATTCACGAGTTCTTCCTGGTTATACCTATAATCCATTGGATGTACACACAGACGTTGTTTTTGTTTTTCTTTTTTTATTGAGAGGAAGATTCCGCATTACATCTGGAACCTAGGAAGACAGCGCCAATTTGACCACTCATTGGTATTGTTTATGTATGTCAAGGTGTAGTGCGCCTCAGAGTGGACTAGGGCTGCAGTCCAGGAGTGCAGGCTGTTGTGGTGATATTTTTTGTACCATTTATATTAGAGGTCCAGATACACAAAATAAATGAAATATAACCTTTATTATTATCACTAAAATAACTATTTATTCATATTCAGTGTTGTTAATATTTGTTATTTTTTGATATTTATTAATTTGTTTTTTAACTTTAAATAGTAACAATTCCCCTGTGTGAAGGAATATGTGAGTGACAGTTTATTTGTTACATTATGAATGATTTATTGCCGAATCATAGTAACTTGCAACACACCATAGCTACTATTTAAACAAACAGAGACAGAATGCAAGGTAATTTTGGTAGATACAATAATTCCACACAGCTTTACAGCCTATAATTTATCAATTTAGATATGGAATATTCTGGTATTATTATATATTTTTGAGTATACCAGTAACTCTCAGTGATATAAGATTATACAGATCCAACTATTGGATTTATTTTACGGAGCTATCATAGATTGGCCAATTTATATAGGCTCCTTTTAAATATACAATTCTGAGTGGTTTTTATCTACTCTAACAGTGTACCTTTCACCATATGAGATTATTTGATTAAGTAGGTCTATATATTTACATCAACATAAAAATATACATTGAGATTCACATCACAGGATAATTTTATATTTTCCATTATGTAATAAAAGTATACCACAAGTGAATAGTGTGTTTTTAAAAAAATCACTTTATTTCACATAAATACACAATCAACACTTTGAATCACGATACTTCACTGGCTTTTTTAATTTAAAATGAATAAAACTAATAAATAAGTAAAATTAATAAATAATAAAAATAACAAATATTAACAACACTGAATATGTATAATAGTTATTTTAGTGATAATAATAAAGGTTCAATTTTATTTATTTTGTGTATCTGGACCTCTAATATAATCAAGTGAATCATAAATATTACTCATCCAGTGAGTGCCCCTTATAGGAATACTTCTGAAAATAGCATATGTAATTAATGGCTCAAAAATTCTTTATTTTAAAGGAAGAGTATTTAATATAACACAACTGTCTGCAGTGTGGGACATTTGGATCCACTTAACTTATGGAGTATTTACATTTCTCCTCCTTTATATGTGTATCATTTATTTATTGATGGTAATACACTATTGCATAATTTTTATTTATTTTTAAGTGTTTCAATAATCACTAGGAGTATAAAGAAGAGACTCAAACAACAAACTGAAAGGGTAAATATATACATTTTATTCTTCAACACGTGTTCTCCAACCTTGTTGAGCATTACAGAAAGTGGGTTATCACTATTAGTACTAGGGGAAGCTTCAGCAAATGTTAACAATGATACCAATATTCTTTAAAAAATGTTTTACTAAAGAAAACCTTTTACTGGTTCCATAACACAGTAGCAAAATAAAAACTATGCAGCATGCCACATTGTTTCTGCCCAAAAATAGCACTAATTGCATGTGTGGTTTATTTAATACTAGTACTATGGGCTGATGATGCAGGGTACTCCCCTCTTCTGGTCTGTCTCCGTCGTGACCATGAGAGCAATCTCAGGATATGCTTTGTAGAATTATTATATATTGTACGGGTATTTCTGCTTCACATTTTTGATTAGCACCCATCTATATGGGTTGTATATGCTACAACTTATAATTTTCAACATCAAAATAAATCTAAATATCTTGGGATACACACAAGCTATTTTCATGATTCATTTTTGAAGGAAAACACAATTCTGTGATCAGGAAGATTAAATAAAATGTCAGCTCAATTAAAAAGATTCATGCATGTTTCTCTAATGCTGATAAAATTAGCAACAAAGATTTGTATTTCTTTAATGCTTCCTTTTGGTCACAAAGTAACTTTTACATTTCTCACCACTAAGATCTAACACCTATTGTCTTTTTGTTTTAAAAATGTGTTTAACATGCACTTGTCAAATATTTGTGGCTACATGTCAAGTCAAAATACTTTTCTTTTTTAACTGAATTGATACATCTCAGTTGCATTTCATCAATAATATACGAATGGCAACACACAATAACTTTGCATTTTTATTTTTATGTATACATTATTAAAATAGTTTTGGGGAACTGGGGGACCTTTTATCATTATAACAGGTGTCCATGCTCCTTAACGTATAAACTCTATAAGAAAATTAGGACGGGATATACTAATGTGAAAATGTGGTAAAAACTCCAAAAACGAGATTTGACCGCATTTCACATATGTCCAGTATGATCCCTCCCAGGGCCCCCGACTGGCACTGGCCGATGGTTGCGCAAGTACAGAAGGAGTCCTAGGCCATAAATCTGTAAGTCCTCTGATTGCAATGGACAGCTCTTTACAGAAGAGCTGTGTGTTGCCATTGTGATCACAATTGAACGTGTATACTAAAGATATTAATGCTGGTATGCATGCGGTAAGTGGCGGGATATATCACATCCAAAATGCGATGCTTGACACATCCTGCCCTTAGTGAGATGCAATGTCTACATTGTCCTGGTGGGTGCGGGGCCAAACTGGCTGCTTGTCACTTGCATGTTCCATCTAAAGAGTGAAAAAAAAGAAGGGGATGGGCAAAAGTAAAATATGAAAAGCAAGCTGGAATAATATATAATATAGTATGCAATAAATGGGGTATCCGTAAAGGTTTGTCACACTGTATCATTACAGTATATGATCCATGACAGTAAACAACATGTTGCATTGACCAATACATAAGAATACTCAGGGATATGAGTTGTTGTGTGAACTGAATATCCATTATGTCTATCTAATAATGTTTCTGGTTATATAGTTACTAATGCTGGAGAAAAAATTGCAGATTTCTTATTCAAAGAAACAGTGGAATAAACACTTTTTCAATTAACTGATGCCACTTGTTTTCTAATTACAGTATATGTTAGAAGAGTTCTTGATTAGGAGAATTCCTGTTTCAAATACTACTTAAATACCCATCGTACATATTTGTGATGACTCATTTGCATATACCCAAGCACAACAACTGTTGGGCACCTGTTTCTATAATCCACATTTCAAATGCGGATTGTAGTGCGATAATTTCACAAGAGATTTATCACGAGAATGTATCAACATTTATCACGAGAATGTATCAACATTTATCACGAGAATGTATCAACATTCTCAAGCAGGGACAGAGCTTGCAAGTAAGCTCTGTTCCTGCGAATTATTACCGCACAATTCTCACTGTATTTTTTGCAAAAAATACAGTGAGTTTCTCCGTGCATGCACCGATGCAGGCTAGTGTTACCCCCTCCCCCCGTCCTCCACCCAGCTGACACTTACCTTGGTGGTCGGCGTTGAGCTGGTCGCCAGGGTTCCTGGTCAGCTGTGCCGTAAACTGAGATGCTGGTTTACAGCACAGCTGACAGGGGTCACAGTGCAGGAGCTCTGGCGACCAGCTGACCAGAGAAGAGAGCTCACCGATCAGTGGACCCCTGGCTGCAGGTAAGTGTTTGGGAAATGTGATCTGTTTGCTAAAGAAATGCAAATTAAGGGCTTGGAGTAGTTTTACATGAAAAATAGTCCAATTGCCCATTAATACATTTCAGTGAAACACCCTTTCTTACCTTATTTTATTAAGAAAAGATTGATAAATAGAGCCCTTGGTGATTCAGAGAAAGGGGGCAAATGGACTGACTAAAAAATACTTCTAATATCATGAGAAATATAGAATGCTTCAATTTATGGGAGTTAAATTCAAGTTGAAAATTGTTCCATAATTCCTGCTGCCTCCAGGAACAATAATGATCATGTAAGTGAAACATTCTGTTTTCTTTTTGTTTAATAAGAAACTACTGCCACAATCTCTGGATGTCATTTTTTTTTAAATAGTTTTTATATATCCAATAATAATTGTGAATATTTTCTCATATTACAAATAAATTAATAGGCTTTATCTCTTTGTTCTTATTAAATTAATGTGCATGTGAATTCAGCTATTATAAATTCTACATATCTGTACTATAGGTGGTTATTGGATGATGATAACTGGAGTTAATTTTAAGTTTAATGGTAGTGACATAAAGAAGGTAGTAAGCAAAGCTCACTGTAAGAGTATATAACCTGTGATTTTTAATATTTGTCAGACCAGGTGGTTGTTTTTGATCACCCCTTTGGCTAACATTTTCACACAGGCTTATGTGAGCACATATTCTTGACAATTGGTTGGCAGCAGAGAGATATTGGAATCTCTTAGAACCGTGACAACATTCACAAACCAAAAGGCAGAAAAACTGAAACAGTCAGAACAAATATATTTTACCAGTATTGCTAGTCCCCAATGCCACAGAGACATAAATGTGCAGCCCTCTGCTTTAAAACAACGGTGCTCTGTTATTATATGACAGTCGATGTATGTAGTGCCATAGTCATGGAAGTGGCATCTTATTGCAGACTGATTGTATTCCCAGCATAAGCATAAGAAGGTGAAATTGAGTAGCATTAGAGTCAAATTGGACTCAACTGCACCTGGCAGAGGTCAGTGGAGACATAGGACCCCATTCAGAGTCTCTCGCTAGATGCGATCGCTCGCCCCCAGCATATGCAAATTTGTCAAAGTGACGCCACGGGAAGCGACCGATCGCCAAGGCAAAAGCACGCCCACCATGTCTAAGCAAGCGGCCAGTGTACGCCCAATCGCACAGGCAGAGCTGCCCACCAGCACACGTCATCTCCAGGAAGTGTATTAAAACATTGGTACATCGAGGACAATCGAAAGTGATCGCAGCGCTTGTGGTTGCCTTACCCTACCGCAAGCACTGCGAGGACTTAAGTGTAAAAAACAGGAATGTGACGTGTACTATGACGCTGCGTGTTAATTATGCATGACTCTGAAACGGCATTGAAACACTCAGGCATGCCTGCGTTCGCCCCTCCACGCCCCCCGTTATTAGTGTCCTACCCCTGCTACCACCCACAAACGGCCTCTCCTGTCACTCATTTCACTGAGCTGTCTTTACTGGGCGAGCGAGCGGCCTGCGATCGCACAGAGTAGTTTGCGCACGCGCAGAACGAAGCATGCGCATGCACATACGCAAACCATCGGGCCGCTTGTGAGTGCACATCGCTAGCAAGAGACTCTGAATGAGGTCCTTAATCTTAAATGAAATATTTGCTACATTTCTCATTAGTACAGTAGCCTGTGTGCTCCTGATGGTGGGTTATTTGGGGTAAACAGTGTAACGGATTGCCTTGTTCAGTCCTTTAGTAGACACAAAGTCCAAGGTGTAGATCCATCTTGTGTCTCTTTAAAGTAATAGCTTTATTACAGCCACTACTCAGTGCGGATTCAAAGTCAATCACCATAAAGTGCAAGGTCACCAAATGTAATTTCGGGTAGGGTACAGGATCCCAACAGTCGGGATGCCAGCGGTCATAATACCTACAGTGGCATCCCGACAGTCGACAGTCAGAATCCCAACCCGGTTAGGTAAGTACCACAGCCACTAACTCTCCCCCTCGCAGCCTAACCCTAACCTTCCCCCTAGTGCCTAACCTTAAACCTAACCCTCCCCCTAACCCTAATACTTACCGTCGGGATGCCGACTGCTGGGATAGTAACTACATCCCATCATATCATATGGAGGATCAGTGATTGCCAGTATATTTTATAAAGCCATATATGGTCTTCCCTACACATATGGTAGATAAACTACCTTTGTCTACTTTCAAAATGACATGAATGGCCAGTGCTCTATTAGACAATGAATTAAGCTGGAGATAGATTACCCTACAATACTGAAATAACACAATTTCCCCTGATTTATTAAAACATACCTATATTTAATATTATTCATCAAAAAGTGTCAAAGGGAACACTTATATGATAAAGCAGACCAATCTAATGTGGTTTATTAGATTTATTCCAGAGTGCCCTCCAACGCTGGGAGTATACATATCAGCTCTAGTTCTGGATATTGCTGCAGGAGTGGCACCTGGACTGCTGTATTTTTGCGGGTGAGTGCCGGGCATTCAAAACTCTATATATACAATTAGCAAAATATAAAATATAGTATATAGATGCAAGGGAAAACAAATATGAATATTAAAATAAAGTATTTGCTGCAACCCATGTTATATTTATTGCTTATGATGACCAATTGACACAGTTAAATGAGTCTCATTCTCATTTTGATCAAAATATGTATGTGGAACAGTATGTGTGTGCCCTGTATATTATAGATATATTTCCCTCTAGTTGTATATCCATTGTTAATATTTAATATATATTCAGTAGTGATTAATAAATGTAGAATGTCTATCCTGTGGTTATGAGAGAAGACAACCCCCAATAATAATATTCAATTATGGAGAAAATGGAATCATGTAAATCTAGTATTTCACAGCGTGATACTCCTTTATGTATTTTATATTCTAATGGAATTACATAATTAGCTGTGCTATTCTGGTGGTACCGTATTCCCAAATGTTGCTTATATACTATGGTAATATGGAGAAATTGTTCTATGTCCCGAGTTTGTCCTCACTGCTATGGAGTGGCTATCTCAGTGCAATGATATAGTCATGATAAGTGATAAACTCAAGGAACATGAGAACTTGGATTCCCTTAAAAAAAATTACAATTATTAAATGACTGAAGCTGACCAATTTGAAAAAATGGTAAAGGAAAGAAACATTAATTTGTTAGGGGCAGAAATGATTATGCGACTAATACTGTTTTCAAAGGGAATAAAAAGAAAAATGGACAAGACA
This sequence comes from Taudactylus pleione, assembly GCA_031769625.1. Classification (NCBI taxonomy): domain Eukaryota; kingdom Metazoa; phylum Chordata; class Amphibia; order Anura; family Myobatrachidae; genus Taudactylus; species Taudactylus pleione. Next base: position 16,410,350 of record JAUIMM010000018.1, on the reverse strand, counting down.
GAAATGATTCAGTGAATTATTCAACATCTGAAATTGAGTCTTCAGAGGGAAAAAAGACTGAAACCGCTACAAAACATAACTGGAATCACCATTTTTTACTACAGGGTTACAATGACACAGATGATCCAGAAAAAGAAAAACAAGAGTAGGGATAAAAAGGGAGAAAAGAGAATGGGAAGGGAACCATCCAAGGAAATTCAAGACACACAGGAGAAAAGCCGACATAGTCTTCCTACAGATCATTAACTTACAACAAAAAAATTAAGTAGCACACAAAAAATGTACTTATGTCTAAACAGTTATTTATATAGCACATATATATTCCATAGTGCTTTACAAAGCATATTTGGCCATTCATATCAGTCCCTGCCCTAGTGAAAAAAGAGTATTATTCAAGGGATTTACATTTTCACAAACTAAAGATATGGGGCAATTTGGAAAAATAAAGGTCTGCATCTTTATACAAGAAAATTACTTCTTAATAAATTCTTTAGTAACAAGGAAAAAGAAATATCGCACAAAGACATTGTCATTAAAGATAGGAGGCTTGACAATATGGAACGGAATGCATTAGCTGCTCTGGAAGAGATAGAGTCCAACACCACTCAGTAAAAGGACAAACACAACTATTAAATAAATCAACATTCGCTCCATCTCCCTCAATGCTCACAGATTCAAGTATATATGGATCTAGTATTGAGGGCCATTATGGAACAATAACACCAACAGAAGGATCAATAACCTGAACACAGAAGAATACAAGGTGCTCAAGAAACTAGAGACATGGGAGGATATGTTTGTTATGCATTTTGATAATTGAGGGACTATAATTGTGTGGCCCAAAACCAATATGAGAAAGAAGTAAACAGACAAATCCTGCATGAAACAACTAATCAATCCAACAGCTAATTTTTAAAGGCGTTATGAAGAAATAATAAAGTAAGCTTGGGAGAAAAATGTAAAATCCAAAGAAGAACACAACTTCCTACAAGTAGACAAGCCAGAAATACTCATATTTTATGTGTTGCCTAAGATACATAAAAATAATACAAATTTATCTTGCAGACCCATAGTATCAGATATAGGGGGCTTACTGAAAATACCTGCAAGTTTGTGGACCTTTGGAGATATGTATTTCAACTCCATCCTATACAATAAATACTCTGATCAATCCAAGACAGAAACTTAAAAAGTACCCATTTACTAGTGTCTGTTCAATAGTATGGATAGGGTCTCCAAACAAAAGTTCAGTGAAATAGATAGTGCTTCAAACTATTCTATACTCTGCCAACATATTGTAATTAAAGTAAAAGCCAGTGAGTCTCGCCACTTATTGGCATGTTATGGACATATAAAAAAGTTAAATGTTGTTGTTGGGTGAATGTTTGTTTGTTGGCCAGGGTTTGAGATTTCTCCTGGCCAGCCAATTAGAATAGACTTATGGGGCCCATACATTAGACATTAGGCATACTTTAGGCAGCTACAAGGGCAATTCACCATTCTGCTGATGCCTGAGTTGAGGAATCGGGAAATCCAACATGTTGGAAATCCTTGCTTCACCAATTCCAACCATAAATTAATTGGGATCAGCAAGTCAGGGGTTTTTACCATACTATATTTTGCCAATGCCCTGACGGTAGATCGGTAGATTAGATCCATGTCCTCAGAATGGGGAATCGCCCATAGATGTATGGGCCCCATTAGCTGTAGTGTTTGAAAAGGGAGAGTGGTCTGGATCAAGTCTAATTCTTCTGGAAAGTTTAGGGAGTATTGTCTTCATGTCTCAGAAAGATTGCATTGTACTTACATGTCTTTCTTGCCTATATTTTTTCCTTTCTCTTCATCTTATACGCTCTTTTGCTCATCCTTCTTCTAGTTTGTTGTCTCCCCGCCTTACTTTTTTTCCTTGCTTCTTAGCCTTTCTCTTCTTCCTTTCTTCCTCTTATAGCTCTCCCCTCTGCCTTCCTTTCCATACAAAAATGAGGCCCAGCTGCCATTGGGGGTGATTCAAGGTCTGATGATATTGCAGCTGTTACCATGGTAGCAGCTACAATAGCATTATTATGGTAATGCTCCATAGATGCAGTAGAGGAACATCTGCATGATCTTCTGTCGGTTTGAGTGACCAATGGGCTCTCAAGACCCACTTCTTCATCAAAGCCTTCCAGCTCTCATCCTAACTCACTGCCCCATTGTCTCTCCACTCTTTGTCCCCCTGTCTGTCTGCCCCCTCCTTTAGACTGTAAGCCATAGTTGCTGACTTCTCTGCAGGAGTCTCCAGGAGGGTTCAGGGGAGGGTGTGGGGCATTATGGAGGCGTGGTGCTATGATCCCGGTTTTGTAAAGCAGGGTGCTGGGCCACAATGACTGGATTCAGTACAAAGCAGGAGACTTGCCTGCTCTTCTCAGAGGCCAATTGAGCCACCCGAGATTTCAGAGTCTTCTGGCGTTCCAGGAGAGTAGGCAAGTATGCAGGACCCTCTTCCCTCATATGCTTTTCCTTACCTTGCTTTCATCACCATATCCTCCTCACTGCCTACAACGGCACCCAACCTTTGGGTTCTGCCACCCTGCTGCCTATTTGAGTTTTTATGACTGCTGATGCAGAAGTGTTTGTTCTGCAATGTTCTGTATTGTATACCACTTTCGTTCCTCTGTTTTCTGTTAATAGTATTGTGTTTTTGTACTTTGTAAGGTGCTGCAGACCCCTTCTGGCACCATATAAATAAAGGATAATAATAATAATAATAATAATAATAATAATAATAATAATTAATTACAGACATCCTGGTACTTATTGTGAATGACACATAAGAAGTTTCTCTAATGAACAATTTCGGTTTGTTACATAGTATAAATTAACAATGATGTGAAGTATTTCTCTGTGAGAAGTGCACAAATTAACAACACAAATTGCTTAAGTACCTTCCAGCATAACCATTAATCAGTGAGCAGTTATCTTCCTGCCTGCTTGTAGGGAAATGATTCTTGACTCAATGTTAGGAGCCGGCTGATCTTAAATCATTACTAGATAAAATAATGATGGAATGAAACTTCTGACATGTAAACACACACACACACACACACACACACACACACACACACACACACACACACACACACACACACGCACAACCTTTATGATGTGTTCCAGATTGGATAAAAACAAAAGGATGACTTCTAGGGATTTATACAGCAGCCATTTACTGTAATGCAGTGCTAAAAATAGATACAAATCTTTATAGTGTAAAACCATTGTGGCAAGTGGCAATATTACTGCTACACCACATTTCCTACTAAAATTCACCATATGCAAAATACTTTATATTATATCTCTCTTGTGTTTTCCGGTGGTGCTAAATTCAAGGTGAAGTGCGTACTGGGTATAAAAATAAAGGATAAGCCCATTGGGTCTCGCTTTTCTTCAGAATTTAGACTATTTCTTCATATGAATTTATTATGCGCACTGTGTGTAACCTATGATTTGTGCTTGTACAGTGTAATAATTTCTGTGCTCCATTAATGCACCATGTGCCAGCTCTCACTGCTGCCAACAGCAAGACAATATACGCAGAGGGATGATTATTACCCACAGAAAGTGATATTAAGTCTGATCTCAGTGAACGACTGGAAGAGATTTATTTCTTTTTGAGCCAACACCAGCAAAGGGTCTAGTAGTAAGATAGCAGCTGGCACTCCCTATCCAGACACTTGGGAAAAAAGTCTGCCATTCATGTAGTCAACCCTATATCCAGAAGCAACACTCATGAAAATCAGTGTCAGGATAAACACTCATGCTTGGAGGTCAGAAGGGAGAGATAGAAATTAGCAGTGATTGAGTTATAGAGACTGCAGTATTTTACAATGATAACCTAAATTGTTGATTAAAAGTGCTATAGCACAGATGAATAAACAGATATTTTCCTATGTGCAAAAATACTGTCCCAAGTCCACACAACTGGAGGGGATACAGTCAAAATGTTGACTGCCGGGAGGCCATTTGTCTAAATTTCGGCGTCAAAACACTGACGCGGGACTAAAGACAGGTGTCAAAATCCTGACGCCCGTCTAAATCCCGACGCCAAAATCTAGACGGATGGCTCCCGAAACAAAGGTAAGCCAAGCAGTGTTAGTGCTTAGCCGCAGGAGGGGGAGGGTTAGGGACACCCGGGGGGACTTAGGGTTAGGCACCACCCTGGGAGGGTTAGGGTTAGGGTGCGCGGAGGGGAGGTTAGGGTTAGGCACCACTAAAGAAGGGTTAGGCTTAGAGGAGGAGAGGGTAGGATTAGGGTACTTACCAGCCCAAGTCGCGATTTCGAGTGTTCGAACTTGCAGCGTCGGGATTTAGTCAGACGGCTTCCCGACCGTCGGCATTTCATACCCAACCCAACTGGAGGCATGTGGTAGCCTGAAAGGTGGCCCAGTAGCCTGATTCATAGATGTATGCAATGCCAATATTTATGCCGATCGAGCGATTGTTATGCCTATGCATGTAAGCCACAGCAAGTTATTTGTGATTAATCTTGCACAGAGGAATCACTCGCAAAGTGAGTGACAAGTTGTCAGCGTTTGGGGGAGGCAATGGGGGTTGGTTAGAAAAACCCAGACGTTTTCTGTTTGTCCATACCCTCTTCATGTCTGGAGACCCGCTATGTCTGCAGTATCTTACATTACTCAGAAGGCTGATGGTCACCTGACCTGTATTCGATGTTTCCAATATTTCCCGATTTTTGTGTGAACGGTGGATATGAGATGTGAGGTCAGTAAGCACTGTACGGTGAGTGATTTATAGCATATATCGCAGCTGCATTCCATACAAAATTGCAGCTGTGATTGCTATAGCGTACATCTCTGAATAGGGCCCTTGGTGTGGAAGTCTCTGCTGTTCAACTATGGGTACTCTCCACTGGTTGTATATGTAAATAGTGGAGAAAAGACATACATACATACATTATATATATATATATATATATATATATATATATATGTATATATATATATATATATATATACAGAAAACTCAGCACTCACCATTTTTAAATCACTCACAATAATACATAAATAATGGGGGTTTGGTTCATGGATTGATCAATGAATTTGTGCCGGCAGCCCACATCACGGGACCCCATTTCTCTGCAGGTCCTACGCTATCTGTCATACTTATGGAAACCTGGTAGCTGCTATCACAGAGCTTAAACTGAAAACATGTTAACTGGATTAAAGCGCACCTGCCAACTAACTTATGGCTTTTCAAGGCAAGGCAGTCACCAAACAGCTTCTATCATACTACCAAAAAGGCAGCTGACACAGGTTAATATATATGAGCTTGCACAGGGGTGCATGAGAAAACTGTGAGCACAAAAGGGTTAATTAAAAATTAACCAAATAATATATATAATACAAAAATAATCTGAACTCACATCCCAAATGTCACTTTATGCAGGGTGCTGCTTTAAGGAAAAGACCAATGTCATTCCAATAATAAAGTCCATAGAATGGCAATAAAGCCAAAACTCAGTGCACTCACCGCTTGTCTATAAAGAAAATCCAATTTTATTGATCCAACATCACCAAAGTTATGTCGACGTTTTGGCCCCGGAGGGTCTTTGTCAAGACAGATTCATGAAAGACATCCGTTCAGCATGCAACCAAAGAGCATGAACTGATACCTGTTATGAGTGCCCTGATTTTGGCTTTATAGCCATTCTATGAACTTATACATATATACGCAAACACACACGTATACTGTATTTATACAGATGTGTCCTCATACACCATTGCTCTAGTTGTGGAAAATGTTTTACTTATTCTTGCCCCGCCCACTTTTTCTTCTGCATGTTAACATGTAACAATATGATAGATGTTCTAAACTTAGTCACATGCACCTAACAAAAAACATCTGGGGCGATGAATATTTTAATCATTACTATTTAGTGGACATAGGTTCCAGTGAGTAGCCTAACTGAAAGTGCCACTATCAACTCTGGTGTGATAATAAGATGTAATACTGGCTCCAATGCCTGGGAAGAGGAGAGTTTCTTTGGTAAGGTAGCGGTTTTTGGATGTTTTGACCTGAGACTTTCAGTAAGCACTGTGTGGGGACTATAAGCATCGGAGAGTTTGCCTGGACTGACAGTACACCAAGTACACCAAGTGCAGTCTTGCTGCTTAGACAGCGAAGATGCAGAATATCCAGATACAGAGTGAAAAGAGCCCCGGTAGCTGTTAAGTATATTATCTACCTGGACAGAATGAGAGACCGGCTGATGGAGATAAAGAGAAAGTGCAGGTAGTGGGAGAAAAGGTACACCCCCACAGGGACAGTACATCATTGTCATCTCTTATGTGCACCTGTGAACTGCTGTCACTAACTTATAACTGTTCGCTGAGTGAAGTCTTACATTAGAGGATGATTTCTTTGTAAGATTTTTTCATTAATATAGCTGTCATTGCACTGCACAATTACACGTCTCTAGTAACAAAATACCAAGGTTATAATATCTACATGTGCAAGTGACCTTTTGCACTTAGCACCACAGAGCCTGATAAAAGGGAAGAGAGGACTAAGCTAACTGCAGAAATCCACGGGACAGAGGTAGGTGTGTATGCAGAAACCATATACATCATGCACCACTGAGACAAAGGGTCATTAGTGTTGTGTGATGAAAAACTGTGGTAACTATTTATAAAAAAGGTAATGCTGTCCACAGTGAAGAATGACTGTTGAAGCCATGTCATCTATAGCTGGGTACATATTAAATTATTTACTAATGATGCGATACTATTAACAATTTCCCCTGAACTCCCCAGAGCTCCTGGACAAACGATATACTGCATATACATTGTGTAATATTACTAACGACCAAACGATATATCGTTTGTCGGTAACGATTTCTAAATTGTTAGATAGTTAATAATATATAATTTGCTGTCCCAAACACCTGATGACCATCTTAAAGATTTCGGCCCAAATTTAAATAACGGGCTGTACTATGACACAGATGCATGCATGCATCTGTGTAAAAACTTTCTAAAGTGTAAAATCCCCCAAAAAATGATGTGAGGTCCCCCCTTAAAGCACAACCAGCCCCGGACTTTTCAAAACTAGACCTGGTTGTGAAAATATAGGGGACAATGGATGTAGGGGTCCCCTGTATTTATCACAACCAGCACTGGGCTCAGCGAGCCGGTCCTGGTTTTGGAAATATAGGGGACAAAATGAGTAGGGGTCCCCTGTATTTTCCATAACTATCACCTGACTTTCTAGCGGGGGTGTAATGCAACAGCCAGGGGAACCCATTCACCGGGTCCCCCGGCCAAAGAATTACACCTGACACATAGTCAACCCAGGCCGGGGATCCCAGGGGAGGTGGGGACCCCCCAATACAGGGGTCCCCCTCTCCAGGGCACCCCAGGCCTGGGCTGCTAGCCCAGGCTATACCCAGCACCCCTGTCAGGTGTGTGCCGAGTTGATTGTGTATAGTGTTGTGTAAAAATAGATGTAACAATATTGTCTTTTGCAGGAGATCTACAGGTCCCAGGAATGAAAAATGAAAGTTGAGGATCCGTGCTCCCCTTGTTAGGAAATAAAGTCAGTATGGTGTCACTTTCATGTGAAATGGGGTGCTTGTTACCACAGTCTCAAATTCACAGATGTGGTATCTTTTTGGTTCCAGTACTGGATACAATGTACTGTATAATCATGCAGTTTAGATTTTTAAGGGTGTATGAAGGGTAGATAGTAAACCTGGGTAAACTCCTTCGATCAGCGTCAAAATGTGTTTCTTAATAACCCAGACGGAAGGGGAGCACAAAATGCATTAATGTATATTTAGTTTTCTGTATAGGGTGAAGCATACACTTATTTTGATAGCAGCTGTAAGATTAGATTTCCTTTAATCGTCCCCTGAATATGCTCTGCAGCAGTAACAGAAAAAAAGATGACATGTTAAAAAGTCTATAAATCATCAGGATAGATGAGCATCTACCTAGCCTCCCTGCATGCTGGTACTTGGAGAACCACTAGTTCCAGCATTCGGGGCATTAAGGGCCCGCTGGTACCTGTAGTTCACCTGCCAAAGAAATATTAAAATAAACACAAGACACACACACCGTGACAGTCTAAGTTTATTACACACATACACACTCACACATACTCACCTACAATCCCTGGACATGTCCTTTAGCAACCTAGAGGGTTCCCACCATCGAAGTCAATGGTGGGAAAGTTAATTGGCCAAAATAGGCGGAGGCTTCCCTCTCTCAGCCAATGAACTCTCAGCACCGAGATTTCTATAGAGAAATACCACAACTGAGCTGTCATCCTTAGAGTACGGTACTAAGTTCATGGATCGAGACTTTTATTTTTATTTGTTTTAAGAAGATGCTGGATGCCTACTTGGAATGAAGAGGACGTGATCTACACTAGGAATAGGTGGGTACGGATTTTTTTTTTTTAACAGGCGTCATGGATTTCTGCTGGACAAGGGGACGTGATTGGCTTCAGGGATTCTATGTGAGCATGTGTGAGTGTGCATGTATGTTTTTATAAAACTTTACTGTCATGATGTGTAAGTCTTGTGTTTATTTTAATATTCTTTTGCAGGTGAACTACAGGTAACAGCAGACCATTAATGCGGGGAGACTTGCTGGTACCTGTAATTCTCCAACAAAAGACAATATTTTTACATCTATTTTTTACACACACATTACAGAAATCAACCTGGCATTCACCGGCCAGGGGTGCCGGGGATAGCCCCTGGCTATCAGCCCAGGCATGGGGTGCCCTGAAGAGGTGGACCCCTTTATTGGGGGGGTCCCCACCTCCCCAGGGATCCCTGGCCTGGGCTGACTAACAGTTGGATGTAATGCTTTGGCCAGGGGACCCAGTGAAAGGTTTACATCCCCGCTAGAAAGTGTCCGGTGCTGGTTATGGAAAATATAGGGGACCCCTACTCATTTTGTTCCCTGTATTTCCAAAACCAGGACCGGCTCGCTGAGCCCAGTGCTGGTTGTGCTAAATACAGGGGATGCCCTATGTTTTTTGTCCCCTGTGTTTCACAACCAGGACCTGCTCTGAAAAGTCCGGGGCTTGTTGTGCTTTTAGGGGGGGACCTCACCTCTTTTTGTTTACTTGACAAACATTTTTTTAACACAGATGCATGCACGGATCTCACTGATCTGTGCATGCATCTGTGTCAATGGAAATGCCTGTCAAGTGGCATCCGCATCGTTCGGGTCGGTACGACATACCGTTCGTTGTTCGGTAGTCCATACACACTGAATGAAATGCCACGTATCATTAAGAGATTGACAGATCTTCCTGTATGTACAAAAGATCTGAAGATATGACCGGTGTGAGAAGGTGTCGTGATCAAGCGTACACACCAGACAATATGAATGATTTGTCGTTCCGATGCATAGGAATCAGCCAAATCGCTCATGATAGTGTCTAGTGTGTAGGTGCCTTATGTCTCTAATGCACCAAAAGTATTACTTTTTATACTTTGAAATTAAAATAACAGTGATCTATCAATTGCATATAAATCAGACAATAAAACACCACATGGTGCCTAATAGATTGAGCAGACTGAATACAAACCATAACATTTTACACAATATTAGTCTAAAGTATTATTTACTTTACCACTGTAGTTATCCTATTGGACTCTGTATTTATACTAATAATGTAAGTAATGCTTTCTCTGTATATAAATAGTAGCATCTGTCTTAGTGTATTAAGAGGAAACAACAGCTCACTTACAGTATATATAGTCAGTTTCCTGAAACTAAGCCTTTTATTTATGTAAGGAACACAGTTTATAAGTGTGCTATTAGTATTGCGTGATTTCCCAGGAGAATACGAAAACATTACAAAAAAGTAAATAAAATACACTATTTATACTGCACCAATTTATATTAAAAAGTGTTTATAATCATTTATCAACCCTCAGAGCAACACAAGAGGCAAGGTCTGGATTTGTGGACAGGCCACTGGCAGAAATTTCTGGAGGATTGATGTTCTTATTTTATATGTGTTTTTTATTTATACAGGAAGGGATGTGGTGGAAGTTAGGTCAGTAGCTCCCTAGTGATGGAACAGGGGAACAGCAAAACAGTTCTGGGAGATAAATAAACAACCTGTGAGAGTCTCTGTCATACTTGTGTACTATCCTGGAAAGTCTGGGAAACTCCTGAATTCTGGGGGTTCTCCTGCACTCCTGAAAGGGCATTCCAGCCTCACGCATCCTACTCACTTCCCTAGTGGAAAGATTTGATGATGCCATTTGCATCCTCAGTTGAAGTACTGTGTGGAAGGGATGGGGACATCATTATGTATATCTCACCACCACGTCCCTTGCACTTGATCAGGACCTGCCAGAGAGGAGGTCAAATACTTTATGTCAGTGTGTATGGCCTATTTGTATGAGAATTGTGCATGGATTTGAGCAAATGTTTTGTTTAACGATGAGTGTCCCTAAGCAAATAAAGTGCAGTGTTCACAAATGTGGTTTAGGTGCTCAAGTCAACTGGGGTCAGATTGTGTATATTTCAAGTGTTTCCTGATATTGTGTGCTACAACAAGCACCACTTCAAAGTTCTGCCTATTACCAGTCTGGGTCATTCTACTTTTCATTTTAATCTTAAAAAATATTGGTCAGTTGAGCCTCATTTAAATAAATCATGAGAGCGAGGAAATGTGTAGAACATGTTTTTATTACATATGTGACATTGGTACAATTGCACCTAGAAATGTGCTTTCCTGATGAAAGTGTGCTTAGAAGGTTGAAATGAGGCCCAGGGTTGCCATCAGGATATCAGAAATTGCGGGGCCTAATACAAATGAATCAGATAGCGATCCCCAACACCTTTTACCATCTGCCTTTTGCTCATCTCGCCCTTACTACCCACCCTCATAAACTTCTCCCTTTCCTGTTGAACCACTTTTACCCCATCCACTCACACAGCTATCTTTTATCGACTTGCCCATCTCTAAACATTCAGCCCCTAACTGCCATTTTTCAAACACAATTTGTGACATTGCAGTTAAGCTGGGCACACGCCTAAAAGATATATCTGCAGATGATGGTTGTTCATAAACACTGAACAACCATCATCTGCCATCTGCCATGGGTCCCTCTGGCCAGGGGTCGCATCGTGCCCCCCATCCCCACACGGCCTCTGCAGCAAGTGTACAGGCGGTCATCTGATCGCCCATACACACAGCACAATCTGCAGGTATATCTGCCATCGGCTGTGCTGCACAGCCGATGCAATATGTCTGTGAACGATGTGACAAAACTGCTTAACTAGACAGCGCTGATTAATTTGATATGTAACACTTGTATACCTGGGCTTGATTCAGCAAGGAACACAGTTGCTAATATGCATGTAATCGGTCGATTGTTGCGTACTGCGTATACACCGAAGTGCCCTTGCGCGAACTGGCCACTACGATGGGGACTGCGAATGCAGTGACTACACAGACCCATCGCAGAGTGATTGACAGGAAGTGCCATTTGAGGGTGATGGGGGTAGGTCGGGGAAACACAGGTGTGCCAGGGAGTTTGAACGCCGTTGCATGGGCGTGCATAAATTATCCACTGCGATTCCCTACGCAGCTTGGGTACACACAGCGTGCGATGAAATTAGCAACAGGTCCTTGGTCCATTTGACCCAGACCCCTGATTTAACAAAACTATTTTCTAAGTGCTTTATCAGAGATTAGCTGGTTAAGCAGGTCCCTGAGATCAATATATATATATAAGATTTAAGAATAGATTTCAAAAATAGTATAATGTATTTGTGCAAAAATAAAAACACTAGTTCAAATTGACTCACAATGTTTCCAAGGTGCTATATTTTTTGGAAAGCCTGTAATTACATGAGAAAAAAACCTCAATGAACACACACTGGTACTTTGCTACCATCTAGTGTTCACCACAGTTTATCTCAATTGTATGTATTATTCTTGCTTTCTCCTATTAAATGCATTGCCCTTTTGAATTTCAGGCTGGAAGCGGTGGCTTTTGCAAGCTGCCTTTAGTAAATAAGTGTGGGTATTTAAAAACAGAACCTGCACCTTAAGTGTATTAGAACAGATAGGAAACACAATGAAATACAAAAACACTGGCTATTTATAATCCTGTAAATATTTTATATTGTTACTGGGGGGGATCATGTAGAATTAGGTGTACATTTATTTTATTTACATGGAACCATGAATGCATACTCCTACATCTGTATGCAGATTTGATCTCATCTTATACTTGCCCTATGACTGGACAGGTGTAATGTGAGAGGCAAGGGACAGGCAAACGAAGGCCAAGCACAGCAAGGGCTTGGCCACTGAAATGTGACTGAGGTACAGTAGACTTTTGCATATACACTTGTTAGGAGTAGGGTGGTCTAAAATCAGCGTGATTTGAATGCCAGGATTGGAGCTTCCAATCCCTGGATTTTGGAATTAATCGGCGCATGCGTTTTTTGTTTTTATTTTTAATGCCGGGCAGCGCTGAGCACCTGCAGCAGATGGCTTAGATGCTGCCCAGCTGCCCCCGACTGTACGCTGCATGATGTGATGTCAGAGGTCACACACTGCGCAGCCCGACGCTGGTTGCACCTGTCCACCAACCCGCACCACAAGCCCGCTCGCGCCACAAGCCCGTTCGCTCCACAAGCAGAGGAGGACTCTGGGCCTCATTCAGAGCCGGACGCTCTTTGAGAGCGCTCGCTCTGAATCATGTGACCACCCACAGCTTATGCGAGCGGCCAGGTGATGGTAGCGATGGTCAAAACCATCACGACCATTGGGCTTGCGACGAGACCCTTGTGGTAGGGTCTCGTGGCCGCAAGCCCTAGTGGACTTCCTGCTCTAATAGAGCAGGAAGTCCACCTACTGACATCACGTGTGATGTCAGTAGGGCCGACCACAAATGGCAGGAGTTCCTGCAGGAACGCCTCAGTGTGTCAAGCCACCCCCCCTGCCCGCCTCCAAAGCGGGGCAAGATGTCAATCACCATCGACAGCTGCCCCGCTTTGGTGCGAGAACCGTAGAGACGGAGCGCCCGTCGTTGGCCGGGTCTCGCACATGTGCACGCCGGAGCTAGCTCCGGCGTGCGCATGCATAGTGGGGGACCATGGGGGGACCATCGACCCATTTGCGAGCTTTGTACGCTCGTGAGCAGGTCTGAATCGGGCCCTCTGGATGCTGGTATCATCAGGCAGCCGCAGAGAGAGGAGCACGAGCACCCATGCGGAGGCCGGTACTCTGGGGGATGTGGAAGGGGGCGAGGAGGGGGGTAGAGATACTGTATAAGAACTGAGGGGGGGCGGAAGAGAGAGAGAGATAAGGACTGAGGTAGGGAAGTGAGAGAGATAAGGACTGAGGGACAGGAGGAGGATGGAGTACAGCCACTGCTGCTGTCTGCTTGTGACACCACCAACTCAATCTCGGGATCACGGGAATCCAGGGATTGAGTGTTTCTCAACACAGAATCCCGGGAATTGAGAAAAAAGGCCCAGGATTGGCCTCCCTAGTTGGGGGGCATATCTCTTGCAAGTGCCGGAGGGCTGGTGCACCAGGACACACTGATGATGATGAATGACAATCAGCAGCAATAGCTTGCAGCTTTTGGATGGGGACTGACCTCTCCAGCTGGCAGCAATTGCTGTCTATTCCCGTTAATTAATATTTACATTTGGACTGTGGCAGGAAAGAATGTTCTCATCTCATTTCATTTTAAATGGGAAATAACATACAGTATATGTTATAGTTTTATATTGTAAAAATAGTGTACTAATATCTTCACAATTACACCTAACACTGTCTGGTCACATGTGTGCACTTTCCTGAGGTAAACCTGGAGCATATTGGGGTCTATTCATGTAAAACAAGAACTGGCTACTGAAAATATCACAATACTGTATATCGCATCACATCGATGTGATATACAGTAAAGTTAGGTAGCCATTCATGTAAACTTATCTGTCCAGTGATGTCCTCCAGTAAACAGCCCCTCCATGATTCCTGGAAGCAGCACGAAGACAGACATATCGGGAGTCTGATATGTCTTCCCACTGCGCATGTGCCGGCGCCTCAGACCAGCAGGTCACTATGGACCTGCTATAAAGGGCGCTGGTCTAAAGGAGGCAGAGCCAGTGCCGGATGGAGAGCAGAGAGCAGGGAAGTATTTAACTGAACTTTCCATTCTTCTATGAATCGCTCTCCCCATACTACTGTTAAACAGGGCTTTTCACGACTTTATGAATAGATGCCACTGTCGTGTTGTAGTGCTGGGTGCATTGTGAGATCAAACCTATAGTGTTTTTGTATGTTAATGTTGACAGTGCAATTATGTCCAACTCTACATGAGCCACTGATTCCATTAGCCTTGGAAGCCACTGGAATGGGTCTCAGTGGCTTACCCATGTTAAATGCAGAAGGGAAAATCTGTTTACACGCAATGGAGATGCAAATAGAATTGGCCTACCGTAATGGGTGTAAAAATGTGCATTGGGTCTAACCATCATATTAATACAATTATGCAATATTAAAATGTTTTGAAGAATAAAGAACAATTGAGAGTTGAGTTCTGCCAGACAAACATTGCAAAGCCTCACCCCAACTTCTGGGATTAAACATAGGGGGCTGGGTATGGAAGGATGACACTCACTATGTGCATAGGAACTACATAAGACAAGTTCATGTGAGACAGGAATTAGACGGTGCAGCCTTGAGGGCTGAGGTGTGACTTTAAACAGGACAAAGTGGCCTTGAGGGCCGTAACATGACTGGTACTAGGTAATGCGACCTTGAGAGCCAATGTGCAACTGGAACAGGAGGATGCGGCCTTGAGGGCCATGGCGTGACTGGAACTAGGCAGTGACAAGGTAAGATACACATTTGCCTTCTGAACAAACAAACAGGTACTGGACACTGGAGGAATGACTCCGTAACAGGAACTGTGGAACAAGGTAGGACCGTCTAAGACTCAGACCTCTGAGCACAGACATACATTCTCTCTGGACGTCAGACAGTATAACCGGCACGGAGTGTAGGGCTGGCTGTAACTTAACAAATGCAGGGTCCAATCAGAGCAAACCCTGCAAAGCCTCCCTAATGACAGGCTAGTGTGCAGCTGATATCTGCACACAGCCCTAATGACTAGCTAGTGTGCAGCTGAGGTCTGCACACAGACAGGCAGGAATGCAGCATGAGCTGCACACAGACAAGACAGGATTCCAGCTGCCTGCAACAGCCAGAACATGGCATAATGCAGTGTCCCAGTCACAACTACGGCTGAGACCTGCAACCAAGATGATCTGCTGCTGCAGATCCTAATAGCCTGATTCAAACATTTATAGAATGATGATATTTACAGACTTTGAGCCATTTTTAGCCATTGCGCATGTGTGAAATCCATACTGTGCACACACAACAATTGGTTTGTGAATCTGCTCGCACAGAGGATTCATTTACAGAGTGAGTGACAGGTATTCAGCATTTGGGGGAGGTAAGGTAATGGGGGTGGTTAAGGAAACGCAGGCATGCCATCATGGGTGTGCATAAATTAGCCATTGCGATCTCCTTTGCAGCATGAAAGCTCAAAGTGTCAGGAGAGACATGGTGTTTGAAACAGGTCAGACCACTCATTTTCCTTTTTTCTTAAGTCAATCTTCACTCAGAAGCTGTGTCAATGCTCCCAATGTTTATGCTGGTGCACGTCATTGAACGGATATGAGAAGGCAGCAGTGGGCGTCCCTATGCTTAGGTAAGCTTTGGAAGACGTTAGCATATTTTCGCAACTGTGAATCATTACGATCCATAAGAAATTACTGTAGTGATTGGATTACCGTAATTCTCGGAATCAGGCCTAAAATTATTATTGGAGCTGAGAGAACAGATGCTGAATTCATGCAAACATTGCTACAGCCCATGGGCCAGAATATGTCATGTAGCCAGTGGCGGTTCTAGGGGCAGGCAAGCAGGGCTAGTGCCCGGGGCGCTGCAGTCTGAGGGCACATCCGCAGTCACCCTGCAGGTACCATCTAATTGGTTGATGCCCACCCTCTATTGCCCGCCGCAGCGCTACCATAATCTCAAGATCCCACATCCTCCAGTCCCTCCCAGTTCCTTCCCACTGCCTCAGAATGCTGGGTTTGACGACATGACGACACGTGACGTGGTCACGGCCGCGCTGTCGCGGTGACTTACCAGCAATAGCATTCTGGGACTGGGAGTGAGCGGCCACAGGGGAGAGAGCAGCGCCCGAGCAGCAGTTTGGAGCTGGAACAGCATGCAGCATCCTCAGCCTGCTGCATGCACCGTAACCAGGGGAAAGAGCAGCGGCCTAGCAGCAGTTTGGAGCTGGAGCAGCATGCAGTCCTCAGCCTGGAGGTGAGCACTGAGTCGCTAGAGTGGAGAGGGATAGGGGAAGAGGGGGGCATTACTGAGTGTGGCAGCCCTTTAGCAATCAACAATAGGGCTGCAATGACACCACACTCCTTGCAGCTATCACCTATGCCTGCCTCCGGGGGTCTCTGCAGCACATATTAATGTGTAAATGGCATTACTGAGCGGCATATTAATGTGTAATGGGCATTACTGAGTGGCATATTAATGTGTGATGGGCATTACTGAGTGGCATATTAATGTGTAATGGGCATTACTGAGTGGCATATTCATTTGTAAAGGGCATTACTGAGTGGCATATTAATGTGTGATGGGCATTACTGAATGGCATATTCATGTGTAAGGGGCATTACTGAGTGGCATATTCATGTGTAATGGGCATTACTGAGTGGCATATTAATGTGTAATGGGCATTACTGAGTGGCATTTTAATGTGTAAGGGGCATTACTGAGTGGCATATTAATATATAAAAGGCATTACTGTGTGGCATAAGCTGTAAGGGACATTACCGCGTGGCATAATGTGTTAGGGGTCTTATGTGTCATAAGAGGCATTACTGCGTGGCATAATTTGTATAAGGCGTACTACTGTGTGGCATAACGTGAATGGACTGTGCTGCTGTTCCCAATCCCTCCCGGTCTTCCAGATTGCCGGTGGTGGCGTCGCCGCGCATGGCATTTTGGGAGCAGCCACAGAAGACAATGGCACAGCAACACACTGCGGCAGCACATTCACTTTCTGCTCGGCATGCCCCCTACACTGATGAACAGGGGGCATGTCATGAAGCCACACCCCCTTTTCAAACAACACTGCTGGATTTTTTTTTATTTGGGGGGGGGGGGGGGGCGCCAAAGGGAACTTTTGCCCTGAGCTCCACAAAGTCTAGAACCGACCCTGCATGTAGCAAACCTGAGTTTGGTCCCAGTACTGAACAAACCCATTGGACTGTTGGGAATTCATGTAGCCACTTTCTATAACATGGAGAAGTAACTGAAAAGAGGACATAAACAGGTATTTATGTATGCACTATTTGTCTAACACACTAGCCTTACAAATTAACAACAATAATGGGAATAATTATAATTCCTGTATAATTTTCACATTTGTTAAATTTAAATTCATTTCATAGCATCTGGGCTAGTTTTTTGAACTTTAATAGGTGAATGTAAACAATACAAGTAACATAATTAATTTGAGCTAGTTATCAAAAATGTGATTAACCAATGAAAAGTGTTGAGAAACATTGAATAAAAGAAAGCATAGCATACACAGATGAATAAATCAGTGTTTAGCTTTTACAAATGATTTAATGCTCATAATGGAAGAAGCTGGTAATTCATGGGATAGTAGTGCATAGATAACTTACTCCAAATTAGCCATAAGAGACAAAATAACTTTGTAGGCTGTCAATTGTGAAGGATGATGCATACATTTTAGGTATCCCTGTCAAGAGGAACATAAATTCAAAGTGCAGAGGAACCAATTAAATTAGATGTCTTAGACAGGCCAGGTAAGAGTGGAAAGCTTTGGTGAGAAAACTGCCATGCTCAATATAACTCTTGTTAAAATAATAGGTCCAAAGGGCAAACAGATAGAGAAGCCTTTTGTGCAAATGGAGCTTGAAGCACTGTACAAATCTGGAGGCAGTGCAACATTTTTACTCAGTTTACCAGTTATAGATTCCTCAACTATAGATGAAATCTTTTATGCTGAGTAGACAAATGTTTTAAGTTAAACTTCATTAAAGAGCGATATAAATAAGGGGTAAGAGACATTTTCAAACTTTCTTAATGAGAAGTTCTGCATTTAAAAGTCCTCTGGAAATTAATATGTCAGTCTCTAGGAGTATGGTGTCTGCCTGGTCCAGCTTCTGTTGAATTGCCAACTGCATTGCTAAATCTGGCCACATGTTCTGCTGTATCCCAGATTGGTCTGTTCTTGCCATGAGGCCCCATAATATAGACAGTTTCCTTTAATGACCTGAATTCAATAATTAGGATCATTCTAAGCACCAAAACCAGCCCTAGGCATAAGCATTCTAGGCAAATGCCTAGGGCATCTGGAATGGCTTAGAGGCATCCTGCGACTCTGCAGCTGTGATGGCATCAGCCGGGCACGGCAACTACTGGCTACCTTCCAGTCCCTGCTGCAATTAGCTCCGATCAAGCAGCTGTCAGAATGAGCTTCAGCACATGCGCAGAGGCTCATTCTCGCTCAGGGACAGCCCTAGCCCAAATTTTTTGGTAAGTGAGTATATTTTTTGGCGCCCTCAGGCATATTTATGCGCATGCCCAAACAAATTAAGGGGCCGTGGTCTCATGGAAAAAGCCATAACCATGACACACACCCCTTTCTCGTCACTCTGGGAACAGTCCTTTCCATTCCATATGCACCTTAATGCAGTCCCTCCAGTAGTTCCCCTTATACAGTACTCCCAGCATGCAATGCCCCCCAGTAGTGGTCACCCTTATGCAGGCCCACAGTAGTAATTCCCCACTATGTAGTGCCCCTTATACAGTGCCCCCAGTAGTTGTCCCCCCTGTGCCCCAGGAGTGGTCCCCCTTATGCAGTCCCCCAGTAGTGCCCCTTATATAGTGTCCCCAGTAGTAGTCCCCCCTATGCAGTGCCCCCTGTAGTGGTCTCCCCTATGCACTGTCCCTTGTGCCCCAGGAGAGGTCCCCCTTATGCAGGACTCCAGTAGTGCCCCCAGTAGTGATCCCCCCTGTGCAGTGATATTGTGCCCCCTGTTGTAAGCCCCTTATATAGTGCCCCCAGCAGTAGTCCCCCCTATGCAGTGCCCCCTGTAGTAGTACCCCCTAAGGAGTGCCCCTTATATAGTACCCCCAGTAGTGGTCCCCCCTGTGCAGTGCCCCCAGTATTGCACTTTTTACAGTGCCCCCAGTAGTGGTCCCCCGATGTAGTGCTCCTAGTGGTAGTCCCTCCCCTTGTAGTGCCCCTAGTAGTAGCCCCCCTTGTAGTGCCCCTAGTAGTAGTCCCCCCTTGTAGTAGTACCCCCCTTGTTGTGCCCCCAGAGGAGGTCCCCCCCCTATGCCCCAATAGTAGCTCTCCCTTGTAGTGCCCCTAGTAGTGGTCCGCCCTTGTAGTAGTCTCCCCCTTGTTGTGCCCCCAGTGGAGGCTTCCCCCTATGCAGTGCACCTAGTAGTAGTCCCCCCTTTAAAAAAAAACACTTACCTTAATCCCCACTCTGGCTCCTGCTCCCGCCGCCGCCATCTGCTCCTCCATCTGTCCTCCCGGGCCAGACCGCTCTGCATTATGGGAGAGACATCATGACGTCTCTCCCATTACCCACTGTGGGAGCCGGAAGATGGAGCTCATGAATGAGCTCCAGCCCGGCCCCGGCAGTGGGCGCAGCAGCCAATGAGAGTCTGACAGACTCTCATTGGCTGTTAATTAAAACAAGCGCACAGCTGCCAGCGCTGATGGCTGTGTCTTTGTCACTGCGTAGTGCTGACTGAACTCCATCTGGTCAGTGCTACACACGCTGTGCAGCTGTGTCACAGAGACACAGTCTACCTGTGGCCCGAATGGTCGCAGCTGAGGCGTCCTCCACTATGTGGCACCCTACTCAGCTACGTACCATGCGTATGCGTAGAACTGACCCTGTTCTCGCTACAAGTAAGATGGCTGTGGGAGGACATGCCATGGCCACTCCTCCGATGAGCCTTTGCAGAGCTGAATTGTGAGGCATACCTCATGGCTCCACCTCCTGCACCCATTAAGTCAGCAGCAGGGACAGTCCCACTCCCTGGACACAGCTCGAAAATTGTGCATGACTGGCCTAGCCAAAGAAGACACAGACAACAGTGAGTCATTCTCTAGCTAAGTTAGCTGAAGCTGAGCTCCCAGCTGGGAGAGGGCACTGGGAGTAGAGGGGTTATGCTGGAGCCTAGATCTGACTGAGAGGTGCTGCCTGTGCCTGGGGTGCTGACTGTCCTGGGAAAGGAGTGCATAGAGGCCAGCATGGCCAGGGGTACTGACTGTGCTAGATGACTGAGGAGTGCTGTGCTGGGAAAGGGCTGCATAATTAATGAAGCCAGGGGTGCTGTCCTGAATGAGGGGTGCTGACTGTGCTGGGAAAAGGGTGCAAAACTAATGAGGCCAGGGGTGCTGTGCTGAATGAGGGGTGCTGACTGTGCTAGGGAAGGGGTGAATAGATGCCAAACTCTTAGAGGCCATTACTAATGAGGCCAGGGGTGCTGTGCTGAAGTGCAGACTGTGCTGGATGACTGAGGGGTGCAGTTATGGGGAAGGAGTGCATATTTAATGCGGCTAAGTGTACTCTGCTGGAT
The DNA here is from genome assembly GCA_031769625.1 of Taudactylus pleione. Classification (NCBI taxonomy): domain Eukaryota; kingdom Metazoa; phylum Chordata; class Amphibia; order Anura; family Myobatrachidae; genus Taudactylus; species Taudactylus pleione. Next base: position 16,389,626 of record JAUIMM010000018.1, on the reverse strand, counting down.
ATGAAGTGCTGACTGTGTTGGGAAAGGGGTCCATAATTAATGAGGCCAGGGGTGCTGTGCTGGATAAGGGGTGCTGACTGTGCTTGAAAATGTGTGCATAATTAAAGAGGCCATGTGTGCTGAGCTGTGTGGGGGTGACCTCACACTTGCTTGGACCCCCACTCTGGTCAGTGCTGAGAATGGGGAGCATAATTGGGGTGCTGTATTGGATGATGGGTGCTGTGCTGGGAAAGGGGTACATAATAATGCCACTTTGTGCTGGGAAAGAGGTTCATAATGAGGCCAGGGGTGCTGTGCTGGATGAGGGGTGCTGTGCTGGGAAAGGGGTGCATAATAATGCTAGGGTTGCTGTTCAGGCAGAGGGGTGCTGGATGAGGCCAGGGGTGCTGTGCTGGGAGAGGGTTGCTGGAGGTATGCTGTGTTGGGAGAGGGGTACAGTGCTGAGAGGGGAGAGGGGTTCTGTGCTGTGAGGTGGGGAGTGAAGGGGGCAGTATTTGGTGCTGTGAGGAGGGTCATTGAGTGCTGTGACGTGGGCAGTAACTGGATATGTGTATGTGTGGCTATATATCTATCTAGAGAGAAAGAGAAAGCGATGTAATTGATATGTTAAAATGGGGGCAAATGAATCACAATTTTGTGTCCTCTGCCATACTCTTAAAGGATGAAAGATGAAGAAAGAAATGGTAGGAACACCTAAAAGGTAAGTGAAAACTGAGTATTCTGTTTGAAGAGGTGGGGGAGAGTGACTGTAGAGTTTAGTGGGGTGGTTTCTGCTAGGAGGAGCCAGACAAAATCTTGGTTCAGGCTTGCTCTGCTGAGCACTCCAATAAATCTAATCAGAAGATGGTGCATATCAAAATATGACTGGTGTTCTTTTGAGCAGTTTGTTGGGCATGTGCATCCCCCCTATCATTTTTTTTTATGCTACAACTTGGAGATGTGGCTTTTAAAATCAGAAGATGTGGACTTGCCTGTCCATATCCTCCTGCTATTGACAGTGGCCAGCAGTCCCCACCCAATGACATACATGTCATACATCCTGTGCTCTGTTCCTGGCATCTACTGTATATGGCAGGGACTCATCTGTGCACAGGAAGCCGGTATCGCTCCTTCTTTGTTGTCTTCATCAATAATATACCACCATGGGAACCAGGTTTGCACCAAGTTACGCTAATTTATTTATGGGTAATTGGGAATACAAGAAGATATGGAACAATAACCCTTTTGGTGCAAACCTGATCCTGTGGCGGCAATATATAGACAACATTGATTTTATTTGGAAAGGCAATGAGGAAGTTTTAACTAAGTTTTTATCATATATCTTAATCATAATGACCAGAATTTAAATGTTTAATCTACAACAAGTAAAACCAACATCGTTTTCTTAGATCTTGATCTCTACCAAGAAATGGGACAATTAAAAACAAAAACATTTTTAAACCTGTAGACTCAAATAACTACCTCATGCCCACTTGTTGTCATAATCCTCAGTAGGTAAGGAATATCCCCAAAGGACAATTCAGATGAATCAGCAAAAATTGTACAGATTTGGAAGTCTACAAAGAGCAAGCATCTTTTCTATCTGATAGATTCAAGGAAAGGGGATATCTAGAACCCTTTTAAAGAAATGTAAGAATGAATATGAGGCTTTAGATCAAAAAGAATTAATACAGACTACAGCCAATAGGATCAACAACAAGGACATTTTTGTGCCCTTCATTACAGGATACAATGATAGGTCCAGTGAAATGAAAGATATTATAAACAAACATTGGCCTATTCTGTTGTGTGACCCAATCTTGGGTACTCATCTCCCAAAGAAACCACAGGTCATTTTTAGAAAGGCACCCAATATTAAAAGTATCGTGGTACCAACTGTCCCACCTTCAATTAACAAAACAGCAGAGAATTGGCTCAACGTTCAAACCAAAGGCTTTTTCACTTGCTCCTCATGCATTTCCTGCAAATTTGGAGTTAAGACCAGCAAATTTTCTTCGAATGTCAATGGAAAATAATACTCTATTAAACATCACATCAATTGCAACAGTGACTTTGTTATATATCTGCTAGAGTGTCCTTGCAAACTACAATACATCGGAAATACATCAAGACCAACAGAATTAGAGAACATATTCTAAACATAAAGAAAGGCCTAACGACTCACAGCATATCCAAACATTTCCTTGATGTACATTCCAGTAACCCTATAGGTTTAAACTTTATTGGTATTGATCGACTTTTTTTAGAAATGAGAGGAGGAGATAGATCTCACTCTATCTCCCCTTGGTTTAAATATTGACATTGATCTAGTGGTATTTTTATGAATTTTTTGTTTTTCATGTTCCTTTGATATATTGTAAACACACTTTTTTAGCATTTTCTATTATCATTGTTTATGTACTGTTTTTCTCCTTTTTTCCTTAAGTTGTTTTTCTTACATATATCTCTTTCTTTTCCCTCTTCCTTTTTCTTAATTTTCTCCTATTTTTGCATATCCTTTCCTCTCCTTAACCCCCCCTCTCATTACCCATCTAATCGCTCTCTTTCTTTCCTTAAGATCCCTTTTCTTTCCCTCTTCTCTATTCATTCCTTGCTTTGTTTATCTCCTTTTTTCAGTCACATCCTAATTATTTATGGTCTTTTTACATTTATTCTAGTCCCTCTGTTACATAATTCACATATTTATTCCAGCAATCATTCATTTTCTCATCCTTCTTTCTTATTTTATCCACAGCTTTTCACCTATGTCTTCATCTCACTCACTCTACTATATTTTCACACACTCCCATCAGCACTTCTTTACAGTCTTTTCAGATCTCTTAGTTTACATTTTCTCTTTATCGTCCATTTTTAAGCCCAAAAAGATGAACGATGACGACGACGCGCGTTCCCGCGGGTCGTTCGTCATCCTCGTTCATCTGGCTGACATGCAGGCCAACCTGACGATCTCGTCAGGTTGCTGCATGTCAGGGAATGGGGGAGAGAGCCCGGCGCTGAACGATATCGTTAATGATATCGTTCAGAGGCTGTGCTCAATGTCATGAACGACATTGAGCACAGCCTGCCGGGGATACACTAGACGATATCGCTCAGGGAGCATATCGTCTAGTGTGTATACACCTTTAGACTCCATGGGGAGTGTGCACTACATTTCTAACACTGCCTGGAGGTACTTAACCCTTTCTTATACTTTGTGCCATAGCCATCCACCATCATTACACTTGGGTCCACCACTCCTCCCACTTTGATTACTTGCTCTGTTTATTGCTCTAAATAATCAGTCACCATTTCTCATATATTTACATACATATATTTGTCAATCATCCTTTTCCCTTTGATCTTATATGTTTGTCGTTTTTTGTCATTTTGACATTCTTAAATAACTGTTCTTGTTTTTTTTTGGAATTACATCATAACATATTACTGTCAATGATCATTATTCCACATCTAGTCCTCCACTTAAGAGGCAAGGTTGTTCATTCTACTCTACATCCATCAGCCTGAGGAAGCAGACAGAGGCTCTGCGAAACACGTTGCTTGATATTCGGTACTCTTCTTTTTTTATTACCCATTTTTATCACACATTTATTATTTTTTCATTTTTTAAGAAATAATTTTAATACAAAATATTTTTATTTTTAAAAAATATGTTTCTCTAGTATTGTATTGTTATATATGTTCTTATTCTATTTCGATGTGTTTAAATGGTTATGTATGACCTGCAAATACCATTTTTTATATATATGCACACATCTTAAATACTCTTTCTGGAAAATATTTTTGCTGATTAAATAAAATGAATAAAAAATTGTTTTATGGAACATTATGTATCTATTTCTCCAATATTAATTTGAGCTGTTGTACTGTATTAAAACCCTGATTGGGTAGACACCGACGGACATCAGGGTTTTTTTACAAAAAATAAAGTTCCAAAGATCATATGATGCATTATAAAAGTTGAGCACAATACTGCACTGGCTATAATATGGTTTCTTGAAACACATTGATCTGCATCCACTTTCCAAAGCCTATGTTTACACCTGGCCAATGGTGGAGCTAGGCTGCAGCAACTGAGATACTGGAGCCAAGTTTTCTGCATATAGAATCACACAGGGGCGTATCTATAATGGGTGCAGGGTGTGCGGGGCACGCGGGCCCCTGGGCCCCGCACTGCACACCCTGCACCCATAAGGTTACTTACCTCTCCAGAGTCCCACATCGGCATGGTGGTCCGGCGCTGAAAAAACTACTGGAAATTGTCCGCAGCGGCCATTTTCCCATCATTTGCGCATGCGCAGTACAGGAAAAATGGCCGCCGCGGTCATTTTTCCGGTGACCTGTGTATACTCTATAAACTCTGGGCGCGCTCTAGTGCCCAGAGTCTATAACTCCGGCGCTGGCCACGCACAGCTCAGTGCGCTGCTGCCAGCTGCAGGGCAGAGAGGAGGGGGCCCATGTCAGAGACTGCACATGGGCCCCCTCCTCTCTAGAAACGCCCCTGAAATCAAAGTAGTTTACTGAGACACCAAACCAAAATGGCTGCGTTATGTGTGCATTTTTACCACCAATCCCCTAAACTGTCCCCAAATGATCCCTGAATGTCAATCACTTTGCAAAGAAATCCTCACTGTGAGCACCATTGCTATGGTAACCTTGTGCATGGACAGTGCGACTGCAAAGCATGCGCAGTTGGCCAATAATCGCTCAACTGAGTAAATATCGGCATTGCATACATATCTTGTGATGAGCTAATATGATGTAATGATATATCCCATCTGATGTGCAGATGCAACCACACAAATAATCAAATGATGAATTTGTTGGAATGGGTGTACACACTATTCAATGGTCATTGCAATCCATCAAACAACAAGTTTGGTTAGTATATCATATAGTGTGTAACCAGCTTTACAGTATTAATATCTAGTTCTTCACCACAGAGTCTCAAGGGCTGCGCCTTGTCTGAAAATGGTGCTTCGGGTGGTTTTCTCAGGCCCGTTGCTAGGAGACAAGAATGCCGGGCTGCTGCTCCACAAGGTCTTCCTACCTGACTGTTCTGTCTCTGCCTCCCTGCACTGATTGAATCGTGCATTGCATAAAGTTACAGCCATTCCTTCACTCCATGCCGGCCATAGCATTTGTTGTTGCTTCCGGTTCCAGTGAGAGGTTATCCTGTGTGTTCCACCTCCTCGTGTACAGTGTTGGTGTTCTTCCTGCAAGTTACATCTAATACCCCTTTTACACCAGAGCTAAAACCCGGGTTATTGCTGGAGTCCCGGGTTGAGTGACCCGGCAATCCAATCCAGGTAACTTGCAGGGTTTAACACAGGAATGACCCGTGAAACCCTGCAGTGTAAACAACGTGATCCGGGTCATGATGACCTGGAGCACACTGCATGCCGGCAGATTGGTCGACTTCAGTGGCACTTGGCTGCAGCCAGCCAAGTGCATACCAGCTATGCAAGACTGCACCTAGCCAAGTGCATAACAGCTATTCAGGCTGCAACTAGCCAAGTGCATACCAGTCCACAAGACTGCAACTAGCCAAGTGCATACCACCCTGGTTACTGACATCACATCACAGCAGAGGTGTATTAAATCCTAAGGGGGGTCGTGTGCAGGGGCCCATGTGCAACACCCTTTCCCCCAAGCCTCACATCTTACGTGCTCTGGCAAGCGGGATCTCCTCCTTCTTGTCGCCATCATCCCAGTGATTATCTAGAAGATGGTGCCTGCGCACAATAGAGCATAGGCTCTGACACATTGACAGAGTCTTTGCTTTCACTGTACTATCTTCTCAAAGAAATCACTGGGAACATGGCAACACAGAGATGGAGAGACATGGTTTTCGGAGCAAGGTAAATAAACTCTGGGTTTAGGCAGGGTGTGCGGTGCAAAGCACTGTACACCCTGTACCCATTATAAATATGCCTATGGATCAGAGGATAGATGACACCTAAGCTGTGTGGTATAGATAAAAGATGCAGATCTTTAGTTTTGCTACTTGATATCTTGGCGTATTTGGTTAAATGTGTATTTGTTTTTTATTTTATAGAACACAGTTCTATCTGTAATAGAAAATGTATAATCAAGCAATAAATCATATTTTAACTCAACACTTTATTACAGCTTGATTAATCATGGAATGAAAAGTGGGATCAGTATATGGGGGAATCTGTATGTAATGCTGGCTGTTGGGATGCCTCCTGTTACAATACCGACAGTGGCATCCCGATTGTTGGTATCCCGGCAGGAGTCGGGTAAGTATACTTACCCACCCCCTTTCTCCCCCTAACCCTCCCTTCTTGTAGCCTAACCCTCCCCATCGCAGCCACTGGTCTCATAACTACATCCTGTATATAGGATATGTTACTGTATATTTAAATTTAGAGCTGAGCAGGCTTGGTTTTCAGAGAACCAAGCCCATCCAAACTTGGTCACTCTGAGGGAATCCAGACCTGCCACTCGGATCTTCCCACCAATTCCAGACTTCAGAACGAGGCAAAATATCATCGGGCGTTGGATTATTGTGAGTATTCTATTCAAGTCCCTGTGGTGGTGATTCGGGTGCCATTTCACACTGTGCTGGGCTGGTTACTAGTCTGGGCTGTGTCCTGTCCGCTGTGCAGTGTCCATCCACTCCAGTGCTGAGCTGACCTATCTGAACAGTGGGCCTGATTCAGACCCGCTTACGAGCGCTGAGTGCCAAGTGCACATGTGCACGACGGAGACGGCTCCGTCGTGCGCATGCGTGAGACCCGAATAACGATGGCCAAGCCGTCGTTATGGGTCACGCACCAAAGGGGGCGTGCTGTCGATGGTGATTGACAGCACGCCCCCTTTGGTGGGCGTGCCAGGGGTGTGGCTGCCCAGATGGAGGCATTCCCACAGAAACGCCTACCGTCTGGGGCCGGCACCACTGACATCACTGGTGATGTCAGTAGGAGTGCTTTTGGCTCTGATAGAGCCAAAAACACTCCAGGGGTTGTGGCAGCGAGACCCTACCACAAGGGTCTCATCACCCACAGCTATGCGAGTGGCCGGGAGGCCGGTCGAAAAAGTAGGAGGGACGGCCCTGATTCAGAGCGAGTGCTCTGTCAGAGCGTCTGGCTCTGAATCAGGGCTAGTGTCCATCCACTCCAGTGCTGAGCTATTGTATCTGTCCAGTGTCCATCCACTCCAGTGCTGCTGGTATATTTGTACAGTGTCCATCCACTCCAGTGCTGCTGAGCTATTGTATCTGTCCAGTGTCCATCCACTCCAGTGCTGCTGGTATATTTGTACAGTGGCCATCCACTCCAGTGCTGCTGAGCTGACGTATCTGTCCAGTGCCCATCCACTCCAGTGCTGCTGACGTATCTATCCAGTGTCCATCCACTCCAGTGCTGCTGATATATCTGTGCAGTGTCCATCCACTTCAGTGCTGCTGATGTATCTATCCAGTTTCCATCCACTCCAGTGCTGCTGAGCTGATGTATCTGACCAGTGATACAAAATAGTGGTTGCTCATATCAACTTAATGGTTTTTCACAGTTGCTTGTAAATGTAGGGGATTACTCTGGACTACAAGAAAAAAAAAGTTTCCTTCCAGGAGACTGCAAAAAAACAGCAAAAAGGCTTGAATACTACATGATAATAGAAATCCATTTCCATTTGCAAATACATGGTTAATTGTTGAGACGCATCAAGGCTCCTCTGTACTGGCGTCCCTAATGCTACAGAATTTATTATTTAGTACCAGTTATTTATAAAGCGCACACATATTCTGCAGAGCTTTACAGAGAATATTTGGTCAATCACATCAGTCCCTGCCTTGGTGGAGCTTACTCTCTATATTCCCTATCACATGCGCACACGCATACACAATAAGGTTAATTTATTTTGTGTTGGGAGCCAATTTACCTACTAGTATATTTTTGGAGTGTGGGAGGAAACCGGAGTACCCGGAGGAAACCCATGCAAGCACAGGGAGAATATACAAACTCCGCACAGGTAGGGCTGTGGTGGTAATCGAACCCATGACCTCAGTGCTGTGAGGCAGTAATGCTAACCATTACACTGTCTGTGCTGTCCAGCCCAGCCCAGCACCACCTCTGGGTCATATTATTGCATACTGTTGTGCCACATGATAACAGCAAATACATAAATATATTTAAGTTGAGTGCCAACTCAGCTAGGAGGTACCCCAGAAACCTCCAAATAGCACTACAGGTACCAGCACACCCTCCCAATGCTGGTCCCATCCATGCCTCTCAGAACAGCAATACAAATTAGTGGTTGCTCATATAAACCTAATGGTTTTTCACAGGTGCTTGTAAAGGGAGGGGTTTACTCTGAGATACAGAAAAAAAAAATAAAGTTTCCCTCTAGCACACTGCAAAAAAACAGCAAAAGTATACTGCATGATCCAGAGGTCTTTGTTGCTGTATTTGCAAATATGGAATGGTATTGAAATACCGGGGGCTATGGTATTGAAATGACAATGGATGCCTGACAGGATGAAGATCTTGACTGAGGAAGGTAAGTACCCTAACCCTCCCCTGTCTCCCCCTAACCCTAACCCTCCCTTAGTGGTGCCTAACCCTAACCTCCCCCCTAGTGCCTAACCCTACCTACCCCTCGGGGGTGCCTAACCCAAACCCCATCTAACCGCTCTCTCAACCTAACCCTCCCAGGGGGGTGCCTTGTCTTAATCTATTCCTGGTGTGCCTAACCCTAACTCTCCCCCCTAAGGGTGCCTAACCCTAATCTCCCCAAAAAAAACCTAACCCCAACCCCGCTAGATTCCCTAATCCTGACCCTCCCCCCGCGGCTAACGCTAAGGGCGCCCCGGACTTACCTTTGTTCAGGCTGGCGTCCTTGGTGTTCCGGTGTCAGGATTAAGATAGGCATCAGTATTTCAACGATATTAAAAGTAAATTATAAAGGGATTGTCAGTCCCAGCAAATCAAGAACAAAGAAAAAAATTTAAATAAAATATATATATATATATATATATATATATATATATCCAGCGCTACAGTATAATAAATAAATGGACAGTTTTAAAATCAATAAACATATTTATTAGATCATCTAAAATTGGTAATCATTTAGCAGGTCAAGTAGGAAAATCTGGCAAATACGACACATATCAATAAAAGGAATTGGATAAAATTATCAAATAAGAAAAATGGGTAAAGGGTACAATGTGCATCCGCTCCTAGGATAATGGTAAGGAAATGGAAATGGAAATTCTCTCATTATGTCCCAAATGAAAAGTTAATTAGCAGCAGAATGAGCTTTACCATACTGGTGGCTGAAGTAGCTTGAAGGGAAATCCTCTGGCATCCAGCGAAACTGCAAGGAGAGCTGAAGCACAATCCACAAGGAAAAAATCCACTGCCACAATGCTGGTTACAATAGGGAGCAAGGAGTCCAAAAGTGATTGTCCAAAGGGTCCTAGAAGTCTGGATACTGTGTCCAAATGGTCTCAACGTGTTTCCCTGAGCTATGGATGCTCAGCTTCCTCAGGAGTTTTCCACCCACACTACAAAAGTATACAAGTAGGTTAATAATTGGATCCCTACAAAAATGAACCCTAGTGTATATGTGTGTGTGCATGTAATAGGGAATATAGGGGGTCATTCAGACCCGCTCGCGAGCAAAGGACGCTCGCAAGCGGGTCGATGTTGCCCCACTGCACATGCGCACGACGGAGGGAGTTCCGTCGTGCGCATGTGTGAGACCCGGATAGCGACGGGCTCTCCGTCGCTCCGGGTCTCGCACCAAAGGGGGCGTGCTGTAGATGTTGATTGACAGCACGCCCCCTTTGGTGGGCGTGCCGGGGGCGTGGCTGCCAGACGGAGGCGTTCCCATGGTCAGAGCGTTCAGCTCTGAATCAGGCCCATAGATTGTTGTAAGCTCCACTGGGGCAAGGACTGAATGGGAAAATTTTCTCTGTAAACCATTCACTTCCTCCCTCATAAATTTGCTTCAGAAACAAACAATGAACTTAAATTTACAAAAGAATGAATAATTTCTTCCTTTCCCTGCCTTCCACTATATACTGTACATTGAATGAAAGAATCTCTCCAGCGCCTGAAACTACTGTACCAATGTACTGAAACAAACCAGCTGCAGTTAGTGAAGGAGAAAAATTGCCTTTCTTTTCCTGCCTTCCACTACATACAAATTGCACTTCTCTCAGGCCTCTGATCAGTTCTTGATTAATGAAAACATTCTTGGTTTCTAATATGGGGTCATATAGTTTATTAAACAGCCAAACATGGGACATGTTCACCCAGTTGTAATTATTAATTAATTTCTGCCCTGGTAGTCTAGTATGTGCTCTTATATCAAATCTGAATACTCCGTGAAATCCAACCCCAGGATGATGATGTTTTGCCTCGATTTGGAATCCAAGCCTGGCGGCAAAACCTGTGCTATGGCTTGGAGCCCATTGGATCCCCCTCCTCCCTCATAAATTTGCTTCAGTCCTTCTTTTCCCTGCCATTCACTACATACTTACTATACCTTCCTTGGGCCACTGATCTAGTTTTTGATTAATGAAAATATGCTTGGTTTCTAATTATAGGGTCATATAGCATATTGAACTGCCATCCTGTTTGCCACTACAGTGCCACACTGTTTCCTAGATGTGCCATGTTGGATGTTGAACTGCCACATGTTTGTGCCGCCCACTGCTCTCACTGAGCTTAGTCAGCCAGCTAGCTTGGTGCAACCTTTTGGCCTAAGCTGGATGAAAAACAATATTGTGAGATGTGAGGTGGTCAAAATTGATTGTAAATGACTGGAAATTAAAGTTATTTAGGTTAACAATACTGTAGGAACAAAAACAGACCCCAATTTTAAGTTGTTTTGATAATTAAAAAAAAAAAAAATACAAATTCAAAACTTAAACCAGAGCCAGAACATATGAAGGTGGTTTTGCAAAACTGGAACCAATACCAAAACACTAAAGTTAATCCAGATCAAAATCCAAAACATAGGGGACTTTGCACATCTCTAATTAAATAGTAGCAAATTTACTTTCAGAAGTAAGGGGTATAGGTGTTATCTCTAACAGTGGTCTAAGGGCTTGATTCAGACCTGCTTGCGAGCACATAGTCCTTGCAAGCGGGTCGATGGTGGCCCAGTGCGCACGCACGAGCCCCGGAGCGAGTGAGACCTTCACTCGCTCCCGAGCTCACAGCAAAACGGGGCAGCTGTCGATGTTGATCGACAGCTCACCCCGTTTTGTAGGTGGGTAGGGAGGGAGGCTGAACAAATGAAGGACCGCCTGCCGTTTGTGGGCGGCCCTACTGACATCAGTCGTGATGTCAGTAGTGGACTTCCATCTCTATTAGAGCTGGAAGTCCACTTGGCATTGTGAGTCCTGAGACCCTACCACAAGGGCCTCCTCGCAATGCTGATGGTCGTGATAATCGCACCCATCGTCAGGCCGCTCGCACAAGCTGTTGGTGGTCACCCACAGCTGTGCGAGTGGCCTGGAGGCCGGAATTAAAAAAAATAGGGACGCCCTGATTCAGAGCGAGCGCACGCAAATAGCTGAATCAGGCCCTAAGATTGCAATATCCATAAAAACACACCTGTGCACTGGACACTAAGAAAATGATGTTGCAGCACACTTAATGGAGAAAGTGGGATTTGATTAAGTTAATTGCAATGCTTATTATATAGCTATTCATGGTGAACTCAATTAACATCAGTCATGATTCACCAGAGTATGTATGTACAGGCTTGCCATAATATCCCTTTAATCCAGGAAACATATGCAGGGTCATACTCAATGGAGCTCATACTCTAGGTGACTGCTCAACCCAGGGGCACCATCTGGGTTGCATACTAGGCTGATATATTAGTAAATAATAGCCTTCTTAAATAACACATTATAATCATAAATCATTAGCATTAGGGAGACTATATAATTCTGGATAGTTGGATATGCCTGCTGTCTGGCACAATTGGTGGTGGTGGGGGGAATATAGGCTGCACATGCTTCATCTCTGCACATATTAAGTACACAAGTTCTGTGGCTGGCTAAATTCAAGCCTGGATTTCACTTGGTTTTAGTCAGCCACAGAACCTGTGTAAATTATATGTGACCTAGATTAAAGGTATTTTATGGCAAGCCTATGTATGTTGGGTACATGTCTATATAATATGTAATAATAATAATAATAATAATAATAATTTTAATTATATAGCGCTTTTCTCCTAAAGGACTCAAAGTGCTTTACATTTACAGTACAAAATACAAAATAAGCTTAAACAAGGGATATTAGTGAAATGCTTGGGTGAATAGGTGAGTCTTGAGTCTATTTTTGAAGGATTCTAGAGTGGAGGCCTCTCGAACTGTGCGGGGAAGTGAGTTCCAAAAGGTTGGAGCCACAAAACTGAAAGCTCGACCCCCCAGACGAATTCCGTGAGATTCTAGGTACTGTTAATAGTCCTTCGTCAACGGATCGCAGTAATCGAGTGGGATAGTAAGGAAACAGAAGCTGCTTCAGGTACCCTGGGCCATGGTCATGAAGGGCTTTGTAAGTTATTAATCCAATCCTGAAAGCAATTCACCATCTGACAGGCAGCCAGTGAAGGGAGTAGAGAATGGGTGTTATGTGGCTGGAACAGGGCTGGTTGGTCAACAGCCTAGGCAGCTGCGTTTTGTACCATCTGCAAGCGGTATTATTCTTTTGCTGGGAGACCGAGGTAGAGCGCGTTGCAGTAGTCTAGGCGTGATGATATAAATGCATGTATGACTTTATGCAGATCTTCTGAGGGAATTAAGTGCTTGATTCTGGCTATGTTCTGGCTATGTTAGTAGTGTGTATTCCAGACATAAATACCACTGGAACAGTACATGAAGTTGCTGTGAGATGAGTTGTGGGGGGAACAGGAGATTTGTGATGATCTGCTTCAGATGTTCCTTCTCTGCTCTTCTGAACCTGTACAGTGGGGCCCTGTATGGGCTGTCATTGGACTGTTACTTATAATTAGCAAGCAATATAGAATATCACTGCCCCACCCTAACATTTTGTATGGGTCCTGGTTATTGCAATATACAGTCATTTATAGATAGGATGTCAACATAAAAAGGGGTCTCCACGAGCAAATTGGGCCCTGTGTCATAAGGAACCTGCCAACCTCCTCATGTTGCAGTAGCCTATGGAATATTAATATTTTGAAGCATACTACAAATTTGTACAATATAGAAATAAATGTGGACCTATATTAACAAACTATAAATGTCCTATTTATTTGGCTGTATAGAGTATAAGAAGTAGAGATGGACGACATTATGATGGAATATCACAGACAACAGGCTGTTTCTCAAAGGTAATTTGCCTTTCTGGCAATACGAGATTTGAGTTCTCTTATACTGTATATTATTACATCACAATACCATTATGTGCGATTTCTGTAATGCAAAATTTATAAATTTTATATAAACCAGTGGTTATCAGCTCCTCTCATCAAGTACCACCAACATGTTTAGTGGACTGATTTAATCATGCACAGGTGAAGGCCCCCATACATCAGAGATTGATTGCAGCAATCGTGCAATTTGCAATCGATTGTGTATAAAAATCTTTCCCTTTTTCAATCGATTGTGGCAATTCTATAATCTGCAATCAATTGAAAAAGGGAAAGATTTTTATACACAATCGATTGCAAATTGCACGATTGCTGCAATCAATCTCTGATGTTTGGGGGCGTTAATTTAATCTATTTCGCTGGGTCAGTAATTATCCCACCTGCTTCCACAAACAGAAATCATTAAAACATGTCCTGTTGGGAAAACGTGAGGTTTGAGGTTGAGAACCACTGATATAAACTTTATTCTTTTTTTTGTATACCTGGCACTTTCTACCATTGTATTAACATTTTGTATGATTTATGTAGTACCAGTCTTAAATATAATAATCACTTTTGTGTATTGCTACATTACATAAATTGAGTATGACACCCACTTGTCTGTGGATGCCTGACGTATACTCTCCAGTGGCAGAACTACCTGAGACAATGGAGGCAGTCGCCGCCGGTCGCCAGCCTTGCGGGGGCACCTCTCCTCCATTGTTCTAGCCAGATTTCTCTGTCCCCTCCCCTGTTAGTAAATGCCCTCAGCACCAGGGTCAGACTTAAGCTGGCCACACACTAGACCAACTTACATCCAACCAGCCAACTTGTTGATTGGTTGGAATGAAAATCTGGTAACGTATGGGAGTAACTGATGATCAGCAATTTGCTAGTAAATGCCAGAAAACAGATGAAAATGGCCGTCAGACAAGTTTGTTAAATGTTTGATCCAAACTATTTGTTCAAACAACAGTTTTGGTCCATTTTCCAGCGTTTGGGAGCAAATTGCTGATTGTCATTTGCTTTCATTCCTTACCAGATTTTCATTCCAACCAATCAACAAGTTGGCTGGTTGGACAGATAATCTTTAGATGTGTAGCCAGCTTAACCCTCCAACCACAGTGCAGCTGCTTGCCGACTGCAGCAGCAACACCAAGGATTCACAGGGAAAAAGACAAACTCCGACAGACAGGCACTACGCCACCTACACTACTCACATGCAGGGGCGGAGCCAATACAATTAGCTCCACCCCTTTCCAGTTTCCCCTGCAAATCACAGGATCATTGTACACATGACCTGTCAGCAACCTCATTGTTGTATTTGGTATGTAATGTATGTGTGATTGTGTGTGTATGCATGTGTGTGTATATGTATGTATTTATGTACTGTATGTGTGTGTCTTATAAAATGAGTGTGTGTTTCATTATTTCTTTTCTAACTAGGAGATGTGTCTGTGATGGTGGAATGATGTATTAATGTTGTGTGTGTGGGGGAGGTATATTAATAATGTGTCACTGTGTGGTGTATTCATATTATTTGTGTTAAATGTGGGTCACTGCTGGGCACTGAAACTTTTCATTACATCTTGGGCACTGTGACACTCTGCTTTACATGGAAGACACCACGACACTGCTTTATCTGGTGGGCATTGCAACACTCTGCAGTATATGGCGGGCCATGTGACACTCTGCATTATATGGTGAGCACTGCGACCCTCTGCATTACATGGCGGGCACTGTGACACTCTGCATTATATTGGGGTCACTGTGATACTCCCTTCATTACATGAAAGGCACTGCAACACTCTGCATTATATGGTGGGCACTGCAACACTCTGTATTATATGGTGGGCACTGTAACTCTCTGTACATTACATGGCGGGCACTGCGACACTCTGCATTATATGGGATCACTGTGTTACTCCCTTCATTACAGGGAAGGCGCTGCAATACTCTGCATTATATGGCGGGCACTGTAACGCTCTGCAGTATATGGCGGGCCATGTGACACACTGCATTATATGGTGGCACTGCGACCCTCTGCATTACATTGCGGGCACTGTGACACTCTGCATTATATTGTGGTCACTGTGATACTCCCTTCATTACATGGAAGGCACTGCAACACTCTGCATTATATGGCGTGCTTTGTAACACTCTGCATTATATGGCGGGCACTGCAACACTCTGCATTATAAGGCGGGCACTGCAACACTCTGCATTATATGGTGGGCACTGCAATGATTTCTAACTTACATGGTGGGCACTGCAATGCTCTCTGCTTTATGGTGGGCACTGATAGTCTCTGTATTATATGGTGGGCACTGCAATGCTCTCTGTATATGGTGAGCACTGATGCTAGCTAGAGAGTGATAGCAGCTAGCGATCGAGTCAATCGTTATCAGTCGTTGTCAGTCGCTGTATGTTAATTTTCTTCTGATGGTTGCGGCCGCTTGTGTTGTGTTGATGCCCACATGTCATGTTTCCATGCTCTATCGATCAGCTTGTTATTAGCTTGTTGACAATTATTTAATTACTGTTCTAAAGTGTTGTTGTTTTTTAAAAATTTCTTTATTTTTTGCATGCTCCCAAATGCATAAAAATGTATTATATATATTCTTGAAATAAAAATATTGAACAAACTACTGAAATCGTGTCTGATTTAATAATGAAAAATATACATGGTTAATCAAGGTATTGAAAAAGCATAGGATATGAAAAGGTGCAGGCTAAATAATGCAAATTACACCAAAAATTAAAAAAAAACGCATAGAATAAGCCATCCCCATGAAATTTATTTATTGTTATTATTCGCTAACACAAACACAGCTGAATCAATTACAAGCCAATTAGCAGTGTTATTAGCTACAACAAACGATTATTAGCTGCTTGCATTGTGTGGCTCAAAATAGAAACATCAATCCTAACATCAATAACATTCGATAGTATCAATTGTTCTCTAGGGCTTGTGAGAGCACGTACCCAACCTCAAGCTGTACGATCAGCCAGGCCTCATATCTGCTCGCAGAGTGACGTTTTACTACTTCCGGCCTTCTATGTCGGTCGTAGCAGGTAATTTATGTATGCCCCTAAAACGCCCTCAAAACGGTGATGAACGCCTGCGTTTTCAGACCACCACCCCCGTCAACACCCACAAACGGCCTTTCATGTCAATCAACTCTCGGAAGCCACTTCCTGCTCAGAAGCCGTACGATCTACAGCATTTTGGATCGCAAAGCCTCGCACGCACATGCGCACAACTAACCGTGCGCATGCGTGGTTTGGAAACATCGGATGCGTACGACCGAGCGACCGCTTACGACCGACTCTGAATGAGGTCCTCTGTGTGGTGTTGTCTTCACTCGCAAAGCATTAAGTGCAACAATATGCATCATGGAATATTACTTTCATACTTTATTAATATAACATAGTATGATTACTTCCAGCACCACTTCAAAAGTGTCTGTGTATTTGAATATTTTATTATTAATTTAGTCAATATATTTTGTGCATCATACTTATTTAGTCAACATTGAACTGAATATGCTTATCTATAAATTCACAAATCAAACATGTTCTTGAGCAAAATGAACAAGTCTTTTCCTGAGGGTCTATCACATATATAACATACTATTACTATATGCAGTACTACAGTACTATTTGATATGTGCTCACTTTGATAGCATGTGTAATCTGTGCCAAATAATTCACTGATAAAGTTGAGTTGAAATGTACCCTCTTGTAAAAAGTGATTGTCACCTCACAAACATCAGCACCCACAGCACGCATACACTTGGGGGTATTGTCCATTGTCATGCTCTGCTTGTACAAAGTCCTACAACATGGTGCGATAAACACATCACATATTTATCTCTTTCACAAAGTTCTGTCTCTCCTACCACCCTTATGCCTCTCCATCACCCCTTCTATATTTTAACCCCTCCCACTCCTTTATCATTCTTCACATCCTAACAATTATCTATTATCATGTTCCACTTCTATTGCCCCTTTATCATTCACACTACTTTTCGTCATGTTCCTTTCTCCCACACCCATGTATGCATAATCCTGATCAGAGGTGACTAACTCATGTATGTACTGCAGAGGGGAGCTCTGTACTTAGTTGGGGCTAATGAGCACAATACAGTTCAGTCTGCTCTGAGCTAATCCCCCAGATACTCTAAAGTCCATTAAGTAAGGTCCCACACACGTGTATATGTGTGGGACCTACAACACACTATTGTGCTCCAGAATGTTAGATGCAGAAAGCTATAGAGCACATCTGCAGAATTTCCTCCCTATTTAGCACACTACTTATGCAGGACTGATTATTTTAATAATGCCAGAGCACTACATAAATAATCAATTTGGAAGTATAATGGTTGCTAAGAAATGTTAATACCTTACTTAAACATCTCAAGTAACATCCAAGGTTTAATTAAGAGATGTTACTTAGTGTAACTAATTTGCGTAGGGAATAGGTATTTACATATGTTTTTCAAAATATCTTGCTTAATTAAGCATAGTATCCTTAAAGTGTGGGACCTACCTTAATGGACTTTAGAGTATCTGGGGGATTATTAGTGTACATATGGAAATGTAGTTTTAGAAATCAATCACTAGATGGTGCTATTGGAATGTGTTTTATACCAAAAAAATACTCAGGAAATCATCACTTCTATCTTTTACATGTAAAGTTGCGATATACAGTTTTCCTATTCCATATTCAAAACAACAGCAAAGTAAACCAATCACACATATAATACATACATACATAAGCATTAAGGTACACAAGAGAAAGTCTGCTACCTATTATTTCAAATATAAATCAAACATTATTTAAAGACAATCTGCCACTTTGAGATATTGGGGCTGGTCTGAGATCAATTGCACCTCAAATTGCAGGCATGAAATCTGGTCACTAAAAAGCCACAATTCTGGGCATCTGTAAAGTTGCACTATTTCAACAATTTTAACTTTTTTTGCATGGCTTGAGAAATACTCATACGCTATTAGACAAACGTAGAAAGCCTCTCTAATACATCAGCATATGTGTGGCTCAGTGCCAGTCTGCATCTCTAGGTTCATAAACATGCATTTAATGTACTTGCCCTAGGTTAGTCCACCCTTTCCCTTACCAATATTGCCTCTAGGTGCAAGCAAATCTGCATAGGCGTATAGATAATTTAACGTAGGTTTCATTCTACATCAGTCCCAGTATGTTGTTACATGATCAAATCAAAGAAAATCGGAACTGCAATGGCTAATAGTGCAGGAATAAAACAATTAATAAACATCTGAAATTTATACCTACACTTCATTAAAATGTACACTTAACACACAAAACATTAAAATTGGATCATTGTATCAAATATCAGTAAGAAAGCAACATGCCCCAAATGCAGATTGCAACACAGATTAAATAAAATAATTATGTAGCAATCTCTGTTAAAGATGTATACAAATACAATGATACGCTGTTGCAAAAGAAAATAGGAAAGGGCAACAGTCCATAGTGATACTTAAGTAGTACAGGAACAATCTCAGTTGTAACAGCGGGTACTTATCATCAGTGTGTAGACAGGCAACCACTGCTGATGACAATCTATAAACTGTATATGTCTGCTGATTGTCCTGTAGGATAATAATAATAATAATAATAATAATAATAATAATATTAATAATAATACAGTCCTGATGGACTGTATTGCAGGCTTCAAAAAAATAGCCTGCAACCCTGGGAATGTAATTTAAAAATAAACTGTGTAAAAAGATTTTTTAGATAATTAGGGGCACCCCAAAAAAATGATTTAAAAATTGGGGTAAAAAAAAAATTGAAAAAAGTGTTTAAAAATAGGGAAATAGGTTCAGGGCTATTCTGCAATGATGCGGCAGGTGTTTTCTAATATAGGCTATTAGCGGCAGCTGCATTTTTGCTGAATTTTTTTTAAATTACTTTAGGGACATAAAAATATGCTAGTACCCATTTTCACGTACCCCAAATTTGATGGGACCACTTAAAAAAATGGAAAAAATAAAATGTGCTCTTCTGCATCACTTCTTCAATGTCAGAAAAAAACACCTGCCATGGCTATTTAAAACCCCGACTTTCATTTGCAGGCTAAAACAGGGGTACCCATAGTGATCGCCCATGTTTTGACAGTTTTAGGGGGGTCCTACAATTTTTTCCAGGTAAATCCCGTTTTTTTTGCCAATCCTATTTTGCCGACTCCCGTTTTCGTAGCTTTTTAATTGAATACGGGGATAAAGCGGGCGCGCGCCCGATACTTTATCATAGGAAAATCAGCGATGTGGGGCGAAAAGTCCAGCACGGACTTTTCGCTCCAAATTGAATACCCCTGTATGTATAGTTATATATTTTCTTTTCTCCCTCTGCTTGGGAGAGCACATGGATACTGCATGCAAACACAGGCACTAACTCTAGAGATGGTCTTCATATTGGTCTACTGTACCTCAATACAGCAATTATTTATTATTATTAATATTAATATTATATTAGAATTATTGTTAATTATTTATATGGCATCAAATAAGATCAGAGGTGAGGACACACTGTAGACCAGAATAATGCAGGGTGAAAATCAAAAGGTTAGGGGTTCGGTAAGTATGTACCAAACTTTAGACATGTTAAGTTAAAAATCTAAGTTAGGATCTTTCCTCAAAAAGCAAAAAATGGAATGTACAGAAGCTCTTGTAGCTAAAAAATGTGATTTAGAAACTGCTCTTAAATTCTCTCATTTCTGATACATTGTTAGAACTCCAAAAAGCTAGAATGACATTAATTAAACTTTTAAATGACAAAACTATTTGAGCATTTAGTTGTTGCATGAATAGATATTATCAGTGGGGCAATTAGCCTGGTAGGTTACTTGCGGGAGCTTTTAGGGCTTAGAGGTCCCTCACCTAGATATCATGTATTCAGGATAATAACGGTGATCTCAACCATTCATATTGGCATATTGCAGAGGCCTTAACAGCATTTTATTACAAACTACATAATTTGTCCCCACTTCATTCATCTGAGGACAAAATGTCCTGGATTAGGGCCATTCAGACCAATTTGGAGGAAGTTGGCTTTCCCACTATCTCAGAGGACATTAAGTTGGCTCTGGATGCACCATTCATGGAATAGGAATTTGACTGATGTCATTAACTCATCCCCTTTTGGCAAAAGTCAGGGATCTAATGGGTTCTTTAGCATACACTATATGACATTTAAAGATAAGCATTTGACAAGATTTCTGAAAGCCTTTAATGAATTTTCCAAAGCCAAGTCAGGTCAATCCCTAGTTGACCATATAATAGTGATTGCAAAGAGGGCAAGGACACCTCACCATGTGCTCTAGTTACCTCCCAATATCCTATCTTAATATACTGTAGGTTCAGCTGGGTTTTGTGGCGGGTAGGGAGGCAATACATAATACCATGAAAATTATTCTGATGCTCCTATCCACCATTGCCAAAAAGATGTTGATTGGGATATGGTTGGTTGGAATTTCATGAGCAGAGACCTGGAGATTGGAGGCATGGGGGATGTGTTTCTCTATAAAATAATTGTATTTTATAAGACACCAACCACAAATGCAACAAAGGCCAATGGTGTGTTGTCAACAGTCAGTATCTTCAATGGCACGAGGCAGGGATGCCTGTTACTGCCATTGATTTTAATCCTCTGTATAGAGACCCTGATGACAGCAATCAGAATGAATACTGTGGCAAAATCCCTGGAAAGATTGTCAACGAAACAGGTCAGAGGCCTGTTGAGAGACACTGTGACTGCTGAATGTAAGTGCTGTGATACAGACTTTGTTTTGTGAGAGGGACGTTAAGTCCTTCCACTCTGAGAGGGGGAATCATTTTGTTTAGTTAGAGCCAGACTGGCCTAGATTTATTTTTATGTTTTGTTTATTTTTGTGCTGCTAATAAAACTAGCTGCTGATACTTGTTCCAAGGCCCTGGACTGGTGTACTTCTACTTAGCTGCTGCATTTACTCCAGTAGACTGCACCCTTACCCTGATTTTGCCAAAATCCAGATATCACAATGGAATTCCGATAGGATGTAAAGATTTCACCTGGCCCTCTTTGTGGATGACTTCTTAAAAATAATTATGAACCCCATGGTTGCCACCTACTGAATCTTATTCAAGAATTCCATAGATACAGTCAACTTTCTAATTTTAAAACAAACTATGCAAAATCTTTGGCCTTCAACATTTTTTGTTTCATCTGCAGTTGTGAATGTTCTGTGAAAGTCATTCCTATTTATATGGCACCTTTAAGTATCGACCACATCCCCCTATTCGTGAGATCTGTATCTAATTGTAGATGTGGTCCATGCAGAGATTATCAGGGTTGGGCAACATAAATATAATAAAAATGATCATTCTCCTGAGAATTTAGTTTATTCTCCATCCCATAACTGAAATGATTTCCTACAGCTTTCTAGTTGATCTACACAATGTTATTTACCCTATGCTTTTGAAACACTTGACATTATAGCATCTTGTAGTGTGCCATGAGGTGAAAAAGGTGAAACTTTTTAAGGTAGCTGAATGATCCTCCAACTGCTGTTTAAACTATCAATGCTGGGATGATGTTAGAGAGCCTGGCACCGATGTTACTGCTCTCCCTGCACTGTTCTGTGAAGTCATTTCAGCAATTGCAAAGAAGGCTGATGGCCCAGGGAGCGCTTGCACAATGCTAGGGTTCTGTCTACAGAGGCTAAATACGAGGTGTTCACAACTATGTGGTTCAGTTGGTTGAACTTTATGGATTCTCCATTTTACAAAGCTCTCCTTCCTCCTGCCTGTTATGAATCACTTGCCTGAGATATACTTCAGCCTCAGACCTCTTATAGGCTCTTTTCCTCATTTGATGTGCTAATTTCTTCCCCAGTGCTGGTTACATATGTTACAGTTTGGCTCGAGCTGGACTTACCCCGCTCCCTGCCTTCCCTCTCTCTTTCTGTAACTGCTCCATCTCCTCTTTCCTGTCTATGGTATTCACTATCCTCGTTAAATTGATTGTATTGCATTATTGATGGTTTCTTCCTGATGTTGGTGTACAGCATTTTGTCCTTTATATGTATGAAGAGGAAGCTCATTTATTGTCTTATTGTAAAGTGTTCTAAAAATAATTTATAAAATAAAATATTTATTTAATTGAACATGAGTCCCCAAAATCATAATACATCACTTTATTAAATAACAGATGAAACTTTTTTTCTTCATTCTTAATCCACCCTAGTTCAAATGGATAATAACTTCAATCTCTTTCCTGTTTTTCTACGTTGATCCATCTGCAAAAACTTGTGGCCATTTTCTACTCTAACCTATGAGCCCTTGTAGCAATCTATGTGTAAAACTGCATATATATATATATATATATATATATATATAGTAGATTAAGGTTCCTAAAGCTGCATTTCCACAGAAAAGGTGACATTTTGTATATTGTAAATCATTCTCAGAGAAGTCGCTATTTTGTGGACAGAAGCAATATTCATAGAAATGGGTATTAATTCACAGGGACATTGTTGTGCTGTTACAGTGGAATGAGGCATGAGACACATGTGGCACAAGATATAAAGATTGGATAGACTGTGCCTCAGAAAAAAATAGCATGTACTAGTTTAAGCAAAAATATAATTTATTTGTATTCTTTGTAAGCACACATTTCTATAGATTCACTTGGAATACACAATACATTTGACATATGATAATTAAAGTGAGTGATAGTTTCAGTTTTATTTATATGAATATACCATCCAGTATCCTTTGTCATCTTTTACAGTTATTGGACGTTTCTCTCTTATGCCCTGAAATGTCCCAAGTTCCATTTCCACCTCCCATCATCTTCATCACTCCTTCATCATCTGAGCAGTGGCCAGTTCTTCTCCCCATCCCAACAGTATCCTGCTTCCCTTCTCATTCCAGCATAGTCCCTTACCCCTCACCTTCACAGTAGGGGTTTCCACGATCCCAAGCACACTGATGCAGTTTCCCTTCGCCATCACACAGTTGCTCCTTCCCTTCTCTATCACATCAGTGGCCCTTTCTCCTTCTCATCACACCAGTGACCCCTTTCCTTCTGCCCAGTCATCTCCATTCTGTGCTCCAAATTCAGCCTTCCATCATCCACAGTGCCAGCTCCTCTGCAGCTTCTGCTCTCTTCTCCAATTTCCGTGCACTCAGTCTCACTATGGGGACTGGCCTTTCACTCCCTCTCCCAGGGCTACCACTGGCACTGCCCCTCACTTTTCAAAACACACTGCAACTCATAGAGAATCACTGGACAGATCCCAACTGGAGAGAACTTCCAAAGTTTTAATAATGAGATTGGAGAAGATGAGTAGCAGACACAAGTTGTACCATACATGATCATCTTGCATTTCACTGGTTTATACTGACTGGTATAAACAGCAGAGTGGTCAAGGCACAAAGATCCCTAATTCTGATGCCAACACAATATCAGAGTGGTTTGCTTATGTTGTGTTCAATATGGAATGTAAAGAGAGCAAATTTTGGTAAAATGTTGGTTTGAATGAGTCCTGTATGTTCTGACTCCTGTGTTATACATCTGAGCATCAATAACCTGCAGCTCTCACCATATTACAACATAAAGAGAGATACAGTGAAATGTAGGCTCACTGGGCTAGTGAATAAGCCTCAGCAAATAAAACAGGCTTGGCAGTAGTGAAAAATTTATTACGAAATTATAATTTAATCTAGCTAATTGATTTAATTTATTTTATACACATAACAGGCATTTTTGCATTTTTTTGTATTAGAGTAATTGCTGCTAGCTTTGTCAGTCATTTGTTATTAACAATTTGCTGGTTACATTGCATTGTTGTATGTTACTTTTAAAAGGCCAGACTCAAGCATGTTGGACATGTGGATTAGCATTGATATAATAACCTTCAGGATGATTTTATTGTGATGGGACTATTACTACTTTTCTTGGAAAATCTTGATTTCAAACCATTCAATGGATGAATTGGGCACTGCATTATATAGGGAGGTATTTATCAGTTACCTCTGAACAGCCAGTAAAAGGTATTGCACTGTCCCCAATACAAATTTGATGTTTGCTACTTTTTCATGCCATACAGTAGATTCAGGCATCATATTGCTGCACAATAACACCAGGCCACACTCTGCCATCCACATGTCTGAGTTGTTACGGCACTACCATTGGGAGGTACTGGACCACCCTACCCACAGCCCTGACCTGGCACCAAGTGATTTTCCATCTCTTTGGACCATTGAAGAAGCACCTGGGTGGAAGATGATTCACAACTGATGGTGAAGTTCAGCAAGCCACCAGGTCCTGGCTTCAGGCGCTTAACACTGATTTGTTCTATCACGGGATAGATGCCTTGGTGTACCATTGGAACAAATGCCTAGACAAGTATGTGGACTATGTGGAAAAATAATCTGCACCATGGCCATACTGTTGATTAAATATATATGTACGAATTGAAAAAATGTACACATTTAATTTCTTGTTACCTTATTTATTGAACCACCCTCGTACATGCAGGTACATTGCCTACTTATATCACTTGGGTCTTATTATTGGAGACAGCACTTAGTGGTTATTTTACCTTTGTTTTGAACTGACCATTTAAATACTCAAATTGTCTGCAGTATTCAGGAATTGGTCACTGACCAACCGCTATTGACTATACATTATAGCAGAAGTGTGTTTGTCCCACTTATGAATTGATCTTATATATAGTCCTATTTTTATTTATTTTGTGATTTTTTTTTATCTTCCTTTACATAATGTACTTTTTGTGTATTAATAAATGCTTTTTACTTAAAGAGATTATTTTAAACTACAGTGCATCTGGAAAGTATTCACTACGCTTCACTTTTTCCACATTTTGTTGTGTTACAGCCTTATTCCAAAATGGAATAAATTCATTTTTGTCCTCGAAATTCTACACACAATACCCCATAATGTCAATGTGTAAAAAGTTTTTTAGCGATTTTTGCTAATTTAATAAAAAATAAATAAATAAATAACAAATCACATGTACATAAGTATTCACAACCTTTGCTCAACACTTTGTTGATGCACCTTTGGCAGCAATTACAGCCTCAAGTATTTTTGTATATGATGCCACAAGCTTGGCACACCTATCTTTGGGCAGTTTCACCACTCCACTTTGCAGCACCTCTCAAACTCCATCAGGTTGGATGGGAAGTGTTGGTTCACAGCCATTTTCATATCTCTCCAGAGATGTTCAATTAGATTCAAGTCTGGGCTCTGGCTGGGCCACCCAAGTACATTCAGAAAGTTGTCCTGAAGCCACTCCTTTGATAT
Organism: Taudactylus pleione; assembly: GCA_031769625.1. NCBI lineage: Eukaryota > Metazoa > Chordata > Amphibia > Anura > Myobatrachidae > Taudactylus > Taudactylus pleione. The sequence continues at coordinate 16,363,912 of JAUIMM010000018.1, read as the reverse complement.
CTTGACTGTGTGCTTAGGGTCATTGTCCTGCTGAAAGATGAACCGTCGCTCCAGTCTGAGGTCAAGATCGCTCTGGAGCAGGTTTTCATCCAGGATGTCTCTGTACATTGCTGCATTCATCTTTCCCTCTATCCTGACTAGTCTCCCAGTTCCTGCTGCTGAAAAACATCCCCAAAGCATTATGCTGCCACCACCATGCTTCACTGTAGGCATGATATTGGCCTGGTGATGAGCGGTGCCTGGTTTCCTCCAAACATAACGCCTGGCATTCACACCAAAGAGTTCAATCGTTGTATCATCATGGTTTGAGAGTCCTTCAGGTGCATTTTGGCAAACTCCAGGTGGGCTGCCATGTGCTATTTACTAAGGAGTGGCTTCCGTCTGGCCACTCTACCATACAGGCCTGATTGGTGGATTGCTGCAGAGATGGTTGTCCTTCTGGAAGGTTATCCTCTCTCCACAGAGGAATGCTGTAGCTCTGACAGAGTGACTGTCGGGTTCTTGGTCACCTCCATGACTAGGGCCCTTCTACCCTGATCGCTCAGTTTATACAGCCGGCCAACTCTAGAAAGAGTCCTGGTGGTTCCGAACTTCTTCCATTTACGGATGATGGAGGTCACTGTGCTCATTGGGAATTTCATAGCACCAGATATTTTTCTGTACCCTTCCCCAGATTTGTGCCTCAAGACAATCCTGTCTAAGAGGTCTACAGACAATTCCTTGGACTTCATGCTTGATTTGTGCTCTGACATGCACTGTCAAATGTGGGACCGTATATAGACAGGTGTATGCCTTTCAAAATCATGTCCAATCAACTGAATTTACCACAGGTGGACCCCAATTAAGCTGTAGGAACATCTCAAAAATGATCAGTGGATACAGGATGCACCTGAGCTCAATTTTGAGCTTCATGGCAAAGGCCGTGAATACTTATGTACATGTGATTTCTTAGTGTTTCTCTTTTAATAAATTTGCAAAATTCTCAAAAAAAGTTTTTACACATTGTCATTATGGGATATTGTGTGTAGAATTTTGAGAACAAAAATGAATTTATTCCATTTTGGAATAAGGCTGTAACATAACAAAATGTGGAAAAAGTGAAGCATAGTGAATACTTTCCGGTTGCACTGTATATTTAGTGTTGAAAACAGATGCGCAGTCAAAAGATCTTCTTCTGTCTATATATCTGCGGAAACCTTCATCCCTCCCTTTTAGACAGCAGCACTGTTTCTTTTTAGACTCTGAATAGCGCCTACTTTGGCATCTCTTCCTTTGCAGATGCAAATTGCTCTGTTTTTTTTTAAATCTGCTCCTAATTCTTAATCAGGCCAATAGTTGGGAGAGATGTTATCTTTTCCTTTTGTTTAACGTGACCCAAGACCACTTAAGTAATTTTTGTTCACAATTGTAAAGTGCAACTGAAGGGGGAATTCAATTACCCATGGTAAATTATTACGTAGTATTAACTAGAGATGAGCGTTTCGGATTCCTTGGATTGAAACACATCTAATAAAGGGAAAGTGTGGTGCAGAAAAACATAAAATTGCCAACATGCCATTCACCACATGCAGTGGCATGGAAAGACTGAGGCCTTGGCCTTTATTAACGAGTAGTGGTTCTGCAAGTATCTGTGAGGCATCTTCCTTTGCCTCTCATGATGATGCAAGACCTTATCACTCAGAGTGTAGAAGAGGTGTAAAAAAAATGAAAACCACTAAGGCAGTAGTACAAACTGTGCATTCAGAAACAGAAATGTCACAAATCCCTGAGGAGAGTCTAAATGTGTTCATGAGTGCGGTGTGTGAGCCTGACCTTCTGATACTGTTGTACTCGCAGAGAAGCCACCTTCCACTATTTCTACTACCTCTGCAAATATGGGGATGAGCAGCACACATATAGTTGATGACATAGAATATGAGGATGCCATCTAGGAAGTGCAAGAGGATGAGGGGGATATTTGTGTAGCAGACATCCAGTACTAATAAAGGATGTTGAGGATGTTGTTTGTGTAAGTCAGGCACCAGTGGAAGCAGCTCTTGGCCATCATAAGAAGAAGGCCATTGTCATGCCTGGGTATAGGACCAACAAATCAACCGCTTATGTGTGGAATTATTTCTATCCAAACCCTGACAACAATTGTCAAGCCATCTGTAGCGTTTGTAAACTACAGTTAGTAGAGGTTAACCATCTAGGAACCTCCTCCCTGTTATGTCATTTGCAGCAAACTCATACATTTTTTTGAAAACATCAGAAACTGGTGCTAAAAAAATAACAAGCAGTCCAGCATCAGTTAGCTCCCTTCTCTCAATTTCAACTAGATCCCAGCACCTGCAATCTCTACCACCGACACCTTCATCTTCAATATTCACAATAATGAACAGAGGTAGTCCTACATCCAATTTGTTAAGGCTTTGTGACTCCTCCCTTATTCAGAATTCCTCAGAAGAATCCTTCAGCGCTAGGCCTGCTGCTGCTGGGGATGGATCACATCCCAGAAGGGGACCAAGAAGACTACTATTCTAGGGGAAGCAACTATGACAGCACTCACCCAGTCGCAAATTTGAATATTGAAAACAATAGTGTGAGGTATGAGGTGGTCAAAATTGATAGGAAAGTAGTGGAAATTAATGTTATTGAGATTAATAATACTCTAGGAACTAAAAAAAATGCTCAAATTATGTGATTTTAGCTTTATTTACACATTTTTGGAAAAAAATCCAAAACCAAAACCTGTCACGGCGTGTTTGGCAAAATCAACACCAGCTGACGAATTAAAACCAAAACCAGCAAAAATGGTCCAGGCGCATATCTCTAGTATTAATGGGAGGTAGCTATTCAGTTAGCCTCTCTAATTCGCCTGATAATCTTGTTAACGCATGTTAATCACATGCGTTAATATAGGTTATCAGGCGTAAACACATAGGATCCATGGTAAATTCATGGACCTGTGCGTTAACTGGCAGTTATAACCCAATAACTGCACCCATTCAATTCACGGGGCTAATTGAATTCCGCCCTAAATATGCTGGTGCTATAAAAGTAAATGTTAATAATTCCAACAATGTTGCATCAAAGTCAAGTAAATAATATCCTTTACTTTGATTTGTATCCAAAATATACACTAAATACATTGGTTTGTGTTTCTAGCTTTATTCTCAGCATCAGTGAAATTCTCTCATCTACAGAACTGTTTAAATGGGTTTGTTTATCTTACTATCATATCGCATAAATGCAGTGTTCCTATGCCAATCCTACACAATCTGCTGCCACCAGGTGTCAGACACAGCTAAAAATACAGAACACTTACATTTGTCTTGATAGCAAAATCCAATACATCTCATTAGAGTGAAAGTATTTCCTTTGAAAATGAATTCACATTAAAATATGGATGTCATTATTCACAGTTAACTACTACATCAATGAACAACTGTAAAAATTGACAATGGTTTTTACTCTTTATCAAATCTGAATGATATTTTCTGCTTCACTCAGTAAAGAAGAAAGCAAAACAATTACATTGTATTAAATGTCGCCCTGCTACAGTAGGTGTATAGAACAGATGAACAAAATTTTCAAAACGACTCCTATGAAATATTTCCCCTTAATGGTTCCTTGTGCTGCCCCAACAACACGTGGAAGAATGAAATGAACGTTGTTCTAGCGCTAATCCAGTGTAAAATGTTTTTCCATGGAGCAGTGGAACAAGAGCAGAACTGCTGGAACATCACACCTCTGCAAAAATATTCCACTAAGAAACTCCATTGGCATGAAATTATGCTGCGAGTTCACACAATTCTAATATGCAATTAAAATTATAATTGCAAATATTTGTGAAGTCAAATACTGTAATGCCTACATATGTTTTGGGGGGTGTTCTGTATATTATTATTGAATATATAAATAAAATGTACTCGTATTTGTGTAAATAAATACATTTGGGAAGCACAGATGGTGTAATGTTAAGCATTACTGCCTCACAGCAGGTTTTGGGTTCAATTCACACCATAGCTCTAACTGTGTAAAATTTGTGCATTCTCCTTGTGCTTAGAAAGAAAGTGGAGAGAGATAAAGTACCAACCAACCAGCTCCTAACTGTTATTTCTCAAACACAGCCTGTAAAGTGACAGCTAAGAGCTGATTGGTTGGTACTTTATCTTTCTCCAAACTTTGATACATTTCCCCCACAAGCCCCTTAAGATGTGATATTTTACTTTGGTGCACAGCAACAAGATGAGAACTTTGAATTCTAGACTTACAAATTGCCTGAGTGGGGCAAGGGGGTAAAATGTCCCACCCTCTACAAGAATATATAATTCTCATTATCTGAGGAGATCCGGACAAATCTTAGTCATGGTTCTGATCTTCCCATGGTTCGGAATTCAGATTTTAAATCTGAATTTTGGGTTTTGAGAATGTTTTGGCAAAACCAAAACCAAACACGAAGATTAATCCAGATCCAAAACCAGGACATCTCTAATTATTGCAATCAAAATATAATGAATCCTCTTAAACACGTCACAAGATAGGTGTAGCATCCCTCTCAGAAATGGCTCTAAGCACTTAACCAAAGATCTTGAATTAGCCATATCACAAAGATAAATAGTTCTAGCAAATGTAGACACCAGTGGCTGAAGCAATAATTTCATTCCTATTGGCCATATTCAATTTGGAGCGAAATGTCGGAATCGGCGATAATTTATCGCCGATGATGTCATTTTCGCCTATTTCAATGATCCCCGTATTCAAATTCAAAGACTTTTCGCAGGTTCGAAAAGTATGTGAAATAAAACGGGGATAACATTTCACCACTGAAATAGGAGGCAAAAAAATTGGGGTTTACGGGTGTAGGCTTAAAAAAAATAGCCTGCACCCCTGGGAATGTCATTTAAAAAAAAACTGTGTCAAAAAAAGTTTTTTTTAAAAATAGGGACACCCCAAAAAATTTACTTTAATTGTGGGGTTAAAAAAAATAATAATAGGGAACACACTTCTAAAATAGCCAAATTAAATGCAGAGAGGTTTCTAAGTATACAGCAGGTGTTTTCTTCATTGCGGAGTAGCGGCAGGTGCATTTTTGCATAATTTTTAAAAATCATTTTAGGGACTTAAAAAAATGCTTACCCCCATTTTAATGTACCCCAAATTTGATAGCAATAGTTATTTTTACCCCCCAAAAAATGTGCTATTCTTCACCCCTTCTTCTTCATAGCTGCAAATATTCACCTGCCGCGGCTATTAGAAACCCCAACTTCCTTCAGCAGGTAAAAATTGGGGTACCCAAAGTGAATCCCCATGTCTAGATAGCTTTAGGGGGGTCCCTGGAATATTTCCAGAAAATTCCCATTTTTTGGTGTAACTTACCTTTCCGCCGGCTCCTGTTTTCGTTGATTTCTAATTGAATACGGGGATAGAGCGGGCGCTATGTCTGGTCTATATGGAAGGTATTTCAGTGCTGTCCCATTAATGTCAGTCAGTGCTGCCAATGCAACAACAGCAACATGTGGTTGGGCATTGTCTTGGAGCAAAAAGCACTGTTTCTTCAGCAAATGTGGTCTTTTCTTACTCATGGCTCCATGCAAATGGGTTTTCAGGACGTTTACATAGTAGACACCATTGTCTTTCCGCAGAAAACCCAGTGTTATAGGATCATACCGTGTGCATCAAAGAACAGCAGAAGAATGACTTTACACCCCGAAGGAATCACACTGAATTTTTTTGGTGGATTTGCATGTTTCCATACACTGGACTGTTGTTTGGAATCCGGATCATAATGACGAATCCACGATTCGTCACACGTCACAATCGATGTCAGGAAAATCGGATATCCTCTCCAACATTTGAACAGTGTTCTTGCACAATTCAACTCATCGTTGCATCTGCTCTTTTGTGATAATTCTGGGTACTCACACACGTGATGCATTTTCAGTTCCTTTATCACAATATACTGAACCCATTCGAATGAGATGCCAATTGAAGCTAAAAGTTTGCGTAAAGTTAACCTTTTGTCATTTTGCAACATCTCCACAGCTTTGGAGATGTTGACATCTGTAACCATGGTGGATGGTCTCCCAGAATGCGCTTCGTCAGTCAATCGCATATTACCCTCTTTGTAGTGCTTCCACCACTGAAATACTGCAGTGCGGCTAATTGTTTCTCCATTGTATGCTTGCCGTAACATTTCAAGAGTTTCATTTCGACTTTTTCAAAGTTTAGCACAAAATTCAATCACACATCTCTGACGTAATCTCACAGACACGTCTTCCTCATCCGCCATGACGGAACGTACAAAGATCTTCCACTCGTTGTGAGCAAAGAAGACTACAGCAGACCAACTGCAGGTTCGTACACATCAATTTATGAACTTCACAATAACCAGCATAGCGTTGCCACGTCTATCTATGGGACAGAAAAACGGAGGCAGTTGCATTACTTTTCAATCAGCCCTTGTATTTAGAATATCGACCTAGGGAAAGGTTACTATTGTGTTTAAAATCTTCTTTCCATTTTGTGTCTGTCCACCAAAATCACATAGAGTTTCTAAGAAACCTATGGACATTCCTGGGGATAGTGATGGTATTAGTTTGGTATTCAATTAGCCACAATTACCCATTTTTCTCTGAGAAGTTTCCACCGGTAAAAACTTTTCTCCAAAAATGGTTATCGTGCTATCCTATTAGCTACGGTTTTCGCATATGCAAAAACTGTTATAGGAATTATCTCAAATTTCTTTTCAGCACCTCTGAGCAGGTGATAAAAATGTTGGGACTTGGTGCAGAACCACTGGGACACCCTCCTTAGTAACTAATTAAGCAAAAATAAGTTTTAAATTAGCTTAATTTGGCCAATAATGACATGTCATTTTTGGGGCGAAAATGTAAAAAGTGTTGAAAAATGGGTTTAAAGTAGTGGGACAGTTATATGGACGTGCTGTATGGTTGGGACAGGTGTTTTAAACATTGCAGTTGTAAGTGACAGGTGTATTTAAACAAAAATGCCCTATATTGGCACAAAAACATACACCCATTTTAATGTATCCCTAATTTAACTACAACATGTACCTTGACCAATTTTTTCACTGTTAGAGAAAAATGCATATAACAGGCATTTGACACAATTTAAGAACCATGCAAGAATTATAGTGCAAATTGGTTATCTCCGGTTTTGCAACAGGATAGGACGATAAACAGGAGCGAGCAAACATGCGATTAGCAGCAAATTCCGGAGAATGATCCTAAAAGTTTTCTCCGGAGAAAACTCATCATTATTGCGGCTAATTGGATACCCCCTAAGGGGTAAATTTAGTAAAGGTCGATTTTGATCAAATCATTTTTTTTTTATCGATTTTCTGTTGATTTTCAAGTCTGAGATTTTCTAAAGTTAAAAGTGACAAAAAAATTGACCCCAAAACTGAATTTTGTCCAAAATTGAACATAGGTCCAAAATAGATACTTTTACATAAATGACTATAGAATCCCCAGATTTACTAATGGTCAGTTAGAAAATCGACCTTAAAATGGACAAATAAACAACCCAAACAATAGATCTACCTAAGGGCAGGTATCTACTATCCGTCAGTGAAAAGACTGAACGATAATGATATCGGTTCGGGCGATGCCGGCAATGACCAGCGTGACTGCGCATTGCTGGTCATTGCCGACATTTTGCTGCCCGATTTGTGCCCAATTAACAAACGATTGAATGATAATGGTGTCGTTATCATTCAATCGTGCTGTGTAATCGGGTAGCGGGTGAGGCAGGTGAGTTTTGGAGAAGCATTGCACAGATCACTATGGGTTCTTAGGGTTAAAAGAATTGAAAGTCTTCATTTTAAAAATTCTGTGCCCCCCCCCCCTCTCCCCCCTTAAATCCATAACCAGCACTGGACCTTTCACCGTGGTCTAGCCAAAAAAAATTGGGGGAAAAACTGGCATGGGGTTCCCCCCTATTTTCCATTAACTAGCACCAGACTGAACCAGCCGGGGTTGTAATGCCCTAGTAAGGGCACACTCAGCATGCCATCATATTAACAAGCTCAAAACTAATCAGCCCAGGGCTGGAAATTCTCAGAAAGTGGGGACCCCAAAAGTAAATTGGAGTGCCCCCTCCCAAGGATCTGCCAACCCTGGGCTAAAAGCACAGGGTCCTTTCCCAGCATCCCTGGTGGTGATGTATGTGAGAGTAATGTGTAAAAGATAGATTTACTATTGTTCATTACAGTGTAACTATAGATCCAACAAGCCTGCCCCAGTATGCCGACACTAGGAGATCCACAAGTGCCAAAATATCTGGACATTAAGTCCGCTGGCACCTATACTGTAGTCCTGCTGTAAAGAAAATATTACAATAATGACAGGACACACACACCAATTGTTTTAACCCTTTTTTAAACAAACTCACACTTCATACTTTCCTATTTCTTGGATGTGCCCAGTCCCTTTTTTCATGTAGTAGTCCCGGGTCTGGGAAAACAAAAAAACACAGTTACCGGGCCTCATGGGCATACTGTACACTATGGGCCTGATTCAGCAAGGAATGCAGTTGCTAATACTCACACAATCAGCCAATTGTTGCGTTCTGCGCATGTGTATGCATTGCAGTGCGCAAATTAGCTATTGCGATCGGGACTGCAGTGACTAATCAGACCCATTGTAGAGTGATTGATAGGAAGTACCATTGTGGGTGGTAAAGGGGGTGGTCGGACGAACGCAGGCGTGCCAGTGCGTTTCAATGCTGTTGCAGGGACGTGCATAAATTATCCACAGCGATGCCATATGCAGCCTGAGGCCTCATGGCGTGCGATAAAGTTAGTAATTTTTGAGTAAGGTCTGACCTTGTGCAAGTGTACGTGAGGCTGCGATGGTACTCGATTGTACTGATGGTTTCGCAGTCTTGCTAAACATTAAAAAATGTGTGGTAAGTAAAGTGGTCGTCCTTGTGTAGTGCTGTGAGGGAATAGAGATCGCAATGAATTAGCATACTATCGCAGTTGAATTGCATGCGTAATCGCTAAAACATATGCAGTTGCGTACGGTAGTGAATCAGGCCCTACTGTATGTACAGTGCTAGTCGCTATATGACAGTTTCCACGTGGGTCACCGCACTTCACAATTGTTAAACGCTGATTGGACACTCTCATTGGATACTCTCAGCCAATCAGCGGATGCTGCTATAAAAACCATCTGCTGATTGGCTCAGAGTGTCTGACTCTCAGCCAATCAGCGCTTTACTATTGTGTTGAGCAGTGTCCCACGTGGGAACTGTCATATCGCGGCTAGTGCTGTTCATAGTGTACAGCATGTCCATGGGCTCGGGTGACTGCATTTTTTGTTTTCTTTGGTCGTTGGACTGCTACACGGAGAATGGCACAGAGCACATCCAAGGAGTAGATAAGTATGAAGTGTGAGTGAGTGTGTTTAATATACACAGCGTAGCTGTTGACACCTTCAGACCACTGCAGGTGACTAAAGAAGCTTGTCCCAGCTAATTAATTAATTCATCTGACCAAAGCGAGTTAGGACACTCTGCAGATGTTCCTACTTTACTGAGTCAAAGGCTTAGGTGGCATCTAGAAACCACCACCACTGTCCTCTCTCCAGCTGACTGGGAAATCTGGAAATGCATACAAAGGACACAGAGTATAATAGTAATAGACTTTCCTGGGATAAACTTTGTCTGGTCTGGGTGGATGATCTGGATGTTTACAGCAATAATAACATGATAAGGGTATCCCACGCAGGTTAGATGAAGGTGATGGCAGTCAGGGCAGGAAGGGTACCAGGTGACAACCAAAGACTTCATAGATCACTCAAAGCCTAAAGTTGAGGCAGAGGTGCCAGAGAGCTGGGCAGTGTTCCTCACCCTGGAGTCAGGACACATCACACTGTGGCCAGGAGACAAAAAAAGAGAGGGGGCAGGACAGAATAGAGTGGGGGCGGGAAGGAGCAGAGAAGCTTACAGAGGGGAGCAGAGCAGTGAGGGGGTGGGTCCAGGATAGGGCCAAGAGGGGGTGGACTCTGGTGACCCGAAATATGCCAGGTCGCTTTTACTTGTTGAATATAATATGCTAAGCACTTTGATCTGCATTTGAAGAAAAAATCCTATAACTTAATTGCAGGAATGTTACAAGGGCTTGCCCTTTCAGATGTTCAAGGGTGGCTGCAAAAATGGATATTCATAATCAGGCAGTGAGACAGGGACAGAGATTACCATACAGGGAGCAAGCTAATATCTACAGACAAGTTCATGAAGTTGCACTGCTTATGGAAGTTATAGTCTAATAAGCAGTCTATCAAATTTAATACATTGGCCCTCATTCAGAGCCGCTCGTTAACAGCAGTACGCTCGTTGCGTTCCGATGTTGACTAACCGCGCATGCGTCGGTGTTACACTGCGCATGTGCGTACGGCAGATTGCGAGCTTTTTTTGACTCGTTCCTAAAATAGCGTACAGGAAGTGACATGTCAAATGTGATTGACAGAACAGGGCGTTTTAGGGTGTTGACGGAGGTGGAGATGGAAAAACGCAGGCGTGGCGAGGCGTTTTTGGGGTGTACATACATTAGCAGATGCGAGCGTAAAATGTGTTCGGACCGACTCATACGTCACTGGATGATCCTCTTTCACTTCAAAATGCTCGCACAGCTTAGGGTCTGGATTACTCGACCACATTGGCGATGGCCTTCTCCTCCGTCCCGGGACTCCACGATGTTGTTGCGATTAATCGCGGGAGGCCAGAAAAGCAATTAGTGTTGGATTGAGAACCGGCTTGGTATGTGTTTTGAAATCAGTTTTTTGGGATAGCACAAAACCGTATGCAGGTGGAACTCAGAGCTGCTAATGTCAGGATGACACAATCAATTTGCGTACATTTGTGGGGGTTTATTTTGGCCTCAATTTGGTGGTTAGGGCCTATTGTAACAATAATGTCATCATGTTTTAATTTTCGCACCATTTTATTTGTGCCTCTTGAATTTGCCTCGTTATATGAATTTTTAAACGTTCCTTAAAGAGCCCATTTTTTTTTTTTTTTGGGCTAGTTTTTGCCTTTTGGTCCAGGATTAAATGTAACCCATTTGTACAATAATTTCACAATCCAATGTCAGATTTTTTGTTTCAATTTATTGCTCAAACAAAAAAAAATAAAAATAAAATATTGGGGACATCTTTTTTGGCCAAAGATATGTTCCAAAATCAAACAAATTGGCCCAACATAACTGTTGACATAAACATACAACAAAAAAATAAAAACATTTCACAAGAAAGGAGAGGGAAGTTTTGACCAGAAAGGAATATGAGCCAAGCACAGAAGGATTGTGGGAAAAGTCACCATTGCTGTCACCGTTTTTTCACCCGTTTGGATTGGGGAGGGAGGGCGCCAGACCGGGTCCGGGATGTCATCGGGCTGGCCTGTCCAGAGGCAGATGTTGTGGCCTCTGGACTAGGCACAGGGCTAGGCACATTTGGAGGATTGGCTGATGTTGTGTCAGAGGTGGAGGATCCTGATGTTCCGGCAGGAAGGGAGGTCGGCTCCACCATGTGCTGGCGAATGAGCTGCTCCAGGGCATTGGCGATGCGGATGTTGGCCCTGGTATTTTCCGCCAGGGCCTGACCAACGGTCACGTTGGCCGCAGCATTTTGCTCCAGGGCCTCAGCCACCCGTACCAGACTGGCGTCCATCCTCTGCAGAATCTCCGTATGGAAATCTGATTTGAAATTGAGTTCTGTGAGGAGGGACACTGCCTGCGAGGGGGATTGCCCTGGACTGGCTTCTGCAGGGTCCTCAGCCGGATGTACTGGTTCCTCCCCTGCCGAGCCAGCAGAAATTCGGCTGCCAAGGCTCCCCTCTGGAGCAGACTCATCCGCCTGTGTCTCTGTTAGGAAAAAAGAGAAAAGCCTCACATTAGAATCTACATATTGGCACAATAACATTTCTGAGTTGATGACATCAAAAGATTTACCTGGGACAACATGAGGAGTCGCAAAGTCTGGCATGTCCGTATCCATGTTGGACACGCCAAACACCTCCACAGGCTGCACACACCCCTGTGCCAGCTCTTCTAAATCCGTCAACTCCAATGACACAGGGGTGGGACCCCCACCTGTCCCCCTTGCATGCCTAGCCCTGTCCGCAAGTTTTTGCTTTAGGCGATATTTGAAGTCGCCCCATCTGTGGGAAAAAATGGAAGCCATTATCCTTTGGTTTAAAATGGTGTTTGTTTTTAGGGGGGGCAAGTGTTTACTTACCGCCGTTTGACATCCCGGGCTAGACGGACATAATCACCCACCCTATTGACAGCAACGGCTACCTCTTCCCACATTCTCCCCTTCTGGCTTAGACTCATATTCCTGTCTGCCTGTGGCAGGATGTCCACACACTTCTGTATCAAAACCTCCATCTCCTTTCTTGTGAAATGTGGCTGCCTTTTTTTTTTGGCAGCTTTGGCCGGAATACTGGGCCCAGCAGCCTCTTCCATGTCATCCTCCTCACCTATTTGTGTAAATATTCAGATTTCACAAAATCACAACTTGCCCAATCTTATGTTTCAAATTATTCATTGATACAAAATGCATGAAAGACTTACCGCCTGACTCTTGGGCATTGTTTCCCTGGTCTGTCGCCATGTCTGAGGTCCAAACAAGAAATACACCAGAATTTTAATGTGTTTTCGTGACGTATTTATACATGCGTCCTTATTTTTCGGCCGCATCATTGATTGTGCGTTCCTATGATCCCTCCTTAATTTGTGCGGGAAACGAAACACTATTTATGGCTTGGTGTGTCTCGAGTCGAGGTGGCGTTTTTGGATTGTTGGAGGTTACCTTGGCTGGAGTTTATTGATTGCGTATAAAGGAGTTGGCGGTTGGAAATTATTTTGTTTGGTAGATTTGCGTTTTTATTTTCCGTTCTCTTTGTTGGTTTATATTTTTTTGACCTCGTTTCTTGATTTGGTAAGTTTTGTGAAGTCTAACTTTTGATCAATTGTTGTTTCATTGTGTTTCTTCATTTTTTTTAATTTTGGATCCATAATTTCATCTATTTTAGTTTTTGATTAATTTCGGACCAAAAGACCTTTTGATTTGGACTCTTATATATTTGCTCTTGGTAAGTCCATTTTTTATCTTGTATTTGCGAACTAATTAGCGCATTTTTACTACTTACTATTGTGACTTGTATTTGCGAACTAATTAGCGCATTTTTACTACTTACTATTGTAACTTGTATTTGTGAACTAATTAGCGCATTTTTTCTACTTACTATTGTGACTTGTATTTGCGAACTAATTAGCGCATTTTTACTACTTACTATTGTGACTTGTATTTGCGAACTAATTAGCGCATTTGTACTACTTACTATTGTGACTTGTATTTGCGAACTAATTAGCGCATTTTAAAATGCTTATTAATCATTTTAACTTTTTTGAGGTTGCCCTTTCGCTTTTGGTGCAAACATTTCAACCCATTTTGATGTACTGTGTGCAATGTCGTTTTGCTGTTTTGCAAAATGTGTGTTTCGCATATTTTAAGTTTGGTCTAGCACAAAATTTAGAAACAAAAATGCACAGAGTGAAATTTGTCAAATAATTTTTGTGATTAATTTCAGTTTGGACGTATCATGACAATACCCCGGCATGTAAGCAGCAATGGATGGTATCATCAAGCTAAGTTGTTTTAATTTACTTTTGGGGTGGGTCAAAAGCCTTACATTGAAATCTTTGAATTTCAGGTAGATCTGGGGCGGATTGTTCTGGCCATGCTCCCGGAAGCCGACCAACCTGAATCTCGTCCCAGGCGTAGGCATTGTAGGCATGCAAGGCCCCAGATATTTCGAACACGTGTCACCCTTTTTGGAATGCCCGATGATGAGGTTTTAAGACGCTACCGTCTACCTCCCAAAATCATCATAGACACTCTTTCATTAATAGAAAGTGATCTTGAGCGGCAAATTGACAGTCCAACAGCAATACCACCACTTACGCAATTTATGGTGGTGTTACATTTCTGTGCCTCAGGATCGTTTCAAACAACGGTGGGAATAGTGGCGGGCATCTCCCAATCCTCCTTTTCCAGGATCCTGAGGGCAGTGATGGAGGCACTTTTCAAGCACCTCCATCATTTTATTCAAATGCCTTTGGATATGGGTGCCCTTAGTGTGGCCAAGGCCAATTTTTACCAAATAGCTGGCTTCCCACACATCATAGGGGTTGTGGATGGTACTCACATACCACTTCAGCCTCCAGCACGGCTGGAGGCCATATTTCGAAACAGGAAACACTATCACTCCCTGAATGTAATGGTGGTATGTGATGCCTCCCTCCAGATCCTGTCCCTGAATGCTAAATTACCAGGAAGTGCACATGACTCCTTCGTCATCCGGCATTCAGGGATATGGCACAAATTAAACAACCTACAAGCTGGTGATGCGTGGCTTCTGGGTAAGTGGAGACCTTTAGTACATAACAATGTTAAGCTTGATACACAGTGTTCCTGATGTTGTCTATTCTTTTTCACAGGAGACAGTGGATATCCTTGCATGTCCTGGCTGCTCACTCCTTATTTGGCTCCCACACCAGGCCCACTTACAGCCACCAGGCAAGTGGTGGAGTGCTGTATCGGCCTTTTAAAAGGCCGATTCCGATGCCTCCACCGCTCTGGTGGCGAGCTCATGTATTTGCCGGATATGGTGTCGAAAATTGTGGTCCTGTGTGGGATATTTCACAACATTGCTATAAGGAGTGGTGTCCCAATGCAGCCAGAGGATGCCTTACCTGAGGATGGCCCCCCCGAGGTTGGTCGGAGGTCAGTATGTGGGGGGCCATACACGATGATGTGGTGGCCAGATTTTTTAGGTAAGTTTTCACAAAACAACAGTGTTTATATCTAATGTGTTTGTGTTTGTTTGCGAACATCTAATTTTTTGATGTTTTTTGCACCATCTTCTGTTTGTTCACATAATCTTTAGCACTCCAACGCTCACTACTTCCTGCTACCCTTACCAAACCTGGATCTGGACATTTTGGGAATATATTCTGGAACCCATATCACAACGCCATGTTTGTGGAATCATGTTGGCATGGTCCTTCGTCAACCAGTTCTTGATTTGTTTTTTTTGGTTTGTTTTTGTTTGGTATGTGTTGTATTTGAGATTATCACTGTGTGTTTTTTTTGTGAGTGACCACTTTGATTTATCAGTTATGTTGTGAATAAATGTTTGAAGAGTGAAATGTTCTTCCTTTTTTTGGACATTACCAGCAAGTGTAACCAGGTTCACACACGTTACATTTGACTAAGGGGTAATCCAGTACTGACGCCAGTTGAGCTAAAATGAAATATGTTTTCAGGTTCCAAACCCACACCAAAAGGAAGCCTGTACAATCATTTGGCTTTGTAAGATTGGCCTAAGCAGCTTGCACACCAACTAGGAACCTGTAAAATGTAGAAATATCTAATTGACACTACACCCAAAAAGGGAAATGACATTGTGACTGTTATGTGTTTCTTGTGGCTGTTTTACATACAAATACAAAACACAATCTTACTTAAAAAAAATGGAAATCCTTGCAGGAACAGTCTACTTATGTCAGGGTAAACAATCTTTGGTTTTTCAAAAACTAATGAGCCAGAACGTATGTTCGAAAAAAACAATTTATTATGAAAAATAAAAACCAAAAATAAAACTACTGACGAAGGATGCCAGACAGACGGTCAAGGGCCACGAGCACCCCAATTATATGTTGGCGCATCTGGCCCACACAGTCTTGGACTTCTTGCCGACGCCTCTGTTCCTCTGTGGGTGAGAAAAGTGTGTGGATTAATACAACAATAGGGAAACCACATTAAAATTTCTAAAACACAACGAAATCACTCCAAAAAAAAAAAATGAAATGGGGGCTGCAAAAAATACAAGGCCTGTGTACAAATTCCCACAGGTGTGATATGTGTATGTTGAAATCAGCAGGAACAGGTAAAGGCAATCTGCTAAATCACCAAAAGTCTACCCAAAAACCCCGAATAAAGGAACGACACATGATCACATACAAACAGTTTGTGGTTTAAAAAAAGGCTAAAGAAAAACATACCGGTAGACAAAACGGCAGCTCCGGAAGTCCCACCATCGTCCTCCTCGGAGGAGCCTCCATTCCCCAAAGATCGGGGGGGGTTATTACGGACTCCGGGGAGGGGGTAATTGGAAGAGGGGTGGTTGGAGGAGAGGGGGAAGTGGGACGGAGGGGAAGGAGGCCTGACATTTCCGGGAGAGGGTCTTGGAAGGCTTGGGAGGAGTGGGGAATAGGGGAATTATTGGGGGTGGAGTGTTGGCTGGGGGTTGGGGAGGGTGGGCGTGACCGCCGTCTGGCCGGACGGTGACGGCGTAGTCTTGGCTGTCCCCCAAAAAGATGTAAAACAAATTGTGGTTAGTTTCAGCACAAATCCTGGCCAAAAAACAATTTAAAATCACCCCCCACCAACAAAAAACATGCAAATATGAGGAGAATGAATAAATATGAAATAGAGGGAAAACATGGCCATGCAAATATGAGTAGAATGAATAAATAGGACAGACATGAAAACATGCACACGCAGTTTGGGCCACAAAGACAAACATGAAAACCACAATACATAAAACTTACTTTCTGAGATCTGCATGCGAAAGCATGCCAGCAAGCGGGGCGTTCGCCGTTGCAGGTCCGACCACCTGCGCTCCAGCTGGCCGATGTTGCGGCGTGAGCCGAAGGAGCGCAGGCGGGCCCGTGCCTCCGCATATGCAGAACGCTTCTGCCGGTTGGTGATGGGTGGAGGCTGGCTGGTGATACGCCTATCCATCACCTCCGTTAGCACCAGCAGCTCGCGCCTGGTGAATGCGGAGGCTCTCATGATGGCAATGGTGTTTTTCTTAAAAATCATTTTTGATAAAGTGGCCAAAAAATTTCTGATTGGCTAATGTATTTGGGAAATTAACAGGAGCAATTCTATTGGTTAGTGTATGAGTCATGTGTTCGACAGGGCCAGAAATCTCTGGAGAGTTATGATAGGCTTGATGCAGTGACATGCGTAAGCAAATTTAAATAAAGAAATGAACCCCGGGAAATATGCGGGGATCCAAAGCAATAGAACAATTGTTTAATTGTGGGTAACATGTTTTTTGAGCAATAAAAGCGAATGTTTAAGCCGTACGTATTCTGCGGGAAAACCCAAACACGGACAAGAGTAAAGTTTCTTGCATTGTGTTGAAAAAAAAAAAACAATTATGCTAATTGATACATTGATTGGCATGATACGATTGATGGAGGTAGGCAGAATAAAGGAGCAGGTAATCGACATCTGACAAGGCCACTTCCGGTTTATACTTGTGCGTGCGTTCCCTTCAAGCCATTTCGGGGATGTACGCTCGCTATTTCGCACGCTCGTTAGTTAGAGGAGGGGTCGTCTGAGTTTGGGGAGGATTTTTAGATGCGTTCGAAAATACGAGCGAGCCCTTGAATTTAAATATTTTTGTACGTACGCCTAACGTACATTCGCCCGCTTGCGAGTGGGTCTGAATCAGGCCCATAGTTTCCTATGGTAAACTCAAAAAAGGGCATTAAGTGTCAAGAAACCTCTCGTCATGGAGTAATTCTAGAACTATCATAGCAAAATGGTACATGTTAAAATCATGTAAGTTTGCCTACATAATTACGTTACAGTATATACACTGTAAGCTGTTTTAAAGAAACCCATGATAAAAATGACCATAATAACAAATAAGTTTCAATATGTAACCTTTTAATCATAGTTTATTGTTTGAAAGTACTGTAAATGATGATTGGTTGCTGTAGGTTACAGGACATTTTTGCATAGTAACGTATACACACCCTTATGTTAAACATCTTAACTTGACAGATTGATGCATATTAGTTTGTAAAAGTGTATGTAAAATTAAATAAATATGACACATTAATCATGGGGCGTAACTAGGTATTTGAAGGCCTCATAGCAAAAGTTTGTAAGGGCCCCTATGTACCACTTAATGGTGAAAAATATATATTCTGTAACACATGTAACTTTGACAATGCAGATTGGCCCTCCTCAGCTCTGGGCCCCATAACAGCTGCACCCCTTGCACCTATGGTAGTTACACACCCATGACATTAACATAAAATATGATATCTCTCCACTCCTCTGAAACTGCCCTCACAAAAGTCAGCAATGACCTCCTTGCTGCCAAATCCAAGGGCCACTACTCTCTGCTTATTCTCCTTGACCTTTCTGCTGCCTTCGATACTGTTGACCACCCTCTCCTGCTGCAAATCCTTTACTCCCTTGGTTTACATGACACTGCTCTCTCCTGGCTGTTGTCCTACCTCTCAGACCGTGCCTTCTCTGTCTCTTCTCATGACTCCTCTTCCCCACCACAGCCTCTTACAGTAGGTGTTCCCCAAGGTTCAGTTCTTGGACCTCTACTATTCTCCCTCTATACATCCTCTCTAGGTGAACTCATCAGCTCTTTTGACCTCCATTATCATCGCTATGCTGATGATACTCAGATCTACCTTTCCTCCCCTGACCTCTCCTCACTCGTATCTCCAACTGTCTCTCTGATATTTCTTCCTGGATGTCCCAGCAATTACTTAAACTTAATATGTCTAAGACTGAGCAGATCATTTTCCCACCCTCCAGCATAACCTCACTTCCCACTATTTCTTTAACAATTGATTGTCACGACCCTGTCTAGTTGTCATCTTTTTGCCTTGGGACTTACCCCTGTCAGCTCCCCCATGGATCTGTGTGTGTAATTTGCCTGGAGGATTTGCTCTGATTATTGCACCTGGCCTCTCCTCTGTCTGTGAGCACTGCTAGCCCTGATTGGAATCACAGGTGTGGTTCTGATTCTCAGAGCTGCAGAGATGAATACTCCCTCTGCATGTTGTGCCTTCCACCACTCAGAATGCTACTACCAGACCACCTGTCCGTATCCACCAATTGCTGCCAGACCCATGGTATATATATCCTCTCCTGATAGCATTCTGGGCCTGAACATCTCGTCTTCCCATGGTGTATGGTTCATGCTGTTTCTGTGTTCTAGTATATCCCTGAAACCTGCTACAGCAATCCCTGGTGCTATCCAGAAAACCTGTTTCAACTGTACCTGGCAATCCAGTAAATCTGCTGGCAGCAACCCCCGGTGCTTCCAGAAAACCTGTTACAGCCAAACCTGGCAATCCAGTAAGCCTGCTGACAGCAACCCCTGGTGCATCCTAAAAACCTGCTACGGTAATACCTGGCATCCAGACGTCCTGTTACAGCAATACCTGGCCTGTGCTCTGCTGCTAGTCCTACTCCTGGTTGGTCCCTGGCACTCTGTAAACCTGCATCGTGTTACCCTGCCTTGCTTCCTGCTGTGGATCAACTCCTGCCCCTTTTACCTACTTACTCCCTCCCTGAACCTAAAATTCCCAAACCTACCCATTCCTTCCTGAAACCTGTTATTCCCAGTTATCCTGTCCAGCCTGCACCTGAGTTCCAACCTTGTCACAGCATTTCCAGATTACCCTGTTTAGCCCTCATCTCAGCATTACCTGACTTCCCTTCAGCAATTGTCACATTCCAGTCCAGAGTCAAGTTCCAAGCTCATCAGTTCAGTCCACGTTGCTCCAGTCCAGAGTCAAGTTCCAAGCTCATCAGTTCTATCCACGTTGTTCCAGTCCAGAGTCAAGTTCCAAGCTCATCAGTTCAGTAAACGTTGTTCCAGTCCAGAGTCAAGTTCCAAGCTCATCAGTTCAGTCCACGTTGTTCCAGTCCAGAGTCAAGTTCTTAGTTCATCAGTCCAATTCAACAAGTCTTCCTGCCGGTCCCAGTCCGGTCCCTCCAGTTCCTGTCATTTATCATCAAGGGCAGTTTTCATTGCTACACAAGTCTTATAAATAGAGCTATCTACATTATCTGTGATTCCAGTCATGCCGGCCTCCGTTGAAACCCGATCACCACCTGAGACAGGTAACTCGCAGACACCAATCATGACATTGATGGCACAACTATCTCTTCTAGCCCCAAAGTGCGCTATCTTGGAGTTTTCCTGGATTCCTCCCTCTCCTACAAACCACATATCCAGAGCCTCTCATGGTCCTGTCGTTTCCATCTCAAAAATATTTCCAAGATTAGACCCTTTCTCACCCAGGATGCCACTAAAACCCTCATACACTCACTGGTCATATCCAGTAATCTTCTCCTATCTGGCCTCCCCAACTCCCATCTCTCTCCTCTCCAGTCTGTCCTCAATGCTGCTGCTCTACTTATTTTCCTCTCCAAATGCTCTACATCTGCCTCCCCTCTCCTACCAGCCCTCCACTGGCTCCACTTGCCTTTTTATAATCCAATTCAAGGTTCTCACACTCGCTTACAAAGCCCTCACACATTCCTCTCCCATTTTCATCTCTGACCTCATCTCCCTCCACTCTCCTGTCCGCCCCCTTCGCTCAACTAATGCATGCCGCCTCTCATGCCAACTGATTACTTCTTCCCTCTCCCGCCTCCAAGATTTTGCCCGTGCTGCTTCCGACCTTTGGAACTCTCTCCCTCTCCCTATCAGACGCTCTTCCTCTCTACAATTCTTCAAATGGGCTCTCAAGACCCACTACTTCATCAAAGCCTTCCAGCTCCCATCCTAACTTGCTGCAACATGCTCCTTCCTCCCTGTTTATCCCATCTGTGTCACACCTGTTTGTCTGACCCTTCCCTTTAGAATGTAAGCTCTCACGAGCAGAGTCTCTACCCTCTTGTGCTTTTCCTTACTTTACTTTCACCTACTTCTTATCCCCCACCAGGGCACCTAACACTTGGTTGCTTACGCTCTGTTGCATATCTAGGTGTTATGGTCACTAATGTAGCAATGTATATTATCCATGTCCTTGTCCTATTTTGTACTGTAAGTCAGTTGTCATATTATTTGTTTATGTACTTTGTAAGGCGCTGCAGAACACTTGTGGCGCCATATAAATAAAGGATGATAATAATAATAATAATAATAATAATAATAATAATAATAATAATAATATTGCTGCATATGTTTTTTGCTCTTTGTCCTCTCATTTACATTTTATTTAAATTTACAGACTACAATCAGGCCCTGATTTGTGGAAAAGCCACGTAGACCAAGCTTTCTTGAGTGACAGCTAGCAAGGATGGAACTCTATTGCAACAATGATTTAATTTATTTTAAATAAAAATAAAGATTTATAGATATGAATATGTAAACATATGGGCTTTAATGTATCTAACTTATCTATTTGGCTGTAGGGAAAAGATTCCTAGCAGAACACAAAAGTGACTTCCAGGTCTGACTGTTGTATAGTATTCATTTTAAAACATGTCTTGAAACAAATAAATAACTTTGGGCGAGATGTATTATTGATCACATTTATTATGTGATCAATAAGATACATCAACATGTATGCCGAAATGCTGCATTTAAATCTTGCCAGGACAGTTCCTAGAAATCCAACGGTCCCAATCTTGTAGTAACTTCCAGGTTTCTAACCCAGCAATTGTAATGAGCATAAAAAACATGAATGGAGTCTCATGAACTTCTCTACTTGTAGTGTAAAAAAACATCTGATTATCTAGTAGAAATTTTTTACAGTTATGAACTTTGGGAATCAGATTTCAGTGGACTCTATGGGGTATATTTGAGGTAATGAGTGCTAGGGGTATATTTACAAAAGTGCGGATTTATAGAAGTGGAGGTGTTGTCCATAGCAACCAATCAGATTCTAGCTATTATCTTGTAGAAGGTGCTAAATAAAATAAGTAGAATCTGATTGGTTGCTATGGGAAACACCTCCAATTCTGTAAACCCGCACTTTAGTAACTATACCCCTAACACTCACTACCTCAAACGCCTAAATGTTATTTACTAATGTCACATTTACAGCATACCAGGGAAACCATGCAGCAATAATCTTTGAAGTAACTAGTGCTGAAAGCAAATGCTTGATTGGTTGTTGTGGTTTAGTGTACGTTTGCAGAACACAAACAACTACAGGGATTCAGAGTCATATGTACTGTAACACAGTTGAATCTCCGCTTGGGGCTGAAAGAGTGTAATTTGATGGTATGCTAACTGGCATTGGCTTGTAGGCTAAGTTGAGTGAGAGAGTATCAGGGCATGAAGATGTTGTGAGCTATGCAGGATTGTGTGTACACAAAGATAATTTGTTTGCAGATGGTTTTTTTGAACCAAGGATACGGCTGGTCCAAGTGCGGACTGATAATGATAGTGGCTATGAATCCAAGATTGGGGCAGAATGGTCGCATAATGCTTATAAAGCTGCCTACTAATGCATGCAGTTCCTGTGTAATTGTGGCCAACTTGTGTCCACTTGTGTCTCCAATGTCAGGTAGTACTGTAAGTATCAGATCAGAATCCATATCAATACAGAGTTGGGCTGATGCAGAGTTCATAGTAAATTGGGAATAAATTACTCAAAAGAAACAGTCTCACCGAAAAGCATACTGTATTTCTGCATAAAAGATACACAAGAAGTGCTTATGCCTTTTCTTATACTGCATATGTGGCCTTTTTCTGACTTGGCGTCATCATCAATGCTTACTATAACACCCCAACAGGTGCATTTGCCCTCACTGAACTTTGACTATGAAAGAAGAATGCCTCTTCCCCGTGGCATCACCATGGGGTAGCGGGACGCACCCAGGTGTCACCCTCGGAGGGGGTGACACCAAAATGCCGGCTCCTCCTCAGTGACAGCAGCCGGGTGCTGGAGTGTGACATTCTCCTGCAGCATGCAGCTCTTGTCACAGAGGAGGAGCTGACAGTGCAGGCACTAGTCTCCGGGGGCAGCCCAGCATCTCCATGGATGCTGGGCATTCCCCCAGAGTGATGCAATCAGGTTTTCCCACGAGGCCACGTACCCTTTATGTTAAGCCACACGGCCTTTCAGACACGAGTGGCTCCGCCACACGGGGGGGAGGAATTATAGTGCACACCAGGTGTCACCAGACCCAGTGACGCTTCTGCCTCTTCCCCCCCCCCAGTGCCACCACTTCAGTCATAAGGGTCAATGGATTCACATTGCGTATGACTCTGCATTCTCTCACTTGTGTGCGCTCATTTTCTGAGCATGCACAGTGTGAATTCACGCAAAACGGGCGTACTTTCAACTTTGCTTCAGCCCCTCATTTTTTTATTAGCGTAACACATTTTCAATTATGTTTCTCAACTTATCATTCTTCTGCTTCTAAACTCCCATATCTAGCAGACACAACATTAATGAATGATGAGTTGTTCACTGCTCCATATGCTTCATCCCAATTCCCAGTGCGGTTTGCACCTCAGTAAAATCCATAGCAATTAAAATGACAGCACATTTTAAAAGCCTATAACTTCAAAGTAACTTAGACACGAGTGTAACAAATATTACTAAGTTTACTCTTCCCAGCTAAATGCGAATGTATTTATCACTCAGTCAGAACAAACATTAAGCAGCTTTTCAAAATATTAGATCTTGTATAATTTTCAAAATTAATAAAGCAGCAATAAATATGTCGGCCGCTGCACAGCAATTTAAACACATTAATTCAGAAGTGAAGGAGATCTCTTAAATCTCCTTCCTCATTAAACTCATCTGGGAATTTGACATAAAAATCCAGAAAGTTCTTAATGTGCTTTCTGTTCCAATGTCAAGATAGGCATTTTCAAACTGGTACATATTTAAATAGGTTAAAAATAGTGACATATCCATAATGTATGTTTCATTCATATATATCCATTTCCTTTGAGTGGAAGCATAAGCGTACAGTTCATTATGTTTGCTTCTGACCTTGCTATGTGTGTGCTGGATAGTTTGCTTTCCAATATAAACATGGATGAAGTTAGTTTGAAAAGATTGTTGAAACAATGAGCCTGTAATCAGAGTTGTATGCCCATGAGACACACTGCACATATGTCATGGTACATTACCGTAGTCACACGCTGCAAGTCTTTATTTGCAGTGTGATTGACAGGCAGGGAGCATTTGGGGGAGGCAAGAGGGAGTGTCATATGCTGCATCTGCGATCTTGTACGCAGGAAACATGGCTTCGACGTCTGTTACGGCAACCATTCTGAATGACCATAGACTCACTCAAGTAGTCGATAATTGCGTGATCTGCGTCTGATGCTGAATATGTGTACACAGTTGCGGACAGTTGCAATAGCTCTGCTAGGCATCTCAGTACTAGTCCCAGCTGCTGTCCCATTAGCATATTTTCGCACATCCTGCACTTAAAGAAAAATTTGCAGCAGCATTAGCATACAACTCTGATTCGGGATTTCGAACACGGTACCAACCCGGGACAGACCACTGTCACAAAGTGGTGCTGACCTGGGTTATTCACGGCTTGGCGCTGTTCACACTGCACCCATGTGCAGTGGAACTCTTCTGCTGGCGCTTGTAGATGACATCATCTCCAAGCACCAGGAAATCCGGATCTCCCCATGCCGTAAACGGAACCTGGGTAGGATGACACAGGTTACCCGTTTACAATGCAGGGTTACACGCAGTGGCAAACGCAGAATTTCTAGAGGGGGGTTTCCAAATGCTTGATTTTAGAGTGAGTGTGGCCAGTCCATGAAGAGGGCAGAAATAGCACTTATCCAGCTATAATATACATCATACAAAGTGTAGTGTGTGTCATAATTCCAGCATATACAGGACCAGCAATCACAGTAAGCCATTAGATGCGGCAATAGGGCCATCCTGCCTGAGCTGTATGTTTATATGTCAGATGTGGGCACAATTCCTGAGCATTGGAGCAAGTTTGGGAGACTGGGGGAGCGGCAGAAGAACCTAACACTGCTCTGGATATACATGTACATATCAGTATCCTTATCTACTGGATAGTGTATTATTATACAGTATTAATAATTACCCCTATTGATGGTTATAGCAGTGCACCCCTAACACTGCATGTTTTCCACATCTTCCAGTTGGTGCACAGGTATATTTGTTACTGTCTGATACATTTTAAAAGAGCCACAGGTGGTGCTAATTATTTAATTTGTGATACTGAGAACAACATGCAGCACTAGTAACATTCTATTATATTACTATTTCTATTGTGGTCATGGTGTTGGCTGGGGAGGGGGGTTTCCAGGCAGACGGAAACCCCCCCTGCGTTTGCCTATGACACGGGTCGTTCCAGTGTTCAACCCTGCTCGCTACCTGGGTTGGATTGCCGGGGCACTCAACCCGGGAATGCAACCCTGGCCCCTTTTACACTGAGCCGTGACCTGGGTTGACAAAGCAATATTCCGGTTGAAGTGGTGGTGTAAAAGGGGTATTGTTTTTTCATTCAGAAAGCATAAGATTCTGAAAAAGGAAAAAAAAAATGTAAATCTGATTACTGGAATAAAAAATTAAATACATATTGGACACCTCTTTTTCTTCTGGCTATTTGTAGTATTATAGGTGCTAAAATGCAGTTGGTCGGTGTAGATGAAATTCCACTTCATGATATGTATGCAATGCAATATAAATGTATATACAAAATGTGTCATTGATTCTTATAATGTGACATGACAAGTGGTAAGTATATGTAAGGGGTAGACCTTCTAGACATCTGCAGTTCCTTCCAGTACGATGAATATGAATGCTAGAGTGGTCAATGCATAGGGCTACAGAGGTAAAATATAGCAGCCAGAGCCGGCAGCCCCCATTTACTAGGATATTGACCGTATCCCGCCAGGGGGAGGTAGAGTAGAAAACGCATGAACACTTATTGGCTGGCATATGTAATCTAAGTGTGTTCTTAAAATATGTGTTTTTTTATATTTAGTGTTACTTTAAGAATAAAATGTGCCTATTTAATAATCAACTCACTGCTTTTATAAAGTAAACATTTTGTCGCACCAATAAATACTAGAATTATATATTTTTAAACTAAAAGTAGAAGCTTTTCCAATTAATGCAACATTAGTATATATTCCCCCATCCTACTTGTCCTGCCTCGTCTTGCACAAGGATGTTGATGATCCAAGATATGTGTGTTAGGAAGTAAAATTGTTTCTTGAAACATGATTCCAGAAATGTCCCATTTCTTTCTTGCTTGAGGAAAAATACAATGTTTCAAGCAAACCATCTGGTGTTCTAGAATCTGCCTATTAGAGATAACAGAGGAGGGTTTATTAACCAGGGACAGCATCGAAACCTGCAAGAATATGTTTTATGTGTAACATATGGCTTCCAGCCAATGTGCTAATCATGATTGCCTCTGAAGTGGTTCTAATCATCTGTAGGAGACTGCATCGCCTCTTATGATGTTTGAACAAGCAGGTTGTTTAGACCATGTTTTGTAAGAGATATTTGTAGTCATAATTTCTCTGAACAGGTTAAGACAAACATTACAGAAATCAGCATATTAATTTGCAGTGCTTCAAATTAGTATTACAAACATCGGAGGCCATACCTACTAGAAAGAAACCAGATGTTTAATAATGAGAACATTATTTGGAGGAAATTATGAAAATAATAACTAATTACTATTGCTTCCCTATAGAAAAAGTAATGGACACTTTCTGAGAATGAAAAAACATAGGGAGATACTCGATTGAGGCAGCAGTGCTTATGGGTACTCCAAAAAAAGATTTCACTATAGAGAATTGCTAACTGCAGTTTTATCCTGCAGTTAGCAGGATAACTGTCTGCCCCTCCCCTTTAGAATGTAAGCTCTCATGAGCAGGGACCTCTTCCCTTGTGAGCTTCTCTTTACATTTTCTTCTACTCCTTACTCCCCATAAGGGCACCTAACACGTGACTGCCAACTCCCGGCTGCTTATTGTGAGTGCTTTAATTGCTATTGCAGCAATGTATATACAGTCAGGTGCATAAATATTGGGACATTGACAGAATTTACATATTTTGGCCTCTATTCACCACCACAATGGCTTTGAAATGAAACAAACAAGATGTGCTTTAACTGCAGACTTTCAGATCTAATTTGAGGGTAATTACATCCAAATCAGGGGAACGGTGTAGGAATTACAACGGTTTCTATATGTGCCTCCCACTTTTTAAGGGGCCAAAAGTAATGGGACTATCAACTCAAAAGCTATTTCATGGACAGATGTGGGCTATTCCCTCATTATTTCATTATCAATTAAGCAGTTAAAAGGTCTGGAGTTGATTCTAGGTGTGACATTTGCATTTGGAATCAGTTGCTGTCGACTCTCAATATGAGATCCAAAGAGCTGTCATTATCAGTGAAGCTAGCCATCATTAGGCTGAAAAATCAAAACAAACCCATCAGAAAGATAGCAAAAACATTAGGTGTGGCCAAATCAACTGTTTGGAACATTCTTAAAAAGAAAGAACGCACCGGAGAGCTCAGCAACACCAAAAGACCCGGAATACCACGGAAAGCAACTGTGGTGGATGACAGAAGAATTATTTCCCTGGTGAAGAAAAACCCCTTCACAACAGTTGGCCAAATCAAGAACACTCTCCAGGAGGTAGGTGTATATGTGTCAAAGTCAAAAATCAAGAGAAGACTTCACAAGAGTGAATATAGAGGGTTCATCACAAGATGTAAACCATTGGTGAGCCACAAAAACAGGAAGACCAGATTAGAGTTTGCCAAACAACATCTAAAAAAGCCATTACAGTTCTGGAACAACATCCTATGGACAGATGAGACAAAGATCAACTTGTACCAGAGTGATGGGAAGAGAAGAGTAAGGAGAAGGAAATGAACTGCTCATGATCCAAAACATACCACCTCATCAGTGAAGCATGGTGGTGGTAGTGTCATGGCATGGGCATGTATGGCTGCCAATGGAACTGGTTCCCTTGTATTTATTGATGATGTGACTGCTGACAAAAGCAGCAGAATGAATTCTGAAGTGTTTCGGACAATATTATATGCTCATATTCAGTCAAATGCTTCAGAACCCATTGGACGGCGCTTCACAGTGCAGATGGACAATGACCCAAAGCATACTGCAAAAGCAACCAAAGAGTTTTTTAAGGCTAAAAAGTGGAATGTTATGCAATGGCCAAGTCAATCCCCTGACCTGAATCTGATTGAGCATGCATTTCACTTGATGAAGACAAAACTGAAGGGAAAATGCCCCAAGAACAAGCAGGAACTGAAGACATTTGCAGTAGAGGCCTGGCAGAGCATCACCAGGGATGAAACCCGGTGTCTGGTGATGTCTATGCGTTTCAGACTTCAGGCTGTAATTGCCTGCAAAGGATTTGCAACAAAGTATTAAAAAGTGAAAGTTAGATGTAGGATTGTTTAGTTTGTCCCATTACTTTTGGCCCCTTAAAAAGTGGGAGGCACATATAGAAACCGTTGTAATTCCTACACCGTTCACCTGATTTGGATGTAATTACCCTCAAATTAAATCTGAAAATCTGCAGTTAAAGCACACCTTGTTTGTTTCATTTCAAAGCCATTGAGGTGGTTAATAGAGGCAAAATATGAAAATTCTGTCAATGTCCCAATATTTATGCACCTGACTGTAAATCGTGTCCTTGTCCTGCACTGTAATGTACTGTAAGTTACTTGTTTCTTGTTCACTTATTAGTTCTATGTACTGTGTAAGCCGCTGCGGAACACTTGTTGCGCCATATAAATGAAGGATAATAATAATATCCAGAGAAAATTTTGAAATAGAGGGTGTCAGTGTAAAGTGATACACTGTTTATGAGGATCCTGTAAGGACGTAATCTTGCAAAGTTTTCCTCTTTTCCCTGTATTGAGGATGATTGTTAGAGAAATAAATTAGCATACAGTAGTATCTAAATTCACCAAATCAGCTGAACCAACAAAGGTTATGGTCAAGGGTATGTGATTTACAACCACATGTGATGATTTCCTGGCTGCTGATTGTATACAACTTTTCCAATTATTACTATTATTATTATTATCATTTATTTATATGGCGTCACAAGTGTTCCGCAGTGCCCTACAAAGTACATAAACAAATAATTTGACAACGGACTTACAGTAAAAAATAGGACAAGGACATGGATAATATACATTGATACATAAGTGACCATAACACCTAGATATGCAACAGTGCGTAAGCAGCCAAGTGTTAGGTGCCCTGGTGGGGGGTAAGAAGTAGGTGAAAGTAAAGTAAGGAGAAGCACAAGAGGGTAGAGGCCCTGCTCGTAAGAGCTTACATTCTAAAGGATGAAATAGGACATATTTTAAGCATTCTGGTGAGCAGCTTGAACATCGATTTGCTTTACATTGCTTTATTACCATTCCATCAAACACTGATAACCACAAACAACACCACTTTTGAATCAATATTTATGTTGCCTATGAAATGTATAAATGTAAATAAACCTAATCAATTCATAGCAAATTTAACTTTGTCATGTGACTAGTGAATTGTTTTATCCTATATCAGGAACAGTGGTTAAATCCCAATAGTATAATTTGTTTTGTGTTGAGCATACCATACCACCCTTGTTTCTCTCCATTTGTTGCCACCATATCTCTCTATAGTTCTCCTCACTGTCCTCTCTCAAAGCTATCCTGGTCTCTACCCTCATTGCCCCTTTCTGCTGCCGCACCAGCATACACTCTGCTCCTATGCTGCTCTGTGAACTCCCCATTGTGGGCCATTCATTGTGCTTGACATCACTGCAGAGTGCGCAGATGGTATTCCAGGAAGAAGCTTCTGCTCTCTCCAGTAAAAATTAAGGTGTTTTCAGGTTTTGCATGGAATGAGCCACATTTGATTGCTTTTCCATCTGTGCTCACAACACACATCCCTTTCGCTTCTCCATTTCCCATCTCACCAGGAAACCCAATGCCACCAATAATTTAATAAAGCACCTGGCCAGATGGTGCTACCCACACGAGAGCCAAGTGGGTTCCATTTTGCCGGACAACCCATTGCCTCCAATGACTACTAGGCGGAGAGGCAATGAAACTTGCCTCTCCTCAAAGTAGGACATTCCGCTTTAGTAACTATATTTTACATATAACTTTCCTGCTCACCAAATGCAAGAATTTTCCTTGGGGAAACTAAGGGGACACATTGACTAAAGAATGGTATTGGCCACTAGGATTCTTAGGGGTCTATTTACTAAGCAGTGATAGGAGACAGAGTGAAAAGTGATAAGATACCAACCAATCAGCTCCCAACTACCATCTCACAGGCTGTGTTTGAAAAATGACAGTTGGGAGCTGATTGGCTGGCACCTTATCACTTTTCACTCTGTCTCCTAACACTGCTTAGTAAATAGACTCCTTAGGGGTTTATTTACTAAATGTTGGGTTCTAAAACCTGGAGCTTCCAATTGTGTTTATGACTAAAAGTTAAACGGCAATGCTTTTACTAACCAGATATTGCTAGCGAAATCTTTGCCCTTTTAAATTTTGGGAATAAACACACTCGAGAAAGCCAGGTTTAGAACCTGACGATTAGTAAATAAACCCCTTAAGATAGTCCAAGACTCCCTTTATTCTACACTTAGGCCAGATACACACTAGGACAATATCTGTACGATATGTCATTTCCAGGCGAATTGGAACGACATATCATCATACAGTGTGTACGTCATGTTGCGAGCTCCCGTGGGTTGTATAGGATATCTTCTCATTGGACATGCTGCATGGCCTATCAGAAGATATCATGTACGATGTGGTGAAGTTCAACGAAGGATGGAATCAGATATTGTTCATAGGATTGCACAGTGTGCATGGGTAGTCGCGCTTGGTCCGGTATGAAGGGAATTTGTCCCGACCATTGCTCTTTGTCCTAATGTATACCTGGCCTAATCCAAAAACTTTCAAGCGTGAAAGTCTCTTTAAAAGAGACATATACAGACATATTGCTTATTTGTGTTCTTTATTGTAGAAATAAATGTTGCAGATAAAGTACAGAATATACTGAACTAATATATTCTTAAAGTATAATTATATAGTAATGATTTTGAATGTGCAGCAGGCCTTCTGTTCATTCTACTTTTAAATTCATCTTCTATATGGATTATGCATGTTTCCAATGGATTATAATGGATCAAGACAAAATGAAGAAGTTAGGTCAGTATTTATTATTGATACAGTACATTAATTTAGTGTGTCAAAAAATAATGAAGTTATGGGGGATGTCAAAAATTCTTAATCTCATTAATACCAGGCATTAATTATTGGGTCATTCATTATCTATTCATATAAAACAGGGCAACATTCTTGCACACTGCTGAGCAGTTATGACCTGTCAATGCATGCTATCACTTGTGTGTCACCACTGTACAAGTTATTTCGAGTTGCCCAGCACCAAGAAAGGCCCAATACTACTCAACATTGGTCTGGTACCGTCTAAGTGTGGTACCCCAGTCTTTTTCTTTTGGGCCTTCTGTAACCAATTAACTGGCTAAAATATTTAAAAAAAAAACACTCAATGATTGAATTAGGTCAAGAAAATCTATATATAACTTATCCAAAAAAATTTTGTAAAAAAAAAATTATAAACACATAATTGATATTCATTTTGTAAATTATATTTAAGACAATTAATGGTCAGAACATCACGACATCGCAACTTTGCAATTCACCAGTGGATGCTCTTCTGAGCAGCCGCTGGGTATATACTGAGGGGCTCTGGGCTGATTCATTTACATTTCCCGGGCAGCTGCTCCTCTCTGCAGCCGCCGTGTAGAGGGTGCTGCCAGGCTGCCCGATCAGCTGCACAGCAGAGACTCAGGGGAGGCTGCAAAGGAAGCAGAGGGGCCGGGAGGTCCATCTGCGATTGGTGGCTGCTAGAAGATTATCTTCCGGCAGCTGCCTAGTGGGTAATTCTGAGTGGATGCATTGTTTATGACCATGTCAGAGAATGCAGAGCCTGGTGTGATCGCAAACGATGTTTGTTCAGTTAATCTGCCCAGGAAGAGTTACGTATTAAGTTGTATGTAAACATATTTTGAAGGTCACTTCTGCTTTTCCTTGAACTGCCCTCATGCTGCATGATTTTCTTGCTATTCTGCAATAAACAAGCATTTAATTTTTGATCTTTGGCATTTTATTTGCTAAGAAAATTACCATAACTGGCTGTTTTGCATAAGTTTCAAAGTTAGGCTTTTGCTTTGTCATTTTGAGGAATAGCATTCAGCACTGTTGTGCCCTTACTGAGTTGGGTGTATGCCCATTTGTTTAGCATAAAATAAGTTTTACTGTTGCCCACAAACAAAAAATGTGTTCAACTATGTCTATATGCAGATTTAGTATTTGCTCTTCTTTACTTTAAAAGATGGAGGAGTGGAAAGGGACATGCAAACATATACAGTTTATGTGACCCCCCCACTGCCTTACTAATATATGGAGGTAAGGGAGTTAGTGAGGGGGATCCTGGCTGCTGCAGTGGCAAAAAAAAGGAAGACTACATGCTCCAGCAGCCTCTGCTCTCTGGTATGGGCTAGACAGCACCAGCAGCAGCTCTCGCGAGATGAAGAAGCTGGCTGAGGCCAGAGAGGTGCTGTGAGCTATGGACAGGCTAGAAATGGTTTGCATTGCCAGCGGGAAGAAGACGAGTGTGAACCACATGGTATAAATATAAGTGCACCTCAGTGGCGGAACTACAAGAGAAAATGGATGTTCCCTCTGCATTGCTCAAGTGTCCACCCAGTTGTGACTTCGGGCCTGGGCAGCCCTGGGCTCTTCCGAATGGCTCAGATGTGGCCCAGGCCATGACCTATGGAGATGAGGTTGCGTCACATCACAGGTCACGCAGCTGCACATCATGTTGCAGTCCGACCCGCACCTTTCTCTGTCACTCTCTCTGCATTGACTAAGGCTGCAGCCACTGCTGGGTGCTGGTGCCACCCAAGGCTGAGGGACTGGGAACTCCTCTCTCTCCTCTGCTACCGAAAGGGCAGGGAAGTCTTCTGTAGGGGGTTGGGGCAATAATTAAAATGTGTTTTATTTTTATTTTTTCAGTGGAGGACAATGTGTTTGAGCTTTTTCTGTGGGAGCCAATATGTGTGTTTTTTTTTACTGTGGGAGCCAATCTGTGTTTTTTTTTCTATTGGGGACAATGTGTTTTATATTTTCTTGTGTGGGACAATATGTGTTTTATATTTTCCTGTGGGGGACAATATGTGTTTTTTTTCCTGTGGGGGCAATGTATGTGTTTTTTTTCCTGTGGGGGCCCATGTGTGTTTTTTTCCATGAGGGCCAATGTATGTGTTTTTTTCCTGTTGGGGGGGCAATGTTTTATATATTTTTCCTCTAGGAGACAATGTGTGTCTGGGGCAAAGCAATGGAATGCATTGCAAAGGAGTGAAGTAAATTTAGAGTATGTCACACTAGAGCTTAATGGCTGACATTGTGGATTCCTCATATTCAGAGAGAGCACGTAAAGTAAATACACTGCAGCAGATAAGCAACAGCAGTGGTGTGCCACTCTACAGTGAGTGTCGTAGGGCCTGATTCACTATGGATCGCTATTCTGCTTATACATGTGCAACTGCGTTGCTAATATCAGCGGTGATATTTTAATGTTTGCATTCGCATTGCGATCATAGCCTGACATAAGGACGCCCACTTCTCATTACTCACATTCATATACTTGACCAACATAGTGAAACTATCGGTAACATTGAGTAACATCAGACAGTTAAAGAAGCCCAGACCTCACTCAGGAATTGCATACTTATGCACACGCCATGACGCCTCAGGCGGCATCTGGTATCACAGTGGATAATTTATGCATGCCCCTGCAACAGCGTTGAAATGCACTGGCACTCCTGCTATCACCCAACCACCCCCCCGTCACCACCCACAAATGACTATGGAGTCCGACCTATTGATTCCTACCTATCTATACCTTCTAAAATTGTCGCTATTTAGTGTAATGAGTCGCACAAGAAATAAATGCTTTCAGGCTTTGAGTGTGGTTCCAAAGCACAAAAAGTTATTATTCAATATAAAAACAGATGGTTACACGCTGTGATCTAAATACAATTAGCGCAAATAAATCATACAGACCCAAGGTACAGTTGTTACATATGCTCGCGCTCTGGACCCAGATACCGGCATCAATAGAGAATCCTCCGTCCACAGCAAGGCAAGAAGACTGGCATCCAAGTTTAGAGAGCCCACATATATACTCTTACAAGGATAGGCAATACAATAGAACAGTTTGGCATGATTCCATTGGTTCTTCTTCCTGTTTCTCCTGTTACAGTATAGTTCATAGGTCAATTTGAATGTACATAAACCAGCGTCCAACAGCCCTTTGTGTCCTTTTTCCCGCTGCATACTAAATCTAAGCTGGTAACATTACAGAGTACATTTTAATGTTTAACTCTCTATAGTCCATAGTTTGCAGACACATGTTGCGATGGTATCGGAAATCTGCAAAGACACAGTGGATCAGTACAACACCAAACACCAAACAGTCTGCTTACCATGTACTAAACCTTAGATATCAAATTACATTTATTTCACAACATTAATAATACTGAATAAACCTTGAATATTACACTTTAATGCTAGGGAACCTTTTATGTAAGTGTGCAGTGTGTAAGTATTGGGGTTTTGGGAAAAGACACTAGTTAGCATTGTGTGACTAAGTGTTTGTGGAGTACACCATGGTATATGTTTTGCAGGATTAATCATTGTATACATTTTAGTGACTGTCTGTATTTATATGGTGAGGAATTTTAACTTCTTTTTATTGCATGGGAATTGCACGACGCTAAATAATTGCATCGCCGTATGTACTTATAATGGGCGAGATTCACTAAAATGGTGCTGGACAGACAGTCGCAAAATGGCATCTCATTGCCATTCGCAAAATGGCGTCACACCGATTTAATTTTAAACCAATCCTGTCTCAGCCAATTATCCGGCTTCAACAGTCCACCCTTTGATAGCAAACAACATGCTATCATACTTTGATTTTAAAATTAATTTAGGCTTACATTATGACATATTGTTTAATGCTAATTTATGGGATGGCACAAGGTGGTTCTTAATCCATCAATAATGTGTCTCTAAGAGGGGACATAAAACTACCCTTATACGCACACCGCAGATCTTGGGAGATCATGGGAAAGATGTGGGGATGCACCAATCCTATAAAGGA
Organism: Taudactylus pleione; assembly: GCA_031769625.1. Taxonomy (NCBI): domain Eukaryota; kingdom Metazoa; phylum Chordata; class Amphibia; order Anura; family Myobatrachidae; genus Taudactylus; species Taudactylus pleione. The sequence continues at coordinate 16,328,836 of JAUIMM010000018.1, read as the reverse complement.
AGTCTTGAGGGGGAATAGGGACTTACATTATTTAAGATGTTTTAAGAGAAACATTTTAATAACACATTTTATGCATGTCTAAATCTTATACATCATATGATGGTACCTTCTAGTTCAGGGTTGTAATGCAGTCCTACATTTACCTCATTATTCATATTGTTACTACTGACCACCATCATAATTTCATTATTTGGGTTCACCTTATATTTACATTTTCCACATTTCAACACAGTAGGAACACACATGACACATAAGCCAAATACTATGATGACAACCAGTATGAGGATCAGGAGTTTACCTATACACGCAATCATTTCCTGGACCCACTCTCCTTGACCTGAGAACCATTTCACTGTGTTCAACCAAGAAACCCATTCCTCTACCTTCTCCTCTACTTCAGCCACTGAAGCATTATGTTTCTTTCGAAATTCCCATTTTAACTGCAGAATTTCATCCATCTTCTGGTCTATCACCTCATTGGGATCGCTGGTATCATTTGTAATGTAAGTGCAACATTTTACACCTATTTGAGTGGCCAAAGTTACGCAGTACCCTCCAGTGACAGCTGTTAAATAATTTAACACTAGTCTATGTTACACGAGTTCTTTCTTCTAAGCTTGCAACTCCCTAGCTGTATACCTGAATGTGTCATCATACATCTCAGTGATATTATCTATTAATTTAGCAAGATCTTGGATATATCTAAATTTTAGTGTACCCCGAGCGATCCTGGTGGGATTCAATGCTACCAAAACTTGAAAGCCAGTTGTCTCACTAATTAAGTATGTGGCATTATGCACGTCACCAGGTATCATATTTCTTTTGTCTCTGTGTTCATACTGTGTGTGAAGATATGGTGATGGTGTGTTTTTATGAATACCAAGCATTTCACCATGTGAAAGGGTCATAACTTCAGGAACTGCTCTTCCCAAATAACACAAACCTTCGGAACTCAGAGAGAGCCACTTATACGCTTTCCTTCCACATATAAAATATACATCATCAGGGAGAACATAAGGAATATAATGCATCATTATCATCCAACACATTTCCCTCAGAAATGATCCTATCTCAGGTTCTCCCATCTGGCTTATAAATGTTTCTGGTTGTATAACCCTAGCACACTACCCTTGTGGTATTCTGCCAACCATTTCCTTGGTGTTACTTAGTGTATATTTATACCGGAAGTGTCTTCAACCTGATCTAATTGTGCGTAACAGTTCATAATTCCTAGACTCACGATCAGCTCTTAGTGAGAAGGTCATCATCTGGTTATTCCCAGTCACCTCCCAACTTCCTGGTTCTTTGGAGTTGGTGATGTTTAAACATAAAAGTGTTTTATCTGCCTGGTACTGGTGGAGTTTAAAATGGGGTGGTTTGGTGTTAAGAAATTTTCCATCCAGTGTCTTCCCTCTGCAATTCTAAAATTTCAGAGATATTTAATGGGAATAGCACTAATCCTACATTTTGCTGTCCTTGGGGCATGTGAGAGCACACCCAACAGTCGGTTTGGTTCAAAATTTTGCCCATCATGGTGTGATAATCCTCTAAAGGATACCCACCCCACTTCTGGTTATACTTAGGCTGATACCGTTGGATGCAATTCTCATCAATTACGGACCCACAGAACTCACACATACAATAATCCTCAGACAATAGAGCTTCACACTGTCTCCGAGTATCCAGAATAGCAGATCTCTTAACAATTACTGTATTAAGATTGGTCAGACACTCCCTTGATTGTCATAGCACTCCTCCTCTCAACTCCACTCCATCAATACTGCCATTAGCTCCCATCTCCTCTATCGGCCTCCCATCACAGAAAACTGAAATCCCCGAACAAACCAGGATGATGGAAACTCTGGAAGAGAATACAAAAATGAACACAGCAGACAAGTTAATTCACGTAGCAAGGATCTACAATTTATTTAGCTCAGGTATCTCACTGCAACCTTTTAACCCTCCCAGAAAAAGCTCGCGATCGACAGGTTCACGTTATCTGCCTCGTCTCTGCCTTGTATCTCCACCGGTTGGTTGACCTTTTAACAGTGAGTGAAATGGACCATGGTTTCTCTCTCCGCCACCTTCAATGAAGTTGTACTCATCAGCAACACCTGATATGGACCTTCCCACCAATTTCAGCTTGTCAATCATTTGAAACATCATTTGGTTATTTGGCACATTTACTTTTAATCCTGCCACCCATTTTGCAGCTTCGTCTGCCCTGTTGTTGCCCAGTGACACCGGATCATCCTCACATGTATGGGCTTTACATTTAATTACCGCCACTGTCTTAGGCAATAGTCCTTTTATATGTCTGGAATGTGCAATTGGTGTGCCTGCTGCTGTCATAAATTTTCTCAGACGCCATAGAGCGCCGAAATTTTGTACTACCCCTAAGGCGTACCTAGAGTTAGTGTAGATATTAGCAGATACACCTTCTGCTAATTCACACACCCTCTTTAGTTCCACCATCTCCGCCACTTGGGCCAAGTGTGGTGGGCCTAAAGGTTCGGCCTCTATAACGACCTCGACATTTACCACAGCATAACCTGTACATAACTCCCATCCGTGTAAAATGTCACATTTACATTTTCTAAAGGTGTATACCATATGTCAGGTCTCTGCAGAACTCACCTTTCGCCAATGACTCACCTCTCTCCACCCTTTGTGCATCATGTTGCACATATGGTAAATACGTAGCTGGGTTTAACGTACTGCACCTTTTGATGGTGATGTTTGCAGATGCTATTAAGGCTAGTTCCCATTTTGTGAATCTAGCTGAGGAGACATGTCTGGTTTGGGCAGAGTTTAGCAAAGCAGATACAGCATGGGGAGTATAGACAACAATATCATGGCCTAGTACCACATTCTCACATTTACTGACCAATAGAGCAGTTGCTGCTACACTTCTTAAACACGTTGGGAGTGATCTTGCCACAGTGTCCAATTGTGCACTGTAGTATGCTATGGGCCTACTGGCATTACCATGTTTTTGTGTGAGGACACCTACTGCACAACCATCAGCTTCTGTACAATATAAATCAAAAGGTTTTTCATAATCAGGTATTCCCAATGCAGGTGCTCTTGTCAGACTATCCTTAAGATTAAGGATGGCCTGCTCTGATTCCTCTGTGTGTATAACAAGATCGGGTTTTGAGGAAGAGACTAAGGGCCTGATTCAGAGCTGGACGCTCTAAACGAGCGCCCGCTCTGAATCAGGGCGTGTTTTTTTTTTTTGCGAGGCGGCCTCCTGGATGCTTGCATAGCTGTGGGTTACCACCCACAGCTTATGCGAGCATCCATGATGATGGTCGGGATGGTCAAGACCATTGCAACCATCGGGCTTGCGACGAGACCCTTGTGGTAGGGTCTCGTTGCTGCAAGCCCTGGAGTGATTTTGGCTCTATCAGAGCCAAAATCACTCCCACTGACATCACTAGTGATGTCAGTGGAGCCGGACCCAGACGGTAGGCATTCCCATGGGAACGCCTCCATCTGGGCAACCATGCCCCCTGCATGCCCACCAAAGGGGGCATGCTGTCAATCACCATCGACAGCACGCCCCCTTTGGTGCAAGACCCATAACGACGGCTACCCCGTCGTTATTAGGGTCTCGTGCATGTGCACGATGGAGGCGCCTCCGTCGTGCGCATGAGCATTTGGGAAACATCGACCCGCTTTCGAGCGCTCAGCGCTCTCGAGCGGGTCTGAATGAGACCCTAAGTCCTGTAATGGCTGTGTGTATGACACGATTGAGCTTTGAGGAAGAGACTAATTCCTGTAATGGCAAAGGCCAAAAGAGAAAAACCTGGGATCCACATTCTGCAGTATCCACACATTCCCAAGAAGGTATGAATTTGCTGTTGATTCTGCGGCAGTGTCATGTTCTGTATGGTTTGGATTCTGTCATTTGTCAGATGTCATAACCCCTGCTTTAGGCAATGTCCCAAGTATTTAACCCTGGTCTAGTATGGCTGTAGTTTGTCCTTAGCAACCTTGTGTCCTGTTTGCGAGAGATGAAGCAATAAAAGTTTAGTATCATTTAAACATGACATAAACGAATCAGAACATAACAATAAATCATCCACATATTGAATTAGAACAGATCCATTAGCAGGTTGAAAAGATTGTAAACAGTCATGTAAGGCCTGGGAGAAGATACTGGGTCTGTCTATGAAACCCTGGGGCAATCGTGTCCATGTGTATTGTACACCCCTGTATGTAAAAGCGAATAGGTACTGACAGTCAGGATGAAGAGGTACAGAGAAGAAAGCAGAGGTCAATGACAGTGAAATGGGTTGCATTTGGTGGGATCTGCATAAGAATGACAGCTGGATTTGGCACTATGGGAAATTGGCTCTCTACTACCTTATTAACCCCTCTAAGGTCTTGTACCAGCCTATAACCCCTCCTACAACTTTTCTTTACAGGAAAGATGGGACTGTTGGCTACACTTGCTGTATGAACTAAAATTCCCTGCTGTAACAATTGCTCAATTATGGGATAAACCCCTAATTCTACCTCCTGTTTTAATGGGTACTGGGGAATTTTTGGAGCTTGCCTATCACTTTTTAGATTTACCATTACGGGAGCTACATTTGCCATTAATCCAGTGTCCTGTCCATCCTTGGTCCAAACTTAATTTGGGATAACATTTGATCTACCTAAGATGGATTTTTACCTGACCTGGTAGAGTGATACATTAACCTTTGGGGAGTGTCCAATATATCCCTCACCTCATGTGCCACTCTCTCTGGGATATCTAAGAATATACCATCAGGGGTACAGTATATGACACATCCTATCTTACATAACAAATCCCTTCACAGTAGGTTAGAAGGGGCCGCTGCAGCCAGGGGAAAAGAATGCCTGGTATGCAATGACCCGATAGTAACCTCTGTGGTTTTGTATAAAGGATAATGTTGCACTTTACCCATTACAGCCATTACTGGTACTGTCTCCCTGGTCACCTGTAAATTAGCTGGAGATTTTATCACTGACCTGGTCACCCCTGTTTCTACAAGAAAAGGATATTTAGTACCAGCTACATCAACCATCATTACCTATTCTTCTTGTACAGGGGTCTTCAAACTTGGCCCACCAGATGCTGTGGAACTACACATCCCAGCATGCACTGCCACCTTTTTGATATAACAGCATGCTAAAACTATGTGCAGTGCATGCTGGGATGTGTAGTTCCACAGCATCTGGAGGGCCAAGTTTGAAGACCCCTGTCCTAGTACTTCCCGTTAACCTGACTATATGTAGACTACAGGTATTACCTGACCCCTAGCGTTGACTCTCACTCTCCAATACAGCATTTAAGGCCACAATTGGAGCTGGTGACTGTTGTGAATTTCCTGTACTCTGTGTATATCCCTTATGGGGATATCCAGGTACTCCCTGGTTAGGGGGTCCTACCTTCTTCACCTTACAGTTCCTACTTACATGTACCACTTGGTTGCAGTTAAAGCACCTTCGTGAGTGGGGTGGGTGAAAGGGTTGCTGTGTTAGTTGAGCGGTTGGAAAAGATTGTCGGTGTGGATAAGGATGTTGAGAGTAATATGGTGGTTGTGGATAGTATGGGTTTTGAGGCTGTGTGTGATAAGTGGGGTAGGGCTGTGTTTGTGGTGGTGCAGGATTGGCGAGGATGTGTAGCTGTGCAGGTGCATGTGTGTCTGGTGGCTGTGGTGTTAGTCTTTCCTTTTAGAGCTTGAATACTAACAGCCATTAGCTTCTCGCTCTGGGTCTCTCTCTTTTTGAGGATGTTTTTATCATGTTCAATAGCGGATTCTATGACCGTGTCTACAGTAACTCCTCTCCAGCCAGGTAGTGAGGTCTGAACTCGGGTCTTTAGGCTCTCTTTTAGATCATCCATAAGCACAGTGATGATCATTCCCCTGTGATGAGTGCTTTCTTTAATATCCTCTATCCCAGTGTACTGAGTGATAGCCTGCAGAGCTTGGTTACAATAATCTTCTGCAGATTCACTCCCTTTTTGTTTTATGGTGAAAATGTTACTCCAGTTAACTACTACTGAAAAATATACACCCAATTAAATTATTATGCGGGTAATGTTACCTTGGTTACTCTCGTCTGTTACGGGACCATCTCCATCCAATACGCAATCCGTGATAAACTTTTTCATGTTGGTATTGTATGGAAGACAAGTCCTTAACACCACTCGCCAATCCTTATTAGTTGGCTCGTGAGCACTACCCAAATTTTTCAAAAATCTTTGGCATTTGGTTAATTCCTTTATAGGATCAGGGAAATCATTTATTATGGAATTTAGCTCCACTCTTGTCAAAGGACAATGCATTGCTACCTCCCTTGTGGGCACTACACCGTTCGCATCCGGATTCCCATTCGGAATAGTTATTGTCTGGATGGGATGCAGACCAGCTGAACTGCTACTTTTGACCTTGTTACCTGGCTGGGGATTGAGTCTACTACTGCTACATATGTGGTTAACAACTTCCTCTATGGGTGCAGTGGATGTTAACACCCTCTACTATCACTGATGAAGATGGGGCCAAAACTTGTGCTTGTGGTGATGGAGCATCTAACATGTGTACAGCATGGGAAATGGCAGACATAACAACAGGCTCATCATCCGCATCATAAACACTTTCTTTGTGATTACTCAAGAGAGGGTACAAGTTACTTGTGACATTTTTATGGGTTTTTACAGCAACTGTACCTGTACCCCCATCTGCATAGGGTGGTGGTGATGCACGTGAACCACTGACAATACCTTCCGCAACGCTACCTCACTGCATGTGCTCACGCAGGCACTGCAGTTTAGCGCTGCATGTGTACTCTCCGGTAATGTGCTCGCGATGCTAGTTTGCGCCGCGTGCACACCTTTAAGCCACGCATCCCCCTCATGCTGCCATAATTTTAAACACTCGTTATATTTTACCTTTTTCATTCGAGAGCGCACCATACAGATGCTTTCTTGAACATTGTTCAATACCTCCTTATCAAAGCTGCCAATTCTGGGGAACAGTCTAACACTCTTCAACATCATTTTAAACCATACATCACAGTACTCAATCGCGAGCGGGTCTGAATCGGGCCCCTAGACCAATGATTCCAGTAAATGCACCAACAAAAGAGTGGCCAGATATATGCTCTGGACTATTAGATAATTTACCATTATGTGAAGTTTAAGTAATTATCCATTTCAATGTTATAATTAGCATGTTAGTGAACGGAAGAGAATGAGGTCTGAACGATTTAAAATTTAGAAGGGAATGTAAGAAATTAGACTTGATGGGAGGGTAGATAAATTATCAAACTGTAAGGGTTTGGGGGTTTATCATTTCTACAGTAAGTGTTGGTAAAGTGGGGAGGTAGTACAATTGTTTGGGGGAGTGTGGGTTGGTTTCCCCCTAAGGTCTATTGTGCAAAGGGTTTGGAAATTCTCATAACTGTTATTTATGGTATTATTACACAAACTTTACAGGGCAGTTGTGATATATTAATATTTATTTCAAATCAAAATCCCACCCATATTGGGTTATATATTTTTGGGATAAATGTGAGTCATGGGTTAAGGAAAGGAAAACAGACTCAGTGTTCCTACAAGTGATCAGGGGTGATGCTGAGCTGACCGCGGGTGAAGCCACTTTTTCTTTACAAGACAGCTCGGGTGGAGGCACCTCATGGAAGAAGAGCCATCCATACAAGTCAATAGTTTTTAACATTGTAACCCTATCACAAATCCAGTGAGAGAAGAAACCAGGGAAGCAGGTGTTACATATATAACTGTTCGCTCATATTGCAATTCTAAAGTTACTAAGATGATTGGACTACACTTAATACTTTTACTTTTGTTAAAAAAGAGTTCACAAAACTTTGCTGTGTTATAATCTCATTAGAGAGACTGACAAAACAGAAATCTCAATATGTCATGTAAGTTATTATATTGTGTTCTTGTTCTCATCATTATGTTTATTTCTTGATTATGGCCATTCTTAATGCCACTGTCTTAATGAATGTTTCTACTTATGTGGTTACTTGTTCTCCAGGTAACAGAAAGCTTAGGTCCTTCCTCTGAGAACCCCACAGTTACCTCAATATTGGTGCTGGATCCAGATGATAACTGGTGAACCAAATCTATTGTATGTTCTGAAATTCGAAATATTTTGCAGAAATAGTGCCTGGGAAGGTGGAACCTGACAAACAAGCTTCATGGACCCCCAATAAAGGCGACATTTTGGCAGACATCTTTGTTTACCTTTGCTTTGCCACTATGGTAGAGCTGCTTACTGGAGGACAATACTGTTCAGGGCCATTCCTGTAGCAGTTGAAGTAAAAGTGGCAGTCTTTGATGTCAGTCCACCAACATTCTGGGAAGAGGATGGGGTGGTGTTAAATGTCTCTAGGTTCACTATGCAATCAAAATGTACTACTTCATTTTGATCTGAATCAATTACTTATTTTGTGTCAGTAAAAACTGTAGACAGAGATATGGAACACAAATTGTGATAACATTGCTCAGAATTTTGCACATTTTCATTGTATAACAAACAACATTAAGTCAAAACCCTGCTACAAAAAGTATAGAGCTTGAGCATAGAAATATATTACATGGGTATTTGAGAATACCCTTTTGTGCAGTGAATCTTTCAACCATTTGTAAAGTTCTGTATGAGCTGCATTCTTTTCTGTTCCAACATAGGGGCAGCGAGAGCTGAACGTCAACGTGCAAGCACCCAAATAATGTTGTAATTAAGATATTTTTTTTAACAATTTGCGTGTCTTGTTGACTTTAATTTATAATGAGCATGATGTTAATGAAGCTAATCTTGTCTTTCTGAGTCTCTACTTAGAGACCCTTTAAAGAACTCTGGGGTGTATTGCATGTAACACAAAAGTAATTCACCATATGGAGATGCTCCCAATTACTTATTCAAAGCAAATGCAAAACAATTATAAAAGAATGCTTATTGCAACATAAATGAGGTAGGAAAAAAAACAAATATTGTTCTTTTCCCAAAAGTCAAAACAGAATTCATAGATTGCAGACCATATTTCCTCTAAGCACCTTTTTAATTCCAAGATTGCTGTATAATATATCGAAATGAGGCCTGGAAATAACAAGACATTTTTCCATGAGCTGGGATTGCAGAGTCCTGTGTGTGTAATGAACATATTTCTTATTTGTCAGGTTCTTTGATTGCCTCTTCAGATTTTGAATTTGTAATTTTATATACGAATTTAGTGCATCACAAATTCAATCACCTGGGATCAGCGATGGGGAACCATCCATATAATCTTGTCGTGCAATGGTCTGTTACAAGGCATAAATCTATTAGTAATGCAAATACAAAAGAAAATAATAGCTATAGTAATCATTTAAGTTAACCACTGTTTCAGCTTTACAATATGGAGATTTAATAATTTAGACAAACTTCAGCATTTGCAAGAGTAACTCTCAGATTTCCTTCAGTGAGCAAGACACTTTCTGCAGCTAGACGGTTCTAAGATAAATTGGCACTATAAATGTATTACAGGTGTGGGATCGCTTATCCTCAAAGCCTATATGCAGGAAGTTCCTAGAATCAGGAACTAAAATAGTAAAATCTCACACATACAGACATAATGATAAGGAGCCTCCTCAAACAGTCAGTATGCTAAACAATGTAATCTGAATAGGTGAGTTTTTGAAAGAGAAGGTTACAGGGGCAGAACTATGGGAGACAATGGAGGCGCCTGCCGCCGGGCTCCAAGCTCTGAAGGGGCACCTCCTCCATTGTCTACAACATATTCACCCCACTTTGGGCTGTAACTATGTACCCGGAGTATACCATCACGGCCGCCCAATACATGGCACCCCTTCCCGGCACCTGAGAAGCCACCATACACTAGTGAGAGCTCCATGTCAGACCATCAGCTGCTGCCTCCATATATCTGTAACCTGTCTGTATGCGAATTACTACATTACAGTGTCAGCGGCTGTGACAGGGGGGCACCAAATTATAACTTGCCTCCGGGCGTCTGGGGTCAACTTACGCCACTGGAAGGTTATAATATCATGCTATTTAGTACATTTAAGGCATGTTGCACCAAATTCAGGGGGAAAAAATGTTTTCGTAAAACCTGTCGCAAACATTCCAGATATTACAACTTAAGGTGCGTATCCACTAGCAGATAAAGGAATGACAGTACGATTACAGCATTGTAATAGTACAGTCGTTCCTAATAATGTGCAGTGCCTACACTGAATGATATGTCGTTCAGTGCAAGCACCCTCCCTCATCCCCAAACATGCCCAATCTATCATTATCGGCAGATTGGCCAGCATGTGCAGGCGATGATTGATGTCAGAAACGACCAGCGGGAGCGCGCATTGCTGGTTGTTACCAACATTATAGTGCATGATAAATGCATGATTAATGAGCGATTTCACGATTACGATGTCATAATCATTCAATCGCTCATTTAAATCGCCTAGTGAATCCGCTGCATTATACTGTATGTCTGTATGTATTACAAAAACAGCCAAGAAATACATTAAATTGCTACCTCTCTCTATATATATACTGTATATATGTATATGTGTGTGTACTAGCAGATGTACCCGGTTTCATCCGGGTAGACCTTAGAAATGTACTGTTTCCATTTCCATCTCGATACCTCTAATAATACATTAATCCTTCACCTCTATAGTAATGCATCACAGCTATAGTAAGGCATTACCTTCTCTCACCTGTGTACTAACACATTACACTCCCTCCCCTCTGTAGGGGAACCTTTCCTTCCCTGGCCCATGTCATAACACATTCCCTTTCCTGACCTCTGTAGTAACACATTACCCCCATTCACTCCTGTAGTAACACATTCTCCTGCCTCACCCGTGTAGTAACACATTCCCTTCCTTCACCCCGTAGTAACACATTTGACATTCCCCTCCCTCACCAGTGTAGTAACACATTCCCCTCCCTCACCCCTGTAGTAACACATTCCTTCTGTCACTATTCACATAGGGGAGCCACACCAACTGCCAGTGATGTTTGGCGGCACTTGGGATGACAGTTGGTGTTTAAATATGAACTGTGCTACAGCCACAGATGAGACAGTCAGGGAGGACATTGCACAGGGGGAGGAAACATTTTAGCCCTTTTCATCCCCTTAGAAGTCGAATTATGAGAAATCCCTTCTTAGTGGGCACCTACCTCATGGAAGGAAAATACTCCATGACCTTCATATTTCTAGGTCCAGGGATTTGGGCTGGGCATTGATGAGTCAGTCAGTGAGTCAGTCAGGACATTTGATTATATATATATATATATAGATAGATAGATAGATAGATAGATAGATAGATAGATAGATAGATAGATAGATAGATAGATAGATAGATAGATAGATAGATAGATAGATAGACAGATATGATAAATAGACATTGAATAGTCATATCTTTTAACTTGATGTGAACCATCCACTTTTATTGAAAACATGTTTTTGCCTAATGATAATTTTTAGAGCAGTTTCATAAAGTTTCATATATTCTTAGAAATAAGTGCTTAGAGCCAAAATCAAAATCTATGATGGGAGACTAGACAGATTACATTCAGCATAACTGGGTGTGTCAGATGTTGACATACAGACTGATAGCTGTTACCTTTATCGACTTACCAACATACAATATAATGATCTGATCTGTTTTGGAAACACAAATACTATAATAATGGGCCAGATGCCTTTACCACTAGTAACACTGCAGTATGTCTGACCAGCATATGTTACCATGACATAGTCCCTGTTCCCCCTCCAAATATCTCACTAATTTATTTGTGGGACTAGTTTTAACCAGTGTGATAGAGTGAATCTAAAATGTTTATGGGGAGTTTACTTTGGTGTTCGTCATATTTACTTATGGTAATTCTTATTAATTTGAGGGTTTTCTATTCATTCTTTTTATATTTTTCATGGTTTTATATATTTTTGTATTAGTATAAATTGAGTCTTCCATATACAAAATGCTTGGGACCAGGGTTATTTTGGATATCGAAATATTCTGTATTTTGGAATATTTGCATACCATAATGAAATATTTTGAGAATGGGACCCAAATCTAAACATACTGTATAATGCATGTATATTTTAAAGTTTGTATATATACATGAAATTCATTTATGTTTCATATACACCTTATACACACAGCCTGAAGGTAATTTTATACAATATTTGTAATAATTTTGTGCCTTAAAAATTTTTGTGGACATCGAACCGTCAAAAATCAAAGGTTTCATTATCACAGTCATGCTAAAAAAAAAATGCGTATTTTGGAATATTTGGATATGAGAGACTGTATTAATTTAGTGGTTCAATAAATATTGAAGTGCCATACTCATTTTTAATGGTTTCATACAAATGTAGGGAATAAAAAGTTAATTGCAGTAATATTATATTACTTTGCAGTGTTCAAGACTACTTTCAGAGTAGTATTTTAATTTCAGGATCGGATCTTAACCTAAATATTGTCAGTGTTTAAAATGATAACAACTGAGTTAAGCTTATACTGGATGTACACTGTAGGAGGTCATGCAGGACCCAATGTAGTCATAGTCTGCAACTGGCCAAACAATTTCAGCAAAATGTTCCAAGATTATAATGTAATGAGGAAGCACTGTGTAAACATGAAATACACTGACCATTAGTTAGTCTCTCGTAATTTTTAAATAAAAGAAATATGCAATACACATATGTGACCTGATGTTTGTTCAAGCTATACAATCTACTTCTCTATTTTTAGGTCAAAAATGAATTAGTAGTCAGTCAGATTAACTAATTCCATTGTATCCTGTTAATTGTGGTACTTCAGGACCAGGGCCAGCACTGACACTAAGAAAACCTAGCACACTGCTGTGAACCATTAAAAAATTATGTCCTATTTGCAAATAAAATGCATAGGTCTTAGTTACAGAAATATGCAAATATACAATAAGTCACTCACCAATCCACGGCTCTACTGCTAAAAGTGGCACTAAGGCAGGGTACACACGTAAATGACCGGCAATCGTGCCAATGTTCAGGGCGATTTGCCTTCACCCTGGACATCGCATGATTGCCGGTACACACTTGAAAGATTTAACGAAAGACGGAACAATCACTGTTCCGTCCTTCATTCACTTGTACAGGCTCACATGCGATATCGTTGCACAGTCAATCGCACGATATCGCATACGGCGGCGGGTACATGCAAATTGGCCATACACACTGCACGATATGCCGGATTTGTCGTTCAGATTTGACTAAATCGGACAAATCGAGCCGATATCGTACAGGTGTGTATATGCACCCTAACTCTACGCAATGAAAGTACTTATATTGTGTCCTATATTCATGTTTTTAAATTGAGAGCTACATTTCCAGGAGGTACCATAAGAACAACAATGGCATTACAAGGACTATCTACTAATTCCACATATGCCTCAAAGACAGTGATACACAAAATGGAAGTTGTACAAATCAATTTATAGTTAGCAGCAGGTGCTATAAACGTTGGAGTTATAAAGACAGAAAAATTACAAACAATGTTATGAGCGCAATGCTGTAAAACAGTAAAAAAGCTGTTCTAATTGTAAGTAAAATTTGAAAACATAAGGTATGCCACTTGCCACTTCATGGCGCCTCTGCTAAAACTGGTCACATGAATATATGACCCAATATAGGGAATTTCATTGTTTAGAGTTAGGACCACTACCTAAAGTATCTTATATTATATGCTTTTGTTTCATTTACCTGTGTTCAGAGTGTGTGAATAAACAGTTGCTGTTGGTCAACATGTTTCAGTAAAAGCTACATACATCCCAATGGTTGGTGAGTATAAGATCACCTTCACCACTGCCATAGACAAGCATACAAAACAAAGGAAACATTTTTCATGGCAGCACACTCAGGATTATTTATATGTCACAGCAGAGCCGTAGCTAGACTTTTTGGTGCCCTGTGCCAGAAAGAGCACTGGCGCCCCCCTCATTTTTCAAAGGGACATAATGCACCCAGAAAAGGGCCATGGTTTCATGGGGAAGGGCCAGGGAAGAGATAGGAGAGGCCAGGAGATGCTGGGGATGAAATAAGAGGAAGCTACAAGCAAGAATGATAATAAACAGAAATTTTACAGGCCCAAACAGTGCCCCCTAACCTGTGGTGCCGATGGCACCGGCCGCACTACCCTAGCTACGGCCCTGTGTCACAGTCTTAATATAAATCTTTCACCTTCATCACTGTACAAAGAAATCAGAAGTCGGTAGTGAATGTGTAAAGTGGTAAGAAGTATAAAAAATATGGGGCTCAGCAGCCATACAGGCCTTGGGCACAGATGAGGAATGCAATCGAAATCAGCCATTACCTAATGATTAACAGTTAAGAAAAATCTCAGAATGGATTGCCACGGTGGCAACCTTCAATGATGCTAGAAAAAATTGGGCCACATATGTAGATAGCATGGAACTTTATTGTGATACAAATAATAAAAGTGTAAAAAAAAAAGTCACTCCTGCTAAATGTAATGGGGGCAAAGACATAGTTTTCTGCACAGTCGCAGGGCTGGATTAAGGTCTGTGGGGGCCCGTGCGCAACAAACATGTGGGGGTCCCTATTAAATGTGGACAAACTGGGGGTATGTGCAATGGGGACCTTATGCAGAGCCCACAGTAGTGATGCCCCTTATGCAGTGCCCCAGTAGTGTTAATGCCCACAGTAGTGGTGCCCTTTATTCAGTGCACCCAGTACTGCCCCCAGGAGTGGTGCCCCTTATGTAGTGGCCCCTTATGCAATACCCCCATTAGTAGCGCCCCCAGTAGTCATGCCCCCTGTGGTAGTGTCCCCTGTGGTAGTGCCCCCAATGGTAATGCCTCAGTAGTAATGCCCCCTGTATGAATGCCCCTAGTAATGCCCCTGTAGTAGTGCCGCCAATAGTAATGCTCCCTTTAGTAGTACCCCAGTAGTAATGCCTGAAGTAATAGAGCCCCCATTAGTAATGCCCCCTGAGTAATCCCCCCAGTAGTAGTGCCCCCAATAGTAATGCCCCCAGTAGTCATACCTCCTGTGGTAGTACCCCCAATAGTAATGTCCCAGTAGTAATGCCCCTTGTAGTAGTGCCCTCTGTATAAATGCCCCAGTAGTAATGCCACTGTATTAGTGCCCCAATAGTAATGCTCCCTCTGTAGTAGTGCTCCCTGTAGTAATGCCCCGCACCCAAGTAGTAGAGCCCCAATAGTAATGCCCCCTGAGTAATGCCCCCAGTAGTAGTGCCCCTATAGTAATGCTCCCCGAGTAATGCCACCAGTAGTAAAGCCGCTTGCACAATAAAAAACCTAATACATACCTTAAGCTCCGCTTCCGCATCCGCCCAGTCCGCTCGGCTGCTCTTCTGCAGAATGGGAGAGAGGCCATGACATCTCTCCCATAGTGCACTGAGTGAGCTCCAGGCTTCGGCTGGTGCTGCAGGGCTGTAGCTGGGTGCCCGCTGGTTACAAAATCTCACCAGGCACCTGGCAAATGGAGCCTCCCTGCGGCACTGGGTTGGTTCACACTAGTAAAACCCATCAACAACACATTTCATGAAATTGTTTATGTTCTAATGACCTATTTGAACCCTAAACTGCTAGTAATTGTGGAAGGTTTTAATTTTTATAAAAAAAAGTAAATTTAAAGCTGAAAGTATTGCTGCATATATAGCAGAGGTAAGATGTTTATCTGAACACTGCCAATTTGGAATGTTCTTTCAGATGCAATATGAGACAAGCTTGTTTATGGCATGCACAGTGAAAATATCCTTTACCAGTGATTAAGGACATCCTTACATCTTTGTCGGGAGGGAAACTGCTTTACAAAAATAGATTTAGCACAATCTTATTTACAAGTGGAGAATTATGTACAACCATCTTTGGAATAGCTTCAGCTTCAGCTATTTGACAATCGAGTCTTACAGGGAATAACTGGTACTCAAAGTTTCCTAAATGTTATGGTTATAACAGGAAAAATTATAGAAGATTATTTAAACAATTTTAAGAGTATACTCTGAAGATTATTGATAATTATGAATTCTTTACAGAAGAAATTTATTACGGTAGACATGTAATTAGCAAAAAGGGTGTGCCCAATTCTGAATACCAAATTGATGCAGTAATGTGAGCACCAGACTACAATCCCTGGCCCAGTTAAGATTTTGTCGAGGAATAGTGAATTATTTACAATTTTCTACCTAAATTATCAACAGTGTTACAAGTATTGAATGTACTCTTACAGAAAAAAGGACCAAGGATATGGTCCACAAATTGTGATATGGATTTGCAAGAGATAAATGATGGAAAGTACAGTAATAGTCAGCAATTTTGTAAAAATGTTGCTTTCCAATTATTTTATTGGCAGTTATTTATACAGCGCACACATATTTCACAGCTCTTTACAGAGAATATTTGTCTATTCACATGAGTCCCTGCCCCAGTGTAGCTTACAATCTATGTTCTCTACCACATGTACACACACATGAGTAAATGAGCAAAGGCATGCATGGTGTCACCGGTTCCGGTTCTATAAAAGGGGTTAGATTGCTGGAAAATCACCAGAAAATCAAAATCTCGATTAAATTTTAATAAGATTAAAATTCACTGAAAACACATGCAAATAAACAAATAAAATCACTGAACAAGAGAGATATCATTGGCAGCTTGATAGCTGCAATCATAACTATCTGGCTTGAGACACATGAAAAAATGTTTTAGTAAAAGCATGCATGGTGTCACGGGCTCCGGGTTTTGCAGATTCGGATTGGGACCCTCGGACTTAGCATACTTGAAGCTGAAGGCCTTGTAGAAGCTCCTGGCCAGCTGGGCCTTACCCAGGAGAGTGACAGAACTACTGTGGGTGCTGGAGGCCTGAGACACAAAACTTAGAACTAGAGTCTAAACTAAGAATGCAGGACCGGAATCTGCAAAAGTGAACTCAGGGCTGAAATCAGTCAAGGGACACTCAGGACTGAAGCCTGAGAACAGGTATATAGACCTGGTACCCAATACAGGGAACTCAGAGCTGGATTAAGCCACAGGAGACTCAGACCTGGCACCAGTTGCAGAACACTCAGAACTGGAATCCACCACAGTGCTGTAGTGCTGGAAGCACAGCAGTATGCACAAGATGATACACTGACCAAAGTCAGGGACCATAGTAGTGAGTGCTGGTCAATGCTGAGTATAAAGAGCTGTGCCCAGAGTCAGAGATGAGAGTCCTGATGATGCTGACTTGCAGACGCTGTAGAAAGGAATGGAGGCACTGGATCATGTTATGCAATCCAAGATGGCCACACCCATGAAACAGAACATCAAAGACTGTTGTTTGTAGATAGTGACACAGGACTCAGGAGTGCCACAGGTGGTCAGGATAGGAATGTATGGCCAAATGGTAACACCATCGGACCAGGTAAATGGGTCTAACACCACAATGTGTGACACATGGCCCATCTTCCTCCAATAGGCCTGAACTGTTTAGCATTGGCTGTGGTCCTTTATGGGGACAGGGTCAAATGCGAACAGACTTTCTTAATGTTGCTGGGCCCATCCTGGTACCCATGAACTGTAGGTATTAGGGTAATCATATATAGTATGCCCCATTTAGACAAAGCGCCTGACTCTCTGTCCAACTGTTAACCTGCTGGGCTGCCTAAATTGAATTAATTGCATTACTAGGGCTGTTAGGAGCAAGTCACATTGGGATCTTGTGGTTTTCTTTTGTAATTCCAACTTCACTACATTGGATCAAGACAGCAATAAAGGAACACGCAAGTATTAAGTGAGGAAATTTCTTTTCCAATACCAAATTTTTTTACTTTCTTTTAAATACATAATCGTGGTACTTTTCATATGTCATCAATATTTAGTTTATTTAAACAAAGGGGACAAATATTGTTTTCTTTATTTTCAAAGTGGGCAAGAGCTACAGGATTCAACATAATACATATACAGGACATATATTGTGCTTGTTTAACTTAAAAGTCCATATTACAAGAAACTGGGCACACAGATCCATTAGCATATTAATGTCAAGACCTAAACTTTTGTCCATAAAACTAGAGGAGACCCTGATGTGGACATGAGGATGAAGGGCCAAGTCGTTTTTTTTTTGGTACACAGGTTAACATTTTTTAAACACAGCAGCACAGACGGGTCTCACTTATCCCATCCGTGCATCTGTGTTTATTTTTTTACAGACAGGTGCATGCATCATGGATATCCCTGATCCGTGCAAGCATCTGTCTGCTATCTTTAGATTGTGCACGATAGATCTTGTGACACATCATGCAGCTTTGCTGCGTATCGTGTCCTGGAGTGCCGGGGAGCTGCCAGGGAGAGTTCAAGGGAAATTGCTCACGATATCCCATTGTGAGCACATCGCGTAGTGTGTAGGCAGTGGCACCTTCACAAGTGGCTGTGTTGGCAAAGTGACTGTGTATAGGGGGCACACTGATGTATGCTGCGCTATACTTTGCTGATTAAAGTGGCGAGACTCACAAGTGGCTGTGTGTGCAAAAAAAAAGTTAAAAAAACTAAAAAAAACATTTAAAAAGAAAAAAAAACAAGAAAATTATTTTTTGGTGCTGTACCCCACTGTGTATACAAACACTGTGACTCAATTTAGTAATAGCCCTCTGTCTGTATAAGCACCATGACTCCTTGAGCAATAGCCCTCTGTGTGTATAAGCACCGTGACTCCTTGGGTAATAGCCCTCTGTGTGTATAAGCACCGTGACTCCTTGGGTAATAGCCCTCTGTGTGTATAAGCACAGTGACTACTTGGGCAATAGCCCTCTTAGTGTATAAGCACTGTGACTCCTTGGGCAATAGCCCTCTGTGTGTATAAGAACCGTGACATCTTGGGCAATAGCCATCTACATGTATAAGCACCGTGACTTCTTGATCAATAGCCCTCTGTGTGTATAAGCACTGTGACTGCTAGGGCAATAGCCATCTACATGTATAAGCACCGTGACTCCTTGAGCAATAGCCCTCTGAGTGTATAAGCACCGTGACTCCTTGAGCAATAGCCATCTGTGTGTATAAGCACCGTGACTCCTTGGGCCTTAGCCCTCTGTGTGTCCATAACACACAAGTACTGTGACTCAGTGGTAAGTGGCAGTGAGTGGCAATGTTTCATAGATGTGCTTTAAACTGCGGTGTCTGGGCCTGATTCAGACCCGCTCGCGAGCGCTGAGCGCTCGCAAGCGGGTTGATGGTGGCCCAGTGCGCATGCGCAAGCCGTTGCTCCCGGTTTCATACCAAAGGGGGTGTGCTGTCGATGGTGAGTGACAGCACGCCCCCTTTGGTAGGCGTGCCAGGGGTGTGGCTGCCCAGACGGAGGCGTTCCCATGGGAATGCCTACCATCTGGGGCCGGCCCCACTGACATCACAAGTGATGTCAGTGAGTGCTTTCAGCTCTGTTTGAGCCGAAAGCACTCCAGTGCTTGCGGCAACTAGACCCTATCACAAGGATCTCATCGCAAGCCCGATGGTCGCGATGGTCTTGACCATTGCGACCATCTTCCTGCCCACTCGCTATAGCTGTGGGTGGTCACCCACAGCTATGGAAGCGGGCAGGAGGCCGTTAAAAAAAATAGCCCGGCCCTGATTCAGAGCGAGCGCTCTGTCAGAGAGTCCGGCTCTGAATCAGGGCCTCTGTCACTTAGTAACCAGCAGGCTCACTGCAGCCTTTGGTCAATAATGGTGAACACAATATTGTGAGCTGTGAGGTGGTCTAAATTGACTGTAAATGACTGGAAATTAATGTTATGTGGGTTAATAATACTCTAGGAACAAAAATAAGCTCAAATTATGTGATTTTAGCTTTTTTTGTCAATTTTTGTAAAAAATCCAAAACCAGTCATGGCAGTTTTGGCAAATCCAAATCCAAAGCCGGACGACGAATCAGAACCCAATCCAGCACATCCTTAGTATATACTATACGGTATGTGCACATTAAAATTATATGAAAATTTCTGCAAGCGTCAGCTACAGCTAAATATGTACTGCCCATTTCAGAGAAAATAAACTGTAAGTATGAATTAACTATAATTTCCTTTAACAGATATTGATAGAATTTATTATTAGCAGAGAATGTGTTCATTGTATTAGCATCTTTTTATGTTCGCTTGAGGTTGCTTTGTTACACAAAGCCTTAAATGCTCAATTACTTAGTTAATCCTTTGAAGACTGCAGTAATTTTTGTTCCCTTTTAATTGTGATATTTGTTATTGTAATTTTCACTAAGTGCAGAGTTAAAACAATTGAACATAGACATTGGGGAGGAAAATAGAGCAGACAAGCAAATCTGTTTGATTTAATAAATTACTATTTTGCTATAAAACTGTTCTACCATCTGTGCATAGGGTATAGAACAATAGCCATATTTATAAAAACATAGTAATCTAAGAATTCCTAATTAGACCTCAAATATACCAGTATGCACATATAATTTTTTAACCTTCAACATGGGTTTACATAGTAAATACCTTGGTAGTAATCATGGGTTTACATAGTAAATACCTTGGCAGTAATCAATTTTATCATGGAATACGGTGGTTTCCGGGGCCACTGAGAGATCTATTGGGCCCTGGTAACAGGAGGTGTGACAGAGCATGTGGAACTAGTAACTAAACGAGTAACTTTAGGTGAGTACCAATACCATTTTTCAGAGTACAGGTACATTTTCCAGATAAAAAGCACTGCCCATAAAATTTGGTATGATCCTATAAAGTCAAATTAGGCTAAAACCTGCAATAAAGACAGAAATATTGCAGTGTGATCAAATGCATATGCAAATACTGCCCTAGACTTACTTGAGGGTGAGTCTAGGGCAGTATTTTCCAACCTGAGACCTCAAGGAAATCTAACAGTCCAGGTTTTAAAGACAGCTAAACTTGAGCAAAGGTGAATTAATTAGTAATTGTTATTTTGATTTTACCATCTGTGCTCCAGTGCATATTCTTAAAGCCTGGACTGTTTGTGTGCCTTTAGGACTTGTGGGTACAGAGGTGTAAGTATGGTTGATGACAACCAACAACTTCTGTAACTGTTAAGACCCTCGGAGGACTCAGAATGGATACAGACTATTTTAGTTTGCAGGTTGAGGCCATAGACTTTGAACATTAGATTACTTATCTCTTGTCCCAAAAAGTGCAATATAGAAATAGATTGGAAGATTGTATTGGAAACTGGTTACCAGTGATAACTGGGGTCAATGGAGATCTCACCTGCAGACATCCATCTTTGCTTGGAGTAAAATTCACTGATATGCCTGTATTGCCTGGGAGTATGACTGACTGTCCAGAAGGGGCATATTTTGTGCACTGATGACAGTGACCTGAGAGGTCCTCCAGCTCACTACAGCAGTTATCTTCATAGCCAAAGCAGGGCTCACGATTGCACTCAACAAGTCAGGAGGCAAGAGTACATGAAAGAGTCTGAGGGCCCGATTCAGAGATGTATGTTCATCCAAGGATGAACGCACATCTCCAATGTTTAGGGTTCTGGGCCTGGGCAGGACCCATTCTGCGCATGTGCAGAACGAGTTCTGCGATCTTGCTCGGAGACCGCCCAAGTCGCAGAATGATTGACTTGCTGCAGCATTTGGGGGGCGAATGCCTGGTCGCCATTCTAGGAAACGGAGGTGAGGCACCTCCTTTTTCCATGAGGGACAAGGCTAGGCTCCTAGATAAATTGACAAACCTGGACACCACAATATTCACCTTCTTCCTGGCTCTAACCAAGGCCTCTAGTACCCTATTGTCTCTCCAAACAAAGCAGGGCACAATCTCCGACCATATCACATGTACCCCTGGCCAGTGAACAAAATACCTTCTTCAAGTCAGCCTTTACCCTCAAAATCAACTCAATGCCTTTAACTTGGCCCACATCATTACCACCCAGATGGAAACCAACCAATCAGGATGCCCCCACCACTGCTCCTGACTAAAGATTAACTCTAAGAGGAATGCCAACTGTAAGCCATGTACCCCCAACCATCTGATTTTGCAGCCCCCCCCAACAACAAGATGCCTTCCAAGATAGGGAGTGCATTTCTGGCCAAAAATATAAGACTTTCCGACTAATCAAAGTTGCTCCAAAGAATTAGTGAATACTGTAAAAACAAAAACAGCATAACAGTCCTAACCTCATCCAAAACCAGGTAACTGAAACAAACATACAATATTAAAAAACAATGTTAGTAAGAACTTCCAGTGGACCTTGGGTCTGATTCAGACCCGCTCGCGAGTGATATGCACTCATGAGTGGGTCGATGTTAAGCCACTGCGCATGCGCATGCTGGAGCCGGCTCCGACGTGCGCATGCGTGAGACCCGGCTAGCGACGGGCGCTCCGTCGCTCCGGGTCTCGCACCAAAAGGGGGCGGCTGTCGATTTTGATCGACAGCTCGCACCATTTTGGAGGCGTGGCATGGGGTTGGCTTCACAAACGGAGGCGTTCCCATGCGAATGCCTGCCGTTTGTGGGCGGCCCCACTGACATCACCAGTGATGTCAGTGGGAGGGCTTCCGGCTCTATTAGAGCCAGAAGCTCTCTGGGGCTTGCGGCCACGAGACCCTACCTCAAGGGTCTCATCGCAAGCCCGAAGGTCGCGATGGTCTTGACCACCGTGACCATAATCCTGGCCGCTCGCAATAGCTGTGGGTGGTCAAAAAAAACAAACGCCCTGATTCAGAGCGAGCGCTCTTTCAGAGCGTCCAACTCTGAATCAGGGCCCTTGTGTTTAGCCAATTGAAATTAGGGCCCCCTCAGAGGAAAAATGTAAAAATCACTTTACACCTCAACGTTTTTGGGTTAGGGCAAGTAGCAAAATTAGGTCTTAAAAGCATCTGACTTCCAGCAGCCAATATCTTTAATGGCTGATGTAGCTAGTCCACTGGCTGCAGAGCAAGTGGTCGCTCCTATGCAAAAAGAGTTCGTACCATAATCATCACTCTTCAGACCTAAACTAAGCAAACAATGCTTGAGCTGAAACTTCATAAGGGGCAAAATATCAATATGGAAGAAAATGTGTACACCCCCCACAGGCCTAAAATGAATATAATGGTATGCCAGGCACAGTGGGTCTACTTCTGCATTTGCATGGGATTTAAAGGAAACCTAACGCGCTAACCCATTTGATCAGATTTAGAACAAGGAATTTTACCAACTCCTGCTTAACCAAAACATGTTTAAACAATAAATCGGTGCCCTCCAAATGTTTACTCATTGCAACTAACTCACTGGCCCTAAAAACCCCTAAAAAATGAAAAAGCTAACCAAAAAAGTGATGTCTGCAACAGACGGTAGCATGGACAAAAGATCTTGCAACAAACTGAAATCAATTGGTATGCGAGAATCTGCCGGAGACAGGTTCTCCCTAGTCCACCTCTTAAGAGCCTTGGAAAGCACCAATGATTTTGTAGCATAATGCGCCTGATGTAAAAGCAAAAAACAAAATTCATGATAATGCCACCGACATGGCTCCCTTAGACCTACCCAATTGGTAATGACTGCAAACAAAGGCTAACAGGTATTGATCCAACAATTTACCCTCGTGTCCATACCTTTCTTTTTAGGCTTCATAATCCTGCCATGCTGACATATAAGCCCAAAGCATTGATGGCACCAAAGATTTCTGCATATGTCCAGCTATGCCTGATTAATACTCTGACAGGCATAAGAAAGACAAGTAAAGCCCACATGGTTTGCCCTCAGCACCAAATTGCGAAATCTAACAAGGTTGAAAGGGGACAAAGCATCCGCTATCTCGTTCTCAATCCTGACACATGGTTTGCTGTAAACTGTATGTTAAACTGCAAACATTTAAGGACTAAATGCCTCAAAAGCCACAAATCTTAAGGCGAAGAGGAATGCTGGTTGCTAACCAAATCAACCACTTCAAAAATTGTCATAAACACAATGTTCCGATTTGACAACTTGGAGACCCATGGCTCCACAGCCACAGTTATCAGAGTTTCAACAAAAGTAAGTTGGCTGATAAACCCTGTGCGAACCACGACGGAGGCCATTCCCCTTGAAAAAATGCCACCGAAGAGCCTGCCACATCAGTAAAAAGCTGGAGGGAGAAATTATATACAAGACGCAAGGACAATATAATGAAAAAGGAGACCCAAAGCCACAGATCATGCTTAATTTCTTGAGAGAGGTAAACAATATTATGAGGCCTAGCAACACCGGAAGTTGCCCTCTCCAGCTTTTGGCAAAAAAATCTACCCCATTTGACTAAACCCACATGCAAATTTAAAAGTGCCTAATAGTGATTGCATTTGTCGCAATCTAACATTTAGCATCATTAAAGGCAAAGCATTTACTCTTTGACGAAAAACTGGGGCCGCTCTTCAAGGCAGTTGAGGGCTTCCTAAATTGGACCTTCGGGTGGCTCTTACTATGCTGGGTAACCACTAACCACTCTTCTACATCTTAAAGGCCAAGGCTATGACAGGGTTACCATACTGCCTGCGACAAGATTTTTCATCATAATCCCTCCAAATGTAACCCCTAGAGTTCATGAACATCCAGAGATTGCAAAATATGCGCTACCTGAGGTTGGGGACCCAATTTTAAAAACTAAGTTGGTCCTGCAGGACCCGCTGTGTGCAGCGCCGCAGCAACCAATTATCGCAGGCGGCATCTTCACAACCAACCGGCGGCGTTTCCTCATTTAGTCCCCGCCCCTCCGGTCCTCACCCAATCTCCAGGCAACTCCGACCAGCCAGACAATGGGACCGCCAGGCTCCTCCCACTCTCCAGGAGCAGCAGCAGCAGTGAAGCAGCACCTCCAGCACCCAAGCCAATCCCTCACTACCTGTTTCCCCAGCCAATCACTGCCTTAGTCTCTTCAGCCAATCGCAGCCTGCAGTGTCTTCCTCCCCCTCTCTCAGCCTGCCAGCACAGCACCTCGATCTGCTGAGGACTCCTTCCTCCAGCTCAGATCAGTCTCCAGCAGTGCCTCTGCATCCTCTACAGAGTGCACTGACCCTGGGAGCCACCGCCAGCACCATGTACCTATGCTGCAGAGAGTGGCCCGACTCACCCAGTGCAGTGCAGCCACCCTCCTCCACCGCAAAGGTAAATGCTGCTCTCTGTCACTGCCCCATGATGTGGGCTCTGTGTATTGGCAGCAAACCACCATAACACCCAATGCCTGCCTACACTCCCCTCTCTGGCATCTGTGCCCGGAGAGACAGTAAGGCTTATGGCTGTGACCCTCTATGGTAGGGTTGTGTAGAAGAGTGTCATCCCGTGCAGTAGTGTGTGTCCCCTGTGCCTTCAGTGTAGCGCTGCAGGCCTTAGAGACGTTATTATTAGTGTAGCACTGCCAATAGTACTGTCTGTGCTTAACCCCCTTTTTGTCCCAGCTGTTATCTACTCTTACCTCCTTCCTACCCCCAGTACTGCCTGTCCCTAAGCACCTGCTTGCCCCAGCTACTATCTAACCTTATCCCCTCCCCCCAGTACTGTCCCAGCTGCTATTTACCCTTACCCCTTCAGTACCACTAACCTAACCCCATCCTTGCCCCCCAGTTCTGCCGAAGCTGCTATCTACCCTTGCCACCTCCCTACCCCTTGTACAGCCTGCCCCTAACTCTATCCTTGCACCTCAGTACTGTCCTAGCTGCTATCTACCTCCTCCCTACTCCCACAGTACTGTCCCCAGTACTGTCTGCCCCTAACCCCCTCCTTGCGCCAATGCTGCCCCAACTGATTTCTACCCTTACCCCCCTATCCCTATCTGCCCCTAACTCTATCCTTGCCCCCAATTGCTGTCTGCACTTACCTCCTCTCTGCTCCCAGCACTGCCTGCCCTTACCCCCCACTTCTTCCTGCCTCTATTTCCAGCTCTACCCCAACTACTGCTTAGTGCTTACCCTCTACCCCAACTGCTACCTACCCCAGCTTTGTACCATAATATGTGATGGGACCCAGAAAAAGTGGAATAGGAAGCCAATTTTTAAAAGAGAGAGGTCCCTGGGACCCACAAATTTTTTCGCACAGCGTGATTACTGACATCTCATGAACCAAATAAATATATTTAATATATCCAGTGATGGTAACTCCGCAAGACATTCTCCCCAATGCCTCCATTCTTTTTCACCTTCTCAAAACCCTGTCTCATCCTCAGCAAGAGTGAAAATATCCACATACTCTATTTCCTTCTTTAAATCTTTTATATAATCAGTTTCCTCAAACCCATAGTCACCGCCATATTAGCACAATGTACCATCTCAGAGTGCAAAGCCGATTCAGTAGAAACAACTGACACAAGCAGAACAGAGTGCTTTGCAGTTTTCTTGACTATCTGATGTGCAATTAATTTTGCCAATTTACGCAGGTGCTTAAGGGACTCTACAGACTCACTAGCAGAGGAATTAAACCAGGAACTGTCAGATAAACCACAATTAACAGCATGCTCACCTGATCTTGACAGGCCTGAAAGCATGGAGGTGTCTACAATGGGACCTGGGGTTGCCAAAGAAACACCCTCTGCTGTCACCACCTTCTCCCCTTCAGCCAGCCTTGTTCTTCTGACAACTTCCTCTGGAACCGAAGGAGTAGTTATGGCTGCCAGCAGAAATCGTGGGGCTTAGTACTGACAAAATAGGCAGGCCACACCTGGGGGGATGCAGTGCATGCCAATCACAGCTCGCAGACCGGCAACCAATCAGGAGCAGCAGCTCCTGATTGGCTGCCATTCCGCAAGCTTATTTTGGATTACGGTTGGCAAACACTTTTAATCAAAAACCCATGGGAGCGGGGAGGAGCTAAATCCTGCAACTTCCCTTGGCTCATCCATCTCCATCTGCCTTTTTAGAACACAGATTGGTGCTTTATTTAGAAATAAGGAAGTACTGTATATACCAAACATATCCTTTACATTACTGTACATAATTCCTCCCCATATTTGTGGGTATCTCTGTAATTCTTATCAAAGACACCAAAGGACATTAGGCTTCAAAATAATGTTCTGAGCGAACTTACATCAGATAAAGGGCGAGGATGGACCAATAAGTCCTTATCCTGGTTGGTCCATTCTTCACAACAGAGAACATGATGTTTTTCTCCCATTGTATTTCATATATGTATGAAGAACTACACAGCTGGAATTCCAGGAGACAATGCTTCACACTGCCAACACCAGCGTTTACATTTCAAGATGTCATATTAGCAGGTACAACTGATAAATGACAAGTTTATACCTGTACTGACATCACATAAGCTCTTTATGATGTAAATCAGTCACATAGGTGATAAAGCCTACATAGGGGATAAATCCAAAACTGCCTGAATTTCACCACTGATACCCATCTATCTGACAAGGATTGACATTTATACCAAAGTTGATTGACATCGCAAAGTCTGATTATGAGCACTTCAGTGTAAAAACAAGCCAGGTGACGTGTACTATGATGCTGTCTTTTAATTATGCACACCTCTAAAACGCCATTGAGATGCTCAGGCATGCCTGTGCTTGCACCTCCACTCTCTCGTTTTTAATGACTGTTACCACCTACAAACAACTTCTCCTGTCACTCACTATGCTGGGCTGTCTTTGCACAGTGAGTGAACGTATTGTGTACTTTCGCTAAGGTATGCGCACGCGCACTGCGATGCATACACATGTGCACAATGCATACACACTGCATACCATTGGCAGCAGCGAGCATTTGCATCTTAGCGAGCGGGTCTGAATGAGCTCCTTAGTCACATAGACATTAGTGTTTTGGTCACAATAAATGTAAACAAAAATATAAACAAAAGGGTGCTGCACAATACTTGATTACATATACATTACATGGGTCAAAAGGGACACTTGTACCTTTTTGTTATTTTAACATATTACATTGTTATTATTAGTATCCTTTATTTATATGGCACCACAAGGGTTTCCGCAGTGCCTTACAAAGTACATAAACAAATGAGCACACGAGAAAAACAGTTCTTAACAGTGCAAACAATGCAGGACAAATACAGGATTTATAAAAATTGCTGCATAACAGTGCTGCATGCAGGGTGTCAGCAACCAACTGTTAGGTGCTGTTGTAAATTAAAATGTAAGTAAGGGAAGAAGAAGCACATTAGAGAAGAGGGCCCTGCTCATGAGAGCTTACATTCTAAAGGGGAGGAGCAAACAAACAGGGGTGACACAAATGGGCTGGATTGTGAGGAAGGAACATGGAGTAGTGGGCTCAGATGAGTGCTGGAAAGCTCTGAGGAAGAAAGGGGTCTCGAGAGCCCATTTGAAGTTTAGGAGCCAGAGAACGTTTTCAAGGAATTTTGAGCTAAGGCCAGGGAGACGAAAAAAGGTAGCTACTCGAAGAAGTTGGAAGAAGCGAATGTGATGAGCATTGAATGGAGAGAATGAAATGGAGAGTTTAGTATGTAAGAGATGGTGGGTGTGACCAGACGATAGAAGTATCCCAACACTGTGGCAACCTTCAGGCCAGGGAGTGTGAAAGACTGTGAGACCCCTAAAGGAGACAGCTGCAGGAGAAGTGGTGTCAGATGGGTAAATCCAGGATTTGGTGATGACTAGGAGATTCAAGGAGTTGGAGATGAAGCTGTCATGGGACCAGTTAATTATAGACAGAACTGGGTTTCCAGAGGACACAGGAGAGAGGGACAGAGGCCCTGATTCAGAGGCCCGAGCAAAAAGTGAGCGCTCGCTCTGAATCAGGGCGGGCGCTTTTTTTTTTAGTTGTGGCCTCCTGGCCGTTCGCACAGCTGTGAGTTACGACCCACAGCTTATGCGAGCGGCCAGGTGATGGTCGCGATGGTCAAGATCATCGTGACCATCGGGCTTGCGACGAGACCCTTGTGGTAGGGTCTCGTTGCCGCAAGCACCAGTGGACTTCCTGCTCTAATAAAGCAGGAAGTCCACCTACTGACATCACGAGTGATGTCAGTAGGACCGCCCACAAACGGCAGGCGTTCCTGCAGGAACGCCACCGTTTGCCCAGCCCCCCCCGCCCCGCCTTCCAAATGGGGCGAGCTGTCAATCAACCTCGACAGCTGCCCCTTTTGGATGCGAACGCCAGAGCGAGTGCTTTTTGCGCTCGCTCTGGGGCTCGCGCACACTGCGCGTGCGCACTGCCTAACAATCGACCCACTTGCGAGCGCATAGCGCTTGCGAGCGGGTCTGAATCAGGCCCAGAGTTAGAAGGAGAGAGAAGATGGAGATTGTTAGGGTTACTGTAGTGTGGGGTTAAAATTGATTTAGAGCAGGGGGATAAGGATAGTGTGCGTATGTGGTGGGCTTCAAAATGAGGAAGGGTGACAGCAGGTGGTGGGCAAGGTGGAGGTTTAGTGTGGTGTGGGTGGAGAAGAGAGGTAACTTGGAGAAAATGGAGGGTGCAGGGCTTAGTGGTGGAATAACAGGACCATGGTGGAATAGGAGTAAATAATAAAGGAGTTGTGGGAGATATGGTGGAGAGTACTAGAAGGGATGAAGGGAGACAGAGGAGAGGAAGGAGGGGGAGGAGAAGGTGGTGGAGACTATGGAGGGAGGAAAGAGATGGGAACTGCTGGTAGAGGAGAGAGTTATGTAGCTGCTGTGTGAGGGGCGGAGCAGAAGAAAAGAGAGACATAGGGCCTGATTCAGACCAGGACGCTAAGCTGTGATCGCACGCTATGGCCGATAGTCGTCCGTCTGCGCATGCGTTGCAGTACGCGTGTGCGAGCCAGTCACTGCAATCATGAATCGTGCGCTCGTAGTCCACAGACTCAGCACTACTTTGAGTGACAGAAAGTGCCTTTTGTGGGTGGTAACAGGGCAAGGTCCTGAAAAATGGGGGAGTGGATGTGCGAACGCAGCCGTGTCTGAGTGTCAAAACAGCGTCCTTTGGGCATGCATAATTAGCATGGAAGCATCATTGTACACATCACCTGGTTGTATTTCAGCCTGTAGTGATCGCGTGCTTGCGGCGGGGTAGGGTGAAGGACTGCAAGCAGCTCCGATGGCTCTCGATGTTACTGATCAATCATACACTTCCTGGAGATGATATGTGCTAAGAAAGAAAAGTGGCGTCATTACACCGGCGTGCGATCACTCTACCGTCGCTCTATGAGACATAGAGGGCGTCCTTAAGCCTGGCCATGCATTCGTGGAATTTGCATACCCGGCACCTGACGGCTGCGAAAGTGCGCTGCGTTGCATCTGGGTCTGAATCGCCCCCATAGTGTAGATGAGGGAATAGGGGGGGGGAGCAGCAATAGTAGTGATGAGAG
Source organism: Taudactylus pleione (assembly GCA_031769625.1). Classification (NCBI taxonomy): domain Eukaryota; kingdom Metazoa; phylum Chordata; class Amphibia; order Anura; family Myobatrachidae; genus Taudactylus; species Taudactylus pleione. The sequence goes on along the minus strand of JAUIMM010000018.1, from coordinate 16,298,554 downwards.
TGAGAAACAGGAACAGTACAGTTAAACTGTCTAAAAATCAGATAAAAGGAAGAACAGTGCAGGTAGATGTTAAGGCACGACAACAGTAGTATCTAATAAACAAAATGAGTTAGAAGTTGTTAAAGTTGCAGTACTTTAAATTTAGGATAAAGTATTCTTAAAGATGTATAGATGTTAAACAATGGTAGATACTACAGTGGTAAAGAGATAAATTGACAGTAGTACAGGAAGTATTTAAACATACTTACATACAAAAATAAAAGTGCAGCAAACTAACTGGTAGTTGCCTGCAATGCTGAAGCAGGGTGTTCGATAAATTAAAAATTATGTTCTATTATTTTTCAAATGAGTGCCCTCAAATGAGTCCTTCTTTCTTTCTTTTTAGGTCTTTGTTTGAATTTAACAAATTACTCCTGGGTGGAGCGCCAACTACCTGTATATATAATATTATCAAGGCTTTTGATAAGGCTCACATTCTGATATTGTTGGTTATTCTATCTGTACTTATTTTTTGTTTGATCTGGTGTCAGAGGCATCACTAGGGTTGGTATCACCTGGTTCTGTTACTCATGGTGTCACCACCCCACCACCAAAATTTTAAAAATAAATAAATAATCAAATACAGGTGCAAACGCAGGATTTTTATGGGGGTGGTTTACACACACATACATATATACACACACACATATATATACACACACACACATATGTCACCTATATACTTACCTTGCAGCAAATCTGATGGGGACAGGCTGGCACCACCATGTAATTAGGCCTCTCACCCTTATGGCATAATGCTGCAATTTGTGGGTCAATCTGGAGGGGTTTGGGGCCAAATGACACGATTCTAATGGAATTGCGTCATATTGGCTCCGCCTCCTCCATATTGACCCACGGATCAGGGCACCTTGCAATGAGTGGGCGGCGCTTAAGATCATGGTGCTGCCCTGCACTCCAGTCTGTCAGAGGGGGTTTTGCAGGCATGAGTGTGTGGCTTTTGGTGTCATCCCCTTGGACAGTGAGACACAGTGCATCCGGCACCCCGCTAGTGACACCACTGTCTGGTGTGGAACCATTCTAATTTTCTGTTCATAAATTTTCAGCAATATATTAGCAAAAACTGATATATTTTATATTAGCAGTCACATCACAAAGGCTGCTTGTTATGATATTAGCCAGTCAAATGACAATCCAACTGAGACGGTAAGTCCCAAACACCCTTCATTTCACCACAAAATGTTCATATATACATTTAATTTAAAAAAAGCTTACCTTATACTGTGAAAATTTATATAAGCACATACAGCTAATAACCTACAGTTTATAGCAAAAGTTGACATTTATATCAAAGCTGATTGACATCATAAAGTCTCTTTATGATGTTAGATTGTCACATACAGTACAAGCCTACTCTCCAGGAAGTCGCGGGAGGCTCCTGATTTTTCAGGTAACCCCCCGCACCCCCGGTGGAGTAGGCACTACCCCCTCATTCCTGCCCACTTCCTAATGAAGTGGGCAGAATGAGGAGAATTTCCATGGAGATCGGTGGCCCCCGAGTAGGGGCGGGGCTTAATGATGCGATTATTCAAGAAACATTAGTAGCACTTTACCGAGAGGGGGTGGGGCTTAATTATGAAAAACATCAGGCCACGACCCCCGTTGCCACGCACCTGAATCTACTCCCCGGGAGAAGAAATTAAAAGTAGGCAAGTATGGATTGTCATATAATTAGCCGTAGACTACAGAGATGACAAACTTAAACCTGTATCTTTATTTATCTATCTATATTAATCTAAAATGATTTTATTTTTTAATAACAGATATGTTAAAATAAGCTCTTCTTATATGGTGAAAAAAAAAATGTTCATATAATTTTAAGGTAAAATTAAACTTACCTTAGTTACAATGTGAGATGTTATATCAGCAGATGCAGCTGCTAACTGACAGTTATCAGCGACATCACAAAGGCTGTTTATGAAGTAAACCAGTCACATGACTAACCTGCTAAGCTCCCAACTGACATGATAAAACTAAACTAGCACGCACTTCACCACTGATATGTATCTCTATATTTTTATTCACCTAAAATTATTATTTAAATACTGAGATAATTAATTTACCTGCATTAACCACATCTATATATCTATCTACAGATGTGTCCTCACCCGTCTTTGCTGGAGTCACGCCCCTCTCTTCATGCCTGGTTCCGTGAGACTCTAATAGCATCGGGCGCCTTTTTTGCATCAATTTTTTTTTGCCAAAAATTAGTTTAAATCGTGATGTACTGTAATTAGGACGCACCGGGAGAAAATGCTGCTTAATGTGATATGTGATTCTTGTATATCTGTGTGTGACTTAGGGCTCTATTTACTACAATCCGCATATTGAATGCAGATTGTAGTGTGATATTATTTCCTTGATTTCCTTGTTCATTTATGATTGCAGCCACTTGTGTTAAAACACTCTTTTAATCAATTAGCTAGTTCAACACAGGTGACTGCAATCATAAATTAGGTGAAAAGTCCAGGAGCAGAGCATTTTGTACCTGATGGAAGGGATCATGTTGGAAGGTAGGTACAGGGGTGTTTCTAGAGAGGAGGGGGCCGTGTGCAGTCTCCGACACAGGCCCCCCTCCTCTCCGCCCGGCGGCCGGCAGCGCACTGAGCTGTGCGCTGCCAGCGCCGGAGTTATAGACTCTGGGCACTAGCTTTGCCCTTCTGCTCCATGGGAGATGTCTGTCCTCCCTGAACTCGCCTTAGGACACCTGCATTATGGTTTGACAGGTGTACTGCCCCAGTGTGTGCCCAGAGTCTATAGTGCATGCACAGGCACAGGGAAAATGGCCGCAGCAGCCATTTTCCCTGTACTGCGCAAACAATGGAAAATGGCTGCCGTGGCCATTTTCCAGTCGTTTTACAGCGCCGGACACCCGCGCTGATGTGGGACTCCGGAGAAGTAAGTTACATTATGGGTGCAGGGTGTGCGGTGCGGGACCCCCTAGACCCAGGTGCCTGTGTTTCCCGCACACCCTGCACAGATTATAGATACGCCCTGGGTAGGTAAAATGATATATCAGCAGATCCAGCTGCTAACTGACAGTTCTATACTAACAGTGACATCACTAAGGCTGCTTATGAAGTAAGCCAGTGTGTATGTATCTCTTATCTATTTTTATTTGCCTAAAATTATTCTTTGGCTATCATTTATGTGTCAAAGAACTTGGTTACACTGTCAAAAGTTGTAGATTCAACGCAGCTGATAACTAACAGTAAATGTACTGTAGTGACTTCTACAGCACAGCTGAGTGACATAATAAAGTTTGATTTTGATGCTAGCCAGTTAAAAGATTAAAAGACTGGAGGCAGGTATCCACTACCCAATTAAACAGAGCGATTAAACGATAATGACATCGTTATCATTCAATCGTTTGTTAATCAGGCACAAATCGGGTGGTTTAATGTCGAAAACGACCAGCGATGCGCGCTCCCACTGGTCGTTTTTTACATCTATCATCGCCCGAACATGCTGGTCAATCTGCCGATAACGACGATTGGCCATATTCTGTGATGAGGGAGGGTGTTATTGATACCTAATTTAAGCCTTTATGCAATCCTACCTATACCTTCTAAATCCTGCCTATATCTTCTATAATTGTCGCAATTTAGCATAATGAGTTGCACAGTAAATAAATGCCTACAGACTTTGAATGTGGTTCCAAAGCACAAAAAGTTATTATTCAGTATAAAAACAGATGGTTACACGCTGTGATCTAGAGACAATTAGCGCAAATAAATCATACAGACCCAAGGTACAGTTGTTACATACGCACACGCTCTGGGCCCAGATACCGGCATCAGCATTAGAAACCTCCGTCAACAGCACACCAAGAAGACTCAAGACTGGGGTCAGAGAGCGCACATATATACTCTTTCAGGGATTGGCTGCATGCTAATCTAAGATGCTAACATTACAGAGTGCATTTTAATGTTTTAACTCTCTATAGTCCATAGTTTGCAGACGCATGTTCCGATCTTCTCACCGATGATACCGGAAATCTGTGGAGACACAGTGGATCAGTACAACACCAGACACGGTCTGCTTACCATGTATTAAACCTTAGATATCAAATAACCTTTATTACACAACATTAATAATCACTGAATAAACCTTGAATATTACACTTTAATATTAGGGAACCTTTCATGTAAGTGTGCAGTGTGTAACTATTGGCGAATTGGGAAAAGACGCTAGTTAGCGTTGTGTGACTATGTGTTTTGTGGAGTACACTATGGTGCATGTCTTGCAGGGATAATTAGTTTATATCATTTAGCGACTGTCTGTATTTATGTGGTGAGGACTTTTAACTTCTTTCTATTGCGTGGGAATCGCATGACGCTAAATAACAGCATTGCCGAATGTACTTATAGTGGCGAGTTTCACTAAAATGGCGCTGGGCGGCCAGTCGCAAAATGGCGTCTCATTGCCATTCGCAAAATGGCGTTGCGCAGATCTGATTTTAAACCGGTCCTGTCTCAGCCAATTATCCGGCTTCGACAGTCCACACTTTGATAGCAAACAACATGCTATCATACTCTGACTTTTAAAATTAATTTTAGGCTTACATTATGAGATATTATTTAATGTTATATTATGGGATGGCACAAGGTGATTCTTAATCCATCAATAATGTGTCTCTAGGAGGGGACATAAAACTACCCTTATACGCACACCGCGGATCTTGGGAGATCATGGGAAAGATGTGGGGATGTACCAATCCTATAAAGGAAGTCTTGAGGGGGAATAGGGACTTACATTATTTTAAGATGTTTAAAAATAACATTTTAATAATACATTTTATGCATGTCTAAATATAATACATTATAGGATGGTATTTCCTAGTTCAGGGTTGTAATGCAGTTCTACATTTACCTCAGTATTCATATTGTCATTACTAACCACCATCATAATTTTGTTCTTCTGGTTTACCTTATCTTTACATTTTCCACACTTCAACACAGTAGGAACACACCTGACACATATGCCAATTATTATGATGATGACCAATATGAGGATCAAGAGTTTATCTATACTTGCAATCATTTCCTGGACCCATTCACCTAGACTTGAGAACCATTTCCCTTGGTTCAACCATGAAACCCATTTCTCTACTTTCTCCTCCACTTCAGCCACTGAAGCATTATGGTTCTTTTGAAATTCCCATTTTAGCTGCAGAATTTCATCCATCTTCTGGTCTGTCACCTCCTTGGGGTCGCTGGTATAATTTTTGACGTAAGTGCAACACTTTACTCCAAATTGGGTGGCCAAAGTTACAAAATACCCTCCAGTGACAGCTGTTAAATAATTTAACACTAGTCTGTGTTGCACCAGTTCTTTCTTGTATGCTTGCAACTCCCTACCTGTATACCTGAATGTGTCATCATACATCACAGTGATACTTTCTATTAATTTAGCAAGATATTGGATATATCTAAAATCTAGTGTACCCCGAGAGGTCCTGGTGGGATCCAGTGCTACCAAAACTTCAAAGCCAGTTGTCTCACTAATTAACTGTGTGGTTTTATGCACATCACCAGGTATCATATTTCTTTTGCCTCTGTGTTCATACTGTGTGTGAAGATATGGTGATGGTGTGTTTTTATGAATACCAAACATTTCATCATGTGTGAGGGTCATAACCTCTGGGACTATTCTTCCCAGGTAACACAAACCTTCGGAACTCGGAGAGAGCCACTTATACGCTTTCCTTCCACATATAAAATATACATTATCAGGGAGAACATAAGGAATAGAATGCATCATGATCATTAGACACATTTCCCTCACAAATAATCCTATCTCAGGTTCTCCCATCTGGCAAATACATGTTTCTGGTTGTATAACCTTGGCACAATATCCATCTGGTACCCTACCAATCATTTCTTTGGTGGAACTTAGTGTATATTTATACCGGTAGTGTCTTCCACCTGACCTAATTTTGCGTAACAGTTCATAATTCATAGGCTCCCAGTCAGCTCTTTGTGAGAAGGTCATCTTCTGATTATTCCCAGTTACCTCCCAACTTCCTGGTTCATTGGAGTTGGTGATGTTTCAACATAAAAGTGATTTATCTACTTGGCACTGGTGGAGTTTAAAATGGGGTGGTTTGGTATTGGTTTGGTACGAAATTTTCCGTCCAATGTCTTCCCTTTTTGCAATTCTAGAATTTCAGAGATATTTAACGGGAATGGCACTAATCCTACATTTTGTTGTCCTTGGGTCATGTGAGAGCACACCCAACAATCGGTTTGGTTCAAAATTTTGCCCACCATCATGTGATAATCCTCTAAAGGATACCCACCCCAATACTGATTATATTTGGTTGACACCGTTGGATGCATCTCTCATCAATCACAGACCCACAGAACTCACACATACAATAATCCTCAAATGATAGACCTTCACACTGTCTCCGAGTATCCAAAATAGCAGATCTCTTAACATTTCTGTACTGATTGGTCAAACACTCCCCTGATTGGCATAGCACTCCTCCTTTCGACTCTACTCCATCAATTCTGCCATCATCTCCCATCTCCTCTATCGGTCCCCCGTCACAGAAACCAGAAATCCCTGAACAAACCAGGTTGATGGAAACTCTGGAAGAGAATACAAAAATGAACACAGCAGACCAGTCCATTGCCGCAGCAAGGACCTGCAAATTTCTTTAGCTCAGATATCTCACTGCAACCTTTTAATCCTCCCGGAACAAGCTCGCGATCGACAGGTCCACGTTATCAGCCTCGTCTCCGCCTTGTTTCTCCACCGGTTGGTTGACCTTTTTGCAGTGAGTAAAATGGACCCAGGTTTCTTTCTCTGGCCACCTTCAAAGATGTGGTACTCGTCAGCAACACCTGATACGCACCTTCCTAACGATCAGTCAAACAACCTGAACGCAAGAAATTTCTGATCATAACATATTCTCCAGGTTCAACATCATGACAGTTTATTTCAGGCATATCATGGGACAACAATTTCAGTTTTATCTGTTGCTGTTTTAACTGTTTACTCATTGTTATAAGATACCTTACAGTTACCTCATTGTTACCTTTCAAATCTTCCTGTGGACTTATAATCAAATGAGGTAGTCTACCAAATAGTATTTCAAAGGGGGACAGATTTAGAGGGGGTCTAGGAGTGGTCCTTATGCTATGTAGGACCAACGGTAATGCTTCTGGCCATCCTAGCCCAGTTTCTGCCATGATTTTACTTAGTTTGTTTTCAATAGTTCTGTTCATCCTCTCCACCTTGGCACTGGCTTGCAGTCGGTAGGCGTGTGAAATCGACTATTAATACCCATCAGCTTACACATATTTTGAAAAACATCACCTGTGAAATGGGTACCCCTATCACTCTCGATAATTTTAGGGATACCATATCTGCACACAAAATCCTGAACGATTTTCTAGGCAGTAAACGCAGCAGTATTAGTGGCAGCTGGGTATGCCTCAATCCAATTGGAAAACACATCAGTGCACACTAATACACACTTGAGATTCCTGCAGGATGGTAATTGGATGAAATCAATTTGTATTACCTGAAAAGGTCCGTCAGTCTGGGGAATTCCTCAAGCAGGTCAGACAGGACATTGCTCTCTTTTCCGCTTGAGAAAAAAACCCGGTGCGCACCAGTATGCACTCACCAATTTGCACATACCTTGCTTTCCCAAATGAGTCAGACCGTGAGCTGCCTCAGCCAGGCTGGGGTAGTATGCCTTGGGAGCTACTGGCTTACCTTGTCCGTCTCTCCAGAGTCCAGAGGACTCTTGCCCACATCTCTTGGACCTCCAGACTGACTTTTCCTGGATAGAACACAAATTTTGCATCTCAATTAATTTCATCATATCAATTGTTTGGAAAGTCATGATTTGTTAAGTTGGTACATTCATTTTTAACCCTGCTGCCCATTTTGCAGCTTCGTCTGCCCTGTTGTTGCCCAGTAACACCGGATCATCTTCACATGTATGGGCCTTACACTTAATTACTGCCACTGCCTTTGGCAATTGGATTACTGTTAGTAGTCCTTTTATATGTTTGGAATGTGCAATTGGTGTGCCTGCTGCTGTCATAAATTTTCTCAGACGCCATAAGGCACCGAAATCGTGTACTACCCCAAAGGCATACCTAGAGACAGTGCAGATATTAGCAGATTTACCTTTCGCTAATTCACACGCTCTCTTTAGTGCCACCAGTTCCGCCACTTGGGCCGAGTGTGGTGGTCCTAAAGGTTCGGCTTCTATGATGTCTTCGTCATTTACAATAGCATAACCTGTGCATAACTCTCCAGTGTCAGTCTGTCTATGACAACTCCCGTCATTGTAAAATGTCACATCTACATTTTCTAAAGGTGTATCCCGTATTTCAGGTCTTGCAGTAAAGGTCTGATTCAGATATTCCATACAATCATGTGCATCAATATACCTGCAGAACTCACCTGCTGCAAGCGGCTCACCTCTCTCCACCCTTTGTGCATCATGTTGCACATATGGTAAATACATAGTTGGGTTTAACATACTGCACCTTTTGATGGTGATGTTTGCAGGTGCTAATAAGGCTAGTTCCCATTTTGTGGACCTAGCTGAGGAGACATGTCTGGTTTGGGCAGAGTTTAGCAAAGCAGATACAGCATGGGAAGTATATACAATCATATCATGGCCTAGTACCACATCCTCACTCTTACTGACCAATAGAGCAGTTGCTGCTACACAACTTAAACACATTTGGAGTGATCTTGCCACAGTGTCCAATTGTGCACTGTAGTATGCTACAGGCCTACTGGCATCACCATGTCTTTGTGTGAGGACACCCGCTGCGCAACCATCGGCTTCCGTACAATATAAATCAAAAGGTTTTTCATAATCAGGTATTCCCAATGCAGGTGCTCTTGTCAGACTATCCTTAAGATTAAAGAAAGCCTGCTGAGATTCCTCTGTGTGTATGACACAATTGAGCTTTGAGGAAGAGACTAATTCCTGTAATGGCAAAGGCCAAAATAGAAAAACCTGGGATCCACATTCTGCAGTATCCACACATTCCCAAGAAGGTACGAATTTGCTGTTGGTTCTGCGGCAGTGTCATGTTCTGTATGGCCTGGATTCTGTTGTTTGTGAGATGTCGTAACCCCTGAGTTAGGCAGTGTCCCAAATATTTGACCTTGTACTGGAATGGCTGTAGTTTGTCCTTAGCAACCTTGTGTCCTGTTTGCGAGAGATGGAGCATTAAAAGTTTAGTATCATTTAAACATGATATAAATGAATCAGAACATAACAATAAATCATCCACATATTGTATTAGAACAGATCCATTGGCAGGTTGAAAAGAGTGTAAACAGTCGTGTAAGGCCTGGGAGAAGATACTGGGGCTGTCAATGAAACCTGGGGCAATCGTGTCCTTGTGTATTGTACACCCCTGTATGTAAAGGCGAATAGGTACTGACAGTCAGGATGAAGAGGTACAGAGAAGAAAGCAGAACAGAGGTCAATGACAGTGAAATGGGTTGCATTTGTGGGATCTGCATGAGAATGACAGCTGGATTTGGCACTACGGTAAATTGGCTCTCTACCACCTTATTAACCCCTCTAAGGTCTTGTATCAGCCTATAACCCCTCCCACCACTCTTTTGTACAGCAAAGATGGGACTGTTGGCTACACTAGCTGTACAAACTAAAATTCCCTACTGTAACAATCACTTAATTATGGGATAAACCCCTAATTCTACCTCCTGTTTTAATGGGTACTGGGGAATTTTTGGAGCTTGCCTACCGCTTTTTAGATTTACCAGTATGGGACTTACATTTGCCATTAATCCAGTGTCCTGTCCATCCTTGGTCCAAAGTGAATCTGGAATTTGGGATAACATTTGATCTACCTGAGATGGATTTTCACTTAAACCAGTAGAGTGATACATTATCCTTTGGGGAGTGTCCAATATATCCCCCACCTCGTGCGCAACTCTCTCTGGGATATCTAAAAATACACCATTAGGGGTACAATATATGACACATCCCATCTTACATAACAAATCCCTTCCCAGTAGGTTAGTAGGAGCTGCTGCTTCCAGGAGGAAAGATTGACTGGTATGCAATGGCCCGATACTGACCTCTGTGGATTTTGTTAATGGATAATGTTGCACTTTACCCATTACACCCATTGCTGGTACTGTCTCACTGGTTACCTGTAAATTAATGGGAGATTTTATCACTGACCTGGTCGCCCCTGTGTCTACAAGAAAAGGATATTTAGTACCAGCTACATCAACCATCATCACTGGTTCTTCTCGTTAACCTGACTATCTGTAGACTACAGATATGACCTGACCCCTAGCGTTGACTCTCACTCTCCAATACAGCATTTAAGGCCACAATTGGAGCTGGTGACTGTTGTGAGTTTCCTGTTCTCTGTGTATATCCCTAATGGGGATATCCAGGTACTCCCTGGTTAGGGGGTCCTACCTTCTTCAAATGCAGTTCCTACTTACATGTCACAGTTGGTTGCAATTAAAGCACTTTCGAGAGTGGGGTGGATGAATGGATTGCTGTGTGGGTTGAGCAGATGGGAAGAATGGTGGGTGTGGATTAGGATATTGAAGGAAATATGGTGGTTGTGGATAGTATGGGTGTTGTGACTGAGTGTGATAAGTGGGGTAGGGCTTTGTTTGCGGTGGTTTAGGATTGGTGAGGATATGTAGCTGTGCAAGTGCAGGTGTAGGTGCAGGTGTGTCTGCTGGCTGTGATGTTACATTAATTCCTTCTAGAGCTTGAATACTAACAGCCATTAGTTTCTCGCTCTGGGTCTATCTCTTTTTAGAGATGTTCTTATCATGTTCAGTAGCGGATTCTATGAGGGTGTCTATAGTGACTCCCCTAAAGCCAGGCTGTGAGGTATGAACTGGGGTCTTTAGGTTCTCTTTTAGACCATCCATAAGTACAGTGACAATCATTCCCATGTGATGAGTGCTATATTTAATATCTTCTAAACCAGTGTACTGGGTGATAGCCTGCAGAGCTCGGTTACAATAATCCTCTGCAGATTCACTCTCTTTTTGTTTTATGGTGAAAATTTTGCTCCAGTTAACGCCTACTGGAAATATACACCCAATTGAGTTACAATGCGGGAAATGTTACCTTGGTTAACTTTGTCTGTTAAGAGAACATCTCCATCCAATACACAATCCGTGATAGATTTTGTCACATCGGTATTGCATGGAAGACAAGCTCTTAATACCACTCGCCAATCTTTATTGGTTGGCTCGTGAGAACTATGGCATTTGGCTAATTCCTTTTTAGGATCGGGGAAATCATTCATTATGGAATTTAGCTCTGCTTTTGTCCAAGGACAATGCATTGCTACCCCGCTTGTGGCGGAAGAGTCATTGTCCGGATGGGATCTAGACTGGCAGCACTGCTACTTTTGACCTTATTACCTGGCTGGGGGTTTAGTCTATTACTGCTACATATAGGGTTAACGACTTCCTCTATGGGTGCAGTGGATGTTAACACTTCCTGTACTATCACTGATGAAGATGGCGGCACCACTTGTGCTTGTTGTGGTTGAGCATCTAACATGTGTGCAGCATGGGAAATGGCAGACACAACAATAGGCTCATCATCCGCATCATAAACATTTTCCTTATGATTACTTAAGAGAGGGAACAAATTGCTGGTTAAATTTTTATGGGGTTTTTCAACAACTGTACCTGCACCCCCATCTGCATAGGGTGGCGGTACGCGCGTGAACCACTGGCAATACCTTCCACAATGCTACCTTGCTGCATGTGTGCGCTATCTCGCAGTGCGCACGCACCGCAGTTTAGCGCTGTGGGTGTACTCTCCGGTAACATGCTCGCAACGCTAGTTTGCGTTGCTTGCACACCTTTAAGCCACGCATCCCCTTCATGCTGTCATAATTTTAAACACTCCTACCTTTTTCACTCGAGAATGCACCATACTGATGCTATCTCGGACATTGGGCCTGATTCAGACCCACTCGCGAGCGGCTGTCCGCTCGCAAGTGGGTCGATGTTATGCACTGAGCATGAGCACGACGGAGGGAGCTCCGTCGTGCGCATGCGCCAGACGCGACGAGCGAAGGAAAGTCCTTCGCTCGTTGTGTCCGATCAAAGGGGGCGTGCTGTCAATGTTGATTGACAGCACGCCCCCTTTGGTGGGTGTGCCGGGGGCGTGCCTCCCTGACGGGGGTGTTCCCACGGGAACGCCTCCCGTCAGAAGCCGGCCCACTGACATCACTAGTGATGTCAGTGGGAGTGATTTTGGCTCTGATAGAGCCAAAATCACTCCGGAGCTTGCGGTTGAAAACCTCAACCGCAGGCTCCGGCTCGCAATTTCTATGGTCGCGATGGTCTCGACCATCGCGGCCATCAAAAAGCACGCTCGTATAGCCTGTGGGTGGTGACCCACAGCTATACGAGCGTCCAGGAGGACGCTCCATGAAAATGGAGCCCGGCCCTCATTCAGAGCGTGTGCTCTGCTCAGAGCGTACGGCTCTGAATGAGGGCCATTGTTCAATACATCCTTATCAAAGTTGACAAATTCTGGGAAACGGTCTAACACTCTTCATCGTCATCTTAAACCATACATCAAAGTACCTAATTGCATAAGCACCATACTTAGTATGCATAATATGGCATGCCGACCCAAGCGGCGCTTCCAACAGCAGCACATCATCGTCTAACATCTCTACTGTTTGCGTGGCTCCCATCCTGGGAAAACCCCTACGTTTATCAATATAGATTTAAACCGGTGAAAGACACTCAAGACACTTTCACTTACTGTGGACGTCTTGGAAACAGGGCATATCCACAAATCCTATGGAAGAATATCTAGATGCTTCCACGCACCTATGGAAAAAGTTGCTTCCACACAAAATCCCTTTTTGACTACCTTTCAACTGCTAGGGGCTAATACTTACCCTTTTTTTTCCAGTTGATTTTGTCCACCCTCTCTTCAGTTCACAATCACAGTTTAGCCAAAACTATGCGGTTCAATTACAACGCTCAAATACCCCTTACTGATTACTGAATACTGTAATCACACTGAGAGCCGAACCCTAACAAAAATAACAACCCATACACCTGCTATGTGCATATAAAATGGTAAGCTACTACTGAGTCACTAGGCCGTCTCCTGCGCCTAGCACTTAAGGGTCCTACGATACCCTTAAACTTTTACGCCCTAAACCAACAAATCCTCACTGTTACACACTTTTTATCTGCGCAGAAAAAGAATACACGTTCACCCAGCTATTGGTAACACTGATAATGCAATCTCAACGGCTTTGTTTAAAACGTGGCAGCAATACAGGAAATACGTATACGCTATATGACTTTTATGCTATAGTGCGACATACACAATAATGCGACTTCCCCTTTTTAACACACAAAACATAAAAAACAAGCTTTTCCCTCCCTCGTCCCTGGATTCTCAATCAGTGCTCCTAAAGCCACAATAACAGGTAGCGGACTCTCAGCAACAACAGTGGTAACAGATTTCAAAGGCACAATGCATTCTCCTGCTAGGCGCCTCCATCCTTTTGCTGAGAGATCGCTACCGAGTGTTACCAAGTGACCGGTAGCGTGATTAACACTGCGAGTCCCCAACTATTGATACCTAATTTAAGCCTCTATGCAATCCTACCTATACCTTCTAAATCCTGCCTATACCTTCTAAAATTGTCGCAATTTAGCGTAATGAGTCGCACAGTAAATAAATGCCTTCAGACTTTGAATGTGGTTCCAAAGCACAAAAACAGATGGTTACATGCTGTGATCTAGAGACAATTAGCGCAAATAAATCATACAGACCCAAGGTACAGTTGTTACATACGCACACGCTCTGGGCCCAGATACCGGCATCAGCATTAGATACCTCCGTCAACAGCACAGCAAGAAGACTCAAGACTGGGGTCAGAGAGTGCACATATATACTTTTTCAGGGATTGGCAATACAATAGACAAGTTTGGCATGATTCCATTGGTTCTTAAAGGTGTTTCTGTTACAGCATAGTTTATAGGGCAATTTCAAATGGACACAAACAGCCTCCAACCGCCCTTTGTATCCTTCTTCCCGTTGCATGCTAATCTAAGCTGCTAACATTACAGAGTGCATTTTAATGTTTTAAATGTTTTAAATCTCTATAGTCCATAGTTTGCAGACGCATGTTCCGATCTTCTCACTGATGATACCGGAAATCTGTGGAACAGTACAACACCAGACACGGTCTGCTTACCATGTACTAAACCTTAGATATCAAATAATCTTTATTACACAACATTAATAATCACTGAATAAACCTTGAATATTACACTTTAATACTAGGAACCTTTCATGTAAGTGTGCAGTGTGTAACTATTGGGGAATTGGGAAAAGACGCTAGTTAGCGTTGTGCGACTATGTGTTTTGTGGAGTACACTATGGTGCGTGTCTTGCAGGGATACTTCGTTTATATAATTTAGCGACTGTGTATTTATGTGGTGAGGATTTTTAACTTCTTTCTATTGCGTGGGAATTGCACGAAGCTAAATAATACCATCGCCGTATGTACTTATAGTGTAGAGTTTCACTAAAATGGCGCTGGGTGGCCATTCGCAAAATGGCGTTGCGCAGATCTAATTTTAAACCGATCCTGTCTCAGCCAATTATCCGGCTTCGACAGTGTCTACACTGAACGACAGATCATTCAGTGTAAGCACAGCACAGACTGTGAAATGACTGCAGATTTACAATGTCGTAATCGTGCAGTCGTTTCACAGTCTGCTAGTGGATACGTACCTTAAGATGATAAATCTCAACTTACCTGAATTAACCATATCTATCTATCTATCTATCTATCTATCTATCTATCTATCTATCTATCTATCGATCGTCTTTGCTTTATCCATCAAATTTTATTTTCATATATATTTTAAGATAAAATACACTTACCTTACAATGTGAGAAACTTACCTTACAATGTGAGATGTCATATAAGCAGATGCAGCTGCTAACTGACAGCTCTTTACTATCAGTGACATCACAAAGGCTGTTTATGAAGTTAGCCAGTCACATGACTAGCCTACTGAGCTCCCAACTGACTTGATAACACTAAAACAGCATTCATTTCACCACTAATATGTATCTCTATATATCTATTTGTATTCACCTAAAATTATTCTTTGAATTCTGATATAACAAATCTCAACTTCACTGCATTAACCAAATCTAATCTATCTATCTATCTATCTATCTATCTATCTATCTATCTATCTATCTATCTATCTATCTATCTGTCTGTCTGTCTGTCTGTCTGTCTGTCTATCTATCTATCTATCTACCCACCCAGTGTGAGACTGGGGCATGAAGGGCCCACCAGTGGAATGCAGTCATATGGGCCCACTAATTGGTTTGATAACTCACCAAAAGCATACATGCCTACCCTCCTGGAATTCGCAGGACGCTCCCGATTTTTCGAGTAACCACCCGCACCCACGGAAGGGTAGGCATTTCTCCCACGATCGGGAGAAAAACACCTTCTTATCGGGGATTTGTTTTCGCCTGCCTGAGGCAGGCAAAACAAAATCCCTGATAATTGCCGGCTTCAGGGCTAATTGGATAGTCCCGGCAAGGTAATTAACCACGGTAATTTACCGCGGCTAATTGGATACCCCTCTTAACATGCTATAGGGGACACAGTGGACTCTATTCATCATCACGTTGTTTATAATTATTACTTTCAACTACATTTGTAGAAATTGTCAGTGCTATTTATTATAAGGTAATGCAGGAGATGATATCATTGGTATCTCATGGTTACCTTTCACTCCCAATATGTCTCGCTGTCCCCATACACTAGTCTGGGGATCTAAATGCATCAAGCTCAGCAAATACAAATACAACATTTTCAGAGTTTGATTGCGGGATCATTCGCCATCTTCAGATAATATGAGTACACGTTTAGCACAACACATATTGATTTCCTTGATGTGATCCTAGAAATTTTTAATAATCAGATAGTGACACTGAATTTTGTTAAAGATGTCCATATTAACTCCTACTTGCATTACAAGAGCGTACACTACGATCTGTGGAAAAAAAAATATCCCAAAGGAACAATTAATGCGCTTGAGGCGTTACTGTACACATACAGATACTTTTTGCACATAAGGAGGGGTTATGAATGACTCTTTACGAAGATGTGGTTATCCTGATGAATTGTTACAAACAGCATATGCTGAAGTCACAGGGGCTCTGCACTCACCCTAATAACAATAAACAGTGGGGCTTTGGTTCATGAATTGATCATTGCATGTAAGCTAGCAGCCCCCGTCAAGATACCCCACTTTACTGCAAGTCCCTACTCTATTGCTCAGAATTATAACATGGAAATAGCTATCACATTAATATTAAACTCAAGGTATGCTATCTGGATTAAAACTCACAGCAACTTTGCTTTTAAAGGTGAGACAGTCACCAAGCAAACCTGTTGCAAAGCACCTGTGAAAACAGCTGACACATACTAGATTAAACAGGTTGAAATGGGTGCATGATAAAAAGTGATCACAAAAATATTAATAAAAAAATGAATCAAATAAACAAAAAGCACAATTCCATGGCACTCACCATTCCTAGACTTGGGGTGCAACATGGTACGTGACCATATTGTTTAAATAGAGTTGCACGGATACTGGTGGCTACATGTCAGGCATATTGTGCTGCATGGCGTATTCAGGCTACAGGAGCAAGGACACATCTGTATCTATCTACATCACAGGTTCTCAAACTTGGACCTCAGGACCACACACGGTGCATGTTTTCCAGGTCTCACAGAATTACAGGTGAAATAATTAGCTCCATCTGTGGAACTTTTAAAATGTGTTAGTGAGTAATGATTACACCTGTGCACCTGCCATGAGACCTGCAAAACGTGACCTGTGTGGGGTCCTGAGGACCGAGTTTGAGAACCACTGATCTACATTATCAATCCTTTATCAATCCTCTTTGCTTTATTTATCAAATTGTATTTTCATATTATTTTAAGATCAAATAAGCTTACCTTACAATGTGAGATGTCATTTCAGCAGATGCAGCTGCTAACTGACAGTCCTATACTAACTATGACATCACAAAGGTTATTTATGAAGTAAGCCAGTCCCATGACTAGCCTACTGATCTACCAACTGACATAATAAAACTAAACCAGCATGCACTTCACCACTGATATGTATCTCTATATTTTTATTCACCTAAAATTATCCTTTACATAACATTTAAGAGAAAATTAACTTGGTTCACACTGTAATAAGTCATAGATTCAAATACAGCTGATAACTGACAGTTAAATTTAGCATAGTGACTTCTACAGAAGCTGAGTGACATAACAAAGTCTGATTTTGATGTTACCCAGTTAAAAGATCATAAAACTGAGATGGTAATTCTCAAACTGCAGCGTTAACAACTTATCTATCTATCTATCTATCTATCTATCTATCTATCTATCTATCTATCTATCTATCTTGTTTTATTTATCAAATGTTGCTTTCATATAATTTTAAGACAAAATAAACATACCTTACAATGGGCTCTATTTACTACAATCAACATTAAAATGCAGATTGTAGTGTGATATTACCGACTGAATCCGTATTGCGCCTCCCCCCATCGCCCCCCTTAGTTTCTCTTACCTCTGGTGATCGGGGCTCCGGTGATGTCCTCCATGGCTCCAGTCAGCTGGTCTCCCATCCTGCACTATGACAGATCAGCTGACCAGTCGCAGTGCAGGATGGGAGACCAGCTGACCGGAGCCCAGGAGAACATCACTGGTGCCCCGATTATTTTGCAGTAATCAGCTTGTGGTCTGTTTAGACCACACAGCTGATCACTGGGGCCGGCTC
This sequence comes from Taudactylus pleione, assembly GCA_031769625.1. NCBI lineage: Eukaryota > Metazoa > Chordata > Amphibia > Anura > Myobatrachidae > Taudactylus > Taudactylus pleione. Next base: position 16,280,617 of record JAUIMM010000018.1, on the reverse strand, counting down.
CAGGCTCTGCTCTCCCTGTTAGAGCAGAGCAGGAGTCCGGTAACTGGGGGAGACCCTGGATAACACCACCTCCAGGTGGCGTTATAATCACAGGGCTTTCCCTGGTATTTTTTCACATTTTATTTTTAGTAACTTTGGCAAGATCACATTTCCCATTACAATTATGGGAAATGTGATCTGCTTACTAAAAATATGTGATAATTAGGGGTTGGAGTCGAATTTTATGAATTCTACTCCAATTGCCCTTTAGTAAATATAGGTAAACTAAAATAATGTGAAAAGGGTGTGAGAACACCCTCTTTCACTTTATTTTAGTAAAAAAAATCTTAATAAATAGAGCCCAATGTGATATGTCATATCAGCAGATGCAGCTGCTAACTGATAGTCCTATATTAGGAGTAACATCACTAAGGCTATTTATGAAGTAAGCCAGTCAAATGGGGGTCTATGTACTAAGCTGTGTATGGAGATAAAGTACCAACCAATTAGCTCCTAACTGTCATTTTCTTTGGCTGTGTTTGCAAAATGACAGGAGCTGATTGATTGGTAATTTATCTCCGTCCACTTTCTCTCTCTCCAAGGCTTAGTACATAGGGCCTGATTCAGCAAGGATCACAATTGTAAAACTGCCCACAGGCAGCTTTGCAATTGTGATCCTTGCAAATATGGTAATGCAGCAGGAGGCATCACACCTTCTGTGCATTACATATCCGAGCTGCGTTGTCCAATGCAGCATCAGATAATCTGTGTAACATTGTCCGGCTAAGGTGACCCATGGGGTCATGCAGCTGGCCACCACAGTTGAGAGGAAGAGGCCAGGAAATCTCTGTCAGCCGACGGAGATCCTGCCCTCTTCCATCCCCCACAACGGCGGCGACACGACTCTGTTTCAGGAAACGGAGGCCATTGCCGCCCCCTCCCCGCCCACAAATGGCAGCAGACTGTCAATCTCTGATTTTAAGGTAAAATAAATGTACCTAACAAGTGATGTCCTCTGATAGAGCCGAAAGCACTCCAGGGCTTGCGGCAACGAAACCCTAACACAAGGGTCTCGTCGCAAGCACGATGGTCACGATGGTCTTGACCATCACGACCATCTTCCTGGCCGCTCGCTATAGCTGTGGGTGGTCACCCACAGCTATACGAGCGGCCAGGAGGCCGCTCTAAAAATGAAGAAGGATGGCCCTGATTCAGAGCGAGCGCTCTGTCAGAGCGTCCGGCTCTGAATCAGGGCCACTGTTTCTGGAAAGCAGAGCACTGCACACTGCAGGCGGCTCTGTAATAGTTCTAGCAGCTGTAGGATGCCATTACAGGCATCCTGCAAGTCACATGCAGTGCTGTGCCAGCAGCAAGAGAGCCTCCAACATGGCCCTGTGCTTTGTGCAGCGGCACTACTCGCACACACCTAGCTATGGCCCTGCTGTTAGCCTCCACATCATTAAACTGCTCTTAATATGCAGCCAAAATGTGTCCCTCCCTAAGCTGCAGACAAAATACAAATTTACTGTATCTCTCTGGACTTACAGAATTAACTCTGGAAAACTCTGACAATATATTGTTGATTGTTTTCCAATATATCTGGAACCTATTTTCTCTGAAACTGTTAATAGATATCTCTGACAGAAGCCAAACCCTAACATGTTTTGTGCTACAGAATTCATTGAAAGTGAGAACTCATGTTAATAATTAATATATATTAATAGTATTAATATAGTCATTTTAGCAGTATTAGTATTAATAGTATTAAAGTGTTTAGGAACTTCTAAATAAAATAGGTTACAAAATCATGAAACAGCTTTTAATGATCCTAGTGCATTCCAGTCTGCTTGCACACCACCCTATTTCTACCATCTTCCATCAGTACACAACTTTCCTTTAAGTCACCTACACGTTTGTTCCTCAAAATCACACCCTGGCTAGCAAACCGGGATGTAGTTTCAATCCCGATAGCCAGGAGGCCGACACTCAGAATGCCCATCCAGGGGCTGTGCTGTGTCCATCCAAGGGCTGTGCTCTGTCCGTCCAGGGGCTGTGCTGTGTCCGTCCAGGGGCTGTGCTGTGTCCGTCCAGGGGCTGTGGTGTGTCCGTCCAGGGGCTGTGCTGTGTCCGTCCAGGGGCTGTGCTGTGCTGTGCTCCGTCCATATACTCCAGTGGCTGCTCCTGTGCTCTGTGCTGTGCTGCGTCCATCCACTCCTGTGCTGCCGATGCACCTCTCCAGTGAACATCTGCTCTAGTGCTGCCAACTCTCCTATCCGGTGTCCATCCACTCCACTGTTGCCGATGCACCTGTCCGGTGTCCATCCGCTCCAGTGTTGCCAATGCACCTGTCCGGTTTCTATCCGCTCCAGTGCTGCCGACACACCTGATCGGTGTTCATTCACTCCAGTACTGCCGATGCACCTGTCTGGTGTCCATCTGCTCCAGTGCTGCTGACGCACCTGTCCGGTGTCCATCCACTCTAGTGCTTCCGAGGCACCTGCCAGTGTCCATCTGCTCCAGTGTTAAAAAAAATTAAACAATAAAAAGTTTTTAAATAAATGTAAAACATTAAAATAAGAAAAAAGTAAAAAAATACACTTAAAAAAGTCAACAAAAGTTTTAAAAAAGTAATTTAAAAAAAAACGAATTGTTTTTTGTGCTGTACCCCAGTGTATCCCTAACTCAAGTACTGTGACGCTGCATGCCATACCCCAGTGTATCCATACAAGTACTGTGATGCTGCAGACCATACCCAAGTGTGTATCCTTAATACACAAGTACTGTGACACTGCAGGCCATACCCCAGTGTATCCATACAAGTACTGTGATGCTGCAGGTTGTACCCCAGTGTGTCCATACAAGTACTGTGATGCTGCAGGTTGTACCCCAGTGTATCCATACAAGTACTGTGATGCTGCAGGTTGTACCCCAGTGTATCCATACAAGTACTGTGATGCTGCAGGCCGTACCCTAGTATGTATCCATAACACAAGTACTGTGATGCCTCAGGCCGTACCCCAGTGTGTATCCATAACACAAGTACTGTGATGCCTCAGGCCATACCCCAGTGTGTATCCATAACACAAGTACTAGATGTACCATCTTGGAAGCTTAGTGTGTATCCATAACACAAGTTCCTTTTTAAATTATGTGGTGGTTATAAGCTAGTAGGTATTTGTTGATCACTTCACCAGGATTTAAAAAGAGAAACTGAGTTTAGTCCTCAAGAGTTAAGCAGAGGGCCTGTTGTGCGCATATCTTCAGTCTTTTTCCAAATATCTGGGAGGCTCATTTTGGGCGATCTCTCCTGCATCAATTCTACTTCCCTAGTGAAGTGAGTGGGGTTTGGTGACTCGTTTTATAGGGGAATCACATCATCATGGCCCCACCGTCACTCTGCAATGCAATGAATTACGGCATAGGAGTAAAATATGTGGCCTAGGGTTGGCCACCGGTGGTTGACTTTGATGGTATTAAATCCATCGGCTGGCAACCATCATTGGTTTCATTCACCGATGGTCATCCCTGCTTTATTAATTGCTGGGCAGCAGGCCAATCAGGGAGTAGGGTTGGGGCTTCCTGGGTCATGTCGGAGGACAGAGCTACTGTATGCTCCGTTTCCAGGCACATGGGGAAACAAAAAAGATTGCTTTGCCCTGTGCCATTGATTGTGGAGAACCATTGGATCTCCACCATCGATGGCAAAACCTTCTACCATGAGTGGTTAATTATCGATGATAGTTAACCATCAATGGTCGATGGCCATCCCTAATGTGGCCAGTGCCATGTGACTTGCAGCTAGCAAGTGAGAGTTTCTGCAAGTGAGACAAGCTACATTGCCTGACCAGGTAAATAACCGGAAGGTGTGCTGTCCTTAGTGAGAAGCTGATTATAAAGACAGTCTTGGCAGGGTTCTTCAGAAATATAAACTAGAGAGACATAATCATAAGTAGCCCAGCTGCTCACTGGCTACAGAGTGTCCAAAAAGAGACAGATCACTTTCTATTGGGGTAGGTTTATTATTTTCTGATATGCTGACATTGAAAGTATTTTTATGTTTAATGTGAGGGGGGAGACTCAATTCCGTAAAATGTTCCAGCAGACATCACTGTGATGGATGACTGTGCACAATACCACTTATTACAGTAGTCAATGTTTAGTCATTTTCCTAAGCACTTCCATGCGACCAATATTTTCACAAATTTGCATACAGTGCCTTCTGCTGACCATTCTGGAGGCACTTCATGGACATTGTGCTGAAATGATCCCCTATTAGCTGCCTGGCTGGAGACCCTTATTTTGTACCAGAACCCATAGAATGAACTGTCTGTTACCTTAGCTAGTTCCCTATTACAATTATTATATACTTCACTTTGCTAGCAATATCACACTTTAATCTCTGCTTTTTACTATAATGTCTTTCATTTTAAAGGAATGCTCTTTTAAAATATTTTTATTGACTTTACACCATTGTCATGCATATCATGCCACCCATCTTATTCCTGAACTGAACTGTATTTCATTTATGTTTCAGGTCTTGTACTTTTGTATTTGGTCTATTTTGTCTGTATATAAATGTATTGTTACTTGTTACTTAACTTAAAGCAGGTTCATCTTCTAATTGAGTTTGCTCAATGTTGTTCCTGGGACAGGAAAATAATTGTATTAATATTGACATGTAGAAAATGTTGAGAGTTTAAGGGCCGTATTCAATTGCCGGCGAAAAGTCCCGTACTTTCGCCTGCTGGAATTTCCGCCATCATCGCTGGTTTTGCCTCCGGAAAAGTATCGCGCTCGTCCCAGCTTTTTGCCCTATTCAATTGCAAAGGACGCAAAAATGCGTGTCGGAGAAAGTGAAACAGGCGAAAAGTGCTGTCAGATTTGGGGAAATCAGCCTGCCACCCCCAAAAGATGCACTGACATGGGGGATCACTATAGATACCCCCGAATAGCCCTGCTGAAGGTATTTGGGGTGCTGAAATGCTCTCAATTGCTGCTAATTAGCATCTTTGCACAAGTGGTGAAGAATAGCATTTAGCAGATTTTTTTTGCTAAAATAAGTAGTCCCAGCAAATTTGGGGTACATGAAAATGGGTGCAAGCAATGTAAAAAATGCACCTTCTGCAAACACCTGCAAACAAAAAAACACCTGGGGCATACTTGAGGGACCCACTGGAGTCTATTTTGCTAGTTTTTAAGTTTATCGTCCAACTTTGTTTTTTGTCGCCCCCAAAACGAAAGTACTTTTTTGGGGTGATCTAAAGTATTTTTTTAACTTTTTTTGCTGTAGCTTACCTTTGGTGGACTGTCCCATGGCTGCGTGTGTTTCCGGAACTTTGCACCCCAAACCCCCAATTCTGCACTTTTTTCCGCCTGTTTCAGAGGCAAATCTTTTTCGCTGGTTACAAGGAGCAGACTTTTCACCTTGTAAGTCTTTGGAATTGAATACGAAGATAAGTTCTCACCTTGTGAAATGACGTCACCGGCGAAACTTTTCTCCAGCAATTAAATACGGCCCTAGGTGTTTTATCTGATAACACAAAGTGAAATAGTATGCTGCAAGGTGTAGCAGAATATGTAACAAGAGCAGTGATCCATTGTAGTAGTCAGTAAATGCAGAGTAACAAGTCCAGCTCAACAAAATGTTTGTCTAATCCCCACAGAGCAATTGTATTACCTTAAGGATCAACACATTACAAACAGCATGCTATATCAGCACATTACAACCATTAGAGCACAGAATGTATATTACCCAGCAACATCAAGCATGTTACACATCTGTCACAAATAAGTAATTCAGAATACACAATTTGCTTCCCCAGTAACAATATACAATAGTTCTACCATGTTAACTGTTAAAAAATTTAATTATAAATATTTCATTGATAACTGAACCATATCAACAATGATTAAGCATAATAAAATCCAAATTCTCAGGAGTCTATGACCTGCAAAGTAGTTTTGCTCAAAGGAGAAAGAATTGCCGCCGGTAAATTGCATAGCATAACTCCTAAAGTATTGCTTTGGAGAAAAATACATTTCAGTGCCCCCTGCTGCTTCTATATGGTGAGTATTCATGCCCCAACAATTGATTTTTGTTTGCATGACCACATTGGTAGTGCCCTTATGTAATGCCCACAATAGTAGTGCCTTTAATGCAATGCCCACAGTAGTAGTGTCCCTTATGCAATGCCCATAGTAGTAGTGCCCCTTACACATAATACCCACAGTAGTAGTGCCCCTTACATGCAATGCCCACAGTAGTAGTGCCCCTTATACAATGCCCACAGTAGTAGTACCCCTTATACAATGGTTACAGTAGTAGTGCCCCTATACAGTGCCCACAATAGTAGTGCCCCCTATACAATGTCTACAGTAGTAGTGCCCCTTATACAGTTATAATGCCTATAGTAATAGTGCCCCAGACGCATAATGCCCACAGTATCAGTTCCCCATACACAAATGCCCACAGAATTAGTGCCCCTTATACAATGCCCACAATAGTAATACCCCATATACAATGCCGACAGCAGTAGTACCTCTTATACAATGCCCATAGTAGTAGTTATTGATCACCAGACAATGACTTAACCACTTAACTGACGAATCCTTTTTCCAAAAACCGCTCCAAAATTGTCGGTTTCTTTTATGATTGAATTAGGTCAAGAACATAATTTTAAACTTATCCATCACTATTTTATTTGAAAAAAAATATTTTTTTTTGCAAAACCCAGTATACCATAAAAATAGCAATTTGTATGTTATACTGTAGTTATGGCCATTGACAGCTGTACCATCGATGGTTCAACCATCATTGGAAGCCATCAATTGTTTAGCGATTGGTCGAGATCTGTGTAGACCACAACTGCTGATGTTTCCTAAACATCGACTGAGGGTTGCCATTGATGGTGCAACATTGATGGCCACCAGCAATGGCAAACCACTTGTTTTCAGTCAAACCAATGGTTTGCAAATCATCGATGGTCGGTTGCCATCCCTAATCAGAGGCTCTGCGATATATATATATATATATATATATACACATATACGCATATATATATACACATATATATGTATATATATACATATATATATACACACACATATATATATATATATATATATATAGATCCAAAGTTCAGCACTCACATCTATTAATTTTCTTGCACATCGGTGGGGTGCACACCAGCTGTGTCTCCTAAGTCCAGGGTTCACCAGCAGAGATATATATTAAGAAAGATGGCACTCACCAGTGGAATTGCAGCTTATTTTAATTTGTCAAGTAGACAGTAGGCTAACATACAGGTGACGTTACGGTCCCCAAACGGACCTTTCTCAAGCAATCAAGCCTTGAGTTTCAAAGTGACAACCAAATACAGTTCCCCGTGGATTGAAGTCCCACTTACCTGACACCCGCCGAGCTCTTAAATGCTGTCCTCATGGCGCTGTTACCGCTTGCGGACCGCGTGCGTTCCACTCGCTGGAACGCATCACCCGGAAGTCACATCACTTCCGATCAGGTGAAGTCCGTCATCCCATGTATATTATTAAGAGGAAAGTTGACCGTGCCATTCAGAGAGCTGTACAACAAGGCTGGATTGATGAATTGATTAGTAACTTTTAGATGGTTGAGCACCCAAGGTGCCCTATACTTTACGCCCTACCCAAGGTCCATAAGACCTTACAGGATCCTCCGGGGCATCCAATCATATCGGCTGAGGGCTCTATACTCCAACCACTAGCCCATTTTGTAGATAGTTTCTTACAGCCTATAGTACAACTGGCCCCGAGTTACCTTAAGGATACTGATGATTTCCTGGCTAAAATTAAAATGATTGATGGTGTAGGGAAATGTCACCTGTATGTAAGCCTACTGTCTACTTGGCAAAGTAAAATAAGCTGCAATTCCACTGGAGAGTGCCATCTTTCTTAATATATATATATATATATATATATATATATATACAGTCAGGTCCATAAATATTCGGACATTGACAGAATTTTCCATATTTTGGCCTCTATTCACCACCACAATGGCTTTGAAATGAAGCAAACAAGATGTGCTTTAACTGCAGACTTTCAGATTAAATTTGAGGGTAATTACATCCAAATCAGGTGAACGGTGTAGGAATTGCAACGGTTTCTATATGTGCCTCCCACATTTTAAGGGGCCAAAAGTAATGGGACAAACTAAACAATCCTAAATCTAACTTTCACTTTTTAATACTTTGTTGCAAATCCTTTGCAGGCAATTACAGCCTGAAGTCTGGAATGCATAGACATCACCAGACGCTGGGTTTCATCCCTGGTGATGCTCTGCCAGGCCTCTACTGCAAATGTCTTCAGTTCCTGCTTGTTCTTGGGGCATTTTCCTTTCAGTTTTGTCTTCATCAAGTGAAATGCATGCTCAATCAGATTCAGGTCAGGGGATTGACTTGGCCATTGCATAACATTCCACTTTTTAACCTTAAAAAACTCTTTGGTTGCTTTTGCAGTATGCTTCGGGTCATTGTCCATCTGCACTGTGAAGCGCTGTCCAATGAGTTCTGAAGCATTTGACTGAATATGAGCATATAATATTGCCCGAAACACTTCAGAATTCATTCTGCTGCTTTTGTCAGCAGTCACATCATCAATAAATTCAAGGGAACCAGTTCCATTGGCAGCCATACATGCCCACGCCATGACACTACCACCACCATGCTTCACTGATGAGGTGGTATGTTTTGGATCATGAGCAGTTCCTTTCCTTCTCTTCTCTTCCCATCACTCTGGTACAAGTTGATCTTTGTCTCTTCTGTCAATAGGATGTTGTTCCAGAACTGTAATGGCCTTTTTAGATGTTGTTTGGCAAACTGTAATCTGGTCTTCCTGTTTTTGTGGCTCACCAATGGTTTGCATCTTGTGGTGAACCCTTTATATTCACTCTTGTGAAGTCTTCTCTTGATTGTTGACTTTGACACATATACATCTACCTCCTGGAGAGTGTTCTTGATTTGGCCAACTGTTGTGAAGGGGTTTTTCTTCAACAGGGAAATAATTCTTTTGTCATCCACCACAGTTGTTTTCCGTGGTCTTCCGGGTCTTTTGGTGTTGCAGAGCTCTCCGATGCATTCTTTCTTTTTAAGAATGTTCCAAACAGTTGATTTGGATACACCTAATGTTTTTGATATTTCTCTGATGAGTTTGTTTTGATTTTTCAGCCTAATGATGGCTTGCTTCACTGATAGTGACAGCTCTGTGGATCTCATATTGAGAGTTGACAGCAACTGATTCCAAATGCAAATGTCACACCTAGAATCAACTCCAGACCTTTTACATGCTTAATTGATAATGAAATAATGAGGGAATAGCCCACACCTGTCCATGAAATAGCTTTTGAGTTGATAGTCCCATTACTTCTGGCCCCTTAAAAAGTGGGAGGCACATATTGAAACTGTTGTAATTCCTACACCGTTCACCCGATTTGCATGTAATTACCCTCAAATTAAATCTGAAAGTCTGCAGTTAAAGCACATCTTGTTTGTTTCATTTCAAAACCATTGTGGTGGTGAATAGAGGCCAAAATCAGAAAATTCTGTCAATGTCCCAATATTTATGGACCTGACTGTATATATATATATATATACACACGCATATATATAAACTATTGTGGCCCTTATCAAAATGGGCATCATGGAGGAGAAGGAGGAGCTGAGGACGAGGAGGGAGTGTGCGGGGCGCTGATGGGCTGCCTGGGTATATAGAAGAAGCAGCAGCCAGAGTCACAGCTGCTACTTCCTGTACATTGTAGTTCCAGAGCCACAGTGGGAGCATGTCCCTCTAGTGGCACGGATACATAGCAGCAGTGGCAGCTACCAGAGCTGTCGCTGCTGCTTCTTCTACACAGTGATCACCTAGTGATCACTGTAGTGCCGGAGCTGCAGCGGGAGGGTGTCCCACTGGCGGCCCGGATACAGAGCAGCAGCGGCGGCTACCAAAGCTGCAGCTGTTGGGATTGGCTGCCCGATCACTGCTGGCCACAGTGATCGGGTCACAGCAGCATCTGCGGCTACATGAGCCGTGACTGCTGCTTCAATGGCAGTGCGCCGGAACAGTGTTGCCGACGGTGCCCGATCACTGTGGCCAGCAGTGATCGGGAAATGCTGGATAGGCAGCCATGCTTGCAGAGGGACCAGAAGGTCCCTCTGATGTAGGCGACTGTGGGAAGATTAGCTTCCCACAGCCGCCTAGTGGGCATTTCTGACTGGTCGTATCAGATACGACCATGTCAGGGAAAGCCCAGCCTGGTGTGGTCGTATCTGATATGACCATGCCAGGCAAGTGGTTAAATAGCACAGATAAAATATGTGATACCCCAGAACATGGGTATACCCTCTGTGTAGGAGTGCCCTAAGAAACATATCTATATATATATCTATATATGGGGGTCCTGAAGCACTCTTCCTATGGGGCTGTCTTTTCTTCTGCCCATGTGGGTGCCAGCAGGGTTTTTATCACTGGCAGGACCATTTCCTCAGCTGGGGCTTCATCTGCAACGATGGAGCGATGAGACCTCCTTCCCAGGCAGCTCCTCTTCTCTCCCAGCATGCGCAGACTTCCACATGCAGCGCCTCCTGATAACAGGCACTTAGGAAGGCAGTCCTTTATTCAAAGGGGCTTCTTCCAAAGCAGGGTGCTCTATGCAAATCCCGAGGCAAGATTCCTCCAGGGTTAATGTGAAGTCTGGTAATTGTAATCCAGGGCAAACAAAAAGGAGTACCGCACCCCTATTTTTACAGATCCAAGGGCACTCCACAGCAACTCCTTACAGACGGCATACCAGGTGCAGTATTTTTAATCTAGGGTAACATAAGAGTTATAACATCCTTATTTTTACAGCTCCAAGGGCACTTCACTGAAACTCCTTACAGACAGCACCAGGTGCAGTATTTGTAATCAAGGGTAACATAAGAGTTATAACATCCTTATTTTTACAGATCCAGGGACACTCCACAGAAACACCTCACAGACAATCCTTTTTTCTGAAATTCCTCCCAAACTCCTTTTTACAGAAATTCCTCCCAGACTCATCACTGACAGCCCTGGGGAGGGTATTTTATAACCTATTTCATATTCTCCTCACTGTCAATCCGGCATCTATGAGTGGACAGGGGGAACGCAGCAACAGGCCGCCTACAGGGATCTCTGCCTGGACACCTAGGCTACCAACCAAAAGGAAACATTTCCTGTCTGTTGTATTTGCTATACTTATTTCTCCTGTATGATATTTAGCACCCTATGTGGGTTGCCCTTGTGTAAGCATTTGTATATATTTTAGCCCAATATTGTGGACACAAATATGTTTATTCTCTGCACCAAGAAAGAGAACCAAAGGACTGGAGGGAGGTTATAAAAAGCTCAGGTGCCGGACCAAAGGTGAGGCAGCTGCAGGTCACATGACTCAGAACCTGCTGGAAGCAGCTGGACGGGGGGGAGAAGGGCTGTTACATCAGTTAAGCTGCATACACTCGGTATGATCTGTTCAGTGAATGATTTCCCTTGAACTTTCTGTAGTGAAGGACAAACAATATTGGGTGTACACACTGAAAGAGATCTTCAGTGATGTCATCCTACCACATCTCTGAACAGGCAAATCTTGATGAAATCGTCCAAGTTGGCCTGCATGTACGGATGACCATAGATATCGTTATCGTCCATGCAGGAGCACGCATCTTTGGTCCTTCATTAGTCGTTCACTGCATAAAAATGAACGATATGAACTATTCATCATTGAACAATATCGTTATCGTTCATATTGGTCATAGATATCGTACCGTGTGTACGCACCATTACAGAGGGCACTGAGGCAACTGTGAGGACAGAGCAGTAGCTGTGCTATGGATGCCGTCTGTGAGAGCGTCAGTATGGAACAGCCAGCCCATCTGAGGGGAGAGCCAGGTCAGAGGGAGGTGATTCCTCAATGACAGACTGTCCCCTCAGGAGAGACACTAGTGTCTGGAGAGGTCTGTAAGGTAACAGCATACACAGCACTCACCTCCTTCGTGCACCTGACTGACTGAACATTGTTCCCAGGGTGCAGTCCTCAGTCTTTCCCAAGGCAGGATTGTGGGATACAGTACTCATATTTACCTGCCTGGTCACCACATCTATAGTGAGGAGAGGCAGCTATTACACTGTGTTATAAGTAGCATTCAATTCTCCTCACCCCAGTAATCGTATATCTCCAGTTGATAGTAAATCCAGAGTTAGATTACCTCAGATAATTAGTTATCACGTCAGAGTAGGAAAGTGCCTACCAGCAGCAGCAGGGACAAACTGACATCTGTGTACCTACAAGCATCGTGGCTCTCCCTATACCCAGCAAGGGATCAGCAGCATCCCTCAGCTTATCTACAGCAGGAGAAGCACAACCTAATTCATCAGTACATAAGGAGTCTCACATTTAACCTCACTCAACAATTTAAATAAAGGGGCCTCTTTTTGCTTAGAAGTAAATATATATATAGTATATGCATATATATAAGAACATAGGATCTATAGCCAGGGGCTGGGCTAGACTGTTCTTTTTTTTGGGGGTGGGGGTGGGGGGGGGTTATTTAATGATTAATTCTGATTCCTCCTCTTTCCTGTACTGGCACCTTCCCTTTCTGGTCCCAACTCCTCCCCTTTACAGGGTTTATATTTGGGGCCACATTGATTATTACAAATTATATGTTTATGTATTCACTATGTGTAAAATACACAGTTTTAGCACCAGCAGCCATCTCTCTGCTCCCCTATCCCCCAGCCATTTCTCTGCCCCCCCTCCCTTTGTCCGAAGGCAGCAGAAGCCACCACCCCTCCTCCACTCTGTGTGGGGGCAGAAGCAGCGGAGTAGGACAAAGGCTGTAACATCTCTCTGCACAGTGTTATTAGCACACAGACAGCGCCACTGTGCAAGGATGACAGTCTCCGGTCAGTCCTGCAGCAGCAGGGTGCGGGGAGCCGGCTGTGAACTCTCCCTCCCTGGCTTCCTGGTGACAGCTTGTCATTGGCACACCCATGGAATACATGGTATTTGGTAAAAGCACTTGGAAAACTTGTTAAAAATGCTTCACTAAAACACATCTAAAGGACTTTAGTATTTCATGTGACCAAGCCCCAAGCCCATACAATTCACACTGCTAACAATATCAATATGAGTAATGAATATAAAAAAAACTAAATTACTGCCTAGTCATTAGCCTTGCATTCTGCAGACTGCCATGTATTGGCATTTGGACATTGCAAAGTATATACAAGCTTACTGTATTGATCAGTTTGACATACTGTATATACTGTATATACTGTATTTGTTACATTCTTTTGTGCAACTTCTTCAATTTTAAAAAATATATAATCCAATTAGAGAACACTCTATATTCTCCAAGTGCAGAAAATCAATGAAAAGATATTTCCAAAATAGACTTATCAGTTCTACCAGGTGGGAACATAAGGCTGACTACAACAGTAGTGACATACACATCTGGACACAGAGCTGACACTTCATGCACACAGGTAACAACTGGAGGTCTACATGTTATCTAACGATGCCAGTAACCACAGGAGGGGTGAGAGTGATCCTCCTTTTCTCCAGTAGCCACTGCCTGATCCCCACTGGCTGAGTTATGCACTAGACTAGATCCTGTCTTAGCACCATGCACAGCATTCAGTGGTGGGAATAGAATGTTTATCCCATCACAGCTAATATACACTAATGATCCATACTGCAACTCTTCAAAGTTTTACTCCCATTCATAGTAAAGTACAACTTCCACAACCTACTGAACGTACCTGCTCCAGGTCTCTGCACGCATGCGTGGAGTTAACATCTCAGCAGATACAGGAACCTTTCATCATCTCTTCGATTCTTCCCTGATTGGTTGATGGGCTCGGCTGATTGGGCACCGCTGCTTTCTGAGAGTTGTAGTTTTTCTACTTTAGTCAGCACCGACTGCAGAGTGGCCTACAGTTCCCAGAATTATTCCGGGAACTGAATTGCTCTCTCGACCTTTTAAATGAAACAACTTTTTAAACTATATTTGTCAATGACATAATGACACGTGTGTCTGGTAGTATCTGTACTAGTGTATGTTTGTGAGTTTGCCTTCCAAAATGTGTAAGTGGTAGGTAAGTAACCTATGGATTTTCATCTTATATGATATTGAAGGATCCAGCCTGCTTGAACAGCTGGAGAGACCAAACCCTTCAACATGAGCTGTGTGTAAGGCCTATACATCCGTGTATAATAGATATATAATAGAGAGATAACACCTCTGAGTGTAATACGGACATCCCTGCCTCTGCTCTGTGTGTCATATATGTACATCCCCATCTCTGTATATACTAAACAAACATCCAGACTGTGTACATAATAAAAATACATATCTTCCTCTGACTGAGTATGCTACCCGTGGATCTCTCTTCCTCCCTGGCTCCCCAGTGACAGCCTGTCACTGACACACCCCCAGACGTGGAACGCAGCTCCAATCACAGCACAGGCTGAATGAGGCTAAGGGGAGGGCACACAGCCTGCTCAATACATGATGCGGAGGAGAGACGAGAGAGATTATCAAGGATGGACTGTGCAAGGGTGGGTGGGGGAGGGGGGACGATTACTCCAATTGCCCCCCCTGGATCCGCCACTGTTTATAGCACTGTTCTAGAGTTCTTTAAGGATAGCGATCACAAATAACTTATTTGACAGGTCATCTGTCCCCACCCAAAGGACTAGAACTGCACATCTGGTCTATAAATAGATACTTGGATATTTGTGATTCATTGTAGAAAGGCGATTGCAGATTACAACAAATGGGTGTTTACTATTTCTGTAATAAACACTGTAACCAGTGCGCGTTATTAGATATCGCAGCAACTGTTATTTTTATGGTTATGCTAGGTAAATCCAATAAAGTGTTACTGTTTTTGCTTAGTGGTAAGATTTTGCTAAACTAACCATTCATTCCTCCTGCATGCGTAAGTTCCATTTGATTTAACCATGTCAATTCAAGCATGGATATTCTTAAAACCTAGACTTTAATGGGGGAGTTTGAGAACCTCTAGTTTAATGAATGGGAGGTTATCAAGTGTTACAAGGTTGTTCTTTGATGTAACATTTACACCTTTGCACAGACCACATTTTTCTGCTGTAATCAAAACTAGGTTCAAATCTAGTTATGGTCATTAGGTGTACAGGGCAGTCCAGATTGGTGCACTAGTACAAAACCTAAAACATTTATTTACTCCTATATGCAACCAGTTAAGAATGAATTAAAACTGAGTTATGCTTATACTGGGCAACAGACATGCTTTTACATACACTGCATAAGTATGATAGATTAGCAGTGGCATATTCAGGTCATTACTCTAAGGGGTATGTTTACAAAGATGCAGGTTTTTAGAAGTGGAGATGTTGCCAATAGCAACCTATCAGATTCTACTTAACACTCATCTAGCACCTTCTAGTAGATAACTAGACTCTGATTGGTTGCTATGGGCAAAATCTCAACTTCTAAAAACCCACACTTTATTAATTATACCCCTAGGTCTTGAAATAATGTCCAAGATGATAAGAAAGCTTAAACGTCTGACCCACAGGTGGCAATGTATTTATTGAGCAAAATAATTTATAATAGTTTATAAAATGTTGTTTGTAATTCCTATACTAGTTCACATGTATAAATTACATTTCTAAATTTTTGATCTTCTAAAATCATGGCGATAAGGCAATCAATCCCTCGGCGAAACGCGCGTCTGACCATGAGCTGTGTTTACAGCAGCAGCACCCATACACCACTCCAGTCACTCTTGCTCCAGGGATCAGTTGACCGGAGGTACTTTGTCTATCCTTCATTTATGCTCTCTCATCTGGTTAGATGCGTGTGACCTCCCCTGCAATGCCTCCATGGTAACAGGGGAGAGACATGGCTAATTTTCCAGACAGCAGAAGCACACTCTGTTGTTTCTCTAGGCTTAGCGTCTACACAGACTTGAGAAAGTAGAAGTGGACAGGCGTTTTACAGCTACCCTGGACTGTCCTTTCTTCTATCTACACTTCTCATCTTACTCTAGAGGTTATTTAGCAGACAGACTGAGTGTGACATTTAACTGAATATATTTATTTAGTGGAGGCATTATTTTTTTATATATCAGCCCAATGTCAGGGTAAACTGAATTTGAGCCCCTCATTTTCGCTGCATAAATGTGTTCAAAGGAATTATTTTCCCTCTGCCAGCTCAATATTTATGTTTTTTTGTATGAGCCCCAGTGTATGTTTTGCATGTACCTATACCTGATTACATATGTATAGTGGGATACTCAGGACCCTCTATGAGAAACATTTTGTATAAAAGATACCTGTGAATGTACTTTTAGTTAATAGGCTTAATCTTCATAGCTCATCTTGGTATCAATTAAAGAATATAAGGGTTAATTGATAGCTAGCCTTTATCGCCTATTTCACAGGCACATAGGTATGCAAGCATAAAAGGACTTGTCATGTCCTCTGAGAACATAGTATTATTATGTGTATGTAACTCCATGACAGCAAATTATGGTATAAGAAGTATTCAAATCTCTCCCAAACAATTAACATAAGATGAGTAGATGGCCAATTAATGGTTAATTCTAAACTATTTGCTATATGCAATTTTAATACTATAGCAACATTGCTTTGGAGAAATCTACCCTTCCTTATGCCATACAGCATTTTGGGAGTTTGAACTTCGGATACATCTTTAACTGGCTGCTTATACCAAACCCTGGTGTCCAAAACGTTTTACTGGTTGGATATATTATCTGCAAGAACTTTGTCTTTATTTATTTATTTAGACTTGTCTTTAAAAAAGTTTAGTTATTTATATTGGTGTACTATATTCCTGGAGGTCGGTGACCTTAAATGAGATTTACCAGGGGTGTATAAAATATTTTCACCCACTTCTATATATTTTGATTTATTGTATGATTTCAACAGTATTCCATTGTTATATAATATGTATATTTAGAGTTTATATTTGTGAATTATAGTCTGAGTGTATACTATATCACTCTTTTTTTCGAGGGTAATTAATTAAAAGTTAAGTTTTATACTGCCACTATATCATTTAGAACAATATTAGTTACAAGAGTGCCCCAAAAATACATCTTTTTGTCTTTGTTGCCCCTTACAACAGATATTCATGTGTTCTTGTAAAATCCATCTGAATAACAAATCCATGTCACAATCTGAACAATGAGACAAGTGCTGTAAATGACTGTAAATTGATTCAGGTAAAAATACCCACATGCATACTAATTCATTTATTCATCTCTAGTTATCTCAAATGCACATTAAAAAAAAATCTTTGGAGTGGATTTAATTTATTATTAAGTATCCAACTGAATTGTCATGCTGGAAAGAAATCAAACATTTATTTAACAAAAGTACTATTCACCTTTTGCATTTAGGTAAAATGGGTTTTAATTGGCTGCAACATTTGTAAAAGATGTCCTTATTTAATACATTAATCAATTGGTTCTTAATGTCAGAGATATTGCAATATTATTAAATTAAATAAAATGTTTTACTGCCATAATGAGCAAAATAAAGTTTAGAAATTAGATTCCTACTGTATGTTTGTGTAGAGAGAAAGGTTAAAATTTGCATCTAAATGGCCGTTTTAAAAAGTTCACTACATTATGTTATGGCTGCGGATTGCGCAACAGTTTAAATAAACGACATTGACTTTTTGCCTAAATGTACTATGTATTACAGTATGTTTTGTTAGTGACTATAATGAGCCTTTAGAAATGCTTTGATAAGGTTTGCATGACTTTTATTCCAATATTTTATTTATTTAAATAAAAATAACATCTATAGGATCTGATTTACCTATGCATTGTCACACCTGATGTAAGTTACATTTTATAAAATAAATTTAGTAACACTCAAAAATCCAAATGTAAAACTCACTACTATTTGTGACCATACTAAACACTATACTTGCAAAGTGTATTTTTAGCACTTTTGCTACTTTAGATAAACATTATTGCAGCAGTTGCTCACACTGCATTCCAAACCAAATGTGATGGGAACAAACTGATCTGTAATCATGCAAGCATTGGGATAGCTGCATGATGCTGCTGCTTACATAACCAGTAGTATAAACAGCGGGTCAGTTTGCAATATCAGAAAATTGTGCATGCTGCTGGTTTGAACAACAGAGGTCAGAATAAGTCCTAATACATTTCAGAACTGATTAAAAATATATGGCTTACAAAGTGATAGCACTTTGCACAGCTTTATTACATTTCCCATCTAGTCTAACATCTTACGGTCCCAATACATCTGCAATGTATTGGGGGTAATTCCCCAATCCCCAGACGCTGGGGACGGAGCATCGGTGAAATCTAACATGTTGGATTTCCCTGACTTACTTATCCCGACAAACATATGATCGGGATCAGCTAATTGCAGATTTTTAACATAAGGAGTTTCACTGATTCCCCAATGGATCGGAGATCATCGATGGCCGTCAATCGGCATTTCCGACCGGCGGATTGTTGGTGCAGGTCAGATTGGGAAAACGGCCGGCAGATGTATGGGGACCTTTACATGCAGAGATCACTAATGACAACTTATATACTTCAATTGATAATAAGATTGTTCACAAATGGGTTATAGTTTGCATGACGACAATAACAATGTCAACAGTTAAAATGTTGCCGCCATAATGTTGGATGTCATGTTGTGGTTGCAGACATTCTGGACATAGCAACATTTTGTCTGTCAATGTGTTGCACCTGTCAACAATATAGTGTATTTCTAGATATTGTTGGCGTTATGATCATTGACAAAACATACAGTACTGAAACTTTGGTATTAGTTTTAATTGCAGTAGTAAGAGCTAAATCCCTGATTTAGTGTAAGGATTTAATCCAGACAGAGGTGACATTATACTCAGATTGGAACTCGCAGCTCTGTAGCCGAGGCCAGGAAGTCTGCATCGGAAAACACAGACCATGGCCTTGGCTCTCCCAGAAAATGGGAACAGAGGCCGGCGCTACCCCCACCCCACCCACAAATGGTAGCAGCCTGTCAATCACGCTGCGGCTCAGGGGGCACTGCATGCGATGATGCAGCATGTGCAGGCTCCCTACCATTGGAGTTGTATGCAAAGCAATTAGGCCCACAGTACCCAGTTTTTTACTACCTACATGAATTTGCTCCTCTTGCATCGCAATCTGATATTTCCAGGTGCAAATGTGTATTATTTAGTTGAAATTGCTCCTAACTCTAGGTCAGGCTCTATCTGCTTGCATAGAGCTGCAATATTGTTTCAACAAAGTAAAAAAAAGAAAACGGCAAATATTATGTAGCTGCCAAATTCTTTTTATAGTGAACAGAAAAATCTCAATAAAGTGGTGGAAAAAACATACCTGGCTTTTTTATTTGTTGCCTTAATCCCATTGTTTCTACCCAGTCTGCTATCACTCTATTGTTTAATCAGGGCCTGATTCAGAGATGGACGCTAATACGATTTCAGCTGCAATTTTGCATGGAACGCAGCTGCAAAATATGCTAATGGTTCCAATGCTTACCCAAGAATAGGGACGTCCAATGCTGCTTTCTCATATGCATACAACGTCGCTTGTTGGTATAGCCTTGCCTACTATCAATTCCCTAGAGATAATGATGCACTAATCCTGACTACTTTTGTGGTGACTCCGCCTTCACTTTGTATGTGTTTAGGTAATAAACTTTTAAAAGTTAGTTTTTGAAATGTTTGAGATTGGTGCACAACTGTCCCAAGAAACCAATATTGCCAGAGAATTCTGGCACTTGTCAAACTACAAGCAACATAATGTTTTGCCATTCAGAGCCATTTAAGACTTGTGCAGTTGCAAAACAATTGTGTTAAAAAAAGCAAAAACACTGCAAAATAATAATCTATTAAAGAGACAAACTCTCTAACACAACTGCGTTTAACAATTTATTTCTCACTTAAATACATGACAGATCCACCTTTGACCTTGTCCATGGGAAAAAAGCATAAAACACCTTAATGGCATGCCAACTTTCAATAAATACAGAGCGGTTTCACTCTTATTAGTCAGAGCATAGTAAAGTGCTGTGTATTGGTTAGTAATCTAGAATAGGTATGCCAAACCCTGCGCACCTCCACATGAACTCTAACCACTATGAATAGCACTATGTACTATAGTGATAAGATGTATCAATGTATCAATCATATGTTCCGGAATGGTGGGAGCAAGGGGGTGGCTCTGTCCCCCCAACATTTGAGAGAGGCACCAATCAGAGGAGAAGCTAAAGCGGTGCAGCCGGTGCATTGCACCAGAGCCCGACAAAATTAAGGGGTCCGCAGTCTGTGGCATTATCAGCAGCCCGGCCAGGTACTAATAATGAGTCAGACTGACTCATTATAATACACCGTCAGCTGTCGCAAGCCATAATATAAAGGGAGGAGGCGGTCTGGTCTGAGGAGAGGACTAGGCCCACCCCTCCCATCTGGCTCCACCCAGTGCGCTCTGCCTTCTCTTTGAAGCAGTCCTGCCAGGGGCATAGAGAGCCCTGCTGGGCCCAGGTGAGGGGGGCATGGCCTAATCGCGGGATGTGTGGCCACGTCCCCTTAAACTTAAAAAAACCTTTTGCAACATCACTGCACGCTGGGGAGGCGAGCGCTCTGAGCCCCTTAGCCCGGCATAAAGTTAGAGGGGGGCGTGATCAGTGTGATCGCCCCCCCTCCACAGGCATAGGAGACTACTGCTCAGCAGCCGCGAGCAGTCTCCCACTGCAATGGGCTGCTGTGTGGGTGGGAGGAGTGAGGGAGGAAGGGGGGAGAGGAACCAGAGACTGGCCCCACCGGGCCCCTCTCGCAAGCCCGTGTAAATAGTACCCGCTCACCCTCCTCTCAGTGCCCCTAAGTCCTGCTATTGCAGCCGGGGATCTGATGTCCGCAGTAGGAAAACCACGGGGGAGAGGAACTGTCCTGTTCTGCCTGCCAGCCCTGCACAGCCACCTGAGCCAGCAGCCAGACACAAATATGATTAAGAGCACCATTCTCATGTGCGCTACTTTATGTCACTCCCTGTGAGGAGCACCTCTATGCAAAGTAGTGGTGAGGGTCCAAATAGCTAGAGCAGAGTGGAGAAAGGTATAATAGGAGTAATCTTAAAGGTGTTTTCTAAAATTTTAGACATGATGCTCTGAATTCAGGTTAATTAAAATCTATGACTGTCACCGTGTGCTGCAGTGATCTGACACTGACTGGGGGATAGAGGTGTTGCAGCCGGAGCCATAACTAGGGTAGTGCGACCAGTGCCATGGCACAGGGCACTGCAGGGCAGGGAGTGTTGTTTGGACCTGTCAATTTTCCTGATTATTATCATTCTCACTTGTAGCTTCCTTTTCTTTTATCTCCGGCATCTCCTGGCCCTCCTAACTCTTCCCTGGCCCTTCCCCATGAGGCCGTGGCCCTTTTTCAGATGCATGTTCTTATTGAAAAAATGGAGGGGACACCAATGCTCTATCTGGCACAGGGCACCAAAAAGTCTAGTTACGGCTCTAGTTGCAGCACACTAGATCAATGCCAGGTTCAATGTGACAGTACATGTGTGGGAGTCTGATACTGCACCCACACCTAGCGCACATCACCTCAGCTCTCCCCCATGCTGCTGCCTGTATGGTGTAGAGTAACTGAGATGTGAGTTCTGCAGCTGTACCGCAATGTTCCATCTGTGTGCTACCCTAACTGCCCCTGAGGGAGTGACATTCATCGATTTATGGGCGCCAAAATGAATTTATGTCACCCCCTCAACCCAAAAACATTGTGGCGCCCCTGGTATCAATAAACAGCAAGAGTGGAAAAAAGCCATATCTCACAGACAGATTTGGAAAGAGGTGAGGAGCGGTATGGATGACCAGGACCCAGGCCTCTGTAGGGTCCCCCATGATACTGGCAGCCTGGCAGAAGTCCTAGCAGCCCTGCTTGCAGAGTGAGGGTGTGAGGCAGGAGCATATGCTTACTCACTGTGTGCAATACATGAAACTAAGAGGTATGTTTACTAAAGTGCGGGTTTTTAGAAGTGGAAATGTTGCCCATAGCAACCAATCAGGTTCTAGCTATTATCTTCTAGATGGTGCTAGATAAATGTTAAGTTGAATCTTATTTGTTGCTAAGGGCAACATCTCCCTTTATAAAAACCCACACTTTAGTATATATACTACTAAATGTCTTAAAAGGGCACAATTTCATTGTCAATCATATAAATTCAACATGTCTTTTTTGTCTTTATTTTTTTTAAACCTAGAGTTAACATTTTTAACTGTAACATTTTTTAAAAGTTATTACATCCAGGTTCAATAAAACTATTGGGGGGAATTAATATATGTTGAGTTATACATATATAGTTTTATATATCCTTCTTCTAATACATGTGCTTATTATCACATTGACCCATTTTGCAATTGTAGATCAAATATATGTGATCCTAATTCCATGTAGTGGAGTGTAAATTTAAATTATAGGGTGGAAATAAAGATTCAAACTTCCAGACTCTTTAAATTTTCATGTTTTCCCAGCCATCTGTACTGTTTTTGTTTAATCTTCTCATTCCTTTTCTTCTTCATTGTATGCTCTTGTTCTTAGGGATATGCAAACTTTATTACTCAGCTCTGCTTTCATGCTCGCTGCACTTTTTGTGTTTGAGAATTGGGAATCAGGTACATTTACAGTCAGCCCCGGGGAAGAGCTGAGCAGGAGGAGCCTTTGGAGATAATCAGGGTTGACATCTGCAACATTGATCCTTCATTATAAATATTGTTAAAGGAATTGTGACCACCGTGGGCTTTGAGAGAACAGAGTAGAGAAGGAAAAGACAGGCTTTGATATAAGTTCCCTACTAGTTATAATCACTCATTCATGAGTACCAGGTTGCCAGTGCTTGCTAGTACACTTGGTGGCTTCTTAAGAAAGTTTTTCATTTATTTGATATGTTCAACCTTAAACACTTGCAAATAATATAGGTCAGACTTCCTCTTTAATATTGATTGCTAACAAATTCCTGTTGCTTTAATATTTTTTGCTTTGATTTTACACGGATTGCAAGGTAAGCTGCCGGATGGATCAGAATAAATAGAATTGTAATTGTTTGCCCTGTTTTAGGCTTGAAATCAGTAAGGGCATGATGCTTAGCTAAAAACATAATTACACGTCTGCATTGCAAATTATTCTGATTTTCCTCACCTTTGATGATTTACATAACTATTAGAAAACAAATTTACATTATGCCACAGTAAGGCCCCTACATATTATGCCACAGTAAGGCCCCCTTTTACTTTATGCCACTGTAAGGCCCCTTACACATCATGTCACAGTAAGGCTCCTTACACATTATGCCACAGTAAGGCCTCTTTTACATTAAACCACAGTAAGGCCCCATCTCCTCCTCTTACCTGCCAGGGCCATGCGATAGGTGAGCTCGGGGTGGCGCAGAACAGGGCTGCCACATGCTGGGGAACTGTCATTACTGCTGTCACTGTAATGTGGCGCTGCTTGCGAATCAATTGGAGCTCATGGACCAGCAGCCTCTGCAGCTTGGCTGCCGGTCCGTGAGCACTGATTGGCTTGCGACCGGCACCACATTAGAACGACAGTGTCTCTGTGCCTCTCAAGGCCGTGATGTGGCTCCAAACACACAAGAGCAGCTTTCCCCCTTAGCACCCCCCCTAGTTGCAGCACTGGACATAAACTTAAGCTGCGTACACACTAGATGATAAATTGGATGATATGAGCGATAACGATATCATTATCATTCATCGTGTCCAATACCGTCCAGTGTGTATGCGGTAAACAACCTGTCATGGCTGCTGACACTTGAGACTCCTGGAGGGAGGCAGGCCTACTAGGCACAATAAACTGGGGTGGTCTTAGGAATGACCTTTCCATGAAAATCAGTAGCACAGGATAAAAGTAAAATAGAATTTTTTCACACATGAATTATAAACAGCAAAGTCTCAAATAAAGTCTCAAACAGCACAGAGGATCACATATGCAATAATATGTATCGGAGAGAATCCCCAAATATATATAAGCAGTCTTTAGCATATAGATACTTACGTGGTAGAAAACCCCGAGTCCTGAATGAGGCTAACACCTCAGGATGACATTAAGGACCTTTGCCAGGGTAGAACCCTGTAGTAATGGAAATCCAGATAAGAGCAGGCCCTGCAGAATAATATAGTTCCGGGACAGGACCGAGCGGGGTTGAGCCCTGTGATGCAGAGGTGACACTGTAACGGTGTACTTAACAACCGTAACAAGGATGAGTTCAATATCCACAGGAACGGAAAGACAACAGGCAAATTAAATAGTGCAGCAAAATGGTGAAAGTGCAGTGATGGAGCAATCAGCAATACTTAGGCAATAGGAATGCTGGGCCCTGTAGGTCAGCGGGTGACTGACATCAGAAGTTCATCTGGAATACAACAAAGTCCACAGCAATCCACAGGCACAGTGGGGATCTGTCAGGAGTCCAAAAAAAAAGACCTGAAAGCAACATTGCACAGACACTGAGACACAGTTAGTAACAGGCTTTAAACTAGAGGTCTGTGATCCATAGGAAGTTTCAGAACATGTGACTCAAATGGAATCAGGTTTGAAATAATAAGCAATCTAGGAATCCCACAACCTGATGACACCTGGGAAACAGATGATCACTTTAACACTCTATCCCCTGAATGAGAAGCATGCCAGCAAGCAGGATAGCTCATCCAATGACCACAATGGAACTTTGGCAAAAGTAATCTATCTTTTTGTACTGAAATAGTCGCAGTCCTGACAATACCCCCCTTTTTGGGTAGCCTCCAAACACCCACCAGGATTTAAAGGGAATTTATCATGAAAATTAAGTATAAACTTAGGAGCATGGACATCAGAGTCTTTAATCCAAGATCTCTCCTCCGGGCTATAACCCTTCCAGTCTACAAGATATTGCAATTGATTTTGATGCTTATGTGAATCCAGAATATTATCGATCTCCACACCTCGAACAGTTGTTATGGGAGGTTCTTTAGGCAAGCTGTCATGAAATCGATTAAGAATCAATGGTCTAAGCAAGGAGACGTGAAAGAAGTTAGGTACACGCATAGTTGGAGGTAAGTGTAACTTACATGCCACTGGGTTGATAATTTTTATAATACGAAAAGGACCAATATACCGGGGAGCAAACTTCATGGTAGGTACATTAAGTCGAAGATTTCTAGTAGACAACCAGACACGATCCCCAACAGAATACTTAGGCACAGCCGAACATTTTCTATCAGCAAAGGTTTTAGAATTGTGAGAGGCTTTCCTAAGACACTTAAGTACCTTGGTCCAAATTCCAGAAAAATGTTTAGCTGCTGGGTCGTCCAAAGTAGGAATTGACTGAAGCTCAAGAACTCGAGGATGTTGACCAGTACTGCCAAAAAAAGGACTTAAACCTGTAGCAGACGAATAATGAAAGTTATGAGCAAACTCAGCCCAAGGCAAACAATCCATCCAATCATCTTGGGAGGAAGAAATATACATTCTTAAGAAGGTCTCCAACTCCTGGTTCACTCTTTCAGTTTGTCCATTTGACTGAGGATGATATGCAGAAGAAAACTGTAATTTAATTTGCAATGATGAACATAAAGCCCTCCAAAACAAAGCAACAAACTGGACACCCCGATCAGACACTATCTCAGAAGGAAGTCCATGAAGACAAAATATCTCTTTGATAAATATTTGTGCTAATTTGGGAGCTGATGGAATTTGAGCCAAAGGACAATAATGAGCCATCTTGGTAAAACGATCCACCACTACCCAAATAACTGTACACCCCCTAGACTCAGGAAGATCTGTAATAAAATCCATGGAAAGATGGGTCCATGGTTGGGTGGGAATAGGTAGTGGATGGAGAGGACCAACTGGAGACTGTCGGGAGGACTTATGTTGTACACACTTAGAACAAGAACGTATAAACTCTTGGACATATTTTTTCATGGAAGACCACCAATAGGAATGTTGCAAAAAAGAGTACATTTTATGAACCCCTGGATGTCCAGAGAAGTGAGATATATGCGCCCAGGAAAGAAGTTTACCTCATAACTCAGGTGCCACAAATATTTTCCCAGGAGGAGGATCAGGAGAGATGGAAACTGAAGAAAAGGCCAGAGGGTTTATTATAGGGTACCTTTGATCCTCATTTTGTTCTTTCTCCTCCAATATTGAGCATGAGAGAGCATCTGCCTTTTTATTCAAAGAACCTGGACAATACCTGAGGACAAAATCAAAACCAGAAAAGAAGAGTGCCCAACAAGCTTGTCGTGGGTTCAGACAATGGGCAGTCTTCAAATACAACAAATTTTTGTGGTCTGTAAAAATAGTAACAGGATGTTTTGTGCCTTCTAATAATATCGATTCCTACTTATCGATTCCTACCTACCTATACCTTCTAAAATTGTTGCTATTTAGCGTAATGAGTCACACAAGAAATAAATGCTTTCAGACTTTGAGTGTGGTTCCAGAGCACAAAAAGTTATTATTCAATATAAAAACAAATGGTTACACCCTGTGATCTAAATACAATTACCGCAAATAAATCATACAGACCCAAGGTACAGTTGTTACATATACACACGCTCTGGACCCAGATACCGGCATCAGAATAGAAACCTCCGTCAGCAGCAAAGCAGTCAGACTGGCATCCAAGTTTAGAGAGCCCGCATATATACTCTTACAGAGATAGGCAATACAATAGAACAGGCATGATTCCATTGGTTCTTCTTCCTGGTTCTTCTGTTACAGTATAGTTCATAGGTCAATTCGTATGGACACAAACCAGCCTCCAACAACTCTTTGTGTCCAGTTTCCCGCTGCATAATAAATCTAAGCTGGCTACATTACAAAGTACATTTTAATGTGTAACTCTCTATAGTCCATAGTTTGCAGACACATGTTTCGATCTTCTCACCGATGGTACCAGAAATCTGCAAAGACACAGTGGATCAGTACAACACCACACACGGTCTGCTTACCATGTACTAAACCTTAGATATCAAATTACATTTATTTCACAACTTTAATAATACTGAATAAACCTTGAATATTACACTTTAATGCTAGGGAACCTTTTTATGTAAGTGTGCAGTGTGTAAGTATTGGAGAATTGAGAAAAGATTCTAGTTAGCCTTGTGCGACTACGTGTTTGTGGAGTACACCATGGTACGCGTTTTGCAGGGTAAATCATTTTATATGTTTTAGTGACTGTATTTATATGATGAGGACTTTTAACTTCTTTCTATTGTGTGGGAATTGCACGATGCTAAATAATAGCATCGCCATATGTACTTATAATGGGCGAGATTCACTAAAATGGCGCTGGGCGGCCAGTCGCAAATGGCGTCTCATTGCCATTCGCAAAATGGTGTCTCATTGCCATTCGCAAGATGGCGTCGCGCAGATTTAATTTTAAACCGATCCTGTCTCAGCCAATTATCTGGCTTCGACAGTCCAAGCAAACAACCTGCTATCATACTCTGATTTTAAAATTAATCTAGGCTTACATTATGACATATTATTTAATGCTATATTATGGGATGGCCAAGGTGGTTCTTAATCCATCAATAATGTGTCTCTAGGAGGGGACATAAAACTACCCTTATATGCACACCGCGGATTTTGGGAGATCATGGGAAAGATGTGGGGATGCACCAATCCTATAAAGGAAGTCTTGAGGGGGAATAGGGACTTACATTATTTAAGATGTTTTGAAATAACATTTTAATAACACATTTCATGCATGTCTAAATCTTATACCTCATATGATAGTACCTTCTAGTTCAGGGTCGTAATGCAGTCCTACATTTACCTCAGTATTCATATTGTTACTACTGACCACCATCATAATTTCATTCTTTCGGTTCACCTTATCTTTACATTTTCCACATTTCAACACAGTAGGAACACACGTGACACATAAGCCATTTACTATGATGACAACCAGTATGAGGATCAGGAGTTTACCTATGCTCGCAATCATTTCCTGGACCCACTCTCCTACACCTGAGAACGATTTCACTGGGTTCAACCAAGAAACCCATTCCAATACCTTCTCCTCTACTTCAGCCACTGAAGCATTATGGTTCTTTCGAAATTCCCATTTTAACTGCAGAATTTCATCCATCTTCCAGTCTATCACCTCCTTGGGATCCCTGGTATCGTTTGTAATGTAAGTGCAACATTTTACAACAAATTGGGTGGCCAAAGTTACGCAATACCCTCCAGTGACAGCTGTTAAATAATTTAACACTAGTCTATGTTGCACAAGTTCTTTCTTGTAAGCTTGCAACTCCCTACCTGTATAACTGAATGTGTCGTCATACATCTCAGTGATATTATCTATTAATTTAGCAAGATCTTGGATATATCTAAAATTTAGTGTACCCCGAACGATCCTGGTGGGATCCAATCCTACCAAAACTTGAAAGCCAGTTGTCTCACTAATTAACTGTGTGGCATTATGCACGTCACCAGGTATCATATTTCTTTTGTCTCTGTGTTCATACTGTGTGTAAAAATATGGTGATGGTGTGTTTTTATGAATATCAAGCATTTCATCATGTGTGAGGGTCATAACTTCTGGAACTACTCTTCCCAAGTAACACAAAGCACCGGAACTCGGAGAGAGCCACTTATACGCTTTCCTTCCACATATAAAATATACATCATCAGGGAGAACATAAGGAATAGAATGCATCATTATCGTCACAGATGTTTCCTTAGCAAGTGATCCTACTTCAGGTTCTCCCATTGGACTCATGCAAGTTTTCGGTTGTAATATCTTGGCACAATACCCATCTGGTACCCTACTAATCATTTCTTTGGTGGAACTTAGTGTATATTTATACCGGAAGTGTTTTCCACATGACCTAATTTTGCGTAACAGTTCATAATTCATAGGCTCACAGTCAGCTCTTTGTGAGAAGGTCATCGTCTGGTTATTCCCAGTCACCTCCCAACTTCCTGGTTCATTGGAGTTGGTGATGTTTAACCATAAAAGTGTTTTATCTGCCTGGTACTGGTGGAGTTTAAAATGGGGTGGTTTGGTGTTAAGAAATTTTCCATCCAGTGCATGACCTTTTTGTAATTCTAAAATTTCAGAGACATTTAATGGAAATGGCACTAATCCTACATTATGCTGTCCTTGGGGCATGTGAGAGCACACCCAACAGTCGGTTTGGTTAAAAATTTTTCCCACCATGGTGTTATAATCCTCTAAATGATACCCACCCCAATACTGGTTATACTTAGGTTGGCACTGTTGGATGCACCTCTTGTTGACTACGGACCCACAGAACTCACACATACAATAATCCTCAGACGATAGACCTTCACACTGTCTCCGAGTATCCAGAATAGCAGATCTCTTAACAATTACTGTACTAAGATTGGCCAGACACTCCCCTGATTGGCATAGCACTCCTCCTCTCAACTCCACTCCATCAATACTGCCATTAGCTCCCATCTCCTCTATCGGTCCCCCGTCACAGAAACCAGAAATCCCCGAACAAACCAGGATGATGGAAACTCTGGAAGAGAATACGAAAATGAATACAGCAGACCAGTCCATTGCTGTAGCAAGGATCTACAAATTTCTTTAGTTCAGATATCTCACTGCAACCTTTTAACCCTCCCGGAACAAGCTTGCGATCGACAGGTCCACGTTATCTGCCTCGTCTCCGCCTTGTATCTCTACTGGTTGGTTGATCTCTCTCCGACACCTTCAATAAGGTTGAACTCATCAGCAACACCTGATATGGACCTTCCCACCAATCAGTCAAACAACCTAAACGCAAGAAATTTCTGATCATAACAAATTCTCCAGGTTCAACATCATGACAGTTTGATTCAGGCATATCATGTGACAACAATTTCAGTTTCTGCTGTTGCTGTTTTAACTGTTTACTCATTGTTATAAGATACCTTACAGTTACCTTGTTGTTACCTTTCAAATCTTCCTGCGGACTTATAATCAAATGAGGTTGTCTACCAAACAGTATTTCAAAGGGGGACAGATTAAGAGGAGGCCTATGAGTTGTCCTGATACTGTGAAGGACAAGTGGTAGTGCTTCTGGCCAACCTAGTCCAGTTTCCGAGATGATTTTACTTAATTTGTTTTTAGTAGTCCGGTTCATCCTCTCCACGTTGGCACTGGCTTGCGGTCGGTAGGGGGTATAAAGTTAACTATTAATACCCATCAACTTACACATATTTTGGAAAACATCACCTGTGAAATGAGTACCCTTATCACTCTCAATAATTCTAGGGATACCGTATCTGCATACAAACTCCTGAACAATTTTCTTGGTAGTAAATGCAGCAGTATTAGTGGCAGCTGGGTATGCCTCAACCCAATTAGAAAGCACATCAGTGCACACTAATACATACTTGAGATTCCTGCAGGGTGGTAATTGGATGAAATCAATTTGTATTACCTGGAAAGGTCCGTCAGTTGGAGGAATGTGGGATGGCTTGGTAGGGATCATTTTCGCAATGTTTTTCCTCAAGCAGGTCAGGCAGGACATTGCTCTCTTTTCTGCTTGGGAAGAAAAACCCGGTGTGCACCAGTATGCTCTCACCAATTTGCACATACCTTGCTTTCCCAGGTGAGCCAGACTATGTGCTGTCTCAGCCAGGCTCGGGTAGTACGCCTTGTAAGCCATTGGGCTTACCTTGTCCATCTCTCCAGAGTCCAAAAGACTCCTGCCCACATCCCTTGGACTTCCAGACTGCCTTTTCCTGAACGGAACACAAATTTTGCATCTCAATTAATTTCAGCATATCAATCGTTTGGAAAGTCATCATTTGTTCAGTTGGTACATTCATTTTTAACCCTGCTGTCCATTTTGCAGCTTCGTCTGCCCTGTTGTTGCCCAGTGACACTGGATCATCCTCACATGTATGGGCTTTACACTTAATTACCACCTATGTCTTAGGCAATTGGATTGCTCTCAATAGTCCTTTTATATGTCTGGAATGTGCAATTGGTGTGCCTGCTGCTGTCATAAATTTTCTCAGACGCCATAGAGCGCCAAAATCGTGTACTACCCCAAAGGTGTACCTAAAGTCAGTGTAGATATTAGCAGATTTACCGTCCGCTAATTCACACGCCCTCTTTAGTGCCACCAGTTCCGCCACTTGGGCCGAGTCTGGTGGGCCTAACGGTTCGGCCTCTATAATGACCTCGTCATTTACCACAGCAAAACCTGTACATAACTTTCCAGTGTCAGTTTGTCTATGACAACTCCCATCCGTGAAAAATGTCACATCTACATTTTCTAAAAGTGTAACCCGTATGTAAGGTCTTGCAGTAAAGGTTTGATTCAGATATTCCATTCAATCATGTGCATCAATATACCTGCAGGACTCACCTTCCGCCAGCAACTCACCTCTCTCTACCCTTTGTGCATCTTGTTAAACATATGGTAAATACGTTGCTGGATTTAATGTACTGCACCGTTTGATGGTGATGTTTGCAGGTGCTATTAGGGACAGTTCCCATTTTGTGAACCTAGCTGAGGAGACATGTGTGGTTTGGGCAGAGTTTAGCAAAGCAGATACAGCATGGGGAGTATAGACAATCATATCATGGCCTAGTACCACATCCTCACTCTTACTGACCAATAGAGCAGTTGCGATTACGTTACAATACGTTGGGAGTGATCTTGCCACAGTGTCCAATTGTGCACTGTAGTATGCTACGGGCCTACTGGCATCACCATGTTTTTGTGTGAGGACACCTGCCGCACAACCATCAGCTCCCGTACAATACAAATCAAAGGTTTTTCATAATCAGGTATTCCCAATGCAGGTGCTCTTGTCAGACTATCCTTAAGATTAAGGAAAGCCTGCTCTGATTCCTCTGTGTGTATGACATGATTGGGCTTTGAGGAAGAGACTAAGGCCCTCATTCAGAGCCGTACGCTCTGAGCAGAGCGCACGCTCTGAATGAGGGCCGCCCTCCATGAAAATGGAGCGTCCTCCTGGACGCTCGTATAGCTGTGGGTCACCACCCACAGCCTATATGAGCGTACATTTGATGGCCGCGATGGTCGTGACCATCGCGATCATTGAAACTGCGAACCTTAGCCTGCGGTTGAGGTTTTCAACCGCAAGCTCCGGAGTGATTTTGGCCAAAATCACTCCCACTGACATCACTAGTGATGTCAGTGGGCCGGCTTCTGACGGGAGGCGTTCCCGTGGGAACGCCCCCGTCAGGGAGGCACGCCCCCAGCACGCCCACCAAAGGGGGCGTGCTGTCAATCAACATCAACAGCACGCCCCCTTTGATCAGACACAACGAGCGAAGGACTTTCCTTCGCTCGTCGCGTCTGGCGCATGCGCACGACGGAGCTCCCTTCATCGTGCGCATACTCAGTGCATAACATCGACCCACTTGTGAGCGGACAGCCACTCGCGAGTGGGTCTGAATCAGGCCCTAAGGCCCTCATTCAGAGCCATACGTTCTGAGCAGAGCGCACGCACTGAATGAGGGCCGCCCTCCATAAAAATGGAGCGTCCTCCTGGACGCTCATATAGCTGTGGGTCACCACCCACAGCCTATACGAGCGTGCAGTTTGATGGCCGCGATGGTCTTGACCATCGCGACCATCGAATCTGCGAGCCGGAGCCTGCGGTTGAGGTTTTGAACCGCAAGCCCCGGAGTGATTTTGGCTCTATCAGAGCCAAAATCACTCCCACTGACATCACTAGTGATGTCAGTGGGCCGGCTTCTGACGGGAGGCGTTCCCGTGGGAACGCCCCGGTCAGGGAGGCACGCCCCCGGCACGCCCTCCAAAGGGGGCGTGCTGTCAATCAACATCGACAGCACGCCCCCTTTAATCAGACACAACGAGCAAAGGAAAGTCCTTCGCTCGTCGCTTCTGCGCATGGGCACGATGGAGCTCCCGCCGTCGTGCGCATGCGCAGAGCACAACATCGACCCACTTGCGAGCGGACAGCCGCTTGCGAGTGGGTCTGAATCAGGCCCTAAGTCCTGTAATGGCAAGGCCAAAATAGAAAAACCTGGGATCCACATTCTGCAGTATCCTCACATTCCCAAGGAATTTGCTGTTGATTCTGCAGCAGTGTCATGTTCTATATGGCTTGGATTCTGTCATTTGTCAGATGTTGTAACCCTGGGTTAGGCAGTGTCCCAAGTATTTAACCCTGTACTGGCATGACTGTAGTTTGTCCTTAGCAACCTTGTGTCCTGTTTGCGAGAGATGAAGCAATAAAAGTTTAGTATCATTTAAACATGACATAAACGAATTAGAACATAACAATAAGTCATCCACATATTGAATTAGAAAAGACCCATTGGCAGGTTGAAAAGATTGTAAACAGTCGTGTAATGCCTGGGAGAAGATACTGGGTCTGTCTATGAAACCCTGGGGAAATCGTGTCCATGTGTATTGTACACCCCTGTATGTAAAAGCGAATAGGTACTGACAGTCAGGATGAAGAGGTACAGAGAAGAAAGCAGAACAAAGGTCAATGACAGTGAAATGGGTTGCATTTGGTGGGATCTGCATAAGAATGACAGCTGGATTTGGCACTACGGGAAATTGGCTCTCTACTACCTTATTAACCCCTCTAAGGTCTTGAAAACGCTTATAACCCCTCCCACCACTCTTCTTCACAGGAAAGATGGGACTGTTGGCTACACTTGCTGTATGGACTAAAATTCCTTGCTGTAATAATCGCTCAATTATGGGATAAACCCCTAATTCTACCTCCTGTTTTAATGGGTACTGGGAAATTTTTGGAGCTTGCCTGCCGCTTTTTAGATTTACCATTATGGGAGCTACATTTACAATTAATCCAGTGTCCTGTCCATCCTTGGTCCAAAGTGAATCTGGAATTTGGGATAACATTTGATGTACCTGAGATGGATTTTTACCTGAACTGGTAGAGTGATACATTACTTTGAGGAGTGTCCAATATATCCCTCACCTCATGCTCAACTCTCTCTGGGATATCTAGAAATATACCATCAGGGGTACAATATATGACAGATCCCATCTTACATAACAAATCCCTTCCCAGTAGGTTAGTAGGAACTGCTGCTGCCAGGAGGAAAGAATGCCTGGTATGCAATGGCCCGATAGTGACCTCTGTGGATTTGGTTACAGGATAATGTTGCACTTTACCCGTTACACTCATTGCTGGTATTGTCTCGCTGGTCACCTGTAAATTAGCTGGAGATTTTATCACTGATCTGGCCATCCCTGTGTCTACAAGAAAAGGATATTTAGTACCAGCTACATCAACCATCATCACTGGTTCTTCCCGTTAACCTGACTATCTGTAGATTACAGGTATGACCTGACCCCTATACAGCATTTAAGGCCACAATTGGAGCTGGCGACTGTTGTGAATTTCCTGTACTCTGTGTATATCCCTTATGGGGAAATCCAGGTACTCCCTGGTTAGGGGGTCCTACCTTATTCACCTTACAGTTCCTACTTACATGTCCCACTTGGTTGCAGTTAAAGCACCTTCGTGAGTGGGGTGGGTGAAAGGGTTGCTGTGTGGGTTGAGCGGTAGGGAAAGATTGTGGGTGTGGATAAGGATGTTGAGGGTAATATGGTGGTTGTGGATAGTATGGGTTTTGAGGCTGTGCGTGATAAGTGTGGTAGGGTTGTGTTTCTATTGGTGCAGGATTGGTGAGGATGTGTATTTGTGCAGGTGCAGGTGTGTCTGGTGGCTGTGATGTTACAGTCATTCCTTCTAGAGCTAGAATACTAACAGCCATTAGCTTCTCGCTCTGGGTCTCTCTCTTTTTGAGGATGTTTTTATCATGTTCATTAGCGGATTCTATGAGTGTGTCTACAGTAACTCCTCTCCAGCCAGGTAGTGAGGTCTGAACTCGGGTCTTTAGATTCTCTTTTAGACCATCCATAAGTATAGTGATTATCATTTCCCTGTGATAAGTGCCATCTTTAATATCCTCTAACCCAGTGTAGTGGGTGATAGCCTGCAGAGCTCGGTTACAGTAGTCTTCTGCAGATTCACTCTCTTTTTGTTTTATGGTGAAAATTTTACTCCAGTTAATTACTACTGGAAAATATACACCCAATTGAGTTATTATGCAGGTAATGTTACCTTGGTTACTCTCGTCTGTTATGGAACCATCTCCATCCAATACGCAATCCGTGATAAACTATTTCATGTCAGTATTGTGTGGAAGACAAGCCCTTAACACCACTCACCAATCTTTATTGGTTGGCTCTGAGCACTACCCAAATTTTTCTAAAATCTTTGGCATTTGTCTAATTCCTTTTTAGAATCAGGGAAATCATTCATTATGGAATTTAGCTTTGCTCTTGTCCAAGGACAATGCATTGCTACCTCCCTTGTGGGCACTAAACCGTTTGCATCCGCATTCCCATTCTGAACAGTTAATGTCCGGATGGGATGCAGACTGGCCGCACTGCTACTTTTGACCTTGTTACCTGGCTGGGGATTGAGTCTATTACTGCTACGCATGTCATTAACAACTTCCTCTATGGGTGCAGTGGATGTTAACACCCTCTACTATCACTGATGAAGATGGGGCCAAAACTTGTGCTTGTGGTGATGGAGCATCTAACATGTGTACAGCATGGGAAATGGCAGACATAACAATAGGTTCATCATCCGCATCATAAAAATTTTCTTTGGGACTACTCAAGAGAGGGTACAAGTTACTTGTTAAATTTTTATGGGTTTTTTCAACAACTGTACCTGCACCCCCATCCTCATAGGGCGGTGATGGTGCGTGTGAAGCACTGGCAATACCTTCGGCAATGCTACCTTGCTGCACGTGCGCGCTCTCTTGTGGCACGCATGCACCGCAGTTTAGCGCTGCGTATGCACTCTCCTGTAACGTGCTCAGTACACAATCACAATTTAGCCACTACTGTGCGGTTCAATTACAATGCTCAAATAACCCTGACTGATTACTGAATACTGTAATCACACTGAGAGCCGAAACTACAACAAAGACAACTACTACACCTGCTTATGTGTATAGACTGCGGTATCTACTACCAAGCCACTAGGCCGACACCAGGTGCCTAGCACTTAAGGGTCCTACGATACCCTTAACTAGGGAACATGTTACCCCTACCAACAAATATTCACTGTTACATACCCTTTTCCTGCGCAGAAAAATACAAGTTCTTCCAGCTTATGGCAACACTGATATTTTACAACAATGCTATCTATCAATGCAATCTCAATGGCTTTGTTTCAAACACATGGCAGCAACACAGGAAATACGTATACACTTTTGTGCGACTAGTCGCATACACAATAATGCGACTACTACACAAAACGTATTATTACCCTTATGCTATTGTTCGACTTCCCCTTTTTAACATAAAAAAATGTATCAATGAAGGAAAACAAAATTTTTCCTCCTTTGTCCCTGGATTCTAATCAATGCTCCTTAAGCCACAATAACGAGTAGTGGACTCTCAGCAACAAAGTAGTAGCAGATTTTCGAAGGCACAATGCGTTCTCCTGCTTTGGCGCCTCCACCCTTTTGCTGAGAGATCGCTACCGAGTGTTCTAAGTGACCGGTAGCATGATTCACACTGCGAGCCCCCAACTATCGATTCCTACCTATCGATTCCTACCTACCTATACCTTCTAAAATTGACGCTATTTAGCATAATGAGTCACTCAAAAAATAAATGCTTTCAGACTTTGTTGTGGTTCGAAAGCACAAAAAGTTATTATTCAATATCAAAACAGATGGTTACATGCTGTGATCTAAATACAATTAGCGCAAATAAATCATACAGACCCAAGGTACAGTTGTTACATACGCACGCGCTCTGGACCCAGATACCGGCATCAGAATAGAAACCTCCGTCAGCAGCAAAGCAGTCAGACTGGCATCCAAGTTTAGAGAGCCCACATATATACTCTTACAGAGATAGGCAATACAATAGAACAGTTTGGCATGATTCCATTGGTTCTTCTTCCTGGTTCTTCTGTTACAGTATAGTTCATAGGTCAATTCGTATGGACACAAACCAGCCTCCAACAGCTCTTTGTGTCCTGTTTCCCGCTGCATAATAAATCTAAGCTGGCTACATTACAAAGTACATTTTAATGTTTAACTCTCTATAGTCCATAGTTTGCAGACACATGTTTCGATCTTCTCACTGATGGAACCATAAATCTGCAAAGACACAGTGGATCAGTACAACATCAAACACGGTCTGCTTACCATGAACTAAACCTTAGATATCAAATTACATTTATTTCACAACTTTAATAATACTGAATAAACCTTGAATATTACACTTTAATGCTAGGGAACCTTTTTATGTAAGTGTGCAGTGTGTAAGTATTGGGTAATAGAGAAAAGACGCTAGTTAGCATTGTGCAACTATGTGTTTGTGGAGTACACCATGGTATGTGTTTTGCAGGGTTAATCATTTTATATGTTTTAGTAACTTCTTTCTATTGCGTGGGAATCGTACAACTCTAAATAATAGCATCGCCATATGTACTTATAATGGGCGAGATTCAGTAAAATGGCACTGGGCGGCCAGTCACAAAATGGCGTCTCATTGCCATTCGCAAAATGGCATCGCACAGATTTCATTTTAAACCGATCCTGTCTCAGCCAATTATCCTGCTTCGACAATAAATATCTCCACTCTTCCAAAGCTAACTTAATAGCTAATAGTTCCTGGTCCCCGATGGAGTAATTACTCTCAGCACCAGAAAACATTCAAAAGAATCCACAAGACACTGTTCTCCCATCTGCAGCCACTTGAGACAAAACAGCCCCAACTCCATATGTGGAAGCATCCACTTCTAGCATAAATGGTTTCTCAAAGTCAGGTTGAACTAGAATGGGGGCGTCAGAAAATGCATCTTTAAGAATCTGAAAGGCATTCAATGCCTCTGGGGACCATACTTTGGGATTAGTCCCTTTTTTTGTCATAGCAGTAATTGGGGCTACAATCGTTGAAAACGCTTTGATAAACTTTCTGTAATAATTGGCAAAGCCTAAAAATCTCTGAATAGACTTTAATGAAGTGGGCACAACCCAATCTTGAATAGCCTTTCAATTTTCAGGGTCCATCTGAAGCTCAGAACCAGAGATGATATACCCCAAAAAGGGTATAACTGGAACTTCAAAAACACACTTGGAGATCTTACCATAAAGCTTATTAGCTCAAAGATGACTTAATACCTCTTTAACATGGGTACGATGATCAGAAAGATTACTGGAAAAATCAAAATATCATCAAGATAAACAATAACAAACTGGTAAAGTATATCTCGGAAAATTAAATTCACCAACTCCTGGAGCACCGCAGGAGCATTACATAATCCAAAAGGCATGACGAGGTTCTCATAATGGCCATCTCGCATATTAAACCCGGTTTTCCACTCATCACCCTCATTAACTCTGATCAAGTTATAAGCTTCTTTTAGATCAAGTTTAGTAAATAGATGAGAACCCTTAACGCTGCCAAACAATTCCGTAATGAGAGGTAAAGGATATTTATTTTTTACCGTAATCTAATTTAGACCTCGATACATGGACGAAGACCACCATCTTTTTTCTTTACAAAAAAGAAGCCCGCTCCAGTGGGAGATGAAGAAGGCCTGATAAACCCCTTTCGTAGGTTATCTCGAACACATACTCCAACATGGCTTGAGTCTCAGGAACAGAGAGAGGGTATACTCGACCTTTAGGTGGCATTTTACCAGGGATATGTTCAATAGGACAATCCCAAGGACTCCGAGAAAGAATTTGAGAACAATTCCAATCCATATGAGGGTTAAGAAGAGTTAACCATGGTAAACCCAGAACTATATAATACATAGAGAAATAGATAATACCAAAAACTCAAAACTTTGGGCCTGATTCAGAGCCGCTCTTAAGCGGCCGCTCGTTCGCTCAGAGCGATGTTCGCACATCTGCGCATGCGTATGGGTTTTAGTATGCATGCGCAAACCAGTCAGTGCGGCCGAAAATCGTGTGCTCGCAAAATAGCGAATGCCTGCTAATTTGAGTGATAGGATGAGGCGTTTGTGGGTGGTAACAGGGAAAGGTGCTTGAAAACGGGGAGTGGAGATCCGAACGCAGGCGTGCCAAAAGGTAAAAACGGGCGTTTTAAGGGTGTGCATAATTAACAAAGCAGCGTCATCGACCACATCAGTTGGGTGTCTTTTAGCCAGAACTGCTCGCATGATTGCGGTAGGAAAATACAACCACAAGAATAGCGAGCAGTTCATTCGCCTTTCGATGTACTCGATTAATCTAATAAATAGCAGAGATGACGTATGATGCGAGCGGCCAGGGGGCTTTTTTTACAAAAAACGTCCGCATGTTTTGTTCGCTCGTTCAGACAAAGAGGCGTCAACAGACCGCAAAGAGGGAACGGTCAATTTAAATAGCCAGCCCCTTTTTCTGGACGAGCGATCACAAATAGCGTCTGGCTCTGAATCAGGCCCTTTGTTCATGCAAAGCTCCTACCTGCAACTTTACAGACTTTATTTGATGTGTAACATATCCATTAGAAGTTCTAGTCCCATTTACTGCAGAAAGGGAAAAAGAACTGGTTAATTTGGCAACAGGAATTTTCAACTTTTGAACCAAAGACAATGAAATAAAATTGCCAGCTGCTCCAGAATCTAGCAATGCAGAAAACTCTTGACATGAAGAACCAAAGTCAGGAATGCTCACAGAAATGAAACAATCTTTTTTGGGGGAAACTTTAGAGAGTACCCCTAGTTTGACTTCCCCTCCATCAAGTAGGAACAACTATTTCCTGGCCTTATTGGACATTTAGCCAAAAAATGTTCTGAGGATGCACAATACAAGCACAGATTAGAACGCCTTCTACGTTGCTTCTCCACTTCTGACAATATGGCTTTATTAATTTGCATAGGCTCTTCAGATGTACCATGAGCAGAGCGAGACTGGAGAAGAGAATTTTTAGAACACTCAGTGAGATTCCTCTGAACCCCTCGTTCTCGCATATGCAGATCAATTTTAGTCAATGAAATTAACTCATCCAAGCTCTCAGGATAATCCCCAGTGACCAACTCATCTTTAAGTCTCTCAGAGAGACCATTCCAATATGCTGCTCTTAATGCCGCATTGTTCCACTTAAGTTCTGCTGCTATAGTTTGAAAATGAACCACATATTGACCAACTGGAGCTGCTCCCTGCTTTACTCGTAGAATGTCCACAGATGCAGCCACTGATCTTCCAGGTTCGTCAAATATCCTTTTAAAAGTAGAGACAAAAGCTTGGTAATTAGACATTAAGACATCATTTATCTCCCATAAAGGAGAGGCCCACTCAAGAGCAGTACCAGACAATAATGACATAACATAAGCCACTTTGACACGAGGGGTGGTAAATCTCTGAAGTAACAATTCAAAATGAATCTCACATTGGTTGAGAAATCCTCTACATGTTTTTGGATTACCATCATAAGAGGTGGGAGTTGGTAGGCGTAAATGAGAAGCAAAAACCCCAGATGTACATGTAACAGGAATTTTAAGTTTAACAAGATGTGTGGAAAGATCCTGTAGACACTGCAAAACTTGAACTTGAGTATTTTCCTGTACTTCCAAATAGGCGGTCAAACCCTGAAGCACCTGTACCCCAGTAGCCTGTTCCAGATCTGGATTCATTTTTAGGTCTGTGCAAACTGTCACAGCTGCCGACACTTGAGACTCCTGGAGGGAGGCAGGCCTACTAGGCACAATAAACTGGGGTGGTCTTAGGAATGATCTTTCCATGAAAATCAGTA
Organism: Taudactylus pleione; assembly: GCA_031769625.1. Classification (NCBI taxonomy): domain Eukaryota; kingdom Metazoa; phylum Chordata; class Amphibia; order Anura; family Myobatrachidae; genus Taudactylus; species Taudactylus pleione. Next base: position 16,239,753 of record JAUIMM010000018.1, on the reverse strand, counting down.
GCACAGGATAAAAGTAAAATAGAATTTATTCACACATGAATTATAAACAGCAAAGTCTCAAATAAAGTCTCAAACAGCACAGAGGTTATATGCAATAATATGCATAGGAGAGAATACCCAAATATATATAAGCAGTCTTTAGCATATAGGTACTAATGTGGTAGGGAACCCCCGAGTCCAGAATGAGGCTAACACCTCAGGATGACATTAAGGACCTTTGCCAGGGTAGAAACCTGTAGTAATGGAAATCCAGAGTAGAGCAGGCCCTGCAGAATAATATAGTTCCGGGACAGGACCAAGCCCTGCGGTGCAGTGAGAGATTAAGCAAACTTGAACCTTGTGAAGTAGTGAAGTCGGAGCAGGGTTAAGCCCTGTAAGACGATGAGATTCCAGGACAGGGTTGAGCCCTGCGGCGTGGCTAGAGTTCAGAGTGGGGCTGAGCCCCAGGATGCAGAAAAGATTGTAGCGGGGTTGAGCCCCGTGATGCGGAGAAGATTGTAGTGGGGTTGAGCCCCGTGATGCGGAGAAGATTGTAGTGGGGTTGAGACCCGTGATGCAGAGAAGATTGTAGTGGGGTTGAGCCCCGTGATGCAGAGAAGATTGTAGCGGGGTTGAGCCCCATGATGCGGAGAAGATTGTAACAGGGTTGGGCCTTGTAGTGTGGCTAGGGTTCGGAGCAGGGTTGAGCCCCATGATGCAGAGATGACACTGTAACGGTGCAGTTGACAACTGTAACAAGGATGAGTTCAATATCCACAGGAACGGAAACACAACAGGCAAAGTAAATAGTGCAGCAAAATGGTGAAAGTGCAGTGATGGAGCAATCAGAAATACTTAGGCAATAGGAATGCTGGGCCCTGTAGTGCAGCGGGTGACTGACATCAGAAGTTCATCTGGAATACAACAAAGTCCACAGCAATCCACAGGCACAGCGGGGATCTGGCAGGAGTCCAAGAAAAGACCTGAAAGCAGCGTTGCACAGACACTGAGACACAGTTAGTAACAGGCTTTATACTAGAGGTCTGTGATCCATAGGAAGTTTCAGAACATGTGACCCAAATGGAATCAGGTTTGAAATAATGAGCAATCTAGGAATCCCACAACCTGACGACACCTGGGAAACAGATGATCACTTTAACACTCTATCCCCTGAATGAGAAGCATGTCAGCAAGCAGGATAGCTCTTCCAACGAACACAATGGAACTTTAGCAAAAGTAGTCTATATTTATGTACTGAAATAGTCGCAGTCCTGACACAACCAATGATGGCCACTCACGCGGATCATTGACAATACCTTTCATCACCTGAACATGCAGGCCAACCTGACAATATCATCAGGTTGTGCATGTTAAGGGATGAGGGAGGGTGCCGGCACTGAAAGATATCATTAACAATATATTTTCAGTGTGTATGCTCAATGTCATTATCGGCAGTTCAGGGGAAACTCTAGACGATTTTGCTCATGGAGAATATTGTCTAGTGTGTTCGCGGCTTAACACATTCCAAGATAACTCTGATTACTGTGGTGATGATGATGATGAAACTGTACTCTTTCACTACCTCAGGATCAACTATCAACTGAAAGGCTATAGTGCCAACAACAACTTTGGAAATAAGTGTATTTTAATCTTTAACCTATTGTTTGGAGGGTTTTCGGTCAGATTTAGGCTCATGTAGAGTTGGATGCAAGTCCAATATGAAAACTCAATGTGCACTTTTCAGTATTATGGTGGTCGATGTCGGTCGATAAATAAGTGGTTACATTTTATTTTTCTGTGGTGAACTACAGATCCCAGCATGCCCAGGAAGCCTTTATGTGGCTGGTTATGTTGATATTTGAGAAACTACTAGTGACAGCATGCCCTGTATCGTTAGTCCACGCCTCCATGAAAACCCTTCACTAATTTATTGCTCACCTATTTCCTGGGGTCTTGAGGACCATACACGTATCCCTCGGTTGAAGCAAAACAGAACCCTCATTAAATGACAAGGACTTCTCACTTATGGAGATCAGGCGCAAATGATGAAGAAGTGGTGTAACACTTCTATTTATTTCTACAGTCAGGTTTACCCATTATCTGAGTTCAGACTATAGGGAAATCCCACTGTTATACATAGAAGATATACCCTACTATTGTTTGTTGATAGGCTTAAAGAGTATTTTATGATTTCAGCATAAGTTATAAAATATACAGTATGTATTTTACATAATATGCAAAATCACATGTATTTTAAGATACCTGCATATCTGCTTATTGCTCCATTTTGCTGTTTTTTTAATGGGAGCAATTTGTGTCCAACTCTGCATGAGTACTTATAGTTTTATTTTTCTGTCTCTTTCTCTTTTTATTACTCTATATTTCCTTTTTCAATCTCTTTAATTCATTTTTCTCTCTCCTTTTTCATACATAGGGCCCGATCCAATTAGGAGCTAATTACTCATGGTACTGCTGGACTTTCAAGTTCTTGTTCGCAGCCCCATAGGGGCTATGAAGGACAGTGGTGCCAGGAATCAGAGCCATCTGAAGATGACATTGATTCTCTGAAAAAAACTCTGAAACATTCAGTTTTCAGAGTTTGCTAAGTATTGGACCCCTAATAATAAAAATGGGCCTGTTATATCAAACATGTGTTTCCGCATATGTAACAGGTCCATTACTGATGTTGAATAGGTCCCATATTAATTTGTGTTAAGTGTCCCCTATTCATTGGTGGCCTACAAGTTAGGGTTGAAGATTAATTCTTATTTATATGCTTATTGCGACAACTGCTACAACCAGCATGTGTCTTGTACTCCCCCTCTCCTGAACTCTCTCCCTCTGACTTCACTCACAACTATAGCAGCCTCTTTGCCATTCAACCTGGATGTCTGAGCACATCCTGATACTTAGCATGAAGAAGACTGAACTCATTGTTATCCTCTCTACCAACATCCCTACACCTCTACTCTCTCTCCATTATCAACATCACCATATCTTCTGTCCCCATGTCCTCAATATCATCCTCAATTCCACTCTCTCCTCTCTCCACATTCAAGTCATCTCTTAAGGTGCCTATCCAATAGAAGACAGGCAAAAGACTGCATGATTACAACATTGTAATTGTGCAGTTGTTTGTCAGTCTGTGATGTGCCTACATTGAACAAGCAGTCATTCAGTACAGGCTCATCCATCATCTGCAAACATGCTGAACCTGACATTATCGTCAGGTTGACCAGCATGTTTGCATGATGATAGATGTCTAAAAGACCAATTTTTTAAACAATCTGCAAATGATTTTCAAATGATTATCGAACGATCGAACGATATCGTTATCATTCAATCGATTCATTTTAATTGTCTAGTTTATAGGCACCTTTAGTTCTGCTGCTTCCACCTCCTTCACATCTCTAGGATTCAAACTTTCCTCACTCCAAATGTTGATAAAACCATTATCCATTAACGCATATTCTCCCAATTTGACTACTGTAACCTTCTCCTTTCTAGCCTAAAGCTGGCCACACATCTAAAGATTATCTGTCCAACCAGCCAACCAGTTGATTGATTGGAATGAAAATCTGGTAACATATGGGAGTAACTGATGATCAGCAATTTGCTCCTAAATGCCAGAAAACAGATGAAAACGGTCGTTCAGAAAAGTTTGTTAAATGTTTGATCTAAACAATTTGTTCAAAGAACAGTTTTTGTCCATTTTCTGGCGTTTGGGAGCAAATTGCTGATTGTCATTTGCTTTCATACCTTACCAGATTTTCATTCCAACCAATCAACTAGTTGGATGGTTGGATGTAAGTTGGTCTAGTGTGTGGCCAGCTTTACTCTATGACACTCTCCCCAATCCAATATATCCTTAACAAGGCTGCTCAGCTTATTTTCCTCTCTTGCTGCAGGGCATCTGTCTCCCCTCAGCAACCACTTTCACTGGCTATCTATCCCTCTCAGACTCCAGTTCAAACTTTTCTTTACTTATAAAGCCATTAATCACTATTCCCCACTCACATCTCCAACCCCATCTCTGTCCACTTTCCCTCCTAGCTTCTCCGTTCATCCTCGTACACATGCAGCCTCACCTCCCTTCTGATCACTTACCCCCATGCCCGCTAGCAGTAGTTCTCCCATTTCTTCCCCCTGGAATGCTCTCCTTCACCAAGTCTGACTTTCTTATACACTCTCTAGCTTTAAACATTCCTTGAAGGCATACTTTCAAAAAACTCATCTAAATACCTTTCTTACACCATCCTCCTACACACATTGTCTCATTTCCAGTTTACCCTTTAACTTTATATCCTGCCCCTCTTAGAATGTATGCTGTTGGTCAAGGATCTATTCCCTCTTGTTCCATCCCCACTTTCCATACCACCAAAGATCCTTGTCTTTTATCTCCTCATCCCTTCAGAAACTCCGACACTGTCTGCCTGCCTATATGATTAGTACAAGATCATTGAGTGCTGCTGTGCTTTCCTTGCAACTTAACACTGCCTGCTGACTCTAGCTTCAGCTAGTTGCGCTATACTTTCCCCCATACTTTTTACTAATTGCCTGTGGTTTCCGGCAATATTTGTATTTTCTTGTAAGTATTATTCGCTATTGTGCATTGTTGTGTATCCCTTGTGGTCCATAGCAAATAAAAGTAATAATGATAATACTTTTATTTATAATTCCATGTCTGTAGGTGGTATTGTAAACTTATTAATACAATTGTAACCCCAAAATAAATTAAATTTCTATTAAAAAAAATATTCAAACATTTTCTTTAAAATCAACACACCCCATGTCTTAAATTATCTGCTCCTAACACAGTTTTAAAATAATACAGTATATTCCACACATATCTGCAAAAAGTGACTTGCTCTTAATATTAGAATCATATAAAGTAATGTGGTTTTTTAATGAGGCTGATACTAACACACACTTTAAATAAATTCAAATATGTAATGTAACAATGAAAACACTGATTGAATAAAGTTTACTAATTAAAACTAACCATAAATGGGTTTGGAAAAAATGAAAATGTTGCACAGTATACTGATCATATTAACAGGTGGGTAAATAATCTGATATTTTCGTTTAGTATTTCAAAGTATTTGCCCCATGCATGATCCGCTCAATTTATACAACAGGGAACTGTGACCACAAGGTCTGGTTATAATGTTTCCTGATAAACCTTTGTAAAGCAATGTGCTGTTTCGGGTAATAGGCTTCATTCATTATTAGCACAGTTGATTTTCATTTACTCTTGGCTTTAACAATTAGTTTGAGCAGCTGTGAAGGTGATGAAGAGGCTGGGACACTCAGAGGTCAGCCACTTCTGTATGTGATAAATTAACCATTATTATCAGCGGTGAAAGTGGCTCTTTACGCTTGTCAGCAGCAAACAAAGGGGTAACCTATCTTGTATAAACTCTAGTCTAGTCCCAGCTGGAAAACAGGCTACAGTGCTATGTTCTGTATGCAAAGGATGCAACATAAACAGGTCTCTTAAAAGTTAACATGTGCAGAGCTGGCTTAAAGGACATTTCATTAGTCCTAATGCGTGCTACAGTAAATGCACAATATACGTGAAGATTAAATATGTTTAAATAATGTAACCAGTCACTATCTATGAAGAATATGCATAAGAGACACTGGGCCTGATTCAGATATGTAAGCATGGCCGATATTTATGCAGTTGAGCGATTATCAGCTGACTGCACATGCGTCTTGGTTGCAATGCACATGCGCGGTGATTGATTTGCAATGAAATGTGACTATGGTTGCAGTGAGGACTTATTCACAAGTGATTGACAGACAGAGGCCGTTTTGTAGGAAGTAACAGGAAGTGACGGCTAAAATGTGGCCGTGTCATGATTGTTTTCAGGTCATGTATCTGCCTACATCTTTGATCCTGTATGCAGAAAATATGGCGCCAGCGTCTCAGTTCCCACGGGCATTCTGAGTGACTAGAGGATTACTCCGATGGTCGATTATCAAAGGATCTGCGTCCACCGCTGCTTGTTTGTACCCACTTGCTTGGATCTGCTAAGATTAGCATATACAGTATTCACACAGCAGCTGGATATAGGATCGCAGATGAGATAGCATTAGCAATGCATACATTTCTGAATCAGGTCCACTGTTAACTAATACTTACGTAAACACTGTACCCTGCTTCATAGGATATCAGTAACATACCCCTTGCTTCTAAATGCCCATATGGGCAATACCGTATTATTGTTATAGTTCCATGAAATTGTACTATTGAATGATGCATACTCAGACTCAGTGACTCTACTGTAGGACATTTTGAAAGAGGAGAAATATCTGATCACCCCAAGTTAAGAAGAGAGAGTTTTCATCAATGGGTTAAAGTAAGAAAGCAATTGAGGTCACCCCAGTCTCAAATAATATCTGGCTATTGTCCCCATATTTACCTGTGATTATCTTTTACAGACGACTTCTGGACAACATTTGTAGTTGGTCAACAAGGTGGGAGCGCTAAGGCCATCTCCGCTATAGTCCACTTCTGTGAGATAAGCCCATGTAATGGTATTCCATGACTGGAAAGTTCAACATATAACCAGCAATGAATAGCATTGCCTCCTTCATAGCTATCTCATGTAGTCCTCCCTGCATATATTACTGATTGCCCCCTTCATAGCTGTCTCTCATTAACCCCTCCAAAGCTCTCGCTCACTGTCAGTTCCATCCATATACCACTGATCCCTTCACAGATCACTCATTGACTCCCTCACTGCCCCCCTAACAGTACCCACTGCCAACCTCAGAGCACTCACTGAATACCTTACAGCATTCACTGTACCCCACACAGCGCTCTCACCTTCACGGCCACCTCACAGCACTCCCCACCACACAGCATCATCCTGCCCTTTTAACAACCACCTCACAGCACCTCTTGGCCCATCCATTGTCCACCTCACAGCACACCCCACTCACTAGCACCCTGTGTGAGACATTTCTGAGTGCCCCATCCAACTATATCCATAATTAATACTTTTACTAATTTTAATATCAGAATATTATTAAAAGTTTTAAATTTGTCTACTTTTTCTACTTCCTTTTCTCTGAATCTGTGTCATAGGTCTGGTGTTTGGCAGGGTGAGAGAGTCTGGTGGATGACGGTGAGTGGGCAGGTACAGGTCTGGTAGGTGACAGGGTGAGTGTGCAGGGTCTGGTAGGTAATGGGGTGAGTATGTGGGGCAGATGTTGTGGGTGACAGGGCGAGTGTCTGTAGGCAGGTCTGGGCACAGCACCCTTCAATGTTCTCCTCTCACAGCACTTCCCCACTTCAATGTACTCTTCCCTCTTTACCATATCATAGCACCCCCCAACTTCCTTCAATAATCATCACATTACAGCACCCTAACCCTTCCTTCACTATTCAACTCACATCACCCCCTCTTCAATATACACATCACAGTACATTACACACCTCACCGCAGACAGCACCAGCAAATTGCTTACCTTCAAACTAATGGCCCCGCAGTATTGCCCGCAGCAGCCTGCCCTGATGTCTCTCCATCCAGCCCCTCTTCTTTGTCCCCAGCCAGCCCCCCTTCTGTGTTTCCAGCCATGCCCCTTCTCTGTATCCAGCCCCAGCAGCACTTTCTGTCTCTCCAGCTATCCCCCTTCTGTGTCCCCAGCTCCAGCAGCCCCCCTTCTGTGTCCAGAGCCAGCCCAAGCAGCCCCCCTTCTATAGCCTCAGCAGCCCCCTTCTATGTCCCCAACAGCCCCCCTTCTGTGTCCAGAGCCAGCCCCAGCAGCCCCCGTCTATGTCCCCAGCCAGCCCCTGCAGCCCCCTTTTATGTCCACAGCCAGCCTCCTTCTGTGTATAGGGCCAGCCCCAGCAGTCCCCCTTCTGTGTCCGCAGAGATAGCCCCAGCAGCCCCCCTTCTGTGTCCTTAGCCAGTGCCAGCAGCACTCCTTGTCTCTAGTCAGTCTCTTTTCTGTCCCCAGCCAGCCCCGCTTCTGTTTCCAGCAGCCCCTTTCTGTGAGTCCATCCCCAGCAGCCCCTTCTGTGTTCAGAGCCAGCCCAAGCAGCCTCCCTTCTATGGCCCCAGCAGCCCCCCTTCTGTGTACAGAGGCAGCCACAGCAGTCCCTGTTCTGTGTGCAGAGCCATCCTCAACAGCCCCCTTCTGTAGCCCCAGCAACCCCTTCTGTGTCCCCAGTCAGCACCAGGAGCTGCTTGTGTCCCCAGTCAGCCCCTGCAGCCTCTTGTGTCCCCAGTCAGTCCCTTGGGTCCCCAGTCAGCCCCAGGAGCCCCTTGTGTCCCCAGTCAGCCCCAGCAGCCCCTTGTGTCCCTAGTCAGCCCCAGCAGCCTCTTGTGTCCCCAGTCAGCCCCAGCAGCCCCTTGTGTCCCCAGTCATCCCCAACAGCCCCTTGTGTCCCTAGTCAGCCCCAGCAGCCTCTTGTGTCCCCAGTCAGCCCCTTGTGTCCCCAGTTAGCCCCTTGTGTTCCCAGTCAGCTCCAGGAGCCCCTTGTGTCCCCAGTCAGCCCCAGCAGCCCCTTCTGTCCCCAGTCAGCCCCTGCAGCCTCTTGTATCCCCAGTAGCCTCTTGTGTCCCCAGTCAGCCACAGCAGCCTCTTGTGTCCCCAGTCAGCCCCAGCAGCCTCTTGTATCCCCAGTCAGCCCCAGCAGCCTCTTATGTCCCCAGTCAGCCCCAGCAGCCTCTTGTGTCCCCAGTCAGCCCCAAGAACCCCTTGTGTCCCCAGTCAGCCATCTTCTGAGTCCCCAGCATCCCCTTTCTATGTTCCCAGCCAGCCCCCTTCTATGTCCCCAGCTAGCCTCCTCTCTAAGTCAACAGCCAGCCCCCTTCTTTGGCCCCAGCCAGCCCCAGCAGCACCCCCACACTTATCTTGTTGCTGCTCGTGGCTCCTCTTGAGTCCCCAGTCTCTTCAGTGGCGCAGGCGAGATGTGACATCACTTGCGCCGAATCTTTGTAAAAAGAAAAAAAAACAACAACTTTATTGCACAGCACCCGGGGAGTGCTTACAGCCGCAGCCTCATCCTAGTGGCGGCCGTGCAGCTATAATAAAAATCTTCTAAACGACAGGGGGGCACGTGCCTGGGTGCCCCCCCCCTCCTGAATCTGCCACTGGTTGCATTTGCAAGCAAAAGTCGATTGGGCGTCCATCAATAGGGAATGTGTTTTCCGAAGAAAACTGTAAGATAGGTTCTGCAGAAGTGTTTTCCCTGAAAGTTGTTTTTCAGTGACGAAGAAGCAATGTACATTTCAGTGAAGGTGAACAAACATAACGTAAGACTTTGGGGTACTGAAAATCCCCACACATTCTTGCATAACAAACATCATTCCCCCAAAGTCGATGTCTTCTGTGCCATTTATAGTCAAAAGATTTATGGGCCCTTTTTTCGCTAAAGCCACTGTGGCAAAAGCTACCTACCTTGACATGCTGGAACTATGGATCCACCTGCAGATGGAAGAAGATAGTACTGTACTCATTTTTCTACAGGATGTTGCCCCTCCTCATTACCATAACGACGTTTGGGGCCACCTCAATATTTGCTACAAAAATGGGTTGGCCATGCAGCTGCGGCAGATCAAGAACTGCTGCACTGGCCACCACGTTCCCCAGATCTCACCCTGTGTGATTTCTTCTTGTGGGGTACAGAGGCGTAACTAGACTTTTTGGTGCACTGTGCCAGAAAGAGCATTGGTGCCCCCCTCATTTTTCAAAGGGACATAATGCACCCAAAAAAGGGGAATGGCCTCATGGGGAAGGGCCACAGGGAAGAGATAGGGGAGGCCAGGAGATGCCGGGGATGAAAATAAGAGGAAGCTACAAGTGAAAATGATAATAAACAGAAATTTGACAGGCCCAAACAGCACCCCCTGACCTGTGGTGCCCTGTGCAATGGCACCGGCCGCACTACCAAAGCTACGGCCCTGATAGGGTATCGTGTTTGTAACACCACTTGCAAAAATGCTGGTTGACCTGCGTGCGTGTATCAGCGCATACATCACATAATTGACCCCCACATGTTACAAAGGGTTTGGGAAAACTTGATTACTGGCTTGATGAATGCAGTGCTATGCGTGGTGCGCACATTGAGCATTTGTAATTTGTCTGAAAGAAACTTGATGAGTTTTCCTTTTCATCAGTATGTACTGTGACAGGAATCACATACACTGGTGTTATTCCCAAGATAAGTTTATTTTCATCCACAGGCAGTTTCACAGGTACAGTAAGTGCAGGGTTAACAGAACAGATTAGGTCTCACAGCAAAACAGTGGCCCTAATTCAGAGCCGGACGCTCTGACAGAGCGCTCGCTCTGAATCAGGGCTGTCCTTCTGGATTTTTAGAGCAGCCTCCTGGCTGTTCGTATAGCTGTGGGTGACCACCCACAGCTATAGCGAGCGGCCAGGAAGATGGTCGCGATGGTCTTGCAACGAGACCCTTGTGGTAGGGTCTCGTTGCCGCAAGCCCTAGAGTGCTTTTGGCTCTAAGAGCCGAAAGCACTCCCACTGACATCACTTGTGATGTCGGTGGGGCCGGCCCCAGATGGTAGGCGTTCCCAGGGGAACGCCTCCGTCTGGGCAGCCATGCCCCCGGCACGCTCACCAAAGGGGGCGTGCTGTCACTCAACATCAACAGCACGCACCCTTTGGTACGAGACCCGGAGCGACGGTTTGTCCATCGCCATCCGGGTCTCATGCATGCGCACGACGGAGCCGGCTCCGTCGTGCGCATGCGCACTGGGCCACCATCGACCTGCTTGTGAGCACTCAGCGCTCGTGAGAGTGTCTGAATCAGGCCCAGTGTTCACAGAGTCTTCACATGCTGCAAATACAAGTTCTTCAGTAGACCCTAAGGTCCAGGACCCCTGACACAAGCCAGCCCCAGGACTATCACCTGGGCAGCCAAACCCTCCAACATGACCCCTTCCACCCAGTACAAAATGCTCTGCTCCTGGACTTTCCACCTAATTAATGATTGCAGACACCTGTGTTGAGCTAGTTAATAGATGAGACAGGTGTTTCACCATAGGTGGTTGCAATCATCAATTCAAAGAGAAATCCAGGAGCAGAGCATTTTTTACCGGGTGGAACGGGTCATGTTGGAGGGTCTGGGCAGCTTGCCCACCATCAGCAGCACTGTTCACTCTACCTGACAGAGGTCCTGATTCAGACCCGGATGCTCTGACAGAGCACTCGCTCTGAATCAGGGCCGGCCTTCTTGTTTTTGAGAGCGGCCTCCTGGCCTCTCGCATAGCTGTGGGTGACCACCCACAGCTATAGCGAGTGGCCAGGAAGATGGTCGCAATGGTCAAGTCCATCGTGACCATTGGGCTTGCGGCGAGACCCTTGTGGTAGGGTCTCGTTGCCGCAAGCCCCAGAGAGATTTCGTCTCTCACAGAGCCGAAATCTCTCCCACTGACATCACTCGTGATGTCAGTGGGGCCGCCCCCAAACGGAGGCATTCACATGGGACCACCGTCAGCATACCTGCACTGAAGACACCGCTGGCACCTCCGCTTTGCTGACACTGCCGGCACCCTGCATTGAGAACACCTCTGCACTGCCGACACAGTCAGCAAACCTGCACTGAGGACACTGCTGGCACCCCCGCTCTGCCGACACCGCCGGTACCCTTCACTGAGAACACTGCCAGCACTGCCATTCCATGTACTGAGGACACAGCCAGCAACCCCTGCACTGCCGACACAGTCAGCAAACCTGCAATGAGGACACCGCTGGCACCCCCACACTACCAACACAGCCAGCAAACCTGCACTAAAGACACCGCTGGCACCCCCGCACGGCCGACACAGCCAGCAAACCTGCACTAAGACACCCCTGGCACCCCCACACTGCCAACACAGCCGGCAAACCTGCACTAAAGACACCGCTGGTACCCCTGCACTGCCGACATCACCAGTACCCTTCAATGAGGAGACTGCCAGCACCGCAGCACTGCCATTCCATGTACTGAGGACACTGACAGCAACCCTGGTCTGCCGACACTGCTGTCACATTAAGTGCCCTATTGGTGTATACAACCCACACTGTATAACACACTGTATCCATGTTGGAAATTAGAAGCTGAACTGCCACATGTAAGTGCAGCCCACTGAGTCACTTAGCTTAGTCAGCCAGCTAGCTGGATGCAACCTTTTGGCCTTAACTAGATGAAGCACATAATATTTTGAGGTGGTCAAAATTGATTGGAAATTACTGTAAATAAATGTTATTGAGGTCAATAATACTGTAGGAACAAAAACAGACCCATTTTATGTGATTTTAGCTGTTTTTATGATTTTTTAAGAAAAAAATCCAGATCCAAAACCAAAACACGAAAACAAAACACGGAGGAGAGGTTATGGCAAAACCAATCCAGATCCAAAACCAAAACCAAAACACGGGGGTCGGCGCACATCTCTAAATTTGACTTACCCTGTACCATGGACCAAACTAATCTCTATAGAATACTGGGACCATTCTAGTGACCAATATACATTATAGGAAGCAATCCACAGACACTAGGGGGCATATTTATTAATTATCGGATCCTAGACATGATAATTATAATTTCCTTTTACAGCTATTCACTTCAATAAGAAATTAATGATTTCTGAGATGTATTAAAAAAATACCTGCAGGGACAGGTGCTCTGAGAGGAGCCCATCCCTGGGGGATATTAGAAGTAATGCAATCACTTCATTTATCCTTTGGGAGCTGGGCGAAAAACTGTGCATACATGGTCTGCCGACCACACAAATGTGTGAATACCTATAAATCCCTGTCCCTGTAACTCTTGCGATCTGTAGCTCATCATTTATTTTTATGATGTTTATGATTATTACATCTTATTTATAGCATGCCAATATGTTACTTAGTGCTGTACATCGAGTGAAAAAGCATGCAAAATATTGCTTACAATGAAATGAAACCAAGGGGAGATGTATCAAGCCTTGAAATTAAAGTGGAGAGCGATAAAGTAGCAACCAATCAGCTCCTAACAGTCATTTTTCAAACACAGACTGTAAAAAGACAGTTAGGAGCTGAGTGTTTGGTACTTTATCTCTCCTCAAGGTGTGCGGAAAAACTGATATATAAAGTAGTGTTACTACAATTGTATATGGAGAAGGGGCATGTGTCTACTGTAAGGCAGAAATATTATCAGTCACAATACTAATGCAGCTATTTGGATTGGCACGTCCCTTGAGGGCTACAGTTATGCCTTTTTTTGGGATACCTCTCCAATAGCCAATGCTTGAACAAATGCATGGCATGAAGATCGCACTTGAGGTGTGATGGAATGGAATGTTATTTTTCAAGTCTTTAATGGGTCTATTAATAATAGACCCCTTAGAACTATATATTCATGGTAGCATACAGGATTGCTGATAGATCTATCATGCCCCAGTTCTAGTAGTGTTATCAAGCATGTGAGGGAGTGTGCCCATACACTGTTGGGAATACCAGGGTCCCCTTTAAATTAGAGATGAGCGGTTCGGATTCTGTGGAATCCGAACCGCTCCGAACATAGGGGATCCGAGTCCACCCGAACCCTGTTCGGGTGTCCCCGTCTGACTCGGATACCCGTTCGGGGCCGAACGGCGGCCTCCTGATGTCCGATTCTCGCGAGAGAATCCGACGTCAGGGCTCCTCTAATGTAGGGCAGACCGCTGTGATAGCGGTCTGCCCTACACAGACACAAACACACAGCCGCCAGCAGCAGCTGTGTGTTTGTAATAGCAGCCAATGAGAGTCAGGCAGACTCTCATTGGCTGCTGCACGGAGGGAGCCGATTGGAGCTCACTCATGAGCTCCATCTTCCGGCTCCCTCCTCGCGCGTAAAACAGCAGAGCAGAGCGGAGGCGGCAGGAGCGGGGATTCAGGTAAGTTTTTTTTTTTAATTTGTGTGTTGTGTGTAAGGGGGCGCTACTGGGGGCCTGCTAATGGGGGCACTACTACTGGGGGTCTGCTAATGGGGGCACTACTACTGGGGGCCTGCTACTGGGGGCACTGCTACTGGGGGGCATACTACTGGGGGGCATACTACTGGGGGCATGCTAATGGGGGCACTGCTTCGGGGGGGCATACTACTACTGGGGGCATACTATTGGGGCCTGCTAATGGGGCACTACTACTGGGGGGCATACTACTACTGGGGGCATGCTCATGGGGGGCACTACTACTGGGGCACTGCTACTGGGGGCAAACTACTACTGGGGCATGCTGATGGGGGCCTGCTAATGGGGACACTACTACTGGGGGGGGCATACTATTACTGGGGGCATGCTACTGGGGGCACTGCTACTGGGGGCATACTACTGGGGGCATGCTAATGGGGGCACTACTACTGTGGGGCATACTACTGGGGGGCATACTACTACTGGGGGCACTGCATAGGGGGCCCTACTACTAAGGGGACTGCATAGGGGGCACCACTACTGGGAGGATTGTGTAAGGGACACCACTGCTGGGGGCATTGTATAAGTGGCACTACTACTGTGGGCATTGTATAAGGGGCATTACTACTGTGGGCTTTGTGTATAAGGGTCACTACTGTGGGCATTGTGTAAAAGGGTCACTACTGTGGGCATTGTGTAAAAGGGTCACTACTGTGGGCATTGTGTAAAAGGGGCACTACTGTGTGTCGTAACATAAAGACACTACTTTATGGTGTAATGTGAATCAGGTGCACTATGTGTGGTGTAATGTGAATAAGATTGTGCACTGTGACTCCTAGGGCCGTAGCCCACTTTGTAAACAAGTACTGTGATTCTCCTGGCCGTACCCACTGGGTGGGTGCACTACTTTTCATTTCTGCCACTGCTCTGTGGCAATGAGTCATAGATGTGCTTTAAACTGTGGTGTCTGTGCCGCTGCTTTGTCGCTTGGTAACCAGTCAGCTCACTGCAACCTTTGGCCAATAATGTTGAAAACAATATTATAAGGTGTGAGGTGGTCTAAATTGACTGTAAATGACTTAAATTAATGTTATTGAGGTTAATAATAATCTAGGAAGAAAAAAAAAGACCAATTTATGTGATTTTAGCTTTTTTTTGTCCATTTTTGTAAAAAAAAATCCAAAACCAGTCACCGCAGTTTGGCAAATCCAAATCCAAAGCCGGACAACGAACTAGAACCAAATCCAAATCCGGCAAAAATGGTCCGGCGCACATCCCTACTTTAAGTGTTGCATCACCCACTGAAGTCCACAAGTTCATGCAATCTTGGCATTCCAGGACCCTTGACAAGCATGAGATGGGTACACTGAACCAGCTCCTGTAACCTCCTAAAGAGTCAACATAGTTTATTTATTAACATACTGTACTATGCTAACACCAGTTTGCTACCATCTTTGAATTCCACCCTTGCTTCACTGTTCCACAAAATGGCAATTATGCACTGTATTTGTAAATATAAGTAAAACATATATCATTATAATCTTAGGTAGGAGATAATAATCCAATTATACCCAATATATTTTCTGCGATAATCCCTGATTTTTGCCCATTTTTTTTATCCCGGTATCCTATTTGTGTGACCGAGCAAATAGGATTGTTCAGGAGAAAACACATTGGATCCGTGATAAGGTCACAGACCTGTGTGTTTTCGCCAATGCAGCGGGGAAAACATGACACTTTTCGGGGCACATCAGGTCCCAAAAAATAAAGCCCCAATAAGCTTTGGGCAGACTTCGGGGCTATTTGGATATTGCCCTATATGTACATAACTAAACCAGTGTGAACATGACATTTTACAGTGGAAATTTGCTGATTGCTGATATCACTAGTAGAAAGAATCTTCATAGCCCATTTTGGCACAATTACAAAAAGTATTAATGTGTGTAATTATTAATGTGTGTAACTATTAGAATTAACTGTATATTGCATTTTTATTTACTTGACTGTGTGAAATAAATAACTGCAGAGTAAGTTTTAAGTGGAAGTTCATTATCATGAATTAAGAGTCTCAGCTTGTGCAGTTATATTTTTATTTCAGTTACTTCTGTCCACACACAACCATTTAATATAGAATGGAGCTGCATTTTACAAGATAGTTTATAAGTTGTAATAGTACATTATGAAATTATTTACATTTCAAATTGTCTTGACTTCTCAAGATCTTAAAAAAAATAACTTAATTTTAGGTTTAGGATATTTAGGTTATATTTATGTTTTTTATGTGTAAGATCATAACAAATTGCTTAAAAAAAGTTTTTTTTTTTTGTACCTCAAAGATATAACCACAATTGGTTAGTATAGGACCTTGGTGTTTTTAAGGTGAAAAATGTGTTTGTGTAGTTGTACAGTATTTGGTTACACACCGGGTCATTCTTTGTTTTAATGTTTGTATGTTATTGGGCTCTATTTATTAACATTATTTTTACTAAAATAAAGTGAAAAAGGGTGTTTTCACACCCTTTTCACATTATTTTAGTATCACCTATAGTTATTACAGGGCAATTGGAGTACAATTCTTAAAATTCTACTCCAACCCCTAAGTATCACTTATTGTTAGTAAGCAGATCGCATTTCCCATAATAGTAATGGGAAATGTGATCCGACCAAAGTTACTAAAAATAAATTGTAAAAAATTTCGGGAAAGCCCTGTGATAATAACGCCATCTGGAGGTGGCGTTATCCAGGGTCTCCCCCGGTTACCGGACTCCTGCTCTGCTCTAACGGGGAGAGCAGAGTCGGGAGTCGGTCCCAGTAATCAGCTGTGTGGTCTAAACAGACTGCAAGCTGATTACTGTAAAAAAAAGAAAAGAAAATTGTCAAATTTTTTTTTTACTTACCTGACTCCAGGGACCGGTGATCGGGCCTCCGGTGATGTCTCCACTCCGGTCAGCTGGTCTCCCATAGTGCACTGCAGCCCGGTCATCAGGTGATCGGGTCCCAGGGCAGTATGGGAGATCACCTGATCGGAGGCATGGAGAACATCACCGGAGGACCGGAGCATGCAGGCAAGTGTAATTAAGGGAGAGGGGGGGTTGTGGGGGTCCGCGGGGCTTAGCGCCGGGGGGCGGAGCTTAGCAATGCGAATTCAGTTGATAATATCACACTACAATCTGCATTCAATATGCGGATTGTAGTAAATAGAGCCCATAGTGAGGTTGGTTTTGGAACCCTAGAACCTGTTTGTCCTCTTTTTCTAAGCTTGGCCATGTTATGAAGATCAGATTGGCCTATGCCTCACAGTATATGGCCCTAATTAGATTTCTGTCCAAATCAAATTAAATCAGATTTGATTGTCTGGAATGGAAAATCAGAACCCACATATTAGGCAGGAGAATGAACATTTTTTTCCAGCATACAAATAACAGATTCATTATGGTATTAACAGGGCTGGATTAAGGTTTGTGGGGGCCCTGGGGCAACAAACTTGTGGGGGACCCTATCAATATAATTGTATAATAAGTATATACATATATATATTTGTGCAGGAGAGCTGCATGGGCAAGCAGGTAGGACAGGGAGTGGCTGTGCTTGGGCAGGTATGCAAACACTGCCTCGACAAGCCGGGATACGGGGAAGCACTGAGTGGCCGGGATCTCCATCTCCATGCTGCGCCCATCCCGGAGCACGGATACATTCAGCAAGGGCAAACGGAGGATTTTACTGGGAAGGGGGGGTTCCGTATATGTATATATAATATATATATGTATATGCATATACACACCACACATGCATATGCCTCCGTTTGGTCAGCCACCCCCCCTGCCCATCTCCAAAACGGGGCGAGCTGTCGATCAACATTGACAGCCGCCCCCTTTTGGTACGAGACCCGGAGCGACGGAGCGCCCATCGCTAGCAGGGTCTCGCTCATACGGATGTCGGAGCAGGCTCCGGCGTGCGCATGCGCAGTGGCCAAACATCGACCCGCTCGCGAGCGCATAGCGCTTGCGAGTGGGTCTGAATCAGACCCTCTGTTTGCTTACTGTAAGAACTTAACACTTTACTTGCTAATATTTGTGCTGGCTCTCTGATTTCACAAATATTTTACAGCATAATATACTGTATCTGTGCCAATTTCGGTTTATCTATACCTTAATTATTTGGCAAGCCTGTCAGCTGTCTTCTAACACAGTTTACTTTAATATTCCATTTCTTCCCCTCTAAATCTCCATTTTTCCTTCACTCAATTATAACCTTTTATCATTACACAGATACACCTTCTTCCACTGTACTTTTACTTGCTTCTCTGCAAATCTCCTGCACTTTCTCTCACATTCATAATTTATTCCTACATCTAGATTTCCTCCCCAAACTCAACCCAGCCACACTATGACCATGTTTTCATCCAATTCCTCCTCCACTCAGTGTCTACCTGATCCACTGCTTTGCCGCCTTTATAATTTCCCCATTATCTCCTCCACCTCCTCCTTCCTTTATCTCCCCTCCTCTGTCTGCCTTCCTCCCTCTCCTCTCCCATTACTCCACATTTGTTCTCTTCTACCCCACCTGGGTCCTACTACCCCACTGCTAATCATTTCTCCAAGCCTCTTCTCCATGCCATGCCACCCCACCTCCACCCACATCTCATTAAACTTTCTCCCTGCCCACCACCTTCAGGTTCCCTTTCCAACACTGGTGCCCGCACAATCTCTCCACTACATTCATCTCGGTCCCTCAAATTAATCTCACCTTCTCGTCACAGCAACCCTGATAATCTCATTCACATCTCTCCCATAAATACTGTCCCTCTATCTTGTGCCCTCTGGAATGCCAGATCAGTCTGTAATAAACTGGTTCCCACCCATGACCTTTTTATTTCCAAAAACTTGCATCTCCTAGCCATTACTGAAACCTGTATTTCACCCTCTGACACCACTTCCCCTGCAGCTCTCTCTTCTGGGGGCCTCACCTTCTCTCACACCCTCGGCCCGGGGGTCACCATGGTGGTGGTGTGGGGGTCCTTCTATCCCCAGGTTACTCCAACCAACTCCTACCCTCTGAACCATATCTTACATTCTCTACATTTGAGATTCATGCTATATGCCTCTTCCAACCAGTACACCTGCGAGTAACTGTCATTTACCATCTCCCTGGCCCTCCCTCTAAGTTTCTTGACAACTTTGCTTCCTGGTTCCCTCACTTTCTCTCCACTGACCTCCCCTCCATTATCCTTGGTGACTTACCCTCACATCTTCATTTGGTCTCTCCCAATGGACCTCCTCACCCTCACATGTGAGTCGGCACTCACTTGATCTAGTCTTCACTCACCATTGTAATATTTCTAATTATTCCAACTCCCCATTCCCCCTCTCTGATCATCACCTTCTCTCTTTTAACCTATCTCTCTCTCCTTCCTCTCCTCTACCTCCAAAGGCCACCATCACTAAGCGTAACATTGAGGCTATCAATGCCGTTTTCGTTATCTTCCCTGCTTGACTCGCTTCTCTCCCCTATCCTCTCTCTCTCCTGCCCTGAACAAGCTGCTTCCCTATACAATACCTCCTTTACTTCTGCTCTGGACTCTGTTGCTCTGACAGTTACTACTCACCCTCGCAGATCCACACTACAACCCTGGTATTCCTCTAAGGCAGATCTTCTCCACTTCAAATTTATGCTCTCATCCTACAGTGTTGCCCTTTCCCTCTCTAAACAGTCCTATTTCAAGAACCTCATTTCCTCCTAGGCCTCAAATCCCCAGCGTCTCTTCACCACCTTCAACTCCCTCCTCTGTCCACCCCCTCCTGCCTCCCCTCCTCACTCACTGCCATTGACTTTGCTACCTACTTTACATCTAAAATCGATTCCATATGTCAGGACATCATATCCCACCAGTCCACCTGCACTACACCTCCTCCTTTCCCTGATCACCCATCTCCATCCATTTCACCGACTCTGACATCCTTCTCCCCTGTATCTGGAGAGGAAGTCATGGCTCTCATCCGGGCCTCCCCCCCTTCTACCTCCCCCCTTGACCCTATCCCTTCATGTCTCCTCCGCTACCTCTCTCCTTGTGCCTGTTCCCATCTTACCCACCTCCTCAATCTCTACCTCTCACCTTGCACCGTCCCTTCTGCATTCAAACATGCAACAGTCTCCCCCATTCTTAAAAAACCTACCCATGATCCTAACTCTCTCTCCAACTACCATCCCATCTCTCTCCTCCCTTTTTCCTCCAAGCTCCTTGAGCGTGTTGTTTACAACTGCCTTACCACCTTTCTGTCCTCCCACTCCCTCCTTGATCCTTTTCAGTCTGGCTTCCATTCTCTCCACTCCACTGAAACTGCCCTCACAAAAGTCAGCAATGACCTCCATGCTGCCAAATCCAAGGGCCACTACTCTCTGCTTATTCTCCTTGACCTCTCTGCTGCCTTCGACACTGTTGACCACCCTCTCCTGCTGCAAATCCTTCACTCCCTTGGTTTATGTGACACTGCTCTCTCCTGGCTGTCGTCCTACGTCTCAGACCGGTCCTTCTCTGTCTCTTCTCATGACTCCTTTTCCCCACCACAGCCTCTTACAGTAGGTGTTCCCCAAGGTTCCGTTCTCAGACCTCTACTATTCTCCCTCTGTTCTTCCTCTCTAGGTGAACTCATCAGCTCTTTTGACCTCCAATATCATCTCTGTCCTGATGATACTCAGATCTACCTTTCCTCCCCTGACCTTTCCCCCTCTCTCCTCACTCGTATCTCTGCTATTTCTTCCTGGATGTCCCAGCGATTTCTTAAACCTAATATGTCTAAGACTGAGCTGATCATTTTCGCACCCTCCAACATAACCTCACTTCCCACTATTTCTTTAACAATTTATGGCACAACTATCTCTTCTAGCCCCAAAGTGCGCTGTCTTGGAGTTATCCTGGACTCCTCCCTCTCCTACAAACCACATATCCAGAGCCTCTCACAGTCCTATTGTTTCCATCTCAAATTTTTTTCCAAGCTTAGACCCTTTCTCACCCAGGATGCCACCAAAAACCCTCATACACTCACTGGTCATATCCAGATTGGACTACTGTAATCTTCTCCTATCTGGCCTCCCCAACTCCCATTTCTTTCCTCTCCAGTCTGTCCTCAATGCTGCTACTCGACTCATCTTCCTCTCCAAACACTCTACACCTGCCTCCCCTCTCCTACAAGCCCTCCACTGGCTCCCCTTCCCTTTTAGAACCCAATTGAAGGTTCTCACACTCGCTTACAAAGCCCTTACCCATTCCTCTCCCATTTTTATCTTTGACCTCATCTCCCTCCACTCTCCTATCCACCCCCTTCGCTCAACTAATGCACGCCGGTCTCACATGCCAACTGATTACTTCCTCCCACTCCCGCCTCCATGATTTTGCCCGTGCTGCTCTTGACCTTTGGAACTCTCTCACTCTCCCTATTAGACTCTCCTCCTCTTTACAATCCTTCAAACGGGCTCTCAAGACCCACTACTTCATCAAAGCTTTCCAGCTCCCATCCAACATGCTCCTTCCTCCCCGTTTAGCCCATCTGTATCACACCTGTTTGTCTGCCCCTCCCATTTAGAATGTAAGCTCTTACGAGCAAGGCCTCTACCCTCTTGTGCTTCTCCTTACTTTACTTTCACCTACTTCTTACCCCCCACCAGGGCACCTAACACTTGGTTGCTTACGCTCTGTTGCATATCTAGGTGTTATGATAACTAATGTAGCAATGTATATTTTCCATGTCCTTGTCCTATTTTGTACTGTAAGTCAGTTGTCAAATTATTTGTTTATGTACTTTGTAAGGCGCTGCGGAACACTTGTGGCGCCATATAAATAAAGAATAATAATAATAATAATAATAATAATAATAATAATATACTTACACACACTTATCCTGCAGCATCTGCAGACTGCATGTTGTGGAGGACAAGGACCTGGCAGGCTGACACCATGTTATTAAGCACCACCCCCTTCGCTGCAAAATGCCACAATTCGGGTGGGGGCAAATTACACAATTTTAATGAATACACATCATATTGGATCCGCCTCCAACCGACTGACCCGCAAATTGCGAAAGGTAGGTGGGGCTTAATAAAATAGTGCCAGCTCTGGTGCAGCTGCTGCTGCTGTGTGGGGCCCCCCAGGTGTGGGGGCCCCGGGACGACCGCCCTTGTCGTCCCCCCTTTAATTCTGCCCTGGGTATAAATGTAAGTTTATTGTCAATATATCCACAGATAACTCTTGTTTAGATTGTAGCAATTTTGTATGAATTCTCTACAATTTGCAGGCCTAACAAAATCTACTGCCTAGGACTATGACAGAAGTATCTTATTATGGGCACATGCCCTGCTACTTTGTTTCACATGATTTAACACAATGCATAATTGAAGGAAAGATCAACTTGTAACTTGTTAAGTAAAGACTTTTTAATACTTGTGTGTCTAGATTTAAATATATAATATAAAATATCAATAACAAATGGGCATATCTAGCCCTTGGCTGGGCTCCCAAGGAGTTTTCTATAGTAACAAATGAAGATTAGCCCTCTTGTATACTATTGGGTCTTTTTTAAAAAGGTTTTTATATATTATGTGTATTTGATATTAATTTGATGATAATATTAGCAATGAGAACAGCGCTATTATTCTTGTGACATATTTAAGATTTTCTATGTTTGTATTTTAATAAACCTATATTTGGTATAACTTATTATAAAGCCTCCTGTTTTATAATAGAGAGTACAACCTTCAACAAACGAAATAAATATTAATTGTATTTTTGCGTATATATATATATATATATATATATATATATATATATTCTACCAGCGCGGTGATTAAATTCTTTACCACTTTTTGTTTTTGGAGATCCCTGGATCTCATGGGTCCTAACTAAACCATATTAATTACCTGCAGCAGGTGCCAACACAGTAATTTTTTATATATACAACAGCGCCAGGAATAGTAGTTAATACTACTTTTTGTGTTGTGTCTGCAAATATTACATCATTTACACAAATTATTTAGCTGCTAAATGTTATGCTTGTAAGCATAAGAAGAAATGTGTGTACATCTATTTGCAAAGTTAACATTAAAGGATCAAATTACTGGTGATTAGCATATGGTAAGTATAATAAATGAAAAAATATATAATTATTTTATTTAAAATATCGTTTCTCTAATTGTAATAACTTCTCCCACATGTTGGATAGCCACTTGTGCCTGTTGTCTAACATATTATGGGTGTTCTGATGTTCTGGAGATTGTGGTTTAGTACCATACCATTGTTTAGAGCTATGCCTTCTGTGTTGGGTGAAGGCAAATTTTCCACAGTACTAAGTAAAAGCTGTTGGGTGCAGCAGTGCATTTTCATTATGGCTGGCCATCGGTGATATAAATCGATGGTACAATAATCATCTGTGGTGAACCAATTATAGTTTGCACCACCGATGGCCACTGCTGCCAAGTGCACGGCAAGCCACAGGCCAATCAAACACAGGGATGGTGTTTAGCGGGTCACCAGGGGGCAGAGCTAAGTTCTGTATTGGGAGCAGGAAAAAACACCATAAGGGTCCAGTTTGCCATCGATGTCAGTAAACCACTGATTCTCTGTCATCGATGGGGAAGCCATCGGTAGTACACCATCAATATTTTTTAACTAGGCCATCTCTAATTTTTTTTATTTGTGGTGTTCTAGTTGTATTATTTTGAAAAGAGGCCTTATCACGGGAGTGGCCCACAAGACATAGGGGAGCCTGGAGAGACACAGAGGGGGCCTGGACAAACATAGTGAGGCCTGCAAAGACACAGGGGATGCCTAGAGAGACACGTGGTCCTGGAGTGACATAGGGGAAGCCTAGAGAAACACAGGAGAGCCAGAAGTGACACCAGGTGGGCCAGGAGTGATACAGGGTGGGTCGGGAGTGACCCAGGAGGGCCAGTAGTGACACAGGCCAGGAATGACAAAGGGGGAGCCTGGAGTGACACTGGGGCAGTCTCTAACTATGCCATGTGGTGCTCGGACCCCTAGATACACCCCTGATAACAAACATTGTTTTATTTTCTGTTTTCTGCCCATTTCTTTTTTTTTGCATCCCATTTAATTCCTAAATATATCAACAGTGAACTATTAACTTATATCATAATCACTGAAAGATATAGAATACCAATCCAATGACATTTGTTAATCGGTTTGTGGTGAGAAAAAACCTACTCTAATAATTAAAGCATAACGGATGTGTACTTTTTTGAAAATGTTGTCAAGAACTTATATTTTTTTAAGTTAGCAACTCACTGTTAAAGCTTTGATGGGTCTCACTCTCCATAATAACCTGCATAACACTGCCTCTGAATAAACATGTTTTGACATTATGGATCTAAATAATATATTAGCATCTAACTCATTTGTGCTGTAGCAGTCACCCTGTACCTATCAGTCATGCGAACAGTGGCAAGCACAATTATATTCAAGTGCTAATAGAACGGGAGGGCAGAAATACCTGACCCTGGAATCTTGGGTTGATTTAAGTGTTTGATGTCTCATTGAATTAGTATCATAGTGTGAAAGACAAAGCTTGTACTAATGGAAATTAGTTTGGACATGCAATACTGCTGATTGGGCTGATATAATAGAATAATATTCTTCACGCAGCTAATAACAAGAGCATGAGATAAATAATCATGAGATAACTGGTTGTGCACTCATAGAATGTGCTGCAGTCAGCATGTTGTTTACTTGATCTCCAGCAGGAGCTGACATGCTCTCACCATAAAATATCTTCAATCATGTTATATAAAGTTGAGTCTGCACTGAACACAGACATTTTCAGTCATTCCAATATTCCAGTAGAGGATAATAAAAACATTTTTAAACTTGAATAAGTGCCAATCAATATTTTGTACGCGCATGTAAGACATCCAATATTTTTTTATATTTTTTTTGGCGTAATTATTACTCTGCAGGCTTTTTTTATAACATCATTATTAGAGTGATATAATATCAATTCTTATTAAAATGAACGAATAGCTGAGTGATGCTCAGCATCCCAGCACTGCTGGCTAGGAGTTGTTGGCTCAAACTAACACCCGGGCTAGCTGTTTCACTCAATTGCAGTGACAATGAAAGCCCTTTTTGCTCAACAGGAGATTTCTGTACTCCCTGAACTAGTCTTAGCTCTACTATTAAACAACAACAACAACAACAACATACATATACAGTGGCGGTTCTAGGGGTGGGCATGCAGGACTATTGCCTGCGGCCCTGTGGACTGAGGGCGCAACCGCAGTCACCCCGCCGGCACCATCTAATCTGATGGCGCCTGCCCATTCTTGCACTCCAGATAGACAGTCTGACCATCCGGAAATGCAGTCCCCCCCACCCAAGTCCCCCTGTACTGTGCTCAGCAGGGAGAGATTCAGAAATGGGCGGCGTGACATCACCACATACACGTGTATTCTCGCGATAGCGAGTGTGCAGGGAAATGCTGAAGTAGCTGGTGATGAGTCGGGACCCTGGACAGATGCCAGGTTCAGTCACTGGCACCAGACTCCCTGGACAGGGACAACATCTGTGGCAATGGCATATAGTTTGAAGGATTTTGTTGTCTGGGCATTACTGTCTGAGGTATAATGTGGTGCAGTGGGCATTACTGTGTGGGGCATAATGAGGTGCAGTTGGCATTACTGTGTGAGACATAAAGTGCTGCAGTGGGCATTACTGTGTGGATCATAATGTGGTGCAGTGGGCATTTCTGTGTGGCATAATGTATTATAAGGGGCACTACTACTGTGTGGCATAATGTGTATAAGGAGTACTACTGTGTGGCATAACGTGAATGGGCTCTGTGTGGCATAAAGTACAAACTCTGGCGGC
Organism: Taudactylus pleione; assembly: GCA_031769625.1. Lineage (NCBI taxonomy): Eukaryota > Metazoa > Chordata > Amphibia > Anura > Myobatrachidae > Taudactylus > Taudactylus pleione. Next base: position 16,214,010 of record JAUIMM010000018.1, on the reverse strand, counting down.
GCCATATTTACAAACTGTGCTGCTGTTCCCAATCCCTTCCAGTCTCCCTAACATTGGTGTTGGGAGTGACGTTGTCACGCATTGCATTCTGGAAGCAGCCGTGGGAGAGGATGGAACAGTAGCACACTGCAGCAGTGCATTCACTTTCTGCTGGGCATGCCCCAGAGAGTGATGAACAGGGAGTGAGTCCCTGAAGGTGGGGGCGCCAAAAGAAGCTTTTGCCCTGAGCACCACAAGGATTTGTTATGAAAAAGTGGTTTAATATAGAGTAATCTTATTAAGGAAATGTATGGTAGCAAAGAAAGGATAGCCATAACAAAGCAAAACCATACAACTAACCATAACAAATATGCATTTAGATGGAGATTGTCCAAGGTGCTCAAAACCACAAGAATATGGGTATCCAACTCCTTCTTCTAAACTTGACTAGCTGTCCTGTGATAGAGGTGTTGCTGCCCACATAAAGGAGGTGCAGCTTGCAACATAGTGCACTCTAAACAAAATATAAATGTAAACTTTAAGCTTGCCAATCAAAATAACAAACAAAGACTCCACCAAGCAAGCAAACAAGCAGGGGAGGGCGGAAGGGGAAAATCCAGCCAATGAACAGGCTCGGGCCCATCAAAGCAATAAACTAAATAGCCTCTGATACTACACCCCTAACAACCTTTGCAGAGAGAAGAAAAAAGGGGGTTGTATCCTCACAGAAGAAAATAATTATATATCAATATATTGATTACCAACATAGACATCAAATAACGCCCAAGGAAAATTGGGTCTAGAAATAACTCCTGTTGGTGGTTCTCCCCAGAGCCAAAATACACATGTATCAACCTATAGGCTAACTTTTTGTTCCTAACATGAGGGTCAGGCCCCAGCCATGTGGTTTTAGCCACCTCTGACATACTCTGCCTTCAGCTCTTCTTAAATCACTGCTGTGATACTGTAATTGTTAAATTGTCTTCCCTTTATAGGGAGAAGCACTCATTTTCACTTCAGAGCCCATACATCTTTTTTGAGGGCCCCACTACCCTAGGGTTGGTGGAATTATGTTGGGGAGACCACCACACTGTGGGACCCTCCTCTATGGTCCAAGCCTGCTGCTAGTAATGAAAAAAATTGCTGAACCCTATCCTCTTTATGCCCCCCACCCTATTTTTCTGATATCAGACTAGGCCGGAGCGCTAGTGCTGGATATGTGTAGAGGGAGGACTCTATGCTTTTTCTTTTCTTTTAATGAATCAAATTTCAACAGTAAAAATACGGGAAAAACACACTGGAATGCCGGTGAGTGTGGCTTCATAGCACGCCATACAATACTAGAAAGTTGTGGAGTCAGCCTGAAACTCAAAAACCTATAACATTTGGTGAGTTTATGCTTTAACTCACAGTATGTTCCAGCAAGCTTAATAACATCAAACATTTGCTACCTATTACATTGCCCCTTAGGGGAAAATATATCAAAAGTTAAAATGCAGCAAATCCTCTAAAAACTGCATTTATCCGTGGATTACCGCATAACTTATGGATTCCCATATGAATTAATAGGGATCTCAGTAAATGTGATGATATCTGCTGCGTTCCCATGGCACAGCAGTTCTCATAGGTTTCTATATGGCTGCGATATGGCCACATACATTAAGCTCCGGAAAGCGTAACTTTCTGGAGCTTGTGCCCAATAGCCAATGCCATCATTAGGTAGCCTTGGCAATTGTAGCCTATTTGCCTCCTTTCACAAAATTTACTGGAAAGGGATCCAAAGCATCCATCTCCCTTACGCTGATGGCCACACATGCACATTTCAACTGCCAGGCTGAAACCCAGAATTAACTGCATCTTCCATTATAGAACTGTCCCGGCAAGAAGCAGATGATACAGTACATGCCAGAGAACCTTTTCGCAGGTAAGTAGACATTGATATCCTATAATGATGGCATTATAAATCTTATCATTAATACATATAGGGCCTGATTCACTACGGAACGCAACTGCGAATGCAATAGCGATTATGCATGCAGTCCAACTGCGATGGTATGCTAATTCATTGCGATCGCAATGCCACCGCTGCACTACATAAGGACGCCCACTTTTCCTTAAACACAAGACTGCAAAACCATCATTGCAATCGAGTATTATCACAGCCTCACGCACACTTGCACAAGCCCTGACCTTACTCAGAAATTGTTAGCTTCCACGCACGCTATCAGGCCTCAGGCTGCGTAGGGCATCGCAGTGGATAATTTATGCATGCCCATGCAACGCCATTCAAACGCACTGGCACGCCTGCGTAAGGCCGACCACCCCGTGTCACCACCCACAAATGGCACTTCCTGTCAATCGCAGTCCCAATCGCATTGGCTGGTTTGCGCATGTGCACTGTGATACATACACATGTGCAGTATGCAACAATTGGCTGATTACGTGCTGAATCAGGCCCTTAGTCCTTAGTTTAATGCAGCATCAAATCATGGCCATCACATACTGTATATAATTATAAACATCAATACTTTCAAACATATCAGCAATCTCTGCAGATCTAAGTACTGTATGTGCTTTCTTCAACACGGTATACCTAACAACACTTTCACAAATATTGGCATTTAGTAATCAATCTATCTCTCTAGCTCACTATGTATACTTATTAAAGTACTGGAAGGAGATGTATCAAGCCTTGGAGAGAGATTACGTACCAACCAATCAGTTTCAAACTGTCATTTTACAGGCTGTGCTTGAAAAATGAGTTATAAGTAGAGATGAGCGAGTTCGGATCTCAGAGATCCGAACCCACCCGAATTTCGGGGATCTGGGGTGATCCGAGCAAAGCTCGGATCTCTTTGCCTGCCCCAGATCCCTCACACGAGGCAAAACCTCACGACCCCGCTGTCGGGTCGTGAGGTTTTGTTTTGAGCGGGCTTAATTCTGATTGGCTGAGAGAGCCGTCTGTCACGGCTCTCATCCAATCAGTGTTAAGCCCATTGAAAATGCAGAGAGAGAGAGAAAAAGAAGATGGCGCACTCCATTCCCCGCCACCTGACACTGCTGGCACCCCCCACTGCCGACACCGCCGGCACCCCCACTGGCAGCATCCCCTGCTGCCGAAAATACAGCTGCCGACACTCCTGCACTGCTGCCCCAAGTACTGAGGACACCGTCAGCGACCCCCACACTGCCAACACTCCTGATACTTTCACACTGAGGACACCACCAGCACCCCTGCAGTGCCGACACTGTCAGCACACATGCACTGAGGACACCACTGGCACCCCCGGCTCTGAAGACACCACCGGCACCCTGCATTGAGAACACCCCCGCACTGCCGTCACAGCCAGCAAACCTGCACTAAAGACACTGCTGGCACCCCCGCAGTGCCGTCACAGCCAGCAAGCCTGCACTAAAGACACTGCTGGCACCCCCGCACTGCCGACACAGCCAGCAAGCCTGCACTAAAGACACTGCTGGCTGTGTTTTTTTTAAACATTTTTTTACAGGTGAACTACAGGTACTAGTGGGCCCTTAATGCCCTGCATGCTGGTACTTGTGGTTCTCCAAGTACCAGCATGCAGGGCAGGCTTGCTGGGACTTGCAGTTCTACTTGTAAAGGCAATGTTTGATATTTTTTATTTACACCACACCACACTATCAACCCTCCACCTTCCTCCACCAGGGAAGGCGGGGATAGCCCCGGGCTATCAGCCTGGGCCTGGGGTGCCCTGGAGAGGGTGACCCCTTTATTGGGGGGGTCCCCAGCTCTCCAGGGATCCCCGGCCTGGGCTGACTAGCGGTCAGGGCTGATGCTGCGGCTGGGGGGCCCGGTGAAATGGCTCCCCTGGCTGTGGCATCAGCCCCCCGCTAGAAAAAGTCCAGTGCTGGTTCTGGAACATACAGGGGAACCCTACTCATTTCTTTCCCCTGTATTTCCAGAACCAGGACCGGATCAGAGTCCAGAGCTGGTTGCGCAGCATATGGGGGACCCCTGCGTCATTTGTCCCCCATATTTTGGCAACCAGCGCTGTTTCTGACTAGCCTGGTTGTGCTTAAGTACAGGGGACCCCTACATCGTTTGTCCCCTGTATTTAAGCACACCCAGCACTGGGTCACTAATGCCCGGGGCTGGTTGCTCTTTTTTTTGGGGGGGGGGGCACGCCATTTTTTTCTTATTTTTACACAGGTTTTTTTTTTTTTTTACCACAGCAGCACAGACGGGTCTCACGGACCTGTCATTGCTCTGTGCCAATGACACAGATGCAAGTAGCACGGATCTCCTGGTCCGTGCGTGCATCTGTGTCATTGAAATACACAGCAGCACAGACGGGTCTCGTTGACTCATCTGTGCTCTGTGTCACTGTCAATCATACAGATGCATGTAGCACGGATCTCACGAGTCCGTGCTACATGCAAATGAGCACCATAATGCTGATTGGCTTAGAGCCATGACAGATGGCTCTGTCAGCCAATCAGCACTTTGCCCATTAAAGGCAAAGGCATATAAATATGTATATTAAATGTTATATATATATATATATATATTTATATATATTTACTTTATATACACATACTTGCTTCCAAGAAGAGAGCACCCTGCCCTCTCACCAGACTCCGCCTCTCAAAGACCACACCCCTCAGCAGACCCCGCCCTCATTAGGGCTGCGTCCAGAAATTTCCCAGGCTGGTTTTCAGACCCAATCCGCCCCTGATGTATACTATTTATCATGCTAACAAGAAAATAGGAAAGCATGCTAATTAAAACTGTTAAATGGACTTTTGTAAATATAAAAGTCGGCTAGTAAATAATATAGCAGACTTGCCTACTCTCCAAAACAGTATGTCTGGAAGATTCCTGAATTTTATGAAGTCTCCTTGGAGTCCCGGGAAAACTAGTCATCCTCCCAAGTCTTACCCCCTTCCTAGTAAAATGACCAGGAAATGATAATCAGAGATTCTCATCATCATGGCTTCCCTAGGCCCTACTGCCGTGTTTTGGTTCTAAATCACTGTCGTGTTTTGATTTTGACAAAACCACCCTCAAGTGTTTTGGTTTTGGCTTTAGCTCTGAATTTCTTTAAAAATAGATAAAATCAGATAAAATCATGTAATTTGGACTTGTTTTGTTCCTATCATTGTCGTGGGGGTTCTGAGTCGAACCGAGGCATGGCTTGGTTCCTCCCAGCAAATATGCATCTCAAAATGAGGCAAACTGAAATAATTCTGAAAATTATGGAATCTCTATAAGTAACACTATCTCAATATTCAATTTAGAACAATCTTTCTGTATGGATCCCACTAAATGTACTGGATTGAACCTGTAGTGAGACAGGGCTAAGTCTTACCTCCTGTTTCAATAGACCAAGGAATGGAAGGTACCACACAAATAGAAAGGGTGGGGGGAATGCATAGATCATACACACATGGGTAACCAGGGATGCAAATAATGTGCAGGTATCAAAAACTATAAGGAAATAAGCAAACTTCAATGATGGAGGTCAGAGGCATCAGAACAATTTTATGTGGGAGGGGTGCCCATGCCCCCCATCTCTCCCTCCCTCTCTCTGACCTGTCTTGGGCGCAGAGCAGCTGGAGGCCGGGTACCGGCTGCGGACGGTCAGAGTCTGTGCTTTATAGCAATAGGCTGCACAGCCCCTGCACTGCACAGAGGAAAAGGTGTAATGTGTGGTCTTTTAACCAGTGGCGTAACTAGGGGGTTTGGCGCCCAGGGCAAGGGAATAAATGGCGCCCATCTATCAGTGGCACAGGTCTAATTACTCCTCAGGCCAAGTGCCCAACAACCTGGTGGTCTAGGGAGGAATTAATGGTAGTCTACCTGTCAGGTCACGTTTTTCTGCCGATGGCCCATCCTGGCCAGCGGCACCCCTGCTGGAGCTCTTCTTTCTACAGCCCAGCATCTTCTGGCCTCTTCCATGGCTGCCGGAGCTCTACTCGTAATGTCTGCATCCTCCACCCGCGCCGCCGAACTGATTTCTCTGCCTAGTGGCATCTGACATCAGTCGCTGCGGGCGAAAACAGCCATGACGCAGTGAGCTGCAATTGGCTCGCTGCGATGCTTTCTATTGGCTTCCAGACTGCAAGCCATAATCGGCTCGTGGTCTGCGCCAAATTCAAATGGCCGCCAGTCCGCGAGCTGCACCCGCCGCTGGAAATAGTCAGGTAAGATGTCACCCGCCGCTGGAAACAGTCCGGTGAGATGTGTCCCACCGGGGACACAACTCACCAGACTGCAGGACCTCCAGCATTGGATCAACATTTGCTAAGACTTGTAGGCTGCCTGTAAAAAAACAGCCTGTAACAAAACCAGTGCACCTCCCTGGTTACGCCACTGCTCTTAACTACACATTACACCTCCTCCTCCGTACAGTGCAGGGGCTGGGCAGCCTATTGGTATAAAGCACAGCCCCTGACCATCCGCGGCCACCACGCCTTTCAAATGTTGCCCCTCCCCGTTCCAACGCCAATGATGGTTGTCTTCATCCAATATAATTAATAAAGCATAAGCACATAATACAATATTAATGCCCCAATGTTTTTTGGGCGCATAAAAGCCTTGAGACAAAAATCATAAAGAATACATAATGTGTAATATATATATATATATATATATATATATATATAATGGGAAAATACTGTGTATAAAAAATCTAAAAAATATATAATCCTTATAGTATTGTGAATATTAAGTGTTAAAAAATTGTTATCTAATAACAACAGTCAGTCGGCAAGTAAATTAAGTAATCATCTGTCAGCAAACAGTATTTGCTGTCAGAAGTATCAAGGATGTATCTTGACGAGATGTACTGTAATGACGCTGTTTCCACTTGGAGCCTTTTTAATGTATACTTGAGGGAATATCCATTTTTACAGTAGAGGGTAAATTTACTAAGATTCGAGTTTGGTCGAGTTTTGTTTTTTTTATCTAGATTTACATCGCCGAATCTAGGGTGATTTTCCAGTTTTTCATCACGCAAGTTTACTAAGAGTGAGTTTAGCTGAAAGTGAGTATTCCGATTAGGGGTGTGCACCGGCCACTTTTTGTGTTTTGGTTTTGGATCTGGATCTTTCTTCATGTTTTGGATATGGATTGCCAAACCCACCCTTCCGTGTTTTGGGTTCTGGGTTTTGTGTTTCAGATCTGTATTGTTTTGAAAAAAAGCATAAAAACAGCTAAAATCACAGAATTTGTGCGGTTTTCTGCTCCTATGCTATTATTAACCTCAATAACCTTAATTTCCACTCATTTCCAGTCTATTCTGAACACCTCACACCTCACAATAGTGTTTTTATGTCCAAAAGGTTGCACCGAGGTAGCTGGATGACTATGCTAAGCAATACGAGTGGGTGGCACAAACACGTGGCCCATCTAGGAGTGACACTGCAGTGGCAGACAGGATGGCAGTTTGAAAAACTAGGCCCCAAACAGTACATAATGCAAAGAAAAAAAAAGAGGTGCAAGATGGAATTGTCCTTGGGCCCTCCCACCCACCCCTATGTTGTATAAACAGGACATGCACACTTTAACAAACCAATCATTTCAGCGCCAAGGTCTGCCACATGACTGTGGCTGAAATTATTGGTTAGTTTGGGCCCCCACAAAACAAGCTGGCAATTAATCTGTCTGTGCACAAACTGGCTCTACAGAGGCAAGATGTCGTCCTCATCCTCCTCATCCACCGATTCTTCAACCTCTTCAGTGTTGTGTACATCCTCATCCTCACAGAGTATTAATTCGTCCCCACTGGAATCCACCACCACAGGTCCCTCTGTACGTTCTGAAGGCTGGTCTCCCTGGAAGAGTTGATAATTAATTTTTATGAACATCATCTTCTCCACATTTTGTGGAAGCAACCTCCTATGCCTTTTGCTGACAAGGTTCCTGGCTGCACTAAACACTCTTTCGGAGTACACACTGGAGGGGCGGCAACTCAGGTAAAATAGAGCCAGTTTGTACAAGGGCCTCCAAATTGCCTCTTTTTCCTGCCAATACAGGTATGGACTGTCTGACATCCCTACTTGGATGCTGTCATCAATGTAATCCTCCACCGTTCTGTCAGTGGTGACAGTATCATATGCAGTGACAGTAGACATGTCAGAAATTGTTGGCACGTCCTTCAGTCCAGACCAGATGTCCAAACTGGCCCTTGACTTATGACAAAGATGCACGCTTGGCGCTGCTGCTGTGTTGATGCACGTGCAGCTACTGCGCATACATTTCGCACACAAACTCAGAAAAAAAAGAATTGTTTATTTTTTGTGGAGTGCACTTTGGGGGTTACACCACCCTTTAACAGACTTATGGGACACAGGTGCACACTTGGCGCTGTTCCTTTGTTGATGCACGTACAGTGCACACAATTCAAAAACACAGAAGAAAATGTTTTATTTTGGTTGGAGTGCACTTTGGGGGTTACACCACCCTTTAACAGACAGACGCACGCTTGGCACTGCTGCTTTGAGGATGCAGGTGCGGCTACATCCCACACAATTCACAAAGACAGAAAAAAAAAGAAGAATGTTTTATTTTTTGTGGAGCGCACTTTGGGGGCTACACCACCCTTTAACAGACAGACGCACGCTTGGCGCTGCTGCTTTGAGGATGCAGGTGCGGCTGCGCATACAGTACATTTCACACACAAACACAGAAAAAAAGAAGATTATTTTGTTTTTGTTGGAGCGCACTTTGGGGGTTACACCACCCTTTAACAGACAGACGCACACTTGGCGCTGCTGCTTTGAGGATGCAGGTGCGGCTACTGTGCATACATTTCACACACAAACACAGAAAAAAAGAAGATTATTTTATATTTGTTGGAGCGCACTTTGGGGGTTACACCACCCTTTAACAGACAGACGCACGCTTGTCGCTGCTGCTTTGAGGATGCAGGTGCAGCTACAGCCCACACAATTCACAAAGACAGAAAGAAAAAGAAGAATTTTTTATTTTTTGTGGAGTGCACTTTGGGGGTTACACCACCCTTTCACAGACAGACGCACGCTTGGCGCTGCTGCTTTGAGGATGCACGTACAGTGCACACAATTCACAAACACAGAAGAAAATGGTTTTTTTTGTTGGAGTGCACTTTAGGGGCTTACAGCACCCTTTAAGAGATGAGCCAGCCGGCCCTTTACTTATGGGACACAGGCGCTGGTCCCTTGTTGATGCACGTGCAGCCACAGTGCACACAATTCACAAACACAGAAAATAATTTTTTATTTTGTTTGGAGTGCACTTTGGGGGTTACAACACACTTTATCGGTCAAGCAAGCTGGCCATTTACTTTTGACACAGGCGCATGCTTGGCGTTACTTTGTTGATGCACGTGCGGGTACTGCGCACACAATTCACAGACACAGAAAAAAAAAATATTTTTTTTTGGAGTGCACTTTGGGGGAGCTCCCCTGATGCACAGGTCACCCCCTGGACAACACTACAGCACCCCTCTAGGACTACAGCCTTTATGGGACACTGCACAGCACAGTCCAGCCAGCCCCTATAGACTTTGGAGTGGACACAGCCCCTATGGACAACTGACTGCACAACACAGCCCAGGCAGCCCCTATGACAGCAGCACAACACAGCCCAGCCAGCCACTATGGACAACAGCAGCACAACACAGCCCAGTCAGCCCCTATGGACTGAGTGGATACAGCCCCTATGGACAACAGCAGCACAACACAGCCCAGCCAGCCCTAGCTTCCACCCTCCCTCTTTACTGTAGACAGCCGGAGTGAGATATGGCGCCGATGCGGGGACCTTTTATAGAATCCAAAACCCACGAGATCCGGAAGGCGGGATGATGACGTTTTGCCTCGATTTCACATCCGAGTCAGGCGGGAAAAGTCGAGCCTGACTCAGATACAACTTGGATCGGGGGGGCTCGGGGGGGTTCGGATTTCAGAAATCCAAACCCGCTCATCCCTAATTCCGATGGTGATGCAGATCCAGATATCTCCCCCGAGTTGAGATTACTCACCTGAGATTGCAGTTTTTTCTCTCTGCAAATCTCTTCCGAGCTAGCAGCCTGCACATATCACTGAGATACAGTATGTGAAAGCTGCTTGTGTGTTAGACCTGTTAAAGAAGGGTTAATTTTTATTAATGATGTAAGGCCCCCCCCAAAAGCTTCACCAGCCCCAGACTGGTCAGTCCTGTTTCCAAAAATTCCAGGGAACAAAACGAGTAGGGTTCCACAGTAATTTATTAACCAGCACCTGGCTGCACGGCCAGTGCTGGTTTTAAATTTAGGGGAAAATTGCGTAGGGGTCCCCCTATATTTAAAACTGGCACCAGACCCAAACCACCCGGGATGTAATGCCACAGCCAGGAGACCCTATCACCAGGGTTCCATGGCCAAAACATTAACACCCCAAGCTGGTCAGGCCAACCCAGGGATCTCAGGGGAGGTGGGGACCCCCTCTCCTGAAAACTCCAGGCTTGGTCTGAAGCCTGGTGCTCTTCCCCGCACCCCTGGAGTGGTGGGTACAGGGGTAATATTGTGTTAAATTGTAGTAAACTATTGTATTTTGCAGTGGTACTACAGGTGCCAGCATGCCTACCTTTTTGCACTTGTAGAACTACGAGTGCCAGCAGGTGGCCAGCATCCATACCTCCACTGTAAAATAAATAGTTAAATAAAGACAGTACACACACACCGTATACAGTAAAAGATTATTACATACACCTATCCCATTCACACATACTTATCTGCTGCCAGATGTTCACGTCCCCTTGTCCCATGTAGAAATCCATTTGGATGTACCTGTAAAAAAGATCCTTTACTCACCACCATCCTGGCGCCGCTCTCCGTAGCATCCACGATCCACGGCAAAACAATAAAACGACTTACGCGAACCATGCCAAATAGGTGCCACATATACTTACACCTCGCGAAATGACAGATGACCAAAATCATCTGCTATTTCTCACGGGCTGCTAGCCAATCAGCGGCCACTTTACATGTAGCGGCCGCTCATTGGCTGGGACCCACGTGTAACCAGCCAATGAGAGGCCACTACATGTATAGCGGTCGCTGATTGGCTAGTCAGGTTAATCCGTGGAATCTACATGGGAGAAGAGGACAGACTGGCTGGTACAGGTAAGTATGTGTGAGTGGGTTAGGTGTATGGAATAAAGTTTTATGAGATACGGTGTTTTTGTCTACTGTGATTTTTTAACTATTTTTAACTATCTTACCATGGGGGTATGGGTGCTGGCCTCCTGCTGGCATTTGCAGTTCCACAAGTGCCAAAGGGCAGACATGCTGGCACCTGTAGTTCCACTGTAAAATAAAATAGTTTTCTTCTTTTTTACCCCCGTACCCACTGCTCCAGGGGTGCGGGTAAGAGCCCCATGCTTCAGACCAAGCCTGGGGTTTTCGGGAAAGGGGGGACCCCTTCTTGTGGGGGTCCCCACCTCCCCTGAAATCCCTGGCTTGGCCTGACAGGCTTGGGGTGAGAATGCTTTGGCCATGGAGACCCGGTAATAGGGTCTCCTGGCTATGGCATTACACCCCGATCGGTTTGGATCTGGTGCTGGTTTTAAATATAGGGGGACACCTATGCAATTTTTTTCCCCCTATATTTAAAACCAGCACTGGCCCTGCAGCCAGGTGCTGGTACTTCAATTACGGTGGAATTAAAATAGTTTTGTACCCCCTAATTTTTGGAACCAGGACTGGCTGACAAGTCCGGGGCTGGATATGTCTTTTGGGGGGGGACCCTATGTCATATAAAAAAAAAAAACCCTACTGTTAGTATTTACAGGCAGAAACATACACAAATCACACTGATCTGTGTATGTTTCTGGCAAACTTTCAACTCCGGAGGTGAGTGTTTCAAACTTCAATTTGGCATAGAGTTTGCTGTCATCTCGATTCTTGGTAAATTTGCGAGCAGTATATTTTAGGTGAAAAGAAATTCCGAGTCTGCCTGATGGTGATAAGAATCTAATTTGCGATCTCACCCAAGTTTTACGAGTGAGAAGAGAGAACTCTCGACCAAACTCACCAGAGTTTGCCTTTAGTAAATTTGCGAGATGAAAAACATGCCTAAACTCACCCAAGATTGTCATCTTGACCAGTCTCGATTCTTTGTAAATTTACCCCTAGATGTTGCAGAGACGTAAGAAAAAGTCCACTTTGATCAGTCACAAAGTACAGTAATTCTATGGAGTGTATTGTTAAATATCAAAAAACTTTGTTAGAGACTTTTGTTGCCATTTATGCTGTCAAAATAGCTCTTCACCACTTGATAAATATAGCCCCAAATGCTTAGTACAGCTAAAATACTGTACTGTATAAGCACTAGGTTTTTCACATAAAGGGGAAATCATGTCATTAACCAAGAATATTCCCAATTAATGGTACTTGTTAAGGAGCAGATAAGACCTGAATTATGTCTACAAGCAGCACTAATAAATCCATTTGTATTTTAAAATATATCACCTTTGCATGCACAATAAATTTTTAAAAACTAATAAAATTGCATTCAACAAAGACACAGACAAAATTATACTTTTATTGAGTTCAAATCAATATACACACCCTTCCTTTTTAAAAGATGAATGGAAGATGAATGGAAATACTAGTATGCTTTACTGTTGAAGACTGATTACTGTATCACTATAATAATGTGAATAGAGCACAGCAGCTAGTATTAGTATAACTGTGGGAAATTCTTACACTTTCAGTCAACTAGAAGTGGCTGCCTATCGTTGTCATCATGATTTCGCATTTTGCACTAGGGTTGGAGCAGCTGCAAGTGATCCGCCTCCTAACAGCATGTGATCATACCCCATACTGTGCCTTGCTCACGCTAACACACCCAGTCTAACCTCTATTCAAGCCTCCTTAGTGCAACGGAACATAAGCACAAAATGTATCTTAGTTGCCATGGCTATGAATGTATAAGAATTATTGATTACATGCAGGGGCTTCGGAACGATTTTATGTTGGGTGGGCAACATAAAATTGTACCGGCATCGCCCCCTCTCCCTTCTCTTCCCCTCCCCTCTATCTTACCTAAGCGGCAGACGTGAACTGTCAGGGGCTGTGCTTTATAGTAATAGGCTGCACAGCCCCAGCACCACACAGAGGAGGAAATGTAAAGTGCAGTGTTTTAACTTAAACTTTAACTCCTCCATGCAGTGCAGAGGCTGTGCAGCCGATTACTATAAAGCTGCATAGCCCTGACAGTCCGCGGCTGTCGCTGCTTTAAAATGTTTTTCTTTGGTGGGGCGCCCCCTTGCCCCCGCCCATTCCGATGCCCATGATCAAATGTGTAAAAGTTGCAAAAGCCTTTGCATTCAACTCTACAGCCCCTTGGAATTTTCATTGAAGATGTATTGCTCTATATAAATATTTCACTATATCATTGTGCATTTATACAGTTTTGCTGAAATAAGGTCTCAGGAAAGCTAGAATAGAATTTATTTATCCATTACATAGATCTTTTAGTTTTAACTGTTTCCTACTACAAAATATTGGATCACTTACGAGACCATTGGTCATCTGAGTAACCCTTTGGTCTCAGATCCATTGCCGAGGCCAGGAAATCTGCATCAAAAGACGCAGACCCTGGCCTTGGCACTCACGGAAAACGGGGGCAACACAGCCCTATTTATGGGGACACTGGCCAGCCCCACTCACTCTCCGCCCCTAAACGGTCGCAGCCTGTCAATCAGGGCTTAGGGGGCACTGTAAGCGATCTCCCAAGACCCTTTCTGCACATGTGCAGATTGGGTCCTGCGCATGCACAAAACAGGTCCTGCGCATGCACAGTGCTCCCGCCATCGGACTTGTACGTAAACCATTGTGCTTGTGTACAAGTCTGAATTAGGCCCACTATCCAGCTGCACTGCTTAAATAGCAATATGTGCAAAAGAGAATGCTATGTGGCTTTCCTGTTAGTTTATATGAAATATACTTAGGCTCTGGCTGCTGAATTGATACAAACATTCTGGTCATTATCGCCCACAAATTGCTTTTCATATTTTATTACCTTAAATTGAGATGCTTAAGGTTTCTAGTAATTTACATTATTTCACTTCATTAAGGGTTTGGAGTATGTCTGTAGTTTATTGCCAGTTTACACTTTTCGGTTAGCCCTGCTGAGCCAGCACACAGTATGTTCATAGTATATGGCTCTAAAATATTGCAGTGTGAAGCATATACATTAGCATGATAACCAGTTTGAGAGAGAGGAAAGTGACCATTTTACTACATGCATTTGCCAGTTCGCTACATAAGTAGAATATAAAAATGTCTCTATTAAGTTGATTTTACAATCCATTACATAATGATCTATACTTGTTTCTTTTTTAGAACGTGGACTGACCATACATCCTTTCTGGCCATTTACAGTAGTTTTCATATTCAGGGCTCTAAGTATTATAATCCACATTTAAGATGCGGTGGTAGTTTGATATTTCTGACTAAGGGCCTGATTCAGAGCCGCTCGTAAGCGGCCGCTCGTTCGCTCCGAGCGATGTTTGCCCAACTGCGCATGCGTACGGATCGTAATACGCATGCGCGAACCAGTCAGTGCGGCCAAAAATCATTTGTTCGCTAAATAGCGAATGCCTGCTATTTTGAGTGACAGAATGAGGCGTATGTGGGTGGTAACAGGGGAAGGTGCTTGAAAACGGGGAGTGGAGATCCGAACGCTGGCGTGCTTAAAGGTCAAAACGGGCATTTTAAGGGTGTGCATAATTAATCCAGCAGCGTCATTGACCACATCACTGGGTTATTTTATAGCCAGAACTGCTCGCAAGATTGTGGTAGCAAAAACCAACCACAAGAATAGCGAGCACTTCATACGCTGGTTGATGTACTCGATTAATCTAATAAATAGCGGACATGACATAGGATGCGAGCGGCCAGGGGGCGTAGTTATCCAAAAAACGACCGCAAGTTTTGTTCGCTCGTTCAGACATAGAGGCGTGAACAGACCGCAAAGAGCGAACGGTTCATTTGAATAGCCACCCCTATTTTCTGGACGAACGACCGCAAATAGCGTCCGGCTCTGAATCAGGCCCTAAATTCGCATTGCGAATTTAGAAAATATCACAGGGATTTATCAAAAATCCCTTGCTGGGACAGAGTTGCGATAAAGCTCTGTCAATGTGAATCCTCTCCGGACACTTTTCCCTGAATTTTTTGGAAAAATTACAGGGTGACTGTGTCTGCGCACCCCCCCGCGACCCCCCTCCCCTGCTCGGATTACACAAACTTCCGGTGATCGGTGCCACAGTGATGTCCTCTGGGGCTCCGGTCAGCTGGTCAGTGCGCGGCCGGTGGTCAATATTGTATGTCAAATAACAAACTGTAGTGGTTTTTCCCAAGTAGGCTCATGCTTCCAATACTTGGATGGAGGCACTGATATAAGGGTACACTACTGAATGAACAGTTATGGGTGGGTACACCTTAGACATTAAGGGAGTTAGTAACCTAGAATCGCTATAGGAGTGCAGGAATGTTACATAGTAACCACCATATAACACAGAGAGGATCCCAGTTGTCATACAATAAAGAAAACACCTTAGTGATCAATATACAAGGCAGAGAGCATTCTAGTGACTGCCATGCAATACAGAGAGCATCCAAGTGATGGCCATACAATACATAAAGCATCCTATAACAGATATTTAATATAAATAGTATCATAGACTTAATTATTAATTACAGAGAGCATCCTTGTGACATATTCAAAATAGATCACCAACTACTGATAAATATTCAATATAGAGAGCATCCTAATCACCACCATACAATACAAAGAGAATCCTACCCACTGCTATACACTGTACAGAGCATGTTAGTGTCTGTCATAAATACAGACAGCATTTTAGTAATTACACTATACTACACAAAGCACTCTAGAATCCATCAACAATGCAGAAAGCATATTTGTGTCCACCATACATACAATACAAAAAGCATAATAATTTAAGTACAAGAAAAATACAAAAATCACCATGTGACCAACATACATGCAACACAAAGAGCATCCTATTGATCTACAGTATATATAGAACAAGAGCATCCATGTGGCTGTCATAAACATAGAAAACATTACAGTATAAGCTATACTTTACAGAGAACAAAGAACATTGTATGGACCTACATATGATACAAAGAGTGGGAACATTCCACTCATCAGATATTAAGTTCCCCTAATGCTCTACTTGTGACACATTGGGCCATATCCTGACCCACTTGTATTTATTCTCTGGCATATCATGGCTCCTGTATTTATTTCCTTAAATTGTGGCTCCTTTGTATTCATTCTACCCAAATTATGTCACAACTGCCATATTGTTTTTCACCATAACATACCAATCTGCATTGCCCTCATATTATTTCCTCCTGTATTAATACTGTGTATATCACAGTCCCTGTATTGATTTCCCTGTAACATGAATACAACACAGTCAATATTCAAAGCGCTCCTTTTCTCTGGGGTATACAAAGAGTCTTAATGAAATGGATTTTTTCTTTCTTCTGATGGCTTCCTTCCTCCAATAGACCCTCAAATACAGCAGAAGGATATTTCAGTGGTAGGCAAATTCTATTATAGAATATAAATTTTCTCACTCCTACTTACATGTAGGTTTAGATGATCCGTCTATTCCCAAATCAAGAGGGCTTACTATTTTCTTAATGCATGATGTATGGTCCACAAACAGCGATGTATATCAAAAACCCCAACAGCTCACAGCACCATCATGGCGGCGCCGCAGACAGTAGCATGGATTAAAGGGGATAATCCAGATATTATTACGATGACAGAAAGAAACAATGCTGCCTAGGTTACAGCCCAATACTAATTATTTTGAATAATTGGAGGGGTTCCTTACCCCAGTGTCAACTGGTTTGGGAGCTGTCAACTCCCCCCTACTGGCCTAGCATTTTCTACCTCCCTAAAACAGAGACCAGGTCCACCCCTGAGGCAAAGACTAATACCCCTTTCAGACTTGTCGAGAATCCCGGGAATTTGGCCTGCCTCAGCCAAATTCCCAGGTAGCCGCGTCTGTCTGAAAGGTACCTACCCGGGAACACGTTCCCGGGTAGCCGCCCCTGCAATCGACCAGGGTTTTTCCTGGGACTTAAGTCCCAGGAAATTACCCTGCTTCTGTTTGAATGGTGCTACCCGGGAATTTACTCCCGGGCTTCACCAAACAGCTCCTGATTGGCCGGACGCGGCTGCCTGTTGATGAGATCATTAGCAACAGCCGGACAGTGGAGGGCAGACGCCATATAAACGCTAAACATAGCGCTAAGAAGCCAGTGCAGTGCTACAAGGCGGATTTAGGTGCCGCAACAGTTGCAGAGAGGCCCGCAACACTACGAGGTGAACTTGTACCAGGTGTTTGGAGAGTGGTGCCAGGTGTGTAAACATATTTAGCATCTAATGTTATTATTTATGTCATAGTGTTATACTATGTAAATTACTGTTTGTTATTACCTTATTAAAAGAGCTTGTTTCTTATTATATATGGCATCTATTTTAAAATACTGAAAACATTATTACCTACCAAGAGATTTATTTTTTATTCATTTTCTTATTTATTTATTATTTTTTATCTAAATTTTCTGGTTTTTCTTTAGTGCGGTAATCTTTATTTTTTCTGTGTACAGGTGGTTGGTGATCATGGCACATTGGAAGGACGAGGAGGTCCGTGAGCTCTTACATGTGAGGGGAGAGGAGGAAATTAAAGCTCAAATCACAGGCACTGTTAAAGATGCCATGATCTATTGCAATATTGCCAAAAATCCTGGTCAGCCGGAGTATTTTGAAGACACAGCAGCAAGTCCTTAATAAGATTAAGAGCCTAAAGAAACAATACACAAAGGTCCATGACCACAATCGTAATCGCAGTGGTGTGGGAAGGATGGAGTGGGCCTTATACAATTTATGCACTTCGGCTTTTGGGCATACAGCACTATGCAACCCCATTGCTCTATCTTCTTCAAGTGATGCTGGCACACTGTCTGCAACAACGACATGCACGCCTTCAACAACTCCTGAGAGCAGCCAGCAGAGCCCGGCAATATCGCAGGTCCTATTTGATGACCCAGATGAGGACTCATCTAATACCATCATCATTGAACCAAGCACTGGCACAGATGTGATCTCTCCAACGCAAATGCAAGATTCTGAGTCTGAGCCACAGACCCAGGGAGACAAGCCCACCCTACGTAGAAACAGTAAGTTTAAATCAAATAACTTATGTTCTGCTGCATTAATCTATGTAATGTTGTCATTACATTTCTAGCATATAGTAGAAACCGTAATGTTTCTGCGTTTATCTTGTGGTGGAGGATGGGCACCGCATGCAAACAGACGTGCTGCTTTTTGAATTTGGACCATTTATTGTTTTGTGTTTCAAATATTTTTTACATCTGTTGCTCAATGTTTTCTCTCTTTTACTTTCAGTTTTCACAGTGCCAACACGTAAAAAGAAGAAGAGTAAAATTGATGTTGCTACCAAAGCCATGACAAATATTCTTTGTGAACAACTACGTGACCTAGATTCGGAATGGCAGACACAAGAGGATGCCAGACTGCAGCGGTTCATGGCCAATGAGAGAAAAATGCAGAGTAATTTGCTAAAGGAAATGATGGCTATGCAGGAAAGGCTTAGTCGCGATAACCGCAAATTTTTTACTCAAATCTTGAGCACAATCCACTACAAACCAAAACATGTTCCACCACCCACCCATTTTGGGCAACAAGCTAATTATCCAAACTCATTTGGGGAACCATCCCAGTATGTGCAGCAACCTCAGTCTTACATCACAATATGGCCAGCACGCTAATTTCCCCACAGCATTTGGGCAAATTACATACAAGTATGCTCAACAAGCAAAGCCCCCCCCAGCATTTGGCCAAACATCCCAGTATGCGCAACAAGTAAAGTCCCCCCCAGCATTTAACCAAACATCCCAGTATGCGCAACAAGTAAAGTCCCCACCAGCATTTGGCCAAACTACATCCCATATATCCAAGCATCCACAAACACTTCAGTCATCCTCAACATTTACAGATAGTACATTAGATAATATACTCGAAGGTCAATTTAAAGATACTTTGCTAGATAATCTGTCACAGGAACGTACTCCTGACAAAAACTCAGAGTTTACAGTTTACAGAAATATTTAACTGTGGTGATCAAATATATCTAGTGGTGTTAACTAGACATATCCGATATGATGATGTTGAAAATATTAAGGTTACTGCTTTTGTCATAGGATATTGAGTTGGTGTAAACAAGGATCTACCAAAAAATTCTATTTCATTTTTATTTAAATTTTCTATATAAAAATTCCTATTTGTTTTATTTTAAAGGCTTGTTTAATGCCTCATAGCTATATGCGCACTTAACAATGTTCTGAAGTAAATGTGCACTTTACTTTTATTTTTTTTTTATACTATTGTTTGGTTTTGAATTGTGTTGTATTTTGTAAGAAATATGGAAGTAAGGCTTTCAAACTTCGTATGCAAAACAAAGGCCTTTATTAAAACAAAAGATTTTCAAATATTAAGTCTTTGTATTTATTTCAATAACAATAACTCCCAGTCCCCTTATACCACATCCCCACCTTTGCATGACCTCATTAATGTGTGCCAGCATAACGTCCACTGTTATAATGAGAAAACTCTGTTTTTCTATGTAAAACTGTGATGGTCTCGACCAAATACCCGGGATTTTGCACTGGAGAAATTCCCGGGTCTGAGCAGGAAATTTCCCAGGTTGTATATCTGAAAGGGGTATAACTCACCTCTCTCAGAGGGAAAATGCTGCCCAATCACTGTTGCACCTTAACAGGCCACCGAGGAGCACTGCCTTCTGCCTCAGCCAGGTTCACAGAATCCAGCCGCCACCACAACAAACTAAGCTACAGAAAATAAAAAAAATCCCTAATTAACATCTCCAAAACCTCAACTTGTAAGTGACCCCGTCTGGCCTGGAAAATCTACTTCCACATAACATAGCCAGGGGTGTCTGATAGCATGCCCACCCAAGCTAATCACAAAATGGACCACTGCGGCATTGACCTTCTTACAAACAGTATACGTACTGAGGTCATTATCCTCTAAGTGGAAAACAATCCTTGCAAGACCATAGGGAATGCAACAGACTCTTCTACCACATACCCCAGACACCTAACCAGCAGACCTCCTCAACACCTAGACTTGACTGGGCCTGAGCTGCAGAAGGGTGAACACTAGGCCATTAAAAGTATGAATGGCCTACAAACCACACCCAATTAGTAGTCTCCCCGATCCAGCCTGCAAGAGAGATCTGAAAGTCAGCAAAAACACATAAACACTCAACAGAAACCTAACCCAGAAACGTAGCAAGGGAAGGAGGGAAACAAAAATTGGGTGACCCAGCATGAAGGTGAAACCCCAAAAAACTCTATGAGAGCAAAAATTGGAAAGAACTTCATTCCCCCAAAGCAGCGGGAGACATAGAGCCTCTGGGCTTCCCAACCAACTCATGGGAAGCGCAACTAACTTGATGGCTGTCCCCCCACAAACAACTCTTATAGGCAGATGACTTCTATCGGCCCAGTTGTTTAAACGTGTCAATGGAAGAACCTTGAATGGCAGCGCAGGTAGCCATGCCAATACTAAAAGAGTGTGTGCTGTAAAGATCTAAAGGCAAACCTAGAACCAATAAACACTTATTAAACACATGAAATGAAATTTAGATACTGGAGACAAATCGGCATGGCCTAACCACTGATTCCCTCCAACTGGGCACAACAAGTTAAACCGGTGTTTAGAAGCCAAATTCCATTTACTCCTAACTCACTGATCCATCTTAGACCTATGAATTTTACAGAAAACTAAATCCTACTTAACAATAATATTACCAAAAAGCAAATCGAAGGTGGTTGACTTTTTATTTGACACAACTAACTCCCCCACATGAAAAGCCTCAAAAACGCGAAGGAAAATGCCAAACTAAAAAGGAATGCCTTGTACTTGTCTAAAGCTATCACAGAAACTGCAACAATTATATTTTTTAAAACAACCAGATCTATAGATCTGCCTGTTCCCTAGTCCAACCTTTCAGAGTTTTAGATAATAAAACGCATTTGGTTGGGTCAACCAAACCATATAGACATGAAAAGAAGGAAATGCCGGATAAAGCTGCCATCCTCAAATGAATTACAAAATGCAATCATGCTCTATCTTACCTCCCTGACCGTGCGATGTGAGGAAACCCTGCCAATCACACCAAGCTGCCGAATAGTCCTTCAGCATGCTTGGAGCCAGTGCCTTCAGAGCGAGCCCTTCGATACTGGCTTGATGACTTGCCACATATGAATAGGACATGGTAAACCAACCTGGCAAGCAGAAGTAATGAGAGCCCTAAACCTATCCCACTGAAAACGAGATAAAGCATCAGCTTTCTCATTGTCAATGCCCGGAACGTGCAGCTCTCAAAAATCAATATTACACATAAACAAAGCAGAGTTAAATGCCTCAATAAACATAAGGCTTGAGTAGACTCAGGGCCCTGATTCAGCAAGGATCGCAAATGAAAGCTGCACGCAGGCAGCTTTGCAATTGCGATCCTTGCAGATATGGTAATGCAGCAGGAGGCATCATGTCTCCTGTGCATTACTTATCCGAGCTGCGTTGTCCAACGCTGCATTGGATAATCTGCATATCATTGGCCGGCTATGGTGACCCATGGGGTCATGCAACCATCCACTGCAGATGAGAGGAAGAGTCCAGGAAATCTCCATCAGCCGACAGAGATCCTGGCCTGTTCCCTCCCCCTCAACGGTGGTGACACGCCTCCATTTCAGGAAATGAAAGGCATCGCCGCCCCCTCCCCGCCCACAAACAGCAGCAGGCTGTCAATCACTGACAGTATGCTGCCAGTCTGTTAGCGGGATCGCATACCCCTTCTGAACATGTGCTAAATGAGTCATGGACCTGCGCAGATTCCCGAACATCGGGAATCTGCATTCAGCAGTGCACTAGCGCAGCTCACAGGCAACTGTACCAACCTACGCACTTTGTCAGAAGGCAAGTAACAAAGACCCAGAGAGGTATCGATCTCAATACCGAAATCAGCCAGCCACATCGTGGGTCCCTCAGTCTTATCCTTCGCAACGGGCACCCCTATAACTGAAAAAAGATCCTGAACTGAAAATTATTCATTACATACATTGGTGTCAGCCGGAGCTACCAGCAAAAAATCATCCAGGTAGTGGGCAATACCAGATTGCTGCATAACGGACTAAATGAACCAATGCAGAAAGGAGCTGAAACACTCGAAAAAAGCATCGGAGATAAATCAGCCCATTGGCAAATACCTATGTACAAAATTTAGATATTCAACTTGAAAACCCATATATTTAAAATAATCTGTGTGGAGGGGAAGCATCCTGAAGTCTGATTCGATATATCCACCTTATCCAGCAAGGCACCTCTCTCAAACCCTTGAACTACAGTACATTCAAGGCTTGCTCGAAAGACTGGTAAACCACACGGAGTTCCGAAGGGTACAGCGTGTCAGTCATCAAGCCGCCTTCCAGGTAAGACAGATGTTGAATCAACCTAAACATACCTGGGTCTTTTTTCAAAACCACCCCTAAAGGAGAGACACAAAAGCCCAAAAGTCAAGGATCAACACCAAATGAGTGAGCAGATATCCTGTAAAATCAATCAATAAAAAATAATAAATAACTGCAGATGGCCCCACACAGCCATTGGCCCTCCGGGAATAAGGCCTAAGGCAATACACCCTTGGGGTGTACTATAATCTATTTAATAAACAAGTGGGGCATTTATTTATTTTAATATATTATGGGGGACACTATTACCTATTTCATATACTATAGGGCACCATTTTTAATACTCTACTGGGGGCACTACTAGATTTTTTTATTTAGGAAAGAGCACTATAATTTAATTATATTAGGATGGGACAAATCTCGTAGTGCATACTCTTGTGGCATTACAAGTGCAAATATGTTAGCACTTGTAGTGCCACAAGACAGCGCCATAACAGGACTTTATTATGCCCTGTGCAGCCATGCCCCCTGATTGCATGACTTCTGAGGCCACCAATGCTGGGACTTACAGCACTGCCTGGAGCATCCTCAGAACGTTCTAGGGGTTTGTACACTTTGCAGTGTGCATGTCTGGAGTGTCCATTACAGGCATTCTGCGTCCAGCTAGCCAACTGCAGGGGCCATGGGGCAGCAGCGGTGCCAACCAAAGGGTTCTGTGCTCTGTGCGGCGCACACCCCTAGTTACTGCCCTGCCAAAAGAGCATGCACTATTTTTTTATATACTGTATTACATGTATTATTTTGATATACTCTGGCCAGGATTATCAGGAGGGGCTCAGTGCTATTCAGCATTGGGATAGTACTCTAAGTGCAAGGTTGCAGTCATTTTTTTGGGACCCCTAGAGGATCATGCCCAATGATAAGTAGGTTAGTATTTGACAAAAAGGAAGGGAGCAGATTCAGTTATTTTTAGGGGTGAGCGGGTTCGGTTTTACTCGGTTTTACTCGGTTCTTATCGCCACTTTACCGCAATTTCGGCTCGATTTCATTCGCTATCCAAAACACGTGTTCGGCGATAGCCAATAAAAAGATCCGAGTAAAACCGAACCCGCTTTTTACTTTTTTTTCCAGTTCTGACAGGGAAGATAGATCCAACAATATGTATTCCAGGGAGTTTGGAAAACCAGTGCTTAGTACATGGATCAGTTTGCAAACCTACTATGTATAAAAAACAGGATTGCGGTATTAAACCTTGCATTTAGACAAAACCACTCATTACCGGGTATGGTATGAGAATGTCGGCATGGTCGTAAAGTCAACCATGACCATGTCAATATTCATTATGTAGACAGTGATGAAATGTTGACATGTTAGAATGATAACATATCATCCCTGGTGGCCCAACAGTGACTTACCTGCTCCTGATGGATGCAGCAAGTCCAGCACGACTTCTAGCTCCTGGCAGTCATGTGACTGTGACTTCTGGGTAACAGTCGCATGACAGCCTCTGGTGTTCTGGTGAGTATCCCCTATTCCTAACCCTATTCCCTACCCTAACTCAAACCCCCCCTCTGCAGCCAAACCCTAATCTCCCCCCCCCCGCAGCCTAACCCTCCTGCAGCCTAACCCATATGTCAACATACTGACAATGTCATCTTTTGACATTCTGAGAATTACGACACATTGCCTGTTGACATTTTAACTATAACTGTCCACATTTTGGTGTCAACATTTTGAATGTCGACATTGTCATTGTCGACCTGTTAAATACTTCCCCCCATTACCAAATAAGACATTGTTTTTCCTTTGTCTAGAGCTCCAAAACATTAATCCATACTGTCTAAGGGGCAAATGTACTGAACTCTGGAAAGTGATATACTGGAGAGTGATCAACTACCAGCCAGTCAGCTCCTAACTGTCATTTTTCAAACAGAGCCTGTAACATGATAGTTAGGAGCTGAGTGGTTCGTAGTTTATCACTTTCCAATTTATAACTTTCCAGAGCTTAGTATATCTCCCCCTAAAAGTGGTCAACTAAAAATGATTTAAGACTCCTCAAATCCAGTTATTAGTAGTTAACATTTAAGTAAACTTTTCACTCTTCCCCCTAAAGAGATAAAAGAGAATCCAATAATAATCTAGTCTATTCCTTCCAACTAAAGAGCTGCAAAGATAAAATATTATTTATAATGGGATAAATATTTCTCTAAAATGATGTTACTTACTTTGCTAAAGTAATGTTCAAAGACAACCAAGTGTACATAGAAAAAACATTAAATCCATATTGCTTTTTTAATATGAAGCACTGTTAATATTCTTAGATGCTTTGTTTACTCCTTGTTTTTAGCACATTCTGTTTTGCCAAGCAACACTTCTAATAATTGCTTAAGAACCCCAAACTTTTGCAAATGTTGGTTCCTTTTTAAAAAGCGTGCTAACCCAGTGAACTCAGAAATACAAGAAGAAAGAATAACTTCTGATGATTTTTTGATATTCCTTCTTAACAAAGGAATGCCTGCAATTCAAAGCAATAGCTTAAAGTGATATAAAAAAAATACAGAGGTTCTCTTTTCAATAACTATTCACTTTTAATGTGTGAAAGAACATTTGTCTGTGTCTTCTTTTGATTAGATGAGTGGAGTTCCCTTGATCTAAAAACAGTAAGGAAGCCTACTCCTTTAATTTGAATATGTTGCTGCATCTATTTGCTGCACTGTGCTATTGAAAGCAGGAATGCCTAAAGGCGGCACCTGCCTATCTGCAGGTCAATGCCATTCTCCTTCAGATAGCTGCTGTGCCACTGCTGGTTGCTACTTTTATTAGCTGTAATTAGGTAGACTGTCACTTCTGTAGGTGACATGAGCAAAGCATTAAGGAGAATGCGTGTCTTCACTGTCCTCGGACACATCTTACAAAAAAGTAAAGTTATTGCTGTAGGCTAAACAACATCATGGAGCAGACATTACTGTACCTGCAGTTTATTATTTTTAAAAACAACTCTGCTGTCTAAATTTAATGCCATTACCTAAGAATAAGAGGAGTAAATGAAAACATTACTGGTTACATTTGTTATAACACTTTATGCCAGTGCTTTCCAAGCTTTCTTGAATCACCGCGACCTAGAGATCAGCATTTTTTTCACGTTATCCCTGGGCCAAAAGTTTCTTATTGACAAATTTCTTATTTTTTTTATTTTAAGAAAATTGTGATTATATGTTATCCTTGGTTTCAGTTATGTGGTGGTGAGCATGGTTGTACTTTTGTTTGTCCACATATTTTACAGTAGGCAGCCACCAGCACTGGTTTTACTTATCACACTAACTATAAATAATTTGATTTGGTCCAGGACCTATGGCAACCCTGCAGATGCTCCATGGCATCTCACGGAAACCACTGTTTTATGCAATAGTAGCATAACCTCAACTTTTTAGAGACTTAGGGGTCTATGTACTAAGCCTTTGAGAGAGATAAAGTGGACGCAGATAAAATACCAACCAATCAGTTCCTAACTGTCACTTTATAACCTGTGTTTGAATAATGACAATTAGGAGTTGATTGGTTGGTAGTTTATCATTCTCCACTTTATCATTCTCCAAACATAAGTACATAAACCCCATTGGTCTATACTGGGCATAGGGCTGTCATTTTCATAGGGAAGCTGGGAGAATGGGAGAATATGATTAGGGCAATTTTGCAAGAGAAAAGAAGACTCTTTGTTAGGGACACACTAATATTTGATATTAATTAGTTAATTTTAATTAAAATGTAACATTTATTCGAGTATTATTATAAAATAGTGTTATAAACTACCCAAAAGTGTTCACTCTGTGAAAACATCCAAAATAAATCCAAATACTCAAACTGACCTCTTATAGTTAGATTATAGATAAGATCTAATCAATCACTTTGCAATTGCAGAATAGATACAGGCAAAATGAGGAAAAATAATTAGTAAAATAATAGTGATAATGGGACTGATTCTGATACGCATGCACTATTAATGTCGGCCGCAGTGTGCATATGCTTATACATACACCTATATTGGAGTCAGTGTTGCGGTTGAGGCGCATGGGAGATGCAGTCTCAGAAATGCATAGAATATTTATTTTTATATATATATACAGTCAGGTGCATAAATATTGGGACATTGACAGAATTTTCATATTTTGGCCTCTATTCACCACCACAATGGCTTTGAAATGAATGAAACAAGATGTGCTTTAACTGCAGACTTTCAGATTTAATTTGAGGATAATTACATCCAAATCAGGTGAACGGTGTAGGAATTACAACGGTTTCTATATGTGCCTCCCACTTTTTAATGGGCCAAAAGTAATGGGACAAAGTAAACAATCCTAAATCAAACTTTCACTTTTTAATACTTTGTTGCAAATCCTTTCCAGGCAATTACAGCCTGAAGTCTGGAACACATAGACATCACCAGATGCTGGGTTTCATCCCTGGTGATGCTCTGCCAGGCCTCTACTGCAAATGTCTTCAGTTCCTACTTGTTCTTGGGGCATTTTTCTTTCAGCTTTGTCTTCGTCAAGTGAAATGCATGCTCAATCGGATTCAGGTCAGGGGATTGACTGGGCCATTGCATAACATTCCACTTTTTAGCCTTAAAAACTCTTTGGTTGCTTTTGCAGTATGCTTCAGGTCATTGTCCATCTGCACTGTGAAGCACTGTCCAATGAGTTCTGAAGCATTTGACTGAATATGAGCATATAATATTGCCCGAAACACTTCAGAATTCATTCTGCTGCTTTTGTCAGCAGTCACATCATCAATAAATACAAGGGAACCAGTTCCATTGGCAGCCATACATGCCCACACCATGACACTACCACCACCATGCTTCACTGATGAGGTGGTATGTTTTGGATCATGAGCATTTCCTTTCCTTCTCCATACTCTTCTCCTCCCATCACTCTGGTACAAGTTGATCTTTGTCTCATCTGTCCATAGGATGTTATTCCAGAACTGTATTGGCATTTTTAGATGTTGTTTGGCAAACTCTAATCTGGTCTTTCTGTTTTTGTGGCTCACCAGTGGATTACATCTTGTGGTGAACCCTCTATATTCACTCTTGTGAAGTCTTCTCTTGATTGTTGACTTTGACACATATACACCTACCTCCTGGAGAGTGTTCTTGATTTGGCCAACTGTTGTGAAGGGGTTTTTCTTCACCAGGGAAATAATTCTTCTGTCATCCACCACAGTTGTTTTCCGTGGTCTTCCGGGTCTTTTGGTGTTGCTGAGCTCTTCGGTGCGTTCTTTCTCTTTAAGAATGTTCCAAACAGTTGATTTGGCCACACCTAATGTTTTTGCTATCTCTCTGATGGGTTTGTTTTGATTTTTCAGCCTAATGATGGCTTGCTTCACTGATAGTGACAGCTCTTTGGATCTCATATTGAGAGTCGACAGCAACTGATTCCAAATGCAAATGTCACACCTAGAATCAACTCCAGACCTTTTACCTGCTTAATTGATAATGAAATAATGAGGGAATAGCCCACACCTGTCCATGAAATAGCTTTTGAATTGATAGTCCCATTACTTTTGGCCCCTTAAAAAGTGGGAGACACATATAGAAACCGTTGTAATTCCTACACCGTTCACCTGATTTGGATGTAATTACCCTGAAATGAAAACTGAAAGTCTGCAGTTAAAGCACATCTTGTTTGTTTCATTTCAAAGCCATTGTGGTGGTAAATAAAGGCCAAAATATGAAAATTCTGTCAATGTCCCAATATTTATGCACCTGACTGTATATATATATACAGTATATAAATATAAATATGCAGTGACAGGGAAGTGGTTTAGCAGATGTATGAAGATGGTCCGTCTTATGGGCATGCTATGAGAGTGTTGCAGATGGGATGTAGTCAGGAAGCCGCCGGTCTAAATGCCGACCGCTGGCTTCCCGACTGTCAAATCCGGGCAAGGTACTACTGACACGCTTCAATAAAACGATGGAAGCCCGACGACTGGCATACCGAACAAAGGTAAGCCAGGCGCCAGACGTGGACAGCCGCGGGGGGGAGGGTTAGGTGTCAGGGCTCCAAGGGGGGACTTAGGGTTATTCACCCCCCCTGGGAGGGCTAGGTTTAGGATAGGGGAAGGGGGGGTTAGGGTTAGGCACCCCCCCGGGAGATAGGATTAGGCTGCATGAATGGGGGGGATAGGTTTAGGCACTTGGAGGGGGGTTAGGGTTAGGCACTAGGGGGGAGGTTAGGGTTAGGCACCCCTAAAGGAGGGTTGAGGTTAGGGGGGAAAATAGGGTTAGTTATACTTACCTTATTAGCGATCGGGATCTTCACCTTTGCCGGGCTGCCGCTGTCAGGATTTGAACCCTTGCAGATGTGTCACTGAAAGACATATAACTGCTCATATAGGAGGCCATACTTGGATGGAGAAAATGCAACTGCCATAGGGCTGGTACAAGTTTCATTGGTATCACTGATGGTGTGTCTAACGACCAATCGGCATTGCACATTCAGACGCACGGATGTACACTAGGGAAGTACTCTATAGCAGCATTTGCATAAAGTTACAGACAGAAAACCACCATACAAGTAAAAATACCTTTATCCTGCACCAAAATGAGTAGTAACCTAAGCAGAAACTCTAAAAAGGTCTATTGTTAGTGATGCCGATAGTAATATGGTTTACAAGGTTTGAAGGGGGCGCTATTTTCTTAAAGTCTTAGGTTATATATTAAACTGAAAGCAGGTAATAGATTTTAACCAATTACTGATACAATTAATAAAAATATATTCCCTTAAACAATTAAAAAACTTTTTATGACCACAATTTTTGAAAAAAATTGTACTTTTACAGAGTATAAAATCATATACAGTTTGGCAATTTGTCATACAATTTTTTAATTTTGCATTAATGAATTCACCCTTTTAGGGACATGATTTTTTCAGTTGCTTGCTCCAAAATGAATCTTAAAAAACGTAACCCTACGCATTTAGTCTGACTTCTTTAGGGGTTATCTTTTACTTTGAAGGTTAAACAACTTACATAAATATTCAATAATTTATGAACTATCAGCATGGAATGCATCAATAATTCCTTCAAAAAAGTACACTTTTATATATGCCTTATTGTATACACCTATGTGTTAAAATAAAGGCTTAAGGTGGCAAAATTAAGCTCAGACAAAGTAAAATTCAGGCAAATTCACTATAAAAATAGTATTAGGCTCTTCCTCTATGGATTATGCAGAAGGTATATATAATATATACTAGCTGATGTACCCGGTTTCACTTGGGTAGACCTTAGATATTTACTGTTTCCATTTCCACCTCACCACTCCAGTAACACATTAATCTTTCACTTCTACAGTAAGGCATCACTGCTTTAGTAAGACATTACCCTCCCTCACCTGTGTACTAACACATTCCACTCCCTCACCTCTGTAGTAACACATTATCCTCGCTCACCTCTATAGTAACAATTTACCCCCACTCACCCATGTAATAACACATTCCCCTCTCTCACCTCTATAGTAACACATTCCCCTCTCACTGCTGTTGTAACACATTTTCCTCTCTCACTTCTGTAGTAGCACCTTCACTCACTATTCAAATAGGGGAACCACACCAACTGCCAGTGATGTTTGGTAGCACTTGGAGTGACAGTTGGTATTTGAATATTCAGCTGTGTTGCAACCACAATGAGTCAGTGTCAGTCATGACATTGCACAATGGGAGGAAACATTTTAGCCCTTTTCACCCCTTTAGGAGTTGAAATCACTGCTTAGTGGGTACCTACATCATGGGAGGAATATACTCCCCAATTTTCATGTTTCTAGGCCCGGAGGTTTGGGCTGGGCATTGATGAGTCAGTCTGTCAGTCAGTCACTCAGGGAATTATATTATATATTATATATATAGCACACAGAGGCGGCACTCAGAGAACTTTCCAAAGGATGTAGAAAGATGATAATTTATTGCTGGTACATCTTTTTTTTTTCTTTTAGAATGCTGATAATTTATTGCTGGTACATCAACATTTTGGGACAGCATGTCCCTTCCTCGGGATGCAAAATACAGAATAAAACTTACAGACAAACAACCAGATTAAATAGCTTACCATTCTGGACGCGTGTTGCTCCACTCGCTCGTCGCGCCGGAGATGAGAACGATCCAGTCACATTGCTTGTCCGATGTTAGGACTGATAGATGTTTCATTTCAAACTCTTTCATCTTTTCTTTCATAACATTGATTGATCGGTCCTTAATAAGTGCTATTTTGACTTATTATTACTGGTCATCGAAAAGTCAATGAGGGAAATCAATGTTATGAAAGAAAAGATCAAAGAGTTTGAAATTAAACATCTACCAGTCCTAACATCGGACAAGCAATGTGATTGGATCACTAAATTAAATCTACAAATAGAACAGTATAAAACCGACCTGATTACATTTAAAAATGAAAAACGAAAAAAGGTTGACCTTGATTATGAACATCAGCGTGTGTACAGCTGGCTTACAGGAGTTTATCCTAACACCGATAAAAGGCCGCTATTTAGACGGACATTGAATAGATCACGCTTTGATACGTCAGATGACACAGTCACCACAGAAAGTGAGACTGAGGCATCCACCAGTCGTAAA
The DNA here is from genome assembly GCA_031769625.1 of Taudactylus pleione. Lineage (NCBI taxonomy): Eukaryota > Metazoa > Chordata > Amphibia > Anura > Myobatrachidae > Taudactylus > Taudactylus pleione. The sequence goes on along the minus strand of JAUIMM010000018.1, from coordinate 16,182,833 downwards.
TCTAGAGGTCGTGGCCAATCACCAGTGGGTAACCGGACAAGTACACGCTTTTTAGACCTTGCCAAAAACGTACCCGTAGAGGGCAACAAAACAAGAGGGAGAGGAAGACCTCGAAAAAAATTGCAGGAATTAGTATTCAATCTTTCTAATAGGACTTTCTCCAGTAGTGAATTGTCAGTACTAGAAAAGGGACTTTCGTTTGTTCCCACTGTTACCTTCAACAACATGCAGTGGAAATTGGAATCATACATGCTAAATAGAAGTTTAAAACTTATGGAATTTTTCAGTGACAAATTATCCACTCCAAGTGATCTTCCTCCACAGCTTCTTAAACTTCAAGAAAGATTTAAGTTTGATCCATTGAGCAATAATGCCTCAATCAAGACTTTTTCCCATTTACTAGATACAGCTGTATTATCAGATGGTAACAATATAAAACCCAAGTTCTGGAACCTCAATAAAGAGGAACGGACTGCACTAAATAATCTTTCCAAGTATGATGATGTGGTGTTCCGTCAGGCGGACAAAAGGGGGAGCTATTGTGGTTTTAAATCTGGTAGATTATAAATTAGAAGCACAGAAACAACTTAGTGATAGTAAAACATATAGGAAACTACACCAAGATCCCAATTTATCTTTTAAAAGAAGAGTTAGATACCCTAGTAACAGGGGCATGAGCAGAGGGCCTAATTACAATATCTATTAAAAAAGCTTTAGAGGTTGACTTTCCGATCAAACCTATACTGTATTTTATTCCTAAAATACATAAAGACTCTGTAAAGCCCCCTGGTAGACCTATTATTGCTGCTAGGGGGTCTTTATACCAACCAGTCAAAACTTTTTTAGATGCTCTACTTCAACCCTGTGTACAGTCTAGACCGACATTTTTGAAAGATACTAACAGTTTGTTAACATCGCTCAAAATACTACCTGATTATCAGATGAATGTATTCTCAATTCAGTTGATGTTTGTTCTTTGTATACCTGCATTCCTAATGCCCTTCCCTTTTCTCAATTCTTACGAGCTTTAAGAATTCCTAGCAATCGTGAAGAGGGCATCAAACAATTGGATAGTATGTATAATAAATTACTACAGAGGAGTTACAGTGTAACAGTAAAGGAACGGGCAAAGTGCAAAGCATTGGCCATTCCAGAAACAGAATTGGTGATTGATAAGAAATTGCATGAAAGCAATACTGGAATTAACAACAGACATGTTTGGGTTAATAAATATAATCACATGAGTAATACCATTCATAGACAGGCTAAGTCCTTATGGCCCATCATCAGATCTGACAAGGATTTGAAGTCCTTACAGGACACTGAATTGATGACTTTTTATCATAGAGGAAAGAACCTTAAAGATTACTTGGTACGCAATGATGTCTCTCAGTTAGGAAAAACCTGTAAGACATCCTTTTTGGGTTCTCCCAAATTAGGCTGTTTTTAGTGCTCTAATTGCACGACATGCAGATTTTTACAACCAGGCCTGGTATTTTATCATCCATATACTGGAGACAAATTTGATATTAGATTCCACTTGACATGTACGAGCAAATTTATTGTTTATGCAATCACGTGTCCATGCTATGATTCTATACCTCACAGCACTCAGGTATAGAATCACAGACTACATCATCCCCATGATTAGAGGTGGGAATCGATCCCGTAATATATTGCAGTGTGACTCAATGGATAATTAAACTTGATACACTGTCCCCGCGTCGTCTCAATGAAACAGTGGGGTTTCAGTGCTTTATTTAATCAGTGCACATCTAGCAGCTTACAGTTTGTATTTTCTGTTTGTATGCATTCACTGATTTAACTTGTTTGTAAAAAAAACTGTGTAATTTACAGTTTGAGTATACAGGTGTGATGTTTTTTTCATTACGCCACATCGTTTGAAGTTATACCAGGTTTTAGTGTACTATTGCTGTAAAGGTGCCCACACACATACCAACTTTTCATCCAATTTGGCCGACTTCGACGAATCATAACGACGAATCGGGTAATAAAAGTACAAATCGTGAGTTAATACTCACGATCACGATGCCGATGCGCGTCCCCACTCGTCGTTCCTCACATCCTCTGATCTGCCGTGCTGTAGGGCAGATTACTCTACCTGGAACACGATTGAAGCTGATCGTGAGGGTTTTTTACCCTCATGATGAATCGTACAATTCATTGCACAACACGTAATTAGATTGACTGCTTTCTGTGCATGCCCCATCACCATCTTGTGCAGCATCGTGTATGGAGGATGATAGACGCACTTTGGGAGCCTGCACACTGGAAGTCTTGTTTTGTTGGAAGTTTGGTGAGTATTTGAACAGTTTAAATGCAACCACACTGACCACCAATATGTGTTCCCCCACTGCCCACCAATGTGTGCCCCCTGGTAATAAATGCATGACCCAGCCACCGCCCTCCGTATTGATGCGGGCGGTGGCCGGGTCATGCATTTAAGCTCCCATTGCCCACCAATGTGTGCCCCCTTACCTAACCACGTCATGGGGCCACCTAACAGTTAATTAGAGAACCAATCAATTTTTTTTTAAATTAATAAACAAAAATATTTAATCAATTTAAAAACAAATACTTTCCAGGAAGATTATTCATATTGAAATAACATATTATATTAATAATAAACATGTTTAAAAATCAATTCAATACAGATAAAATAAAAATACATTGTAAGTAATATAACAAAAAAACAAATAAATAAACACGTACTTTACAAAATAATCACCATACATTACATTTCGGTCTCCAGCTGTTGTGGAACTACAGATCCCAGGATGACCTGTCACCCACCCTTGGGAAATAACAGCATGTTAAAACTGTTTTAAGGGCATCCTGGGATCTGTAGTTCTACAACTGCGACAGGCCCAAAGGTGGAAGACCCATGCTGTCAAACAAAGAAAAACATTATATTACCAAGTAATGATAAAACATTAAAAATGTTAACTGTAACAACATTACATTTTTAAAAACCTGTAAAAAAGAAAATATTTAAACATTAAAAATGTTAACTATAACAACATTAAATTTAACAAAACTATATACACAAATATTTAAATGTCCTTTTTTTCCTCTTCATAGACAATGTCCATGGATAGTGAATGTGAATTCGATACAGGATTCATTGAAATCCTTCACTCGAAAGAGTGTCTGTGGAAGATCAGTTCTCAGAAGTACGACAATAAGTCGCACAAGTTGGCCGCACTCGAGGTACTTTTGGAGTATATGAAAAAGTACATTTCTGATGCAGACCTGAAAACTGTATGGCAAAAGATTGAAAATCTCAAGACAGTGTACATCAAAGAAAAAAAGAAGGTGGATGACTCCAAAAAATCAGGAGCAGGCACAGATGAAATATATATTCCTGCGCTGTGTTACTACAATATGATGTCATTCATCAGTGATCAAGAGCCTCAAAGGGAATCTATCGTCTTGATGGCTGAGTGAGGGAGAAGAGGAAGTTGCAGAAGTCTTGGTAAGTAGTGACACAGTTTAAACCAAAATCCTTAATGTTTTTGTTGTTAAATCCCAAATGTCAAATTTAGTCAGTAGTTCACAGACAGTCCTCCTGCCATGGTACAGCACCTGGTCCATTAAAATAGGTCATGTACTCCTTCCTCACTTCTTTGGCACGTGCGGTGGATGTTGTTGTAATTGGTGGTGCAGACACAGATGTCAAATGTTCAATGTCCTCCAGGGGTCCTACATCTTCTGGTCTAGCCGGGACTGGTCCTCATTGAGTAGATTTTCTTTGCAGAAAGTTGTGCAGCACACAGCATGCCATCACAACCCAGTCTATCTTCTCCACACGTAGATTGATGGTGGTGTGGAAAATGCGGAAGCGGTTTCTCATTATTCCAAATGCATTTTCCACAATTCACCATGCCCGGGATAGACGGTAGTTGTAGATCCTCTTCTCTCTGGTCAGGCCCCTCTGTGCAAATGGCTTCATCACATGTTCAAGTAATGCAAAAGCCATGTCCGCGACAAAAACGTAATTTAGGCCGTGTTTTGTCTGGTCCAGTGAGGGCAAGTTGAGGGTTTTCTTGGCGAGTCTCTGGTAGAAAGCCGTCTTTTTGAAGGACCCACCATCCGAAGCACGGCCATTGTTGCCGACATCCACAAACAGAAATTCGTAGTTGGCATTCACCAATGCCAAGAGAACAATGCTGAAGAATCCTTTGTAGTTGTAGTGATATGATCTGGTGTTGGCATGTGGGTTGATGTGGATGTGTTTTTCATCGATAGTTCCTCCGCAGTTAGGGAAATTCCAACGTTGTTCAAACTCTTCAGCGATGCTCCTCCACTGTGTTTGGAAACTAGAAAAATAGTGAAAAATGGGTTAAAACATGATAATGGCTCCTCCGCAGTTAGGGAAATTCCAACATTGTTCAAAATCTTCCACAATGCTGGTCCACTCCTCCACGGTGTTAGGAAACTGTAACAATAGTAAAAAAGGGGTTAAAACATGACTATAATATTTTTCTTTTCTTTTTTTCCTATATAGACTCCCACCCAAGACCCTGATTTAGCATCCACACCGGACCTCAGTCTGCTCGGTGGTAACAGTGAGCCAGAGAATACCATACAACTGGAAACTCCACTGCCACCTGGACCCTCATCTTTTTCACAACAACCGCAAAAACAGAAAAAAAAACAGGGGAGAAAGGAGAACCTTACTGAACGTGAGGACAATTTTTTCCAAAATGTAGAACGGCTGCTGCAGAAACCCCCTGATGCAATAGATTATTTCACAGCTCATGTGAACAGCACATTGAGAAATATGGATACAGATATCCAAAGAAATTTTCTCAGGTTAAACTACGACCTGTTGATTATGAGCAAAAATATCTCCAATTCTACATAAATAGCAGACCCAATGCTTTTTTCCCCTGCCCCATATAGGTATGTCCCCCCCCCCTGCCCAGTTAGATATTACTCCCCCACCAAGCACCCCAAGCACCAGCACGACCTTGTATAATGCTCTGCTGGATGCAGCGGATGAGTCACCCCAATATATAGAGATGTAAATTTTTTCTTGCTCTTAATATCACCAAATTTTATGAATTCTAATAGGTACTTGCTGCATGGGATAGGGTGGTGATGACGCCATTTGGACAAGGTCACTACGCACATGGCACAATTACACATTGCTGGAAGCCGGGGCAACAATGTATACTTGTGCCATGTGTGTATTGGCCTGTTCAAAGCAAACTGGCATCTGACCCACCTTATCAAATACAGCCAGCTACCTATTGGGATTCATAAAATGTGGGGATATTTAATTTCGTTGTTTTTTTGTCTGGCTTTTAATATCACCAAATTTTATGAATTCTAATAGGTGCTTGCTGCATGGGATAGAGTGGTGATGACGCCATTTGGACAAGGTCACTACGCACATGGCACAAGTACACATTGCTGAAAGCCGGGGCCACAATGTATACTTGTGTAACGTGTGCACATACATGTACATACAGCCGGCTACCTATTGGGATTCATAAAATTTGGTGATAATGTTCTTTTGTAAAATTGTTATAAAAAAAGGATATTGCACACAGTTTAGTGCACACTTTCAGTTGCCTGCAGGTCAGTGCACATTGTACTAAATGAAGGCTATTTTTTGCTTTATGTTGAGTAAAAAATTAAAAAAAATGTACACAAGAAACCAATGTGTGGTGTGTTTTTTTTACTTACCTTGCAGTACTGGTACTGTAGCACTTTAACGATGGCTTTGCAGGTCTCCGGAATGATGACGCCCAAGGACTGAGGTGAGATGAGTGTCCCAAACTTCAGGTCTTCAAATGACTTCCTGTAGCCAGGTACCTCAGGGTAGCCACCAGTCTCTCTTCATCAGGGATTGCCCTCCGACACCTTGTGTCCTGTCTCTGGATGTGGGGGGTCACCAGATGCAGCAATTCCTGGAAGGTGGCGTCATCCATGCACAGATAGTTCCGATAGTCATCCGGGTTGTTCTCCTTGATCTCCATAAGCAGAGACATGTGAGGGCGGGTATCCCTTTGTAGAAGCCACTCCTTGGTCCACCATGCTCTCGTCCTTCTTTGCTGGGCCCTCTTCCTAATCTCCCGGCACCGGCTTCAGCGACCAACACTCTATACCGATAGGGATGCATCAGTACAGAATTCAGGAACAGGATAGAATGCAGGTAGGTAGCACACACTTGCAGGTAGAATAAGCTTTGTAAAAGGCAAGCCAAATACAAAGAGCACAGTAGCAATGTACAGGATTCAGCAGGAATACACCTAGCCTCAACTAGTAGCAGAGCAGAATGTACACAGATTTTAAAGGGTGCCTGCATTTTATACTCCCTAGATAGCCCCTCCCATTGTTATGGCTATTTAAATTTCCCACCAATAGTCAAGAGCCTGTTTTTTTTTTTTGCTCATGATTTGTTATGGCCAATCAAACGATGCGTACGATCCGATAGATCATGAGATCGTAAAACAGATTGGGTTTCTTTATTCCAAAATCGTGATCATGACGGCAAGGGAGCTCCCGTGAAAGTTCATGAGGAAATTGGACAAGAAATCGGATCGTGAGCACATCGGTATGTGTGTGGGCACCTTTATGCCATGTCGAAGTTACATTATATGTTTATTTATATATATGTAGCGATGTCTTTCTATTTCCCCTAAATTTAAGTTATATGCATTGAGATGTTTTTCATGGCACACTATATTAGAATTTCAATGTTATTATGATGTTACAATTTGTATCATCGGTTTTTAAATGTCCATTTGTTTATGTTGGTTGTTATGGTTATGGTTAGCCTGACGTCACTCCCACTGCGACTGCTGTGGAGCACCGGAAGCGGGCAGTGACGTCTGGCGTGCATGTGGGTCTGTGTCTTTATATGGAGGGTAAGTGTTATTTTATTTTGTTACTTGGCTTGATAAAAGTGCTAAAAAAATGCATTGAACGTTGCAGATACAAGCAGTTGTACTTGTTTACTTTATGCATCCGGAGTGCCGCCCGATGGAGTATACGCACTTTTTTACTAAGAGTGCTGGATAATTGACTCCTATATATATATATATATACAGTATATATATAAATATATATATATATATATAAACATACAGTATAACAGCTTCTTATCTGTGAATAAAAAAAGGAATTAAAAGTATAGAAATTGGAATAATCCACATGACAACCAAACACTGGGAGGAGTTGGGACCAGAAAGGGGAGGTGCCTGTGACAGGAAAGACGAGTCAGACTAATCATTAAATCACCCCGCCTTAAAGAAATTAAACGAATTAACCACTTAACTTGCGCAGATACATCCCATGGGATGGGCTTTCTACAACACGGCTGTATCCCAGACGTCCATGCCCTCCTGTTCTAATCAACAGTGTTTTAAGGAGAAGTTATGGAGCACATGTGCCTGTAACAAAAGTGCAAAGAGTGGAACAGTTACTCTCTAAGCATTATCAAAGCATCATTGCACACTGCAGCAGGAGGACAGATGATCAGTAAAAGATTGATGCTCCATAAAGTTGTATTGGCTCTGGGGGAGTAGTGACACAATGGGGACTTGTTGACAAATGTGGGCAGGGTTTATGTTACTGGGGTTCTATTACCAATGGGGGATTTATTGCCAATGGGGGGAGGGGAAATGTTACAATGGTAATGTCACTAGGGGGACATATTGTATGGGCACAGGGGGTGGAATGTTTTTTCACTTTTTAAAAAGGTGTTCTTAGCTTTAAAAGACATTGACAATTTTTGTTGGCATTACATGGTAAAATGGTTAGCTGATGCTTCAAGATTGAAGACTTAAAGGGCTGAGGCCTGATTTTCTGTACCTAATTTCCAACGATTTATAATATGTTTGGGGATTTATATTGAACCGAAGAGGAATTTTATGTCCCTGGCCACTCTTCTCTTCCATTTTGTGACAATCGCTTTATGACACATCTAATCGTATGCTTGCTCGCACAATCGTACCATTTGGTGGCACAAATCGTGAAGAATTTTCAAGGGAAATCGTATACGAATTATGGAATTTTCTGCATTAAGGGTTAAATAGCACTATCCAGCCAACATTTCCTCTCAGAGGGCATATTTATTATTGTATTTTATTACCAGTTATTATATAATGCACACATAATCCACTAAAGTTTTGATTAGCACTGTGAAAAGAACATCTATTTAAGGGTTATATTTACTAAAGTGCGGGTTTATAGATGTGGAGTTGTTGCCCATAGCAACCAATCAGATTCTACTTATTGTTTATCTAGCACCTTCTAGAAAACAATATCTAGAGATAATTGCTCAAATCTGATTGGTTGCTATGGGCAACACATCCACTTCTATAAGCCCGCACTTTAGTAAATATACCCCTAGGCCTCCAGTCACAATGAAGGACTGAAAGTATTATCCTCTAATTCGGGCACTCTAAAGATGCACCAAGCGGTATTTGATCTTCTAAAGAAACTCAAAGTGGGCATCACAGTCTTTGCACATTCAGACGCACAGCTGTATGCCAGAGAAGGGCTTGTAGTGGCATTTTCTTAAAGGTGATGTGCATCCAGCAAAAGACACACACATGGACACTGCTGCATCCAATTCAGAATCATGTTAATAATAATAATAATAATAATAATAATAATAATAATGTGACCACTGGTAACAAATCATAAATCCAAGTACACTAGGATTATGTCAAAGACTAATTTAAGGCTAAATTATGCCCGTGAAAGGTGTGACATTTTTGCTAACATAGCTAAAAACATAGTGTTTTGAAAATCTCACTCATCTATAAGCTGTAGTGTGGCATTAGAACTCATGCATTTAAAACATTGTTATGTTTTTTATATAAAAAGCAGTGTTTTACTCAAATAAAATATCCCACAACTTGTCCCAAACACCAAGACCCAGTATACTCCTAGCAAAAGCTCAAATATAAAGTAATCCCAAAATGAACTATGTATTCGGCTTTAATCAGGTGTCACTGGATAATGCTAAACTTTCTGATATTTTCTTTAATACTACATCAGAGTACACTGAAGTCCATGGCTTCTACACTGTCTGCCATCAATGCAAAATTATCAATTAATGAAGAAAGGATGCAACCATGAAAATGTTGTGTTGTTCTGTGTTGTAAAATATAGTATAGCTAGAATGAGCAAACAGAACTGTGTGGTGGTCTCAATAATTTATCGATTGATTTTCTATCACTTATTCATATTATTATCAGTATGACATGTATCGCAGATCTCCATAGACAGGAAACAACATTGGCATCTGCTCATTATAATAAAATCAAATAAACATAGAAACATAGTATAATTATATATAACCTGTATACTATAAGAAAGTAACATTCTCTATAAATATAGAAACATTGTATATATTTTTTTTATTTACCAGCAATGAGAGTACTCATGTTTTAATCTGAAGTTTCTGTATAAAATACACATTTTACATTATTGTTTTTATTGTAACTGTAATGTTTGTACTTAAATACACTCGAAGGGAAATGCCTGGGAGAAAATTTTATCCAGTTATGTGCCATCTCGGAATCTGTTTAGTTATCCCACATGATATATCAACAAAACAAGAAAGTTAACGTTTATTTTAGGAGTCTGTCTGCAAGTTTTTGCAGTTTCCCAGATACTTCCAATGTGACAATTATATTCAATGTCCTCTTGTGGGCTCGTGATGAACTTCCTGCTTACAATAAAGTATTTGGATCTGGAAACAGTTGCTTTTAGACTTGTCAGTTGTTATCCAAGACTAATGAAAGATTTTAGTCCCAGACTCTGCTTCCATTATTAATGATTAGCATTGTATCACCTAAGGCTAAGCCACTGTTGCCTTGTACTCACAAGCCTTTGGCATCTAACAGTGTCTATGCTGACTTACACAGCATTTGAGGAAAAAGAAAAAAAAAACACTTCAACTACTTTTCCCTCAAGAAAGATACTTGAATTTGCAGCCTGCAAGAGCATCCCAAATGATATTTGGCTGCATTGCACTACCATAAATAAAAGTGTATCCGCTCAGCGTCTGGGCTCTCTGAAGATTAATGCATCAGTTGCTAGATATTGTAGAGACTTAGACATGGGTTAATTAAACATTTACATATATGTGTGCAACAATATATTGTGTGATACAATAATATGCACTTTAATCAGAAACTGTGGGTGTTGTGTGTTTGCTTCTTCCATGTTAATTGGCACCATGCTGGCTTCTAGCCTAGGTATTTGGCTAGATTGAGCAGAATAGACATGGTGTTTTAAATATTTTAATTAGGACCAGCAGTTCCCGGCTCAGTCATTTTTCATTGGATTGTTTTTCATGCATGAATAAATTAGCTAGCACGGAGGTGTTCTGCAGAAGTAGTTGCCCTCTAGCCATAAAATGAGTCCTGCTCATTAATACTTTAATGAAATTAGCTATGAGCAAAATATTATTCCTTTTAACTGTGCTCTAATTTCTTAATTTTAATTAGGCACATAATTGCAATATGCTGGAATTATCGTAATGCACAGACTGCTACAGTTCTGTCATTAAGAATGAGTATAGTCCTCTGTTTTCTCACTGTCCGTGTATAGCAGAAAACAAACTGCTTGATGTTTTCCCTTTCTGTCCTCACTCATACTTACTTAATACCTGTGTTGATGATGCAAAACGTTTGCCGATAAACAACAATCAAACTTCATTACGATGCTGTGAAGTTACAAAATTGTGGCTGGTGAAAACATACTTATTCATCCATCCATCCTTTGACTCAAAACTCCTGGTTCTAAACTTCTGTGTTTAGTTGGGGTATATCATACACATTACTGTAGATTCCTCCTGGAATAGTGAAATGCATCCCTAGACTGGCCAGTGCAAGGCTGGGCCATCTGTGGCTGGTGGGACCATCAAAAAACATGATACACCCCCCACCCCCCCCCCCCCCACACACACACACACCTTTACAGTGGGCCCTCTGGCAACTTTGTCAAAGTAATGGTTCCAAAATTATGAATGTGTTTCCTAAGAACGCTGCACATATACACAAAAAGGTAAATAAAAAAACACACACAAAATTTTCAAATAAAATAAAAATAAAAGACTCAAAGGAAAGAATAGTTTGCCACTTTCTTCATTCTTGATCTGCCACAGCCCAAATAGAAAATAAAAAACTCACAAAAAATCCCATACAAATGACCCAAGCGTTCCCAAGAATCCTTTTCATCGATAGCCAATCACAAGTGGCTAGCCTGGTAAATCGCTTATTATTGACTGCAAACGACTTCTGAGGACAATCGTCACATTTAGTGCTAATCAGTGCTAATATGGAGTGGGTTAGCTTTTTTTATTGCCATCTTTTGAGGGCATGCTATATTTTATAGCACCTACAGAAATACCAGCCATGTTCTGTGAATAGTTTCTACTACGGTTGGGGAAGTTATGCTCAAAGTCTCACTGTTATATGGTTGAAGATTTTTGGCAGGAGGTGTGTTGCACACTTTCTATTTATTTATTTACTTTACACTTAGATACCTGTATATGGGAAGAGACTATTCCAGTTAGACTATTTATGGTCATTCCTCCATTGTAAACAAAAACAAGGCAGATTGAATTTTTGATGAATCAGGAGGAAATCATTAATTTTCCTTCTGGTGAATCTCTAAAATGTCATTCAATTTCCAAATTGACTAAATTGATTCCCCCATATTTATAGATAAACAATTATGTGCAATATATAGAAAGCAAATAACTAAAACAAACTGTAATAATTTGAAAACATTTTTGTAATTGCTTGGTATGAAAAGCATGCTCCGCGAGAGCTGACACATATCAAAGAATCACACAGGGGGTCACATACCTGTAACACTGAGAGATCAGCTTTCAGAGCGCCCATTAAATGAACATTACGTGATTAATTTGGACAATCATTTGGACTCTTTTACCATTACAAAAGAAACTGTATTTGGGAAATGATTTCTTTGTGGAACTTTTCTGTAATCTTCCACATGGCTTTACTCTGGGCATTAAGTTACGATTCTTTTAACTTGTTTGATCTACAAAAAATTTGGATAATTTAACTGATTAAATGTGTTTATTCAATACTGGTATGATAACCAGGATCTCATATTGGAAAGAAATAGGTTGATTCATATTTGAGAACTTTCACCTCTATAAGGGGAGTAACATCCTATCCAAACAAACCCATTATTTTGTGCAGTGTACACTATTCTCGGTTCATTTGCTCCATGGACAGCTTTCTTCCTACAACATGTCTCTGAAGAGTTATTATACCTCCAAATAGCCGCAAAGCAACTGTGATGTGGTCGTACCTGCTACACTTGTTCTAATATTCATGGCAAACAAGATGATATCACTTACTCTGTTCAACAAATACAATGTATCAAAATATTGTTTTCAGGCTGAGTTTCACCTTATGCTGGGCATACACGGCAAGATAAAATGTCTGTCAGACCGACAGACATTTTATCTGGCCGGCTGCCAGCCGCAGATGTCCGCGGCATACACTGTGAGAGAAATCTCACAGTGTATAGCCCGACATCTGTGCTCCGCCCCCGGGGGAGGAGACATTTCCCTGTTCCTTCCGTAGGAAGGAACACAGGAAATGTCTGTCTGTCGGCCGCGCTGGGCATACACTGCCCGATGCGGCCGACAGTTACCAGGTAAATATCGCATCGGACGGGCATGCTGGACAATCCAGCATGCCCGACCGGGCAATATTTAACCCTCGGTCGCCCCCCCCACGCTACAATTATCGCGGCGATCCACCAATAACGGGCGGATCGTCCCGATAATTACAGCGTGTATGGCCAGCATAACATTCTGCTACACAAGGTTATAATGAGCACTAAGAGGAGCAGCTACAAAGTGCCTGGGCCTCCCTTGGGGCCTGGCAGGGATGATTATGGTAGGAGCAGAAAGAACTCCTGTCCCATTTTTTAATCCATGAATTCATTTGAGCCAGATTATAGGTCAAAGCTGTGCACTTAATACCTGCTTTCGGTTAATATGGGAGAAAGTGGTCATATATGGACTAAATGTATGGCACCATAAGTAAAACTTTTTTTTTTAGAAATGTAGATTTTCAAAGAAGCTGGCATTCGAAATTTCAGTATAGTCCTCTTGCTAAAAAGTGGTTTCGCAGTCATCATTCAATAACACATTACCATTTGCATAAAAGTAAAAAAGCTTAAATCCTGTAGTGAGATGGTTCATAGGGAATAGAAAGATGTCTACATGGGCCAAGCCGATATAGGGCAAGAAAACCTCTGACCGCCTATGCACAAGACATAAAGTTTGAAATTGATTCGCCATGTTGCTTTTAGTTCAGTTGGTCAAAAATGTGTTCCTTCCACAGTTTTCCAGTGTGTGTCAATCTGATCACTTATCCCCTTATAATTATCTAAATGTTTCTCTCCACAGGCTTTCAACATGACCGTGAGACTAAAACACAAAAATGACCAAGGGGGTTATACCTGTGCAAGTATGTACATGTCCCCATTATCTTATTAAGGCTCTTTGTCCCTGCCTCTAGTCCTTGGGACATTATCCCAGCAAAATTGAAGCCATACAAGTAGGGGGGGGGGGGTGCTTGTAGAGGACTTCTTTCAACATACCCCTGCCTAGTATAGACTATCTCCAGACTGAATAACTGTACATGACCATTTGTAGAGGGATAAAACAACATGTTTTAATAGTTTTGTGGATAGCTGGGAAGCATGTTACAGTTGGCAGGTCAATGCTGAAACATTTCTATCCAATTCAGGTAGCTGGTTTTTGTCCACCAAAAGAGGGGAGCCTCTAGTGTTTGGTTATGCTTGCTTTTAGTGGCAATTTCCAGTATATGAACCCCTGGGACATGAGCAAATCTGTAGAGGAATTAACTGCTGGACTGTCATTACACAGCTGCTGCACGTTCAAGTTTCAGAAAGGGCTGGTACTATTACTCTATTTTCACCAATCTCAGTTCCTGCCATGCACTGGCATCCTAATCCCTACTATGCGATGCACAAAGGCCATGCTACCACTTAGCTACAACTGAAAGCCTGACAAAATTGTTCTTCAATATATTCATTTCCATTGGTTTTGTCAAAACTGGGATAATAAAAAATTAAGACAGTGAATTTGTTGGATTGTGGCCATTTAGAGATGTTATTATTTTGTTAAATTAAATAAGTATAAATACAACTACTACTACTGCTGCTACTACTACTACTACTAATAATATTAATAATAATAAAAATAATAATAATAATAATGCTGCAAAAAAATAAAAATAGGGGTGTCATTATTTTCAATATTTATTTTAGAACTACAGTAGCTGAGATACCCGGCGTTGCCCGGGTTGAAGACTGGACCTTGAGATACATCTGCAGCCTTCATTATTTACATTGTCATTGCCTACTGTATAAACCCATTCCATTGATCCTGAAAAGAAACCCACTTTTTGCTAACATGGTTTTAACCCTGAAAAGGACCCATCTATCCATTTATATAGAGTATTTAGACACTGTTACCTCAACGGAGGTATAAACATGTTGTTTGTTTTTCCATTAGGAGCCAGAATGAAAAGGCTGTTGGAAGCCACATACAACTTCCCATGGGAAAAGCAAGGAGTTTACAGGTCAATATCTGCTACCTTCAAAGATTGACCTTGTGTCTTATTGATGGTCACTGCAAAAGAGAGTCAGATTAGACATTGCAATCTCCTGAATTCAAATAGCATGTCTGTTGGTATGAGTGGGATGCAAGGAATGAAGACATCCTTTCCTCTACCACATCCTGTCATGACAGTGGCTTCAACGACATGGGCTTTGAGAGTTATTATGCAAAGTTTTGTACCATCGCAAAGCTTTGGAGCATCCAGATTTCTAAGCACCATGATTAGTGCACCAACATTCAAATATAATTTGTGCAGAGGCATCTCTGGTGGTTCCTGGCAGTTTAGAAATTCAGTTGGATTATGCACAGCCTGGTCTGGGTTAGTGACAGTGTCAATTGATCTATAATTCACAAATTCACCTGGCAGTTCCTGCAACATTGTCTCTTTGATTTTGTTTACTATTTAATTCTTTGGTGCAATAACAATGCAATTTAGGAATAAATGACAGTGCAGGCAGGTATATTCT
This sequence comes from Taudactylus pleione, assembly GCA_031769625.1. Classification (NCBI taxonomy): domain Eukaryota; kingdom Metazoa; phylum Chordata; class Amphibia; order Anura; family Myobatrachidae; genus Taudactylus; species Taudactylus pleione. Next base: position 16,167,683 of record JAUIMM010000018.1, on the reverse strand, counting down.
CTGACTGTTTGGAATGGGGTATATTAGGAGCAGAGGACAGAAATCAATATAGCTTCCCAAATCATTGCGGTTTGAGAAATCACTGCAGAACAGAAATCAGTGCAGAACAGAAATTATTGCTGAGCAGAAATCTCTGCAGCCCAACATTGGAGACCATGGCATATGAAAATGTGCTAGGAGGAAATTAGTAACTGTCAGTGCAGGTGCAGTGTGACAGTTGATCCTCTGACTCACTGCTCTTCCGCTGGAGCTCTGCCTGCCCTCCGCATAGTACATAACAGCCTGTGCCTTCAAATCAGTGACTCCAGGGCTGACTTGGTGGGCACCATATATACCTTCATGGCCCTGACGAACTTCAAACATAGCCAAAAAAACTAATCATGGACAAACTACACCACTATGCCAAATTTGGTGGAGCTAGGTACAATACTCTGGCCATACATAAAGGACAAACAGACAGACAGACACACATACACATACACATTCTCCCTTATTATATAGATAACAATTATTTAAACAAATAATTGAGGAATTGGCCAATATTCACTCTGGCATGTGTTACTCACAAACATAGAAAAATGCAAGAGGAGCAGTGAATAGTACATTTTCTTTTTGTTATATACCATAAATATATTTTTGTACATTGTCACCTATTTTTAGAAACAAGCACAGTGCAGCATAGCAGCATGACATCAACTAAATCTTTATGGACTTTCACTTTTTAGTAATTACAGTAACAGATACATAAATATGTTGATTTATGCACCAATGTTCCTGGGGTGCATGGGTATCACATATCTGGCCCCAGTTAAAAAATAAAAACATAATAAACCATTCTAAGTGACACTGGCAGAGGTTTCATAGCACTTCAAACTTAAGCTGGGTACACACTTAATGATGTGTACCTGGATGATATGTCGGCCCGAATGGCCTGCATATTATGCTGTGGGTACACATTGAGCATTGTATTGAATGATGGAACAATCCCTCATTCCGTCCTTCTTTACCTGGTACCGTATGTGGGTGTGGTATAAGAGATAGACAGTAATTAGATAGACAATGTCTAGGTAGACACCAGATGTTAGACAGACAATAGGTCGACAGGGACAAAAGGTCGACAGGGTCAAAAAGTCCACATGTAAGAAGTCGACAGGTACAAATGGTCGTCAGGGTCGAAAAGTCCACATGAAAATGGTCGACAAAAAATGGTCGATGCATGATTTTTTTGTTTTTTAGCCCTAATCTTCACCCTAAGCCTAACCCTAACCCTCCCTCCTTGTGCCTAACCCTAACCATCGGGGTAGATGCCTGACTCAACCGTCCCTTATAGTGCCTAACACTAACCCTCCGGTAAGTGCCTAACCCTCCCTCCTGGTGCCTAACCCTAACCATCTGGGTAAGTGCCTATCAGTGGGGGGTAAGTGCCTAACCCTAACCCTAAAAAAAATAAAACATGCGTCGATCTTTTGACCCTGTCGACCTTCTTACATGTTGACCTTTTGTATGTCAACCTTTTGTCCCTGTCGACCTTTTGTTCCTGTTGACCTATTGACTGTCTAACGTCTGGTGTCTATCTAGACATTGTCTATATTATTACTGTCTATCTACAGTCCGGAACCCCCGTATGCAATATCGTCCGGTTGGCCGGCAGCACACTGGATGATCCAGCTGGTATGTCATTCTTATTTAACTGGAAACTACATATTGGGTCGACATTGTCCTAATGCAGTGGTTCTCAAACTCGGTCCTCAGGACCCCACACAGGTCACGTTTTCCAGGTCACCCAGCAGGTGCACAGGTGTATTCATTATTTACTGACACATTTTAAAAGATCCACAGGTGGAGCCAATTATTTCACTTGCAATTCTGTGAGGAGACCTGCAAAACATGCACTGTGTGGGGTCCTGAGGACCGAGTTTGAGAACCTGTGTCCTAGTGTGTACCCAGTTCTACTTTCCTATTCTCCTGAATAGTCAATGGTACATGCGACGGTGTGCCGTTCAGAACCAGATGGTGGATTGTTCAGAGCCACCGGGGTTGGTGTCTCAGAGGTTGTACATTCCAACACATGCTAGTACACCAAGGGGATGGCTGAACTTTCATATTATGGCTGCATTACTGTGCAATTCTGAATCAGGCACTCTGTATGGATTTTCCACTTTATCCCTTTAGATTGCAGCATATGCCTGTTTTTCACAGGACAGCCATATTCATAATTTTGGAATTGTTACTGGGAGCATGGATGCAGCACATAGGGGAGTGACCAAATGATAGTCGCATCAGTGGCATAACAGTGCAGTGCACCATCCCCTTCATCTGAGCACATGACATCATGATGTTACATAGAGGGGATGGGAGGGCCAGCACCAGGAATGCAGCACTGCCCGAAGTGTCCTGGGTGCAGTTTGCCATTCCAGGCACCTTGCTAGCCAGAAGCAAGAGTCGTGGGGCATTGATAGTGTTGCTCCCAGGGCCCTGCTCTATGTGTCGTTGCACTGCTCGTACACCTGTAGCTATGGCCCTGGTGGACATGACTAACACCTCAGGTCAACGTTCTTAGCAGCAATATGCCATTTTTTTGTGCAGCCTCACAACTATCTCACAAATAGATAGTGGGACAGTGCCCTGAAATCAGGACAATTAGGAGGTATGAATATGTCATTGGTAAAAAGACCACTTACTGATGATCAGTCCAGGAAAGGTCCAATCCATCCAAGGATATGTATACTTTGTTACACTAGTATACTATTCAGAATACATGTCCACAATTCCAAAGGCAATCAAACTAGAAAATTTCAACAGGTAGGATTCTTGTGATATTGATAATGCCCTATTGTGCACTGCTGGTGCAAAAGTTATCCCTAAAGATGATTCAACTTTCAACATACAAGGCCAAATGTAATAGGGTGAGAGTTTAGAAAATTTGAGAGTTTAGCCGCAATCTCTGACACTATTTAAACTCGGCCAATGTAATAGAGTCCAAGAACTTAAAAAACTCTCACAATTTAAAATCTCATCCAGATGTTTTCTCATTTTGAAGATGAAACTCGAATAATGTGATAGTTTACTGCTAAACGCTCACATTTTTTAAACTCTCACCCTATTTTATTTGGCCAACTGCATTTAGCCATTAAATTCTGTACAATTCACCAGTGGAATATGGCTTCAAGTGTTCTGAGTCCTACCATACAGTACCATACAGCACAATTGTGTGACCTTCATCATCTTACAGCTGAACTGATATTACATTTCACAACAATTTCAGTCATCTCTAGTTGTCACTTTGCAAATAATAATAATAATAATAATAATAATAATAGAAATTGCTAATGAGTTATAATCTATAAACAACACTTTACATGGTACAAATGAATATGACTATAAATAAATAGCACTATAAATTAAATTAGTTCTATTTGTACGGACAATGCTAAATATGTTTCCCTATCTACAGTATCCTGCCAGTAATTTGCTCCTGATATAAAAGTTCTCCATAAAGGGGGTAAATGAAGTTCAATACGTTGTTGTTGACTAACATTGTGGCAGATAATATGCTTATTAAGAATCAATTACAGGGTTTTTTTTATTCAGTTGCATGGAACAATGCTTGAGGGACATGCAAGATTATGCTTTAACCATTAATTTCTTCTGATTATCATACTGCCTTCCTCATGCTAATTGCTAAATCCTAGGGGACCTCACTAACATGAGATACAACCTAGAATACACAACAAAATCTAAAGTCAGCAATAGGGGTTCTTTTAACAGCTTTTACACACGATTTTATGGACACATTAAAATAAATTGAGTGTATTGTCTATCAGGCAAAATGACACATTTTAAACGCCATTTAATAAAATAGGATATTCATACAGTAGTTGCCAATTGAACTAGTAAGGAATGTGATACCTGCTGCCAACTGGCTAGTGCTTGAAGTTTCTGTGCATACTTTATGTATTTAATATTAAGGAGACAGAAAAAAATAATTGCATTTAAGAAATCTGCATTCTTTTATTGATGCTGTTATGGTGGTTGTTCACAACTGGCAAAAGCAAAGCAAAAATGTGCATTGTGTTTTTCCTCCCCCCTCACTATTGCAACTGCTTTGTGCTGTATGTACTTAGAAATACATTTTCCATGAACTTGCAACCAGTATGAAATAGTATTGCGATTCTATTGCTAGCCTTACCTATGTACAAACAATGTACTCTAAGTAAGCTCTCCATACCCGTGTTCCTGTAGCTCTCCTACCTTATTAAAGCAACTGTAACAAAATCTACCTGCTGTTAGGGTCAGGTTTATTATAGTGCTAGGTTTGTCAGTTTATGTTTACATTAATTTTCCATCCACACCAAAGAATACCAAGCATCATTTTTGTGTTCTGACATAACATGCAGCCAGTTTACATATATGCATAACAATCTGTTTTTACTAAAGAAAATCCGTTGGCACCTCATAAATGTTGAGCATGCCCCAAGTTTGTCATCTGGTTGGGCTACTAACAATTTTTCCCAATCATTACAAAATAGCGAAAATAAAAATAAAGGTGATCCTGATTCAGGTGTACATAAACTCAATTTGTCATGTGCCAAATGGTCTTTGTCCAGTTTCAAAACCATGCTCACTGATATGTTGTTGATTTCTGATACATTATCCCCAACAATTATTGAGATTAAGATGCCTTGAACCCGTGGAAAAGGACAGATGTTTTCCTAGACAGCTCTTCACACCCTGGGAAGGGTGGCCAAATGAACAGTATTGCCTCAGATAAGCATTAAAATCAGTGAGAGAAGGAGCAATATCAGAGACAGAGCCCTGTCTTCTATCATGAATGAGGCTGGTCACTGTGACCTCCCGGCATCACCCCTACTCCATGACTAATTAACATTTTAATAAGGTTGAATGAGGAGCGCTCTGAGCTGTCTCATATGCATAGAGCAGCAGAGCCGGTGGTCTAAAAGGACCTGCCGTAGCTCAGCAGGAGGCCTGCCCTCTGACATTTGTTACTGTTCATGTACCACCTGTTGGCACATATTTCCTCCTCAGTGTTCCAGGAGACTGGACGTGCCCTCTGAGACTCACAGCCATAAGAGCCACATACAGACCGACAGAGTACCACAAGTACCCTATACCACTGTTGCTGTTACTAAGGGGCACAGCGCCACTGACCATACACCATCCTGTCGCCCAGTGCACTGAAATGCCCAGCAATACCCTTACACTCCATTCCTGTGTCTCTATGTTGCTCTACTTGGCTAAATAAACCTGAAACCTAGTTAATCTGTACCATATGTGGAATATACCCACCACCACCACCTCTGCTGTGCAACTCACTTAGCATCCTGTACACCCAGGGCCCATTGTACTCCCAGTGTGCTGTTTGGTTATAAACCTATATTTACATCATACCATCTATCAAGTTACGCACCACAGTATCCTTCTCTGGTTACTCTGTTAAAATATAAATGCGTAAAAGTCACTTCCAATAGATTACCTGACATGCTGAAAATAGAAAGAGTTTTATTTGCACTTAGTCTGCGATCCATAGATCTTAATTACCACAGGTAATGCCCACTCATTATAACATCCAAAACTAGAGATGAGCAGGTTCGGATTTCAGAGATCCAAGCCCACCCGAATTTAGCAGATCCGAGTTGGATCCAAGCCGGCTCGAATGTTCCCGCCTTACTCGGATCTTGCAAATCGAGGCAAAACCATAGAGACAAAATCTCGTGGTTCGCGAGTTTTCGTCTCTATGATCAATGTAGTATATAAGGGACCACGCGACGGACGCCATTTCACTCCGACTGTGGAGACTGAACAGGGAGGGTGGGTAGTGTAGGGCTGGGAGAGGTGCTGTCTGCTGTGTCCTGGGCTGGTGACTGCTGATCCATTCTGGGCTGGTGCTGTAACTGTGCTGTCTGCTGTGTCCATCTGGGCTGTTGCTGATTCATCTGGGCTGTCTGTGCTGTCTGCTGTGTCCTGGACTAGTGCTGCTGATCCATTCTGGGCTGGTGCTTTGCTGTCTGATGTGTCCATCTGGGCTGGTGCATAACTGCAGATACATCTGGGCTGGTGCTGTGTCCATCTGGGCCCAAGTTCTGAACTAAAAAAAATATATATATATATAGTCAAAGAAAAATCAATCAAAGTGTCTTTTATTTTTTTCTGTGTGTGTGTGTGTGTTCATGTTAGACTTAACCGCAGTACCACACAAGATCCAGCCAGCAACGCAAGTTGCAACCTAGTGCTGCCCGACTCCAGTCGTGATCAATCTGTGCTCTAGGCCCAAGTTCTGGAGCTGAAAAAAAATAAAAATCAATTGTTTTTCTTTCTAATAATTGTCTGTGTGTCTGTGCACAAGATTTAGCAAGTCGGCAACGCAACCTAGTGCTGCCCGACTCCAGTCATCATCAATCTGTGCTCTGGGCCCAAGTTCTGGACCTGAACCCCCCCCCCCCCCCAAAAAAAATAGTGTCTTTTGTCTATTTATTTTCTGTGTGCGAGTTAGGCTTAGCCACACAAGATACAGCAACGCAACCTAGTGCTACCCGACTCCAGTCGTCACCAAACTGTGCTCTGGGCCCAAGTTCTGGACCCGAAAAAAAAAAAAGTGTCTTTTGTATATTTTTTTTCTGTGTGCGCACTACTGCACGCGTGTGAATTTTGTAACCGCACCTTGGCTACACTATTGGTGCTTGTGACACTGCTTCAAGATCAAAAATATGGAGGGCTGTCACATGACAGGAGAGCAAGGCCAAGAACCACATGTTGCAGCTGCCGCCAGCAGTCATCATGATAATGCAAGGCCGTAAACTTCCTTATTCTCTATGAAGGCCCATGCCTTCAATCCTCAAGGGTATCCCAACCATCATCTTTGCACAGTCCTCAACTCTATTAATAATTATATCAATCAGTTTTGAGCCAGCAAGCTGGATGCAACCTTTTGACCCTTTAACTAGATGAAGAAAATCAATATTGTGAGCTGTGAGGTAACCAAAATTGACTGGAAACGAGTGGAAATAAATGTTATTGAGGTTATTAATACTGTAGGAACAAAAAAGGCACATTTTATGTGATTTTAGCTGTTTTTTTTATTTCTTTAAGAAAAAAATACAGATCCAAAACCAAAACACGAAAAACAAAACACCAAGGAAAAAAAATCAAAAAACAGATCCAGATCCAAAACCAGGGGAGATCCAGATCCAAAACCAAAACCAAAACACGAGGGTCGGCGCACTTCTCTATCCAAAACCATGCATCTACCCACTTGGACTTGTTTTACCTTTAGACATTTACAATAGCAGTAAAATGTATTGACAACTTACTGTATGGCTTGGCCACAAGAAAACCAAAATAAAGGGATTAAACTTAAAGTCAAGTTTAGCATTATGGAGGTCCACAAGCTCTCCAATTTGGTCACTAACAAAAATGAAACATCAGCTTCCACCATGCTGACAAAATAATAGGCCACATAGGGATATTGGACCTCATTAAGAGTCGGTCGTTGCGGCCGTTCGGTCGTCTGGTAAAAGGGGCCGGATATGCAAATGAAGCTCTCGCAAGTTGCGTCGTTAAGATGGGATCGTTAGCTGGATGAGCGAGGGGAGGATGCAGCCGTAAGACTAAAAACACGCCCCCTTCTCGTTCGCAATACATGTCATCTCCGGGCATATAAGGATTAATCGAGACCATCGGGAACCATCGGAGCTGGTCGTAGAGCTTAAGGTTGACCATACCCTCTCTTAAGCTCTACGATCAAGTCAGTGTAAAACCTCCCATGTCACATGTGCCATGACACTACTTAGTTAATTATGCACTCCCATAAAACGCCGTTTGCATAGTCAGGTACGCCTGCGTTCGGATCTCCACTCCCCTGTTCACAAGCACCTTCCCCTGTTACCACCCACAAACGCCTCATCCTGTCACTCAAACTAACAACCTGGCCAAGTTGGAGAGAGAAATTTCCGATCGCAACAGCTAGTTTGCACACTGCAAAACTTACGCATGCGCTGTTTTGCGAACATCGCTGTGTACGGCCGAGCGGCCGCTTACAACCGACTCTGAATGAGGTCCATTGTTCTGATTTCATTGATACCAAGTCAAAGTTGGCAAAGCTGATAGGTTGGAAATCTAGCTTTTGAGGTAACAACATAGAGAGGCACTTATCTCATGTCTCCCTCTCAGATAATGTATCTCAGGGCCTGATTCAGCAAGGATCGCAATTCTGCTTATACGCACGCAATGCAGTTGCTAATATCAGCGGGGATATGCAAATGTTTCCATCCACAATGCGATATCAGCCTAACATGAGGACGCCAACTTCCCCTTAATTACATCCGTATAATAATCCATATAACTATCCTTACTCACATCCGTATTATTTCGGATCACTCTGCCCCTCTCCGGCTTCTTGCACCGTATGTAGGGTCTCTTGTGTGCATGCGTGACCTGTAGGTCACGCATGTGCACTTGTCTCACTGCTCAGAAAGGAATACTGAAGCCGCTCGCAGAGACAGATGATTTTCGGATCAGCTGTCTCCGCACGAGCTAGTATGTTAATTGTCGGGGTCTGTTCGGACCCTAATAACTAACATAATGAATAGACCCCTAAGGGAGTATGTAATTGTCAGAGAGAATTTAAATGTTGCTTGTAAACTTTTCCTCCCTTGAGGTCGGATAGCTCTGCAGTTGTTCAATGCTATCTTTCACATTGGCTGCTTTTGTTCATACTTCCAGACAGTCTTTGTCACTCTTGGTTAATGGCTCTTCTGGTGCTGTGACCGCCAACATCACTGCAAAGTTTGCTCCCCACAATGCTGTACGAATAGCATTCTGGAGTGCATGCGCCGGAATGTGAAGTTAAAATTCTGTGCATAGGAAGGAACGGAAGAGGGGACTTGGATGATGGGGGGAGTTTTGGAGTGAGCACTGAAATAACTTACTATTAACATTAATCAACTTTAATTAATTGGTAAAATATTTTTTTCAGCTAATAATGATCCCCATTATTATAGCTTTATTAAAATCAAGTTTGCTCATATTACTAAAAAGGTTCATGTTACTGAAATTATGCTCTATCAGTCTAAACCTAGACTCACAAATATGTTGTGTGTATTTTAAATTGAAGAGGAGAGGCCATTAAAATGAAATTGAAGTTATTCCTATAGGAATATGTTATGACAGTGAGAATTTTAGTCCCCGAGGATATGTCACATCTATCTTAATTATGATTAATAGCATGCAACATTATAGTTCTTTACTCATTTTCAAGATTTTTTTTGCTCGACAGTATTTTGATTATGGGGGTTAAAAAAAATCTCTTATAGCTTATTATGTAGTTTTCTTTTTATGGAATCACTTTTCTCAATTTTAAATAATCTCTTATCGCATTGAGCAATATGTATAAAATATATCCCCTTATTACAAAGGAATGCTTGTATTGGATTTTGATATCTCAGTATAAAGCCCAGTTGGAAATGCTTACTGCAGTCTTCACTGGTTTATTATTAGTACAGGTATAGCATCTTTTATCCAGAAACTCAAGTATAGGAAGGAAAAAGTAAACAATATTTGTATTTTGGTGATACGCAGCCATGATTCCCAGTTGTTCCTTTTGTATACTTTGTATACTTGGGCTCTATTTCTGAATATTTGTGGCCATAAACTTTTATATTACATCATATCATATCGGTGCAATATTCTGTTGTTTTTTCATGTACTTAAAAAAATTTACCCCCTCTGCGAGAAGAAACAAAATCTCCTTACTATTACAAAGTCCTGTTCAAATTTTGTGGAATATCCACTGTATTAATTAGATTGCCATGCTCTCATACACCTCACAGGTAATAAGTGAGCCGGCACCTACAGTATGTCTGAGATCACACAAAGCATCACCCCTGACCCAGCTAAGACACTAGACAGCATGGCAGCCTTCCTGCAGTGCCAAGATCGTTCAGGAGACACCTGTCCTGGCTGCAGCAGGGATCACACAGGGTAGCAGCACTCATTCTTCTCAGGGCCAGCAACAGAAATCTTGGGGCCTGGTAAAGTGATGTCTCTGGGGGCCCCACCTTCTCGCCACCACCCCTGATCCCGCACATCCCTCCCCTGCATGTGTGATATGTGAAGCATGAGAATGTTAACTGGAAGATATGCCAGCTATTTAAATAAAGTAAAAATACACTATGACTTATCACACTGTCTCTCTGTCACTGATGATGCAGGCTATAGTTCTTGTCTACTGTCTCTTGCAAGGTCTTCTTGATTATTATTATTATTATTATTATTATTATTATTATTATCATCATCATTTATTTATATGGCGCCACAAGTGTTCTGCAGCGCCTTACAAAGTACATAAACAAATTGTAGACAAGCGACTTACAGAACAATACAATACAGGACCAGGACATGGATAACATATTGCTACATTAGCGACCATAACACCCAGATAAGAAACAGAGCATAAGCTACCAAGTGTTAGGTGCCCTAGTGGTGAGTAAGAAGTAGTTGAAACTAAAGTAGGGAGAAGCAGAAGAGGGTAGAGGGCCCTGCTCGTAAGAGCTTACATTCTAAAAGTGACAGTGCTGTGGATGCCTCAGGGGTAGGAGGGATGATATGTGCAGGCTGCTTGTTCGGGTGAGTTTGACAGAGAGAAAACATTGCAATCTCGGGTGAGTAATCTCATCTAAACTCACAAATAGGCTGAGAAATCTCAATCTGCTTCACAATCGGAAAAACTCACTTTCAGCTAAACTCACTTCTTAGTAAATTTGCGAGTTGTTAAAGGGTAAACTCACCTGAGTATCGGTGAAAAAAAGAGAGTTTAAAAAAATAAAAACTCGACCAAACTCGATTTTCCCCATGGCGTCTGATTCAGCAGCGGATGCGATGCCTATGTTTGTGATTATTTGGCATTGCCCATGCATGTAAGCCGCACTGTGTACGCATTGCGATTGCATTGCATTGCAACTACGTACATACAGAGGATCCATTCTCAAAGTGAGTGTCAAATGGCCAGCGTTTGGAGGAGGCAACGGGGGAGTGGTTAAGTAAATGCAGGCATGTCTGACTGTTTAACACCGTTTCATAGATGTGCATAAATTAGCCACCCTGCATTGAGAACACCCCTGTACTGCCGACACAGTCAGCAAACCTGCACTGAGGACACCGCTGGCACCCCCACTCTGCCACACCCTGCATTGAGAACACCCCTGCAGTGCTGACACAGTCAGCAAACCTGCAATGAGGACACCACTGGCACCCCCGCACTGCCGACACAGTCAGCAAACCTGCAATGAGGACACTGACTGCTACTCAGCCCAGAGGCTGCTAATCAGCCCAAAGGCTGCTACTCTGCCCAGAGACTGATATTTCGGCCCAAAGGCCGCATCAAGCCAAGGTTCTCCAGCCCTCAAGGCTGCTACTCAGCCTAGAGGCTGCTATAGGCCCAGAGACTGCACCTCATCTTACTGGCCCTGAGGCCACAGCCAGCCAGGGCTGATACCAGCCCAAAGGCTGCATCTCATATTTCTGGCCCACAGGCCACAGCCAACCAAGTCACTTCTAGCCTTCAAGGCTGCTACCAGCCCAAAGGCCACATCTTGTCTCACTGGCCCACAGGGCACAGCCAGCCAAGTAATTTCCAGCCCTCTAAGCTGCTGCACATCCGCATCTAGCCAAGGTATAATAGCCCTCAAGACTGTTGTGGGACTATACCCCTTGACTAAACCTCCAGTTCCTTTCATTATCACCGGCCCTAAAAATTGAGGTTTTGGTCATGGAACCTGGACAGAATCCTGCGCAAATTCTGGCAGCACAGATTCAGGTGCTCACTCAAAAAGTGCAGGAACTTTCCATCAAGGTTGAGGAAACTCGGACTGCACCCTCCCATTCCTCTGCCCTTGAGCCCAAGCTGAATATGCCTGACCAATTATGGGGAGTCGTAAGGACTTTGTGAATTTTAGGGAAAGTTGTAAACTTTACTTCAAGCTCAGGCCTCTGTCTTCAGATTCCAAGACTCAGCAAGTTGAGATAGAGATCCACAGATGTGGGCTTTCGGCCTTCCCTCTACTTCGACTGCCCTCCAGACTGTGGATTCCTTTTTATTGGCCCTGGGGTTACTTTATGATGACTTGGACAAGAGGCCATGGCAGAGGCTAGCCTTTGGACTCTTAAGCAGGAGAACAGGGCAGCGGAGGATTACTGTATGGAGTTCCGGAAGTGGGCTGTAGACTCAGGTTGGAACAATCCTGCTCTTTGGAGTCAAATCTGATGGGGGCTATTGGATCAGATCAAGGACATCCTGGTCCAACATCCCTCTGCAGACATGCTGGATGACCTTATGAGTCTAACTATTCACATTGACCGACGCCTCCTGGAATACATTGGAAAATAACCTGCCATCTCAAGCTCCTTGATCACCTCTTTGGCTGCCGTCTATGGATCAAGAGGAGCCAATGCAACAGGGGGCCGTCCATCTTCCTGCAGAAGAGAAATGGAGGAGATGCACACTGGGACTATGCATGTATTGCGGAGGTAAAGGTCATATGGCTCAACTTTGTTCCATCAAGTCGGGAAAAGGCATGGTCTAGATGGTAGTGAAGAGTTGCATCTAGACCTTGCATCGATCTCTCCAAGAAATTCAGTCCTTTATCCCACAATACTCAAGTCATCATTTGGTCAAGTGTCTGTGTCTGCCTTCTTTGATAGTGGGGCCAGGGAGAACTTTATGGACCATACTTTCTTTGAGACATTGGGACATTCTCCTGAACCCTTGTGTACCCTAGTCACTGTTGTTGCTCTGGATGGTAGGAATCTTCCCTTCATTGGTCCCCATAGTGCTGGGTTTGCTTTGGCTGAAGAAGCATGACTTCCCAATCCTGTCCTTTCTTTTGTAGTTGAAGTAGATGCTTCTGAAGTTGGAGTAGGGGCCATTCTTTCACAGAGGGATGTGAAAGATGGTAAATTGCATCCAAGCGCCTTTTTCTCTTGGAAATTTCAGGCAGATGAGAGAAATTACGATGTGGGCAACCGAGAGCTTCTGGCCATCAAGTGGCCATTTGAGGATTGGCAACACTGGTTAGAGGGGGCTAACCATGTGATGCTTGTGTTAACGGATCATAAAAATCTGGCTTATATTGAGTCTGCCAAAAGATTGAATGCTAGACAAGTGTGATGGGTCCTGTTCTTCATCCGCTTCAATTTTACCATCTCCTTTCAGCCTGGATCTAAGAATGTGAAGGTGTATGCCCTTTCTCTGAGCTTTTCTGTTGATCATTATCCTACTATCAGAGAAGAGACCATCATTCCATCTTCTTGTATTCATTTGGCCCTGGCAAGAACCTTGGCAGACTCTCTGAGGCGGTGCCAGTGTGAAGCTCCTCCAGAGATGCCACAATGATTAATTTTCCTGCCGAAGAGGTCTTATAAGGCAGTTCTTAAGGATTTCCACTCATCCAAGGCAGCGGGTTATCCAGGCGTATCGAAGACTCTTGAACTTCTTTTCCACTCTATCTAGTGGCAGTCCATGGCTAGAGACATTCATGAGTTTGTGGAAGCTTGTGATGTTTGTTCTAGGAATAAGACTATCCATTCCTCTCCTGCTGGTTTGTTGTGTCCATTACCAACTCCTTCTAAACCATGGACACATATTGTGATGGACTTCGTGGTTTATCTTCCGTCATCTTCCCATTGCACAGTCATCTGGACCATTTTGGACCATTTCTCCAAGTTGGTACATTTTGTTCCTCTCAGCAAGTTGCCTTCAGCCAAAGAACTGGCAGTTCTGTTTGTCCAACATATTTTTAGACCTTATGGACTTCCCATTGACATAGTCTCTGACCGTGGTACCCATTCATTGCTCGGTTCTGGAGATGCTTTTGTACTGATCTGGGCATTAATGTCAGTCTGTCATCATGGTATCACCCCCAGTCGAATGGACAGACAGAGCGGGCTATTCAAACTCTGGAACAGTACGTCCGTTGCTTTATTTCCAAGTGTCAAAACAACTGGGTGTCTCTGTTGCCATTCACTGATTTTGCTTACAACAACTCCTGCCATTCCACATCCTCAGTGTCTCTATTTTTCTGCAACTTCAGGATTCATCCCAGAAGTAATACGTTTGAGACTTCGGCTTCCACCACTCCTTCTCCTTCATCTGTTTCCAGGCCACGGTTAGTCTGGAAGAAAGTGCATCAGTCCCTTCTTCAAACATCTGGGCATTCCAAGATCTGGGCAGACAGACATCATAGGCCCTGTGGTCTCAAAGTGGGGGATTTGGTCTGGCTTTCTGCCAGAAACATTCACTTACATCAGAGATCACCAAAGTTGGGACCCAAATTCATCGGTCCGTTTAGGATTATTGCTCAAGTGAATCCTGTGGCTTTCTGTCTGAAGTTACTCTGGACTCTCAAAATCAATAATACTTTTCACTGTTCTCTTCTGAAACTGGTTTTCTTCTCTGCCAGGTTTTCTCCTAAGTATTCAGTCAGACCTCCACCAGTGTTTGTCCAGGGGCACCAGGAATTTGTCCTCGAAAAGATCTTGGACTCCAGAATTTCTAGAGGTGGTCTTCAGTTCCTTCTGCACTGGAAGGGGTATGGTCCAGAGGAGCATTCCTGGATTCCTGAAAGGTCGTTACATGCTCCTACTCTGAAGAAAATATTCTTTGAGGACTTTCTCATTACAAACCAGGGTCTAGGGGTTCCTTAACCCTTCCTAAATGGGGGGTTACTGTCACGAGCCACCTAACTGCATCTTCGAATGTGCATTGAAACTCCTCCTACCTCCTGTCCATCATGCTGGGATTTATCCTGATTGGTTCCTCTCTTTATTTCCTCCCTGTGTGGACTCTGCTCCGATGCCGGTGATAGCGTCCTGTGTATGCAATCTTGTGTACTGCTGCTAGTGTCATCCGGGCAGCACTAAGCGCACCTCAGCGTCCTGTGTATGCAATCTAATGTACTGCCGCTAGTGTCACCCCAGCGTCACTCATCTTGCCATTCCCTAACAGCTGGTTAGTCTTTTGGGGGGGGGACCCTATGTCATTTTTTTTTATAAAAACACTTTATATTAGGTATACAGGCAGAAACATACACAAATCACACTGATCTGTGTATGTTTCTGCCAAACTCGCAGCTCAGGAGGTAGTCGATTTGAAACTTCAATTTCACAGTGAGTTTGCTACAATCTCACACGAGATTGGAAACTCGATTCTTAGTAAATTTGCGAGTTGCATCTTTTTTATCTAAAGTACTTCCTAATTTGGCCGATGGTGAGTTTTTTTGAGTTTGCAATCTCACATGAGTTAAAGAGAGAACTCACTTTCAACCTTAACCGAGTTTGTCTTTAGTAAATTTGTGAGATTAAAAACATGCCTAAACTCACGTGAGATTGCAAACTCACCCAAACTCGAGTCTTAGTAAATTTACCCCCATGACTCTTATAGTGGCACTAGGTTGCCTGGTAGTGCCACTTTCCTTAAGATTATGGTTTATGTTTAAAAAAAAGCTGTGGTCATATTATCACCAGTGCCTGGTGTTGTTTCAGTAATTTATGGTGAAAGAATGGTTATTGGTGGGACAGTTATCCTTCCCAGCCTAAGGTCAAGCATCCAATAGGAGTATGATGGTGGATCATGACCACAGCATGTAGCCTATCGCTGGGTTTTGTGGGCAGGGTATATGTCAGCAATATGGTGGAGGAAGCAGCGTTTTCCCCAGAGGAATTTACTTTGTACCTTTTGTGAAAAAGCAGACACTATAAGAAATCATCTCAACAATACACTGACATATCTTATATTAGTCCACAAATGGCTGCTGGCATTACCTGTATTGTGTTGTGTGAAAAACTGTTGCAATTTCATTTTTGTAACAGAAAACAATACAATAAAGTCAATTTGCATGTTCCTCAAATATCTTACAATGTTCTTCAAATATCAGTTCAGCTTACAAGTGATAGTTTAACATTAATTGTCACAGAACATTTCACATTACAGTCACAGTGTGCCAGATTTTTCTCTATTGTTGGCAAGTAAATTTTAATTTAGTTCACATTTAACTTTACTTACTAGTGTGTGATCATAATGAAGACATGGGTCAGCATTTTAGGGCTAACAGGGCCCTCTTTGTCTCACAATACAGCTTTACACACAAGTTAAGCTACATTAGAAAACAGTCCCCATACGATGTCTTCCCCTTGCTTGAGGGAAGAGCACAGATGTTTCATACTGAGACATCTGGCTTAGAATTTAAGATGAAAAATACAAATATAATATGCAATGCTAACTAATCACAAGGCATACAGCAGAACATATGCTACGGAAAGTACTTGTGTATATTTAAGCCCTCTCTCTCACACAGGGAGTACAGCTTAACCAATTTTCATGACTTACAATGGCAGGGACAAGTACTGACAAAAGCAAATCAATTAAATATAGTTCATTATCTATTGGATTTTGGTGGTTTCTTGGATATGGAATCAATTTGTAAAATTAAATTTAAGATATTTCCTCAAAGGGATTGATGCACAAAGTGTATATGATAAAAAATTTAGTTTATAATACAATTTAAAAACAACAAATTCAATTAAAAAAACATATTTTTTAATTACTTTCTCTTTGAACAAAAAAAATGACATGATTTTATGACAATAGTATTATTGGCCTCACTTGCTCTTTCCTAAATAATCACTTCAACTAAATTACAAATACAGTATCAGGATGTTTATGTAAAAACATCCCCTGTATAGCTGGTTATGACTGTATAGACTAAGGGTATCTTTGGATGGGTATGGCAGGTTAACAGTGAGTACATGATGTACATCAACCTCACTAACAGTAGCACACATGGTGCCAGCCTGCCAGGTCCAGTCCCCGCAGCTGCTGCAAGGTAAGTGTAATGTATGTGTGACGTGTATTTGTGTGTAAGGTATGTGTAACATATGTATGTGTGTACATATATGTATATGTGTGTGTATATATGTATGTATGTGTATGTATATGTGTGTGTGTGAAAACCACCCTGGAAATATCCTGCATTTGTCCATGACTATGTTGGCACTGCAATCCTGACATGCCTATAATGCTACTTATAGCATTTGCCTGTACTGGTGTTACAACTTTAAACAGGAATGTTTAAAGTTATAACACGTGTAAATTACTGCACAAGCCTCATGCACCAAGCAAGTGCATGCCACACAAACTGGTATTTTCCCAAAGTTTCACTAGAAGGCTGGTTGGACCACAATGTGTCTCTTGCTGAAAATGCCACCTTGGCTTTAACTTAGTGATTATCCCATTTTCTCTGGCTAAGTGGGACCTGTGCTGAACATACTGTATATACCAAAAATGCAGAGCGTAACTAGATTTTTTGGTGCCCTGTGTCAGAGAGAGCATTGCCCCCCCATTTTATAAATAGGGACATAAGATAGTGCACCTGAAAAAGAGTCCATGGCCGCATGGGGAAGGGCTAGGGAAGAGATAGGGGAGGCCAGGAGCTGTTGGGAATAAAAGAAGAGGAAGCTACAAGTGAGAATGATAATAAACAGGAAAACTGACTGGTCCAAACAGCGCCCCCTGCCCTGTGGTGCTCTGTGCCATGGCACTGGTCTCACTACCCTAGTTATGACCCTAACAAAGTGAGCCCAACAAGTAGTACCCTACCACATGGAGAAAGAGACCAAACCAGGTACCAATACATATAAGATAAGGGTATACAAAAATAAATTGTCCATTTCTCCACTCTTTAAAAGGTTTGATACATTTCCTCCTTGTCACAGCACTAAGAAGTTTTGGATACGGGTCAGGAGACCTTGGGCTAGCTATGATGACTGGGACTGGTGAAACTGGATGGCTGAATAATAATACACTCATGCAGACCAGTAACGGGCACCTGGGGATGGTAGTAGGAGCATACAGCTGCGCAGATGTTGCTAGCTGAGGGTTTGCAGTTATGTAAGATATCATAATTGCATGTTGCAGGTTAGCAGGATTGCACAATGCAGAACATCAGGGTAGTCCAAAGCAGGATATCAAGATTGCACTATGCAGGTTAGCAGGATTGCACAATGCAAGTTTAAAAATGGTGCATTTGCTGGTGATTTACTCAGCAGCTCACGGGACTTGGCCCTGCTCTCTTTGGAATGGCTGGACGTTCAGGTGATGTCAGTCCAAAATGTGCCAGAGCTGCGGGAACCAATGAGGAGGACACCAGCACCACTGCAACCATTAGATGTCTAACAGGTAAGTTAGAGGAGACCCTGAGGGCAGCAATAGACATCACCGGACCCAGCAGCGGGGCCCTGGAAATCAGTGTGACACACATATGTCTCCTTTTGGACTAGTCAGGAGCTGCTAAAAAGGCATCACCCAGGACACTGCTGGAAGACTTCTCTTACCTTGTTTTGATGTATGTCTGCCAAACTAGAGCACTTCCTGTGAAGCAGTTGTGTAACAGTGTAAGTGCAGTGAACCACTAGAAAATTTGAAAGAGTGTTATAGCACTTGATGAGTTCATTCAGGGGCGTATCTACCCATTGGCCAGGATGGCACTCGCCAGGGGCGCCGACCAAAGGGGGGTCGCCGCCCGGCAGTGCCACCAGTAGCCCAGGGGTGGAAAAGTCCCCCGGCTCCACAAGTGTAGGGCAGACCGCAGTGATAGCGGTCTGCACTACACAGTTTACAAACACACATCCGCCAGTGGCGGCTGTGTGTTTGTAATAGCAGCCAGCTAATGAGAGTTAGACAGACTCTCATTAGCTGCTGCGTCGTCCGCAGAGGGAGCCGGCTGGAGCTCACTAATGAGCTCCATGTGCCGGCTCCCCCCGCAGCATGTGATGGGAGAGACGTCATACGTCATGACGTCTCTCCCATGCAGGAGAAGAGTGGGCCGGGACTCAGGAGCGGGGATCAGGTAAGTTGAATTTTTTTTTTGTTCTTTGTGTGTTTGTGTGTGTTGCCTGGCACTACGGGGGGGGCACTGAAATAGGGGGTGGTCGCTACTGGGGGCACTTTATGGGGGGTGCCCGCTACTGGGGGCACTGTATAGGAGTGGCCACTACTGGGGGCAATTTATGAGGGTGGCCACTACTGGGAGCACTGTATAGGGAGGACTACTAATGGGGGCACTGCATAGGGGGGGACTACTACTGGGGGGCACTGTGTGGGAGGACTACTACTGGGGGGCACTGTATAGGGGGGGGCTACTACTGGGGGCAATGTATAGGGCTACTACTGGGGGCAATGCAGCATAGGGGGGATTACTACTGGGGGATTACTATTGGGGGTACTGCATAGGGGAGGGGGGCGCCAGTCCATTACATTGCCAGGGGCGCTTGGATCACTAGATACACCCCTGAGTTCATTAATTCAATTTGTAATATTTGAAAGACAATTGCATAGGTTTAGAATTCCTACACACTTAGAGGAATAGAAAGTATGAAAATGGACAGCTTTTGCTGTTGATTTGATACTTTGGTTATTGGATGATCAGAACACTGACTACCACCTTAATGCTAACTAAAGGGAAAGAAAACCCTTTTTCTGGATGAAATTAGTATTTCCTGGTAAAAGGACTAGTTTTCACTATCCTACAGTGTATCAGTGATTCTCAACTCTAGCCCTTACATACACTTAACAGGTCATGCTTTCAGGATTTCTTTCTGTGGAACAATGTGGGATGTTTATTGACATTGAAAAATAGATTAACTCACCGGTGCTTGATTAAATAAGTGTGTGTTCAGTTCAGACGAGTAATGCAGCATATAATACTGTGGGCCTGATTCAGAGTTGGAAATAGAGAGAGAGATAGCACTTAACTGTGTACCTGGATAAATCATGTTGCAATGCAAGGGGTGTAAATACATATTTTTTTTGCATGTAGTGTAAATACTGGCTGCTTTTACATGTAGCCCACAAATACTGCACAGCTTTATTATTACTCTACAATTTAGATGTCAGTTTGGACACCTCCTTCCCAAATCTAAATATCTCTGCACATTTTAAATCTGCCCCACCTGCAGTGCAACATGGTTTCACCAAGATGATCAGTTGAGAGAGATATCTCTCTCAATTCCCAACTCTGAATCAGACCCGCTCGCGAGCGCTGAGTGCTCGCAAGCAGGTCGATGTTGGCCCAGTGCGTATGCGCACGATGGAGGCGGCTCCGTCATGCGAATGCGCGAGACCCGGATAGCGACAGGCAAGCCGTCGCTCCGGGTCTTGCTACAAAGGGGGCGTGCTGTTGATGTTGAGTGACAGCACGCCCCCTTTGGCGGGCGTGCTGGGGGCATGGCTGCCCAGATGGAGGCGTTCCCATGGGAACGCCTACTGTCTGGGGCCGGCCCCACTGACATCACAAGTGATGTCAGTGGGAGTGCTCTCGGCTCTGATAGAGCTGAAAGCACTCCAGGGCTTGCGACAAGGAGACCCTACCACAAGGGTCTCGTCGCAAGCCCGATGGTCGTGATGGTCTTGACCATCGCGACCATCTTCCTGGCCGCTCGCTATAGCTGTGGGTGGTTACCCACACCTATACGAGTGGCCAGGAGGCCATGAAGATGGACGGCTTTGATTCAGAGCGAGCGCTCTGTCAAAGCATCTGGCTCTGAATCAGAGCCTGTGTGCGGTGGTGTCTCACCCTTAATCTGTACCCCAAAAGTATTCTCACAGAGGGCCTGATTCAGTAGGGCACGAAAGTGCAATGCTGAACACAGATTCCTGATGATCGCATGTGCAGAACGGGTCTTGCATGAATGCACGCAGGCCCCCATAAGCCTTTGACTGACTGACAGGCAGAGGCTTTTACAAGGCAGTGCGGTGGCTGGGACTGCCTACATTCCCTGAAATGGGGGTGTGATGCCCCCATTTATCAGAAGTGGCAAGGCCAGGACCTGTGTCCATGTACACAAATTCCTGGGCTTGCAAGCCAGCCAGCCTTTGTTAGCTGAGGCTTACTCAGCTGGCCAGCACAACACAACATTGATAGTCGTTATGGTGTTCCCAGGCAGTGACCTTAGTCGCACCGCTGGGATCGCAGATTCAGCACGAGGTGTCAGAAACCTCTTGCTGCATTTGCATTTTAGAATTGCAAAAATGCTTGTGTGAGGCTTTGCAATTCCATCCTCTGCTGAATCACCCCCAAAGACCTATTCCTCAAAATGAATGCAAACAATTGACAGTATTTTTTGTGTAAAAAACAAAGCCATTAGTGCAAAAAATGTGCATAGTGTGCTATCCTTCCAATGTAAGTGTGTGCGGTGGTGTCCCACCCTTAGTATGCACCCAAAAACAATTTTTACAAAGGCCTGTTTTTCCAAGTGCATGCAAACAATTGCCAGTGATTTTCTTGTGTAAATAATAAAGCCATTAGTGCAAAAACATTAGCATTGTGTGTTATCCTTCCAGTGTTAGTGACAGTGTGCAGTGGTGCCCAACCCTTAATCTGCATCCTACTAATTCTGCACCCTACTAATTTTCAAGAGTATAGAAATAATTTCTTGGCTGGTGTCAAAAATATAACCAATCATGGATCAGTTGCTAGAAGAGCAGGAGCAGCATCCCAGTACTAGTGCTGCGGCTGCTGCCAGTCATGAAAGTACTTCAACATCTACTAAAGGTGGTCAAGGGGAAAGAAGGTTTACAAAAGGGCACCTGAAACAATATTTCATAATGTTAAAGAAAAGATCACATCTAATAATAAAGGGAAAATGTACTGCCAAAAAACATAAACTTGGCAGCATGCTATGCACCTCAAACAGTGGCAAGGAAAGGTTCAGACCATGGCCTTTCTTTGAGAGTGGTTGTCCTGCACTAGAATGTCTATTGTGGAAGCCGGGGCCAAACACAGTCAGGCATCTTCTATAATCTCACCTGCAACACCTTTTCACTCTAAGAGTTATATTTACTAAAGTGCAGGTTTTTAATAGTGGAGATGTTGCCCATAGAAGCCAATCAGATTCTACTTAACATTTATCTACCAGCTTCTAGAAGATAATAGCTAAATTATCACTGGTTGCTATGGGCAACATTTTCACTTCTAAAATCCTGCACCTTAGTAAATATACTTCTAAGTATAAAGGTGTCACCTTTAAAACAGTCAAATTAGTGCAAAAAAACCCACTAAGGCTGAAGAACAAACTGTTCACAAACTTCACGAATTCCTGAGGAGAGTTTAAGGGTGTCCACGAGTGCTATGTGTGAGTCTGACATTTCTGACACTGTAATCTTAGAATAGTAGTAAAAGATGGTGACATAGAAATTGAGGATGCCAATGTGGAAGTGCAACATGATGAGATGGATATTTGTGTATCTGATGCTACTGAGGATGTTGATCATGATTTTGTGTTGGATTAGAAGAAGTTGAAAAAATTTAAGATGATGTTATTTGTGTCAAAGTAAGTCAGCCACCAGTGGCAGCATTTCTTGCCCATGATAAGAAGAAGGCCATTGTCGTGCCTGGCAATAAGACCAAAAAAACTCACCTCTTTTGTGTGGAATTATTTTTACCCAAATCCTGACATTTGTCAAGCCATCAACACTGTTTGTGAGGCCAAAGTAAGTAGAGGCAGAAACAATAACCTCCCTTTTACATAATTTGCAGTAAGTTCATGCAAAGTATTTGAGAAAATCTCAAAAATCCTGTAAAATAATACCAAGCAGTCCAGCATCAGCTACCAACAGCATAGATCCCAGCACATGCAATCTCCACTGTTAATACCTTCATCATCAATCTCCTCATTAATAATCAGAGGTAGTCCTTCTGCATCCAATTTGCTAAGACTAACTGACTCTCTATCCAGGATTCACCAGTAGAATGCTTGCGCACTAGGGCTGCTGCTGCTGGGAATGAATCTTCATCACAGAAGGGGACCAAGAAGACTAGTAGTTTCAAGCAACAAATCACTGTAAAACAATCCTCTGCAAGAGGAAGCAAGTATGAAAGCAGCCATCCAGTTGCACAGCAGGTCAATGAAGCCATGACACATATACTAGCATTAGATCTGCATCCAATAATTGCCATCAATGCATCTGGTTTTAGTCAGTTAGTTGAGGTCCTGTGTCCCCACTACCAAATTCCATCTCACGCCTAATCAATGCTTGGAGTTTGTCAGAATTTGTGGGTTTTTGCTTGTCCATCCGCCTCTTGAGGATTGACCACAAGTTCTCAGTGGGACTAAGGTCTGGAGAGTTTCCTGCCATGGACTTATCACTTGTCTTATGGTAAGGTGCTCCATCTTGCTGGAAATTGCATTGTTTGTCACCAAACTGTTCTTGGATGGTTGGGAGAAGTTGCTCTTAGATGCATTGTGGTCAATCCTCAAGAAGCGGGTGGACAAACTAAAACCCACAAATTCTGACAAGCTCCAAGCATTGATTAGGCAAGAATGGGCGGCCATCAGTCAGTATGTGGCCCAGAATTTGATTGACAGCATGCCAGGGCTAATTGCAGAGATCTTGAAAAAGAAGGATCAACACTGCAAATATTGACTCTTTTCATAAACTTAATGTAATTGTCAATAAAAAACTTTGACACTTCTGAAATGCTTGTAATGTTACTTCAGTATACCATAGTAACATCTGAGAAAAAGGACTAAAAACACTGAAGCAGCAAACTTCGTGAAAACCAATACTTGTGTCATTCTCAAAACTTTTGGCCATGGCTGTATATCACCAGCTTCACTAAGAGGCATACAGTACCAGTGTCAACCTGTTGGAAAAACTCAGGTATGTGATAGCCTTTGGCCAATATGGGTAAATGAAAACAATATTGTGAGCTGTAAGGTGGTCAAAATTTACTGTCATTTGCTGGAAATTAATATTATTAATGTTAATAATAATGTAGGAACATAAACAGACATAAGTTATATGATTTTAACTGTTACTATCATTTAAAAAAAAATCCAGATCCAAAACCAAAACCAGGAATGGTGACCAGCCATGCCCCCGCTCCACCCCCCAATCATGCTGCGACTTGGGGAGGGTCTGTGAGCCTTACCATATGACCCGTTCTGGACATGCACAGAATGGGTCCTGCATAGGTGCAGACCCAGAAACATCGGATACCTACGTTCATCATCGGATGAACATACATATCTGAATCAGGCCCTGTAGTTTGTGAGATATGAGAGATGCAAGAATAAAGACTTTTTAATTGACTTATTTCTCTTCAGTAGCAGGGCCATTTACTTTCATTTAAATTACATCAACCTGCTCTTTATTTTACTTTATTTAATGGGCAATAATAGTTCAAAAATCCTACAATAAAATGGTGAAAGACTTAATTAATTTCCATTAATTAGACATTGAGGTACTACTCAGTCAATCAATCATAATGTAAAAGGAGATATTCCCTCAGAGTTAAGAGAGATATTGATCTAATCACAGCTTTATTCACTTATAATCCGCTTGGGAGGGCAGTGGTAACACAAGGCTAAAGTAATGCTTTCCACTGAAATGACTGCTATTATACAGTGAAAACATGACATTATCACTGGATTTAACTGTTAACCCACAAATGTTACACACAGATTGTTAATCACAGCTAATTAATGTATTTACTATGCAAATGTAATTTGTGTTTAATACTCTGAATTAATAATCCTGCTCTCTGGCCAGTGTGTGCCGGACCGAAGCAACATCAGCGATGTGCTGTATTAGGTTCAGTGTTCTTTAGGTTCTAACCTCCTTAATTATGTGCCCAGGTGCATTATGAGGCTGCAGGTGAGTTTGTGTTGGTTGCTCTGGTGAGCACCATCTTTACCTATATATTATGGCTTGTGTGCGATACAATGTGGGTCCTTGAGAAAGGTGGTTGTTTCCACCGAAATGGAATACTACGCTATTACAATAAAGGAGATCTTCTATATGAATTATATCATAAAGTCGTCGACCTCATTGAAGATAATATTCCAGCTGACAGATTCTTTGTGAACTAACATCTAAACATTTTTTAATATGAGACACCATTTTTTAGACTTTCTTTTATTGTGATCCGCACCATACAGACAGGACTTAAATGATTTATTAGAGGCTTCCTAGTCAGGATTTAGTTTTTTTAACTGTTACAATATAGCCTTATTATTTGATCCTAAACTGCTAGAGTGTCAGTTTGTTCCATCATTGTCTTTTTTATACAGTATCATTTATTTGTGACTTCTGAATTGTGAACGTGCAATATATTTGATATGTTAGCTTAAACCAGCATTTATACAGCTTTTTAAGCATTTTATTTTTTTTATATGTACAATTCATTTATTTTATAACCTAGTTGACCATTATAATATTTATGTTTATCTACCTATCATTGCATACTGTCACTGCTTTTTTTCTTCCTTTACCAAAATAATTTGGGAAAGAGATCCTCCAATGAACTTTGCACTTTCTCTACCTGGACCAATTGTATTATTTCTTGGTTATTTGCGACCTTCAAACTAATCTCTTGGACTATCCTGGATTGGACAATTATATTCCCTGACGAAGGGGTTACAACACATAAGATTTTTATTGTACTTGTGCATTTTGTACATTATTTATCGATTAAACTATTTGTATAAAAGTACTACACCAGGTTTGGCAAACATTTTTATGTCATTCCATGATCGACATTGGAGGAATTTATTCAGATGGGTTGATAAGTGTTTTTACCACTTTATTCTGGTACGCTCTACACTGTCACTATTATTATGAGAGAGTATTGGCTCTCTCATTTACCTAAAAGTGGTGACAACCTTCACTATATACTGATTCTTTGTTTCTATATAAAACATCTGGAGAGATCAAGTGTTACAGTCCATTCCTGCCTCCATTGCTGGAAACAAGTATTATAGATAAGCGATTATAATACTACCTTTTGGTACGCACAACTTTTGCATGAAAAACAATTTTACTTTAATTACTGCACTAGAGAGCACTTTTCCCTATCACCCCTTTCAGATCATTCTAACCAGACTACCTTCTGTAAACAAGGACCAAGTAGCCAACTAATATACTAGAGAGAGTATTCACTGTTTTATTTGTTATTGAATTTCAATATGCTGCACTTATCACTGCACAACAATGAAAATGTTTCAGATGTGAAAATAGTTACTTCTAATTGATTTCTGCATGCAAAGAATGAATATGACATTTAAAACTCTCAGTTAGCTCTGAGTTCCGAGATATAGCCCATTTATGATGATGTAGGGGTATTCCTAGTGAAGTGGACAGAATGGAAAGAATCTTACCAGTAATCTGTGTTCCGCACAGAGGGGGCGGGGCCTAATGACCCAATTAAATGAATCAGTTATTTGTCCCCTCCCCTATTCAAATATATGCGTTTCACGGGATTACTCACACAAGATAACTGTGGTGCACTGAGTGACAAGCATAGTGAGTGATTCCACCAAGATATTTCAGCAACGGAACAAAGATATCAGGGTAGGTGAATCACTACTGTTGGACAGTGACAAGAGATGGCCCAGAAGAGGAGTACAAGCGACAAGCAAAGAGAAAGCACCCCCATGAATAGGCCACTATATTAAATAGTACTTTCGTATGCTGTATGTTTGTTTCGTATGTTGTATGTTTGTTTCGTTTTGTGTTTTAATTTATGATTGATTGAATTAACACAACTGTTATTTATTTTCTATCAAGAAAATATCAGATTATTTTAAAATAGTTTTTCACTATGACTATATTACTAATGTACGTACAGTATAGTGCAAGTAGTGTAGCTCAAAAAATAGAGCTAGTAAAAACATTCTGAAATCATTTTACTTTTTCTTGACCTCAAATTAGTAATGTATGACTATTTTTAGAAAGGAAACAAATTAAAAGTATTAATTTATTGTACAGTGTCAGAGACAGGTTGAATTCCAAAAGCCACTATTGGCCTGTCACAACATCTATGGGGAAATTGAAAGGTAAACATTTGCAACTAGCTTTAAACTCTATGACTATTGTAACTCTAAGATGTGTTAATTGTTTTCTCTTTATAAAGGCAAAGTCAAAATGAGATGTTAGCAGTTATAAAATAAGCAGGCTGGAGATGCTGAAAAAATTATCTTGTACAAATCTCTAGAAAAATAGTACTTTATATTATTGTAATATACGTTTTAATATATTTTGGTTATCTATTTTTGAGAATACAGTAGGCACCCTTTAAATTCTCTTACTTTCAGAATTCGTATTTGAAATGGCAATTCAATTAGAAAGAACCTTGGGAATCTGTCATTTACAGAATCATCAAACAGAGCATTCTTTGTTTTAACCTACAGGCTTTTGCTTCAAGCGTGGTTTATTATTTCTACCTCATGGCCTTCTACAGATTTACTCTATAAACCAATAGACCCATACTAGCAGCAAAATATAAGCAAAACAAATATGTCAGAGTAATGATGCCTGGAGTTTTCTCTATCAAAGGAAGCAAGTTTATTAATACCTTATTGCTACAAGATGGATATTATTATCATCTGGGGTCATTTAGAATCTTATTAGGTATTCTGACATTGGATGAATAATCCTATGATAAATTCTTGGCCATGTCCTTCACAGTTGTCATAGCAGGATCATAAACAGCATTTATAACAATCTAGCCTCCGGGAAAGCCTTTCAGTGATCTGTTTAGCATGCAAAGAATATTCAGATGGGCTGTGTTTTGCGTGGACTACCAGCCTACTGAGAGATGGCCAAGTTAAATGTAGCGTGGCCTTCCTTGAGTATTATCTGTAGAGAAACAATATGTCAGGGACACAGGGAATTAAATGCCATTTCTGAAGGTTTCAATATAACCGACCAAACATGAGCCGAATTGGTAATAAATGAGATGCTTAAACAACAGTATCGCATTGACAGATTATATATGAGCCAACATGGTAAAAAGTTCACCACTATAAAAACACAATTTGTCACTTGGTCTTTTTTGCATCATTTACTTATTCAGTTTGATCATTTTGTGAAATGTCCAACAGCAGTACACAAGTTTTGTATAAATATAATGTGACCAATAATATCTAAGACAGTGGTCTTCAGACCTGTATTGGGATTTATTTTAATATTCAAAGTGTGCACAGAAAGCACGTTTTATTTAAGAAATAGTAAAATAAATGTAAAGTTGGGTACACACTTGGTGATATACACTGAAGTGCCAAAAGTAATGGCATAGCAGTATGTAAAGGTAATGGTTGGTGGCGTCAATGTACTGTGGCATCTTGGATATGCCCAGACCTGCATCAGTTATATTCTGACATCTCGTGAGTCAGTTTGAACACAGGCTAGGCTGCTCATGACAAGGTGATGTGAATTAACTGATTTCGAACAGGGCTTGAGAGAGGGTGCCCGACGGATGAGACATTCGATTTCCGAAGTTGAGTGGGCATTCAACATTCCTCAATTTACAGTGTCACGTGTGTACTGGGAATACCTCATAGAAGGCATTACCACTCACTGTGGACAACGCAGTGGCCGATCACAGTGTGCTTAATGATTGTGATCAGCGGCATCTGGACAGAATTGTCCGTGGTAAGAGACAAGCAACACTTGCTCAAATTACAAATTACATCTACATTCAATGTAGGAGGTACCAGACACATATCCAGCAGGTCGGTGCAGTGTTCTTTAGCTTCCATGGTATATGGGAGCAGAAGACCCACCAGAGTGCTCCTGTTAACACTGCAACACTGGACACAATTCCTCATCTGGGCTTCCAGCATCGCTAATTGGACCCTGGAGGAATGGCATCATGTGGTGTGGTCCGATGAGTCATGGTTCTAGTTGTTTCAGGATAGATGGTAGGCTCCGGGTGTAGTGCAGACTCCATAAGGCCATGGAACCCAGCTGTCAACGAGGCAATATGCAGGCTGGTGGTGGTTCCATAATGGTGTGGGGTTGTTTCACGTGGCATGGGTTGGATCCGCTGGACCTACTGAACACATCATTGACTGGTAACTGCTACATTGCATTGCTTGATGACCATTTGCAGTCCTTCATGGACTTCATGTACCCCCACAACAATGGAATATTCCAAAAGGATAATGCACTGTGTCATTGGTCCCAAGTTGTTCAGAATTGGTTCGACGAGCATTCTGGAGATTTCAGACAAATGGTGTGGCCACCACGTTCGTCCGTCATGAACCCAATCGAGTATTTATGGGATGTGGTGGAGAGGTCCAATCGCACCCAAGATCCTGCACCTACAAATATCAGGGAGTTGTGGGAAGCTATTCTGATGGAATGGGTCAACATCTCTCCGGAAGTATGCCGCCCACTTGTGAAATCAATGCTACGTTGAGTTGTTGCACTTCACCGGGCTAGAGGGGTCCATCACGATGCTAGGCATCTATCCAATGTGCATCGGTGGCTGTGTACACCCGATATGTC
The DNA here is from genome assembly GCA_031769625.1 of Taudactylus pleione. Taxonomy (NCBI): domain Eukaryota; kingdom Metazoa; phylum Chordata; class Amphibia; order Anura; family Myobatrachidae; genus Taudactylus; species Taudactylus pleione. The sequence continues at coordinate 16,138,327 of JAUIMM010000018.1, read as the reverse complement.
TGTGTGCTACGTCGTTCACAGACATATCAGGTTGGCTCTGCAGCACCGCCGATACCGATATATCTGAAAGATATATCGGTACGTTGCAGGTGTGTATGGGTGACCTGCCAACAGCCTGTACATTTGTTGCAGGGACCGCCGACACTGACATCTCAACTGGAAGGGCAAATTGAAATGTCTGCTTATTTGTGATGTCAGCCCAGACAGCTTTCTACAAAGTTGTGATATGAAACAGCTATGTAAAGCATTTAGTTTAAACATTTTTAATATAACCTAATAACCTAAATGTGGTTGACAAGCTGAAATCTCGGCGATCGGCCTAATTCAGAGTCGCACGCAATGACGAAGTTCATGTACTGTAGTTAACCCTGTTTTTGCTACTGTGCATGCTAAAAAAAAACCTAAATACTCCTACGGCGCATGCACTACTCTGAGTGTACGCACACAGACGTTGTGTGATTGAAAGGCAAGGTCAGTATCAGTAATGTCTTAAAAAATGAATGGGGCATTCCTGGGAGGTTACTATAGGGCGTCTTAGCACATACATGGAGATGGTCCATCTTATGGACATGTTATGGGAAAGACACAAGCATGTCAGTAAAAGTGGTTGCAAACACAGATGCTCAACCGCTGACATTGGAGGCCATACACAGATGGAAAAACTGCATCTGCCAATCAGTATTTTAGCATCTACAGATGCTGATAATGGGAATCTCTATCCTTGCACATTTAGATGCATAGATGTACACAAGGAAGGGACTTTGGACCTCATTCAGAGTCGGTCGAAGCAGCTGCACGGTCGTACGCCACCGATGTTCGCTATACTGCGCATGTGTAAAGTTCGCAATGTGCATGCGCAAACTAGCCGCTACGATCAGAAATTTCTCTCTCCTTGAACACAGCCAGGTCGGTAGTTTGAGTGACAGATTGAGGCGTTTGTGGGTGGTAACAGGGGAAGGTGCTTGAAAACGGGTGAGTGGAGATCCGAACGCAGGCGTGCCTAATTATGCGAACAGGGTTTTATGGGAGTGCATACGGTTTATGGGAGTGCATAATTAACAAACTAGCGTCATGGCACATGTGACATGGGAGGTTTTTACACTGACATGATCGTAGAGCTTAAGAGAGGGTATGGTCAACCTTAAGCTCTACGACCAGTTCCGATGGTTCCCGATGGTCTCGATTAATCCTTATATGCCCGGAGATGACGTGCAATGCGTACGAGAAGGGAGCGTATTTTTTTTAATTCTGACCACTTCCTCCCCTTGGTCGGCCAGCTACCGATCCGAACTTAGGGACGCAACTTGCGAGGGAATCATTTGCATATCCGGCCCCTTTTCCCGTACGACCATGCGGCCGCTTCGACCGACTCTGAATGAGGTCCTTTGTAGCAGTACTTGCATAAAGTCACAGAAGGGTGACCGCCAATAGATGCAGCCACTTCTGCATCCACCTCTGAATAAGAACCAATGTCAGATTTGAAACAGCGGAACCGCTAAGCAGTGGTTTAGAAGACAGTGTTCTCGTCTCTATAATTAACAATTACCATTAATTCAATACAAATATATTATCAAGTGCAGACTTTATTTAATGCTCTAACTGCAGAGTTGACCTTTCCTTGTAAACATTAAGACAATTTTAGAATAAAAGTATCCAAGTAAAATATTATTTAAAAAAAATCATACTAGCCATTTGTTCCAGAACTTATTAGTGTTTAGTTCTTTATCATTCTCTCTGTCATCATCCTCAATGTTTCCAAAAGCTCCATAATAATAACAACAGTGAAACTCTATGTGACAGACAGAATCAGCAGACAATGAAGTAAAAAGAAATATGGCCCCAATAGATCACAATGAAAACAGCTGTCCACAGTCCAGATTTAAGGATGAATGATAGGCCTCCTCATCCAAATTTAAATAATCACTAGTGGTTTTTGTTACTATATTTGTGATGCCAGGAGCTGTTGGATATACAGTCAGGTGCATAAATATTGGGACATTGGCAGAATTTTCATATTTTGGCCTCTATTCACCACCACAATGGCTTTGAAATGAAACAAACAAGATGTGCTTTAACTGCAGACTTTCAGATTTAATTTGAGGGTAATTACATCCAAATCAGGTGAACGGTGTAGGAATTACAATGGTTTCTATATGTGCCTCCCACTTTTTAAGGGGCCAAAAGTAATGAGACTATCAACTCAAAAGCTATTTCATGGACAGGGGTGGGCTATTCCCTAGTTATTTCATTATTAATTAAGCAGGTAAAAGGTCTGGAGTTGATTCTAGGTGTGACATTTGCATTTGGAATCAGTTGCTGTCGACTCTCAATATGAGATCCAAAGAGCTGTCACTATCAGTGAAGCAAGCCATCATTAGGCTGAAAAATCAAAACAAACCCATCAGAGAGATCGCAAAAACATTAGGTGTGGCCAAATCAACTATTTGGAACATTCTTAAAAAGGAAGAACGCACCGGAGAGCTCAGCAATGCCAAAAGACCCGGAAGACCACGGAAAACAACTGTGGTGGATGACGGAAGAATTATTTCCCTGGTAAAGAAAATCTCCTTCCCAACAGTTGGCCAAATCAAGAACACTCTCCAGGAGGAAGGTGAATATGTGTCAAAGTCAACAATCAAGAGAAGACTTCACAAGAGTGAATATAGTGGGTTCACCACAAGATGTAAACCATTGGTGAGCCACAAAAACAGGAAGACCAGATTAGAGTTTGCCAAACAACATCCTATGGACAGATGAGACACAGATCAACTTGTACCAGAGTGATAGGAAGAGAAGAGTATGGAGAAGGAAAGGAACTGCTCATGATCCAAAACATACTACCTCATCAGTGAAGCATGGTGGTGGTAGTGTCATGGCGTGGGCATGTATTGGTGCGAATGGAACTGGTTCCCTTGTATTTATTTATGATGTGACTGCTGACAAAAGCAGCAGAATGAATTCTGAAGTGTTTCTGGCAATATTATATGCTCATATTCAGTCAAATGCTTCAGAACTCATTGGACGGTGCTTCACAGTGCAGATGGACAATGACGCAAAGCATACTGCAAAAGCAAACAAAGAGCTTTTTAAGGCTAAAAAGTGGAATGTTATGCAATGGCCAAGTCAATCCCCTGACCTGAATCCGATTGAGCATGCATTTCACTTAATGAAGACAAAACTGAAAGGAAAATGCCCCAAGAACAAGCAGGAACTGAAGACATTTGCAGTAGAGGCCTGGCAGAGCATCACCAGTGATGAAACCCAGCGTCTGGTGATGTCTATGCGTTCCAGACTTCAGGCTGTAATTGCCTGCAAAGGATTTGCAACAAAGTATTAAAAAGTGAAAGTTAGATTTAGGATTGTTTAGTTTGTCCCATTACTTTTGGCCCCTTAAAAAGTGGGAGGCACATATAGAAACCGTTGTAATTCCTACACCGTTCACCTGATTTGGATGTAATTACCCTCAAATTAAATCTGAAAGTCTGCAGTTAAAGCACATCTTGTTTGTTTCATTTCAAAGCCATTGTGGTGGTGAATAGAGGCCAAAATATGAAAATTCTGTCAATGTCCCAATATTTATGCACCTGACTGAATCTAACTGAAATTATCTGAGGTAAGAAAGTCAATAGGATGGCAGCACCTCATTGGATAATTGCCACATCAATGCAATCTTGTGCCACCATTCTTCCAACTACTGTGAAATTAATCCAGAAAATGATGAAAAATACTTTCAGTATGGTAATGTATCTCCACTGAACTTCAATTAAGAAAATAAAAGTATAGTTAAAAAAAATCATAGGTTCATTTCAATATTCTTTGGTATATAAATGTGTTTCAAGATAAATATTTATATTAAGAAATATGTAAATTAATTTAGTTATTGAAGGGAAAGAGAGAAAATTAAAATGATCCCTTCTAAACCTAATTCAGAATTAGGGCTATAGATTTAAAGGAGTCACATCCACAGATACTGTGCACTTCATTGATCTCTGCAGAGGAAGTATTACTGATACCAGGACAAATCCCCTGTTACTCCCTCCTAACATGGGATTTGCTGATATAAGCAAACAGCATCTTGCTGATATCAGGCAGCGATGTGGGATGCCTAGCTCTGATAGTGGGTGATCAGCAGTACAGGGACTAGCAGGTTCAGCTCTGGTCTCAAGAATGCCTGTCCTGCTTGATTGTTTTCTTGTGACTGTGTATTAATGTTATCTAAGGGATGTTTAAATGTTATCTGGAGGGAGCATTTCTGTAAAGTCTGGATGTATTAATGAATCTAATGGGACATGAACTAATATTACCTGGGGCATGGTATTAATGTTGTTAATGTTGTTTTGAGGGGTGGCAAGAAAACCTCTTCCCTGTTAATTGGCATAGCAATGGCCCCTTTCTTAGATGGGTACCAGGTCCTTCCCTGAGGTCAAAACCAGCCATCTGCTCTCAAAGGGGGAGAGCCAGTCAACCGCTCTTGTGCTACAAGAGCCTGTCTGAAGAGCACTGCTTTCCACCAAAGCCTGGTTCAAGAACCACGGCTCACCACCCAAAAGTGACCTCCTACCCCGAACTAACCAAAGGAAAACAGTTGGAAAACAGCCCTGCAACCTTAAAAAAACAGTTTTCTAGCCAGCTACACTCGTTGCCCTGACCAAAACCTACTGTCATGTACCGCAAAAAAAGATAGCTGAACTCTCTCCCTCTCTTTCACCTGCAGCGCCTCATGAAGCAAGCACATTGACATTTCCCCATACCTGAACTAAAACCTCACTGACATGACAATTCAACCCTAAGTCAAATGGCATGACAATTAACCACACAAATAACAGGGAAATAAATCAGAAAAAACAGCCATATCAGCCCAATGCCTATGCAAACCCCAAAGGTACCGAAGCTCACCCTTGCATCCCCTAATTAAAGATACCACCCCAACTAATCTGCCGCCACCAGTGCCTTGAGCACATGCTAAGCTCCAGTATCCAACAGGAGCCTACTTTCCCAAAGAGAGTAAAAGCGCCCCACAAACCACAACCCAACATGCCTCAAGTAACAAAATGAAAACAACCAATAATTAATTGATATCAATAAATAAATAAAATAATAATTAAATTATACAATTAACTTAGCCAGGGGAATAAGAAGCACGTTTTGGGTGACCCAGACGAAGGTAAAAATCACAAAAAGGGCAAAAGAAGGGCAAAAATTTGAAAGTACATAATTCCCCCAAAGTGGTGGGTAGCATAAGGCCTTGGGTTTCCCCTCAAAAAATTGCAGAAAGTGCATCTAACCAGCAAATAGCTTGCACTGTAACTAGACTGTAAAAGGCTGCATATTTAATAACAAACAAACTTGTGATGGAAAGCATGGAAGGAAATAGAAAAGAGTGCATATCACATGCTCGTTCGCCGAGCCTTAAAGCAAATCTCTAAGGTAGTACAATCAAAATATACAACTAAGTGAAACAGGACAATGCAGGAAAACACAATATTCCACACAAAGCTGCAGACAAAGCATCCCTGCAAAGGTCAACAGACATCATTCCAGCCATACAAATAGAATTGCTAGCTGCAGAAAACATAACCTCACTGTAAACAATCACATGGGGGACTACTTCTGTCACATCTTGTGGCACTTACCACCGATGCTTAGCCTGGTGAAATGACAACCCATCCGCAAGCAACACCGTGACCTTTAATTCACAGTAACAAGTTTATACCAAGAAAAAGAAAAGGAAAAACTTAAACAAAATTCCAGTAGACAAGCCTCCAAGACTAACACCCTGCAATGACTATTAGCGATAAGCAATTATACAATTAAAATAAAAGGAAATGGACATGTAAACAGAGTGATAAGACCTCTGTGTTGTGAGGCAGAAATACTAACCACTATGCCATCTTTGCTGCCCATCTATGGGCTTCCTACCAAAATTTCTAAATAACTGCCAATCGGAACCAAAACCCAATAATGGCCACAACCCATACACCTGGTGTGGGGAACCTTTTTTCTGCCGAGGGCCATTTTGATATATATAACATTATTCGTGGGCCTGGTGGAGGCCACGCACCATCCGCGTGATGTCACATGGTGGTGTGGCTACAATCGCCGGTTATTACAGCAATGCCCGGAGCATCCTCAGGAGCTGTAAGGGCAGCATTGTGACCATCTATAGCATCCTAAGGACGCTCCAGGTGGCACTGTTGCATAGATTCTAGTGCAGTGTGCCATTCTAGGCACCCTGCTAGCCAGATGAGGCTAGCAGAAAAAAGCTCTGAGGGCCAGACCAAATAATTCCGAGGGCCTGATATGGTCCCCGGGCAGGAGGTTCCCCATCCCTGCCATACACCAAGGGGATTTAAAAGTAAACACGAGGAAACCTCGCCACAAATAAAAACTACTGATACAAGATCTGTCAAGGAATGTCAATCATGATTGCTAATTAAAAGTTGAAGCTCCTTAGGCGCTAGGGAGGACATGGGAAGACATGAAACATAAAATCGTGCAGCACACTGCAGAAGGAAAAATGAACAGAAATAAATCATATGTTCCGATTTGCCAAGTCAGGCAGCAATCCGCAAAATGCAGCTAACTAGGGTAATCTCTGGAAACAGCACCCAGCTAAACTCTAATCCCTTCAGTGAAAACTTCAACTGCACAAAGACACCAGTCAGGAAAACCTTATAGGAAGCAGCTGTGCACCAGTAGAGGAAAAATCTCAGAACTGGGGATGAAAATTAAGATGACTACATCAAGCTGAAGACAATCAACCACATGCCTATCTGTAGACAGGTCCCTTAGGTCCCTGGGAATGACAAACAGAACCTACTTGCACCTCAAACCTCTTAGCAACATGCCATCAAGAAAAACTGTCTGTCCTCGCCAAACACAACCCCTATTATAAAACACAAATGTGAACTGAACACCCTAGATCAACTTGGAAATATATCCCTACAATGAATGTGTTACAAAATCCCTTTAAACGTATGATCACACAAAGCCAGAAGCACCCCTATAAAACCAGAACTCATCAACTCCCTGCTTGAGATCCGAAACATTGCCTACGTCATCTACAGTATACAGTGGTCTAGTTACTAATCAGTGTTATGAGAAAGAGTGAAAAGTGATAAGTCTGTGATAAGGTGCCAGCCAATCAGCTCCCAACTGTCAATTTTTCAAACACAGCCTGTGAGATGGCAGTTGGGAGCTGATTTGCTGGCACCTTATCACTTTTCACTCTGTCTCATTACACTGCTTAGTAAATAGACCCCACAGAGAGAAAACATAAATCAGAAAACAGCCAGGAAGTAAATAACTACAGACAGATTGGTGAATGTGCCAGCTCTACTCCTCCTGCAGTTGTTTAAAACACTACTACATGCTTCTGAACAGTGGTGGATTTTCCCTAGGGGCTGCAGTTGCAGTCCGTGTTGTGATTTTCTGGTTTTGTTGTGGACCATAAGGAGCAGACACTGGAGCTGACTTAAAAATAAATGTGGAGTTTTTAATAAGTGGTTTTACAGACATGAAAGTGGCATAACAGAAAGTCCGGGTTTAGCACTAAGTGCACTTGGGAACTGTAGTGATGCAATGGGAAAAAGTCGAGGTAGTGACAGCAGAAGGTAATCCGGTATTCCGGGGTTTGTGAGGCTGAAAAGAATTGCAGACTGAAGTGAAATGCTGACTGAGGTGAGTGGCAGGCTGTAACAATAATGGCCAGAGGAAATGCAAGTGGAGGCAGGGTGCAAGAAAAACGGCTGACACAGTTACTCAGGCAATGGGAGAGGCAATAGGATGAGGCAGGGGAATCCAGCAGGGTTTAGGAGCAGGTTCAGGTGTAGCAGGCTTAGGCAGAAATCCAACAGGCAGGCAGACTAGCTCAGGAACTCTCTCTCAGCTTACGCTGAGAAACACGTTGCACTGGCAATGCAAAGTAGCTCTGAACTTCCCTAAATAGTCAGTGCTAAGCCGTGACTGGTCATAGAGTGAGCATGTGACAGGCCAGGATTGTCCGACTAGGTCACATGGCTGAAAGCAAGATGGCGACACCCATGCCGGAGCGGAACGGAAGCACCGCCAGGCCTACCCAGCACAGAGTGACAATATGCCCAAACAGGACCACGCACAGCCAATGTACCCAGCCAGGCACCAGCACCACCGCCAGATGCCCCCGCCACAGCATCCACACAGGTAACACCCGGTGACCATCATGCCGAGAAACCCTGGTCGTGAAACCCCTTTATGGGTGGCCTCAGGACACTCACCAGACTTTTCAGGATAGGCAGTATGAAATTTCCTGATGAGTGCGGGAGCATGGATGTCTCGGGCATCAGTCCAGCAGCGTTCCTCCGGGCCGTAACCCCTCCAATCCAGGAGATACTGTAAATGACCCCTGCAGATACAGGAATCCTGGACCTGGAAGACTTTAAATTCCATGCCTCTTTCTGTCTAAACATGAGGAGGAACAGGAAGAACTTTACGGAACTTGTTCAGGATCAGAGGTTTGAGTAGAGAAACGTGGAAGGAATTTGGAACTTTCAAATATGAAGGTAGCTGAAGGCGATATGCCACGGGATTAATAATTTCAATGATGGAGAAGGGTCCGATAAAACGTGGAGCAAATTTCATTGAGGGCACTCTGACATGAAGATCCTTAGGAAGGTTGATTAACCCTCTCTGTGGATCCATTACTTTGTGGATGGTAAGCTGTAGAGAAGTTTAGTTTTACCTGCAGAATGGAACACAGAGCCCTCCAAAACCTTGCCATGAAATTGAGCTCCACGATCAGAGACTATTTCAGTAGGAAGTCCGTGGAGACGGAATATATGCTGGACGAACATATGACCAATCCAAAGCAGTAGGAAGTTTCTTTAGGGGAACTTAATGGACCATCTTTGAAAATTGGTCTACCATGACCCAGATAGTAGTATAGCCCAGGGAAATTGGCAAATTAGTCACAAAGTACATGGAGAGATGCGTCCACGGACCCGATGGGATAGGCAGGGGTAACAGCTCACCAGCTGGGGCTTGATGCGAGGATTTGTGCTGGGCACACGAGGTACATAACAAGATGAATTCCAGACATCAGCTTTCATCAATGGCCACCAATAGGCTCTCTTTAAGAGCTCCAGAATCTTCTGGGTACCAGAATGGCCAGCAAAGAATGAGGAGTGAGCCCAGGTGAGAAGCTGCTTCCTTAACTCCGGGGCCACGAAAGTTTTCCCAGTAGGTGGTTGCATTTGTATGGTGGCAAACACCTTTGATTCCAGCACGGGAGTACTGCGCAGAATTTCAGAGTTATTATTGCAGGACAGAGACCTTGATAAGCATCTGCATTTTGATTGAGAGCTCCAGAATGGAAGGTCAGAGTAAACTGGAAGCGGGCGAAGAATATTGCCCACCGAGCCAAGCAAGGGCTTACACACTGGATATTCTTGAGGAAAAGAAGGTTCAGATGGTCGGTGAAGACAGTAAAGGGAAACCTAGCCCCTTCTAACAGGTATCTCCATTCTTTTAGTGCCAAGTTTACTGCCAAGAGCTCCTGTTCCCCTATAGCGTAGTTCTTCTCTGCAGGAGAGAATTTTTTGGAGAAGAATCAACAAGGGTGGACTCAGTTATCCTCGTAATGCTGGGATAGGATGGCACCCACTGCCTCTGATGACACATCAACCTCCAACAAGAAGGGTCTATCCAGATCTGGTTGTCTTAGAACTGGGGCTGCAATAAATGCTTGCTTCAACAGCTGAAAGGCTGTCTCTGCCTCAGGGGACCATAGAGCAGGGTTAACGCCTTTACGAGTCAGGGCCATAGTGAGAGCCAACAAAGAGGAGAATCCCTTGATAAAACGTCTGTAATAGTTGGCAAACCCAAGCAATCGCTGAATGGCCTTCAGAGTTTGAGGTCGGGACCAATCCAGGATTGCCTGTACCTTCTTGGGATCCATTTCTAGATTGGAACCAGAGATGACATAGCCAAGGAATGGCACACTGGGTAAGCTGAAGACACATTTCTCCAGTTTGCAGCAAAGATGATTCTTTCTTAATAGAGATAACACTTCCTTCACATGTCTATGATGTTCTTCAGGAGAAGACGAGAAAATCAATATACTGTCCAAATAGACAACTACTGAGATAAATAGTAAATCCCGAAAAATTTAATTTACAAATCCCTGAAAGACAGCAGGGTCATTACATAATCCGAAGGGCATCACAAGGTATTCAAAATGACCATCCCTGGTATTAAAAGCGGTTTTCCATTTGTCACCTACGTGGATACAAATGAGATTATAGGCCCCTTGCAAATCTAGTTTTGAAAATATGACGGATCCTTTGACTCTGTCGAATAACTCTGTGATTAAAGGAAGTGGGTACCGATTCTTGACCGTTATATCATTAAGACCCCGATAGTCTGTACGAGGTCTTAGGCCTCCACTCTTCTTAGCAACAAAAAAGAACCCAGCTCCAGCAGGAGAGGTGGAAGGACGGATGAACCCCTTCTCCAAATTCTCCTGGATGTATTCGGACATAGCTTTGGTCTCGGGCAAGGACAGAGGATAGGTACAACCATGAGGAGGCATCTTGTTGGGTAAAAAATCGATTGGACAATCCCATTCTCTGTGAGGAGATAAGATATTTGCCTGCTGTTCAGAGAAAACATCAGTAAACATGTGATGCTCTTTGGGAATTGCTGGTGGTGTTAATGAGACTGTTTTCCTTACAGGTCGTATCTTGGGAAGACAGGATTTTTGACAGTCAGCCCCCCATGAAAGGACTTGCATTGAGCACCAATCTATCCTGGGATTGTACTGGCATAACCAGGGTAGCCCTAAAATGATGTCTTGAGAGTCTTCAGGAATCACCAGGAATTTCAGAGACTCAGAATGTAATGCTCCAATACGAACCAGTACTGGCAGAGTTTCTTTGGTAACAACTCCATTAGTCAGGGGGCGCCCATCTACAGCGGTCAAGGAAATCAAATACTTTAGAGAAGAACAAGGAATCCGTAGTTTGTCAACTAGACTGGAAGTCATGAAATTTCCGGCTGCTCCAGAATCTAACAAAGCAGCAACAAAGACAGGTTTCGACTTGAAATCTAAGGCTAGGTTTAACACAAAATCTTTACAGGTTGGGGACGGACTCATTACTCCTAACTTGATGTCCCCGGGGTCAGTTAGGAACGGGCATTTCCCAATTTATGGGAACGGGAAGCCACCAGGTGACTTGCATCTCCACAGTATAGGCAGAGGTTTTTTAATATTCTTCTCTGGCATTCCTCTTTGGAGAGATGGGTGTGATTCACCTGCATAGGCTCTTCATCTGTAGAAGGAGGAGGTGGACGGGTAGTAGAGGGAGGAGTAAATGACCTTTGTCGATCAGTTCTATGCTTTTCAGCTTGACGTTCTCTGAAACATAGATCGATCTTATTACAGAGAGAGATCATATCGTCCAGATTAGTGGGTAGCTCACGGTTGACTAGATCATCCTTCAGTCGATCAGAAAGCCCATGCCAAAAAGCTGCGGTGAGGGCTTCCGTATTCCACTTTATCTCTGATGCTAAAATCTGAAACTGTATGGCATACTGGCTGACAGGACGGGTTCCTTGTTTCAGTGACATAATACTAGATGAGGCTGATACGGTACACCCAGGCTCATCAAAAATCCTCCTGAATGATGACACAAAGCTGGTATAGAGTTGGTATAAAGAATCTGAACGCTCCCAGAGAGGAGAAGCACAATCCAAGGCTGAGCCAGACAACAGTGACATGATGTAGGCCACTTTAGTTCTTGCAGTGGGAAAATGATCTGGCTGTAAGGTGAAATGTATATCACACTGATTCAGGAACCCCCAACAAAGTTTGGGGTTGCCGTCAAATTTACTTGGCATAGGAAGGTGTAACCGGGGAGACACCCTGTACCCCGTATTTTCAGACACAGAAGCGGGTGCAGCAACTCTTAAATTAGGGGTAGACAGAGAGGTTTTCATGTTATCCTGTCATTTAGTCATTTCTTGCAGGAACTGAGGGGCTGATTCAGACCCGCTCGCAAACACTATGCGCTCGCAAGTGGGTCGATGGTGGCCCAGTGTGCATGCGCGGCATGCGCGGCATGCGCACTGCGCGTGCGTGAGCCATGGAGCGAGCACAAAAAGCACTCGCTCCGGTGCTCACATGCAAAAGGGGCAGCTATCGATGTTGATTGACAGTTGCCCTGTTTGGAAGGTGGGGAAGGGGGGTGGCTGAGCAAACGGAGGCATTCCTGCAGGAATGCCTCCATTTGTGGGTGGCCCTACTGACATCACTAGTGATGTCAGTAGGTGGACTTCCTGCTCTAATAGTGCAGGAACTCCACTGGGGCTTGTGGCAATGAGACCCTACCACAAGGGTCTTGTCGCAAGCCCAATGGTCGCGATGGCCTTGACCATCGCGACCATTATCATGGCCGCTCGCATAAGCTGTGGTTGGTAACCCACAGCTATGCGAGTGGCCAAGAGGCCGCAACAAAAAAAAACCACACGCCCTGATTCAGAGCGAGCGTCACTTTTTGCGAGTGGCTCTGAATCAGGCCCTGAGCCATTTGGTGCTGCATAGTTTCCAGGTTTTCCAAACGGAATGCAATGCACTGGAATAAATCTTCTCCAGACTCCTGTCCAGTGGCCGAGTCCATTGGGCCAGTGCAAACTGTGATGTTCTGGTTTTGTTGTGGACCCAGGGTGGTATAAGGAGCAGAGAAAAAAAGAGAGATTTGCCCTCCAGCACACTGCAGCAAAAACAATACTTAAATCCTACATAATAATAGAGATTTAGAGGTATTGGTTACACATATTTGCAAATATATGAATAAGCGCCAGGCCAATAATCAAGGCTCCTCTATACTGGCGTCCCTAATATTAAGGGGCTCACATCCGAGAAGTAAGGCACCCCAAAAAAATTCCAACCAAGGGCCATCCCCAGGGCATCACACGAAAAAGGGAAAAAGGTGATAGTGAAGTATGTAGAAAAGATGTGTAAAGATAAATCAATAAGTGTTAATGAAATGAAAAAGAATTAAAATGACATATATAATGTACAAACAAATAGAATACAAACCAGTACTGGCAGAGTTTCATTGGTAACAACTCCATTAGTCAGGGGGCGCCCATCTACAGCGGTCAAGGAAATCAAATGCTTTAGAGAAGAACAAGGAATCCAAAGTTTGTCAACTAGACTGGAAGTCATGAAATTTCCGGCTGCTCCAGAATCTAACAAAGCAGCAACAAAGACAGGTTTCGACTTGAAATCTAAGGCTAGGTTTAACACAAAATCTTTACAGGTTGGGGACGGACTCATTACTCCTAACTTGATGTCCCCGGGGTCAGTTAGGAACGGGCATTTCCCAATTTATGGGAACAGGAAGCCACCAGGTGACTTGCATCTCCACAGTATAGGCAGAGGTTTTTTAATATTCTTGTCTGGCATTCCTCTTTGGAGAGATGGATGTGATTCACCTGCATAGGCTCTTCATCTGTAGAAGGAGGAGGTGGACGAGTAGTAGAGGGAGGAGTAAATGACCTTTGTCGATCAGTTCTATGCTTTTCAGCTTGACGTTCTCTGAAGCGTAGATCGATCTTATTACAGAGAGAGATCATATCGTCCAGATTAGTGGGTAGCTCACGGTTGACTAGATCATCCTTCAGTCGATCAGAAAGCCCATGCCAAAAAGCTGCGGTGAGGGCTTCCGTATTCCACTTGATCTCTGATGCTAAAATCTGAAACTGTATGGCATACTGGCTGACAGGACGGGTTCCTTGTTTCAGTGACATAATACCAGATGAGGCTGATACGGTACACCCAGGCTCATCAAAAATCCTCCTGAATGATGACACAAAGCTGGTATAGAGTTGGTATAAAGAATCTGAACGCTCCCAGAGAGGAGAAGCACAATCCAAGGCTGAGCCAGACAACAGTGACATGATGTAGGCCACTTTAGTTCTTGCAGTGGGAAAATTATCTGGCTGTAAGGTGAAATGTATATCACACTGATTCAGGAACCCCCAACAAAGTTTGGGGTTGCCGTCAAATTTACTTGGCATAGGAAGGTGTAACCGGGGAGACACCCTGTACCCCGTATTTTCAGACACAGAAGCGGGTGCAGCAACTCTTACATTAGGGGTAGACAGAGAGGTTTTCATGTTATCCTGTCATTTAGTCATTTCTTGCAGGAACTGAGGGGCTGATTCAGACCCGCTCGCAAACACTATGCGCTCGCAAGCGTGTCGATGGTGGTCAAGTGTGCATGCGCGGCATGCGCACTGCGCGTGCGTGAGCCATGGAGCGAGCACAAAAAGCACTCGCTCCGGTGCTCACATGCAAAAGGGGCAGCTATCGATGTTGATTGACAGTTGCCCTGTTTGGAAGATGGGGAAGGGGGGTGGCTGAGCAAACGGAGCAGGGGGGTGGCTGAGCAAACCTCCGTTTGTGGGTGGCCCTACTGACATCACTAGTGATGTCAGTAGGTGGACTTCCTGCTCTAATAGTGCAGGAACTCCACTGGGGCTTGTGGCAATGAGACCCTACCGCAAGGGTCTTGTCGCAAGCCCAATGGTCGCGATGGTCTTGACCATCGCGACCATTATCATGGCCGCTCGCATAAGCTGTGGTTGGTAACCCACAGCTATGCGAGTGGCCAAGAGGCTGCAACAAAAAAAAAACACACGCCCTGATTCAGAGCGAGCGTCACTTTTTGCGAGTGGCTATGAATCAGGTCCTGAGCCATTTGGTGCTGCATAGCTTCCAGGTTTTCCAAACGGAATGCAATGCACTGGAATAAATCTTCTCCAGACTCCTGTCCAGTGGCCGAGTCCATTGGGCCAGTGCAAACTGTGATGTTCTGGTTTTGTTGTGGACCCAGGGTGGTATAAGGAGCAGACACTGGAGCTGACTTAAAAATAAATGTGGAGTTTTTAATAAGTGGTTTTACAGACATGAAAGTGGCATAACAGAAAGTCCGGGTTTAGCACTAAGTGCACTTGGGAACTGTAGTGATGCAATGGGAAAAAGTCCAGGTAGTGACAACAGAAGGTAATCCGGTATTCCGGGGTTTGTGAGGCTGAAAAGAATTGCAGACTGAAGTGAAATGCTGACTGAGGTGAGTGGCAGGCTGAAGTGAATAAGCAGACTGAAGTGATTGTTGGCTGAAGTGAGTTGCAGGCTGAAACAATAACGTCCAGAGGAAATGCAAGTGGACGCAGGCTGCAAGAAAAACGACTGACACAGGTACTCAGGCAATGGGAGAGGCAATAGGATGAGGCAGGGGAATCCAGCAGGGTTTAGGAGCAGGTTCAGGTGTAGCAGGCTTAGGCAGAAATCCAACAGGCAGGCAGACTAGCTCAGGAACTTTCTCACAGCTTGCGCTGAGAAACACGTTGCACTGGCAATGCAAAGGAGCTCTGAACTCCCCTAAATACCCAGTGCTAAGCCGTGACTGGTCAGAGAGTGAGCATGTGACACACCAGGATTGGTCGACTAGACAGAGTGACAATATGCCCAAACAGGACTACGCACAGCCAATGCTCCCCGCCAGGCACCAGCACCGCTGCCAGACGCCACCCGCCACAGCATCCTCACAGGTAACACTCGGTGACCACCATGCTGAGAAACCCTGGTCGTGACACGTATCACATACACAACAGGCAGCTCTATTGCATTTAAAATACTCACACGACAAAGTCATTCAATAATGAAGCTCAAAGAAACACAAGGTAGGTCCAGGACAACCCATCAATGTAACAATCAGCAAGACGAAAAAACTCACATCATAACCACACTAACAACTGAACCCTGCTCTAAAACTGCACCCAAAGGAGCAGAGCTGATATCAGTAACTATTGAATTATTAATATCACCAAGTTTATTTGTAGAGGCACCACAAACAGCACACATCGCTCCACCAGGGAAACATAATAAAATAGGAACATGGTAACAAAACAGAAATACTGCACACAAGGTCAGCCATCACATAAAAACAAAGCAAAAATGGCAAATACTAAAATCACACTGCAGACCGGGTTAGATAAATTACCAGGGGCTGGGGTAGGGACTTGGTTAGACAAATTAACAGGGTAGGGAAAACTTGATGAAACTCCTGTAAGCAGAAGGGAGTTAGGGCCTGATTCAGAGCCGGATGCTCTTTCAGAGCGCTCGCTCTGAATCAGTGCACTCCCTCTCTTTTTTTAGAGCGGCCTTCTGGCCACTCGCATAGCTGTAGGTGACCACCCCCAGCTATAGCGAGCGGCCAAAAAGATGGTCGCGATGGTCAAGACCATCACGACCATCGCACTTGCGACGAGACCCTTGTGATAGGGTCTTGTTGCCACAAGCCCTGGAGTGCTTTTGCCCCAAAGGGGGCAAGCTGTCACTCAACATCCACAGCACGCCCCCTTTGTAGCGAGACCCATAGCAACGGTTTGCCTTCATCGACCTGCTTGCGAGCACTCAGCGCTCGCGAGCAGGTTTGAATCTGGCCCTTAATTCAGTACCTAGTGAGCCCATGCTCAATAAATTGGGAGAGCAAACAGTGAGAGAAAATGAGGAGACCTGAATAGTGCTATGCATGAATAACAGGATCAGGTGCACCTACAAAAAAAACAATAAAACCCACCACAACAAAGTCATGAAACACTCTAGATTAAGACTCCGTATCAGTCAGGGGCCGCTAAATTCATCCACTGAACCTCAGGCCTAACCAGTATATATTCAGTGGTAATGAGCCTAGATAAACCGCTGAAGCCATGTAATGGACACCCAAAACTTACATGCATGTCATATAATGCCATGTGCCATCTGATGTGGGGGTATCCTCATAAAGTTAGAAGATACATACCTATCTGTAACATCTGTTTCTTCTAACCTTTTAAAGAGGATGTGGTGTCTAGATTCAGATAAGCTCTCTTTTATCTATTTGTCGTCTACCAGGACATTCATATGTGTACAGGCCAACATGGTGTAATATAAAACTGTGCTACAGCCTTCAATGCCTTTTTTCCCCCATTATTTCATAGAGTTGTCGGCACTGAAGCAACAAGTGATGAGATTAAAAGGCTGCTGCCCTTTGTGACATTGCAAATCCAAGCGGCTGCATACAAAGATGCAGCACAGTCACAAATCCTTCAATGATAGACCTTCTGAGTAACACTATGGGCCTGATTCAGAGCTGAACGCTCTGACCAGAGCGCTCACTCTGAATCAGGGCCCTCCTCTCTGAAAATGGAGCGTCCTCTTGGACGCTCGCATAGCTGTGGGTGACCACCCACAGCATATGCGAGCGTCCATGATGATGGTCGCGATGGTCTTGACCATCGCGACCATTGGGCTTGCGATGGAGACCCTGCGGTAGGGTCTTGCAGCCACAAGCCCTGGAGTGATTTTGGCTCTATCAGAGCCAAAATCACTCCCACTGACATCACTAGTGATGTCAGTGGGGCCGGCTCCAGACGATAGGCGTTCCCATGGGAACGCCTCCGTCTGGCTGGCACGCCCCCGGCATGCCCACCAAAGGGAGCATGCTGTCAATCAACATCGACAGTACGCCCCCTTTGGTGCGAGACCCGGAGCGACAGCTTGGCTGTCGCAGTCCGGGTCTTGCGCATGCGCAGTGGGGGAACATCGACCCGTTTGCGAGCATCCTTTGCTCGCGAACAGGTCTGAATGACCCCCTATGGTCACACAGATTGGCCACGTGTACTGAGACTGCCTCTGAGGAAGCTGCTGACACCAGTGCTAACATCATTGGAATTCCATTTGCCATCAGTCTTTTTGGAAAGAGGACTTTTACATCTCTGTAGTCCGGATCTTCCTTGTCCTTATATTAACACCATAATTGTGGGATAATTAATCTCAGCAAAAGACTGCCCAGTTTGCAGCAACTCATTCACTGTTTACTAAGGAAATACAAATTTACCTCGCGCTTAATGAGACACCTGGATTTGAGTAAATGAAGTATCTCTAGCAGCCAGCCAGCACTAACACGTAGGGATTGCCTATTTCCACAATAGAAAAACAATAGACAAAAAGAGAGTGTAATGCTATGTGGTGCTCAAAATACTAGAAGTGTAAGGTTAAATTGTTATCAAAAGTAATTTTAATTGGATAGTACTAAAATAATCACAATAGGAATAATCAACTCCCAGGAGTATAAAAGTAAATAATTAAAAACAATTGTGCACATGTCAATACAAAATAAGTAACATGATAAAACCAGATAGATTTAGCATATAATAAAAAGGATACACTGATGTAAACAAATAATGATACTTTGTGTAGGTACACAAAAATAAACAAAGTAACAATCTGGTAGATATCAGTCCAAAAGCTTACAGATGGAAATATTCCTCAATCAGTGATCCTTTAAAACGCACTGGATAGGCGTGATATGGTAATATAGTCAGTAGTATAGTAATGTACTCCGTAATAGTAAATCAATGAAATGATGATATCACATCTATATGCAATGAATTGTATAGATGTGTGTAGATAAAAGAATGTCCATATAACTGATTGATTGAAAAATATACATTTTCCTCACTATCATGTGGGACAAATCATACCACTCTATGGGCCTAATTCTATGTCACACACAATCCGCATTCAATGCCAATGTTCATGCAGTGCACGCAAAAATGGCCTGTTCAATGGGTGTATTATAGAATTTCGTAGGCGTGACAATGCAAATGGCTGCCTTCCCAGATGCACAGCCGCAAACATAGGAGGCCGCGGTCAGATGGAAAATTGCGCATGCCTTTGGTATTAAAGCGTGCACAGATGCTAAAAGTGGCCATCTCAGTCCTTGCACATTCGGCCACATGGATGTACACAAGGGAATGAGGGCCTCATTCAGAGTTGGTCGTAAGCGGCCGCTTGGTCGTACGGCTAACAACCACAAAACTGAGAAAGGAAGCAATCACACAGCCGGTTGCTCGCAACCAAAGCGACGCCCATACATGAACAAAGCACCTCCTCTAGCTAGCGAGTGATAGCAGCTAGCGATCGAGTCAATCATTGTCAGTCGTTGTCAGTCGCTGTATGTTAATTTTCTTCTGCTGGTTGCGGACGCTTGTGTTGTGTGCAAATTACACCAAAAATTAACAAAAAACTGCATAGAATAAGCCATCCCCATGAAATATATTTATTCTTATTATTCGCTAATGCTAACGCAACTGAATCAATTACAAGCCAATTAGCAGTGTTATTAGCAACAACAAACGATTATTAGCTGCTTGCATTGTGTGGCACAAAATAGAAAC
The DNA here is from genome assembly GCA_031769625.1 of Taudactylus pleione. Taxonomy (NCBI): domain Eukaryota; kingdom Metazoa; phylum Chordata; class Amphibia; order Anura; family Myobatrachidae; genus Taudactylus; species Taudactylus pleione. Next base: position 16,119,061 of record JAUIMM010000018.1, on the reverse strand, counting down.
ATCAAACATAACTTCAGTCACATTCGATAGTATCGATTGTACTCTGGTGCTTGAGAGAGCACATACCCAACCTCAATCTGTATGATCAGCCAGGCCTCTAACCTGCTCGCAGAGTGACGTTTTACTACTTCCGGCCTTCTATGTCAGTCGTAGCAGGAAATTTATGTACGCCCCTAAAACTCCCTGAAAACGGTGAGGAACGCCTGCGTTTTTAGACCACCACCCCCGTCAACACCCACACCCGTCAACTCCCGGAAGCCACTTCCTGCTCGTAAGCCATATGATCGACAGCATTTTGGATCGCAAGGTCTCGCATGCACATGCGCACAACTAACTGTACGCATGCGTGGTTTGGAAACATCGGATGCGTACGACCGAGAGGCTGCTTACGTCCGACTCTGAATGAGGTCCTGAGTTTGTATGCAATTTGCAGAAACTCGCAAATGGGCGACTGCTAATAAAAGGGACAAGAGGCACTGCCAGGGGCAGACAGTCCATGATTTTATTTCTATAATTCTAGTGATAGGCCACCAGGATTGCCCAACGGTCCCCTGTGGCAGAACAGCGCTAAGATAACGGCCAATGAAACCGCCCCTCAACCCAGTGAATAGCAGCGTGCTGCATATTGACAGAGGCAGCAAGCAATTAGTGTATTCCTTTAGGGGGTACTGCTCTTCTTCTTTACATGCTGCACCACCCTGACCTCCACTCTCTAAACTCTACATGATATGAATCACTCATATAAGTGACAGATATGCTGGTATTGATGCTGGTGTTTACTGGCTGTTATGAGTGCCTGCCGTGATCCTGAGCCTGCAGAACCAACTTGCCAAGAACCATACCTCCCAACTGTCCCGCATTCAGTGGGACAGTCCCGTTTTTCTGTGACTGTTCCGCTGTCCCACCCATGGGCCGCAGTGCCCCATGGTGGGAGGGAAGTTGGGGGGAGCACAAATTGCTGCTCTGCATATCAGAGCAGCGGGCAAGAAGAGATAGAATAGGTGCAGTGCGCATGCGCACCCCATTTGCTCACTAGTGTAGGAAGATCCTGGGGGCTGCCAGCATCTCTGAGAGTGCTGGGCATGTCCTCATACTGACGCCTATATATGACACCCGTGGATACGGTGTACAAAATGTCAAACATGGCTAGACTTAAAAGTTGGGAGGTATGGAGTACTTCACCCATAACATCGTTCACTGGTACTCGGCTGCTGTCAGGACTTCAACTCTAATTAGTGCAGGCTCAAAATCACATACAAATATATTTAAAAGGGAAAGTACACTGCATTAGGTTCAAACAACATAACTGCTTTATTTATGACCATTGCAAATGCTTTATCATCAGGAATTCATAAACATGTGCTTAACACCTGTCAGTACCAGTAGTCAAGGGTGCCGGGAGGGTGGGGGGAGCACATACTAATTACCCAGGCCTGGGCTTGCTGGAGGCGCCCAGTGGCAGCAGTAGCAGTCTCCTCTGCCTGTTGGGGGGAGCGATCATCCTGATTGCCTCCCCCCCTGAATTTGCAATGGGCTATAGGGCTCTGGGGCTCACAGTGCCCCCCCTCCCCAGCAACAGTATATTTTTATATTTTTTATATTAAAGGGGCATGGCCACGCCTCCTGCAATTAGGTCACGCCCCCTTCTTCCGGGCCCGGGACGGCTCTTGGCAGCCCTGCCAGCAGTCATGAATAACACTGGCCTGGCTCCAACACTCAGCAGGCCACTGATTGCTGGCCTTCTCAATTACAATCCTTAACAGAATCCAGCTTGGCTCAGCCTAAGGCTTGAGATGGCCTAACACCTCTTTCTGGTGTTATCACTAACAACCAGCACCAGTGACTCACGCAGGGAATCACCTATCAGCCAAACACTATAAGAACCTGCTCAGTGCACTATTTCAGTATCAATTGTGTTCTACATAGATGCTTCAGAATTAAAATCTCCACTATAGTTTTCTTCCAGTGTTGTTTAAACTCTGGTGTATGGTTTTCTCGACAGTAGCATATCCATCATCCATACCTGTATTTCCAACTGCTGTGTTTCCAGGTAGAGTCCTCATACCAGCTAAGTTATTGCTTTCACCTAGGCCCTCACTGAGTAAAGACTTTCTTGCAAGGATTCCTGGTGAAGTAGGAGTTTTATATGGCGCCACAAGGGTTCTGCAACACCTTACACAGTACATAAACAAATGAGCACACAAGGAAACATATTAACAGTACAAACAATGGAGGACAAATACATGATTTATACATTGCTGAATAACATTTAAATAAGCAGCATGGTGTCTGTAACCAAGGGTTGGGCGCTGTTGTAAATTAGAATATAATTAAGTGGAGGAGAAGCACATGAGGGAAGAGGGCCCTGCTCATGAGAGCTTACATTCTAAAGGGGAGGGGCAGACAAACATGGGTGACACAGATGGGCTGGATACAAGGGTCACAGTAATATAACATCTATGGAAAGGTTAGTCTAAACTTAAGTGGAAAAAACAATGAGTTCAGCAAAAATTGCACAAAGTCTCATGATTTGGGGGCCACAACCGTGGTCCATTTGAGGGGTCTTCTTGCTGCGTCGCTCAGTATGGCATAGTTGGAGTGGATAAGTAGATTGCATTGGGAGATCAGGAGGGATACAGGCAGCATTGGAGATCCAGGTGCAGGTACAATCCATAGGCATGATGGAAATGTGGTGGTAGGTAAAAGCAGTCCTTAATATCAGAAATTGCTGTTTTGTTAAATTCTCCTTCTGTTCTCCTCCTGTTTAAAACCTGTATAACTCCGGCTTCAATTTAAATGTTCTATTTACACTTTAAACTAAGCACTTCAAATCTAAGCACTGTTGCTGGAGCAACCTCGGCTATGGCAGCCTGATAGTGACAAATAAGTATGACTCAAACCAGGTGTCCACACTGATTCCACTCCCACCCCTAACACCCTCCTCACACAACAAAGGGTCAGCAGCAAAATAAACAAATGGTAAGAGGACAATTTACCAACACAGATACAAAATAATTTCCTGCCTTGATACAGATTTTAAAATAATATGAAATACTGTTTAGTCATTTACCTATCAGTTTTAAAGGCTGAGAAAATAAAAAACAAACAGCAATATGTTGGATTCAGTAGTTACTTACCTTCTTGTACGCTACACACTACTGTACTACTGTATACCTCCTTGTATGCTACACACTGCTCAACCAGTACAAACACCTTTGTGTACAAACAGTGCCAACACATCTGTGTATCTCGTACGCTACGCACTGCTCAACCAGTACCAACACCTCTGTGTACCTAATTGTATGCTACACGTTGTACAAACAATGCCAACACCTCTGTGTACCTTGCTGTATACTACGTGCTGTACACAGAGTGCCAACACATCCGTGTACCTCTTTGTACACTACGCACTACTCAACCAGTACCAACACCTCTGTGTAGCTTATTGCACGGTACACACTACACAAATAGTGGCAACACATCCGTGTACCTTGCTGTATGCTACGCACTGCTCAACCAGCACCAACACCTCTGTGTACCTTATTGCACTGTACACACTACACAAACAGTGACAACACATCCGTGTACCTTGTTGTACATTACGCACTGCTCAACTAGTACTAACACCTCTGTGTACCTTATTGCTCGGCACACACTACGCAAACAGTGCCAATGTATCCCTGTACCTTCTGGCACGCTACCAAAATCCCGCACTTTGTGTAAGCAGCTGTACCTTCACCATTTGGGCCTGCTATGTTGATCACCTCAGGGTGTTCCATGGCTACCACCTCTAGGAGAATTGCAGCTATACCTCTTTTGGTATGTTCTCAAGTTGAAGCAAAATCCCAAGGCTTCACATACAGTAGGGTGATATTTAATTGTAGTGTAATTGATGGCCAACCAATCACATATTACTTTGATTAGTCTGGTATGTGTTTACTTGCTCAAGTGTGCTTTACATTTATACTACTGTATATACACCTCATAATTAAAAAAACAACACATAGTTTTATTTAATTGTTCACAGTTTGAGTACCATAGTTTTATTTCCACATAAAAATCCCTTTTGCTTCCATATGTCATTTTATGGTGTATTGTGCTTATCTAATAGTGGTTCTTATCCGTGTATGGAGACAGAATACATTTATCTTGTTACAGAGAAACTAGGGTAAATCAAATGTGTGCTGTAGAAAAGCAATCCTTTGCTTTTTTAGAAACCAAGCTGCTGTATAAAGCTTTGCTTTTTCTGTCACTTTCCCCCTCTGGCCGTAGTTCTTTTCATTAATCATTGCATGCAGATTTGTGCTTTCAAACATGCCATAGCCTATAACTTGTCAAGAACATATCCTCATCAAAAGCATCTTTAAAAAACTCTGAGATTGACAGCTTGGGCTCTGCATTCAGTGTACTTGGGTATATTTTTCCTTTCATGTGTTTTCTGTTTAAGTGAAAGTCGAATAGCAAAGAACATCTCTTCCCAACTTCAGTAAGCACTTACTAGCGTTTCATGAAACTGGTGTAATAGGTGAAATAATGGTACCTTTATTTTCTACAGAATCAAGGGTCTAAAGTACAGGTGAGCAAAATGATCATAACTGTTCCAAAAAACATTCACTATATTCTGCATTTGTCTGTTTAATGATTTGCTGGTGGAATGTAGCAATAAGTGTCCTACCCAAGCCTACCAGACGACAGATTATAGTCATAGGCCTATTCAGAGAAAAAATAATCGAGGCTGTTTCATCGGAATTGGTATGAAATACTGTCGGCAACATGGCCGGCGGTTCGATTCCCGTCAGCGGCTGCCCGACAGAAGCAGAGTGCGACGCAGCAGAAGCCCGACAGCGCTGGAAATCCCGATCGTGGATAGGTAAGTATCCACTAACCTAACCCCCCTAACCCTAACCCTCCTTAGGGGTGCCTAACCCTAACTTCCCCCCCAAGTGCCTAACCCTAATCCCCCCTCTAAGTGCCTAACCCTAACCACCCCCTTCCCCGCTGCCTAAACCTAAGTCCTCCGGGGGGGTGTCTAACCCTAAGTCCCCCCCGGGGGTGCCTAACCCTAACCCCCCCACCCCCTAGCCTAACCCTATCCCTCCCGGGGGGTGCCTAACCCTAAGTTCCCCCCGGGAGCCCTAAACCTAACCCTCCCCCCCCACGGCTGTCCGCTCGTGGCGCCCGGCATCACTACGATCGTGATGCCGGGCGCCGGTCTCCCGGCATCGGGGAAATGCGGGCGTCTACATCTAGACGCCCGGCATTTCATCCTTGCCGGGATAAGACAGTCGGGAAGCCGATTGCCTCCCGTTTCATCAGAGCATTGCACATCTTTGAAATAGCCTTTTCCATGGGAATATTTATAAAGAGTAGAGGGTAAATGGAGCACACTGGCCCACACTGAACACCCTGCACCTATACACAATGCATTCTTCTCTGATGGAGGTGCATAGACCACTAATAAAATCAGGGGCTGGCTGGTGAATTTTAGCCTGGGGGTCAAGCACACAGCACCAGCCCATGAGCTGTGACTCTGTGAAACATCCTGCATTGTGCTATTAGTACATAGCAACAATACATAAAATTATGCAGAAACAGCAGTTTTCACCCCCGCACTCACTTACCAACACCCCAGCAGCAGTTACACACTCCCCCTTCCCCAACACCACAGCACCAGTTACACACTTCCCCCTCCCCAAAACCACAGCACCAGTTACACCCTCCCCCCTCCCCAACACCACAGCACCCATTACACACTCCCCCCCCTTTACCAACACTAGATACACACTCCCCCTTCCCCAACACCACAGCACCAGTTACACACTCCCCACTTACCAAAACCAGTTAAAAACTCCCCCTTCCCCCCTTACCAACACCAGCAGCATTTACAAACATCCCCCCTTAGCAGCACTATTTAAAAAAAAAAAAAAACTTCCTTACCTGATGCCGGTAACTGCTGGTCTTCCAGTCCCAACTCATCACAACAAGCAGCCATGCCAGGGAAACTCCCAGCAGAGCTCAAAAAGGCAGAGCTTCTCAGGCTCAGCCCCGGGCATGCTGCTGCTGATGCTCCTGTTATATATCCAGCTGCCTGTAGTAGCAGAAGAAACAGGAGTCTGCAGAACTGAGTCCGAAGGTGCAGGAGGGGAGGCAGAGCCGCGGGCGTGGCTCTACTTTCCAGTCCTCCCCCTCGGTGATAAAGTTACAGCCACTTATGCCGGCCCGTCGTGTGCACTGTATGCAGCACGGCTGCAGTCAGCTGGCGGTCCCCCAGGGCTTAAATTGTGCTGGCCCGGGGGCCAGATGGCACCCTGCCCCCCGGCCTAGTCCGACCCTGAATAAAATGTTGCAGCTACCATTTTCCCAAAGAAATGAGCAGTAGAGAAGTTATCATGTACCTGGAGACCTGCACCTGTGCAGTGGACTTGCAATGCCAGAGTTTTTCCACTCTATCCAAATGTATCCATATTGTCAAAAACAAGAGTTTACACAAATCATGATTAAATAATTACCTACTCAAAAATGTATTGATTATTATTCTTGACAAAATAAAAATAGTTTTAAAGAGTTTACAATGTTATTCCCCAAACCTTGAATATTATATTTCTAAGACATCACTCCCCACCTACCTCTATTGCTTTTCACAATCCAGGTACAATTGGAGACTATAAACATAGTTATGAAGAAATTGTTGGAAATATGTTCTTTACAGGCTTGATGATGTAGCAGAGTTTCTGTACACAACAGCAGATGTCCTAAGACAATGAACAGTACAGTTACTTAACTAGTGGAGTGGTCTTATTGAAGGTAAAGCAGGTACAGCTGTACTCACTGTTATACACACTGGTAGATGGAGAGGAGCTTCGGTGGAGTGGGGTGTCATACAGCTCACCAGCTGGTCAGTTTATTGAGGTAGCGGGTAGCAGTGCAGGATCACTAAAAATCATTTAGGTTGCAGGTACTTGCAGGCATCTCTGGAGCTAAGTGGAAGACTACTGTCTCCCATGGAGCCACTCTAACACAGTTACAAGATGATGCATGGATCATTAGTCCCAGCTTAAGTGATACAAATAATGCATGCATATGCTACTTGTTAACCAGTATCTTCTTTAATGACTGACTGGCACAATAAATTTAATTTGAAGTTCTTACTTTTAAAATATTGGAAGATACAGCTGGTGCTCTTTTAATACATGTGGATAAATACTCCAAGCACTCTTGGGCAGAAATTAGGTCGGAAAGGCCGATTTTTTGTATTTGTTTTTTAATAATTTATTTGCATACAGAGAATGTTTTATATAAAATTATAAGAGTAATGTCCATTGTATATTATTGAATGATCATTCAATCAGATGAATTCATTTAGGCAATAGCTTTTATTAATACAATAAAAATATTTTAAAATTATTTCATATGAATAGTTGTGTCTCTTGGGTCCGGTATAGGTTAATTGGCGCTACCTTCATCTAGTGTATGCACTTACCTCTTCAGGTATTGGGTGTTGGTGGACCCCTAAGAGAGCTGCCAGCCATTATTCAGCTGCAATAGGTTGGCACCTTGTAACTATTCTAATATTTAGACAAACCTGCTTACACTTAAAAAGGCAAAGCAATATTTAACATTGATCATGGGTGCTAATTTTTCCTGAATGAATAGTGAATAATCAGACCTTATTTTCTTATTAGAGGACAAGACCAAAAGCAATTAAGTAAATCAGCCGCATTACAATATCCATTATAAAAAATGGGGAAGGGAGAGTGATCAGCAAATAAAGGGAGAGGAATTTATAGGGAATGGTAATGGCATAGTATTCTATAATGCTTTTTGCATGAGATTAGCAGAGACTAGACCAAAGCTTGTCATTAAGCCTTAACACCATTCTTTGTTCCCAATAAGATAGCACATTAGTGTTACATTTAGTGACGCTCTACCTTTATCAGCCCAATGTTGCAGATCTCTATTGCCCCAACATCCACTGCATCTAATATGCATAAAAATAGGTTTCTATATGAATCCACCTAATTGTTGCTCTTGCTAAATGATTTTCTACATCAAATGGCCTAACTTGAATTACTTGTAATACATAAAAAGAAGCTCAAAACCTCCATGTGTTTAGATCTGGCTAGGACTTTTTGTCTGTCCATATAAATGTAATGTAATGATATGTGCACTAGGTTTATGCAATAAATAATTAATAGACCTTTAAAAAGATAAATAAGCCACAGTATTGTCAACATCTTCACTGCATTGATTTAACTGTTAATTAGTCTTTACAGTAGAACTTGAACCAAAACCAATGTATTAAGGTTTTCATTGTGAAGATGTAGTTAGCTTCATAGAGGGACCATAAGCATCCTGAAATTTTTGCCCTAAATACTTTAAAACAGCAATCTCATGAAAATATGGATATTTTTAGAATGGTATTAATACCATTTTTTCCTTTGTTTGTTTCTTCAGGCTGCTAGTAATAATTTATGATTTTACCAGGTTCCACATTGTCATGTGACTACCATCGCAATCTCAGTTACATGGCATATGATATAGTGAGCAGAGAGGCTTTGGAACATCCCTCTGAGCACTGTGTGCTCTGTAAAATACCCCCCCCCTCTTTCTACCTCTCTACATTTGCATCACATGCTGAGAGTCTGATTTTGTAAGGAAGACAATAGACATGATTCAGAGTTGCACGTAATGCATTACATTGCTTGGAAATATATGCAAATATCTGCCTGTATTCAGAGTAAGTCACATCTATGCCAATGCACTGTCCCCATCCATCTGCTCATTAGAGCAGCTGTCATCACTAAGTATCAGCACACATTTGCAATATCCCTAACCATGGTGCAGGAGATCCATCTGGACTCGAATGGACTCTACATACACTCAACTCTGGATAGCTTATACGCCCAGGGCACACTTTTCCTGTGTTACTTACACCCACTCAGCTGCAAGTGAAAATACAACCGACATAAGTTCATAAGTTCGCCTGCAAAGGCTCTAAGGGCCTAATACAGAGGTAGACGCTATGGTGATGTTTGCACAGTTGGGCAATGAGTTACACTGCGCATGAGTCTCGGTGATTTTCCGATGGCAGTTGTAGTGAGTATCTGGAGGCAGTGATTGACAATCAGTACGTATTTATGGGAGGTAGAAAGATGCAGGCACGACAGAATTAGCGTTCACCCCTGAATCAGGCCCTTAGTCATGCACGTATGCCCAGACACAGCCGCAGTTTGCTAAAAGTAGTGAGATCAGTCTGCAGACGGACTTCCATGCAACTCATAATCTGGCCCAATGCTTGTAGGAAGACAGCTAAGTACAATACAGCATTTCTCTAATCTCAGCAGCTATATTTTTTAAACATTTTTGGAGTTTAAAGTTTGAGTTGTAGAAAAGTAAAAAGTGTTAAATCATCAATAAATTATTGTAGCTCTTGCCATTTAGGGCTTCTTACGGAGGTTACACCAGAGATTTTTGAGGTGCAGCTAAACGATAAATTTAATGTGGTAATGTGCAGTTTTGAAAATGTGAGATTAGACCTAGATTAGACCTAGTGCAGGTGTACACTGATAGCGATACCAGCTACTTCCCTCAGCATGTGGGATAGGGAGGGTTCAACGGTGGGTGACATTCTGCACCAGCACCATTATCAGCAACACCCATCCAGCCATCAGTCTAGGAAATAGGAAAAGCAGCAAATCATTTAATGATTGCTAACAGTTCTCCAACATGCTCTATCTTTCAGTGTTGCAGAAGTTTAAAGGTTAAGTAATCATTATTATTTATTTCCCTAATAAATCTGAAGGGAATTAATTCCTGAAACATTCAACCTGAAAAATGGTCCTCTGCTCTGGAGAAAGAGCTTCCCACTTCACTGTCAGCTATTAGATGTCCGATTTATTACTTAGTCTGGAACTGTGTGTATATATATATATATATATATATATATATATATATATATATAAATATATATATATGACTTTTGCCTACATGAACTCTACCAAATAACTATTGAAAGATAAGCAAAACTCCAATTTTTTACTTTTTACCTAAAAAAAAAATCGCTATTTATTGTCTTTTAGTACTATTCTCTATTTATCCTTTTCTGCATATTTATATGTCTTTGTGCATTTTGAATGAACTGTTATAGATATTACATTTTCTCAACTATTAATAAATAAGTTTTTATATGAAGTCCTAAGCCAGTTTTAGCTATTTATACATGAAATGGTTTTAACATACATTAATTACTCATAGATTATATGATATTTATATTGCACTGAGTCACTTTTTATGCGGGTATAGTAAAGTCCTATCAGAGATAGATTGTTTTGCATGTTGTCAAATTTTTTTTTGCACAGGCTGCGTAACTTTACACAGGTTGCACACGGTCACTTTATGTATGCTCTAGTAAGCGCCTATGGTCAACTATATTGTTTGATATATATATATATATATATTATATATATGTGTATTTATTAAACACACACACATGCATATATATATATATATATATATATATATAACACACACATAGATAGATAGATAGATAGATAGATAGATAGATAGATAGATAGAAAGAACTGTTTTAGCTTTTTTGCACTATCTGTGGAGGTAATGCCTTCAGAGTCTTCTAAAATATAATAATATATTATCACCATAAAACATTTTAGTGCAAAATAAATTACTGTACTATTCAAATCCTAAATGCAGCACAGTAGAATGTTGTGGAAGATACACAGCTAGATTTCCCTTTCCTGAGATATATTTTATCATCATTGTTACGCTAGATGACAGCCTTGCACACATGATTGCCTCTTCCTGGTTTGTTAGCCTGTCAAGGTCAAGGTCTTTTTGGCCTTTTGCAAGTGCGGAAATAAGACTACGAAACAGGTATGATTAGACGTTACTGTAGATACAAGTGGAAGTACATAAAAAAAAGTCAGCCAAAGGGACATCACTCTTTATAATCTAATTTTAGTCACAAATGTTAACCGAGCAATACATTTAATTCTTCAATATATTTCAATCAAATTGTTAACAAACAATGCAAAACTGTCAATGTGTATTGGTCAAATGAATTAATAGTCCCATATTATCTGTTGTATTTTTCTTTTTGCAGATCGAAGGTGGTTGATTAAAATCAAACTTTCTTACAGTCTCCTACATGTTCTACAAATGCATTTCTGTTCTGCCTGATCCAAATTAAAATATGTATTGCGCAATAACTTGTGTTATGATTACCAATCTGATTAATTATTATTTAACTGTGTCTGCATATAATTATATTAATGTAATTGTACAGAAATGCCACTGTTTCTTCAAAAGTGATAATTTCAGCTAAATTAACTCTCATTTAGAAAGAGTCCAATGTTGACTAACATCGTATTTCTCCTGGTACATCAGGACATTTGGTACAAGGATATTAAATGTTTATAAAATGAATGACAATCTTTTGTGGCACTACAGATACCAGCCAATACTGAATATCCATGAGAGTTATTGCATGCTGGCACTTGTAAAACGAAAAGTGCCAGCACTCACATAGGCACTAGTGCATAATTACACTTGTGCCACATTAGTGTCTAAAAGAAATGTTGTTGCAGCATTTAGGCTTGTTCTTATCTGCCTTCCACTAATGCTTTAGAAGCCGCTAATTCCCATAAAATATAAACAGGACAGTATTTCAGTGAAACCAAGATGGCGGTAGTTAGTTAGTTAAATAATTATAGAGGTATGGGAACTATTTTCTGGAGCCTATGGACTTTGGGTTTTCCGTGTAAAGCATTTTTTCTGTAATTTGGAGAACTATCTCTAAAATATTATGAATAGCAGTTAAAATACCCTTGTTTTTCCCCACACTGCCTTTAGCATTTCTCTCATTATATTGCTTAGCAGACCTGTACACATTGCAGGTGATTTACAAAGAGCACCCAATGCACACCGCAAAACTTGGTTAAACACCAAAGAACCTTGATAGTTCTCCCAATGGAATTCTTTATATAAAGCTCTTCTATGCCCTCAAGAGCTAACTCCGCAAAGTATGATTTCTCCTCAGTACATAGGGGCCTATTTATTAACATTGGGCCTGAATCAGCAAGGATTGCTATTGCGATCATGGCTGCAATTACGCACGCAGTCTCACTGCGAAGATATGCTAATGATTGTAATCGCAATGCCATACGCAGTCTAACATAAGGACGCCCACCTTACCTTACATACATCCGTAATACTTAACAAGACTGTAAAACCATCAAGTACAATCGGATCCTCACAAACACTTGCACAAGGTTAGACCTTACTCAGAAATTGCTAACCTCATCACACGCAGTGAAAACCCAAGCTGCGTAAGGCATCGCAATGGTTAATTTATTCATGCCCTTGTAGCGGCGTTCAAACGCACTGGCACGCCTGCATTTCACCGACAACCCCCTCGTCACCACTCCCACATGGCACTTCATGTCAATCACTCTGCGATGGGTCTGCATAGTGTATAGATTGTAAGCTTGCAAGCAGGGCCCTCTTACCTCTATGTCTGTTATTACCCTGTTTTGTTCTATAAATGTTTCCAATTGTAAAGCGCAACGGAATATGCTGCGCTATAGAAGAAACTGTTAATAAATAAATAAATAACTGCGATAGCAGTCCCGATCGCAGTGGAGGCTTCGCGCACTGCAATGCATATGCAAGCGCAAAATGCAATAATCAGCCGATTCCGTGTGTAATCACAATAGCGATCCTCGCCGAATCAGGCCCATTATTTTTACAAAAATAAACATAAAAGGGTGTTTTCACATTATTTTAGTATCACATAAATTTACTAAAGGGTGAAATTCTACTCCAAGAACTAATTATCACATATTTTTAGTAGGGGTGTGCTGGCCACTCTTCGTGTTTTGTGTTTTGGTTTTGGTTTTGGATCTGGATCTTTCTTTGTGTTTTGGATCTGGATTGGTTTTGCCAAAACCACTCTTTCGTGTTTTGAGTTCTGGGTTTTGTGTTTTGGATCTGTATTTTTTTTTAAAAAAGCATAAAAACAGGTAAAATCACAGAATTTGTGGGTTTTTCTGCTCCTATGCTATTATTAACCTCAAAAACCTTAATTTCCACTAATTTCCAGTCTATTCTGAACACCTCACACCTCAAAATAGTGTTTTTATGTCCAAAAGGTTGCACCGAGGTAGCTGGATGACTATGCTAAGCGACACGAGTGGGCGGCACAAACACGTGGTCCATCTAGGAGTGGCACTGCAGTGGCAGACAGGATGTCAGTTTGAAAAACTAGGCCCCAAACAGTACATAATGCAAAGAAAAAAAGGAGGTGCAATTGTCCTTGGGCCCTCCCACTCACCCTTATGTTGTATAAACAGGACATGCACACTTTAACAAACCAATCATTTCAGCGCCAGGGTCTGCCACACGACTGTGGCTGAATGATTGGTTCATTTGGGCCGCCACAAAACAAGCTGGCAATTAATCTGTCCCTACACAAACTGGCTCTACAGAGGCAAGATGTCGTCCTCATCCTCCTCTTCCACCGATTCCTCACCCTCTTCAGTGTTGTGTACATCCTCATCCTCACAGAGTATTAATTCGTCCCCGCTGGAATCCACCACTACAGGTCCCTCTGTACATTCTGGAGGCTGGTCTCCCTGGAAGAGTTGATAATTAATTTTTATGAACATCATCTTCTCCACATTTTCCTTTCACTGACAAGGTTCCCGGCTGCACTAAACACTCTTTCGGAGTACACAATGGAGGGGGGGCAACTCAGGTAAAATAGAGCCAGTTTGTACAGGGGCCTCCAAATTGCCTCTTTTTCCTGCCAGTACAGGTACGGACTGTCTGACATGCCTACTTGAATGCTGTCACCGATGTAATCCTCCACCATTCTGTCAATGGTGACAGTATCATATGCAGTGACAGTAGACATGTCAGAAATTGTTGGCACGTCCTTCAGTCTGGACCAGATGTCCAAACCGGCCCTTGACTTATGACACAGACGCACGCTTAGCGCTGCTGCTGTGTTGATGCACGTGCGGCTATTGCGCATACATTTCGCACACAAACACAGAAAAAAAACAATTGTTTATTTTTTGTGGAGTGCACTTTGGGGGTTACACCACCCTTTAACAGACTTATAGGACACAGGCGCACGCTTGGCGCTGCTCCTTTGTTGATGCATGTACAGTGCACACAATTCACAAACACAGAAGAAAATGTTTTATTTTTGTTGGAGTGCACTTTGGGGGTTACACCACCCTTTAACAGATAGACGCACGCTTGTCGCTGCTGCTTTGAGGATGCAGATGCGGCTACAGCCCACATAATTCACAAAGACAGAAAAAAATATATATATTTTTTTTGTGGAACGCACTTTGAGGGTTACACCACCCTTTAACAGACAGATGCACGCTTGTCGCTGCTGCTTTGAGGATACAGGTGTGGCTACTGTGCATACATTTCACACACAAACACAGAAAAAAAGATTATTTTATTTTGGTTGGAGCGCACTTTGGGGGTTACACCACCCTTCAACAGACAGACGCATGTTTATCGCTGCTGCTTTGAGGATGCAAGTGCGGCTACAGCCCACACAATTCACAAAGAGAAAAAAAAAGAATAATTTTTTTTTTTGGAGTGCACTTAGGGGGTTACAGCACCCTTTAACTTACAAGCCATACGGCCCTTTACTTATGACACAGGCGCAGGCATGGCACTGCTCCTTTGTTGATGCACGTGCTGCCACAGTGCACACAATTCACAAACACAGAAAATAATTCCTCCACCATTCTGTCAGTGGTGACAGTATCATATACAGTGACAGTAGACATGTCAGAAATTTACATTGTTGGCACGTCCTTCAGTCCAGACCAGATGTCCAAACCAGCCCTTGACTTATGACACAGATGCATGCTTGGCGCTGCTGCTGTGTTGATGCACGTGCGGCTACTGCGCATACATTTCGCACGCAAACACACAAAAAAAAAGAATTGTTTATTTTTTGTGGAGTGCACTTTGGGGGTTACACCACCCTTTAACAGACTTATGGGACAGAGGCGCATGCTTGGCACTGCTCCTTTGTTGATGCACGTGCAGCCACAGTGCACACAATTGACAAACACAGAAAATAATTTTTCATTTTGTTTGGAGTGCACTTTGGGGGTTACAGCACCCTTTAACGGTCAAGGCAACCAGCCCTTTACTTATGACACAGGCGCACGCGGCTACTGTGCACACAATTCACATACACAGAAAAAAAATTATATTTTTTTTGGAGTGCACTTTGGGGAGCACCCCTGATGCACAGATCACCCCCTGGACAACACTACAGTACCCCTCTACGACTACAGCCTTTAGGGGACACTGCACAACACAGTACAGCCTGCCCCTAAAGACTTTGGAGTGGACACAGCCCCTATGGACAACTGACTGCACAACACAGCCCAGCCAGCCCCTATGACAGCAGTACAACACAGCCCAGCCAGCCCCTATGGACAACATCAGCACAACACAGCCCAGCCAGCCCCTATGGACAACAGCAGCACAACACAGCCCAGCCAGCCCTAGCTCCCACCCTCCCTCTTCACTGCCCACAGCCGGAGTGAGAAATGGCGCTGATGCGGGGACCTTTTATAGAATCCAAAACCCGCGAGATCCGGAAGGCGGGATGATGACATTTTGCCTCGATTTCAGTTCTGAGTCAGGCGGGAAAAGTCGAGCCTGACTCGGATACGACTCGGAGCGGGGGGGCTCGGGGGGGTTTGGATTTCAGAAATCCGAACCCGCTCATCCCTAATTTTTAGTAAGCAGATCGCATTTTTGTAATGGGAAATGTAATCTGCCCAAAAAAAATACCAGGGGAAAGCCCTGTGATAATAACGCCACCTGGAGATGGCATTATTCAGGGTTTCCCTCAGATGACTTGGGCCCAGTTCCCGGTCAGCCAGGAACCTGGCCCCAGTCATCAGCTGTGTGGTCTAAATAGACCACAAGCTGATCACTGTAAAAAAAATTGTTAAAAAAACACTTGTCTGATTCCAGGGACCGGTGATCGGTACTCCAGTGATGTGTTCTCCCTGCTCCTGCACTGTGACCCTGGTCAGCTGCGGCATAGAACAACTGACCGGGGTCACATTGCAGGAGCCAGGATATCAGCTGACCAGAGCCCCAGAGGAAATAACCGGAGCACCGATCACCAGAGGTAAGTGAAAGATAAGCGAGTTTGGGGTTGCAGGAGTGGTTGCAGGATCCGACGGTGGCACGTGCGCAGACACATTCGCAGGGACAGAGCTTTATCACAGCAGTGCAAATGCAGGGCATTCTGTCGGTCAACTTTTCTAAAGTTTCATATCCAATTGCTGCCCACTTGCCTTGTAGCAACTCCCAAAGGTGATCTTGGCTCGTTATTTGCACATTTCGATCACACCTGTCTAGATGATCCCAAAGGAATTCAATTGATTTGCAATCAGGACTGTGGGGTGGCCAGGTTTTAATAGGGTTAGGATGCTGGGCAGAAATTTTACCCAGGAAGCCTGTTCTGAGCCTTTCACTGGATGGATTTGGATAAAAACTATTGTCGAAGCTGAATAATTGAGTAAGACAAGTTCAGTTTAAAATTCAATCACAGCGACGCCATCTTGCGATTTTGTCGCAAGACTCCTTTTTTGAAATGCGATCGCAAGACGCCATTTTGCGAATGGCCGCCTAAGCGCCATTTTAGATAAACTCACATTTTAGTACATGTGGCGATAATACCATTAGCATCATGCGAAGGCATCTGTGACCATTATCATATGAAGCAAGTGGCCAGGTGACAACTGGCTTGGGTAGATAAGTTTCCTGCATAGTGTTTGTTCACTACGGGTGGTCTGGCTAGAATAAATAAGCAAGCTTCCTGCAATGACACAGGAAAGGTGGGAGGGCCTGCTGACAGGACATGTAGAGCTATGTAACCCAGCATGCCACACTGCTAAAATGTTCATTCAGTTAGAGACAAAGGCATTTTCATACACACATTAAATATGTCTTTATACCAAACCCTGAATACCCACACATTTCATATTCATACATAAGGTTCAATAAGCTTTAAAGTGTATGATTCAAGAAGGTTCAGTTAGTTTAAATGCTAAGAAATAAAGATATTTGTTAACTAAGGAATTATACAAGATAAACACGTCATTCTTGGAGTTGTTCTGATGCATACTCTTTCCACAGTTTCCCGGTGCTATCGGTGAGGAGATCGCATTATGCATTCTCGAGTTATGGACCGCAGAACCTACAAGCAACCAAAATGTATATTTTAGATTCAACTGTTAGGATGCTGAAGAAGGCGTGAGGAGGAAGACCCCTAGCTGTTAGAGGCAGGGAAAGTCTGTTTAAACCAGCCTGTTAGATTCACTGTAACAGATGCTTCACCTCTGAGAACCAATGACATCAGCAACAGACATACCTTTTGTCTTGTTTATACTGGGGCGGTATAAGTATGGGTGCACGGACACTATTTGGGAGTCTTTGTGCTGAATGCTGAATGACGAGGGGTCTCTTGCTGAAGCCTATCTCTGGGTCCAGAAGCGCCTGCGTACGTATACTGTACTTGTGGTCTGTATGATTTACTTTTGCGCCTAAATTGTGTCTTGATCAATTGCGTGTAACTGTCTGAACTTTTACCTGAATATCACTTGTGCTTTGGAACCACAGGTTCTATGTCTAAGTCTTTATTTATGGTGTGACTGCATACGCAATTTAGCGTCATCCTTAGAGGTTTATAGGAAGGATTTTAGAAGGTACAGGCAGGGGTACATAGAGGTTCATTTCTAATATTGTTACTATGTTGTAATATTGGATCCCAGAAGACATACTAGGGGGTTGAGGTCATCGGACCTTCCGTTGCTGTACACTGTGCAGAACTTTGCTCCAGGAATGCTGGGCAGAAATTTGATCCACCGGATGGATTTGGACGACATCACATAATTTGGATGAAAACTTGGCAGAGTAGTAACATTATATCCCAGAAGACATACTGGGAGGTTGAGATCCCAGTCAGACCTACCATTGGTGTATGCTGGGCAGAACATTGACCCGGGGAGCCTGTTATGAGCTGTACACTGGATGGATTTGGACAGAAACTTCACAGAGTGGTAACATTGGATCCCAGAAGACATACTCAGGAGTTGAGGTCCCGGTCAGACCTCCCATTGGTGAACGCTGGGCAGCACTTTGACCTGGCAAGCTTGTTCTGGGCCTTCCACTGGATGAATTTGGATGAAAACTTCACAGAGTGGTGGCAATTGGTCTGGGATGCCTAATGGAGTGGTTGGACCTCACGACCAATGGAGTGCACCGGTCTGAACTTTGACACAGGGAGCCTGTTCTGGGAATTGGTATGAAATACCGCTGGCCGCATAGATAGATAGATAGATAGATAGATAGATAGATATGAGATAGATAGATAGATAGAGATATACTGTATACTAAATAACTTTAGTGTAAAAATGTGTTGGTAAATGGAGCCCATTGCAAGAGCCATAGATAGATAGATAGATAGATAGATAGATAGATAGATAGATAGATAGATAGATAGATAGATACGAGGGAATCGGTATGAAATTCCCGGCGGTTCGATTCCCGGCAGCACCTGGCTGACAACAGCAGAGTTCCCGTCAGCAAAAGCCCGACAGCGCTGGAAATCCCGATCATGGATAGGTAAGTATACTCTAACCTAACCTAACCCCCTAACCCTCCTTAGGGGTGCCTAACCCTAACCTCCCCCCAAATGCCTAACACTAATCCCCCCTCTAAGTGCCAAACCCTAACCCCCACCTTCCCCGCTGCATAAACCTAAGTCCCCCGGGGGGGTGCCTATCCCTATGTCCCCCCCAGGGGTGCCTAACCCTAGCCCTCCCTCCCCCTAGCCTAACACTAACCCTCCCGGGGGGTGTCTAACCCTTAGTCCCCGCCGGATGCCCTAAACCTAACCCTCCCCCCAGCGGCTGTCCGTTCGCAGCGCCCGGCATCCCTTCGATCGGGATGCCGGGTGCCGGTCTCCTGGCATCGGGGAAATGTCAGGCGTCTACATCTAGACGCCCGACATTTCATCCCTCACCGGGATATGACAGTCAGGAAGCCGGATGCCGGTATTAAGGCAGCCGGCTTCCCGATTGTATACCCTGTTCTGGGCCTTCCATTGGATGGATTTGGATGACATCACTTAATATAAAACTTAATAACTTGAAGATTTAAACCCAGGCAATGCCGGGTACTACAGCTAATAAATTATAAAAAATTCTAGTACTATTAACGTGTAGTAAAAATCATTGGCATGAAAGTTAAACTACAGAATTATGTTATTTAATGAACATGGAGCAAAATGACCATAAATTAATTTCTCACAATAGTAGCCAAATATGTAATGAAGGCAGTACTTTCCCTATTGAGGAATATCAACATGTCAATTTTCACAAGCATTAAAGTCCAAATATAAATAAGTTTGTAAAAATAAACTTGATTAAATCCCCAGTATCCTATCTATATGCAGTTTAATTTATATATTTTATTATGTTTGCAGTAAGCAAGATAAGTTTTTTTAGTCATTTCAAGAATCAATATATTTACAATAAGCAAGATAAGCAAGCATACAGTATGTGCATCCTTTCATAAGTTACATTTTATGTATCTGTTTTCAATAAAAGATGCATGTCATTTAAATGCATTTCATATGTGAATAGCTATAGGTATAATTAAAAATAATGTGTGCAAATTGTGAGTAGGATTGCTTCTATTAATCCAAGATACTGCATACATTCAGCATTTTTTAATCAGCTGGGTGTGCTTCCAAATATATTTAATAGGTTTGAGAAAGCATTCAAATTTCAGTCCATTTGCCATTACCAATTTGTTCTGGCCAAATTACTCAACTTCTTAATAGCATTTCATTCTGTACACTGCTTTTTATGTTGGCATATATTAACTGTACATTTCTGCTTAGCTACGTGGACTAATTATTAAGAAAAATAAACAGTGTTAGATGCTAGGGGAAAAAATAAAAGAGCATCAGATGGCATTAGGAAGGGAAATAAATCAGTTTAAAAATCAGAAAATAGGACTGGAGAAATATGTACTTTATGACTGTAATACGTTATCCATCAATGTGACAATGCAGTTGCCATTATTGATTATTGAGTGCTTTAATTACCCAAAATAAAATGATAGTAGAGATACTTGTGATTCCTCAGTAATATTATTTTAAAGTAGATGTGCAGCATTTATACCATACATGCCGACTTTCTGGCTGCCAGGTCGGCGCTGCAGGAGGCATGTCAGCGGCAAAAGTGAGCGGGGCGTGGCAGTGTGACTGCGTCATCATTGCCCCAAGATATACCAGGGCTGGATTTTAGTCCCTGTCCATCCCTGGTAGTAGGGTGTATATATATATATACTCTGGGCCTGATTCAGCTTTGGACATAGAGGGCCTGATTCACTACCATTGGCAGCTCCAGAGGTGGGGCTGCAGCACAGTCCAAACTTCAAATAGGGGAGCCACACCAACTGCCAGTGAGTCTCGGCCGGCAATGTTTGGCTGTGTTTGGAATGGCAGTTGGTGTGGCGCCCCTATTTGAATTTTGGACTGCTCTGCAGCCCCACCTCTGGAGCTGCCACTGTTCACTACCGTTCGCAACTGTGATTACACACTAGGGGTGTGCACCGGCCACTTTTCGTGTTTTGTGTTTTGGATCTGGATCTTTCTTCGTGTTTTGGATCTGGATTGGTTTTGCCAAAACCACCCTTCCGTGTTTTGGGTTCTGGGTTTTGTGTTTTGGATCTGTATTTTTTTGAAAAAAAGCATAAAAACAGCTACAATCACAGAATTTGTAGGTTTTTCTGCTCCTATGCTATTATTAACCTCAATAACCTTAATTTCCACTCATTTCCAGTCTATTCTGAATACCTCACACCTCACAATAGTTTTTTTATGTCCAAAAGGTTGCACCGAGGTAGCTGGATGACTATGCTAAGCGACACGAGTGGGCGGCACAAACACGTGACCCATCTAGGCGTGAAACTGCAGTGGCAGACAGGATGGCATTGAAAAACTAGGCCCCAAACTGTACAAAATGCAAAGAAAAAAAAGAGGTGCAAGATGGAATTGTCCTTGGGCCCTCCCACCCACCCTTATGTTGTATAAACAGGACATGCACACTTTAACAAACCAATCATTTCAGCGCCAGGGTCTGCCACACAACTGTGGCTGAAATGATTGGTTCATTTGGGCCCCCACAAAACAAGCTGGCAATTAATCTGTCCCTGCACAAACTGGCTCTACGGAGGCAAGATGTCATCCTCATCCTCCTCATCCACCGATTCCTCACCCTCTTCAGTGTGTACATCCTCATCCTCACAGAGTATTAATTCGTCCCTGCTGGAACCACAGGTCCCTCTGTACGTTCTGGAGGCTGGTCTCCCTGGAAGAGTTGATAATTCATTTTATGAACATCATCTTCTCCACATTTTGTGGAAGCAACCTCCTACGCCTTTCGCTGACAAGGTTCCCGGCTGCACTAAACACTCTTTCGGAGTACACACTGGAGGGGGGGCAACTCAGGTAAAATAGAGCCAGTTTGTACAGGGACCTCCAAATTGCCTCTTTTTCCTGCCAGTACAGGTACGGACTGTCTGACATGCCTACTTGAATGCTGTCACCGATGTAATCCTCCACCATTCTGGAGAGTAGTGCACTTTGTGGGTTACACCACCCTTTAAGAAATGAGCCAGCCGGCTCTTTACTTATGGGACACAGGCGCACGCTTGGCGCTGCTCCTTTGTTGATGCACGTGCAGCCACAGTGCACACAAGTCACAAACACAGAAAATATATATTTTTTTGGTTTGGAGTGTACTTTGGGGGTTACAGAACCCTTTAACGGTCAAGCCAGCCGGCCCTTTACTTATGACACAGGCGCACGCTTGGCACTACTTTGTTGATGCACGTGCGGCTACTGCGCACACAATTCACAAACACAGAAAATAATTTTTTTTTTGGTTTGGACTGGAGTGTACTTTCGGGGGTTACAGCACCCTTTAACGGTCTAGCCAGCCGGCCCTTTACTTATGACACAGGCGCACGCTTGGCACTACTTTGTTGATGCACGTGCGGCTACTGCGCACACAATTCACAAACACAGAAAATAATTTTTTTTTTGGTTTGGACTGGACTGTACTTTCGGGGGTTACAGCACCCTTTAATGGTCAAGCCAGCCGGCCCTTTACTTATGACACAGGCGCACGCTTGGCACTACTTTGTTGATGCACGTGCGGCTACTGCGCACACAATTCACAAACACAGAAAATAATTTTTTTTTTGGTTTGGACTGGAGTGTACTTTCGGGGGTTACAGCACCCTTTAACGGTCTAGCCAGCCGGCCCTTTACTTATGACACAGGCGCACGCTTGGCACTACTTTGTTGATGCACGTGCGGCTACTGCGCACACAATTCACAAACACAGAAAATAATTTTTTTTTTGGTTTGGACTGGAGTGTACTTCGGGGGTTACAGCACCCTTTAACGGTCAAGCCAGCCGGCCCTTTACTTATGACACAGGCGCACGCTGGGCACTACTTTGTTGATGCACGTGCGGCTACTGCGCACACAATTCACAAACACAGAAAATAATTTTTTTTTTGGTTTGGACTGGAGTGTACTTTCGGGGGTTACAGCACCCTTTAACGGTCAAGCCAGCCGGCCCTTTACTTATGA
This sequence comes from Taudactylus pleione, assembly GCA_031769625.1. Taxonomy (NCBI): domain Eukaryota; kingdom Metazoa; phylum Chordata; class Amphibia; order Anura; family Myobatrachidae; genus Taudactylus; species Taudactylus pleione. Next base: position 16,096,311 of record JAUIMM010000018.1, on the reverse strand, counting down.
CACAGGCGCACGCTTGGCACTACTTTGTTGATGCACGTGCGGCTACTGCGCACACAATTCACAAACACAGAAAATTATTTTTTTTTTGGTTTGGACTGGAGTGTACTTTCGGGGGTTACAGCACCCTTTAACGGTCAAGCCAGCCGGCCCTTTACTTATGACACAGGCGCACACTTGGCACTACTTTGTTGATGCACGTGCGGCTACTGCGCACACAATTCACAAACACAGAAAATTATTTTTTTTTTGGTTTGGACTGGAGTGTACTTTCGGGGGTTACAGCACCCTTTAATGGTCAAGCCAGCCGGCCCTTTACTTATGACACAGGCGCACACTTGGCACTACTTTGTTGATGCACGTGCGGCTACTGCGCACACAATTCACAAACACAGAAAATAATTTTTTTTTTGGTTTGGACTGGAGTGTACTTTCGGGGGTTACAGCACCCTTTAACGGTCAAGCCAGCCGGCCCTTTACTTATGACACAGGCGCACGCTTGGCACTACTTTGTGGATGCACGTGCGGCTACTGCGCACACAATTCACAAACACAGAAAATAATTTTTTTTTTGGTTTGGACTGGAGTGTACTTTGGGGGTTACAGCACCCTTTAACGGTCAAGCCAGCCGGCCCTTTACTTATGACACAGGCGCACGCTTGGCACTACTTTGTTGATGCACGTGCGGCTACTGCGCACACAATTCACAAACACAGAAAATAATTTTTTTTTTGGTTTGGACTGGAGTGTACTTTCGGGGGTTACAGCACCCTTTAACGGTCTAGCCAGCCGGCCCTTTACTTATGACACAGGCGCACGCTTGGCACTACTTTGTTGATGCACGTGCGGCTACTGCGCACACAATTCACAAACACAGAAAATAATTTTTTTTTTGGTTTGGACTGGACTGTACTTTCGGGGGTTACAGCACCCTTTAATGGTCAAGCCAGCCGGCCCTTTACTTATGACACAGGCGCACGCTTGGCACTACTTTGTTGATGCACGTGCGGCTACTGCGCACACAATTCACAAACACAGAAAATAATTTTTTTTTTGGTTTGGACTGGAGTGTACTTTCGGGGGTTACAGCACCCTTTAACGGTCTAGCCAGCCGGCCCTTTACTTATGACACAGGCGCACGCTTGGCACTACTTTGTTGATGCACGTGCGGCTACTGCGCACACAATTCACAAACACAGAAAATAATTTTTTTTTTGGTTTGGACTGGAGTGTACTTCGGGGGTTACAGCACCCTTTAACGGTCAAGCCAGCCGGCCCTTTACTTATGACACAGGCGCACGCTTGGCACTACTTTGTTGATGCACGTGCGGCTACTGCGCACACAATTCACAAACACAGAAAATAATTTTTTTTTTGGTTTGGACTTGAGTGTACTTTCGGGGGTTACAGCACCCTTTAACGGTCAAGCCAGCCGGCCCTTTACTTATGACACAGGCGCACGCTTGGCACTACTTTGTTGATGCACATGCGGCTACTGCGCACACAATTCACAAACACAGAAAATAATTTTTTTTTTGGTTTGGACTGGAGTGTACTTTGGGGGTTACAGCACCCTTAACGGTCAAGCCAGCCGGCCCTTTACTTATGACACAGGCGCACGCTTGGCACTACTTTGTTGATGCACGTGCGGCTACTGCGCACACAATTCACAAACACAGAAAATAATTTTTTTTTTGGTTTGGACAGGAGTGTACTTTCGGGGGTTACAGCACCCTTTAACGGTCAAGCCAGCCGGCCCTTTACTTATGACACAGGCGCACGCTTGGCACTACTTTGCTGATGCACGTGCGGCTACTGCGCACACAATTCACAAACACAGAAAATATATTATTTTTTTAGCACTTGGGGGGAGCACCCCTGATGGACAGAGCACCCCCTGGACAACACTACAGCACCCCTTTAGGACTGGGACACTGCACAGGACTTTGGAGTGGACACAGCCCCTATGGAGAACTGACTGCACAACACAGTCCAGCCAGCCCCTATGGACTTTGAAGTAGTGGACACAGCCCCTATTAACAACAGCAGCACAGCACAACACAGCCAGCCCCTATGGACTTTGAAGTAGTGGACAACAGCAGCACTACACTACAATACACTACACAGCCCTAACTCCCACCCTCCCTCTTCACTGTCCACAGTCGAGTGAGAAAATGGCGCCGACGCGGGTACCTTATATAGGATCCAAAACCCGCGAGACTCGGAAGGCGGGATGATGACGTTTTGCCTCGATTTCAGATCCGAGTCAGGCGGGAAAAGTCGAGCCTGATTCGGATCGGACTCGGATCGGGGGGGCTCGGGGGGGTTCGGATTTCAGAAATCCGAACCCGCTCACCCCTATTACACACGCAATCGGCCAATTGTTGCGATCTGCGCATGCGTAGGCAGTGCGCGTGCGCGAACCAGTCTCTGCGATCGGGACTGTGACTACGCAGTCCCATTGCAGAGTGATTGACAGGAAGTGCTGTTTGTGAGTGGTGATGGAGGGGTGGTCGGTTAGGCGCAGGTGTGATAATTTGTTTGAACCTCGTGAGTGAGGCTCCGATTGTACTCAGTGTTACAAATGGTTTCTTAGTCTTGCTAAGGATTATGGATGTGTGTAAGGTAAAGTGGGCGTCCTTGTGTAGTTTGCAATGGCATAGCGATCGCAATGGATTAGCATACTATCGCAGTTGAACTGCGTGTGTAATTGCTATTGCAATCTCAATTGTGATCCATAGTGAATCAGGCCCCGAGTAAGATATAGCAAGTAACTGTGCATCTTGGTAAAATCATGGGTGGGGCAGGGGTAAAATGTGCAGAGAGAATTAGATTTGGGAGGGGTGTGTCCAAACTGAAATCTAAATTGCAGTGTAAAAATAAAGCTGTGCAGTATTTGTGGGCTACATGCAAAAGCAGCCAGTATTTATTTACCCCACATGCAAAAAAATGTATGTACTGTATTTGCACCCCTTGCATTGCAACATTATTTGTTCTGATTCACATTTACTTGCTATATAATAAGCTAAATCTCGCCCTCTATGTTACATTCAATTTTTTTTCCGTAATTCACCTTCTAAGATTCTTAGATTTGTATGTACCATTGTTAATGGACATCATAAAAATAAAAATTATATTTATATTGATTAGCTTTTGCAAAGTAACATGACATGCCTGTAGTTATTAAGAGAATATGGTGGCTGGATGCATTAGTTCATAAGGGTCTGCGGGTCATTATTTCATTTTATTATGGCTGTAACATTTTATGAAAGCTCACACTTAATAAACATAGAGATCAGTCACCACCAGTAGTAGCTGCAGCTGGGCATCTTCTGAGGGATTAGGTTGAGCTCTGCCTCTGCTGAGCCATCTCATCATGCAGAGATATGTCATCGCAGCAGAATAGTAGAATAGCACCTCTACAGTAGAGATGAGCGGGTTCGCGTTAGTTCGGATTTTCCCGCCAAGTTCGGATTTTTCCCACCAAAAGTCGGGGCTCAAAAAGAGTCATCTTTCATGGACAAACATCATCATTCCTGGACTTTTGTCCAAGAATTATTATGTTTGGCCATGAAAGATGATGTTTTGCTTCTTTCTGAGACCTGATTTTTGGTGGGAAAAATCTGAACTTGGTTGGAAAATCCAAACTAATCCGAACCCGCTCATCTCTACTCTATAGTAACACAATCCCCTCCTTCACCTCTATATTAACTCATTCCCCTCTCACTGCTGTTGTAGTAGCACATTACCCCTGCTCACCCCTTTAGTAATACATTTTCCCCTCTCACCTCTGTAGTAACACATTACCATCCATCACCCCTGCTGTAACACATTCCCTTCCCTCACCCTGTAGTAATACATTTGACATTCCCCTCCCTCACCTGTGTAGTAACACTTTCCCCTTTCATACCTGTGTAGTAACACATTCCCTTCCCTCACCTCTGTAGTAACATATTCCCCTCCCTCATCTGTGTAGTAACACATTCCCCTCCTTCACCTCTATAGTAACTCATTCCCTTCTCACTTCTGTTGTAACACATTTTCCTCTCTCACCTCTGTAGTAGCACATTCCCTTCTCTCACTATTCAAATAGAGGAGCCACACCAATTACCAGTGATGTTTGGCAGCACTTGGGGTGACAGTTGGTGTTTAAATATTCAACTGTGTGCAGCCACTATGAGTCAGTCAGTCAGGACATTGCACAGGAATGGCATTTTAGCCCTTTTCCCCCTTTTAAGAGTCAAATTACAAAAAATCCCTGCTTAGTAGGTACCTAAGTCATGGAAGGTATATACTGTACAGTACTCCCCAATTTTCGTGTTTCTAAGTCTGGGGGTTTGGACTGAGCAGTAGTGAGTCAGTCAGTAAAGACATTTGATTTTATATACATAAATGTGTGTATGACATTTTTAAAGTTCTGAAAAACTATTTTCCAGGTAAAATGTTTCATGACTTTTAATTGAAAATAGATTATAAAATTCACTTCAGTAGACTTAGGGGTCTATTTACTAAGCAGTGTTAGGAGAAGTGAAAAGTGAAGAGTGAAAAGTGATAAGGTGCCAGCCATTCAGCTCCCAACTGTCATCTCACAGGCTGTGTTTGAAAAATAATAGTTGGGATCTGATTGGCTGCCACCTTATCACTTTTCACTCTTCAGTTTTCACTTCTCCTAACACTGCTTAGTAAATAGACCCCTTAGTAATGAAAAATGTTAGATGTACCCGGTTTCACCTGGGTAGACCTTTCCATTCCCATTTCCTTCATTCTATTTTAACTTAACTTATATGCTTAGTTCATTCCATGCTTCTGGGGTAAAGGAGCATGGTACAGGTTGAGTCTCCCATATCCAAATATTCCAAAATATGGAATATTCCAAAATATGGAATTGTTTTGGCATGACTGAGATAATGAAACCTTTGATTTTTGGTAGTTTAATGTACACAAACTTTGTCTAAGGCACAAATTATTAAAAATATTGTATAAAATAACCTTCAAGCAGTGTGTATAAAGTGTATATGAAACATAAATGAATTTAATTTCTGTAGACAAACTTTGCTTGAGCCACAAAATTATTGAAAATATTGTAAAAAATTACCTGCAGGCTGTGTGTATAAGGTGTATATAACACATAAATGCATTCTGTGAGTATATTTGGGCCCCATTCCCAAGATATTTCATTATGATATGGAAATATTCCAAAATACGGAATATTCCCTTATCCAAAATACCCCTGGTCCCAAGCATTTTGGATATGGGAGACTCAACCTGTAGTATTAATTTAAATAATTTTTTTTTTAAACCTCTTTTTACTATGACTGAACTGAAGGTGGCTTATAACATGTATGTAAACCTTTTTTACTCTTCTTAAGGATTTATTTATAAACCACATTAGTGGCTCTCTCCTCAGGTGCTAGAATCACCAGGCTACTGGGTTAGCTCACTCTGGAGCAGGCCACGTAGGATTGCTCATGTGAGAAGCAGTCCTCCCTCAAGTTAATCCCTGCCACCTTCAGTGACTACCCCTAGGACTTGTCGATGGTCATTGTAAAGAAAACCTTGAGGGGGGACTGCAGCCTCTTGAATTCAACTCTGATGGTATGAGTAGTATGCATGGTATGAACACTCACTCCCCCCGAGCACAGCCAATGAACACTGTGGCCTTGATCTCATTCTTGTGGAGGGCCTTTACTTGCAGCCTGGTGCAATTTCAGAGTTTGGGCATGTCAAGGTTCAACAGCAACATCACTGAAACCCCTACTTTGAGAAGCTTGTTGGTAGGGAGGCCAGGAGGGTTGAGGGTGTTGAGGAACTTCATGTGGTAGAGAACCACATAATTCATTTGCACTACCAAATCCACAGACATCTACTCCATTTCTGCCCCTTCGAACAACTGAAGTAGACTGTCATTAATGATGGTAGCCGTGTCATTCTTGGGGGTCAGAATGGCACACTTGCACAGCCAGTCCATGGACTTTTTTTGGAAATAGGGAATATCAGGGTATATCTAGGCTGTGACGACTGCTAGGGTCTTCATTATTGTACCTAGGCCTGTAGGGATGGTCACCATTCCCTCAGTCTCGGGATACTTTCCATCCCATATTTTGAGTAGGAGTTCAGAGAATTGCCCAATGGAGACATCACCCCTCAAGTGGACCTTTATGTTCTTCCTGAGAGAGGGTTTCCAGATGAGGGGCCTCCGATATGATGCCTTGACATATGCCTTATCTTTGTCAGCTCAAGTTCGCCTTGGTACTACTGGCAGAGTCTGCCAGAAGTCATCAGCTAGCAGCATGATGACACCTCCCTTAACTACATTATTTCCACTGATGTCTTTGAGGATTCTGCTCAGTACCTCAAAACCCTCCTTGTGTGCCATGATACTGTTGTCCGTGACAATGAGCTTACAGTCCTTACAGTGTTAAGTCCCTAGCAGTGGCAGCTCCAGAGTTGGGGCTGCAGTACAGGCCAATATTCAAATAGGGGAGCCACAACAACTGGCACCCAAATGGTGCCCAACATTACTGGCAGTTGGTGTGGCTTCCCTGTTTGAATATTAGACTGCGCTGCAGCCCCACATCTGGAGTCACCACTCATCCCAGACAATGAGCTTACAGTCCCCCAGCACTTGGGCCATGTTGGTTTGCCACCCAATCACCTCAGTAGAGATTAAATATTATACCCCTTTTCAGCCCCTTAGGAGTCAAATTTCAGAAAATCCTTGCTTAGTGGGTGATTAGGGTATTGGAAGGAATAGGAAGAGGTGAATTACAATGCTCTCACTGCAGTCTCGTAAATTAGTGCTGTTTGCAATGACTGGTAGACAGTGGCTGAACTAGTAGAATCCTAAAACCTCTACTTGAAATGAGATAGTATAGAATGGCATAATATATTGACTCCTTATCTTCTCTCTCTAACTCACTGCTTTGTGATGAATTGCCCCAATCACATTTGTCTACAATGATTATGCCATAGTGGCTGAGTTATGTACTTATGGGGCCTGTTCATTATGTTAATTATCCGGGGCCAATAATTAACATTGTGACTTGCCGTGATCGCTTCAGTGCAGAGACTGCTGATCTGAAGATCAGCTTTCCCAGGAATCCTTTCACTGCTACTTTAGTAGCGGCAGAACTTAGCACTGATAGGACTGACTCAGCAGTGCTAGTGCACCTGTATGAACTAGGGTTCGCACAGGCACACAAAGCCCTGGCATCTGGTAGAATGAGCCAAACAGGGACTCTTCTCATAGGAGCAGAGTTTGGGAACAAATGCCATCTGAAGATGGTGAATGTTCCTGCAGTCAATCTCCAAAAATGTTGTATTTTCAGGGCTTGATGAATTTAGGTCCCCATACTAATGTTGTATGTACGATAGACTTGCCCTCTCTTGCAGGCTGCCTTGAGCACGACCCGACTTTCAGGAGCGTCCAATCCATTCCCGGAAAGTAGGCAAGTGTGCTGTAATGTGAAAGTTAATATTAAAATGAACAAATCAGAAGTTCTACCAACCAGGAACTGTTGAAGACAGATTTCTACATACTGGAAGTCATTCTCATTCTTTCTTCTGTGTGTATGTGTGTGTGTCCAGAGCCGTAACTAGACTTTTTGGTGCCCTGTGCCAGATTGGCACCCCCCCTCCATTATTTAAATAGGGACATAAGATAGTGCACCTGAAAAAGGACCATGAAGTCATGGGGAAGGGACAGCAAAGAGATAGGGGTACTCCTGGAGCAGCCAGGAGATGCTGGGGATAAAAGAAGAGAAAGCTACAAGTAAGAATAACAATAAACAGGAAAACTGGCAGGCCCAAACAGCGCCCCCTGCCCTGCGGTCCCTTTGCCCTGGCACAGGTCGCACTACCCTACTTACGGCACTGTGTGTGTCCCATGTGTGCTTTTGTCTGTGTGTCTCATATGTTGGTCTGTGTGTACATGTATGACTGTGTGTCTGTCACCTGTGTGTTTGTTACATGGGAGAAGTGAGTGACACAGGAATACTTTTATATGCTTTTTAACACTAAATAATAAAATACAAAGACACATTAAGTGCTATCACTTTGTATTTCTATATTTTCTCTTATATTTAAAAAGAATTTACAATTCATTTAAATCTCTCAAAATCTGTAAAGCTTCAAAAACAGACATCCTACTTCCACCAGCAGTAATACCTTAGTAAGTGGATACCATTCTTATAAGGGTCATTATAAAATAAATATGGACTTATTAGGTTATTGTAATGTAAAACATATACTGTACACCTGTTACAAATGAAATTCATTATTACATCAATCTCAAAGTAATATGTAGGATGCTTAAAATGGGATTTATACGTATTTATACCATATATAACCATGGAAGTGTATTAACTTAAAATATCTTTGTTTTTACCTGTTATCTTGAAAAAAAAATCCTCAATGAAATGTTTGCTGTCTTCTTTAATGCTCATCTTACCATGAATGCTTGCCTATTGTATTGGATTAATGTGCTTGCTTATGGAGATGATGTACAAGTTAAACACTTTATGATATGTAAGAGAGAGGCAGTGCAGCATTGAACATGAACTTCCAGTCTGTTCTCTCTTCGGTGCCTTTAATTCATTAAAATAAGTAGGTGACATTTTTCACATCTTAATTGGGGTTTTGCTGATTTTATCAGAATTTCTGCTGATGGAAGCACAATGGATATTTATTTATTTTTGCAATGAAGCTAACCGTTCAGTGCAAGCTTAATGTACTGTAATGCATTTTAAGCATCTTCCTGCCCAGATTACAGTTTGAATTTTGCTTCTCAATTTCATTTATTATATCACTTTTTCACTTCCAATATTTAATGGCTATGTAGAAAATAGGTAGCTTTACACTTACTGTAGATTTTCCTTATGATGCTTTAACTTAATATTTCAGTAACTGGTTTGTGCTACTCTTCTCAGAACTGTCCATTCACTTAGCAAAATATGAGATGTTAGCAGTGTAAACTGGGTGTGTTATGTTATGGCGACAGTCATCATGTGACATTCATACAGTCGACATGAACATGGCGACATGGCCGAAATGTCAACATGCAGCAGGAAGACATGCTAAGCAGTGACATTCATCATATCTACACAAATGACATGTTGACATGATAGAATGTCAATTGTATATACAAAAAAGCTCTGTGCTGTTGTATATCTGCAACAATATAAATACGTAATCAAATATACAATAAAAGCAATTTTCATTTGATTAATCCAGATCAAAAATTACAATGTTATGCATCTGCTTTACACAAATACCAGTTATTCATTATAAGACATAAATGGATGTCATCTAAAAATAACAATGTTACTGCAACTCTACAGCATAAAATATATCTATATAAGAGTTCATAGACTTATGAATATACTGTAGTTCTATCTTTTTATAACGCTCTGAAAAACTGTGGGCCTGATTCAGCAAGGATCGCAGTTGCTAATACGCACGCAATCGGGTAATTGTTTTGCACTGCGCTTGTGTATTCATCGCAGTGCGCGAACCAGATGCTGCGATCGGAACTGCGATTGCAGTGGCGACGCAGACCCATCGCAGAGTGAGTGACAGGAAGTGTCCTTTGTGGGTGGTAATGGGCGGGTGTTCGAGCGAATGCAGGTTTGCCAGTGCGTTGGGACGGCGTTGCATGGGCGTACATAAATTAGCCACTACGATACCATATGCAGCATGAGGCCTCATAGCACTTGCCATCCCCCACCGCTTGACACCGCTGACACCCCCCGCTGCCGACACCGCCAGCATCCCCACTGGCAGCATCCCCTGCTGCCTTGGAATGGGTTCGATTCCCGTCAGCAGCAGGCCGACATCAGCAGAGTTCCGAGCAGCGGAAGCCCGACAGCGCTGGAAATCCCGATCGTGGATAGGTGAGTATCTACTAACCTAACCCCCCTAACCCTCCTTAGGGGTACCTAAACCTAACTTCCCCCCCAAGTGCCTAACCCTAATCCCCCCTCTAAGTGCCTAACCCTTACCACCCCCTACCCCGCTGCCTAAACCTAAGTCCCCCAGGGGGGTGCCTAACCCTAAGTCCCCCCTGGGGGTGCCTAACCCTAACCCTCCCTCCCCCTAGCCTAACCCTAACCCTCCCAGGGGGGTGCCTAACCCTAAGTCCCCCCCGGGAGCCCTAAACCTAGCCCTCCCCCCCCCGCGGCTGTCCGCTCGCGGCGCCTGGCATCACTACGATCGGGATGCCGGGCGCCGGTCTCCCGGCGTCGGGGAAATGCGGGCGTCTACATCTAGATGCCCGGCATTTCACCCTTGCTGGGATATGACAGTCGGGAAGCCGGCTGCCGGTATTTAGGCAGTCGGCTTCCCGATTGCTTCCAGTTGCCATCACCGCCGCTGCCAACACTACCGGCACCCCTGAACTGCTGCCACATGTACTGAGGACACCGTCAGCGACGCCCACACTGCCCACTCCCACACTGAGGACACCACCAGCACCCCTGCACTGAGAACACCCCTGCACTGCCGACACAGTCATGAAACCTGCACTGAGGACACCGCTGGCACCCCCACTCTGCCGACACTGCCGGCACCCTGCATTGAGAACACCCCTGCATTGCTGACACAGTCAGCAAACCTGCACTGAGGACACACCACTGGCACCCCCGCTCTGCCGACACCGCCGGCACCCTGCATTGAGAACACCCCTGCACTGCCGACAGAGTCAGCAAACCTGCACTGAGGACACCGCCGGCACCCCCGCTCTGCTGACACCGCCGCTACCCTCACTGAGAGCACTGCCAGCACCGCAGTGCTGCCATTCCATGTACTGAGGACACCATCAGCAACCCCGCTCTACCAACACTGCTGTCACAGTAAGTGCATTATTGGTGTATCCAACCCACACTGTATAACACACTGTATCCGTGTTGGAAATTAGAAGCTGAACTGCCACATGTTAGTGCCGCCCACTGTGTCACTTAGCTTAGTCAGCCAGCTAGCTTTGCCGACACCACCGGCACCCTGCACTAAAAACACTGCCAGCACCCCGGTACTAATGCCCCACATATTGAGGACTCCGTCAGTGACCCTGCACTGCTGCTACTCCCACACCGAGGGCATCCCTGCACAGCCGACACTGTCAGTACTCCTGCACTGAGGACACCGCTGGCACCCCCGCTCTGCCAACACTGCCAGCACTATGCACTCAGGACACTGCCAGGGCCCCCACTCTGCCAACACCACCACACTGCAAACACTGACGGCACTTCTGCATTGAGGACACGACTGGCACTCTCGCATGGAGGACACGCCAGCACCCCGCACTGCCGACACTGCTGTCACAGTAAGTGCACTATTGGTGTATCCAACCCACACTGTATAACACACTGTAACACACTTTATCTGTGTTGGAACTTGGAAGCTGAACTGCCACATGTTAGTGCCGCCCACTGTGTCACTTAGCTTAGTTAGCCAGCTAGCTGGATGCAAGCTTTTGGCCTTAACCAGATGAAGCAAATAATATTGTGAGGTGGTCAAAATTGATTGGAAATTACTGGAAATAAATGTTATTGATGTTGATTATACTGTAGGAACAAAAACAGGCCCATTTTATGTGATTTTAGCTGTTTTTATGATTTTTTAAGAAACAATCCAGATCCAAAACCAAAACACGAAAACAAAACACGGCGGTGAGGTTTTGGCAAAACCAATCCAGATCTAAAACCAGGGGGGATCCAGATCCAAACCCAAAACACGGGGGTCGGTGAATATCTCTAGTAGTAACTAAGGGGTAAATTTACTAAAGGTCGATTTGCAGGTCGATTTGAAGAGTTTTTACCTCTTCTCAAATCGACTCAAATCGAATGCAGTGATAACCATTTTTTTCACTGCATTTACAATTATTCGATTTGTTTGGCGATTTGCAAAACAAATTCGATTTGAGTCGGTTTTGAACAGTGATTTGCTGTTTGATTTGGCATGTTCATGTCCAAATCGAACGGCAAATCACCCTTCAAAACGAACTGCAAATCCCCGACAAGTTAGAACTGCTTCATGCTTTCACTTTCAGCATGAGCAGTTCGTTCTCACACAGATACATGCAAACATCAGTGAGATGCCTGCATGTATCTTCTTTAAAAAAGTGTTGTAAAGAGTTAAAATTAAAAAAAAAAAGTGAGGTCACCCCCCAAAACAGAAGCAAACCCAGACTGCTGAAACCCAAGCCACAGGGTAACTAAAGTTTGTTCTGTGGCTCCCACCACTGAGTACAATGGAGGAGCCGTTCATTGGCTGAGAGGCGGGGGCCTGACTTCTCTCAGCCAATGAACGCACAGACACGGAGCTTCAAAGGAGGAAGCCACGTCTGTGCACTTCATTCGGGAAGGAGTAATCATTCTGGTTAGAATGATAATTCCTTAATGCTATGGTTGGGTATTTCGTTTTCTTATTTTAACCCATGGATGCCTACTGGACTAGGGGACCACTGGAGGTAATATAGGTGAGTATGTGTGAGTGTGTATGTATGTATGTATGTATGTATGTATATATTAAACTTAGACTGTGTAAGGTGTGTGTGTTTTTTTCTTTCAACATGTCTTTACAGGTGAACTACAGGTCCCAGTGGGATCTGAATGCCCTGCATGCTGGTACTTGTGGCTCTCCAACTACCAGCATGCGGGGGAGGCTTGCTGGGACCTGCAGTTCTACTGGAAAGACAATGTTTTATCACTTCTATTTTTACACATCACTCACACAATAAACCCGCCACCCACCGCCCAGGGGTGGCAGGGATAGCCCTGGGCGGTGGTCAGCCTAGGCTAGGGTTGCCCTGGAGAGGGAGACCTCTTTTTTTGAAGGGTTCTCCAACTCCCCAGTGATCCCAGGCCTGGGCTGACTAATGGTCAGGGCTGATGCTGTGGCTGGGGGGCCCGGTGATAGGGCTCCCCTGGTTGTGGCATCAGTCCCCCTTTAGAAAGGGTCCAGGGCTGGACCTGTGATTTACAGGGAGACCCTACGTAAATTTTTCCCTGTAAATCCAAAACCAGCCCTGCTTCCCATAGCCCAGTGCTGGTTGTACTGAGTACAGGGAGACCCTACGTAATTTTTTCCCTGTACTTAGTCAACCAGAACTGACTTACAGCAGTCCAGGGCTGTTTCTGATTTGGGGGGGACCTCACGTCAATTTTTTTCTAATTTTAACTGTTTAATTACTTTTTCCAGCCTGATACATGCAGGCATCTCACTGATGTCTGCATGTATATGTGTTAATCCGACCTGCTCCTGCTCAAATCGAAAGCATGAAGCAGGTCCATTGTATTGGGGATTTGAAGTTCGATTTGAAGTCCAATTTTGAGGTCGATTTCAAATCAAATGATAGTAAATAAGGGTTTTGTGTGTTGGCCTATGTAAAAGTACCAATGTTTTTCCGATTGTCGTTTTGAGGCCGATTTGACTCAAAATTCGATTTGAAGTCCGATTTTACATTCGATTTGGCCTTTAGTAAATAGCCAAAAGCAAAATCGAAGCCAAATCGAATGAAAATCACACCTCAAATCACTCAAAATGCCAAAACGACCTTTAGTAAATTTACCCCTAAGGGTCTTGGGCAAATGCACCAATAATTATAATGATAATGGTGCTGCTTGTAATTGCCTTAAGAAAGCACTACTACCCTTATAGGTGTTTTCTTCTTTTCTCAGGCATATGTTATGCTTTTATGTATGTGTTTTAGCAACTATCTTTTTTTGTATTTTGTATATCTGTAATAAAGCAATTTCTGCTGTATCAGAGAGATTGTTTAATAGTGAATGCTGATTTAGCAAAAATAAAATAAATGTTTAAAAAGATGGGAGTAAAGGTCTCATTCAGACCCGCTCGCAATCGATATGTGCTCGCAAGCGGGTCGTGCGCAAGCCCCGTAGCGAGTGAGAAATTCACTCGCTCCGGGGCTCGCTACAAACGGGGCAGCTGTCGATGTTGATCGACAGCTCATCCCGTTTTGAAGGCGGGGTGGCTGGACAAACGGAGGCATTCCTGAAGGAACGCCTGCCGTTTGTGGGCGGCCCTACTGACATCACCAGTGATGTCAGTAGTGAGCTTCCGGCTCTATTAGAGCCAGAAGCTCACTGGGGCTTGCGGCAGAGGAGACCCTACCACAAGGGTCTTGTCGCAAGCCCGATGGTTGCAATGGTCGCGACCATCGCGACCATCACCTGGCCACTCGCAAAAGCTATGTGCGGTCACCCACAGCTTAGCGAGTGGAAAGAAGGCCGGCATTTAATTAAAAAAGCGTCCGTCCTCATTCAGAGCGAGCGCTCGCTGTTTGCGAGCGGCTCTGAATGAGGTCCTAAGGGTATGTGACATATACTTGGCATACTCCATTGCATATGCTGACTTTGCAGAGCTGCACACATCTGAATGGTTCAACATATGGGATGGAAATGTCATTTATGCTTGAGGCATGCTCTGCACTGCTTCTGTTACTTCCCACATCGGGCACTAGGACCCAGAATGGCTCTTTGTTGGAGACACGGCTTCCAACCTGTGCCTTCTGCTCATTCGCGGGTTCCCGCTGTGGTTTTCTTTCCTATACCACCCACCATAGTGAATGAGTTCCCGGGTCCCAGAGTTACTCCGCACAACAGAAACCCCACGTATACCTTAAATAACACTGTGCCACCTCCGCATAGTATGTTACATAATCCATCTGCCACCACTGATAATATACAGCATACAGTGAGTGCATACCCGGCACACCACAATGTGTTCACCTGTTCCTGTTTCTAAATGGTTATTAAAGATTCACCTGGTTAAGTCATCTGCCATGTGGACTAACCTCCATTTAGAAAATGTTTCCATGCATTCGTGCTTAGCATAAATTATGCTTATTTTTCATCCAGCTCTGCATTAGCCCCTGTGTTTGTACTTCCACATTTTGTGGAATATACAGATTTTGAATGGAGCTGATTCTTTGTGCTGTGTGGTTTGGTTGGGTTAGGACTGGAGACACTTAAGATCAAAATTTCACAGAACACAATAGTTATTGTGCTCACGTCTGCTGCAGAGTCAGCACTATAAAAGTGCTTTTAGCTAGAATCTTTTTTCCTATTATTGCTATCATAATTTTATACTATTTTATAAATTATAGCTATATAAAGAAAGATAATGACTAAAAAATAACTGTTAGGGGAGAGTGGCTTAACTACCTAACGGAGCAGACGTGTTCTCCTGTTGCTCCTGCTCACAGTGGATATTAGTAGATGATATTGGGGTTACCCCTGTTGCCCTCATTCAGCATCGCCTCTTATTTACCTCATAGAGTGCCCGGAGACCCTTTTTCTATCTCCTCCCTACCCCCGAAGGGTGTAAATCCATGGGAGCTGTCCGCGGCTTACACCACGCCTGACTTGAGGCCTATTATATGCCCGACAGAGCCTCCCGTCCCGCCTCCACTGGCACACTAACAGCCCCCGACACTAACTCAATCCAGAGCTCCGGAGCCAGCAGCCCACTGGATGAGAGGTCTCCGATAAGGGATCCGGCTGTGCGGTCGCCGCACATACCTGGATGCAGCCATGGGACTCCCGCTACCAACTGACTGCCTGCGTTGCCCACACTCTGTCCGTTCATCTGTCCTGCCCAATCTATTGTTACGGAGGTGAGTGCTGAGACTACCAGTCCTGACGCGGCTACCACCCACACCCGGAGATTCATTGCAGGTCCTCCTGATATCGGCGGTACCGTCAGCATTCTGTGGCCCCCTCCTGGCACTAAATCACAGCCCCGAAGCAGCAGTGCGCTAATCCTGTGAAGACAGATAACAGGTGTTGCCGGGGTTGCTCACAGCGTTGTGTGACTCTCCTGCTACAACCCTCCTTGGCTGTACTCCCTGTTTGGCACCCCCAGACCTATTTTCACGAGCAGCCTCCCCTTGCACTGCATCGCTCTCCACTTTCCTGATCATAAGGATTCATAAATGTCATCCATGTAAGAGGATAACTCAATTGCCTCTATCACCAAACTAGCCATCACATCTATAGTGGACTTTCCTGTTTAGTGTGGATTAGAGGCGCCTGTTTGCTGAGTAACCAGGGACCGGTGAATCTAATCTGCCTTCTATACGTATCAAACCTACCAGGTTTTGCTATACCTATTGTTTCTACTGTTGCTAATCGTGGAGACACAGCTCCACCTAGTGGGGTTTTTCTATGAATACACTTTCTAGATGTGTCACAAAACTCTGCTGCATACAGTCGTGCTACCGCTGGATATGTGATACCACTATATTGGGAGTCTAGCCCTGTGCATACTAATGACGTTTTAGGGATTTCCCTCTTCCCCAACCGGTGATGACAACCACGCATTCTCCCCTCACTTCGTCACTATGCCTAAAGGAGGGAAAAAAATCAGGATCCCACAACCTTGTTGGCTACTTCAAGAACTCTACACTCTCATATTTGCAGAAATCTGCTGCCACATCACCTACTGACGAGATATTCGAAAATGACTCTGATGAGGAATTCTCTTCAAACCCAGCTTCTAAAGCTGACATTGCGATGCTACTCACTGAAATGAAAACTATTAAGAAGACAATTCATGTGGAAGTCCAGGATGCCCTGTCAGGCATTGTAACAGAGGTGGCCACTTTGTGTTCCAGAATTGAGGCGTTAGAGAGGAAGCAAGAAGAACTTATTGCCTTTCAACAGGAATCCGAACAGGAGGTAGCACAAATACGTACAAATGTGATGATCTTAGCTGATAAACAAGAAGATTTAGACAACAAAGGCTGCTGTAACAATCTTCGGATCCACAACATTCCTGAAAATGTGGAACCGGCCCATCTAATGGACTATCTTCTCTGCCTCTTCCGGGTCCTTGCTCCCACTATCCCAGATGATATGTTGCTCCTGGACAGGGCTCATCTAGTACTTTGCCCTAGGTCCTTGGTTGCCAACACCCTGAGAGATGTAATTCTGAGGCTACATTACTATTCGATGAAAAATCAGCTCTGTACAAAAGCCAGATAATCCTCTGCTATCTCTTTTGAAGGAACCACGCTCCTTATCTTTCTAGATCTTTCCCCCATTACTTTGGTGAGACGTCATGAGATGAAGGATATCACCATGACACTGAGAGACAATAACGTTAAGTATCGTTGGAGCTACCCCTTTGCCCTCCAAGTTCAGTCGGATGGCATGGTTTTGGCTGCCAAAACACCTGATGAAGCACTAAAATTGCTTCGCTGTTTAAACCTCTCGAGCTCTTCAACTCCTTCACAATGCTCTCCTCCTATCAACTCCTCCCCACTCTGTAGAGCCCCATCCCAGGAATGGCACATAGTTAGGGTGACCTCGGACACCCTTCCTGAGACCTGATCTCACTCCTTCCTTTTAGGGTTCTATATATACTGTATGTGGAAAACCCTCTGTAGCTTCCCCATTGATATTGTGGTAGCTCATTGCTTCCTTATCAATGTGGGGGTTTTTGAGGAAAATTCTGGACTATATGGGACATGAGGTCTCTGTGGACTTCTATATAGTTCATAATCATTATTTTTGCTACGTATCTGTTCTGTAATATTGCTAATGATGGCTTTTTGCAGGGTGCTTACCTATATATTTGCGATATACGGTTTAAAACAGCTGCTCCATAATACACATTGTATTTTCAGATCTCCTGCCTACTCCTCGTCCTGCTGTCTATCAGCATTTACTGACATGTTACACTTTACTTATATCATTGCTGTGTTTCCATGTCTTTTGTTTCTTGACCTTCATGGAATGTTTTCCTAACTCCCCCCCCTCCCACTTCCCCTCACTCCTATATCCCTACTATTCTCATTGTATTGTCTTGTTTAATACTATGATTGTTTTTTCTTTTTTGAAAGTACATGCACATGGGTCCTAGACTCTATTTCCATTACCCTCGTCCTTGCTCCAGATGGCTATGACCATTCCCCCCAACCGACCCTCGTGGCCAGCATCGGACATATCTAGCCCCTTGGCTTACTCTCTCCCTGGGTCCGATTTGAAGGGCAGACTTCGATTTCTATCCTGCTCTTTTTTTGTTCTCTCCTCCCCCTTCTTCACCCTTTTTTTCTGTTCTCTTTTCCTACTTAGAGGTCCTACTGTTATTTCTCTGTATGTATCCTTGTTTTTTCTTTTTTTGTATATAGATGGTACTTACGATTTTCTCTCTGAACACGAAGGTTCTGAATAGCCCCCATAAATGCTGTCTCCTGTTTCATACTCTCCAGCAACTGAGGGGTAATGTGACATTATTACAGGAAACTCACTTTGCCGGTAATTATCACCCTGTGTCACAGCGCTGCCGAATACAGGTCCCTCTTACCTGGTAATCAATCCAGTGGCTGTTCGTTTAAAACTTCCTGGTACCCTCAAGATTTCCAATGTATTTCATATCTCTCTCCTCAAACCTCTGGTGTTCAATCGATATTCGAGACATTGCAATCCTCCTTCCGCACTTCCAGTAGATCACCAAGAGGAGTATGAAGTTGAACAGATTTTGGACTCCAGAATGTCCCGGGGTTCAGTTAAATTTCTGGTAGATTGGAAAGGATATGGTCCGGAAGAACGTTGTTGGGTTAAGGCTTCAGATATTCATGCACTGCAACTCCTTCGAAAGTTTCATAAAAAGTTCCCTGGCAAGCCGTTTGTGGGGTGTTCGGTGCCCACCCCTAGAAGGAGGGGTAATGTCACAGCGCTGCTGAATCCAGGTCTGGATTGGCGTGCGTCAGTGGGCGGGAGATCCCCGGCGCCCACTGTCAGCTGTTTTCCTCCTTCCCTGACGGCTGTGAGCAGGCAGCCGCAGCTTCCATAGGAGTGCGCGCGCCGCTCTGCTACACGATTTAAAGAGACAGGCGCGTATGTAGGAAGTGCTGATTGGAGACTATGTGAACTGTTGTTCGTGACTCTGATTCTGCTTGACCCGTGGCTTCATGTTGATTTCTGGTTCTGACCTTTGCTTCTCCCTGTGACTCATTTACACCTGCTTCCTGGTACCGTCTCGTCCAGTTGGCTTTGACCTGGCTCATTGACTACGCTTAAAGTCTCCTGCACTCCAACCAAAGTTCACCAGTACCTGTTTAGGGAAACCTAGCCTGAGGGCTGTGACCTGTGTGTCAGACGCAGCCAAGTCCATACCTTCTTGCGAGGGTCCCTGGTGAATACAGCCAGCACATTAGACTCCGTACCTCAGGTGTAGGTCAATCCAATTCCCTGAATACAGGCCGCATCCACAATCCGTCCGAGAATTTGTGACACCCTGAACTTCACTCTAAATGATTTCCTAATACCTTCCATGCTTGCGATCCCACTCACAAAAAGAAAGGGGTGTCTATCCTCTTTGCACGACACCTTACCTTTACACCCTCTAAAATAATTAAAGACCCAGAGGGCAGATACCTCCTTTTAGTTGGGTCACATTCGAATACGTATACGCTCCAAATAAATCTCAAGCTCCTTTTTTCAACTCTCTCAATAGTCAACTAGCTCTTCACAGACAAGGCATAGTGGTTATGGGTGGGGACTTTAATGGGACTCTTGATTGCCACCTGGACAGGTCCAAACACCTTGCTAAGTCCCTTCAACAATCTCATTCTCAAAACTCTGCCGCTTTAAATCTCCTTTTGTCACAGCACCTTCTTTTTGACGCTTGGAGAGTGAAAGACCCTACTGCTCGAGAATATACATATTACTCCCCCATACACGATGTATACACAAGATTGGATATGAAATTTCTCAGTACTGAACCAGCCCAGTGTATATTGGACACTTCCATCAATCCTAATACATGGTCCGATCATGGGCCTATCACAGTGGATGACCCCGGCCCCCAAATAATCAACCGCCAGCCCTCATTGAGTTTAAACGATAAACTCCTTATTAACCCCTTCATCAAGATCTAACTAAATGAGGAGCTAGCACATTACTTTGCTTGCAATTAAGTCCCCAGACATTACCCCTATGGTACTTTGGGATTCCAATAAGGCAGCATCTGCCCACGCTACTAAGTCTAGGGCTAAATGTATCCAGGATCTATCAGAGCAGGTAAAATCCCTTTCCTCAAAACACAAACTCTCAGGTTCTCTTGCGGATCTATCTGCTCTGTCGTCCGCTAGGGGCTATTTGAACTTACTATTGACAGCTAAGGCTGAGGATAGTCTAAAATGGCTTAATCAGTCATTTTATGAGAAAGAGGACAAGGTCGACGGGCTTTTAGCTTCTAGGTTG
Organism: Taudactylus pleione; assembly: GCA_031769625.1. Taxonomy (NCBI): domain Eukaryota; kingdom Metazoa; phylum Chordata; class Amphibia; order Anura; family Myobatrachidae; genus Taudactylus; species Taudactylus pleione. The sequence continues at coordinate 16,076,089 of JAUIMM010000018.1, read as the reverse complement.
CAGTCCAAGATTGCTCAAAGTAATGTGCTCTCTATCCGTTCCCTTACAGGTCATATTTTACGAGACCCTAAACTCATCACCCAGGTTATTTTTCAATTTTATGACAAACTCTATAATGCGTTCGCCCACACTTGGGACAGAGGGCCTAATTCAGACCCGCTCGTGAGTGTGCATGTGCGCATGCGCATGACGGACCCGGCTCTGTCGTGCGCACGCCGAGACCCGGAGAGCGATGGCCAATCCATCGCTATGGGTCTCGTACCAAAGGGGGCGTGCTGTCAATGGTGAGTGACAGCACGCCCCCTTGTGTGGGCGTGCCAGGTGGTGTGGCTGCCCAGACGGAGGCGTTCCTATGGGAACGCCTACCGTCTGGGGCCGGCCCCACTGACATCACAAGTGATGTCAGTGGGAGTGCCTTCGGTTCTGATAGAGGGCTTTCGGCAATTAGACCCTACCACAAGGGTCTCATCGCAAGCATGATGGTCACGATGATCTAGACCATCGCGACCATCTTTTTGGCAGCTTGCTATAGCCGCAAGCGGTAATCTTTTTGGCCGCTTGCCAGGAGGCCGCTCTAAAAAAAGAGAAGGATGGCACTGATTCAGAGTGAGTGCTCTGAAAGAGCGTCCGGCTCTGAATCAGGCCCAGAGATCCAAAAGTTCCTCTCACAATGCCATCTACCCTGCTTATCGTTAGAAGCTGCTTCTGCACTAAATGTTGAAATTTCCGATGAAGAGATCTCCTCTGCTATTAAATCTTTGAAGAGCAGCCAAGCGCAGGGCCCCAATGGCTTTACGGCTAACTACTACAAAATCTTTCAACATCATCTTATACCACATCTGTCGGTCTTATCTAATGACATCCTACAGGGAGCTCCTCTTTCTAAAACAGCTCTTGAGGCCAAGATTATCGTTATACCTAAAGAGGGTAAAGATACAACGAATTGTGCTAACTATCAACTCATATCTCTGCTTAATGTGAATATTAAAATGCTAAAATTCTGGCCCTACGATTGAATACAGTGTTGCTGCAACTTATATATAATGACCAGGTGGGGTTTATCCCCGGTAGACAGGCACAGGATAACACAAGATGCATAATTAGGCTTATGCATTCGATAAATTTCCTGCTCACCCTTGCTCTTATGCTTTCTCTGGACGCAGAGAAAGCATTCGATAGGATTAGCTGGCCCTTTATGTTTGAAACCTTGCGACATTTCGGGTTTGGAGGCGACTTCCTCACTGGGATTCAGGCCTTGTACTCGGGCCCATCGGCCAAGGTGTCTGTAAATGGACTTGCTTCTTGCCCATTGGAAATTACAAATGGCACTAGACATGGGTGCCCTTTAACAAAACAAATCAACCTCACTTGCGCTCTGGATTGTTCTAACAAGTGAACAAAAGTCCATCAAGGGAATTGTCCCATGTCCTTCAGTATAGGTAATTCTCCAGTATAAAAAAGAAGAAAATGGAAAACACAACATAGTGTAATAATGTCACTGTATGATGTAACCACCCGGGGATGTGAATATGAGGAGAATATGGTGGTCTATGAAGATCTTCTCCCGGCTTAATATGGTCCCAACCCCAGTAAGAATCACCCAGATGCGAATGAGGATGTCTCGTGTGGAGTTCCTTACATGTATGCTTACTTAACACAAAAAGGAAAAGAGTCTGCACAGACCACTTTCTCTATATCATGAAAGTAATTTATATTATGTCCTACCCCTTACAAATCACAAGCTATTCTACTTATCTATTACTAAGGGGGGGTGCACCTTGGAACAAATGGATACCGAAAAAAAGAAAAGAGAAAAGTATTCCTATCACAGGGCACTCCAGGACAAATATAATATATTCAAATAAATCTGATTCCACCTAATCACAGACTATAACATTGACCCAATTAACAATAATTGTTTAAAACTTAACTTTTAATAAGTCCTTTAATAGGATGCCGCAAAATATTGTTATGTAATTATAATAAAATGAATCAATCATTAATACCACCTTTACACGTCTTATATAATATGTATTTGTTGGACTAACCACATTAATTTATGTGATATCACGTCTCAAAATGGCGTCTGCAGAAACAGACAAATGTAACTTCAATTTCACCATATCTGTGTTAATAGGAGGTCCTATAATAGGATCCTTACTGTCCCACTCACAAACAGATACTTAATAGGGGATAGTCAATCCAATATATCATAGGGACCTTATCGTCATATGGCATCTGTCCTATCTATATAGCAAGGTCACCTACTCAGATAAGTAGCGTGTACATAATAAATAGCGTGCACATAATAAATACACATATAACTGTATCAGCCTTATTAATTGATTGCGCTTTGCACTACTTTCCCAATACCATATTATAATGATGGATCAAGGACTGATACTCTGTTATGGATGGACATATAATTCATGCAATGCTGCTATTGCTTATTCTCAAAAAATAATAATAAGTTGCTATTCCGCAACAGGTCCATTCTATTTGTATCCACCAATCTTGTAAATAGATGTAATCAGTATTATGGATACAATGTATATATTATTACTGAGATGGCTTTTGAGACAATGTACTGTAGCTCTTATTCTGCCATCATTACAGAGAAAGGCCTAACAATAAGTGTCTAATACTGCAATGCTATATTGTGAATAAAATAATGAGATGATCTATACCCCTATTAGATGTATCATTGATATCTACTAATCTTATAAATATATGGGATCAGTATTGTAGATACAATGTGTGCAATGTTACTGAGGTGCCCTTAGAAACAATGTGGCTCTTATCATGCCATAATAGCAAGTAAGCTCTGTAGTAACAAATGCACTCTCCTATTACCCAAAATCATATAGACCTTGGTACACAGATAAATGCCCCCTTATTTATGATAGAGAGAAGCCTCACAGCTGAATGACTATTAGTGTAACATAGCGGGCAGCACTGAAATTTATTGGTATTACCAGTACTCCCATCTGATGGTATGGGCTATCTGCTGCATTTTTTTATATATGTTTTTATGTATAATAAATAGCTGTCTTTCATGGTACTGGATGACGGTCTTTTCTTTTACCTTGTCCTATCATGACTTGAAAGTCCCCACATTCTGTTAAGGACCACAGGTCGAGGTTTCTGAAAATAAGACTTATTATTAACCTCTGCAGCACTGGAGTGCAGCGCCATAGGGTTTGTACATTTTTTGTTTGTATTAGGGGTGCCCTTTGTCGCCCCTGGTTTTTGCCTTGTCTATTGAACCCCTGGCAGCCTTCAGGGGATGTTGCAGGAATTGTGGTAGGTGGGTCCCAGTACAAGATTTCGTTGTTTATTGACGATGTTCTGCTCTCCCTCTCTTCACCCCATACTTCTCTGCCAAATGTATTCCAAATTCTCACTGCATATGGTCACTTGTCAGGGTATAAAATCATTTGGTCCAAAACTGAACTTTTACCTCTCCATATTGATCCAGCCTACTTATCACTCTTACAATCCAATTATAAATTCTCGTGGCGGCCCACTAAGATTCGCTACCTAGGCGTCTTCATCACAAACCATTATAGTTCTGTGTGTAAAGAGAATTTTATACCTCTGTTAGTGTCCATCAAAGCGGATCTGCACAGGTGGCAATCCCTTATCATTTCTTGGCTGGGTCGTATAGTGGTCCTTAAAGCTAATATACTTCCATGTCTCCTTGTTCCAATCTCTTCCGATTAAAGTTCCAGAGGTAACTTTAGCTCAATTGCACACTTGGTTTCTCCGTTTCGTGTGGAGGAACAAAATACCTAGAACAGTTTTCTCAACATTATGGAGAGGTGTGGAAGAGGGAGGGAGGGGCTTCCCGGATAACCATTTATATTATTACGCCTCTCACTTGAGTCAAGCTGTTGTGTGGTTTGCCCCCACCTCCTCTCTGCGGTGGATCCACTTGGAGACAGGTCTGAGTCATGTTACCTTTATTGCCTCCCAACTACTGTTGCCCTCCAAATTTAGACTTCAATATATTAGTTTACACCCTGTTCTTAATTTTACATGTCAGATTTGGGATTACTGTACCCGCCGCTTTAAACTTCTCTCGTCTCCCTCTTCCCTTACCCCTATATTGGACAACCCTGCCTTTCTACCAATATTTGGCCCGTGCTCGCCCCTAGGTTGATAGGAATATCCGCTTTGTTATAGATATTTTGGATAATGATGCATGTATGTTACTACCGGATATTATAGCCAAATTTAATTTCCTTGAAGTGAGCCCTTTCTTATGCTCTCAATTGAGACATTTTGTTTCTTCCCTGACTAGCCCTATATCACTTTGCTCTCTCACCACACTTGAATCTCTGTGTTACCATATTCCCCTAACTAAGGGCATTATATCCATCATTTATTCTCTCTGGCATTTGGTGAGTATGGAGAAGATCACCGCATATCTCGATAATAGATCCTCTAATTTCGTACAGATTTGGAACTCTTGGTACACTTATCAAATTCCTTCACACAGCTCCCATTTGATGGGTGGCCTCTTGACCCTTCTTTTCTGATCAATCGCTTCTTCCTATTCATTACCTATCTCCTTTTATTATATAGATGTCTCTTACTGACTTTTTTGATTTTATTTTGGTACCATCTGTTCACAATATGATAGGGTTTACAGTGCTGTACCGGTGGGGCTTCCAACCCCACCCCCTCTTAGTCTTTTATTTTCTCCTCCCCTTCCCACATTCACTACTTTTCCTTTCTCATTTCTCTTCCTTTCCCTTTTGTCCTTTTTCCTCTTCTACTTATATTTTTGCGGCTAATATCGTATAATTGTTTACAATATTTTGTAATTTTATATACGATTTTCTAAGATCATTATATTGTTCGGATGTCTATTTGACATAAGATGTTTTACTTCTTCTTATCTGAAGGCTTATATTGTGTATGTCTTATATGTTCCATTTAAAAATAAACTATTTAAAAAAAAGAAAAATAAATAACTGTTAAGCCAGTATATGAACTAATAAACATGTCAGCATAGCTGTGTAACAAAGATATCATGAGGGTATACGCATGGTAGGATTATATGGGGAAGTACAGGGCAGCCACCCAGGGGCCCACACAGATTGGGGTTTCCCACACTGCTTCAAACATTGTCCTCTTGCCCGTTTCCGCGGGGCAATTACCAGAACCAGCAGCTCATGGCACCAGCCACTTCTACACCACTGTGACAGGTTTCTGGGTGGCTCTAAACATCAACCAAACCTGCCGGCTAAAACAGCACTAGCCGTAGCTTCTCTGTCAGTACCTGGCAGCCGGCGGGTTTATAGCAGCTGCAGCCGCAACAACCTGGTGGCTCAGTGCACTAACCGCAGCCCCGCTGGAAAAAGTCACCTAACAGCATCTGCAGTGCTGGTAGATTGATATGAAGAAGAATCACCACAGCCTACCCGCTGCCGGTAATGAGCATAGCAGCAGCTGTGATGGCAGGTGTTGGTCGGTGGGGGGGAGTCAATATTATTATATTATCAACTTAGTTGCCATGTGGCCCCAACAAGCCTTAATGTGGCCATTGGTCATAATATCAACAATGACATATTGCACCAATTCAGTCACAAGTCCTTTCTGCTCTAAACTAGATTGAAGTAGGTATAAATGCTAAAAATCATTTAATATACAATTACTACAGAACTAAAATTACCATCACATATAACATAAATCTCCCAACTACTGTACATGAATCTCTATCGAGTTCCAATATCACTAAAGCTGAGTACATACCTTTGCGATCACTGTTTCAATGCGATGGTTCGATCGACTTCGCTCCTGAACGGAAATCCTGACCACAGTGCTGATAAGCGCGTACACACCTATATAATCATACTTGCAACCTTTGATCCCCGACTGCCAAAATATCTTAAGAAAATGACTGTACCACCCAGAGGCGGTGCTGCTGCTGGTGTAGAATCGCAAGAACGGACGTAAGAACGGTCATAAGAATGGCGGAAGGTGCGTACACAATGCTCTTTTGGTCCTTTGATGCTTTGCTATGTCCACTTGCAAGTCAGATTCTCCATATTTATCAGGATCCCCAATGCAGAGGAAGGAGATTCTAAGGGAGAGATCCACAGAATAAACCGAGTAAGGAGATTGGTGAATGATTTATTTTTAAAAAATTGAAACCAGGGACAAATTAGTCTTTCTTATGGGCAGCGTGGCTGTGATGTAGTTTATCACTTAACACCCCATGTTAGTAAAATGTAGTTTTAATTGCACTGTATTTGTTAAAAAAAAAATGCAGTACAAATGTGAAACAATGCACTGAGGAAAAGGTGCTTGTGTTACAGTGGCCACCACGTATTGTAGTTTACTAGGAGGATGCCATTGTGGAATGCCCCAAAGTCTTGTCCAGGTATATCACAAAAGAGCATCCCTCTTGGTTTAATTGTCGCAGCTTCACCACGAGAATAATTTCCATTCATTTGCATGTGGTCGGAAAATTAACTGTACTCTACATTATTTTGGGCATCAAGAAACATCAAAGCTTCCAACGTCATCCTCACCTTTCACTTCCACAATCCTGGAATTGTTCCATGCTCACCCCTTAATGAACCAGCGATCTCTTCTAGTCTCATGAGGTACTTGTGTTAGTTACTATAACTATTGTGCATGTGAATACTGTTTGTTACCTGGTTGCTATGAGTATTTGCAGGATTCTATTATTAAGGTCCACGCTCTGTTCTAATCCAGCAGAACTGCACAACAGGGCTACATTTTAATGTTATTGGATAATGCAACACTGTGAAAACTCTGTAGTCCACAACATCAAGGGGGAAATTAATCAAACCTTCTACAGAATGAAGAAGTGCAGAAGTTACAGAGAGCAATGAATCAGCTTCTACCTAGCATTCTATAGAATGTAATTGATAAATGCTATCTGAAAGCTGATTGGTTGCTATGGGTAACTTCTTTACTCTTTAGGAGGTTTCATATATTTCCTCATTAATCTGTTTTAATTCAATATTTTTAATGTTGGATTCACTATAATTTTGCATACAACAACTGAAGGGTATCATTTTATCATACATGAACCTGAAACACTAATCAGGGCATTTAGTTGTGTTGATGACCATTGATGTCTGCTGAAAGGTGACACTTATGAAATGCTGTGTTTGTATTTTCTTAACATCTGTGATGATACATAGAGTAAGTTTGTTTATAACATGAAACTACTCAATTTTGTAATCAAACTTTCATTTAATGTACCCAGTAGACATTAATATGATTGATACAAAACATAAGCAATAAAGTCAAATTAAATTTTTGGACTGTTCTGCGCCCTTAATTTTGTTATATTATTTAATACAGTATACTGATTAAATGGTCCTCATGCCAAGTTTGATTAGAGTCAATTGAATTAAGTGGTTTAGCACAGAACTATTAAATGAATACATGAATGCAACTTAAATGATATTAGAAGTGAAAAGTGCCAAACGCTTTTTAACAACAGTGAGAACATGAAAGTTGTCTAATACCTAAAGTCAATGTTCTTTGAAATAAATGTTTTACTTGTTTCTTTCTGACGTGATTGTATGCAGAATACATAGAAATATACAGTAGCTTCTCTAGTAAAGTGATTTATGCCACCACTTCTTTTAGAGCTTCTGACATTATTTAGCAGTCTGGCCAGCAGTACTGATGTCTAATAGTGATCTATGGGCCTGATTCAGACCCACTCGCGAGCGGCTGTACGCTCGCAAGTGGGTCGATGGTCTGCACTGAGCATGCGCACGACGGAGGGAGCTCCGTCGTGCGCATGCGCCAGACACGACGAGCGAAGGACTTTCCTTCGCTCGTTGTGTCCGATCAAAGGGGGCGTGCTGTCAATGTTGATTGACAGCACGCCCCCTTTGGTGGGCGTGCCGGGGGCGTGCCTCCCTGACGGGGGCGTTCCCACGGGAACGCCTCCCGTCAGAAGCCGGCCCACTGACATCACTAGTGATGTCAGTGGGAGTGATTTTGGCTCTGATAGAGCCAAAATCACTCCGGAGCTTGCGGTTGAAAACCTCAACCGCAGGCTCCGGCTCGCAATTTCGATGGTCGCGATGGTCTCGACCATCGCGGCCATCAAAATGCACGCTCGTATAGCCTGTGGGTGGTGACCCACAGCTATACGAGCGTCCAGGAGGACGCTCCATGAAAAAGGAGCCCGGCCCTCATGCAGAGCGTGCGCTCTGCTCAGAGCGTACGGCTCTGAATGAGGGCCTATATCTCCTGTGATTAATAGCAACTTTGCACGTATTGTAGCTGCTCTAAACAGCATCTGTCTCTCCTTTGTAACATCATCAGAAAGTATAGTTATAATATCCTTTATTTATATGGTGCCACAAGGGGTCCGCAAAAAAAGAGACTTACAGTACAAAACGTTGCTGAATATAGACTACAAGGTTTATAAACATTGGATGCTTGACTCCTGCTTTGCATACACATGTAAAGAACCTAGGGATGTGCAGGCTCGGATTTACTCGGATTTACTCGGATCTCAAAACGGCATTTTATTGGCTATCGCCTATCATGTGTTTTGGATAGCCAATATAATAAATCCGAACTTGCGGTAAAGTGGCGAAAAGAACCGAGTAAATCCGAGTAAATCCGAGCCTGCACATCCCTAAAAGAAACATGATGGGCTGAGATGAGTACAATCTCTAATCCTCCACAACTTTATTGAATGATACAGAGGTGTTATAGAGTGACACTAACAGATGCAGCTCTGTACATCCTTTCTACAGACCTCTGTGACTGTGCTACAAACCAATAGACCACTCTAAGCACTTTGACTGATGGTTAGAGGGGGTTACTAACCAATCAGAATATTGTAAATGCTTGCTACTATAATTGGTGGGTGGCTCCATTTACCAATCAGAGTCAATCTAGTGATTATGTAAATAGTTTGTCAAGGAAGTAAGCCTAATGATGGCATGAAATTATCAATAGAAAACCAATCAATGGTTTCAGCCATCCATGGGGATTCTTACATTAGGTGATAGGCTAATCAGGGAAGGGGGTGGGACTGAACGGGACCAGCCTAACTGGCAGAAGTGGACAAAAGTGAACAGGGTGCTGGGAGATGGCACTAAGGGCTCAATTCTGACCCGCTCGCTAGATGCATTCGCATGCAGCCAGCATATGCAAATCCGGCCAACCCACAGCAAGGCAGGCGATTGCACAGCAAGGCATTAGCATGCTCATTATGTCTTAGTATGCGATCGCATTGTGTATGCAGACGCCCACCAGCCTGTTTTAAGATGCCCACTTGCGCACATCATCTCCAGGAAGTATATGCAACCATCGGTAACATCGAGTACCATCGGATGCATACGCAGCACTTGTAGTTGACCATACCCTACTGCAAGCATTGCGATCGCTTCAGTGTAAATTTCAGCCAAGTGACATGTACTATGATGCTGCCTCTTAATTATGCATGCCTAATTATGAAACGGCATTAAGACGCTCAGGCACGCCTGTGTTCGCACCTCCCCCCCGTTTCCAGCGGCCAGCCCCTGTCACCACCCACAAACGGCTTCTCCTGTCACTCAATCAGCTGGGCTGTCTATGCGCAGCGAGCAAACACTTTCCGATCGCTCGGTCTGGTTCACGCACATGCACTGCGATGCGTACACATGCGCAGATTGCAAAAATCGGCTGGCTGCATGCTAACACAGCCTAGCGAGTGGGTCTGAATCGGGCCCTAAGCTCCCTGTTCAGTCAGGAAAAAAAACATTGCCAACTTCTCTGCCATTGAGGGCCATTCTACATACTGTAGATCTGGTGTGCACTGTATCACAATCAGTGGTTGTGGGTTCTGCGTGGCCAACAAATTTGGCATCTGCATATGGATCACTAGTATAATCTCGGAAGTGCATATTGGTTACTAGATTATTATAAACAATATTATCTTTAATTTGTAAAGCAGCCAAAAATTATTAAGCACTGCACATTGAGGGCCTAACCATAACTGTACTTCATCATTTATCTTAACTGGACCTTCTTTATCTTGTTTTGGAGAAGATAGTTGGTTTCATGCTGCATGGGCTCTCTCATTGTATCTGCTAGTTTGGAGTAGTCGTGTGTAGCCTAGTGGTTTTTTTTGTATCATAATGCTTGCTGGAGTCAGAGCCATTGTGGTTATTCACCATCTTCTGTGGCAGATGCCATCACAAGGAAATAGTTGAGATAACAAATGGGTAAACAGAGATAGCTGCAGCAATGACAGTTGACAGTAGTGTCAGTTGAAATTATTGGGTACAGCAGCTGAACTGAGATGATAAACAATCCCATCCTCTGTGTTTTGACACTTCCAGTACCACCATATCATTTCCTACTGCCTTTATACATTTCCAACCATTATATCTGTAGGAAAATGATTATGTGGTAGCTACTGTAAGGCACAGAGTGGAGCTAAAATACAGCCATCGTTAACTACCATGTACATATCATGTAGAATGCTCTCTGTATTGTATACCAGCCACAAGAATGCTATATCTATTTTATATAGGTTGCTATAATAATCTCTGTATTGATGTAGTGTATTGGTATTTAGAATAGACCCTCAACTGAACTGCAACATGCCATGAAAAAGTACATATGTATGTATTCCTATATTCAACCTATGAACAAACCTGTTAGTGTGTGGGGTATTTTCCACAGTTTCACTAGTTCGATCAAAGTTCTCTTTTTTGGCTGTATTATGCACTGAATGGAAAAAGATATTTATTTCACTTGCTACTATAAATCCCAAACAACTAAGGAACTTTCACTATGGTACAGTAGTTCAACCGATATACAAAGTGAAATGTAGCCTGGTCGATAAAATGTAAAACAATAATATTAAAATGTAAATATTCCCCCAAACTCCATCCCACTCCCAGTCAGGATGGAGTCAATGCAAATGTGTTCTCAATTCCAAAAATTACTTATAAATGGAAAGCAGAACAGAACATCATATTTATTATAATGTTACAATCTCTCTTTTTGCCATAGACATACACACTATACTCTATAACTATATCTACAGTAGATTGGGAATACACACAAATTAAAAAGTACTTTATACCCCAATTCCATTGATACAAAACTACTTATGAATATACCATACATAACGGAATTATGATTTTATTACAATATGCTATATTCAGGGTGACATGCATGTACTGTAGCTGGATGTCAATAACAGGTTAGGACACTGCAACAATTGGATTATCCTTCTGTATCTAAAGAGATTGTGTCTAAATTATTGCTGGAGTCCTTTAACTCCTCTGGTGTGTCAAGGCATTAAGACGCAAAGGTTAAAGAACAGATGACAGGGAAAAGATGTTTTTGTCAGTTAAAATCAATCATGTTTGATTAATCTGTACTAACACTTTCCTGCTAGTTCCATCTGTTGGTTTGGGGAAATGTGTACATGATAACAATATACCCAGCGGTACAGCTGAAGCTAATTGAGCAGAAAATGTGAGCAAAATGCAAGTAAAGGATCTGAGAGCAGCCGGTTTATTTCATTGTTTCCTTTCCCAGGCCACTTGCACTTTTCCTGAGTACAATACTGTCTAAACATTGAGGCTCATAAACTACTTTGTAATGTACTATGTCCAAAATCACAGGAGGTGGCATAGTCAGGGAGTGGCATATAGTGACATTTTGTGTTAGACTCACACCATCAGTCTAATAGTGGAGAGATTTGCTTCCTTAAGTTCAGTCTTATTCTTTTTACTCAGATATAATAGTTTTAGCTTAACTTGATCAGCCAAAACAAGCCTTAATTAAATATGCAGTGACGAGACTATGGTATATGGATTTAGTACTTGGCAGTATGAAAGGTAAATAAATAGTTGACTACATACATTGTTATCATTAATAGTTAATATCTTTTTTTGAGGGGGGGTTTATGTAGGTATCCATTATACATAAATCTAAGGTCCTCATTCAGAGCCGCTCGCTAGCGGCCGTACGCTCGTTCCGAGCGATGTTCGCACATCTGCGCATGCGTACGGTTTTTAGTACGCATGCGCGAACCAGTCAGTGCGTCCGAAAATCATTTGTACGCTATATAGCGAGTGCCTGCTATTTTGAGTGACAGAATGAGGCGTATGTGGGTGGTAACAGGGGAAGGTGCTTGTAAACGGGGGAGTGGAATTCGAACGCATGCGTGCTTAAAGGTCAAAACGGGCATTTTAAGGGAGTGCATAATTAATACAGCAGCGTCATTGACCACGTCACTTGGTTTTTTTTAACTCAGAACTGCTCGCAAAATAGCGGTTGAAAAAACCAACCACAAGAATAGCGAGCAGTTCATACGCTGTACGATGTACTCGATTAATGTAATAAATAGCGGACATGACGTATGGTGCGAGCGGCCAGGGGGCGTTTTTAACAAATAAACGAGCGTATGTTTTGCTCGCTCGTTCAGACTTAGAGGTGTGAACAGACTGCAATTTGCGAACGGATCATTTGAATAGCCACCCCTTGTTTTTGAACGAACGACCGCAAATAGCGAACGGCTCTGAATCAGGCCCAAAGACCTATGGATTTTCCAGATAATGTTGTTTTTATAATTCATAGCCACAAGCATAAAATATATTAAATGGCATTAAACATTACCCTTAATTTTCCCCACACTGCCTCTGGCTCGGGTTGGGTACAGGATGCCGGCGCTCGGGATCCCGGGAGTCAAAATCCCGGTGCCGACAACCCAACAGGGTTAGGATACTGTCATCTGTCGGTAGGTATCCTAATCCTCCCCCTATCCCTAACCCTCCCTCCCCGATCTCTAAACCTAACCTCGTCCCTAGTGCCTAAACCTAACCTCCCCGCACCCTAACCCTCCCCCCTAGTGCCTAACCCTTACCCTCTCCCTAGTGCCTACCCCTAACACTAACCCATCCCCTAATCCCGCTACTTACCTTTCGGCGCCGGTATTCTAAGCGCCGGCATCCCCTTTGCTGGGATATTGACTGTATCCCCCTGGCTCCCATCCTCATTAAGGAGCCTCGTTATTATCAGGGGCCAAGTGGCTCCAGATAATTAAGTATCCAAGCCGCTGTGAAAAGCAGCAGTGGCACTAGTGGATACAAAATTACCAGAGCACTTTAACATTGCTCCGGTGCAGAGACAGCTGAATCAAAGATCATCTGTCCCTGCAATCCTTATCACCGCTACTTTAGCTGCAGAAAACTTAACATTGCCAAGTCTGACTTGGCAGTGCAAGTGCGCTTGCGTGAATCATGCATGCGCAGCGGCGCCGAGAGGGGGGGAGTGGGTACAATTTACCCGGGGTCAGGCTTCCAGAGGGACCCGGCGGGGGCCCGGGTCCGGCGCCGCCCCTCCCTCCCTTCCTACCTCCTCCCTCCCTCGCAGCAGCCCTCTACATGTGCATGCGTACAAAAACGGCGTTCAGCAGAAGGAACTGAATAGGGATGAGGGATTCAAAAGGATCCCTCTTCGCAACCCAGAACTCTTTCCCACATGGAAGGAACTGGGGTCAAGGAATCAGCGCCATCTGAAGGCGATGGTTCCCACTGTCAAGAACTGAAAATGTAGTATTTTTGGAGAGTGATGGGCCAGATCAGGACTGAAAGGTAAGCTGGAGATATCTGTGATATGAAATGTTATTTTTTACCTACTTGTGTAGAAATGTAGGGATAATGAATAGAGTCCTAAAACAAGAACATGTTTGTGCAGTATAACAAAGTCTATGTCTGTGTGGGGTTTGTGTGTTCTCCACATATTTACATGAGTTTACTCTGGGGGCTGCTGCATGTTAATTAGATAATGACTAAAATGGATCCTAGGGTGTATTTGTCTTTTAGTGAATTTGTACTGTAAACTCCAATGAGGTAGGGACTGATATGAATGAGTAAATATTCTGCGTACTGTGCTGCCCAATTATTTGTTTCATGTTTGTCCTTACAGTAATATATAGTAGGTTTATATTATACAATCTTATTATACAATCTTTTTTGGACACAGACATTGGGTTTGTTTGTATTGCAGTTTAAAGGCAAGGACGCCTACTGAGGATTACTTAAATTATCTTTCCCTTATTGCCTCACAGTTTTGGCCACTCATTTTACACCCTAAACAAGAACATATAGTGCCCTTGGTTTACTCTATCTAAAGTGGTTCTGTGATAATGAGTAGTTAATTAGAAATGTTTTGATAATACATTGGTGTAACAGTATCAAAATAATCCTTCCAGATTCATTGTGTAAAATAAATAATTTGCATCGAAGTTAATGAACTGAACCCTTTGTTGACTGTTGACCAACTATCGGCCTTGATATATTACAATCAGGCATTTTATTACACTCAGCAGAGTAGGGAATCACTCTCCCTTAGATGTAAACACAGCTATTGTAATTTGGAGCCCATGTATAACAACAACTCTCTGATGACTGCTGAGGTCTAATTTGCTGAAGGTTAACAAAACAAAGGTCACTTGGTGGCGCAATTTACTAAAAAGCTGTAGATGTCCTGTTGCTCTGTAGGCTATACAAATACTAGCACATATGCTCCACTCTAGCTATGTTATAATTCCTAAAGATGAGACAAAAACACACAGCTAAATATGTACTGTATATTTTTGTACACAGCAGACCTTTTGGGACTCATGCTTTTGGCATGCTGGATAAATACTGCCAGCCTTTGCATGTAGCAGGCAAATGCTGGGCAGCTTTAGTTTCACACTGCAGTTTACCAATGATTTTGAATGTGCTCCATTCCCAGCTCTAAAGCAGGCTGAATGTTTAGAATTTGTCTTACCCAGCAGCACAATATGCAATTCTAGCTGTATTTAAACAGGATAATGTTTTGAGGTCATACAGTATATTATTTTAGTCGTATGGAAAATGTTAAATTTTTATTGCAGTTTTTTTATTACGATATTTGTCTAAATATAAAACATAAAATAAGGATTTGATAAGTCATCTGTTCCCCACCATTTTTTCTCCGATTGTTGATTTAGGTGCCTATTTATCAAGTATATTTTTCATAAAATTATGTAGAATCAGCAGTTTTTGTATAATTTTATGAATTGTAGCTATGTGCTAACAGCCTATTGCATGAGATTTCACTGAAATCCCCTAACCGCAGTCCCCATTTTTATCAATGAGGATTGCGGTCTGACCCCGACCATCTTTAATGGCATAAACCGCTTTATGCCTATGAGGGCATATTCGCAGAAGAGGGATCTTACGATACCTCTCCTGCAGTCTCTGGCCAGCTCCCGAATCTGACTATGCGCGCATGTGCACTGTCAGATTACCTTTTAGGAGTGTTTTACAAATGTGAAAGACTCCTCCGATGAAAACGGGATATGACTCGCAGGCACAGTAGTTATCTCTACCGCTGTCCCTGCAAGTTATCTTTAGTACATAGAGGAGCAAATTTTGTTTAAAATGAAAAAGCTTGTTGTAGTATGGACAATTGCCACGATTATTAATACAAAGGCCCCTAAGTCTGTCTCACACTCTCTCTCTCATTTACTTCTCTAACACAAATTCATTAAATAAATGAATCAATGGCTTAGTAAAATAATGAGTATAATAATATATGACTTTGTTGATTGTTGTGTTACGTATTAGAACTGTCTTCCAGTGTAATCTATTGCTCTATCTGACACTTTATAGCAAGAAGACAACAACAGCTTGACCTATCCTTAGAACTTAAATGTTATGCAAACAGAAAAGTTGTTTTCACTGTGCACTTTTTAAGAGGCTTATCACATAGACTGATACATTGTTTTGTAATTTGCCAAATTAGAGCATCAAAGCAAAAGCTTGCTTTGTTTGTATGGGTAATTGGAATAAGAAATAGAAGCAATGAAAAGACAACCTAATCACCCACTTCCTTTTTTCTTTTAGATCAACATAAAGACAAAGGCTTGCATCAGTATGTTAATATGACCTCATTCAGGACAAGCCACTTACTCATGTGTATGTGGGTTTAAGGGTTATATCCCAGCCAGGATCTATTAGTCCTATTAGGCTCCCTGATGACCATATGAAGCTCTGTTTTGTATCTGTAGAAAGGAGTGTAATAACTTCTAAAGGGTTAGCCCTTGTTGCAGTGCTATCATGCCTATTTATTTCATGAGGAAGAGAAACATTATTTTATAAAGTAATGTAACAAACCTGACCATTGGTTACATAATTCATGATATATTAATTCTCAGCAACTGGCAACATTGATTATCTTAGAATACAGTAGCAGCTCTTTGCTCTTTCATGAAATGACACAACAATGTCACAATCTTTTTGTGTTAAGCTGGGTACACACCTATACAATTGTCGAGCCGTTCTTTTGATTCCTGACCCATTCATGAGATATCTTAAGAGTGTGTACACACAAGTGAAGTACGGTGAGGTAAATGGCTGGTGAGGCACTGGCTAGTTTCAGAGCCAGATGTACAGATACATATATGAACCCAAGGGTTCATGTGGGCATTATACAAAGGTGCAGCAGTATATAGTGCTGGAAATATGGTGTGTTTTGATCAGGGATGTGCAGAAAAGGTAGACAGGGAAGGCAGTGCCTCACCCAGGGCCGTAGGGAGGGTGGTGCGGCTGGTGCCTCTGCACAGGGCGGAAGCCTCCAGGGTCACCGGCCACACACTTCCTGGCTTCAGAGGTCTGCAGGATGAGACCTCCTGCAGTGGTGCGCGGCGCACCAAGAACATCAGCAAAGGATCCCGCCCTCCCTCCACCCCCTGGATGGAAAGGTAAGTGCTCAGGGGGAAGAGGGGGGCAGGGTGGGAGCTAGAGGGGTGGCAGTGCTGCACAGGGTGCACTGCCATCCAGATACAGCGCTGGCCTCACCTGCTATAGACTTTTTACTCCAGAGTTTTGACTATAAAAATTATTAGAATACTACAAAGAAGATATTTATAATATTTTCTTTACATTTTTCAAAACTCTGGAGTATACCTAAGTATGACAGGAAAGGCTCTGCCTCACCTGACCGCACATCACTGGTGCACACCTGTTATCAAGTTTTCCCGAAAGACCAGGTTTTATGTGCAGTTTGATTTTCATCTCATTAAATGGTACATTATCAGACAAAAAGTGAAAGTGTATGCACTTTCCACCGATCCATCCAATTCTTCTCTCCGTACTCTCCCCCCCCCCCCCCCCCCAAGCAGAAGAGCTGCCTTTGGTCTTTTCAGCAGATATTTTAGACAGATGGATGGCAAGTTGGATTGTAAAGGTGTGTATACATGAATTGACACTTTGATCTGGACTTTCATAAGTGTAATCGAAAGTAAAATCAAATCGATAGTATGATTGTACAAATGTAAACTTGTGTACCTAGCTTAACACACCTGTTTTCAAAATTTGTGAAAAGTACAATGAAGGCAAAAATCCAGATATATTTGACTTTTATTTTCCTTAAAAAAGAACTGCACATATTGCTATGTGGCCTTGCTGTATATTTTGCCTATTCCTCAATAAAGAAACATTAGACAAAAAAAATAACACTCATACACCAATGGATAAAATGCTGATTTGCCAATTATTGTTACAACTGCTGCTTTCTGTTACAAAATATAAGCATACATTCACATTGTTTCTAACATTATATTTGCTTTATTGGAGAATGCTGAGACAAGGAATGATAGGCACATAGATCAAACTGCAGATATTTTTTTTATTATCGGGATAAAGTAAATTGCACTTATATTAGCAAAGCAATAAGCAATAATACCGTCATAATCAGAATTGCTGTAAACCGAGACAACTAGGGGTGTGTGTTCCTGCCAAGTGTTTGAGGGACCTTCCTGCTTAAGGTTGGCATCCACTACACGATATTAGCAGGCGATTGAACGATAACAACGTCGTTATCGTTCAATTGTTTAAAAATCGTTTATAAATCGTGCAATGTTTGGTTGTTAATGATCAACGATGCGCGCTCCTGCTGGTCGTTTGATCGTCTCGTCAGTCGACTGAACATGCAGGTCAATTTCACTTGATCTATTAAAGATCGTTTGCAAATCGTTCAGACTGAAAGATAAAATTTCAAGGGAAAAAATCAAGGGAAAATTGTTTAGAGATTGGACAGGGAGTAGATCGTCTAGTGGATGCGCCCCTTTAGACAAGATATCAGAAACACAGTGTTCAGTATGCATTTAAATAAGAAAGTCTGGCCTTTGCAAAAAGACAAGTAATTAGCACATTATAAAGAAAGCATAACATAGAATTGCAAACAAGTGGAAAAATATATTCCATATCAATTATTTTTGGTTCCAGTTTCTCCTTAAACCATAAACAAATTATTATTATTATTATTATTATTATTATTATTATTATTATTATTATTATTATTATTATTATTATCATTATTATTATTATTCTTTAAACAAATTGAGTCATAAATAGACCCAGTCAACAAAGTTTGTATTTCTTTTATTGTACACCTCACAATATAGTTTTCTTGTCCTAAAAATTATTAAAATCAAAAACATCATTAAAATCTTGTGGGGAAATGAGTTTTCAATAAAAAAAAATTCCATTGATGAAGATGAGCCAATCTGTCACCACCTGTATAATTTATTGGAATTATTTCTATGACATATTATACTAAAATGGTAAAATAGTGGCATATATAAAGAGAGGAGTTTTAAGTTGCTGAACCGCTATAGTACAGTATTGCTAAGTCAGTTACCTTTATAATCAGCAAACACTATATGAAGTACTACTTATACCTCCAGTTTTCATTCAATATAACAGAGTCACGTTACATCCTTTATGAAGGAATATATTCATTATTAATTAGTTTTGTCCTGTTAGACTTGTTGTACAATTTGTCTAAATATGGAGGAATTGCGTTACTGTAGGAACTGTGTAGCATAGATCAGCAATTAATAAAATCGGCAGAGATAACTGTAAAGGTTAAGATTAGAAAGAGCGATTGAACGATAACTATATCGATATTGTTCGATCGTTTGATAATCGTTCAATAATCGTTTGAACATCATTTGAAAATTTGGTCTTTTAGACATTACAGACATAAAGATTTTCTGTCCAACCATCCAACTAGTTGATTGGTTGGAATGAAAATCTGGTAAGGTATGAAAGGAAATGACAATCAGCAATTTGCTCCCAAATGCTGGAAAATGGACAAAAACTGTTGTTTGAACAAATTGTTTAGATCAAACATTTAACAAACTTGTCTGACAACCATTTTCATCTGTTTTCTGGCATTTAGGAGCAAATTGCTGATAATCAGTTACTCCCATACATTACCAGATTTTCATTCCAACCAATCAACTAGCTGGATGGTTGGACAAAAAATCTTGTGCTGGGTTACAGTGCGAGACTGCTCGCGGCTGCTGCAGCAGCCAGAGCAGTCTCCTATGGCTGTGGGGGGGAGCGATCACACTGATCGCACCCCCCCTGCTTAGCGCTGGGCTGGGGGGGTTACAGCGCCCTCCTCAACAGCAAATGCAAAAGTGATTTTTAAAGAAAAAATGTTTTTGTCAAGGGGGTGTGGCCATGCCTCCCGCGATTAGGCCATGCCTCCTCCTTTACCTGGGCCCAGCCAGGCTCTCTACGGCCCTGTCCACCACAGCTGAAGAACAAGTGGATGTTAGTGGCACTGAGAGAAGTAGGGAAGCAGGTACTAATTACCAGGACCCTAGAGAGTCGGCTCGGGCCAGGGGAGATGCGTAGCCTAATCATGGGAGGCGTACCTTTATGCAAAAAAAACTTTTCAGAGCTGCTATGCACTGGGGAGGGGGACGCTGTAAGCCCCTCAGCCTGGCGCAAATTCAGAGGGAGACGCAATCATTGTGATGGATCCACCCACAGGCAGAGGAGACTGCTGCTGCTCAGCAGCAGCAAGCAGTCTCCCACTGCAGCCCAGCACACAGCAGCATGTGCTGGGCTGCTGGGAGGTAAGAGTGAGGAGGTGGGTGGCAATGATCCAATGATCTATAGATTATATTTGGATAAACGGACTTAACAGTGATGGTCAAGAGAGGGTTAACAAAGATTGAGCAAAAGAGGCCAATATTTGATTTGTTGTGAATAAAGATGGTCCTGAATATGATCACAGAATTATCATCTATATACCCGGAGTCATTACTGAGGTTCAAAATTTACACCTTGTATTCACCGTTCACAGTTTGCCTTTCACGTTTGAGATTAGACATTTCCATTCTGGGTACATGTAGGCAGCCAATGTTTGTAATTTGAAATTATCTGTTTTGAGACTCAACCCCTTTGCACTAAAAGTAGTATTTTTGAATATTATTTTTAATCAAAGCACTAACTTCAGAATATGTTTAAATAGTGAAAAAGTATTTAACATTTATTTTTATGCAAAGTGCAATCACTGCTGTGGTCACAGTTCAAAGTTTATTGCTTGCATTTAAAGTTCGATTTTGCTCTACAAAACATGGTTAAACCTAAAAATTTTTATCATTTCAGCCACATCACACATTTGGAACTGGCTCAATCATGTGCATTCAGCGCAGACATGCACGTATTGGCTCATTCATGAATGAACAGGAAAAGACATTGTAGAAAATTATCAAATTGGCCCCAAAACACAGTGGAACCTGTTTGAATATCTTAACTTTTTTAATTAATCAAAAATATGTATAAAAAAAATTCAGCCCAGTTTTAAATTTTTTGAATTGATTCATACTGAAAATTTGAGAAATCATAATTTTCCAATTCTACCATCTTTACTGTAGTTATGTAGTTAGGAAGTACAGTACTCCTGATCTTTTAACAGTATACTGTTGGATTTATTAGTACATTCTTGCCCAGATCATGCCTTGAGATCGCATTTGGTAAAACAGACTAAAAGGATTGCCATTTAAATGGCATTGCCCAGAACTCTAATTTCCTAAAGATGCAAGCCTTTTTAATTACATATTTATTAAAAAAAATTTCAATGCCTCCCAACCTTCCCGATTTTAGTGGGACAGTCCCGATTTTTGGGAACTGTCCCACTGGCCCACTTGCCAGTTGTAGTGTCCAGTGGGCAGTCGGGAGGTAGGGGGACACGCCAGTAAAAGTGAATGGATGCTGCGCAGGGAGGAGGCAGCAGCTGCAGGAGTGCTGGACTCACCCTCAGTGTGACATTAAACGTGGGCATGACCTAACTGGAACAAGGACACGCCCCCATTTTGAAGTTCCGAACTGGGAAAACAAAATGTTGGGAGGTATGTTCTTAGGAATATTGATAATAAAAAAATACCCATACTAAATGAATTGTAGTATCTACTTTACAATCAAGAAGATCTAAATCTGTCCAATAATCCAATAATATAATTTAGACAGCATAAAAACTATAAAATAAATGTCATAGGATACAATTGATAATGAATAAAAAAATCTTTCTGTTAAACTTATGAACTCTTTTACAGTTATGAATCCATGCAGGGTGGTTCAGCAGTTTCCAGATTTTACCATGTCATTTTCAACATCTCCTAATATTAGTCGATTAAAGTCATTTGTATAAATCACAATATGACTCTTGCAGAATATGGAATAAACCACTATTTTATATGTGTTAAGATTTCCTGATATTAGAGAGATTTGTCCAGTATATTTATGTTTGAGCAACTTTCCATCCTAAGTCACTTGTCGCTCCGATTACTGGAAACGGAAAAATCTGCAGCACGATTAAGAAAAGTTGCCCATGTAAGCAGTTGCAGTATCAAGATGAGAAATAAAGTAGCCAGTAAATGCCTGTGGACACATTGCTTTGGCATTCTCCCTACATATTTTATGCCCAGGCACTCCTCAGGCACTGCTTCGTGCTGCATATTTATGGAAGCACAGCAGAAATCCCATGTAGAGAATTGACAAGGAAATAGCTCAATAAATTGTATGTGGACTACAAAACCAACAGGCAAAAGAAGGATATGTATTTTTAAAGTGAAGCTTACTTGGGATTTGGAACTGTCATCACAGTAAATGAAAACATCTCTGTCACATAATTAAATCTCGTGAATCCAGTTTTGTTGTGCTTGTTCCTATATTATTCTAGTACCACACACAGACCAGTGTGAGCAATCAGTGTCCACACAATCTGAGTGGCCAAATTGGATGAGATTTCTTTGGATACTGGGTACATTGTGGTCTATCAAGGACCTGTTAACCCATAGGCTGACAGCTGTCTCTTCTAACCTCATTTACTAACATATCAGATAATTATGATCGGGCATCACATTAATCTTTTGGCCCACAAATGCTGTGGCATTGGGCCATTTGCAACGTGTGTGACCAACATTAGTCTGATTGTGCGTCCAGACTCCAGACTTACACTCAGTGGAGTTGTATAAAAAGCCATAGTATGCACAAAAGCCATAGTATCAGTGTTGGCTCACAATCTGTGAATTGCTTCTAATTGGTATTTTGTTGCAATTTATCAGATTATCAGGATCTTAGCTCTGATTGGAGGGAGCAATATACAGCAATACATAGCAAGTGAAACTAGGGAAGGTGCTTACATGTTTTATTTTAGTGTTATAATCTAAAGCAAGCAAGGATAACAGCTACAATCTATCAAATCTAAAATGATGCATATAATACAAACCCAAAGTACATCCTTTCTGAGTGCACGTTTTAGGAGAGTACTCCCGAAATGTCAGTCAGCGCATGGTAGAAAAAATATTCCAGTTGAAATGACAATGTATTGCATGTGTATTTCTATACCTTGATACTTAGCTAATGGTGGTACTAATTAAATTTTGCCTGTGTATGGGTATTTGACCCAGGTTACGGTAAAAGGAGCTGATTGGCAGATCAGGAGCTCAGTGCGCAGTCACCACCAACTTTTCATGACTCATCTTTGTGAGCCTGTAAAAAAACATCCATCTCTAATGACATACACTGTTTTGCAGGGCAGACACGGGTGCAGTGTGAAAGGCGATGACCCAGGAATAACCCGGTTCCAAGGTGCAGTGTGAAAAGGTTATGAAGAGTTATAACACTGGTTGAAACCATGTTTATTAACCTAGATCAGTTAGATCAGACCCGGGATTTAGGTGTGATAGAAATATCCAAAACTGAACAAAACAAAGGGGTGTGGGGAGAGGGGTTGACGATATGGAGAATTTGTGCAATAGATTGTGAGTCACTAAAAGGCATACTTAGGGTGTGTAAAACTACTGTGTAGAGAACAGAAGGAGAATATGAAGTTAGAATAGTCAGAGGTCAGACCACTTATAAGTCACATATCATGTCATAAGTCACAATAATAAATAGTAGCATTCACAGAATTTTTTCCCTGGAATGGGATTGGTATAAAAGATAGACAAGAATAAGATAGACAGTGTCTAGATAAACAACTGATGTTAGAAAGGCAATAGGTTGACAGGAGCAAAAGGTTGACAGGGACAAAAGGTTGACACAAAAATGGTCGACACTGGTGCCTAACACTAACCGTCGTGGTACATTCCTAACACACCGATAAGTGCCTAACCCTAACAAAACAAAAAAAACATGTGTAGACCATTTTTGTGACAATCTTTTGACCCTTTGACCTTTTGTACCTGTCGACCTTCATCAATGTTGACCTTTTCTGTGTCGACCTTTGTCCCTATTGCCTATCTAATATCTGCTGTCGATCTAGACATTGTCGACCTTTTTAATGTCTATCTACTGGAACCCCCTGGAACAATCCAGAATAATTCAATGCCAGGAGGACTTTAAAAAGGGTATAGACATGTGACATTTGTTTGCTTGTTGCTGATGGGCTTCTTCACCTTCCATCCACCCTGTGATTGGCCTGAAATATTGTCTACTATTACTTTGGAGGAATCTTATTTAATTACAATTTTCCATTTTCACTTAAAACACTGCTTGTTAAAGTTTCATGTCTGGCATAAAATCTATTTTTATGTTCCACCCTACTTTTCCTTATCCTAAAGTTTGGGTGTTTCTCTCTTGTGCTTTGAGAACATGTCCAGAGGAATATTTGATTTGTAGAGTAGGCAGCAGCAGAGTGTTATATCGGGCTCATGTTTGTTGCATCATTAGGCAACTTCAGTGTCAGAGTAGGACAAGAAGAACTCGAAAAAGATGCAATGGTAGGGGAACATTACATAGGTTCTTTGCCACCCACTAGAAGGGTATGCTTAGCCCACAGAGGAAATAGTATTTCTTGCAAAAAAAGACCAATGTCACACATGCCACATGCAGGAACTACAGAGATGAAATAAACAACTTTTATGTACTGTATACTACAAATAAACACATGTATGAATAAATACAAAAATATATATTTTATACCCCTGAGGAAGTCATACTGGCACTAGGTGGGTGCTAGAAACTGAGGGGTCTATTTACTAAGACTCCACATACCACGGAGTTAACGCCACTCCTGCTTCGCCTGCTACCACAGCAGTTGCTAAAAATAGACCTGCCGAGGAAAGTGAGCGCTAAGTCACCCCCTCGGCGGTAACAGAGACCCATTTCCCCTGACAGCCCTGTGTGACTCACCATCTCCCGGCTGGCAGCTGCAAAAGTGACTTTTTTTTTGTTTTGTAAAAACTTTCTCAACACACTTTACAATGACAACAAGCACTTCCTGCTTCTCCAATGAGGAGAAGCAGTTACCGGCAGTTACTGGAGGCAATATTAGCGCTGGAGAAGTCACCTGACGGTAAGTGACATCCCCTCTTAGTAATACCTGGGACACTTAGTGTTGCCATAGGTGTCTATGGCAGCGCTAAGTGACCCAGGTGCAGTGCGATATTGTAGCCTGCACTTAACGCTGGCAGACTGCAGGCAGAGATAATCCATTTAGTACAAACTGAGAAGTGATATGTACAGGGACTTTCTCTGCCTTTAGCGTCTCTAACCCCTTATCTCCCCTTAGTACATAGACCCCCTAAACACTTTGGGAGACATCTGGTTCCAGGGCTACTAATACAATATCTGATGTTCTGTTTGTCTGATGGATTTCCATAAGCTGTATAATTTTTATTTATGTATATGCATTAACTACCCTTTTAGTAACTTCTTTTAATTTATATGCATGGTGCACTATGATGTCTGCTTTGTTTGTTTTTTATAAGTCAACCATAGTTTTATTATTTTCACACCACTCTTAAGCTATAACTAAATAATAAAGACGCGACAACTGTATAAATTGTAAAAAGAGGTCACAGCCAAATTTATTAATACAAATTAGAATTAGAATCAGAATTAAGCCTGGTGGCGAAAAAAGCAGTGCTCACTCGGTCTACAGCCCACATAAGTATTATTTACCAAAAAATGGGGTGGAGTTTCCACCCCGTGCGCAAACCATCCTGGGTAGTACCACCTCCCCTTAACTAGCACAGTGGTGGTCCCTCCTTAGGATGATGGCCTGGTCCTCTCATAAAGTAATGACCGACTCGCCTTTCTCAAAGGGAAAATGCTAGCCAAGATCTGTTGCGCTAAATTGAGCCGCCAATGAGCACTGCTTTCCGCCAGGCTGCGCTTCACCTGTTGGAAGAAGTACATAAAAATAACATTCCAACGATAACATATTGGTACAAACCAATTCATTCCAAATTCGGGTGGGTGTGTGGGATCACAATCTGGAAAGAGGAAGCTAAACCCCTCCTCCAGCCTTTAAATAGTAATGCTAAACCCCGCCTAAACGGAGCAGCTAATAGGATAGCCATTTTTGACTGACAACCGTAACCACCAATCATAATCTATCAACATTAAACCAGCTCTAACTAGCTTTGTTCCAATAAAAAACAGAGTGCTTATATCCTCTCAAGCTTATACAAGCATTCGAGTATTTTATGCATTGTATTTTATATGCATGGTGCACTATGATGTCTGCTTTGTTTGTTTTTTATATGCATGGTGCACTATAATGTCTGCTTTGTTTTGCTTTTTATATGCATGGTACTCTATGATGTCTGCTTTGTTTAGTTTTTTATATGCATGGTGCACTGTGATGTCTGCTTTGTTTTGTTTATTTATATGCATGGTGCACTATGATGTCTGCTGTGTTTAGTTTTTTATATGCATGGTGCACTATGATTGATTTTTATTTTTTTTTCTATGCATGGTGCACTATGATGTCTGCTTTGTTTTGTTTATTTATATGCATGGTGCACTATGATGCCTGCTTTGTTTTGTTTATTTATATGCATGGTGCACTATGATGTCTGATTTGTTTTGTTTTTTATATACATGGTGCACTATGATGTCTGCTTGGTTATTACACAAAACTGTAGAATTAAGCTAGGAGAACATGGCATTCCTAACGCATAATAAATATTTCTGCACATTTTAAATCTGCCCCACCTCCAGTGTAACATGATGTTGCTTGCAAATGTGGATCAATGATGACTACAAAATGTGTGTGTGTAGTCTGTTGTAGAAGATGTAAGTAGATAATGCAAAATCCAGTGTTTTTGTCCAGTTTGGAAAAAGATCCTATTGCCCAAACTTTGAAAAAGAGTCCAGGCCAGACTTGAAATGCGTCAGAAGAAAGCTACAGTGTGAGCTGTTTCAAAATTTGTCACTTCCGGAGGAGAAGAGTTCTGACCAGACATCCCGATCTAAGCATGTGAGGTCTGAAATTTGAGATGACACCTGCGATTATCCAAATATACAAACTTTTTGGGAAATTACTCCTGGTCTTGGATTCCCATTCAGCCCATGCTATGGACACAGTAGGAGGATATTTCTATGCTACCGGCGTGCGGCTACTTTCTCGGGCAGAGAGAACAATCACCATACCATACAGGTTTTCCCACATTGCACAGATATATTTGTTCAAACCATACAACACGTACTTGAATTATACTCCTGATGATATTTACACACCGATAAAGTGACTATTTTAATTTCTCAAAGACATATGTCTCATTGTCGACTGTTAATTACTTTAGGTGGACAAATGTTTAGTAATAACCAGCTCCCACTAATGTCCTCATTTAAATTAAGGGCCTCATTTATCAACGAGTTTTATCATTCATAACGAGTGAAAAAATTTGTTGCTTATGATTTTGCAAACAGATGACAGTTGGGAGCTGATTGACTGGAGCACCATTATCATACGCAACGAGTTTTAGCACGTTGTGAGTGATAAAACTCGTTGATAAATGAGGCCCTAACTTTTGATCAGTTTTAGCATATTATTATTATTATTATTATTATTATTATTACAAATGTTTCTATATAATTGTATCCAATTCTCTATTTTTTTTATTTATTTTTATGTATGCTATTTTCTCTACTATTTTGAAGAGTTTAATTATATATTATAAATATAAATACACAGAGCTGTCTATAAAAAAATGTAAGGTTATTGTTGCTAATGGTTTGGACAAAGTGGTAGGATCTGCATATTTCCGCCAACATGTGGACAGTTACAAATATTAGAAAGAATAACATTATAAACACCATTTAAAAAAATAACTATATAACAACAGTTGTTGTTTATATTCTTGAATTACAAATCTCTTATTACTGCCAATGAGAAAGGACAATTGACTAGAAACGACACTTGACAGGTCCAGAAAACCTTCTGCACCCTTATATTTACTTTTATTTATGTCTGTATTATATTTTTAGTCTACGAAAATCAGAATACAGTGCCAGCTGCTATTTATTATTTGTCAATCCAAAGAAAAGAAAAAAAAAGGCCCAGCACCAACTGATTAAGCACATTAAAATTGTTTAAGCAGCCCATACAAGTCATGCATTTCAATTATTTGTTCAAAGTAGCCTGCAATTAAGGGTTGCAAACAAGGCTTTTGAATGCAAAGTCAGACAATTAAAATGTTTCATGAGTGCATTAAAGAAAGAAGTTCTGAATTACTACTTTGAATACACAAGATCTCTCCTCTCTCTAATCTCCGTTCCCTTTCACTCTTTGAAAGAGAGAGTACAGAGATATTTTCTTCTGACTGATCCTGAGTAGATTGAATCAACCTAATCTTCTACTTGTACATCTGAATGTCTCTTTGCTCCATGAAGGATCATCTCTGCTGCTTCATAATAGCCCAGGTGCAAAAAAACTTTGTCCACGTCTGGCTTTTTCTCATAGGGGGGTCGTAAATCACTTTAAACATCTCTCCCCTTTCACGCTATTGCCTCAACTGCCCATTCTCCTCCTTTGAAGAACAAGGCTGTTTGAGGATGATTTGTATGACATTGGACGCAGCTTCTGTATCAGGGGAACAAGATAAATTCTGGGAGGACCAGTGACAAAAAAAACTTAATAGCAAGCAATGATTTCAGCATTGAAAGATTATGAAAAGGAGATGATATTGATATGAAATGAGATACTTAATTATAATTATATACACTATGGCAAACCACTATATATATATTATTATCTGTTATTTATACGGCGCCACAAGGGTTCTACAGTGCCTTACACAGTATGCAAGTATAAACAGTATACACAAAACAAGAGGCAAACAATGCAAAATACTTACCTTACAAAACATTGTAGAACATGGGATACAAGCTATATAAAATTAATACAAAATGCAGTCACAGTACCCACAGAGGTAGTGTTGATTGTTAAGCCTAAAAGTTTGTTGTCAATGTGGCAGGGGCGGAGCACAAGAGGGAAGAGGGCCTTGCTCATGATATACTGGCCTTGCTCATGATATACAAAATACATATATATATATATATATATTTATGTAAAACAAAAGGGTGGAGAAAAGGGCGCCTCCTAGTGCATTAAATTAGTAAATGATGTAACCATCACCAAAGGTAATCACCCTCTGTGTAGATGGGGGTGTACCTTATATAGTGGAATTCACCACTTATTCAACAGCAAGAACAATCTCAATAATTCCTTATTTGTCCAACTTCTGGAAACCATCAGGCTTTTCCCTCCATACATACCAAAGTGAATCAACACATAGAGAAAAATAGAAAGACCATAGTGTAATACTATACACACAAATTTAATCAACAGAAAATAAGCATATCAAATGCCCGTACATGAAATATAAAATGTTCAAGCTTATCTGCATAAGAATGTCACTGATAGAGGATCATACCACACACCACCTCAAACGCGTTTCGTCCGTCAAAACGATTTTGGACTTCATCAGGAGGAAGTCCAAAATCGTATAGTATTACACTATGGTCTTTCTATTTTTCTCTATGTGTTGATTCACTTTGGTCTGTATGGAGGGACAAGCCTGATGGTTTCCAGAAGTTGGACAAATAAGGAATTATTGAGATTGTTCTTGCTGTTGAATAAGTGGTGAAACATAATTTATTAATTTAATGCACTAGGAGGCGCCCTTTTCTCCACCCTTTTGTTTTACAGATATTGACGCTGCTTGGGCAGCAGTACATGGGAGTAGGAGCAGCCACCCTATACGTCTGGGGAGTGCGTCTTTTGATGAACTGATATTGAAATTGCGACGGGATTTCTTTGACCTTTTTAGGACTTAGCGCTGCGTACTACCTTTTTTCTGAATATATATATATATATATATAAACAGCACAGGGGATCGGCACTCCCGTTCACAACGACTCCTTACCCGATGCCCTCACAATTCATCAGGATCAATTCCAAACATAATGTGTAGTGTGGCACTCCAGGGAATAAAAATCAAGAGTCAGCAGTATATCGTATTCCAACGTTTCAAAGATTTACTTTGTCATCAGAGATAAAAAATGACAATAAGACATCTTACCTTAAGTAGAAACATCACCACGTGAATGCTGAACACAGCCGCAGGTTCCAGTTAGAGGAGGTGGCTAGTAGTGCATGCAAAAATGGTCTGTTCAGTGTGCGCCTTTTGGAAGTGTCGCAGCATGTCAGTGCAAATGGTTCCGTTCAAAGCCACACAGCCGCATAGCAGCAGGCATAGGAGGCCACAGTCAGATGAAGAAACTGCACCTGCCACAGGGCTGGAGAAAGTTTTGATGGTGAGACCGATGGTGGTCTATAAGGACCCAAAATCAGTATTAAAGTGCTCAAGGACGCTGACAGTGGGCATCCCAGAGATTTACACAAAGGAAGGAGTTTGTAGAAGAATTTCCATAAAGACGCAGATGGGTGACTGCCAATAGAATACTTTTGTATGCAACTCAAAAGCAGAACTATTATGTACACCATATGACACGAAAATGCTATGCACAGATATCACCCTCAGAGCTAGCTCCTATGATATATAGGGTATTATTCAGAGGGATTGGGTATGCGATCCCAGCGCTTATGCCGACGGTCAGCATCCTGACAGCAAAATCCCGATGGTGGAAATCCCAATGCATGCAGGTAAGTATTCTAACCCTTCCCCTATACCTACCCACCTTTCCAGCAGCCTATCCCTAACCCTCACCTCCCACAGCCTAACCATACTCTTCCCCTAGTGCCTAGCCCTAACTCCAGCCCCCACCATAGGGATTGCAGCCGTCAGGATTCTGGAGCCGAAATTCTGACTGCTGTCACGAATCCGGCGCCGGGATTCTATCCACCAGCATTGTCTGCACTGGGATGGTGACTACATCCATTCAGAGATAGGAGTAAGAGCAAAGGAGTCATTTGCACTTTGGTAAAACCATGATGAACTGCATATGGAGCATATTTAAAACGAGAGTTTTATATTTTGGATTGACGTGTCCTAGCCTAATTCTAAATTTCAGTGTAAAAAATAAGTTGACCAGTATTTGTTTGCTAAATGCAAATTCAATTAGTAATTTATCTGCATGCAAAAAATAAGTGAATTTGCACCACTTGCTTGGACTAATTTTGTGCTTTTTTTATTTTTTATTTTTTAGCTTGTCCCCCAACTTTGTTTTTTTTCAGCCCCAAAACAAAAGTACTTTTCTGGGGTGTTCTAAAGTATTTCATTAACTTTTTTTGACACAGTTTACCTTTGGGGGACTGTCCCAAGGCTGCAGGGGTGTTCCCGCAACTTTGCACCCCAAACACCCAATTCTGCACTTTTTTCCGCCTCCTTTCAGAGGCGAATCTTGTCAGCTGGTTACAATGCGCAGAATTTTTGCACCAGCGGAAAATCTTTGCAATTGAATACGGGGAAAAGTTCTCACCTGGTGAAATTACGTCACCGGCGAGAACTTTTCTCCAATATCAGCTTTTCGCCGGCAATTGAATATAGCCCTAAGGCCCATATTCAATTGCCGGCGAAAAGTCACGGACTTTTCTCATGCCGGACTTTTCGCCATCATCGCCAGTTATGCCTCCGGAAAAGTATTGCGCTCATCACCGCTATTCGCCCTATTCAATTGCAAAGGACGCGAGAACGCATCCCGGCAAAACTTAGTTCGGAGAAAAGTACTGTCAGATTTGGGGAAATCAGCCTGTCACCCCCCAAAAGATGCACTGATATGTGGGATCACTATGGATACCCCTGAATAGCCCTGCTGAAGGTATTTGTAGTGCTTTAATGTCCTCAATTGGTGCTATTTAGCGTCTTGACACAAGTGGTGAAGAATAGCATTTAGCAGGTTTTTTTTGGAAAATGAAGTAGTCCCAGCAAATTTGGGGTACATGAAAATGGGGGTATGCATGGTTAAAAATCGCTAAAGTGCGTTTTTAATAATCCTAAAAAAATGCACCTTCAGCAAGCACCTGCAATCAAAAAAACAGGTTGGGCATACTTGGGGGACCCCCTGTATTTGATTTCGCTAGTTTTTAAGTTTGTTCCCCAACTTTGTTTTTTTTTCGCCCCAAAACAAAAGTGTTTTTTTGGGGTGTTCTAAAGTATTTCATTAACATTTTTTTTTAACATAGTTTACCTTTGGGGGACTGTCCCAAGGCTGCAGGGGTGTTCCCGCAACTTTGCACCCAAACACCCAATTCTGAATTTTTCTGGCGAATCTTGTCCACTGGTTACAAGGCGCAGACTTTTCACACCGGCGGAAAGTCTTTGCAATTGAATACGGGGAAAAGTTCTCCCCTGGCGAAAAATATCATCACCGGTGAGAACTTTTCGCCAATCTCAGCTTTTCGCTGACAATTGAATATGGCCCTTATCTGCTGGCTTACATGTAAGTGCTGAGCATTGGCCATCACAGACTGTATCTTTATAAACAGCTATGACATCAAAATTTTATAATTATCACTTTAGCTGTCATTTCCGAAATTCATGAACTGTTTAGTACAGGTTAGGTAAGTAGATTTCATATATTTATTATACCCCGTTCAAACATAAACCCTGACTTTAACACGGCTCAGACCCGGGACACTGAGCCTGGGTTGAAGCCAGAGTTTTCTGTACTGAGCCCCTTTCACAGTTGGGTGACGACCCAGGTTATTCCCGGGTCGTCACCCTTCACACCGTACCTAAGTCTTCCAGTGACCCGGGTCTTATGTCAGGCAGTGGACACTTGGAGATGATGTCATCTCCAAGAGCCACTGAGCCGGCCAATCAGAGCCTTTTAGGCATGACCCGGGACATCGCGACCTGGGTTATGCCATTCACACTATAGGCAACGGATCCAAGAATAACCCTGCTACAGTCTAGACCCGGGTCAATACCCAGGTATTTAGGCTATGTGTGAAAGGGTTATTAGTCAGTGTTTTGTTTTATTGATTCTGTACAAAGGAAATGAGAGCGATGACTTTTATCAGTTTGGGGGTAGGGGGGGTAAGGTGCTCTCTTCCTGCTAGTAGTGGTGATGGTGATGACTTGTGGTGTTAATTAGAATGTTTCTTCTGGTGGTGGTGGTGTTTTGGGAGTGAGGAGGGTGTGATTGGGTATGGAGTGTAGTTTGGAGTAATGTGAAAAGGGGAATGGAATAGGATCAAAATTAGGCCAGCGAGACACAGTAATTTGGGGCAAAATCTTTTATTGAGTAGTCACAATGCTGCTCTGTTAAGATCCCGGGCAGGTGGGTGGGGTTCAGTGATGGGTGGTTATGAGACTGGGGAGGTAGGTGGACCCTTTTAGGGGGCTCCTTCCCGTGTGGTTCAGTGACCTTGCACGTCACCCCTGCTGGACCTATGGTTGACAGTCTAGGAAGTCTCGGGGGGTGTGGGGATATGCAGAGTGGGTTGGAACACCTGTGCGGCGTCCCGCGTGTTGGTGTGAGTCTTGGCAGTACTTACCTACCGGTAGGTTTTTTGTTATGATGATGTAGGTCGACGTTGCGGCCATTGCAGATAGGTTGGAAGCTGCAGGTTTGTTGGTGAGCTGGATCAGTGTGTTGCTGGTGTGCTGCAGGTGCACGGCTGTTCTAATTGGTCTGCGGAGGTCAGCGACCAGAGTATGCAGCTGAAGTTGGCTCTTGGTCGAGCCACTGGTGGTGCGGAGCCAGAGGTGTGGATGGGTGAGCCGCTGGGAGGCTGGGTTGCAGCGTGTGTGCTGGGACCACCCCTGGGGGGTGGTCTGCCCGGGATACTGATTCAAAAAAGCCAGGGAGGAGGGTGGATGTGGAAAGTGTGACCGGGATGGAGCTGGTCACTGGCGATGTTGGCTGGGCGGACTTGCGGCCGGATGTGCGGGATGCTCTTATCACTGACGGTCCCTCGTGGAAATGGGGATCGACGGTGGAGACACCCCTGGCCAGGAGTGAGTTGCTGAGCATGCCTGGGAGCAGGGGGGGAGAGAGGCTGGTCCAGGGTGGAGCCGGTCACCGGAGGTGTGAGTGGTGCGGACCAGCAGGCGGGTGGGCTGAGAGCTTTCTGCACTGGTGGTCCCTGTTGGGGATCTTTAGTGGAGGTCAGCCTGGATCGGTGTCGGGTTTGATGTGAGGGTTTCCAACGCGTTTCGGCACAGGTGCCTTCTTCAAGGAGGTGTGACCTACATCACCATAACAAAAAAGGGTCCACCTACCTCCCCAGTCTCATCACCACCCATCACTGAACCCCACCCACCTGCCCGGGATCTTAACAGAGCAGCATTGTGACTACTCAATAAAAGATTTTGCCCCAAATTACTGTGTCTCGCTGGCCTCATTTTGATCCTATTCCATTCCCCTTTTCACATTACTCCAAACTACACTCCATACCCAATCACACCCTCCTCACTCCCAAAACTCCACCACCAGAAGAAACATTCTAATTAACACCACTCACAAACACACACAAGTCATCACCATCACCACTACTAGCAGGAAGAGCGCACCTTATCCCCACTACCCCCATACGTTTCAGTGCGGGAAAGGTACTCCCACACAAAGGTGCAGCACCCCGAAACCACAACACATCACCCCCTGGTCAACGAGAGCGCAGTTCTACCGCCCATCTTCATAACTTTTATCAGTTTGCTTGTGATATATTCTTAGGAGTTCATCCCTCTGTTTTGCAATGCTTACATAATAATATTACTTATCTACAGTACTTAAATAGCTTGCTTCTAACAATAGGACTTAAAACTATCTTTTTGAAAGTGGCGAGGAAGTTGGTCTATGTAATAATTCATGTCAGTAGATATACTGTAGTTTCCAAAGAAAGCTTTGTTTAATTAAACTTATTTTTGAAGCACTAATTTCATGATTCCAAATGTGCATCAGAAGATTCCAAAGTGCGTTCATCAAATAGACCAAAAAATGCTTTCTGTGTTAGGCCACCGTAACCTTCAGGATAGAATATTGTGGCAGGATATGTAGTACTATGGTATGAAAATGATACTATATTTTAGAATCAAAGGAGAAAGGATTATATTGGTGCATTATTTTATAGAGAATAAATACTTTTGGAAAAGGCAAACTGGAAGTGTCTACGTAAGAAAATAATTAAATTTTCAAAATTGTTCCATAACATATTCGTCTCATTCTGCATTGATTTGTGGAATTTAACGCCTTACATGCCTAATAACACTGGTCATTTTTGTTTTGCCTGGAATGTAATTTCCATCACAGAGCCGAATTAAATGACTGTTATTTTCCCAGCTGTATTTATAGACATTGAATTAAAGGCAGTCCAAACTTATGAATACAATGTGGGATGGACATTTCTCTGGACAGCAAAATAAGCAACAGTGGAACTAAAAGATTATACCACCATGACTTCACACCTCTGCAAAATCGTCCGTTCCACGATTCAACACAAGCAAGGTCTGGGCTAAAGGATCACAGCCACTCCATGATGCCACAATCAGGGAAAGAGCAAAAAAGTGAAACAATAGAAAAGTTCTACAGTGCAGCAAATAGTGTAGTCACATAAACAACTGACCTGAAGTTTTTCCATGAGAAAGGATTTCCTCTAGTGCAGTACCTGCAGTAGAGTGTTTGGTAATTAGCCAAACAAATGTGTACTTGTTTGACACACATGCGTACATATAGTCACATTGTTGTTCAGTCTTTCACACATATTGGCACATTAGTGGTTTGTTTAATTTGGTACTCTGGTGTGAGTTACTCAGATTATTTATGTTAGTGGTAGATTTACCTAAATCACAACAGCAATTTCCTCCTCCATTGTATGCCAATTAGCCATGGGTGAAAGCAGTAGGGGTATTGGAACTAACAGACAATTGTGATGCTCCAAGGCCATTTATTGGTCATGGATTTCTATTAAGTACTTAATTATTGACAGCTGTCTTTTCCCCTCTTGATCTTTTAGGACATTGAGAACCAATATTAGTTATGTAAATATGTTCTACTCACTCAATGAAAAGTAAGAAGAATCAGTTTGGAAGAATACAAAATGTGTAAACGAAATGAATGGTAGTGACAATCAGCATCCACAACCATTTAAAAGATTTGCTTCAGTTTAAATGCCCTGAAACATAAAAAGTTATTGAAGTTTACACCAGTTTATAAAGCATTTTAAACAGGCTTCACATGTTGAACTCAATTAATATTGTATACTGACATATTGATTAATATTGGGTATGTTACCAGTTGGATGTAACCAGTCCTTTCTGCAATAAGGCAATATGAAGTACTGTATTGACACTGCATTCACTTCAATTCAATTTAGCACAACACATGCAGGTCGTTATAAATGTTCTCAGTTATCATTAATGGATCCATGACTATTCATGAACCCTTTGAGTGCCAGTGCCTGCCTGCAATTGCCCAAAGTGGGAAATCAATGTACCAACATGAGGCATACAGTAGCAATCAATTCTTGTTATTCTACAGATTGTTCTAAGAATGTCTAGAATGCGATTTCATACATTGCTCCTGTCTATTATCAGTGTAAGCTACAGAAGTGGAGTTTGTAACCTCTGCACAATATATCAATTTGTTAATTACATGTCATTATTTAAAGGTGTTGCTTTAACCACATGTTTTAACACTTTAACACATTATATTGCCATCCTCAGAGACTGATTTATGGCTTTTTGAGGAATCCAGTCTTTGCAAAACAATAAATTCACACTACTTCAAAGCAACCAGGTTTTCCAAAGGTGACAATATGCTGAGGGCAAGATCAACAGATAAGTGAGATCTTGGAGATATTCTGCTTAAAGACCCTACACTCGTGTCACACCTACTGTTTCAGTTCTAGTCCTCATCAAGTCCTAAAGCTAGATAAATATAATATAATGTGATACCATATTTTACTTTGTTATTTCTTCCACATAACAATAAATTAAAGTGATGTAGGAGAAGTAAGACCAGTCCATTATTCGTTAGTTTGTAGAACTACTATTAGCAGTAATACCTTGAAGCAGTGGCATAACTACCTTCATAGCAGCCCAAAATTTGGGAAGGGGGGAGCAGTGATGAATGATCAGGGTTGGGTACGGGATCCCGGGAGTCGGGATGCTGGCAGTCAGAATACTGACACAAGTAGGTAAGTGTCCTAACTCCTAACTCTCCTCCTAATCTGAACATACCTTTCCTGCAGCCTAACCCTAACCCTTCCCTCCCACAGCCTAACCCTAACACTCCCCTCCCAGCAGCCTAACCCTAACTGGCCCTCCCCCGCAGCCTAACTCTAACCCTCCCCTCCCACAGCCTAACCCTAACACTCCCCCCGCGCAGCCTAACGCGGCCTCCCCCACAGCCTAACTCTAACCTTCAACCCTAGTACCTAAACCTAACACCGAACTATAAACCTAACCCTCCCCCTATCCCTATCACTTACCATCGGGATGCCGGCAGTAGGGATTCTGGAGCCAGGATTTCGACTGCTGTTATTCTGAGCGCCAACACCCTGACTGTTGGGATGGTGACAACATCCTAATGATTATATGCTGTACAGGTCCCTTTTATTCTTCTAAGCATTGATTGCCCACCTTAAATTTTGTTGCACCGTGACTTGAAGTAATAAGTTTCTGTATGAGTTTATCATTTTCTTACATCATATTGGAGGAATTTGTCCCATTCCTCCTTACAGCATTACTTCAGATCATAGATGTTTGTTTATGTACAATCTTTTTAAGACCCTTCCACAGCATCTCAATGGGGGCTGGACTATAAATTCAACATGTCAAAATCTTGATTCTATCCTTTTCACCCATTCAGTCACAGATTTGTTGGTATACTTATGATCATTGGTTTGTTGCATGTGATCCAATTTTACCCAGGTATACAAAGAGGAATATCCTATAGATTGTATGCTTGCGAGCAGTTTTGTTATATTAAAGATTCCAATTGTAAAGCACAACAGAATATGTTGTGCTATATAAGAAACTGTTAATAAATACATTAATAAATACAATGAACTGAAATATTGAAGGCTTCTAGGTCCTGTAGCTGCAAAACAATCTGAACTCGTCATCACCCCTCTGCACCGTTCTTCACGGTTGTTATGAGGTTCTTCTAGTGTTTATTTTGACTAAACATGGCATTAGGCATTAAATACAGGGGATATTGTTCCAGAGTCTTGTGTTTTGTACATACAGTATGCTACTTTGCGAACCTCAGCTGTACTGCAATATATACATTTTCTCTGGAGAGAAGGGGATATTACCTGGCTACCTTGCAATGAAAGTCATGCTTGTCCAATGATTTCCTGATTATAAAGTCATGCACTTTAACATGTACCATTTTGACATAGACCTGGAGACCTTTGGATATAGGTTTGTTGCAACTCATACAGGTTGAGTCTCTCATATCCAAATATTCCGAAATACGGAATTTTTTTGGCTTGACTGAGATAATGAAGCCTTTGATTTTTGATGGTTCAATGTACACAATAAGTATAGAATTACCTTCAGGCTGTGTGTATAGAGTGTATATGGAACATAAGTGAATTTTATGTATGTACACAAACTTTGTTTTAGCTACAAAATTATTGAAAATATTATATAAAATTACCTGCAGGCTGTGTGTATAAGATGTATATAACACATAAATGCATTTTGTGTGTATATTTGGGACCCATTCCCAAGATATTTCATTATGATATGCAAATATTCCATTCCATTTTAACCATAGATGTGTGCAGTAAACTCTGGCATAGTGCTCAATGGCACCGAGAGGGGGGGTGCGGGTACAAATTACCCAGGCCCGGGCTTCCTGAGGGGCCCAGAGGGGGCCCCTAGTCTGACTCCGCACCCCCTCCCTCACAGCAGCCCAGCACACAACGTGTGCTGAGCTGCAGTGGGAGACTGCTCGTGGCTGCTGAGCAGTATCCACAGCATTCTCCTATGCCTGTGGGGGGAGCGATCACACTGATCGCGCCCCCCCCTGGCGTTTTTTTGTTTCCCAAAGGGGGCGTGGCCACACCTCCTGTGATTAGGCCACGCCTCCTGTTACCCGGGCCCGCCACGGCTCTTGGCGGGCCTGATAGTGCTAAAGTTTTAACAGCACATTTGCTGGCATACAGAGATTGCACATCAGCCCCATCCACTCATAAAATACTCATGACTAGATGATTGATAATTATATCCTGATATGTAAAACACAGATTGGAAAGACAGTGTACTTTCTTCTTCTCATAACTGTAAAAAAAAAAAAAACTTGCAAAAGCAATGAAGCAGGTCCTATATGGTCCAAGCAGGTATCCAGGAATCTTTGCAAGGACAGCTTGCCCTGTCGCCAAAGCTGTCAGCTGCATTGCCTCTCTGGGCTTCTCTCAGAGAGG
Organism: Taudactylus pleione; assembly: GCA_031769625.1. NCBI lineage: Eukaryota > Metazoa > Chordata > Amphibia > Anura > Myobatrachidae > Taudactylus > Taudactylus pleione. The sequence goes on along the minus strand of JAUIMM010000018.1, from coordinate 16,037,164 downwards.
AATTACCCAAAGTCGTCAAGTATGCATTTGGCGCCAAATGCAAATCTCCTCCCTATTTAAGGAAGTCTCAGGGCACTATTCAGTGCCAGAGTATTAGGTTCACTACCTGATCTCCAGCATCTGATCTGTTAGAACTCCCAGTGTTTCTTGCAATTCTCCTCAACTGATCCCTTGGTACTGCTAGTGACTTTCTGGTTCTGACTTTATTTTTTTGTTGTTACCTGAATCAGCATGACACCAGGTTTGCACACTGCCCGTATGGTTATGCGTTAAGTGCTCGGAATCCATGAGTTACTCTGCTCGTTAAGCCCCAGATGGTGCATTTAATGCAGATTTTTTCCTTGCACCAATGTGTCGACCATTTAAATGCCGACTTTTTGACCCTGTCGACATTTTGTACCTGTCTATCTTCATCCATGTTGACTTATTGTGTGTCGACCTTTCGTCCCTGTCTACCTGTTAACAGTCTACCATTTTGTGTCTCTCGAGACATTGTCTTCTTTTTACTGTAGATCTTTTATAATTTATACCAAACCCACTTTGATTTGTCAGCAGTCTATTGTAAACGGGGCAAATGGACTGATCTCACACATTACATAAATCGCTGAGTATCACCATCGAATATAAATAGTCAAATACGCTGATTAGTACATTTGGGTATTTGATTACAAAACATTCCGGAGATGTCCAGTGGTTTAGTTTAGAAGTCATACACGATTTTTAGTAAACTTATCTTTTCAATTCTTTCCTCTAGTTTGTGCAATGTACCATTATGTACATAATACAGCTGTGATTGATAATCCTAAAATCATTATTTTCAAAAATGGTAAAATTTAGATAGAAAGATAAGGTGTATTAAAGAGGAGAATGAGGGCTGTGTGGGGAGTTTTTTTTTTATAAAAAAATTCCAATACTCATTGTCCATGTCTTGTCTTTATTTATTTTTTTTACAGGCTGACTACAAGCGCTAGCAGGCCCTTAATGTCTGGGCATTTTAATATTCTCTAAGTACCATTGTGCTGGAGCAGGCTTGCTGGGACTTGTAGTCCACCTGTAAAAAAAAACAATATTATTAACTATTTAATCACTATTACCCACATACCCAAAACCGAGGTGGTGCATGGAAGAGACCTGGGAAGGGAGTACCTAATTTATGAGCAGTCCAGTCTTGTGTCTACCAGCTATAACATTATCCCTCCAGCTAGTTCAGCCTGGTGCTGGTTATAGAAAAATATGGGAATCCCCATGCCATTTTATCCCTTATTTTCAAAAACCAGACCAGGTTTAGAGTTCCATTACTGGTTACTGCTTTGGTGGGGACCTCATGCATTTTTTTTATTTAATAATTTCAACACTTTTAAACATAACAAAGCCTGCACATATCATAGTGATCTGTGCAGTGCTCCTCCCAAACTCACCTGCCACAGAAGGTCTATTGTTTGGGTGTGTAGCAAAACCGCTGCCAAACTGCCAGGATTTAGAATCCACCTCTTAGTAAATTTTGCCCAAAGTCTTAGTGGCATGTCACCATTATAGGGATTTAATTACATGTACCAGCTAGAAATACGAAGGGAACTGCTACTGTAAATCAATTACCGGTATATTTGTTCCAGAATACTTTTGCAGGCACTAACAATCTATTAGGCTCTTATGAAAAGTTTAAATGAGTTTTAGATTATTTTAGAGCAAGATGAATACAAGGTAAACCTATATGTATTTCAGTAATGTACATTGTTGTATGTTTCTATTATATATACATGCAGTATAACCGTACCTTGCTCTTGAATATATAACAAATGTAGTGAAAGCAAAAAACATATAATCTATTTTCTTATAACATAATTTTTAGCAAATGTGACATTTATTTTGCATTTATTAAAAAATTAGTTGCCACAAAAACCAAAGTAATTATGTTTCTGAAAGGAAAAGAATTATGTGATGAATAAGGGAATACGGGGCGTTTTCGCACCCAACACTTTACGATTATATGTCTACATTGACCTTTAAAATGGCACAAAATGTTTTGTTTAACTTTCTCCTCTTTGCTTCTTTGTAAATGTTAATTAATGTGTAAGTTTCAGATTGTTCACTATAAAGCATTTTAATTGACCCAGGTGCGACAAATCCATCAGCATCCACATATAGGAGAGAGAACATTTTATAAGGTCAGTATAATATTTTGTTATTTTTGTTTATGTCTCTGTAGTAGATGTGAGTATTGGTGCCTGAGGAAAAGATACACCATACCAAGCCTTGGGGTTTATGAATGAAGCAGTGAAGAGTGGAGAAGCGGACCAGCCGAGAAATTGCCCATAGCAACCAGTCAGCATCTACCTATCATTTTACACAATGCACTTGATAAATGATTTCTGAAAGCTGATTGGTCGCTATAGGCAACTTCTCCAATGGTCCATTTCTAGTTCTCCACTCTTTACATTGCCTGATACTAGGGTCCTTTGTATTGGGGTAGACGAGGCCAAATCAGGGAGGCATGGCCACACCCTTTTCCGGAAAAAAAAAGAAAAGAAATACAATGCCAAACAGCGCTGCAAGCCTCAAAGAGGGGCATTTGTCCTCCTCAGCAACCCCCTCTTCTCTGCGCCCCTGCTTGATACATCAACGTGATGTTAGCATATACCTTAGAACATACAAACACATTATGTTTATTAGAGATGAGCAGTTCTGATTCCTTGAAATCCAATCGTCTGGGATCCGATGTGAACTGAGCCACAGCTCGGATCTCCTTATCTGTCTCAGATCCCTATCCAAGTCAAAACCTTGAGATTCCACTCTCCCGCTGAGGACACTGCCGGCACCCCCACACTGAGAACACTACTGGCACACCTGCATTGAAGACTCTGGTGGCACTCCCGCACTGAGGGGGTCATTCAGACCCGTTCGCGAGCAAAAGACGCTCGGAAATGGGTCGATGTTGCCCCACTGCGCATGCGCACGACGGAGGAGCTCCGTCGTGCTCATGCACGAGACCCGGATAGCGACGGGCTCTCCGTCGCTCCGGGTCTCGCACCAAAGGGGGCATGCTGTCGATGTTGATTGACAGCACGCCCCCTTTGGTGGGTGTGCCGGGGGCGTGACTGCTAGACGGAGGCGTTTCCATGGGAACGCCTACCGTCTGAGTCCGGCCCCACTGACATCAGTAATGATGTCAGTGGGAGTGATTTTGGCTCTGATAGAGCCAAAATCACTCCTGGGTTTGCGGAAGCGAGACCCTACTGCAGGGTCTCGTCGCAAGCCCGATGGTCGTGATGGTCTTTGACCATCGCGACCATCTTTTTGGCCGCTCGCATAAGCTGTGGGTGGTAACCCATAGCTATGCGAGCGGCCGGGAGGCCGCTCCAAATTTAGCTGGGACGGCTTTGATTCAGAGCGAGCGCTCTGGTCAGAGCATTCAGCTCTGAGTCAGGCCCTGAGAACACTACCGACACTCCTGCAATGCTGACAATGCCAGCTCTCCAGGACTGAGGACACAGCCTCCACTCCCACACTGTCGACACAGACGGCACTATGCACTGCCTACACCGCCGGCACCCCAGCACTGATAACACCTCCGCCACTCTCTCACTGCTGACATAGACGGCACCTTAGCACAGAGAACACTGCCTGCACCCCAGCACTGAGAACACCGCCGGCACCCCCACGCTGCCAACACCGCCAGCACCCCCACACTGTGGACAATGCCGACACCCTATGTCAGAGTAAGTGCACCACTGGTGTATCCAACGTGCACTGTATCCGACCTGCACTGTATTTGACATGCACTGTAACCTGTACTGTACCTGACCCACACTGTATCTGACTCGCGCTGTATCCCACCCACACTGTAACCTGCACTGTATCCGACTCGCAGGTACGGAATGCTATTTTTATGGTTGGGGAGATTTGGGGAACTGCTCAACAAAAAGGCTGATTGATCTGGGCTTCCGATGGGCACAGAGTGCCAGTCATCAGTGGCCCAGAGCCCCCAGACTGGGCACTGAGAATAAGCATGTGCACTTGTGTAGGGGGCATTCATGTCAGCTGTTGCTACTTTACACATGGTTAAAAAAAAATTTCTTTGCTATTTGTTAACTACTACTACATTAGTGCAATGATATTTCACACACAATTCTTAGTAAATTTCTGTGTTGGATTGTTTTCTATTGAAAATACTTGTGAGTTAGTTTGATTGGTTATTTAATACATTACTAATTTGCAAAACATTTTCAAACATAAATAACTGCCTTGTATGTGTGCCGCTGCTCTGGTACTTAGTTTAGCCACCCAGCCTTTGGCCTACAGTATGTTGGTGAACAATATATGAGCTGTGAGGTGGTTACAATTGAGTGGAAATGACTGGAAATAAATGTTATTGAGGTTAATAATACTGTAGGACAAAAACAGGAACAAATTATGTGATTTTAGCTTTTTGTAAATTCCTGGGAAAAATCTAAAACAAAAACAGTCACAGCATTTCGGCAAAACCAAAATCGAAAAATGAATGAGAACCGAAACCAGCAAAAATGATCTGGCGCACATCTACTGTATAATGTTTATTAATGTCCACCTGTTGCTTACAATTAGTGAAGAAGACTATTGTTACCCTTTGACTTCATTGATAATCCCAAACTGTTTGGCTCCATTCTCATGAATATTGGTTCATTTTAAATATTGGTTAATCTACTGTGAATAGCTTAAAGGTGCACTTAAGCAGATGACTACTTTATTTCAATAGAGATGCTATGGTTATATAATATGATTTAAATTCACAACAAGGTGGATGTATAAACTTAGAGAGAAAGGCCCTGTTTCAGAGTTTTACATTATTGCATTCTCAACTACGTTGGCGTTCGCAATGTATCTGCGAAAATATGCTAATGCCTGCTATCAGACTCTTTGCCTGAAATTGTGTTCGAAGGACTGTGCAAATCTTGCTACACCCAAATCCCCTATCTGCATTGTGTGCAGATCCAGAGCCGCAACTAGGCATAGGCAAATTAAGCAAATTCTTAGGTCATTTGGAATGCATAGGGGCAGGGCCGTAACTAGGGTAGTGCGACCAGTGCTATAGCACAGGGCACCACAGGGCAGGGGGCACTGTTTGGGCCTGTCAATTTTCCTGTTTATTATCATTTTCACTTGTAGCTTCCTCCTCTTTTAGCCCCAGCATCTCCTGCTATACCCTATCTCTTCCCTTGCCCTTCCCCATGAGACCATTGCCCTTTTTCAGGTGCTCTATCTTGTGTCTCTATTTAAAAAAATGGGGGGGGCGCCAATGCTCTCTCTGACACAGGGCACCAAAAAGTCTAGTTACGGCTCTGCCTAGGGGCATCCAAGCCCACCTAGGGCTGGCGGAGGTTTGCGGCAGACACTGAGGCATGGGGCAGCTGCTACTGCCACTGTGCAGCATCCATAGCTTGCTGCTGCCAGTTCCGAGGGGTGCTGTGTGCTGGCCGGTTGAGGTGTGATTATTGTTGGGTGTGGCTGTAATCTGTGCTGCTAGGTGAGGGGCGATGAGCTGGGAGAGGGCAGAGGGGTTCTGTATGAAGGGTGCTATGCTGGGTGAAGACTGCTGTGTGGGAGAGAGGTGATGGGTGTTGTTGGCTGTGTCTGTGGTCTGTGCTGCTGGGTGATGGGTGCTGTGCTGTGAGACAGGGAGAGGGGTGCTGGGACAGAGGCGGAACTAGCGTGTGTGCAGCCAGTACATTGCAGCGTCCTGAGCCCGCCTCAATGAGGGGGCACGCAGCTTAACAGTAAACAATAAGCCATAAACCAATGTATTATTTTTGGTGTCCGTGTATAAACACTAAGCTTGGTAATGGGATTATTTGCTAGGGGCCACCAACAAATCTTACCTAGGTCATCAAATTGCTTAAGGTCGGCTCTGTGCAGATCCTCCAGGGGTTGAGAACTCAACACCATCGACGCAACATCGGCTCTTTAAGTAACTCCTGAGCTGTGCACATGCCGAGTCAAATGTTTCTCTGAAACTGGCCTCTGTGACTGTGCTTCTACGATTGGGAATGCAGCCGTGATGCAGATACACCCCTGGAACTTCCATAAACACACCCATGGACCAACCTCTTTTTGCAAACACATTTGGCCACCTCTCTGACTTCACCCAATAATGCCCATGGATCACAACGGTTTGCACAGGACCCTGTGATCACAGAGACATTGCGAATGCTGTCTCAAACTTTAGTTAACATAACATTTTGCCTGCATAAGTTTGACAGAAGCCTCTCTCTCATATATAACTGAATATATAAACCTAAGCTTGCCATGGCCTCCTGACAGCATGATAATGCACCTGTCACACATTGGCCTGTGCTTAATTACACAGTCATACCAGTGGATAGTTCACTATCTCCCACAATATCAGCAGACTTGTTTACTGATATACTTTGTGCTGCTGTGAACAGTCAGATTATATATATAATATAACGGGCACAGTGCCCCTAAGCAGTGGCAGCATGATTGACATGCTGTGGTAGTTTGGGGCGGAGATTGGGTGGCGACGGCCAGCATTCCCAAAAATGAGGGTGTGTGTCCCCATTTTCTGGGAGTTGCAAGGCCAGTGTCTGCATTAGTAGAGCTCGCCTACTGGCCAGAGCTCCACTGATGCATGATGTGGCCTTTCCTCCTGTCCAAACAGCAGTGCTCCTAATTGGTCTCAGAATCAATTCCACCAGTGGTGGATTTTACCTAGGGGCTGTGAGGCTGCAGCCCCCCAGTAAAATCAGCCACTTCAGTGAGACAGTGCAGCCTGTGACTGCACTGGCTACACTTTGACTGGATGTGGCTTCCCATTGGGAGTGCCATCTTCCAGTCACCCTGAAGACAGGCAACCCCAGGGGGAGGTGACTCCTCCCCCTGGGATTGCCAGTCCGAGCTGTGATCAGCAGAGTGCAGCTTCCAGTGGAAGCTGCTGTTCTGCCTTTCGGCCAGCCCTACAGGGCTTCTCGGAGCTGCAACCAATGCAGCCCCGAGAAACTGGTGTTATGCGCATATGCAGCGCCACCACCACTTATGCGTATGTGCCGGACTCAGCATCTACAAGATTCATTAAGCAGGCACAAGGGCAGGAGCCGCTGCTGAATTCCACCCTCACAGCAGCCAGCGGCACCACCACATGAAGCAATAAAGTTGATGCAGACCATCCCGCCCCTGTCACTAAGTAAGGTCATGAGCAAAATTTGGAGCTTGTGGCTCCCTTTATCAATATTGTTCTTACCCTATCAGAGGTGACCTTCAGGCAACAATAATGCTGGCCATACATCAGACCAACTTTCCTCCAACCAGCCAACAGACCAACTGACCAACTTGCCTGTCCAACTAAAACGGTGCCCCACACACCTAACCAACTTTTTCATCAGACCAGCCAACCAGACAACTTATAATCAGACCTGCCCACTTCTCTCCAACATGTGATGTCACAGAAGTAAGTGGACAGTGTTTGAATAAATATCTGTTGTTTTTATTTTATTTCAATAGAAGTGGTGTATTTAAAAAAAAAAAAATATATATATGAGACAGATGGCACTCTGGGGCTCACTAGGCTCAAATACCAAGAAGATGCAGTTTTATGGAATAGTCAACATTTTAGAGCTATAGGCTGTTATCAAGAGATAAAAACAAATTACAAAACATGTACCATATAGATATGTGTGTCTGTGTGTGTAAACCACGCTTGCGGCTAGATCCTCTTCAGTTTAAGGACCCTGACATCATCATTTACTATATAACGTGGACATCTATTGGGAATAGTAACTGTGGTGAGCGTACAAGTTTCTTCTGTTGGTGGCCAGATACTACATTTGAGACAAAATAACAGTGTTTTCAGGGCATGGAACCGCACTTCCACCCTCACTCGACGTCATGTCCGTGTCCATAAGCTGAAGGGGATCTAGGTACAACCGTAATGCAGTGAATGTAAAACACTGGTGGACAAATTAACTGAAAGGCTATGTATACCAAATAAAGCAAATATCAATACCTCTGTATTAGGAGAGGTTTATAGGCTTTGGGGGATCACCCATACTCTGATGCTGACAGTATGCATGCCCTGCTCAAGTCAGTAATCTGTAGCTACATCCTATGCTTATCTTAGGCTATATATTCTACAGGTCCCCTTAGATGCCTGACTGCTGCAGGTTTGCTATTTGGACACGATTGTCTCCTAATATGAAGACATTAATATGTGCTTTATACATGATAACTTTGATGTGTCTGCTGAGCTGTTGCTACTGATGAGTACCAGGAGTGGGGATGCACATTGCCGGCTGTAGGGCGGTGTGGGGGAGGCATTTGATCGTGGATGGGGAGTGGGGTCACTGAAAATTCTGCTGCGGGTGGTGGTCATGTGGGTGTCCAGATACTACATTTACTAATACTGACCATGAGTGACTGAGGCAGACACCCCTTGAGAGACACTGATGTGCAGCAACACTGATCCTCTCCTCCCGCTCAGCAGCCAGTACCATGCAAAACTTGATCTTCATCAGAATGGAGTGGGCCCTAGCCTAGTTGTTAGAGTCACAAGCTCCAGCATGCTCCCTTTCTACCAGCCTAATAGGGGTTCTTGTTAAGCTGCAGCATGCATGGGCTGAGGAGCTAAGCAGGAGCCTACTAAGCACATTCTGAGTAGATTGGCAGGCTGGACAAAGTATGTGTGTAGTGGACTGGATGAGGTGAGTAACAGTGGCCCTGTGGTATAATGTCAGCTGTGGGCACTGTGCAGCATAGTGTGAACTGGGACCATGTTTGGCATAATGTGAACTGGTGGCAGTTTGTGGCATAATATGAACCGAGGTATTATATGGCATAATGTGAACTAGAGGCACTGTGTAACCTAATGTGAACTGAGAGCAGTGTGGTATAATGTGAAGTGTGGTCACTATGCTGCATAATGTCAATTGTGTAAACATAGTGTAGTATAATGAAATCTAGGGGCACGACAATGTAGCATAATATGGGAGCACTGCGTGGCATAATGTGAAGTAGAGCACTACTATGAGGCATAAAATTCACAAAGGCACTACTATGAGACTTAAAATGAACTAGGGAACTACAGTGTGGCATATTGCAATGTGGCAATATGATCTGTGGGCACTACAATGTGGCATAATATGAACTGGGAGCACTGTGTGGCATAATGTGAGGTAAGGCACTATTATTGGGCACAAAATGACCAAGGGCACTGCTATAAGGCATAAAGTGAACTACTGCAGTTAGAGGTGTTTCTCTATAAGCTTTGGAGGTCTACACAATATGTTGCTATGAGGCCCATAATGTTCTAGTTATGCCTCTGGTGACAGATACAAAATACCTAGGCCCAGGCCTCCCTTGCTGCATGGCAGTAGCAATTATGGTGGGACCGTCTGTTTACAGAGTCATTTTTCTATGGTAATTAAAGAAACAATTCCTTTAAAAAAGGAACACAACTAAGAATTAAAATACATGATATCCTTTTCTCTTATTTGAAAAAATTATGTAAAGTATTTCAGTTTCATTAAGAGGGAAAGCTACTGTGAATGAAATCAAGCAGACAAGCCCTTGCTGTCTACATAATGAATATTCAGGGAAATCCTGCTGAGTTTTCTCTTTTTGAGTCAGATTTTTTTTCTTTGTTTACTGAATTGCTAAACACAACGTATCGTAATTAATCTAAAACAATTCACATTAAAATGCTTGCTGGATTAGTTACTTCTATGTTTGCACTGTTTAAAAAAATTCACAAGAAATGTGTTAAATTTCAAAGCTTCTATCCAGTCGTTTGGTAACTTTATGCATATTTTTGTTGTCTCTGCATGGTAACTTAGCAACGCCGTCAAAAGCCTTGTATATATTGACTGCTTGCAATTGTCTTCATAGCATGGAAGCCTTAACTGCATCAAATTCCACGGGTGACCAGGCGGTCATCCCACTCATGTTAATTGCATGTTTATATCAATATATTTTTATGCAACACTTTATTTAATAACAGTGAGTTAAAATAATAAATGTAAATTTAAACATGGTGTGCTACATATATATGTTGAATTGTTTATAAAGTTACTAGAAGAGATAAAAAAGTAACAGTAAGTATACACCAACTAGAAAAGAATAAACTGGTCCTTGTCCTTGTGGCCTATGTGCTCTTAGCAGTAAGATTTGCATGGTATACCATTACAATTTATATATATATATATATATATATATATATATATATATATTTATATATATTAAAGCTGATAGCCATTTAAACAGTACTGAATGCATGGATGGATTTTATATAATTATTGTCCTGTATTTGTTATTAGTTGAATTCAGTATTTGTATTACTTACGGAGGTTTTCACTATACTATCCTTTGGTTTCCTACAGTATGTTATTTTAAAAAAAAAACATTTTTAAGAGCACATAAATAATGGGGATTCCGTCCATTTGCCCTTTATCTGTACTTCTTGACAATCTTGTAGTGTTAAATGCAGTGTAAATGCACCTGAGATGGGACTTGTGATATCCCAAATTGGAGTAAAGGGTTATATACTACTTGGTCATTTTGGTAAAAGCAGGGACAGTATAGAGAGATTTAGTAGTTCCATAAACAATGACATTCACAAAATCATTGGATTTACTGTACTCAAAATTAACATAAACTAAATCATATCTGTAATGAAATGCACCAGAATGAGCAAAACCTTACCTTCTTTCTCCAAGTTGGAATTGATAAATAGTTTGTAGTGTTACACACCAAGTGAATGTGTATGTTTTATTTTATTTTATATAGAAGCTGAGCCTCATGTTACTCATATTACACATTAAGGACCCCCCAAAAGGGCAGCCAGTTAAGCATGTAATCCCATTGAGTTGTGTTTTACTGCACAGTTTAAAAGCAACCTCACAAAATGGATCTGTGGCAAAACTCTTGGCTCAGGGATATAGCAGGAATATAGCAGGTACAGGTGTTACAAACTTATGGTTCAAACTTTGATCAACTGTCATTGGTTCTAAGGCCCAATGTTCACAGCACATTCATCAATAGACTCAGATTTGAACCGTGAGTTCAAAATATGCAGCTTGTGTTGGCAATTCACACATTTGAGGGTGAATCATTACTATCAAGGTTTACCATTCATGTTAAAATTAGCTTTAGATTAACTTTTTTTCAAACACTGTTTAAATAGTATATTTAGATAATAATTGCATGCTTCATTGCGAATGTCTATACTAAATGATTTTGAGCATGTGCTTTAGAATACAGAATTTGTAAATGATAAGGAAGATTAAACTTGCTGTATTATAGTGTTTTTTTTTATATAAATTAGAATAATGGTGAATTCAATTTTCTATCAAAATCAATGTTAAAAAAATTGTTATTGGGCTTATGACCTGTTTGGGTAGAAGTGTATCTGGGTCTGTCTTTTTCAAATCATATCACAAGCAGACCTTAAACTGAGCTTCTACTTCCATTTACCCTGACACAATGTGTCTAAATTCATAGTTAGCTTAAGTCAACTTCTAAAACTTTTAATGAATTCCTGAAAGCAAAATCCTGATTGGAGACACAGTTGATAAGGGGCTGATTCAGTGATGTATGCAAACCTGATGGTTTATGTACATCTCCGATGTGTGTAGATCTGCACAACCAGGGCCGCTGTCCCGGGCCCCATTACACTTAGAGGGCATGGCCTAATCATTGGAGAAAATAAATAATTGCATTGATCGCTAACAAAGGGGGCACTGTGAGCCCCTCGGCCAGGGCAAATCCAGGGGAGGCGTGATCATTGTGATTACCCCCCGACACCGCACAGACAGACTAGAGGAGACTGTTGCTGCTGCTCAGTGACAGCAGTCTCCTTGGTTCAACAGCAGCCCAGCACACAGCAGCTGTGCTGGGCTGCTGACAGTTAAGAGGGAGGGAGGGACGTCGGCGGACCCGGGCCACTCCAACCAGCCCGGGCCCAGGTAATTAGGTAATTGGAACTATTCAACCCCCCCTCACCAACACGGTATGGACTTTTCCCCTTGAACTGTAACAAGCTTCATACGGTTCTGAGCCCAGGAGGGACTTGCACAAGTACTTTGAGCACTGTGTCTCTTATTTGTACACTGCAATAAACACCTGTTCACCCTGTAATCACTGTCCACTATTTATTCATGCCAGCATCACACACCACCCCACACCAGTATAGATTACCACACACAGCCACCCCACCTCACAGGCTTCCCCCATCTCCCCATCCGCTCGCCCCCCTTTCACCCTCATCCCCACCTCCCCATCCTTTCCCCCAGTCACCACCACCCCCCACCTACACCTGTGCAGTGCTACCCTTCCAAACCTTCAGATACCAATTTAGAGACCGGACACCTCTTAGGGAAGCTGCGCACAGACTACCTCCCCGCTCCCCTCAGCCACCATCATCCCCCACACCCTCCCTCCTGCAAACCCCCCACCCACTCCAACCATAGTGCAGTATTCAACCATTGTTAATTAGCACCAGCTCTCTCCCCCCACCCCCTCGGCACCCCTGTGCACATGATCTGTACGGAACATGTGCATATCTTTGTCTGCACATGGTCACAGTGCCTGCTGAGCCGCAGCATGATTGACATGCTGTGGCCATTTTGGGGCGGTGAAAGGGTGGCAACAGCCTGTTTCCCAGAAAATGGGGGCCTCGTTTTCTGGGAGTGCTAAAGCCAGTGAATCCGTCCGTGGATGCAGCTTCACTGGCCCTGGCAATGTGAAAACACTGGTCATTCTAAGTAACCTGAGGGTTAATCAGATGCCCGATGTACACGTAAATGATCCAATGCTGCGACTTCAGATGCAGCAGCAGATCGCAAAAGCCTGCATGTCCTTCTACTACAGAAGCCTCCTGCTGCTGTTACATATTTTCGCACAGCCAAAGACATAGTTGCTGTGTGAACTGCGTCCATCTCTGAATCACGCCTAAGTTTACACCATAATAGCTTTTATCACCATCAACTAGATCTAAAAATATGTAAAAAGAAAGAAATAAACATGCACACCTCTTTACAAAACTTTTTTGTCTGTTAATAGAAATAATAACATACTTGTACTTGTTCCAGAATGGGTTGCCCTGAAGTAGTTACAATACAAAAAAATATGCAATATGTTACTATTTAATTTAAACCATACGGAAAAAAGAAAATGCTACAAATGCACCTGTTTTGCAGAGTTCAGTTGTAAACAACTAATTTATTGATAGTTGAATTAATTAGTTTCAGTGTTTTGCTTGAATTAATATTTTAACTTTCATTTGCATATCACAGATAACTTGGTTTTGCTGGTACTATATATAAATTAACTTTATTAATATACAGTAATTGGATTTACAAGCATTAGCATAGTATGCAACATAAATATAACACTTGTGTGTAGGATTAAATATTATACATACAGTAAATTATAGGATCTATTATCCAGAATAATTGGGATTTAAAGTTTTTAGAAGTTTTTTTTTTTTTTTAAATACTTCAGTGCACAATGGCTAAAATCTTCTTAAACATATGTAAAAATGACTCCACTCATTGCGCACTCATCAATCTCCAGTGTATTCTGGAGATTGGGTGCTGGGCAGTGGAATTAACTAAAATATACATAGTTGGTAGGCTTGGAACCTGGAGATTGGCCAGCTATGCTAGGAAGGTTCTAGCCTCGTAAAAGACTTGATAAAAACATGATCAGATGTTTTAGATGTGGTGGCTTGGGCCATATTGCTGCTAATTGTCCATTTGCCTCTGAACCTATGCAATGTGATACTGCTTGTGTGAATTACATAGTATCTTTCTTTGCTCTGCTAACCTGCACTGCAGACCGACAGGCTGAGCCTGTAGAAGGCATATGGGTAAAGGCTCTGCTAGATTCTGGTAGCCTGGTTACGCTTGTCAAAGTAGAGTTGGTGAACGTCAGGTAAAAACTGTTGGTGTTACCTGTATACACGGGAATACTAAGTATTATGATATTGCTGAAGTGAACATACTGTAGAAACACAGGGGTCTATTTACTAAGCAGTGTTAAGAGACAGAGTGGAAAGTTATAAGAAAGTGATAAGGTGCCAGCCAATCAGCTCCCAACTGTCATTTTTCAAACACTGCTTAGTAAATAGACCCCACAGTGTGGTCCCACTGAAGTCACTGTGGGATTAGTTCCTTCTTTGATGTATAATGCTATAGTGGGGAGACATTTTCCCACTTCTGTAAGCTGCAGGAAACCCAATTTATTACAGACATAAATAATCCAGATCCATTTGATAATGTTACTGCTTCAATACCAGTGTGAATGTTACCCCATGTCTGAATTGTTCCCTTTTCCAAACATGATTGGGGAGTCATAAAATGATGAGAGCAGCAATGGAGTGTAGAATGAAGTAGAAAATGTTGTTGAACTAAAGGCTAGAGAGAATGTAAAAGTGGTTTATGGAAGCCCAGTAGAGTCTGAAAGTAGGTTGTCATACCTTCACATAACAGTACGTCAAAATTTGCTGTATCAAATGTCCAAAAAGGGAGAATATATTGTGGAGCAATTGATAGTTCCTAAGTCATAAAGAAGAATTATGATGGACTGGCTCATGGTCACATAACTGTGGGACATCTAGGGGTAGGCAAAATGTCTGAGATAATTTTGCAGCATTTTTTTTGCACATTATAGAAGTCTGTTGACCCATTGTCCATTATTGGGGACCCATATGAGAGAATAGGTATGAATTTGGTTATACCTTAATACATTTGGTGGTAATATATTATGCAAAAAGATACCTGGAAGCAATGCCATTGTGCAATACATAAACAAAGACAATTGCTAGGGAACTAGTATATGTCTTTAGCAGAGTGGGAATACCTAAGGAAATCCTAAATGATCAGTGTACCCCATTTATCAATCATGAAAAAGTTGTGCTGCCTGTCTAAAGTTACTCAGCTAAGATCCTTCATGTATCATTCTCAGACTGAGGGTTTGGTGAAGAGGTTTAACAAAATGTTAATGAATTTGCTAAAGTACATAGCGGATAAAGATTGGAATGGTTGAGATTATTTGTTACCATATTTATTGCTGGCCATTAGAGAGGTTCCACAATCTTCCATTGGGTTTGGATTTTCTCTATGGGAGACAACAAAAGGAATTGCTGGATATTTTAAAAGAGACATGGGAGAGACAACCCAGTTCTTATAAGACAGTTACCTACCATCCAACATGACCCCTTCCATCAGGTGCAAAGTGCTCTGCTCCTGGATTTCCCACCAAATTTATGAATGCAGTCAACTGTGTTGAATTAGTTCATTGATGAGAAGGGTGTTTCAACACAGGTGGCTGCAATCATAAATGAGTTGGGAAGTCCAGGAGCAGAGCACTTTGTACCTGATGGAAGGGGTCAAGTTGGGGGGTCTGCAGTTATTGAACATGTTTGACAGATGAAGAAAGAACAGTTGCAGTGGTGTTGATAGTGAAAGAGCACTTGGAACAGGCCCAACAGTGCTAAGTTTGGTTCACACAGAAGAAAGTAAATTCTTCGCCAAGTGATAAGGACCATTTGAAATCATAGAAAAAGTGGGTGAGGTTAATTATTCCAGGAGACGGAATACTTATCCTGATCTTGCCACAGTAGGTTAACTCTTTTTACTAATTCATTTATATGCTTACTGCAGTATGAAAGGTCATTTCACATCCTAAGTCATTGACTGGAATCTAGAATTAAACTGCCTTGATGGCAGACCTTTGGGCTGCTCTTGTTTTAACCGAATTGTGCAAGGTGGCTGATTACTGATCTTTTCTATCCTCTGCCAGTTGTAAAGCCACGAATCAGAAAGCGTATTGCTTCCTAATGACTTTAGAAGATAATATACATATCTACCCTGCCGTAGAGCATGGCTGCTGATTTATCATATGTTATTTTCTCTGAATTTCTTACCTATACTCACTACTTCCATAGTGCAAAAGAGAGCAGTGCTAATCAGCATGGTCCTTTAGGTGTGAGGGGGGTGGGGAACAAATAAACATAATGGTGCAGCACCTAGAGATTACAATGCTGAGTAGCACTTGGCCCCTCCTGGTATGCCTATTCGCAAGCACTTGTGGGACTATTGCGGCCCCTACACGGTGCGTTTTTTTACACAATGTGCACGATTTCGATCTATCGTAACGATCAGTGGTACACATCATGTGTTGTTTCAGTGTGCATACGATGCCGATGCACATCCCTGAACTCGTCTAGTTGGATCGTAGATCTTACTGCAAAACAGTAAGATCTATGATCTGGAGTACAATTTTAATACACTTCTATGCATCGTATTGGAAGATCGTAACGATCAATCGTACAGCATATGACCTCATCGTATGGAGAATTTCAAGGGAAGAATTTTAAGGGAAATGGTACTACACATCTTACCAACTTATACTTGCACCGTGTATGGGGCCCTTAAAAGTCAATATGCACTGTCAGCGCATGGTTAGAGGGCTGGGCTGGGCTAGATGCTGAGTAGTAATGAATATGGGAGACATTTTTTTTGTTTATTTATTTTTACTAGTTTGGAAAGGCAAGACAGTTTAAGCACCATACGGATAGAGCAAACCTGTCTGTTTTTCAAAAAAGCATCAGTTTACTATGCAGTTTCCTTAAACACTGTTGTATATGTAGAATCAGTCTGCATCCCTTTCATGTATTAAAACTGGGGTAGCAGTTTAAAACTGTGGCTTATCATCATTCACTAAAATGTGCGGTGTGGCCTTTAGTAAAGCACATTGTGTGATAGTATTGCTGGTTGGTAAATTCCCCTTAATATTACTTACAATACCATGTACATAACATCTAGACACATGTTTTTGCATAATGTATTATAGAAGGCAGTTCAAATTCATGTATATCTTCAAAAGCCAGCAGAGTACCACAGTGATCAGCATTGTTATTATTATTATTATTATTATTATTATTATTATTATCCTTTATTTATATGGCGCCACAAGTTTACCGCAGCGCCTTACATAGTACATAGAACTAATAGGTGAACAAGAAACAAGTAACTTACAGTACATTACAGTGCAGGACAAGAACATGATTTATATACATTGCTGCAATAGCGATTAAAGCACTCACAATAAGCAGCCGGGAGTTGGCAGTCCCGTGTTAGGTGCCCTAATGGGGAGTAAAGAGTAGAAGAAAATGTAAAGAGAAGCACATGAGGGAAGAGGTCCCTGCTGTTGAGAGCTTACATTCTAAAGGGGAGGGGCAGACAGACAGGTGTGACACAGAAGGGGAAGATAGTGAGGAAAGAGCATGAGATTGTTGCATCACAGCACTGAGGTCATAGGTTTGATTCTAAATAAGGACCAGTGGCAGAACTAGAGAGTGATGGGTCCAGGTGCAAGAAAATGCTTTGGGCCCCTTATGCAGTACCCCAGTAGTGGTCCCCCTATGCAGTGCCCACAGTAGTGCCCCATATACAGTGCCCCCAGTAGTGCCCCATATACAGTGCCCCCAGTAGTGGTCCTCCTATGCAGTGCCTCCAGTAGTGCCCCTTATAAAGTGCCCCAGAAGTGGTCCCTCCGATGCATTGTCCCAGTAGTAGTCCTCCCAGTAGTAGTCCCCCCTATGCATTTCCCCCAGTAGTAGTCCCACCCTATGCAGTGCCCCAAGTAGTAGTCTGCCCTATGCAAGGGCGTATCTATAATGGGTGCAGGGTGTGCGGGGAACACGGGCCCCTGGGTCCAGGGGGGCCGCACTCCCTGCACTCATAATCTTACTTACCTCTCCTCAGTCCCACATCGGCGCGGGGGTCCAGTGCTGTAAAATGACTGGAAAATGACCGTGGCGGCCATTTTTCCATCATTTGCGCATGCGCAGTACAGGGAAAATGGCCGCCACGCCCATTTTCCTGGTGACCTGTGCAGAGTGCCCAGAGTCTATAACTCCGGCGCTGGCCGCACACAGCTCAGCGGTCTACACTACACTAGCGTTGGGACATCAGCGGCGGGTGCAGCGGCAGCTTTGGGCCCACACCACAGCGGGCCCAGGTGCAAGCCACCAGCTGCACCGCCGCTAGTTCCGCCACTGGTAAGGACCTATCTGTGTGGAGTCTGTATATTCTTCATGTGTTTGTATGAGTATCCTCCCACAATGCAAAAAGTATTAGTAGGTTACTAGGCTTGATGACTAAATATTCTCTGTAAAGTGTTGCATAATGTGTGTGCGTTATATTAATAACTAAAAATAATAACAGATAATTAGATACAACATATTTCCAATCTTACATAGGGGAAGACAGAAATGAAATCATAAACGGTAATGTTTAGTTTCTTGTTTTAATTCAGACTGCTTAAGTAACAGAAATAATATATTTTGTTTACATGGAAATAGAGAAACAATTTCTGTTTTGCATAAACGTGATACAATTCCCACTTTACTAAGTTTACAGATGTTGGTAAAGTAAATATTGAGGGCAGTACTGAACACCTCCTTCTCACTAATATTATCTGCTTGTGCTAATATTGCAATTGCCTCCCACTGACATAATTTGTTTCACAGTCACAGCCCGGCAGCATGAATCAAATGCTGACATTCTAATTTCATGCACACATGGGTGTTTGGCTAAGGAGGGCTCAGCTTCTGAACCATTCACTCAGTACCTGTGTAAATCAGGGAGACAGGGTATTTAACAAAATTCTATAGGACGATGAGTCTAGTGTTCTCTTCATAAGCAGCATTGAAAATATGGCATGGCCTTGTTTGATTTAATTGATTTACAGTTAGACACTGATGTAGTGATTTATGAAATTTTGGATATTTGATCAGACTTACATCTGTTTTCTTTTTCATAAATGCCCCATAAAACTGAAGTGAACAGTCTATTATGATCACTGTTTTATATTTTTACACTAAAATACTGCATCACTTATTTGCAAACAGAGGGGCTTTTAATCTGCCTACCTGCATTGCACCATGGTTTTGCCTATCTGTAAATTTGTTGTTTGTTTGCTTTGCTCCCAACTCTGAATTAGCTCCTGTTTGTTTTCTAAAGCATCTTTCATTGATCACTGCCTAGTACTCTACATGGGCGGGAATTCGCATGCGATGCATCCCACCACTACCCGCCGGTATGCATGGAGAAAAATGCAAAGGACAGCTCTCCTGATAAGAGCTGTCCTTTGAGACTGAGAAGCTTCCCGGTCTATCCCCCAGAAGTCCCTTTGGTGTCATTCTGCACATGCGCAGATTGACACATGCTACTCTCACATCACTCTGCGAAGAGAAGCCCATAGTGCATCACATTCTGGAGCTTGGTGAACATGGGAAATGCTGTCAAATCCCGGAAACTACATTTTTGGGGGTTTGACCACATTTCTGGCTTTGCTGCCCACCCCATGTGTTCTTCTAACAGTATGCCAATTCACACAAACATATATAAAACGTATATGTATTGGGGCTGATTAGTGTTGGCTTAGCTCAAGATTGCAATCTCCAGAATTCTGAGTTTAAGACAATTGGTAAAGTTAAGGGTAATTGATGAGATACCTGCTAGTTTGTCTCCTAGTTAGACTTGCACTAAAGCAGAGCAGGCACTTTTAACAACAAGTATATGACCTGATTTAGACTTGGGAATAGAGTGCGATATACATACATTTTTTTACATGTATGGTAAATACTGGCTGCTTTTGCATGTAGCCCACAAATACTGCACAGCTTTATTATTACTCTACAATTTAGATGTCAGTTTAGAAACACTCCTCCCAAATCTAAATCTCTCTGCACATTTTAAATCTGCCCCCCCCCCCCCCTGCAGTGCAGCATGGTTTCACCAAGATGATCAGTTGAGAGAGATATCTCTCTCTATTCCCAAGTCTGAATCTGGCCCATAGTCCCATCTAAAATTTGCAGTATCTGAGGATTAACAGTACAGTTCATTCTTGCCTGTTGGCTTAAAATAAATAACCTGGAAATTCTGTCAAGGGATAGTGTTTTATTCCAGAGTGAATTAGTCAGTCTGTGCCTTACACCAATGTCCTAAACTAGGGAGAAGCTGCTTTAATTTAGGCACCCAGTTTGCAGTAGTTTGGAGCACCAATGTTCTTCCCTTGCGCTTACCAGCCATGACATATTGGCTGCGTTACCTCTTCCTGTTAACAATATAAATGGCTTGAGCTCTATATTCTGTCTGTTATGTAAAAGCTCTAAAGTAGAAATGGCCATCTGCTGACCAATAATTGGGAACCAGATTTCTGTAATTGAATGATCTTACAGACTCTCAGGAAGATAGGATAACCTGCAACATGGTACAATACCGCTGTCCTTCGCAGCGACTATTTACTAACAGTGTGATTGACAGTCAGGGAGCATTTGGGAGAGGTAACAGGGAGTGGCTGCAAAGAGTACAGGCACATTGCAACCGTTTCGGGGTGTGTCACATCCTGCGTCTGTGATCCCATACGCAAGAAATATGTCTTGGAATTTCAGAGCCGCAGGTGGTCTTAATAGTACACTTCTTGGCCTCTCAAACATTTGTATATTCTGGCATATCCGCAGCGCACACAGATGCGGCAGCGGCACCATTAGCGTACAAGTCTGAATCAGACCTAATATTGCTTTCATCTTATACAACAAACAGATAAAATACACAAAAATAGACTACTGTACTTATTTTGTTTATATGTTGCCTGACTTACACAAAGACTGTTAGGCAGATTTTGTCTTCAGTTATAATATTTCAGTTTTTCCAGGGAGAGTGAGACTATAAACAATTCATAAAAATATTTTAATACACAGAATAAGATTCAAATTCCTCAACACCTCTTGTAAAGAAGCCCAGGCTTCTATCTCCAGAGCCTATATAAACACACAATTAGCAAATCTAAAGTTGACTTTCTGCAAAGCAAACTTTCTGTTTGTTGTAGCACCAACGACTTTCAACTGCGAATGCTTTCTAAGATTAGCAAATTTGATCAACATTTTGATAAGCAAAAACAAAGTGAACCTTATGGTTAGATTTCAACTCTTCATGTTTTCTTTCATCTTTGCCATCTGGTTGGGCCAGAAGATAAAGAGGGCTGGAAGGAAGAAGGTCTTTTTTTTAATGAGAACCTGGCACAGCAGATTATTAGGCTAGAGGGCTTACAAAGACATTGACAACTCGCATCAGTTGACAAACTGCTGTTCCATCCATAATCCTGGCAACAAACCACTAAACTGCAACCAAAGTCATTAGCGGAAAGTTTATTAGATAGACTTAAAGTGTGAGGTATATCACAATGTGTAAAAAGTTAGTGTGAGGAGTTTGTAGAAATGATGAATTTCAACTAGATTGTATGGGGAATATTTACTAAAGTTAGAGTTTTTAGAAATGGAGATGTTGCCCATAGCAACCAATCAGATTCTATTTAACATTTAAATAGCACCTTCTAGAAGATAATAGCAATAATCTGATTGGTTGCTACGGGAAACATCTCCACTTCTAAAAACTGTCACTTTAGTAAATATACCCCTCAGTGTCTGCTTCAGATACTTTATTACCAACCACCAAAGTGCATGATTGAAGACTATACAAAGGATCAAAGCACATACAACAGAGGTTCCCAAAAGTGGTCCTCATGGCTCCCCAACAATTCAGGTTTTAGAGATATCCATGGTTGAGCACAGGTGGTTAAATCAAATTGACTGCCGCGTTGCTGTAAGAAAAGTCAGGCCCGGCTCTGTCTGCATCTTAGCCACCTGAAAGAGCCCAACACTGCCCAGGGCAGGCTACAAGAGAGCTGGGTGGTGGGTATAGCTCTTATTGGTCGTGGGGCTCCGGCTTTAGCAAAGTTTTGTGCCTGTCTGGGGTCCAACTGACCTCGACGGCCCCTCTGGACCGTACGAGTGTACTCTTAGACCCCCACTGTTGCGGGGCCTGTTCATATGCTTAACCTTTTAAGATGTGGCCCACAACGTTCTAGATATGCCCTTGCATGCAAACACAGAGGCTCTGGATTTAGTATGAACTTGCATGAGCCATCAAGCTTGCTCAGACTCAGAGGTGAGAATTATACTTTTGTTACTATTTCACATGTTTTTGGCAGACTGCCAATTCTACTGGAGCCAGCCCCGAAACCTGTGTAATTTAAGAGGATACCCATTTTTAGGGTTTGTGTGACAATGTGTTACCCTGATAAAGTTGAAACCTAGGCAAAAACCTAACCCTGTCAAACTACACCATTATGCCAAATTTGGTGGAGCTAGGTCCAAAACTCTGGCCATGCATAAAGGACAAACACACGGACACACTTTCTCGCTTATTATATAGATATTGTAAATATTTTAACAAAAAGAAAATAAAGAAGACTCTATGGCAGTGCACTAGGGGTCTGATTCAGCAAGGATCGCTATTCTGCTAATACGCAGCAGTGATATGCAAATTATTGCATTCGCATTGCTATCGCAGTCTAACAGATGCCCACTTACCATTACTCACATCCATATACTTTAGCAACATAGCAAAATAATCGGCAACATCGAGTAACATTGGACCCATATGGACACTTGTACAAGCACAGACCTTTCTCAGAAATTGCTAACTTCCACGCACGCTATGAGACCTCAGACTGCATATGCCATCGCAGTTGCTATTTTGTGCATGCCCCTGTAACGGCATTTGCACTGGCACGCCTATATTTCCCCGACCCCCTATTACCATCCACAAACAGCACTTCCTGTAAATCACTGTGCGATGGGTCTGCATAGCCGCTGCGATCGCAGTCCCCATCGCAGTAGACGGTTCGCACACGCAGTACGACTCAATTGGCAGATTGCGTGCGTATTCGCAGTTGTGTACTGTGGTGAATCAGGACCTAGGGACCATAGGACTTTTGTCATCATTCCAAGCAAAATATTAAAAAAAAACAACAGAAAGTAATGTGTGAAGGAAAATATAGTAAATGTTTTGATGTAAAACAAAACTCTGGGCCTGATTCAGCAAGGAACGCAGTTGCTAATACGCACGCAATTGGCTGATTGTTGCATACTGCACATGCATATGCATCGCAGTGCACGTGCACGAACTGGCCACTGCGATCGGGGCTGCGATCGCTATGACTATGCAGACCCATCGCAGAAGGATTGCCAGGAAGTGTCGTTTGTGGGTGCTAATGGGTGGGTGGTCGGGCAAATGCAGGCGTGGCAGAACGGATAGCCGCGGGGGGTTAGGTTTAGGGTCTCCCGGGGGGACTTAGGGTTAGGCACCCCCAGGAGGGTTAAGGTTAGGCTAGGGAAAAGGGGGGTTAGGGTCAGGCACCCCAGCGGGAGGTTAGGGTTAGGTACCCCCTGGGAGGGTTAAGTTTAGGGTGTGTGGAGGAGGGGTTAGGTTTAGGCACCCCTGGGGGGAGGTTAGGGTTAGGCACTACGGGGGGAGGTTAGGGTTAGGGGAGAGAGGGGAGGGTTAGGGTAGTTACTTACCTTAGTCAGGATCTTCATCTGCCGGCCTGCCGGCTGTGGGATTTGATCCGCCTGGCTGATGTCCAGAGGTCATGCATACCGATTACCAGCCTGAAAGCTGATAGCGTGCGTGGAAGTTAGCAATTTCTGAGTAAGGTCAGGGCTTGTGCAAGTGTGCATGAGGCTGCGATGGTACTCGATTGTACCGATGGTTTCACAGTCCTGCTAAATAATACGGATGTGTGCTAAGTAAAGTGGGCGTTCTTGTGTAGTGCAGCAGCGGCATTGCGATTGCAATGGTTTAGCATACTATCGCAGTTGAACTGTGGGCCTGATTCAGAGCCACTCGTAAACGGCCGCTCGTTCGCTCCGAGCGATGTTCGCACATCTGCGCATGCGTATGGGTCGTAATGCGCATGCGCCAACCAGTCATTGCGGTCGGAAATCGTGTATTCGCAAAATTGCGAGTGCCTGCTAATTTGAGTGACAGGATGAGGCGTTTGTGGGTGGTAACAGGGGAAGGTGCTTGAAAACGGGGAGTGGAGATCCGAAGTAAGGCGTGCCAAACGGTCAAAACGGGCGTTTTAAGGGTGTGCATAATTAACAAAGCAGCGTCATCGGCCACGTCACTTGGTTGTCTCTTAGCCTGAACTGTTCGCATGATTGCGGTAGGAAAATCCTACCACAAGCACTGCGAGCAGTTCTGACGCCTTTCGATGTACTCGATTAATCTAATAAATAGCGGAGATGACGTATGATGCGAACGGCCAGGGGGCGTTTTAACAAAATAGCGAGCGCGTATTTCGTTCGCTCGCTCAGACATAGAGGCGTCAACAGACTGCACAGAGCGAGCGCTCTATTTAAATAACCGGCCCCTTTTTCTGAACGAGCGAGCGCAAATAGCATCCGGCTCTGAATCAGGCCCTGTGTGCGTAATTGCTATTGCATTCGCAGTTACGTTACTTGTTGAATCAGGCCCTCTGTTTCCATCAATTGTATGTTATCTGTAAAATACAGAAATATACTAAATCATGTCTATTGAGTGGTTATCCTAATTCACATAACATGATATCCTGTAAGCTAATATCCCAGTAAATATCAGTCAGGGGAGTCTATACAAACTCATTAACTTATGTGTATAGTAAGCACTCAAAAGATAAGATTCAGTATATTTTTGTATTTTACATATTAATCTCTGTCGTCTTTTTTTTTGGAAATATTTCGCTGGGAATGATGACAAACGTACTGGGTTTAAAATATATTTTATTAGTGATGAAATAAAGTGTTATTTAACAGTGGAAGTGGTTTCTAGTGCACTGCCATAGAGACTTCATTCTTCTCTTTTTGTTAGCATATTGACTCAAGTCAGACAGTAGCACGTTCAGATTTGGATATATTTTTGTTAGTTACACTAAGAATTATTGGATAAAGGGACAATTTAAGACAGTTCATAAACCAAGATAATTGTGGTTCTCTATGTCCTGTGTGGAAAATAGATATGTTGTAAATCTACTGATTGGTTGGCTTTGCCTTTCATTTATTGCAGATTTAAAAGTACTGGCGAAATTACCTATAGTGCGCCGGTTCTAGGACTTGCAGGCTATTACCTGTACCTGTGGCACTTTTGCATTTACTGCCTGTATACAATATAAATCCCATTGTTACTTGGATTGTGCAATGAAGGTCCACGCTCACCCTGTAAATAAGCTAAATGTTGTTCACCTGGGCTAACTAAAGGATTTGCTTTGAAACACAGTAGTACTGTTTGTGACAGAGAGGAACATCAACATTGATTATGCTTTGGTGTAGGGATGAGCAAGTCACATTGGACATATACATTTTTATAAATGTAATTGAACTGTTGAGTTGACCAATTACAGTGCATCCAGAAAGTATTCACAACGATTCACTTTTTCCATATTTTGTTATAAATACATGGAATAAATAAATTTTTAATACATGGAATAAATACATTTTTGTCCTAAAAATTCTACACACAATACCCCATAATGAGAACATGTAAAAAAAAATTTGAGATTTTTGCAAATTTAATAAACAAAAAACAAACTAAGAAATCACATGTACATAACTATTCACAATCACAACCTTTGCTCAATAGAAGGTATCCCCCCTTTAGAATGTAAGCTCTTACGAGCAGGGCCCTCTTCCCTCATGTGCTTCTCCTACCCTTACTTATACTATCATTTACTCTTAACTCTGCACAATGCCACCTAACACTTGGTTGCTGACGCTCTGCTGCACATTTAAGTGTTATGATCGCTAATGCAACAAAGTTTATAAGCTATATCCTAGTCCTGCATTGTTTTGTACTGTTAATAGCTGTTTTCTTGTGTGCTCATTTGCTTATGTACTTTGTAAGGTGCTGTGGAACCCTTGTGGAACCATATAAATAAAGGATAATAATAATCCACATTATACTTAAAACATGCAGACATGCTTGTCCTAACTATGGCTTTATTGTACCAACATAAATGTTTCACATAAAGTACATAAAAAGCTTTTTGGGGTTCAAACCTACTGACATCAGTACAATAATATGGGTTAAGAACAGATGTGCAGCTGGCTACATACAGTACTTTCCTTGGTTTCAGGTAACTTTTCTGACAACTCCTGCTGAAGTCTCAAAAAGTCTGAAGGATGATTGTGGGGCTCCACTTTCATGGTTTTTATTCCTACTGAAAATCAAGATAAAGTGAGTTTTTGTCCCTAGATTAACACAACAGAAAGTTTGCTGGAAAAAAAATGGTTAAAAACAGATAGTTGGTTGTATTTAGAAAATAGACCCAAAGGGCAGAATTTACAAAGTAGCGGCCTCTGTAAGCCGCTGCTTCCCGGCGGGTTGCAGGTGAATATTTTAAACGGCACTCAGAGTCAGTGGAAAGCATGCCAGGCTTTACACCGACTCTGGCTGCCGTTTTAAATATGTACCTGCAACCCAAGTCGCTGCTTCATAAATTCTGCCCAATGAATGTATTTTGTGTATTTATTATTTTTTGCTTTATTTATTCATTTTTTTATTCAGTTTTTTTTTTCACAACAGCGGATATATCTGCTAAAGCAATTTCACTCCTTTAAACCACTAACAAATTATTAGAATATATAGAGATCGGTTTAAGCAGTGTTTTTATTTTATGAATATAAGTTGCCTCTGTCTGTGTCCTACTTCTCAGTCACAGCTCATGTGCATATATGTGCATGATTGATTGCAGAATTGTAAGGGTTTAAACAGGAATTTGTCTTCTCTTTGTCCTTAATCTTGATTTGCCCTGTAGGTTAGTCTTATCATAAAGACAGTATGAATGACTGTCTCAGCTCTTTTGCTCATTAATACAGTCGGAAATTGATGAGCAGCGCTTGCAACTGTAGGTTTTCTAGTCTAGAATTATAGCCGTTATTTATTCTAGAGGAACCATGCAGCTTTCTAAGTAAATATATGTAAAATGTTTCATCCTCCCAAAAATAAACACTATAATTAATTGCCTGAAATATGAAAGTGACACTTTGTATTTGCAGCGAGCCAGAGTTAGGTACAAATCTAATTTTCTCCATGGAATACAGTGAATGTATAACTACAAGTATATTTAAAACACAGGTATTTTGAAAGAGATTAATATTTGTAGCTCAAGACTGTCAGTACTTGTGATCCTCGTTCCCTTATTTTTTTATTAAAAAAAGCTATGTTGCTTTATACATGCACTTTGGTAATAGAAATACTTAGATGTTACACTGTTTCTCTGAGACGTTTTGCCCCCAAGCCCTACCACCCCAAACTACACAACACTACAGAATGCATGTACCATCATCATCATTCCAGCTCTATTCATAGGAGGGAAATAAATTCTACTCCATGTACTCCCGAGGCAATGTCAGGCTGTGCACATAATGGGCAGTTACAGAAGAGCCAACTCCGCAAGTTTTCTTGCAATGCAGGCGGGCATGATGTGCCGTTCCGAAATTGCACATCGCATCTATCGTGTACAATTGAATTCCCCCCAAAGACTGTTAGCTTTGCAAATGTAAATATATAATATAGGGCCTGATTAAGAGAAGTAAGCTGTTGCCATCTGTGCTGTGACTTTGCATGCAGAGGATATGCGAAAATATGCTAATGTCACAGAACCTGGCATTTCTATTGAGACACAGACAAGTGCCATCGCAAATCCAAGCAACTTATACTAATATGCATATGCAGATCAATCGATAATAGGCTTCCTGAGTAACCCTATGGTAGCGCAGAATGGCCACCTGAACTGAGATGCCGAAGCCATGTTTTGTCCATATGGGATCATAGGCGCAGGCAACAAAATGACCCAAAACGGTCGTAACATGCCTGCATTTTTGGCGGCACACCCCTTTACCTCCCCCAAATGGTCCTTAACTGTCAATCACTCTATGAATAAAATGTCGCCACTTTCGACTACGGTAATGGACTTTGATGCATGTGCAGTGTGACTCATAGTTTACTTAGATGCATAGTTTACTGATAATTGCTGAACTGCGGAATGGTGAAGCAAGAGCAGAATTTGGACATAGGGCCTGATTCAGCACCGTATGCAATAGTGATTACGGACGCATTAGAGCGATTGTTTGCTATTGAGCATGCGTAAAAGCCGCACCGTGCGTGCGCAGTGATCACATTGCAATTACAGATGACAAAGAAATTCATCGCAAAGTGACAGGATGCCAGTGTTTGGGGTTGGTGACAGGGGAGTGGTCACAAAAACAGAGGAGTGCCTGTCTGAGCGCCATTTCATGGGCATGCATAAATTAGACACAGCAATTCCTTACGCAGCTTGAGAGGCCTCTGCGTGCGATGAGTCTTGCAGTTTCTGCGGCCGGTCAGACCTGCTGTAAATTGCGTCGAAGGTACTAATGTATAAGCAGAAAAGCGAGGTTGGACGGATATGAGAAGGCAGCAGTGGGCGTCCCTATGCCGGCTGTGCTTTGGCAGGCTTTAGCATATTTTCACAGCTGTGTTCCGTACGAAATCACAGCTGCGATCGCAATTGATCGCAATCGCTGCTTAATGATTCCCATAGTATTGCTAGAATTTTGTGGCTTTTCATATGACCTTTATTTGTGCAATTTGTTGCTCATCTGTAGAGCATAGATAGAGGAAAGAGAAACTCTCTTATGATTTTCTGCTAATAGGGATTTGATGACACTCATTGGGCTTAATTTAATCTCTTCATGGTTCTTAAATCAGAGAAGGGTATTCTTCAATGATCATGACTCATTGGAATTAGCAACTTGTATGCAACATTCTTAGTAACTTGTTCACCACAAACAGTGGTTGCAGATCACACTACGGGAATGATTCCAAGTCGCAAACATGTTGGCCCGAAGAAGCAGCCCCATTGCGTGCTACAAAATGAATGCTTTTTCTCTCTTTGAGAACTCTGTACAATAGGTGGAGAGAAAAGATTAAATATGATTCTCAGTGGTATATGGAGCCAGTTGGGAGCCTAGTAGAGGGGGCAGCAGAGGTAAAAAGCTGTCTAAAAAGACGTTTTTTAAGGAACTGATCTGGTGTTTATTGAGTATATTTCCCAGGGCCACTTTTTTTTATCTTAATCTTGTAACAAGTATACACAGTTCAGTAACAAGGC
This sequence comes from Taudactylus pleione, assembly GCA_031769625.1. Taxonomy (NCBI): domain Eukaryota; kingdom Metazoa; phylum Chordata; class Amphibia; order Anura; family Myobatrachidae; genus Taudactylus; species Taudactylus pleione. The sequence goes on along the minus strand of JAUIMM010000018.1, from coordinate 16,008,142 downwards.
TCCAGAGCGCCCTGTGTTGGCCCCATCCCTAAGCACATGACATGAAGCAGAGGGGGGTGAGGCCATCATCACGGGGGATGCTCTGAGTGGCTCCACAGATAGCAGGGAGCTGTTCCAGACACCCTGCTAGCCAGAGGCAATGGCCATGGGGCTGAACCCTGTTCTCTGAGTAGCAGCACTGCTTGCACCCCCTAGTTATAGCCCTGAGTATACATAACAGTGTGCTTAGTTGTCCCTTAATTAGTTTACAGAACACATCCTGACTCTAGTCACGGGAAACTGGTCAGCATACCAACTCTAACCATTATTTAGGTAGTAAAGCTATCCAAACTTCATTCTGGAGACTACTGTACACAGCTGACCTCCCTTTCTGGTGATCAATAAATCACTATTATTATTACTAGTAGTAATAGTATTATCCTTTTTTATTTTTTTATAAAGTGAAAGGTAGATTGAGGGGATCATGATACAAATAAAAGTCATACAATGACATAAAACAGAAGTTAGAGATGCCACTTCTTAAATGATCTTACAATCTAAAAGGTGTGGGGAACAATTAATACATATGGTTGTGGATTAACCATTGCAGCCTGTGGTGGAAAAAGTGTGTATTGCTACTAAAGCTGGGTACACACTTTTACGATTGCAGGCTGTATCGGATAAGACTGTCCCGATCAGCCATGCAGTCTGTCCCCAGTGTGATCCCCTGTCAGCGGCGTACACACTGTGCGGACATAGCACAGTGTGTACGGGCTTCTATGGGATCGGGAGGTCGAATCGACGAATATTAAACTGTACATAAGATGCGACATCCCGATCCCGACCATTGCAGGGGTATTAAAAGCCGTTATCGGCTAACGCTCCTGCATCAGGACAGCGTACACACCTATACAATCCAACGGCCGTTCTCATGATTTTGGATGAAAGGCCCGATGATTGTATAGGTGTGTAGCCAGCTTTAGACATTACGAGTTCCAGTCAATATGGCCAGTGATTGTTGACATTCAAAATAACAACATGTCTAGAATATTGACAGATATCTAGTTGACGACCACAATGTTGACATCGTCATATCGTCGACATGTTTAAATGTTGCCCAACTAATTAGGATTAGGGTTAGGGCTGGGCTACAATTAGGGTTAGAGTTAAGGTTTGGCTGCAAGTAGGGCTAGGGTAAGGAATAGGCTACAATTAAGGTTAGAGTTAGATCTGTTGATATTCACAATGCTGACATTCTTAAAATGTCAACATTATGTCAGTACGACATTGGGGGTGTCGACATGTCATCGGTAGGCATTTTGAACATGTCGTCATGGTGGTGTTGACATATTATACCCATCCCAGCAGAAGCATTATTAGCCCCAATAGTAAAGCAGCCATCAGCAACTGGCACTTATATGCTTCTACCACTGTGATGAAGGAGGAGAGATACAGTAGTGGAAGGTGGAGACATGACGATGTAGTAGTTATTGTACAAATGACCTTCCTGCACCATTTATATTACCTGAACCTCCTTCCTCTTCTGGTTCTGAGAAGGCTTTATATTTATGCTACAATCCTGTGGTTATCTCTCTTCTTTGATGCCTGGTATTATTTGTAAGGTATTGTGCTAGCTTCTAGACATAGAGACGGGACACATGTTCCCCATGTCCACAGAAGCTACAATGACAGCTGTTGTCATCAAGGAGGCCACAGTAATTACCAAAAGATAAAAACAGCGATGACAACATAATGATTGTTCAACTCTATGGATCCAGCAGCTTAATTGAGATAGTATACCAGGAAATTTTTGAAACAACTCTGCCATTAGTGTTAGAAAGCAGTGCGCTCCTGCACTGTCTTCTCACTGTGCATACATGCTGTGCACCAGGGCCCAGAGTCTGCAGAGAGGGCCAACCTATAACCTGATATGCTACTGCACATGTGACTGCAGCCATCTTTCTGTACTGTGAAAAGTGACTTGGTGTGATACAGAAGTCTTCTACTTAGCTCCTAAAGAGGACCTGGTTAATACCTGCATATAAAACTGTTCCAGATTCCCGCACCACTATCCATTTACAGCACTACACTCACCAGCTGGTGAGCTGTACAGAACCCTGCTACACTCAAGCTCGACTCTAGTACTGTACCAGTGCAGTGTTATTTTTCAGCAGGAACAAGCAGGAACTCAGTTCCTGAACCTTTCATTAACTATGATGTAATGTCCTGGGCTAAAATATATTTTCCATAAGATAAGTTTTATTTTATAGGCAATTTTGAGTGCCTTTTTTTCTAAATACTATATATACAGTATGTATATATAATATATATTAGTATATATAATGTACATATAATTGTTTTTCTATAGCTCCACCCCCAGTAGCTCCACCCACAATTCATGAACATATTTTTTCCAGAAAAATAGCCCTGTGTACATGTAACAGTGAGTATATACCGGCTATATACTCTAATAAACTAACTCCACTAGTTAATTAACTGGACTGTTCATAGTTTGTCTTCTGCTGGTGTGTGGCTACATAACTCTGCAATATCAACAATTGCACAGTCATTATATCCAACACTGAATACCACTTTGTTATATCCTACTGGTTTCACAAATGTGCAACTATTTTAGATGTGTTCCATTTGAGAGGTAGGGTACAAAACTACCTGAAAATACTGCAATTTCTGTTGTCTGCATGCTACCACCTGTATACCACATATACTCCACAACTATGCACCACACATTTCCATTCATAGGACTAGCACAGCAGAGCTAGATTCTGTTGACTAACTGCCATTATCTTGACTGATATACATATAAAGGCACCATTCATACGACCAGCAAAAACAACAAAGTCCATTCTAGCTATTATACACAACAAATCCTATTCTGGCAGTTAGTGTATCTAGCAGTAGCTCATTCTTCTGACTAGTTTACCCAACATACCCTCATTATGGGGAGCAGTATTATGTATACATAACAGAGCCTCATTCATGTATCATGCATGTAAAGCAGGGCCCTATGCTTGTTTCTCTAGCACCTTTCATGGAGACTAGTAGAATGTACAAATTAGAGAACTAGCCTGCTATTCACAGAAAATCTGATTCTGGGGACAGAGCAGTTTTAGGGGACCAGTATACATTCTTATCCATTCTGCTGGCAGGTATACTCAGTAGTGCCCAGTTACTTACATTTACATATATGCATTGCATACAACTTCCAAATATTCAGAACATTGTCTTGGTCTCAGTAATGCATACTTTTGAAAACATATTTTTCTATTTTATCACTACATTTATTTTGTTCACATATATATATATATATATATATATATATATATATAGTATATGTAATAATTATAGTAAAAATATGTTAACTACCATATTAAAATAGATGGTTGAGTGTTTATTTCCACCAGCGATACACAACTCCTTTAATCTGCTAATAATTTATGACAGTAATCAGTACTGCTATGTCTGACTTATGAATGCCAATCAAGGGCTCACTAATAAAAGGTTTCAGTGTAAAAAACAACCTAAAGCAATGGAAGAGGTGGAACACTTGGTTTTACCTGAGGGAGTATTTACTATGCACAGAATAGTTATTAGGACAATTGATGTAACTACATGTTGCAAATAAACAAGGTCAAAAAGCAAAGTTCATAAATAGTGCAATATTTAGTTGAGCTTGTGAGAAAATGCCAAACTCATGTACATGAATGAACATATCACTTTTAACTAGATCCTAGTTAAAATTCAAATTATTGTCTCTAAGCTCATACTTAAGTTATATCGATGAAATTCTATTCAATAACTATAATCTTTTTTTATCAAAAAGGTCAACACATGTTTGTGCCATGTGGGAATAATAGATATGAGTTACCAGTTTTTGCATATTTGAAGCATTTTTTTGTGGAGTTGGATTTCAAAGTAAAACAAAATTCATAAAAAAATATATTTATATAGCGGACGATCTGCATTCTTTACAGTTAGATGGTCAGGAGCATGCTAGCATACAATGTGTTGCAATATAAGAGGCAATAGAAGTGTGGCAAAAAGCACTCAGCACTTACTTTAGTTCTGCATGCCATGAAATGAATGTGATCAATTAGAACAACAGGTGAAGGAAAATTTCAGTAGTGCAAAATTTAGATATAATGTCTTACATATGACATATATAATATTGCATATGTAAAATATGGCAATAAATGTATGGTACAACTGTGCCTTCCAAAGTCTCAATATAGCCGCACATACTGTACTCCCATATAGTCAATATGCCATAGACAGTTTCGATATAGACTGAAATGTATAGCGCCAATATGCCCGCTTCACCAATATATCTAAATTGTCATTATAACCACATAGTTTAAATTAGGGGTGAGCGGAGCATGGTGGCACAGTGGCTAGCATTGATTCCTCACATAGAATGTGTTAAATTCCCACCAGGATCCTATATGTAGAGTTTGTTTGTTTTCACCCCTGTTGCTCTACCCTCCCTTTATAACAGAGGATGCTCACATTGTGCAGTCCTCAGGAGCAGTGCAGGCAGTACTGTCATTTCTCTAGTCTCTCTTGCTGCCCTCACCACTTTTTTTAATTTCATCACTTGTTAAAAACTAGGCACTAAGGGGTAAATTTACTAAAGTGAGAGTTTTCAGAAGTGAGTTTTAAAAGTGATGTTGCCCATAGCAACCAATCAGATTCTACTTAACATTTAAATAGCACCTTCTAGAAGATAATAGCTAGAATCTGATTGGTTGCTACTCACTTCTAAAAACTCTCACTTTAGTAAATTTACCCCTAATAGTACATTTCTGCTGTCATAGTATTTCAGGACTCTCAATGTCAATATACCATAGTACCTGAAAGGGATCATTATTTCATCCCCAAGCCTGAGATTGTGTTACCGATGTTAGTAGAAAATACTAATTTAGGGCCTGATTCTGATTCGAAGGCATCAGCGATGTTGGTCGCAGTTGATTAATTTTTTTTCTGCGCATGCGTCCAGATAGTGTGCACACAAAGTCCAAGTTGCAATTGAGGGCACGAGAGACGCACAGCCTCAGAAATGTTTTGAAAATGTGCTGGACGCTCCTGGGTGGTGACAGGGGAGGTGGCTCAGCGGACGCACTAGGATGGTCCATCTTATGGACTTGTTATAGGAGTGTCACAGATAGTCGCTATCTACAGAATGCTGAATCACTCACATAGGAGACCATACTCAGATAGAGAATCTGCACCTGCTATAGAGCAGGTGCACGTTTCGATGGTGCGACCAATTGTTGTATCTAAAGATGCACCAAGCCGTATTTGAGGTTATAAGGATGTTGACAGTGGGTGTCTCAGTCCTTACACATTGGGATGCACCGATGTACACCAGGGAAGAGCTTTGTAGTGGCAGCATATGACTTACAGTATGTCCCTTATCCACTTTGAAAGCCAAAGAAGTTTGATGATGAATAGTGCATAGTGCCCTGGCTCTGAAATAAATATGCCCTATGTTTTACTAGAAGGTGAGATCTGTCCATGTCCAAGTTACATTAGCTTTGATCTACTGTACACTTGTCTATTATTAACACCTGGCTGGATAAATATGTGTCTGTTTATTTCCTGGTGGCTAGGAAGGGAAATTGTCAGGGTATTTATTATCCATTCGCCTGTTATTTTCCTTTCTCAGCAGAGCAAAATAGAAGCAGGAAGAAAAGCACTGAGAATTAAAATGTAAATGAAAATCATAGGGGTCTATTTACTAAGGGGAGAAAAGGGGGTAAAACGCTAATGGCAGAGAAAATCCCTGTACATACCGCTTCTCAGTATGTACTAAAGGGATTATCTCTGCCTGTAGCCTGCCAGCGCTAAGTGCAGGCTACAATATCGCACTGCACCTGGGGCACTTAGCGCTGCCATAAACACCTATGGCAGCGCTAAGTGTCCCAGGTATTACTAAGAGGAGATGTCACTTACCGTCAGGTGACTTCTCCAGCGCTGATATCACCTCCTGTAGCTGCCGTTATCTGCTTCTCCTCACTGGAGAAGCAGGACTTTAGCTGTGTCAGGTTGGCCGTTTTTAAATAAAGATTGTTGAAAAAAAATAAAGTCACTGCTACTGCTGGACGGAGCCTGGAGATGGTGAGTAACACAGGGCTGTAGGGGAAGGGAGTCTCAGCTGTTACCGCAGAGGGGGTGACTTAACGTTCCCCCTCCTCGGCTGGTCTATTTTTAGTAACTGCTGCGTTAGCCAGCTCCTGCTTCGCAGCGGTAGCAGGCGAAGCAGGAGTGGCATTAACACAGCGTCTTAGTAAATAGACCTGATAGTATCCCAAGTACTGATCTGATTTTGGGCAGCTGAAAAGGGAATGGTGTGTCAGAAAAGGAATGTGGTTTAGGCTTTTCAGCATGTATATAATAATAATAATAATAATAATAATAATAATAATAATAATAATAGTAATAATAATAATAATAATAATAATAATAATAATAATATTTTCTGAACTATGTTACATCTTTCACTGTTATATGTATATACTTAACTACCAAGATATAGGGCCGCTGCTTCATAAATTCTACCAATACATTCTTTGCATTGGTTATTTTAATAAAAATCATTTGAAATATATTGCATATGTAAATATAGTAACTTTAAATGCTTTCTGGTAAACAATTCTTCATGCTCTGGAGCAGGCAAGTACAACTGTCCATATTTAACCCCGTGTCAGGCGCACCTCTGGGACTCCCAGGTTCATGCGTAGTGTGCCTGACAGGCGCCTGTTATAAAATCGTCATTAGCACCTAATTAACTCAATTCTAACACTCTTAAAGTGATCAGTGACCTTCATTAGGATGTACAAAGAGAGAATATATGGAAATCTGATTCACTAAACCACATTTATTAACCTTAAAGCAAGTAAAACGAACGAACGAACATAAGTACAAGTTTGGGCGCAGTGTGCCTAAGAGGCCACCCTGGACAAACCTACATATTTCCGCAAAATACCCACAACCTTTGTAAGTTTCATTCATAAAATGAGCAAAATACACAAAATTGTGAGAAAATAAAAAGAAATACGTATCTTCAAAAGTCAGACGAGTTTGGGCGCAATGAGCCTGCTAGGCCAGGAAGGTCACTACTGCACTCCACACAGGCGGCGGGTAAACTGACTAGGGGGGTTTCAAACAGCACCTAGAAATAGGAAGGTACTAGGAGGGGCAGACCCCTGCACCCACTTGCGGCGCAGAGGTGAGCGAGAACATCTTTGTTGCGCCTGTCAGGCCAGCTGCGCCTGACGCAGGGTTAAGGTATAGATTTCTCAAGTGGAATCCAGACACTCTGAAAAACTGCATCTGAGGCATGATGATGATGATGATGATGATGATGATGATGATGATGATGATGATGATTGTAAAACACAGCTTGATTGGGAACTGCAGGTGTTTGAACTAAATAATGTAGTCATTGGGCTTGAGTGGTATGCTTGGGATGAAGAACCACTGGGCCTGATTTAGCATGGATTGCTATTGCGATCGCAGCTGCGATTACGCACGGGGATCTGCTGTGAAAATTTGCTAATGAATCTAATGAATGCAATCGCAAACTTATCACACAGCCAGTATAGAGACGCCCACTACCGCTATCTCACATCCGTAATACCTTGCAGTCCTGCATATACATCGGTAACATCGAGTAACATCAGCCCCTCAGGCACAATTACAGCAGGTCTGACCTGCTGCAGAAACTGCAAGTCTTGTTGAACGCATTGAGTATGCCGTCTCAGTGGCTAATTTATGCACGCCCAAGAAACGGCATTCAAATGGACAGGCACGCCTGCGTTTCTCTGACCACTCCCCTGTCACGTCACCACCCCCAAGCGCTCACAGTCTGTCACTCAATCTGCGATGGCTTTCATTCTGCTTGGGTGATTGCAATGCTAACTCACGCACGTGCAATATACTGCATAAGTAGTATGTACCATCGACCGATCTGCGTACGCTATTGCAATAGCGAACTATGCTGCTGAATCAGGCCCACTATCCCTTGTTTGGTGGAATCTATGTTGTCGACCTTCAAACACCTCCGTTTGTCTGGCCACCCCCCCACCACGCCTACAAAACGGGGCGAGCTGTCGATCAACATCGACAGCCGCCCCTTTTGTAGCAAGCCCCGGAGTGAGAGAATTTCTCTCTCGCTCGGGGCTTGCGCTCGGGGTTTGCGCACGCGGCGCTTGCGCAGTGCCCCACCATCGACCCGCTTGCGTGCGGGTCTGAATGAGGTCCTGTGTTCTTGCAGTTAGATATGTTCTTGCAGTTAGACTCCATTGCTAGACAGGGTTGTGGAGATTTGATGTTCTAAAGCAACATAATAGGTTCTAGATTATCTGCTGGAGAATTAGAATAGAAGGAACTCATTGCTGGTCGAGGTAATGCTATTCAATTAGGTATAGCAAAAATCCTGCACCTGTGGGAAAAATGCCACATCTACTTTAATCCAAATTGGGCGCGAGGTCAGTGTAATTTTTTGCTGTGAAAACCTCGCTCCCAATTGAATATGCCCCATGGATTTAAAATTGCTTGTTCACAAGTCCATGGGGCATATTCAATTGGGAGTGAGTTTTCACCGCAAAAAATTACGCGGACCTATGTTAGGTGGACCTTGATGTGGATGGTTGGAGTGGTTTCAGTGTTACTGAATCATGTTACAGAGTGAGGTGAGCCTGGGGTTCCGGAGCCTTGATCTCCAAGACATCTATATGCTCCTCAGTTACATCTTTCTGGTAACACCTCCACTTTTTTAAAATTGTGATTGTCGTTTTTTACTATAGAAATAAATTGTCAAACTATGTTACACTATTTTTATTTTTTTCTTGCATATCCATTGAAAACTATAAATATGCAATTCTCAATCCATACGACGTGGTGAAAGGAGTGAAGTCACCAGTTAAGGGAAGTGATTGTTCCTTATTATATTACTCTATTTTAAGGTATATTGTATATCTACTAAAATATTAATCACCATACTACACTGAACATTAGTGCCCTGGATCTTTGCTCATCCCCACATATATTATGTGAAAGGGGCACTACTATTGTTGCATTATGTGTAAGGGGCACTACTACTGTGTGGGCAGTATGTGTATAACGGGCACTACTATGGGCATTTGGTGTAAGGGGCACTACTACTGTGGACATTTTGTGTATAAGGGGCACTACTGTGGTTATTATGTGTATAAGGGGCACTATAGTGGGCAATATGTGTAAGTGGCACTACTGTGGACATTATGCATATAAGGGGCACTATTGTGGGCATTATGTATTAGGGGCACTACTGTGACATGTGGATAAGGGGCACTACTACTGTGGCATTATGTGAGTAAGGGACACTACTGCTGTGTGGCATTATGTATATAAGGGGCACTACAGTGTGGCATAACGTGTATAGACTGGGTACTACTGTGAAGCATGATGTGAATAGGGGCCCTACCATGTGTTTTAATGTGAATAAGGGACACTACACTGTGATGTAATGTGAATCAGGGGCACTACATGCTGTACAATGTGAATAAGATTGCATTACTGTGTGGCATATTTTGAATTGGGGGTTCTACTGTGTGGCCATGTCTCTTCTTTGTGAGATCACACCCCTTCAGTGCGCGCTGTCCCTTTAAAAAGTATGGGAGGGAGGACGCAAATTTATAGTTTGCAGGGGGCGACAAACACCCTAGCACTGGTCAATGTCAATTTAAAAACCAAGTGAGCAGTTTGTCCTTCCCCACAAATGATGTAGATGGTGCAGATGTGGCCTCATACACTGTTGCTCAAATTGCACAGAATAGCCCCTCTCAGTGAACAGGGGCAGATGTATTAAGCTCTGAAAAGTGATGAAGTGTAGAGTGATAAACAACCAGCCAATCAGCTCCCAACTGTCATTTTTCAAACACAGCCTGTGACATGGCAGTTAGGAGCTGAGTGGCTGATCATTTATCACTCTCTACTTTATCACTTTCCAGAGCTTAATACATCTGCCCATATGACTCGGCAGCACTGAGCGTCTTTTTCACTCAAAATACACATCTTATTTGCATAATTAAAGTAACTAGAAGTGTCAAAACTACATTACTAGCGTACACTGACCACTGGGGTATGCGGCACTTGTACATTTGTGTACAACTGAATCTGAACCTGTGTAAAAATGGCTCCAATACCAGCAGCCGTGGTTTCTCCACACACCACATTCTGTAGTGCTTCACCTGCTTTGTACGTGTGTTAAACTAATTCCTGCGCAATTAAAGTCACAGCCTAGCGTCTCTGGTACACTAAGATCGACTTTTCTCTACTAAGTCACAAAATGTAAAGAAAAACACAGTACGCTACTCTTTTCATAGCATCTCAGTTACAGAGGGCGTCTCGCACCATATAGCGCAAAGACTCTCAGTGTATGAGGACACACCTGTACCACAAGTGCTATTTTCTTATGTGATCAGATTTTCGTAAAGGAGTGATTAAAATTTTTTTCGATAATCTCTCCTAGAACATCTAGGAAAAATATTTAGCAAAGAGTTTCATTAATACTTACATTTTAAAATGCATGTGCTTCCTTACAGGAAACAATGAATGCTCTGTAGTTGTGGACATTGGCGCCAACGAAGGAGGACACCTGCATCATTTGAACTATTGGACTAACATCTACCCTCCTGCTTCATGGAGCCTAGAACAGTTGACATTTCAGTTGGTGCCTTTTATATTACACTTAACTCCTGTGATTAGTATCACATTTTTTGTATACTAACACTTTAACGTTTGGTCTACATATTTTTGTATTTCCAGTCAAGGTGTTTTCAGATTTTTGTAGACCTAAAAGTAGGTTGTAAAATATAACATTTCCAAATATTCCATAAATGGGATAAACACAGTGACGTGCGGTGAGGTCAGTGGCTGGGGAAGCATTGGCTGATTAACAATCACCCCTGGAAAAAAAAAAAAGTGTAGGGTCTCTCCTATATAACAGTAACCAGCAACAGGCTGAACCAGGGGGTACACGCACTTGGGGTCCCCCTGCCATCACATCACCCTTACACTAGTCAGCCTAGGGGTGGAATTCCTCGGAAAGTGGGGATCCCAAAAAATAAAATGGGGTCCCCCCTCCTGAGCAACAACCAGCACTGTGCTGAAAATTCCAGTGCTATGCCCCGCACTCTGGTGAAGGTGGGTGCGGAGTTCATGGTATAATATTGTTCTTTACAGGTGGCCTACAGGTCCAAGCAAGCCTGCCCCAGAATGCCGGCACTTGGAGAACCACGAGTGCCTACATGCCCGGACATTAAGGGCCCGCTGACACATGTAGTCCGCCTGTAAAGAAAATATTAAAATAAACACAACACACTTTCATATTTTAATAAAAGTTTATTATGTGGCCTTTCTGTCTTCGGGAGCTCGTACACGCTCCCTCCCCGATGGCGGACTGCCAGCCAGTCTCTGCATTGGAAGTTCCCCCAGGTAGCCATGTTAGTTATGCAGGCATGCAACAAAGCCACGTTTTTCTACAGTTCCTGTGTCCTGCCATTCCTAAACTGATTCAGACCAATCTACATACACTATGCTTCACAACCTGTAGGTGCAGGGGCATTTTAAGAGAGGAGGGGGCCCCAGAGCCAGATTTACACCTCATGGGGCCCTAGGCAATATACCAGTTTTGGGGCCCCCTCCCTCAAACAATGCATAGCACTATATTTTTGATTATATGGTTTTTGCACCTGTACAGCACCCTGAAGAAAAGATCTACCTAAAATGTCGGCTATGTATGCATAATACACTTGATTTTTGCTAAGCTTTACAAAATTTGGCCCACTGATTGCCCCCTCTATAGCTTTCACTGCCAGTCCATTCCATATCACACTGACTCACTGCCCTCTCACAGCAATCACTCACTCAGCACACTGACCTCCAACCAAGCTCACTCATTGCCCTCCATAGCACACCAAGCCCCCCACAGTACACACACTGACCCAGTTACTGCCCACCTTACAGCACCACATACTGCCCCCTTCACTGCCATGTTACAGCACCACATACTGCCACTTCACTGCCATCACAACACCGCATACTGCCCACTTCATTGCCCCCTCATAGCACTACATACTGCCCACTTCACTGCCCCCTCCCAGCATCACATACTGCCTGTCTCACAGCACAGCACCCCTCTCCCCTCACAGCACTGACCCCTCTCCCCTCACAGCACTGACCCCTCTCCCCTCACAGCACTGATCCCCTCACCCCTCACAGCCCTGATCCCCTCAACTCTCACAACACAGATCCCCTCACCCCTCACAGCACAGACCCCCTCCATTTACAGCATAGACCCACCTCCCCTCACAGCACAGATTCCCCTCCCCTCACAGAACAGACCACGTCTCCTATCACAGCACAGACCCCCTCCCTTCACAGTACAGACCCCCTCACCCTCCACAGCATAGACTCCCATACCCCTCACAGCACAGCCCCCCTCTCCTCTCACGGCACAGACTTCCCTCCCCTCACAGCACAGACCCCCTCCCTTCACAGCACAAACCCCCCTCCCATCACAGCACAGACCCCCTCCCCTCATAGCATAGACCCATTCCTCTCACAGCACAGACACCATTTCCACACAGCACAGAACCCCCTACCCTTACAGCACAGACACTCTCTCCCCTCTCAACTCAGACCCCCCCTTCCCCTCCCCTCCTCTCACAGCACCTTTCTTTCCTCCCTGCCAACTTACCTGCTATGGATGTTGTATTTGCGATGCAGACTGCATGACAGAATGGCCATTACTCCTCGAGTGGCTCTTCCTTTGCCAGTACCTCCCAATCAGTGTACTAGTTACGACATGACGTGATGACATCACATCGCCCTCAGCAATGCTAAGCTTCCTGAACAACGGGGATGGGTCAAGTGAGTGACAGTGACATGTGACTCTTCGTGACCCTCTACTAATACTGGTCTTAATAATAGGGCCCTGGCCTGTAGCTTTGCCTCTTTCTCTCCCGCCTCCTTCCCTGTGGCCTGGCTGCTGCTTCTATACTGCGGCAGAGTGTGGTGTGGGTCCTTTCCCCGGATGGTGCCAGTGCAGCAGGTTCTCTCCAGGGTCTAGCGGCAAATCTGCCCCACGGGGGGTCCGTGTGCAGCAACCATCTGAGCCCCCTCCACCCTGTCAGTGCACTGAGCTCAGTAGATTCTGGCATGCGCAGGTCTCTGGGAAAATGGCGCACGCGCCTTTTACCCGGGGACATCTTTTTTGCACCGCCAACATTTTCCCAGATATTTTTTTCTGCTCTGCAGTGCCGGTTAGGCGCTGTGCGGAGCAGCACACCGGAATCAGCGGAGAGGTGAGTATTATTAACTATGGATGGATGCAGGTGGGAAGTGTGGGCCCCCCATGGCCCCAGGGGCCCGTGTGCACCGCACACCTTGCACCCATTATAAAGACGCCTATGTGTAGGTGCAATCAGTGTGTTTTACTTCTGTTAAATGGTGGTTTTTACTAGAGTTTTATAGTTAGATTATGATAGTCCTGGCAGTAAATGTGAGAATAATTAGGCTTACCATACTAACCCTTTAAACAGGGACACTCATGAATTACACACGTTCTGTGGCGGGCTGACTTCAAGGCTGCATTTCACCAAGTTTTAATCAGCCACAGAACATGTGTAATTCATGATGGTTCCGGTTTATGGGATAGTATTGTAAGCCTACGAATAATAGTGGTTTACTGTATCACAAAGCATCGTGAAACAAACTTCCATGACGATTAATGCAGTAAAACTGACATTCTGAAAAATATTTACAAGCTAATTTGAATATCACCTGCAGTAAAAATACTTTGTAAACTGTGAATGTTCTAGTTTTTAAACATTATTAATCTATTAGATTGCTGTATAGATCCTCTTAATAGCTACTTCACAGTTAATAGTTTGGAGGCAAATTATTTTACAGATCATTATAAAGATATGATGGAGACTATTATTCAGGAATTTATTGGGAGTATTGATAAGTATTACATTCCACAGGTGTCCCAGGTGCATGAGTTTAAATTAAATCACCAAACTGGAATTTGAACTAGGTGTTGAACAGCTGTTAACCATAAAGTATTAATTAAAAACAAACAAAAACCTTAGACTTTAGATTAAATCAAACCTTATTATTTTAAGCAGAAAAATGCTTACACATGCTCAGAAAAACATTTATAACTGTTCTTTAGTTGCTAGATAAATACTGGATTTTTACAGCGTGTGTGGGCCAGGCTTTAGTGTTTTACATTCATTTGAATGTATTTTTATTTTGCTACATGTAGCATTTAGTGTTAGAAGCTATAGAAACAGCTAGCAGGTTCCATTGTGATAGAATTTAACAGCAGGGAAGTACTTAGAGGTAGACTCCCATTGCCTGGAAACCCCTCTTCCCACCACTCAAATCATGACTGTTCTTTGGTTTAGAACAGAGGTTCTCAAACTCGGTCCTCAGGACCCCACACAGGTCAAGTTTTCCAGGTCACCCAGCAGGTGCGCAGGTGTGTTCATTACTCACTGACACATTTTAAAAGATCCACAGGGGGAGCTAATTATTTCACTTGTGATTCTGTGAGGAGACCTGGAAAAAATGCACTGTTTGGGGTCCTGAGGACCGAGTTTGAGAACCTGTGGTTTAGAAGGATGAAAACCTCCCAGTTACCTGTATTCCAAAAAACTATAACATTTGCAGTCATTTTTGTGAGGTTCTGCCTATATTTTATTGATGTGGTTTAAACAAAATGGCCATACTTTCTGTTCTTACTTATTTTTTAGCGCTAGTGTATGGTTGTTATGTTTTGGTTATACTTTTTTCTGTAACTTTGGGAAAATACAAAATGCATTAAAAATAAGTTACTAGTACTCATTTTCAGTAATGTGAAACACTGGGATAGTAATGTTAAGCACTCGGTGATTAACCATGACACTAGTTGTTATTATTATTATTATTTAATTTAATGTGAGGAGAGATTAGTATGCATTGTATTAATTTAAAAGGTATTCTATTAATCTAGTAAGATGTTCAAGATAGATTTAAGTGTTTTATACATCAAAAAAATATCACAGTCTACTTCACTCTTTACCCCTTTTCCACTGCCCAAATAACCTAGGTTATTGCCGGGTCTACCCGGGTCACAGCTTGGTGTAAAAGGGTCCTTAATAAATAACCCAGGTTGAGTGACCAGGGAACTCGACCCTGATAGCTACCAGGGTCGAACCCGGGTAACGTCACAGTGTAAAAAGCGCAACCTGGGTTATCCGACCTGGGTCACACGAAAAAGCTTCTGATTGGAGCTTCAGTGAGCAGTCCCCACCCACTTTTTATGACCTCATCTTTGTGAGCCTGAAAAAGGCCATTTCTAATGACATATAAAGATTTTGCAGGACAGACCCAGGTTCAGTGTAAACAGGCCTGACCCGGGAACAACCCGGGTCCAAGGTGCAGTGTAAAGGGGACCTGACCCGGCTCGGACACGGGCTGGAACCATGTTCGAAAAACCAGGTCGGACCCAGGTTTTTGGTGGAAAAGGGGTATCTGAGAGCCACCTCAGAATGATTGTGATCTGAATTGACCACCTAGTGGCTCAGCCAATCACAAGTAGCTTACAACTCCATCCAAGATGTAATTAGCTTGTGGTGGGTACTTTCTGCAATAATGATGCATCAATAGTAATTAATTGAGTGTGAAAAAAACAATGCTGGGGTGTCCCTTACATATCAGTGCCCTATAAATATCAAGGTAATTTCTACAATGGACTTTCTATATGATACAAACATGATTATGTCAATTAAAGTCAACATTTTTAAAGGTGCATACACACACAACGATTTTTTAAACGATTATCGATAATGATATTGTTTATAGTTCAATCGTTGAAAAAATCGTTCACTTTCTGAGTTAAACGATGAACGATTATCGTTCATGCGTGTTCACGTTTGTAGTTTGTAGTTCAGTCAGACTGACCAACTGAACGATTTTCATTAAGCAAAAATCGTTTGTAGTTCCAAAAAATCATTCATTACACTTTAAAAAATCTGAAAGATAATCTGACAGATAATCTGACAGATAATCGTTCATAAAATCGTTGGTAACAAAATCGTTTTGGTGTGTATGCAGCTTTAATGATTGGGGGCACTAAAGATAGTTCTACCCACCCATATAAGTAATAAACACCACAGAAAACATTGTTAGTGGCAGAAGCAAAACAAATATTGGTGATATACCACCTTAATAGTCATTGGGCCAGATGTATGAAGCTCTGGGAAGTGATAAAGTGCAGAGTGATAAGCGACCAGCCAATCGGCTCCCAACTGTCATTTTTTAAACACAGCCTGTAACATGACAGTTGGGAGCGGATTGGTTGGTCGTTTATCACTCTGCACTTTATCACTTTCCAGAGCTTCATACATCTGCCCCATTGTCTGGTGAAAATGACTCAAACAGTGCACAAAAAATAAACCTTTCAGAAATGGTTGGAATGTAATGACCAGATCTTTTCCATCATGTGTCAAATATAAAAAGTGACCCCTGGTTTAATGTGGTTTTCTAGTTTAAAGTAAACAATAGTAAGAATTGTTGGGCTACCATAATCTTCCTACACATAGTAAGCTTTTAAATCAAGATGGCAAGAATGAGCAAAAAAAAAGCATTTTCAAGTACATAGAATCCTGCTTTTTGCCCTTTCGTAAAGGTGGATTAATGGCAAAAAAAGAACTACAAAGTATTTGTCTGTAGTACAGATGTGTTATTATATCCTATCCTTTTTGCGCATTGGCTCTTGTGGGGGCCATTGTATTTTTTTTTCTTTCTCTGGTGGCCAATGTGTTTTATCTTTTTCCTGTGGGGACAAATGGTCTTGTTTTATATCCTGTGGGGTACAGTGTGTTTTATTTTTTCCTAGGGGGGCAAATGTGTTTGTTTTTTTTCCAATGTGTGTATTTCTTTTCCTGTGGGGGCCAATATGTGTATTTTTTTTCCTGTGCAGGCCAAAGCATGAGTTTTATTTATTCCTGTGGGGACAATATGTGTGGGTCAATGTGTGTGTATTTTTAACAATAAAAATAATAATAATAAAAGTATTAATTATGGATATAGTTAATTTGGGGAGGGGGGGATGCTCCTAGATATCTCGCACACATTGCTAGTAGACCTGTTTTTGTTGCAAAGAAACTTGTACAAAGTGGCAGATTAAGCACAACAATGCCTGGAGTGAAGCATGTTGTGGCTCATTTATATTGGATCTCTGGGCCTGATTCAGAGCCGGACGCTATTTGCGCTCACTCGTTCAGAAAAAGGGGCTGGCTATTTAAATTGAGCGCTCCCTCTTTGCGGTCTGTTGACGCCTCTATGTCTGAGCGAGCGAACGAAACATGCGCTCGCTATTTTGTAAAGACGCCCCCTGGCCGCTCGCATCATACGTCATCTCTGCTATTTATTTGATTAATCGAGTACATCGAAAGGCGTCTGAACTGCTCGCAGTGCTTGTGGTTGGATTTTCCTACCGCAATCATGCGAACAGTTCAGGCTAAGAAACAACCAAGTGACGTGGTCGATGACGCTGCTTTGTTAATTATGCACACCCTTCAAACGCCCGTTTGAACGTTTGGCACGCCTGCGTTCGGATCTCCACTCCCCGTTTTCAAGCACCTTCCCCTGTTACCACCCGCAAACGCCTCATCCTGTCACTCAAATTAGCAGGCACTCGCTATTTTGCGAGTGCTCGATTTCCGACCGCAATGACTGGTTGGCGCATGCGCATTATGACCCATACACATGCGCAGTTGTGCGAACATCGCTCTGAGCGAACGAGCGGCTGCTTACGAGCGGCTCTGAATCAGGCCCACAGTTCAACTGCGATAGTATGCTAAACCATTGCAATCGCAATGCCGCTGCTGCACTACACAAGAACGCCCACTTTACTTAGCACACATCCGTAATATTTAGCAGGACTGTCTTTCGCCTTTTTACACAGATTACCATCTAAATTACACACAGCAAATACATGCAGTTTTAACACCATTGTCCAGGATACCCATGTATTGTAATTTTGTTGCATTAGTGATGCCACTATAACGCATATTTTGCAAAAAAGTCTGTGATGAGACGTATGACACAGATTACAGTAGTTGCAAAATCTGTGCTGCGCCAAATAGCCCCATTTGTGGATAGGTGTATGTAACCATACCTATATTTGTACAAAAACAAAATCACATTTGCTTCATGTTCAGGTTCTTGGTATTTCAATAAAATTTCCCCATTTTTGGAAAGTTTGGTAACATTCTATTTGATGTGTTATAAGAAGCGATTGGGATTTTCTGAAAATGCCATATCTTTTGGAAAAAAACTTGGCATTATTTGTGTGGATGCTGCATAAACAAATTAGTGATATTGATGTTGGAATGTGAAGAGCACAAACATTGAAAATGGATTCAGCACATGACTGAGAAACCCTCAGCAGTAAAGGGGCTAAATGAGTTGACTGGTTTAAGATATACAGTGCATCCGGAAAGTATTCACAACGCTTCACTTTTTCCACATTTTGTTATGTTACAGCCTTATTCCAAAATGGAACAAATTCATTTTTGTCCTCAAAATTCTATACACAATACCCCATAATGACAACATGTAAAAAGTTTTTTTGCGATTTTTGAAAATTTAATGAAAAAAAAAACAACTAAGAAATCACATGTACATAAGTATTCACAACCTTTGCTCAATACTTTGTTGATGCACCTTGGCAGCATTTACAGCCTCAAGTCTTTTTGAATATAATGCCACAAGCTTGGCACACCTATCTTTGGGAAGTTTCACCCATTCCTCTTTGCAGCACCTCTCAAGCTCCATCAGGTTGGATGGGAAGCGTCGGTGCACAGCCATTTTCAGATCTCTCCAGAGATGTGCAATTGCATTCAAGTCTAGGCTCTGGCTGGGCCACTCAAGGACATTCACAGAGTTGTTCTGAAGTTCAAGAGCGCTCTGGAGCAGGTTTTAATTCAGGATGTCTCTACATTGCTGCATTCATCTTTCCCTCTATCCTGACTAGTCTCCCAGTTCCTGCCACTGAAAAACATCCCCACAGCATGATGCTGCCACCACCATGCTTCACTGTAGAGATGGTATTGGCCTGGTGATGAGCACTGCCTGGTTTGCTCCAAACATAACGCCTGGCATTCACGCCAGAGAGTTCAAACTTTGTCTCCTCAGACCAGAGAGTCCTTCAGGTGCATTTTGGCTAACTCCAGGTGGGCTGCCATGTGCTTTTTACTAAGGAGTGGCTTCCGTCTGGCTACTCTAATATACAGGCCTGATTGGTGGATTGCTGCAGAGATGGTTGTCCTTCTGGAAGGTTCTCCTCTCTCCACAGATGAATTCTGTAGCTCTGCCAGAGTAACCATCGGGTTCTTGGTCACCTCCCTGACTAGGGACCTTCTCCCCCAATCGCTCAATTTTTTGACTGGCCAACTCTAGGAAGAGTCCTGGTGGTTCCAAACTTCCATTTACGGATGACGGAGGTCACTGTGCTCATTGGGACCTTCAAAGCAGCAGATATATTTCTGTACCTTTCCCCATATTTGTGCCTCGAGACAATTCTGTCTCGGAGGTCTACAGACAATTCCTGGGACTTCATGCTTGGTTTGTGCTCTGACATGCACTGTCAAGTGTGGGACCTTATATAGACAGGTGTATACCTTTCAAAATCATGTCCAATCAACTGAATTTACCATAGGTGTACTCCAATTAAGCTGTAGGAACATATCAAAGATGATCAGTGGAAAGCCCAATTTTGAGATTCATGGCAAAGGCCATGAATACTTATGTGATTTCTTAGTGTTTTTTTTTTTTTATTAAATTAGCAAAAATCGCAAAAAAACTTTTTACACATTATCATTATGGGGTATTGTGTGTAGAATTTTGAGGACAAAAATTAATTTATTCCATTTTGGAATAAGGCTGTAACATAACAAAATGGGAAAAAACTGAAGCATTGTGAATACTTTCCGGATGCACTGTATATGAGGATGGGATGTAGTTACCATTCTGGCAAGCGCGATGCCGGTGCTCAGAAAACCAGTGCCGGAATCCCGACAGCTGTCGGAATTCTGGCTCCAGGATCCCGACAGCCAGCATCCCAAAGGTAAGTATTAGGGTAAGGGGGAGGGTTAGGTTTAGGGTAGGGGTGTGCACCGGCCATGTTTCGTGTTTTGTGTTTTGGTTTTGGATCTGGATCTTTCTTTGTGTTTTGGATCTGGATTGGTTTTGCCAATACCACCCTTCTGTGTTTTGGGTTCTGGGTTTTGTGTTTTGGATCTGGATTTTATTGGAATAAAGCATAAAAACAGCTAAAATCACAGAATTTGTGGGTTTTTCTGTTCCTATGCTATTATTAACCTCAATAACATTAATTTCCACTCATTTCCAGTCTATTCTGAACACCTCACAATATTGTTTTTAGGCGAAAAGGTTGCACCGTGGTAGCTGGATAATTATGCTAAGCGACACAAGTGGGTGGCACAAACACGTGGCCCATAGAGAAGTGACACTGCAGTGGCAGACAGGATGGCAGTTTCAAAAACTAGGACCCAAACAGTACATAATGCAAAGAAAAAAAAGAGGTGCACGATGGAATTGTCCTTGGGCCCTCCCTCCCACCCTTATATTGTATAAACAGGACATGTACACTTTAACAAACCAATCATTTCAGCTCCAGGGTCTGCCACATGACTGTGGCTGAAATGATTAGTTCGTTTGGGCCCCCACAAAACAAGCTGGCAGTTAATCTGTCCCAGCACAAACTGGCTCTACGGAGGCAAGATGTCGTCCTCATCCTCCTCATCCACCAATTCCTCACCCTCTTCAGTGTTGTGTACATCCTCATCCTCACAGAGTATTACTTCATCCCTGCTGGAATCCACCAACACAGGTCCCTCTGTACTTTCTTTATGCTGGTCTCCCTGGAAGAATTGATAATTCATTTTGATGAACATCATCTTTTCCACATTTTGTGGAAGCAACCTCCTATCCCTTTCGCTGACAAGGATCCCGGCAACTTAGGTAAAATAGAGCCAGTTTGTACAGGGGCCTCCAAATTGCCTCTTTTTCCTGCCAGTACAGGTACGGACTGTCTGACATGCCTACTTGGATGCTGTCACCGATGTGATGTCAGAAATTGTTGCCAGGTCCTTCAGTCCGGATCAGATGTCCAAACTTGGTCCTGTCTGCCCTGTATCACCGCCAGCGGGTTCCTTAGGATACCTAAGTTGTTTCCTGGCAGCCCCAGTTGCGTGAGAAAATGAAGAAGGAGCTGTTGACGTGTCACGTTCCGCTTCAGCTGACAGTGTTTTCACTAGCAGGTTTTTGCACCTCCGCAGGCTTGTGTCGGCCGGAAAGAGAGACACCACATGGCTTTAATCCTAGGAACGAGCATGGTGGCCAAAATGTAACTGTCACAACCCTGGCTAGTTTTTACCTTTCGCCTTGAGACTTAACTCTGCCAGCTGCTCCGTGGATCTGTGTGTGCAATTCGCCTGGGAGATCTGCTCTAAATCATACTGGCTGTAACACTTCTGTGTGTGCATTTGGACTGTGCTTTCCTTTCCACAGTGACTATTCACCTGGGCCCTTCTCTGTCTGTGAAAACTGCTAGCCTTGATTGTTCTGACTCTCAGTACTGCAGAGATGATTGCTCCCTCTGCATGTTGTGCCCTCCACCACTCAGAGTGCTACTACCAGACCACCTGACCTTATCCACCAATTCCTGCCAGACCCAGGGTATATACATCCTCCTTTATATAGCATTCTGTGCCTGAACATCTCGTTACTTCCCGTGGTGTATAGATTGTGCTATAGCTGTCTCGCTGTGTACTAGTGTATCCCAGGCTTCTGCTGGCAGCAACCCCTGGTGCATTTGGAAAACCTGCTGGTTCTAAGACAAGTCATCCTGCTAGCAGCAATACCTGGCATATCCAGAAATCCTGCTAACAGCAATACCTGGCATACTCAGAAATCCTGCTAACAGCAATACCTGGCATACCTAGAAATCCTGCTAACAGCAATACCTGGCATACCCAGAAAACTTGCTGGTTCCTAGACCAGTTCATCCAGCAATCCTGCTAATAGCTATACCTGGCGCATTTGGAAATCCTACTGGTTCACACCAGCGAACCAGCCGTCCTCCAATTACGTGGAGTACAGTTACCTCCCGGGCCTAACTGGTGAATCAGCCATCCTCCATTCACCTGGAGGGTCCAATTCAGCAAGTCCCCTTAGTTTACTAAGTGAGCCTCCTCACTGTGCTTCCTAAAGTATTGATAGCCGCACTGAGTAGCAGTCCGTACTACCACCATTCTCATACGGCTCCCTAGCCACACCAAGTGGCAGTCCATGCTACCACCATTCTCATACGGCTCCCTAGCGGCACCGAGTAGCAGTCTGTACTGCCACCATTCCTCATACGGCTTCCTAAGCCGCTCCAAGCAGTCCGTACTGCCACCATTCATCATATGGCTATCCAACCACTCTAAGTAGTGTCCGTGCTACCACCGCTCATCTTACAGCTACCCAGCCACTCCGAGTAGCTTCTGTGCTACCACCAATCATCAGTCAGCTACCCAGCCATACCAAGTCTACCTACTGGTACTCCGTCCAGCTCAGCAAGCTTTCCTGCCGGTCCCAGTCCGGTTCCTCCAAGTTTTCTACTGGTCCAACTCCAACGTTTCAAGTTTCTAGTTCCTGTCATTTATCACCAAAGGCAGTTCTCACTGCTACACAATTCTTAAGCAATAAAGCTATTAACATCATCCATCATCCATGATTCCAGTCAAGCTGGTCTCCGCTGAATCCAGTCCATCACCTGAGTCAGGTAACTCCCAGACACCAATTGTGACAGTAGTGGTCTGATTTCAACAGATTGATCACCCTCGAATCCTGGCAAAGTGAATGAAGGGCTTCATCCACAAGTCCCACATACCGAGCAGAATCACTCCATCTTAGCTCCTCCTTCACATTCTCCAGCTGCTTCTGCAAAAGCCTGATGAGGGGAATAACCTGACTCAAGCTGGCAGTGTCTGAACTGACTTCACATGTGGCAAGTTCGAAGGGCTGGAGAACCTTGCACAACACGGAAATCATTCTCCACTGCGCTTGCCTACCCCCTCCTTTGCCTATGTCATAGGTGGATGTATAGGCTTGAAGGGCCTTTTGCTGCTATTCCATCCTCTAAAGCATATAGAGGGTTGAGTTCCACCACGTTACAACCTCTTGCTTCAGGTTTTGGCAGGGCAGGTTCAAGAGTGTTTTCTGGTGCTCCAGTCTTTGGCACGCAGTCGCTGAATGGCGAAAGTGGGCGGAAATTTTTCAGGCCACCCAAAGCGTCTCCTGCACGCCCCTGTCATTTTTCAGAAAATTCTGCACCACCAAATTTATTGTGTGAGCAAAACATGGGATGTGCTGGAATTTGCCCAGATGTAATGCCCGCACAATATTGGTGGCATTGTCAGATATCACAAATCCCCAGGAGAGTCTAAGTGGGGTAAGCCATTGGGCGATGAAATTCCCTCGGTTTCTCTTGTCGGTGGTTTGCCTCTTACTGAAACTGGTGATACACAGTGTAGCCTGCCTGTACTGGGGACACACTAACTCCATCAATTGTCTAAATCCCACTGCACTAATGGCAGATACCAGACGCACGTCTAACACCAACATAGCTGTCAAGGCCTCAGTTATCGGCTTTGCTTCAGGATGACTGCTGTCGTACTTCATCCTCCTCGCTAAGGACTGTTGGAGGGTCAATTGCTTAGTAAAATAAATAGTGGTGTTCCTACTTCCTCTCTGGGATGATGAATGACTCCCAGCAGCAACAGCAGCAGCGGCAGCAGTTGGTGTAGCAATGCAGGATCCTCCCGAGGAATCCCGGATAGGAGAGTCAGTCATGCCAGTGACATGGCCTGCAGGACTACTTCCGATCCTGACTGAGGAGGAAATTGACGAGGAGGGAGTTGACGGTGTGGATTGCCAGCGCTTGGATACAACAGGAAAAAGGGATTTAGGTGGCCCTGGACTACTTACGGTCTTAGCCACAGTTTATGAACTTGACAGTAAGTTTTTATGAACGCGCTGCAGGTGACGTATAAGGGAGGATGTTCCTAGGTGGTTAATGTCCCTACCCCTATTATTCCACCTTTACATATGGTACATATGGCAAGACAGTTGTTCAGATTTGGATAGAAATATTTCCAGACCTAAGTGGTGGAATGTTTGGTCTTCTGCCCAGGCATGACCATGATGGGCTTTTTCATCCCACAGACAACAACTGTCTCCCCCGGTGCCTGATTTAAACAATCCATCTCACCATCAGAATCCTCCTCATCAACTTCCTCCTCAGCACCAGTTACACCAATACCCCCTTCCTGTTGTACTTCAACAGTGACATCTTCAATTTGAATATCATCAAGTGGACTGTGGGTGCTCCTTCCAGCACTTGCAGAGGGCGTGCAAATGATGGAAGGAGCCACCTCTTCCCGTCCAGTGTTGGCAAGGTCAGGCATCGCAACCGTCGCCACACTTGGACTCTCCATGGGGATTTGTGATATCTTCTTAGAATTAGAAAGCACAGTTCTTTGCTGTGCTTTTGCCAGCTTAACTCGTTTGATTTTTGTAGCAGGAGGAGGGCTTCCATTGTCACGTGAAGCTGAACCACTAGTCATGAACATAAGGGAGGACCTTAGCCGTTCCTTGCTACTCCATCTCGTAAATGGCATATTGGCAAGTTTACTATGACATTTGGCATCGGCCTTGGCAGACAACGTTGATGGGAATTCATTGTCTATGTCATGACAAGTGGGAGCAGCTTCAGCACTAGGAGGAAGTGGTTCTTGATCTTTCCCTATTTTATTTTTATCTGACAAAATTTTGTCCTCCATTTATGTGATATTGATGCACGTGCGGCTAAGGTGTACACAAACACAGAAAAAGATTTTTTTATTTTTTTTAGGCACTTTGGGGGTTAAACCACCCTTTAATAGACGAGCCAGCTGACCCTTTACTTATGACACAGGCGCACGCTAGGCGCTACTTTGTTGGTGCATGTGCGACTACAGCACACACAAGTCACAAACACAGAAAAATATATATACATTTTTTTTTGGAGCGCGCTTTGGGGGTTACACCACCCTTCAACAGACGAGCCTGCTGGCCCTTTACTTATGACACAGGCGCACGCTTGGCGCTGCTACTTTGTTGATGCACGTGCGGCTACAGCGCACACAAGTCACAAACACAAAAAAAAAAATATTTATTTTTCAGGCACTTTGGGGGTTACACCACCCTTCAACAGACAAGCCAGCCAGCCCTTTACTTATGACACAGGCGCACGCTTGGCGCTACTTTGTTGATGCACATGCGGCTACAGCGCACACAAGTCACAAACACAGACATTTTTTTTTTTTCAGGCACTTTGGGGGTACACCACCCTTCAACAGACAAGCCAGTCGGCCCTTTACTTATGACACAGGCGCATACTTGGAGCAACTTTGTTGATGCACGTGCGGCTACAGCGCACACAAAAAGAAAAATATATATTTTTTGCACTTGGGGGGAGCACCCCTGATGGACAGAGCACCCTCTGGACAACACTACAGCACCCCTTTAGGACTACAGCCTTTATGGGACACTGCACAACACAGCCCAGCCAGCCCCTATGGACTTTGGAGTGGACACAGCCCCTATGGACAACTGACTGCACAACACAGCCCAGCCAGCCCCTATGGACTTTGGAGTGGACACAGCCCCTATGGACAACAGACTGCACAATACAGCCCAGCTAGCCCTATGGACTTTGGAGTGGACACAGCCCCTATGGACGACAACAGCAACACAATGCCCACCCTCCTGTTTCATTGTCCACAGCCGAAGTGAAAAATGGCACCGACGCGGGGACTTTTTATTGAATCAAAAACCCGCGAGAATCCGACAGCGGTATGATGATGTTTTGCCTCGATATCAGGTCCGAGTCAGGCGGGAAAAGTCGAACCTGACTCGGACCTGGCTCATGCCTAGTATAGGGTAAGAGGTTATGGTTAGGAAGTAGGTGGAAAGTTATGCTTAGGCTGTGGGAGGGGTTAGGGTTAGGTTGCGGGAGGGGAGGATTAGGGTTAGGCTGTGGGGGGAGAGGTTAGTGTTAGTTTATGTACGTGGCTGTCAGTATTCTGACTGTTGGGATGCTGCTGTTGGTATTCTGACCATCGGCTTCCTGACCTATGAGGATGTTATTGATTTTATGTGTTGTGTAAGTCACAGAAAAGGGTACAAATTTTCACCACTTAAGCACTACCTGGAAAAATTGCTTTTCAGTTGGTTCAAAATATGCATATTTGGAAATCCACTCTCTGGACTGAAAAGGATGATGCCCAGATGATTCATGATGGTTGTTAATGTGGGTATGTATATGTGTGAAGACCCCTAGAAAAAGCAATAGGGCATATACTGTATAAAGCTCTGCACTCTCTTGTTCTACATAAATGACCTCCTATATCAGCATGTATATGTTCATTTGCCCTCTAAGGACAGCAATTTTCGAGTAAAAGCATTAATAAAAACAGAATATCACCTCTTTACACTCCTCTGTAGCAAACCAAAGCTAAATAAATATGTGACCATACAATCTTTTCCACTTAAGGTTAATTTGAGTTTATTATTCAGGCTACTGCCCTTGTGTATTAAGCAAAACATAAATTATGCATACTAATTACCTTGGATGGGGCAGCTATTTAATGAATCCTTTTAATTAAACTGCAACACCATGGTTTTGCACAGGAAGGTCTATATTTCATCTTTAAATTATGTTAACCTTCATCTTTGTCTGGGAGAATCACACATATGTTTAAGAGGTTCAGATTCAACCTTTATCAGGTTTAGCATTATAGGTGTACAATCCACTGCCCTGTATTTTGCTACAGAACAATTCAACACATTAACATTGCAGGTAAAATAATAGTGAATTGCTTGACTAGCAATAATTTTTCTTATATAGGGGTCTATGTATTAATAATCGCGGTACTGACGCGATTATTAACGGTCCAACTTGCCAGGAATATTTAAATGTACTGCCTGGAACTCGCAGGGACAGCGTTTGTGGTAACTGCTGTTTCCGTGAGTTTTATCCCTGGAATGTCAGAGAAGTCTTTCACAGAAGTGAAAGACTTCCCCGGGGGAAGCTGTCACTGCGCATGTGCACAGCGTCAGCTTCCGGGACTGGAGGGGGCTGCGAGAGAGAGATCAAAAAGATCTTTCTCCTGCCTCTGGAGACTCCATAGACAAACAGTAATTTAAACCATTTGAAGATGTTGTAAACTACTGGTGCTAAACTCCGAAAAGCTTCACTAGTAATTAGGGGTCCAATCGTAGTCCCCATTGATAATAATAGGGACTGCAATCCGAAGTGCTTAGTACATAGGATCGATACATAAAATTATGCAGAAACTGCAGCCAGTTTCTGCATAATTTTATGTAAAAAATGTCTTGATACATAGGCCCCATAATCCGTTGACTCTCTGCATCTGAATAAGTATGCAAAACTATCTGATCAATATCAGCTTTGTATCATTTTGCACTTAATTTGTGCACTTGCCCATGTGCAGAGCAAGATGGCTGTGTCTGCAGAGGAAGAGCAATTTGTACAGGTTTTGCTTTATGGAGTAGGACATTTTTTATCAATTTATGTAAAAATTAGATTTAATTATGGTAAGAGAGGTTGCTGAAACAAAACAAAGGTGAATTTATCTCTGTGTTGAGGTGGATATGGCCATTTTGACTCCAGAAAACAACATAAGTTTTACTTTATCGCAGAGCTGGTGGTCTTCAGTCTAGTCTTGGACTTTCAGTGGAACTCATTTTGCACCTTCATGTTGCACTTTTCTGAAACTTTACACCCAAATACCAAATGTAATAATATAGCGGCTGATTCACAATTAGGAGCAAAGTGGAAAGAAAAGGATTAACTTTACACCTTGGCAAAACCACGCTGTACTGCTGGTGGGGCAGATTTAAAATGTGCAGAGTAGAGTCATTCAGATTCGGGAGTGGCGTGTCCAAACTCAAATCTTAATTACAGTGTAAAAATAAAGCTGTCCAGTATCTGTGGGCTACATGCCAGAGCAGCCAGTATTTACCCTGCATGCAACAACAATAAATGTATTTGCACCTCTTGCATTGCAACATGGTTTGCCCAAGTCCAAAGTTACTACTTTCTTTTTTTCTTAGTTTCCAACTCTGAATCAGGCACATAATCCAGCTGTCCCCTCATTCTCAAGATTATATACAGCCATCAGTGGGGTTTAACTGAGCAGTAGTTTATATCAAGAAATAAAATAAAAAGTTTTGTACAGTGCGTCTCTACAGCCTGCGTTTCTCCAACCACTCCCCTGTCAGCACCCCCAAACGCTGATGTCCTGTCCCTCCATCTGTGATTACTTTCTGTCTGTGTAAGTGATCGCAGTGCTAACTCACACACGCGCACTGTGATGCATACCCATGCGCAGTACGCACCATTGTCTGATCTGCGTGTGCCGTTGCGGTTGCGATCCATAATGAATCAGGCCCTAAGTTTTCAATCAGTAAATTCTGCCATTACGACTCATAATTATAGCTATTATTCCCCATATTATATATATATATATATATATATATATATATATATATATGTATATATATATATATATATATAAATATATATATAAAATTGTTTAGTCTTTATAAATGCAATCATGCAGCAACGGGAGACACAGTGTCTTTGATAATAATGTGTAACTAGCAAGGGAAATAGCATAGCTTATTTTTGTCTCTTCCTTCAATTAAAGACCAGCCCATGGCATGACTCTTTGCCACCGGGAAAAACTGAAAGTGCCTGCAAGCCTTATTTCATGCGACATATGTTTTTTGACATACAATCTGGTCTGTTTTCCCAGGTGACCCATATTAGATGCAGCAACTGTCAGATGTGCACTACCAAAAAAAAGCCTCATTCCTAAACTGTAAATTATTTTGTTTCAGCTACATGCACTTAGCTGTCAAAATAACTTGCAAATGTCTCCAGTGCAACACTGGTAAAGTTAGTAATGTTCTTTAACTCTGATACTGTAAGTTAATATAATGGCATGTTTGGCATGTTTATTTACATGTTTTGATACTTAATATATTTTTAACTAGGGATGTGCAGGCTCGGTTAGGTTCGAGTTTGCACGTGGAGTTCGGATTTTTCCCCAAAAAAAAACGGAACTCAGAACGAGGCAAAACGTCATCTTACATGGACGAACATCATCATTCCTGGACAAAAGTCCAGGAATGATGATGTTCGTCCATGTAAGATGACGTTTTGCCTCGTTCTGAGTTCCGTTTTTTTGGAGGGAAAAATCCGAACTCCACGTGCAAACTCGAACCTATCCGAGCCTGCACATCCCTATTTTTAACAGTTATATGCAATTATTTGGAACTGCTAAATGAAAAACACAGCGTGCAGAAGAAACTGTTGTTGTTGTTGTTATTATTATTATTATTATTATTATTATTATTATTATTATGACTACTAGTATGCCCCTGGCGAACATTTCACCAATTTGAATGGCTAGATCATATGTTAATACGATGGAATCGGGTAATAAAAGATGTGTGTGAAACATAACTGGCTAAGCCATGCCTTTTTATGGTTTTTGGGGATTTTTTTATTGTAACATTTGGCCAAGTGCAATGATATATTTGGCCATGGACTCTTAAGCAAAATGTACCATTTCCATGGGGTATTGCAAGCTGAGTTCCTATAGATGCTAATGATAATGCACTGTTACTCCGCCTCACCACCTATCAGCCTACCTCCAATCGGTCGCTGCTGGCAGCTCTAGTGGAAAGTAGAGAAAAGAGGCATTGCTTTCGAGGTGCAAACACGGTGCTGATTGGCTGGGAGATGCGAGCCTGGAATCGATGTGTCGGAGGAAGTAGGTGAGGGAAGAGCGCCCCCTATGGTAGCAGCCTCACATGTTGTGCCTCCCGCGCGCCCTCCCTCATTATGTAATAGCTACATCATGCAGCCAGTCGGCCAAACAGGAGGCGAACTGGGCAGAACATAAACAGTGTCCACACATGGCTAGAGCGCTAGGTCCATGTGAGAGCTCAGACCACCGGTAGTGCGTGAGAACAGCAGCTGGTGGCGGTCACCCCTATCCTGCTTCCCCTGGGTCACTGTGCCGGATCTGTATTCTGGTAGTTTCTTGACATTATAAGGTTAGCTATACTAAAGTATTTATTATGGATTTTGTTGATTTCTTTAAATCATATGCTATACAGTTTATTCCAAATTCTGTAATTTATTGCTGATTGAAATCCATCGCAAAATAATCACATTAGTATCTTAATTAGTCTTTGAGATATTCAAATTCAAAGAGCATTCTGGACAAAGGGACTAAGAATATATAAGAATATCATCATCACATTTTAGATGCTTATATGTTATTATAAGCCTTTATTTATCCTGCATGCAAACCTTCTCCAGTGGGTGATATTGGAGTGTATAGTGGTAAGTTTTTGTATTTTGTCATTTTAATTGTAAGGGCTAGATTGGTTGTTGTCAATAAATAATGCTGTAGCAGGGTGCATATGCTCCCTGGGTCGGTATCTCCCACCCCTAGTACATGTGACAGAACAAGCACAAGCAGCAGAAAGATTGGTACCAGGCGCTTCCAAAGGACATGCCTGGCACATTTATTTGTAGAGGAGCACCGCTCTAGGAACCCCGCAAGATTATTATTATTATCCTTTATTTATATGGTGCCACAAAAGCTCCGCAGCGCCTTACACAGTACATAAATGAGCACACAAGAAAAAATAGTAATAGTAGCACAAAACAATGCAGGACAAGGACATGGTTTATAAACATTGCTGCATACCACAAGTAGCAGGGCGTCAGCAACCAAGTGTTAGGTGCCAATTGGGCCGTTAGGAGTACATGATACTATAAGTAAGGGAGGAAAAACACATGAGGGATGAGGGTCCTGCTTGTGAGAGCTTACATTCTAAAGGGGGGGCAGACAGACAGGGGCAACACAGATGGGGTAGATAGTGAGGAAGGAGCATGGAGCAGTGGGTTAGGATATATGCTGCGGAATGTGTATAAGATGACCTTGTGTTATGTCAAAATGAAGTCCTTCATTCATCTATCTCTATGACAAAAATAGATTTTAATTATGTGTTATTTGCATGAGAAATGTACAAAATAAAGTAGTTTGCCCTTTCATTTTTTGTCTGTTACATTTTAGCATTTAAATACATCCAGTTAAAATGTGGCTATTGATGGAAACAAGATGGAAACAAGTGTGCTCAGGGCAGCAACCATGCCACCCCATCAGTCTTGTACCCTGGGTCGCAACTGGTCGCTCACCCCACCCGCTAACCCTGTTAGTAAATCTAGTATTACTAGGCCAAAGATCCAAAGTGGATTTGTGTCACTGAAACAACTGGAGAACTGTGGACAGAAGGCTAACACAACATATTGTACTGGCTAAATATCGATTATAAAAAGTGTTATTTGCCCAAATAAAGCAAAGACCTACAAAGAGTCTTAAAAGCTAGTGAGGCACTCACTGATTGCTTCTTCTACAGTGAAGCACTGACTTCTAGAAATGGGAAGAACAGCAAAAAATAAATAAATAAACTAAGCAACTCCTTGCAACTAAATGAGGAAATCTTATGTTAAAAACATTTTTGCCCGGTGATTCTATGGATTTTTAATTAAACAAAAATAAAACTTTTGTGGCAATTATTTTACACACTGCTGCCATTTTAATTAGAGATGAGCGGGTCTAGTTCTCAGAGAACCGGACCCAGCCGAACTTCATGATCTGGCCTGGGATCCGAGTCCAGTTCGGGTTTTCCTGCTTGACTTGGACCCCAAAACGAGGCAAATTTTCATCATCCCGTTGTCGGATTCTTGTGGGTTTTGGACTGTATATAAATCACTCCCGCGGTGATCAGCGCCATTTGCTTGCTGAGTCCCAAGCTGTGCTTCGTCTATGTTGTCCAATACAGGGAGTGCTTTGCTGGGCTGTGTTGTCCAATATACGGGTGCTGTGCTGGGCTGTGTTGTCCAATACAGGGGTGTGCTGTGATAGGTTTTGTTGTCCAATCCAGGCAGGGTGTGCTTTGCTCTGTCCAAGGGCCTGTGTTGCCCATAAAGGGGTTTACTTTGCTGTGCTGGGCTGTGTTTTCAATCCAGGCAGGTTGTGCTGTGCTCTGTCCATGGGGCTGTGTTAATTTTATTTATCATTGCTTTGCTAATCCAGGGGTGTGCTGTGCTGTCCATCAAGGGGTGTGCTGTCCATCCAGTGTGCTGCCCTTCCACGGGCTGTAAAAAACTAACTAAAATTTTAAAAAAAAGTTAAAAAAGTTTTGAGAGTGACGCTGTAGGTTCATCATATTGCAGTGTATAATTCGTAAAATATTGTGAGTGACGCTGTCGGTCAGTATTTCTGCAGTGTAATATTATTCATACAAGTATTGTGACACTGTTGGTCAATAATACTGCAGTGCAATATATTCATAAAAATTATTATGACACTGTAAGGGATAGCGCAGTGTATTCATAAAAATATTCTGACACTGTAAGTGGAAACGCAGTGTAATATTCAACACATATTTTGACATATTTTGACACTGTAAGTGGTAGCGCAGTGTATTCTTAAAATATATTTTGACACTGTAAGTGGAAATCCAGTGTAATATTCAACACATATTGTGACACTGTAAGTGGCAGCGGAGTGTATTCATAAAAAAATATTTTGACACTGTAAGTGGAAACTCAGGCCCTGATTCAGAGCCGGACTCTCTGATAGAGCGCTCGCTCTGAATCAGGCGCCTCCTGGCTGCTCGCATAGCTGTTGGTGACCACCCACAGCTATAGCAAGCGGCCAAAAAGATGGTCGCGATACTCAAGACCATCGCGACCATTGGGCTTGCGACGAGACCCTTGTGGTAGGGTCTCGTTGCCGCAAGCCCTGGAGTGCTTTCGGCTCTATCAGAGCCGAGAGCACTCCCACTGACATCACCATGGGAATGCCTCCATCTGGGCAGCATCACCCCCGGCACGCCCACCAAAGGGGGCGTGCTGTCACTCACCATCGACAGCACGTCCCCTTTGTAGCGAGACCCATAGCAACGGCTTGGCCGTCGCTGTCCGGGTCTCGCGCATGCGCACAACAGAGCCGGCTCTCTTGTGCGCATGCACACTGGGCCAACATCGACCCGCTTGTGAGCGCTCATCGCTCACGTGCGGGTCTAAATTAGGCCCTCAGTCCCTGATTCAGAGCCGGACGCTCTTACAGAGCGCTCGCTCTGAATCAGGGCCGGCCTTCTTGTTTTTTAGAACGGCCACCTGGCTGCTCGCATAGCTGTGGGTGACCACCCACAGCTATAGCGTGCGGCCAGGAAGATGGTCGCAATGGTCAAGACCATCGCGATCATCGGGCTTGCGACGAGACCCTTGTGGTAGGGTCTTGTTGCCGCATACCCCAGAGAGATTTCAGCTCTCACAGAGCCGAAATCTCTCCCACTGACATCACTCGTGATGTCAGTGGGGCCACCCCCAAACAGAGACATTCACATGGGAACGCCTCCATTTGGGCAGCCACTCCCCCGGCCCGCCCACCAAAGAGGGCGTGCTGTCACTCAACATCGACAGCACGCCCCCTTTGGTACATGACCCGGAGCAACGGTTTGCCCGTCGCTATCCGGGCCTCGCGCATGCGCACGACGGAGCCGGCTCCATCGTGCGCATGCGCACTGGGCCACCATCGACCCACTTGCAAGCGCATAGCGCTCGCGAGCGGGTCTGAATGAGATCCTCAGTGTAATATTTAACACGTATTGTGACACTGTAAGTCGAATCGCAGTGTATTCATAAAAAATATTGTGACACTAAGTAGAAACAGTGTAATATTCAACACGTATTGTGACACTGTAAGTTGAATTGCAGTGTAATATTCAACACATATTGTGACACTGTAAGTGGTAGTGCAGTGTATTCATAAAAAATATTGTGACACTGTAGGTCATTGATACTGCAGTGTAATATTTAAAATCGATATATATATTGACATGTGTACTGTACCCCACTTCATTTGTGTTTGTTGATATGGAGAAAGATCAGTTGAGAGGCAAGCAGGAACCATATATTAGTACTGGAGATTCTGCCAGTGACACCTGTCATGACGATACTAGTCTGTCTACATCATCTATTAAAGCCGATGCCCAAGGGCATACAGGACTTAAGTCAGGGCATATAAAATCAAAGAAGCAATCTTTTACAGTGGTAAAGAAAAAACATCAAAGGGTACGTTAGCTGCAGAAAGACATAAAATTGGCAATATGCCTTTCAACACACAAAGTGGCAAGGAAAAGCTAAGGCCTTGGCCTTTATTTATGACTGTTGGTTCTGCCTCTTATGATGATGTAAACACAAGTGAACATGCTGACATAGAAATCGAGGATGCTTCTGTGGAAGTACACCAGGATGAGCAGGATATTTGTGTAGCTAATAAGGATGTTGATAATGAGAATGTTGATGAGGATGTTGATGATGAGGATTTTGTTGATGAGGATGTTGTTGATGAGGACATTATTTGTGTATATCAGGCACAGTGAAAGAAACAGATGTTGCCTATGATAAGGAAAAGCCCATTGTCATGCATGGGCACAAGACAAAAAAATCAACATCTTATTTGTGGAATTATTTCTACCCAAATCCAGACAACAATTGTCGAGCTTGTAAAACCAGAGTAAGTAGAGGTAGGAACCTTAACCATCTAGGAAATTCCTTCCTGTTACATCATCTGCAGTGCATCCTTTAAAAAAGTTTTTTCAAAATTCAGAAACTTTGGCTAAAAAGTACCAACAAGCAGTCCAGTGTCAGCTAGCTCCCTTCTCTCTGCAAGATCCAAGCACCTGCCATCTTCACCACCAACACCTTCATCAACAATATCCTCAAACATGAAGCGATTTATTTGTTTGGGCCCCCACAAAACAAGCTACCAATGTGCAGCTGACATTGCTGGTAATGATCCCTATGTGCACAAACTGACTTTACAGAGGCAAGATGTTGTCACCATCATCATCCGATTCCTCACCCTCATCAGTGTCTACATCATCTTTCTTAACACAATATTGATTTGTCCCTGCAGGTATCCACCATTACAGGTGTCTCTGTAATTTTTGGAATTGGCGGTAAAGGTCTTCCTGGTGGAATTTGTAGTCAATTTTGATGAACATCATCTTTTCCACATTTTCAAGAAGTAGCCTCAAAATTGCCTTTTTTTCCAGCCAGTAGTCAAATGGACTGTCTGACATGCCTATTTGGATGCTATCATTAAAATGTTTAAAATAGTTCTCAACCATTCTTTGAACAGTGATTGTATCAAATGGAGTAATTGTAGAGATCTCATTAATTGTAGGCAATTCTTTTAGACCCAACCAGATGTCAAAACTTGGTTGTGTTGACTCATCTGCATCACCAGTGGGTTTTTTTGGGAAAGTTTCTCAGCAGATGCTTTTGCTGGAGAAACTGAAGGAGAAGCCATTGCTGCATCACGTGCCACTTGAGCTGACAATTTGCTTACCAACAGCTCTTTGCATCTCTTCAGATATGTGTCCATTGGGAAGAAAGACACAACATATGACTTAAACATAGGATCCAGCACAGTTGCCAAAATGTATTGATCTGATTGTAAAGTCCTGACAACCTTTGGATCCTGGTAAAGTGAATAAAGGACTTGATCTACAAGTCCGACATACTTAGCAAAATTGCTTCAGTTCATCTCCTTCAGTTTCTGAAGCTGCTTTTCTAACAGTCTAATTAGGGGAATTCAAGCTGGCAGTGTCTGAACTCACTTCACAGGTGACTACTTTGAAGGGTTTCAGCACTTTGCACAACACAGAAAGTATTTTCCACTGTGCTGAAGCATATAAGGGTGGAGTTCCACCTTGTAACTACCTCTTGCTTCAGCCGGTGGCAGGGCAAATTCAACTTATCCTGCAAGTGCTGCAATCTTCTACATGCGCCTGCTGAATGGCGAAAATGTCCAGATTTTTTTTGGGCCACAGAGAGCATCTCCTGCATGGCCCTGTTATTTTTAATTATAAATAAAAATTTTCACCACAAAGTTGATTGCATGAGTAAAACATGGGACATGTTGGAATTCACCCAGCTCTTGGTGGTGTTGTCAGAAATCACAAATCTTGAGGAGAGTCCAAGCGGGGTAAGTAATATTGCAATGACTACCCTGAGTTTTTCTAAAAGGTTGTCAGTGGTATGCCTCTTAGTGAAATCAGTGATACACAGAGTAGTCTGCCTCTGAATGAGCTTCTGTTTCTCAGATGCTGCTGCTGCTGTTGGTGCCACTGAAGGCAGTACACCCACCCAGTGGTCTGTTACAGTCATGTAATCATGCACTGCTCTGCTTGTCCACATATCTGTGGTTAAGTGGACAGTGGGTACAATGGCATTTTGAATGTCCTTGTACCGGTTGGGAATTCCTTTTCTAGTAAAGTGGAATCTAGATGGGATTTGGTAGTGGGGACACAGGACCTCAATTAACTGTTTAAAACCCACTGCATTATTGGTGCAAATTGGATGCACATCTAATACCAGCATAGATGTCATGGCATCAGTGATCTGCTGTGCAACTGGGTGGATGCAAAGGCTTGTTTAACAGTCAATTGTTGTTTAAAGTACTACTAGTAGTCTTCCTGATCCCCTTCTGGGATGAAAATCCACTCCCAGCAGCAAGAGGCATAGTGCTCAAGGATTCTTTTGGGGAATGGACTGATGTGAATGATTTAAATATTTTTTCATAATTGCCTCCCCTCCCCTCCTCCCTCATAAATTTGCTTCAGAATATAAAATTTAATAAAATGTACCACTAATCAAATCTTTATTTCCCTGCCTTCAACTACATACATACTCCAACTCCCTCAGGCCTCTTGAATAATAAAAACATTTGTTTCCTTATGTGCCATGTTGGAAGTTGAACTACCACAGGTGCTGCAATATGTGACATGCGGTTGCTGAATGGCAAAAATGTCCAGAAATGTTTATGGCCACAGACATCATCTCCTGCATACCCCTTTAATTTGAAAAAAATATTCTGAACCACCAAGTTGATTTTGTGGAAAAAACATGGGACATTTTGTTCACCCATGCTCTCTTCTCCTCCTTCATAAATTTGCTTTGGAATAAAAAAATTAAATAAAATTTACTACCAATCAACCCGTCCTGTCCCTGCCTTCCACTGCATACATACTCCATCTTCCTCAGGCCTCTTAAATAATGAAAACATATGTTTCCTTATGTGCCATGTTGGAAGTTGAACTGCCACGTGTTTGTGCCGCCCACTGCTGCTGCTTAGCTAAGTCAGCCAGCCAGCTTGGTGCAATTTTTGGCCTAAAATAGATGAAAACAATATTGTGAGGTGTGAGGTGGTCAAAATTGACTGGAAATGAGTGGAAATAAATGTTATTGAGGTTAATAATACTGTAGGAACAAAAAAAATCCCAAATTATGTGATTTTAGCAGTTTTTATCATTCAAAAAAAATTCATATGCAAAACCAAAGCCAAAGCACGCAAGGGTGGTTTTGGCAAAATGAAAATCCAGATCCAAAACACAAAGGAGATACAGAACCAAAACATGAGGTTCGGCGCACATCCCTATTTTAATACAGGAACACATTTAGAACCTTTAGGGAAAAATAAATGACATTTAAATTATTTTGTGTTGTCAATTCTAGTTTTTTAGTGCTGTGAAAATGGACCTAGAGCAAACTCAAAATATGAAAATACACATCTGGGGGCATTTTACCTCGTGAGGGGGCCCATGTGTAGCATATTGCCTTCTCTGAGCAGAGGGCCCCACCTTCCAGGGCCTCGTGTACTTACCTTGTGCTGGCAAACAGGTCCATCTGCCTCTGCGATGCCATCTTCCCATAGATATTTGGGAAGATTGTGCATGCGCACAAGAAAGCAAATGCCCTGGCACAGTGCCGTTGGCAAGGAGATGGAACCACATAATTGGAGGGACCCACTTGCCCGCACAATGTAAGTATATTCTGGGTGCACACCTATGTGTATACCTTAAATATCTCTTTGTAAAAGAGGTATATTAATATTTTATTTTAACTATTATGGCAGGGAGAGAGCATCAGTGCAGGAAAGAGAGCAGCTTCCCTGTGCCTTCCTCAGCCCAGCACTCAGCAGCGTGTGTTGGGCTGGGGAGCAGCAGTCTCTGCTCTATCCCTGCCCTGATGTGTGACACACCGGCGCTCTTTTACCGTGCTATAGCTGACCGCGGTAGAAGTCAGGAGGAAAGTGTTACGATTGCCCTGAAGCCCCACCCCCCAGCTATGCCACTGATTAGTAGCAAAGTGAAACAAGAGCAAGGCAAAACCATGTTGCACTGCAGGTGGGGTAGATTTATATGCAGAGAGATTTAGATGTGAGAGGAGCATATCCAAACTTAAATCTAAATTGCAGTGTAAAAATAAAGGTGTCAAGCATATGTGGGTTATATGCAAAAGCAGTCAATATTTAACCTGCATGGAAAAAATAAAAATAAAAAGTTATTTGCACCTCTTACATTGCAGCATGGTTTTTCCAGGTGCACAGTTACTTGCTTTCTTTTTGCTTTCCTCCGAAGTCAGAATCAGTCCCAAATCTAGCACAAATACTTAGCAACATCTGAATGATTTTCTGTCTCATTCAAGCTATTCTGAACAGCCGGGCCCAGATGAAGTGGACATGGCCTAATCACGGGAGGTGTGTCCACGCCCTCATAGGATTTTTTTGTTAAAAAGGATATTTTGTGAGCCGAATAGCGGCGCTGCGCGCTGGGGAGGGCGGCGCTGTGAGGCCCTCTGCCTGGTGCAAAGCGTGTGCTGGGCTGCTGTGATTTAAGCGGGAGGGGGTGGTGGTGCTGGGTCCCTCCAGCAGCCCGGGCCTGGGTAATTAGTACCCACCCCTATGTACAGACGATCTGCCGACTGCCCATACACAAAATTTAAATGCTGCCCAGTTGAGATGTCAGCACAGAGCCATTGGCCAAATGTTTGGTAAGTGTGTATGCACTAATTGACCCATTGGTCAGGTATGTACCCATCTTTAGGGTGAAGCAAAATGATATCACCAAAAAATGCAAAATTTTGCAACCAATAGTTCTCTGAACTTTTTTAAAAATTTCCCTCATACAGTATCTCCTGTACTTCTGCCCCACCCATGCAGAAAGAAGTCCCGATATCCTGTCCAAATGTGCACACATTCCTGGTCATGGGGTCTGATTCAGAGATGGATGCAGTGCCGATGTTTATGCAGTTGAGAGATTATCAGTGATCTGAGCATACGTCTGAGTCAAACGCATGCACCAAGTTTCATTATCGTTGTTGCTCACAGTGAGGATTTATTTGCAAATTGACAGGCAGGGACCCTTTATGGGTGGTGAGAACTCGAACGCACTTGCAGGGAGTTTATCTGCCTGCGACTGTGATCCTGTTCGCAGTAAAAGTGGCTCCGTAGCCTCAATTCCCACAGCCATTCTGCATGACCATAGGGTTACTCAGAAGGCTGATTATGGACTGATCTGCGGCCGATGCTGCATCTTTGTATGCAGTCATTTGGATTTGCGAAGCCGTCAATGGGCGCCTCAATACAACTCCTGGCGGCTGTGACATTTGCATATTTTTGCACAGCCACTGCATACTAATTCACAGCTGCAACAGCATTAGCTACATCTCTGAATCAAGCCCATGGAAGATTAGAAAATATGAACATTCATAATTGTAAAGAGGATACTGTGAAATGTTGTACAGAAATGTTCATCTGTCTGATACACTTTTATACTGCAACTTTCAACATAAGGGCGCTCTGTTTAACTTTTGTAATTTACCTGCCCACTTTCTGAAAAAAAAACATTTTATTTTAAACCTGCCACCAAGCTGTTATACAGGGGTGAAGTTGGCCATTCTGTCAACCCGAGTAATGGCCCACCTCTGCAACCTCCCTTCCCATGTAGATAGTAGTCACCTTTGGCTTACCTGAATACAGATGTCAACATTGTAAAAACTGAAATGTTTGTAGGATGAGAGCAAAACCCATTTTTAATCCCATTACATTAATTGACAGTACCTGCTGCATTTATTCTATGGTTCTGGGATAGCTTTACTTGTAAATAGATAATGCAGACTATACTGTCTCAAGACTCAAATATAAGAATCACTGCATATACTACAGTACCTCTCCCACCACAGAACATTACACTGACAACCATAGAATACAGAGAGCATCACAGTGAACACCATATATTACAAAGAACATCAGTGACCTCTTTATAATAAAGAGAGCATCAGTGATCACCATAAAATATATAATGCGGAGAGCAACAGTAACTGCCATATTATTGGTGTGAGCATCAGTGACTACCACATAATGCAGAGAGCATTAATGACTGCCAAATAATGCAGAAAGCATCAGTGATTGCCATATATGTAGAAAACACAAAAGACAGTGTGGCTGCGAGGTGATTTTGTGAGACAGGAGGGTGCAGAAGGTGCCACAGCTCAGTGTACTGTAGACTAATGAGCCACAACTGAATTAATTACTAATATGGCTATGAAAGCTGTGCATAGACAGCCTGAGCAGCTGCTTAAAGCACTAGGCAGCCCATAGGGCTCAGCAAAGGTGCAGCCTGTTTCTGATGGGATCCTATTGGGATTGCACTTTTGGCTCCCCTGTGAGTGTCTCCTTCATCACCTGGGGCACATGCCCCACCTGCCCACCCCCTAACTATGCCCCTGCTTTATGCTCCTACTGAGCCTGAAAAACATAGGTTGTTATTGCTATCAACAGAGTTGTGGGATATCCCATTTATATAGCAGCCCTTCAGGTCAATCCTAAACCCACTGGTTGTTCTAAATATCATACAAGTTTAGACATAATTCCCAGTAACTACAGGCAGACTGTTTTAATCATATTGGGGTTCATCACTGCTAACGGAACACTTGCTAATTTTCCTTGTTTCAGTGAGGAACATGTTATGCTGCAATTGATTATGCTCAAAAGAATGTGTAATTATTGTAAAAAGCTATTCTTTTTTTATTGTAATGTCAACATAGAATACATTTGTTTTTAGCTGTTTGTTAATATTACATTAACCAAATGTTTTTTCATGTCGGCGTTTAGCTTACTTCAATACATGGCGCCTTGGCAACCAATTATAAATATTCTTTAATAGCAGTTAAATCTAACTTGCAAAGAACTGTTAACATATGATTGGTTGCTTTGAGTTATATCATAGTTGTGCTATTTATACCATGTTAAAATAAAGCCATT
Organism: Taudactylus pleione; assembly: GCA_031769625.1. Taxonomy (NCBI): domain Eukaryota; kingdom Metazoa; phylum Chordata; class Amphibia; order Anura; family Myobatrachidae; genus Taudactylus; species Taudactylus pleione. The sequence goes on along the minus strand of JAUIMM010000018.1, from coordinate 15,966,710 downwards.
ACTACTATTAAATAGATAAAAGTTTTTCTTTATTCTGACAGTACACTCAAGAAGGTAGATGAAAAAAATCAAATAGTAAACAGAGCTCATAGCCACTCCATCTCATCTCTATTATGGCACTCAATGATAGCTGGATGTTAAAGGCTTGATATATAGATCTATTTTTTATTGCCAGCCCTGCCCCTGAAGAAAGTATTAAAATTTCCAGATGAGTAACCCAACAATAAATAGATGAGACAGTTGCTGTGAAAATAACATTTTTTGCATAATAATGAGAAATTGCAGGATAATGCAGTTGGCAGTTCACAGTTTGTTCAAATTATAATTTTGATTGGTTGAATGTAAAAGACAGAAAGATACAACAATAAACTCATGTTAACTGTTATATTATGTTGAGATTGAATTCAATAGTTATGAGGGAACTCAGCAAATATCTTTATAAAATATCCTTTAACTTAACCACTACTCCAAATTACCTCAACATAAATTGTACATTTTTGTCAGATTACAGTTTTCTTTCTCTTAAGCAAATTATATTACTAACATTTATAGGTGTGTGTTTTTTGTGTTATTTTCAGGATATATTCAGTTCCAAAACAAGGGGACAATGAAGGTTATTTATGAGAAGACAGAAAAAATTAGGTTGTTCATTGCATTTTTTTCCAATAAAAAAAAAAAAATCGTTTTTTTTTTTTTGCAGCCCCCTATATAGGTGTGAACCACCAAATTTTGAGCAACATTTTGAAACTGTGTAAATGTAAAACAAACAAATTAAAATAAAGACTGCTGTTTTTTTCCAAATTTATATATTTTATTACAATAAAGACACTTTTGCATGCCTGTTTAATTTGAAAGCTAAATTTTTTTACATTAATTTATCGGTGTGTTTTATTTTTCCCCTGTAAAATGCACTTAGATGGTGCAAAAAGTTTCCCATTTAAAGTAATGGAACCACCAGTAATGGCAAAATTGTGAGAGTAAAGAGGCTCTACAGATTCCCATTAAATATGGCAATATGTATCTAACCCATGCAGCATATCATAATTAGCAAATATGCCCCCACATAAACCCATGAGTCACCAACATTAATAACCAAATTTCCTTGGAAATCCACGTTCATGTCTGTAAATCAGTGTGTAATTACGTAAAACTGTATACCTCAACATTACCTATACAGCTCTCAGCCACTCCTCTATCCCATGCATTCTAAATCTCATCTCCAACAACACTTCACCCCCTCTGCTCTGCCAATGACCACAGCTTCACTTCCCACTGATTACGTCCTGTCATTTCTGCCACCAAGACATCTCCATTGCATCAAACGCTCCCTGAAAACTCATCTTTCCATCAAATACCTGTCCTGCTCCTATCTCATCCCTCACTGCTTTCCAACCCCTAACCACCCACCTACTCATCAACTAAGTATCACCCTCTTTGGTTTCTGCCCCACTCCTACTGTTCTATGTAACAGTGCTGTGGTACATACGTTTTCTAGCTTTGTTTAAAAAAAAAACTAAATAACTAATGAAACATTCAACAAAATGAACCGCTGTGGGATGATATGTGCACCTCTACAGATACATAAGGCTAAAGCTAAAATACCTTTCATCAATTACAAGTCATAGGTAGACAAATGAGAAAACAAAAATAAAAATAAATGCCCTTTAAATCTACATTTTAAATATATATTTTAGTGGATTAAAAAAGGTGTACTGCATACATTGTATTCCATTTTATTAGGACAGTGTCTATATGCTATAAACAAAGTACCACAAAATGTTTCTAATGATATGAGATAAAAAACAGGTAAAATACTAAAATGATACACTGACACTAATGTGGCAATGTGTCTCAGGATGTGGCGATGTCATGCCCACAGTGCCAGAGTCTATGTGAATTTCTGCAGATGTGCTAGCGCCTTTTATTTTCAGGGGGAGAGGCCTATGGACATCAGCTCTACACAGACTTAAAACGCATCTGCTTTTGTCCTGTTGCACATCATAGGTCCAGAACCTCAGGTGTCTTCTGGATGTACACACAGAAGATGCTCTACAGAAAACAACGCTTTCAGATCACTAACATAAACATTCATGGCCTGATTCAGAGGTTCACATAGATGTTTTTCCACAACCGATTGCCGCAACCAATTCTCAGCCTACTGAGACGGCCACTGGCTGTGGTGCTTTTCCATCGTAGTGCACTTAAAGATGCACCATTGGTCAGAACATCGTAGATTACACCAGCCCTATGACAGGTGCAATTTTGCCATCTGAACATGACTTCCTGTGTCAGTGCAACTGTGTTTTTTTCCAGCAGTCGATGTCAGCAGAACGCCCACAACAAGCCCGTGTCCAAATTCGCTCTGCGTTTCCTGGCGGTAACCATCAGGAAGCATGCGCAGTGTAACTCAGATGCTTGCACAAACATAAAAAATTGTCCACTGGCGTACAGCATCGACACTGCTTGCACCTCTGAATCGGGCCAGAATAATATATAGTAGGACTTCCCTTAAAAGTGATCCCTCATTTAAATCATAGTGGAAAAATATGAAAGTTATAGTTTTTATCGGGTACAAAGGAGCAGCATCATCTTCACTTACACATCTCTGTTGTAAATTGAGTATACTCTCCTAGCTGTCAGAAATGTTCTTCATTTATTAGTAGGGCAGGTTTCTCCCACTTTTTGTCTCTATGTTACCCCTATTATTTGGACTGTATTCTTATTTGTTTGTGTCCTCCTTTATATTATAGTTTCAACCATCATTGTGTATTATTGAACATTGTACATTACTGCATAAAAGAACATGTATGGTTCATTAAATGCTTTGGTCATTTCCATAAACTTACATGTACAGCTCAGTGACTCACCTGCCCTAATATTGACTACAGTAAATATGACACTGGCTTAGCTTATTTGAATTCCTGCTCTGCTGTAGCCAAGTTTTTCTGGTTTCCACAGCAATTGTGTTTCTCCTGCAGTCTTACTGCTGCCAGAATTACAGCTCTGTCTCCTCATTCATATCAGTACCACATCTAGGAGTCTGGATGCCCCAGCAAAGTGAAGGACATGACTAAGATGTGTTGCAGCATCATGATATCATAGTGTCACGCACGCTGCACTTCTAGGTCACTGCATCATGGAGGTGCCTCACGTGATATGCAGAGACCCTTCCCTGGCATCGGACAGAGCCTTCTTGGTTCTCTCCATCTTGATATCTTTTCCCTACTTGATTCTTAGCCTGCCCACACGTTTCTGGTGATACCTGTTTCTTTGTTTGTTAATTCCCAGTTTTGTTTTATTGCTTTGTTTGTTCCCAATTGTGAAAATCTGCATATTAAGCTGGCACCTTATAGAAATAAATATTGTTCCTAAATTTCTCTATCCTAGTTACATTCTTCATAAATCTCTGCTCCCCATTTTACTGTATCTCTCATTCCTTGGTGATTGTACAGAAACTAGCTGGGCGGCTGGTCCATACTACATTATTAAGCACTTGATAAGTCTATCCCTACTGTATAGTGGTTGTTCCATTGCAAAACAAAACAAGCAAGTATGCTGTGTTTCATATCCTGCATCTCATTTAATTTGCTAGCAAGCATGGCCATCTAACTGTATTGTTACCATTATGTGTTTATTGTACTGTTACAGAATATTTTGGTACTATAGAAATAAAGTGTAATTACAGTGATTCAGACTTACATACTGTGTAAGATTTTATATATATATATATATATATATATATACTGTAGGAGAAAAACTGATGAAAATTTTTCATTTTACAATTGTCTGGAATTGTGATTTATTGCTTGCTGGTAAATGTAATGCTGAAAAGTCATAATATCATAATATCTGTCTATTATAGCTTGTGATTCAATTAAAAAATATGTTGGTTTAATTAAAGAGTATTAAGGGAACCAATGAAGTAGAGGCTTCATGAATGTCTGTATTATCGGCTGTCTTCACATTACTGCATATATTACAGTTTCTTTCTGTTAGTCTTATCTTTTACCTAATTAGACAAGAAGCTCATTAGGGAAGGAATGTCTTCTTATGTTACTTTTATCTCTGTATTTGTCAAAGCAACAACATTTATTGAACACCTGTTAGAGAGGTGTATAGGACATTCATGCACATTCGATGCAAACTTTTGTTAGTGATGTTTTTTACGTTAGATATGATCAAAAGATAAAAATAACTAACAAATTGTATAGAAATGTAATGCGCATTTCACTGTCTTGTAAACTTGTAAATTGAAACTGAAATCAGTTGCAAATGCAGAAGTAATGTAAATTAATATATGCAATTAAATTGACAAACACAATTATTTTTTAAAATGTGAACCTAATATAAGACATGTCAACATTATTTTGTCTGTTCAGGTGTTATGTGCTTATGTGTTCTACCTAATAGCATTTTTATATCTATCTATCTATCTATCTATCTATATATAGTAATCTCAACGTCCGGCACAACTGACCTGTTGTTTCATCTGTTGTGAGGTCCTGTGAGTGCCGCCAGTGTATACATATATATATATATATATATAAAAACATATATATATATATATATATATATATTATCATACACACTCGGCACTCACTAAGTGCCGTGTATGTATGCTATTTTTTATGTAGATGGCGTGGTCACGTACCAAGGGCACCCCAGATGGTTGAGGGCCGTCTATTAAGCTGGTCATTTATATATATATATATAGCTAGATAGATATAAATGCTTCTGCATATATTTTGTCTTGCACCATTTCTGTTAGCTATTTTCAACATGATGCTTTAAATATACATGTTTTAAAGTAATCATAGCTCTGCACAAACAAAACATAAAATAAACTGTTAAGAGGTGAAATGCATATAAACGATGCACGCTGGAGCAATATTTTGTTCTTGGAATTGTCAAATGCAGTCTATTACTACTTGATTTCATTAATTTGTATGTACTATGTTGCAAAATACAGTGACCACTAACAAAAAAAATTGCACAAGATAATATAATCAGGAACCCTAATTTCCTGATTTTGTTTCCTTCTTTCTAGTTTTATACTTTTAAAATTGAGATTAATTTCATTATTTCAACAATATAGAGGTTCTAATGGTCAGTAGTATATATATATATATATATATAAATATATATATGTGTGTGTGTGTTTGTAGGTATATGATTGCGAGAAAGATATACAGATGGATTATTATGTATTCAAACAGTTCTGGTTTGTAATTACATGATTGAATGTAATTTAAGAAAATATAATAATTTGCAATTTTCACAGTGGAACATTAATCTGATCTGGACTTTTACAATGTTTAATTCATTAATGCAAAGTGATAATGATTATCCTTACTTTTAAACTTACTTAGGCATATGATTTTAAAAAAAATTGTGACTACACCTGTCTAAGTATCAATGCTCTAAAAATCCTATCGCTTGTCATAAACCAAATGACCTAGAACAGTAATACTGTAGTTTAGTTGTGAAAAGTAAATATGTGTTTTGTTTGTTTTTTTTGCTATTGTTTTTCTGGTGAGCTTTGAAGATTTTCCTGATCAAAAGGGCAAATAGTTTCTGTAAGACCTTTATACTTTTTTTTTACAGAGGATGCCAATATAACTAGCACTGTAGTGCAAACAAATCCTAAAAGGAGGGGAGATAACATGAATTTAAATTCCAAAAGGGTTCCTGTGCTGGTTTCCTAGTGCACCAGCCAGTAATGTGTTTGTGGGAATTCAGTCTTTTTGTCTCTAAGAGGGGGGAAAAAGCTAAATCTACATCGGTGGCCCAGTCTAGGTTTGCCATTCTTTAGGTTTTCTATTGATGTGAATGAAGTGGCCTGGACCCTTTATTTGAGCTACTCAATTGCATAAAGTGACAGAATTCTAATATATTTGTTTAATGCTCTTCAATGGGATTTCACTTTCTAACTTGCAAATAAAGCATAGATCTTCTCACGTGTTTTCTTCCCTCCGTACAGGAACATATTTCATATAGCCCTGCCACAGTTTCAGTAGAATTTAAGAAGGTTTTTCAAATAAAAAATAAAGGAAATAAAGAAACAGATGTGAAGTTAGTGTGGATTCCTATAGTAAGGGTTGAGTCCATTGTAAGCGCTCTGCAGGAGGTCCAGAGGGTCTATTTTCCATGCTCTAATTGAAACATATTAATTAGGTAATTTGTTGTTAGTTGGATAAAAACAAATAATGGACTCAGAAAAGACTAACATGAGTCCTTATTTATTTATATATATTTATTACTTATTTTCTTAGTTATTAAATCTGTTATTAATTATAGTTATAAATGACCATTAAATAATATTAACATTTTCAAATAATTAGTAAATTAACTTCAACACACAAAGGCTGTTAAAACTTTGCAAAACGAAATAGATGGGGCCATCTCATTCCCTTTATCATATCAGTAAATATCTACTGGTGCATTATTAAATTTACAGAATAAACATTTGCTTTATTTTTCATATAATTATTGAAAATAACACACACACATATATATATATATATATATATATATATATATATATATAAATATACTTTGTGCTACATTTTTGCAGCTATCCTTCGACTAGGTTTTTTATGTTCCTTAAATGTGTTTGTGTTTATTGAATTTGGATTTGAGCCATTAATGGGGATTAAATAAAACAAAGCTTTTGATTCATCCTGTCATCAGCCCACTTACTTGTTGATACGCTTGAAATTAAAGTCTTTGAAACTAGAACAACAGTTTTTTTTTACTTTTTATTGCACACATTCTCACTTTGAGTGGATTGTTTTAAGATGTTTTGAATATTGGGGTTTACAAAAATATATATTATGTGTTCTAATAGAAAATAAATAAGAACATGATGCATGCTATGATGCTTTTTTAAATTAGAGAATCATATTACAGTTGTTACTATGTTATGGAGATAGTAGGTAAGAACAATAATGTAGAATTTAATGCAAAATAGCATTTAAGATTCAATTACAATTAGAAAATGCATACAATTTCTTTTTTGTAACCTTTACGGAAATCAAACTTTTTTGTTGAAATAAGATGGCTATCAGAAGGGCCTACAGCTTTGTAGGTGTTGCTTAAAGCAGACAAGTCATTGCTGTAGTTTGTAGTGCAAGTTCTACATACTTTCTATGCTCGATCATATTGGTGTAAGCTTTGGTTGAACTTGATGAATGAGATCACTTGTCTACAACCTGACAAGCCTTAGCAGGTTCATGCATTTTAATAACTGCATGATTCATGTTGTTTCTACTTATTTTTGTAGTGTGTTAAACACGTATGCTTTTCCAGAAGAGAAAAATCTCATTTACATAGCAATACTGTAGCTAGAAGGGAACTATTAATGTCATTTTAATTCTCCATGTGTTTAGAAGTGAACCCATTAGAGTAAGAATTACCCACATGTCCTAATTTCCATATCCTGCTATTTTATATGTAAGTACTTTACCCTTTTTGCAGCTATGTCCATTGTAATTATTCAATCTGCTTTATCGTATAGTTAATAGTAATGAAGAATGTTTTTTGCTTAATGACAGTGCTATATTTTTGAAAATAAAATAAAAACTGTTTTCCATTGAACAGTGATTTTCTTTGGTAAACTGTGTAAATGGTCTCATTAATTTACTTTATTATAATATTTTAATTTGGTTGTATACTTTAAATTAATATTGTAAATGTTATTAGTTTTGATAATATCAAATATTGTTTATTCCTTAATTTAAACATTACCAGTATGTCAAGTCACACCTAAGTGATTGTCCTGCTATGTTACATTCATTTCTGTATGAATTTTAAAATGTGCAAAACAATCTAAGCTTGCTAGCATTCACTATTTTTTCTTCATGAAGTTTAAAGAAGTAGATTACTTTTTCATAATGAAGCAAAAAAAAGGTATCACTTTACATCTCATAATGATTGACTTCATTATCCACATAATACTTCTAAAATATACAAAAAAATAGAAACACAGTCATACAAACACACGCAAACACAAACATGTACACAAATATATTATAGGAATTAAAGTTTAAATTAGTGAAAAAGCTGACCATAATTGAATTTAATAAAATAATGAATAAAAAGCCAGACAATCATATAGAATTATCATTTTAATGAGAAAATATTATTTGGACAACTAGGTTCATAATTTAACGCAGACACTTATTTTTTGTAGTCTGACATACACACATGCTGTGAATAATAACATCAATAAGCAAATGCCATGCCTTCTGTACAACAAGGAGACTTTGTGGTCACTTCTTTACAGCTCAGATGACAGTAGGGTCATTTGTAATTAACTTAAGTTCACCACAGAATCACTTTTTTTATATTTTTAAAACATTTTTAGCAAATTGCCTAGATTAAAACTAAAAGTTGGTCAAAAAAGTGCATAAAACACATTTTATTCATATACACAGACATTTACAATACCCTCCTCACTGCACTCTCTGAGGTCCTAATAAAAAATGCTAACAATTAAGAATCTACCTTTGCTCAAGGCTTTGTAACCCATCCCCCCAAAAGAAAATAAAAAATAAAATAAAAAAATAAATATATGTGCATTTTTAAAGTCAGTGACATGGACCGATAATTTTCCAGTGCCTTGAAATCAATACTCACCATTGACAGCCAACAAGTACAGTTAATGTTTGATTCACAAGATCAAAATATTTACATTAGGGCAGCCAATGTGTAAACAATAATGTTTTCTCTTCAGTATATTGTTTGTTTTGTTTATTATGTGCACTTTCTATGTTAGTGTGAATGTCTAATTAATTTAAACTAATGACTATCATTTTAACATGAGAACACGTTGTATAGTGATTACTATTACCAATAGCTGTACATGTTTTATATATTGCAAATACAAGATATGCCAAGATGACAGTTTTTGCATACACAACTGAGAACTCTTTCTAAGTAAAATTGTTTGGATATTAATGCATGTATATTGCTATGTTTTACAATATAACAGCACAATTAGACATGAGATTCCTTTTTATTTATAAGATATAAGTGTTCTCTTAAATATGCTACCTGAAAATGTCTGCCCTTTATTTTTGCAATTCATTTAACAAATGATGTGCAAAACTGTTTAGGATGGAAATGCTCTGCAGAAAAACATTTTCAAGTGTATGAGGACATGTATGTGATAGTCAAATAAGCCACATTGGATAAACAACTAACAAAGCTAACATAACGTGTTAACCTCCTTCCTGGAATGAGACTTCTTTACTTAAGAGAAAAAAGTAAAGTGAGCAAACTTTGGAAAAATTATTTATACTGTCCAACAGTTTAGTGTACAGCCACAGAAAGTAGAGTGGGAGGACTGGTAAGAGTTTCACTAGGGGTAGCTGGGCTGCTTTGGCTGGTGGCTGTTTGGGGAGATGTTGGACTCAAAGATGGAGAAGAGTTCGACAGAATAGCTGGGATATGTGTTGGGAGTGCTGTGAGCCCTGGCAAAGCTGCTGGCGTAGGCTTGATAGGAACTGGGATAGCAGGCAGAGTTTGTCCTCCATGGCAAAGTGGCTTGATGGGCACTCCATAGGCACTCACGCTGTAATCACTGTTAGCCATTGATATAGGTGTGGTAGTGTCTATCATGCTTGAACTGTACATGTGAGGCCAGCCTGTGCCAATGGAGCTGCCAACTGTAGTCAATTGGTTATGGAGGGGGTAAGCAGCTGACATTGGTGGCATTGTGGAAAAGGCAAGTCCTCCAGGCATTTTATATTCTCTGGCAATTATATTCTCAATAGCAAAGGGATGTTTGAAGCTGGATGTTTGTGAAACTCCCAGGTTGTAGGTTGACATCTGTGGCAAATGGGTACCAGAAGCAGCTAAAGCACTTAGTCTTAGCTTTGCTTGCTGCTGCAGGTACTGTGCTGCATCTGATGGCTTAGTAGGGGCAAGATGATCTGATTTCATCACCTTGAACCGTTTTCTACGCCTTAGGAAACTACCATTTTCAAACATATCCCCACAACTGGGATGAAGTGCCCAGAAACTGCCTTTGCCAGGCTGATCAGGTCTCCTTGGGATCTTGATGAAACAGTCATTGAAGGATAAGTTATGTCTCAGAGAGTTCTGCCATCTTTGGGTGTTCTCTCTGTAGTAAGGAAATCTGTCCATTATGAATTTATAGATCTCACTCAGAGGCAGCATCTTCTCCTGAGAACTTTGAATAGCCATGGCCGTAAGCGAAATATACGAGTAAGGAGGTTTCTGATCACTGTATGTGTTTCTCCCTGGTCGAGGCATTCTCACTATGGTCAGAGGTGAGCTACATGTAATTGGGGAAAAACAACCAAGTTAGCATGTATAATAATGCAGCAAATAACTAAATGTTTGAACTTTCACCATAAATAAGCAATTTACATAAACTAAGGGCAATAATATGCATTCAGTTTATATCGTAAAATATTCATACTTTATTGTGCCTATATATTACATGGCAACAGTGTATCTAATAAAAAGCACATACCATATAAAATTCATATCATACCTTAAACTTTTTATAAGCTGACACTCTGCATTCGAAAAGTAGCTACAAAGTTGCTTGTTATGTCAAAAAGCAAAATCCACAAAAACCCTTTCTGATATTTCAGGTCTTAATTCAATTCTTAGCCAGCCAGGTCCCGTCTTGGATAAACTCTGATTTTATCTTCAGCATCAGGAATAAGCTTCTTGTCTGAGCAGCACTTGAATGGGAGCAGGGGAAAGTATTTCTCCTTTGCTGGATGAGAGATAAGCTAAGTAGTTGTGTCCATGTCCTTCCTCTAACCATCTGATAGTTTTATGTGGTGACATGAACAGAAAAGACCCCTGTAGAGGCGCTTCATTAATGTGCCACTTCTTTGCTATCATATGACGATCGCCTTGGGAGGAGGAGGGAGGGAATAGAGAAGGGAGAGTAGAGGGGAGGGGGATGTGGGGGAGAGAAAGGCATAATCTGGTTTCATTTACACCTATTTACATGGACACCTTGGGCCAATAGAAATCATTTCCATTTGAAGACAAGGCAAGGGGTGAAAAGGCTCAGCAACCGGAATTGAAGTGTGATGGCACCCAGTAACAGTGTGTGTGAAGGTATGCACCAACCTTCCTGTGTGCATTGCAGGGAGCTTAGTCTGCAATTCACACTTACAAATGGAGCTACTGAGCAGTGGGATGTTTGACATGGAAATTGCTTGGCTGTAGTATTCTGTTTGTTCTATATTGTTATCTGATTTGTATTGTTAGCTAACTTAAGGCAACCCTTTTACTTTTTAGCAAAAGGGGAGGGAACTTGTTCTCGGGGCCAACCTAATTCAGTGAGTTTTACTTTATTTTTCTTTATTAGTCAGATAATGTTTATGTTGTTATAGTTATATGCATGCAGGTATATTTGCAGATAGATATATATGTATGTATATAACTGCATAACTGCAACTTAACTGTGTGCTCGTTTTCATATGATAGCAATATTTATTCTCTGCCGTCTTCATTGTATCTTTTTTTTCTGATATCTCTTCATACATATTTTGAATATTGAGTATATTGTAAATATATAAATATAAACTTTGGATAAATAAATATTTTTGAACACTGGACATTACACATAAGTGATTCAGATTTGTACAATAATTGTAGATTGCTGTGCTAGGAACCCACGTGTTAGGATATTCATGTAAAAAAAATAATCCTTTATATTATGGTTAATATTTGCATATTAATAGATTGCATGGATTCATAGAAAATTTTCTAAACTTAAACAAGTAATCACAATTATTTAGAATAAACACTAGAAGAACATTTTTCTTCCGTATTGTGTGACAATTTCTATTTTAACCCAGTCACTGCCAGGAGGCTTTTCAACACTTTATAGTGACATTTCTTGTAGCTGTGAGTTTTAAAACTGTGCCGGGAAGCGAAGATGATGACCAGGAGGAAGGGTAAGTGGGGACTATACTGTGAGTAACACAAACTAACAAGTCATAAAAAAACAACAGTAGATAAATCCAGAAAAAGAGGTGGGCTCTAAGGGATGTTAATATAAATCATTAGATTTCAGTGCAATCCCATTCTTAATCCCCAGGGATGTCACTGATAATCCCTAATCATTCAACCTCATAACAACATCATAGACTATAGCTAAACAGCTGCTAAACAGCCAGATGTTAGAGCTTTAAAATGCATCATCACTACTACACAATCACAGACTTATTAATCATATCTATATTCCAATGATTGTAGCTTGTGCTATTCACACAGTATAACAGATTACACAATATGAGGTGGTAAAATGTTATGAGTAACAATTTTTTTTTAATGTTATCCACATATGATTTACATCCTATATATTGTTAAATGGTTCATGACACAGAGATTGGTAAGAGTTCAAGGATCTAACCTTACTGTAAATGCTATATGGATATGAGGGACATGCAAATGTGTCATTTTCTTCATCTCTTTCTCCTGCTTGCCTCATGTAACCCTTCCTCTCCTTTCAGTGTGATACTCTGAGAGTCTGGTGGCTCACAGAGATAGGGCAGGTGATTATCATGATATTAATCAACTGCATTTTGCATTTCCTGCTGTTCCTGCTTTATGTCGTCACTTACTCTAAGGAACTTCTCAAGGTGGTGTTTTTGTCCCATTCTCCCAAGGAAAATATATTATTTTTTATCAATAAATTAAATGCTTAAACAATAATAGTAAAAATAGTAATTTTAATAATACAACACACATGACATTTCTGGTTATTGTCCTATCATTTTGAAATTAAATTCCCAACAATTTCAAGTAGTAAAATAATGTATATAGAGAGATACATGAACAAAACTCTGCCACACATAAATAAATAAAACAAATTTGGTGTTTATTTTATTTATTTATTTCATTTGGTAAGTATAACATTTCTTCTAATAATCAACACTTTTGAGAATACATTTATATTTTTTGTAGTAGCTTTGAGAAAATGACTTACCTATTGTAATGGAGAAATAAAGCGAATGGAATATATCAACAAGCAAATTTAGTAATATTTTTATTGTTAAAAAAATCATCTAGTGTATTAAAATATCATATGAAAAATATTGTTTCGGTTTTAACACACCTTTAGAGTTTAAGTGAAAAAATTACAAAAACAAAGTATCTGGAAGATTATTTTCCAGTTCATGAAAAAAAGCTTATTTTCATTTTTTCCCATTATTCAAACAAACTATTGTAAGAAAAACCTACAAGAAAAATATTTTTTTGTAATTTTGCTACCAAAAAAGAAAACCTCTAATATGAAACATTGGTCTCTATAAGCCTGTAAATTTTGTAAACATAATATATAAATATATCAGTTTAAATATCAAACTCATTATTTTGTCCACACAAATTATAAAGTAAACTGTGAGTATTTATTTAGACTACAATAAGTCATGATATAATCATTTAATTATTAAGTTGCTTTTCTGTTTACAAATTGCACTCTCTCAACTTGTTGTGAAGTTTTTAAACAATATTAGCAAATGAATACATGTCACAGGATATACATGAAAGTTGAATGAATCATATTATTATTGTTAATGGTCATTATTCTCAGAAAATGACTTTAAAATAATAATATGTTTCTGCTTAAATTTGCATTTTTATCATTATCATAACATTGCACATATTAATGTTTTTATTTTCTTCATAGCATCATTTTAGCATTTCTTCATAGTGTAATGGGTGGGTGTAAATTAGCTTTCAAATTTGGTTTCTTTAAGCCCAGAAGGCTTTGTACAATTAGATGTAGCTCAACAAAAGATGTGTTGGGACAAGCAAAACATTAATGACAGTTTTCCTTGCTGGTCAGTAAATCACCAAATCGTTACTTAAACACGATGAATTTAGGAGATTAAACAATTTCATTAATATTGAAATAGCTGCTGTGATTCAAATGAGTTACTTGGAATGCAGAATCACGTTTCCCAATATTAACAGAAGCACTTGAGCACTAACACAATATGACCTTCTAAATTCAGGTAAAAGAAAAGAATTCATTTACAGAAAGCCTGACCTGTATGTTTCATATTTTTTTTCATTTTTTTTCAGTTTTAACCAATAAGTTGCCAAAGAAGTGCTGTGAATTGCGCTGCTAACTCTTTTTTCTAGAAAAAGGTAATACGTTTTGTGCAGAATGAAAGGATCGGTGACTATCATGTATACGAAAAAAGTGACATGATAAGACTAAAGGATTAAAATAAATTAACTCTAAACAGAATTAGAGTTGCTTCTCATCAGAGAGAGTTTAATTGAATATTTAAATTTATTTACATTGTAAATTTTACTGGAATAATTGATGGAGATAATTAATTGACTGTACTCTAATACAGCTCTTTAATTTATATATTTATGCTGTAATTCCTTCCATATACTGTAGTTTACATTTACACAAAACAAACTATAAAGTTAGTGGTTACAATGCTAAAGGTTTCTGTATGTTTACCCTGCAGTGAAAAAAATATATATTATGCAATTTAAAAATATAAATACCTTATACAAATATAACATACACATATTTATTTAGTGTAATTAGGACATGTAAATGTTTGGAAAACAACATTGTTGCATGAAGCATTTTAATGTTTCCTATAAATTAAAAGCATATATACAACCAACAGGAAATCATTTACAGTATGTTTATCAGTACAGTAGGTGCAAGTTTAAAATATTGCAGCAGAGCATTCTGGGGAAATATAGATCGTGCTCAAATCTAAACTATAACAATGTGTATTTATTATTTAACATGCAAACATTTCATAGCTATAGGTGTTATAAACTAGAGTTGATTTTTCAGTATTTTTTTATTTTTACATGTTTAAATTGTGTTTGATAGTATGTTTTCGTAACATGAGCTAAATAACACCATTAGTGAATACAGTATATTCCATGATGTTTACGGATTTATTTTTTTAAATGTTTGCATGTGTGACCACTATTGCATACTGTATATGTACAGCATGTTTATTTTAAATATTTAATATATTGGGTTTATATTGTGAATCAATTTCATTTTTCACTGCAGCTTGTTGCTGTTAATGATGTGAATGAAAAGCAAGTAAAATGTGTGTACTGGGTGTCTTTTAAAAGTGATTCTTTCTCTTGTAAAGAAATGCAAAACAAATAAAAAAAGAGGACTTTCAGGGGACTCATTTAAATAAGAAGATGGAACCGTTGTTGGGAAAATGGAATAAAATACACATAAGTCAATTATATCAATGTGTAAAGCAAATGGGAATCTTCTTCTAACTACAGCTATTCAGTCTTTCCATCACGATGTGTAAAGCTCATCTTTCTGCATGAAAGGATTGCAATAGGCTCCTGTTTTCCCTAAAAGCAGGACCCCACACGTTTACAGGTTTGGTAATAATTTATGCTAATTTCCCTTCAATAAATCCACAATTCGTTTCAGTAGCATGCAGCCTGTTCAGATGTCAGAGGGAGAAAGGGATAAAGGTGGCTAACACAATATTGGTTTTGATCCCGTATGTTTTCAATGCAGGTGTGAGCATATTCTGAGTCCAGGACCTATGCTTTAGCTTCAGCCCCAAAATCCCCCTCCGGGAAAAACAAAACTAACCCTCCTTTTCAAACCCATCTTAATATGTACAATATAGAGATAGGGAGATGTTAAGCAGCTTCTTATGGTCTCCTAGGCTTCAAACAATACACAGATCCAAACCAGATTTCTCAACTTGAAAGTATCCCCTGCACATTTCTAGTTAAGTCCTAGATTATATTTGATGAACTTACTTGTGGTCCCTCTATTTACTTATTGGCAGTGAAAAGAGACCTGATAGATTTGGGTTTGGGGACTGCTTTCTTTTGTTGAAGTTGAAGGTTTTTGAGTTTACCAAAGTGATTTTGCTGCCTATGGGAACTAAGAGCAATGGATCAAACCCTTTGTTGCAGAACACTATTTAACAAATATACCACATTGCTGTGAGAAGCTACTTATCTTTCATTTAAATGGGGCTTTTCTGCTAAGCACAGTCTATGTGTCCTGTCAATGGCCAATCATTACTCCATAATGCAAATATATGGAATTATACACGCAGCAGTGAAATAACATAGCAGATTTCATATGGAACAGGATAATATTCTTCCTAGACTAAGAATAAATTATGATGCAGTATGTTTTTCTTTCTAGATAGAGTTCCAGTTACTACATATGTCTACCAGGTATAATAGATATTAGTTAGGATTTGTGAATAACACAATCTTGTTAATTATATACATTACTATTATAATACTATTTAAATGCATAAGCCAGATGGATCTTTTTTTTGTATAAAAAAGAATTGTACAGGACGTAACCTTTAGTTTTAATTTTTAAACATTTGGGGAAATGTAAATTTAAAATAACAAAATCCCAATCTTATAGTATATTGCATTTTAATGTAACTGCATCCGTTATTGTTTATAGTTATCTTTATTTTAACCTGGAAACATTATGTGTATGACACTAAAAACTATTGAGTATTATTTTACATAATCCTGCATTCACCTACCCTTTATTTTATTATGGTTTTAGAAGCCACATATTGAAAATTTGACTAATCATGATAATATAGCAACAATTAAACACCTCAAGTGTCCCTGTACATTCATCCTAACACTATGCTGGTATCACTGTACAGCTACTAAAATTTTCAGTTCTGTTTTCTTCAGTATTTTTTCACTGAAACAGGAATTAATGGTTTTCCATCAGTTTGATCTATTGTAATACTTGCAAGTAAAATCTATTGTGCCAGTATATTGCGAGGATTGAAAAATAATGCAACATTGCACCTTGAATGATGCATGAAGCATTTATAGGAACAGAGAAGGGCAACCTGTTTCTCTGCAGATTTGTATGGAACTACAAGCTCCAGTCTGCCCTTTATGATAAATGATATTTTTGCTTATGCAGCACAAAAATAAAAGAATAGTAATATTGCATTAGAATTAGATTAAAAATGTTATGTATTTAGATATGTAGAAGTTAATATGTGTCATGAATACAGGTCTGAATGGTAACTCACATACTCAGATACCATTGAAAGAGCAATATATCTCTTATACGTTTAAAGATTTTTTTTAATGATTTCTTCTAAAGTTCTACAAAAAAATGTGATGTGTGAGTTTTGTTAAATAGAACATGGAATATGGAGCTTCAAAGTAGAACTGCAAGATGTGAACTTGAGGAACAAGTAGTTGGATGACTTTTGCTATAGCTAAACTAAGTGATTTGTTCGGATTCAACATCACTAATTTAATACAGTATCCAAACACAGTTGCTGTTATGAACAGCACTAACATATACTAAACTATCCATAATTTAAATAACTTGTATATATACATTGTCTGTGAATTTAGAATAAGTCCTGTCTGTGCTAATCATTAGGTAATAATTAGGTAAGAAGGCAGCTGTTTTCCTTAAAATACAGTGTTCTCTGTTTATACTGCCAGATTAAAATGCATACTAAATTGAATGTTATAGCAAGGACAGTGCTATACAGAGGGTGATTTAATAACAGTAATACATTTTAATGTTGTGCATATGTATAATTGTAGGCTGAGCTTGGTGGGATAAAAGGATGAACTAAAAAGAAGGAAATGCTCTACTTCTATTATAAAACAGCATTTCTGTTAGTATTGTTATGTGTTCAGATGGATTTATATAGTGCAAACATAAATGTGCACATCCACATATTGTAAAAAAAGGCATATGTAATGGTGCTCTGGAAGACTAACAATTATATTATATAGCATAAAGACAGAAGAACCAGAAATATCACACAATTCAGTTAAATTCCACAATCTGTGGCTAAGGTACTGTACATATAACTTCCCTAACTTCAACAAACTGCAAATGCCTGGTATTTATTTAGGAAAGGAGATTTTTGATGTTGTTTATTGAACCATAGCAAATATATATTTATAATATGAATGCAAAAATATCAAAGCAACTAAAATACATAGGCATATGAGACCTTAAAATAGGCTATAGAAGAGCCAATGGAAAAATGGGAGGCTCTTCGTTGCCACCTGCTGTCCACACTTGGTTCTTTCACTTGTTTCTCCCCAAGCAGCATCTTGCGGTAAGAGATAGGGTTGGACATATTTATTTGACCAATTATGAAATTTGGACAAATTTCAGCAATTCAGAATAATTTAATCTTACCACACAAGAAGGCCAATTAGAGTACATAAAGTATAAATTAGCCTATCAGCAAGCATCAACAGATGTCAATTCTTTTTTAGCCTCTGTTTCACATATTGTACTCCCATTTTCCATTTCATTCTCAGACAGGAATTTAATATTGGAGCCCTAGAATGCAGGCTCACATGCTCAGTTTACTGGTGTTTTCAGTGCCGTAAGGTGCCAGTGATTATACAGCAGGCAGCTTATTAAGCGCTATTCTTATGCTCAAAGATGACAGTGGGGAGCAAAGCTCTGTGCAGCATGAGTGGCAGTTACAAGGGGCTCTCAGCTGTCTCACCCATAGCCGCTGCTTCCTTGGTAGCTATGTACATGTTCTTGGTGGCCTAGCTATTCCTCACTTCCGTATGAGGCTGATTCAGAGTTGGCCTAAAAATTAGCAAAATTGAAAAAAATGTTGCATGTAAAAACATTATTAAAAACATTAAACATTATTTCTACTAATATGCAAAACTCAAGATGCATTCCTTAGAGTAGCATTTGCTCCTGCATTACATCAGGCACATCTAAGATTCTCCTACTACCCAATTGCACCCATTTTTTAAATAATTTATTTTATGTGCAAAACATATCTACTTGCTAGGTAACATCAAATAAACTCCAGAAGCCTTTCTAATACAGCAGAAATAGCTCCCCGTCTTGTGTATACTAAATAAAAAAACAAGAAAAAAATGAGCTAACATACTCTCACAAAAGCACACTGTATACCTGAGCAAAGAAGAAAGCAATCAGTGTTGGCAAAAAGAATATAAGATTAGAAATTCATTGGTTGGCAAAAAGTTCACTAACAGCCAATCAAAAGAGGTTTGCTAGTTTTGGAAGTTGTCATCATCATCTGCTATTTACACTTGCCACTAAACACTGCAAATAATATGCCATTTCCAGGTGAATAAATGTCTTCGATTGCACAAGCTCGCTTTCTATACTTGGCCTACTGTAGAATGCCCCTTTCTCATCCTGTTCTGCCCATGCAGGTGCAAGTAGTTGTTAAGCTGGGTATACACTTAGCAATGTGTACCCAACGCCGATGTCACGTGCAGCGGGACCACGGTGGGTTGGTGGCATAGGCAAGTACACACTTGCTGTTGCCCAAAGCGATGGAGCAACAGCAGGTGCTATGCTGCATTCAGCAGCATGGCCCCTTCTGATGATATTGTCCAACAGACCTGCATGCAGATCTGACGGGTGATGTTGCTGATGATGCGTGGGAGCCAGCGACATAGTGGGCACTCTCTGGCCAATGTGCCCGATATGTCGTCTGAACCTGTGGAACAGACGACATATCCAGACTGGCGGAATGGACGACATACCCAGAGCCGTAACTAGACTTTTTGGTGCCCTGTGCCAGAGAGAGCATTGGCGCCCCCCCCCCATTTTTTAAATAGGGACATAAGTTAGTGCACCTGAAAAAAGGCCATGGCTACATGTGGAAGGGCCAGGGAAGAGATAGGGGAGACCAGGAGATGCTGGAGCTAAAAGAAGAGGAAGCTACAAGTGAGAATGATGATAAACAGGAAAATTGACAGGCCCAAACAGCGCCCCCTGCCCTGCAGTGCCCTGTGCCATTACACAGGTCTCACTACCCTAGTTACGGCCCTGGACATATCGTCAAGTGTGTACTCAGCATAAGTGGCAGAATCACACAAACCTGCATGTGCAGTATGTATTCATGCAGGATTTGCTATGCCAGCTGTGTAGTAATCATTGTGCATTAGTCCCTGTATTGGGTGCAAAGCTCTGTAAATAGCATTGCTTGATTTGGTTATTTTTTTATTTAACATCTTCCCTAGTTAACCGTATATATGTACAAAGTAACCATATAATTTATTAATATTTATTTATTAACAACTATTTATATAATTCACATATATTCCACAGCCAGTTCCTGCCCAAGTGACGCTCATAGCTCCCCATTTTTTTTTCATTAATAAATCCCATTGTTTCCATTCTTGGCATTATCAAGTAAAAGGTTGTTACAATAGTTTAGACAACACATGGTTTGCTATTGCTATCTCAACAGGTGTATAACACTTTACTGGCTAGAGTAAAAAGCTATAGTTTCTGTACATTACCCATATAATTAGCAATGCTTGGCTTGCTTTCTCAACACAAAAAATATTTTTCATCTACTTTAGGTTAACACCATTACAGTAGCTAAGTGTACAGAATACCCAGAAAATACAATGGCGTCTCAAATGGTATAATTTTTTACCATACTGTACATACTGGTAGAAAAAACCTATGCAAAGATGATGGTTGGGATACCCTTGGGCATGGGCCTTCATAGAGGACAAGGAAGTTGACGGCCTTGCATTATCATGATGACTGCTGGCGGCAGCTACAACATGTGGTTCTTGGCCTTGCTCTCCTGTCATGTGACAACCCTCCATATTTTCTGCAGTCTTTAAGCAGTGTCACAAGCACCATAGTGTAGCCAAGGTGCGGTTACAAAATTCACACATGTTCAGTCATGCGCACACAGAAAAAAAATAAACAAAAATCACTATTTTTTTTTTTCGGGTCCAGAACTTGGGCCCAGAGCACAGATTGGTGATGACTGGAGTCGGGCAGCACTAGGTTGCGTTGCTGTATCTTGTGTGGCTAAGCCTAACACGCACACACACAGAAAATAAACAGACAAAAGACACAATTTTTGGGGGGGAGGTTTCGGGTCCAAAGACTTGGGCCTAGAGCACAGACTGATGATGACTGGAGTTGGGCAGCACTAGGTTCGCGTTGCCAAATTGCTAGATCTTGTTTGGCTAAGCCTAACATGCACAGACACACAGACAATTATTAGAAAAAAAGACAACTGATTTTTATTTTTTTTCAGCTCCTGAACTTGGGCCCAGAGCACAGATTGATCACGACTGGAGTCGGGCAGCACTAGATTGCAACTTGTATTGCTGGCTGGGTTTTGTGCGGTTCTGCGGTTAAGCCTAACACGCATGCACACACACAGAAAAATATAAAAGACACTGATTGATTTTTTTTCCTTTAGCACGACTGGAGTCAGGCAGCACTAGCTTGTAACTTGTGTTGCTGGCTGGATCTTGTGCGGTACTGTGGTTAAGCCTAACACGCATGCACACACACACACAGAAAAATATAAAAGACACTTTGATTGATTTTTTTTGACTATATGTTAGTCCAGAACTTGGGCCCAGATGGACACAGCACCAGCCCAGATGTATCTACAATTCTGCACCAGCCCAGATGGACATAGCAGACATGAAAAACTCCAGCCCAGGACACAGCAGACAGCACAGACAGCCCAGATGGATCAGCAACAGTCCAGATGGACACAGCAGACAGCACAGTGACAGCTGTCACAGGTACCAGCCAAGAAAGGATCAGCAGTCACCAGCCCAGGACACAGCAGACAGCACCAGCACCTCTCCCAGTCCTACACAGCCCTACACTACCCACCCTCCCTGTTCAGTCTCCACAGCCGGAGTGAAATGGCGTCCATCGTTACATACTACATTGATCATAGAGACGAAAGCTCGTGAACCGCGACATTTCGTCTATATGGTTTTGCCTCGATTTGAGAGATCCGAGTAAGGCGGGAACATCCAAGCTTGCTTGGATCCGACTCGGTTCTGCTAAATTCGGGTGGGTTTGGATCTGGAAACCCAACCCGCTCATCTCTAGATAAAACACATTGTTTCCTGTACTTGACAATTTGTGTTTGCAGTTTCTGGTAACATAGCTTCACAAAATTAAAACATGGGATAGTAATTCCATACCTCCCAACTGTCCTGCTTTCGACAGGACAGTCCCGCTGTCAAGCCATCTTTTCACAGTGCAGTAAGAGCCTGGGGCCCCCAGAATAATGAAAATTGGGGAGAGTTACAAGGCCACACCCCTTCCAGCTAGGCCACACCCCATTTTCAGGCAGGCACAGAATTCTGAATCTTAATGTAAGAATGTTGGGAGGTATGCAATTCTATCATTTTAATGTGTATCTTCAAAACCACCACTTTGGCTTAACAGAAGTTTTGAGCAGTACTGTTTTTTTTTTCTTTACTCATATCATCGTTCTTTATAAAGTACCAAATGGACAATACAACAAACTTGATATTGGGGCTTATTGATGCAAAAAGTCTCAATTACATGGGATAGACGGACTAGTAATCAACAGGGTTTTCAGCACCAGCATCAAGATGTTTAAAAAATGAGCACCAGTTTAAATTGCAATTAATTGCCTGTGTATTTGTACACTTAAATAGCAAATGGCATTAATGACAAGTGCAGAAAAAATAGGGGTTTGTATCAATCGGTACATTGTTAGAAAGTGAAACACATCAGTTGAGATGTTAATGCATTTTTGAGAAAATTAGTTTTCTGAGCCTGTCAGTGCATTGTAAAAATGACACCACTTGTGATAACCAGCACTGTAATGAATGGGTATTGGAGCAGCTATATCTATGTTAAAGTACTGAATGATATAAAAGAGATATGTGAAAATCTGTGTTTTTTATACAATAATGAAAGAACTACAAAAATCTATTAAATGCCCAGTAATTATGAGTCATTCAATTGTTCTGGGTGCTCATTAATTATCGCCCTCTTCGCCCCGAGTTTAGCCACGTAAAACGGCTAAACCCGTCTAAAGTTCTGGTGAGGGCATGCTAACAGTGGATAGCGTGAAATAACCAGGGGGTTTCTCACACGTTTCTGCTCGCACCCTACTGAGGGTGCGAGCACAAATGCAGACTGCTATTGCCCCCTGACGGAGCAACAATTGAATTTCTCCGTTGGGTGTCTTAGAAAAAAAGCCACCGTCAAAACAATTGAATTCCCCCATAGAGTGAAATATGATAAAAATCTACCAAGTGAATACAGAAAAGACATGAAATTGAATATTACAATAATCGAAGACCAAGCCACTGATGAGACATAAGTAGCAACATTCAAACATGTTTTCCTTTAGAACATTCCAGGAAGAATTTATTGTAGGGACTGTTATTTCTTTTAAGGTTGTATGCATGTAATATATATACACTGTATGGGCCCTGTTTTTATTGACTCAATGTAGAAAAAATGCCTGATTCTATGGATAGCATAAACTATTTTTGCAAATCTTGAGAGAATCTGGATCTACTTGCAAATTGATTCACAAATCACACATTGCTGAAATTCATATGAAAGTCTGAATCAAGCTTTACATCCATCTCTGCAAGTAAGACATCTCAGTCTGACAAGGGCTAATATTGTATGCTCAGTCTTCTCTACATCAGTACAAGTACATTGCACAAGCAAAGATCTAGGGGCCTATTCATCATTACTTAAGGGCCTGCTACATATGCGGAAACACTACTGTTTTAAGTAACTGGCCCATTCCTTATTAGGGGCCTGATGTGGCTGACCCATATTCAGAAAACTCAGACATTTTAAACTTTTTGGAGTTTGACTGTGGGAATCTACATCATCCTCAGATGACATTGGTTCCCAGAGTCCTGCTCCTTCCAATGGGAAGGAGGTCCAAGTTGTGAACAGGGACCTGTTCGGATCCGTCCACCTGTTCCTCCCTGTGTCCCCTCCAGCAGAGCACATGCGTGAACTTATGCAGACTAAAGCTGGGTTCACACTAGACAGAGCAAAGTGTCATTACATTGTGCATTTAACAGCACCACGTCGTACATTGCATCATCCCATTTGTTGTGCAGAAAAGCAGATGGGATGACTTGATGAACGACTCTCGTGAACAGGCAATCGGGTGTATATACTGCATGATCTGTACAATATATATTGTTCTGATCCACGTCAGGATGCTATATTATACAATATATCGTATAGTGTGTACCCAGCTTAATTCTGCCACAGCAAAATCAACAGTGGTAGGTATTGGGGGAATGGTGCTTTTTCGGCGATATTGAATTGTTCCGGTATTTTATTATCCACCATGGCTAGTTGGATACTTAGTTGTCAGTGTCAATGGACCCTTGATAATAGACCCCATTATGTTAGTATGAGTGCTTATAAATAAAACAAAAGCTATACTAATGCTTCTTCATCTGAGTTAAGAACGTAAAAAAATGTAATGAGTGTCAAATATTTGCTGATGACAATGTCTAATAAAATTACTTCGGACATCCTATTTTCAGAAACTGTTTGTGTCATGTGATTAGAATTAGATGGAAAGATGTAGCTGTCTTTTATCAGACATATGATAAATGTAAAATAAAATTGGCTGCCACACACCAACTGCTACTGAGGAGCACACATCTCCATTATCCCCTCAAAATTATCAAGGAAGGAAAGTAATTTAATTTGTCAAAGACTAAATGTAACATATGATGTAATACCAGGCATTGTCATGGCTGCTAATTCTTTATTCACTACAACATGTGCCAAGATAACATTAATTCAAGAAATGGGAACCATATATTCTCTATCAGATCAATTGCTATTGCAAGAAGAAAATTGTCAGCTTGAATAGTTTTCAGAGTGGTGATGGCCATATAAATATGGAGACTGAGGGTAAGAGACACACTTGTTAGTGGAATCAGTGGTCAAATTATATATTGGTCACCTTAAGGGTCTCCATGTGTGCGATGTGTGAGTCTGACATTTCTGATTCTGACACTGTGATCCTAGAGAAGCCTATTTCCGCCATTTCTGAACCCACTCTAAATGTGAGGATGAGTAGTAGTAATAAAAGTAATAATGATGAGGGTTTAGACATAGAAACTAAGGATTGTAAATGTGCAACAGGATGATGGGGATAATTGTGTATCTGACACTAATGAGGGTGTTAATGATTAATGTGTTGGACAAGAGCAAGCAAATAGAATTCAGTAGGATAATGTTGTTTGTGTCAATGTAAATCAATGATAAGAAGTGCATTGTCATTCCTGAGCAAAAGACCAAAACATCCACCTCTTCTGTGTGGAATTATTTTACCCAAATCCTGACATTTGTCAAGGCATATGTGGCATTTTTAGTGCCAAAGTAAGTAGAGTTAGTCTGGGTACACACTGACAAATATATTGGGCGATAAATTGATCGGCCAATATATCTGGTGCCCATCAGCCAGTGTGTACCAGCGATATGTCTGTGAACAATATTGTTCCCAGACATATTGCATTGGCTGTGCTGCACAGCAGATGGACAGATATATCTGCACACATATCTGTCCATCGGCAAGTGTATATGGGCGGTCTGCCGATCTCCCGTACACATGCAGTGGCATGGAAGATTATGATAGTTCAGTGTATATGAACGACCATCATCTACAAATATATCTGCAGATCACTTGACCTGCAGATATATCTTTGCAGTGTGTACCAGCTTTAGGGATGTTAACCATCTAGGCACCTTTCCCTGTTACTATATTTTCTACAAGTTTATCTGGCTTGAATTGCCTGCATTGGCCTGAGGCCTGTGACTTGCTGTTTGGATTCAGTTTGCTTTTGAAACCTCACATCTGGAAGCTTGGTTTTTAATAGTTTGCTCCATGCTTCCGATTTACTTTTCCTTATAGTAATCAATGCTTTATCCACCACTAAATACTCCACCTCCAATCACCTGTACAAGCCTCAAGCTTGTGACTTGCTGTTTGGAGTAAGTTTGATGGTGATCTAGTTTTCAAGTAGACTTTACTCTGGCAGCAGTTACCTCTACTGGTCTGAAGTGTGTTGGTAATATATTATATTTTCAACAAGGCTTTTACTTTTAGATTATTAGTTCTTGATTAATGAAAACATTCTATAGGGTCATATAGTTTATTAAACTGCCATCCTGTCTGCTACTGCAGTGTTACTATGTTTATTAAACTGCCATGTGTTTGTGCTGCTACTCTGTCACTTAGTTTAGACAGCCAGCTCGCTGCAGCCTTTGGCCAGTATTTGTGAAAACAATATTGTGAGCTGTGTGCAAAATCAACTGGAAAAGACTTGATCTGCATTTATTGATGTTTATAATACTGTAGGAACAAAACAGGTCAAAATTACATGATTTTTATCAATATTTAAATAAAACCATAATATTTAAGGGTGGTCTTGCCAAAACCAAAACAC
The DNA here is from genome assembly GCA_031769625.1 of Taudactylus pleione. Taxonomy (NCBI): domain Eukaryota; kingdom Metazoa; phylum Chordata; class Amphibia; order Anura; family Myobatrachidae; genus Taudactylus; species Taudactylus pleione. The sequence continues at coordinate 15,940,448 of JAUIMM010000018.1, read as the reverse complement.
AACACAGAATTAGGACCAAACCAGTGCACTGGGGTCTGTGTACACCTCTAAAAGCGGAGAAATTGGATTCTATATCCCATATTACTTGTTTATTTATTATTTAAGTCCACTCAGTGAAAGCATACAATTAATTAAACAAAACACTCATTTAACAATCTCCAACACATACCAGTTATATTATAATGAATGTACCATAATCTTTTATTCACATTAAACTAAATATGAATTGCAAAACATAAAGATAGTCATCACCATTATTCAAATATAATTCAGACAAATATACAGTATACAATTTTTATAATTATACGATGGGTGTGCACTCATTTATAACCAAGTTATTACATTGATACACAGGGAGCATGATTTACTAAGTGGTAGCATTTGCAGCCACCAATTCTCATTGTATTTTGCATTTAATATTATTGAAATTTAAAATTTTGCAGTCAAAACTGCTTGCAAAAGGTGCAAATCTCTCCCAGTATGTCTCTACACATACATCGGATGCACACGCATGACAATGTGACTTGCAACATTATGCCAACCATGGTATGACCCATTCAGGACATATGCACATAATAGTTTGTTGCAATTATAATGTGCCCAGAGCCGGCCCTAGCCAAATTAGTGCCCTAGGCAAGATTTTGGGTGGTGCCCTCATAGGATCCTCTAAAAGCGTGTGGCCTCACAGAAGGACCGTGGTCTCACTGTACTGTGGCCCATTCCCCATTGTGCTGCACTCCCGGCACAGCACACGTCACCCAGCACAGCACAGCACCCCACATTACCTTCTACCAGCACAGATAACAGCAAAGTACACCTCACCCCCACAAACCTCCACTGCCCACTCACTGTTTGCTGCTAGCAGGCCGATCGGAGCTATCAGCTGAGCTCCAATTGTTGACGCTGCACAGTGACAGTAGCAGCTGCCATAGTCTCTGCCCAGCCAGCAGCATGTGCCCCGGCCGCACCTGCCCCAAACCTCAACTGGCTTTAGGCGGGCTTGGGTGCCCCTAGGCATTCTAAATGCCCTAGACATTAACTTAGTTTGTCTATGCCTAGGGCCGGCTCTGAATGTGCCATACGGCTCTCGATGATGAATAGACCCCTGTGTTTTGTATCACATTATAAAAAAGAGATGTGATTTCACACAATTCTTTTGGCTTCAACATACATAGAACTTTAAAAAAATAACTGACCATGCCATTGAGGCCATGGGGACTCATCTTCCTTACATGTGTTATATCCATTTTTCACCATTGGGTGGTAGATAAGGGCCCTTACAAACTTTTGCTATGGGGCCTTCAAATACCTTGTTATGCCGCTGATCAAAATGGTTAATTTTGCCCAAAACCTGCACCATGACAGCAGAGGTAACAAAACATATAACTCCAACAGCTTTTCATGATGTGATTGGGATATCCATTCTACTACCATAATTTTTGAATAGTGATGTAAATTTGTAGCTACCACAGTAAGAATAAAGCTGCTAACTGGACAACACTTTAATTAATAGGATATTCCTCATTAAACAGTAGGACAACCTTTTTCCTTTAGAACAGTACATATTAAATGATACACACAGCTGCATCCTCATACACCTAGCGCCTTTACACCAAACAGTCACAAGATGCTTAACGCGACTGAGATGCCCCAAAACAGGTAGCACAGCATTCCATTTCCCTAAATATTGCATCTTAGGGTCTGATTCATTATGGATCGCAACTGCAATTGCAATAGCGATTACACATGCAGTCTCACTGCGATAGTATGCGAATCCATTGCGATCGCTAGGCCGTCACAGAACAACATAAGGATGCCCACTTTATCTTACACCAGTGGCCTCCAACGTTAATTGAGGTGTGAGCTACTTTAGAAAAATGAAACCTCCTGAAGAGCTACTAAAATTATAGAAAACAAAATCTGGCTAATAACTAAACAATTGAAGGTAATTTAAAGAAAAAAAAAAGTTTAAAAATAAAAATGCATATCATTATTTCAGTGATACTGTTGTAGATTGTAATAAAAAATTAAACAAAGGCACATTTCACTGTTAATTACTGGCTCCAAGGAGGTACGTGCAGTAGAGGAGCAAAAGATATAGGCAGGGTTGCTGTGTGATTTTCTGGCAGGGCTGGACGGGACTCACTCACTCATAGTGTAGATATCGTGTGGTTGGAACCACGGGGAAGCATGTCAGGTGATTGCTGTAGAGGCTGCGGAAATCACATGACGTGCATCCCTGTGGCTCCATCCATGGCGTCAATGCCACAGGGGAGCACACGTCAGAGGTCACTTCCTCCAAGTTGACTCGGCAGTACTGCAGCTTGGTGAGCTATCAAAATTAAGACCGCAAACTACCAGTAGCTCGTGAGCTACAGGTTGGAGACCACTGCTTTATACACATCTGTAATCGTTAGCAAGACTGTGAAACCATCTGTAACATCGAGCACCATCGCAGCCTCACGCACACTTACACAAGTTCTGACCTTACTCAGGAATTGCAGACCTCATCGCATTCTATGAGTACTCAGGGCCTAATTCAGATCTGCTTGCACAATGTGTATGCAAATTGCGTAGGGAGTGCTGTCGCACAGCAATGCATTAGCATGCCCAGTATTTCTTAGAGAGCAATCACAGAGTGTATGCAGACACCCACCAGCCCACTTGTGCACGTCATGTCCTGGAAGAGTATGCAACCGGTACATCGGATCACATCAGATGCTGACTAAAAAATTGTTGAGGATAAAGCGGTGCTCCAGAAAGATAAATGCAGCCTTTTTTTAACACTTTGGATCTGTCCCAAATCCCAATACAGATCTTGAATTAGGTAAACGTAGTGTAAACAGGAGTAGTATTAAAAAATGACGCTTTTATGGTGTGTGGACTACTAATAGTAAAATATATAGTCAAAACATGAATACTTAGCTTAAAAAGTAGTCAGTGAATTTTTATTGGGGTTCCCAGGTGACGAAGTATGATAATGATGATGCTGACAGTATATATGGAAGAAAAGTATTAGAACATTCAGGAAGTTTTAATTTGTACAATAATTATCAAAACAACACTAGGACCTAGTGGAGCGTACCCCTACTCACTCTTCAGAGTGGGAGGAATTTCCTATAAAGGTATATTTAGGTGTTAAAATTTGTTCCACCAACATATTTAGGGCATATTCGATTGTGTGCGAGAATAGCAAAAAACCCGCACCTGCGAGGTCTTTCCTGCAGGTGCGGGTTTTTTGCTATTCTATTAGGTGCGTGGTTTTTTAAAGAACACGCACCGGGAGATTTTTTTCACGCACCTCCTGAGCAAGCGTGATTTTTTCTAAAATCGATGATTTTAGGAAAAATCACCGGACTTGCTCTGACACCTCCGCGGCACCCCCCCTGAGGACTAATTAAGCAGTTGGAAGTATCCACCTTCCGAAGCGCTGTCTTCTGCATCTTCATCTGCATCCAGCGTCGGGAACCAGGTCTTCTGCAGCAGGGTGAGTATGTCAGTGTGTGTGCTGTATGTAAGTGTGTGTGCGTGAGTGTGTGTGTGTGTGTGTGTGTGTGTGTGACCCCCGGTGCGGTGTGTGTGGCACCCCGGACTGGGCGCTGGGAGAACTACATCTCCCAGCAGCCATTGCTCCTCCCATCAGCCCCTGGGACTCCTAGCAGCCCCCTCTCCAGTAAGAAGAGAGAGGGGAAACCACTGGGAGCCGCGGAGACCCCCTGCCAGGTAGGTGTTTTTTTTTTTTTCAGTTTACGCGGCGTGGGGTTTTCAGAGCTGAAAACCCTGTGACCACTATTTTTTTAATTGAATACCGCAGGTAGCGGGAGCACACATACCTGTGGTATTCTGGAATTGGGTGCGAGGTGCGCAAGGTTTTTAACATGCTAAACCTTGCGCCCAATTGTATATGCCCCTTCATATTTGGACGATGTCGTCAAAGAAGTGATGACATATCTCACTTACATTAAGTGGATATGCCTTGAAAAAGAGAACACCTGTTCTCGAAACGCTTTGGGCAGAGGGAGTGCTGTCTGGAGGATTTCTGGCTTTCTGATACCACCGGCAAGCGGAGCAGAGGTAGGACCTTTTCTATCTATTTTTTCGGGTACCGGTCCCATTTCATATGTAGTTTTTTATTGGGGTCCTACCAAATCTCTGTACTTCTAAGCCAGCTCCCCCATACATCACTTTTATTCAAATTTATTTTTGTGTATATATTTTCTATTATTACTTCCTCTGTTTGAAAATAAATTTTATATGTGAAAGAGGCTACCATCATTTTAAAGATACCTTGTTAGGATTATCCCTACATCCATCCACGTGAGTACCGGTACGCATTCATTGAGACCTTAAAAGAAACCGTTACATGTGTTTTGTATCTCCACTTAATGTAAGTGAGGTATGCCATCACTTCTTTGACGACATCGTCCAAATATTAAATGTGTTGTTGGAATAAATTTTAACACCTAGAGATACCTTTATAGGAACTTCCTCCCACTCTGAAGAGTGAGTAGGGGTACGCTCAACTCGCTCCTACTGTTGTTTTTGATAATTATTGTGAAAATTTGAATTTCATGAATGTTCTAATACTTTTCTTTCATATATACTGTCAACATCATCCATATCATACTTCGTCACCTGGGAACCCTAATGAAAATTCACTTTTTAAGCTAAGTGTTCATGTTTTGACTATATATTTTACTATTAGTAGTCCACACACGATAAAAGCGCCATTTTTTAATACTACTCCTTTTTACACAACATCAGATGAAATCTCAGCGCTTGAGGTTGACCATACCCTGGCGTAAGCACTGCAAGCACTTCAGTGTAAAAACAAGCCAGGTGACGTGTACTATGATGCTGTCTTTTAATTATGCACACCTCTATAACATCATTGAGATTCTCAGGCACACCTGCGTTTGCACCTCCACTCCCCCGTTTTTAATGACCAGCCCCTGTTACCACCTACAAATGGCTTCCCCTGTCACTCACTCTGCTGGGCTGTCTATGCGCAGCAAGCGAATGCATTGTGAACTTTCGCTAAGGTATGCACATTCGCACTGCGATGCATACACATGCGCACTGTGATGCATACAGATGCGCACAATGCATACCATCGGCAGCAGCGAGAGTACGCATCTTAGCAAGCGGGTCTGAATGAGCTCCTCAGGCTGCATAAGGCATTGCAGTGGATAATTTATGCACGCCCATGCAACGGCATTCAAATGCACTGGCACTCCTGCATTTCGCCAACCATCCCCCATCACCCCCCACAAACGGCACTTCCTGCAATCACTCTGCGATTGGTCTGCGTGGTCACTGCGATCGCAGTCCCGATTGCAGTTGCCGGTTCGCACACACGCACTGCGATGCATATGCAAGCGCAGTATGCAACAATCGGCCGTAATCTCAGTTGTGATCGCCAATGAATCGGGCCCTTAGTCACAATGTAGCTGCATATAATGCCACTCACACTGTACAGGAGGTGCTAGGTTGTCACTTTTGTCGCAAAGGACTTAGTACAACCTATGTACTAAGTCACAGATTCAGCATAACAGGAAGTGATGTGAGTAATAGCCAGTGCCGCTAATATTGGAACCTTTTTTTTCCACAGATTTGCGGCTTAGTTGCACACAGATGTACAAGTACTGCAAGCTCCGATGGTCAGTGTATGCTAGCAGTGTAGTTTTGTCGCTTCTTGACTTTTAGCGGTGCTGAGAAAAAAAGCTGCTAAATAGCAAGGACCCTGGCATGCCAAGAGGGGCTGTTTGGCATGCCTAGAGCAGAGATGTGTTCCATAAACAGTAGTGTACCAACACTTTTTGGCCTCTGAGCAGTGCTGAAAACAGTTTTCCCAAGACAGAGTACGAACCCCATATTCTGAACAACCTTGTACATGCACATACAGTGGTGTATCTACAATGGGTGCAGTGTGTGCGGGGCACATGGGCCCCTGGGTCCTAGGGGGCCCCGCACCGCACACCCTGCACCCATATTATTTTAAACTTATCTGTCCATGGTCCAGCGGCGTGTCTCAGCGTTGCTTAGAACACCAGAAAATGGCCGCCAAGGCCATTTTTCCAGTTTTCTGCGCATGCACAGTAGACTCTGGGCACACTCTAGTGCCCAGAGTGTACTGTGCATGCACAGAACACCGGAAAATGGCCGCCGCGGCCATTTTCTCGGCGTTCTGCGCATGCACAGTAGACTCCGAGCACACTCTAGTGCCCGGAGTCTACTAATGCTCCGGTGGCTGGCCAGCCACATCAGTCAGCTGCTGGCCGCCGCGGAGAGAGGAGGGGGCCCCGCACAGGGAGTGCACATGGGCCCCCTCCTCTGTTAAGACGCCCCTGTGCATATACTATATTTTACATAAAAACTTGTATTTACTAAACCAAATGGACACCATTGTGTCAATATATTTTGTTCTTTACATAATTTTGTATATTTTAGTATAATTATACAGCTTGATGGTTATTATATTCCATTACATTACTTTATGTGGCAGATAATTAAACTAAATAATTAACAGCTTAATATAAAAGGACCAATTGATATTGGATTATGACCAGTGGGATGCAAAGTCTTTGTGAAAACCATCAAATACAAATTTCCACATTTTTCCCTGTTGGAAATAGTACCAATACAGAAAATGCCACCTTGGTACTGGAGGGATTAGCTCTCTCCCAGCCTCTCACTTCAGTGTTACGGCAGCAGTAGATCAACTGTATAATGTGTACTCTGTTTGGTCATTTGTACACACAGAACAAAGGTTGAGCTTAGCCAAATTGCATTGCACTTGTGAACTGAGCCCCAATTTGAAGTATCTTTTACAGCAGGGGGAATGAGAACAATTTTGTGTGTGTCTAAAAAAATGGAATAACAAAGCCACTTTCTAGAGCATCTCAAAGTGAAGTACTGAGGCGTGACATTCCCAGGGTGAGAGGGGACAAAGGCAGGGTCAGGGGGATGAAAAAGAGAATCAAACAGCCACTTTCACATGTCTGCCCTCAACTGCTGCACCTCTCCATAATAGAAAATAAATGTTGTATAAAGGGGGTTTGCTCCAATTCATTTAAAATAGCAAATGATAGCTAAACAACATTGTCAGAATGGAATCAACTTCTATGTGGTGCCACCCAGAATAGGCTGCAGTGTTTGGTTTAATAAGAGGCTGCAACACTTTAACTCTGCTATAACAATTGGTGAATTCTTGTTCTTAGTATCAAACACACATAATTTCTATGTCACATGAAATAAAATACATATGTCTACTACTATATTGTAGTATCCTTCATCACCAGTCATGGAGACAAGACATCCTATTACAGTATCTGACCTATTTATACTATGTAGTGCAATGGGTACTTAAAATCTAAACATTATATTTAGTGTATACTATTGTATCAATAGGGAGCTTTATTATAGATACGTAGTTTATGGGGATTTTTCGTTACTTGAAAAACAAGGAGTGTTGAACATATTTGTTGTTAGTATTAGAATGCTTGTATTATACTATTTATTCTGCTAATCATATACATGGTTTAAGTATACCAACAGTTTATTATTGGCTCTTGAAAAGGTTAATAGAACTCCATTCATTCCTTTCAACTTGTCTTTTTATTCCTCTTTCCTCAGTTCACCACGGCCTTGCCACCCACAAAGCTGGCAAAAAGATGTCATGTGATTATAACTAACCTCCAGTGAACCAAAGGATGGCTAATTCCTTGTGTCTAAGAAGAGCACCATTGATCCCTTTCCAATGAATGATCTTTGCATTCAGTAAAAAACAAGCACTTTCTACAGGAAAGAGGTCATTTGTAAAATGTCTGGACATGAAAGACTTGGAGACACAATATAGTTTTTTTCCATATTAAAATAAGATGGAACCTACTTAGAATGTTAAAATATCTACAAATGTATCTCTTCGTACATTACAAGAAGATCATATATCAAAATGATTGGCAGGTAACTTATTTACATGTCCATGTAGAACAATTTATTATAAGTCTGGGTATCTATCTAGTGTGTCTGTATGAATGTGTGTATATATATATTTATATATATATATATATATATATATACATACATTGTATATTAATGCTCAAATTATAACCTGAAAAAATATTTTATTGAAGTGTGAAATACTTCCCATTGCATAGATCGTTGACATCTGCTCAACATAATGTTAACGTTAATCCTATTGAAAGTCTTACCAAACCTCGGTGCTTGAGCAGAAGGATATATTTAACTTCTTTAATATTTAATTCTGGGAATATGTTCTTTAGATCTGACTTTAGAAAGGATTTCCCCCGCAGCTATCCCCTCCTTTGTGTTATTTTTCTGAAAGATATCACACAGATAGGCAGGATTTAATCACTTGCCTAAAGTAGAGATTGTGGCTTAGACTTCTTGAGAGGAAACTTTTATGATCATGGAATAGAAATGGAAAGTTCATTCAAAAAAAAAAATAACTCACTTTTTCAGAGGATAAATAAGTGCTTTGTAAGTGTTTTCCAAAACCACCTAAAATAAAAAAAAGATCTCTGCTTAGAGACTTGGAGGATGATGCAGAGCTGAATGTGCCGGCCGTAATTGATCCTGCATCACGTGCACAAGAAAATGCTTATAATCGTCTTGTATGTTAAGTTATACTCATCTCTATGGCCTGATAACCGCGATCCACACACTTAGTTATCATTATCAGTACACATTTGCAACAGTACTATCCTGGTGCAAAAGATCCATCTGGAAACAGCTATAACTAGGCATATGCAAATCTCTGCATTGCCCGCAATTCCATCAATATGCCCTCATTGAACATTTAATATATACAAACCACCCAGTTGCACCCATTGAGCCTGTAGTTCCATATGCTTAGCTTTGGATCCTGCAAAGTGCGATAATGCACAATATACATCCGTAAAATTGACTAGCAGTCCTGTGCATCAGCCCTATAATCTATTTTTTATTAAAGTATTTTAATATGGACCCTCAGTCATTATGTATGAGGGTCCATTGTTAAGTAGCCGAGGTACCAATGCTATTACACTTTGCAACTCTGAAAAACTTTTATTTTGAAGGGTTCTCTTCTTTAGATGCTAGGGGATGATAGGGAAGTAACAAGTAAATGTGACAATACGTTTACTAATAATTTAACAAGATGGTAGCTGCAATCTGCATCACCATAATAAAATGGACCAGTGGTAACACTGACAATTCAAACGAGATGTAGTTAGCAGACAGGCGGCATACCGCCGGTCTGAATACTGATGCTGGAAGTCCGACACGGGACTTAAGATAGGCATCAAAATACCGACGCCTATATTAATCCAGACACTGGAACACAGACAGATGCTAGCCCAAGCTAGGTAAGTCTGGGGGATTTTAGCTGTTAGCCGCAGAGGGGACGGTTAGGTTTAGGTACCATAGCAGGGTTAGTGTTAGGGATTTCTTTGGGGGGGAGGATAGGGTTGGGCACCCCTAGGGGGGAGGCTTAGGGTTAGGCACCACTGGGGGGGTTAGGGTTAGGCACTAAGGGGGGAGGGTTAGGTTTAGGCACGAACGGAGAGACAGGTTTAGGCATATATATAATGGGGAGGGTTAGGGTGCGGGGTGGGTTAGGGTTAGGCTACAAGAAGGGAGGGTTAGGGTTATGGGGAGAAGGGAGGAGGATAAGTATACTTACCTGACACCTGTTGTGATACCAATCATCGGGATGGCGCTGTCTGTATTTTGACAGGAGGCATCCTGACAGTCGGCATTCCATACTGATTCCATTCAAACAATTAAAAACACTTCACTTTAAGTGATACTTTGTTTGTCAACTTATCAGCAAGTATAGGTACATACATCACATGTGGTGAAGTGAAATCTTGTACATACGCATTAGGGTGGATCAGGAGCCATTATGTAGTGCATCAGCACTAGGTTGATGTGCTACGGGACTTTCCAGGATCACAAGATGAAGGTTTTCTCTGGTCCGCTCTGGTAGCTAACATATTAAATATTAATACATGTTGGCGCTATTGTTTCCTGCTTCACCTTGATAAATGGAGAAGCAGGAGCTGCTTTTATATATTTTCATGATATATAATACATCTCCTAACTTGTATTATCTAATTGAACCTCAGTTGTATGATGATGTAAAGAGGCAATATTCCAATGCAAACAGGCATCTTCTGGATCATGTGATCTTCTTCTTGAATAGTGAATACCGACTCAAGACACTGTCTGCCCAAGTACAATCTGCAGAGGTTGCAGAGAAGCCACCATATTTGTAAGAAATTACTCTCAAGCACAGTGGATACATAGCATAGGGGTTGGAAAAAAAACATGGGTCAGCCAAGTGACAAAAACATGAGTGTTCCTGGCCCACAGACTTCTATTGCTGGTCCTGGTACTGTATGGCAAAAGTCAAACACCATATAACATCTAGGTAACCTATTACCAAACAAGTATGATAGTGGCAGTACTATAAGAAATCACCAAAATTAATGTATGTACCAGTGGATTGATCTCTAGTCTATAAGGTAAGGCATTCAGTAGTTTCATTAAATGGTTCTAAATTTCATAAAATTATATTATATTTAATTTGTTTCAGAAAGAATCACCTGCTGCTATCAGTTCAGGTAGTTTCAATTGTACTACAGGTTGAGTCTCACATATCCAAATATTCCGAAATACAGAATTTTTTGAGCATGACTGAAATAGTAAAAACTTTTTTTTTTGATGGCTCAATGTGCACAAACTTTGTTTAAAGCACAACATTGTTAATAATATTGTATAAAATTACCCTCAGGCTGTGTGTATAAGGTGTATATGTAACATAAATAAATTTCATGTATGTACACAAATTTTGTTTGAGCCACAAAATTATTGAAATATTGTATAAAATGACCTGCAGGCTCTGTGTATAAGATGTATATAAAACATAAATGCATCATGTGATTAGATTTGGAGCCCATTCCCAAGATATTTAATTATTTTATGCAAATATTCCAAAATACGGAATATTCCGATATCCAAAATGCCCCTGGTCCCAAGCATTTTGGATATGGGAGACTCAACCTGTATACACCACAGCAGGGGTTCCCAACCACAGTCCTCAAGGCACACTAACAGTCCATGTTTTAAGGATAGCCTTACTTGAGCACAGGTGACTTAATTAGTATCTCAGTTATTTTGATTTTACCACTTGTGTTCAAGTATGGATATCACTAAAACCAGGACTATTAGGGTGCCTTGAGGACAGCGGAATCTTGGTTCAAGCACTGTAAGCACTGTAAGTCCCCTTAGTCTTTGCACACACGCCTACCGCCACCTTCTCTTGTAGGTTTTTCAGTTTACTGGTTATGGGCCCTTTGTCATTTTACAGACCATCCTGCTTATGTGAACCTTATTGTCAGTAATGAATGACTGGATATTTTGGAGCTCCAACCAGAGTAGCCCGCTGTCCTGAACATTACTTTACATTAGGGATGAGCGGGTTCGGTTCCCTGAGAACCGAACCCACCCGAACTTCGGGGATCCGGGGCGATCCGAGCCCAAGCTCGGATCTCCCTGTCTGCCCCGGATCCCTCTCCCGAGGCAAAACCTCGAGATCTGCTGTCGGATCTCGAGGTTTTGCCTCGAGCGCCCATTTAAAAAAAATGCCTTTGCTTTTAATGGGCAAAGTGCTGATTGGCTGACAGAGCCGTCTGTCACGGCTCTCAGCCAATCAGCATTATGGTGCTCATTTGCATGTAGCACGGACTCATGAGATCCGTGCTACATGCATCTGTGTGATTGACAGTGACACAGAGCACAGATGGGTCAGTGAGACCCATCTGTGCTGCTGTGTATTTCAATGACACAGATGCACGCACGGACCAGGAGATCCGTGCTACTTGCATCTGTGTCATTGACACAGAGCACTGACGGGTCCGTGAGACCTGTCTGTGCTGCTGTGGTAAAAAAAAAAAAAAAAAAAACCTGTGTAAAAAAAGAAAAAAATGGCGTGCCCCCCCCCAAAAAAAGAGCAACGAGCCCCCGGCATTAGTGACCCAGTGCTGGGTGTGCTTAAATACAGGGGACAAATGATGTAGGGGTCCCCTGTACTTAAGCACAACCAGCACCGGGCTAGTCAGAACCAGCGCTGGTTGCCAAAATACGGGGGACAAACGACGTAGGGGTCCCCCGTATTCTGCGCAACCAGCTCTGGGCTCTGATCCGGTCCTGGTTCTGGAAATACAGGGGAAAAAAATTAGTAGGGTTCCCCTGTATGTTCCAGAACCAGCACTGGACTTTTTCTAGCGGGGGGCTGATGCCACAGACAGGGGAGCCCTTTCACTGGGCCCCCCAGCCGCAGCATCCGCCCTGACCGCTAGTCAGCCCAGGCCGGGGATCCCTGGAGAGCTGGGGACCCCCCCAATAAAGGGGTCACCCTCTCCAGGGCACCCCAGGCCCAGGCTGATAGCCCGGGGCTATCCCCGCCACCCCTGGTGGCGGTGGGTGGCGGGTTGATTGTGTGGTGTGGTGTAAATAAAGAATATCAAACATTGTCTTTACAAGTAGAACTGCAAGTCCCAGCTAGCCTGCCCCGCATGCTGGTACTTGGAGAACCACAAGTACCAGCATGCAGGGCATTAAGGGCCCACTAGTATCTGTAGTTCACCTGTAAAAAAAATGTTTAAAAAAACACAGGACACACACACCGTGACAGTATAAGTTTATTAAACATACATACACACACACACACACATGTACACATACTCACCTATGTAACATCATCCACTTGTCCGGTAAAGTATCCATAGGGGACCTGTGAAAAAAAACATACTCACCATCTCCTATGCGAGGTTCTGTCCTCTTCGTTCCAAAGTAGGCATCCCCGGACTTGGCAAAAAAACAAAAACGAAAACGCGATCCACGAACTTAGTACCGTTCTATAGAACGGTACTTCCCGAATGAGAGCTTAGCGGCGGGGTATCACCATGGAAACCCCGCTGCTAAGCGTTCATTGGCTAAGAGAGGTCATCTCCCGTCTCTCAGCCAATGAACGGATCCCTCCATTGTAGTCAATGGTGGGAGCCGCAAGGTTATTAAAGTTTACCCTGCGGTTCCCACCATTGACTACAATGGAGGGAGTCGTTCATTGGCTGAGAGACGGGAGATGACCTCTCTCAGCCAATGAACGCTTAGCAGCGGGGTTTCCATGGTGATACCCCGCCGCTAAGCTCTCATTCGGGAAGTACCGTTCTATAGAACGGTACTAAGTTCGTGGATCGCGTTTTCGTTTTGTTTTTTTGCCAAGTCCGGGGATGCCTACTTTGGAACGAAGAGGACAGAACCTCGCATAGGAGATGGTGAGTATGTTTTTTTTCACAGGTCCCCTATGGATACTTTACCGGACAAGTGGACGATGTTACATAGGTGAGTATGTGTACATGTGTGTGTGTGTGTATGTATGTTTAATAAACTTATACTGTCACGGTGTGTGTGTCCTGTGTTTTTTTAAACATTTTTTTTACAGGTGAACTACAGGTACTAGTGGGCCCTTAATGCCCTGCATGCTGGTACTTGTGGTTCTCCAAGTACCAGCATGCGGGGCAGGCTAGCTGGGACTTGCAGTTCTACTTGTAAAGACAATGTTTGATATTCTTTATTTACACCACACCACACAATCAACCCGCCACCCACCGCCACCAGGGGTGGCGGGGATAGCCCCGGGCTATCAGCCTGGGCCTGGGGTGCCCTGGAGAGGGTGACCCCTTTATTGGGGGGGTCCCCAGCTCTCCAGGGATCCCCGGCCTGGGCTGACTAGTAGTCAGGGCGGATGCTGCGGCTGGGGGGCCCGGTGAAAGGGCTCCCCTGGCTGTGGCATCAGCCCCCCGCTAGAAAAAGTCCAGTGCTGGTTCTGGAACATACAGGGGAACCCTACTAATTTTTTTCCCCTGTATTTCCAGAACCAGGACCGGATCAGAGCCCAGAGCTGGTTGCGCAGAATATGGGGGACCCCTACATCGTTTGTCCCCCGTATTTTGGCAACCAGTGCTGGTTCAGACTAGCCCGGTGCTGGTTGTGCTTAAGTACAGGGGACCCCTACGTCGTTTGTCCCCTGTATTTAAGCACACCCAGCACTGGGTTACTAATGCCCGGGGGCTGGTTGCTCTTTTTTGGGGGGGTGCACGCCATTTTTTTCTTTTTTTACACAGGTTTTTTTTTTTTCTTTTTACCACAGCAGCACAGACGGGTCTCACGGACCTGTCATTGTTCTGTGCCAATCACACAGATGCATGTAGCACGGATCTCCCAGGTTCGTGCTACATGCAAATGGGCACCATAACGCTGATTGGCTTCCTGTCTGCCACTGCAGTGCCACTCCTAGATGGGCCACGTGTTTGTGCCGCCCACTTGTGTCGCTTAGCATAGTCATCCAGCTACCTCGGTGCAACCTTTTGGCCTAAAAACAATATTGTGAGGTGTGAGGTGTTCAGAATAGAGTGGAAATGAGTGGAAATTAATGTTATTGGGGTTATTAATAGCGTAGGAACAAAAAAAGGCCCATTTTATGGGATTTTAGCTTTTTTTTTTATTTTTTAAGAAAAAATCCAGATCCAAAACACAAAACCCAGAACCCAAAACACGGAAGGGTGGTTTTGGCAAAACCAATCCAGATCCAAAACACGAAGAAAGATCCAGATCCAAAACCAAAACACAAAACACGAAAAGTGGCCGGTGCACACCCCTACTTTACATCAACCTATATTTTTCACCGGACTTTCTACAACTCATTACAGCTGTCACAACATAAAACATCTTATTTTATACTGCTTCAATACTTTCCCTTAGTGGTCACTTTTTTATATCTTATGATCCTCCCTAACCTCAATGGATGTAGAAGCAGTTGTTGCAATTCCTCAATGACCTTATGGTTCATCTCTGAATCAGATTCTAAGATATGTACTGTATACTCAGATGGCTGAACAGGTTAGCATTCATATACTCTCCTATGTCAATTTGTCTTTGGCGCGAATAATGTCACTGTCACTGCTTGCCTCAAAGATTGTATTTATTACTTCAAGTACTATGCCTAAAAAAATTCTTTAAGATTATCATGAATACATAAAAAAATATTAATATATTTGTCAGGCCTGCATCATACTTGCTGTCTTTTACATATTCCTCTCCGGGAGAGTGCCAGAGGAGGCAACCATGCCTGGCGTGCTGAGCAGAGATTGTGTTATTGTGGCCTTGATGATGCAGTTAAATGTGAAACATGTCGTAAATTCTTGGTCAGTGTTGGACTGGGACATGAAGGGCCCACTGGGAGAATGCAGAGAATGCAGTGGTAGCGGCCTGTGCTTAAAAGGTCATGGATACGGGATGCAGGCGCTCTGAATCCCGGTGGTCAGGATCCTGATACCAGCATCCCCACAGGATTAGAATATCGACCCGTGTCGGGCAGTATTCTAACCCTCTCCCTATCCATACCTTAACCCTAACCCTCCCTCCCTGGTGCCTGACCCTAACCTCCCACCTAGTGCCTAAACCTAACCTCCACCTCCCCGCACCCTAACCTAGCTAACTCTCCCCCTAGAGCCTAACCCACCCCCCAACCTTGCTACTTACCTTCGGGATTCTGGCAGTCGGGGTGCCAGCTCCGGGACTCTGACAAGTGTCAGGATTCTGGCACCGGCATTCTGAGTGCTGGAATCCCTTCAGTCAGGATATTGACCGCATTCCCTTAAAAGGGTGAGGCCATGCACCAGAGGTAGGTGTGGCCAGCCACCACAGATGCTTGGCTAACCAATGGGCACATTTTGGTGTAGTTTCTATAGAAGTATACCAAGCCCCCATGTTGATCAGTGGTCCTGCTCCACCAGATAACCGACCATCTAATAGAGTAACAATCTATAATTTCAGATTTGGAACCTGACACCTAGAGGAGGGGGTGGAGCCACAAGCAGTAGGGCCCACCAGGGATTTTCCCTGTACCTCCGTTGACCAGTCAACCCCTATTCTTGGGCCACACACTTCATTTGGGAAGTTGGCTGCATGCTGAAGTCCAGGAAAGCCTTCCAAAATTCAGGACTCCCCCAGACATTCTTGGAGAGTTGGCAATCGTGGTCTGCATTGAACGTCCTGAATCTGCAGTTCCAGTAATTGCGTTACAAAATATATAAGTAATGCACATAATATTAAGCCTCTAATTTATGTGAGTTATAACTAAACTTTCTCTCTTTTTCTTTTCATTCAGACTGTGCCTTATGTTTTCTCAATATGGTCTAGGCAGATTATCTTTCCTATATTACATTTACGATCATTTCTCTTGCCTCTCTTGTACGGAATAAAGTAACTTTTTGTTTTCTCTTTTTGACTTTCTTTTGATTATTGTTTTGTTCTTTTTACATTTTCACTTTAAGTAGCCCATATGGACTTATCTTCATATGTCATACAGCCATATATATGTTATAGTTGTTGGATGATTGTTTGGTTTTGCATACCCACCCTCAAGTGTTTTGGTTTTGAATTCGGATTAAAAAAAAAAATCGATGAAAAAAAAGTGATAGAATAATAATAACAGCTAAAATGTCAGAATCCAAAACCGGAGTTTGTTTTTTAAATCCGAGTTCCGAACCAGCAAAAGATACGATTCGGGTCTCGGTTCGAACCGGGACACAAAAGTGAATCTGAACCTTGACCCGATTCTACTTGGAACCCCTAGATTCGGGTGTGTTCGGATTTCAGAAATCCGGACCTGCACATCTCTGATACTGCTCTTCCACTAAGTCCAGGGTCTGCCTCAAGATTTGGAACACAGTTCCAGAACAGATCAGACACTGGACATACCCCTTTTCCATTACGGCGCCCATCCGGGTTATTCCCGGATTGGCGCCATTCAAACTGCACATAGATGCAGTGGAACACTTCTCCCGGCGCTTGGAGATGACATCATCTCCAAGCGCTGAGAAACCAGGAAGTCCCCATGCTGTAAACGGGACCCGGATCGGATGAGCCAAATTACCCTTTTACACTGCAGGGTTTCACGTGTCAAACCATTCAAGTTATCTGGGTTGGATTGCAGGGTCACTTGACTCGGGAATCCAACCCTGGCCCCTTTTACACCTAAAAGCAACCCAAGTTAACCCTGCAATAACCCGGGTTTTAGCTCTAGTGTAAAAGGGGTATGACAGAGACCAAAGTGTACAGGATAAATGTTTTGTGTCATTTGTGTAATCCATTTTTAAATCAGATGATGCTATATGTGCTACCCAATTATGTACCACATGCCAGCTGCTTACACATGTATCCTGTCCTTTGCATTTAGTGTATTATACAGCATAGAGCAGTGTTTCTCAAACCCAGTCTTCAACAGTGCATCAGATCATCTAGCTGGAGCACAAGTGTGTTAATTGACTAACACAACAGATATAAAGGTGGTACTATTTATTCCTAAGGATAACGTGCACTGTTAAGGTGTTATGAGGTTATAAAGTAAAAAATTTAATTTGAAAGCACAATTCACATGCAAATTTGGATCTCTCATTAATGCAAACTTTTGCTGATATTTTAGATTTGACTCTTTTTTCAGTCCTCATTAAAATATGAAATAATTAAATTTAGCAAACATGAGGGTAACTAGGGATTTCTTTGTCTTGTGCTGTGTTAATAATAATAATAATAATAATAATAATAATCTAGTACTGAAATGTGATAAATCTAATATCATAATATCAAATGACAATAATCTGTAACAGATTTTCTTGGTGTGAAGTTACGTGTGAAATGTTAAGTACACCCTTACTGTTTCTGTAATAAAAAAAAAGTAAAATCTACAAGTGAATGTCTAAAAATGATAATAAGGTTTTGAAATGACTAAGTCAAAGTCCAGACTTGAACTCCTTTGAGGTAACGATTGTGTAATGTTACAGCTATGCCCTCAGTGAGCTGAAGCACTAGTACAGTAGGCCAAACTTCCTTAAACTCAATTAAAGAAGCTCATATAGAAAATTATGTACTTCAAAACGAAATCAGTGCTTTTATGATAAATCAGATAAAATTGATACTCTATTGCAGGGGCGTATCTATAATGAGTGCAAGGTGTGTGGGGCACACGGGCCCCTGGATCAAGGGGGCCCCGCACCGCACACCTTGCACCCACAATATTACTTACCTCTCTGGAGTCCCACGTCGGCGGGGGTCCGGCGCAGTAAAAACGACTGGAAAATGGCCGCCGCGGCCATATACCCGTCATTTGCGCATGCGCAGTGCAGGGTAAAATGGCCACCGTGTCCATTTTCCTGGTGACCTGCGCATACTCTATAGACTGTGGGCACACACTAGTGCCCAGAGTCTATAACTCCGGCGCTGGCCGCGCACAGCTCAGTGCACTGCCAGCTGCCGGAGACAGAGGAAGGGGCCCATGTCGGAGACTGCACATGGGCCCCCTCCTCTCTAGAAACACCCCTGCTCAATTTGCTAATAAACTGAGATCTAGAGAGGCTATGGGTATGATAGATAAACTATACTCCCATTAGACGAGAACATACACTTATGATCCTAAGGCCATGGTGGATGAATTTTGAGATTTTTATTGTTCTCTATATAATCTACCAGAATCTTCTTCATCCTCTGCTTCCGGGCTCGAGGGAGTGCGTTCATACCTATCAACCATCCCACATCCATATGTCTCAGATTCTCAACTTTCTACACTTAATGACGAGATTTCGGTGGAGGAGACGACAAATGCTATAAAGTCTATGCGGTCTTCAGCCGCTCCAGGTCCTGCTGGTTTTTCAGCCCATTACTATAAATATTTTGTTCTAGAACTTGCCCCACACCTTACCTCTCTTTTTAATAATATTCTAGAAGGCACATCTTTTGCGCCAGCTTTCACTTTAGCGGATATACTGTAGTTCTAATCCCGAAGCCTGGTAGAGACCCTACGCAATGTTCTAATTATAGACCTATTTCCCTATTGAATTTTGGTCTTAAAATTTATGCAAAAATCTTGGCTAACCACTTGGTTCCCCTTTTAACTCACTTGATCCATCCGGACCAGGTCAGTGTTATTCCTGATCATCAAGCATCTGACAATACCAGATGGGTCATAGACTTGATCCATTTCATCCATAGGTGGAAATTACCCTCACTTATACTAGCTCTAGATGCTTAGAAAGTGTTTGATCGAATTTCATGGTCTTTTGCTTTCGAGGTACTCCTCAAGATGGACATTTCAGGTAAGTTCTTTGCCAGCATGTCAGCTTTGTATCACTCCCCCACAGCCAAAGTTTTGGCTAATCATGTCACCTCTTCCTCATTTGGGATTACTAACGGTGCTAGGCAGGGCTGTCCACTTTCACCCTTGATTTTTGTTTTAGTTATGGATCCCCTGGTGAAGATACATAACAACAAAGATATACTGTATCTAGTGTGATTACTGACTCATCTGTACATAAGATTACGTTATACGCTGACAACATCTTACTGCCCCTTGAAAATCCAGAGCTTTCCTTGCAGCCTCTCCTCTCCAAACTTGACCTCTATTCTCAATACTCAGGCTATAAGATAAATACCAGAGGTACTTGATAATTATATTCCAGGACTGACTAAACTCACTCTGGAGACATTGTTTACGTTTAAGTGGCATACAGAAAAAATTTAATATTTAGGGAATTTTCTCACACATGGCCATCCTCAACTCTTTCAGGCTAACTTCCCCCGTATATTAGATTGGATCAAATGTGACCTACAGTCTTGGTCTAGCCATTTTTTTTTAGGGATAGGCCGGGTAAATTCGGTAAAAATGACCGTACTCCCTCGACTCCTTTATCTTTTCCAGACCCTACTAATATTTGTCCCACCCTATGTATTAAAATTTCTGCAATTCCAAACGTCACGATTTATTTGGGCCAATAAACATCCACGTGTGTGGTTAAAATATATATATCAGCGACCTTCTCATAGCGCAGTGTGTTCAATGGTGCAACCCTGGTGCTGGGAAGGTCTGGGTGGATAGCGAGGCAGAGGGTCTTTTCACAGTCACCTCCCTCCTCTGGCTTTCGAGGACACACCACCCCGAGACTGTTGCTTCCCATCCGATTGTCTCTAGTTCATTGTCAGTCTGAGACTTTAGCAATAAGAAGTCTAAGTTAGCCCCAGGCCCTTCCCCAATCATCCCTCTTTCTCATAACCCCCATTTTCCCCCAGGCAAACATAGGACTTCTCTCTCTTCCTGGAAATAGAGGGACATATTTTATTTGAATGATATAACAAGAGACTCCATTTTTCCTCAATTCTCCCAGATACAAACAGACATAGCGCTTTCTTACGGTGTTTTTTTTCAGTTCTTACAAATTAGACTTTTTTTCACTCTAAGGTGAAAAACCTTCTCACTAGCAAACCTCTTACTACCTTTGAAGCTCTCTGTTTGAGACGTTCCTCCACTAAGGGTCTAATTTCCCTTCTTTATAAATTATTGATTGAAGAACCTTCCCCCACGCGTGACCCCCATGAAATTGCCTGGGAGGCTGACCTGGGTGTTGCTTTGGATGAAGAGGAGTGGTCCTATATTTGGGATAACGCCATCTCTAGTTCTATATGTGTTAGAGAATACATCTAAGTTATTATACAGGTGGTACTATGTGCCCTCCCGATTATGCAAAATGTATCCAGGAACAACAGATAGATGTTGGCGGAGTTGCCCAGCTGAAGGTACTTTCCTTCATATATGGTTGACCTCTCCAAAGACAAAAATTCTTTAGAGAGAGGTAATTGATTTTTTATCGCGTGTACTTGTCACTCCCGTCCCAAATTAACCCAATATTTCCTCCTCCCCTTGTGAAATCCTTTACTGCCTTGTCATCAAAATAAATTGGTGCGTCATGTTGTTTCCGTCACTACTTGTCAGATAGCAGTAGATTGGAAGCTCTTAGCTGCACCATCTCTGCAGCCTATTATATCTCGTGTTTGGTATGTATACCGAATGGAATATATCACAGCTATCATAAATAACTCCTCAAAATCGCTTTATAAAATATGGAGACCCTGGTTAGCCTTCCAAAATGTCCCTTCTCCACTCGCTTTGTAACAGACCAATATATATTTCTCTTTTTCTCCTTTACTCGCTGACCCGAGGTCCCACCCCACTGGTTTCTCTATTTATTCTATTCTGTTTTCCTTTTTTCTCTCGTTCCCTTTTCCTGTTTCTCCTTCTTTCTGGTTATACAACTCCGCCCTATTGGAAGTAGCTTTCATTCCTCTTCTTTTGTGTATTATAAAAATCAGATCACTAATGTGTTTATATTTTGATGGATCTGAGATTTATTTTATATGTTGTTTCTATAGATGTGATTCTCTTTTCGCTCTGGTCGCTGTCATTTAATGTGATCTAGCCAATAAAATATATTGAAAAAAAGAAAGAAAATGATTACTTCAAGTGCAAAATACTTCTGCTAAAGCGAGATGCACAAGCTACTGAGTCACGGGGTGCACTGACTTTGTCACATACAGTCCATTCCTTATGTTGAATAAATAATAACAAAGGGCCTGATTCAGCAAGGAGCGTAGTTGCTAATACGCACGCAATTGGCTGATTATTGCATTCTGCGAATGCATATGTATCACAGTGCATGTGCGCAACTAGCCATTGCGATCAGGACTGTGACCGCAGTGACTACGCAGACCCATCGCAGAGTGACTTGATAGGAAGAGCTGTTTGTGGTCGGTAATGGCGTGGTGGTCGGCCGAGCACAGGCTTGCCAGTGCGTTTGAATGCCATTGCGTGGGCGTGCATAAATTATCCACTGAGTTGCCATGCGCAGCCTGAGGCGATGAAGTTAGCAATTTCTGAGTAAGGTCAGAGCTTGTGCAAGTGTACGTGAGGCTGCGATGGTACTCGATTGTACCGATGTTTTCACAGTCTTGCTAAACATTACAGATGTGTGTAAGGTAAAGTGGGTGTCCTTATGTAGTTCTGCGGCGGCATTGCGATCTCAATGAATTAGCATACTATCGCAATTGAACTGTGTGTGTAATCGCTATTGAATTTGCAGTTGCGTTCCGTAGTGAGTCAGGCCCAAAGTAAAGGTAAAGTTTGTTATGCAATGCATTATTTGTCACAAAAGATTAAACCTGGTGAGGACTGTGATAACTGATTGTCATGTTCCTCAAACCATTCCTAACAATGTTTGCAGTGTGGCAGGGTGCATTATCCTGCTTACAAAGGTTACTGCCATCAAAAAATACTATTGACTTTAAGGGTCTGTAACAATGTTTTGGTAGGTGGTACGTGTCAAAATAACTTCCACATGAATGCCAGGACCCGAGGTTTCCCAGCAGAACAATGCCGAGAGCATCACACTGCCTCCGCTCCGTGTGCTTGCCTTCTTCCCATAGTGCATCTTGGTGTCATCTCTACCCTAGGTAAACAATGCACATGCACCTGGCTAGCCTCATGATGGAAAAGCAAATGGGATTTAACAGTCCAGGCCACCTTCTTCCATTGCTCCATGGTCCATATCTGATGCTCACATGTCCATTGTAGATGCTTTTGGCAATGTACAGTTGTCAGCATGGGCAATCTGACTGGTCTGTGGCTACGCAGCCCCATACACAGCAAGCTACAAAGCACTGTGTGTTCTGACACCTTTCTATCATAGCCAGCATTAACTTTTTCAGCAATTTATGCTACAGTAGCTTTTCAGAGGGATCGTATCAAATGGGCTAGCCTTCGCTCCCAATGTGCATCAATGAACCTTGGGTGCCCATGACCCTGTCACCTGTTCCTCAGTTGTCCTTCCATGGACCAATACTGGTAGCAGGGCTGCCGTCAGGTGGGACTGCCGGGCACGGAGTCCTGGGCCCGGAGAGAGTGGGGACCCGAGTGACAGCAGTGATGAATATATGAATTGACAGCCGGGGACACAGCACCGCCGGCGGTATTTGAAATATGGTGCTGGCTGCAAGACATTACAGCTCGTGGACTGGCAGCCAATCAGGAGCAGCCATTGCGACCAATCCTGATTGGCTGCCGGTCCGGGAGCTGTGATTGGCTCGCGGGCCACATTATATGTCAAATACCGCCAGCAATGCTGTATCTCCCCAGCTGTCGATTCATATATTCTGCACTGCTGTCTGCCGGACCCGCTAAAGAAACAAGGTAGGAGTCCCAGCCCTGTGCCCTCCACCTAGTGCAGCAAGCCTTCCCTGCTCTGTCCCCCTCCCCAGTCCAGCCTTCCCTGCCCTGTGCCTCCCCCCTAGTGTACCTAGCCTTCCCTCCCCCTCCCCCCTAGTCCAGCCAGCTTTCCCTGCCCTGTGCCCCCCAATTAAGGTCCAGCCTTCCCTGCCTTGTGCACCCCTAGTCCAGCCTTCCAAGCCCTGTGCCCCATGCCCATTCTGCCTTCCCCACCCCAAACTTTGAGAATTTTTTGTGGGTTATGCACAATTGACGTCCACCCCCCCTGTGTAGCTCCCCCCATAGCTCCACCTACCTCTGAACCATTCCCTGGGGGGCCTGTTTTCTTTGTCAGTACCAGGCCCCACGATTTCTGATGGCAGCCCTGATTGGTAAGTACTAGCCACTGCACACTGGGAACAGCCCACAAGACCTACCGTTTTAGAGATACTCTGAGAGATGGTACATTACAATTTTGCCCATTTTTCATGCTTCCATCACAACTGCCTAATATATTCCACCCCTTCAGAGGTGCCATTGTAAAGAGATAGTCAATGTTATTCACTTCACCTGTAAGTGGTTTTAATGTTATGGCTGTAATTCAGGCATGAAAATACAGCTAACAGTCCTACTTTATGTACCCCTTCACCACTCACCCAAGTGGATGCACCTTCCTGTGTGTACTTCCAGTGCTGACTCCTGTATCATCAGGCACCCAACGGCGCTGACTGATGACATCACAGGAGGCCCGACCAGCCCATAGCAACAGGAGGTAACTAACATAAACAATGTACAACTGCTGTCAGTGCCAAGGTTGCACAGAGACACCGCATCCAGGCATCCTGCAGCTCACCAGCTTTGAGAAAATCAGGCTACCTAGCCTGCAATCAAGCTGGACAGAAATTAAGTAATAATGTAAAACAGCATGCAAGCAGAGAAACACAGAACAGGGTTCACTGATAAGTACCCTGCAAATATACATAATGCAAATACAGGAAATAAAGCAATGTACACGTCCAAGGGAAATAAAATAAAATGTCAAGACACCCACATCATCTTTTGCATTTGAATTAAGTTTATCTGTATCATCAGTGGATTTTTTTCCCAGCAATATCTTTGTTTTGGGTCTTGCGGGGACAGGTCATGTCTACACAGACGCCCATTGCTGATATTGATGGGCTATTGGACGTAAATTTACCAGTGGGAGAAACACTGTCAGTTTCAGATCTAGAAGCAGAGGGCATACTGGGCCTGATTCAGACCCGCTCGCTAGGATGCGTTCGCACGCAGCCGTCAGTAGCCAGAGTATGCAAATCCTGTGAGCGCTAGCAAGACATTAGCATGCCCACTATGTCTTGCCATGCGATCGCAGTATGTATTTAGATGCCCACCAGCCTGACACAAGACGCCCACTTTCCTTAGTAACATACTTCATCTCCAGGAAGTGTATGAAACAATCGGTAACATCGAGGAACTTCAGACCCATATGCAGCACTTGTGGCTGACCATACCGTACCGCAAGCACTGTGAGTGCTGAAGTGTGTATTTCAGCCATGTGACGTGTATGCTGACGCTGGGTCTTATTTATGTACGCCCCTGAAACAGCGTTCAGATGCACAGACACGCCTGCGTTCGCACCACCACTCCCCCATTATCATGGACCACCCCCCTGTCACCACTCACAAATGGCACGACCTGTCACTCATGCTTGCGGAGTGTCTGTGTACAAGGGTCAATCACTTTGCGATACAGTGACTGGTTCGCGCACGTGCACTGCGTCTTATATGCATGCACAGATTGCAAACATCGGCAGGCTATGTGCGATCGCATCCTAGCGAGCAGGTCTGAATCATGCCCACTGTGCAATATTAAATAAATACAGTTTTGACTTGATCCTTCTGGTGATTGAGGAGTCGGCAAGGGAACTCAAAATTGTAAAAGAGAATATTGCAACATTTGACCACTCATACCTACAGCAACTGACAGACGATCAATAAAACAAATGGATTGATAAATTACAAACACAGGTTGATACCTATAGAAGATTTGATCACCTTTAAATGGGAAAAACTAGACAAAGTTAATATGGACTACAGTGAACGTAGAGTCTATAATTGGACTACTAACCCAGGCTCTAAACCGAACCTGAGAAGGAGGTGGAGGAAAAGGAGACAGGTTCTGGACTCACTGCCTGATTCAGACCCGCTCACGAGCGCTGAGCGCTCGCAAGCGGGTTGATGTTGCCCTAGTTGTGCACATGCGCGAAACCCGAATAACGACAGCCAAGCCGTCATTATGGGTCTCGCACCAAAGGGGGCGTGCTGTCGATGGTGATTGACAGCATGCCCCCTTTGGTGGGTGTGCCGGAGGCGTGGCTGCCCAGACGGAGGCATTCCCATGGGAACGCCTACCATCTGGGGCCGGCCCCACTGACATCACTAGTGATGTCAGTGGGAGTGCTTTTGGCTCTGATAGAGCCAAAAGCACTCCTGGGCTTGCGGCAGCGAGACCCTACCGCAGGGTCTTGTCGCAAGGCCGATGGTCGCGATGGTCTTGACCTTCGCGACCATCATTTTGGCAGCTCGCTATAGCTGTGGGTGGTCACCCACAGCTATGCGAGCGGCCAGGAGGCCGCTCCAAAATGAAGGAGGGACGGCCCTGATTCAGAGCGAGCGCTCTGTCAGAGAGTCCGTCTCTGAATCAGGGTCTCTGATACCTCTGTTCACTCTGACTCTTCTGTCAGTGGTGCAGAATGTGCAGGGGGTGCGAGTAATTCATCCCAGAAGCCCCCTTTAGGGGTAAAAACCCATGCTCAGCGGGACGCCCCAATAGAAAAAAATGTACCAGACGAGGGAAGCAGTGGCAGAGGCAGAAGGGGTGGTAGGGGCAAGAGGACATAGTATTTAATCTCTCATCAAGACCTCTCTCTGAAGCAAAGCTGAGGGTCCTTAATAAAGTACTGGGCTATGTACCCACCACCCACTTTAACAAATATCAGTGGCTCATTGATAATACTAGACTTAATAGACAATTGAAACTGAAGGAATATTTTGGAGACAAAAAGATACATTCTCAGTTTGATGGGTATACAGATGTTGTCATCCGACAAGCGCATAAGGGTGGGGGCATAGGGGTCAAGAATCTGTCTGATTACAAAGAAGAAATCCCAACCCAATTATCAGATCTCAGGCTATATAGAGAACTTACCTCTGATCCTTCTCCCATCTTCAAACTGGAACTTGTCAATTTGTTACAAGTTGCTGTAGAAAAAGATGTACTCACACCTACGGTAGCCCGAGCATTACAAGAGGAATGGTCCAGAGTTCCCATTCTCTACACTATACCCAAAATCCATAAAAATGCTATCAAACCCCCAGCACACCCAATAATTTCTGCCAGGGGGACCCTGTTCTATAAGGTATCACAATATCTAGACCACTTTCTCCAACTCACCTTCCTGAGAGATACCACCAAATCAACAAATTGTCCAACATTGTTCATTTACCTCCTGAAAGTTTCCTTTGCACATTGGATGTTTTAAGCCTGTATTTCAATATACCGCATGATGCAGGCTTAAACACTGTTCGCAGGTTTATTATTGGTTACAGTGGCTACAAGGGCCCTGACATTGCATTATTTATTTAACTTCTGGAAAAGACATTAAAATTCAACTACTTTTTATTTGACAATCGTTACTACTTTCAATTATTAGGATGCGCAATGGGGTCCTGCGCCGTTCCGTCATACGCGAATATATATATATGTTCCAAACTGAGAGGTAATTGTTCTTTAAAAATCCAGATGTGGCCAAACATATACATTTTTTTACATGGTATATTGATGAACTGATGATCATTTGGACCGGCTCCAAGGAGGATTTTGCACAATCCATGAACTTCATTAACCAACAGGACCCTTACAGTAAGTTTACCTGGAACATTGACGAGACACAGATTAACTACCTAGATGTGCTCATTACTAAAGAAGGTATCTTTTTGTATACCACTATATACAAGAAACCTACAGATAGGATACCCTCTTAAGAGCTGAGAGCCATCACCCTACACCCTTAAAGCGAGGATTAATGTTTCCCCAGTTGCTTAGGGTCCGCAGGATTACAGATAGCCCTGAAGTGGCAGAGAGAGGAATGGATACTATGATTCGACAGTTTGTTACTAGAGGGTATAATGCAATTGAGCTCGCTGGTATCAAGAAAAAGGTACTGGAAATCCTTTGGTAACATTTACTTACTAGTAAACCAAAAGACAAAAGAGACAACCGCATCACATAGGTGACCCAGTACAATCACCTGAGCCAAAAAAATGCTAAGTCAGCAAAGGGACTTTGGCACATTGTCGCAGAAGACCCAACATTACCAGCACTCACAGACACAACACTCATGCCTTGCTATAAACGTCCCATAAATATTAAAGATTGTGTGGTCAAAACTGACATTTTAGGCTTGGGAGCCTCTACTCGTGAACATTTTTTAAGTCGTAAACCAGGATGCTACAAATGTGTGAATTGCAACACCTGTAGGTACATGGAGGTGGGGATCACTTTTGTCCACCCTCTTTCGGGAAAACATTACAACATCAAACAGGGGCTTATCGGCACCACAAGGTTTGTCATATACATCATCCGATGCCTGTGCGCCTATTGTACGTGGGAAAAACCACAAGACAATTTAAGGAATGAATGGCCCCGCACCGATCAGCCATCAGGGCAGCCCTAGATGGAAAAGAGCAAGACCAACTGGTGGCCAGACACTTCAAGGAATCCAGACATGGGTTGGCAACCCTCAAATATAAAATGATTGACAGTGTCCCTCTATTGCCAAGAGGTGGTGACAGAGCCAAGGTTCTCCTTCGTCTTGAAGCTAGATGGATCTACACCTTGAACACAGTGTCACCCAATTGTCTCAATGAGACATTACCTTTAAATTGTTGTCTTTAAACCATTTTTCATGTTAATTGCCATATAGTGTATGGGCGAGCACGGGTAGCTCTGGTGATTTTTCATGGTACTTTATTGTTACTAACATATAAATGTGTTTTACAGGAAGAGTTACTGTTTTTTTTCACACAATACTCTGGCTTAACATTCATTTTCTCTCCCCTATAATGTATCTCTCAGTATGCCCATATTGAACTATAGCATGCACTTACACATACTCCTTGAAGGTAATGGATTGATTAATGAACATACTTAGAGGTATGACATTTATATTTTATTTCTCTTTGATGTGTACAGTGCTTTACTTCCTGTACTTGTATTATGTATATGTGCATGGTACTTATCAGTGTACCCTGATATGTGTTTCAATGATTGCATGCTGTTTTAAATTATTACTTAATTTCTGTCCAGCTTGACAGGGGTTAATTGCAGGCAGGTAGCTTGATTTCCCAAGAGCTGGTGAGCTGCAGGATGCCTGGATGTAGTGTCTCTGTGCATCCTCGGCACTGACAGCAGTTGTACATTGTTTATGTTAGTTACCTCCTGTTGCTATGGGCTGGTCAGGCCTCCTGTGATGTCATCAGTCAGCGCCATTGGGTACCTGATGATGCAGGAGTCAGTGCCGGCAGTGTGCACAGGAAGGTGCATCCACTTGGGTGATTGGTGAAGGGGTACATAAGGTAGGACTGTTTACTGTATTTTCATGCCTGATGACAGTTTATGATTAAAGCCAAAACGTTGCAAGTATGTGCTAATCTGTTTTTTATACTACAAGTCTCAGAGTGCCTTCCCTGCGGTTGGATTATTGATTTTTTTAGGTTGCTGCACCTGGGTCAGCTATTCAAGAAGGGTGAGTGGCGGTTGTGTTGTTTTACAAAGTTCTGCCCAGAACACTCCGCTGTGAGGTCTGACCGGGACCCCAACCACTCCATTAGGTATCCCAGACCGATTGCCACCTCTCTAAAGTTTTCATCCAAATCCATCCAGTGGAGGTCCAGAACAGGCTCCCTGGGTCAAAGTTCTGTCCAGCATCCCGGATCAAAGGTTCAACCCCTAGTATGCCTTCTGGGATCCAATGTTACCACTCTGTGAAGTTTTCGGCCAAGTCTATCCTTTGGAAGGTTTAGAACAGGCTCCCCGGTCAAGGTTCTGTCCAGCATACACCAACGGGAGGTTCGACTGGGACCCTAACCCTCTTAAAACCTGGCCAGGACCCAACTGGATCCGAATGCATAAACGGACAGACAGACAAACAAACAAACAGACCAATGAATTTTCTATATATATTTATATATTTTATATATACAGTATAGAACTGTTCTATAAGCAGCATATGTTTTTATGTGATTTATATCATACTTAATTAAAGGTTGGTGCTAAATAAAAGCCAGATGCACACATATGCGGGTATGCAGCTTTGTGTGAATTCAAATCCACACAGAGGGGCCTATTTACTAAGCAGTGTTAGGAGACAGAGTGAAAAGTGATAAGAAAGCGATAAGGTGCCAGCCAATCAGCTCCCAACTGTCATTTTTCAAACACAGCCTGTGAGATGACAGTTGGGAGCTGATTGGCTGGCACCTTATCACTTTCTTATCACTTTTCACTCTGTCTCCTAACACTGCTTAGTAAATAGACCCCAGAGACATATATAGGCCTGTAAAAGCTGTATCACTTGTGGGGGCCTGAGAGTCAGTGCAAACACTCGCTGATGATAATTACATGTCACCAGAACTACCTAATCAGTTCTGATTGGCTGAATAATCTTTGTAGCTGACAGGTGCTTCCTTCATTGTGCATATGTATATTGGAGCTGTTTCAGAATTGGGAACAGAAAAAGAGAAGTAACATTACACCTTGGCAAAACCATGTTGCACTGCAACATGTGGGGCAGATTTTAAATGTGCAGAGAGAATTTAAATTTGAGTGGGGTGCATTCTATCACAAATATAATTGGAGTGTAATAGTAAAGCTGTCCAGTATTTGTGGGCAATATTCAAATGCAACTAGTATGTACCCAGCATGAAAAAATAAATGTATTTGCACCCCTTTCATTGCAACATGGTTTGTTCAGGTGCAAAGTTTCTTGTTTTATTTGCTATGCTCCCAACTCTGAATCATCCCGATGATCTGTTTGTGCGTGTTTCACCATTTTATTCTCAAAACAAATGATTAAAAACATGGGTGCAACATTGGTGTTACTGGTGTCGACCTGCAAGCATCATCTATTATTTTTATCGCCCCGTTATGTGTCATCTCTTCCAGGCATTGTATATTCTGCCCAATGTAATCCTATGCAGTGTGCCTAAAATGGCTGCCTCACTTGGATTCTTCATGGTTAGGATAAATAATGGTTTGAATTTATGACCCAAAATGGCTGCTTTGCCTTTATATTATATGCATGTTTTCCGTATTTTATGGAAATGTAAACTTCTATCTTATGTTAATACTATCTGTAAAGTGCCTTGAGTCCTATTTTAAGAAAAGCCCTATATAAATAAAATTATTATTATAAAATTATTATTATTATTACATAGAACGGCAGATAAAACCTACTTGGCTCATCCAGTCTTCTCTTTAAGGGTGCAGTTATTAGTGTAGGATTACGGTTGGATTAGGGGTTTGGTTAGGGAAAAAATGCTAGAATATTAGCGTCAGAGTTTGGGTTAAGGGTAAGTGTTGGGGTGTTAGGATAGTAGGATTAATTGTGAGGTTTTGGGGTATTAGTGTTATGGTGTAAGATTAAGGGAGAGGGTTTGGATATTAGGATTAAGGGTGAGGGTTCGGGTATTAGTGTTACGGGTTAGGATTAAGGGTTGACGTATTAGGGTGAGAGTTAAGATATAGGGACAGATACTCACGGCCAGGTCACCGAGGTCCAGCTGGGGAGAGTGTCCAGGGTGGAGAGTGTAGGGGTAAGACTTAAAACAATCAGAGGTGTATAAAGCAAGTGTAATCTTTTGCATTGTTCAAGCAATGTCCCAGTAAGTAGTGTCCAGGACATGGATTAAGCAGATGTTTGAATTGAAGAGGCCAAAGCTCAGATTCTTCAAAGTAGTTTACAGTGCTAGAGATTTTGGGTTGACTGTTATCCCACTGCTATCCTCCTGTTCTCACACACACACACACCACAGGCGGCACTCCGGACAAACTGGACACTGCTTGAAATAGCAACGTTGCAGTGCTTTATTATCTAATAATTAGCTTATAAAGCAGTGAAATGTTGCTTTTTCAAGCAGTGTCTGGCAATCATGATTTTATATAGGAATTTATAATTACTGTATATATCTGATTGAATGCTGTGTCATCTCTTCTTTTAAATTCCTGAGTGCCACCGTTATTGGTAAAATTATATATATATTTATTTATATATATATATATATATATATATATTTACCAAAAGGGGCCCTGCACTCGCATTCATAGATACATACTCGTCGGGGTGCTTCCAAGGACACAAAGGTCCCTATACAGTCAAAGAAATATATCCAATCAGGAAGGATGCACTCTCCTTTAAAAGCGATGAAACTATTTATTCTTGTTACAAAACATCATGTTGGTCACAGAGAATTTGCAATGTAGTCGACATTTCGGTTCGCAGATGAACCTTTCTCAAGACTTTTTCAAATAGTGGACATCATAGACATCATATCAAATAGTAGACAACAATATGAGATTACAAAAATCTGTGAAAATGACAAAAAACACAATAACTTGTCTAGCAGGCTCCAAAATACTTAAGGTAACATATACACCCGTGTTGATGAAAAAAAACACACGTGTTACCTTACAAAAAATTATCACCAAGTGTCAGTGCAAGTAATCCTATCAGCCCTTGTTAGCAGGAATATGGATAGATAAATGCCTCTATATAGTTAGTATGATAGCCCCAATTAGTATAGGGCACCGAATATGTCCACACTCCTGTGGATAGACAATGCATTCAATATGAATATTACTCAAATGATAACCATTGCCTGGTATATAGTGTAATATGTGGATACTAATATCTACCTAGAGGATCATCAGGTCAACATATAAAGCCCACTGGCGGTATATGGCTAGTATGTAGTCATCAATATCTGCAAAATGACATGGAGATATAATCAAAACCTTTGTGTGAACACTGGCACAAAAGTAACAGTACTGTAACCTATACAGGCTTACCTTACTAGTAGACAATAGGCGTTAGGGCCAAAATATAGATAGCCAGGTAAAGTGTGGAGTGGGCGCGTGTACCGCCGGCATCTGCAGCATATCAGCTGTGTGGCGCCGCGCAGATATTAAACCCGCTAGCCGGAAGTAGATGTCACAAGGTGGACACTTCCGCGTGTCAGCCTGACATACAGACATAGGGGCAAAAATAAGAGAATGCACTTATGCAAGGATGGCTGACAGCATGATGTATTAATATAATAGATACCAGAGAGGGATGGTACGCTCTCTATAGTATACAGTGTATATATGTGTAAGTATTTATTAAGGATCCTGCTATGACTAACAGATATTACTACAGACATAAATAAATAATAATTCAACAATGTTAATATAATCTAACCCGTGGAGGCAACATCAATATGATAAGTAAGTACAGGTTGAGTCTCCCATATCCAAAATGCTTGGGACCAGGGGTATTTTGGATATCGGAATATTCCGTATTTTGGAATAATTGCATATTATAATGAAATGTCTTGGAAATGGGACCCAGATATACACACAGAATGCATTTATGTGTTATATACACCTTATACACACAGCCTGCAGGTCATTTTAGACAATATTTTTTATAATTTTGTACATCAAAAAAAGTTTGTGTACATGAAATTCATTTATGTTTCATATACACCTTATGCACACAGCCTGAAGGTTATTTTATACAATCTTTTTAATAATTTGTGCCTTAGACAAAGTTTATGTACATTAAACCATCAAAAATCAAAGGTTTCATTATCTCAGTCATGCTGAAAATATTCCGTATTTCGGAATATTCCGCATTTCGGAATATTTGGATTAGGGATGTGCAGGCTCGGTTCTACTCGGTTCCGTTCGGTTCTTTTTACTGAATCTTATTGGCTATCCAAAACTCGTGACAGCTGAAACCCAATAAGATCCGGTAAAAAGAACCGAACGGAACCGAGTAGAACCGAGCCTGCACATCCCTAATTTGGATATGGGAGACTCAACCTGTATAACAGTAATGTAAATATTAATAATATAGACATAAATAGTGGAGTAAGTGGAAATTCTTTACGAAAAAGCATAGATATTGAGAAAATGTCGCTTACTCAAAAAATGTAGTACACTAGCCTCAAATTAGGAATTTTCAAAGAAAAGTACCTAGAGGATTATATTCCTTTAAACCTCTAGGGGTCACTGTATCCAATGCATGGATCCAAAAGCTTTCTTGTTTTTTTAACAACAGGAGCCTGTCTGTTCCTTGTTTGGGAGGGATCCAATCAATGAGCTTACACCTGAGTGTCGCCAATTGGTTGGACTTTTCAAAAAAATGTCTAGCTACCGGCTTGTCACTTTTGCCAGTAGCATATGCTGCCCTGATGGAGGCCCTATGGTTGGCCATTCTATCGCGGAACCTATGGGCCGTAAGGCCTACATAGTATAAGCCGCATGGACAGATTAAAATATATATCAGATGGTCGAGGGCGCAATGTAGTCTATACTTAATTTGAAATAACCGTCCTGAATGTGGGTGCGGGAAAGTCGGGCCAACCATCATAGAGGTGCAAGTCACACAGCCACCACATGAGACACTACCCGGTCTTTTTACCATGATTTCCGAGACATCATTAGGTTTACCAGGGTAGAGA
Source organism: Taudactylus pleione (assembly GCA_031769625.1). Taxonomy (NCBI): domain Eukaryota; kingdom Metazoa; phylum Chordata; class Amphibia; order Anura; family Myobatrachidae; genus Taudactylus; species Taudactylus pleione. Next base: position 15,906,512 of record JAUIMM010000018.1, on the reverse strand, counting down.
CGTGGTCTCATCAATATTTGTTTGAAATTTGGTCCCCTCTTATATTCCATCATCGGTGGTGCCATATTGTGGAACGGTAGTGTCTTATCACTAGTTATGATGGGCCAAAATTTCTTAAGGGATTTCTGTGTTGATTGAGCCTGGGCATCAAAAGTGGTGGAGAAAATAAGACGTGGCTTATTTTTACTCATTGTAGCCCCTCCAGTGTGTTGGGCCTGGGCAATATCCCTTGCCTTATGTAGACATTTAGATAAGGTAACTTGTTTATAACCACGTGAAAGAAATCTCCTAGTCATCTCAGCCAATTGTAATTCCATCTTGTGAGCTTCAGCAATGATGCGTATAATGCGTAAATATTGCGACAGTGGTAAGCTGTCTTTCAATGCTGTAGGATGATGGCTCGTGGGCAATAAAGCTAAATTTCTATCTGTGGCCTTCCTATATAGAGAGGTGGTTAGTTTGCAATCAACAACACCAATAGTGACACCAAGAAAATGGATTTCACTCATTCTTAATTCATATGTAAAACGGATCGGTGAATCAAGCCTGTTAAGATTTGCTACCATTTGTTCAAAAGAATTGGCTGTATCTTGCCAAAGGAGAAAAATGTCATCAATGAAACGGCGGTAGAACTTAATCTTATTGCCGTATTTTGAGATAATATGTTCGTGTTCATATTTTGCCATATATATATATATTAACGTATGATGGAGCTAGATTGGAACCCATCGCAGTCCCTGAGATTTGCATATAGTAGCCATCCTTATATTGAAAGTGGTTATTGCATAACACAAGTGTGGCTAATTCTACTAGAAATTCTGTGGGTCTACACGTATTGGACCTAGTCATTAGAGCTTCCCTCAATGACCCTATGCACTCCTGGTGGGGGATCACAGTGTAGAGTGACTTCACGTCCATAGTGGCTAATATTATATTATCCAACCCTTCAATGTCTCTAATACACTGTAACAGATGTCCAGTATCCCTAAGGTAAGTAGAATGATTACACACTAGAGGCTGTAATTCACTATCTACAAAGATGGCTAATGGTTGAAGTACAGACCCTTGTGCAGAGATTATTGGTTTCCCAGGTGGTTTCACAAGTGTTTTATGGATTTTAGATAGTGTATAAATTATGGGACATTGGGGTTTATCCACTGTGAGATACTGTAATTCGTTGTCATAAATCCATCTTTGTGCATGAGCATGGCTGAGAACATTATCTACCTTAACCTTAATGGCATCAACTGGTCTATGAGCCAAATTGATATATACCTTGTTGTCCTGCAATTGGGACATGATTTCGGCATCATAGTCTGCCCAATCTTGTAATACCACTGCTCCACCCTTATCGACGGGTCTGATAACTAGATAAGGATTTTCTTTTAGAGATTGTAACGCTCTTCTCTCACCAGGAGATAAATTGTTATATACTCGAGGAGCCTTGTTTGTGATCATTTCAGTATTTACTAGCCTAAGATAGGTTTTCAGACTTGCGTTGCTTGAAGGTGGGTCAAAAGTGGAGGGTCTTTTAAACCCCATTGTTTTGTCAGTGGAGCCTTTGTTGGAAAAAAACTCTTTCAATCGCATATTTCTACCAAATCTGTATAGATCAATGGTGTTATTGAAACTGCTAGGTCTGTATGTGGGTACAAAGGATAAACCCCTAGTTAATAGCCTCAATTGGTCCTCATTGCGTGTTATACCAGACAAATTAAATACAACATCAGCTTCTAGAGCCTCCTTTCTCTGCAACGCCTCCTTGTGACCACCCCTCCTTGGATGTGGTTTCCGGTTATATCATCGTTGTTGTCTGAAGGAAGGTGCTCGTGTTGTAATCGCATTTCTAAAAAATGGTTACTAGTTTTTTGCGTATCCTGATATGCATCTGTATCGAAGGTGGATAACGAGGAACCAGACTCTGCCAAATATTGTGGCTGACGTCTTTGTCTATATGCTCTAGCTTGTGGTTTGGGCCTATGGTGCAGAGTATTGCCCAGCAACCAACGATAAACAGTGTGGTTTTGGTAATCACTCTTAACAGTATTCAGTTTCTTTCTCTTAAAAGAAGTTAAATCCCTTCTATAGTTGTCAATCTGCGTTTGTAGTCGCTCCAGCCAATTTGTGGCTTTGTCCTCCTTTAGGGGGGGCAAGGTAAAAATCTTAGCTTGCTCAATTTCAACCTTAACTTTCTGAAGTTCACCTCCTACTTCCTCAATCACGAGAACCATTAAATCCAGTGAACATTTGTTCAGAATAGCGCACCAGCGGCTGCAAAATACTGGGTTATTTCTACCAAATGTGGGGATATTGTGTATCCTAAAACCACGTAGGATCTGTTTGCGATGGTGATATTCAGACAAAAATTGTCCATGTAATAAAAGATCAATTTCCCTCCTCTGTAGTCTAAGTATCTATAAAAGAGATCTGCAGAAGTTTCGGCTGGTAGTGTACTAAAGTCTAATTTGTCAAAAAGGACTTTACTGATTTCGTCATCAGTAAATTAAATTGCTCCACTTTCAGCCTGTGATAGAAGTGCTTCATCAAATAAACCAGTACTGCCTTGGGCCATACTTTAAAGTCTAATTTAGTATAAACAGTCTGACAGAGTTATTCAATATTTCAAAACAAATAGTAAATTGTTAGTGTTACAAGTCAAAAGGTGAATCAGTCATTCATACAGAATTTGAATACAACAGAATAATAATCCAGATGGGTGACAGGGAAGGTATGGGTTAATCAAAAATCAACCCCACTCATAAAATACCAAAAGAGGCCTTGCACTCGCATTCATAGATAGATACTCGTCGGGGTGCTTCCAAGGACACAAAGGTCCCTATACAGTCAAAGAAATATATCCAATCAGGAAGGATGCACTCTCCTTTAAAAGCGATGAAACTATTTATTCTTGTTACAAAACATCATGTTGACCACAGAGAATTTGCAATGTAGTCGACATTTCGGTTCGCAGATGAACCTTTCTCAAGACTTTTTCAAATAGTGGACATCATAGACATCATATCAAATAGTAGACATCAATATGAGATTACAAAAATCTGTGAAAATGACAAAAAACACAATAACTTGTCTAGCAGGCTCCAAAATACTTAAGGTAACATATACACCCGTGTTGAAGAAAAAAAAACACACGTGTTACCTTACAAAAAATTATCACCAAGTGTCTTGAGAAAGGTTCATCTGCGAACCGAAACGTCGACTACATTGCAAATTCTCTGTGACCAACATGATATTTTGTAGCAAGAATAAATTGTTTCATCGCTTTTAAAGGAGAGTGCATCCTTCCTGATTGGATATATTTCTTTGACTATATATATATATATATATATATATATATATACACAAGAGATGCGTGCCGGACCATGTTTGCTGGATTTGGACTTGGCTCTGATTCGTCGTCCGGCTTTGAATTTGGATTTGCCAAACCGCTAATTTTGGATTTGGATTTGGATTTTTTACAAAATTTTACAAACAAAGCTAAAATCACATAATTTGGGCTTTTTTTGTTCCTATAGCATTATTAACCTCAATAACATTAATTTCCAGTAATTTATAGTCAATTTAGACCACCTCACAGCTCACAGCCAAAGCCAGTTTGTACAAAGGCATCCAAATTGCCTTTTTTTCCTTCCAGTACTCAAAGTGACTCTGGGCCTGATTCAGCAAGGACAGCAATTGCAAAGCTGCATGCAGGCAGCTTTGCAATTGTGATCCTTGCAGTTATGGTAATGCAGCAGGAGGCATAACGCATCCTGCTGCATTACGTATCTGAGCTGCATTGCCCAACACAGGATCAGATACTCTGGTTACCATTGGCCAGATGTGTGACCCATGGGGCCCCACAGCCAGCCGCCGCCGCAGAGTAGAGTAAGAGGCCAGGAAATCTCCGTCAGCCGACGGAGATCCTGGCCTCTTCCCTCCCCCCCAATGGCGGCGACACTGCTCTGTTTCGGGAAATGGAGGCCATTGCCGCCCCCTCCCCGCCCACAAATGCCAGCAGACTGTCAATCACTGACAGTCTGCATGCGGGATCGTAGACCCATTCTGCACATACACAGAATGGGTCATGCACCTGCGCAGATTCCCGATCATTGTGACATGTCTAGTTGTACACTGTCATGAAAGTAATCCTCCACCATTCTTTGGATGGTGATTGTATCAGATGGCATTATGGTAGAGGTGTCACTAATGTTGGGCACTTCTTTTAGAACCAGGTGTCAAAATGTTGGGTTGACTTATCTGCTACACCACTGGGTCTTTTGTGAAAGCTGAATTTTTTTCTAGCTGCTGCTGAAGAAACTAGATGAGGAGACATCGTAGTAACATGTGTCACTTGAGCTGCCAACTTGCTCACCTGGAGCTCTTGGCATCTTTTAAGATCTGGGTCAGTTGGAAAGAAAGACACATCATGCAACTTAAATTTAGGATCAAGCACGGTTGCTAAAATGTAGTAATCAGATTTCAAGATATTGGCCACCTGTGGATCCCGGCAAAGCGAATAAAGGACTTGATCTACAAGTCCGGCATACTTTGTGGATTTGCTTTGTTTAATCTCCTCCTTCAATTTATCCATCTGATTTTCCAAAACCCTAATTAGGGGAAACACCTTACTCAAGCTAGCATGGTCAGCACTCACTACACATGTGGCTACTTCAAATGGTTTGAGCACCTTGCACAAGACAGAAAGTACTCTCCACTGTGCTGGGCTAAGGTACATTCTCCCTTCTATCCCAATGTCATGGCTTGTTGTATAGCTATGGATGGCCTTTTGCTGTTCCTCCATCCACTGAAGCATATAAAGGGTGGAGTTCCACATTGTTACCACCTCTTGATTCAGTTGATGACAGGACAAATTAAACTGTTCTTGCAGGTGCTGCAATCTGCTGCATGCTGTTGCTGAATGCCGAAAATGTCCCAAAATTTTTCGGGCCACAGACATAATCTTTTGCATGCCCCTGTCATTTTTTTAAAAACCCTGCACCAATAAATTGATCATGTGAACAAAACAGAGGATGTGTTGAAATTCACCCAGCTGTAATGCTTTCACAATATTTGTGACGTTATCAAAAATCACAAAACCTGAGGAGAGTCCAAGTGGGGTAAGCCATGTTTTTATGACATCATTTATGAGGTTGTCAGTGGTATGCCTCTTATTGAATCGGCTGATACACAGAGTAGCCTGCCTCTGAATGAGCTGGTATTGTTAGATACTGCTTCTGCTGCTGCTGCTAAAGGCGATTCACCCACCCAGTGGGCTATCACAGTCATGTAATCTTTAGTTTGCCCATTACTGCTTGTCCACATATCTGTGGTTAAGTGGACAGTGGGTACAATGGCATTTTGTAGGAGAGTAATTAGTTTTTGTTTCATGTACTGGTACAGTTGAGAAATGGTTTTTCAGGTAAAATGAAACTGAGATAGTATTTGGTTCCTGGGGACACAGGACCTCAATTAACTGTGTAAAACCCACTGCATTAATTGTGGATATTGGACGCAGATCTAATACTAGCATAGCCATCATGGTGTCAGAGATCTGCTGTGCGACTGGGTGAGAGCTGTCCTATTTAATTCCCCTTGTGAAGGATTGTTTATCAGTCAATTGTTTTGTTAAGCTACTACTAGTAGTCTTCTTGGTCCACTTTGGGATGAAGATCCACCCCCAGCAGCAGCAGCAGGCCTAGCACTCAAGGATTCTTCTGACGAGTCCTGGAAAGGGGAGGAGTCACCTAGCAATAACAAATTAGATGCCAGACTACCTCTGATCATTACTGAGGATATTGAGGATGATGATGTTGGCGGTGGAGATTGCAGGTGCTGGGATCTAGTAGATAGAAGAGAGCTAGCTGATGCTGAACTGCTTGTTGTAATTTTTTTAGCACCACGTTCTGATGTTTTCAAATACTTGTCATGAGCTCGCCACAGATGACGTAATAGCGTGGAGGTCCCTAGATGCTTAACGTCCATACTTCTACTTACTGTGGTTCTACAACAGCTACAGATGGCTTGACAAATGTTGGCAGGATTTGGGTAAAAATAATTCCACACATAAGAGGTGGATTTGTTGGTCCTGTGCCCAGGCATGACAATGGCCTTCTTCTTATCATGGCCAAGAGCTGCTTCCACTGGTGCCTGACTTACACAAACAATATCCTCATCCTCAATATCCTCATTAGTGCTAGCGTCAGCTACACAAATATCCCCCTCATCCTCTTGCAATTCAATGGCGGCATCCTCAATTTCTATGTCATCAGCAATACTTATGCTGCTCATCCCCACAAATACAGAGGGAGTAGAAATGGTGGAAGGTGGCTTCTTTAAAAGGTCAGGCTCAAACATAGCACTCGTACACAGACTCTTTTCATGGATTTGTGCCATTTGTGTTTCTGAATGCACAGTTTGATCTGCCTTAGTGGTTTTCAGATTTTTTTACACTTCTTCTAAAGTCTTAGTGAAAAGTTCTTTAATTGTCATGAGAGGCAGAAATGCCTCACTGACAGTTGCAGAACCACCACTCAGAAAAAGGCCAAGGCCTGAACTTTTCCTTGCCACTGTGTGTAGTGAATGGTAGTGAATGGTATGTTGCCAATTTCCTGTTTTTCTGCACTAACCTTTAGAGGTGTTTTTGTCTATACCTCTGTAAAATCTCAATTTTTTTATTTCAGATACCCTGATTTTTTAAAGCCTCTGAGCATCAGTTTTAGATGATAGTGAAGGACTAGTATCTTCATCATGACTGGTTGCAGCTGCTGCAGTGCTAGCATTTGCTTGCTGCTTCTGCTCTTCTCTTGGTTGGTTGTCATGATCCATATTGATGAAAACATTTAACAAAAACTATTTATTAGTATTATGTATTTACTAATCACCACTCACTGCAGAGTCACAGTACTTGTGCATTATGGACACACAGTGGAGTACTGCCAGCAGAGTCACAGTACTTGTATACACAGTGGGCTATGGCCCAATGAGTCACAGTGCTTGTATACACAGTGGGGTATAGCCAGCAGAGTCACAGTTCTTGTATATACAGTGGGCTACGGCCCAAGGAGTCACAGTGCTTATATACACAGTGGGGTACAGCCAGCAGAATCACAGTACTTGTATACAGTGCAAAGTGGGGTACAGCACAAAAAGCTGTTCTGTTTTACTTTTTTAAACTTTTATTATTTTTATTAACTTTTTTAAGCTTTTTTATAACTTTTCTTGTGTTAACTTGTCACAGTACTTGTGTGCTATGCAGTAGCAGCTCTAGGCACGGGCATGCCGGGCTGTCGCCCAGAGCACCATTGTATCCGGCGGGCGCTAGAAACACCCACCCTCCCTCCCAGCGCTATAGTGACTATGTAACTTCAGGGGGAGGGAGCGGAGGAGGGAAGGGGCAGCAACACAGGATGGCGCTGGGTGCAGCAAAGCCTCGCACAGGCCCTGGTGCTATGTACACATAGTGGGCTATGACCCAAGGAGTCACAGTGCTTGTATACACAGTGGGGTACAGCCAGCAGAGTCACGGTACTTGTATACAGTACACAGTGGGGTAAAGCACAAAAAACTGTTTTTTTTTACTTTGTTTAAACCTTTTTTTAACTTTTCTTGCGTTAACTTGTCACAGTTCTTGTGTGCTATGAACACGCAGTGGGCAACGGCATGGGGTACAGCCAGCAGAGTCACAGTACTTGTATACACAGTGGGGTACTCTGGACACAGCACAGTTATTATATTAATATACATATAGCAGAGTCAGCACAGCATACAGCAGCGTGCCCCCTATATACACAGCCCCTTGTGAGACTCTGGACACAGCACAGTTGTTAAATTAATATATTAAATATAATAATATATAGCAGAGTCAGCACAGCAAACAGCAGTGTGCCCCCTATACACACAATGACTACAGCACAGCCCCTTTTGAGACTCTGGACACAGCAGCATAGTTGTTAAATGTTATATGCAGAGTCAGCGCAGCAAACAGTAGCGTGTCTCCTATACACAGCCCGTTTGAAGTTTAACACATCCCCAAACACAGCCCATCTGAAGTTTAAAACAGCTCCAAACACAGCAGAGTATGCGTAGCATAAAGCAGTGTGCAGTGAAAAGGCGCCGAGCCGCAGGGCCTTATATAGAGTCCAAGTTCCACGAGAATCCGACTCTGGGAAGTTGACGTTCGGCCTCGGCGGGGCATCCAAGTCTGGCGGGAACACCTGAGCCGCGGCTCAGGTAAGCTCGGGTTCCCGCTGTTCAGAGTGATTCGGATTCCTTGAAATCTGGACCGCTCATCTCTATTATATATAAATATATATTTATATACACATACATTAAGAGTTAAGGTATAGTAAGTCTGATTTAGACACAGGTTTACATTCTGAGGCAAGTGGTTTGTTGCTCAAAGATGAGCATTGTACTGTGTTTGAGTGAACACCAGACAGAATGCAACAATAAAATATGCTTCACTGAACAACATCTCCCACACAGGTAACAATTACAAACAAGACATGAAAAACACATACGTTTAATACACAGATGCATTTGCATGAGGGCAAAATGCAGATTGGAATTGCTGGTAGTTTCATAGTTGTAGTGATTTTAGATTGAGTTTTCCCCTTCTGTTTTCCTCCTGTTTAAATCCTGTGTAAGTCTGCAATTCTCTTTAAATTTAAGAACACTTTTAAAAAAAAATCACTTCTAATTAAAAAAAACTTTACACAGTCAAACGGCTATACACAGCCTAGGATGTTCTCATTAAGAATGGTTATTATGTATGTGTGTTCAATACTTCCAGTTAAGGCCCAAAGACCCTCCCCCAACTTCAAATTCTATAATAAATCTCCAAACCTCGCATGTCCACGTCTATGGCATGCATGTGCGTATGCACGTGCACGCCATAGACTTCAATGGGGAGAACGCCAGGTGCGCCTAGTCGCAGCGTGCAGCAATGCGTGACGCTGTGTGCACGCATCACGGCATTGATGAGGATGTACAATGTTTTATATCCCACATCGCAGACTGCTAAATAAACTCAAAAACTTTGGATTGGATTATAATACGGTTAAATGGATAAGAACTTGAATACAGAGTTGTAGTTAATGGAGTGCAGTCAGAGGAGGGATATGTTACAAGTGGAGTGCCCCAGGAATCTGTACTTGGAGCAGTTTTTTAATAACTTTGATGGTGACATTGCAAATTGTATTGGAGAGAAAGTATGTCTTTTTGCAAATGACACAAAAATATGCAACAGGGTAGACACAACCGGAGGGGTAAGACAAATGATGGAGGATCTAGGTAGACTAGAGGAATGGTCAAGAACATGTGAACTACAGTTTAATGCTATAATATGCAATATCATGTACTTGGGTCTCAAAAACCCAAAGGCAATATAGTATCAAGGGTGCTTTAATGGAAACTACGGAGGAGGAAAGGGATCTAGGAGTCACTATTTCATGGTAATTTAAAGGCAGGAATCAGTAGCAGAAAGAAAGAAGTAATAATGCCCCTATATAGGTCATTGCTACATCTGTGCTGCTGTTATTCAAGGGTGCAGTGTTGTCGGGCTGGGGATGCAGTACATAAAAGGGTGCTGCTGTGTTGTCCTGTCCATCAAGGGGCTAGGGCTGCAATACTGAATCGGTATGATTTACCGCCGGACCCATGCCCGGTGGTTGGAATCCCGACAGTGGCTTTCCGGCAGAGGAGGAAATTCCGATCGTCCAAGGTAAGTATTGTCTAACCTAATTCTACCCCCTAACCCTAACCCTCCCTTAGGGGTGCATAACCCTAACCTTCCCCCCCAGTGCCTAACCCTAATCCCCCCTCTAAGTGCCTAAACCTAACCCCCCCTTCCCCGCCGCCTAAACCTAAGTCCCCCAGGGGGGTGCCTAACCCTAGCCTCCCCTCCGGGAGTGCCTAACCCTAACCCCTCCCTTCCCCTAGCCTAAACCTAACCTCCTGGGTGGGTTCCTAACCCTAAGTCCCCTCGGGAACCCTAAACCTAACCCTCCCCCGTGGCTATCCGCGTTCGGCGCCCAGCTTACCTTCAATCGGGATGCCGGGGCGCCTGTCTCCCGGTGTCAGTAAAATGAAAGGCGTCTAGATTTAGACGCCTGTCATTTAACCCTCGCCGGGATTAAGCACTCGGGGAGCCGGCTGTCGTGATTATGTCCACCGGCTTCCCGACTGCATACCCTGCAATACATAAAGGGGTGCTGTGTCATCCAGGGGTGCTCTGTCAATCCAGGGGTGCACTTCCCCAGTGTTAAAAAATAAGGTTAAATAAAATTATCATACCACAAATAAAAAAGGAACTGTTTTGATTTTCTTTTGTGTGTGCTCCTGTAGCTAGTAGCTACGGTATTGTTGCTCATTGACACTGCTGGTCAGACCGCAGTTTATCATCCACCTATTTGTGACTCTGAAGGTGGTCCATCCGCACTCCGCAGGGGTGCTTTGTTGTCCATAAAGGTATGCTGTGTTGTTCATCAAGTGGCTGCTGCCTCGTCCAGGGGTGCTCTTCCCCAGTGTAAAAAAAATAAAATTGAAATAAAATGATCATTCCTCAATAAAATAAAAATATATTTTTTTCTTTTTTTTTGTGTGAGTGTACATGTTAGCAACTTAGCTGCGCTGTTATTGTTCGGTGACACTGCTGGCCAGACCGCAGTTTATCATCCATATTGTGACACTATAAGTCATAGCACAATGTGTTATTCTTATTCATAAAAAATATTGTGATACTGTAAGTGGTAGAAAAGTGTGTTATTCTTTTCTTCTTATTCATAAAAAAATATTGTGACACTGTAAGTGGTAGCGCAGTGACTTATTCATAAAAAATCTTGTGACACTGTAAATGGTAGCGCAGTGTGTTATTCTTTTCTTATTCATAAAATATATTGTGACACTGTAAGTGGTAGCGCAGTTTGTTATTCTTTTCTTATTCATAAAAAATCCTGTGACACTAAGTGGTAGCGCAGTGTGTTATTCTTTTCTTATTCAAAAAAAATACTGTGACACTGTAGGTCATTGATACCGCAGTGTAATATTTAAAAAGGGTACAAATGAACATGTGTGCTGTACCCCACTTCATTCGTTTTTGTTGATATGGAGAACGATCAGTTGAGATGAGGGCAGGAACCATATACTAGTGCTGGAGCTGCTACCAGTGCCACCAGTCATGACAATACTAGTCCGTCTACATCATCTACTAAAGCCAATGCCCAAGGGCATACAGGGCTTAATTCAGGACATCTAAATTTAAAGAACCAATCTCTTACAGTGGTAAAGAAAAAAACATCAAAGGCAAAGTTAGCTGCAGAAATACATAAAAATGGCAATATGCCTTTCACCACACAAAGTGACAAGGAAAGGCTAAGACCTTAGCCTTTATTTATCACTGGTGGTTCTGCCTTTTATGATGATGTAAACACAAGTCAACATGCTGACATAGAAATTGAGGATGCTTCTGTGGAAGTGCACCTGGATGAGCAGGATATTTGTGTAGCTAACTCTAATAAGGATGTTGTTGATGAGGATGTTGTTTGTGTAAATTAGGCACCAGTGGAAAAAACTGTCCATGATAAGGAAAAGCCCATTGTCATGCCTGGGCACAAGACAAAAAAATTCACTTCTTTGTAAAGCCAGAGTAAATAGAGGTAGGAACCTTAACCATCTAGGAATCTCCTCCCTGTTACATCATCTGCAGCGCATCCATCCAAAAAGTTATTTCAAAATTCAGAAACTTTGGCTAAAAATGTACCAACAAGCAGGCCAGCATCAGCTAGCTCCCTTATCTCTGCTAGATCCACCTGCCATCTTCACAACCAACACCTTCATCAACAATATTAACCATGAAGCGATTGATTTGTTTGGGCCCCCACAAATAAATTCCTCACCCTCATCAGTGTGTACATCATCTTCACACAAAATTAATTTGTCCCCGCTAGAATCCACCATTACAGGTGCCTCTGTATTTTTTGGATGTAATTTGGATAGAATTTGTACTTCATTATGATGGACATCATCTTTTCCACATATTGAGGAAGTAGTGTCCTATACCAAGGACAAGGTTCCTGGCTGTGCTGAAAACTCTTTCTGAGTACACACTAGAGGGTGGGCAGCTCAAGTAAAACAAAGCCAGTTTGAGCAAGGGTCTCCAAATTGCCATTTTTACCTGCCAGTAGTCAAACATACTGTCTGACATGCCTATTTGGATGCTATCATTAAAAAATGTAAAATAGTCCTCAACCATTCTTTGAATGGCGACTGTATCAGATGGAGTCATGGTAGAGGTCTCACTAATTGTAGGCAATTATTTTAGACCCAACCAGATGTCAAAACTTGGTTGTGTTGACTCATCTGCAACACCAGTAGATCTTTTGGGGAAATTTTTGTTTTTTCTTGTCAGATGCACTTACTGGAGAAACTGAAGGAGAAGCCATAGCTACATCATTTGCCACTTGATTACCAACAGCTCTTTGCATCTCTTCAGATCTGTGTCCATTGAGAAGAAAGACATAATGTATGACTTAAACCTAGGATCCCAGAACAGTTGCCAAAATGTATTGATCCAATTGTGAGATCCTGACAACCCTTGGATCCTGGCAAAGCGGATAAAGTACTTGATCTACTGTACAAGTTCAACGTACTTTACAGAATCGCTTTGTATCAGCTCCTCCTTCAGTTTCTCAAGCTGATTTTTCAACAGTCTAATTAGTAGAATTACATTACTCAAGCTGGCATTGTCTGAATTCACTTCACAGGTGACTACTTTGAAGGGTTTTAGCACTTTGCATAATACGGAAAGTATTTTCCACTGAGCTTGAGTAAGGTACATTCCCCCTCCTCTTCCTATGTCATAGTATGCTGTGTAGCTTTGGATGGCTTTTTGCTGTTCCTCCATTCACTGTAGTATATAAAGGGTGGAGTTCCACCTTTTAACTACCTCTTTATTCAGCTGGTGGCAGGGCAAATTCAACATTTCCTGCAGGTGCTGCAATCTTCTACATTCACCTGCTGAATGGCGAAAATATCCAGAATTTTTTGGGCCACAGAGAGCATCTCCTGCACAACCCTGTATTTAAAAAAAATTGCTCCACAAAGTTTATTGCGTGAGGAAAACAGGGGATGTGTTGGAATTCACCCAGCTGTCATGCTCTCACAATATTGGTGGTGTTGTCAGAAATCACAAATCCTGAGGAGAGTCCAAGTGGGGTAAGCCATTTTCACATTTTAAAGATCCATAGTGACTTGGAAAACATGAACTGTTTGGGGTCATGAGGACTGAGTTTGAGTACCGCTGCACTAATTTAAAGTACTGGGAAATTGCTGCTGACACACATAATTACATGTTTCTAGCCAAGAGATGCCAGTCACAGGGTATGCCTCAGCAGCTCTTATCTTATTGTCTTTCTAGATCTATTTACAAATACAATTTACAAGCAGTAAAATCAGACCAGGTAGACAGGGTGGCTTTTTAATGGCTGAAGTATACACACAGTTGCTGGTATTTTTGAGTGTGGACATATGAAAGGTAATCGACATCATTTTCTGCTCTGAAAGATGATTGTTAGGTTGGAGGAGGGGGGAGATACAAGATGACGCACACATGCAAGTGGGAGAGGATAATGGAGGAGAGGAGGCTCAAAAACAGGCATAAAAAACAAATAAATATTTTTAAAAACATTTTTTTTCCATTTACTGGCATAATACCTATATGACACATACATGATCTGTGTGAGAACTCAATGTTAGGATTAAGTCATATCTGTCATATTGGTATGTTCATGCTATTTCCTGCTTCCCTTCCTAGGGCCTGATTCAGATTTGTAAGAAAGAGCAAGTAACTGTGCATCGTGGTGAAACCATGCTGCACTGCAGGTGGGACAGATTTAAAATGTGCAGAGATCTAGATTTGGGAGGGAGGTGTCCAAACTGACATCTAAATTGCTGTGTAAAAATATAGCTGTCCAGCATTTGTGGGCTACATGCTAATCAGTACTTACCACACATGCAAAAAAAAATTATGTATTTGCACCCTTTGCATTACAGGAATCGGCGCCGGAAGGCCGGCAGATGAAGATCCTGACAGGGGAGGTAAGTAGGCTTTCCCTAACCCTCTCCCCCCATTAACCCTAACCCTCCCTTAGAGGTGCCTAACCCTAACCTCCCCCCAGGGGTGCCTAAACCTAAATCCCCCTCCCTGCACCCTAACCCTAACCCTCCTGGGGGGGTGCATAATCCTAACCTCCCCCCTGGGGGTGCCTGACCCTGACACCCTCTTCCCCTAGCCTAACCCTAAGCCTCCCGGGGGGGGTGCCTAACCCTAAGGGAGACCCAAAACCTAACCCTCCTCCCCCCGCGGCTATCCGCTCCTGGTGCCTGGCTTACCTACGATCGGTAAGCAAGGCGTCAGGATTTCAGTGTGGGGCTGATGATAGGTGTCGGTATTTAGACACCTGTGACTTACGAGGTCAGTACACACTAGACATCATCTAGTGTGTACCTCCCCTTGCTTTATTCCCAAATCTGAATCAAGCCCTTAGTTTTTATGTTTAAACCCCACTGAGCTGTGTACAGTATCTTCTTGTGTATTTCACATTATTACCAATCTATCTAGAGGCAATGTAGATTTTCTAAAGATCTGATTAATAAACAACCAGCAAATGCTGGCGGTGTAATTTACATTGTTAATGCCTACATGTGTATAATATGCATTTCTAAATCTTCAAACAAAATCTTTGTAGTTTATAACCTATGGTAATTTCGGTTGTCTTCCAAGTAAGAACTCAGACGACAAAAAAAATTGTACTGAAATAAATGAAATACTTCTTGGTGAATCCTTGTGCCAGCTCCTTTTGACCTTCAACAAGTTATTTGATTTCACTGTGCCCGCAAAATAAAAAAAAGTATATTGTACTCTTAACTGGGTATGAAACGTTTATCTCCAGAATTATCTGTATAGTATTGTATGTAAGATATTGATCTCTACCCCCCTTCCCCTAGCCTAAACCTTACCTCCCGGGGGGGGCTAACCCTAAGTCCCCCCCGGGAACCCTAAACCTAACCCTCCCCCCGCCATGGCTATCCGCGCTCGGTGTCCCTTCGATCGGGATGCTGGGCGTCGGTCTCCCGGCATATGTCTAATGACAGGTGTCGGCATATCGACGCCTGTCTTTAGACCCTTGCCGGGATATGACAGTCGGGAACCTGGCTGTCGGGATTAGGTCCGCCGGTTTCCCGACTGCATACTTTTTCAGCACAACCTACCTTATCATATGGAGAAAGGCTCTACCAGGTAACCTATAATACAGAAGTTGCATTGTAAAAGTTTTTTCCCTATAGAATATAGTATACTGTACACGCATGAATAATGATTGGAAGATAACAGTGGAGAGAAACAGTTTATAGGACTGTATACTGTATAGCAGAGAGAGAAACCTATAAATGTTTGAGAAAATAGTGTCAAGTAGTCATGTAGTAAAGTGAGATGGGAAAAACGGAGTACAGACCATACTGCCTACCCTCCCCGGAAAGGCAGGCAAGCCTCCCGGCAGCTGCCGGCCCCTCCACCCCCTCTGCGGTTACAAGAGAAATCCTCGCAGTGGGGGAATCCCGAATATCCACAGCCGGGTAAGTATTCTCATGTCCCCAGGGAAGGGGCAGTTAGGTTTAGGCACCCCCAAGGGGGAAATTAGAGTTAGGCACCCACCTGGGAGTGTTAGGGTTGGGCAGCGGAGAGGGGGATTAGGGTTAGGCACCACTGGGGGGGTTAGGGTTAGGCACCCCCCGTGTGACTTAGGTTTATGGTGCCAGGAGGGAGGGTTAGGGTTAGGCACCACAGGGGGTCATTAGGGTTAGGCACCACTAATGGAGGGTTGGGGGGGAGAAGGGAGGGTTAGGGTATTTACCTTCCCTCATCAGGATCTCCACCTGTCGAGCTTCAGCGCTCGGGAATTTCATAATGTACACTTTTTCACTTCTTTAGTTCGTTTTTTATTTATGTAGCACTTCATACTAGGGGTGTGCACCGGCCACTTTTCGTGTTTTGTGTTTTGGTTTTGGATCTGGATCTTTCTTCGTGTTTTGGATCTGGATTGGTTTCGCCAAAACCACCCTTCCGTGTTTTGGTTCTGGGTTTTGTGTTTTGGATCTGTATTTTTTTCTAAAAAAGCATGAAAACAGCTAAAATCACAGAATTTGTGGGTTTTTCTGCTCCTATGCTATTATTAACCTCAATAACATTAATTTCCACTCATTTCCAGTCTATTCTGAACACCTCACACCTCACAATATTGTTTTTCGTCCAAAAGATTGCACCAAGGTAGCTGGATGACTATGCTAAGCGACACGAATGGGCGGCACAAACATGTGGCACATCTAGGAGTGACACTGCAGTGGCAGACAGGATGGCAGTTTCAAAAACTAGGCCCCAAACAGTACATAATGCAAAGAATAAAAAGAGGTGCAATATGGAATTGTCCTTGGGCCCTCCTACCCACCCTTATGTTGTATAAACAGGACATGCACACTTTAACAAACCAATCATTTCAGCGCCAGGGTCTGCCACACGACTGTGGCTGAAATGATTGGTTCGTTTGGGCCCCCCACAAAACAAGCTGGCAATTAATCTGTCCCTGCACAAACTGGCTTTACGGAGGCAAGATGTTGTCCTCATCCTCCTCATCCACTGATTCTTCAGCCTCTTCAGTGTTGTATACATCCTCATCCTCACAGAGTATTAATTTGTCCCCGCTGGAATCCACCACCACGGGTCCCTCTGTATGTTCTGGAGGCTGGTCTCCCTGAAAGAGTTGATAATTCATTATTATAAACATCATCTTCTCCACATTTTGCGGAAGCAACCTACTAAACCTTTCGCTGACAAGGTTCCCAGCTGCACTAAACACTCTTTTGTAGTACACACTGGTCCGGCGGTATAACATACTGATTCCCTCCCACCATGCCACTATAAGATAGTAAAAACAAGATGGCCCTTGCACATGCTCATTAGTAATCACGGTGGCCATCTTAGAACAAGGCATAACGCCTTCCTGGAGAACAGGAAGACTGGAGTCTGTGCAGTAGTGCACTCCTCTTTCAACAATATTAATAAATGGGATTTTTTTCATCATATAAAGTACAATTAAATACAAACACCTGTTGTGTACATCTTTAGGAATGTAGTGGGATTGGAGGCTGTTCACACATGTATGTCTTGTATATTTGAAATTATTGTATCCCTCCCCCGAGGGCTTTCCCCCATCTCCTCTTTTTCTTTTCTGTGCCCCATTTAAATTCTGAAAATCAATAAAAACTAGTTTGCAAAAAAAATCATCAAATGGAAATCGTCTTTCTTTTCTTTGATCAATTTAACCCCTTAGCTGCTGATGGTTTCTCACCCTTGTACTGAGGCCAATTTCTGCAATACCAACACAAATTATACCTTGTTTTTTTCAGATGACTTTGTATTTTCAGAAAATATCATTAGTCTTCTATACTCATTCTAACACGTCAAAAAATGTAACCTGTGTTCAACCATGGATATCTCTAAAACCTAAACTGTTGGTGAGCCTTGAGGACCGCGTTTGGTAACCTCTGAACTAGACAATATATTGCATTAACTACTTAACTGGCGGGGTCACAAGAGATGCGACCGCAGCCAGCAGTGCTTTAGCTGGCAAGGTCGCATCAGATGCTGCCACGCTGGCTTTTGCAGAGGAGATCCGTTCTATCTCTTGTGTAGAACGGATCTCCTCTGACTTCCTGGACCCCCTCAGAAGTGATGCGGTTGTCTGTAATCGTGCCCCAGAATGCCATGCGAACTTCATGTACAGGGATTTGTTTTACTATTAATAGGGTGTGATAGGTATTGTATATTTGACCTCTGGAGGGTCTATTGCCTATAGGGAGTGGGCAGTTATTTTATAATGTGGGCCTATGGACACAGGGGGATAGGGGGGTTGCAAAACATACCCTAGATATATATAGATATATATATATATATATATATCTGTTACTAAAGAGTAGCCTTGGCCTAATGCCCAGCCACTCACCAGGATCTCAGGCTATTGCCTGCCTACCTTTGTGCACATAAAATGACCTGGGCTTAATGTGCAGAGTCACTTATACCTGTGGCATGGGCCCTCTGCCCGCCTAACATGCCGAACAGACCTGAAGCCTGATGACACCCATGGGCCTAATCCCAACACCTGGTGGTCTAGGGAGGGGGGGGGTATTGGCCAAGACTGCCTACCAGTAAGCTAGAAGAGGCTGCAGTGGGAGCTACAATGTACTGGTGAATAAAGGAGAATACAACATAGATTGCTGTCTATTCTAGTTCCTACCCTAGAACCAACTATACTGTGAAAAATAAAAACAATGTGAATAGACCTAATAGCTCTGGTGCCATATAATGATGAGTAGACCCATTTTTTACATTTGAATTATGTGTTGATTTTAACAAAAATGCATGTGTTTTTGTACCTAATATACTACACTATTGTGCATATGATTTTCCTTGTATATGCATGTGATTCACAACCGGAAAAACTTTGAATACAAGACACGTGTATTGTGTATCAGGGATAGAAATATTGGAAAATGGATCTCTACCTCTAGAAAGGAAAGTAATATATGCATTTAGTCTATTTTTTATTTGTTTATCATATATTGGGAGCTACATTAAGCTCTTTGCTTCCCAACAGCTACAGCACTCTCCGGTCTCCACCTTCTTTCTTCTTCTGCTGCTCCATCTTTATTAGCGGTGCCTTCTTTTCACCAGTGGCCGGAGCTCTTCATCAGATGTCTGCTTCTGACCACCGCCGCTGCTGGACTGAAGTCTCCGCTCGGCAGAGTATAGCATCAGATGCTGCGAGCAGGCGGAAGTATGACGCTGCAAGCTGTGGTTGGCTTGCCGCGGTTGCTTGTGATTGGCTGCTGCTCCGCAAGCCGTGATTGACTCATGGACGGTGCCAAATTTAAACAGGCACCACACCAGCTTGCTGGAGCTGTCAGCAGCCCAGCCATTAAAGATAGCGGTGGCCAGTTCAGCCCACAGAGCATTGTGCACTCTATGCGGTGGCACCGCCCTATTTGCAGCCCTGCCTAGCACTATCCATACCAACAGAGCTCCTTGTCTTTTGTCTCCTAATCTCCTTCAGTATATGATACTTTGCATGAGCACTTAGGGGCAAATTTACTAAAGTTACAATTTTTAGAAGTGAGTTTTAAAAGTGATATTGCCCATAGCAACCAATCAGATTCTAGCTATTATCTTCTAGAAGGTGCTAGTTAAATGTTAAGTAGAATCTGGTTGGTTGCTATGGACAACATCACTTTTAAAACTCACTTCTAAAAACTCTCACTTTACTAAATTTACCCCTTAGTGTTTACAGGCTCATTCAGTGCCATAACAAGGCCCTGGAGCGACCTGTGCTGCCTCCGCCCCCTAAACACATGACGTCATGATTTTGCACAGAAGGGACAGTGGGTTGCCAGCACTGGGAAGTGCAACACTACCGGAGCATTCTGAGTATGCACAAAGAAGCTGTAGAGATGGCAGAGTGCATGCCCGCAATGTCCAAAGGACACTCTGGGAGGCAGTGCCACAGCAATACTGGCTGCAGAGTGATGTTCCAGACACCCTACTAGCCAGAAGCAAGGACTGTGGGGCAGTGACAGTGCCACTCACAGAGCTCTGTGTGGTGTAACCACTCGCACACCCCAAGTTACTGCTCTGGGCTCAATGATTGCTGAATTGTGCTTTTCACCCGACACACATTTTTGCATGCTCCCTCAAGGGGATGTAGTCTGGAAGCCGATGGTCTAAATGCTGACTGCTGGCTTCCAGACTCTCTAATCACAGCGTGGTACTAATGACAGGAGCTAAAAACTCGACGCCTGTCATTAACCATCACCCGGAAGACCAACGCCCGGCATACCGAACGAAGGTAAACTGGGCGCGGACAGTTGGCGGGGGTGAGGGTTAGGCTTAGGGCTCCTGGGGGGACTTAGGGTTAGGCACCCTCCTGGGAGGGTTAGGTTTATACTTGGTGAAGGGGGGTTAGGGATAGGCATCCCCAAGGGGGAGGTTAGGGTTAGGCACCCCCCGGGGAACTTAGGTCTAGGCAACGGGGAAGGGGGGGTTAGGTATAGGCACTTAAAGGGGGATTAGGGTTAGGCACTTGGGGGGGAGGTTAGGGTTAGGCACCCCTAAGGAAGGGTTAGGGGGTAGAATTAGGTTAGCGATACTTACCTTAGGGACGATCGGGATCTTCATCCTTGCCGGGCTGCCGCGGTAATACCTACTACACCCCCTTCAAGCTATAGCAATTCCCTTTACCCTTGCCCTATGTTGTCTCATTCCACCCAGTTTATGCTTTTACTGTGTGTATTCTATATGTGCTTTGTACTTATGTTACATTCATGTTTATGTCTTGTATGGTGCTGCAGACATTTTGTGGTGCCATATAATTAAAATATAACAAATCATAGGGCTACATTATATTCTCGAAAATATGGACAAATGATTCATTATGGATAATTTTTATCTAATATATTATACTCATTATTTCAATATAACCCTGACAATATAAATGTCATCATTCAATCGACTGAAATAATTTTTACATTTTCAAAGAGTGTCTTTATATCATTAACATCTGCATCCATTAATCCACGTTTAGAGTGATGATAAATGCATTTACTGTTAAGACTGAAACAGCTTTCAATCAGCCTATCAGAAGACATTGGGTCAGTGTTACAGGGCAGTAGGCATTAATATCCAGGTGAGAAATGTTAAGTCAAAATGAATAATTATTCTGTTAGTAATTTGTTTGTCTTTCTTACCCACTTGGGGACCATTTAATATTGAGGACCCTCTGCGGCTGAGCCAGTGACCACACGGGACCTGATTAAGAGCTAGGAGTAAGGTGCTAGCTGGCACCTCTGTAAAACCATGATGTGATGCATATGGGATGGGCAATGTAAAGCAAGCACACTATTCACTTACATGATGCGGTAGGTGGTTAGTGCTGCTCGCTTCATATAAGAGGGAATGGAGGTGGAGAAGGTTGCTAATGAATGAAAGAAGTACTAGCAGCTAGAGGTCAGTCCGCAAACAGGCAATAAGAGATGGCTAGATAGTGCTGTAGATAGTAGTTATTATCATTGGGTATATTTGCACCAACTTTCCATCACCCATAAGAGATTAGCCTCCTGAATTACATATCATACATAGCATCATTGACCGCCATGTAATACAGAAGGCATCAGTGTATCAATATACTGTATGCTCCACTTTCCTGTGTATATAGCAATAAAAATGCTGAAATTCAGCGCAAAAATAATGAAATTGATACCTGTCCTAAACACAGAAAAATTGCTCAGCTCCACTTATTAAATACTAGTTATCGCTCCCTGGTTTGTTACACCTTTCAGGCCTTTATATCTAATATATTAATCTGACTATTTACTTCCAGCTGCAGGAACATCAGACGGTTGAATTCCCAGAGCTGTTGATTTGAAGTAATTGCTATACCGGAGTCTCTAACCATATATGGATTATATGCATGCACATGTGTGTGAATTTATTCATGTATGTATATGGTTAGGTGTTTATATGCACCCTTATTATGTGTTTAGTCTACACATCCAGTTTATTACTTCCTTATTATTAGGGGTGAGCGGGTTCGGTTTTAGTTGGATTTACTCGGATCTTTAAACGGCATTTTATTGGCTATCGCCTATCATGTGTTTTGGATAGCCAATATAATAAATCAGAATTTGCGGTAAAGTGGCGATAAGAACCGAATAAATCCGAGTAAAACCGAGCCTGCACATCCCTACTTATTATTAATACTTAAGACATTCTCTACATATGCTCCTGTCTATATCATTATCAGGGTGCTCTCATCATTTATTAGCTAATATGTTTAATGTGTTTTCCAATTTATAAGATGCTCATTATTTCATGTTTATTTTTTATGAACTTATTAGTTATATTATCATTTATATGTATATTTATATATTGTTATTTATATGAATTTTTATGTATAGATAATTAATTTTTGGTATATAAATAGGATCCTTTTTATGCTGATTGCTTAGATTTGCTAATGAGACAGCACAGGGTGAACACACCTGCTCTCATTTATGTTTAAAGTGTCTTACAAAGCTCCCTTTATAAGGGAAGGACTTCCCGATATGGGCACTGAGCTTGAAAAAGTCCCGAGCCGGGATGAAACGCGTAGCTGCCCGTATTGATTGAATACATCTTGCCTGTAACGAGCTCCTGCAAAGTCTACTAGTGCTCGCAGTCTTATTTTGGCGTGGTGAGACCCAACAAGCGTTTGGAGCAGAGGACTTGGAAAGCCGCGGACGCGCTTACTTATCCACCTACACCTTCCTGCTCACCTCTGGCCTTGGTTACCGGCAGGCTATTATTACTGTCCAGCCAGACAGAGAGCCTCACCACCCGATACCTCACCACCGCGAGACACAGAGGCCGTGCTTCTCTCTGGCCATTATTTTCATTATACAGCTGGATAGAAAGCTACTGTATGTTGTACACCAGCAGCCGTTTGAGAGCTTGAGGCCGGTCAGTA
This sequence comes from Taudactylus pleione, assembly GCA_031769625.1. Lineage (NCBI taxonomy): Eukaryota > Metazoa > Chordata > Amphibia > Anura > Myobatrachidae > Taudactylus > Taudactylus pleione. Next base: position 15,883,908 of record JAUIMM010000018.1, on the reverse strand, counting down.
TTATTATCCTTTTTCACCATTGTGCACCCGACGGGATGAAATCCAGAACTTCCTAAAGATCATTCTGTCAAATACAAATTCCAGTTAACACATTATTGAAAAGGATACATAAATTGCAGGTTTGCAGTTACAATGTTGCAAGATAACGCTACTTATCAACTAGCGTGAATAACACTGTTACTTGATGCAATTGGACTTACTCCATATAATGACTGTTATCCAACTATTTTATTCAATCTACTATTCCCAATAGTTTTTGCATCAGCAAATTTATCTAGCAATTTTTTTATTTTAATTTGTTGTGGAACATGTGGTTCCTATTGTCCTATGTATGTCATTTATCTATTCATTTTTTATATTATTAAATAATACGTTCGATATTATATATATTGCCTCAGATATTTGCAGTTAATATAGCATCCATATACCTTTCCACCTATTTTTACTACTCTATACCCAACTTGATTGATTTTTGGTATAAATAGCAAAACTAATTTTTTTCTGTCTGTATATTAGCGCAGTTTTCTGTTTATATATAGTTTCATGTGGGGTTGCAATTTCCCCTTATTTTTAACTGCTGCAGTTACAAACATTACCAGTGTCATTTAAGCGCTTTGGTTTATCTTTGTCTTCTTGGAGTCTCTAACCAGCCACTTTGTCATTTTTTCACTAATATCGCAATAGACTGTTTTTAAAGGATTTAAAGCTTACTACCTCATGGTATTTCATACTACACTTTGGCAAAGAAATTTCATGAATGGTGGTTTTCTATTCTGGTGTCAAAGTATTACACAGATCCTGATATGCAAGTTACCATAAGGAAATGATGTCCTGTGAACAGCTAGAGAAGGATTGTTTTTAGGAACTTAATAACTGATATTGCTACAGTTACTTATAGGGAGCTGTGGATGCAAAATTAAATTTTATCACATTGAACTGACCTCTAACTGGGATACAACCAGCAGTTTTTGTTAAATGTGATTTTTCTGACCGGAATCGCTACACATATATATTTTCCAATTTTTTGTTTAAAGCTCCATATGCACATATGTTTGTTGATTGTTAATGTCAGTGGCACCAGGGTTTTTTCTTTCATGTATTTTCTACATACCTGCTTTAATTTTGGATTTTTACACATATTTATATATATATATATATATATATATATATATTTGTTAGCTGAAGTACCCGACGTTGCCCTGGTTTAAATCTTCAAGTTATTAAGTTTTATTATGTGATCTCGTCCAAATCCCTCCAATGGAAGGCCCAGAATAGGCTCACTGGGTCAAAGTTCTGTCTGGGGAACTCCACCATGAGGTCCGACCGGGACCCCAACCACTCCATTAGGCATCCCTGACCAATTGACACTCCTCTGTGAAGTTTTCATCCAAATCCATTCAGTGGAAGGCCCAGAACAGGCTCCCTGGGTCAAAGTTCTGCCCGATGCACTCCGCCGTGAGGTCCGACTGGGACCCTAACCCCTCTAAAACCTGGCCAGGATCCAACTGGATGACCTCGCATTGGTTTCATCTCAATCGGCGCAGGGGTGTCTGAAAGCATAACTGGACAGACAGACAAACAATTAGACCAATGAATTTTATATATAAGATGTGTGTGTGTGTGTATATATATATATATATATATATATCTCAACAGAATAAGTGCCCTTGTGGACTCTGCTATATTGGCAAGACAATAAGGTCCTTTAAGAAACGCATGAGTCAACATCGTTCAGTTATTAGAACTACCCTTAACAACAAAGACATGGACCAACAAGTCTCCAAACATTTTGCTATTGCCAAACACAGCCTGTCTTCCCTAAAATACATGATCATAGATCAGACACAGTTTGATCTCTGTGGTGGTGATCGTGGTAAGAAACTTTTACGGTTGGAAACCCTGTAGGTTTGGAAATTGGATACTGTCAAACCAAGATGATTGAATGATCAATTATCATTCAACATGTTTTTTTTGATGCCTCTGGTGCTCTATTTGATTATGCTCCCTCAAGTCTGTGTTTCTTACGCAAAGTTTCAACATGCGATGTATTAACCAGTGCCATGATTTGATTATTGTTATATTTTATGCCTGCTGTTTTCCATATATGTTTTGTTCCCTTTTCTACATTCTGTCTTACACTTCTTATTTTATTTTCACTTGGTGTTCACGTTTCCATAGCGACGACTGCCGCTGTGTACATGTTGCCATGACCACACTTCCGGTCCGTGGACTCCGGGTGCCGCATCATGGATGAGTCACCGGATGTGGATCAGATCCGGAAGAGGTGGGGCCCGCAGTCCGGCGGTGGTCTGGATCGCACATGATTCGTGTTGGAAAGTGGGCTGTATGTATTTATATACATTGTTTTGTATTTGCCTTTATTATTGTCCTGATGACGGATTAAACTCCAAAACGTTGACAAGGAACGTTGTGGTCTTACATTTATTTCAAGTCGGCTTGAGTGCCACATATTCTGTTTATCTATTGTTCTCCCAAGTGGAGCACCGCGGCTTTTGTTTCCCGTTATTCGAGTGCCGGCTTATGGAAATTATATATATATCAAAATCTTGGCTATTGGTTTGATCTTTAAGCAAACCATATCTGGTCACTGAGGGTTAAATACACTCCAGACACTACCTTTAAATATACATATATGTTTGTAAACCTTCTCATCTTTTGTTCTATTTTACTATATTTTAATGCTAAGCTAGCCAGGTTTCCTTTATTGTAGCTGCAGACTTACCATTTTAAGGATGTTATATGAGGAATATATTAATTTAATTAAGTCTAGGGCGATTTACTTTCCTCTGAGATCCATTTCACTGAGCAATTAGGGACCTATTGATAGTAGTACATATGAATATTCAGAAGGGTGTCAATTAATTAGCAGACAGAAGAATCTCATTACAAGTACTCCAACCCGTTATTGCCTAGCAGAATTAGCAGGGCTTTTGCCAGTGCTTTGGATTAGTGAATATTTTACTCTGCACTCATTTACCTTCATTACAAGATTACTTACAGTGCCCTTTGACTCTATCAATTAAAACCTCATTACTTTATCTACAATGTACATTTCACCATCATTATCAATTTCAATGATGTTGTATTAGCTTCACAACATACCATGGATTAAAAGCAAAGACAAGTGTTATAAAAATGTCTGTTGAATTCCTTTGTTCGAATAATTGCTTAACTGTGTTGTAGATGTATCTAAATTTTCATCGAGGCACTTAATCCAATAGAAGAACTTGAAAAAATCTGATTGTCCAGTCAAAATTCAACTTACATAGTTATAATAGCATAAAAATGTTTCCAGTTATTTGATCATATAAGTGGAACTAAACCCCAAAACATACTAATATGGATGCCTCTTCTCTTGTGTTTTAAAGTAAGTGTTTTTATTTTTTTTTAACCTTAGTTTTATGGGGTTTTTTTTACTATGGCCCTGATTCAGAGCCGGACACTCTGAATCAGGGCGTTTTTTTTTGTTGTGCGGCCTCATGGCCGTTCGCATAGCTGTGGGTGACCACCCACAGCTATAGCGAGCGGCCAGGTTGATGGTCGCGATGGTCAAGACCATCGTGACCATCGGGCTTGCGACGAGACCCTTGTGGTAGGTTCTCATTGCCGCAAGCCCTAAAGAGATTTCGGCTCTAACAGAGCCGGAATCTCTCCACTGACATCACTCGTGATGTCAGTGGGGCCACCCCCAAATGGCAGGCGTTCTCATGGGAACACCTCCATTTGGGCAGTCACCCCCCCGGCCCACCCACCAAAGGGGGCGAGCTGTCACTCAACATCGACAGCTCGCACCCTTTGGTGCGAGACCCAGAGCAACGGATTGCCCGTCGCTAGCCTGGTCTCACGCATACGCACGACGGAGCCGGCTCCGTCGTGCGCATGCGCTGTGGGCCACCATCGACCTGGTTGCGAGCGCTCAGCGCTTGCGACCGGGTCTGAATCAGGCCCTATGTTTGCTATTTCCACATGCTTAGCATTATATATCCCACTTATATCAATAAATATAAATTTTCAGAAAATATATTAATAGAGTAAGTATATAGAGATATAGAAGTATTAGGGGAAACATTAGGTGGCACAGCAAAGAATGTTGTAAAACCAGCTAGATTTAATGAAGTGCGAGTCTTGGCTAAGCAAAAGTTAAGATGGGTTCCAGGTGACATTACCTTACTCACTAAGGAGATCTCTAGAAATTAACCTGGCCCATGATGCCCTGGTCCACTTAGAAATGAGTTAGCTTCTGTTGCACATTGACACTGGACACCTGTATTTATTTATTACCAGTTATTTATATAGCACACACATATTCCACAGCGCTTTACAGAGAATATTTGGCCATTCACTTCAGTAGTCCCTGCCCCAGTGGAGCTTACAATCTATATTCACTACCACATGCTCACACATACACATACTACACAAGGGTAATATTTTTGGAGTGTGGGAGAAAACCGGAGTACCCGGAGGAAACCCACGCAAACACAAGGAGAATATACAAACTCCACACAGTTTGGGCCGCGGTGGGAATCGAACCCACACAGTTAGGGCCATGGTGGGAATCGAACCCATGACCTCAGTGCTGTGAGGCAGTAATGCTAAGCATCACACCATCTGTGCTGCCCTCTGTATGGTAGAAGTCTTCTCCAATATAATGCAGACCACTGGATCCTGCTTCTAGATAAAAGTTAACAGCAGCATACAAGTGTTGTAAGACAGGTGTCAATGTACCAAGCAGTGATAACCTTTGGCATTTTCCATGGAGAAATCAGAATTTTTTCAAAAAGGTAATTTGTTTTCTCTTAATAACACCATTGACAAAGTCAGCTATAGCAGCAAAGTGTAATGGTAGCTTATCAAGCAATGAAAAGTTGAACTTTTTGTTGCTTGCCACATTCCCACGGCTGCCTCCAGACATACCTACTCTATAGGTCATGCATGCGCAGTCTTCTAAAATTTACCTTTTTTTTTTTTACAATATTGAGCATGAGCAAATGTGCTGATCTCTTACAGAGGGACAGGGATTTACAGAGGGCTGAGTTTTCATAACACTGCTCCTTCGGGACTCTCTTTGTCATACATTGCAGTGATAAGACATCTAGCAGCAGCAAAGAGGGATGTCTTTTAGTGCTGAGATAAAGGGCACGTTGCAACGCTTCATCCATAGCTTCTAAGCAGGGCAACACAAGTTGGTCTAAGTTAATGCAATATTCTTCCTGCCATTACTGTTATTTTAATGCCAGTGGACCTATGGTCAAATTAGAAGTGACCATTAAGAGCATAACCTAACTCTGATCCAATCTAACTTAGTCCTTCTGCTGATCACTTACTAATACGCTAATTAAATGAAGGTTGGTTATTGATTCCAGGAAATTATTGTTATATAAATTCTAAGTTCAACACTTAGGTTACACAAATATATCCATCTACTATCTATCTATCTATCTATCTATCTATCTATCTATCTATCTATCAATCCATCTGATCTTACATTCTTCTATCTATCCATCTGATCTTATATTCTTCAATCTATCCATCTGATCTTACATTCTTCAATCTATCCATCTGATCTTACATTCTTCTATCTATCCATCTGACCTCTCATCGGCGCATGTGCAGAGTAGACTCTAGAACTGTGCTAGAGTCTACAGCGCATAAACTGATCTCCAGAAACATTTTGCCCAAACAATTTTACCGGTGCTCGCTATACTGCAAATGCAAAGATCTCCAGGAAAATGCCACTCTTAAATTGTTTTGGTGATTTCTGTGGTGACAATGCACAGGTAAGGATTGTGCAGGGTGTGCAGTGTGGTTCCCCCTGGATCCAGGGGCCTGTATGCATTGCACACCCTGCACCCATTATAGATATCCCCATAATCACATTATATTATTTTATATTACTCTGTGCTAAATTACTAGGTAACTAAAATTCATGGATTAGCAGTTTCTTTATCTTGAATCACTGTAGGACAGTGGAAAGTCAGAGCTTGTGTTTCTAGCTTCCAAGTTTCATAAGTACTGTATAAGAACTGATATATCCTATATCAGAATAACTTTAACCAGGGACATAATCAGGGGAAGAGAGTGGTTGAGGCAATGTCAAATTGCTAAAATCTCAGAGCTGTGCTTGAGAGGGAACACTCCAAACCCCTTTTATTGCCAGGAACATAGATTATATTTTTCAAGAAGTGAAAGGGACTTCAGAACTCAGATATCTCCTTCACCACTTTAAAAATATAATTTAAAATCAATAAAAGGAATTTGGGAGCACCTCCCCCTCCCCCCATGTGCAACTTTTGATTCACATGTCCCTGACATGGCAAGCTGGAATATGTAATTTGACTATTTAGGATTACCCAAGTGATGAACCAGGTCAATTATATGTCTGGGGTGGGATGTGTAAACCGTGTCATGTGAGTGGTCAGGGTGTGAGGGAGTTATAAATTGTACTCCCTACTCAAAAAATATAGCCCCTGGTTTAGAAGGAACGCAGTCATGATGTTGGCTTTGTAATGCTGAATCATTTTGTTTGTCAACATTCAGAAGGTCAATAACGTTGTTCTTAAAATATCAACTTGTTCATAATGTCGACCAGCAACATGTTGACATTCAACATGTCCTCAATGACAAAGTGTTGACATGTACAAGATGTCAACATTATACATGTCTACATTATGAACATGGAACAAAAGGGAAGCTGTGAATCCGCACTGACCTGATCCAATTAGGATCAAAGTAGATATGTGCATTGAGCCATCATATAGGGCATCATATAGTATGGTATAATCCTACTAAATCATAAGGTTGATGGTGCTCCCTAGAGTAAGGTATATCATGTATAAACCAAAGGAAAAAGAAAGAAGACTCTATTTGTTGGGGACTCTTTTGATTGAAATTTTATTGTTTCATTAAAACATTATTTTTTTTTATTGATATGCATTAAAAAACAAGAGAGGAAGAACATTTACTTTCTCTAATCAGGAGTCTTTTTCCAGTAAAGGTACAAATATTAAAAAGGACATGCTACAGTGAGTTATGCAAGTAGTGTTACACAATTTATTGATAGATGTGAGTAGATATAGACAGTTCAATTATGTGATGTGGATTACGTATACAAAAAATATATTAGGTCAAGTTCAATTTGTGATCACACAAATTGAACTTGACTTAATATATTTTTTTGTATTTGTGATCCACATTGCATAATTGCCCCAACAAAAAGAGTCTTCTTTCTTTCTCCTTTGGTTTATACATTATGAACATATCAGCCTTTGCATTAGGATTAGGGTCTGGCTACAGTAAGTTTTAGGGTTAGCCTGCGGTTAGGGTTAGAGATAGATACCATAGTCAACATTCTCACTGTATGTCAGTGTCAACCTAGTGAATGTCAACATGTCAATTGTCGGCTCTTAAATTGGGTAAACACATGCTTATGCCAATGAGACACCGGCACCAATGACCTTGCCGGCATCAGCAGCTGGGTCGCTTCATCATCCGTGCATGCATGAACGATTTCAGCCAGTGGATACACACTAGACGTTGTGCCCGATATGTTGACCCAATCCGTGGGATCAGATGACATATCAACTAGTGTGTACCCAGCATTAGACCTTGTCAACATTATCGTGCTGACATACTGAATATCAACATTATGATTATCAATATACCACACCTCTTTAGAAACTTTCAATATTATAATTATTTCAAAGATTTGTGTGAATGAACCTTAGTGTTTTCCTGATATTGTCTATATTTGACCTATAAAAGTCATGAAATGAGAAAGAGTTTACATGAATTCTGGGGATGCAATCAGTTAACATAATCTTTCCCTGAAATAATATGTATCTCTGTATGCTTTCTTAAATTTGGTCCCAGATTCAAGTCTATATTTAGGAACATATTTTTAAAATTTTATACCCTGAATCAAACAAAGGAAATGAAGATTATATTTAAAAATGTCTACTTAGTAATATCTACCTTAACAATTTAATTGTCGTTAGGTAAAATTCTTGTCTAAATATCCTAAGGATATTGTTTTCTTAAAAACACACATAGTTTCCTTATAAAAATGTTTGATATTAATTATTCATTTTGTGCCCAAAAAAAATAAAATTGCAAAATAATCTAATTCTGCTAAAATAAAGTTAATGCAATATATTATTCAATATGTGAAGTCACATGCAAATATTCATTAATAAAAAAATAAATAAAAAGGAAGGCATGTTAAATACTATTTGGAAAGTCACTTTTATTTGAACAATAACAGAGGAATTCTCCCCAAAAGGTTAGAAAGATAAATATTAAATCTACTTTCACAAAGGGAGCTGCAAAACAGATATGAAATTAATATGCATGCAAAATTAATTAGCAGCATTTCATGACATCAAAACAAGTACCTGGGATACAAAATACCTTCTGGGCATCTTAAGCATATGCTTGAAATATAGTTTAATTGACTAATTACATAAATTAGACATTAACTTTGCCACACATCAACTGTAAAATATATCTTAATTAATTCTGAATATATTACAAAACTAATGACAGAATGGACTCAACCTATAGTGGTAAAGGGTAGCTTAAATTTTAGAATCATGCTAGGATTGTGTTCTATTAAACCCTTTGTATAAATAAATAAAAATATGGGTTTAAAGGAGGTGTAGGGTGTTTTATTTGGTTGCAGGCATTTTGTCTAACATATAAAAAGAAAACCTCATTAAAATCAATTACACATTTGAAGATTAATTAGCTTCTTCTACATTTACACTAAATGATTGATGGTCTGTTTATGATTGTGTTTTTCTTTGTTTATTACATTTATCATATTTTTGTTGTTCTTTCTTGACTAAATAACATGCTTATTTTTGTTGATGTATATTAATAATGTCAAACTATACATATACTGTTACTGTTTGCAAGTTAAATGCATATTGGCTTCATGCTTATTTATCATCCTAGATTTATTTATTTTACTTATTACCAGTTATTTATATAGCGCACACATATTCTGCAGCACTTTACAGAGAATATCTGGCCATACACATCAGTCCCTGCCCCAGAGGAGCTTACAATCTATGTTCCCTATCACATGCTCACATACATACACACTAGGGTTAATTTATGTTTGGAGCCAATTAACCTACCAATATATTGAGTGTGGGAGGAAATCAGAGTACCCGGAGGAAACCCACGTCTTCGATGTAAGTTTATCTATACTGTAAAGTTTGTGAAATAGTTTCATTCTTAACATATATGTAAAACTACATTAAAGAAGTGTCTTCTTTAAATCTCATTAAAACAAATAAAAATATGCATTTTTAAAAATGTTTAATTTAATGCATGTATGTTAAACAACTCAGTTATCAGTTTGTACTTTACCAATCATATTGCTCAGTGTGCTGAGGACAGAAGATTATACCGGGTAGTCAGCAGAATTCTAATCGGTGTTAGCTCCAGCTAATTACTGCTTGCCAGCAGTTTCTGTGGTAAGAGTTGCAGCTTATAAGCATACAGGGACCTTCCAGTGGGCGCAAATACAGTACTCTCCCCTCGAGCTTGTAAGCTGCAACAGTGACCACAGAAGCCACTGGGAATTTTGGTGACTACCTAGTATAGTCTTCTGTCCTCGGCACACTGTGCAGTATGATGGTGTATGTTACAGTATACCATCAATTATAAACAGGATCTAATAATGCAACCACCTAAGAGATAATAATTACATGTACTGAGGATTCTTTTATAGGAACATTCTTATATAAGACACAAAATGTTGACAATTGTTACATTATTTCAGTTTCTGGATTTATGTATTATTAATATAACTATTTAAGTAATAAGTTTCTCTATGCAATAAATCCAGGTTTTGTTTTTGACTGATTTTCCTGTAGGCTCTAAACTACCTCCTTTAAATAATTTCAACTTTTCCATTTCCTAAAATGCTGCTTAGCTTAAGCTTATTTATTTTTTATAGAAGTCACTTTTGTGTGCTTCTGTGTTTCTTTTACGTTGGTCAAAATTAACCTCAAACTGTGCTCTCTCATAAATGGGATCTGGGAAGGTACAAAACATTACAGAGTAATCTTAACCTTGCGCTTAAGAGTCAATTCAGCTGCTGGATTCATTTTAAAGGAGCACCACTCCTCCAAACAACTTGGTGCCCATACACAGTGTGATTTGCATACGATATGATCTCGTATGCAATTGCCCTTGAACTCTCTCTGGCAGCTGAGGTGAATGATGTGCAGCAAAAGCTGCACAATGTTCACCCAATCTATCGTGCACAATCTAATGATTTGCATAGTCATTAGATCGAATGCGATATGACACAGATGCATGTATCACGGACCAGGGAGATCCATGCTACTTGCATCTGTGTTATTGACACAGAAGCACGGATAGGATCAGAGAGACCCGTCTGTGGTGCTGCAGTTAAAAGAAAAAACCTGTGTACAAAAAGAAACAAAATGAAGTGCCCCCCCCCAAAAAAAGAGCAACCCAGTGCTGGTTGTGCTTAAATACAGGGGATAAAAGACGTAGGGGTCCCCTGTACTCTGAGAAACCAGCACTGGGCTTTGAATACAGGGAGAAAAAATGAGTTGGGTCCCCGTGTATTATCCTGAACCAGCTAAGGGAGCCCTTTCACAGAGTCCCCCAGCCAAAGCTGACCGCTAGTCAGCCCAGGCCAGGGATCCCTGGGGAGCTGGGGACCCTGCCAATAAAGAGGTCCCAGTCTTTATAAACTTATTCTTTGTACGGTGTGTGTGTCCTGTGTTCATTTTAATATTGCTTTTGCTGTGGAATTACAGGTAACAGTAGGCCCATAATACCCAGCATGCTGGTACTTGTGGTTCTCCAAGTACCAGCATTCGGGGGAGGCTTCCTGGGATCTGTAGTTCTACAGCAAAAAACAATATTTTAACTTTTATCAAATGCATTACACTATCAACCCGGCACCCACCACCCCAGGAGTGCCGGGGATAGCCCCGGGCTATCAGCCTAGGTCTGGGTTGCCCTCGAGAGGGGGACCTCTTTATTGGGGGGGGTCCTCAGCCTCCCAGGGATCCCTGGCCTGGGCTGACTAGCAGTCAGAGCTAATGCTTTGGCTGGGTAAAAGGGCTCCCCTGGCTATGGCATTAGCCCCCCCGCTAGAAAAAGTCTGGTGCTGGCTCTGGAAATACAGGGGGACCCTACTTATTTTTTCCCCCTGTATTTCCAGAACCAGGATCGGATCAGACCCCAGTGCTGGTTGCTCAAAGTACAGGGGACCCCTACGTCATTTGTCCTCTGTATTTTAGCAGCCAGAGCTTGTTCTGACTGGCCCAGTGCTGGTTGAGCATAGACTGGTCTCTCTGATCCCATCCGTACTCTGTCCCTGATTCAGAGCCGGTCGCTCTGACAGAGCGCTCGCTCTAAATCAGGGCCGGTCTTTTTTTTTTTAAGAACGGCCTCCTGGCCGCTGACATTGCTGTGGGCGAGTGGCCCTTGTGGTAGGGTCTCATTGCCACAAGCCTCAGAGAGATTTCGGCTCTAACAGAGACAAAATCTCTCCCACTGACATCACTTGTGATGTCAGTGGGGCCGGCCCCAAACGGAGGCGTTCACATGGGAACGCCTCCGTTTGGGCAGCCACTCCTCCAGCCCACCCACCAAAGGGGGTGTGCTGTCACTCAACATCAACAGCATGCTCCCTTTGGTACGAGACCCGGAGCGACGGATTGCCCGTCGCTATCCGGATCTCGCACATGCACACGACGGAGCACAGATCTCCTGGTCCGTGCGTGCATCTGTGTCATTGAAATACACAGCAGCACAGACGGGTCTCGCTGACCCGTCTGTGCTTCTGTGTTAATGACACAGATGCATGTAGCATGGATCTCCCTGGTCCGTACTACATGCATCTCTATCGTGCATGATGTGCACAAACACCATACGATGTTTGTCACATCCTACATGATAGGTCGAAATCTTACTGCAGGTTCAGTTGATCTGCGATACTGATAAATGACACGGGGGAAGGGCATCGGCATCATAATCCTACTGGAATACGCCACTATTTACACAAATTCTGAGCCTAATACAAGCTTATGAACTGCAGTAAGTGTTCATCCAAAGTAAAATTTCTTTATATGGATGTTGGGTCTTAGATCCGTCAGTTTCTTAGAAAGTATATGTAAAAAACAAAGACTGACAAAAGCATAGAGTATTCTTATTTTCTTAAGGGTATTAATTGTAGTCAAATAGCCGGTAATCACACTCACATGTGTGTACATGGAAATGTGCTCGTAAAGGTTTCTTTTATATCAGACCTGGAGAATTATCAGAACACGATCTCCCTGCCATCTTGCTCAATCCCATGAAACTGAAAAACATTATACCAATAGTGTAAAACCATTTTAAGCAAATGATAATGTGTATAATAGAACTCACATGAAATCCACAGTTAGCCATCCCATAAAGGTATTTTTAACCACTGCCTGATGTGGTCACATCAGATGCCACCATGCCAGGATAGGCTTTCCCTGACATGGTCGCATCTGATACAACCAGTAATAAATACCCACTGGATGGCTGCCAGAAGATAATCTTCCAGCAGTCTCCTACATCAGTGCGACTTCCTGGCCTCCCTGCACCCACAACTCTGCCCCCAGTGTGTCCCGATCCCTACTGGTCACAGTGATCGGGCAGTCTGGTGGCACCCCCAACCGGCAGCTATCTCAAGTGTGTTTTTGTAAAATACTGTATATATCTTATATATAAAATTAATTGATCTGTTTGTTTGTTTGTTTGTTTGTTTGGTTATGCAATCAGAAAACCCTGCATTGATTTTGATGCAACCAATGCAAGGTGGTCCAGTTGGATCTTGGCAAGGTTTTAGAGGAGTGAGGGTCCCTGTCAGACCTCCCGTTGGTGTACAATGGGCAGAACTTTGACCCGGGCCTTCCACTGGATGGATTTGGATGGCATCACATAATTTGGAAGAAAACTTTACTTAGTCGTAAAACTGGATCCCAGTAGACATACTAGGAGGTTGCGGTCTCAGTCAGACCTCTCATTGGGATAGGCTGGGCAGAACTTTGACCCGGAGGAGCCTGTTCTGAGACTACCACTGGATGAATTTGGATGAAAACTTCACATAGTGGCAACACTGGATCACAGAAGACATACAAGAGGGTTGAGGTCCTGGTCGAACGTTGGGCAGAACTTTGACCCAGGCATGCTGGGGAAAATTTTGACCTGGGGAGCCTGTTCTGGGCTTTCCACTGGATGGGTTTAGATAAAAACTTCACAGAGTGGTGGCAATTGGTCTGGTATGCTTAAATGAGTGGTTGGGGTCCCGGTCAGACCTCACAGCAGAGTGCATCGAGTAGTACTTTGACCTAGGGAGCCTGTTCTGGGCCTACCTCTGGATGGATTTGGATTACATCACAAAATGTGGATGAAAACTTTAAAGAGTCATAACATTGGATCCCAGAAGACTTACTAGGGGGTTGAGGTCCTTTCTTGACCTCCCGTTGGTGTACACTCGGCAGAACTTTGACCCGGGAATGCTAGAAAAAACTTTGACCCAGGGAGCCTGTTCTGGGCTTTCCACTGAATGGATTTGGATCAAAGCTTCAGAGTGGTGGCAATTGGTGTGGGATGCCTAATTGAGTGGTCAAGGTCCAATTTGGACCTCAGGGCAAAGTGCACTTTGACCCAAGGAGCCTGTTCTGGGCCTTCCACTGATTGGATTTGGATGACATCACATATTAAAACATATGAACTTGAAGATTTAAACACTGGGCAATGCCAGGTACTTCAACTAGTATATATATATATATATATATATATATATATAATGTGCTCAGTATATATACATATATAGTATGCATATTGTTTGCAAAAGTTAGGCAGATATGAATAAAATGCTGCAAGGTAAGAATGCTTTCTAATATAGAAATGTTAATAGTTTATTTTTAGCAATTAACAAAATGAAAAGTGAATGTACAGAAGAGAAATCTGGATCAAATCAATATTTGGTGTGACCACCCTTTGCCTTCAAAACAGCATCAATTCTTCTAGGTACACTTACACAAAGTATGGAATTTTGTAGGATTATAGTCAGGTGTATGATTAACCAATCATACCAAATAGGTAATAATGATCATCATTTTCATATGTAGGTTGAAACACAGTCATTAACTGAAACAGAAAAAGCTGAGTAGTAGGCTCAAAACTGAGTTAGGAACAGCAAAACTCTGTTACAAAGGTGTGGTTGTGGAAGACAGTTTCATGTCACAGGTCATACACCATGAGAAGACTGAACACAGCAACAAGACACAAGGTAGTTATACTGCATCAGCAAGGTCTCTCCCAGGTAAAGATTTTATTGGGGTTTCAAGATGTGCTGTTTATTCTCTTTTGAAGAAGCACAAAGAATTGGGCAACGTTGAGGACCGTAGATGAAGTTGACGGCCAATGAAACTTACTGCATCAGATGAAAGACACATTGGGGGTCTATTTACTAAGCAGCGTTAGGAGACAGAGTGAAAAGTGATAAGAAAGTGATAATGTGCCAGCCAATCAGCTCCCAACTGTCATTTTTCAAACAGCCTGTGAGATGGCAGTTGGGAGCTGATTGGCTGGCACCTTATCACTTTTCACTCTGTCACTTAACACTGCTTGGTAAATAGACCCCATTATGCTAACTTCCCTTCCAAATTGGAAGATGTCCAGCAGTGCCATCAGCTAAGAACTGGCAGAAACCAGTGGGAACCAGGTACACCCATCTACAGAAGAACTCTGGCCAGAAGTGGTCTTCATGGAAGAATTGCAGCCAAAAAGCCATACCTTCGATGTGGAAACAAGGCCAAGTGACTCAACTATGCATGAAAACATAAGAACTGGGGTAATCAAAAATGGCAGCAGGTGCTCTAGACATGAGTCAAAATTTTAAATATTTGGCAGTAACAGAAGGCAGTTTGTTCACCAAAAGGCAGGACAGCAGTATAATAATGAGTGTCTGCAGGCAATAGAGAAGCATGGTGGAGGTTCCTTGCAATTTGGTGCTGCATTTCAGCATATGGAGTTGGGGATTTGGTCAGGATTATTGGTGTCCTCAGTGCTGAGAAATACAGGCAGGCACTTATCCATCATACAATCAGGGAGGCATCTGATTGGCTCCAAATTTATTCTGCAGCAGGACAACGACCCAAAACATACAGCCAATACCATTAAGAACTATCATCAGTGTAAAGAAGAACAAGGAGTCCTGGAAGTGATGATATGGTCCCCACAGACCACTCATCTCAACATCACCGAGTCTGTCTGAGATTACATGAAGAGACAGAAGGATTTGAGCAAGCCTACATCCACAGAAGGTCTATTCTGTTCCAATATGTTTTTGGAACGACCTCCTTGCCGAGTTCCTTCAAAAACTGTGTGCAAGTGTAGCTAGAAGAATTGATGCTGTTTTGAAGGCAAAAGGCAGTCACACCAAATATTAATTTGATTTAGATTTCTCTTCTGTTCATTCACTTTGCATTTTGTTAATTGATGAAAATAAACTTTTAACACTATAAACACTTCTATATTTGAAAGCATTCTTACTTTGCAGTATTTTTACCACACCTGCTTAAAACTTTTGCACTGTACTGTATATAAAATATATACAGGATGAGGTCAATTGACCGACTGCTGGGATGCCGACTAGCAAAATCCCGGCACCTGAATCCCGATCAGTGTGGGAAGACCAGCGACGGAATCCCGACATGGCTGGAGATCTTGATGCTGGAATTCCAACAGCCGGCATCCTGATCATAAGTACAGCAGGGCCAGGTAGCTGTTAGCCGTGAGGGGAGAGGGTTATTTTTAGGTGCCCTGGGGGGATTTTGGCTTAGGCTGCAGGAGGGGGGAGGTTAGGAGGTTAGGAGGTTAGGCTGCAGACAGGGGGGGATAGGGTTAGGTGCCACCTGGGGGAGGTTAGGGTAAGACATTAAGGGGGGAGGGTTAGAGGTAGGCACTAAGGGGGAGGGTTAGGTTTAGGCACTTACTGGGAGGGTTAGGGTTAGCGTGTGAGGTAGGGAGGGTTAGTGTTAGGGTGCTTAGGAAAGAAAGTTTAGGGGGTAAATAGGACAGGGGAACGCTACTTATTGTTCCTCTGTTGGGATTGTAGCCATCGGGATGTCACTGTCAGTGTATTGACAGCCAGCATTCTACACATCGGTATGTCATACCCAACCCGTAAATACATATAAAATCCGACATAAGTGCACTATTGCTGGAAGGCTACCAGTGTTTCCTTGGGGCTATGTAATTGTCTACCTATATATTGAAACCAAAGAGAAATTACAGCATGTACAGGCATACAGGTCAACATACGTGTGTATGTCTGGGAGAAGAGCAGTGTACAAACAGGCAAGAAGAACCATATTCAGCATCTATCTGGGCTGACATCTGAACACATATACCAATCTGCCATGTTTCTGTACTCACGTAAGTGTTGCCACTTATTCAGCAAAGGGATGAAGAGAGGGGATACAAGACTTAAACAATATATGCTTATTTTTTAAGTCCACACGGTACACATTTATTTATTTAGCAGTGTTTGGTGAATTTACCTAATATATTACACTATATGGCGCCTGTTCTCACCTTTTATAATATATATACAGTATATATTTATTTATATATATATTAGGGGTGTGCACCTGCCACTTTTCGTATTTTGTGTATTGGTTTTGGATATGGAACTTACTTTGTGTTTTGGATCTGGATTGTTTTTGCCAATAGCACCCTTCCGGGTTTTGGTTTTGGATCTGTATTTTTTGGGGAAAAAAGCATAAAAACAACTAAAATAATAGATTCTATGCTATTATTAACCTCAATAACATTCATTTCCACTCATTTCCAGTGTACTCTGAGCACCTCACACCTCACAAAATTGTTTTTAGGCCAAAAGGTTGCACTGTGGTAGCTGGATGACTATGCTAAGCGATACAAGTGGGTGGCACAAACACGTGGCCCATCTAGGAGTGGCACTGCAGTGGCAGACAGGATGGCAGTTTGAAAAACTAGGCCCCAAAGAGTACATAATGCATAGAAAAAAAAAGAGGTGCAAGATGGAATTGTCCTTGGGTCCTCCCACCCACCCATATGTTGTATAAACAGGACAAGCACACTTTAACAAACCAATCATTTCAGCGCCAGGGTCTGCAACAGGACTGTGGCTGAAATGATTGGTTCATTTGGGCACCCACCAAACAAGCTGGCAATTAATCTGTCCCTGCAAAAACTGGCTCTACAGAGGCAAGATGTTGCCCTCATCCTCATCCACCAATTCCTCACCCTCTTCAGTGTTGTCTACAACCTCATCCTCGCAGAGAATTAATTCGTCCCCGCTGCAATCCACTACCACAGGTCCCTCTGTACTTTCTGGAGGCTGGCCTTCCCAGAAGAATTGATAATTAATTTTGATGAATATCATCTTCTCCACATTTTGTGGAAGCAACCTCCTATGCCTTTCGCTGACAAGGTTCCCGGTTGCACTAAAAACTCTTTCGGAGTACACACTGGAGGGGGGGCAACTTAGGTAAAATAGAGCCAACTTGTACAGGAGCCTCCAAATTCCTCTTTTTCCTGCCAGTATAGGTATGGACTGTCTGACATGCCTACTTGGATGCTGTCACCGATGTTATCCACCACCATTCTTTCAATGGTGACAGCATCATATGCGGTGACAGTAGACATGTCAGACATTTTGGCAGGTCCTTCAGTCAGGACCAGATGTTCAAACTTGGTCCTGCCTGCCCTGCATCACCGCTAGTGGGTTGGTTAGGATATCTAAGTTGTTTCCTAGCAGCACTAGTTGTGGGAGAAAATGAAGAAGGAGCTGTTGCCGTGTCACGTTCCACTTCAGCTGACAGTGTTTTCAGCAGCAGGCTCTTGCACCTATGCAGGCTTGTGTCCGAAAGTGAGAAACAACATAGGCTTTAAACCTAGGATTGAGCATTCATGGCCAAAATGTAGTGGTTTGATTTCAACAGATTGACCACCCTCGAATCCTGGCAAAGCGAATGAAAGGCTACACCCACAAGTCCCACATATTCAGCGGAATCGCTCCATCTTAACTCCTCCTCCAATTTCTCCAGCTGCTCCTGCAAAAGCCTGATGAGGGAAATGACCTGACTCAAGCTGGCAGTGTCTGAACTGAATTCACATGTGGCAAGTTCGAAGGGCTGGAGAACCTTGCATAACATGGAAATTATTATCCACTGCGCTTGAGTCATGTGCATATCCCATATTCTAGGCAACAGGATGACTGCTGTCGTACTTCATCCTCCTTGCAAAGGACTGTTGGATGGTCAATTGCTTAGTAAAAGAAGTGTTCCAACTTCCTCTCTGGGCTGATGAACGACTCCCAGCAGCAACAGTGGCAGCAGTAGGCGTAGCAATGCAGGATCCTTCAGAGGAATCCCAGATAGGAGAGGAATCAGTCATGCCAGTGACATGGCCTGCAGGACTACTTCCGATTCTGATTGAGGAGGAAATTGACGAGGAGGGAGTTGCTGGTGTAGTTTGCAGGCACCTGGATACAGGATAAAGGGATTTAGTTGTCCCTGGACTGCTCATGGTCTTAGATATAGAAAGTATCACCTGTGCAAAGGAATAGGTTTTATATCTAATGTAGGGACAATACTTAAATGCTGCCTAGAATGGACTAAGGTAAAGTATCCCTACTTTACAAAAAAAGGGGGTTAAATGACGAACAATATTAACCCTAGTGCAGGTATTGTATTGTATTGTGCTTACGTAATGGGTATGTTCCTAGGTGGTTAACGTCGTTACCCCTACTTATGATACCTTTACATAAGCTGCATATGGCAAGACAGTTGTCCGGATTTGGATAGAAATATTTCCAGACCGAATAGGTGGATTTTTGGTATTCTGTCCAGGTATGACGATGGGCTTTTTCATCCCACAGACAACAACTGTCTCCACTGGTGCCTGATTTAAACAAACTACAACACCATCAGAATCCTCCTCGTCAACTTCCTCCTCAGCACCAACTACACCAATATCCTCATCCTGTTGTACTTCAACAGTGATATCTTCAATTTGAATATCAGCAACTGGACTATGGGTGCTCCTTCCAGCACTTGCAGAGGGCGTGCAAATGGTTGGAAGGAGCCACCTCTTCCCATCCAGTGTTGGGAATGTCAGGCATCGCAACCGCCGACACAATTGGACTCTCCTTCGGGATTTGTGATATCTTCTTAGAACGCACAGTTCTTTGCTGTGCTTTTGCCAGCTTAACTCTTTTCATTTATCTAGCGGGAGGAGGATGGCTTCCTTTGTCATGTGAAGCTGAACCACTAGTCATGAACATAGGCCAGGACCTTAGCCGTTCCTTGCCACTCCATTTCGTAAATGGCATATTGGAAAGTTTACATTTCTCCTCAGACGATTTAAATGCATTTTTTTGGGTCACTTTACTGAACTTTGGCTTTTTGGATTTTACATGCCCTCTACTATGACATTGGGCATCGGCCTTAGCAGATAACGTTGATGGCATTTCATCGTCTATGTCATGACTAGTGGTAGCAGCTTCAGCCCTAGGAGGAAGTGGTACTTGATCGTTCCCTATTTTATCTTCCAAATTTTTGTCCTCCATTATTTTTGTGGAGTGCATTATTTTATGGAGTGAATAACCCCTGTGAAAAATATATGGATGAAGGGCAGATTACACCACACAGCGCAGCCCCTGTAAAAATGATTTGGATGAAAGGCAGCTTAAACCTTACAGGGCAGCCCCTGTAAAAATGATTTGGATGAAGGGCATCTTACACCACACAGGGCAACCCCTGTAAAAATTATTTGGATGAAGGGCAGCTTACACCACACAGGGCAGTCCCTGTAAAAATTATTTGGATGAGGGGCAGCTTACACCAGGCAAGGCAGACCCTGTAAATATTATTTGGATGAAGGGCAGCTTACACCACACAGGGCAGCCCCTGTAGAAATTATTTGGACTGAATATACAGCACTGACAGCACCACTGGACTGGACTGGACTGGACTGATACAGCAGAGCAGGTCACCCCCAGACTGATACAGCAGCACAGTACCACTGGACTGGACTGATGCAGCAGTCTGATACAGCAGAGCCCTGGTTCATACAGCAGAGCCACTTTCCCACAGACACTACACTACAGGTCCTCTCACTACACTCCCCAGGACTGGAGTGCAGATGGCGGGACGGGAGGCGTGAAATGTGCAAAGTCTGGGTCTCGCGAGAATCCGACACCAGGATGATGAGGTTTTGCCTCGTTCTGGGAACCAACTCTGGCAGGAAAATCCGAGCCAGACTCGGTTCCCGGCTTGGATCGGCTCGGGGGGGTTCAGATTTCGAAAATCCGAATCTGCTCATCCCTAATATATATATATATATATATATATATATATATATATATACATATATATTTGTGTATTTGTACATAAACACTACATTAGCATTTTATCAGAGGAGTCTTTGTGCGAGCACCCCCCTTACACCAGCACTTGGGTCAAAAAGATTCTGCAACTGTGCCTATTACACACCGTGTAAATATATCTTTGGGAATATGGCACCAGCACTATTTTCTCCACGATTTTACCAGCAGCAGTAGAAGGTAAGTGTAATGGGTGCAGACAGGGCTGCAATCAGAAATTGTGGGGCCCAGGACTAAAAAAATAGGCAGGGTTCTGGGCACCCCTCACTCATCACTTACTTTATCTCCTTGAAGAAGGCTCCATCTTGCTTATTATCATGGTCTGGCTGGCTGGCGGTGCTCCTCATGTTCCTCTGCTGCTCTGACCTCTCCCTTCCAGCGGTGCTGTGTGCTGTCATGACGTCATGAGCACCAACTAAAAAAATAAAAACCTTTATTAAACAAGGGAGAAGGTGGCCCTGTCATTCAATCAGTCAGGCCTCAGGTAGTCAGTCATGCCAGTTGGAGCGGGCCCTCCTCCTTTCACTCAAGGGAGTAGTGCAGGCTTGCAGGTGGTAGCAGTGGGCCCCCCTTTCACTAAAGGGGGTAGTGCGGAGGGCGGTAGGAATGGGCGGGGGCCCGGGACTCCAGTTCCAGCAGTCCCTCCCCGATGGCAGCCCTGGTGAAAGGGATAAACCCCCTTGATCCAGGGATCCTATGTGTACCACACTCTGCTCCCATAGATAAGCCACTGTACATACTGTATAATGGTGCACCAATAAATCAGATTAAAAATTATGGGTATATTGTTCTAATTAGAAATTTTGTTAGACCCCAAGTGCTTTGGTTTTGCCACAACCATAAGCAAGTGTCTTCTTTAAAAATTATAAAAACAGCTAATATTATGTGACTTGGATCTGTTTTTTTTATAATATAAAAATCTTATTTTTTTTTTTTAAATGTGCCTAAAATGTAAATTATTATAGTATAGTATTATTAACATCAATGACTTTAATTTCCAGTAATTCCAGGAAATCTCGACTACTTCACAGCACCTTAAATCACAAGGGAGGGACTAAAACGCAATCCAAAACACGCAAAATATGTTTTTAAATCCAAATTCTGAATTGCGTGAAAACCTGTGTTAAGACTCAGCTCTGCTCGGAATCCCAAAGCGATTCCGAACTGGGACTCGCTTTGTCTTAGAATTTCTAAGTTCGGGTGTGTTCGGTATTCTCAAAAACCAAACTGCTCATCTCGAGTTCAAATAGCCTGTAGGCCATGGAGCGCTTAAGCTGTTTTTAAACACATTACCCCTGGCCAGCAGGGTTGCAGAGCTCTCTTCTTGAGACTTTCTATTGCTTCATGGCATCATGGTCCAGGCTACCTTATTTTGTCTGTCTAACACTGTAGTTCCCTTGTTTTGCTAATGGAAAGGAGTGAGCTAGATAATTTTATCATCAACTTAGAGTGCTCCATTTATAACCCCATGGACCTGTCTCTCAGGGCAAATATTTTTTACAATCAACAATAATAATAAAAAAGATGCTAACATGTCAATCAGATTGGCAGTGAAATGTAGCAGCATCACATTACAAATGACAAGTAGAAATATTTAAGTAATTATTTTATTTAACATTTTATATACATCTTTATAATTTGCAATATATCAAAGGCAGGTATTTTTCATAGTATTTTAGTTATTAGGGAAATTAGCTTGCACAGTACAACACATTATCTCAGCTTTTACTGACATCTGAACATGACAGCTATAGATGCAAAAATTGATGTATTTTTAGTATCCCACATGCACAATCACTTACTCTCTTCCCGAGGGAACATTTTCTTTGTCTGGTAACAATAATAAATCAGAGAAAAGAGGGACTGGCCTTAGACCAAACCTTTATGTGCTAATTATGATGTGTCCCACACAGAGCAGCTCCATGTCACTACTATATACACAATCTAGTCATAACTCAGGCTTTGTTAAACACCATAAAAAATGTGTTGCATTGTTAGATACATTTAGACAAAGTTAATTGTGATTTAGGAGCAGCTGCTTTATGGTTAATAGATGGCAGAAGTTACCGCATTCTGTTATACAGTACACCATAAGTGCCCTAATTTCCAATGCATGTCCCACTCCCTGCTTTTATTCCTGGGTTTATATTTAATGAAGGGGAGTGGAGAATTGCAATGCAAGTCCCACTCTCTGCTCTTATTCCTGGGGTTATATTAGGGAAGGGGAGTGGAGAATTGCAATGCATATCAAACTCTCTGCTCTTATTCCTGGGGTTATATTTAGGGAAGGGGAGTTGAGATTTGCAATGCATGTCCCACTCCCTGCACTTATTCATGGGGTTATATTTAGTGAATGGGAGTGGAGAATGCTCTTATTCCTGGGGTTATATTTTGTGAAGTGGAGAATTGCAATGCTTGTCTCACTCTCTGCTCTTATTCCTGTTGTTATATTTAGGGAAGGGGAGTAGAGATTTGCAATGCATGTCCCAATCCCTGCTCTTACTCCTGGGGTTATATTTAGTGAAGGGGAGTAGAGAATTGCAATGCAAGTTCCACTCCCTGCTCTTATTCCAAGGGTTATATTTAGTGAAGTGGAGTGGAGAATTGCAATGCATGTCCCACTGTCTGCCCTTATTCCTGGGATTACATTTAGTGATGGGGAGTGGAGAATTGCAATACAAGTCCCACTCCCTGCACTTATTCCTGGGATTATATTTAGTGATTAGGAGTGGAAAATTGCTATGCATGTCCCACTCTCTGCTCTTATTCCTGGGGTTATATTTAGTGAAGGGGAGTAAAGAATTGCAATACAAGTCCCACTCCCTGCACTTATTCCTGGGGTTATATTTAGTGAGGGGGAGTAAAGAACTGCAATGCAAGTCCCACTCCCTGTTCTTATTCCTGGGGTTATATTTAGTGAAGGGGAGTGGAGAATTGCAATGCATGTCCCACTCCCTGTTCTTATTTCTGGGATTATATTTGGTGAATGGAAGTGGAGAATTGCAATGCATGTTCCACTCTCTGCCCTCATTCCTGGGGTTATATTTAGTGATGGGGAGTGGAGAATTGCCGTGCATGTCCCACTCCCTGTTCTTATTCTTGGGATTATATTTAGTGAAGGGAAGTGCAGTGGAGAATTGCAGTTCTTTGGGTAAATTTACTAAAGTGAGAGTTTTTAGAAGTGAGTTTTAAAAGTGATGTTGCCTATAGCAACCAATCAGATTCTAGCTATTATCTTCCAGAAGGTGCTAATTGAATGTTAAGTAGAATCTGATTGGTTGCTATGGGCAACATCACTTTTAAAACTCAATTCTAAAAACTCTCACTTTAGTAAATTTACCCCCATGTCTCATTCTCTGCTCTTATTCCTGGGGTTATATTTATATATTTAGTGAAGGGGAGTGGAAAAATGCAATACATGTCCTACTCTGTGCTCTTATTCCTGGCGTTATATTTAGTGAAGGGGAGTGGAGATTTTGCAAAATCATGATGAAATTTGGAGCAAATTAAATTATGCAGCTGAAGACATCTTTTAGAATAGTTGCAAGGTTAGAATAGTTTTTGTGGTACAGTCTTAGGGGGCAAATCAATTTACAGGGTTACGCGGTCATGATATGTGGCTGTACACTTCCCCAAGTATCACAGTATTCAAACATTCCCTATTTGAATGTACCCTATATGGGGTGCAAGGTAAAATGAGCAAAGTTTGTGCCTGTAAGGTCTGCCCTTCCAACAGTTTCCCTGGCTTTCTTGGCCATGGCTTAGAATTTAATTGTAAATTTACCTTAGTTCCAAAAAGTGAATATTAAATGTAAAAAAAAGTATATCCAGTGGTGGATTTAACTCGGGACTGCAGCCCCCCAGTAATATCCACCACCAGCAGTGACAGTGACTTCCCATTGGAAGTGCTCCATGCTAAGCACAGCTATACAGCAGTTTCAGGGGGAGGTGTCTTCTCCCCCTGGGACTACCAGTCCAGACTGCAATTAGCAGAGAGGGTGCTTCCAATGGGAAACCACTCTTCCTCTACAACAGCAGCCCTATCTGACTTCTAGAGGCTGCAGCAGAACAGCAGTGTGAAGACCCCAACCCCCCCCCCCAAAGATTACAGGTACAAGGACTATAACTGTTTTTATATGGGGGGGTGGGAGGATGAAGAGCGACATAAATTCCAGTCGACATTATTGTGTTATGTGTTTAGATGCACCTTCACAGCAACAAGTTATCCATGTTTTTTTAAATGTTGGAAATTATTTGTACTGCACTTCACTTAATCACAATTTGGGTAATAACTTTTCGTTAAAGAATGTATGGATAATAAATGTGTCTGAAAGTGAGCTTGTCATTACCTCCAAGGTCTGCAAATATGACTACAGCAAGGGAATACTCCTTCTCCTCTAAGTTAATTTAAATAGGACATGGTATTGTTTTTACAAATGTACTCAATGCCAATCACAGAGCAAGATCCAAGTTAGTTTCAGTTATTATCCACCTTTGAAGGTTCAGCATATCTCTCTGTGTGGTTGCAAAGCAATGCCATAATGTTTACATGGTAAAAGACATGTAACAGCGGGTGCAGTGCCACTACTTTTAAAAGTATCCTAAAGGGTCCCCAACTCTACATCTCAGTGGTCACTGTCTATGTACTGTAGCTTCATGTGATCACTGTATATTACTTATTCCTAATTTTGTACCATGTTTAGGAAAAGCTTGATCTGCTATTTGCAAACTATGAAAAGGTAAATTGGTTTAAATTTAAGAAAGCCTCCTTTGAAATGTTACACAAATTCCTTTATATCCACTTGTCACATTATTATTATTATTATTATTATTATTATTATTATTATTATTATTATGTGAAAGAAGGACGAATGATGGCCACTGCTTTTACTGGATTAACATCTTTCCGTCATGAAGTTCATATTTACAGCACGTTATTTTGCACAGTTATGAGACTAGAAGCTTCAGCAAGGATCTGTAATGCTGCAGAATTTATTGACCAGTTTCTGGTATAAATGTGTCTAATGTGCAGGGCTATGAGTGATTTTACAGGACAATCAGTTTTAAGTAACATCATCCATCACATAATATGAAGGAAGGTGCAACATTTCCTTTGATGCTATGAATTATACAAGGGTCAGCAAGTTAAAGTCGCGGTTGACAACACAAACATTGGCCTGAGGAATCAAACCCATCTTCCCAGCTGTTCTCTTCCATATGGGTTCAATGAACTGCGGAAAGTACAAGACTTTGCTCATTGACAATGCTTGTGAGATTCTATTTCATGTCAATGGTATCATAAAACAACCATGGAAAAGGTGCCTACAATTCATCAAAAACTCATCTGGTAGCCAGTCGCTGACAACAGACAAACTATCGATATTAGGAGGAAACAGATGTGTTGTGTCAATTCAGGTGCTGAAGACATTCAGATAAGCTAAAACTTGAAGTTTGGGGAGTAGTGGGAATTACACCTGCATTTCCTTCCCCATATGGATACAGTACGCCACTAAACTGCATTCAGATTCACATAGAAGAGGCTGTAAACTGTTAAAATGGGTCTTTACATTTTAGCAATATGATCAACATCTGTAAATACTGTATGACCAAACCACTGCAAGTGGGCCAAACAAATATCATGATACTTTTAAAATGAGCTAACTAAAATTGAATAAAGATGACTGCTGCTATGTGAGTATAAAAAAGATATGATGCTATCCTTGCACGTGAAGCAAGCAGACAAAGAGGTAGAACATGTTCAGTTTCTAATCTGCCCATTAAATGGCACTATGCATAAATATTTATTACGTATAGATATAGACAGCACACACCAGGTGAATCGTTATTAACCCTCAAACTTTTTTGCATCCGTGGACTTATTTATTAGTTGTCCTAGATGCAAACACCGCACAATGCTTTGGTTCCAAACTGGTGCACATAGATGCAATACTTAGTGCACTTCCCGATGTGCACCAATTCTTGAATTTAATGAGACATCTCCGAAAAGTAGAAGTGCACTTAGGTGTGTAGGGCAATGGTAGAATCTGAAGAAGTGCACTGTGCCAAAGTGTTAACATCACATGAGAATTAAGTATCCTACTACTGTAGAATCCCCCTCTCCTTCATTAAATAAAGCTTTTACATTTTTGGGTTACCTAAAATACAGTTTGTTTTAGACTCATTTATGGGTAAAATAATTATGAAAGTGTTGTAATACCCGGCCCTGCCTTTATTGCATATAGTAAAGAATTTTTGTGTGTTTGAAGTTTATTTTACATTAGTCAAACTTTACAGATAAATCTGCTTCTCCACTGTAGTGCAACTGGTTGGTGAAAACTGTGTCACATTAAAATTTGACAACAAAATCCAAGTTATATCATCAATTCGTTTTTTTTTAAATTGGAGTTGTGTTATGAAGTGAAAATTGTTGTGCACCCTTTCGTAAAGTGTAAATACCCCTAAAAATTGTATCTCATTTATTTAATGTACTCTAGTTTACCAGTACAAATTCATGTGCATAATGTCATCAAACAGGATATTGTACTGACTCTTTTTGTTGTTTATAATAATAAGCCCCCCTACATTTTGAAATACATAGTACTGTACAATAACAACTAATAATCACACTAAAAGATGACTGGCCCCAGGGGATGGAAAGAGATTATTATGCTAGCAACCCTGGCTTCTGAACGGCTAGCATAAGCAAGTATACAAAAAACTACGTCTACATAATTTATGGTAATACAGTGTTTACATAATATCAATAACAAATAAAAAGAGATTACTAACCCTATATATTGTAAATTATTGCTTAAATAGAAAATAACTATGGAGAAATATATACCAGATATATGTACTGATTTTTTTGAAAATGTTATATTAAAGTATTTCATTGAGTATAAACATCACAGAGAAACTTCATCAGATAAAATCTTTCTAATTTAAATTCATCATTATAATCAAGTTCAACAGTATGTTATTTGAACTAGATAGTAGCACTGAAAAAGAAAAACTTTCTTTGGGTAATATGAAAGCTAATATCAGTTTGCAAAACTATATCCAAGTTTGTCTTCTGAGGTTTGTTTTTTTTCTTGCGAAATTGAACCAAAATGTAATCTTTAACTGAATATAACTGAAATAAGTAAAACAAATGTTTTGCTGTCTGCTGTGCTGTAGAAGAGAACTAATGCACTATGGGCCCACACCACCACCACCTCCCTCCATGCCCCATGAACATGAGGCAACGAGAGAAGGAACCAGGAAGCTGAGTGCAGCTCTTAAGCAGCTCTCCAGGCTGCAGGGTATATGTAACAATGCTTTTTATAATAAATGTGCATGGTATTGGGCCCTACAGTACTTTATGGACATCCCTCTAAGTTTTCAAGCTATAGACATGTTCTTTTAAAGAACCAATAGAGGCAGTGATGTGCACCACAGCTACTATATTTGATTGTTGGAATGTAAGAGTTTTGTATTGGGTCACCTTCTAGTTGAGCAGTTAAAATGTTTTTCAGTTCTGAAGCAGAAGTAATTATAATAATATACATTAAATTATGCATTTAATTTGCTTTTCATCTAGTCATGTTTGTGACCATTGCCTTACTAAGGCCTTTATTTTCAGAATGTGTGAAAGCTATAGATGGCATATGCACAATATTTTTATATGCCCATCTTTGGCTAGTGATTATTAATTTCATTCAATGAGACAGCACCCTGGGTGCTCCCAATTGCTCTCTGGGTGTCCTCATAATCTACTGAACCTTTTACACTCATATCAGGCAGTAACATACACATCTGTCAGTTGGTCTTCTATACAAAAGCCATAGAACTACTCTTGGCTGCCTATTAAAAGAGCCCCAGAGTTTTCCACCCTAATACCCCTAAATGACACATTTCAGCCATGTATGGAGCATGATGTTCTTCCGTACTGTATCACAGTCAGTCACCTATAGCCGTTAAAGCCCCATATCGATCACATGCACAGTTGTGCCCCCACAGTGTACCAACTTCTCTGCATGTCATTATCCTCAGCACCCCTTGTATACACTCAGCCCATAGCCACCACGTTCTCATCACTCCTTGCCAAAGTACCATCCATATCCCACATACCCAAGGCACCTATCCCATCACACCACTACCAGTGCTGAATTTTCCTCCTCCACCATACCACCAGCGACAACTGTGCACCATTTTATGTCCTACGGTCTTATTATCACCACAGGCTGCAAAGCAACAGCACTGAGCAGGAGGCCTTTGAAGGAGTGAAGCAGCTCCTGAACATGCACAACGCATCATTATGTCACATCAACCTGGTTGTGGCATATGGGATAGTAGAGGTTACAGGGCAAAGAATATACTCATGAATATTGCAGCTAAACCTTTAGCACTAGTCTATGACTTACACAGTCGCTGGGGTTTGGAAGAAGTTGGCTCTTGGAAAATGGATGCAGATATAACCACACAAGCTCTGCCCTCCCAGATTACATGAGGAGCTGCTGCTGGAAGAAACCCAATAAGTATTATGTGTAATGACTTCCTGATGAGGAGAAAGGATTGATGTGTGTGTGTGTGTGTGTATAACCTATGTTACTCAGAGGATCTCAAGGAACATATCAGTGAAAACCCAATCAAAATTGGTTCAGTAGTTCTCAAGTTTATAAATTAATATAGTTCCTTTTTATCTACTCTGGTTTCAACTTTCAATACAAACTGCTGCCATGTAGCATTCAGTGGTGGGTTGTCATTTAGAAACAGCGGTCAACCCTGCGGTTTCCAGCTGTTTCTAAATGGGACCAAACACTTCACTTGATATAGTAAATTTAGCCCATTAAGGACCGTATTCAATTTGAGGCGAAAAGTCCAGACTTTTTGCCTGCTGGACTTTTCGCCTCCTTATACTGCTTATCCCGGTATTAAATTTCAAATGACATGAAAACGGGACCCGGCGAAACAGTAAGCGACGAAACAGGAAGCGGCAAAAAAAAATGGGAATTTTCAGAAAATCATCCTTGGCCCCCCTAAAGATGTCCTGACATGGGGGATCACTATGGGTACCCCTGTTTTTGCCTGCTGAAGGAAGTCTGGTTTATAAATAGCCGCGGCAGGTGCATAAATGCGGCTTTGAAGAATGGGATGCAGAAGAGCATTTAGCAATTTTTTTCGGGACAAATAACTATGGCCATCAAATTTGGGGTACTTGAAAATGGGTGCAAGCTTATTTTTAAGTCCCTAAAATGATTTTTTAAAATTCTGCAAAAATGCACCTGCCGCTATCACGCGCATTCAAAGAAAACACCTGCCGCATACTTTGGATCCCCACTGGATTACATTTAGCTATTTTAGAAGTCTTTTCCCTTTTTTTGTAACCCCAAAATGTAAAAACATTTTTTTGGGGTGTCCCGATTTTTAAAAAAACCTTTTTTTGACATTTATTAATTTTTGGTGCCATTCCCAGGGATGCAGGCTAATTTGTTTAAGTCTGCACCCCTAAACCCCAATTCTGCCCTTTTTTTCGACAACTAAAGGCTGGAGAAAAGTTATCCCAGTTTTTTTACAAAGACTTTTCGCACCGACAAAAAGTCTTTGTAATTGAATATGGGGATAATGACAATAGGCAAAAATGACGTCATCGCCTCAAATTGAATATGGCCCTAAGTCTATCACTTTTTATATACTGTACTAAAGCATTTTTTTAAAATTGTTTTGGAACAGTACTGGAACAAAGAGCTCAAACCTTGCCCTCACACACGTACAGTAGCTAGTTTTCACCATGACAGCTGAGAATCGCTATTATTATATTGTTAAGCTACTGTTATATATTTTATTTATTAATTTATTTATTTAATAAGCAGCAATAAAAACTTGCAATTAGAATATGTAGGCTCCTTAACTATTCATTAAGGTTTCCTAACTCAACTTTTCAGGGGCATAAGTTCATACCAGGTGCCTGGAAGCTAAATAGATGGTAGTGTCCCCTCCCAGCCAGACAAGCACCCTTCTGTCTGTCCAGCCAGCACCATTCTGTCTCTATAAACAGCAACCCTTCTATCTATCCAGCCAGCACTCTTCTTTTTTTCTAGCCAGCTCCCTTTTGCCTCTCCAGCCAGCTCCCTTCTGTCTCTCCAGCCACCTTCTGTTTCTCCATCTAGCACCCTTCTGTCTTTCCAGCCAGCACCTTTCCTTCTGCCTCTCCAGCTAGCCCCTTTCTCTCCCCAGTCAGTCCCCTTATGTTACCTCAGCCAGCCCCTTCTGTCTCTCCAGCCAGCCCCCTTCTATCTCTCCAGCCAGCACCCTTCTGTTTCTTGAACCAGCCCCATTTTGTCTCCCCAGCCAGCACCCTTCTGTTTCTCCAGTGAGCCCCATTTTGTCTCTCCAGTGATCAGCAGGGTGCAAGCAGCGGTTATAAATAGATTTGTGCTCACCTGACAGTTGGCAGAGTCTACTCATTTATTTATTTATTAGCAGTTATTTATATAGCACACACATATCCTGCAGTGCTTTACAAAGCATATTTGGCCATTCATATCAGTCTATATTCCCTACCATATATACATGCACATACTTACACATTAGGGTTATTTTTTTTTGTTGGGAGCCAATTAATCTACAAGTATATTTTTGGAATGTGGGAGAAAACCGGAGCACTCTGTGGAAACCAACGCAAGCACAGGGAGAATATACAAACTCCACACAGTTAGGGCCACAGTGGGAATCAATCCCATGACCTCAGTGCTGTGACGCAGTAATGCTAACCATTACACCATCTGTGCTGCTCATAACTGCACTGTGGAGAGAGGAGGGGGCCATCATGGATCCTGCACATGGGCCTCCTCCTCTCTTAATCCCCTCCTGCTAGAGTGGTGTAGCTAACCAGTACAGAGGTGGTGCATTGTTCTTCTACTGCCTGCACAATAATGTATATTCCTTAATGAAGCATCCCCATAAAAATATAGTAGATATATACTTTTGCTTGTCTACCAGACATTGCTAACACTACCTTGGCATAATTTAAATGGGTTTATCCTGTTCATAAGTTCAAATTTATCATTAACTTATTGGAAAATGTTTAACAAACCATATTGGCATCAACTATTTGGCATACCTGAACCTTATTATGTTATATTAATGGGAGTGCATTACTACCATCCATAGATATCTGTAGAACAGTGCCACCTAGTGTATGAACTATATTGATAGATGACAGATGTGCAAATACAACATCAACAAAAGTTCTTGTTACAGCACTTATTTGATCAAATGCACCAGAAAGTTAATACATTTAATTAGATGTTCCTATGGACTCCTCCTTTGTTAAATTAACTTTTTGAAAGAATCAGAGGACAAAGCGATTCAAATGAGTGAACAGCAACCGTATTAACCCAGTCAATACCCAAGTTGAAAAGCAGTTGTGGAAACATCACAAATGTGGAAAAATGAGATCACTTTCTCTAAACACCTTTGGAATCGGAGTTTTGCAAAAACATTGTGAAACAAAAAATAACATTTTTCAACAGCAATTAGTTACCAACAAAACATTCAAAGCAAGTAACTTTAATATTTGTTTAGGTTTTCCATGTAGATTATTCTTTATGCAGACACAAGGTATCTCATGCACACACATAGTAGTTTGAAACTTATCTAATACATATAAATAAATAAATGTAATATAAAGCAAAATAAATCAAATTAACATGGAAAAACAAGTACCTACCAAAAAAATGTATGCTCTAAAGTTAAATTGTAATAGTTATCCAATATACTAGATTTGATCTAAATTCGTTGATCTGACAAAAACAAGTACTTACTTACAGTATATTATTTATTATTAATAATAATAATCTCTATTTATTTAGCACCACCAACATAATATGCTGCAGATTGTATTGTACGTAAGCATTTATAACAGTTCTAATTTAACAGATAAGTATACTTTCCATGTAATGTAATATATATATATATATATATATATATGTGGGTATATGTAGAATTATAGAATTATAAATAATACAATTTCTAAAAAACATGCTTGTAAACGTAAGCTAATAGGCAAGGTGTATGAATATTTAATTTTGTAGCTCTTTGATCTTGTGTTTAAAGGCCAGTTAATAGTCTATAATAATCTAGGCAATTGCAGATATGAAGGAATATTGATTTTGTGTCACTGAAATGTAGGTAAAACATCTAAGTATTAAATAATGTTCCTGGGACACTTTCACTGTGACCAGCAGAAGCACAAGAGCACAACATATTTAATGATCTGTAGCACACAGCTTCTGTGAGGTCAATCATATGTACTTAACCTCTGCACTTTCCATGTTGTCTGCTTGTCTAACTGGTTTATGAAGTGTGTGTTAACATGATTGGGGATTTAGGGCACTGATACCTTGATCTCTCAAAAAATCCACATCAGCTGTAGAAAAAATTATGAAAGTAAGGAAGCATGCTACATTATTTCAGCATTAACAAAATGTTTTTATTTACAATCTATAACAATATAATTTGAAATAAAGTCTGTGTGCATGTAATATATAATATAACTTGTCCTGTATACTTTGTTTTTACAACTATGACACATTATATTATTAGGGTTTTATTTGCAAATTTTATATGGATGTGGTATTTTTTAATTCTTTATCTTCATACAGAATTTCTGTTTCTGTTGAAATACATTCCACATTGTGCCATAGCATGTAATTATACCATGACTTGCACAGAAATCTGTAAGTCCCTTCCCCAAAAAGGATGACACATCCCCATTTAGATTACATCTACCTGCCATTATCCCACATAATTAAAAACATAAAGTCTGTATGAGGATTTTCCTATTCCCCCCTCAATAAAAATATGTCCAGATTAAGATAACCAGAAAGGCTGTCTCAGTGTCATTAATGGATATAATATCCATAGAGTACAGTACATACACAGCATACTGTATGCAATTTTTATGACAGGTAAAACTGGAATTCTCCATTTCAAAATCCTGCACTTTACCCTGATGAAGTTGTCAAAATCAGATCCTAGTTTCTATATACAATCTATAAAGTAGGTTCCGCCTTGTTCTTCCAGCTGAATGATTCCCATGAGTACAACATACACCTCTCTCAATCACAGTGTCTTTATGTTGTTAGCAAGTATGTTCATTATAAATATATTCATATTGAACAGGCTGATATGTTTAACCCCACTGCCATTTTTAAGCACCCAGGGGTCTTTTTACATTAGAGACACAGGCGCATACATTTAAAAACACGTTCAAACTTTATTATGGATTAGATTACATTATCAGAAACATGGACGTATGTTCGTTCTCCAAAATCCAATTGTACTCGCTGATCTTGATAATCGCATCTAAATGCACTTGTAATTGTCCAGGTTTTAATTGGTGTTGAAATCTACCATGCAAGAGTTTGTCTTTTTATGTTTGTGAGCTAGACAGGCAATCATATGATGAAAGATATGGAAATACATCCCTCCTGGGCAACTGTGAAGAGTCTAGTGATGGATGAAAGGGTTAGCTGTTCACTATAATAATTACTAACGTGAGAGGCTGCACTGCTGTGGGGTTCTTGCAAACTCATTAGGCAACATGCATTGTCTTAATACACTCTATGTAACATGAAGGTATTTGGTTAGAAACCCTGTATTGAGATGCAAGCCCATGGCAGAGCACACACAGAGTTATATGCACTACAAAGAATAGGGTCAAGCAGTAATTGGAGTAAAATCACTTTGTGGTAAAGACATTTGCTTTACAAAGGGTTATCCTGGGCCAACACACAGCCTCAATTCTATCTTCAGTAAGCAAGTCAAATTTTACACAATACATTCAGCTATAAGTATAAAGTATACATTTTTTATTTAGTTTGCATTATTTGTGTGAAGCACAGGTTAGATGTGTGAAGCACAGGTTTGATGTGTGCAGCCATAAGGGGGTAAATTTACTAAAATTCCATTTTAATCGAATAAAAATCGATCTAAATCAATCAACATTGATGTTGTGTTTCAGGAGGTAAATCACAAAATTACTAACACTTAAAAATCTATATTAGAAAATCATCTGTTAGTAAATGTGTGATTTAGCCTCTGAAACACAACATCAATGTTGATAGATTTAGACTGATTTTCAATTGATTAAATATATCAATCAATCCAGTGAAATCTATGGCAAAGCTTTTTCATTTTTTTTTTCAATTTGGTTAGCCTAATATGATATGATGGAACAGTTTATGGGGACAATACTACCTACAGGAAGTAATGAGATGAGAGCTAAAGAGCACATTTGTATCTTTGTGAATTTGTCAAGAACTAGTTGTAGCAAGTTAATGTTCTGCAGATCCTTCGATGGAAGTCTATTAATCTGAAAACTATTAATACAAGAAAATAAATTGCATTTTACAAAAATAAATAGTGATATTCTAGTTGGTATAATGTCATAAATAGCTGTGTAGTGTACAGTATAATAAATCTACCTGAGTCACATCTGATATATAACTACAGTATTATAGTGTATAGTAGGTGGTATTTAATTCCAAATATAACTAATATACAGTACTAACGAATACAGAGGCATACATTATACGTGGCCAAAACTCTAACATGTATATAATTTGACATTGAAATACTTACATAATATATAATATAAAATTAGCTGTGCTGGTAATCATGAATGATACTGAGTAAATTGTTATATTCGGCCTTTAATTATATTTTAAAACTGAAATACTTACACAGCAGGAAAACGGTTATGCCGTGCATAACAAATCATTTTTTGACTGACATAAAAAATGTGCAAATATTTTACAAAGCAGTTTAAGAAATTTAGCTCATATCAGGTTTATTCTTTTACCCCTCACTGTAATTTGCTCATAGTATTCCACTCTATTAATCCAGGTACCTGTAAGCAAACTCTGAGGTTAAAAAATGGATGAAGTTCAAATATTAAAAGATATCAAAATGCTAATATTGAAATCTCTGTTGTATTTTGAAAAGCATGAAGGTAAAATGTACAGTTCTGTCTTACTCTGATTTTCCACACAGTATTTATTAAGATGTGAAAGTGATAGAGTATTCTTACCCTCATCTATCACAAACAGCAAACACTATGTTATTATAGAATGACTATTTGGTTGGACTTTGTCTTCTTACATTTGAAGTGGCTAAACAAACTGTTCCTGTAGAGAATGTCGTAATGGAACCCTGTTCCTAATAATTCCATTTTATTTACTATACTGTTTATGAAAATTTAAATTGAGCAATACTGCAGACAAGACATAGGTTGCAGGATTGTGGTAAGATAATTTGTCATTACCTAAATGATAAGCTTTGTGTATAGATATACTCATATTTTTATTATCTACAAAGTCTACTATATGTATTTTTATATAGCACCAAGAGCAAAGTGCAGATAATAAGAAAAACCCTCACACAAATAAAATATTCTCTATGTTCTTTTCTACCTGCCCTGATCTGACTACACAGGTAATTAGAAATACAAATGTTCCAAGCTCCCTGCTTCTTATTAGTAAGAATTTTGGAAACAAAATTTAATTTATTCACATTCGATATGGTCCGTAGTACCTACTATTACATGCATTCTGCTGGCCTTTGATTAGCTATGGATTAATAAAACTTTTATACCTTCTCTGTCAGCCTCATTTTGAACTCTGTTTTTGCATACTGTTACTATTAAATAAATGAATTAGTGTCTAGAAATGTGTCATGCATATTACCTAGCAGCAGGAAGTCTAATACAGTGGTCAGCTCCCTGAGAGCATTATAAATCTGAACACGCACACTAACCTGCTCGTGTGGCCCTATTAAAAGCATGGTGATTTAGTGTGAAGCTGTATTTGTGCTTAACAATGAAATTTCTGTTAATTCAAAACAATGTAAATCATATCCAATTACGGTATTTGAATATTCACAACATCTACACAGGAATATTTGCTGTTGCCAAGGAAAAGCAATGTAAAGGTTGACTGGAGTTTAGATACTGGCATCTAGTGTTTAACCAGAATGTATTATTATTATATGTAATATTGTTATAACTTATTTACAGCTCCTCAAAATATCTGCCAGCTATGTACATTGTGCTCATTAACATTACAACCATAATAGGTTGTTAAAGCTGGATGTCGAATTCTGGGTAAAAACAATCTACATAGAGATTGTGAAACATGCATGGGATTTGTTTCTCCCAGTTTCTACTTGTGTCATTGTTATTTGTTTAAAAATGTAATTTCTGCTTTGGGACTAGATGATCAAAGTAATAAACTGTAAGCTCCAATGAAACAGGAACTTATGTGACTGATTCAATATTCTCTGGAAAGCACTGCAAAATACATTGGCATCGTACAAGTTAAATGATATAATATTAATACATAGTGGACACATGCATCTTCGACCTGCGTTTAAGATTCATTAAAAAGAGTTATGTTTAAGCACACTGCACAGAGCACGGTGCGTGACCTGAGCTAGTCCCATCCCCCTTGGAGACGCCAACCAATACCCCCCACTAGCCTTAGCAGATAGGAATGAGAGGGCATCATCTTCTCTCTTTAGTCTATAAGTTGAGCAGTTTAAAGACTTAGAGGGTGATGTACTGAGCCTTGAAGAGAGAGAAAGTGAGGAGAGATAAAATACCATTCAATCAGTTCCTAATGGTCACTTTACAGACTGTGTTTGAAAGTTTGTGTGTTTGGCAGTTAGGAGCTGATTGGTTTGTACTTTATCTCTCTCCACTTTATCTCTCTCCATGGCTTAGTACATCTCCCCTTTAATATATACAATACTGTCCTGTTGAAAGTAAATAACTTTTTAAAATGTTATATTAATTTAAATAATTGTCTTCTGATTGGCTAACTGCTGCCTACCCCTTTCTATCCAGTCACAAGTTCTGGGAGACACACAAACAGGATGACACTTGGTTTTGGTTTTATACAATCCCATACCTGTATGCAATAATTTTGTAGTATTTTGAAATCAGAGTTTTATTGAGTACCAACACATATAATACACAAGGAACGACACCACATCAACTAGAAAAGCTGTGAAAACTGCTATAAGGTTAACATTTACTAGGAAAACAACGAATAGGAATATAGGAAAAGACAATAAAGGCAAAAAAAAGAAAAGCGAGGAGAAGAAAAGTAAGGGTATAGGGAAAAGAGGCATATGTGAGAGTCAGCAATGTGCAGTATTCTAGAGAATCTTTGAAGTCCACCCAATAAAACCAGGTGAAGATTAATTCAGAATATCTAACAAGGGCTGTAAAAGTCGATACAATGGAGCCGGTCTTAGATAGGAGGAGTTGTGGGAGATTTCCGGTGCATCATAATCATTGCCTTGGCAGCATTGTTAAGATGTTTCAGCAAAGATTTCTTGTATTTAGAGAAGGACACGTATGTGCAATTAAAACAGCCAAAACTTGTTATCTGTAGGAATATCTGGACCAAAAAGCTTTCTAGAAATAGGAAAAATCTGTTGCCAAAAGGCAGTGAAATTGGGACATATCCACTAATTATGAAATTGATAACCGGGATGGGAAACGCAACGCCAACAGCTATCAGGTACAGAGGAAAACATGGCATGCAATACAGAGGGGCAGTGAAACCATCTGGAAAGTAATTTGTAATGTAATCTCAATAACCAATGTACCTTGGGAACTGATGTGTGTATTCAAATAGTTTTTCCCATCTTTGTGACATGCTGTTGTAAAATTGGGTAGATTGGGGTATAAAGTTAGGTCCAACATTTGGTAAATTATGGGAGACCAAATGGTGGATGGGAGCTATAGGGGAACAACACAATTCAAATGGAGTTAGTTTTTGACACAATGGTGAAGACCAGGATAACATATTAAAATAATGCCGAATTTGGAAATAATTCCAAAATGCTGAGGCAGGCAGCTCCAAGTGTTTATGTAAAATGGTGAAAGAGCCAAGTGAGCCATGAACAAGCAGCCCCTTTTCCAGAAAGCAAAGGAGCTCCCCAAAATGGCAGGAAACAACTATAAGAGGCATATTTAATTGCAAGCAGGATTTCGGCTAAAAAAAATTTACACTGGTATCAATTTTAAATTACCATGAATATGCGCACTCCTGAAAACTTTGGTATTCAATTTAAAAAATTGGTTGCATTTTTTTGGTGGCCAAAACCCATGGGTTAGAAAAAAAAAGTTTTGGGGTAGAAAGTGACAATCACTGATGTGTTCCGGCCACTCCTCTCTCTTCTGTGTCCAGCTGCCGCATGCTCCACACTCCCATATCTGTCTACCCAGATTGCCAATGCCCAAGTCTCAGGCTGTGTGCAAGGATTAATTATTCAGATAAGTTTCCCAGCAATAGGTAGAGTGGGTACAGTTTGACAGTGGGGCAGCAGCCACAGGTGTAAGTATAGCAGCAGCTGCCCTCCCCTGTGTAATATCAGACTGTTCCCCGGTATGAGTTATCAGTGCAAATACCATTCAAGGACATCTTGCACCTGCTTTTGGCAAAGCAATGACTTTAGCAGGGAAAGAAGCTAGTGACTGAGAAAATGATCTAGCCTTCTCTGATGGAAAGACCAATAAGCTCCAAGCTGACACTGACCCAGGTACAGAGCCCGCTCACCTTCCAATCCTCTCACATCCACCTGGAGCAGCATCAGCAGCACCACCTCCCAGCATCTCTGGGTGATGTGTGGGCACAACGCCAGTATTCCAGCAGCAGCAGCTCACCTGGGGACATAAAAGGACTTTTCCCAAAAAGCTGTGTTAAAGTTTATTGAAATTAACTCAGCTGAATTTCTCCACTGCAATTGGATAGGAAAAATCCAACAGCTGCAGGAAAAAAACTGCACCAAGGTTTTTTCAAAAATTCATCCTCAAGTCAAGATGTCCTAAAGTTGTGTATGAGAGAAGTGAGAAACTTGAGAAGGAAATAGAGGGCAGGTTTCCCAAAAAAATTTCCAGCAAGCTAAGGTGGGGCCCAATGTAGGGTTGGAAATGAGTGAGGACAGGTGTCCATGGTAGGATGGCTGCAGGGAGATTGAGTGAGGCCCACTCATTGTGAACCCATTGTCAACCAAGATGATATTCACGCTAAATGAATGGCATAATAATATTGTTGAAAATCAGGCAGCTGAAGGCCACCATGCGATTTACGTCTATAAAGAACATCCAATCGTAGTTTCGGACCAGGACTACCCTCCCTGATATAAATTCCCTAATAACCCCTTCAAGTTACTTAAAAAAGCCTAAGAGAATCTGAATTGGGATAGTTTAAAGCACATACAACACTTTTGGTAGAGTATTCATCTTGATAATATTAATCTGCTCCAACAAAAGCCCTCGAAAACATATCTGATCACTTGAACCATAGGAAGAAAATTTAAGTTGAAAAGGTGTGGCTAGGGATGATAACCCCTAGGTATTTAATATGGAAGGGATGCCAGGTATAGGGGAAGCATTTACAGATATTCACTACACTGTAAGAGGAGTTGTGGAAAGGTTAAGAGCAGTTGATTTAGAAAGTTAATTTAAAAGTTGGAGAGGGCACAACATCAGCGAAATTCACTGGGCAAGTTGGGGAGATAAACCATGAGATTCAAAACAAAAGATAGATGAAAGAGCCTATATATGTTCTGACCACGGAATTAAGAAACCCGAAATGTTAGGGTAGGCTCTAGTCAACCTAGCTAGAGCATCCATGGATAAAATAATGATAAGGAGAGAGAGGACAGCCCTGTCTCATTCCATAAGAAATTGTAAAGAGGTCAGAGAGAATCCCCATAACTCTTACCCAAGCTGAGGGGCTATCATAAAGTCATAAAATGCATACACGACACAAGGCTCTGAAGCCCAAGTGCTCCAGCACCCCCACAAATACCCAAACTGACAAACGAGATTTCAAAGCTGAATTTGAGTGAACAAAGTCAACAATTTTAGTGGTGTTATCCTTGGTCTCAAAGCCTTGGACAAAACCAGCCTAATCTAAATGGTTGAGGTCAAGTAGCCAAACTTTCAGTTAATTTGCTATCAGCTTTGCAAATACTTTTATATCCATAATAAAAAGACAAATGGGTTGGTAGCTGGAATACTTGGCTGGATCTCCGCCCTTCTTAAGCAGTACAGTGATTTGGGCCTCCAAGATATGAAAGTGAAAGTGCAGAGAGTCAGATATGACATTAAAGGCCTGGGTGAGCATGGATACAAATTTATAAAGAAAATATTTATAATATGAAATGTTAAATACATCTGGGACAGAACTTGCTTGTTGGGGTAGACTTGATTTAATCTGCAACATCCTGTTCAGAAAGGGGTTCTCCAGGAAAGTGATCACCTCCTCCGGGAGCCTGGGAATATCAACCTCAAAAAGATATGACCAAATTCCAGCGGAAAGGGGAGCCCCGTGTGGAGAAGAGGAAAGCAGTGTCAAATTGTAAAGCTCTCTATAATATTGTTGGAACAACAATTCTATCTTCTCAGAAGAGTGCACAATTGTTCCCTACTTCTGTCATCTTTGGTATAAAGAGGGCAGAACACTGTTGTTGTAAAGCTTAAGCCAGATGGCCTACTTGGTTTGTTCCCCCACTGAAAGTATTTGTATCTGCACCTCAGGTAGGCTAGTTTAACCATGTCATTAAGGAGTTTATTCAGTACCTGGAGAGCTTCAGATAATTCTCAATGAACCGATTGAGCCAGTAATTGTTTTTGTTTTGATTTAAGAGACTTAATAGTGCTCAAAAGGGCTAACACTTGGGAGGCATTTTCTTTCTAGAGTTTGGACCTTTGATGGATGAGTTTGCATCTCAATACACATTTATTGGCTTTCCAAACAGTGGTATTAGTATTGCAATTGGTATGATTTACCGCCGGCGGCTCAAATCTCGGCAACGTCAGCCTGACAGAGGAGGAAATCCCGATTGTCCTGAAGGTAAGTATGAATTAATCTAATACTACCCCCTAACCCTAACCCTCCCTTAGGGTGCCTACCCTAACCTCCTCCCCTGTGCCTTATCCAATTCCCCCCTTTAAGTGCCTAAACCTAACCCCCCCTTCTCCACCACCTAAACCTAAATCCCCAGGGGGGTGCCTAACCCTAACCTCCCCACGGGGGTGCCTAACCCTAACCCTGTCTCCCCCCTAGCCTAACCCTAACCTCGCGGTAGGGTGCCTAGCCCTAAGTCCCCCCCGGGAGCCAATAACCTAACCCTCCCCCCCTACGGCTGTCCGCGCCCAGTACCTGGCATCACTTCAATCAGGATGCCGGGCGCCGGTCTCCCAGCATCGGTAAAATGACAGATGTCTATATTTAGATGCCTGTCATTTAACCCTCAACGGGATTAAGTAGTTAGGAAGCCGGCTGTCGGCATTGCGACGGCCGGCTTCCTGAACGTATACCGTATTAGAGACCTCTGCAGTATAATTATGAAGGATAAACTCATCTGAACCTGTCACTAATTAGTTCGTACATATTTTTTAAAGATTAATTTTATTAAGCCACCAGGACCAACTACAAGGAGTAGAATGGGAGACCACAATAGAGACTGACATGGGAGAATGGTCTGACAATGTTGTTGGACCAATTGAATATGGCTTAAACTAAAGAGAGGAATCTACTGTATGTGGGATAAAAAAGTAATCAAGTTTTCTTTTATAATGTTGAAAGTGTAGTCCTGACCCAATGAATAGACAATGCACCAATCAGCTGATGGTCTAAAAATAAGGTTCGTATCCAGTGGTGAACACAGAAGGAAGTGCAATAATGGCATTTAGAAGTCTCTAGGAGAAGATTCATTGACTAGTTAAGGTGTCTACCAAGGATCAGGATATCAAACTGTAGGGAAGTTAACTTGTCTAAGACTTAAGAGAAAAAGGTTGACCTTCATTAGGTGCATATAGAGAGACTGGGTTGGGTACGGGTTCCTGGCACTCGGGATCCCGGTGGTCAGAACCCCAATGCCGGCATCCTGACAGGGTTGGGATCCTGACACATGTTGGTCGTATCCTAACCCTCCCCCTCTCCCTAACCCTAGCACTCCCACCCCATAGTCTAAACCTAACCCCCTTAGTGCCTAAACCTAACCTCCCCATCCACCTTAAACCTAACCTTCCCCCCTTAGTGCCTAACCCTAACCCTCCCCGTAGTGTCTATGAGGTATGAGGTTTTTATGCTGGAATGCAGTGTTCTCCTTTCTCCAAAATTAACACCCTCATTTAAACCAAAAAGCTCTATTGTGGACTCATCTGTCCACAAAACATTGTTCCAATAGTCTTCTGGCTTGTCCAGGTAATCTTCAGCAAACTGCAGATGGACAGCAATGTTCTTTTTGGAGAGCACTGGCTTTCTCCGTGCAATTCTGCCATGCACACCATTGTTGTTCAGTATCCTCCTGGTGGTGGACTCATGAACATAAACATTAGCTAATGTGAGAAAGGCCTTCAGTTGCTTAGATGTTACCTTGGGTTCCTTTGTGACCTTGCGAACTGTTAGATGCCTTGCTCTTGGCATGATTTTTGTTGGTCGACCACTCCTGGGGAGGTTAAAAATGGTCTGGAATTTCCTCCATTTGTACACAATCTGTCTGACTGTTGATTGGTGGAGTCCAAACTCTTTAGAGATGGTTTTGTAACCTTTTCCAGCCTGATGAGCATCAACAACTCTTCTTCTGAGGACCTCAGAAATTTCCTTTGTTCACGGCATGATACACTTCTACAAACACGTGTTGTGAACATCAGACTTTGATAGATCCCTTTTCTTTTAAAAACACAGGTTGTCCACTCACACCTAATGGTCATCCCATAGATTGAAAATACCTGACTCTAATTTCACTTTCAAAATATCTGCTAAGCCTAAAAGTCCACTCACTGATATTGGATAATTTTCCTCAAAAAAAAAAAAAAATCATGCCTAATCTTTTTTGTCTAATTTGTTTGATTTACTTCTCTTTATCTTCATTTAGGACTTCAGTGAAAATCTAATGGTAGTTCTAGGCTAAATTTCAGCACAAATATAGAAAATTGTGAATGGTTCACAAACTTTCAAGCACCGCTGAATATATATGTATATATATATATATATATATATATATATATATAGGTTGAGTCTCCCATATCCTAAATGCTTGGAACCAGGGGTATTTTGGATATCGGAATATTCCGTATTTTGGAATATTTGCATAATATAATTAAATATCTTGGGAAAGGGACCCAAATCTAAGCACAGTATGCTTTTATGTTCTATATACACCTTATACACACAGCCTGCAGGTAATTTGATAAAAAGTTTGCGTACATACATGAAATTCATTTATATTTCATATACACATTAAGCACAAAGCCTGGAGGTAATTGTATATAATATTTTAAATAATTTGTGCTTTAATTTGTGCTTTAATGTACATTGAACCATCAAAAAGCAAAGGTTTCACTATCTCAGTCATGCTAAAAAAATTCTGTATTTCAGAATATTCTGTATTTCGGAATATTTGGTTATGGGAGACTCAACCTGTATATATATATATATATATATTATATATATATATATATATATATATATATATATATATACAATACTGTGCAAAAGTTTTAGGCAGTTGTGGGAAAAATGCTGCAGAAACATAAAAGTGTTAATAGTTTATTTTTATCAATTAACACAAAGCAAAGTGAATGAACAGAAGAGAAATCTAAATGAAATCAATATTTGGTGTGACCACCCTTTGCCTTCAAAACAGCATCAATTCTT
This sequence comes from Taudactylus pleione, assembly GCA_031769625.1. Classification (NCBI taxonomy): domain Eukaryota; kingdom Metazoa; phylum Chordata; class Amphibia; order Anura; family Myobatrachidae; genus Taudactylus; species Taudactylus pleione. The sequence goes on along the minus strand of JAUIMM010000018.1, from coordinate 15,839,703 downwards.
CTAGGTACACTTGCACACAAGTGAAAGAACTCGGCAGGGAGGTTGTTTCAAACATGTTGGAGAACTAACCACAGATCTTCTGTCGATGTAGGCTTGCTCAAAATAAGAAATAAGCCAGCACTCCACAATAATTTAACAAGAACAGAGGGGGCACTCCATAGTGCATACAATTTTTTATTTGAACGTATATCTAAATGATACCAGCTTAAGATAGAATGGACCAATAAAAAGTCCACTGTGGACTGATTACCACACGGCATAAACAGTGATCCCCCAGGCAATACACCAACCGTCTGACAGGTTGCCGCTGGAACAAACAACCCATGCTGCTGCCTGTCAGTAAGAAGGACGACGTGTCGGAGTCACCACAAGCCTGGCTGCAGGAGGAGACTCTGAAAGAGAGACCGAGTTGCATCAATAGGCCACGCCCTAATGCGTTTTGTCAACAGACTTTGTCATAGGGCTGCCCTTTGTGACGCTATGACCCTGTATTTACACATTTATATGGCCGGTTATGTTTTTTTATAGTATGTCTGCGAGATATTAGCTGAGTAATATGTTGGTCTGAGCAGCATACTTCATAATTTTCTCAGTTTTTAAGAAAAAATGTGCCAGAGAAAACCGTAATCTGCAAGTGTATCTGATGTGACTTCACTTTTATGCACTATGAAGCGCCCCCTCTGTTCTTTTTGTTTATATATATATATATATATATATATATATACACATTATATATTTAAAAAATTATTATATATATATATTAGGGGTGTGCACCGGCCACTTTTCGTGTTTTGTGTTTTGGTTTTGGATCTGGATCTTTCTTCGTGTTTTGGATCTGGATTGGTTTTGCCAAAACCACCCTTCCGTGTTTTGGGTTCTGGGTTTTGTGTTTTGGATCTGTATTTTTTTGAAAAAAAGCATAAAAACAGCTAAAATCACAGAATTTGTAGGTTTTTCTGCTCCTATGCTATTATTAACCTCAATAACCTTAATTTCCACTCATTTCCAGTCTATTCTGAACACCTCACACCTCACAATAGTGTTTTTATGTCCAAAAGGTTGCACCGAGGTAGCTGGATGACTATGCTAAGCGACACGAGTGGGTGGCACAAACACGTGACCCATCTAGGCGTGAAACTGCAGTGGCAGACAGGATGGCAGTTTGAAAAACTAGGCCCCAAACTGTACATAATGCAAAGAAAAAAAGAGGTGCAAGATGGAATTGTCCTTGGGCCCTCCCACCCACCCTTATGTTGTATAAACAGGACATGCACACTTTAACAAACCAATCATTTCAGCGCCAGGGTCTGCCACACAACTGTGGCTGAAATGATTGGTTCGTTTGGGCCCCCACAAAACAAGCTGGCAATTAATCTGTCCCTGCACAAACTGGCTCTACGGAGGCAAGATGTCATCCTCATCCTCCTCATCCACCGATTCCTCACCCTCTTCAGTGTGTACATCCTCATCCTCACAGAGTATTAATTCGTCCCTGCTGGAACCACAGGTCCCTCTGTATGTTCAGGAGGCTGGTCTCCCTGGAAGAGTTGATAATTCATTTTATGAACATCATCTTCTCCACATTTTGTGGAAGCAACCTCCTACGCCTTTCGCTGACAAGGTTCCCGGCTGCACTAAACACTCTTTCGGAGTACACACTGGAGGGGGGGCAACTCAGGTAAAATAGAGCCAGTTTGTACAGGGACCTCCAAATTGCTTCTTTTTCCTGCCAGTACAGGTACGGACTGTCTGACATGCCTACTTGGATGCTGTCACCGATGTAATCCTTTAACAGACAGACGCACGCTTGTCGCTGCTGCTTTGCAAGTGCGGCTACAGCCCACACAATTCACAAAGACAGAAAAAAGAAGAAGAATATTTTTATTGTTTGTGTAGCACACTTTGAGGGTGTCACCACCCTTTAACAGACAGACGCACGCTTGTCGCTGCTGCTTTAAGGATGCAGGTGCGGCTACAGCCCACACATTTCACAAAGACTGAAAAAAAAAGAACAATATTTTAATTGTTTGTGTAGCACACTTTGAGGGTGTCACCACCCTTTAACAGACAGACGCACGCTTGTCGCTGCTGCTTTAAGGATGCAGGTGCGGCTACAGCCCACACAATTCACAAAGACAGAAAAAAAAGAACAATATTTTAATTGTTTGTGTAGCACACTTTGAGGGTGTCACCACCCTTTAACAGACAGACGCACGCTTGTCGCTGCTGCTTTAAGGATGCAGGTGCGGCTACAGCCCACACAATTCACAAAGACAGAAAAAAGAAGAAGAATATTTTTATTGTTTGTGTAGCACACTTTGAGGGTGTCACCACCCTTTAACAGTCAGACGCACGCTTGTCGCTGCTGCTTTGAGGATGCAAGTGCGGCTACATCCCACACAAGTCACAAACACCTTAAAAAAATGTTTTATTTTTTGGAGCACTTTGAGGGTTACACCACCCTTTAACAGACAGATGCACGCTTGTCGCTGCTGCTTTGAGGATGCAAGTGCGGCTACAGCCCACACAATTCACAAAGAGAAAAAAAAAGAACAATATTTTAATTGTTTGTGTAGCACACTTTGAGGGTGTCACCACCCTTTAACAGACAGATGCACGCTTGTCGCTGCTGCTTTAAGGATGCAGGTGCGGCTACAGCCCACACATTTCACAAAGACAGAAAAAAAAAGAACAATATTTTAATTGTTTGTGTAGCACACTTTGAGGGTGTCACCACCCTTTAACAGACAGACGCACACTTGTCGCTGCTGCTTTGAGGATGCAAGTGCGGCTACATCGCACACAAGTCACAAACACATTAAAAAAAATTTTTTTTTTTTTGGAGCACTTTGAGAGTTACAACACCCTTTAACAGACAGACGCACGCTTGTCGCTGCTGCTTTGAGGATGCAAGTGCGGCTACAGCCCACACAATTCACAAAGACAGAAAAAAAAAGAACAATATTTTAATTGTTTGTGTAGCACACTTTGAGGGTGTCACCACCCTTTAACAGACAGATGCACGCTTGTCGCTGCTGCTTTAAGGATGCAGGTGCGGCTACAGCCCACACATTTCACAAAGACAGAAAAAAAAAGAACAATATTTTAATTGTTTGTGTAGCACACTTTGAGGGTGTCACCACCCTTTAACAGACAGACGCACGCTTGTCGCTGCTGCTTTGAGGATGCAGGTGGAATCTAGACGGGATTTGGAACCGAGGACACACTACCTCCATCAATTGTCTAAATCCCACTGCACTAATGGCGGATACCGGACGCACGTCTAACACCAACATAGCACTCAAGGCCTCAGTTATACGTTTTGCTTCAGGATGACTGCTGTCGTACTTCATCCTCATCACTAGGGACTGTTGGAGGGTCAATTGTTTAGTAAAAGTAGTGATGTTCCTACTTCCTCTCTGGGATGATGAACAATTCCCAGCAGCAGCAACAGCACTAGGAGGAAGTGGTTCTTGATCTTTCCCTATTTTATTTTTATCGGAGAAAGTTTGGTCCTCCATTTATGTTATATTGATATATACGTGCGGCTAAAGCGCACACAAACACAGAAAATATTTTTTTATTTTTGCTGGAGAGTAGTGCACTTTGTGGGTTACACCACCCTTTAAGAAATGAGCCAGCCGTCTCTTTACTTATGGGACACAGGCGCACGCTTGGCGCTGCTCCTTTGTTGATGCACGTGCAGCCACAGTGCACACAAACACAGAAAATATATATTTTTTTGTTTTGGAGTGTACTTTGGGGGTTACAGAACCCTTTAACGGTCAAGCCAGCTGGCCCTTTACTTATGACACAGGCGCACGCTTGGCACTACTTTGTTGATGCACATGCGGCTACTGCGCACACAATTCACAAACACAGAAAATAATTTTTTTTTTGGTTTGGACTGGAGTGTACTTTCGGGGGTTACAGCACCCTTTAACGGTCAAGCCAGCCGGCCCTTTACTTATGACACAGGCGCACGCTTGGCACTACTTTGTTGATGCACGTGCTGCTACTGCGCACACAATTCACAAACACAGAAAATAATTTTTTTTTGGTTTGGACTGGAGTGTACTTTCGGGGGTTACAGCACCCTTAACGGTCAAGCCAGCCGGCCCTTTACTTATGACACAGGTGCACGCTTGGCACTACTTTGTTGATGCACGTGCGGCTACTGCGCACACAATTCACAAACACAGAAAATAATTTTTTTTTGGTTTGGACTGGAGTGTACTTTCGGGGGTTACAGCACCCTTAACGGTCAAGCCAGCCGGCCCTTTACTTATGACACAGGCGCACGCTTGGCACTACTTTGTTGATGCACGTGCGGCTACTGCGCACACAATTCACAAACACAGAAAATAATTTTTTTTTGGTTTGGACTGGAGTGTACTTTCGGGGGTTACAGCACCCTTTAACGGTCAAGCCAGCCGGCCCTTTACTTATGACACAGGCGCACGCTTGGCACTACTTTGTTGATGCACGTGCGGCTACTGCGCACACAATTCACAAACACAGAAAATAATTTTTTTTTGGTTTGGACTGGAGTGTACTTTCGGGGGTTACAGCACCCTTTAACGGTCAAGCCAGCCGGCCCTTTACTTATGACACAGGCGCACGCTTGGCACTACTTTGTTGATGCACGTGCGGCTACTGCGCACACAATTCACAAACACAGAAAATAATTTTTTTTTTGGTTTGGACTGGAGTGTACTTTGGGGGTTACAGCACCCTTTAACGGTCAAGCCAGCCGGCCCTTTACTTATGACACAGGCGCACGCTTGGCACTACTTTGTTGATGCACGTGCGGCTACTGCGCACACAATTCACAAACACAGAAAATAATTTTTTTTTGGTTTGGACTGGAGTGTACTTTCGGGGGTTACAGCACCCTTTAACGGTCAAGCCAGCCGGCCCTTTACTTATGACACAGGCTCACGCTTGGCACTACTTTGTTGATGCACGTGCGGCTACTGCGCACACAATTCACAAACACAGAAAATAATTTTTTTTTTGGTTTGGACTGGAGTGTACTTTCGGGGGTTACAGCACCCTTAACGGTCAAGCCAGCCGGCCCTTTACTTATGACACAGGTGCATGCTTGGCACTACTTTGTTGATGCACGTGCGGCTACTGCGCACACAATTCACAAACACAGAAAATAATTTTTTTTTTGGTTTGGACTGGAGTGTACTTTCGGGGGTTACAGCACCCTTAACGGTCAAGCCAGCCGGCCCTTTACTTATGACACAGGCGCACGCTTGGCACTACTTTGTTGATGCACGTGCGGCTACTGCGCACACAATTCACAAACACAGAAAATAATTTTTTTTTTGGTTTGGACTGGAGTGTACTTTCGGGGGTTACAGCACCCTTAACGGTCAAGCCAGCCGGCCCTTTACTTATGACACAGGCGCACGCTTGGCACTACTTTGTTGATGCACGTGCGGCTACTGCGCACACAATTCACAAACACAGAAAATAATTTTTTTTTGGTTTGGACTGGAGTGTACTTTCGGGGGTTACAGCACCCTTTAACGGTCAAGCCAGCCGGCCCTTTACTTATGACACAGGCGCACGCTTGGCACTACTTTGTTGATGCACGTGCGGCTACTGCGCACACAATTCACAAACACAGAAAATATATTATTTTTTTAGCACTTGGGGGGAGCACCCCTGATGGACAGAGCACCCCCTGGACCACACTACAGCACTCCTTTAGGACTGGGACACTGCACAGGACTTTGGAGTGGACACAGCCCCTATGGAGAACTGACTGCACAACACAGTCCAGCCAGCCCCTATGGACTTTGAAGTAGTGGACACAGCCCCTATTAACAACAGCAGCACAGCACAACACAGCCAGCCCCTATGGACTTTGAAGTAGTGGACAACAGCAGCACTACACTACACTACACTACACAGCCCTAACTCCCACCCTCCCTCTTCACTGTCCACAGCCGAGTGAGAAAATGGCGCCGACGCGGGTACCTTATATAGGATCCAAAACCCGCGAGACTCGGAAGGCGGGATGATGACGTTTTGCCTCGATTTCAGATCCGAGTCAGGCGGGAAAAGTCGAGCCTGACTCGGATCGGACTCGGATCGGGGGGGCTCGGGGGGGTTCGGATTTCAGAAATCCGAACCCGCTCACCCCTAATATATATGTTGACAATATGTGTAGCATCGAGTGTGTTCACAATCCACAGTTCTGATTGGGAATAGAGTACATGTATACTAGAGGTTGGAAACCTAAATTCGTAAATAAAACTCAATCTACAAACTCATCAAATGTCTATTACAGTCCTAAGAATTTATCTAATATTGGTCAAGAGGTGTCAATTGATGTCCTAATCATCAGTCTTCATTAGATGTAAACTTAGTTTTTATTGCAGCCTTTTAACCTAAAGTATTAAGTGCTGTGGAATAACAATAAAGTTCAATAATGAATGTTGGAATGAGACACACTTCTCAAAAACGACTTTATATTGACATTTGTCTGAGATCTTTCTTCAATGCAGTAAGTTATTGGTTCTGACTTTCTGTAAGTCAAATATATAGGAGGACTAGGTTTGGGTTAAGCCCGGGTTTAAATCTTCAAGTTATTAAGTTTTGTTATGTGATGTCGTCCAAATCCATCCAGTGAAAGGTCCAGACCAGGATCCCTGGCTCAAAGTTCTGTCCGGCGCACTCCACCATGAGATAAGACCGGGACCCCAAGCACTCCATTAGCATTCCAGACCAATTGATGTCCCTTCCAAATCCATTCAGTGGAAGGTTCAGAACAGGTTCCCTGGACCACCTCGCATTGGTGCAGAGGTGTCCGAATGCATAACCGGACAGACAGACAGACAGACAAACAAACATATAAATAGACCAATTAATTTTATATATAAGAAAATGAAAATTAACAATCCTTAACTTTCTTTATTTATACTCTCTAAGCATCTTTATCTCATTTATGAAGGACAGGAATAATTGCAATGTACAGACCACCATACATCATGCACATATATGAATCTTACCACAGGAAGCACCAGCATTTTCTGTGCCAGTTTTCCTAGGCATAATTTTTTTCATTATGTTATTGTACCTGAATTTCTATTCATTTTAAAATAATTTTGCTATCATAAATATGCAACAATAGAAAAAATACTTTCTATTTTTGTTCTTAAAGTTTGGTTCAATTAGCTCGAACTTAGAAATACCACAACATAAATTGGCTACAGTAGTTCAACAAAGTTTAAAGATATCAACTTTTTGAAATTTTGGTTACTGTATGATGCAGTTACAGCAGGGGTCAGGGAACTTTTTTACCCTTTACCCCAAAATATGTTTAGATACGCCGACGTTACCCCTTGATTTGAAGGGAAGAATATCATATAGTAGTGCCCCCATATAATGACCCTGTAGCAGTGCCCCATAGTTATACCCCTGTAGTAGTGCCCCCATAGTTATGCCCCCATAGTTATGCCCCTGTAGTAGTGCCCACATATGAGGCCCCTGTAGTAGTGCCCCCATATAAGGCCCCTGTAGTAGTGCCCCCATATAGGGCCCCTGTAGTAGTGCCCCCATATAGGGCCCTTGTGGTAGTGCCCCCATATAGGGCTCCTATAGTAGTGCCCTCATGTAGTGCCCTCATATAGGGCCCCTGTAGTAGAGCCCCCATATAATGCCCCTGCAGCAGTGCCCCCATATAGTGTCCCTGTTGTGCCCCATTTAGTGCCCCTGTAGTAGTGCCCCATATAGTGTCCCTGTAGCAGTACCCCCATAGTTATGCCCCTGTAGCAGTGCCCCATATAATGCCCCTGTAGCAGTGCCCCCATATAATCACCTTTAGTGGTGCCCCCATATAGTGCCCCTGTAGTTCCACTTGTAAAAAGAAAAAAAAACACTTTCCTTAATCTCCGCTCCTGCATCCGCCGCCATCCTGTCCGCCCGGCTGCTCCTCAGAACTATGGGAGAAACGTCATGACGTATCTCTCATAGTGCACATGGGGAGAGCCGAAAGCTGGAGGACAGAAGAGAACTCCAGCCTCCTGCTAATGCGGCGCTGCATGGAAGGCACCGGGCGCCCACTGGTAATAACATCTCAGTGGGCGTCCGGCTTAGAGCCTCCCTGCGGCGCCAGGCTGGAGGACACTGGCGCCGCACTCGGTGCCAGTGACATCCAATCCTGGGGGTAATGGATGGACAGCCGGGCATGCAATGATTAATATGCATGCCCGTCTGTCCGTCCATTACCCCCAGGAATTTCATTTTTACACCATTTGGGGTAATTTACCCCTGTTCCCCGACCAGTGAGTTACAGGGTCTAGACAAAAAGTTTTTATTGTTCACTTTTATTCAGGATTTTCTTAATACATATTTATTTATTAATTTGTTTATTTCTATTAGATTTCAGGTACAGTAGCCTCTTTCATGTTTTCCCTTTGGGAATCATTAGTACATTTAGTGTAACTTGAATCTAATAGCATCTCAAAACTATTAGATCCAGATTACACTGAGGACCTCATTCAGAGTCGGTCGAAGCGGCCGCACGGTTGTACGCCACCGATGTTCGCTATACTGCGCATGCGTAAAGTTCACAATGCGCGTGCGCAAACTAGCCGCTACGATCAGAAATTTCTCTCTCCTTGAACACAGCCAGGTCGGTAGTTTGAGTGACAGATGGAGGCGTTTGTGGGTGGTAACAGGGGAAGGTGCTTGAAAACGGGGGAGTGGAGATCCGAACGCAGGCATGCTTCATTATGCGAACGGCGTTTTATGGGAGTGCATACGGATTATGGGAGTGCATAATTAACAAAGTAGCGTCATGGCACATGTGACATGGGAGGTTTTTACACTGACATGATCGTAGAGCTTAAGAGAGGGTATGGTCAACCTTAAGCTCTACGGCCAGTGCCGATGGTTCCCGATGGTCTCGATTAATCCTTATATGCCCGGAGATGACGTGCAAAGCATACGAGAAGGGGGCGTATTTTTTTGTCTTCCGACCGCTTCCTCCCCTTGGTTGGCCAACTACCGATCCGAACTTAGGGACGCAACTTGCGAGGGAATCATTTGCATATCCGGCCCCTTTTTCCGTACGACCATGCAGCTGCTTCGACCGACTCTGAATGAGGCCAAGAATCTTTCAGTGCAGACAGTCAGATAATTCCCTTGATCTTGAGCAGATAAAATCCCTTACCCATCTATAATAGTCTCATTTGCAGGCCCTGAGTCAATTCCAACTACTGTATTTAAATCTACTTTTGCATTATAAATGATTGCCGCTTTAAGTCTTCAAGCTAAATTGCTGGAATCAAATCAGTGCCTGCAACTTTCAGGCTGTTACATATGGGTCTTATGTTCTTTTTAGTAATGCTGAGTACCAGACATCCATATTGTGCTGTAGATTGCTCTCTATTTCAGCACTATATACTCTCATCGATTACCTAGGAACTTTAAGAAATGGTTCTTGGATAGCTATCTATCATTAGAATCTGAGTGAGTATAGTCATTAAAGTTGGCTGGGAACAAGTATTATTTGCTCTCCATGTTAATCTACAGATGAAGGCTATAACAGGTGTAATAATTGTAACTGTGAGGACAGGTGACAAAACATTTTAGTCATGAATATATGCTGACAAAATGAAGATTTATTTATTGGCACTTTACTGTACAGGGTAGTTTTTGGATTGCTCTGGCACACTTTATTAGGTTGGAATTTCAGGCTTTAAGATGGCAAATTATTTCTCTGTGATGTGCTTGAGGACATCAATGTGCAGCTCTATGGGGTACAAGGAAATATGAGCAAAGATACATTGCCGCAGAAGATCTTCCTGGCCATTCTGGAAACACTACATACTGTACAACATTTATTGTGGCTACAAACCTGTTACCACCTTTCAAGCATGGCTTTTTTTTCTCCAGCTTTTCCTAAATTCTGCATCATTATGCAGCTTATTTCAACCCACAGACTGGCTGCTACCTCTGTGTATTGCAAAAAATGTGCAATATTGCAAAAATGTGCAATAAATGTGCAATAAAACGGTATGCCTTAAACATGTGGATATAAAAGATACAAAACTGTAAAAAAAAATATACAATAAAAATACAGTTTAAATTAATGCAGCCTGTACACAGTATTTTATTTGGAAGAATTTTATACTAAAACAATGGCCTCTCATTATTAAGAGATTTTCATGGTGTGTCTATCATGGTTTGCTGGTTTAAAACACATTGAATAAAGATGTACTCAATGATATGTGCACATTATACACACACACTCAATGGTAGCTACAATGGTAGAAAGGACGATGTATCACTTATCCACGATGCTGGCTGATCCAGTTTAATCATTTACTAGCATTTCTCAGTTCTACAAGATTCTTACCCAGTGCTGGCTGAACCTTTAGCTTTATGCCAACGAACCTCATCCTATGCAAGAGTTACTTTTCACAGGGCCTTTTAGTTCATTCATTCATCTTGATTGATCGATAATTAGAGCTGACAAAGAACAGACCAACACAAGCTACCAGGACAAAAACATCTGGGACTCGCTGTAATAAGAATGCCCCAGCTCCTCTTTAGTGCTAATTGCACAGTATGCAGAAGATTGTATTCACAGTTGTCTTTGCAAATGGCACACATTAACACATCATAAAGCACTGAAGTGGCTCAATATGCTACTTCACAGACATTATGTTGGTGCATATTAGGTTATCATCTTTTAAGTATGGAAGACTGTTATTAACTTCTCAAGCATGACAGGTCTTCTTCAGGCAAATGTAGAATAGACTTGTTAAGAAGCAATGTGTGCATTCAAATTAGTAAGAGGCTTTATGTCAGTGTTTCCAAATCAATTAATGACACACAACTCACCAATGGATCACTGTGCCCATGAATAACCTAAGTAACCAAATAAAAAAAACCAAAATCAATCTTTAAAGGAAAAAAAATTTAAGTGTACAGATTTAAGCTGCATAATAATGGTACTTACTGTAGGATATGATATTTTCAAGCTGCATTTTTAGTTTAATTCAAGATCTTTTTTTTTTTCCTTACACTTTATTACATATTTAGTTTTGATGGGATAACTTTTAAAATTAAGGGATGTCTGCACAATTCAGTTTGTGAATTTAATTTTTTTGAGTGAGTTTTGCTCAATGAAAAATGTACAAAGCATTTTTTTTACCTCTAGTTGCATACTAAATAACCTATAAAGCTTAAACATATGTGTGTTAAAACAAACCGAAGGAGACGACGCCATGTACAACGATAAAAAATAAACAATTTGTCACTAATCATAAAAAACACATACGGTAATTTAACAGTTTACACAAAAGAGATTTAAAATCATCAAATTTTAACCCCTTTAACTGCCATGGATCTAAAAGGATATATCTTATCAAAGCTTAAAGTAATAGTTCCAAACATAAATATAACATAGTTAAACATTTTCAAATGCAATATCAGTTTGTACTCTATTAAAACATAATATAAATAGAGCATAACCTAAAAAAGTTTTTGCTTTGCAAAGCAAAGTAAAACAATTAACTATATTTGAATATTTAAGTGACACTTTTGCTTTCATGTTCTGTTTGATTTATATGAATACAGCCCCAACTTGAGACCTGCCAGCAGAATCTAAGTATTCAAAATGCATGTCTTAAGGGCCTCAAACAGAATTGTACACAAACCCAATGTTTTTTTTATGAGCTATGGCACTGGCGTGATGGCTGACATGGCCCCATCTCATCATAGCCATTGCTAAGCGACGGGGAAGCTGTCTAATGACATCATACCAGGCGAACTGCCTTCTGGTCCCGGCTGTTGCCTGGAAACCCGAACGCTTTCTCCCTGCTGTTTCCCCTTACAGCCCAGCAGCTGCAGCATGCTACACTAATTAGGGGGCTTGTCTCAGTGGACATGCTGATTGGGTGCCTGCTTAGGTAAAAGGCAGTGAGGACATGGTCTCACTGCCAGTTATAGCATCCTTGCCCTGCACTGCAGATGCCCTGCTGTACGCCTGCCTTTGTCTGCTGATCCTTGGCATCTTCTGGTTCCAGCCTGTGTTGTGTCCACCAGCAATATTCAGCCTGCCTTTGTGTAACTCACTTTTCTTCTTAGAACTTCAGGGCGTCACCATCTTTTCCAAGATGGATATCCGCAGAGCTTACAATCTCATTTGCACTAAGGAAGAGAACGAGTGGAAAATGGCGTATAATTATTATTATTATCCTTTATTTATATGGTGCCACAAGGGTTCTGCAGTGCCTTACAAAGTACATAAACAAATGAGCAAACAAGAAAAACAGTTATTAACAATACAAACAATGCAGGACAAATACATGATTTATAAACATTGCTGCATAACACTTAAATAAGCAGCGGGGTGTCAGCAACCAAGTGTTAGGTGCTGTTGTAAATTAAAATATAAGTAAGGGAAGGATAGTCAGGTCACTATGAATATTTGGTCATGCCCTTTGGGCTCTGCAATGCCCCAGCCATCTTTCAGGAACTGAATAATGATGTCCTTCGAGATTTTCTCGGAAATGTGTCATTGTACAGTATATCTTGATGACATCCTGATCTATTTGTGCACCACAGATCTCCATTGCTGCCACGTGTGGCAAGTATTTCCAAAATTCTGCAAGCATCATCTTTTCACTAAGCTTGAAAAATGTGAATTTGAAGTTAATCAGATAGTCTTTATGGTTTACCTCATCACTCCAAAAGATTTTGCCATGGATCCAAGCAAATTCCAAGCCATTCATGATTGGATCTTTCTCACAAATGTAAAAGCTCTCCAGAGGTTCTTATGGTTTGCAAATTTAATACAATTTTATATATATAATAATTATAGGCACACATTCTCTGTTTTGGTAGCTCCCATTACAGCTTTGACTAAGAAAGGAGTAGATACTACCAAGAGGCCTCCTCAAGCTTTGGGAGCCTTTGAAGCTTTGAAACAAGCATTTGCCTTGGTCTCTGTACTTTGTCATCCAAACCCTGAGTTGCTTATTATTGTTGATGTGGATGCCTCAGGAGTAGGGGTAGGAACCATACTATATCAAAGAGATGCCTGCATCCTTGTGCTATTATGTCTAGTAAATTTTCTATGGCTGAGGCTAGCTATGATGTAGGAAACCAGGAGCTCCTGGCTATTAAGTGGGCCTTTGAAGACTGGAGACACTGGTTGGAAGGTGCCATGCATACCATAACAGTCATCACTTGATCATAAAAATCTTCTTTACATTGAGTCAGCCACAAGACTCAACTCCAAACAAGCACGTTGGGCATTTATTTTTACCCAGTTCAATTTCATCATTACCTACAGGCCTGGCTCTATGAATCTCAAAGCTGATGCTTTGTCCCACAGCTGTCTTTCAAACCATGCTTCTACCTCAGCAAACCTGCCTACAGTTTCTGCTACCTCCATTCATGCTGGTCTGTCATTGGACTTATATTCTCAGTTACTTCAACTTCAGGACCAAGCTCCCCATTAAACTCCTCCCAGATTGCTGTTCATTCCTGAATGACTTAGGGGATCTGTCTTGTCTGAGTTCCAATCTAGTAAGATGTCAGGACATCCTTGAATTGCCAAGACTCTGAAACTCCTGACTTTTTCTGTATGGTGGCCCACCATTATTAAAAATGTTAAAGAGTATGTTCTAGCGTGATGTTTGCACCAGAAACAAATCTCTCAGAAGTACCCCTCTCATTCAACTCTTGCCTCTACCCATTCCTAGAAAACCCTGGACCCATGTCTCAATGGATTTTATTGTTGACCTACCTGTCGCATCAACCTCAATCTGTCTTCTGCATATCACCCACAGTCCAACAGACAGACTGAAAGTGTTAATCAGTCCATGGAGCAATATCTTTGATGTTACATTTCCAAAATTCATAATAATTGGGCAGATAATCTAACATTAGCTAAATTTGCTTACAATATATCTTATAATTCTTCCACCAAAATGTCTCCCTTCATTTGTATTTACGGGTTTCACCCAAGAGCCAACTTGTCTTCCTCTCTTGCATTCAGTAATCCACCTGATGTATGCAACACTGCTTTTCGTCTCAAGAAATTTAGAAGAAAGTTCACTCTGCCCTTAACAAGGCTTCATTTCGTTCTAAAATTTTTGCAGATAGTCATCGGAAGACCTGTACTTTCAAGGTGGGAGATTGTGTGGCTGTCAATCCGAAATGTAAGACTTCATCAGCCATCTAAAAATGTTGGTTCTACGTACATTGGTCCATTCCATATAATCAAGCAAGTGAACTCTGTTGACTTCCGATTAAGAATTCCAAGTAACTTTAAGAATTTCCAATACCTTTGCTCTCTTATCAAACCACTTATTATTTTCAAGAAATGTAAGTTCTATCATCTTAAGAAGCCACCTCCAGTTGTGATTGATGGTCACCAAGAATATATTGTTTAAAATATTTTAGATTACAAGAAGGTTCAAGGTCAAGTTCATTTTTTAGTTCACTGAAAAGGCTATGGGCCTGAAGAGAGTTCATACATAATCTAATAAAGGATTTTTTCAAGTTGTTTCTAGATAAACCTGGCTCTAGAAGTTCCCTAACCCATCCTCAAAGGGGGTACTGTTATAATCACCGTACTTGCTGAAACAGCTTACATGACCCCATCTCGTCCCGGCAATTGCTAGGTGATCGGGATGTTTTCTGATGTCATCATGCCAGCTGCACTGCCTTCTGGTCATGGTTGTTGCTTGGTAGCTGTGATGCTTTCTTCCTGCTGTTTTCCCTTATAGTCTTGCAGCCGCTGTATGTTACACTAACTAGAGGGCTTATCTCAGCAGACATGCTGATTGGGTGCTTGCATAGATAAAAGGCAGTGAGGACTTAGCCTTACTGCAGGTTATAACAACCTTGCCCTGCATTGTAGCTGAACTGACTTGCTCCTGCCTTTGTCTACTGATCCTTGGTATCTCCTGATTCCAGCCTGTGTTGTGTCTACCAACAATATTCAGTTTGCTTTTGTGTACCTGACTTTTCCTCTGGGATTCCAGCATGTGTTACTCTGTCAGCATGGTTCAGTTACTCCAGTATGTGTCAGTCCTTGCATTACACCTGACTGCAGTGTTTAGTACCTCAACCTGCCAGCATTTCTCACTGCAGCACCAGTATTTCTGCATTAAATCTGACTTAGGTACCCGACTGCTTGTTACGTAATCCTTCCTTCTTCCCTTCGGCCTCCCAGTTTCCAACATAAGCTCCTCCTGTCTATAGTTTAGTCCTTGTGGAATCCAAGTACTGATGAGATCATTTATCTCTATGGTAAAACAGTGGCTGTGATAGGTGAAACACTCTAGCAGATTTTAGGAGTTGATCTGCTATTCTTGGTATGTCATAACAAATTTGCAGACAACTCTGCATACAACTACAATTGTTTTAGATCTGTGCATGCTGGTCTCTTTCTGTGACTACAGTGGCAATGCCCCTAAGCCACAGCATGATTGACATGCTACAGTGGTTTGGGAGTGGGAAATGGGCATCAAAGGCCAGGGAACCTGAAAATGCCACCATTATCATCAACATCCTCATTAGTGTCAGATACACAATTTTCCCCCTCATCCCTTCCTTAGTAGCCTCTTAATTTCTATGTCTAAACCATTACCATAATTAATTTTACTACTACTTGTGGACAACCTTAGGGGTAAATTTGTGAGTTTGGTCAAGATTGCAATCTCAAGTGAGTTCAGGCATTTTTTTCAACTCACAAATTTACTGGAAAATCAGCTATAGAAGCTAAGTATGTTGGACGGAATCAGTATGTAGGTTCTAATCCCAACAGCGAAGCCCGGCAGGGGTGAAGATCCCGATTGCTAATTTAGGTAAGTACCCCTAACCCTACCCCCTACCCTAACCCTCCTTTAGGGGTGCCTAACCCTAACCTACCCCCTAATGCCTAACCCTAACCCCCCCTTACCCGCAGCCTAAACCTAAGTCTCCCAGGGGGTGCCTAACCCAAAGTCTCCCCGAGAGTCCTAAAACCTAACCCTACCTCTCCGTGGCTGTCTGCACCTGGCACCCGGCTTACCTTCATTCGGTATGCCGAGCGTCGGGCTCCCGGCGTAGGTCTAATGACAGGCGTTGGGATTTCGATGCCTGTCATTAGTACCTTGCCGGGATTTGACAGTTGGGAAGCCAGCGGTCGGCATTTCGACCGTCAGCTTCCTGACTGCATCCTTGTTGGACTTGTAGATCAAGTTCTTTATTCCCTTTGCCAGGACCAAAACATTTTTCAACATCTTGAAATTGGATCACTATATTTTGGCAACCATGCTTGATTCTACTCACAAATTTACTAAAGGCAATTTTTCAACTCGCAAATTTACTAATGGCAAACTCGGATGAGAATTATTTCTATTCACTGATAAACTCTGGTAAGATTGCAAACTCTAATAAACTTACCATCAGCCAAACTCGGAAGTACTTTTCATGAAAAAGATTAAACTTGGGAATTTTGTGTATGTTTCTGCATGTAAACACTATCTAAAGGGTTAATATAAAAAAAATGTAGGGCCCCCCCAAAAATGCAAATCCAGCCTGGGTGTAAAGCCACAGCAAGTGGACCCTTTCACCAGGTCTCTCCCAGCCAAAGCATTATCACTGCAAGCCGGTCAGCCCAAGCTGGGGATCTCAAGGGAGGTGTGGACACCCTCAATGAAGAGGTCCACCCTTTCCCAAGCACCCCAGGCTTAGGCTGAAGCCTGGGACTCATCCCCACACCCCTGGATTGTGGGTATGGGAGTAATAGTGGTGAAAATAGATAGTAACTATTCTTTTTTACAGTGGAACTACAGGTGCCAGCATGCCTGCCTTTTGGCACTTTTTTATTACACACCTACCACACTCACACATAATTACCTGCTGCCAGCTGGTCGGTCCTCTTCTTCAAGTAGTAATCCAATGGTGTACCTGTAAAAAGAATCCGATACTCACCTCCGTCCTTGCGCTGGTCTCCTTAGCATCCCCGGGTCTTGGCAAAATAACAAACGGACTGTATAAAGTTTAATTAAGTGACGGCACCTATTATCACATGGGGTGGTTTGTATGCAATCCAAAACATGCAAGATCTGAGATTTATGGGAAGGGATGGTTTGCCTCGTTATGAGAACCAAATTTGGTGGGACTAAGTCATGACTCTGTTCAACTTTGTACCCCAAAATTCAGTTCTGTCTGATTTATCCTAATCTGAACTACTCATCTCTAATAAAAATGATCCAATTTTTACTACCCAGTCTTTGGGAGGTTGGCTTTACTCTGATTCCTATTGTTCCAAAAGGGTTAGGTCCAAGAAGAAACTGGAGAGATATGCACCAGAGAGAATCAAGAGTATTCTCCTAAATTCTCCTAAAGTATTGCTGTTGCCTGGAATCACCACATGAGGCTGTACCACTCAAGCATTCGTTATACAAAACCGATATCAGATACTTTAAACACTGTTCTCAATGACTTATGTTGGAATCTTCCTTGACATTCCATACATAGCTGTATCACAAAGGACTTTTTCCACTTCTGCAAGGATATTATCTATAGCAATATACCATATTGGAACCTAATCATTTTTCTAATAATAATAATGATTATTATTATTAGCATTTTTTTATAAGTTGCAACAAATTTCTGCAGCACCATACATAGTAAAAGTACAAAATAGGATAAACAAGGCAACAAAGTAACATTTTACATAAAGTAACATATTTACATATATACATTGTAGGCTGTAGCATATAGAGTGAGTTACTGGGCCTAGGGGGAGTAATGAAGCAGATGGAAAGAGAGACTTATGTTATAAAAGGGAGGGGTGAGTAGTGGGGATAAAAGGGGAGAAACAACAACTTAGGGATAGTGGAGGAAAGACCTGATTAAGCAGAGATACTGTAGTAGAGGGTGAGTAAGTGGGTTTTGAGTAGGGATGTGCGCCGACCCCCAAGTTTTGGTTTTTGTTTTGAATCTGTATCTCCTCGTGTTTTGGATCTGGATTTGGTGCCAAAACTGGCCCTTGCGTGTTTTGTTTTTGGTTTTGGATCTGTTATGTAAAATCACATAATGAGCCTGTTTTTTGTTCCAACAGTATTATTAACCTCAATAACATTTATTTCCAGTCATTTCCTGTCAATTTTGACCACCTCACAGCTCACAATATTGATTTCATCTAGTTTAAGCCAAAAGATTGCATCTAGCTAGCTGGTTGACTAAGCTAAGCGACAGCAGTGGGTGGCAGTAACATGTGGCAGTTCAGCTTACAACATTGCACTGAGTGGCACTGCAGTGGTAGACAGGATGGCAGTTTAAAAAACAATGCGACCCCTAGGAAGTTTAAAAAACAAGAATGTTTTCCTTAACTAGGTCAGAGG
This sequence comes from Taudactylus pleione, assembly GCA_031769625.1. Taxonomy (NCBI): domain Eukaryota; kingdom Metazoa; phylum Chordata; class Amphibia; order Anura; family Myobatrachidae; genus Taudactylus; species Taudactylus pleione. The sequence continues at coordinate 15,821,323 of JAUIMM010000018.1, read as the reverse complement.
CCCAACGGAGTTGGAATATGTTTATGGACTGAAGACAGGGAAAGGACAGAAGGATTGATTAGTTTTTAATTTATTTATTTTAATGTTTTGATATCTTTTTTTGTGTGTGGTTTGATGATATTAATTTTATTTCACTTTTATTTTTTTACACTGGGGAAGAGCAGCCCTGAACTAGGCAGCAGCCCCTTGATGAACAACACAGGCAGCACCCCTTTTTTATGGACAACAAAGCACCCCTGCCGAGTGCAGACAGACCACCTGCAGAATCACAAATACGTGGACGATAAACTGTGGACTGGCCGGCAGTGTCACCAAACAATAATAGCGCAGCTAAGTTGCTAATGCACGCACACAAAAAAAAAATATTTCTTTACATTTTTTGTGGATTGATAATATTAATTTTATTTCACTTTTATTTTTTTACACTGGGGGAGAGCACCCCTGAACAAGGCTGCAGCCCCTTGATGAACAACATAGACAGCACACTTTATTTATGGACAACAAAGCACCCCTGCCAAGTGCGGACAAACCACCTGCAGAGTCAAAAATACGTGGACGGTAAACTGCGGTCTGGCTGGTAGTGTCACCAAACATCAAACAATAATTGTGCAGCTAAGTTGCAAATGCACACAGACACAAAAAAAGAAAAAAAGCACTTTTATATTTCTTACACTGGGGAAGAGCACCCCTGATTGACAGAGCACGCCCCTGGACAACACAGCACCCCTTTATGGACTGCAGCCCTAGCCCCTTGATGGACAGGACAATAACACAGCAGCAGCCCTTATGTCTAACACAGCAGCAGCCCCTTGATTGACAGGACAAGTGACACAGCAGCTGCAGCACCCACTGAAGCCCCCCTTTATATACTGCAGCCCCTTTATGGACAACACAGCAGCAGCCTTCAGCCCCAGACCCCGACAGGACAAGTTGGACAACACACTGACACAGAGTGACAGCAACACGTCTGTTCAGTTCACCATCCACATTCGGAGTGAAAATGGCGCCGATCACCGGGACCTTTATAGAATCCAAAACCTACGAGAATCAGACAACAGGAGGATGACATTTTGCCTCATTTTGAGATCCAAGTCAGGCGGGACAACCTGAGCCGGTCTTGGATCCGACTCGGAATTGCAATGTTTGGATGGGTACAGTTCTTTGAGAACCGGACCCACTCATCTCTAGTTTTGAGGAAGCTCTTGATGCAATGGATTTTGAGATAGAACATTCCTCATACTAGGGGCAGCACATGAGAAGTTTTGTGGGAGCTGGTAATTAGTGGAGAGGTGAGGCAGCAGTCTCTGACCAAGCACCGACACCAAGAGGGGGTGTGGAGGGAAATGAGGTTGAAGATATAGAAAGGAGAGAAGAGTAACTAATCATCTGCTATATTTTACAGTCAGTGACCACAGAGGTGTAGAGCACAACATTCTTCTATATACTGTAAAAGTTTCAACATAGCCCGTATTGTTGTTTTTATGTCTCATTTATCATGGTTTACTGTGTATGTCAGATAATAATATTGTGTTTTACTCTTATACAGTAGTTGACCTCTTATTTATTACCATTTATACAGAGAATCACATATTTCTTGCCTTTATTTTTCTCATGTAAATTGTGTTTGTAACAAACTGACAAATATTTATTTTTATAACAGTTGCTTATATAGCACCAGCATATTCTGTTGGAATGGGATTGTATTACGGGTGGTTCAAATCGGTTTAAATCCCGACAAGGAGAGACCGACAGGTTGAAATCCCAACAGGCTAAGATAAGTACTCTAAGCCTTCCCTCTCCCCAACTAACCCTAACCCACCTTTAGGGGTGCCTAACCCTAACCTCCCTCCTAGTGCCTAACCCTAACCCCCCATTAGTGCCAAAACCTAACCCCCCCTTCCCGCTCCCTAAACCTAACCCTCCCGGAAGGTGCCTGACCCTAACCTCCCCCCGGGGGTGCCTAACCCTAACCCCCCCTTCCCCTAGCCTAACCCCTAAGTCTCCCCAGGGTGCCCTAAACCTAACCCCCTCCCCCCACAGAGAACGGGCGCCCATACTTACCTCGATCGGTCCCACGGCATTCTGTATTCTGGCATCGGGATTATGACAGGCGTCGGTATCTTGACGCCTGTCATAACTCCTTAGCCAGCGTTCTGGCTTCGGGATTGTGACCGGTGGCCTTGCGGCTGCTGGTCATATTACTACATCCCTATTCTGTTGCACGTTACAATTGGAATTGTAAAATATATGTGCTTACCTGAGGCAGCTTGCTTGTGGAAATGTTTTTAGGATTCTATAGGTTACCTTCAGACTTCAGCTGTGTAACATTGGGTACAGCCATGGGGTGCTATTGCACATGCGCAAACAGGGATTTTGTTGCACATGCGCTAATCATATTTTTTCCATTGAATCCTTTTGATGTGATGGTTAGTTACCATTGCATCAAAACTTTTGATGTCAGAAACCCAGCCATCATTTGATGGTGAGCTTTCGATGTCCAGCCCTACTTTAGCTATTCACTTTGGGGGTCATTCAGACCCGCTCAAGAGCGCAGGACGCTCGCAAGCGGGTCGAGGGAGCTCCGGCGTGCGCATGCGCGAGACCCGGCGAGCGATGGGCTCTCCATCGCTCAGGGTCTCGCACCAAAGGGGGTGTGCTGTCGATGTTGATTGACAGCACGCCCCCTTTGGTGGGCGTGCCGGGGGCGTGCCTGCCAGACGGAGGCGTTCCCATGGGAACGCCTACCGTCTGAAGCCGGCCCCACTGACATCACTAGTGATGTCAGTGGGAGTGATGTTGGCTCTGATAGAGCCAAAATCAGTCCAGGGCTTGCGGCAGCGAGACCCTACTGCAGGGTCTCCGTCGCAAGCCCGATGGTCGCGATGGTCAAGACCATCGCGACCATCATCATGGACGCTCACATATGCTGTGGGTGGTCACCCACAGCTATGCGAGCGGCCGGGAGGCCGCTCCATTTTCATGGAGGAGGGCACTGATTCAGAGCGAGCGCTCTGGTCAGAGCGTTCGGCTCTGAATCAGGCCCTTTGTCCCTTTGGTGATTTGGACAGATTGACTACAATTCCCATGAATCCATGGGGCCGCTGAGTTTGGTCACATGACCACGAGTTCATTACAGTACTTATTTCTGCATTCCTGAGTGTATATAATATCCTATATTTTGAATTATATTGTGTGTCAGTGTCTGAATTGAAAGGTAATAGTCCTTACCTATGTCATATATGTGCTCACCTAATGTAGTGGCAGCTAGAATCAGCTATAACTTAAAGTAATATTACTTGTTGTCAATTATGGATCTGTCTATAGAACAGGGACATCCCAGGACTAGTAATTTCTCAACCTCTACTAGTCAAAATTGTCATCTTGTAAGAAAGAACTCCAAATGCAAATGCAAACAGTGTTGTACAATCTCAAAGAAAACAGAGTAACCTGATTTAAGTAGGGAGAATTTACTGGTGAATGAAGAGAGTTAACATCTTATACAGTATACCACCCACAGTGGCAAGGTAAAGGCTCAGACCATTTTGCAAGTACAGTAGTGGTGCTTCTATCTTACATGTACTAATATGCCCAGTGGAAAGCGAGAGCCCAAAAAAGTCTTGCATCTTCAGATTAGTTGAGGTTGTGTATCCACGCTACCAAATTCATATTGATTCCATTTCTCCTGAACAGCAATGCTTCAGCTGTAGTGGGAAGTTAATGACAAAGGGCCTGATTCAGAGCCGGACGCTATTTGCGGTCGTTCGTTCTGAAAAAAGGGGTGGCTATTCAAATGAACCGTTCGCTCTTTGCGGTCTGTTCACACCTCTATGTCTGAATGAGCGAACAAAACTTGCGGTAGTTTTTTTGGAAACTACGCCCCCTGGCAGCTCGCATCCTACGTCATGCGTGCTATTTATTAGATTAATCGAGTACATCGACCAGCGTATGAACTGCTCGCTATTCTTGTGGTTGGTTTTTCCTACCGCAATCTTGCGAGCAGTTCTGACTAGAAAATAACCCAGTGACATGGTCAATGACGCTGCTGTATTAATTATGCACACCCATAAAACGCCCGTTTTGACCTTTAAGCACGCCTGCGTTCTGATCTCCACTCCCCATTTTCAAGCACCTTCCCCTGTTACCACCCACATACGCCTCCTCCTGTCACTCAAAATAGCAGGCATTCGCTATTTAGCGAGCAAACGATTTTCGGCCGCACTGACTGGCTCGCGCATGCGTATTATGATCCGTACACATGCGCAGTTGGGCAAACATCGCTCGGAACGAACGAGCGGCCGCTTACGAGCGGCTCTGAATCAGGCCCAAAGTTATTTATTCTCTATAACATTATTATTATTATTATTATTATTATTATTATTATTATCCTTTATTTATATGGCACCACAAGGGTTCTGCAGCACCTTTCAAAGTACATAAACAATACAGGACAAGGACATGAATTATAAACATTGCAGCATTAGCGATCATAACACTCAACAAGCAGTAGGGCGACAGCAACCAAGTGTTACAGTAGTTGTCATTGTGGGTAGTTAGGAGTGAATGATAATATGAATAAAAGGGAAGGAGAAGCAAGTGAGAGCTTAAATTCTAAAGAGAAGGGTTAGACCCACAGTGGTGACACAGTGGGGAGAGACAGTGAGGAAGGAGCATGGTGCAGTGGGTCAGGATGAAAACTGGAAAGATTTGATGAAGAAGTGGGTCTTGAGAGCCCGTTTGAAGATTAGTAGAGAGGTAGAGAGTCTGATAGAGAGAGGGAGAGAATTTCAAAGGTTGGGAGCAGCACCGCAAAATCTTGGAGACAGGAGTGGGAGGAAGTAATTAGTTGGCAAGAGAGGTGACATGTATTTGTGGAGCAAAGCAGGTGGGGGGGAGTGTGAAAAAATATAAGGTCAGCAATGTTTTAATTGGAGAGGATTTGGTGAGTCTGAGAAGTTTGAATTGGATTCTAAAGGGAAAAGGAAGCCAGTGTAGGGCTTGTAGGAGAGAGGATGCAGAAGTAGTACATTTGGAGAAGAAGACGAGTCAGGCAGCAGCATTGAGACCAGATTGGAGTGGAGAGAGATGAGAGGCAGGGAGGCCAAACAGTAGGGGGATACAGTAGTACAATTTTGAGAAGACCAATGAGTGAATGAGGGTCTTAGTTGCATCCGGGGTGAGAAAGGGTCTGATTCTGGAGATATTTCTGAGATGGAGAAGACAGGACTGCGAGAGGTACTGGATGTGTGGTTTGAAGGAGAGGGAGGAGTTAAGGATACCTCCAAGACAGTGCACTTGTGGGCTAGAGGAGATAGATATTGAAATTATGGGAAGTGAGGTTATGCAGGAGGAAAGATGATCAGCTCAGTCTTAGATATGTTGAGTTTAATAAAGCACTGGTACATCCAGGAAGAATAGCAGAGCTATAGTTTGAGATACAAGTGAGGAGAGAGATGAAGAGGTCAAGAGAGGAGAGGTAGAGTACAATGAGCATAGAGATGATATTTGAGGTCAAAAGAGTTGATGAGCTCACCTAAGGAGGTCATATAGAGGGAGAAAAGAAGAGGTCCAGGAACAGAACCTATGGGGACACCAACTGGTTGTGGAAGTGGGGGGGGGGAGTAGAGTCATGAGACGATATTTCAGAAAGAATGGTAAAAGAGGAAAGAGGACAGCCTGGAGAGGGCAGTATCACATAGACTTAAGGAGTGAAGAATTTGCAGAAGAAGAAGGTGGTCCACAGTGTCTAAAGCAGCAGAGAGGTTGAGGAGAGTAAGCAGAGAGTAGTGTCCTTGGGTTTGGCAGCAAGGATGTCATCAGGCCCGGCGACAGGGGGACTAAGGGGACACTTGTACTGGGCTCCTTGACTCCGAGGGGCCCCATGCATGTCCTCCCCCTATTCCTTGCCTCTGCCACTGGCCTGCTGCTCTAAACGCCAGACATATGCAGAGAGAGCCGAGAAACCAGGGCCAGCAGCCCAGTGCAGCGCGTGTGACATCATGATGTTGCGCCACTGGAACAGAGAGAGGAGCCATAGCCAGGCCAAAGCTGACTGCCCAGGAAAAAGACTAGAACAGCACAGAAGGTAATTGTTAGCTGGGCTGGGCTAGAGAGACATGGGTGGATGGAGCAGGGCTGCAGATGAAGGGGGGGGGCGGGGTGGAGCTGAAGGAATGAGGCTGAGGTGGACCTGAAGGAAAAAGGCTGAGACACACAGGGACTGGGAAATGACACTGGGCCCTGGGTGACACATGGTCTTGGGAGACATAGAGGGGCTGGGGAATGATTAAACAGAGGTACAGATAGACTGGGGGTTAATTAGTCTGGGGAGATACACAGAGGCTGGGGAATGATTAAGGTGAGAGACAGAGGGATCAGGGGTTGATTAAACTGAGACGGAGGGGCCAGAGGTTGAGTAAACTAAGACAGAGGGGCCGGGGGTTGATTAAACTGAGAGATGGAGTGGCTGGGGTATGATTAAGCTGAGAGACAGAGGGGCTGGGGGATGATTAAGCAGGGGGAAAGAGAGGAGATGATTGGATGACTGGAGATGGAGAGACATGAATGAGGCTGGAGACACGCAAGCTAGGATGAGGCTGTAGCAATGCTGGCTAGGATGAGGCTGGTGCAACACAGGCGAGGATAAGGCTGAAAGACACAGGTGATTACCAAGTGGCCGACCTGCATATATGTTCTAGGAGGGGATAGGGGACCCCTAAAAAATTAGTGTGCCAGGCCCCAGGATTTCTGTTGGTGGCCCTGGATGTCATTGCTGACTTTCATGAGGGCAGTTTCAGGAGTGAAAAAGATGATAGCCAGACTGAAATGGGTAAAGAAGGGAGTGGGAGGAGTGAAAGGCAGTTGTAGACAATCCTCTAAAGGAGTTTGGAGGCAAAAGGGAGGAGAGAAATGGGTCTGTAATTGGACAGGGTGCTAGGATCAAGGGTGTGTGTTTTAAGAATGGGGCAGACAAGGGCCTGCTTGAATGCAGAGGGGACAGTGCCAGATGACAGGGAGAGATTGAAGAGATGGGCAAGATGGGAATAAGCAACAGAAGAGAGGTTGCAGAGGAGGTGGGAGGGGATAGGGTCAAAGGGGGTGGAAGGGGGGAGGACTGGATGAGGTCCATGACTTCATCTCCAGATTCTGGGGAGAAGGAAGTCAGTGTTGGTAGGATAGAAGAGGATGGGTGAGCTGGAAAAAGAAGGGATGGGGAGCTGGTAGTCTGGTGGGATGTGAGTCAATTTTAGATGTGAAATGGGTGGCAAAGTCAAGGGCAGAGAGTGAGGAGGAGAGGCAGGTAGGATGGGAGAAATCTGTTACAAAACTCCCCAGGATTACTCATTGTTGATAACCAAAATTTGTTGTGTGTGCATTACTACTGGGCACATTTAAAAATGTACTATGCCTTCCACACACTATATAATGTACTTGGTTGAACTGGGATGTTCTGAGTTTCCAAAAAATTAGAAGTCCATGTGGGAGATACTGTCATTTGATGATTCTATTTCAAACATTGCAGCAATTGTAAAAAAAAATATGATCTGCCATGGAATTTCAATTTTTTTTTTAATTCAAACTGTTTTTATTGAAAGAAAATGGTATACAAAGCAAAACTGCATAAATATAAATATATGGAGGTATTCCATGGTGTATAAGATTCCAAAATGATCATAGAAAAACATGCAGATAATGAAAATAGTACGATATTACACAATGGACCCGCATCAGACCCGCTCGCAAGATGCGATCGCTCGCTGGTAAAAAGGGTCCGGATAAGTGCTCACACTGCATCGTGTAAGGACGCCCACTGTGTGTTAGTGAGCTACGGCAAAGTGCGCTTGCAAGTGTCTGAAGACGCCCCCTTGCCACTCGCAAAACATACGTCATCTCCGGGAAATGGATGATTAATCGTGACCATCGTGAGCCTTCGGACCTGCTCGCAGCCCTTGGGGTTGCCTTTCCCTGCCCCAAGCACTGTGATCACTGTGGGCTGAAATACATGCAGGTGATGTGTACAATGACACCACTTTTCTAATTATGCACGCCCTTCAAACAGCATTTTGGCGGGCAGACACGCCTGCGTTCGCAACACCACTCCCCCGTTCACATGCACCTTCCCCTGTTACCACCCACAAACAGCACTATCTGTCACTCAAAGCAGCAACCTGACAGTGGCTTACGAGCTACCAAAATCAGATCGCAATGAATGGCTTGCGCATGCGCACTGCGAATTAAACGCATGCGCAGACGGGCAAAAATCGCTGACAGCGAGCGATCGCGCCTTAGCAAGCGGGTCTGAATCAGGTCCAATGTGTATCAAGTCTGGGATATTCTATACATTACAAAATGCATAACATCAATAACAAAATACAAGACACAAATAGGAATACTAAAATAAAACAGGAGATGGTAGGGAATGAAAATGAGGGGTAAAGGGAAGAGGGTTGGAGAAGAGTAATAGGACAGTAAGGGAAGTGTGAGTATGGTACAGCTGTGGCTCACAGGTATGAGGTGTATAGCAACCATGGTAGCCAGGAGACAGAAAAATTGGGATGTATGGCTAGAGAAACAAAAAAGGAACAAGATAAATAAGATATATATCTATATCAGCGCATTTAAAATCTTAAGACAATATAGTTATTAGCAAGTAAATGAATAATACTACAACCACTTTGCAGCTCCCAGTAAAGTTTCTGGAGAGACTAATATAAAACAAACATATAGACAGACGATAGGGAGCGCAAAAATGGATGAAAACAAACGATTTAATATGGTATAATGATTAAAGCATATAGTTAAGCATAATCCACAATTTAGATCATAAAAATACCCCAAGAAAACAAGAAAAAAATTAGTGCTTGAGATAGATAAAAAATGGGAGAGATATGACATAAAAAATATAAATAGATAAATATATATGTATATATTCCTTAGTAGAGAATAGATGTATATGAATGAGCAGTCCACCAGAGTCTCTTAAAATCCAGTATAATAAATATCCATTTAAAAGGGACAAAGATGTTGGATGCCTTTGGTAGCCAAATTTCTGTTAATATATTTTTTGCCTCAATGCCGTGAAGCACCTCACCTGCACTGTAGATGTTAATTACCAGTGACAGTCCCGGAGCAGCAGTAGTAGAGGGGTGCAGGTTGTCAGTGAATCACGCTCCCCTTATAGATGTGAACAGGGGCCACCCGTTAATAGTGTTGAGCCAGGTCAGTTGGAGCAACACATCAACGGCCAGTGGATATGAAGATAGCAGCGGCTAGATGGCAGCCAAAGGTAGCAGATGGATATCCAAGTAAAAGCCCCTGTGATTTGAACACTTGGCGCTGAGAGATCACAATACTGGTGGATCAACATGCATAAAAGTCCTCAGATCCTTAACGCGTTTCTCGGTTGTTATATTGTAACAGTTTCCTCAGAAGGTATAGCAGAGGGCTACAAAGTAGGCTATTTAAATATTCAGTCAGCCAATAGATTTCTCCCAAGAGTTAACTGTATTAAAGACACAGATGTCATGGATTATCAAGATACAAAAAATAAAGATACTGCTAATATTATAAACCTAATATGAAAAATACAAAGAAATTTATAGCATAGTAAATATAATAAAATTACATTTACAATTATAATAAAATAGAAAAGGCATCGTAGAGAAACACTACAAGTTTGTCTCAGAGTGAACACCTGGACACAGTTACAGATAATTACTTGAGAAGGAAATATGTAAGAGAACAACAGTGTGTTACATAACCAGACTGAATAGTCTAGTGGGTTAGTTGCAGGACACAGTGTCAACAACTGTCAGGGTTCGAATCCCATGTAGAGCTGCAACAATTTTCTATATATATATATTTTACATCTTATCCAATAAATTAAATTGAAGTCATAATCAGATCAGTCAATAAATAAATTAAATTATAATATAACAATTACATCTTTTAAATTATACTACAGGTTGAGTCTCCCATATCCAAATATTCCAAAATACGGAATATTCCGAAATACGGAATAATTTTGGCATGACTGAGATAATAAAACCTTTTATTTTTGATGTTTCAATGTACACAAACTTTGTCTAAGGCACAAATTATTAAAAATATGGTATAAAATTACTTTCAGTCTGTGTGTATAGGGTGTAAATGAAACATAAATATATTTCATGTATGTACACAAACTTTGCTTGAGCCACATAATTATTGAAAATATTGTATAAAATGAGCTGCAGGCTGTGTGCATAAGGTGTATATAACACATAAATGCATTCTGTGTGTATATTGGATCCCATTCCCAAGATATTTCATTATGATATGCAATTATTCCAAAATACGGAATATTCCGTTATCCAAAATACCCCTGGTCCCAAGAATTTTGGATATCGGAGACTCAGCCTGTATAAAGAATAATAAAAATAACAAAAAATATAAATAATATAATATCCATTAATAATAGAGAATTATTTTTAAGAGCATTATAAATTACTCCAAATATAATTCATTAACAAAAATGCATCCACGTATATACATATGTATACACATAATATATATACACATATATACATATATACATCCATATACAGATGTATAAATACAAGTATGCAAACAGAGATCTGTATAAGCACACAACTATATAGACAATAGACCAATAATAACCAGAAATCCAAGAGAGATAAGCCATTAGATATTATTCATTTCGATGCAGTCATTGAGGCCATTCAGAAATAGGGAACCAAGTGAAAATATCCAGAATAGCTCACGTCTGCACAATTGATTGAAGCGATCACCACCTCTTGGTGTTTTTTTGATATGCTCAATCCCTTGAAGGGTAAGTACACCTGCATCTCCCCCATGTTTGAATTTAACATGTTGGGAAAGGCTATGTGTTCTAATTCCCTTAATAGCATTTCTCCTATGTTCTAAAAAACGCGTGTGGAGCATACGAGTCATTCTACTGACATATTGAACCCCACATTCACCTGTAATAACGTAGACCACATAAGATATTCTACAATGAATCCTACTAGTGATATCAAAGATGGATCCCAGTGATGTTGATTGAAATTGTGTACTTTTATCTAGCATAAACTTACAGGTGATACATCCAATCTTTCCACATTTAAAGTTGCCCTTGTTTTGTATTTATACAACCAAGTATCCCCATTATGATTAATATTTTCTCTTTTTGTAGATCTAATATGACTAGGTGCAAGGTATCTTTGTAAATTCATCGCTTTTTTGAATATAATTCTTGTTTCATCACCAAGTAGGGATGATAGAATGTTATCTGTTTTGAGAATAGGATAATTCTTTTTGAAACTGCCTTTAGGTCATTTGAAGATAAGTTGAACTTGGTGACAAATTTGAACTCAAATTCCTCTACAGGGCACCCCTTGGTATTTGTAGTGGATGTACATAGCAAGGAGTCTCTATCTTTATTACTGTCTGTATCGAAGGTTAATCTCAAGATATTTTCAGGATAACCTTGCACACTAAAAGACTCAGGCCTTCATTCAGAGGCGGCCGTATGGTCTACGACTGCACAGCCGCCTCGATGTTTGTCAAGTGCGCATGCACACGAGGGAGACGGCTCCTTCGTGCGCATGCGTGAGACCCTCTACGACCGACAGCGCCGGTCATAACGGGTCTCTTTCCAAAGGGGGTGAGCTGTCGATGTTGAAACAGAAAGAAATATTCATTCTTAGATATCGCCCCCTCTGGCAGACATATGGAGGGCAATGATAAGTCTATTTTGTGACTATATATAAAATGCAGGAAAAATCTTTTCCAAGGCGGAATTCTTCAGTAAAAGGTCATGTTGCATCAGATGAGCTAGGACTGGGCAAATGTCTTGACTTCTGTTTCAGGCTCACAGCACAATGCCAGGATTTTTCCATCATAGGGAGGAAAGGAGTATAACTGGACAAAAAAGAGCTGTCCATTCTGGAAGTGTCTGGAGGGGTAATGCCTTAGGATGAGATGGTGTCAAGGTCCAATGGTGAATACAGGGATACCACTGTGCCAATACAAGAAACTTGGAAAGCCCCAACAATACTTCAAATTATGTTTACGAAGGTCATCTGTAAGAGGCTTTGGGGTCTCCATTGTTGCAAGGTATACCATGACAGATCAGGAAATATTTGTATTGTATCATGATTAAAGTCAATCTCGTCAAGTTGATTGACCTTCTGAAGCATGGCTTCCTTACGAGTGTAAAATTTAAGGTGGAAAATAACATCTCAATGTTTGTCTATTGGTAGACCTCTGGGATGGAGAGATCTATGTGCCCGGTCAAAGAGGATTTCACTGTTCTGAATTTCACACTTTATTTGCTTCAGCAACTTTGAATTCTGTGAGGAAAAAAGGCAATTTGGAGTCCCTTGTAAAAAGTAGTTGAACTACCTGTGGTGTAGATAAGATGGCCACTTTCTAGTGTGTAATCTAAAAAAGTGTGTAGCAACATAGATTTTGATGGCAGATAAGAAACACGTGGCCATTCTACTTCCAAATATTATGAAAAATTGGTGTATCAAAATAAACTATAAATTATATGCTGAATATTTTACAAACAGAAACAGTTTTGCTAATGTTAAATACAAAGGTCTCTCTTTCAAACCCTGCTGAGAAATGTGAAATAGTCTCTGTCATATTTAACCACTCTAAATAGGTTGCCCTTCACATTAGTGACCCTGATTATATTATTTGTGGATTAGTCCAGGCATTTCTATTTATCTGATATCCCACTCAGTTGCGATATTTTAGGGTAAATATAATCAAAAACCTTTTAGACCTGTATCTATAATGAATTGAATTGCTGAAAGAGCTTCTGGACTGGCAAAGCACAAACATTTTGTGGTTGGGAAGGGTGAATAGTGTCAAGATGTCCATCCTCCCTAAAATCTGCTATCTCCTCCAGACACTACCTATACATATCCCAACCAAGTTTATTAATGACCTCCATGGGTTTATTAGGCAGTTTCTGGGGAGGGAAAGGCATCTGGCGAAAATTTCACATATTATACAAACAAAGGTACAAGGCAGACTTCAACTTTCTAACCTCCCAAGCTGTTATCACAAACTCAACCTGAACAAGATACACACCAAAAAAACTTGAAACAGTGGTCTACTGTAGAAGGGAGCTATCTCCACAGCCCTATAGAGATCCTCCAATAGACTCCAGATCTTTTTGAGAATTTACAGAACAGAAGGACATGGAGGGTTTACCCATTTCCCACCAAAAATATTTCCCATTTTGTGGCCAAAAGTATCCCCCATTTTCCCACTAAAATTATCCATTTTCCCACCCAATGTAAAGTAAAAACCCCCAGACAAATAAATAAAAAAATCACAGAGAAGAGAAAGGGCATTAGGCCTTAGGATAAGGAGGTGTTGGCTTCTGGAACCAGAGGCATATTAAGAGAGGAGGGAGCCCGTATGCAGTCTCCATCTGGGGCCCACTCCTCTCTACCCAATGACCAGCAGTGTACTAAGTGCAGCAGACTACAGGCACTAGAGTAGACTCTAGTGCTATGCCAGATGCTACTGTGCATGCGCAGGTCACCAGGGAAATGGCATGGCAGACATTTTCCTGGTGATTTCTCTACTGCGCATGTACAAAACACCAGGAAAATGGCCGCTGAACTTTTTTGCCGGTGATTTGCCGGTGATTTGCACAGTGCTGCTACTGCCGACATGGGACTCTGTAGAGGTAAGTATTTGATAATTGGTTGCAGGGTGTGCGGTGTGAGCCCCCTTGGACCCAGGGGCCCCTGTGCACTGCACTGCACACCCTGCACACATTATAGATATGCCCCTGGCTAAAATGAAGAAACCAGAAGTTCGGGCATCTGCGCAGTGCAAAAGAGCAAGCAGTTTGAAGGTATTTAAGGGTGCCTCACCTAACAGTAAATGATAGGTGGTTAGTCATTTCTCAGAAATTTGACTCCTAACCTGCACCTGTTACCAGAACTTATACTTGGAAAGTTGTTACCAGACCTTGGATTGAACATGTTCTGCCTCTGTCTTGTTCTTTATTATTTGATATATGTTACTAGACTTTGGATTGTATCTAAAGCTGTGTACACACTTGTCCAATCCTCAGGAGTTCCGACCCCAGATCAATCACTTGGTCCAACATTGGACAGGACAAGTGTGTACCCTCTGCTGAGATTGGAGTTGGCAGCCAATCTTCAGTCCCAGCAGTTTAGCACACTGTCTGCAGCAGCTGTCAGCATCAGCGGCACTACCTGGCAGCCGGAGAGTTTACAGTTGCTGCAGCCGGACGTGGTGGTAGGATTCTGGCACCATCTGCCGAAGCAGCGGGACCGAGCAGAGGCTGTGAGGTTTGCAGCGGGCATGGATCACAGAGTTGCCATTCCCCATTAACCATTACTGCAGAGTTTGGGGGAGATTTAATAAAGCTTGAAGAGAAATAAAATTATAAGAGATAAGCATCACCACTGCCCTAAGTGGGAAATGGCATTGTGGCCCATTTAAAAAATTTTGCTGCAAGCCATTAATGGCACACCTGCAATGCTATTTTTGTAATTCAAGACGGCCATGGTGAGCTGAGTCATCGTCCTTTCCCCTTGTGCTGGCTGATATTAGCCAGCACAAGGCAGCAGCTGGCAGTCCATCGATTGGGAAAGAGCAGGCTGCAGGCAAGAGCTCCTGAAGAAAGAAGATGCCGGAAGTCCTGGGGGTAACCAGGTGTTTAATAAACCACTAAAACATTCTGGGTGCTGTTTTTATTTTAATATTTTCTTTACAGGCGGACTACAGGTGCCAGTGGGCCATTAATGTCTGGGAATGCTGGGGCAGACTGCCTGGACCTGTAGTCTGCCTGTAAAGAACAATATTATATATTTTTTACACCATGGGTGCAGAGCATAGCACTGGGCTTTCAGCCCAGAGCTGGTTGCTGCTAAAGAGGAGAGACCCTCTTTTTATTTTTGGGGTCCCCACTTTCTGAGGCATTTCAGTCCTGGGCTGGTCAGTTTGGAGCTGGTTTATGTGATGCAGGGGGACCCCATTGCTGTGTGCCTCCCTGTGATGGCATTATCCATCTGGTTGGATCATTGGAAAATAAGTGGGACCTCACACAGTATTTTCCTCCTGTTTTAAAATACCAGATCAGGCTCAAAGTCCAGGGCTTGTTATTGATTTGGAGGGGACCCCTTTAACCTGCACACATCATACTGTGCAGTGTAGCTCTGCCCCTTATTATGTAAATTTGTGTGTGAGTGGCAGCTGGTCAGCCAAAGATTGGAAGAGTGTGTATGGTGATGCAATCCTTTTAGCAGATTGTTTCAGCAGATGCAGATTGGACTACTGAAAAATTGGACAAGTGTGTAGGCATACAGTAGATTAGATTTAGAATCTGTGACCAGGTCTGCAGAAGGATTGTATAAACAGTCTGGTATGGAGTCTAATTTCCTCAGGATTGGACAAATGTGTAACCAGATTAAACTGCTGCTTACCCGAGTCCTCAATGTGCGACTACTGTTGAGGCTACCCTGCAGCTGCTGAGGTGGTTGAATGAAGTCTCACCTCCTGTTGCTGTGGACATGCTAAACTCAGGAAAAACTGAGTAGGTGAGAGAGATAATTATAAGTTAATGGCATTGCTTTAATATCTTACTATTAAATATTTCTGCCACTGGAACACAGTATCTGTAATTACAGAGTGTAAACCTAACTATAAAAATGAATTCCGCAGACTGACAAAATCAAGATATGCAATCTGCTTTAATACAAGCTATGCAGGCTTTGCACAATTACACTTTATAGCACCTGGGCCTGATCCCTACAGCTGCTACTAAAGAACCAGCTACCAGAAAAAAATTTGATGGGAGTCATGGTCTTTACAATTTAATGTTCAGTGTATTTTAGTCTTCCAAATGTGCCCCAAAACTTTAAAGGTGGGACTCATTCTCACATTGCTTAAAGGGCCAGCATTCACATGGGCTATGCCATTTTTGGAGAAAGAACACATGTTAAATTCTTATCCTTCCTTTAAGACTTTTAATGACCCACATGGTGCAATTACTGCTGAAATAAAATTAGTAAATTTACAGCAAGAGTCTCACTCTGTGCTTGTGTATATTATGGAATTCTGCTAGTGGATTAGCGACACTGAGTAGAACATGGTGGCTAAATGTCATCAGTGTCAGTGGGGTTTCAATAATGACATTTACAATGAACTTGCTTGCATAGATTGTAGGAACTTATGGTTTGGTGCATCACAACTGATTCTTACTTAAGTGAGCGTGAAGGAAAAGTATTTTTATAATCATACTTCTGTGTCATCTGCACAAGGAGTAACTCCCTTGGTTGCTAGAGCAGAGGTGCCAGTTTTAGAACCAATGCAATTAGGAGGTTTACGGGGACCACTAACATCCCAAGAACAACAACACCAAAAAGAAAATAACCTATGCATACAATGTGCAAATACAGGACATATTCTATTAGACTGCCCTCTGAGAAAAAGAAGGGAACATTTGTGGGAAATGCCATGACCCCAACTCCAGGAAAATGGGGGAGTGTGGTCAGGTTAAGCATGTCCCCATCATTACTGGACCTGTAAAACAAGAAAAAGAACCACTATTGATAAAGACCGATCAAGGCTATGCAGAAAATATAAAATTTGATGTTGTACCTATTCCAAGATTTACTATTGTGCTAGGAATGCCTTGGTTGTGAAAGAACAACCCTAAGATAAACTGGTAACTAATCAACTGGACTCAAGTAGCTTCTGTACATGGATAAATATTACAGAACTCCATCTCATTACCTCAATGTTACCATGAGTTTATGTGTTTGATAAGTGACAAGCAGTATGTTTTCCTGCAGATTGATATATGATTGTCCCATTAATATATTATAGTTCCTAGAGTACAAATACCTTTCGGTCATATTAATTCCATTGCTGAGCTAAAATTAAAGACTTTAAAAGAGTACTGTACATTGATGACAATCTGGCAAAGGGTTCAGCCACCCTTCTACCCCACCAGGTAAAGCTCCAATCTTTTTTAGTAAGAAAGAAGTATGGTGGACTAAGACCGTGCATCAACTATAGAGCTCTGAATTAGGTAACGGCCAGGAATTACTATGCTTTACCACTTATATCTGAATTGTTTGAGCTTTTAAGATCTTCACTAAACTAGATCTGAGAGGTGCCTACAACCCGTTCAACCAGTCCTAAACCACCCTAAGCCACATGACCCATTAGTTATGGAAGTGGATGCCTCAGAACCAATTGTTAGTGCTTTCTCAGCACAAAGCCATCAAACAAATTTTACATCCATGTGCTTATATCTCCAAGAGACTTACAGCTCATGAATGACTTACTCTACTGGTGACAGGGAACTTCTGACCATCATCTTGGCATTAATGGAATGGAGGCATTTATAAGAAGGTTCTCAGCACTCTGTGTCTACAGTATATTCACAGATCACTGGAATTTGGAGTATCTAAGGTATACCAAGAGACTTAATGCCAGACAAGCCTGCTAGGTTTGTTCCTCACTCATTTTCACTTCCTAGTTACCTATCGGCCTGGCTCCAAAATCATTAAATTTTAGCCCCAGTCTGCCCCTGTTTACTGCTGAATTTCTTGGTAAACCGAGGTAAAAGTAAATACTTTTTATAGACTAAAAATTATGAAAATAATGGAATACATAATAACAATAATATTTAAATATACAGTACATAAAAAATCTGTGTAATATTCCTTTACAAAATTAACCTGTATAAAATCTACAAATGAATATGAAAGTTATTTGTAAGTAAAAGAAATAGCTTACTCAAAAGACATAGTGCGATTGTCATGTGAAAATAATGTGTCTCCTATAGAAGCACTAGGTCAATTTCAGCTACCATCTGTATCTGGCATCTGTGCAATGCTGAAATAGAACATCTGCAATCTTGTTCCTGATAGATATACATCCTATTAAAACTGTATGAGTTGAAGATGCCTAAAGTGCTAGCCTATTGTGTTGTGTGTGAAAAGATCAAACTCTGAATAACTGTGTTTATCATCATGCAAAATGCAGTGAGCTATTCTCCCAAAGGGTGAGCATCGAGAATAGTATTAGCTGTGCTTTTACACTGTAATGAATTCCCAGTCTGGCTCACTATGAGGTTTCAATTTATACCACATTTAAAGTACTCAAGATCCAAGTAATCAAGGCAGTAATTAGCTTTTTTCCACTCCTTCAAAATGAACCCACTAATTTTTGCAATCAGCCTTCATTTGGTTAATCACCAGTTTAATTGATTTAATTAGTTTGATTTGCAAAATTAGTCAAGTGTAAATACTGTTTTGTAAACAGAGTTTAGCTTCAAGCTGTAATATGGGGAATTGTAATTTAAACCTAGAATTAAGACTAAAACCAACACATATTTGATTGTGAAATCATGTTTAGCCAGACTAAATTTGTTTATTTGTTTTTTGGCACTGCAAAATCTATTTAAAATTTTCAATTAATGCTAACAGCTTGTTCTGTTGTCAAAGATTCAATTTTGAATTATACCATAATCATTAGTACTTACCAATAGTTTCAGCCTAATAAACATATTAAGACATTAGCTTGTAATTAGATCAAATAATATTGTATTGGCATTCACATTTTATATCTAAGACACTTCTATAGTGAAAACTGTCTATTTTTATTAGATATTCAATTGGTTAGAGGCACCCGGTAAAAAAGTACAGCATGCACTGAATTGTTATAAGTGCCTAAATACATCAAATTATACACTCAAGTCAATGCAAGTCAACCCTATGTTAAAAAAGGTCTACAGTACATAAATAGTTTAAAAAAGTTAACATATTGTGTAAAAATAAGAATGTATTCTCCCAAAATGAGCAGAACTGTTTTCTACTTCAGTATGAGCCCATTTTTCATTAGTTAATGTGTAACGTTAGATATACAGTTTAGCTTTAGTTCTGCCAGTCTACCAATAGATCAATATACAGTTTCAGTCTGTGGAGTAGACTAATGTTAGAAATCATTCCTGTAACCTGCCTATGGCTCAGGGCTTTTGTATTCTCACAAAAGTCTTCAATTATGTTTTATATCCTTATAATTTAAAAGAAATGGGTACTTTATTCCCTATATTATGGTCAGAGATTCTGCAAGGCTTGTAGATGTCTGGGGAGAGGCTTGGAGAAAGGGTTAACAGCTGCACAGCAAGTCTATTAAAGTGGCAGAAGTGAAAATCTTGCTCAGCCATTAATTAGTGAGATGGTAACATATGTCAATTTACAGTGAATTGTGTTCTTTAATAGCCTTAAACCTTCAGATTACAATGTTTAACATGAATGATTATTGTTATTTTATTGTCAAATTTCACTACACCTTTAAATCTGTCTTGTATAGGCTAAAGACAATTTTGGTGGCAAATCTGCAATGTTAAATTTAATAAAAATTTTACATTTGTAGTTGCCTAATATTTAAACAATAGTTTTTCCTTTTTGTTCAGCATTATTAGTAGTAGAATTACAGCATTAGTATAATTCTATTATATCAACGAATCTTCAAAACGTGAGCACTTTTCTAGCTCTCTCCATTAATTAAACAAGTGATCGTTTTATTATAGAGATTAGATTCAGTTACGCTTCCTCAAGGACTGGTAAATTACAAGAATTTGCAATTTCACATTAATTTACAACTAATAATTGAATATTCTCATTAACAACAAGCCTTGTAAACCCTGGTCTTCTTATGTAGATTCATCTATTAATTGATATGTTAAAACTGAGTGTTGCATTATGGGATTTGCTATTTCTTGGAACCTAATAGCACTAGATAACATAAATAAATAAACAAATGAAGTGTTAATATTCATATACACAGATATATTTAATTGATAATGGCAACTGTAGCACTCTGATGAATTACAAATATACACCGATACGGTATACGTTTAGGATGCCGGTGGCCGCAATACCAACCGCCGGCTTCCCGACTCCTCAATCCCAGCTAGGGTTAAATGACAGGCATCTAAAATCTAGACCAGCACCCGGCATCCCGATCGAAGGGATGCCGGGCGCCGCGAGCGGACAGCCGCGGGGCGGAGAGTTAGGTTTAAGGGCTCCCGGGGGGATTTAGGATTAGGTACCCCCCTGGGAGGGTTAGGGTTAGGCTAGGGGAAGGGTGAGTTAGGGTTAGGCACCCCTGGGGGGAGGTTAGGGTTAGGCACCCCCCTCGGGACTTAGGTTTAGGCAGCGGGGAAAGGGGGGCTTAGGTTTAGGCACTTAGAGGGGGGATTAGGGTTAGGCACTTGGGAGGGAGATTAGGGTTAGGCACCCCTAAGGGAGGGTTAGGGTTAGGGGGGTAGGTTAGGTTAGTTAGCACTTACCTGGGGACGATCGGGATTTACAGCGCTGTCGGGCTGCCGCTGCCGGAATCTCTTCCTCTGTCGGCCTGACGCTGTCGGGATTCGAACTGTCGGCCATGCGGCCGGCAGTATCACATACCGATTCCCACAGATACAGTATATTTGATTGATACTGAGTACTGTAGCACTCTGATGCATTACACATATTCACAGATATATTTGATTGATACTGAGTACTGTAGCACTCTGATGCATTACACATGCCATATACATAGATATATTTGATTGATACTGAGTACTGTAGCACTCTGATGCATTACACATATACACAGATATATTTGATTGATGCTGAGTACTGTAGCACTCTGATGCATTACATGTCATATACATACAGTAGATATATTTGATTGATACTGAGTACTGTGGTACTCTGATGCATTACACATGTCAAATACATACAGTAGATATATTTGATGCTGAGTACTGTAGCACTCTGATGCATTACACGTCATATACATACAGTAGATATATTTGATCGATACTGAGTACTGTAGCACTCTGCATTACACATATACATAGATATATTTGATTAATGCTGAGTGCTGTATCACTCTGATGCATTACACATAAAATGGACAAAGATCACTGTGCTGCCAGCAAGTGGCCTCTTTACAAATAAACTTTGACTCTTCATATATAAACATGTTCATGATAAAAGCAGAGGCACCATTCTGAAATATTGATTTATATTGTCCTTGGTGAATTTTACTGATATTCAGAGATCTTATGCTTGGAATTAAAATGCTATGTATATAGCATTTCTACCTGTCCAAATTAATTGGGATAACTCTAACTCTTCTCTTAACTTCATTTAAATGCTATGGCAACATTTAAATACTGTGGGGCATACTTACCTGCTCTCCCAGAGTGTCTGGAGCTTGCGGAACTGTCAGTTTCATCATGGCTCAGCAATGAAAAATCGAGCGTAGTCTATATGGGATGTAGTCGGCTTTTCGGCACGCACAATGCTGCTGTAATAGCAACAGCAGTCAGAATCCTGGCTCCAGAATCCCAATTGCTGAAATCCTGATGGTGAGTATTAAGGTTAAGGGATGCCTTAGGGTTATGTTTAGGGTTAATGAGAGGGTTAGGCACTATAGGGAGGGTTAAGTTAGGCTTTGGGAGGAGAGGGTTAGGGATAGGCTGTGGGGTGGGGCTGTTAGAATTAGGCTGCCAAAGGGGAAGGTTAGAGTTAGGCTGCAAGAGAGGTGGATTAGGGGTAGGGAAAGGTTAGAATACTTACCTTCCACCATCAGGATTCTGCTGCCAGGATTCTGACTGTAGTTATTATCAGCAACGGGATTGAGTACCCAATTAGTCCATATGGGGTTGGGTATGAAATTCCAGCTGTCGGGATGCCGCTGGTCAGAATACCAACAGCAGAATCCTGACAGCCAGAATCCCGACACCCATAGAGAACACCGGTGAGTATTTTTCTAACCCCTATCCTAATATCTACCCTAACCCTCCCTCCCCGATGCCTAACCCTAACCTCCCTCCCTAGTGCCTAAGCCTAACCTCCCCCTCCCTGCACCCTAATCCTAACACTCCCTCCCCAGTGTCTAACCCGAACCCTCCTCCTAATGAATAACCATAGCCCCACTACCTAATCCTAACCTCTCCCTAATACCCCGATACTTATCTTCGGGATTCCAGTGGTCGGGATACTGGTGCCTGTCAGGATTTTGGTGCCGGTATTTAGACCATTGGCATCCCACACGCTGGGATCACGTCCATATGTATTATTTCTACCCTGTGAAAACACTGGAAAATAGGATTGATGTATTCTAAATCTAAAGAGTTTTTTAAATTGTCTGTGGGATTTCTTTTTACAGTATTTTATTATCGGTCAATATAGGTACTAGTAAGACTTAGATGCCATAGCATAGTGGCGCATGTAGTTAACAAGCATCAGCATACCAGCATCACTGGCTACTATGGGTGTACTTGTAGTACCAACATACCCAAGAAGTTTATGCAACATTTTTGCATCACACAGTCGACACTTTTTTATTTTCATTCTTTATATGCAGCTGTAGCTGCTCCTAACTATCCCTTTACACTGCACTTTTCTTACTATGGTGGTGCCCTAGGGTGGCTTGGCTGGGCCAGTTTTGGGGGATCCTGCGCTCTGGATTTGAACCCTAGTATGTTAGGGACCTACCTGAAAGAGGTTACCTGGATATGGTGGGTAGGCCCATAACCTTGGCCATGATTATGCTAAAAACCTCTATTGATTGCAAAATTTTATTGCATTTATATATATTATTAATAATTTGGAGTTGTGCACCTGAGATTTGTCTGTTTCTGTGCCTGCAATTAGTCTCATCAGGTAGCACCTCCCATCATATATATAGTCAGGTTGTGCAGTCCAGAAATCTTTCCCATATGCTCCCCCATATAATGCCTTTTTATACATTGATAGTGATTTGAAAGTCTTTAATTGAGAGGTAAATTTATTTGTTAACACTGTGGGCCTGATTCAGCAGTGCATGTAAGTGCACTCCTGAATGAAGATTCCTGATAATTGGGAATCTGCGAGTGCGCAGGAAAGATCACATACAGGTCCCGTACACCTCTGCTTCTGATGGACAGTTAGAGGCATTTACGGGGCGGTGCCGACGCAGCCTACGTTTCCTGAAACTGGGCGGTGTCACCTCCATTTTCCGGTGGCAGCCAGGACAGGACCTGCGTCTATGGATGGAGATTCCTGGCCTTGCAAGCCAGCCAGCCTGCGTAAGGTGATCCTAGGCTGCCACCTCCGTTGCATCACTGGGATCGCAGATGCAGCCTCCTCCTGTGTCAGACACCTCCTGCTGCATTTGCATTCCAGCAATGACGGAATTGCAAAAATGCTTGTGTGCGGCATTGCAATTCCGTGCTGAATCACCCCCTGTGTTACTATGGTGAATAGCTTCTGTAATTATATTAGTGATATAATAGTAAGCTTCCAATATTAACCAGAATCATATGAAAGTATTAACAAATTAATTAACCAATTAATCAAATATTTTTGACCTTCTATTGATGTTGGTAAAAACAATGAATGGCACATGGGACAAAAATGCAGGATCATTTGGAACTAACCTGTCCACTTGGCATGCACGGAAAACTTCATAGAGCTTTTCACATTCATTTCAATTACCTTGTCAGTTCAATGGAGTGCACCTGTGGAAACAAAATTCTAATGCTTTTACGTGCAGGACAGTTAACTAGTCTTAAGTGTCTGGAACCAATGAATACATATTTGGCGATTTCCAATATTGGCGATTTTACAATATTTACACTTACCTGTTTAGGGATAAATTTACTACTGGTCGATTTGAATCGATTAAAATTGATCTAAATCGATGAACATCAATGTTGTATTTCAGGGGCTAAATACACATTTACTAAACAAATGATTTGTTTAATATTGATTTTTAAGTGTTAGTAAATCAACATTAATTTTGATTGATTTATATAGATTTTTAACCATTAAAATTAACCTTTAGTAAATTTCACCTCTGTGTTTTTTGCCTCTATTGCAGTATTGTCTCTATTACATTTGACAATCTCAACCATTACAAACAAAAAAATAACCTTTAAAAAAATTACATTTATAAAATGTACGTGTACACTACAGTGACCATGGAAAGGCAGCACAGAATCACAAAGGCTTATTTATTAATTACATGATTTGCAAATATACAGTGCATTCAGTTTTACCAATGAGCCTTTTTAATTCACCTCATACTGTATAAACAGAAGTGATTGGCTATTTCCTGGTCTAAGAAGCAGTGCAAGGCTGCTCACATGGACCCATGTGTCATTAGGAATCTCGCGCTACACACTCAGCCACTTAGTAGAGATGGCGAAACTTAATACCATTCAATGGTGAACCTGTGCTAACGAGTCATGCAAAGGTGCACGCACATATTGCCTGGACTGTTTACTATACTGACACATATCTAAATAGAGCAAATACTTATGCAATTAATAAAGAAAAATCCATAAACAGCCGGAGACAGTTTACGTTAACAGAGCTTTTCTGTTGACAAAGAAAATATAAAGACAAGAGATTCTGTTTGTTTTAATTTTTTTAAAGAGAACATTCTCACCTACAAAATACCATCAGTCCTGAGGGGTTTAGAAACAGTAGGGGTGTGCCCCAAGGTCCTGTGATTTCAGCACATGGTCTAACAAGTACGAGCATAGCTGGGGGATCAGTGACGTGGTCTGGCTGGTTGGAACAGTGGAGGGTTTGTGCATTTGCAAATTGACTCCTAGTTTAGGTGCAACTAGAAACCCTCCCTATTGTGGACCAGCTCTTGCAGTGATGTTCTTAAAACAAATCCAGCTCTTTATTTATTTTTTTATTAGTGAATGAGTTTGTGAAAAACTTGATGAGCGATTTTTCAGTAGATGTAGTACAGTATATGTTTTATAACTACAATATTCTTATTGTTAGATGATAAATCTGCATTTATTTTGAAATTATTTTGTCTTTACAATTGTTTGTAAAATAACCTCTGCATTGTAATTAAAATATTATGCAGTGTTTCTTGCTTTATTTTCAGAATGGAAATACTTCAGCCTTTCCTTCTAAATCCATTGATTGGATGAATACTAATGTCTTCATCTTTTCACTTGGGAGACCACTTGATGTATCCCATTTTCTAGAGTCTAATTATTCCATTTGGAGACATGAATGCCATTTAGATGTAAGCTAATTCAGTATGGGAACTCAATTAGATTTGTAGTGACTAGGATTTATGAAACATCAATGGGTTCTTGGTGCGACCAATGGGACTGGTATTTATTTATCCCCATGTCTCACTGATTCTGCATCTCAGGAGTTCAATTAGACAGACTGGAGATGAGTATATTTGGTGGAGTCGTCTTTCACAATTAGACAACTTCCTGCCATACACTACATATGGCAAGTGTGTTAGAATGCCCACAATACAGATTATTTTAGAGAAATTACTCTTTCTTCTTTTCTTGGTGCTGAGAGGCAAAGCTGAAGATTGTTATAGTTCCTCAGTATAAAAAGTTTGTTGGGGTAATTCTGAAAGACAGTAATTAAACATGTTTATCTATACACTTTTTTTTGATCATGTCTGGCCATTCACATAATTCTCTGATTGCTCTCAAACTATGTATGGTGCCTGCCAGAAACTACCGGACTGGGATGTTAAGTTGTCGTTTTTGCTAGCCTTAACTAACACAGATGATGTAATGGTTAGCATTACTGTCTGACAGCACTGAGGTTGTGGGTTCGATTCCCACCATGGCCCTACCTGTGTGGAGTTTGTATATTCTCCCGATGCTTGCGTGGGTTCCT
This sequence comes from Taudactylus pleione, assembly GCA_031769625.1. NCBI lineage: Eukaryota > Metazoa > Chordata > Amphibia > Anura > Myobatrachidae > Taudactylus > Taudactylus pleione. The sequence continues at coordinate 15,795,596 of JAUIMM010000018.1, read as the reverse complement.
CCGGGTACTCCGGTTTCCTCCCACACTCCAAAAATATACTGGTAGGTTAATCCTAGTGTGTATCTGTGTGAGCATGTGATAGGGAATATAGAATGTAAGCTCCACTGGTGGAGGGACTGATGTGAATAGCTAAATATTCTGAGTAAAGCACCGCAAAATATGTGTACGCTATATAAATAACTGGTAATAAAATAATAAAATAAAATATGAAAAATTATACAGTTCTACTTAACTTTCAGTAGAGTGATCTTAACCTCTGAAATGCCCTCCCATGCTCCATTAGACTTTCATCCAGCCTCCACACATGGACTTAAAATAATTGTTTTAATTCTAGCTTACCACTCCTCTAGGGGCAGAACTATGGGAGACAATGGAGGCGCCTGCCGCTGGGCTCCAGCTCTGAAGGGGCACCTCCCCCATTGTCCACAACATATTTACCCCACTTAGGGCTGTAACTATGTACCCGGAGTGTACCATCACGACCGCCCAATACATGGCACCCCTTCCCGGCACCTGAGAAGCCCCCATACACTAGTGGAGAGCTCCATGTCAGAACATCAGCTGCTGACTTTGTCTATCTATAGCCTCTCTGCATGTGAATTGCTACATTACAGTGTCAGCGGCTGTGGCGGTGGGGGGCACCAAATTATAACTTGACTTCGGGCATCTGGGATGAACTTACGCCAATGCACCCCTCCTATTAACTACAGATTCTTCCCTCATCTAAATATTGTGTCTACCCATATGCTCTACTAATTGCTAGCTTGTGTGAACAGGGCTCTCTCCCCTTTGTCTTTTCCTCATAATTATGCTAACAGGTCACCTTGTGTGGCACTACAGAATAATTGTGGACTTTTATAAATTGTATAATAGCTGAAAGGTATCTGTTAGACAGTAAACTATAAATTGGCAGCCTAGAAACCTACACAATGAAGTAAACACCTCACTTCAATAATTGATTGCTTATTTTTTAAATAGTTTGTACGTTTAATTGGGCGCTAATGTGCTTAGTGGATGTTTTCTTAACTAAAAGAGTGTAAAAGTCTTGTGCAAATACCCTTTACCTCAAGAACGGGATAAATTCAGGGGACTGAAACACAACAAAATTGGTATAAACACAATTTATAATTAAAATAATTTATTACACTCAAATAATGACATGTATTAGCAATAATTATTGCAATAAACATGAGGGATGAGTCCCAGTTCCAACCAGAAATGGTTAAAGAGTGCGCAGGTGGTTTTAAAAGCTGGTAAATCAGAGACACTTGACATAGGTTTGCAGCACTGAAAGTCCATTCCAATTTGGATCCTGAAATGGGTATTCACTCAATAGGCAGCGCAGGCTCCGTGCAACACATTTCAGATTATGAAAATCCTTTTCAAGTACAGATGCCGCCTTTCTTAAGTTCTGAATATTTATACTCAGCCAGAGGATATTGCATCACTGGAGAGTGTATTACTTCCGGTCAGTATCATACATTCCAAAGGACCTTCCCGAAAGTTTGTCACTGGAAACCATGTGTTGCATTCCATTGACAGTGTTATGTGTACCAAATGAGCCACCAATAGTTTCCGGAAGTGGTAGACATGCATTCAACTCCATTTTGCCATTTTGCCGATTGTTTTATAGCTTGTTCTCAGACATGTCGTACATGCATTCCATTTGCTAGGGCAATCTTGCATTCTGCTGGCAACATTGGAATTTTATTTTATATAAATATACTGGCGTACTTTGTATTCCGGCACTGTCCATCCCTAATTGTTGGTATATATTTCCATAAAGTGCAAGTGCATTGAATATTGGGAGTCCAATGGATATGTAATAAATGGAATAAAAAATAAGAATCAATAAAAACACATAGTATAATATAAACTATATTTAATCTAAAATACATTTTAATTTAAAATCTGCATTCAAACCACGTAGGGCTAATGTATCAAAAGAATAAATCCACTTAATTTCATTTTGGGCTAACCTTTTCTCTAAATACTTTGATCTTCAATTTTCTTTAACTTGTTGGATATCTAAAAATCTTTTATATGGGTTTCCAATTTGTTATGTTTTGTTTTAAAGTGTTCAGATAATGGGTGAGCCAAAAGACCTTTTTTGATATTATACACATGTTCAGCCATTCTTGTTTTGAGATTTCTAGATGTTTTCTCTATATAAACTTATCCATTATTATTAAGTATATCACATTGCGAGAATGGCATGTGATAAATTACTTTATCTTATATTTTTCCCTTTTATTTCAAACTCAGTCACTTTTTTATAAATAAAATATAATAATAATAATAATTCAAAGGCTCCAGCAGTCCAGTGCTACACTCTTTTATATTTAATATATATAAGTTACACTATTTTTCATAGCTTCAGTGTTTTGTTAAAAATGTGTAAGTAGCGGAATAAAGTTGATCATTATAAATAAAGTTCCAGACATGTAAATTTAATTATTCCCTAAATGCTGTTCTGTGTGCACATCTTAAGGGCACACTTAGGGGGGTTTTCAGTTCCCCCGAACCCCCTCCCCCTCATGCTCAAATCTAAAACTCCAGTATGCTAACTGGAAGATTTTCCATAGAACAAAGAAGGTTGGTGGTCACCTAAATCCTACTCCCTTCTCTCACTCTGTGAAGGTAGGTGTAGTGCAGCCTATAGCTGCAGTGCACAGCACTACCTCTTCTCAGGCAACCCTGCAGGAATAGTCCTACCTGGTTGTGGCTGCCCCACTGTACTACAGAGAAAGAAGAGAGAACACAAAAAAAGAAAACTGACTTGAAGAGAATAGCAAAAGAGACAGCAAAGGAGTGGAATGTAATTCAAGTGATTATAGTGTAGATTAAGAACCACATGGGGAAGTGGAGAAAGGGGTAAAAGAGGGGGCTATAAGTGGAACAAAAGAACAGTGAAGAGATGTAAAAGGATAGAAGGGTAAAATTAGTGTAAGGAAGAGGAGTTTCTTCCTCTGCACCATGGGCCATGCTTGGCAAATTACTATAAAGAAGTTAACGTGAAGCCCCTTTGTTTAAACAGAGCACCAGACCTGCACCTACAGTATAATCCACCTTCAGTCATTAAAAATATGTTTTATTTAAATAAGTCTTTTACAAACAACATCTATTAAAACAGATGGCTCTACAAATATTTGCAATGGCAATCTCTAGAAATACTGCATTCGCCCATGCAGCTGCATGCACATAGTTATTTGGTTGCATAGGGAACAAAATCCTTCTTATAACAATTTATCAGCACCTCTGGACCAGGAAGAAAAAGTGAAACACCCTGACCCTACTTTTAAGTGACCATTAGAGCACTAATGGAATATCGCCAAAATTGCACACTTATTTAAAATAGGTTACCTCACAGGAATGTATTGACCGGCTGTTCAAAAAGGCCTTTTTGATAAAGCCGCTGCTAGCAGTGAAACGCGTTAAAGGGAACATGATTGCTCCACTTGTGTACCCCCACATCTCTGGGGCCATTACTTGCTGCCCCCGTGGAGCCGCACATACAAGCTTTTCTAGCTGTGAACAGCCGGTCAATCCATTCCTGTGAGGTGACCTATGCGCCCCATGTGGTGCAGGATTTCCCCTCCACAACTCACCAGATTTCAGCTGCGAGGACATGGCTCACATCAGTGCAGCACGAGCACATCCACAACAGAGGACGGGTTATACAACTGACCACAAGGTCTCTTTTCAGCTGGTAGGAACAGCGATTCCACTGTGCTGCCGGAGGATACACCTAGTGCGGCAGTGGCAGACCTGTCCATCTGAGGAAGTGTTGCGGGTATGTGCATTACATGCGGACACTGTATCAGCTAACAATTAGCCATCATTTTTGTATTGGAATATCCTTTTAGCAGAGCTATCATACGCTTTATTTATACAGCATTTTATAAAAAAAAAATTCCTATGGACAGACTCAACGGTCCCATTAGTGACTCTATCTCTGTGTAGGAGAGACTAACAAGTCATTGTATTAACCACAGTGGTATTGTGACACCATACATATTTCTACTAGTGGCTTATCACGTTATCCTGGACATTTACCTTATAGCATCAGTATGCTGGAGATATATTATTGTGTTTTTATGTGTATTAAAAAGTGATTTATTTATTTACCTACCACTTGCTTGTTCTTATGTATGTTTGAGCAGTGCTTTTCACCTACTTTTTCTTAAAAAAATTAACCCTTGTGTGCACATGTGGTAGGGAATATAGACTGTAAGGTCTACTGGGGCTTCTCTTTTGAAATCCCTAAAGCCATGTCTGGTGCTTGCTTGGGAGGGGGAGACCTAGAGGCGATCTACAGCAGAGTCCAAACCTTCTTTCAGCTTGGACTCTCATTAAACAAACTAACTGATTAAATCCCTACATTCCAATGAAATTGGCGTAACTGCGGACACACAGGTGCACAGTCAGAACTTTGAGGTCCCCTTAGCAACATTTTGAAGGAGCCCCTGTGCTAATGCTTCTAGAGAAACACCTTTCCATAGAAGTTCATTTTATGCTCCATAATAGTGCCCAAGCCTATTTTCTGAATCATAGTAGTGCCCTAGTTAATGTTATGTCCTATAGTAGTGCCCTAGGTTATTTTATGTCCCTTAGTAGTGACCTAGTTAATGTTATGCCCTATAGTAGTGGCCTAGTTTATTTTATGAATCATAGTAGTGCCCTAGCTAATGTTATGCCCTATAGTAGTGCCCTAATGTATTTTATGAATCATAGTAGTGCCCTAGTTCATGTTATGTCACATTGTAGAGCTGTCAGCACACATTATGCCGCACAGTACCCCCAATTCTAATTATGAAATACAGTGTCCCAGTTCACATTGTGCCACATTACATGTAGCATAATATGAACCATGGTTTATGAACCATGGTAAAAGATTCACCTCCTGTTGGAAAGTAATTTGTTGCTAAGCCTCTCCATAACAGAATTCTTCATTGAGCTCATATGTCCCAGTTTGTAGGACACTCTGGTATACAAAAGACTGTTAAATCTATTCAGCAAAGTTATTGCCCACTTTGCTTTGTGACGTCAAATACTTTATTGCCTCCTGGCCCAAATGTTCTCAGCATAAATCACCCCGTCAATCTCCAGCTAGACAATTAGTTCCTTTGTCTCTACTGCATCTATCCTGCACTCAGCTGTCTAATGGATTTAATCACTGACTTGTCTCCATCTAACAAATTCAACGCTCTATGGTTAGTAGTAGACTGTTTTTCCAAAATGGCTCACTTCATTCACCTAAGAGGGTTGCCATCTGCACCCATTCTAGTGCAGTGATTTGTTAGAATTCACGTTCTACCTATAGAAAGCACTTCTGACAGAGGAGTACATTTTGTGGCCAAGTTCTGGCAAGCCTTATGTTTCAATTTATGAGCAAAACTTAACTTTTTTTCAGCCTATCACCCACAAACCCACAGTAAAATGGAGAGGGTCAACCAAGACCTAGAGACATGTCTTTATGTATACTCATCACAAGATGACTAGGCAGAACTCATGCCGTGAGCAGACTTTGAGCATAACAACTCTTATCACACTTTGATTTTACGGCTATACCATAATCTTACATCAATTTTCTGAGATTAGGAAGAAGATTTAATCTTCTCTTTTGCAAGCTTCATCCAGGTATAAGACATTTGCTGACTGCAAACGCTGAGCAATTCCTAGTCTCAAACCATGAGATAAAGTATAGCTATCCACCCAGAATCTCATATTCAGGGTACTCTATGAAATTCACACCATGATTTATTGGTCCTTTATTCATCACTCAAGTGATAAATCCTGTGGCATATAAACTCCAATTACCCACATACCTAAGGGTCCCTAACACTTTTCACAGTTTGCAGCATGTGATTTTGCAGCAATAGATACTTTCTGTGGGTGGAACCAGATATGCCTCTTAGGCCATGACATGTCCCATCATGAAAGGATTGTGCACTCCCTGAAATTATTTTTCAAAAGTGGGCATGTATGTGTTGTGTCCAGTAAGACAGCTGAAAATGACAACACTTTTTGAAACAAATACTGTCTAGGAGCAACTATAACTAATGAATATAAAAAGTTTTTGTCAGTCCAAGAGTTGTTAAGCTTTTTGAAACATACAAGACCTGGAGTAATGTTAAAGCCCAGCTAGGACAATTCTGCATCTCATTACCATGTAGGAGAAGCATTAGACCACAAGTAGAGATCACAGCAGCAGAATTATGTTCTTCTTACACAACTCAAACTGTAGGTTAACCTATTACAGGCACTTATGTAGTCTCTCTTTGACATCAGTGTCCCTTTCATAGGCCACTTGGTGATAGGATAGATTAGGATTAAAAAACAAACAGCTTTAAGAGTATAGTTTTTTTCTCATTCCCTTTTATTGTAATGAATGTAAATCCATTAAATAACCTCTTAAATAGTTGGTGTAATTATCTGTAAACAATACTGTTATGAAAAAGGTCAGATTGTCCCACTATTAGATGTTTATGGGTATTAAAGGGATTTATGCTTCAATAAAACACAACTAGTCTACCAGATTAATTCTATGAAAACTAAACCAATTGTTGTAATATTTAGACACAATAAAACTAAACCAATTAAAACATTTCTAATTTTTTAGTCACATTGATTAATGATGTATTCAAATAAGCAGGAGACCTTAAAATTCTGAATGGGTTCAGTAAAGTACCCACAGCATGCCAAAAATAACACCACCCAAAAAAAGCTGTTAAGTAAGACAGCTCCGCAATAGTATGAATATTTAATTAATAATTAGTCATGTAATTTCTCCTCAGGAATTATTATCCCTCAAACTGGTTTGTGAATTTAATTATTAGCAGGCTTTTTGTTTCCTTGTCCCCTCATTACTGTCAGGATTGATGTAACATAAACTTCATTAAAAATTAAAGCAAGAGTCTTAATTACAAGGCTACCCTGACTGAAGTTGGAATTAGCCAACTCAGTGATGTGCAAATGAAAGCATTATTTAAGGAACACGCTGGAAGTAGTTATGCTAATTTGAAAGGTTCACAGTTGCAGACCTTTCCACTTGCAGTTGCATATTCATTAAATGCACTATGCAAATTTAATGTAGCAGCTTTAGTAATGCGTTGTTAATTTATTCAGATTTATTGAGTAAGACTTGTAAGGGGAAAAAAAAGTACAAATTTAATTACTCCTCCTACTTTGATATCCAGGGATAGTCAAGGCTTAAAATGTGTAAGTCTGGATTATAGCTTTTTGATGGAGAATGGGGTATCAAAGGACACAATGTCTATTACTGCTCTGAAAGAATGTTTGATTTACTTAAAGAATTATCTAGGAAATCACTAAAAATATGCATCTTTTTTCCCAACAGGAACGTAAAATAGTCTCTGCTGTATTAACTTAAGAGCCAAAGCAGTGCTGAGTCTACAGTCTAATGGATCTAATGACCCTATGGAGACCAGTAAAGGTTATGTATTGATGTCTGCACAAAGAAAAGTGTCTTTGCCAGAAGTTCATTGGCTGTTCACTTTCACATGGATGCTGCTGATGATCAAGTGTAACAACAGGGAGCCTGTCTTTATTCTTAAACTGCTACCACCTAGAAGCCTTGTCAACTTGTTAGTATGTTTGAAGAGCGAATTTTGTATACCTTTAGAGATTACCTGTAAGGCTTAAACAGCAGTTCTTATTCTTATTATTTGTTGCATATATATATATATATATATATATCTATACAAAGTCAAAGCGGCAGCACTCAGGTCTTATGAACAGGACAATAGTCGCAGGTAATCCACCAATGTTTCAAAGTACCTTGATAACGATAGATCAAACATCGAAGCGTTGGTGGATTACCTACGACTATTGTCCTGTTTATAAGACCTGAGTGCTGCCACTTTGACTTTGCATATTGTGGATTCTCTGAAAGGATTATACCTACGGAGGGCACCAGGAACACTGATTGTCTTATTGCGTGTGTGCCACCCGACTGGATTGTATATATATATATATATATATATATATATAAAATACATTTGTTGCTCATATATATATATATATATATATATAATTTTCCAAAAGCCCGGAACTCTGCACACCACAATGTAGGTCTGTTTTACTCGCTCCAGGTGCCCTCAGCAGTGGAGGTCACTCCCTTAATGCGGAATGTAGCAAACAGCGGCACTCCGGAGACTTGAAAAAAGGTACAAACAGGTGTCTTATTTATTCTATGTTTCGAAGGGGGAGCCCCGGAAACGTAGAATAAATAAGACACCTGTTTGTACCTTTTTTCAAGTCTCCAGAGTGCCGCTGTTTTGCTACATTCTATATATATATATATAAATGTAATATATTAGAGATGAGCGGCTCGGATTCCTTGGAAACTGAACCGCTCGAAACTTCAGGGATCCGAGGAGAGGGGATCCACCTGTCTGCCTCAGATCCCTACCCGATCCAAATCCTTGAGATCATGCTGTCGGATCTCATGGCTTTGGCTCGGGTGCCAATTTAAAAAAAGTCTCATTGAAATCAATAAGCTGAACGCTGATTGACTGAGAGAGACGTTTGTCATGGCTCCCAGCCAATCGGCTCTTGGCCATAGAGTTTAAAGTGGGAAACGGACGCAAGATGGCAGCCTCCACTTCACCGAGGCCACCGCCACCCACACTGCCGATACCCCCGCAGCCCAGCACTTCCGACACCGCCAGCAACCCTGTACTGAGGATACCGCTGGCACCCCCACACTCAGAACACTGCCAGCACTCCTGCACTGCTGACACTGCTGGCATCCCCGCACTGAAAACACTGCCAGCACTCCCGCACTTAGGACACTGTCACTATACCCGCACTGCAGACACCTCCGGCACCCCAGCAAAGAGAACATCACTGGCACCACTGCACTGCCGACACTGCCGGCACCCGGGGACTGCCAGCCGCCACCACCACACTAAGGACACTGCCACTACCCCCACATGGCCACCACCCCAGCATGGAGAACATTGCCGATACCCCCAGATGGCCGACACCCCCGGACAGCTGACACCACCTGCACTCTCGCACTACCAACACCGCCGTCACCTCCACACTTAGGACAACACCGGAGCCCTCTGTCACAGTAAGTGCACCATGGTGTATCCAACCTGCACTGTATTCAACCCGCACTGTATTTGACCTGCATTGTAACCGGCACTATATCCGACCCACACTGTATCCAACCCACACTGTATCCAACCCGCACTGTATCCAACCCACACTGTATCCAACCCACACTATATCCCACACTGCATGTAACCTGCATTGTATCTGACCCACATTGTATCCAACCCACACTGTATTCCACACTGTATGCAACCTGCACTGTATCCGACCCACACTGTATCTGACCCACACTGTATCCCACACTGTATGCAATCTGCACTGTATGCGACCAGGAATGTATGCGACCCACACTGTATCCCGCACTGTATGCTATCAGGACAGTATGCGATCCACACTGTATGTGACCCGCGCTGAATCCGACCCACACTGTATCCGACCCACACTGTGTTCAACCTGTACTTTATCCAACCCACACTGTATCCCACACTGTATACGACCCGCACTGTTTCCAACCCGCAGGTGCAGAACGCTGTTTTTATAGTTGGGGAGATTTTGGGGAACTGCTCAAAAAGGCTGATTGATCACATTATTAATTTGCAAAACATTTTTAAACAGAAATAACTGCCGTGTATTTGTGCCGCTGCTCTGTTGCTTAGTTTTACCAGCCAGCCTTTGGCCTATATTGGTGAACAATATTGTGAGCCGTGAAGTGTTATTGAGGTTAATAATACTATAGGAACAATAAAGGCCCAAATTATGTGATTTTAGCTTTTTTTAAAAAATGTTGGGAAAAAATTCAAAACCAAAACCAGTCACGGCATTTTGGCAAAACCAAAACCAAACTATCCGAATTAGAACCAAAACCATAGTTTATACTTTATATATAGTTTGTATACTTTATTTTTTACATATAGGACTTCAGTGGTTTCAAGGGTACTGTAATGTACTGTACTGTAGTTTCAAGCACTGCAACTGGTGGCTGTGAGGAGAGGGTAGGGGTGAGAGTAGTTCAGTAAGTAGCATGACAGACCAATTATGTGCTAAGTGTCTCCTTTATGCCATAGAAAGGTCCCAGTACACAGCTCAGGAAGGAGAGGAATTTGTAGATGCCTGACCTGTAGGGCAAAGAGGGTGAGAATTTTCAATTTGTCTGTCTGACCTGTGAGTCTATCTTCAAGCACTGTCATTGTGTCTGTTCCTTAGTCCTGCTTGTGTTTCTCTCTGGTTTGTCAGTGAGTCTGGATCCCAGTCCTGTCAGTATCCTGTCTTATGATGCAGACTGGCATTCCACTACCAAGCATGGGTATGTGTAATTTGGCTGTGATTGTATATATGTAAATTTCCATTAATGGTTTTAAGGGCTGAAACACTAACATTTTAGCTGCAGTTTAGTTGGCAGCCTCGACCAGCATAGTTCTTACAGCATATTTCTTGCAGCATCCACTTGGTGAAATGTATTACGGGATATTAATCTTGCTGCCTACTGCAGTCCTGAACATACCTGAAATATACAGTGTGAGGTGACTGTAGCAAACTTTACTGCAGGTTAAATGTTATTTTTAGTGTGAAAAAAAACATTTTGCCCATTTAAACATACTATTAATCCCATTGCATCAGACTGTGTGAATAAGCATAACTTCGGTATCCAACAATATGTATGTGAAACAATTTGGCTTATTGTGGCAGCTTTTGTTTATGTTGTTCCTAAATACCCCCTGTAGTAATTCTGAATTTTCCATGGTTGGATATAGGAGTACGACAGTTGAAATGTCGACACTGAGGACACTGGTACACTGTGATATCGAACATGGGATGCAGACATGTTAATAATGTGATTTTCAGCATGTTAACAGTGTCAGGTTTACTACTTCGAATATGATGGTAAAATCATGTGACTGGTCTCACATTCAGAGAGCTCCCCACCCCTCTCCTTTACTGGCCTGTTTGTACCACTCGGAGGGGTATATGAGGGTGGATCCAAAAGTCAGTGTCCTGACCATAAATAACAGAGAAATTTAAGTTCAAATGGCAATCATTTTTAAAACATAGTCTTCATTTACTTCAATACACTTCTCCCATCGATGCTCCAACCTCTTGATTCCGTTCAGGAAAAAGTCTGGTGATTGGTCCTCAAACCAGTCCTGTACAGCAGTTATGAAATCGTCATCAGACGCAAAAGTCTTTCCATGAATGTGTTACTTGAGCTTAGGAAAGAGCAAAAAGTCATTAGGGGTCAGGTCTGATGAATAGGGAGGATGGTCAACCAATTCGAACCCAGGCTTGAATTTCAGTATTCTCTATTTTTCAACTTTTAGTGATGTTGTTCCATTTATTATTCAATATCTACAAAAATTAAAAAAGAATTGTGTTGTAATTTTCCACAATGTTCTACTAAGACCTTTGTAACATACACATTTATTTTATTTATTTATTAACAGTTTATTTTATAGCGCAGCATAATCCGTTTTGCTTTACAATTGTACACATTAATAGAACAAAACTGGGTAATAACAGACAGGTATATAGGTAGGAAGGCTCTGCTTGCAAGCTTACAATCTATCAATATGGGGGACATCTGCTACTACTAATACTTTGGATTCACCCTTGTATTTACTAAAGGTTGATTTTGATTAATTTAATATCTATTAACAATCGATAAAATTTATCAACATTGTTGTTGTGTTTCTAGGGCTAAATCACACATTTACTAATACTTAAAAAATTGTCTTTTAGTAAATGTGTGATTTAGCCCCAGAAACACCTCATCAATGATGTTGATCAATTTGTATCGATTAATATTTATGTATTGTATTAAAAGTTATATTTACTTGACCTTTAGCTAATATAATTTGAACAGAATGAAAGCGCTAAAAAACACACACATATATATATATATATATATATACATATATATATATATATATATATATTATATATATATATATATATATATATATAGTAGAATCCAAATACTCGGCACTGGGCTAAATAAATATCAACTGCTGCCGGTGCCCTCCTTCATAGATAACAAGTACACATGCAAGCGGCGGCACTCAAGCATAAATAAGAAATAAATACACGGAAATTCCGTATCAAGTCAACGTTTCAATTAAAAAAATAAATTTTCATCAGGACCTGATGAAAATTCATTTTTTTAATTGAAACGTTGACTTGATACGGAATTTCCGTGTATTTATTTCTTATTTATGCTTGAGTGCCGCCGCTTGCATGTGTACTTATATATATATATATATATATATATATATATATACACAGTCAGGTGCATAAATATTGGGACATTGACATCATTTTCATATTTTGGCCTCTATTCACCACCACAATGGCTTTGAAATGAAACAAACAAGATGTGCTTTAACTGCAGACTTTCAGATTTAATTTGAGGGTAATTAAATCCAAATCAGGGGAACGGTGTAGGAATTACAACGGTTTCTATATGTGCCTCCCACTTTTTAAGGGGCCAAAAGTAATGGGACAAACTAAACAATCCTAAATCTAACTTTCACTTTTTAATACTTTGTTGCAAATCCTTTGCAGGCAATTACAGCCTGAAAAAAGGGATATATAGAAACCTGCGCTGCCGTGGAATGCTGCTCAAGGTGTACCAAGGCAATCCCCAAAATACCTTCAATAAACACAACAATCAACTAAAATTACACATAAGCGCAAGATAGATGATGATCCAAAGAAAACAACGGTGGGGAATAAAAATTTCTGACCCATATAATAGTCAACACAATAATACGTAGTCAAAGTCTAATAGTTCCAATTCCTTTGTAGTAGGGGAGGATAATTGAAACTTGAATATCTTCTTATGGAGCTTCAAAAACACTGTAATCAGGTGGATTTTCAGAGTCTCTTACGGCATGGATTCATATATATGCAAAAAAAGAGACAAAAGAAATGCCACCATAGTGTATTACAGTTTTAATTATAATAACAGATTCACAATAAGATACAATAAAAAAACGGATACTGATTTAAAAATAAAGGCATACCAGATGTAGTTGGTGTACTGCTGTAACACCCAAATGCGCTTAATGGAAATAAACACCTCCTGGGCACAGGAATCTGCAATCCTCCAAAGTCTGCATACAGATGTCCTCAGTCCAGTACTCCCCTCTGCTTATGTCGCCCTTACAGGATAACACCAACGCGTTTCAACTCTCAAGAATTGAGTCTTTTTCAAGGTGTAATTTTCCTAGTGAACTGAAGTCCTTTAAGTACCCTCCCCCTGTACTCAATTGGTCAGTTACAGATCACATACTCAAACAATATCTAGCATACATTATCACATGTGCCTAGACATAGACATATTCCTTATATAATTTCTAGCCAAATGTTTGACCATCATAAGGTCAAATGGGTCCATAAAACACAAAATTATATAATTGGAACGCACTCTGCCGCATTTCCGGTCCGGAGGTGACCCGCATACGTCACTTCCGGCGTCACCTCCGGTCCGTCCTTAGACTCTGTTCTCCCAGCCCACAATACCAGGCGTAGGAGGTTCCTACATGCGGATCACCTCCAGGCTGATTTCTACTCTGCCTCCATATCACGATGGCCGGAAACTCACTAAACACGTGACCGCTAGTGTCACTTCCGGTATGTGGATCTCCGCTCTCACCACCAGCTAATGTAATACCAGGATGACCCCAAATCTGTAAAGCGCAGCAGGAATGCCCATTCCTACTCGCCATATCCGGTCGCGTCATGCATAACGCACATTAGCACCATGGAAACCAACAATAAATAATTAAATAAATACAATAACATGGATCCTTAAAAACACTCTTAGGTACAATAAAATTGATGAATAAAAGCACACATCTGGATTCTTAAGTAAAGGGGCTTTACTTCATAGCTGGTGGTGAGAGCGGAGATCCACATACCGGAAGTGACACTAGCGGTCACGTGTTTAGTGAGTTTCCGGCCATCGTGATATGGAGGCAGAGTAGAAATCAGCCTGGAGGTGATCCGCATGTAGGAACCTTCTACGCCTGGTATTGTGGGCTGGGAGAACAGAGTCTAAGAACGGACCGGAGGTGACGCCGGAAGTGACGTATGCGGGTCACCTCCGGACCGGAAATGCGGCAGAGTGCGTTCCAATGAAATAATTTTGTGTTTTATGGACCCATTTGACCTTATGATGGTCAAACATTGGCTAGAAATTATATAAGGAATATGTCTATGTCTAGGCACATGTGATAATGTATGCTAGATATTGTTTGAGTATGTGATCTGTAACTGACCAATTGAGTACAGGGGGAGGGTACTTAAAGGACTTCAGTTCACTAGGAAAATTACACCTTGAAAAAGACTCAATTCTTGAGAGTTGAAACGCGTTGGTGTTATCCTGTAAGGGCGACATAAGCAGAGGGGAGTACTGGACTGAGGACATCTGTATGCAGACTTTGGAGGATTGCAGATTCCTGTGCCCAGGAGGTGTTTATTTCCATTAAGCGCATTTGGGTGTTACAGCAGTACACCAACTACATCTGGTAGGCCTTTATTTTTAAATCAGTATCCGGTTTTTTATTGTATCTTATTGTGAATCTGTTATTATAATTAAAACTGTAATACACTATGGTGGCATTTCTTTTGTCTCTTTTTTTGCATATATATGAATCCATGCCGTAAGAGACTCTGAAAATCCACCTGATTACAGTGTTTTTGAAGCTCCATAAGAAGATATTCAAGTTTCAATTATCCTCCCCTACTACAAAGGAATTGGAACTATTAGACTTTGACTACGTATTATTGTGTTGACTATTGTATGGGTCAGAAATTTTTATTCCCCACCGTTGTTTTCTTTGGATCATCATCTATCTTGCGCTTTGGTGTCATTTTAGTTGATAATTACAGCCTGAAGTCTGGAACGCATAGACATCACCAGACGCTGGGTTTCATCCCTGGTGGGTGATACTCTGCCAGACCTCTACTGCAAATTTCTTCAGTTCCTGCTTGTTCTTGGGGCATTTTCCCTTCAGTTTTGTCTTCATCAAGTGAAATGCATGCTCAATCGGATTCAGGTCAGGGGATTGACTTGGCCATTGCATAACATTCCACTTTTTAGCCTTGAAAAACTCTTTGGTTGCTTTTGCAGTATGCTTCGGGTCATTGTCCATCTGCACTGTGAAGTGCCGTCCAATGAGTTCTGAAGCATTTGACTGAATTAGAGCATATAATATTGCCCGAAACACTTCAGAATTTATTCTGCTGCTTTTGTCAGCAGTCACATCATCAATAAATACAAGGGAACCAGTTCCATTGGCAGTCATACATACCCACGCCATGACACTACCACCACCATGCTTCACTGATGAGGTGGTATGTTTTGGATCATGAGCAAAACATGATTCCTTTCCTTCTCCATACTCTTCTCTTCCCATCACTCTGGTACAAGTTGATTTTTGGCTCATCTGTCCATAGGATGTTGTTCCAGAACTGTAATGGCTTTTTTAGATGTTGTTTGGCAAGCTCTAATCTGGTCTTCCTGTTTTTGAGGCTCACCAATGGTTTACATCTTGTGGTGAACCCTCTATATTCACTCTTGTGAAGTCTTCTCTTGATTGTTGACTTTGACACATATACACCTACCTCCTGGAGAGTGTTCTTGATTTGGCCAACTGTTGTGAAGGGGTTTCTCTTCACCAGGCAAATAATTCTTCTGTCATCCACCACAATTGTTTTCCGTGGTCTTCCGGATCTTTTGGTGTTGCTGAGCTCTCCGGTGCATTCTTTCTTTTTAAGAATGTTCCAAACAGTTGATTTGGCCACACCTAATGTTTTTGCTATCTCTCTGATGGGTTTGTTTTGATTTTTCAGCCTAATGACGGCTTGCTTTACTGATAGTGACAGCTCTTTGGATCTCATATTGAAAGTCGACAGCAACTGATTCCAAATGCAAATGTCACACCTAGAATCAACTCCAGACCTTTTACCTTCTTAATTGATAATGAAATAACGAGGGAATAGCCCACACCTGTCCATGAAATAGCTTTTGAGTTGATAGTCCCATTACTTTCGGCCCCTTAAAAAGTGGGAGGCACATATAGAAACCGCTGTAATTCCTACACCGTTCACCTGATTTGGATGTAATTACCCTCAAATTAAATCTGAAAGTCTGCAGTTAAAGCACATCTTGTTTGTTTCATTTTAAAGCCATTGTGGTGGTGAATAGAGGCCAAAATATGAAAATTCTGTCAATGTCCCAATATTTATGCACCTGACTGTATATATATATATATATATATATATATATATACAAGTTATAAAATAAATTAAAAGTGTGTAAGTGTATAATACTCAATGTAGCTATTAATGAGACCCACAAGTGCTGTAAGACTACAATGTATAAACATAGACTGAGACAACCTGTTTATAGCCCAGAGAGCAATCAGGAATCGGCAGACTCTTTCCCTACATTACCCTATTTCCAGCCGGTGGTTCCTTTTTCATTGATGTGACAGTTCCCTTCTCAGACCGCGCTGACCCCGCTCTGCCTCAGCTGGCATACCCGCCAGATGGCTTCTGTTTGAGTTGCTGTGGCTGCGGCTGGTGGCCGTTGTCTGCTCCTTGCTGCACCAGATTACAGGCTCCAGTGTACCTCCATTCCTCCCCGTTCTCTGGGGGTTTTGGCTGTCCGTAGTGGAGATGTCTTGGACATGTGTAACACCAACGCATTTAGTCACTTCCATGACTTTTTCAAGGTGCTATTTTAGTGCTTACCATCTTCTTTTATCCTCCTTAGCCTCTTGTCATTGGCTGCTGGAGTTTTAGTATTAAAAACTATACTGCTTAGAGTGCGGTCTATTACTTTTATTCAAACGTGTGCTATGCAATTCATATGTATAAAAATGTATATATGTAGAATATATATATATATATATGTATTATATATATATATAAAAGTAAAATGAAAAACTAAAATAAAAATATACTGTATGATCAAAATAAAAATACACATAGGATATGTCAGCTGTACATAAAAAAGTGTGGCAAAAACAAGAGGGCTAAAAGATTAATGGTGCATACACACGGGTCAATTTTCAGGATTATATAAACGATAACGATATTGTTTATCATTCCATCATTTATATCGTCCTGTTTATGGGCCCCTTCAATGACCAAACGATGGTCGATGCGCGGGCACGGATGGTCGATATCGATTTCGACCATCGCCCGTGCATGCAAGCCAACCTGGTCGATATCGTCTGGCTTAGCCTGTTTACTATAGGGACCCACGATCGTAGATCACGGGGTCGTTATAGTCGTGGGTATTTGGGGCATGTGTTGGATGTTCGATATCGAACACCCAGCACATGCAGGATGATCAGAAAACGATCGTTATCGTTATCTGATAGTCTTTAAGGTCTGACTGTGTGTACCCTCCATAAGTTGTCATTCTGTCATCAGTAGAAACAAAGTTTCTCAATTACTTTTGGTCTGACTGAAATTGATAACTTTCTTACATTTGAGTGGCTATTGTTTGTTAAAATGTTGCAAAGTAGTCAAATCCATTTGTTGTAAATGATCTATTTATTATTAGTAATGCCTATTGGGTCTATTTACTAAGCAGTGTTAGGAGACAGAGTTAAAAGTGATAAGAAAGTGATAAGGTGCCAATCAGCTCCCAACTGTCATCTCACAGGCTGTGTTTGAAAAATTACAGTTGGGAGCTGATTGGCTGGCACCTTATCACTTTCTTATCACTTTTCACTCTCCTAACACTGCTTAGTAAATAGACCCTCAGTGCCAAATTAACATCTGGTTGTAAAAATGTGTAAAGAAATTCTGGGCCTGATTCAGAGCCGGACACTCTGACAAGAGCGCTCGCTCTGAATCAGGGCCCTCCTCCCTAATATTGGAGCGGCTGCCTGGCCGCTCGCATAGCTGTGGGTGACCGCCCACAGCTTATGCAAGCGACCAAAAAGATGGTCGCGATGGTCAAGACCATCGCGACCATCAGGCTTGCTACGAGACCCTGTGGTAGGGTCTCGCTGCCGCAAGCCCAGGAGTGCTTTTGGCTCTATCAGAGCCAAAAGCACTCCCACTGACATCACTAGTGATGTCAGTGGGGCCGGCCCAAGACGGTAGGCCTCCATCTGGGCAGCAACGCCCCCGTCACGCCCACCAAAGGGGGCGTGCTGTGAATCAACAATGACAGCACGCCCCCTTTGGTGCGAGACCCATAGCGACGGCTTGGCCAACGTTATTCGGGTCTCGCGCATGCGCACGATGGAGCTCCCTCTGTCGTGCGCATGCGCACTAGGGCACCATCGACCTGATTGCGAGCGCTCAGCGTTCGCAAGCGGGTCAGAATCAGGCCCTCTATTCTAATAGTGGACGTAAGATCGAAGTAAAACATAAATGTTATAGTTTTGGTTTTAGCAAAAATACCCTCAAATGTTATGGTTTTGGTTTTAGTAAAACCACCTACAAACTATTTGGTTATATTTCGGTTAAGGTTTTCTTTGAAATTGATAAAAACAGCTAAAATAATGTAATTTGGACCTTTTTACATTTAATCCAAAACCTGAGATACAGTTTTAAAAACCGAGTTCTGAGTTTACAGCAAATCCGAGCCGGGAATAACTTCTACTCGGAACCCTAAAGTTCGCATGTGTTTGGTTTTCAGGAAAACTGAAACACACATGTCTAATTAAATCATGTTGCATACATTTTAAATAGATGTTCTTGACCTAATGCAATCATAAAAAAAATGACAATTTCTAAATGTTTTTTGGAAAAAATATTAGTCGGTTAAGTGGTTAATCCAGGGTTTTGAATGTGTTTTCCTAGAATGCAGCGAGCTTAAATAGTGAAATGTAAATTGGTGCTTTATGCTTACTAATTTAATTTTTTTTTACCTTGGTATTGTACTCCTCTAGGAAACACATTGGCTACCAGAAAATATTTGCACTCTATTGTACATGTGAGATGGATTCAAGTTTGCCTCTCAGCACCTTACAGTAAAAAAGAATGTGGTGTGCTGTTCTTCTAAATAAACGTTTGAGATATATGTTGATAGATACAATTGCTGATCTAGGAGGCCATTGTATTTCACTCCACTTACTAATTCAAGATAAAAAATATACCATTTTGAATCTATATGCCTCTAATGAGCCTAATGTTTCTATTTACAGATCTTCTAGAGATGCCTCTCTCTCCCACTCCCTCCTATGATGAGTGAGGAGGCGGTCCTCACTCATCATAGAGATTTGTTAGATGCTGATTCTTTCTACAATTCAGTCTATTCATCTGCCAAGTACCCAGATCCTGATGATTTCAATGGGGACTATTATAAGCTGCTGGGAGAGTATGTTGTACCCACTTTGATCCATTTGTTTCATGCGATCCATGCTAATCAGTTTTCGGAATGTAGGATTCTTGGAGGATCACTCTTCTAAGGCACACATCACCTTCTCTGTAGCATGCTCCCAGTTTACATACTTTTCCACCCACAGTCTGGCCTTTCCCCAAGCTCATCATTATGTGCACACACTGATTTCTCTTTGGTCATCCCTAGACATCAATAATAAGTTAGATTTGACTTTTAATAAATTTCAGTTCTTTCTGAAAGCCATTTCCTTTTTCTGTAGACTTTTGCATACCTCTTTTTATGGTGGGGACAGACTAACTTTAAATGCAATCTTCACTTTCCACATCTGTCTACTGAAGCTATAGCTAAAGCTTTGCTCTTGCAAATAAGGTATTTTCCCCATGCCAGGTAATCGGGAACTTTGGTGAGAGGTGGGTGGAGTCTTGTTAAAGGGGTATGCTGGTGAGGGGATGGGACACTGGTGAGGGGAATGCTGTTCGGAGGAGGGACTCAAGTGATGGGGGGATGCTAGTGAGAAGAGGGTGCACTGGTGAGAGTG
Source organism: Taudactylus pleione (assembly GCA_031769625.1). Taxonomy (NCBI): domain Eukaryota; kingdom Metazoa; phylum Chordata; class Amphibia; order Anura; family Myobatrachidae; genus Taudactylus; species Taudactylus pleione. The sequence goes on along the minus strand of JAUIMM010000018.1, from coordinate 15,775,608 downwards.
GGTTCTGGTGAGAGGAGGGGGGACTCTGGAGAGAGGGGAATGTTGGTAAAAGAAGGGGTTTTGCTGAGGAGAGTAGGAGGGTGTTGGGAAGAGGAAGTTCAGACACTGGTGTATTGTATTTGTATTTATTTGTTATCATCAGCAAAATAAGTTTGACAGACGAAATTACATTGCACAAAAACACGCTAAAAAACAGTGAAATAGCAATCCATGGTAGAGGTTATTACAGACAGTTACATAAAATACTGATGTTAAATTAACTAAGATATACATTCATAGCTTTCAGCATGCGCACATGCTGGTGAGAGGAAGGGTGAAAGATGGGGAGTGCTGGTAACAGAATAAGCTATGCTGGTGAGAGGTGGGGGTGCTGGTGTTTAGAGGGGGTCCTACAGTGGGCATTGCACACAGGCACACTACTTTCTTAAAACGCCTTTTGGCACCAGTCAATGCATGGTCGTCCACAGGCTACCTAATGTATTTTTTGTGCTGGGCTGAACACGACACTGGGTGAGAAAGGGGGGGAGAAATAGAAGGTATAATGTGTATAAATTAGGGGCGTTAATAAGTATAAAGGGGTAAGTTTTAAGTAGAGATGTGTGGATTCGGTTTACTGAAATAACACGCCAAAATTTAGGGATTCTCAGTCGAAACGAGTCCCAGTTCGGAATAACATTGGGGATTCGAGTAGAACAGAGTCATGTTACTGCTCCCACAGGCTGCATAGCCGGTGGCTGCCATAGTCTGTGTTAAGATTCCAAGTGTTCTGATTATAAGTGTAAATACAATTTGATAACTAAGTCGGAGTTACGCTGCAGATCTTATTTGTCATATGCGCACCATGCAAAGACTGATGTGACTTCTTCTCTGCATTCCACAGGTAAATTACAACTACTGCTCCCATCAGATGCTGTTTTAGTGATTGCCTCAGCACAGTTTTGAAAATTTATACTGGGTAAATTACAACTACTGCTCCCATCAGATGCTGTTTTAGTGATTGCCTCAGCACAGTTTTGAAAATTTATACTGGGTAAATTACAACTACTGCTCCCATCAGATGCTGTTTTAGTGATTGCCTCAGCACAGTTTTGAAAATTTATACTGGGTAAATTACAACTACTGCTCCCATCAGATGCTGTTTTAGTGATTGCCTCAGCACAGTTTTGAAAATTTATACTGGGTAAATTACAACTACTGCTCCCATCAGATGCTGTTTTAGTGATTGCCTCAGCACAGTTTTGAAAATTTATACTGGGTAAATTACAACTACTGCTATACTAAGAGCAATTTATCTAAAGGAAGTTAGGAATGTATTGTGAATCTTTGTTGGCCTCCCCCCTTCTCACAAATTGTTTATCTTAGACTTTATTGCATCCCAATTTAGTGTGTGTTAGAGCTTTCGGGGTGGAGTCCCAATCAGTGAGCACAGAGACACATGTTTGTAACTTTAGATATTACTGCTCCCACAGGCTGCATAGCCGGTGGCTGCCATAGTCTGTGTTAAGATTCCAAGTGTTCTGATTATAAGTGTAAATACAATTTGATAACTAAGTCGGAGTTACGCTGCAGATCTTATTTGTCATATGCGCACCATGCAAAGACTGATGTGACTTCTTCTCTGCATTCCACAGGTAAATTACAACTACTGCTCCCATCAGATGCTGTTTTAGTGATTGCCTCAGCACAGTTTTGAAAATTTATACTGGGTAAATTACAACTACTGCTATACTAAGAGCAATTTATCTAAAGGAAGTTAGGAATGTATTGTGAATCTTTGTTGGCCTCCCCCCTTCTCACAAATTGTTTATCTTAGACTTTATTGCATCCCAATTTAGTGTGTGTTAGAGCTTTCGGGGTGGAGTCCCAATCAGTGAGCACAGAGACACATGTTTGTAACTTTAGATATTACTGCTCCCACAGGCTGCATAGCCGGTGGCTGCCATAGTCTGTGTTAAGATTCCAAGTGTTCTGATTATAAGTGTAAATACAATTTGATAACTAAGTCGGAGTTACGCTGCAGATCTTATTTGTCATATGCGCACCATGCAAAGACTGATGTGACTTCTTCTCTGCATTCCACAGGTAAATTACAACTACTGCTCCCATCAGATGCTGTTTTAGTGATTGCCTCAGCACAGTTTTGAAAATTTATACTGGGTAAATTACAACTACTGCTATACTAAGAGCAATTTATCTAAAGGAAGTTAGGAATGTATTGTGAATCTTTGTTGGCCTCCCCCCTTCTCACAAATTGTTTATCTTAGACTTTATTGCATCCCAATTTAGTGTGTGTTAGAGCTTTCGGGGTGGAGTCCCAATCAGTGAGCACAGAGACACATGTTTGTAACTTTAGATATTACTGCTCCCACAGGCTGCATAGCCGGTGGCTGCCATAGTCTGTGTTAAGATTCCAAGTGTTCTGATTATAAGTGTAAATACAATTTGATAACTAAGTCGGAGTTACGCTGCAGATCTTATTTGTCATATGCGCACCATGCAAAGACTGATGTGACTTCTTCTCTGCATTCCACAGGTAAATTACAACTACTGCTCCCATCAGATGCTGTTTTAGTGATTGCCTCAGCACAGTTTTGAAAATTTATACTGGGTAAATTACAACTACTGCTCCCATCAGATGCTGTTTTAGTGATTGCCTCAGCACAGTTTTGAAAATTTATACTGGGTAAATTACAACTACTGCTCCCATCAGATGCTGTTTTAGTGATTGCCTCAGCACAGTTTTGAAAATTTATACTGGGTAAATTACAACTACTGCTATACTAAGAGCAATTTATCTAAAGGAAGTTAGGAATGTATTGTGAATCTTTGTTGGCCTCCCCCCTTCTCACAAATTGTTTATCTTAGACTTTATTGCATCCCAATTTAGTGTGTGTTAGAGCTTTCGGGGTGGAGTCCCAATCAGTGAGCACAGAGACACATGTTTGTAACTTTAGATATTACTGCTCCCACAGGCTGCATAGCCGGTGGCTGCCATAGTCTGTGTTAAGATTCCAAGTGTTCTGATTATAAGTGTAAATACAATTTGATAACTAAGTCGGAGTTACGCTGCAGATCTTATTTGTCATATGCGCACCATGCAAAGACTGATGTGACTTCTTCTCTGCATTCCACAGGTAAATTACAACTACTGCTCCCATCAGATGCTGTTTTAGTGATTGCCTCAGCACAGTTTTGAAAATTTATACTGGGTAAATTACAACTACTGCTCCCATCAGATGCTGTTTTAGTGATTGCCTCAGCACAGTTTTGAAAATTTATACTGGGTAAATTACAACTACTGCTATACTAAGAGCAATTTATCTAAAGGAAGTTAGGAATGTATTGTGAATCTTTGTTGGCCTCCCCCCTTCTCACAAATTGTTTATCTTAGACTTTATTGCATCCCAATTTAGTGTGTGTTAGAGCTTTCGGGGTGGAGTCCCAATCAGTGAGCACAGAGACACATGTTTGTAACTTTAGATATTACTGCTCCCACAGGCTGCATAGCCGGTGGCTGCCATAGTCTGTGTTAAGATTCCAAGTGTTCTGATTATAAGTGTAAATACAATTTGATAACTAAGTCGGAGTTACGCTGGAGTTAAACTGGAGGAAAACTGAGGGAAATGAAACTCAAAACCAGAACAATTTCTGAACAACAAGAAGCAACATACTTATGTGAATGAACAAAATCAACATCTTCTGCTGTATGCATATCCAGGCAACTACTTACTGCACTCACTGCTTGGACACTGCAAGTGCTCCCCTGTCTGTGTGCTGCTCTTGTTGATTGATCTTTGTTGATCAGAACACTTCAGACTGGATCAGCTCGGGTACATTGTAATTTTGTCCTCATTCATTTTGTATTGCTTTTTCCAATTGTGTCACATCTATCCACTTTAATCTTTTTTTTAAAAACTAATTCCTACACCCACTACTCACATACCTCTCCTTTATATATCACTTTTGGAGCTGTGCTCATACATTAGCAGCACTGTTCTTTCCATGTATTTTTGAACATTTAACAACTTTAATCCACACTGACTCTATATCTCACAGCCTCCACTCCAGTTTACATCTCAATTATTACCTTGTCCACAGCATGAACACCCTTACTTCACACAACCCCCATATTCTATGTCCACATAATCCTCTACTTTATCCATCCCTCTCTTCCCCCTCCTGTTTCCTCCACTTGCTGTTCTTCCTTTTTTTTTCTCTCATCAGTCTGCTTCCAACCCTCTGCTTCTTTCCCCCACCTCTCCTATACCTCCACTCTCAACCACCTCCCTCCATGGTCTTGTTACCCCACTACTAAGCCCCATTCCCTCCTCGTTCTGTCTGTCACCTCCAGGGCTGCCAAGAGAAATTCTGGGCCCGGGTACTGCAACATCCTGTGGGACCACATCATTTATGGCTGCACCCATTTGTGAGTGGGTCTAGCATGAGATGCACCCACTCACAGGAGCATGGCATAGCACCCAGCAGCTGGAACTAAAGTAGTCACTACTGTATTAGGATGGCGGGACAGTCCCATAATAGCTGCATTTCTTGTCAGGCTGTATATAGATGCTAAAATGTAACACACAAATTAAAGTGCTTCTACTTTACTTTGTACATCTCTCATGTAAATAACACAAACAATCTATTTTCTATCATAGAGATAGATGTATGAATGACTTAATTTTTACATAACATCAGGTCATCTTATACACACACATTCCGCAGCACATATCCTAACCCACTGCTCCATGCTCCTTCTTCACTATCTACCCCTCTGTGTCGTCCCTGTCTGTCTGCCCTTCCCCTTTAGAATGTAAGCTCTCACGAGCAGGGCCCTCATCCTCACGTGTTTCTCCTCCCCCTACTTATAGTATCATTTACTCCTAACTCCCCACAACGGCACCTAACACCTGGTTGCTCATGTCCTGCTGCTTGTGTTTTGCAGCTGAGTTTATAACCTTGTCCTTGTCCTGCATTGTTTTGTATTACTATTAACTGTTTTTCTTGTGTGCTCATTTATGTACTGTGTAAGGCGCTGCGGAACCTTTGTGGCGCCATATAAATAAAGGATAATAATAATAATAATAATGGCTCAGGTCTTCTCACAATTCGGAACTCGGATTTAAAAAATGGATCTCACATATATCTTGGATTGCATTGAAGTCTCGCCTTCATGATTTCATGTTCTGTGAGGTGGTCAAAATTGACTGGAAATGAATGTTATTGATGTTATTAATACTGAAAGAAAAAAAAATAGGTCCAAATTAAATGATTTTAGCTGTTTATCCAAACCAAAGCACTTGAGGGTGGTTTTGCCAAAACCAAAACACAATGATGATTTGGAACCAAATCCAAAGCACAGGAGTATGCACACATCTCTAGTTTTAAGTGGGTTTTATTATGAGGCTAATGGGTTTAATAGGTCACCTTTCCGGTGTCTGCCTAGACTAGCACAGAGGTTCACTCACACTGCACATCGCTCCCGGCTGGTGCTGAGGTCTGTCTGTGCTGCTCTTATCTCATCCACTTAGTGTCCTGTCACTGAGCATGGAGATGGCTCTCCACAGCCCCTTGCTCACAGAATGTCTTGCCAGCGTGATGACCCACAAGCTGCATGCCAGAGTTCCCTCCTAATCCACAGTATGGGCACAGCCTTGTTGGACTCTGTCATCTGAGGTGCTTCCTCCACTCAGAGCTCAGCTCCCAAGACTGGCTGATTGCAGCATCAAATCCCTGGAGATCCTCCCCTATAAATTCCATTTTCTGACTGGCCTCTACAGTATTGCTAGTACAATGTCGCTTCTTGCTGAAATTACAGCTCTGTGCTGAGCTCCCAGGTACTCTGTATCTGAACAGTCCCAGTCAGTTATATTCAGTTCCTAAATCTGGTAGACAAGTCTCCTATACCATCTTGCACACCAGTTTGGTTTTACCACTGAGACTTGTTCTCATAGCCTCCATCAGTTCCAGACGATACCTCAAACGATGAGTCCCATCCAATGCCTCCAACATCGGACTCTTATAAATTAAGTTCTTCAAGTCATCAACAACAGTCCCAACTGATCAAGTTCATCACTACATCAAGGTAAGATTTAAATCCATCAAGTTCTTTAATTCATCAACATGGTCTCAAACTGATCCAGCTCTCAATCCAGCATCATTGGTCCAAATCCGATTCTGCTGATTCCTTCAGTATTATATATCCAGTCCCATTCCAACCTGCTGTTCAATAAAGACATTCTCATCCTGTCCTTGACTTCAGGCCCATCATCGTCTCCATTGCCCCCTGGTGATGCATGTACTGGTCGACAGCAGCGCATGCGCAGTGTGCGCAGGGGGCCCAAACCAGAAAGCAGTGTGATAGTGTAATGCTATCACACTGCTTCCAGCTCTTCACCAGGATGGGATATTATCAGAGCCATCTTCTTGCAGGAGAAACTTAGCAAACTTGCATGAAAATACTAATTTTAATTTTGCGAATTTTACGCAAAAAAATATTTATCACATAATACATCCGTATTAAAAATGTGGATTGTGATAAATATGCCCCTTAGACTCAATTAATATCCTTTTTATTCTCATCATTTTACCAGTCTGTGATAAACCCTTACAACAGCACATGCTGAAAACCTAGTGGCATCTGAGTTCTGGTAAGCATAAAAAGTTCTAAGAGCATATGGTGTTATTCATAACAGTGTAGAACTGTTTGAGTGAATTTATAATTTCCTTAACCAGTTCAAACATCTGTTTACCAGTGTTTTAAAAATCGATAGAAATATAATGCACTGGGCAACTGCACTGCCAATGCAGATATGTAAATGTCTACCTAGAAATTGACATGTGTTAGACTAGAAGAGTTTAGAAGAGAAAACATAATTCATAAAAATAATTTGTTTTTAGAAACTACAGATAACTAAATTAAACTGTTGTACTCTCCATCTTGATTATCTGGATTAGTGTGGTCAGACATCTCTATCTGTTGCACAGCATTCTACCCCTGGCACAGCACACAACTTACATGCTTTTAATGAATCTCCACTGTATTTGCATAAGTCCCCTAAAGTCACTTTAGGTAGGGCCTCTGCCTAGAACAACAGCCCGTTGTTCTCATAGAGTATGATGCACTCACTGGTACTTAGCATGCTGCCAGGCCTTAACCTCCCTACAATAGGGCTTATACAAACAGCGGGAGTTCGCAAGGTAAAACTGGAGTAGTAGTACAAAGGTAATATTAACCATGGAGCAGCCTGCAGCTGTGGACTCAATCAAGATAGAATGCACACTAATAAACAAGCAGCGTGAATATCAGCAATACTAAGTAATAATATCAAAGGGTAATTACCACAGAGCAGCATGCACTGCAGACAACAACATAATATGATTGCTTAAAAACACAACTACATAAATAGTGGCAATCACAAACAACAGATATATTGCAAGCTTGTATAGCAATAAACTCAGATACATATGTAGCTGGCAGTATGGAATTGCAGCATAACATATAATGCAGAATGGAATAGCAATATATTAACCAGCGTGTGTTTTGCAGAGTATAATAGCGGCAAGAGATATGTGCATATATTGCACGTAGAATAGCAACAGTACACAACACAAATGGTTTGCACAATGGATTTGCAGCACAATGAATGTTCCAGGTATACTTGCAAAAGGTACAGGTAACACAAGATAGAGCCAGAACAGCAACCAGGAATACCAAACAGCAGATACAGAAACAAGGACCAGATAGTTCGACTTCCACAAGATACTATCTCCGGCAAGGTGGAATTCTCATCTGGGAGCAATTAGCCCGGACCAAACCTCACTGTGGTTATCTTTGCCAGGGCCGGATTGAGGGTCACATGGGCCTGGAGCTGAAAATGACCAAGGGCCTATTATGAGAAGAGAGGAGGTGTGACTAGTGTTGTGTGGGTGTGGCCAGTGCCATGTGGGCGTGTACCCCCCCTATACTCTCAGCCCCAATGTCTACCTAAATATATAAAAGAAAAAAAATGCTTCATTTTGTGAGGTAAATAGAAATACAATTTGACTACTTATGATTTATGGCCGACTGTGTGGAGAGCAGATGGCCAGTCAACATCATGTTGTCATGACAATGGGCCTATTTTTATGTGGAGGCCTGGAGCTGTAGCTCCATCTGCCCCATTGTTAATCTGGCCCTCATCTTGGCCTGTTAACCCTCTCAGCTGTGGCCAGAACCTGCAGCAGATGTGAGCTGTCACGATGGCTCATGACAATGCTTACATGGTGACAGTGGTGTAAGTTCATCCCAGACGCCCGGAGGCAAGTTATAATTTGGTGCCCCCCCCTTCCCGTCACAGCCGCTGACACTGTAATAAAGCATTTTGCAAGCAGATACACCCGCAGTTGCACACAGAATATAGGCATGCCATGGGCGAGTGAGACAGAAAGTTGTGGGTGAGCGGGGGGCCGAATCTGTCACACTGACAAAAGAAGCTGCAGAGGAGCAGCAACACCAGTGAGTAAGGACAAGCTATAGTTATACAGAGGTGGCAGCTGATGGTTTGATACTGAGCTCTCCACTAGTGTATAGTGGCTCCTCAGGTGCCAGGAAGAGATGCCATGTATTGGGCGGCTGTGACGGTACACTCCGGTTACATAGTTACAGCCCTAAGTGGGGTGAATATGTTGTGGACAATGGAGGAGGTGCCCCTTCAGTTTTGGAGCCCAGCGACAGGCGCCTCCATTGTCTCCCATAGTTCTGCCCCTGCATGGTGAGGCAATTTTAAATGTTTGTTGATTGCTATAAAATTATTTGCCAATGTTCTGTGTATGGTTACTTACTTTGCAGAATGTTTTACAAATAATTTGTTTTGCTGATGGTAATAATAATCAACATCATCTTTACCATACCTGTTTTTGTAAGATACACTCATTTTATCCTCTGCTATGAGTTTTACAGATTGTAAAGTAACTCAAACATTAAGTTTATCTTAATAAAGCTAGACATGGTAATGCATTCTAAATAAATGTTATATTTGCTAATATTAAACCCAAGTGTCAGAGGTGCAGAGTTAATTAAAGAAGAGTCACATTTCTACTTTCTAGCATTGTTAATACCTTCATCAATATGCTTCTCTGATTTAACTTGAAATTTGAAACAAAAAAAAAATACAAAAGGCATTTGCTCTTTTTTGGAGCTTCGAGCACATGAAATATATGGCTATAATTGCTTGTTTGGATTATTAGCCAATGCTTATGTATAGTAGAATGAGCCATTTTCACCTTGGCAACTTCTGAATCGAGAGGAGAATACCTACAAGATTACCAATCACTCCCCTTATAGTCAATTTTCGTATCTAGAAAATGAGCAAGTGCAAAGGCCCACATAATTGTTCAATGTAAAACCTGTGTCTATGCATGTCCATACTAGAGATGTGCGCGGACCACCGTGTTTTGGTTTTGGTTCTAAATCATCATCATATTTTAGTTTTGGCAAAACCACCCTGTTTTTGGATCTGTAATTTAAAAAAAATTGATAAAACATAAAAATATGTTTTAGGGTCTGTTTTTATTATTATTAACTTCAATAACATTAATTTCCAGTCATTACCAGTCAATTTTGACCACCTCACAGCTCATAATATTGTTTTCACCACTATTGGCCAAAGGCTGCAGCAAGCTAGTTGGCTGACTTAGCTAAGCAACAACAACAGTGGCACAAACACGTGGCAGATCAACTTCAAATATGGCCCGTCTAGTGAATACAAAAGTGTGGTGATGTGGAGAACTGGCGATGCTTTGTTTGATAGGCAAAAATACAAAGAAGGAATACTTATCTTAGATGGAATTTAGATAGTATTGGCTCTTTGTCTTATGGGTGTTCTGAGGATGCTTCTCTTTACGTTCAGTAAGCGAGGATGTTTTCATACATACATGAGGATACAAATGGACATGCAATGTGTAGTATTTTCCAGAGAAAAAAAATCTCTCTCTCTTGGCACAATATGCATAGTAGACTTAAACCTATAAAGGTATCTTTCATGTGGAACGTTCTTATTTCAAATCTGGTAGTTTAGACCAGATGTCAATACAATAACAGAGGAAGGGTGGTAATATTGCTTACCCGTACTCACAATCACATCTGGGTTTCTTTACTGTGAATCCCTTAAAGAAATGGACTCCATGCAGACGTAACTCTGATCTAGATCAGTGTTGAATCCTGACTCTCAGTGGAGCTCCTGTACCAATGCGTTTCAGGACTCCTTGTCCCTTTATCAAGGTACAGTAAACAGTAAAGAAACCCAGATGTGATTACTCAACAAACAAACAAAGCATCGCCAGTTCTCCACATCACCACACTTTTCTGTTCACATTTATTAGGCCTATAGGGATTAGGTCCTTTTGATGCGGATGGGCTGAAGCTTTTTTAAATACAGCGCCCACTGCCTCCCCGCCCAAAGCTTTTTCCATGGCACATCTAGTGTTTGTGGTTACAAAAATCAGTTTTATTATTAGCACTGCTCCATCTGAAATGAGTCATAGGGAAAATATAGTTAATGTCATTTTCTTAAAGTAACCTGCAAATTGTAAAACACATTGATTATTTGTTAGACCTATAATTCTTTAGACCACCCAGTTTCTAACCTGAGAGTCCTGTACAATTGGTCATGTTGGACCCTTTGCATCTACCTTTTGGAACAGTGTAGACATCTGTACATTGTTTCTGTCATCAGTCTAAATATCAATGATAAACTATTTTGTTTTGTTTGTTTTATTTCTATTTAATCAGAGGAGAATAGTCTAAGTTGTATTGGTATTGGTGGGAATTTTAATTGTCTACATTGTCTACATTATTTCTATACTAGTTATAGGTTATAGTTATAGGTGAAGATAATTAAATTCTACCCTCTTCCCCTTTTTTATCCAGTCCCTGAGAGCAAGATGCTGTCGTGTTTGTTTTTTTCCTCCTTTCCCTCATTTTTTTATTCTGTTTTTGTGTGTGCTTGGTCGCCTTTGTTTTTGGTTCTATTTCCCCTCGCTCTTTATCCACTTTATACCATCGTTTATAACTGTATTTTTGGGGGGAGAGGTGAGAACTGAGTAAAAATACAGCAGAAATCTCTAACCTTTTTCTGTTCTCAAGTTCATTATTCTTCTAAACTCAAACTACAAACTGTACCATTGTATGGTGTATGGGGCCACAATGCCACTGTCTGCCATCACTGGTGGAAGCTGAGGAGTATTAGACCCTGTGTGATAGTGCATAGTAGTCTAGCTCAGTGGCAAACGCAGGAGGGGGGTTTCCAAAAGCTTGATTATAGAGTGAGTGCGGCCAGTCTATGAAGAGGGTAGAATTAGTAATTAACCAGCTTTAATATGTGTCATACAAAGTGTATTGTGTGTCATAATTGCACCATACACAAAGGCCCGCTGAGAGCAGCAGCAGGCCCGGGTAATATGGGGGTGTGGCCTAATCATGGGAGGCGTGGCCACACCCCCTTCCCCAAAAACACAAAAACATTTGCAGCGCCGTGAAGCGGCGCTGCGCGCTGGGGAGGGGGGTGCTCTGGGCCCCCTCAGCCCTGCTCAAAGCCAGGGGGCACGATCAGTGTGATCGCTCCCCTCCACAGGCATAGGAGACTGCTGTGGCTGCTGCTCAGCAGCCACGAGCAGTCTCCACTGCAGCTCAGCACACGCTGTGTGCTGGGCTGCTGTGAGGGACAGGGAGCATATACAGGACCAGCGATCACAGTAAGCCATTAGATGCAGCTGTAGGGCCATTTTGTCTGAGATCAATGTCTTTATTTTAGAAGTGAGCACAATTCTAGAGCATGAGTGCGAGTCTGGGTGTGCTATGCTAGCAGTCTTAGACATCACTGGCCTTCCCCCAACACTCAACATGTTACTAATTGCTGGACTTCTCAATTAGAAACCTTAACAGAACCCAACTTGGTTCAGCCCCAGGCTAACAATGACATACACATCTCCTAGGTGTTATCACTAATCTCTAGCTCTGATGACTGATGCAGTGAATTTCTTTTAGTATAGTTTACTTCCAGTGATGTTTCAACTCTGGTGTTCAGTCTCCTCAACAGCAGCACATCCATACCCGCATTTCCAACAATTGTATTTCCAGTCAGTGTCCTCATACCAGTTAAATACTCTGTTGCATTCACTGTGGGAATCAACAACCCTGGACAGCGACCTGAGTCCTCACTGAGTAATGTCCAAATCCTTTTAAGGGGATCCCGGTGAAGTCCAGTAGGGGTCTTAGACTCCACACCAAATTGGTTGTGCCAATTTCACCTGTTTGCACTTATGATCCATGTGAATGTGTGTACTCTGATACAATCGCAGTCTAGTTTTGAGCTCCACTGTTATTGCATCTACTCCATATATCTCATTGCATGCTACATGCTGTTCTCACAGTGCCAACACATCTGTGCCTCTCAATGCACACTACATGCTGTACAAACAGTGCCAATGCATCAGTGTGCCTTGTTGCATGCTACCAAATTCCAACATTTTTGGTACTCAGCTGTATCTATGGCTTTTGTGCTTCCCGTGTTAACCACATCAGGGTATCCCATGGTTACCACCTCACGGAGTGTTGCATCCACACCATCTTCAGTGAGTTCCACTGTAGAAATAATATCCCAAAGAGTCACAGAATACTTCAGTTAGAATCCTTAACAGAACCCAGGCTGATGAACCTTAACAGAACAGTGTTTCCAGGCCACATATCAGTTAAGTACTGTTGCTTTCATGGTGGGAACCAACTACCCTAGGCCATGACCAATGAGTTAAGCTCATATATTCTTGCAGGGATCCCTGGTGAAGTCTGGTGGGGATCTTAAACTCCTCCATCAGACTTCAACAAGGATCCCTGCAAACCAATAGTGTTTTGCATTTAATATTATTGCCCATTTAAATCCTTTAGCCAGAACCACCAACAAGAGCTTAGTAAATATACCTCTGAGTAATAACTGAAATCACAGGTAAAGGGACTAGGAAGGTGCCTGTTCTGCTTACCAAAGAGTTGTGTACTTTATTGGACATCCCTATCCAAACGTTCAACAAAGTGAATTTATCTGTCTAAGAAAGTTTCTGTCTAAGAAAGTTTGCCACCATACCTGAACTAAACGCAACAAGCATGTAGCTACACTGTGCTAAAAGAAGTTAAAAGACAATAAATTAGAGTTGCCAAGCTTATGGGACATGATACCAGAGTGCACACAGAGTACTACTGACTGCATCTCCATTCTGGATTCAGGCTTCAATCCCCTGCTATGTCACCAAGCCTTCTCTTATTGGCAGTCAGGCACACTCATGTTTTTGGGGTTCCCTGTCCCCTCCCAGTAGGTAAAATACATGCAGGTTGGCCACTGTGTCTCATGGCCTCGGTCCTTGTGCCTGTCAGCCTCAAACCCAGCCCCTGTGTCTTACAGCCCCAGTGTCTCACAACCCCAGCCCAGGAGTCTCCTAGCTCCAGCCCTAGTGCCTCACAGCCACAGCGCATTACAGCCCCAGTGCCTCACAGTCCCAGCATCTCACAGCCCCAGTGTCTCACAACCACAGGTCCTGTACCTCTCCAGCCCTGTGTCTTACTCATCTCCATCCTGTCTACCACTTCATCGCCAGCTTCTTTAACCACCACCACCTGAACCATCTCCCCAGCCCCCACAGCCACCATCTGACCCGTGTCTTTTATTCTCAGCCACCACTTACCTGCAGCCTGTTCCATGCTGGCCCGGACCGGGCTCTTTTCTGACCCAGCGGCATGACGTTATGCGTGCTGCGCCGGGATAAAAAAAAAATCTTTATTGTTCTTGGCTGCAGAAGTCCTGCCTCCACCCTATATTCTCTGTGCGTCTTGCGCTGTGGAATACAGCTGAGGCAAGGGGGACACATTAACTGGGCTCCTGAGATTCCGGTGTCCCCTTTGTCCCTCCCTGCTGCTGGACCTGCTTGCATATAGCAGAATTGGATTTCTCATGTTTGAAAATAACATAACATATCTAGTACATGCAGAGAGGAAAATTTCTGTACATACACCATAAGGATAGAAATAACTGAATTAAAAAGTTTGAGCACACTAAAGGACTGCAACAAAGATTAGGAAGGGAGTATATTACAGAGGAAGACGTATATTTCAGAGGTGCTACAACAAACATCCTATAGTGAAGTTTTTAGTTAAGTTTGAAGCCTGCCATACATGCACAGACGTTGATGCTCACAGAGCTACTGACAAATGTTCCTGCTATTACTTCATGTGTGGCACCTGCACAGTCAGCATGCCATGAATTTTTATATTACTATTGGCCTGTGTGGGTGGCCATCTGCCCTATGTACTAACATAATTCCATCCGCAGTAAGGAGCTTAGGAAGTCCTGTAATACATTGCAAGAAATACTGTAAACATCCCAGAGATTTTTTTCGGCAAAGTGTTTGCCTCACTTACACATTTCTGTGTGATTTAGGTGTAGAGATTTTTCATGAACTCATTCTACTGATATTTTATGTGTTTTGGAAAGCTAGATGGCTGTTCCACAATTAAAATGCCTCCTACACATGACGTTTTTAATTAAAAATGATACCTATTCAATTACTCTTTAAATCGATTGGTTACTTTATTTCCTATGAAATTTAAATTTACCTTCATTTTAAGTTTTCACTTAAATTGCATCTCCTATTTAGTCCAGATTTTGCATTTTGCATCAGGCTGTTTTCAGATTTAAAAAGACTACAAAAGGTAATTGCTTCACACAGTAAAATCTACTGTAAAATATATTAATTTTATTTCAGAGCCTTAAAAATATGCCCTTAAATGTAACTGTGAGCTCCAACATTTGGTTTGTATTTAATTTCCTCCACTAGTCTCATCAGAACCAAAAATTGGCCAATTCTTTGGTCTCGATTCAGCAGAGAACGCAATAGCGATCACAGCTGCGATTTCGAATGGAATGCAGCTGCGAAGATATGCTAATGCCTGCCACAGCTCAGCCAGCATAGAGACGCCCACTGCTGCTTTATCATATCCATCCAATGTTGCTCTTCTCTGTAAACATCGGTACCATCGACGCACATTGGCCAGTCGCGCAGCATTTACAACAAGTCTGACCTGCCACAGACACTGCATGTCTCATTGCCCGCAGAGAGCTCTCATGCTGCATATGCTAATTTATACACACCTATGAAACGGCTTTCAAATGGACAAACAGCGTTTTTTCCAACCATCCCCCCCGTCATTACCCCCAAATGTTGACAGCATGTCACTCTCTTTGCGGTGGATTCCTTTGAGTGTCCATAATCGCAATGAGATTGCTGCATACGTGCCATGCGGCTTGTACACACGCGCAATGGCAAACCATAGGCAACCATCTACCTGGAAAACCCCTCCCCAGCCCACACCATGACCACAATAGCAATAGTAATGTATAGAATTTTACTAGTGCTGCATGTTCTTCACAGTATCACAAATGAAATAATTAGCACCACCTGTGGATCTTTTAACATGTATCAGTCAATAATAAATAACCTGTGCACCAACTAGGAGATCTGGAAAACATGCACTGTTAAGAAGGTGCTGCTATAGAGCCCAATATGTACATATATGTCCAGGGCAGTGCTAGGTTATGCTGCTGCTCCCCCAGACTCCCGGACTTGCTCCAATGCTCTGGAATGGTGCCCACATCTAAAACAAAAACATTCAGCTCAGACAGGATGGCCCTACTGCCACATCTAATGGCTTACTGTGATTGCTGGTCCTCTATATGCTGGAATTATGACACACAATACACTTTGTATGATGCATATTAAAGCTGGTTAAGTGCTAATTCTACCCTCTTCATGGACTGGCCACACTCTCACTCTTAAATCAAGCATTTGGAAACCCCCCTCTGGAAATCCTGCGTTTGCCACTGCAAACAATCGCTCTACTGCATCTGTAATAGCTATTGCGTATGCTGCTGAATCAGGCCTTCTGTCTGTATGAGTTTGACCAGATCTGAGGGATCATGTGGATATGAGTGTACACTAGTTGCATAATGGTAGTAGATACCAGTGGAATCTGCATAGGAAGTGGGTCACGCAGTGAGACTTAACCTGGGTTTCAGGATATTGTAGAGTGCATATGTTCAGCATTACTCACTGTAACAATAACAGGCAGCGGAGGAGAAGCAGGACGCGTAGCGGTCTGTCTGATCATATATATGTAGCGGCATCAAGGATAACACAGGGTCTCCCCAGAGGTGAGTACTACACTTCCGTGTAGTAGAGTGGCACTCAAACAGAGTGGCAAGATGGTGCAGTGCATGCACAGTAACACAGTCGGTGCCCCTCTTGGTAAAGGACCTGATGCCTCAGTAAAGCACATCATGGAGATAGCACAGGAGGTGCTATCTCCATGATGCACACCAAGGTGCAGTCTTCCCCTCATGACACGAGCCGGGTGCTGCACTGTATCATTAAGTGTAGCACTTGGCTTCTGTCACAGTGAGGAAGCCTGCACTGCCTGCACCTCTGGCACCCTCCATCACTCACTGCACACGTCATCTTCAGGAAGTGTGTATTTAATCGGGAACATCGCGGGCCTTCGGAGCTGCTCTACCCTACCCTCCCACAAGCACTGCGAGCAGTTCAGGCTAAAAAACAACTAAGTCACGTGTGCAATGACACTACTTTGCTAATTATGCACAGCCATTAAACTCCGTTCTGACGGCCAGACACACCTGCGTTCGCATATCCACACCCCCGTTCACAAGCACCTTCCCCTGTTACCACCCACAAATGGCACTGTCACTCAAAGTAGCGTCCAGTCTGTGTGCAATGAGTGCTCGATTCCCAATCACTAAGACTGGCTTGCGCACACGCATAGCGAACCATACACATGCGCAGATGTGCGATTATCGGCAACAGCGAGCGGCCGCTGCTTAGTGATCGGGTCTGAATGAGCTCCATAGATAGTTATAATATATCAAATACTATTGAATATCCTTATGGGACGTTATTTCTCTTTGGTCTTAAAATTGCAACATATTATCACCTGCAATCATTGACATATTACATTCTGATTTTTCAGTATCTTCCTTCAAATCGGTAAATTTGCAGGTTTAATCTCATTACTTCAGCAGCTATGTATGTTAATTAAATCTTTTCAGACACGCTGATTTATATTGCATATTACATTGAGAAACCCCATTCATCAACTGCCTATTACAGTCAGGGCCGGCCCTAGCCCAAATGTTTTGGTAATCGAGTATATTTTTTGGCGCCCCCAGGCATATTGTTGCGCGTGCCCAAACAAATTAAGGAGCCGTGGTCTCATGGAAAAAGCCATAATAGTCCTTTCCATTCCATATGCACCTTCATACAGTCCCCCCCAGTAGTGTCCCTTATACAATACCCCCAGTATGCAATACACCCCAGCAGTGGTCCCTCTTATGCAGGCCCCAAGTAGTGCCCCTTATACATTGCCCCCAGTAGTGGTCACCCTTATTCAGGCCCCCAGTAGTGATCCCCCCTATGCAGAGCCTCTTATACAGTGCCCCCAGTAGTTGTCCCCCGTGTGCAGTACCCCTTGTGCCCCAGGAGTGGTCCCCCTTATGCAGTCCCCCAGTAGTGCCCCTTATATAGTGCCCCCAGTAGTAGTCCCCCCTATGCAGTGCCCCCTGTAGTGGTTCCCCCTATGCAGTGCCCCTTGTACTCCAGGAGAGGTCCCCTTATGCAGAACTCCAGTAGTGCCAGCAGTAGTGATCCCCCTATGCAGTACCCCTTCTACAATGCCCCAGTAGTGGTCCCCCTGTGCAGTGCCCCTTATATAGTGTCCCCAGTAGTGGTCCCCCCTGTGCAGTGCCATTTGTGCCCCCAGTAGTAAGCCCCTTATATAGTCCTCCCAGTAGTATTCCCAACTATGCAGTGGTAGTTCCCGAGTAGTGGTACGCCCTATGCATAGCCCCTTATATAGTGCCCTCAGTAGTAGTCCCCCCATGCAGTGCCCCCAATAGTGGTACCCCTTATGCAGTACCCTTTAACCAGTGGCCCCAGTTGTAGTTCCTCCCCTATGCAGCACCCCCAGTATTGCCCTTTATATAGTGCCCCCAGTAGTGGTCCCCGATGCAGTGCCCCCAGTGGTAGTCCTCCCCTTGTAGTGCCACTAGTAGTAGTCCCTCCCTTGTAGTGCCCCTAGTAGTAGTTCCCCCCTTGTAGTAGTCTCCCCATTGTAGTGCCCCTAGTAGTAGTCCTCCTTTGTAGTAGCCCCCCCTTGTTGCATCCCCAATGGAGTTTCCCCCTCTATGCAGTGCCCCCAGTAGTAGCCCCCCTTGTAGTGCCCCTAGTAGTAGTACCCCCTTGTAGTTCCCCCCCCCCCAGTAGACACACATGTAATAAAATAAAAAAAAACACCTGAATCCCCACTCCGGCTCCTTCTCCCGCCGCCATCTTCCACTCCTCCGTCCGTCCTCCCAGGTAGGCTGCTCAACATTATGGGAGAGCCGTCATGACATCTCTCCTATTACCCACTGAGGGAGCCAGAATATGGAGCTCATGAGTGAGCTCCAGCCCGGCTCCGGCAGTGTGTGCAGCAACCAATAAGGGTCTAACAGAGTTTCATTGGGTACTAAGTAAAACAAACACACAGCTGTCGGCGCTGGTGGCTGTGTGTTTGTCACTGTGTAGTGCTGACCGAACTCCATCCGGTCAGCACTACATGCCCGGTGCAGTTATGTCACAGAGACACAGTCTGCCCGCGGCCCGCATGGTCACAGCTGAGGTGCCCTCCACTATGTGGTTCCCTACTCAGCTGTGTACCATGCGTATGCATAGAACTGGCCCTGATTACGGTGTCATTTTCATGTGTAGATTATACATTTGTCATATTTCAAAGAAATTTGAAGGCAGTCAAATTAATGACCTGAACATGCTAACCGCATGTATAGTGTGTCACCCTTGTCATGTTTCATACACATTATAGAAAAATTAGATCAATCATCTGGACACGCTAGCCACACGTATTGTATGTGACCCTGACGTGCATTTCGCTACAGCTTTATCATAGGATTTCCAGCTAAATTCATTAAATGTTATAATTGTGATATTTTTAATCTTTAATCAGTTGCCACCTAATTGGAATTATTATTAGTTTGTGAGCGCTTCACATAGAAATACTGTATATAGGTCACAGCAACAGATCCATTCTCCACAAGCTCATGGATGAAGTGCCATAAAATTTCAATATGCTTGGATCATCCATGGTGCTATAAAACAGATCAATTGCACCTCTTTTGTTGCACTCCATGTTGATGGTGTTACCCTTTTTAATATACTCAGTTCATACAAAGTCTATCTGAGGCAGTGCCAGAGACTCCCTCTTATAGGGAGGACTTGAAATCCTGCGCCAAACATGATTAGCGTTTGGCGCACCCCTTTAAATCTAGAACAGGACAGCGCTCGTGCTCCTAGGAGAGCCATGGCCGTCTGTCACAGCTGCTGGAGGGAGCCAGAAGCATCGGCAGCGGGCGCCCTGAACTCCTCGCCCACTACCTGACAGTCCAGTGTTGCCAGACCTGGTTAATGCACCCCAGAGTCTGGCGCACTGTGACAAAGTGATGTCATCTCCTTGTCTATTGCTGATTTCCCTTCACATCAGTCATTACTTGACTTTGATTCTAGGATATTTTGGGGTTCTCTGAATTTGATATTTGCAAACTCCTCATAATATCCTCATAATAGTGGTTTTCCACTATTTGATCTTGCAAAAGTTCTGTTCTGTGGATGGATGTCCACACTGGTAGTCTCTGCCTCTGAAACAGCCAATGTGACATACTTGCTCTGCTATTCCTATTAGAACTTTATTTTAAGTGGTGCCGTTTCTTGGAATGTAACATCTCTTGACTTTATACGTTTTTTCTTCTTAGGATTTCAGAGCCTGTCCCCTTTACTCTCCTGGCAGTATGCAAGCATGATCAATTTTATGGATTTGGGATGTAGCTTATGACTTTTCTCCTTGGGGATATATACATATGTAATGTACCCAAAAACTTTGAGATGGTTGATGCTTGGCTTTCTTTCAGACCACACCTCTATCAGTGTTTTATCTTTCACAATGACTGTGAGAACATAATTATTCAGATATACTGTCATAGATACTGCTTCTGCCCAAAAGCACTTATTCAGGCTGGCATCATTTAACATAGATGGAGCTCTTTCTATAGTGTGGTTTGCAAGCTCACTTATATCATTTTGCGTATGCAATAGTTAGCTGATGTTCAATGCTTTGATTCTTTAGAAAGGTTTCATCATCTTTGTTTTGATATTCTCCTCCTTTGCCAGACTTTGACTTTCATCTTGTGACTACTTTGAGTTTCTACTGATATCTTGTAGTCTGCAATTTTACTCATTAATTCATTATTTTTTCTAATGAAATAAACATGTCATTCTAGTGAAGTCACCGATGAAGGTTATGAAGTATCTGTATCCACTTATCAATTTTACCTCCATCGGACCACACACATCAGTATGCACCAATTCCAAGGGTGCCTCAGCTCTGGTTCCTTATTTGAGAAAAGGCAACGGCTTTGCTTGCCTATTATGCAGCTCTCACACATTGGTCTTTCTGTTTAACTCACAGATATTCCTGTTCCTAACCTGTCAAGAAGTTTCTGGAAACTGCCATATCCAAGATGGCCTGTCATCTGTACCAGAGTTACATAGATTGTGAGTCAGAAGTCATCGCACAACATTCCTCTGTGTCTAGGATGGCACTGGGTTACTGTTACTATCTCTCTTTTTGTTGTGTACAATGCAATTTTCATATGCGAGCTGACTCTGTAACCTCTTTGCTGTAAAACACTGATGGCAATGAGGTTTGTCCCCAAATCTGGTACTGTACATATAACACATCTTGGATCTCTGTGACTTTGGTTTCACTTCCTATTCTCAGGTGAGCCATGATTGTTCCAAGTTTTGTGGCTGTAAGTACTTTGTCTCATATTCCTTTGACTGTTATAGGATCATACATGCTTATTGAAGTGAACCATACTTGATTGCAACTGAAATGTCTCCTGGCTCCTGAGTCAATACACCAGCAATCTCTTCTGTGGCTGTCTGTGACACTTCAAACTGATTCAATTTTTATGTTAGACTTCTTTCCTGTGCAGCATTTCAATTTTTTAGTTTGCATTCAGACACTTTGTGTTCTACTTTATGACAAACGAAGCACTTATACTTGAAATTTCTGGGTTTTGCATCTATAGTGTGTAATGCAGTATTTACACAGTATGAGCATTTAATTCAACTGGTACATGTTCCTGGAACTGCAGCAGTTTTGACCTAACAATCTCTGTTGAAAGCTTGGTTGTGTTAGCTTCTAAAGCTATTACTAGGAAACCAAATTCAGATATTAAATTGTGTAGCATCGCAATAGCGATCTTTTTGTCATCAACTTGTACTTCTACAGACATTACATGCTGACATATGGACATCATCTTATCGATATAGTCATTCATACTTGAGCATTCACTCAATTTAGTATTACACAATATTAACCTCAGATTAATTCTTCTCATGAGACCTATATCCTCATACACTGTCTGCAGGGCAATCCACATGTCATGTGCTGACACCTTCCAATGTATTATGGAATAAACATGTTGTTCCACACTTAAACCTATGGTTCCCATGGCTTTATCTGAATTAACCAGATCAGGACTAGTTCTCTGAACCTCTAATTTTAAGAAAGCTTATTGTGGATGCAGCTAATGTATAGATTTTTTATGCTAAATCAGTCTGCAGGCCTCACTGTTTATTTTCAGATGTGGTATTCTATGGTGCTTGTAGTGTATGGACCCATATGTGTGTAATATTTGTGGTATAGTCAAGTTGAATAATACTAGACACCAGCAGAATCAGCAGAAGTGAGTCACACAATGAGACTTAACCTGGGTGTCAGGTTTACTGTAGGGTGCAGATGCACAGCAGTACTTACAGTAAGAACAGGTAGCAGAGGTGAAGCAGAAACATACAGCAGACCGTCAAGTCATATATATCTAACAGTATACAGGATAACGCATGGTCTCCCTGGAGCTGAACACTACACATCTCTGTAGTATTGTGGCATCAAACACAGTGGCAAGATAGCATCTTGCATGTGCAGTTGTATTGCCAGTGGCCATCTTGGTCAAGGACCTGAAGCCTCAGTAAAGGAAATCCTGGAGATAGCACAGGAGCCACTACATTACCAACAGATCAAGCCTTGGGCAGCAGATGAGAGGCAGATATATTAGTTAGTCAGCAGATTGGTAATTAAGTAACTAACATAACATACTGTAGAGCCACAAGCAAGTACGCAAGCACTACAGCAAAGGTTCATTACTGTGACCTCAAAAGTACTTTTTAAACAAAAGTTGAGATCACAAATATTAGTAACTAAATGACATTCATAAAAAATTCCACTAGGGCATGTCCTGAGATGCACTCCCTCCCCAATGTCTTTCACTGGTGCAATGGAGATGGGTCAGTCAGGAGAGGAGAATTCTGTGTTGGCACCGAGAGGTATTACAGGATGATGGGGGTGGAGCTGTGGAGATCAGTCATATTCCGGGTCCATGTAAGTAGTGTAATATAACAGAACACACAGCTATCATTTGTATGAGACCGCTTACACAATTGGGTTAGATATTTCTTCTAATGAGCTCTTTTCAGTAAATTGCAATCTAGATTTTAGTTTGTATCAATATGTTATATAGACTCTTGTACAAACAAAGTCCAAAGTAAGGCCAAGATATTTCATTATTTAAAATAGCCATTTTTGGAGGTGTAACTTAAAACATATGGCTCATTATATCTATATAAAAGGCCCACAGCAAATATCGGAGATATCATTTCAATCAGGTCAGTAGGGACATTGCTCAAAAATAGGGGGTATGGCCTATCGGCAAGGGGAGCAGCCTCATGGGAAATTCTGCGACTGTGGCCACGCCCCCGTTTTCATCATCCTGGGGGCTTTTCCAGTGCTTTGGGAGCTGCTGGACAGACCCTCAGCCTCTTCAAGAGCCAGCATTGTGCATATGCGTGCGTCATCCATTCACCGCTGCTCAGCTATGCAGAGCAGCAGTGTGACAGTGTTCTCCCCAACTTCCCCCTGCTCATGGGACACTGCGGCCCGCAGATGGGACAGCAGGACATTGCCTCTAAAACAGGTCTGTGCCACTGAAATCGGGACAATTGGGACGTATGGAGCATTATTAAAAAGTACAATGTATCAAACACGTAGGGCTAAATGTAATAGCCCCCGTACTTCCGACACTGCAGGGATTTATGCTGGACTACTCGTATTTTTAAAGTGACAATTGTTTTAAAGGTTAAACCAAGCTGGACATTTGCATACTAAGTAGTTAGTATTTGCTACACTGATTGGGGCAGATGTATTAAGCTCTGGAAAATGATATATTGGAGAGTGATAAACTACCAACCAATCAGCTCCTAACTTATTTTTCAAACACTGTCTGTAACATGAAAGTTAGGAGCTGAGTAGCTGGTAGTTTATTACTTTCCAATTTATCACTTTCTAGAGCTTACTATAACTCCTGTGTTTTCTTTACTCTTCCTACTGTAACAAATCCTGTTTGGTCAAAGTGGATAAGATAAAGGAGATATAACTTAAACCTGTCAGCTGCCATGTTAATTTACAGCATAGTGTCAATTTTTGAAATGGGATGGTTCATTGGAATCTAGAAGAGTGAGCACGGGGTTGATAATGATGTAGCAGCAGATATTGGTTTTATTAGTTCTTTATTTAAAGTACATTGGACAGTGTTGAGCCTGGGAAACCAGGACCCGGCAATGAGATCTATGGGGTTCAGTTGCAGCAGGACTAGCCACAAAAGGAAATAGTAGTAGCGCAGTGGTGTCATTAGAATGTCACTGGTCACATGTGCTTTGTGTAAGGGCTCAAGGTTGACTGATTCTCCAGTGGGTGTCCTTTACTCACTAAACATTTGGCAAGCTGGAAAGGATTCTCAAATGAGTAAGTTGAAAATTTAGCTGACTTTCAAAATTGGCTCCTGCACTAAATTCCATATGGTTCCAAGTCCAAGCCACGCTCCCAGTCACTGCCTGTTTTCATCTAGCAATGTAGCATGCTCATATGATGGTAAGGTTCCATATTTGACCATTAGATTAATGTTCAGGTAGCTAATTGTTGATTATCATATGTGTTAACCCTATTTTATCCTCATGACACTTCTCTTTTCCTGTGGTTTTGTACCACACTTATGTACTCTTTTTGATTAACCAGTTTTGTTACTGTTAAATTCTAATGAACATTTAGAGGTAATTAAGATATGGTAGCCAAGCAGTACTCCAAAGTCATGGGTGCCGAGAGGAGGGAATGTTCAAAGTACACTGGTGCAGGCCTGGTAGGGGCCCGGGGAAGGGTATGGGACTGCCTAAGAGAGGCAGCCATGCCCTCAAGATGATGTGGCCTGTCCTTTTTGCTGAAACATAGGATCCACAGAGGGAACTCGGTATTTGCAACTAGGTGAGGCCACATCCCAAGTGCTTGGACATGTGCCCTGTAAGTGCCACGGCCCAAAATCACTTATGATGGTGGTGCCCATGGCTTATCTGTTATTGGAAGAAAACTACTGCAGTATATCCTGGCTCCTGAGCACCCTGTTAAGTAGAATTCACTGAACAGTCATGATACATAAAATAAGGACTATACAAATAAACTTCCATATGCATCATACATGACCTGTAAATCTATTCCAAAAAATAAATGTTGTAGTGATTTATTCAATTTATCAATTCCCTTCAATTAGGTTTATAAAACACATTTAAGATTTAACATTTGAAAACATGTAATATTCACGTATATATGTAAACATTATGAAAACTACTTAAAGGAAGACAAATTTATTTTCAGTGTTTTTGTTTGCCATGATTTGTTTGGAAAGTTTAAATAATGCTATAATTTTTGTAATCAGTTGCAGACAAAATAATCTGCATTACTCACAAAATAGTGACACATGCATTCATGCGAGTCACCTTTACTTTATCATACCATGGCAGGTCAATCAGCCTCATCAGAAGTCTGTTACTATAAGCACAATGGGGTGTCATTCCAATCTCTAGGTTCTGCACTTAAATGTCATTCATTTAATTAGGATTGAACACTATAATTAACAGGTGTATTAATAAGCAGATTCCTGTCAAAATCTAATTTAGTCAGTATAGTTAATTGACCAAAATTTGAGTTGTGCTCAAGAAAATAAAGCTTTTAAGACACTTAAATCACTCATGTCATGGGTAGAATAACAGAAGGAGTGATAAAACTCCAACTCTAGACCATCTCAAAAATAGAATCATCAAATCTTATTACAATTAAATATGTTTATTTTTTTGTGATATTTAAGTAATAGATGCTCTGAATTGATTGTAGTACGAGTCTTTCATTTCATTTCTAAAAAGTTTACAGATTGAAAACTATTTAAGTTTTAGAATATATGGCAGATTTATAATTAGTCAAATCAAAGGATACATCACAATTTTAGCTTCAACCAGGTTTATTAAAGGGTATACATAGCTTTGAACACATTTGAACAAAATATATAGATACAGTATATATCAAATGTACCTACCTATAATCGCTCCTGTGATTCACCATCTGTACAGTTGATCTAAGATTACCTGGGAGTTGCTTGCAAAACAATACTATTCTCACTATTCTGTGCTAATATCAGCAGCTTTCAGTCGTTCACCTTGAAAATGATACTGTACTATTCAAAGTTTCTTTATCAGCCTGACGTTGCACCAGTACTAGAAAAATGGGGAAAAAAGGGTATATATGGGAAAGATTCTGCACAAGAAAAAACTAATATGTTTATATTTACTAACTCTAAGTGAATGTTATACGGAGTGGACCCTACCCTCTATGTTTAATAATGTTGGTGGTGTTCCCTGGAGTCCCAAAATAGTGAAATAGAAAAAGAGTTACTTGCACAGGCAAGTCAAGAAGACTCCTTTTTGGGGCACTCTTGTGTAGTGTGTTATAAATGACGTATGAAACATATGTGGAAAAAATAGTTCTTTCTAAAACATCAATTTTATTAGCAAACTCATTAAAATAAAGGCACAAAATCAATTTTTCTAAAAATATATGAACAAATATGATGTATAATATCAGTTCTGTTTGAGAAAGTTTGAATTAACCCTCTATGTCAAAATTCATAGGGCGAAAGTATTTTTTAGGTAATCCTCATGTGTTTAAAAAGGTTTTTTTCAAAAGGATAATATTATTGAGTTTGTAGAACATAATCATCATTGGTGTGGAGTTCAACAAAAAAATTGCAGGCTTGTCATGGAATTTCAGCACATAATATACCAGATAGATTCAGTGCATAACCTCCTTATTGAGGCAATTCAAATCAATCCCAAGCACAATGCACCAGTACTGTCAGGCACTCTTCCTATCGCCTCCACTCAGAAGCAGACATGTTGTCACTGTTAGGGGAAAGGATCATCTTTTGTCCAAAGAATAGTTGCTAAGCTATAATTATTCCAAAGAAAATAAAGCATAAATCTATCTCTCACACCTATTTATTCCGTGTGATCCCCATTCTACCTATCCTTAGTGCAAAAGATACATTTGAAAACAGGCGTACTTACGGTACATCCAACTCTGCATAGTCCGCAATTACATCAACAAGCCATAATACAACCTTGCCTATGTGCGAAAAACCCCTTACTATATCAGTTACGCCCCTAGAGGCAGAAATTGAGATGTGACCGAATTGCACATGACTAAGCATTACCTGAAATTGCAAAAACTCAGTTTCAGAGCATGTGCAAACTAAAAACACACAACATACGCACAATGGACTTGTGATCAACTCTCCAGCAGTCTGTAACATATTTATTTTTCCTTTCTTGGGGTACTAATAATATGTAACATATAGAACTGAAAATTGAGAAATTGGGAACCCTTGTTGTCCAGGTCAATTAATGTAATTTTGGGTCATTAGTTCAAATAACTGACCTAGAGCACCTTAAAAGATGAATACAAAAATTTGCCTTTTTCAATAATTGTATAAAATGAATAGTAGCAGCGTATATCTTGTTGTATTTTCACTATCAGATTGCATATGACAGAAACGAATAGAGTTTTAACTAGCAAATGACAACTGATTCCTTTATCTATGCCGTTAATATTAAAATCAATCTATTTAATGAATTGTATCTGATCTGTGCCAGGGACACTTCCATAGCTATCTAGCAGAACCTCTCCATAGGTAATGAGAGTCTCACTCTCAGGCTGTTATATGTAATTATAAAGTCTGCGCTTGATTAGTTTAATCAAGTTCATCAGAATGGACAGTCTGTTTCATCTCATTGTCTCCCAAAGCTCTCTCGGCACCACACTACCTTGCCTATTAAAAAGAAAGAAGAATTTATGGCCTCGTTAGACTGGTGCGCGGGTTCACTTTGGACAAATTGGTTCTTAGAATTGTAATTCACTGCAAGAATCCTTAAAAAAAGATTTAATCCTCTTAGAACTTAAAAGAAAATATTGAGAATGTGAACATACATTGCAGGTTCCAAGTAGAGGAAAAAAACAATGAACACTTAATAAAAAAAATCAATATATTGATATACATAAATGTAATATTTATACATCAAGGTTATAAGATATATTCATTATTTTCTAAGTTCAAATTATGTGCAATTTACTTGTTTCATTTGTTCCAATAATTGCTAACATTGGGCATTTACAAAACTGTGTGATGTATCTGTGCAACATTTATTTGCTTTTCACTCCCTGCTTTATGACATCACAGGGCTGATTCTGAGTCACATGCTGCTGTAACAGCTTTACAGTATTCGCACCTGCGACTAAGAGCCGTATTCAATATGAGCCGAGCCGCAATACTTTTTCGCGAGACGGACTTTCCGCCTACTTTGCCTGTTTTGCAGGCGGAAAAGTATCGTAGCCATCCCTGCTTTACCCCGTATACAATATGGAAGTACGCAAAAACGGGACCCAGCGAAATTGAAACAGGCGGAAAGTACTGTCAGTTTTGGGGAAATCAGCCTGACACCCCCCAAAAGATGCTCTGACATGGGGGTTCCCTATGGTACCCCCCGATTTGGCTTGCTGAAGGTATTTGGTGTTTTTAAATGGGCTCAATAGCTGCTAAATAGCGTTTTTCTATACGTGATGCAGAATAGTATTTAGGAGGTTTTTTTTCAAGAAAATAAGTTATCCAGCAAATTTGGGGTACTTGAAAATGGGGATCAGCATATTTAAAAGTTGCTAAGGTGAAGTTGAAAAAATCGTGAAAAATCCACCTGTCGCAAACACCTGCAATCAAAAAAACACTTGGGGCATGCTTGGGGACCCCCCCAGAGTCAAGTTCGCTAGTTTTTAAGTTTGTACCCCAACATTTTTTTTTCGCCCCCTTTTTCAAAGTCATTTCTTGGGGTGTTCTTAAGTGTTTGTTTGTTTGTTTTTTTTGACACAGATTACCTTTGGGGGACTGTCTGAAGGCTGCATGGGGGTTCCCGCAACGTTGCACCCCAAAACCCCAATTCTGCACTTTTTTCCGCCTCCCATTCATAGGCAAAACTTTTCCGCCTATTACATTGCATTGATTTTCCGCCTAGGCGGAAAGTCTTTCAAATTGAATACGGAGTAAAAGTCAAACAGGTGAAAATGGCATCATCGGTGAAAAGTTTCCGCCAAAAACACGTGGAAACTGACTTTTTGCCTCAAATTGAATATGGCCCTATATGCTAATGCTAGTGTCAGACCTTCCCCCTGGTGTACAAGCCTGCATCTGACTGTGCAAGGACTGAGACGCCCACTTTCAGCATCTTTAGACACTGTAATACCACTTGGTGTGTCATCATCGGTCACACTATCAAAACATGAACCAGCCCTATGCTATGTGCAGATTTTCCATCCAATATGGCCTCCAATGTGAGTTAAGCATCTGTGTTTGTGACCACTTCAGCAACACGCTTGCGGCACTCCCATTACACACCCATGAGGTGGACCATCTCCTTGCATCAGCTACCACACCATCAGGTCAAGGTGCAGTGCGGACATCGCACCCACCTCCATATCCAACCTCACTGACAAACATTCTGCAACACCTAGGTTCCATCCATTGAACCAGCAGACACAGTCAAGACAAAGAGGAAGGGTACACACCCATGTTTATTCCCTGGCTGCAACGTGCACCACACGTGCAACCTACCGGTAGGTATACCTTAGAACTCGAGATACTGCATCCAGTAACCACCATGCGGGACGCCATCAGCACGAACTTCCTACCACGGATCCATAGCCACCCAGTCACCTACTCTCCTTAAGATTGTAGACCAAAGGTCCAGCAGGGATAACGTGCAGGTCCAGAACCGCACGGCAAGGAGCCCCCTGAAAGGGTCCACCTACCTTCCCACCGGAGCTCAGCCTATCACACCTATCCCACCAGATCCCATTCTCTCCCCCACACCACCCCCCCCCTCTGGACCTTATCGGAGCATCATTGTGCCTCTCAAAAAACGATTTTGCCCCAGCTTTTTGTGGTCTGTCATCCTTCATGTTAGTACACACCACACTATGGACCTCATTCAGAGTTGGTCGTACGCCACCGATGTTCGCTATACTGCGCATGCGTAAAGTTCGCAATGCGCGTGTGCAAACTAGCCTCTACGATCAGAAATTTCTCTCTCCTTGAACACAGCCAGGTCGGTAGTTTGAGTGACAGATTGAGGCGTTTGTGGGTGGTAACAGGGGAAGGTGCTTGAAAACGGGGGAGTGGAGATCCGAACGCAGGCGTGCCTAATTATGTGAACGGCATTTTATGGGAGTGCATACGGTTTATGGGAGTGCATAATTAACAAAGTAGCGTCATGGCACATGTGACATGGGAGGTTTTTACACTGACATGATCGTAGAGCTTAAGAGAGGGTATGGTCAACCTTAAGCTCTACGACCAGTTCCGATGGTTCCCAATGGTCTCGGTTAATCCTTATATGCCCGGAGATGACGTGCAATGTGTACGAGAAGGGGGCGTATTTTTTTTTAATTCCGGCCGCTTCCTCCCCTTGGTCGGCCAGCTACCGATCCGAACTTAGGGACGCAACTTGCAAGGGAATCATTTGAATATCCGGCCCCTTTTCCCGTACGATCGTGCAGCCGCTTCGACCGACTCTGAATGAGGTCCTATATACCACCACCTCCCTACACAAACACAACTTACTCAGAAATTGCTTACTTCAGCGCACGCAATGAGGTTGCGTATGGTATCGCAGTGGATAATTTATGCACACCCTTGCAACACCTTTGATACGCAATGGCACGCCTGCATTTGGCCAACCACCCCCAGCCACCACCCACAAACGGCACTTCCTGTCAATCACTCTGCGATGGGGCTGCATGATCACTGCGATCGTAGTCCCAATCGCAGTGGCCGGTTTGCGCACGAGCACTGCAATGCATACACATGTGCAGAATGCAGCAATCGGCCGATTGCGTGAGTATAAGCAACTGCATCCTTACTGGATCAGAACCCCAGGCCTATATTTCTATAGGTGAAATAAATAGCAATGCAGAATGTTGTCAATTGCTGGATGGGTTAATACAGTGGTTCCCAACCATGGTCCTCAAGGCACAATAACACTCCAGGTTTTAAGGATAGCCATACTTGAACACAGGTGTCTTAATTAGTACCTCAGTTATTTTAATTTAACCATCTGTGCTCAAGCATGGATATTACTAAAACCTGGACTGTTAGTGTGGGATGGGAAACACTGGGATAATATTTGCTCCATTTAAGAGTGGATCAGGTCTGGGCCCTTTCTTTGTAGGATGAAGGATAGTCAAAACACTACATCAGATGTGTGCAGATCTGCAAAGATGAAACGGAGATTGATGGAGCTTGGGTAAACATATTAAAAATATTTCAGCCATATTGCAAAATGAATCAATGTTTCTATTAAATGCACAAGAATAATTATTTCTGGTCAGTATTCTTGTAACAGAATATTCTTAAGACAGCTGCACAAAAAGCAATTGTCCCTCTTCCAGATGACATATCTGGCTTACATATCTTGTAAAATCAGGAAATAAATAGTTATTGTTATATAAATTGTACTTTTACTAGAGATGTGCGCAGACCCTCATGTTTTGGTTTTGGTTCTAAATCATTGTGTTTTGGTTTTGAAACTACCACCTCTCAAATGTTTCGGTTCAGTTTCAGGTTTGGATTTCTTAAAAAATTGATAAAACAATCTAAAGTCATGTACAGTAACTTGGACCTGTTATTGTTCCTATAGTGTTATTAACACCAATAGCTTTTATTTCCAGTCAGTTTAGTAAATTTTGACCACCTCACAACACCAAAAATCCGAGTTCTGAGCTTAGTGAAAGGATCCGAGTCGGGACTCGGTTCTACTATAACCACAAAGTTATCCGAATCGCTCATCTCTTAACTAGTACTGCCCTCTGACACATGTAGTTAGCGTAATTTTGTTTACCTGATTTTTCCGTGCATTGAAATATATAATGTTAGAAGTATCTAAATACAGACCCTCTAACATGACCTGTCCCATTAGGTACAAAATGCTCTGCTCCTGGACTTCCCTCTTAATTGATGATTGCAGCCACCTGTGCTGAATCTCCTGTCTCATCAATTACCTAGTTCAACACAGGTGACTGCAATCATACATTAGGTGGTAAGTCCAGGAGCAGAGTATTTTGTATCTAATGGAATGGGTCATGTTGGAGGGTAGGTAAATATAGTAGAGAAGTAAAATCATTCATATGCATCTGATAACTACCTAGGATGTAATCTCACATCACGAAATGCTTTGCTCAGCTGGGTTTTGGAATTAAAGCTGTGACTGGAAATTACAATTTTGTAATGTCCTTGTCCTTGTATAATGGTGCATACACATGGTCAGATCAGACAACAGTCAGATATCGTTGTCTGATCGTCCTACATGTGCTGGATGATCGTTATCGAACATCCAGCACATGCACCAACACCCCAACTACTATAATGACCCTCAATCAACGATCGAGGGTCCCTATAGTAACCGGGCCAACCTGGTCGATATCGACCAGGTTTGCCTGCATGGGCGATGGTCGATATCGATATCGACCATCGTTTGGTCATTGAAAGGGGCTAATAAACAGGAAGATATAAATGATCAAACGATATCATTATCGTTTATAATTGTCCCGATTATCTAACCGTGTGTATGCACGACCTTGACAACATTAAAGGAATGAATAGATCTTGCTTTGTCTGTAGCCTTCCTGTGGTCAAAAGCTGGAATCCCAATACACAACAGAGCTCCCAGTCTCTTAGTTAATGAAACTGGAATCAATATGTAATGCCGGCTGTCGGGATGCTTCCTGTCAGAATACCGACAGCGGCACCCTGAAGGTTAGTATCCCGACAGGGATCGGGTAAGTGTACTTACCCTCCCCCTTCTCCCCCTAGCCCTCCCTTCATGTAGCCTAACCCTTCCTACCTCACACCCTAACCCTCCCTAAGTTCCCCCCTTCATGTCTAAACCTAACCCTCCCTGCTTAGTGCCTAACCCCCCCAGTGGTGTCTAACCCTAACCTCCCCCCCTAAAACCTAACACTAACCCCGCTACACTGCCTAAACCTAACACTCCCCCCCCGGGCTAACACTAAGGACGCCCCGGACTTACCTTGTTCGGGCAGCCGTTCTTCTGTGTTCCAGCGTCGGGATTGAGATAGGCATTGGTATTTTGAAGCCTATCTTCAGTCCCTTGTTGGGCTTCAGCCGTCGGGATTTAGACCAGCGGCCTCATGGCCACCTGTCTGCTAACTACATCCCATGAAACTTTTCAAGGGAACTGTCTTTCAGGTGATGAATTTTAAGTCCATTGAGTTCAAAAGTTCAAAAGGAGGAATCTGTAAAGCACTCAACACCAGAGAAGATCACAAAGAGTAATAGGAGGCACAATAGCCATGCCATCAAACCCAGCTAATGTAAATTCAGATAAAGATTAGGCTTAACAGCCCTGGCCTAAGTGGAAGTTACAGTGATGGACATTCTATAATACTGAAAAGCATTCTCTGCATGGCCAATCTGGAGCAACTAAGATAACTAGAACACCTTCCCTTTTTTGTTTTTAAGTACCATTGGGAACTTTGTCACCAAAGTGAATAAGTAAATCCCATTAAAGTCCCACAGCACTTACATTTGATCACCAGTTCTAGCATAGAACTTTTGTACCTTGTGGTTCAACTTGGATGCCATCATTTTGACTTCTAGCTCACTCAGCATTTGCATCTAAGTACTTGACACCCAGACTGATCAATAGCATGATTGCGCTCTGCTCATTGCAAAATATCTTGTGAGTCTCCCTGATTGCTAAAGGACTCCTGGTGCCTCCCTGATGATTGAGGTATGCCACAAATGTGTAATTATTGGACTGGATCTCTATTACTTTCCCATACAAGAGAATGACATCTGCTTATCATATCAGAAATTAATGTCCTTAGCTCTATGACACTGATTGGAATTTGGAACTCGTACAGGAGAAAAAGACCCTGAAAGCATGTGTGAAGCATGACCGCTCCTGAACCACAATGGTTGGCATCTTCTGTCACCAGATTTCAATACAAAATGTCCCTCAACCACCAAATTAGAAACTGATATACTCATGGGGACAGACTGATGACATGGCTTGACAGGCAATGAGGAGACTTCAAAATTAATTTGGCATGAAACACCCTCAAGTGAAACTGCACATACTGGATCATCTAAAAAGACTATCTTTCCCATAACTACTATGACAAAATGAACAGACGTCTATTTGTGAGTCAACAAATACTTCATTAAAATCTGTAATGAAAGAATGTTGTCTTTTTACTGAAACATCCTCTGAAACTGGGTGCTGAACACAAGTCACAAGAAGACCATAGGTTGAGTGGCAGTGAATTTTAACTTCTTTAATTGACAGTCCAACTGTGGGTTTTATACTGTGTCCAACACAAAGGTCTAGAGCACAGAAGGGGAACTGGACTTGAAGGTGCGTTTCTACAGAGGACGGGGCCCGTGTGCACTCTCTGTCCGGGCCCTCTCCTCTATCTGCAGCGGTGGACGCAGCACTTGTAAACTCTGGGCACTAGAGTATGCCCCAGAGTCTACAGCGCATGCGCAGGTCACCCTAGGGTTATTTCCCTAGTGCGCATGCGCAGAACACCTGAAAAATGGCCGTGGCTGACATTTTGCAGGTGTTTTCTCCGGCGAGACAACCCGGCGCTGGACTTCGGAGGGGTGAGTTATTAAAACTTATGGTTACAGTGTGTGGTGTGGACCCTCCCGGACCCAGGGGCCCGTGTGCACCGCACACCCTGCACCCATTATAAATACGCCCCTGTGGTTTTGAATAAGCGGTGGCCATCGAGGGGTGCAAACCATCGAAGGTTCACCACAGATGTTTTTTGTGCCATCGATGGTAACCACCGATGTACCCACTGATGGACACTGTATCGATGGCCGTCCCTACAGTGATCTGAACTGAGTGGAGGAAGGGGCCGGCCTATAATGCCTCAGCACCGGTGGATGTCATTATGAACCCAGCATGGGGAATATATTGATGCAGTGCTGAGCAACAGAGAACCAGGGTTGTAGCAATCTTGGGATTTGGAAAGCATTTTGTAGTATCAGTTATATCAGAGTTGACTTTGAAAGGAACCATTTTCATACTGTATGTTGTGGCCCACACTTGTAACCATCACCCTCACGGTTATCTGTCTTATGAGTATTCATATTGTTCATGCACCCAATCTTCATTGACAAGTCAAGAAACTAATGAAGTATTAGGTAAATTGTAATATAGAAGAGAGATTTTTATAATGTTATGATAACATTGCGAGATGTTTTTCACACAAATAATTATTGCTTTTACGTATGATATCAGTAAGCATGATCATGATTTTGGAGCCGCTAGTCATTCTTTGTGCTGCTTAGGTTTTAAGTGTTGCATTTGTGATTAGCAGCACACTTAGCTTCAAATAGGGCTTTTTTTGTGCTGTTAAATTAACCTTAACTATATACGTCTCCCTATATTTAACATCTGTAGAACAATTGTAGATTTATATAAAAAATGTAGAATAAATATATATGACAAATAAATATATCATGTAAGTGAAATACTGTCTTGCCATACTCCTTCCTGTATCCCTTGGTACTCTTTCCTTATCATATTTAGATTACGATTTAATGAGTTCATTAGACAGATGTACCTTGTTCCAAGTTTGAATGGGTCAAAGCTTTGATGAATGGTTTAGCTTGAAAGTAGCTTTAGGGAAAGATTCTGTCGCTGAGGTGGCACCACCTTAATTAAGGAGACCAAGACAAAAAGGACATATTGAACACAAGAGGATTAATTTCTAAAGTCTCAAGACTTAGGAAATATTACATATATAATGTAGCATTAATCTCCAATCAACCACAATCCTTAAATTTCCCTCTTTGGGTCTGAGGCTATAATAGACCAGGGGTTTGGATCAGTTTCTCTGTGAATCTGTCAGTGCTCAAGAGAGGCCCTTGACACCATTCTGACTTAATGCGAGATGCATCTGCAGCTACTTTGACAAAATTGACATAGTCTAGAGAGCAAAGCAATCACCCAGTGTAGCATTACAGAGCATTTACACTTGAGCTGTACAGCAGAGAGCAAATCTTGACCTTTAGAAGTTCCGAGATTATATTACTTTGCCTAAAGCCAGCAAGTTATTGTTAGGAATTTGTTGCTATTCAAAGCAGATTTCATGGGGTTACTTGTGGGTTTAGTTCAATACATCAATCATTTTTGGGCAGGCTTTTGTAAAGCTAGTGGCATTTCCAGTAGATATGGGTATTACTTTAACATTTTCAATCATCCAAGTAGTGCTTTGACAATATATATTAGAAAATATTGTGTCATTTACTTTTCTGTACCTGTTTGTTCTCTTAAATGTAGAATTTATTTAAAGCAACAATTATATATGGTGTGGCATATTTCATGGCTGTACTCTTACATTTGACCAGGAAAACAAAATAAGACATAATAATTTTTTTTCCTAAAAGCAG
Source organism: Taudactylus pleione (assembly GCA_031769625.1). Classification (NCBI taxonomy): domain Eukaryota; kingdom Metazoa; phylum Chordata; class Amphibia; order Anura; family Myobatrachidae; genus Taudactylus; species Taudactylus pleione. The sequence goes on along the minus strand of JAUIMM010000018.1, from coordinate 15,739,501 downwards.
TGTTGTATTACAAACCACTCTTATAAACAGGGCCGGATTAAGGCCTGGGCAACAAACTTGTGGGGCCCCTATATACCACCGTTTCTTGTCACCCTAGGAACATTTACTTTTCCTTTTTATTCACCTTTATGTCCCCAGTAGTAAGGCCTTTCTTGCAATGCCCACTGTAGTATTGCCCCTTATGCAATGTCCCCAGTAGAAGTGTCCCCAGTAATGCCCCCCCTATGCAGTGCCCACTGTAGTATTCCACCCTATGCAGTGCCCCCTGTAGTAATTCCCCTTATGTAGTGCCCCTTATGTAATGCCCCAAGTAGCGGTCCTCCTATACAGTGCCCCCAGTACTGCCCCTTCTATAGTGCCCCCAGACCCAGTATTGGTCCCCCATATGCAGTACCCCTTATATAGTGCCCCCAGTAGTAGTCCCCCCAGTAGTAGTCCTCCCTATGCAGTGCCCCCAGTAGTAGTCCCCCCCTATGCATTGCCCCCAGTAGTAGTCCCCTCCTATAAAGTGCCCCCAGTAGTAGTCCCCTCCTATAAAGTGCCCCCCATAGTAATCCCCCCCATACATTGCCCCCAGTAGTAGTTCCCTCCTATACAGTCCCCCCAGTAGTAGTCCCCTCCTATATAGTGCCCCCAGTAGTAGTCCCCTCCTATACAGTGCCCCCAGTAGTAGTTCCCCCCCTATACAGTGCCCCCAATAGAAGTCCCCCCCATGCAGTGCCCCGGTAATAGTCCCCCCCTATGCATTGACCCTAGTAGTAGTCCACTCCTATAAAGTGCCCCCAGTAGTAGTCCCCTCCTACACAGTGCCCCCAGTAGCAATCCCCCCTATGCAGTGCCCCCAGTAGTAATCCCCCCTATGCATTGCCCCCAGTAGTAATTCCCTCCTATACAGTGCCCCCAGTAGCTATCCCCCCTATGCAGTGCCCCCAGTAGTAATCCCCCCTATGCATTGCCCCCAGTAGTAGTATACAGTGCCCCCAGTAGTAGTCCCCTCGTATACAGTGCCCCCAGTAGTAGTCCCTCCCTATGCAGTGCCCCCAGTAGACGTCCCCCCCATGCAGTGCCCCAGTAATAGTCCCCACTATGCATTGACCCTAGTTGTAGTCCCCTCCTATAAAGTGCCCCCAGTAGTAGTCCCCTCCTATACAGTGCCCCCAGTAGCAATCCCCCCTATGCAGTGCCCCAGTAGTAATCCCCCCTATGCAGTGCCCCCAGTAGTAATCCCCCCTATACATTGCCCCCAGTAGTAGTTCCCTCCTATACAGTGCCCCCAGTAGTAGTTCCCTCCTATACAATGACCCCTGTAATAGTCCCCATATGCATTAACCCTAGTAGCACCACCCAGTGCCCCCATGAAGTGGCCACCCCCCGATGCAGAGCCCCTTACACAGACAAAAAAAAAGACACAACTTACTTGAATCCCCGCTCCTGACGTGACCGGTGGCTCTTCTCCTGCACTATGGGAGAGACATCAGCATCATGACATCTCTCCCATCATCAGACGCTGTGAGGGGAGCCAGAAGGCGGAGCTCATGAGTGAGCTCCATCCAGTTCCCTCCGTTGACGCAGCAGTCAATGAGAGTCCGTGTGACTCTCATCAGCTGCTGTAACATACACACAGCTGCCGCCGGTGGCTGTGTGTATTTCTCTGTGTAGTGTGGCTGCGCTCACTGCGCGGTCTACACTACACTAGCGGAGGGGACACTAGCGGCAGGTGCAGACAACGCGCCGCTGCTAGTGGGGGCCCCTCCGTGTGTGGGGGCCCAGGGACGACAGCCCCTGTCGCCACCCCTTCATTAATCCGCCCATGCTTATAAACAACACAAAAACAGACACAATATTTAAGTATCAAGCGATGCTTATTATCTAAGTATACAAAAACTCTGTAGAGACAAAATGAATAGGAATAGCTTGAAAAGCAATTTAGTTTGTGACATGTTGTCCCTAGAACCTCTCTCTCTCGTATGTGCAGTGCACGTGACTGGTATTTGCTGTTATTTCATAAGTATTGTATGGGAACTAACAGAAGTGTTTGCTTACAAAACATAATTGTAAACTATTGTAAATAGAAATATGCCACAATGCACTGTATTAGATGGGTGCTATACTTGCTTGAAAATAATAGGTGGATTGTTGGGGAAATGTCTCTAAACAAAGACTTGGTGATGAGACAATGTTGGTTTAAATGATCATAAATGAATAAGTTGCACCTATCAAAATATGTACATAACCAGTGTGTCATATTTGGAATGTGAATAGTTGATGGCATTCTAAGACATTGGCCAGTGGACAGTAGCCTGTCTGATTTGTTGGAATGTTATTTAACATATTAATGTGATCCTCAGTGATACATCTTGGTTTCTGAAACAATATCCATGATAAGAGAAAATAATTTTTCCTCTAATTTATTATTATTGAATATCTTCATGAATCTGTAAGACAATTACAATATGATGTATAGGAGATTGTAAATGTGTTTTATGATGGAACTCTCTGAAAATGGCATCACTTACACTGGATTGAGGGGTCAGAGTTTATACCAACTGTGATAATATATTTTTTATCAGCACTTCATTTAATTATATACAGTAGATGTACATGGATTAGTGTGTCTGCATGACTGAGGGGGGTGGGATTGTACTTTTTCTGCTGGAGGTACAGGTGGGTCAGGCATTTGTAGAGTCATTTCCATACCACCCCTACTAATTCTCTCTCCTGCTCATCCATCTTACTTAAGACATGCAGGATGTAGCACAGTATGACACAAACCACACATCCTTCCCCTGTAGTCATTTCCCTAACAGAGTGGGACTGATAGCATGAGTGGAGGAACCTGCATCATTCAGACTGCCAATTACCATTCTGCTAATACAAGGTGCTTGGTATCACTACAATCCAACCTACAATTAATGTTTCAGGAATTGGGTGAGATGAGCACATTTGCTGAATAATATTAAATTATTCCCTTCCCTTATGGCAGCAATGGCCTAGGATGGCATTCATTTTAGTTCACATTCAATGTTTTACCACAGTGCAGATCAGGACCATAAGGAGGGCAGTGCAGCTAGTGCTATCATACAGATCTGTGTGCCCAGGGTGCAGACTCCACCCTGCTCACCGGCCACTGCAACCCACCCTGTTTTACCTCCCAGCTTCTGCACTGTGTGGAGAGAGACATTATGATATCTCCCACAGTGCTGTGCGAGGAGCCAGGGGATCTGTAGAGCTGGTCAGAGCATCATGAGGACTCTCAGATGCGTGCCATAGTTGAACCAAGATGCCGATCCCAGCAAGGGGTGAGACCTTATGATGGTATGCCCTCAGGGGGGACATGGGTGGGAGTGGTACAGGCACAGGGCGCACTGCTGCCCTGTACAGAGCTGGTGCAGATGTTATTGTTATACTATAGCTACAATCCTGAAAAATTACAGAAAAATGTGTTACATGATCATGATAATTGATACCAGAGATGAGCAAACTTGCCCAATGTGAGGGAATCTGGACCCTCCACTCAGATCTCTCTGCTAATTCAGGGTTTCAGAATGAGGCAAAATGTCATCATCTGGCATTGGATTCCCACAAGTTTTGGATTCTATTTAAGTTCCTGTGCTGGTGATTTGGGCACCATTTAACACTGCACTGGGCTGGCTGCTGGTCTGGGCTGTGTCCTGTCCGTTGTGCTGTGTCCATTCACTCCAGTGGCTGCTGTGCTGTGCTGTGTCCATGCACTCCAGTGCTGAGTTGACCTATCTGTCCAGTGTCCATCTACTCCAGTGCTGTTGACATATCTGCCCAGTGTCCATCCACTCCAGTGCTGCTGACATTTGTGAAATTAAAAAGTTTTAAAAAATAGTTTTTTTTGTACAACTTGTTATGTGTGCTATATCCCACTGTGTTCACATAAGGACTGTGACTCCATAGGCCATAGCCCACTGTGTTCACATAAGTACTGTGACTCCATAGGCCATAGCCCACTGTGCTCACATAAGTACTGTGACTCCATAGGCCACAGCCCACTGTGCTCACATAAGTACTGTGAGTCTGTCTCCACAGGCCGTACCCTACTGTGTTCACAACTTCACATAAGTACTGTGACTCCGCAGTCCCTACACCACTGTGTTCAAATAAGTACTGTGAGTTTGTGACTCTGCAGGCCGTATCCCACTGTGTTTACATAAGTACTGTGAGTTTGTGACTCGTACCCCACTGTGTTCACATAAGTACTGTGACTCTGCAGGTCATACTCCACTGTGTCCACATAAGTTCTGCGAGTCTGAGTCTCCGCAGGCCGTACCCCACTATGTTCACAACTTCACATAAGTACTGTGACTACGCAGTCCGTACCCCACTGTGTTCACAAATTTACATAAGTACTGTGACTCCGCAGTCCCTACACCACTGTGTTCACATAAGTACTGTGAGTTTGTGACTTCACAGGCCATTCCCCACTGTGGTTACATAAGTACTGTGAGTCTGTGACTCCACAGGCCAAACCCCACTGTGTTCACAACTTCACATAAGTACTGTGACTCCGCAAGCTATACCCCACTCTGGGCCTTATTCAGCATGAATCACTATTACAATTGCAGCTGTGATTATGCACGCAGTGAAACTGTGAAAATATGCTAATGTCTGCCACCTCTCAGCCAGCATAGAGACACCCATTGCTGCTTTCTCACATCCGGAATACCTCGCAGTCCTGCATATATAATACTGTGCAAAAGTTTTAGGCAGGTGTGGAAAACATGCTGCATAGTAAGAAATGCTTTCAAAAATAGAATTGTTAATAGTTTATTTTTATCAATTAACAAAATGCAAAGTGAATGAACAGAAGATAAATCTAACTCAAATCAATATTTGGTGTGATCACTCTTTGCCTTCAAAACAGCAGCAATTCTTCTAGGTACACTTGCACAAAGTCAAGGATTTTGTAGGATTATAGTAAGTTGTATGATTAACCAATCATACCAAACAGGTGATACTGATCATCATTTTCATATGTAGGTTAAAACACAGTTATTAACTGAAACAGAAACACTTTGTAGAAGGCTTACAATTGAGTGAGGAACAACCAAACTCTGCTACAAAGGCGAGGTTATGGAAGACAGTTTAATGTCACAGATCATACACCATGGCAAGACTGAGCACAGCAACCAGACACAGGGTAGTTATACTGAATCAGCAAGGTCTCTCCCAGGCAAAGATTTCAAAGCAGACTGGGGTTTCAAGATGTGCTGTCTTTTGAAGAACCACAAAGAAATGGGCAACATTGAGGACGGTAGACGCAATGGTTGGCCCAGGAAACTTAGTGCATCAGATGAAAAACACATTATGCTTACTTCCCTTTCGACATCGGAAGATGTCCAGCAGTGCTATCAGCTCAGAACTGGCAGAAAACAGTGGGACCAAGGTATACCCATCGACTGCTCTGACAAGTCTGGCCAGAAGTGGTCTTCATGGAAGAATTGTTCCCACAAACCCATACCTTTGACATGGAAACAAGGCCAAGCAACTGAACTATGCACAAAAACATATGAACTGGGGTGCAGAAAAATGTCAGCTGGTGCTCTGGACAGATGAGTCAAAATGTGTATATTTGGCTGTAACAGAAGGCAGTTTTTCGCCAAAAGGGTGGAGAGTGGTACAATAATGAGTGTCTGCAGGCAACAGTGAAGCATGGTGAAGGTTCCTTGCAAGTTTGGGGCTACATTTCAGCAAATGGAGTTGAGACTTTGGTCAGGATTAATGGTGTCCTCAATGCTAAGAAATACAGGCAGGTACTTATCCATCATGCAATACCATCAAGGAGGCATTTGATTGGCTCAAAATTTATTCTGCAGCAGGACAACAACCCCAAACATACAGCCAACTTCATTAAGCAGCATCTTCAGTATAAAGAAGAACAAGGAAGGAAGTAATGATATGACCCCCATAGAGCCCTGATCTCAACATCATCGAGTCTGTCTGGAAAGAGCAGAAGGATTTGAGCAAGCCTACATCCGCAGAAGACCTGTTGTTAGTTCTCCAAGATGTTTGAAACAACCTCCCTGCTGAGTTCCTTCAAAAACTGCATGCAAGTGTATAGGTAGCTAGAAGAATTGATGCTGTTTAGAAGGCAAAGGGTAGTCACACCAAATATTGATTTGAATTAGATTCTCTTCTGTTCATTCACTTTGCATTTATTTGTTAATTGATAAAAATAAACTATTAACACTTCTATTTTTTAAAGCATTCTATTTTTTAAAGCATACCTGCCTAAAACATTTGCACAGTACTGTACATCAACATCAGAGAACATCGGCCCCTCAAGCACAATTACAGCAGCTCTGACCTGTCTCAGAAATTGCAAGTCTCATCGCACGCACTGAATACTCGAGCTGAATATGCCATCGCAGTGGCTAATATATGCACACCCAAGAAACGGCGATCAAACTGACAGGCACGCCTGCGTCTTTGCAGCCACTCCCTCATCAGTACCCCTGTACACTGACGTCCCCTCACTGACTTTGTGATGACTTTCTTTCTGCATGCGTGATCGCAGTGTGATCACAATGCTATCCTGCACATGCGCACTGCGGTCCATATGCATGCACAGTTCAAACCATCGGCCGATCTGTGCACGCCATTGCAATTGCAATCCATGCCGGATCAGGCCCTGTGTTCACTTAAATACTGTGACTCCTCAGGCCATACCCCACTGTGTTCACATATGTACTATTACTTCGCAGACCTTACCCCACAATGTTCACAACTAAGTAAATAAATAATACTTTTACACTGTAGTTGTTTTGTACGTGTTCATTGATATGGATCACGATGATCAGTGGAGAGAAGAGCAGGGGCAACAACCAAATACTAGCACTGCAGCTGCTGCCAACCGTCAGGATGATACTAGTCCTTTAACGTAATTTACTAATGCTGATGCCCAAGGGCATAGGGGTCTTAAGTAAGGGCATCTGATATTCTGATTTTAAAAAATCAATATTTTACAGTAGTAAAGAAAAAAACACCTCTACTAAAGAGAAAGTTTAGTGCTGAAAAACATAAAATTGCACACATGCCATTCATCACACGCAAGGAAAGACCTTGGCCCTTACTTATGAGTGGTGTTTCTGCAACTGTCAGTGAGGCATCTTCTTCTGCCTCTCACTCAGGACCTGATTCAGCTTGGATCGCAGTTACTAATATGCACACAATCGGCCGATTGTTGTGTTCTGCACATGCGTATGCATCGCAGTGTGAGAACTAGCTATTGTGATCGGGACTGCAAGCGCAGAAGCTACACAGACCCATGGGATGAGTGATTGACAGAATGTGCCGCTTGTGGGTGGTGATGGAGGGTGGTCGGGCGAACGCAGGCATGCCAGTGCATTGCAATGCAGTTGCAGGGGCATGCATAAATTAGACACTGCAATGCCATATGCAGCCATAGCACAGATAGCGTGCATGGCTATTAGCAATTTCTGAGTAAGGTCAGGGCTTGTGCAAGTGTACGTATGGGTCTGATGTTACTCGATATTACCGATTGTTTTGCTATATTGCAAAGTATTACAGATGTGAGAAATGTGAAAGTGGGCGTTCTTATGTGAGGCTGCAATTACAATGTTATACTGCGATCGCAATGCATTTGCATATCACAGCTGAGATTAGCAACTGCGTCACATGCACATTAGCAAAATAGCGATCCATAGTGAATCAGGCCCTCAGAGTCTAGAAGAGATGTCAAAAATATGAAAACTGGAAAAACAGTGCTGAAAAAACCAGTAGAGCAAATTGTGTTCAGAAAAGTCCTAAATCCCTGAGGACAGTCTAAGCGTATCCGTGTGTGCTATGTATGAGCCTGACCTTTCATCAATTTCTGCATCCTCAGCCAATGTGAGGATGAGCAGCACAAGTCATGAAGTTGCTGACACTGACACTGAAGATGCTATGGTGGAAGTGCAACAGGATGATGGGGATATTTCTGTAGCTGAAGCAGGCAATGATGAGGATGTTGTTTGTGTAAGTGAGGTGTCATGACCCTGTCTAGTTTTCACCCTTTTGCCTGTAGACTTACCCCTGCCAGCTGTCTCATGGATCTGTGTTTGTAATTTGCCTGGGAGATCATGCTGGGAATGCATTCCTTTCCACAGTGATTATTCACCTGGGCCTCCTCTGTCTGTGAGCACTGCTGGCCTTGATTGGAGTCGCAGGTGTGGTTCTGACTCTCAGTACTGCAGAGAAGGTCTCTCCCTCTGCATGTTATGCTTTTCACCACTCAGAGTGCTACTACCAGACCACCTATCCGTATCCACCAATTGCTGCCAGACCCAGGGTATAAACATCCTCCTCTGATAGCATTCTGGGCCTGAACATCTCGTTAGTTCCCATGGTGTTAGTTCATGCTACTTCAGAGAACAAGGGTATCCCAGGCTCCTGCTCCTACTGGTTCCTAGACCAGTTCATATGGTAATCCTGCGTTCAGCAATACCTGGCAATCCAGAAATCCTGCTTACAGCAATACCTGGCAATCCAAAAATCCTGCTTATAGCAATACCAGGCAAATCCAGAAGTCCTGCTTACAGCATTACCTGGAGCGTCCATAAATCCTTCTAGTTTCCAGGCTAGTGCAATTTGTGTGTTTCAGCATCAGCTATAAGTGAGTTCCTGCGCTCCTGACCTTAGTCTTATGCTCCACTGCCTGCCCTACTCCTGGTTGGTCCCTGGCTCCCTGCAAACCTGCACCGTGTTACCCTGCCTTGCTTCCTGCTGTGGATCAATTCCTGCTCCTTCAACCTACCCACTCCCTCCCTGAACCTAAAATTCCCAAACCTACAAATTCCTTCCTGAACCTGTTATTTCCAATTACCCAATCCAGCCTGCACCTGAGTTCCAGCCTTTGTCACCGCATTTCTAGATTACCCTGTTTAGCCCTCACCTCAGCATTACCTGATTTCCCTTCAGCCTTGTCACGTTATTCCAGTCCAGGGTCAAGTTCCAAGTTCCTCAGTTCAATCCACATTATTCCAGTCCAGAGTCTCATTCCAAGTTCTTCAGTTTAATCCACGCTATTCCACTCCAGAATCCAGTTCCAAGTTCACCAGTTCAAATCCATGTTACTGCAGTCTGTAGTCAAGTTCCAAGTTCCAAGTTAAACTCAGCAAGTCATTATGCCGGTCCCAGTCCGGTTCCTCCAAGTTTCCTACTGGTTCCAAGTTCCTGTCATTTATCATCAAAGGCAGTTCTCACTGCCACATAAGTCTTGCAATAGAGCTATTCATGTAATCTGTGGTTCCAGTCATGCCGGTCTTCGTTGAATCCAGCTCATCACCTGAGACAGGTAACTCACAGACACCAATCGTGACATGATGCACCAGTGGAAGCAGTTCTTTCCCGTGATAAGAAGGAGGCCATTGTCATGCCTGAGTATAAGATGAAAAAATCCACCTCTTATGTGTGGAATTATTTTTACCAAAATCTGGACAACAATTGCTTTGACATCTGTAGCATTTGTAAAGCTACAGTAGGTAGAGGTAGGGACTTTAACCGTATAGTTACCTCCTCCCCACTACATCATTTGCAATGTATGCATGAAAAGATTTTGTCAATATGCTAAAAAAGTAACAACAAGCAGTCCAGCATCAGCTAGCTCCCTTCTCTCTGCTAGAACCAAGCACCTGCAGTTTCCACTACCATCACCTTCATCATCAATATCCTCAATCATGATCATAAGTAGCCCTTCATCCAATTTGATAAGGCTTAGTGAATGCTCCCCTATCCAGGATTTCTCAGAAGAGGAAGCAAGGGAGCAAGAAGACTACTATAAGTAGTAGTTAAAAAAAATTACAATCCTTTGATAAAGGAAGCAAGTATGACAGCTGTCACCCAGTTGCACAATGGATCACTGGTGTCATAACATCTATGCTAGTATTAGATCTGTGCCCAATATCTGCCATTAATGCAGTGGGTTTTAAACAGTGAATTGAGATCCTCTCAGGATGCGGCCTGGGATCGGCCGCTACTCACCTCTGCTCTGGTGTCCTTGGACTTAGGTGTACAGTCGCTGGGAGTAGAGGTGAGTGGTGACTGAGTATTCTCCCTGGGGTCCGCTAGGGCTTCTGTGCATGTGTCCTGGTTTCTGGGGTGCAGCCATGTTGGTTCATATCACCTGACTAGTCTCTCCCAATGGTAGTCCTCTGGTCACTCAGCTGATCCTCTGATCTAATGATCAGCTACCCAGGGGTATTTAAGTCTGACTCCAGAAACAAGAAATGGCTGTTCAACTTTGCTGTTCCAGTGACTTGTGATTCTCACCAGTGTTGCTCTGTGTTTTCCCTTAAGAGGGTTGTTTCATCCCACTTCATTCCTCTAGAATTCCTGCATTAGCTTCCATGCTACTTTTAGTCTGAGACTCAGGGCCTGATTCAGACCCGGTCGCAAGTGCTGAGCGCTTGCAACTGGGTCGATGGTGGCCCAGAGCACATGCACATGACGGAGCTGGCTCTGTCGTGCACATGTGCGAGGCCTGGATAGCGACGTGCAATCAGTCGCTCCGGGTCTTGCACCAACGGGGGCGTGCTGTCGATGTTGAGTGACAGCACGCCCCCATTGGTGGGTGGGCTGGGGGGTGGCTGCCCAGACGGAGGCATTCCCATGAGAATGCCTACTGTCTGGGGGTGGCCCCACTGATATCACAAGTGATGTCAGTGGGAGAGCATTCGGCTCTGTTAGAGCCAAAAGCTCTCTGGGGCTTGTGGCCACGAGACCCTACCACAAGGGTCTCCTCGCAAGCATGATTGCAACCCACAGCAATGCGAGCTGCCAGGAGGCCGCTCCATAAAAAAAAAAAGATGTCCTGATTCAGAGCGAGCGCTCTGTCAGAGCATCCGGCTCTGAATCAGGGCCTCAGTTCTCTCCCAGTAGTCCTGTCTTTTATGTATCTATGCCTGTGTGTCTTGTAATGTTCTGCTATTTCCCTGTGCTACTTTTGCTAATTAGCTCCCAGCTACATCTCTTAGCATTCTCAGTATATGCCTGTGTCCATTCTGCTCTGTGTTTGTCTGTGCAAATCAGCACCTGCATATCTAGCAATCCCCAGTATATGCCTGTGTCCACATCTCTCTGTGTTTTTCTGTCAGCACCTGCATATGTAACAGTTCCAAGTATATACCTGTGTCCACATTTCTCTGTGCAAATCAGCACCTGGATTTCTAGTAATTCCCAGTACATTTTCCATCATTCTCTAGCAAGCCTGTGATTAGGATCTCTAACAGGGTTCTAGCATTTATTTCATTAAATATAGTTTCCGGTCTTCTACCATTCCCAGGCACCTGTCCAGAGGGCCACGACCTGCTCACTTGGTGCGGCAAAAACCAAATCCCAATTGGAGGGGTCACTGGAGAAAACCACCAAGTGAGTTAGACTCCGCGCCTCTGGGCAGGTCTAGCCAAACCTGGGTTCGGCCGCAATGAGGAGACTTAGTTACAGTCACTTCCCTACTCACCTGAACCCCCTGGGTCACCATCCTCCACAGAGGAACACTTGCACTGGATCGTGACAGGTCCTGTGTACCCGCTACCAAATCCCATCTAGATTCCACTTCACTAGAAAAGCAATTCCCAGCCTGTACAGGGATGTTAAAAGAAAACTTAATTAGTGTCCTCCAAAATGCCATTGTACCCACTGTCCATTTAACCACAGTTATGTGGAGAAGCGGAACAGAGCAATTGCAAGATTACATGACTGTAACAGCCCACTGGGTGGGTGTATTGCCTTCAACAACACCAACAGCAGCAGCAGCATCTAAGAAACAGCAGCTTATTCAGAGGCAGGCTACCCTGTGTATCACCAGATTCACTAGTCATTGCAAAATGGCTTACCCCGCTTGGACTCTCCTCAGGATTTGTGATTTCTGACAATGCCACCAATATTGTGAGAGCATTACAGCTGGATGAATTCCAACATGTCCTAAGTTTTTCTCACGCAAATTTTTTTGGAAAATGACAGAGCCATGCAGGAGATGCTCTCTGTGGTCTGAAAATTTTCTGGACATTGTTGCCATTCATCAGGCGCATGTAGAAGATTGCAGCACCTGCAAGAAATGTTGAATTTAACCTGCTACCAGCTGAAGCAAGAGATAGTTACAAGGTGGTACTCCATCCTTTATATGCTTCAGCGGATGGAGGAACAGCAAACTATGACATAGGAAAAGGAGGGCGAATACACCTCACTCAAGCTCAGTGGAAAATACTTTCCATGTTGTGCAAAGTGCTAAAACCCTTCGAAGTAGTCACCTGTAAAGTGAATTCTGATACTGGCAGCTTGAGTCAGGTAATTCCCCTAATTAGACTGTTGGAAAAGCAACTTGAGTAGGAGCTGAAATGAAGAGATTCTGCAAAGTACATTGGACTTGAAGATCAAGTCCTTTATATGCTTCACCAGGATCCTTACAATCGGATCAATAAATTTTGGCGACCGTGCTGGATCCTAGGTTTAAAGTCATATGTCATGTCTTTCTTCCCAAAGGACACAGATCTGAAGAGATGTAAAGACCTGTTGGTAAGCAAATTGTCAGCTCAAGTGGCTCATGATGCAGCGATGACTTCTCCTTCAGTTTCTCCAGCAATTGCAGCTGCCAAAAGACCCACTGGTGATGCAGATGAGTCAACACAACCAAGTTTTGGCATCTGGTTTTGTCTAAAAGAATTGCATACAATTAAATTAATGAGACCTCTACCATGACTCCATCTGATATGGTCACCATTCAAAGAATGGTTGAGGACCATTTTTAATGATAGCATCCAAATCAGCATGTCAGACAGTCTGTTTGACTACTTGCAGGTAAAAAAGGCAATTTGGAGGCCCTTGTACAAACTGGCTTTGCTTTACTTGAGCTGCCCATCCTCCAGTGTGTACTCCTAAAGAGTTTTGAGAACAGCTGGGAACCTTGTCAGCGATCGGCATAGGAGGCTACAAATTCCATGAGGAAGACCTTTACCGCCAATTACGTCCCAAAATTACAGAGGCACCTGCAATGGTGAATTCCTGTGGGGATAAATTATTGTGTTAAGAAAGATGATGTAGACACTGACAAAAGTGACGAATCTTGCCTCTGTAAAGCCAGTTTGCGCACAGAGAAATAAATATCAGCTGCCCATTTGTAGCTTGTCTTCTGGGGGCCCAAACAAACCAGTTGCTTTATGATGGAGGATATTGTTGATTAAGCTGTTGGTGGTGAAGATGGCAGGTGCTTGGATCTAGCAAAGAGAAGGAAGCTAGCTGATGCTGGACTGCTTGTTTTTAATTTTTTAGCCAAAGTTTCACAATTTTACAAAAAATTTTTTGGATGTATGTGCTGCAGATGACGTAATAAGGATGAGGCTCCTAGATGTTTAAGGTCCCAACCTCTACTTTCTCTTGCTTTACAAAGGGTACAGATGGCTTGACAATTGTTGTCTGGAATTGGGTAGAAATAATTCCACACATAAGAAGTGGATTTTTTTGTCTTATGCCCAGACATGACAATGGGCTTTTCCTTATCATGGGCAACAACTGTTTCTTCCACTGGTGCCTGATTTACACAAACAACATCCTCATCAACAACATCCTTATTAGCATCAGCTACACAAATATCCTGCTCATCCTGGTGCACTTCCACAGAAGCATCCTCGATTTCTCTTTCAGCAGAACCACCAGTCAAAAATAAAGGCCAAGGCTTTAGCCTTTCATTGCCACTTCATGTGGTGAAAGGTATATTGCCAATTTTATGTCTATCTGCAGCTAACTCTCCCTCTGATGTTTTTTCTTTACCAATGTAAAAGATTGCTTCTTTGATTTTAGATGCCCTGACTTAAGCCCTGCATGCCCTTGGGCATTGGCTTTAGTAGATGATGTAGATGGATTAGTATTGTTATGACTGGGGGCACTGGCAGCAGCTCCAGCACTAGTATGTGGTTCCTGCTCTCCGCTCAGCTGATCGTTCTCAGCACACGCGTGAATTTTAAATATTTCACTGCGGTATCAATAACCTACAGTGTCACAATATTTTTTATGAATATTACATTGTGTTTCCACTTACAGTGTCACAATACTTGTACGGTAATACTGACCAACAGTGTCACAATACTTGTATGAATAATATTACAATGCGCTATTACTGATCGATAGCATCACTCACAATACTTTATGAATTATACACTGCAGTAAGATGAACCTACAGAGTCACTCACTATATGGCCAGCAGCATCATAGTGCTTTAGATAAACTGGAGGAGTATAGCATACAGCGTCACAATGTGGGGAACAGCACAAAAAATATGTAATTTTTTTTTATTATTATTATTTTATTTAACTTTTAGTCACTTTTTTTTTTACAGCTCGTGGATGGACAGCACACTGGATGGACAGCCCAACCCTGGACAGCACACCCCTTGATTGACAGCACAGCACACCCCTGGATTAGCAATGTTAAATAATACAGCCCCGTAGACAAAGCACAGCACACCCTGTCTGGATTGGACAACATAGCCCAGTACAGCAAATCCCTTGATGGGCAACACAGCCCCCTGGATAGAGCACAGCACAGAACACCCTGCCTGGATTGGACAACAAAGCCCAGCACAGCACACTTCTGTATTGGACGGAGCACAGCCTGACAGCCAGGGACTCAGCAAGCAAATGGCACCGATCACCGATGGGAGGGACTTATATACAATCCAAGACCCGCGAGAATCCGACAACGGGATGATGGCATTTTGCCTCATTTTGGGATCTGAGTCAGGTGGGAAATCCCAAGACGGACTCGAATCCTGGCTCAGGTCGTGAAGTTCAGGTGGGTCCGATTCTCTGAGAACCAGACCCGCTCATCTCTAGTTTTCATCATTGTTTGAAAAAAAAACAGATCCAAAACTAAAACACGTGAGGGAGGTTTTGCAAACCGCAACCAAAACACAAAAGTTCATCCAGATCCAAAACCAAAACAAGGTGGTCGGTGCACATCTATAACTGATACTAACTAATCAGCCAGGTGAGGGAAATGCTCTAACAAAGCTACTGCCATACATATATACCAGCTTGATATGCATGGATGCCTACTGTTTGATACATTTTTTTGTAAATTATTCAAGGTTTGCTTTGTAAAAATCTCAGATGTATAGGACAAAGAAAAATAATCTTACTGTTATCAAAGGGATGTATACTTGTTTTGTGATGTTTTTGTACAGCTGAAGGGTTTAGTAAATAAGGCATAGCCCCTGTAGATGTGATTCACTGTGCATTATGTACAATTCACATACCCACTGTAGAAACAGCATAGACCCTCTGCAATAAAACATACTTTTTTAGAAGAAATCATATATTAATGCATTTGATTTATTTCAAATAACCTTCACATTCCAAAATACTGTAATCCTTAAACAGTTCTGCAACATTTATATATCAACTACTCTGTTTTATTTCATATTGTTATCTGAAGTGTATTGTTTTGTAGCTATGTTAATAATACATCTTCCTTGATCTTACTTTTCCATGTTCATGCATTAGCTCTTTATTTCTAGGTGGAATTGGCTTTTAAGAATTCCTCATTTGCAATGTATTCAGGCTCAAATTGTTGTGCTCAGTAGTGCCATTGTGACATTATGCCAAGCAAAATGCTTTATCATGTGTTGTAGGACAAGATGAAATGTTCACAGAGGAGCCATGGGATTCCATTGGAGGGAAGCATTCATATTCATAAACTATGTTATTATACTTGAAAAGGAAAAGGGATAGGAAAACTCATGTTTTCTTCAAATTAGACATTTTAAAGAAGCCTGGATCGCTGTCATACATTTGTTTTCATTCCTTTGGCTACAGATGAAACACTTAACTATTTGTACACTGCTATCTGTGAAACATTTAGGTAATTTTTGATTATATACGTGACACATGCGAACCACGCCTCACAAATCAATCATGGCATAGGAGAGTGGTTCAATAAATAAAATAACAAGACAAGACCTCTCATTGCGTACATTTATTCAACTCAAAAGTATGGCTTTGGTAAAAAAAAAAAGATTCTCATAGTCCCCATACTTATCTAAGCATTTGTACCAACAGTACATTACACCAATCAGCTATCCCGGCATACAAGAAATTAGTGTCAAGTGTCTGAAGCCAGGACATGACAGCTTGCTGAGATTCCCCGTCGGTTGCAAATCGCCTTGCACCCAGGTGAAGTTCTTCTATGGTACAAAGAGATGGAAATCACTCAGTGCCAGGTCAGGGTTGGATCGCTGATCAATCTGAACATCTGTCCTGCCATTATGAAATGCAGTGTACCAAACCCGAACGTCTTTCCGTGACATGACGTTATCACTGTACACCACGACAAGTTGGCAATGAATATCAGCTGCTGATGTGCCTTTTAGACACAGATGTCTGATCACGTTACACACCTCAATGTTTGATAATGTTTCTGCCAGCCCCGCCATCTTACATCTGATGTTGGGACAGTATGACTGATATGATGCGCATACTAATGGCTGTGAGGAGACGCAGTGGTCTACCAGCTCTGGTGGGAAATTAGAATTAAAAAAAGAGAATATTACACACGTGAGAGGTCTTGTTACCTTACTTATTGATCATCCTCTTATATCAACAATGAATTATTGTCAGCACATTAAAGCAAATATCTGCATGCATGTTGTATAAGGGTACACGGTCAGGAAGTCGACAGTCGAAATGCTGACCACCGGCTTCCCGACTGTGCAATCCCGCCAGGAGACTAATGATAGGCGCCGAAATCCAGATGCCTATCTTTATCCCTATGCCAGGAGCCCAACGCTTGGCATACCAAAGAAAGGTAGCCAGGTGCGGACAGCAGCGCGGGGGGGGTTAGGTTAGGGGCTCCCGGGGAGGACTTAGGGCTAGGCATCCCCCTGGAGGGTTAGGCTAGGGGAAGGGGGGGGTTAGGGTTAGGCACCCCTGGGGGGGAGGTTAGTGTTAGGCACCACCCCCAGGGAGGGTTAGGTTTAGGCTGCGGGAATGGGGGAGAGTTAGGTTTAGGCACTTACAGGGGGGTTAGGGTTAGGCACTAGGGGTTAGGCACCCCTAAGTGAGGGTTAGGGTTAGGTGGGGGAGAGGGTTAGGTATAGTTAGTTTACTTACCTATTGGGATCTACACTGCTGCCGGTCTTCCGGCATCGGGATTTGAACTATACCGATCCCTGTATAAGAATTATGTCCCAATGACCTTGCTACCTTCTTACATTTATAAGTACAGTATAACAAATATAGTGAATATACTTAGTTTGACAATATAAACTATCAATTTCAGTTCCACAGGTGTCACACATTATTTATCTGTGCTGTTATAAGAGCATGGGGAGATATATCAAAGCTTGGAGAGAAATAAAGTGTAGCAAGGTAAAGTACCAACCAATCAGCTTCTGTGACTTTATATGCTGGGTTTGAAAAATGACAGTTAGGAGCCGATTGGTTGGTACTTTTTCAATCTCTCTCAAGGCTTAATACATCTCCCCCCATGTTTATTTCACTATCAAAATGTCACTGTGGCTCCTTATTTTTCTCATCTGCCTCCACACATCTTGAAACTCCTCCACTAACATATAAACCATCCTTACACAAACAGGCACATGGACATGCTAATGTCTCACATATGACCAGCAAAGTACTGTACACACCATATATTACTGGAAGTGATTATTAGTAATAATAACACAATTCAGAGCAGTCATAGGTAACTAGCAGAGATGCTATTGTACAATTAATGGATTGTTCTGTTAATTCACCACTTTAACAAATTATTTTGTGCAGGATATTTGAATTTGTTGAAGACACTGCTAGATTATGGCAACAGCTACATGCTAAATTATGCGTAGGAAGCTGTGGAAAACTAGGATTGAGATACTACACTCAAGAGATGAAATGTGGGAGGTTATTACTACAGAGACCAGAAGTTAATAACCAAGAATGCAATAAGAAAGACAGACAGTCAGGAGCAACATAAGGTTAGTAGTTGAAATTGACCAGCTAACTAACATAGCATATGGGACTACCACTTTACATTACAGAAACTGCATGAATGATCCACCTTTACTACAAGCTGTTTCTACTGAAAAAATTATACCAAATGAGACTTGGCAAAGGATAGGACATATAAATGGAATGCTAGGGACAGTAGTACACCTATAGTCAATGGATAGGAACATAAAGTGTAAACAACATAGTACTGCAGTCTAAGGGGGTGATTCAAGGTCCGAAAGTATTGCTATCACAGCTGCTATCATGGTAGCAGCTGCGATAGCATTATTATGGTAAGGCAGCAGGAGGTATAACGCCTCTGCATGCATTACAGTTATGATCTGCATCCATGGACGCATCATCAAAACATTTGTGTGATCTACTTGCAGTTGCTCAAAAGAGGCCAGGAAATCTCTGTCAGCTGACAGAGATCCTGGCCTCTTTCCTCCCCCCCCAATGGTGGCGACACAGGAAACGAAGGTCGTCACCACCCCTTCCCCACCCAGAAATGTCAGCAGACTGTCAATCACTAACTGTTTGCTGCCCCACTGCGTGCGAATACGCAGGACCCATTGCTACTGAGGAAGCTGTGGGACCTACCACAGTGAAACGCGTTTGGCGACCTACTATTATACAGCACTTGAATTTCTATGTGGACTCATTTCAGGACCAGCACCATTCATCACTTTCCAGTTTTTTCTTCTTACGTCACCATGCCAGTGCAAGAATATCTGCATTACCTTCAGGCTGTGGACATTTAATGAAGTCTGGAAATTATAAAAGCTGGATATTATTCCGGATCCACACGTGTAGACCAGTGACTGCTGCTTTATTGTTGCTATAGTGAATATGACCTCAAGCGAGACTATCTTTTGAGATTAATTCTCATATTAACTTTTTATTTAAACAGTTTCACCCATCGATTCATATGGATATTTCTTTCGGATTTCTTCTGGATTATTATTAATTTTCTTCAGTATATTTTCTGAATTCACCTGTTATTAATTTATTTATTCATTTATTCAATTAACATTCAGAATTTTGTATTTTTATTTTTATTATTTTACAATATTCAATTGTTTTTTTATTTATGTTTCCATTGTGAAATGTAATACTTATGGAATGTACATTTTAACATATTTTATATTTTATACATTAAATTGAGATATCTTTCAATCAATCCGTATAGACATAAGTTCTTAATTATAATGTACTGAGATCTTTTAGATCCTATTTATTCTCTCCTATTTGAAACCATACATCCTTCCTGATATATTTATTTTTTGCATTAGCATATCATGATACCTATGTTATAATATTAAGTTCCTAGCGCTGTTCATATATATATTCTTTCGTTTTCTTTGTATAGTTAGGAGTTGACACCTCCACTGAACCAGCTGCTTGTTGATAGCTCCGTACTGATATTTTCTGTCTTCCTTATTAACATGCGCAGTACAGGTCTGGCACCTGTGCAGATCGGCACATTTGGAGATGTGCGCTAACCGTCGGGCTATATATAATATACATAAAAATTAAAAAAAAACAGTCTTATACCCATTTTCCACCAAAAACACGGGTCTGACCTTGGTTTTTGGACGTGAGCTCTCATTCAGAGCCGCTTGCAAAAAGCGAGCGCTCGCTCTGAATGAGGGCTGCCGCTTTTGTTTTGAAAGCCAGCCTCCTGGCCGCTCGCTAAGCTGTGGGTTACCACCCACAGCTTTAGCGAGTGACCAGGTGATGGTCGCGATGGCCGAGACCATCGTGACCATCGGGGCTTGTGATGAGACCCTTGCGGTAGGGTCTCATCTACCGCAAGCCCCAGGTAGCTTCCTGCTCTAAAAGAGCAGGAAGCTCCCTGCTGACATCACTGGTGATGTCAGTAGGGCCGCCTACAAATGGCAGGCATTCTTCCGTTTGTCCAGCCACTCCCCCCCACCCCGCCTACAAAACGAGGCGAGTTGTCGATCAACATCGACAGCTGCCCCGTTTGTAGCGAGCCCCGGAGCGAGTGAATTTGTCACTCGCTCCGGGGCTTGCACACGCGCACTGCGAGTGGGTCTGAATGAGGGCCTTGGTTCCAACCCATGTCAGACCACATTTATACTGTACCTTTGATTCGGGTTATTCCTGGGTCAGCCACGTTCACACTGCACCCGGGTCTGCCCTGCTAATCTTGTGAGGTCATAAAAAGTGGGAGGTAACTGCTCCACAGCCACCAATCAGCTCATGTTAGGCATGATTCAGGTCGGATAAGCCGGGTAGCGCAATTTAGACTGGACCATTACCCAGGTCCATCCCGGATTCAACCCTGGTAGCTACCTGGGTTGGATTCCCAAGTCACTTGACCTGGGTTATTTTTTCAAGGACCCTTTTCCACTGAGCCGCTACCTGGGAAGAACCAGTAATAACCTGGGTTATTGCAGCAGAGGGAAAGGAGTACTATATATGAACATCAGTGTAGAAAGGAATGTAGATGTGACAACATGGAAAGTGATACTGGAATGGCTCTTAAAGACGCAGATATAAAGCCACACAATAAGTAAATAAAACCATATTTTATATGCAAGAAACAGGGAAGGCTGAATAAAGGTGGCTCAATATGGAAAGCAGAGCAACAGAAAGAATTTCTAAAATAGTCCAAGAATAAAGTAAAAACCACATTAACTGATGCATGCACACATAAAAGATGCAGTGTCTGTGCAAATCCTAGCAGCTGCGGCATTAGCATGTTGTTGCAGAACCGCTACATACTGAATCGTAGTCGCTGCGGGATTTACGTGCACCTCTGAATCAGTCTCTGAGTGAGTGAGTAGTTAAGTAATATGTCAAATAAAAAAAGTAGACAAATCAAGCCTTTTTGCTATGTAGATTGCAAGTGGAGGTTTCATTACTTGAAGGCTAGTCCACAAATAAGATACAGTTTAAGAGAAAAGTCACAATCACAAATAGTTGCATTCAGAGACAATTCTATAACAATCAGAAGGGCTGTAAACACCTATTATCATAGATATGTGGCATCACTTGATCCCTAGTTCAAAATCTGCTGCATTGATTTGCTTATCTCTCCCCCCAAACAGTATAAGCTGCATATAAAGAGTGATTCCTACTCGCTTTTAGTGACTGAGGGGTTAATGATATGAAGAAAACATTTGCCATTTACTAGTAAATACTACATTATTTTCATAATAACAATTAATTGGAGCATATATCTATAATTACAATATAATATATATTTTTATATAATTATATAATAATTGCTGCTCTAGAGCATCTTTTCTGGTACACATAAGAGGAATAATATATGGTAAATAGTGTAATGTTTAAAGTTTCAGGTTGTACATATTTCTTACAATAAAAACATAGCATTCTCTGAATGCAACAAAGTAATTTTGCTTAATTTTACAGTAAATGTTTTCCCATTGTTCAAATTAATAATCCCTGAACTTTTTCTTTTTCGCTACTCTCATTATCTGCATCACATCAAAAACAAAGGTCTGTGCTGTGTAAACAACAATATACAACATTTTAAACTAATGACAACAGAAATCTACTCATGTCACTTTATTTAAGTAGCTGTGTGTTTAAATGTGGGTCTGTTTGGGCCTCTTCTAGTCTCTTTAAGATCTTTTTCTTCTAATGATTTATGGATTCCAAGAGTTGATTCATCTTTCCAATTATTTAACATCCTGCAGCAGTCTTTCAATGGTGATAAAAAATTTAAACAATACACTGTACTTTAAAGTAATTGTCCCTCATATTTAATATGTGTTCATGCAAAATGTGTGCACAATTCTGCGACATTCAATTTGCACACACATATATTCATCGTATATGTTTATAAGGATTTCTCAAACATTTGCCTTGCAGAACACGGTAGAGAAGCTTGAAATGTTCATAATCCTAGCAAACAGTGTAACACATAACATACAGTTTTACTGCACAGAATTTCTCAAATATAACATAAAATACACATAATTAAAAGTAAAAGTTGCCCCTTTTAGTACAACGGGTTATTAAAACAAGCTTTTTCATGTGCACAGTTAATAATAGAAATATAAATCGGTTTTCTTTTTATTTCCTTATTTCTTATTTTATTTTTAGTAGGACCTTTGACATAAGGGGAACAGATACAAAAGATCATAAAGAGAAAATATATTCTAATTAAGTATAGCTCATTTTATAGTGTATATACCTATAAGAATTCAGAACAAATAGATGGTAACATGGTGAGCTTCACAAATAAATGTTTTTCTTTATATACTTTTTATATATTTGTACTTACAGTACTTACTGTATATAAATAAGTTCTTTCTAGATCTGTCTAGATCACAGGTTCCCAAACTCGGTCCTCAGGACCACAAACAGTGCATGTTTTCCAGGTCCCCCCACAGAATCACAAGAGAAATACTGTAATTTGTTCCACCTGTGGATCTTTTAAAATGTGTCAGTGAGTAATGAATACACCTGTGCACCTGCCAGCCGCCGGACGGAGAGGAGGGGGCTCGTGTCGGAGACTGCACACGGGCCCCCTCATCTCTAGAAACGCCCCTGAGTAGGTGTTATTAAATACACTGGTTGCTATAATTCTACGTTAAGGCAGAATGCTCTGAGTATACTGTATAATGTATTTTTAAGTAAAAATCCATGTAGTTGAGAAAATCACCTCATTACATTTCATTATGTTGATAGTGGTGAGTATTATATAAGCTGCAAATAGTACAGATGTGTCTTTATACATTTTTGCTGCAGATATACTAAAAAGTCCCTCTCGGCTAGAGGCGGATGTCTTTTTTTACGTCTTTTCTTTGCAAATATGCATTTAATTAATTTGATATGCGACACTTGTATATCTATGTGTGCAACTGAGTCTCTGCATCTGTATACGAAGTGCTACAATGTAGTGGCTGCAGCTTTTTCCACTTGGTTCATATACAGACTCAGTGGCACACAGATATGCATGTGTCACATATCAGATTCATCAGCACAGTCTCCTGGTGCCCCCTAGGCACATCAAATTGCGACTTAGATGCATTTTCATCCCAAAAAAAAGACGCCCGACGCTAGCAGAGTTTCACAGGACCTGGCGGCTCACTCAAGCCAGGCAAGTCGCGTTGCGTGGCCTATAGAGGCTAGATGTATGAGGACACATCTGTATATTAGAGTATTATATTAGTCTAGACCATAGGTCTTCAAACTTGGCCCTCCAGCTGCTGTGGAACTACAAATCCCAGCATGCACTACCACCTTCTTGATATAACAGCATGCTAAAACTATGGCAGTGCATGCTGGGATGTGTAGTTCCACAGCAGCTGGAGGGCCAAGTTTGAAGACCCCTGGTCTAGACAAAAGGCAAAAGATGCTGCCTTTATCTAATGATATCACACTTTTGTGAGATTGTCAGCAGGTGGTGAGTTGGGGACAGAACCAGATTTGATAATATCAGTTTATCAAACTTTGCATTGGATTGACTTATATGTAGGACTGTAACACAGTATTTCAGTCCACATGTCTACATTCTGCATGCAGAAGGAAGCTTTCCAAAAGTTTCAATGTTTATAGAATTGGCCATTAAAGGTTGCAAAAACATGAAATGTGTGAACCGTAATGACATTGAACTTAAACTTAGATCACTACAGCTATTTAAAGTATAATCAACAAAAATATATAAATGTGTATAAGGGGCCTGATTCAGAGATGGATGGATTTACACAGATACACACAAGCGGTTGTGCAAATCCATCCATCTCACATGCAAATGCAGAAGGAGGTGTCAGACACCTTCTTGCTGCATTTGTGATCCCAGCGATTGCTGCTCCTTTGGTCAGGCTGCAGGAGCTGAAGCTTCCTGCAGCCTGGTCAGTTCTTGGTCACGCAAGTGGCCAGGAATTCGCATCTGCTGAAGCAAACCTTGGCCTCTTCCCTCCAAGAAAATGGAGGCGACACCCCTCCGTTTCTGGGAACGGCGAATAGTCACGCTCCTGCTCCGGAATCCAAAAGGCCCCAGCATGTCATTCATGCTGCAGCTTGGGGGGTCTGTGAGCAAGAACATATCCTGCACATGTGCAGAATGTGTCCTGGGCAGACACAGACCCCTAAACATCGGAGATGTGCATTCATCCTTGGATGTCTGTACATCTCTGAATATGGCCCATAGCGCTAAACAATTACAGCCTCATCTTTAATTGTATCTGCCTTAAAAAAAAAATTCTGTCTTTTCAGCTAGACATAAGCAAAGTACAGGGAATCTTAGTCGTTCCACAGAGCTGTGACATTCCACGGGATGCGGTCATAATCCGCTCGCCGGAATCCCGAAGGTAAGTATCGGGGTTAGGGGGAAGGTTAGTGTTAGGCTTAGGCACTAAGAGGGGAAGGTTAGTGTTAGGCACTAAGGGGGGAAGGTTAGTTTAGGGTGCATGGAGAGGGTGGTTAGGTTTAGGCACTAGGGGGAGAGGTTAGGTTCAGGCACTTGGGAGGGAGGGTTAGGCAGGCCAGCCAAGAGAAGCGCCGAGCCTCTGGAAAAAGGAGGCATGACCTAATCGCAGGAGGCATGGCCATGCCCCCTTAGGTTAAAGTAATTAGTACCCATTCCCCCACGTCTCAGTGCCCCTGGGAGTAGGGTAGAGAGTGGGGGAGGGTTAGAAAACCTACTGACAGGTATTGGTATCCTAACCCTGTCGTGATGCCTGCGTCAGGTCCCTGACCACCGGGATCCTGAGTGCCGGCATTCCGTACCCAACCCGTTCCAGCAATGTAAATTTGGATTGCTATGCCACCCTGCAAAATGTTATTAGAATCTGGAAAATGATGTTCAACTCTGTGTGGCCAAACTCATATTGCAAAATGCAGAAAATCTCGGAACAGCTCTGATTTTTTTTCGTCTCTACTTTTAGAACAAGAATGTTTGCTTGATAAAATAAAATAATTTGTGGAAGAATTCTCAAGTATCATTTTAATGAGCTTTTCTTGACCCGCAGCTTGTTTGTAAAATACTTCTTGCAAATGATTTATTTGGTAATGCTGTTGTTTGTTTGTATGTTTTAATTCCTTGCACTTAGGCAGAAACATTGCCTTTTATGGGATTGAAAACAAATTAAACAGACTTATTATAATAATTACAGTAGGCATTTGTAACTCTTTATATTTGTTTTTAAACAATTCTCTTCTGTTTAATTGTGTTTCATATTGTAGCTGTAATACTGTTTTAATTCTTGAATCTACTAAACATAGCTTAAAAGGAATTTAACACAAATAAGTCCATAAGCTATTAAAGTCAACTATATCTAATAGGATAATCCTTTAAAAAAATGACTTGATGATATACAGTAATAACTCAATTAGAGGTGGATAGATTTTACTCTCTGGTCTATTTACTAAGCTGTGTTAGGAGATAAAGTGAACAGTGATAAGGTACCAGCCAATCAGCTCCTAACTGCCATCTCACAGGTTGTGTTTGAAAAATGACAGTTAGGAGCTGATTGGCTGGTACCTTATCTCCGTTCACTTTATCTCCTAACACAGCTTAGTAAATAGACCCCTGAAAATGTAAGTAAAAATTCAGTCACAATAAACGCTTTCTGTTATGTGTCTCAAGCTACATCCAACTACCAATAAAACAGCAACATTTTTGCTTTAGGAGAACATCATACATGTACTTATACCCAAAAATAGCATTGTGATGTGGCTTGACAGGATTGGTAGTAGATACTGTATGTGCGTGTCCGGATTTTTTAAAATCTAAACACACATGAATTTAGGTTCAGAGTAGAACCGGTTCAAGGTTCAGATTCACTTTTGTGTCCTGGTTCGGATCTGTTGCCAGTTGAAAACTCGGATTTAAAAACCAAACTTGGGTTTTGGATTCAGACATTTTGGCTGTTTTTATATATTTTTATTGATTTTTAATAGATTTACAAAACCAAAACACGAAGATGAATTCAGATCCAAAACCAAAACTCTGGGTCTGTGCACATCTCAGTTAGTAGTAAATGTTACTAGTAATGAAATTTATATTACTCTATTAATACATAATATACTGTAATGACGGTTTATACACCATGATAGGGTTATTAATAATGTTAAAAATTAATTTTTCTTCTAATATGTAATGAATTACAAACACCCTGACATCTGTCATTTACAGCTAGAAATCCTAATGTCATAAAATACACAGCCTCCTGGTGACTGCCATGCGATACTCAGTTTATCCTAGTCATCACCATACAATGAAGAGATCACTATACACTTTACAAGAGTTTCTCAATTACCATAATGCAATACACAGAGCATCCTAGTGGCCATCATACAAAATAGTAAATGGCCAGGAGCCTCCCGAAAATTTCTGCTACCTGCTATCCTGTCATCAGGACAGACACAGACACTTCTTATTCTATCATCTCAAGACTTGGAGTGCCTTTGCTTGATCTATTTGGAGGGTTTCCTTGCCCATTTGGAGGGCACCCAAGCAGTTTTACCAAAGGATTACAGCAGCCTCAGAGTGCCGGATACTGCATGATTTACAGTAAATATATAATCCAGATATGGCAGCACTCACAGTCACCAAAATTCCTGATGCTCGTTATGTATGCAGTCGCAATCCCAAGAAAAATAAAAACAACACTCAGGGTCCAGTAAATTAAAAAACAAAAAATATAGAGACCAACATTTCAAGGCCAGGGTAACCCTGATGAAAAGGCTGCTGTGGCCTTGAATTGTTAGCATCCTGTCAGTGTAAATAAAAATAGGGAACCTCAAGGTAGCAACCAGTATTTCAGTTATTTTGAAGATATGTGTATGATGAGTATGGACAGGGCCGGTGATAGACTTCTAGGCACCCTAGACAAAACTTCTGCATGTGCCCCCGCACCCCCCTGTACTCATTTAGCCCCTAACTTAGGTCATACACAATGTCCACAGTAGTAGTTCCCCTAAAATACTAAATGCCCACTGTAATGGTGCCCCTTATGCAATGCCCACTGTAATGGTGCCCCTTACACAGTGCTCCCAGTAGTAATAATGCCTCTTGTAGTAATGCCCCTGGTAACAATGCCCCTAAAAGTAATGTCCCCTGTAGTAGTGCCCCCAGTAGTAATGCCCCTGCAGTGCCCCCAGTAGTAAGGGCCCTTGTAGTGCCCCCAGTTGTAGTGCTCCCAATAGTGCCCCAGTAGTAAGGCCCCTGTAGTTCCCCCATATGATGCCCCCAGTAGTATATCCATTGTAGTGTCCCCATATGATGCCCCCAGTAGTAAGGCCGCTGTAGTGCCCCATATGATGCCCCCAGTAGGAAGGATCCTGTAGTGCCCCCAGTAGTGCCCCCAGTAGTAAGGCCCCTGTAGTGCCCCCAGTAGTGCCCCCAGTAGTAAGGACCCTGTAGTGGCCCCAGTAGTGCACCCAATAGTAAGGCCCCTGTAGTGCTCCAAGTAGTAAGGCCCCTGTACTGCCCACAGTAGTAAAGCCCTTGTAGTGTCGTGCCCCCAGTAGTAAGGCTCCCCCCACCGTGTACACACATACACACACACAAAAAAAACAATACTCCTCAGAACTATGGGAGTGACGTCATGAGCTCCGTCCTCCGGTTGGTGCTGGGGGATGGGGGGGGAGAGAAAGGAGAGAAGGGGCCAGGTACCCACTGGTAACACAATCTCAGCGGGCACCCGGCACATGGGGGGTGCGATCGGAGGGTCGGGCGGACTCATAAGCGCCCTCTAGTGGTCAGCCCCCCTAGGAAGCTGCCTAAGCTTACCTAGTGGAAGTGCCAGCCCTGAGTATGGACCCTATTTTCAGTCAAGAATATCTCAACCTGAGCACATAAGGGACAACTGTTCTTTATTCCAATAGCAGTATGATGGCTAAAAGTGGGCTCATTACTAACTGAGGGTTCATTTCCTTTGCCTTAGCCCATATTTCCCAAACTCAGATTAAAGGAAGCCTAAAGCTACCCAT
This sequence comes from Taudactylus pleione, assembly GCA_031769625.1. Lineage (NCBI taxonomy): Eukaryota > Metazoa > Chordata > Amphibia > Anura > Myobatrachidae > Taudactylus > Taudactylus pleione. Next base: position 15,711,560 of record JAUIMM010000018.1, on the reverse strand, counting down.
ACACCAGACCAACTTTCTTCCAACCATCCAACTAGTTAATTGGTTGTAATGAAAATCCGGTAATGTATGGGAGCCAATGGACGGTTCAGACAAGTTGTTTAAATGAAACAGATTTAACCAACTGAATGACCATTATTGTGTTTTCTGGTGTTTGGTGAGCAAATTGCTGATTGTTATTTGCTCCCATACATTACCGGATTTTCATTCCAACCAATCAACTAGTTGGATAGTTGGAGGACAGTTGGTGTGGTGCATGGCCAGTCCATAATAAGGATATCTGTGCTTGTACACAGATGGTATAATCAAACTGACTGAGGTACTAATTAAGTCACCTATGCTTAATAATGGATATCCTTAAAACTTGGACTGTTATCTTGAGGAACGATTTTGAGAACCATTACCTTAGCATGTCCTGATAATGGGGCTGTTGGCATATCTGCAATTAGAGGATATTTACTACCTTTCTGGCTATTTAGCACTGCAGATCAGCTGCCTCCGCATCATCCAAGCAATCAGCTACTTTCTTCTGCTTGCCATGACAGCTCCCACAATGGCCAATCCCCGCTTCTGCGTACTCCACTCCAGGCCTCTTTCCCAGCAGCACCTTTGTCCTCCCTTCTTCACATCACTCTAATCGATCCTGACGCTCTATTTCTGTAGTGTGTAGACCCTACCTTCACAAGTAATGCCATTGACCCAACTGTATAACCTAGCTGTAATGCAACTGCCTCTTCCCACCCTGGGCTCATGTAGCTTTAAGTCCATCCCTACCTGGTACAAATTATCAACTCCTATTTACTAGTAAGGCTCTCTATATGCCTAAATAATAACACAGGCCACATAAATGATTTGATGTATCTAATGTACACTGTGAAACATTAAATAGCGTAAATTTTATCATTATTATATCTACAAATATCATCCAAAACTCATTTATAATTGTTCAGCAAAACATTTAATCCTCTATATTTTTCTTTGCACGACTCCGCACCTGGCTGAATTTATGTTTCAGCCTTGACAGTTGGACATTATTTAATCTTGTATAATATACAACACTAAGGACTCATGTTTGCTGTAGAGAGAACAAATCACACATTGCGTCATTAAAAATATTTAGGGCAGCATGCGGAAGAGCATGCAGCAGATCCTATCAGGGGCGTAACTAGACCTAGCAGCAGTGGCATAACTAGAGTATTTGGAGCCCAGGGCAAGTTAAAAATTGGAGCCCCCCAAGTAAGTAAGTGCATTGAAAAAGTGGGCGTGGTCACTGTAAAATGGGGGCGTGTCAACATGACATACCAAAGTTTCTCACCATATGCACCTTAATGCCCCCAGTAGAAGTGCCCCTCTTGCAATGCCCACTATAGTAGTGCCCCTTATGCAATGTCCCCAGTAGCAGTGCCCCTTATGCAGTGCTCCCTGTAGTAGTGCCCCTTATACAGTGCCCCCAGGAGTTAACCCTTATACAGTGCCTCCAGTAATGCACCCTCATATAGTGCCCCCAGTAGTGCCCCTTATACAGAGCCCCAAATAGTGGTCAACCCTATACAGTGCTCCTTATACAGTGCCCCCTATGCAGTGCCCCCAGTAGTGCCACTTATGTAGTAGTCCCCCGATGCAGTGCCTCTTATATAATGACCCAAGTAGTAGTCCCCCCTATGCAGTGCCCCCAGTAGTGCCCCCATGCAGTGCCCCCAGTAGTGCCCCTTATATAGTGCCCCCAGTAGTGCCCCTTATATAATGCCCTCTGTAGCGCTCCTTATATAGTGCCCTCAGTAGTAGTCCCAATATGCAGTGCCCCCAGTAGTAGTCCCCCTTATTCAGTGCCCCCAGTAGTGGGCCCCTCCAGATGCAGTGGCCCCAGTAGTAGTTCCCCCTATACAGTGCCCCCAGTAGTAGTTTCCCCTATGCAGTGTCCCCAGTAGTGGTCCCACCTATGCAGTGCCCCCAGTAGTGCCCCTTATATTTTGCCCCCAGTAGCGCCCCTTATATAGTGCCCCTTATATAGTGCCCCCAGTAGTGGCCCCCCTATGCAGTGCCAGTGCCCCTTACATATATAGGACACACACACAAAAAAATCCACACACAACACCTACCTGAATCCCTGCTCCTGACGCACCCGCTACTGTCTGCTCCTGAGTCCTCCCGGCCCTCTCTGCACTATGGGAGAGATGTCATGATGTCTCTCCCATCACCGACTGTGGGAGCTGGAAGACGAAGCTCATGAGTGAGCGCCAGCCCGGCTCCGGCAGTGGGTGCATGCAGCCAATGAAAGTCTGTCTAACTCTCATTAGCTGCCAAAACAAACACACTGTCTCCGGGTAGTACGAGTGTACTACCCAGCGATGGCGGTGGTGTGTTTGCTGTGTAGTGCAGTCCGCACTACACTGACCAGTGTCCTGGACCACGGCCGGCCGGTCCAATGGCGCCCAGGGCACGTACCCTGCTTTCCCCCCCTAGGTATGCCACTGCCTATGGGGCCCCATAGCATTATTTTCATGGACCTCCCTAGGTCCCCACCCCCCCCTCTAGGTCCACAGCCCCCATCCACACCCTCCTCACTCCCCTCTCCTTAACTTACTTGCTCCGTGGTCAAGCTGCATAGGGCTGGCACACTTCGTCTCCTGGTCAGCTTCATCTCTCCTCACTGACTGATACTGGGAGGAGGCGGCCACGCCTGGATCCTATTGGTGGTTGCCCATCTGCAACTATGCAAATGCCACTACAAACTCCTTCCCTTGTGTATATCTGTGTGGCTAAATGTGCAAGGTCTGAGACTCCCACTTTTAGCATCTCTGCATGCTGTAATAACGATTGGTGCATGTTTATACACCATCATCAGTCGCACCATTCTAACTTGCACCAGCCCTAAGGCAGGTGCAGTGTCTCCACCCAAGTATGGCCTCCTATACTTGTGGTGGTGCATCTGTAAATGCAGCTACTTGCATTTCACACACCTGCGACACTCCCATAACACGGCAACTGAACAGACCAGCTCCTAGCCCAGGAACGCCAATCACTTTTCCACAACATTGCTGATACCATCCATCTCCATCACTACAGCGTCTTTGTACATACAATCTGTGTAACACATGCTTCATATGAGTCTTCAGAAGTTTTCACACAAGCGCAGTTGCAAAAAAATCACTTAACTAGTCTACGTAACCATCAGCATTGGGTGCGGATTGCATGCAGCTCTGAATCAGGCCCTTATTGTGCAAACAAGATCACATATTTTTTAGTCATAGACATGTGTGAGACCTCGAGACTTAAGTAGCAGAAGACACATCATAACCATAGGTAGAATCCTTGTGTCACACAACATGAAATAAGTAGCATTAACAATGTTTCCATTTTAGGTGTAAATACATTTACAATGTGTTAAAATATGGCATAAAAGAGTTGCTGTGCACAATACATTAACATTCATAATTAGCTCTGTGTAATAAGACAAACATGAAGTAAAATAACTGATTTTCATCCATATTCCCCACCTTTTGTCATGCCTGGAGGAGGAATCATGGTGGAGAGAAGGCAGCTATGCTTCGCAGTGAGATTAATCATCACCATGTGGCATGCTGTGTTGCACTGTACTCTCTGCTCCTCACTGCAGGATCCACTGTCACCTTGAAGCCAAGATGTGTCATATTGTACAGTATGTAGTAAACTAAAAACATATATATGTCACTGCTCTGCTAAAATAATGGAACACTGGGGCTCTATGTGGAAGCAAAGCCCCCAATACGGAGGTGCGTGCATGACAGAAAGTATCATACATAAATAATTTGCAAATCTTTTTGATGAACCGCAAACAGTGATGTAGTTTTGTATATATAGTGTATGTGGTTCCTTGTGTCTTCTTTTTATACTTGTATACATATTATGCACTGTTATCGTGTTGTCACCAATGTGTAATCGACACTGGCATCAAGGCAAAATCAAAAAAATGAAACCTTTATCTCCTTGAAGCCAATGGTAGATTATATGATATATATTGTGCTATCTCAGCATGGAGCTCTGTACAGTACAGCCAATTTGCTTTTTACTGTAGGTGGAGTTAATGTACCGATGAAACACAGTAGGAGAAAGTGGGGATAGATGCATGGATCAGGAGAGACTAAAGACTGTAGGGAGTCGGATTACCCACACCACTCTCTGAAGAATGAAGAGAAGCATATAAAAGGTGAACTGTTTTGATCTAGTTATTATTATTGTAACTGTGTGCACTATATGAACATAAAGCATCAGAGAGCGCAATACTGTTGAGAAGTCACATGTCTCCCACCCTTGTGCTTGTGTTTGTTCTGCCCTGTCTTATGTACTGTACCCAGTCTTTCCTTGCCTCATGGAAGGAATGCCTGTGATGCTATCTACCACAAAGGGGATACATGAAGTATGTCATGTAGAATTGTATTTGACACCACCAGGGTGGAATCTAGGCTTTCTCTCAAAGGGGCAAAGAATTAGCTTGGCGTGTGCCTCCCTCCCCCCACCTTGCTGCCCCCACTGCCCCAACTAATTCTCCCTCTTCAAACATTCGACGAGTACCAAGAAAATCATGTGAACTAAATAGACAGTTTGACATTTTATTCTTCTTCCTCAGACAAGAACAGTTTTATGACATATCACAGAGTGGATAGTGCTGGCAGCTATGAATAATCTTTAACACTCACAAAATATATGCACCATCCATAACTCATTGCTGCCCCAACATTTCTTTCATTTGTCCCATTATACAACTTTTATTGCCCCCTCCATCCTCATCTCTCTCATTGCCCCCTCATAGCTCTCTTGCTGTCCCTCCATTTCTCTCTCACTGCCCCAAAATATTACTTTCATTGCTCCCCTCCATCCTCATCTCTCTCATACCCCCCTCATAGCTCTTTCTGTCCCTCCATTTCTCTCTCACTGCCCCAATAATACATTACTTTCATTGCCCCTCCATCCTCATCTCTTTCATTGCCCCCTCATAGCTCTCTTGCTGCCTCTCCTTTTCTCTCATTGCCCCTATTAATTTACTTTCATTGCCCCCTCCATCCACATCTCTCATACCCCCCTCATAGCTCTCTTTCTGCCCCTCCATTTCTCTCTCAAAAACCTTTAAGACTTTTGTTGCTGCTCTGCTGGATGCTCCAATACCGCTCAGTCAGGAAGTGAACACAGGTACTGTACTTCCTTTCTGAGCTGGGGGTGGTGGAACTCCCTGACACTGGTGTCTCCTTGGATCGCTATATTTCTGAGTCAAATTAAATGATAACTTTCTGCCTCCCCCCCTCGGCCCCCTCCTGGCACATCCAGCAGGATGCAGTCAGGAAGCTGATGGTTGAAATTCCGACAGCTTGCTACCCGACTGTGCAATCCAGGGGACTAATATCGAATGAAGGTAAGCCGGGCGGCGGGCGCGGACAGCCACATGGGGGGGGAGAGTTAGGTTAGGGCCTCCCAGAGGGGACTTAGGGTTAGGCACCCCTCAGGTGGGTTAGGGTTAGGCTAGGGGAAATCGGGGTTAGGGTTAGGCACCCCCAGGGGGAGGTTAGGGTTAGGCACCCCCACGGGAGGGTTAGGGTTAGGCTGTGGGGAAGGGGGGTTTAGGTTTAGGAACTTACAGGGGGTGTTAAGGTTAGGCACTTGGGGGGAGGTTAGGGTTATGCACCCCTAAGGGAGGGTTAGGGATAGGGGGGGAGAGGGTTAGTAATAGTGAAAAAACGTACCTGTCGGGATCTTCTGTTGCCGGTCTTCCAGCATTGGGTGTTTCATATCGATCCCCATCCAGCACCTGGGGCACAAGTCACAACAGCCCCCTACCATCACCTCCGGACATCACTATATTCTAGCACCTGGACCCTCACATCACTACTATACTGCGTGTCGAACATGCCCTTCTCACAATATTACTATCAGTCAGATGCTATCTAATAACCTCTATTACTCTCCTCACATTATGACACTGCTCCTGTTACATGCTTAGCCACTCACATGTGTGTACAGGTTATTGTCACCCACAGAGATCAGCACGCTCATCCCCTGACCTATTCTGTACTGCTCTAAACATCTCAAAAATCAGTTTGGCTGCAGATTCTTCTACCCTCATCAACTTTTAAACTGGGTACATTAGGATGTGCAGGAGATAGAAGTTTGATTTCTAAAAGCTTTTCTGGCCATAGTCACATGTACCTACTTTAACAAACATGCCAAGTGCCAACATAAAAGGCAGATAAACACTGGTTACCTGTAGCTGATATATGCCGAGCACAAAATGCGTCACTATGTAACTACCCTAAGAATATTACTGAATATCTTCTGTAGCAGTGTTTGTGCGGAAATGTATGAACATTGTGGACAGAAAACAACAAAGCTGTCTTGGTGTATACCCTGATCCTTCTGATTACGATGTGTTCATTACTTATGATGACAAGCGAGAAGGGGCTCAGCATGATCTCATGACTCAAGTTTTTTTTTTCATACAACAGTGGAAAAATAAAATCTCTTTGTCTGCAAAGAATGAACTACAAGAAAACTAACAGCCTTCCCACATTTGAATGCATAATTAACCATAATACTTACCATTTAAAATTAATTTGCTCTGTGTTTTGCAGATTACAGATAGCAGGTGGGGAACGTGCCTAGGAGGGACACAGATTAAAGATCATTTCATTATCCCAGTTCCTGGAGGCAGTGAAACCTTGTAGTTTGTTTTGTCAAGCACAGAAAGGTCTAACTAATGGCCGATTTTCCTGACGCTTGGCAGTTTTTTGCACTTAGCTCCACTGACAAAGAGTGAATATTTTTTAATTTTCAAAAACTATCTTGTCCTTGAAAACTTAGCTAAGTCTTGCAAAGCTCAGTGACATTCGCTACTAAAGCCCATCAGTGAAACATCTCACTATCCCACTATAGGCCATTGTCTTAGGTACAGGCTTTTGTCACTTTGAAGGCATAGATTAATTAGGTTGAGATATACTGTATGCCAGACTCTGTGAGGGATAGCTTCCGTTATTGGAGCATTTCAACATTTTTATTTATGTCCTGAATTTGATCCTACCAATATGTTTCCCTCCATGAGATTTTATCGGCTATGCCCATCATAACAGTTTAATTGAGTATGGATGACAGTTCATCTGCTCAGTCGTCATCCTCATAAATACAATGGTTGAGCAGTGAGTCATTCTGGCTTGTTTTATGTATTCATACTAGGAAAATGATGGTTTTATCAAGGAATGACAGGGTGTATTTTAGTACATATTTCTTAGAGGAGAAAGCGTAAAATCTTTTTGTAATTATATTCGATTTCCTGGGACTATTTAGATGTGCTGTGGTGTATTCTGTGGGGTGCCTAATACTAGCCCTGGCATTGGTAATTGTATATTAATTCTGCATTTCAAATAATAAAGAAATTGATCCTATTTAGGATATCTACCCACTAGCATAGTGCTACATAGTTACATACTTTAGATCCAAAAAAAAAGGGTTGCATCAAATAGCCGCTAGTAAGTGCAATCATACACGGCCATATGACACATTTACAGTAACTCCAAACGCAACCGTAGAACTGCATCCAAAAAAACGCTAGGCCAGTGTGAGAGGGAGGGGTGGGGGGCGAGTTAACGTACTATTGCTAGTGTTTCAATGCTATGTCGCCCCTGTTGCTGTTAACTGAATCAACCCCAAAGGGTCAAAGTATTTTTTGCTTCAAGTGAGAATTTGCTGTACACAGAAATGAGGGTTACATGCTTTCCTCTACTGTGGTAAATGAAAAGTCCTATGCCAGTTTGTGTGGCACATCTTAATTGTAATTTACAGGATCATATTTTAGTCATAGTGCTTGAAATTACGCCTATCAGGAAAACACTGAGGGCCTGATTCAAAGGTGGACACTAATAAAACTGTGGGAGCAATGTTTTACTTCTGCGCGCTTGTCTGTGACTCATTGTACATGCATTCTGATGGTTACCATCCGGGGAATGCAAATCAAAATTGCATGGAGATTCATGCAATTTCGATGGGCATTCCTGGGCGGTAACTGGGGGGTGGCTAATGGTGGTGAGCATGGCGGGGACTTATTGGTGTCAAGGACTGTGTTTAAAGACGCAGTTGCACTGACACCATTGGACTTTCTGTACCTGTCATAGGCAGTTGCAATGTACAATGGTGCAGCTGTTTGTTAAACTGATTCATGCCACGGGTGGTGGCCATCTCAATAGGACTCCCATCAGCCACAGCATTACCATACAGTTTCAGTAGCGGCTGCAGCACAAGTCACAGCTACATCACTTCTGCGTCCACCTCCTACTCAAGCCCTGAATTCCTAATGTTTACTGTTATAGATTCCTGCACACCTTTTAGTCATTGTACATTGGGCCTGATTCAGAGTTGTACGCTGTTAGCATCACTGCTGTGTCTTTCAACACAGCAGCGATCCTAACATGTACTAAAGCCACAGGAGGTGCCTTGTGAATATAGACACCTCCTTCCAGCTTCTGTGATCTGCTGTTGTATCCAAGGACACAGCATAAGATCACTATCAAGCAGCCATCGCCCATCTGAGTAAGCCTAAGTTTACTCAGAGTGGCCACTGGAACTCTCCTGCTGAGGCTAGTAAATCTGCATGAGAAGATGCAGACCCTGGCCTCTGAACTCCCAGAAACCGAAGGTGACACACCCCCAGATGCAGACCCTGGTATCGGGACTCCCAGAAACTGAGGGTGCAACCCCCTCCCCGCCCCCAAACAGCCAAAGCCTGTCAATCAGGCTGTGGCTTAGGGGCACTGCATGTCATGATTCAGTACAGTTCTGTACATGAGCAGAACAGGTCATGTGTATGCGCAGTCCACCTGTCATTGAAGTTGTACAGAAACATCGGGTTTGCGTACAACTCTGAATCAGGACCATTGTTACATAAAATGTGGCTGCTTATAAAAAATGGGTGACAATAAATTCTAATTGATTCTAATAATAAATTAAATGATGATAATACATTCAATTAGAATTATTACATTAATTAATTAATAGATATTATTATTATTATTATTATTATCATCATCATCATCATCAGATTTAATTATGGCTCCAAACATAAGGAAATATACTTTAGATAATAGCATCTGGCTTTAGTTCATATACTGTCATGGTATAACTAATTTAATAATTTTACATACAAACCATAAGCAAAGTAGTCATATTGTGGTTGCACTGAAAAATAGCCTGAGTCTATATGAACATTTGAATGAACCAAAGTAATTTAATAGAGCAATAGTGCACTGGTACGCCTATTGCCTTATTTTAATTGATTTATTAGTCAATGTGTACTCAGTAGATAGGCACTGCTCAAGTGAATATCATTTGTCTTGAAAATGTTTTATAGAATCGTACCCATTGAATAATATCTGGTAACCCTTCCTCATAGAACTACTGTATCTTTTATTAGTGTTATTAGATTCTAGTGACAAAATGGCAAAATACTAAACAGTATTGTACATGAAAATGAATGTCATTGTGTTTGTTTTTTTCAATATGTTATATATTTAATACATTAAAAGCATTTAATATTTCAGTCTAGGTTATTACAACATCATAATCTATATGCTACTAAAAAGGTCTAAGTCTCTGATAACAACTCTGATCTGTGTCTCCTCTGGAGGAGGAGAGCAAGAGTTCAAGACCCGTCACAGGTTTTAGAGAAATGGATTGAATGAAACCACACCCAGAACAAACGCAGGACATAATCCTGGGGATCACCGCAATACTTTGCAGTCCTCTTAAATAGGCCTCATAACTGTAAGGAAGATTGTTAACACTTATGTAATATAGTGAGATGTCTTAAAATAAATTGCAATCTGTAGAATCAATAGCTTTTTAAAGAATAGAGGCAGGTTTTATTAAATAAAACAGAACTCAGAGCTCTCAAATATAACACTTGTATAATGTAATTTGCAGTATCCTGTAGCTTTATGGTGCCACATTGTATGTTATTTGCAGTAGCATACAACTGCTACAATATAATGGATGTGAAAATGTTTCCAACTTGCACTTATTCAGACAAACTGCCAGTTGCACTAGATTCATTAATAAACATTATCAAGCATCGAGCATTGTAAAAATTAATTGTTTCTTTATTTTGTTGGGTGAGTTATTAAAGTCAAACTCACTGAAAAATCATCATCTCAGCACAATTCACCAGAAATCACTATTCTGATTTTTTGATTGCTCAGAATACAAATCGTCACATTTATTAAGTTTCAGTTTCACAAAACACAGAAAAAAATTGGCAGAAAAGAAGAGGTACAGTACCTCTGGCTGGTGAGATTGCTCCAACTACAAGCAGCTATCTGTGTGGCAAGAAGCTAATAAAGAGCCACACTGAACATACATATTTTATTTAGGTGTCTGTAGTTACTACATTATAAATGGGCCAAAACAGTTAATAAATAGAATTATGGGGGCACGATTATTTAATGAGTTTATTGTCAAGCGCAAGTTAATAATAAGTAATAAAAAATAACATTATTTATTTTCCTTTGTTTACACCAATGTGCGCATGTATGTAAATTGACATTATTAAACAATCACATTCTCATTTCATCTTGCTATTTGTCTTTGCTAGTTAAACCCTGGGCTGAAATTAGTTTGGCCCATACTTAATTTACTGTCCCAGAACGTCCAGGAGACTGCTGAATTATCATGGAGTCTTACAGTCTTCGGAAGAGTAGGTGACCGTCCCGCATCCTGCCTACTTCCTATAGATGGGGGCATGATGACATGATTCTCATTGATTATCCCATAGATCCTAATGATGAAAGCACCCGGCCAGGCTCCCCTCAGATAAGCTGCATCTCACCTCCATGCACTTTCCCTGAAGAGAAATTGATAGTCGGTAAGTATGGTTTGGTCTGCATGTTAGGGGAGCAATTAAGTGTTGTAACTATGGGCAGGTTATTCAGGATAATAGAGAAGAGTTATGGGGTGGCATAGGGGATTTATAGACCAGCTTTGATCAGGCCTCTTTGCTGCAAGACTTTAAGGGGTAAATTTACTAAGATTCGTGTTTGTCCCGATTTGTTCCGTTTTTGAACTCGGATAGGATCGAACAAAAATGGCCATTTTTGTTCACTTTAAAAATTGGGAATTTACCAAGCTCCCGGTTTTGACAGGATCATTTTGACGGATGGAGTATTTGGGCGAACCTGTCCGTTTTGAAGTCCTGATTTCACCGCCCGAATTTCTCTCCCAAACAAGCAGGCTGCACATACCAGTGAAATATGTGCAGACTGCTTGTTTATTTTTTAATATTTTAAGGGTTAATTTTATGAAAAATCTGATTTGGGGTCCCCCCCCAAAAGGCTAAAAAAGGGGTCCCCTCTCTCCCAAACCCCACGCTTGGTCTGAAGCCCAGGGCTCTTTCCCGCACCCCTGGAGCAGTGGGTACGGTGGTAATAAAGTGTAAAATAGTATGAAACTATTGTATTTAACAGTGGAACTACAAGTGCCAGCAGGCAGCCAGCCTTACCTTCTACCAGATGTTTCTGTCCCCATGTCCCCGTAGATTCCAATGGGAGTACCTGCAACAAAGCTCCTATACTCACCATATCCTCGCGCTGGTCTCCATAGGATCCAGAGGGGTCTTGGCAAAACAATAACATGCTTACCCAAAACCCACATGTACCCCAGCCAAATGAGAGGCCGCTAGATGTGAAGCAGCCTCTGATTGGCTGGCGGGACGTAGGAAACCCTGTGACGTCCCAGCAGCTGACATTCGCATAGTATTGGTATGTGTGACACATATCAATACTAATCCGTTTGGTTTTGGGTAAGCATGTTATTGTTTTGCCAAGAACCCCCGGGATCCTGCGGAGACCAGCGTGAGGATCAGGTGAGTACACCTATTTGAGTGTAAAATGGCCGAATTTAGCAAAACGAATAATGGTAAATTCCCAATTTAGGCAGAAATTAATGAAAAGTACTTCCAATTTGAGCCAATGGTGAATTCATTTCTAATGGGAAAAACTGACGAATTTGCTGCATTAAATCACCCGATTTAAACCCCAAAAGATGAACAAATCACCCAACTTTAATTATAGTAAATTGCAAATCGGGACCAACACGATTCTTACTAAATTTACCCCTCAGTCAGTGTAGTACTGTATTACATTGCTGTGATATTAGTGTGCTGCCTTTCATGTAATTTAACTTCTGTCCTCTAACTTGCTTTGTTATTGTCTGTCCTTCCTGTCTCATTCTTGATTTCCTTCATATCTGTATTCTGTATTGATTTCTCCATCCCCTTCCACACTTTAATTTCTTTGCCCACCTTTTTTATTCTTTACTCTGGTTTTTTCACCTGTCCTTTCTTGACAGGGCCGAATTTACCATTAGGCAACCTGGCATCTACCTAGGGCACGTCGTGTCCCAAGGGGCTCGTGGCAGGAGCCCCCCCTCCCCACGATATCAGGCCGTAGAGAGTACCTGCTGCTGTTTAAACGGCTGCTGCTGGACACAGGCAGTATAGCAATAGCAGCACTGCAGCCCGGCTCTATTTCCTACTCCTCGCCTCAATCAACTCCACTCTGTCACGTGATGTGTGCAGTGTTAGTTGCTACATTAACAGTGAGTGTAGCCAGTCTCCTCTGCCATCATCCACGCAGTGAAGCCAGCTCCCCTCTCCGCAGTGTAGCTAACTCCCCTCCTCACAGTGAAGCCAGCTCCCCTCTCCGCAGTGTAGCCAACCCCCCTCCCCGCAGTGTAGTCAGCCCCCCTCCCCATAGTGTAGCCAGCTCCCCTCTCCACACTATAGTCAGCTTCCCTCCCCACAGTGTAGCCAGCTTCCCTCTCCGCAGTCTAGCCAGCTACCCTCCCCACAGTGTAGCCAGCTCCCCTCCCCACAGCGTGCGCTAATCTAGTCCAGCCCCTCCAACCAAATTCTTCCATAGTCTGCGCTGCTGTAGCCAGCCACATCCTTCCACGGCAGCCACAATGAGTGACTGCAGCCAGCCTGCTCCTTGATTGCAGCACCCTCCACCGCAGTGTACCCAGCCCTCCCGCAGCCTACCCTGCTGTCACCCCCCACCCTCCGCAGTCACAGTGAGTGCCACCCCCCAGTGTACATTGCAGCCAACCTCCAACGCAGGATACTTCCACTCCCCTGACTGATTTCACCTTCTGCCTATGAAGACAACATGACCCAGCACAGACAGAAAGAGGCACTCTGGGGAAGTTTAACTGAATACATTTCTTAAGTAACACAGCTCTCTACCTGTTATTTACTGTATAATTTGTAATACTTACTGTATGTGTGTATATGTACAGACTATATTTTATATATATATATATATATATATATATATGTATATATATATTCGCAAGTCACTAGCTATTGGGTAGGTATTTCTTTTCTTTTCTGTTCCCCCACCTTCTCTTGTCTCTCTCTATTCTTCCCTCTTTCCTCCTGTCTCACCACATTCTTCCCCTTTTCATCCTATCCCCCTTTCCTCCCGTCTCCCCCTATTTGTCCTCCATTCCTCCCGTCTCTCTCTGTTTGTCCTCCATTCCTCCCGTCTCCCTCTTTTTGTCCCCCTTTCTGCTCCCGTTTGCCTCTGTTCATCCCCCTTTTCTCCCATCTCTCTCTGTTTGTCCTCCATTCCTCCCGTCTCCCTCTGTTTGTCCTCCATTCCTCCCGTCTCCCTCTGTTTGTCCCCCTTTCTGCTCCCGTTTGCCTCTGTTCATCCCCCTTTTCTCCCATCTCTCTCTGTTTGTCCTCCATTCCTCCCGTCTCCCTCTGTTTGTCCTCCATTCCTCCCGTCTCCCTCTGTTTGTCCTCCATTCCTCCCGTCTCCCTCTGTTTGTCCTCCATTCCTCCCGTCTCTCTCTGTTTGTCCTCCATTCCTCCCGTCTCCCTCTGTTTGTCCTCCATTCCTCCCGTCTCCCTCTGTTTGTCCCCCTTTCTGCTCCCGTTTGTCTCTGTTCATCCCTCTTTTCTCCCATCTCTCTCTGTTTGTTTCCCTGTCCTCCCATCTCCTTCTGTTCTTCCCCCTTAATGTGATCTATTAACATGTACTGTAATAACTGTGCATATATTACAGTAGGTGACACTGGAGCAAAATACACACATCATATTACTGTGTGTATATATATATATATATATATATATATATACAGTATACATATATAAATTAATGATGTGTTTATATAATATGATATGTGTATCTTGCTCCAGCGAGACCTACTGTAATATATGCACAGGATTGTTTGCGGGAAGGGGGCCACAAACAGGTATCTTGCCTAGGGCCACATGAGGTCTCAATCCGACTCTGTTTCTTGGTTATTTCCTCTCCTTGCTGATTGCTCCAGAAAAGTCATGAGAGTCTCAGACATTACAGGAGAGTAGGTAAATTTGCTACAGCCATGCCTTGTCCCAGCCGCATTGCAAGCCAGCTTCTCAGGGAGACAGAACAGCCTGGTGCATCTTGCAGAAGGTGCCTGACTTCCTAAGCAGCAGACAGTACCCATGAGTTTTGGTGGTCTGTAGTATGACGGATGTCAGAAACTCCCACCTCAGACAGCACTACTGGAAGAATTATATCTTGCACGCTGGCTCATTACTTAGGGTTGTCACTGCTACATCCGCTAACTCAGCTATTTGTTTTAGTGTAGGGTATTAAGGATTTAGGCCAATGGAATAGATTGCTTTAAGGGTTATATCTGGCTTGGGGAATTGCACACTGGCTCCCCATATGAGATAACTTGAGGATTCAGCCGCAAACTGCCATTGATGGTGATTGATGGATTTAACATGTTTTTTCCTTTGTTGGGGAACTGATTGGCTGTGGTTATTCAGTAGGTTTTTGCTGCTTTTTACCTCCTGTTACGTTTTCTGTTTCAAAGTTCACTTATATAGCGCCAGCATAGTCTGTTGCACTTCACAATTGATGATTATTTTTAATAATAAAAAATGGCTGTACATACCCCTGCTTTATCTCAGTGATGCTATAGGAGATGGGGGCACTGTAACAATGTATGAATGTAGGACCTGTGAAGGCTTATATATACTGTTTGTGGGTGTATGTGTGTGTGTTTTCACACCACATATTGCTACGAATTTAATCAGTATGATTCAGCAAACTTCTCTGCAGAAATACTTTCTATCATATTTAATGGGAAAATTTTAGTTAAGAGCTATTAGCAAATCTGCAGTGGTTCAGTGGTGTGCAGAGGCTAACAGACCTCATCTCCTTAGACAGCCAATCAGTGTTCACAACAGTGGCGTATCTATAATGGGTGCAGAGTGTGCGGGGCACATGGGCCCCCGGGTCCAGGGGGGCCCCGCACCGCACACACTGCACTTATATTTTTTTTAAACTTACCTGTCCGAGGTCCCGCATTGGGTGTCACTGCTGCACAGAACACTGGAAAAATTGCCGCCGCGGCTATTTTCCAGCGTTCTGCACATGCGCAGTAGACTCCGGGCACACTCTAGTGTCCGGAGTCTACTAATGCTCAGGTGGCTGGTCAGCAGCGTTAGTCGGCTGCCAGCCACCAGGGAGGGAGGAGGGTGCCCCGCACAAGGAGTGCACATGGGCCCCCTTCTCTCTGAAAATGCCCCTGGTTTACAAGCTTCAGTTGCAAACATCAGGGCAGCAAGCAGGGGTATATCTAGGGATCCAAGCGCCCCTGGCAATGTAATGTACTGGTGCCCCACCTACCCCCTTTATGCAGTGCCCCCAGTAGTAATCCCCCAGTAGTAATCCCCCCTATGCTGCATTGCCCCCAATAGCTGCCCCCCTATATAGTGCCCGCAGTAGTAATCCCCCCTATGCTGCATTGCCCCCTGTAGTAGTCCCCCCTATACAGTGCCAACAGTAGTAGACCCCAGTAGTAGGCCCCTATACAGTGCCCCCAGTAATAGTACCCAGTAGTAGTCCCCCCTATACATTGCCCCCAGTAATAGTACCCAGTATTAGTCCCCCCTATACAGTGCCCCCAGTAATAGTACCCAGTAGTAGTCCCCCCTATACAGTGCCCCCAGTAATAGTACCCAGTAGTAGTCCCCCCTATACATTGCCCCCAGTAGTAGCCCCCCTAAACAGTGCCCCCAGTAGTAGTCCCGAATACAGTGCCCCCAGTTGAAGACCCCCTATACAGTGCCCCCAGTAGTGGCCACCCCTATACATTGCTCCCAGTAGTAGCCACCCCCCATAAATTGCCCCCAGTAGTGGCCACCCCAATACAGTAGCGGGATCCCCCCATAAAGGGCCCCATTAGCGGACACCCCCTATTTCAGTGCTCCCCCCTGTAGTGCCACGCTTACACACACAGAAACACTCACAAAGAACAAAAAAAAAATTAAACTTACCTGGTCCCCGCTCCTGACGCGACCGCCACTGTCCGAGTCCCAGCCCGCTCTTCTCCTGAATGGCAGAGACGTCAGGACGTATGACGGCTCTCCCGTCACATGCTGCGGGGGGGAGCCGAAACACGGAGCTCATGAGTGAGCTCCAGCCAGCTCCCTCCGCGGACGACGCAGCAGCTAATGAGAGTCAGGCAGACTCTCATTAGCTGGCTGCTATTACAAACACACAGCCGCTGCTGGCGGCTGTCTGTTTGTAAACTGTGTAGGGCAGACCGCTCTCACTGCGGTCTGCCCTACACTTGTGGGGCCGAGGGACTTGTCCACCCCTTGGCTACTGGTGGCACTGCTGGGCGGCGCCCCCCCTTTGGTCGTTTTTAGATTTAGGTTTACAATTGACTTAGATTAAAATTAATTTATTTATATATATATTTATTGATTTGCACTTTCATATCTTTATCTATTTATATAATTATTTATTCACTTGCACTTTACAATCATTACTAGTGTGGATATATACCATAATATTGGTATTTACATATTACTAAGCTGTGTGAATTTACCTGCTAGAAACTTGACAGTCGCTATAAACAATACACCAATTTTCAAGACATACATATTAGTGGTGAAATATATGCTGGTTTAGTTGTATCATGTCAGTTGAGAGCTCAGTAGGCTAATTATGTGACTGGCTTACTTCATAAACAGCCTTTGTGATGTCACTGCTAGTATAGAACTGTCAGTTAGCAGCTGCATCTACTGATATGACATCTCACATTGTAAGGTAAGTTTCTCACATTGTAAGGTAAGTGTGTTTTATCTTAAAATTTGATGGATAAAGCAAAGAAGATAGATCACTAGATAGATAGATAGATAGATAGATAGATAGATAGATAGATAGATAGATAGATAGATAGATAGATAGATAGATAGATAGATAGATAGATATGGTTAATGCATGTAGGTTGAGATTTATCTCAGTTATTTGATCATTTAACTGGATAACATCATAAAGAGACATTTAGGGGTATTCAATATGGGTGCGATAACATCGTTTTTTGCGTTAATATCGCACTTTTTAACTTTTTTGCGTTAATATCACTGGTTTTAGTTTTACACCGTATTCAATTTCAAAGACTTATCGCAAGTCTTTGATAAAAAACGGTGATAACTTTTTACCATTGAATAGGTGTCGAAAAAAAGTGCAGAATTGGGGTTTAGGGGTGCAGGCTTAAAAAAATTAGCCTGCACCCCTGAGATTGACATTTAAAAAAGAACTGTGTCAAAAAAAGTTTAAAAAAAAATAGGGACACCCCAAAAAATTAATTTAAAAATTGGGGTGCAAAAAAAAAATGGGAAAAAATTGTTAAACAATAGGGAAATAGGTTCAGGGCTATTCTGCAAGTATGCGGCAGATGTTTTCTAGAATACAATTATAGCGGCAGGTGCACAAATGCAGGATTTAAAAAAAATTACTTTAGGGACACCAAAATATGCTAGTACCCATTTTCATGTACCCCAAATTTGATGGGACCACTTAAAAAAATGAAAAAAATAACCTAAGTGCTCTTCTGCATCACTTCTTCAATGTCAGAAAAAAAACACCTGCTGCGGCTATTTAAATCCCCGACTTTCAATTAAAGGCTAAAACGGGGGTACCCATAGTGTTCCTCCATGTTTTTACAACTTTAGGGGGGTCTTACAATTATTTTAAGGAAAAATTCATAACTTTACGCAAATCCAACTTCGGAGTTTCCCGTTTTCGTTAATTTTATTTTGAATACGGGGATAAGCGGGAGCGCGCACCATACCTTTACGCAGAAAAAAACTCCGATATGAAACGTTAACTTCGCCAGGGAAGTTAACCTTTCATATTGAATACCCCTCATTGTCTTTATTACTATGATAAATCACCCATAGTAATGCCCACTGCAGCAGTGCCCCTATAGTAATGCCTACTTCAGCAGTGCACCTATAGTAATGCCCTCTGAGGTAATGCCCCTGTAGTAGTGCCCATATGGTAATGCCACCATAGTAATGCCCCTGTAGTAGTGCCCATATAGTAATGCCCCCATAGTAATTCTGCAGCAGTAGTGCTCATATAGTAATGCCCCCATTGTAATGTCCCTGTAGTAGTGCCCATATAGTAATGCCCCCTAGTATAGCCCCTGTAGTAGTGCCCGTATAATAATGCCTCTGTAGTAGTGCCCATATGGTAATGCCCCCATAGTAATGCCCCTGTAGTAGTATTCATATGGTAATGCCCCCATAGTAATGCCCTGTAGTAGTGCCCATATGGTAATGCCCCTGTGGTAATGTCAATATAGTAATGTCCCTATAGTAGTACCCATATGGCAATTCCTCTGTAGTAGTGCCCATATGGTAATGCCCCTGTAGTAGTGCCCATTAAGTAATGCCCCTGTAGTAGAGCCCATATGGTAATGCCCCCATAGTAATGCCCCTGTAGTAGTGCCCATATAGTAATGCCCCTGTAGTAGGGCCCATATGGTAATGCCCCCATAGCAATGCCTCTGTAGTAGTGCCCATATGGTAATGCCCCTATAGTAATGCCCCTGTAGTGCCGGTTATATAAAAAAAACAATACTTATCTTAAACCCCGCTCCAACATCCGCCGCCGTCCGGTCCACCCGGCTGCTTCTCGGAACTATGGGAGAGATGTCAAGACGTCTCTCCCATAGTTCCCGTGGGGAGGGCCAGAAGCTGGACTTCAGGAGAGAACTCCAGCCTCCGCTGCAGGGAAGGAACAGGGAGCCCACTGATTATAAAATCTCAGCAGGCGTCCGGCTTGGAGTCCCCCTGCGGCGCCGGGCTGGAGGACACTGGTGGCGGGTGCAGCGGCGCACCCGGAGCATGTGCACCTCCAGCCTCCCCCTATTTGCAGCCCTGGTTACATTTAACTGTTAATTATCAGCTATATTTGAATCTATGACTTTTCACAGTGTAAACCGAGTTAATTTTCACCTAAATGTTATTCAAAGAATAATTTTAGGTGGATACAAATAGATATATGGAGATACATATTAGTGGTGAAATGAATGCTGGTTTAGTTTTATCATGTCAGTTGAGAGATCAGTAGGCTAGTCATGTGACCGGCTTACTTCATAAACAGCCTTTGTGATGTCACTGCTAGTATAGAACTGTCAGTTAGCAGCTGCATCTACTGATATGACATCTCACATTGTAAGGTAAGTTTCTCACATTGTAAGGTAAGTTTAAATTATCTTAAAATTATATGAAAATAAAATTTGATGGATAAAGCAAAGAAGATAGATTGCTAGATACAGTAGATAGATAGATAGATAGATAGATAGATAGATAGATAGATAGATAGATAGATAGATAGATAGATAGATAGATAGATAGATAGATAGATATGGTTAATGCATGTAGATTGAGATTTATCTCAGTTATTTGATCATTTAACTGGATAACATCGTAAAGAGACTTTGTGATGTCACTCAGCTTTGCAATAGAAGTTAGGGGCATATTTAATAAAGCTTGTAGATAGATAAAATTTGAGATAAATAGCACCAACCAATCAGCTCCTAACTGTCATATTTCAAACACAGCCTGTAAAGTGACAGTTAGGAGCTGATTGGTTGGTGCTATTTATCTCCAATTTTATCTATCCCGCACCCTAACCCTCCCTGTTGGTGCCTAAACCTAACCCTCTGCCCCTCGTGCCTAAACCTAACCCTCCCCCATTAGTGCATAACCCTAACCCCCTCCCAGTGATGCCTAACCCTAACCTTCTCCCCTTGGGCTGCCTCACCCTAACCTTCCCCCAAACCTAACCCTTACCACGCTACACTCCCAAAATCTAACCCCCACCCCCCACCCCCGCAGCTAATGCTAAGGGCACCCCAAACTTACCCTGATCAAGCTGGCAAACTAATATACAGGCATACATATTCATGGGCGGATTGGGCCGCCAAGATGCCAGGCCAGTTCCCACTGGGCTGGTCTCCTTGGTGGATGGCGGCCGCCCAGCACACCCCTCACCCTTCAATGACTGACCCCATTCCGGCCCTCCCCCGTTGCGCTGCAGCGATCGGAGCTTAGCTCCAATCTGTTAACTAAACTGCGCAGCAGCACGGTCTCCCATTGAACAGTCTGACCCCCCCTCCTGCGGTCTCCTCTATCCTGGCCGTCCCACTTCCGCGATTGGGCAGCTGCACTAGGCACAGTTTCTGCGCAAGTGTAGAAGCTTAGTTAGTGACAATTTTTTTTTTTAAATGGCCGATGGGGGAGCTGCTGCGCATGCCCAGTCACAGCAACTCCTCCCATAAGCCTTTGCGGAGCCCAGGGCCGTCAGTTAACACTGTGGGCCAGTCTCCAGTCCCTCCACGACCCACCTCCAGCCTCCTACATAGGCGCAGATGCAAACTGGAAGCTGCACTATGTACAGTGTCCCCTCCCTCAGCCTCCGTTGCCTGCCGTCATTCTGCCATCTACTCCACTCTATTACTCCCATCATGCCCCCTGCTCAACACTACTATTACTCCTATCCTGCTCCCTGTTCTGAACTACTTCTATTCCCAGCCTGCCCCACACTATTACTACTCCCATCCTGCTTCCCACTATTACTACTCCCATCCTGCTTCCCTCTACTGGTACTCCCATCTTGACCCCAGCGGTGGGGGACTTTATGAAGTTTGTGCTCCAGGTGCTAGTTCTGGTGGGAACGTACAATGCGCACCCTATTTTTTTTTCTTGTGGGGGATATTGTGTTTGTATTTTTACCTCTGGGGGCCAATATATTTGTTTTCTGTAGGGGCCACTGTATTTGTTTTTACCTGTGGGGGCAGGTGTGTGTTTTATTTTTTCTTGTTGAGGCTAATGTGTTTTTATTGTTTTCATGTGGGGGCCAATGTGTTTTATTCTTTTCTGTGGAGGCTAATGTAGTTGTTTTGTTTTTTTACCAGGCGTCATTGTGTATAGCCAATGTGTGTCTATTATTTTCCTGTGGTAGATAATGTATTTTTTTTTCCCATCGGGGTTCAATGTGTTTTTTTTCCTGTGGGGGCCCAAGTGTTCTATTTTTTTCCTGTGCATTGTTTTTGATCTGCACATGTGACTGTGTGGCAGTGCAGATTCAGACTAGGGATGTGCGCTGGATAATTTTTGCTGGATTTGGATTTAGATTTGGCTCTGATTCATCGTCCTGCTTTGGATTTGGATTTGCTAAACCTGCCGTGACTGGCTTTGGATTTGGACTTTGATTTTTTACAAAAATTTATTAAAAAAAAGCTAAAATCACATAATTTGTTCTTTTTTGTTTCTAGATGTTTATTAACCTCAATAACATTAATTTCCAGTCATTTAGAGTCAATTTTGACCACCCCATAGCTTATAATATTGTTTTCAACATTATTGGCCAAAGGTTGCAGTGAGCTGACTGGTTACTAAGCAACAGAGCAGTGGCACAGACGCCACAGTTTTAAGCACTTCTATGAAACATTGCCACACAGCAGTGGCAGAAATGAAAGGTAGTGCAAGATGGAATTGTTCTTGGGCCCCCCCACCCACCCTTATGTTGGATATTAAAAATGACATGCACACTTTAACAAACCAAGCACTTCAGTGACAGGGACTGCCACTTTTGTGGGTGAAGTGCTTGGTTTGTTTGGGCCCTCACAAAACCAGCTACCAATCAGCTTAAGGCAACAGCTTTACAGTGGCAAGATGTCATTGTCATTACCATCCTCCCCCTCATCAGTGTGTACATCATCCTCACACAATATTAATTCATCCCCGCTGGAATCCACCATTACAGAAGACTCTGTACTGTGATGTAATTGCCGGGAAATTCCTTGTGGAATTTCCAGTTCATTTTGATGAACATCATCTTTATCACATTTTTGAGGAAGTAGCCTCCTACGCCGTTCGCTCACAAGGTTCCCAGCTGTGCTGAAAACTTTCTCTGAGTACACACTGGAGGGTGGCAGCTTAAGTAATGCAAAGCCAGTTAATACAAGGGCCTCCAAATAGCCTTTTTTTCCTTTCAGTACTCGAAGGGACTCTGTGACATGTCTATTTTTATGGTGTCATGAAAATAATCCTCTAACATTCTTTGGATGGTGATCGTATCAGATGGAGTTATGGTAGAGGTGTCACTAATGTTGGGCAATTCTTGTATACCTGACCAGATGTCAAAATGTTGGGTTGACTTATCTGCATCACCACTGGGTCTTTTGGGAAAGCTGTTTTTTTTTCTGGCTGGTGATGAATAAATTTAAGGAGTAGATGTCGTAGTGCTTGTGACACTTGCCAACTTGCTCACCAGTAGCTCTTTGCATCTTTTAAGATCTGGGTCAGTTTCAAAGAAAGATACAGCATATGACTTAAACCTAGGATCAAGCATGGTTGCTATAATGTAGTGATCAGATTTCAAGATCATGGCCACCTGTGGATCCTGGCGAAGGGAATAAAGGACTTGATCTACATGTCCAGAATACGTTGCAGATTCACTTTGTTTAATCTCGTCCTTCAATTTCTCCAGCTGATTTTCCAAAAGCCTAATTAGGGGAATCACCTTACTCAAGCTAGCAGTGTCAGCACTCACTTCACATGTGGCTACTTCAAATGGTTTGAGCACCTTGCACAAGACAGAAAGTACTCTCCACTGTGTTGGGCTAAGGTACATTCCCCCTCCTCTCTTAATGTCATGGCTTGTTGTATAGCTATGGATTGCTTTTTGCTGTTTCTCCATTCGCTGAAGCATATAAAGGGTGGAGTTCCACCTAGTTACCACCTCTTGCTTCAGTTGATGGCAGGGCAAATTACACTGTTCTTGCAGGTGCTGCAATCTCCTGCATGCTGTTGCTGAATGGCGAATTCTCCCGAAATTTTTTGGGCCACAGACAGCATCTCCTGCATGCCACTGTCATTTTTTTTAAAAACCCTGCACCACTGAGTTGATTGTGTGAGCAAAACAGGGGATGTGTTGAAATTCACTCAGCTGTAATGCTTTCACAATATTTGTGGCGTTATCAGAAATCGCAAATCCTGAGGAGAGTCCAAGTGGGGTAAGTCATGTTTCTATGACAAATCTTAGTTTTTCTAAGAGGTTGTCAGTGGTATGCCTTTTATTGAATCTGGTGATACACAGAGTAGCCTGCCTCAGAATGAGCTGGCGTTGTTTGTTAGATACTGCTTCTGCTGCTGCTGAAGGCGATTCACCCACCCAGTGGGCTATCACAGTCATGTAATCTTTAGTTTGCCCACTACCACTTGTGCACATATCTGTGGTTAAGTGGACAGATATGTAGTTCTTTTTAATGTCCTGGTACAGCCGAGGAATGGCTTTTCGGGTAAAATGAAACCGAGATGGAATTTGGTACCAGGGACACAGGACCTAAAATAACTTTGTAAAACCCACTGAATTATTTTGGATATTGGACGCAGATCTAATACCAGCTTAGCTGTCATGGCGTCAGTGATCCACTGTGCGACAGGGTGAGTGCTGTCATACTTGCTTCCCCTTGCAAGAGATTCTTTAACAGTCAATTGTTTTGTTAAACTACTACTAGTAGTCATCTTGGTCCACTTCTGGGATAAAGATCCACCCCCAGCAGCAGCAGCAGGCCTAGTGCTCAAGGATTCTTCTGAGGAGTCCTGGAAAGGGGATGGATCACCTAGCAAATTGGATGCTGGACTACCTCTTATCATTACTGAGGATATTGTGGATGAGGATGTTGCCGGTAGAGATTGCAGATGCTTGGATCTAGTAGAGAGAAGGGAGCTAGCTGATGCTGGACTGCTCATTGTTTTAGCACCAGTTTCTGATATTATAAAATACTTGTCATGAGCTCACTGCTGATGACGTAATATTATGGAGGTTCCTAGGTACTTCCACAATGGCTACAAATGGCTTGACAAATGTTGCCAGGATTTGGGTAAAAGTAATTCCAGACATAAGAGGTGGATTTCTTGGTCCTATGCCCAGGCATGACAATAGCCTTCTTCTTATCATGGCCAAGAGCTGCTTCCACTGGTGCCTGACTTACACAAACAACATCCTCATCCTCAATATCCTCATTAGTGTCAGCATCAGCTACAGAAATATCCCCCTCATCCTCTTGCAATTCCACGTTGGCATCCTCAATTTCTATGTCATCAGCAATACTTATGCTGCTCAACCCCACAAATACAGAGGGAGCAGAAACTGTGGAAGGCGGCTCCTCTGAAAGGTCAGGCTCACACATAGCACTCATGGACACACTTAGACTCTCCTCAGGGATTTCTGACATTTGTGTTTCTGAATGCACAGTTTGATCTAATTCCTTAGTGGTTTTCAGTTCTTTTACACTTCTAAAAGGTCTTTCATTGTCATCATGAGAGGCAGAAGATGCCTCACTGACAGGTGCAGAACCACCACTAAAAAATAAAGGCCAAGGCCTGAGCCTTTCCTTGCCACTGCATGTGGTAAATGGTACATTGACAATTTTCTGTTTTTCTGCACTAACCTTTAGAGGTTTTTTGTGTTTACCCGTGTGAATCTCGATTTTTTTTTAATTTCAGATACCTTAATTTTTTAAAGCCTCTACGCCCTTGAGCATCAGCTTTAGATGATAGTGAATGACTAGTATCGTCATCATGACTGGTTCCAGAAGCTGCACTGCTAGCATTCTCTTGCTGCTTCTGCTCTACACTCAGTTGGTTGTCGTGATCCATAATGATGAAATTTAAAAAAAACTGCAGGCTACTGCCAAATTATTCATGGTGCTTACACACACTGAGGGCTACTGCCCATTTATTCACGGTGCTTACACACACTGTGGGCTACTGCCCAATTATTCACAGTGCTTACACACACTGAGGGCTACTGCCCATTTATTCATGATGCTTACACACACACTGAGGGTTACTGCCCAAGGAGTCTCAGTGCTTTTATACATAGAGGGCTAAGGCCCAAGGAGTCATGGTGCTTGTAGACATAGAGGGCTAAGGCCCAAGGATTCATGGTGCTTGTAAACACAGAGGGATAAGGCTCAAGAAGTCATGGTGCAATTATACACAGAGGGCTACTGCCCAAGGGGTCACGGTGCTTTTAATTTATACACAGAGGGCTACTGCCCAAGGAGCACTGGTGCTTTTATACACAGAGGGCTAAGGCCCAAGAAGTCACGGTGCTTGCATACACAGAGGGCTAAGGCCCAAGGAGTCACGGTGCTTGTATACACAGAGGGCTAAGGCCCAAGGAGTCATGGTGCTTGTATACACAGAGGGCTAAGGCCCAATAAGTCACAGTGCTTTATATAAACAGAGGGCTACTGCCCAAGGAGTCATGGTGCTTTTATACACAGAGGGCTAAGGCCCAAGAAGTCACGGTGCTTTTATACACAGAGGACTACTGCCCAAGGAGTCATTGTGCTTGTATACACAGAGAACCAAGGCCCGAGGAGTCACGGTGCTTTTATACACAGAGGGCTAAGGCCCAAGGAGTCACGGTGCCTGTACACACAGTGGGGTACAGCACCAAAAAGAGAGTTTGTTTTTTTTACTTTTAACTTTCTTGAAAGTTTTGTTTATTTTTTTCAACTCTTTTTTTGTACACACAGCCACTTGTGAGTCTCGACACTTTAATCAGCAGAGTATAGCACAGCATACATCAGTGTGCAGTGTGCCCCCTATACACAGTCACTTTGCCAGCATGGCCACTTGTAAGTCTGGACACAGTCACTATAATCAGCAGAGTATAGCGCAGCATACATCAGCATGCAGTGTGCCCCCTTACACAAACACTTTGCCAGCACAGTCACTTGTGAGTCCCTGTACACAGCCAGTATCACTATCAGCAGAGCAGTGCACAGAGTGAGGGGTGTGGGAGTGAAATGGTGCCAAGTCCTGGTCTCGGTGCCTTATGTATACGCAAATTCTCACGAGAATCTGACGTCAGGAGGATGACGTTCTGCCTCGCAGTGGGATCCACGTCAGGTGGGTACTCGGGGCCTGATTCAGAGCCGGACGCTATTTACGCTCGCTCATTCAGAAAAAGGGGCCAGATATTTTAATAGAGCGCTGACGCCTCTATGTCTGAGCGAGCGAACGAAATATGCGCTCGCTATTTTGTAAAGACGCCCCCTGGCCGGTCGCATCATACGTCATCTCAGCTATTTATTAGATTAATCGAGTACATGGAAAGGCGTCTGAATTGCTTGCAGTGCTTGTGGTTGGATTTTCCTACCGCAATCATGCGAACAGTTAAGGCTAAGAGACAACCAAGTGACGTGGCCAATGACGCTGCCAACCAAGTGACGTGGCCAATGACGCTGCTTTGTTAATTATGCACACCCTTAAAACGCCCGTTTTGACCGTTTGGCACGCCTGCGTTCGGATCTCCACTCCCCGTTTTCAAGCACCTTCCCCTGTTACCACCCACAAACGCCTCATCCTGTCACTCAAATTAGCAGGCACACGCTATTTTGCGAACACACGATTTCCGACCGCACTGACTGGTTGGCACATGCGCATTACGACCCATACGCATGCGCAGATGTGTGAACATCACTCGGAGCGAACGAGCGGCCGCTTACGAGCGGCTCTGTATCAGGCCCTTGGATCCCTGCTGTTCGAAGTGGTTCCGATTCCACAGAATCCAAACCGCTCATCCCTAATTCAGACGCATGCACCAAGTAGTGTATTAGAAATGTGTTGGCTGTTCCTAGGTGGTTACAGGAGGTTGGCTATAGAGACGATAAATTGCTCACATTGGAGGCCATACTTAGATGGATGATCTGCACCTAGCATAGGGCTGTTGAAAGTTCCAATGGTGCGACCGATGGTGGTGTCTAAAGTCTTAGGGGTCTACTCACTAATCCTTGGAGATATATATAATGGAGAAAGATAAGTCCCAGCCAATCAGCTCCTAACTGTCATTTTTCCCATCCCCTATATGGACCCCCACCTCCTCAACAGACCACATCCCCATTAGTGCAGCTTCCATAAATTAGTGCAGCTTCCATAAATTTCCTGGGCTGGTTTTCCATCCCAATCCGCCCCTGTACATATTAGTGGTGAAATGAATGCTGGTTTAGTTTTATCATGTCAGTTGGGAGCTCAGTAGGCTAATCACGTGACTGGCTTACTTCATAAACAGCCTTTGTGATGTCACTGTATAGAACTGTCAGTTAGTAGCTGTATCTGCTGATATTACATCTCACATTGAAAGGTAAGTTTCTCACATTGTAAGGTAAGTTTACTTTATCTTAAAATTATATGAAAATAAAATTTGATGAATAATGCAAAGAAGATAGATAGATAGATAGATAGATAGATAGATAGATAGATAGATAGATAGATAGATAGATAGATAGATAGATAGATGTGGTGAATGCAGGAAGGTTGAGATTTATCATCTCAGTTTTTTGATAATTTAACTAGATAACATCATAAAGAGACTTTGTGATTCACTCAGCTTTGCTATAAAAGTTAGTATGTTACATTTAACTGTTATTTATCAGCTGTATTTGAATCTATACATTTTTACAGTGTAAACCGAGTTAATTTTCACTTAAATGTTATTCAAAGAATAATTTTAGGTGGATAAAAATTAATAAATAGACATACATTTTAGTGGTGAAATGAATGCTGGTTTAGTTTTATTATGTCAGTTGGTAGATCAGTAGGCTAGTCATGTGACTGACTTACTTCATAAACAGCCTTTGTGATGTCACTGCTAGTATAGAACTGTCAGTTAGCAGCTGCATCTACTGATATGACATCTAACATTGTAAGGTAAGTTTCTCACATTGTAACGTAAGTAGTTTTTTATCTTAAGATTATATGAAAATAAAATTGGATGGATAAAGCAATAACGATAGATTGCTAGATAGATAGATAGATAGATAGATAGATAGATAGATAGATAGATAGATAGATAGATAGATAGATAGAGAGATAGATAGATAGATATTGTAAGCTCCACTGGGAGGGGGACTTATGTGAATGACTGTAAATTAATGCATAATATATGTGTGCGCTATTTAGATAACTGCTATTAAATATCAGAGCACAAAAATATCTTGCTCCACATAAGGAATTCTAACTTTCGTGATGCTCTTCGTACAGGGCCGGATTAAGGCCCACATGGGCCTGGAGCTGAAAATGTTCAAGGGCCTATACTGAGAAGGGGAAGAGCTGTGATCGGTGCTGTGTGGGTGTGATCAGAGTCACCTTGGTGTGTACACCCCCTATACTATGACCACAATATCTTCCTAACTACATAGAAATCGAAAAATTGGATAATTTAGTTTTTTGGGGGGGATGGGGGAATAGAAAAACTATTTAAATACTTAAAATGTATGGCCAGTTAGGCAGCTGGTAATCATTCTGTCATGTTGATGGGCCTATTTTTATGTGGAGGCCTGGAGCTGTAGCTCCATCCGCCCCATTGTTAATCTGGCCCTGTCTTCGTAACCAGGCACGTCAGGACGCCTACTCTGCACTTTACAAAGAATTTCCCCACTCTGCCCAACTCTTCCTATCAGACTGGGCAAATGTATGCATCTCAGCAACCACCACCACTTTGCTGGACAATCCTATGCATATTGGGCCTGATTCAGAGTCACACATAAGTCAGCCACATACTGTATGTGACCACAGTGCATGCTTGGAAATAAATGCAGATCGTCATCTGCATTCAGAGTTGGCTGCATCTCTGCGGTCACCCGCCATAGCGTTTGCACCAGTGGTGCCAGTGAAATCAGATGGAGATATGCATGCGCTCAATTCTTCCGATTGCAATATAATCTTTGTGAGTATAACCTTTGTAATTCAAGCGCTGTAGGGGTTTTCAAATCTGCATGCGCACTGGGAACAAAAGCACTGCATTTAAATTGCGGGTACCTCTCATTCTGGCCTTGAATGTCTGTGATTACCTCTCTTCTCAATCTAGAAATAGATAACATTGCAAAGACCCTACAATGAGTTCCCACACACTATAATTCTAGAATAAATAATAGTGTAAATCCTCTATTAAAAATCAATTACGCTTTTACATTTTGCATTAGTACAAGCAATAGAGATTTCTTGATTAGCATTGGTAAATGATTGTGCAGTTTAGTATATACTAATATTATTCATTATGTTGTTGACAAATCTTTGACAGACAAAGCTGTTTCCTGTTCTTTACAGCCCTATTTGGATGTTAATAAGAAGTTTTATTACTGTCACTTATCTTTTAATATATGAATAGCATTATTACCAAACATATGTTGATTCCTAAACCTAAGAGATTTGCTTAATTCAACAAATGGTAAAGATAAATCAAATATATAATAGAAGAAATGCAGGGAAGCTAGTATGGGAGCTAAGGAGAACTTGATGTACTGAGCTATTAGTTTTAAGTTAACAAGAACAGATCAAGAACACTGGAAAAGAATGGAAAATGGAGTTTAACACAGACATGCACACACACACACACATGCACACACACACAAACACATGCACACACACACACACACATGCACACACACACAATAACAATGTGAACATTACTCACAAATAAAATATCACAAGGAGACTTATAAATGGGTTAAACACACAATCGATTTATTCCAACATTTCCAGTTATACACAACCCATCTTCAGGGGCAATGATACAGACAAAAAGTCCAAACATATATAACCTAAAACATAACCCTAATTATCACCTGTTAGCACTTACCTGCAAGCGCCGATATCATCTCCGGAATTGCGCATCAGAATCTATGCATTACATAGTCACCTACGTCTTTCTGCAGTGCCTACTAGTGCATCTGGTTGTCCTAGCTACCAACTCCGAGATATACTGTACAAGTGACATCTATAAAAAATAAGTACAAATAAACCAGAATTAAAGCAAGCATAATACTAAATAGATAAAATATAGGAACAGATGGTGACAATCAACAATTATGCATTATATAAATTTTATATATAATTATATGTATATATATATATATATATATATATATATATACACACATACATATATACCTAGTATATTATTCTGAATGAACAAACACTAACACTAATATAAAAAAAAATTTGGCGGGTTGCCTGCGCTTCAAACCTAGATGCAGCTAAAATTCTTAGTAGTGACCACAAAAATTACTGAAAAGGCTTGGGTGCCAGGACCAGCCTGTGTATACATACCCTCCGGCCAGCACTCGAGAGGAACCTGGATCCTACGCCAAACAGCTCCAAGCCAGATGCTTTTCTTATCATGTTGGGGGGTCTGCACCTGGTCCTGGCACCCAAGCTCTGCAAAATGATGGTATTGTGAAAAATTCTCTGGAGAAGAATTACAGTCAGAAGAGGACTGAATAACAACTATTTGGGAACACTCTCACCCGAGTATATATGTTCCACAAGGTCTGAGTAACTCCAGCAGCCAGAAAAAAAGACATTTGGGACGTAATAAGATTCGATCCCTATGTCTATCCCAATTTTAGAAGCGCTAGTTCTACCTTTCTATTTTCTATACTAACACTAATATAGCTCAAATAATGTACATTATAAACTTACAGACTATACTACAAGAAACACTGCTGTTTCATTAAGTCCTTTGTGGACCGATGTATCTAGTTTAAAGATCCATCTGCACTCAGGAGTGCCGAGAGGGTAGGGCAGCGGGTACTAATTGGCCGGGCTTACCAGAGGGGGCCCGGTCCGCTGTCACCCCCTATTTACCTGGCAATGGCAGTGGGCTTTATCCCCAACACATGCTGCTGTGTGCTTGGCTGTGGTTGGTCCTGGGAGGTTGTCTGCCTGCTAAGCTTGCCTGTCTCTACTCCCTGCCTACCTCAGGGGTGCAAATCCCCCCCCCTCCTCCTGTGTGTGTAGTGGATGTGATCATGCCTTAACAATTAGCCCATGCCTCCTACAGTACCCAAGCCCGGTCCCTCTATCTACAGTGCTGTCTGCACTCTAGTTGTAGTAATTATTTTTGCATAAATTCCACCTCTGATCCTGGCAGGTACATGGTTGCTGATTCTATAATGGATTGAGATCTGCTTTCCCCAGTTATGTCTAGGGCAGTGAACGGCAGATGAGAGTCTCCAACAATATCACAGTAAAATATAGACAGAAGTGGTATCTGCTCTCAGGTATCATCACATAAATACTCCCTAGTGCAATGAGAGGTAGTATAATTATAGGTCCTCTGATGAGAGTGCCACAAAAATAATGAGAGGTTAAGATACCTATCACAGGTTTATCCCGTGGTGATCAAAGTTTGTGGTGGTGGTGAGGGGTCATTTGTGACTAATGATCTACTCTGGGAGAACCTCTTTGTCTTATTTACCCTTTTAGTCATATATATTTTTTCAGTGGTAAAAAATAGTCTGTGTTATAATCACTGATCCATATCATCACTGCGTTCATATAATATTGAATACATAAAGCAAACTAATTTTTGCAAGTTTCATTTTCTTCCCCTATCCTCCCTGTTTACTATTAATATAGAGATGGAGTAAAAGTGGACAGAAAGAAGGAGAACAAAAAGGGGGGCTGAAAAGAGAAGCAAAGAGAGACACAGGGGATGAGAAGAGAGAGAAGAAAAAAAAAACAGACAATGCAGTTAGTATGTTCTTATTTTCAGACATTCCAGTAAGGTAACCCGTAAGGTAACCATAATTGAACGTTAAGCATCATTTGTTTGGAGATTCTCATAGAGCCCCAGGAGACAAATTGCATATGGATGACTACAAAGCGATTCTGCGCTTATGGCAGATATTGATGGATCATTTAGGAAAACAAACAAAAATCATTAGCACTGTTCTCATCAAAGTTGAGAAAGCATAAAAGCAAAACACAACATGTTAACTCTTGCTCCACATGCTGATTTGTTTAATATGCTGTTTTCTTCAAACTGTAATGCAAAAGAAGACAGTATGAATCATGTGCAAATCTTGGTGCAATGTGTGACAAAAACACTACCACTAGTTCCCACTTTATGCAGTTATGCTTACGTGTTCATCATATTGGCTTTGCATGTTGTAATGCAGATAATTTGTATATTATGCTTAATATGCAAGAATGAATTAAACACCACTCATACAATGGAGCTTCTGTTACAAGAAAGCCTTCCAACCCCAAGGAATGTCCACTCTTTGCACCATATAATCGAGTTTTAAGCAGAACCAGGAGTCACCACCTTCTGTGCCCCTAAGTAGAAGTTCAAACAGTTCGAATTTTGCCCTGGAGTTCCAAATCCAAGTGATGGGAGGGGGATTTTATGACATATAACCAGGGCCATAGAGAGATGTGCCGGGCTCTGGTGGCATGACCTTAGGTAAGGAGGTGTGGCTATGTCTCCTTGCAAAATAAAATAGTATTCGTGGCACAGCGTGCTCTATAGGGGGGCGCCATGCGCACATCAGCCAGGGGCATATTCAGGGGGGGACGGGATCAGTGTGATCGATTCCCCCGTACAACCAGAGGAGACTGCTGCCGCTGACAGGTAAGGGTGGGGGGTGGGCGGTGGACCCGGCCCCCACCTGGCCCCTCCATAAGGCCCGGGCATGGGTAATTAGTACACGCGTCTACCCTCTTGACAACCCTGAATATGACCACATTTCAAGATGTGTGCAAAAAATATTTGAGCTGATATACAGCAATTTCTGTTTATTACATTCATGCTAAAATGTAATAAAAGGTCAATATTATGTTGCACTACATATAAAGTTTACTGCTTTATACCCAATCATTAGTCAGATACTTAAAATGTCAGGAGTCAATTTATTAATACTTTACTTATAACAGTGTAACTTTTATTAGAGTTTTATTGCAGTCAGAAATTATATCCTACACAAATACAATACATATTTAAATGCTCTTTACAATAAACTGACTACTTCTGAGTTTATGCTATAGAATAGTAATGAAGCCTGAACAGCTGAAGGTGTGCTAACTGTAAAACATTACTGCTTGCTGCTAATTTTGTACCAGTTTAATGACTGATAATCCATGTCAATTTACTGCGAGTCATGTTGTATACTACAGGCATAGTGGTTATAAAAGTAATTGTTACTTGAGCTATAAATGTGTCTCTAACATAAAATAAGACAGAATATTTTTGTGCAAAATTTAACAGGTACAACTTTTAGAACTGCAAATTGCTGCACTGTTATTTGGTTTCAAGGAGGGCTCTGACGTCAGTGACTGCTAGTCCTAGTGCCCTCAAATATGTTACTGAATATATTGGGCTCTCTGATATGACTGTATATAACATATATTATTTTGAACTCCCATATATACCTAATTGTATTTTACAATATATGGAGCCCCTTTTTGACTATAAATGTAAACATCTGTCACTAACTGACTGATATAGAGATTAACAAAAGCACCAGTGCATGGGTGTGGTATAGTGTGTCGACATTTAGAATGTAGACAGTCAGAATGACGACATGACTGTTGTCAGACAAAATGTAGACATGGATGTTATATCGATGTGTGACATGCCGACATACATATATATCGACATACTAATTATGTCAACGTGTTCATTATGTCAACAGTCAGAATGTTGACATAGCATTTTTTCACTATTTTAGCCTAACCCAAACCCTAAACCTAAATGTAGCACTAAAATGTACTGTCGACATTGTGACTGATGACATGTTCATTATGTGGTCATTATACATGTCAACATAACATCCATGTCGACATTCTGACTATCTACATTCAGAACATGTCAACATATTGGTGTCGACATTCAGAATGCTGACATTCTGTCGGGATACTCCAGTGCAATGTTTATAATATAGTTATATTATTATTATTATTATTATTATTATTATTATTATTATTCAGATAGATAGGAGAACTTAACTTTCTATGATTCTTTTGATTGTAAATTTAATTTTCTCTTCCATCTTTTTCTTGGCATGGTAGGGCCAGTGGCGTAACTACCGTAGGTGCAGGGGGTGCGGCTGCTATGGGGCCCTTACCAACCCGGGGCCTGGCCCTCCTCCTGCACCTACAGTGCCAGACCTCGGTCCACGACCCCCCTCCACACTCCCATCACACCATCCTCACTCCCCTCTCCGTGACTTACCTGCTCCATGGTCGCATCCCCCTGGTCGGCTCCGCCTCCAGCTCTCCTAATTGACTGATACTGCCTCCCAGCATCAGTCAGCGAGGAGAGATGGAGTCGACCGAGAGAGGAGGTGTGCCTGCCCTGTGCAGCGCGACCATGGAGCAGGTAAGTCGAGGAGAGGGGAGTGAGGAGGGGGGAGTGTGGAGGGGAGGGGGCATGGAACAAGGAGGACCGGGGACTTAGCTTGCCTAATAGTAGCACAGTCCCTTCTTCCAATGAGTTGATTTTCTCATTCGCTCAGTTAATGTTTCCTTGGTTATGAAATAACATTGCGTCTGCTCTGTTCAAAGACAAAGCCACCTCCCAGCCTCCTGTGATGCTCCTAGGCATAGCCCTACTGTGGCTAATAAATTAAGTCTGGCCCTCATCCTCTCTGTCTGTCTAGGTAAAATTAAGTTTTTAAAATAAATAAATAAATAAATAAAAACAAAATATTGTTTCACAATGCATAAGGGTATCCATTTACTTTATTTCATTTACCTAACATTAGAAGTCATTTTCTAGTATTATATAAATTTCTAACAATACATTTGACTATTTTTTCACTTGTTCCTTCTACCCTAAGTATTGCACGCTTTTACACTGATCTGAACTTTTCAGTTGGTTCATATACTTCTTGTACATAGCGACAGCTAAGTGGCAATCAAAGACCTACAGAATTGAAGGATCTTCAAAAGCAGTTCTTATGTGTCAAGTAATATTTGCAAGGGATCCTTGCCAATGTACAAAGTTACAGATCAGAAGGGACATAAAACAGTTAAACTAGCTCAAAGGCAATGTCACAGTCTAACAAT
Source organism: Taudactylus pleione (assembly GCA_031769625.1). Classification (NCBI taxonomy): domain Eukaryota; kingdom Metazoa; phylum Chordata; class Amphibia; order Anura; family Myobatrachidae; genus Taudactylus; species Taudactylus pleione. Next base: position 15,676,321 of record JAUIMM010000018.1, on the reverse strand, counting down.
TACATGCATTCTGAGCCTGACAGAAGAACTAGTACACTCTCAACTAGACGCTCCTGGCTGTAGGCATGCCAGGAAGATTATAAAAATGCCATGCTGTGATATGCTGCCCTCCTGCCTGAGAGGCTACCATTAAGAACCTTATTTACTGCATCTATGCAGTCTGCAGCACAGTTCAGAGTGCTACCTGTCTTGTTGTTTTATAAATTAGTTGTGGGTGTCACAGGATTATTACTCTCTAACTATTCTGTCTGCTGAAGGTGGGGAGAGATGAAAGGCTATGATCTGACCTTGTTATGCTTTGTGTGAAATATAGAGCGTAATTCCTGCCTCGTAGGGGATAACAATGCCATCTTGGTTGAGGAAGAGTGCGGTGCTTAGGCTGAGAGCAACAGAGGACACATAGTGCAAATAGGACCGACAAATAACAACAAAGGGAAAGAAACATTAAAATGCTGGTGGCTTTAAAATACTAAAATGTTACAATGATTCTTTTTTATATGTGGTAAGTACATTAAAACATAAAATGCATCATACAAGTGGTATTTGAAATCAGTTATTGTACAGAGTGTACTTATATTCTAAAGCATTAGACTATGGGGTCAATCCAGTTGGCAATGGCCGCACTTTATGGCAGCCCGAATTCGCGGAATTTTGTTCGCAGCCCCGTAGGGCTGTGGTCAAAATTCCGCAAATTTGTGCTCAGAGCGGGCCACGAAGGGTGCGAGATGCCGGTTAATTGCCGGCATTTTAACGCCATTGCAACAGCAACTCGCACCCTTCACAGCTAATTGGATTGACCCCTATACATGATTCTGAGAAAAAAGTAATAAAGCACTGCTATGTTACCTAATAAAAGTAATACGATATTCCAATTCAAAAACTCTGGTCACGCCAAAAGGATGTTTTAGAGCTTTTTTTTACTGTTTTATTCTGCTTTACCTAACACATGAAACAAGTATTGCAATAACCATACAATACAAATGTAACCATTGCTATCTTACATTTATCATTATATCCTAATGTACATAGATCTGCAGGTGAATGGAGATTTGGACAATGCTGTCCTAGAGATCAGAAGGCCTGATTCAGACCCGCTCGCAAGCGCTGAGCCCTCGCAAGCGGGTCGATGTTGCCCAAGTGCGCATGCGCACGACGGAGGCAGCTCCATCGTGCGCATTCGCGAGACCCTAATAACGACGTCCAAGCCATCATTATGGGTCTCGCACCAATGGGGGTGTGCTGTCGATGGTGATTGATTGGTGGGCGTGCCGGGGGCGTGGCTGCCCAGACGGAGGCGTTCCCATGGGAACGCCTGCCATCTGGGGCCGGCCCCACTGACATCACTAGTGATGTCAGTGGGAGTGCTTTTGGCTCTGTTAGAGCCAAAAGCACTCCAGGCCTTGCGGCAGCGAGACCCTACCGCAGGATCTCGTCGCAAGCCCGATGGTCGCGATGGTCTTGATCATCGCGACCATCATTTTGGCCGCTCTCTATAGCTGTGGGTGGTCACCCACAGCTATGCGAGCGGCCAGGAGGCCGCTCCAAAAAGGAGAATGGACAGCCCTGATTCAGAGCGAGCGCTCTGTCAGAGCGTCCGGCTCTGAATCAGGGCCAGGGTTCGCTAACATGCTCTAGCTCTCTATTTGTTTGAAAACCTAAACATTTAATTATTTATGGTATATGAAATGTGACATTTCTCTGTTTTGCAATGATTGGGAACACTTTGTCAGTAGTAAATAACTTTTCTAACAACTATATATGTGTAAAATTTTCTAAACTGTTAATTGAACTATTCCCCTCATTTAGCCATGAAATTTATCATATTTCACTTATGGAATTTGGCCTGAAATGTTCCCAGTCATACTGTATCACACTTCACAGCAGAAAGAATTACATTGTCATTGTCTCAGTTTTATTTATAGACTGTAAATGCAGCAAAATGCAAATTTTCAAATAAAAGGCAGAATGTGAATTCTATGGGACAGCAACTCAAAGGTGGAACTCAAAGTTTTCATCACCGGAACTTTGCAACTGTGCAAACTGGAATTTTCCACCGGAACATTTTTTTCATGGAAAATTATGCCAACATTTTGCTAATAATCAATTAACAAATCATTTCCCCAAGAAAACAATTGATGAAATTAAATAGACCTACATGTAAAATCACTAAAATGTATTTAAAAATTTCCCCTCAAGAGAGTTTCATTTATTGGGTGACATTATGGGTCATATACAAGCTGCTTCTATTTGTTTGAGCATTATAAAGATGATTGATGAATCACAGGGGTATATTTACTAAAGTGAGAGTTTTTAGAAGTGGAGATGTTGCCCATAGCAACCAATAAGAATCTCGATATTATCTTCTAGAAGCTGTTAGTAAAATGTTAAGTACTGTAGAATCTTATTGGTTGCTACGGGCAACATCTCCACTTCTAAAAACTCTCACTTTAGTAAATATACCCCACAGTGTCCACTGTATTGTACACTCAACTTTAAATTCTGCTTGCACATACATGAGATGCCCTTGTAACACTCCTTGTAGCCATCATGTGAATAGCCAGTTGCTGCCCGCTTACACTCATTCAGCCACAAGGAGAGACGTGGCTGAGGTGCCTATGATGTAGTGCAAAAAGATCAGTCTGCAAAACACACTTGCCTGCAACTCTAAACATACCCCATATATATTCTATCTTTATTCATCACCATTAACATTGTCAGTTAAAAGTCTGAAAATCTGTGAAACCTTGCACTTGCATTCTAAGAAGACACAACATGATTAGGCCTTTCAGATGATTTGACCAAAACTTTTTGTAAGATTGGCTGTGAACTTGAATGAAATACTGTAATCATTGGACTTTTGTCCAACAAAACAGAATACTGTTTTTTCTCATAGTGGCAATAGTAGATGTACTAATTATTTCCAATCCATATTCTGTAATGAATGCCTGCCTGTCCAGTTCCTCCCTTTATACAGATGTGCCCAGCTAATTTATTGTTCATGGCACGCCATTCAGGGCTCTGAGTCGTGCCATGGAACATTACATGATGGCTGAACTTGTGGCATACCGTGGTATTCTTCAATGAAGGATACATTATGGCATGTAACACAGCGCTTAACTGCTGGGTGGCTAGTGCTCCACTGTTGTAATTTGTACTGAATACCATACTGTTAAACTGGATGGATATCACATTCATGCACTGTACAGTATTTGCATGTTCGCACAACCAATATTTTTAATATCACATACAGTACATACAGTAAGCTCTTAGAATGGGACGCAAATCAGTACACATATTGTACATAACTGTATAGTACTGTAGTTGCCCAAGTTGCTATCACAGTATAACTGATACTGTAGATTAATGAGATGCACGCACAGCTTTCAATGAGATGGGGTGAATTATTCCCTAATGGTGGGGTACTGTGTACTGTATATACAGTATGTACTAGTGCTGTATAATATCTGGAAAGGAAGACAATTTTTTTATTATTAAAAACAGCAGTGGGTGAGTGGAGTGCCCAAGGATGATCCCGCTACAGTATGTGCTGTTCTTCATGCAGTATACTGTAGCTGGCTTGTGGGCTAGTGGTTAGGTGATCGCTTTGCAACAATGTTTGTCCTGGGTTCGAGCCCTGCAAAATATATATATTTTTTGGCTCTGGATACTATAGTGAAACTACTGTAGTAGTGGGCTGTTTAAAAGTAAGGCATTACAAACTGATTGTGCATTTAAAAAGTGCAAACTTGCATCAATGTCTGCACTGTGGTGGCTGTCAGCACCGAGGGGTTACAATGGGATCTCTGGCACATGCCATGTTGAGAGGTTACATGTGATCTGTGGCGCATACCCAGTGGAGCCAAGTTATATGCCATGTAGCGGTATGCCATGGCGTATGGAAGATCATTGCACTGCGCATGCCCACTTGTCTTTATTACTATGCGGTTGAATTTTCACACTTGCGCCACTCTCTGCGCTGTCCCAGACATGGACACTATAGTCATTTCATGACTTCAGTAACTGTAGTGGGCTCTGTTTGAGAGAGAGGTCTCTGTATTACAAACTGACTATGCATTTAAAGCACAAACTTGCGTCAATGTCTGCATGGTTTGCGCTGTGGTGGCTGTCAGCCAGCTCCAAGGGGTTATAAATGGAATCTCTGGCGCATGCCTAGTGGAGGGGTTGCAATGGGATTTCTTGTGCATGCCCAGTGGAGTTGCTCCATAGCTGTGGTGTAAGGAGGCTCATATAGCAGTAATACGCATGCCCAGTGTGTCGGGAATCACACACAATGGAGCCACTCCATACCCCAGTCGAGCTACAGTACAAGGAGGCTCACAGTACACGTACTGTAATTCGCAGCCGTCACATCACATACACAACAGATGCAGTTCTTGCTAGGACAGGCTTGTGGGCAAGAGGTTAGGTGAACCACATTGCTTACACTTCCTGTCTGCCTGTTGGAGACCTTGATAATTTTTTTTATTTTATTTTTTAAATCTTCACTACAGTAGTTCAGTATTGTTATCCAACCCTTACTAAACTCAATACATTATACTGTATATGTAGATGTGCCAAGATACTGTAGTTTGTTGCTCCATATGCCATATAGCGCATTGCTAGTCACGTGCTATGCTATTGTGGATTGAGTCTCATAGCACTGCGCATGCCCAGTTGTCTGTATTACTGTACTGTACATACTGTACTGACTGTGTGGTTGAAATTGCACACTTGCGATAATATAAGTACAGTACTGTCGGCACTGTACCGGACTTAGACATTGTAGTGATTCCATGACTTTAGGAACTACTGTAGTATAGGGTTGAGGCATGTGGGCTAGGGGGTTAATGCCTAGCCTCACTGCTTCTACCATTTTCTTGTCCCATGTGTTCAAGACCTTTAAAATATATATATATATATATACATATAAAATAATACATAAAAATGTTTTTTTTTTTAAATCCTCACTAATTCATTATTTAATACATTATCCACAAATTCTGGCATTTCTATGCTACTTTATGCCACTGTGTGCTCAAGAAAGGGGTGTATGGCACTCCAATACAGTACCCATGTACAGCACAAAGCTAGTCATGCTACAGTATGGCGTTTTGAGTCTATTTCTACTGCGCATTCCCAGTGTGTCGGGAGTCACACACTGTATCCCAGACTACTGTATAGTGATTTCATGACTTTAGAAATTAGTAGTGTATAAGGCTGTTTAAAAGTGGGGTCTCTATATTACAAACTGATTATGCATTTAAAGTGTCTGTATTACAGTAGACACTGACTGTGCATTTAGAGTCAAACGCAGCAAAAGTGGGATGTCTGTATTACAGTACATACTTTAGAGCGCAAAATTGCGTCAATGTCAGTGCTGTCCCAGCCTTGGACACTATTGTGATTTCTCATGACCAGTAACTGGTAGTGGGCTCTGTTTGAGAGAGGTCTCTGCATTACAAACTGACTGTGCATTTAAAGCACAAACTTGCATCAATGTCTGCATGGTTGGCGCTGTGGTGGTTCCGAGGGGTTACAAATGGGATCTCTGGTGCATGCCTAGTGGAGGGGTTGCAATGGGATTTCTGGCGCATGCCCAGTGGAACCAAGTCATACAGTAAACCATATAGCGCTACTGTATGCCATGGCATATGGAAGATAACACTGCGCATGCCCAGTGGGTTGGTAGTCAAAAGCAGCAAAAGTGGGACGTCTATATTACATTGCATACTTTAGAGTGCATAATTGTGTCAATGTCGGCGCTGTCCCACCCTTGGACACTATAGTGATTTCTCATGAACAGTAACTGGTAGTGGGCTCTGTTTGAGAGAGGTCTCTGCATTACAAACTGACTGTGCGTTTAAAGAGCAAACTTGCGTCAATTTCTGTACGGTTGGCGCTGTGGTGGCTCTGAGGGGTTACAAATGGGATCTCTGGTGCATGCCCTGTGGAAGGTTTGCAATGGGATTTCTGGCGCATGCCCAGTGGGTCGGGAGTCACACACAGTACATCAAGTACCTTCCCCGAAAGCAAACAAGAGACTTTCAGTACCATAATAAAGGATGCTCTTGCACCCTGCAAGGCAATATTACAGCTCATGGGGTGGCAACAGTGCTGCCCACAGAGCCTCTGTGTGAGGTGGCACCACTTGGTCAGACAGTACAGTACCTTCTGTAGTTATTTAGTACTGTATATACTGTACTGTATATTTTTTTACCATACTGTACCATGTTGGGCCCAATGCCAGGTTCACAGACTACAGTAGTTTTTCTACTATAGTATTCTGCATTGGTTTGTATTGTTAGAGACTTGTCGTACAGTAGGATTTTTGATACAGTACAGTACTGTACAGTAGTCCAATTGTTTAGAAGGCCAAATTATGTTTTTTTTTGTTTTATTTTTTAAGGCCGTCAGCTCTCCCAGCCCGGGCCCAGTGACCTTGCCAGGCAGCGTAAGTACAGTAGTGTACACTACAGTACATTGTCTTCTACTGTATCTCGCATCTCCAACCTCTTCTTCTTACACACTAATTCTTTCTGTTACAGTATTAAAAATAAATAATTGTGAAGTCTGCTCAGCTCACTTGGACTTCCAAAATCCAAAGGATTTATTTGCACAAAGAAACAAATAGCGTTCCGCCCCTTACAATACGCAACATTGTTTTGTTAATTGCCCTTTTCTTGCTGGGAATAGAAATCTTGTATTTCATTTTTTTTCTGTACACTTAAAACTTCAAACATCATTGTCTTAGTAACATTTATCTTTACAGATGTGTAGAAACCCTATAAGCGCAAAATATGGTTAGAGTCTGCCGGTGAAGTTAAACACAAATGAGAGTCCTTAAAACTCCCCAATGTGAATACAGCAATAAAACAGTAGTGATAACTTCTTGGCGCTCAAAACAATCATATAAACAGTACAAATGTAGAAGAAATGTATTCACTTTAAAAAATGCTAACTAAAAACATTTTATTACAACATGGAAGAATAAAAATACAAATAAAAATACATGAAATCCAAAATACTGTATGGCAGTATAAAGTGCTAGATGATATGATATTGCACAGAAAATCCAAATACTATATGGCAGTATAAAGTGCTAGATGGTATGATATTGCACAGAAAATCCAAAAACTGTGTAGCAGTATAAAGTGCTAGATGGTAAATATTGCACAGAAATAGAAAGGGGGGGAGGATCCTACCCAATAGAGAATATGGAGCCACAGGATGTTCAAAAAATACAGGGTAAGTCTGGATTACCCTGTATATGTTCCACAAAGCTTGTTCTCCAAAAAGGCAAGGTCATCCCACAGGTAAAGTTCAAATGAAGTACAGCATGCACAGTCCACTGTGCATGCTGTACTTAATTTGAACTTCATTTGAACTTCACCTGTCACCTCCTTTCTATTTTTGTGCAATATTTACCATCTAGCACTTTAGAATAACGTCAGGTTGAGCAATGTTTGCAGATGATTGATGAGTCTGCACTGAATGACTGCTTGTTCAGTGCAGGCTCATCACAGACTGACAAACGACTGCATGATTGCAATGTCGTAATCGGGCACTTTTCAGCACGTCTAGTGGATGGGCAGCATACAGTACAGTAACTGTAAGAAAACTGCAGTAATGTATATACAGTACAGTACTGTAGTAGATTCATACTGTATACTGTTAAACTACTGTGTACAGAATATATTTTTCATTTACTGTACACTACTGTGTTTGACCGTACAGTACAGTACTTACAGGTACAATCATTTTTGTTTACTTTTTCTAGTTGGCATCATGCAGTGACCATTGGCAAATCTAAAAGCATGTACAGTACAGTATTAAAAAGGTGTGATTAACTGCATACAGTACAGTACTGTATAGTATAGTATGTTAGGTTAAGTAAAAAATGTCACATGCATCTGTCATTGCAAGGTACAGTTGGGGTTGTTGTGAATAATGTAGTGAGTTCGACACAGTACCCCAACAGTACTGAACAGCAATTAATCTTACTGTAAATCAGTACGTGACGTACTGTACAGTAAGAACTATCGTGCATGGTTTAACTATTTTTATATTAGATCGTACGCAATAGCAGAAGATGCTTGCAGCACGGATCAGGGAGATCCATGCTCCAAGTACTGTATTGGTGAAAATAACAGCTTACAGATGCATGCACGGATCAGTGCGTTACGTGTTGCAAGCAGCTACACTATGATAACAAAAAGTCAATAACACACAGATGCAATCTTCCTATTGGCCAGGATTGCCCTCACCAGGGGCGCCGGCCGATGGGGGTTGCCACCCGCAGTCAGTTATACAGTATCCCTGTTGCCCATCCCAGTAATTTCCCGGCTGCCCGACACTTACAGTAGTATACAGTACACATACTGTACACACTGAGGCCCGTATTCAATTTGGAGCGAAAAGACGAGACCGGCTAAAAAAGTTTCGCCGATGATGTCATTTCGCCAGGCGGAAAAGTATCGCAGTATTCAATTTGAAAGACTTTCCACCTAGGAGGAAGGTCGATGCAATGTAATAGGCGAAAAATTTTCACCTATGAATAGCAGGTTGAAAAAAGTTCAGAATTGGGGTTTTGGGGTGCAACTTCGTGGGAAACCCACTTGCAGCCTTCAGCCAGTCCCCCAAAGGTAAACTGCACCAAAAAATTTTGAAAAAACACTTAAGAACACCCCAAAAAATCACTTTCATTTTGGGGGAGGGAAAAAAAATTTGGGGGGACAAAGTTAAAAACTAGCGAACTAGACCCCAGGGGGGTCCCCAAGTATGGCCCAGGTGTTTTTTTCATTGCAGGTGCTTGCGGAAGGTGGATTTTACACAACATTTTAAGCTTAACTTTAGCAACTTTTAATTAAGCTGACCCCCATTTTCAAGTACCCCAAATTTGCTGGGATAAGTTATTTTCTGCAAATAAAACTCCTGAATACTATTCTTCAGCACTATTTAGCAGCTATTGATCCCGTTTAAAAACACCAAATACCTTCAGCAAGCCAAATCGGGGGGTATCATAGGGAACCCCCATGTCAGAGCATCTTTTGGGGGTGTTAGACTGATTTCCCCAAATCTGACATGACTTTCCGCTTGTTTCAGTTTAGCCGGGTCCCGTTTTTGTGTTCTTTCAAATTGAATACGTAGGCGGAAAGTCCGGGAGGCGAAAAAGTATTGCGGGTGCGAATCAAATTGTGAGGAGAAAATTACGTCATCGGCGATAAATTATCGCCGATTCTGACTTTTCGCAGCCTAATTGAATACCCCCCAGAGTGAGGATCTGGTTGCGCTGGGCGACCACGTGACCTCTTAGTGAAGTGTGACATCACACCATGTGTGCTTTGATAGAGAGGACACATGCCTAATGGCAGCATCTACTGTAGATACCGTTCACAGCAGGGCAGGGAACGGTCAGGGCACATGCTGCACTGCTGACTCCGTCGGCTGGGACTTGCACACTACAAGTAGCTGGGCACATCTAGTATATAAATGTACTGAGTTTAGTAAGGGTTGGATAACAATACTGAACTACAGTAGTGAAGAATTGAAAAAAAAATATTAAGGTCTAGAACAGGCGGAAAAGGCAGGTAGAAAGACGGAACACCAAACCGCTTGTCCACAAGCCTGCCGTAGCAAGACATCCCACTTTCAATGCATTTGACTCCCGATGCACTGGGCATGCACAGTGCTGTGATCTTCCATACGCCATAGCGCTACATGGCGTACTGTATGGCTTGGCTCCACTGGGCATGCGCCAGGAATCCCATTGCAACCCCTCCACTGGGCATGCACCAGAGATCCAATTTGTAACCCCTCGGAGCTGGCTTTCAGCCACCACAGCGCCAACTGTGCACACATTGATGCAAGTTTGCGCTTTAAATGCACAGTCAGTTTGTAATGCAGAGACCTCTCTCAAACAGAGCCCGCTAACAGTTACTTGTCATGAGAAATCACTATAGTGTCCAAGGCTGGGACAGCGTCGACATTGACGCAAGTTTGTGCTCTAAAGTATGTACTGTAATACAGACATCTCACTTGCGCTGTGTTTGACTCCCAACCCACTGGGCATGTGCAGTAGAAATAGACTCGAAACGCCATACTGTAGCGTGACTAGCTTTGTGCTACGTGGGTACTGTATTGGAGCGCCATGCACCCCTTTCTTGAGCACACAGTGGCATAAAGTAGCATAGAAATGCCAGGTGGTGGGAAGTTGTGGATAATGTATTGAACACTGAATAAGTGAAGATTAAAAAAAAAAAAAACTATATTTTCAAGGTCTCGAATCCACAGGACAAGAAGATGGGAGAAGCAGTGAGACTAGGCATTAGCCCCCTAGGCCACAAACCTCATCCTAGTACTACAGTAGTTCCTAAAGTAATGAAATCACTACAATGTCTAAGTCTGGGACAGTGCCGACAGTACTTACATTGGCACAAGTGTGTAATTTCAACCGCACAGTCAGTGTGTAATACAGAGCTTAATTAAGCTTTTTTATACATTCCTGATTCCATGTGGAAAATGATGTACTACTATATAGTATACTGAATCACCGCTTCTGTCAGCCAATCATCGGGCAGTGATACAGAACATGCATTGGAAATCAGAAGCATGCGCTGTGTAGTTTAGGAAAAGTGACACCTGGTGGACAAAAAGTTGTATTACACGTTATGACGTTTTTCCTGCGCTACATTATGAAACTTTCTGTGTGGCGTGACTCATGGCATGGTGTGTGGCGCGCCTTGTGTGGCACGCTACATAGCGTATGGAGCAACAAACTGGCTGTGCACATGTGTAAATGTTTTTACCTCTGTAGGTGCAGCATCTTGACCCACAAATCCATGTACTTAACTGTGAAATCAGATTTATTTGTGCACGTCAGTGCGATACATCACTAGCAGTTTTGTAAATATTTCTGTAAATAAGTCACACTGCAAGTTATCCACCCAAGAAGGCAAAGTTAATTAGAAAAGGAACATCATTAGCACAATTCTTCCTACAATGCTGTTTGTAAATAAAATGGATCAGGATTCAGAATGCTATTTAAAGTAACTGTTTATTTTTTGCAAGGCAAAAGTCCAGATACATGCAACTTAAATTAATGTAATGAGAAATTTGTAATAAAGGAGATAGTGATTTAGCCCTCCAGGCTTAATTATAGAGCAAGGACTCAAAAAAAAACCAGAAAATGTAATTTCAAAACTCCTTTTCATACAATATAAATAAATTATTATTTTTAGTACCATTTGACCTAGATCAAAAGAAAATAAAGCAACATTCACTCTAAATATGTAATTATTTGTTTGTCCTGCTACATTTTATATTTTGATTTAGTTATGTTTGTTATTTATATATGTCTAATAAAAAGGGAGCTTGTAATTAAATACTCAGTATGCATTACAGAACAACACCAGAATTTTAATAATCATTAGGAAATGTAGTTACAGTCGTACAGAATTATTAGAGACGATAGCTGTAAGTTTACTTTGGCAAGGACTAACATATTTTGCAGGGCTACAGAAAGAAAAAAATATAATGTGATATAATTTTGTGGAAGCCCATACACTACACTAGATCACAAGGCAGGGGTTCTTAAAATGAGAATTAGGCGTGCAATTTCTTTTCCAGTTTTGAAATAATAATGTTTTCTATACCAAATAGTTAAATGAATGTGCTTAAATATTAACTGGTCATTAACACGCTGGGCACATGAACATCATATTTGAATATTATTCATATATTCAATACAGTAGAGTAGGTGCTGGTATACTTAATTCTTGCAAAAATAGGATGAAGACAAGTTGAAAACAGACCAGGACTGAGCTACCTACAAGATATCGTAGGTCACACAAACAACTGCAGACTCCTTTAAAGGGCTACACATTACATTTTTTTGAATATTGCCTTAAAATTAAGGGCCCGTTTCAGACCGGCTCGCTAGGCTGCGTTCACACACAGCTGGCCGATTTTCGCTATCTGTGCATGCATATAAGATGCAGTGCACATGCGTGAACCAGTCATTTCGTTCGGGAAGCGATCGCACGTGGAGTTTAGACGGCTCGCTAGTTTGAGTGACAGGACGAGCCATTTGTGAGTGGCGACAGAGGGAGGTAGATGAAAACGGGGGTGTGGTGGTGCGAACGCAGGCGTGTCTGTGCATTCTGACGGCGTTTCAGGGGCGTGCATAATTTACATGCAGCGTCATAGTACACGTCACCTGGCTGTATTTCACACTGCAGCGATCGCAGTGCTTGCGGTAGGGTATGGTCAACCACAAGTGCTGCGTACGGGTCCGATGGTACTCGATGTTACTGATTATTGCATACACTTCCTGTAGAAAGGGAAAGTGGGCGGCTTATGACTGGCTGGGGGCATCTTACATACAGCCCGCAATCGCACGCTGACATAGTGAGCGTACTAATGTCTTACCGTGCGATCACAGCTTTTGAATGTATAAGCAGCTGACGACTGCGTGCGAACGCATCTAGCGAGCGGGTCTGATTCGAGCCCTAAGTCAGTAAACATGATACATACAATAAATGCATATTTGAGAAATGTATTAATAACACATATACAATGAATTGGGCCTCTTCACTGTTACTGAGACACCAGGACATTAATAATTTCCTTGTGAGCAATCACAATGCAGGGATGCCCATTAATTATATAGTATATATGTAGTGTAGTAATAGTAATGATTAACAAAGTAACAACTTGATGGACGGGACTGGTGTTTGTCTCCAATAGACCCACATCTGAAGTACCCTCAGATCAACCACCCGAAAATAGCACCATCTCTGTCATCTCAGGCCCTGTAACTGGACAGCACACAGATGTCTCTGCATATACAGTGCAGGTGTAAATAAGAGAAAAGTGGGTATACAATCGGGAAGCCGGCTGCCGGAATCCCGACAGCCGGCTTCCCGACTGCTTTATCCCGGCGTGGGATAAATGACCATTTCACACCGATTCCGAAAAGTGAGTTGCAGTGCAGATATAGCTGGTGTAGTGATGTGCAGTTATCAGTGCTCACATGAAGGATTGCCAGCCCGTCTCATTTGATGAAAGTAAAGTTAGTTTCTCCTGCACAGTTCACTTAATCCCATAGGCAGTCATTTCACTTGTCAGAAGAAATTAGACTCTTGCGTTATGGGATTGACACATATTCACACATTTCTCTGCCTCTACACATGTAAGGATTCTTCATGCTTCTGGCTGATACTATGGTGTGTAATCCAGTCAATCAAACTAGGCACATATGCTGCTGGTGTCATTCTGCACTATCTTGCCATAGCTGCAACTTTGTATATACACGTAATTGCTGCTTATTTAGTGAATGCCAGATGTACGCATTTTGGGGTTTACCAGCAACTTGGTTTTTCCAGTCTGTCTGGAGAGTGATCCACCTAGTTTTGCACTGATCAGGTTCCTGGCTTATTCCTGCGCTCATGGTGGATTCCCTGGTCTTGCCTCTGACTTCTTCATTCGACTTCTGCTCTGCTCTGGATATTTTGCATATGTTATCTTGAACATACTTTTGAGTTTATATTTGCTCCTCATTCATAACAATTACTGTCATTCATTTATGTTCTGCACATTTTACCTGCATTTGATTCATGTTCCCTGCAGTTTGACTTCTAGGGGTAAATTTACTAAAGTGATAGTTTTTAGAGTGAAGATGTTGCCCATAGCAACCAATCAGATTTTAGCTATTTTGTTCTAGAAGGTGCTAGTTAAATGTTAAATAGAATCTGATTGGTTGCTATGGGCAACATCTCCACTTCTAAAAACTCTCACTTTAGTAAATACAGTGTACCTCCTACAGTATATTCCTGATTTTGTTCCGATATATCAGAAGTTGTTTGACTTCCTTCCCTTCTTCTACAACTTAATGGCACCATACTATTGTACATAAACAATTACGTATGTTTTTCAATTGCCATGGAAAATAACAAGAAGATAAAGTTCATAGTATAGAAAGAATTTGATGTATCTGAAGAGCACACAATGTATCACAGTAATGCAAAATCAGCATAAACAAAATACATGGGCATCAAGTCCATTCCTTCATCACAGGCTAAATGAAGGGACTATGACAAAAGGACCATGAAAAAAAGAGGAATTAAATGCTTAATTTAAATGATTTACAATAAAACAGAAAGCGGGAGTTTGTTAGGCTTCTCATGAGTCAATAACTGACTTTGGCCTCAAATAAAATAAAATGATGTAATATGTTGCATATCTTATACTGTATTTCCTTCTAACAACACCGGGATCCAAATGTTAAATAGTTGCGCAAATTCTTCTTCACAGCAAATATTTTAACTCCCCTGTACCACAATGTGACTTTTCATGCACAGGTAAGTAATATATCCTTCTGTATATTGTCCTTACCTGTGCACGAAAAGTCTAAAGCTGGCCATACATCTAAAGATTATCTGTCCAACCAGCCAACTAGTTGATTGGTTGGAATGAAAATCTGGTGAGGTATGAAAGCAAATGTCAATCAGCAATTTGCTCCCAAACGTCGGAAAATGGACAAAAACTAATGTTTGAACAAATTGTTTACATCAAACATTTAACAAACTTGTCTGAACGACCATTTTCATCTGTTTTCTGGCATTTAGGAGCAAATTGCTGATCATCAGTTACTCCCATACGTTACCAGATATTCATTCCAACCAATCAACTAGTTGGCTGGATGGACAGATAATCTTTAGATGTGTTGACAGCTTAAGGGCTTGATCTAATTAGAAGAGTAAGTGATGCTATATACCGCATTTACGGTACCTCCGGACTCGCACATTTCTATTTGAAGCGCCATAGGGCTGCGAGTCCGGAGTGACATTAGACAACGAGGGGGGAGGTGAATTGCCGTGACATTGCCAGCCTCTCTATGCGGTTGCAACTGTAATTCTTCACTTCACACCTAATTGGATCAAGCCCTAAGACTCACTACAACACTGAAATAAAAATGATAAGCAGATATTATATCCAATTGTTTATAATATTGTATTATACTGTGTGTGGTTGCAGACTATCTTCTATGAGTTTTGTTTCCATATGTTTGTAAATTGAGAGTTATAGTCCATTAGTTTTATGTTTAATGCATTTAATAGTTAAATTAACTCCAGGGTACCACCTGCAGTTAATTATCCACTCTAATAGTTGTTATACATTTGATACCAGTGTGCCGCATTGAAGGTCTAATGTCATTTTATATTCTCTCAGTTAGTTGCATGTGTACATATATGTGCATATTTACATACATATATTAATCAAAGAAGCTCATCTAACATAAGGGTACAACATAATAAAGAAGACAGATTACCAGATGTATCAAAGAGAGTGCCCCTGGCTCGTATTAATAAGCATGTGGGGATTTAGTTTTGTGGATTTGTACTTGAAAATTAGGTTCCTGAGCAGGTTTGATGGCTTGGAGGACGGGCTGCAAAAGGTAGCTACTGTAGTCTTTCTGTTATGGGTCACAAGCAGCATGTTGAGTCAGCAAGATATCTGGGAATGTTATTTCCTGTGATCATTAATCAAATCATTCTGACTTAGAATAGTGGGACAATATAGTTAAAAAAATATTGAAGATGTGATGCATAGTATAAGGTAAAAATATATTTCTGTATTATTATTGTAAAACATGCAAATATATTCCAATTGAAATGATCAATAAAAAAAACAGTTTAAGTTTTCATGATGGAACATGGTCAGCAAATTAATTACTATTATTAGTATTACTATTAAAATAATTAGTATGTTGAAAATTTTATTTACCTAAGAGACAGAATACAAAAATTAGAGTAATAGATATGAGAAAATAGAGACACACATACTATTCACCTAATCTCGTGTAGTGATCAGATACTTCATCCTAAATCACTATCGCAAAGTTACTGTAATGTGTGCTGCAATTCTTCTAAAAGTGTCACTAATACCCCTTTCACACAGAATTTTTAAAAAATCCCGGCTTGTACCCAGCATTTGAGTGCAGGGTCTTTTTGCCGGTTCTAGCCTGACCCCCCTTTCACACAGAAAACAAAATTACAGGGTAAAGCACCTTTACCTGGTAATTTGCTGACCAACACGGGTACTTTTTCTGTGTGAACGGGTCAACCCGGGTCGAAATTGTCGGGTCTCCGACCCTGGTAAAAACCAGGGTTGAAGTCCCAGGTATTACGACCCGGGATTTGTATGGGTGTTTATGAGGGCTGTAGCTGGGGTGGTGCGGCCGGTGCCGCCGCACAGAGCGGAGCAGCCCTGAGGGCGGAACCGGCCGTCCACTATAATGTTCTAAGGGCCTCTGAACAAAGCCAGTGCAGGCTCAATGTCTAACTCTGGCTGCGCTGGCTGAGAGTAAGAGGGGAGGGCTGCAGGGAGGATGGTGCGGCTGGTGCCTCCCTCACCAGGTTCAGCAACTGCCGCCCCCACTCAGAGATTAAGGGGGGGTACAGGGGGTGAGTACCCCTGGACCCTCTTCTTTCGGGGGCCCCCCACCTGGAGCTGCTCCCCCCAGCACTAGCTGCTTCCCTTACATGACAGAGTCAGTCCGGTGAGTGTGACTGGTCCTGGCCTGTGCCTGCGCTGCTGCAGTAATCAGCAGGACGCGGGCATTGACTACTCAGCCGGAACAATAAAGTTTTCTTCTCTGCATTGCATGTGGGCCGTCATGATGTCAGCATGGTGAAGAAGAACAGACTCTCAGAGAGAGACTGACTGACTGTTAGGAGCCTGTTGACGCCGCCGCCATGAGGAGGACTCTGGAGGAGCAAGTAGAAGATCCATCATCGAGGTAAGTGAGGGAAGGGAAGGGGAAAGCATTTGAGGCTATAGAGAGACACAGGAGGGAGGGCTGAGGCTATTGGGAGACACATGGATTGAGCTGGGGGCTATAGACAAACATGGGGGCAGGGTTGAGGTTGCTGCAGAGACATGGCGTGAGCTGAGGATTAGGTCTAGAAGGAGAAGCTTCACAGTGGGGGCTGTGAGGAGGGCAGTAAGCTGGGAGGGAGAAGCAGTGTCGGCTGTGATTGAGGGCAGTGATAGCTATAAGTGGGACAAGTGTGAGCTGTGATTTGACAGCTATAAGGGGGGCAGTGAGAGTGGGGGCATTGAGATATGTGACAGGGAACAGTGTGGGCTGTGATTGGGGACAGTGATAGCTATAAATAGGGGCACTAAGAGTGTGGGCTGTGATTGGGTGGTATAACATGTATAAGGGGCACTCCTGTGTGGCGTAATGTGTATAAGGGTCTCTATGTGGCATAATGTGTAAAAGGAGTACTACTGTGTGGCCCAACATGTATAAGGGGTACTACTGTGTGGCATAATGTGTATAAGGGGCTCTACTGTGTGGCGTAACATGTATAAAGGGGTTTGGGGTACTACAGTACTGTGCTATGTATTGTGAATAATGAACACTAATGTGCATTGTAATGTGAACTGGTACCTTTGTGTGGCCACATCCCAGCCCTTTGTTTTTGGTGCATGCCTTCGCTGTGCACTTTCACTGTATAAAATATATGTCGGGGGGGGGGGGGGGGCACCAATGATCTTTTTGGCACAGGGCACCAAAATGCCTAGCTACGGCTCTGGTAGTTATGCTGGTAAGCTCTATGTAAGCTTTATGTATCAGAAATACTATAAAAAACACACATATGTTGGACTTGCATATTTTCAATGTTTTGATTTTTAATTAATTAGCTTCAAACAAATGCAATAACTCTCACATATACTGTATATTTATTCAATAAGGGGCTGATCTTTTGTTGGGAGCAAAGCAAAAAAAAAGCAGATTTGCACCTAGACCAAACCATGTTGTAAGGCAGGTGGGCAAATTTAATATTTGCAAAGCGATTTAGCTGGGAGGGACGTGCACTAGCTGAACTCAAAATTGCTGTGTAAAAATAAAGTTGCCCAGTATTTGTGGGTTACATGTAAAATCAGTCAGTATTTACCCTGCATGCAAAAAAAAAAAAAAAAAGAGAGAAAGAGATGTATTTGCACTTCTTGCATTGCAACATGATTTCTCCAGGTACAAAGTTGCTCTTTTTTTTTGCTTTGCTCCCATCTCTGTATCAGCCAATGTGGGGATATACAATTTTGTAGAGGTAGAGGTTCTAGACACCATTTGAATCTTGCTCACTCACATGTAAAGATTCTATGGCCGGGCAAGCTCAAGACAGCAAAGATGAGTCAAGTTTCCCAATGTTCCACAAAATACTCACTGAGCTTTTAGAAACAAAATTTTACATGTTTTGCAAGCAGAATCCTGTCCTACCCAACTACACGGCACAGACAAATAAACTGACCCTTGTTGTCTCAGCTATAGTATATTCATAAGGGTAAATTTACTAAAGTGAGAGTTTTTAGAAGTGAGTTCTAGAAGAGATGTTGCCCATAGCAACAAATCAGACTATAGCTATTATCTTGTAGAAGGTGCTAGTTAAATGTTAAGTAGAATCTGATTGGTTTGTATGGGTAACATCTCTTCTAAAACTCACTTCTAAAAACTCTCACTTTAGTAAATTTACCCCATAGAGTGAAAAAAATAGTCAGATGCAAATGTGCAAATACAGCACAGAATGGCAAAGCAAAAGCGTGGCCATTTTCTTAGAGATTTATCTACTGAGCATGCGCATATAGCCAGGAAAATGTCCACAGCATCATTTTCCCAGTGATTTGTGCCGCGCTACCGACACGGGACTCTGGAGAGGTATTAAACAAAATGGGTGCAGCGTGTGTAGTGTGGGCCCCCCTGGACCCCGGGGATTGTGTGCACTGCACACCCTGCACCCATTATAGATACGCCACTGACCTGAACGTCACACCTCTACAAAACTGCTTGTTCCATCATGAAACTCAGTATTTGCGCAAAGTTTAGCTGCACATTCACTCATCTGTTCATGTTGGTGTTCTAGTATATACAGAACATCCTTTCATAGAGATGAGTATAGTATCTTCTAGTAGGTACTGGGAGAGAATGCTGATAGACAAATTTCAAGCAAGAAAAGTGAAGGCACAGGAAATATGACTTCCTACCTGAAATTCATCCAGGACATTTCCTCTAGAAAATGGGGTTGGGATTATACTGTATTTTTAAAATGATGTGCCAATGTATTTCATCTTACAGGAGAAATGACATGGCGAGATGGAGATACAGCTAAGAGTGATGTGATGAGAAATGTAGGTAAGTCTAAGGACTCTGCTGGTAAGGTTTTGTGGTCGATTAGCTTGGGATCTTACCGAGCATTCACGGGCCAGAGGGAGAAGGGTATCTATTAGAATGATGGATTATAAAATTAGCCTTAAGGGTGGGTTTTACTGATAATGATTAATGCAGTATAGTTTTATTTAGCAGGTCAAGTGTCAAACTGCATACATGTGTCCGAGTGCTCAAGCAGTCATCGCTATATGCTAGATTTTGGTAGTGGACATGATAACATACAGTCAGGTCCATAAATATTGGGACATTGACAGAATTTTCATATTTTGGCCTCTATTCACCACCACAATGACTTTGAAATGAAACAAACAAGATGTGATTTAACTGCAGACTTTCAGATTTAATTTGAGGGTAATTACATCCAAATCAGGTGAACGGTGTAGGAATTACAACGGTTTCTATATGTGCCTCCCACTTTTTAAGGGGTCAAAAGTAATGGGACAAACTAAACAATCCTAAATCTAACTTTCACTTTTTAATACTTTGTTGCAAATCCTTTGCAGGCAATTGCAGCCTGAAGTCTGGAACGCATAGACATCACCAGACGCTGGGTTTCATCCCTGGTGATGCCCTGCCCGGCCTCTACTGCAAATGTCTTCAGTTCCTGCTTGTTTTTGGGGCATTTTCCCTTCAGTTTTGTCTTCATCAAGTGAAATGCATGCTCAATCGGATTCAGATCAGGGGATTTACTTGGCCATTGCATAACATTCCACTTTTTAGCCTTAAAAAACTCCTTGGTTGCTTATGCAGTATGCTTCGGGTCATTGTCCATCTGCACTGTGAAGCGCCGTCCAATGAGTTCTGAAGTGTTTGACTGAATATGAGCATATAATATTGCCCGAAACACTTCAGAATTCATTCTGCTGCTTTTGTCAGCAGTCACATCATCAATAAATACAAGGGAACCAGTTCCATTGGCAGCCATACATGCCCACGCCATGACACTACCACCACCATGCTTCACTGATGAGGTGGTATGTTTTTGATCATGAGCAGTTCCTTTCCTTCTCTTCTCTTCCCATCACTCTGGTACAAGTTGATCTTTGTCTCATCTGTCCATATGATGTTGTTCCAGAACTGTAAAGGCTTTTTTAGATGTTGTTTGGCAAACTCTGATCTTGTCTTCCTGTTTTTGTGGCTCACCAATGGTTTGCATCTTGTGGTGAACCCTCTATATTCACTCTTGTGAAGTCTTCTCTTGATTGTTGACTTTGACACATATACATCTACCTCCTGGAGAGTGTTCTTGATTTGGCCAACTGTTGTGAAGGGGTTTTTCTTCACCAGGGAAATAATTCTTTTGTCATCCACCACAGTTGTTTTCTGTGGTCTTCCGGGTCTTTTGGTGTTGCTGAGCTCTCCGGTGCGTTCTTTCTTTTTAAGAATATTCCAAACAGTTGATTTGGCCACACCTAATGTTTTTGCTATCTCTCTGATGGGTTTGTTTTGATTTTTCAGCCTAATGATGGCTTGCTTCACTGATAGTGACAGCTCTTTGGATCTCATATTGAGAGTTGATAGCAACTGATTCCAAATGCAAATGTCACACCTAGAATCAACTCCAGACCTTTTACCTGCTTAATTGATAATGAAATAACGAGGGAATAGCTCACACCTGTCCATGAAATAGCTTTTGAGTTGATAGTCCCATTACTTTTGGTCCCTTAAAAAGTGGGAGGCACATATTGAAACTGTTGTAATTCCTACACCGTTCATCCGATTTGGATGTAATTACCCTCAAATTAAATCTGAAAGTCTGCAGTTAAAGCATATCTTCTTTGTTTCATTTCAAAACCATTGTGGTGGTGAATAGAGGCCAAAATCTGAAAATGCTGTCAATGTCCCAATATTTATGGACCTGACTGTATATATTAGGAGTCATTATGTTCCTCTTCTGAGTTTGGGTTTTGGGATATTTATCAATTTAGATCTGTTAGGAATTAGAATAAGAAATATGAGTTATTATAGATATTGAGGCTGTTCTGGTGGTTTGGGATGTCACACGTGTATTCCAGATGTTACTAGGGTAGGGATCGAATACTGGGAGTCTGTAATGAGTAATACAGTAGGTCCAACTCTTTGAAATGTCTGAATTTTTTTGGACTGGGAGGAATTTTTCTTATGTGATGAAGTACCAGTATACACATTGTCATTGCTGATGGTGAACGGAAGTAAGAGCATGATATAGTGTGTCAAAAGGCAATTCTGCCAGCATTATATGGACATTCTAACTATTCCTCTGAGAGACAATTAGCAGAGTTACCGTTAAAAAAATAAATTGGAAGATAAAGAGGAGGATGATGAGTGGCTGGTACTCGCTCACATTATTTTCAGCAGTGATTATTTTACTAGATTAGCTGGTATAAAATAACTTTCATCATATGCTGAATTACTAATATTAGAAATGGATACAGTGTTTGGCAGGGGTGTGTTTTAGAAGCACGCTGGAGGCTTATAATAAACAGGCTCAAGGTTTGGATTTTTGAACTTTTAGGAATAGAACCTCTAAAAATAGTTGCTGTCAAATTATTGTAACTTCACAGAAAAGCAACAGCAATTTTGGGCATTTCAAAAGTCACTACCTTTCTAGAGTTATACGTTACTGCCATAGGTGTTTTTAGGGTGAACAGTTAGAGTGAAATAGTTTTATTATTTAGAATATTTAAAACTCGACCTTCAGAACTACTGAAACTATTCTCTGAGAACGGTAGATGACAAGTCATACACAGCCTCTATGTGACTGAAGTCTGTGCTAATTATCAAGTTGGATCAGAATTGGTTAAATTGATTTTGAAAGGCTAAGCCAAACGTATTTTATTATCTATCTATGATTTCAGTAAAATCACAGAAATCTAGAAAATCACTGATATGTGAATTTATCAACCTGTTTTCTCCACCTCTTTCTCACTTCGGGCTCTATTTATCAACATTATTTTTACTAAAATAATGTGAAAAAGGGTGTTTTCACACCCTTTTCACATTATTTTAGTATCACCTATAGTTATTACAGGGCAATTGGAGTAGAATTCGTAAAATTCTACTCCAAGCCCTAAGTATCACTTATTTTTAGTAAAGCAGATCGCATTTCCCATAACTGTAATGGGAAATGTGATCTGACCATAGCTACAAAAAATAAATGTGAAAAAAATACCGGGGAAAGCCCTGTGATAATAACGCCACCTGGAGGTGGCGTTATCCAGGGTCTCCCCCGGTTACCGGCCTCCTGCCCTGCTCTAACGGGGAGAGCAGAGCCGAGAGTTGGTCCCTGTAATCAGCTGTGTGGTCTAAACAGACCGCAAGCTGATTACTGTAAAAAAAAAGAAAAAAAAATAGTAAAAAAAAAATGTACTTACCTGACTCCAGGGACCAGTGATCGGGCCTCTGGTGATGACTCCCCTCCGGTCAGCTGGTCTCCCACAGTGCACTGCTGCCCGGTCATCAGGTGATCGGGCAGCAGTGCAGTATGGGAGATCACCTGACCGGAGGAATGGAGAACATCACCAGAGGCCTGGAGCATGCAGGTAAGTGCAAGAAAGGGAGAGGGGGGTCGCGGGGGGGGTTGCGGGGGGTCCGCGATTGCGGGGGCAGAGCTTAGCGCCGGGGGCAGGGCTTAGCACCGGGGGGGGTAGCAGTGGCGATCGGTCGGCGCATGCGCGGGCACTTAATCACGGTATTTTTTGCGAAAATACCGTGATAAGGCTCCAAAGGGGATTAGCAGGGACAGAGCTTTATCGCAAGCTCTGCCCCTGCAAGAGATTTGTAGTAAATCCCTGTGATATTGCCTGAATTCGCAATGCGAATTCACTCGGTAATATCACACTACAATCTGCATTACCAATGCGGATTGTAGTAAATAGAGCCCTTCATACTGAAGCCAAAGGCATCACACTAATACCTAGAGGTAACAAAAAGGAGATAGAATACATTTTGTGGAACATGTAGAAAGAAAGGCAAATAAGGGTTTGATTTAGAATTATATGTAAAAAAGCGACTTATTTAAATGTCTGTATGTGTCTGATGCTATATTTTGTGTTACACATATATTAATATTCGTTCAACTTGAAATCTGGTGTATACTTTATATACAAGGTGTGGCTATTAAATAATGATACTGATGCTATCATTTATGTTTCCCTTCTATGTACTCCCCTTCTGCATCTACACACCTCTGCATTCTTATTTTCAATTGGTCAAAGCCATGTCGTAGATCATTATCTGTCAGCTCTCTCAACAGCTCCATCGTTTTCTTCTTTACTTTAATAAATTATACAAAATGGGTTCCCTTGAGTACAAATTTGACATTAGGGAAAGAAAGAAGTCACACAGTGCTAGATCTGGTGAGTATGGAGGGTGTTCTAGCACTGTAATCTATTTCTCAGCAAAAATCTGCTTCACAGAGAGAGCTGTGTGGGCTGGTGCATTGTCCTGATGGAGGATGGAACCATTTTTCCACAACTCTGGAATCTTTCCTCCAATTTTTTCCCACAAAGTTGCAACAACATTTTTGTAGTAATGTTAATTCACTGTTGCGCCTTCTGGTACCCGGTCTTCCAAAATAACACTGTTAATATGAAAAAAAACAATTAACATGGCTTTGAATTTGTATTTGCTTTGACGTGCCTTCTTCATTCTTGGTGATGATGGTGTTTTCCAGTGCATGTACTGGCGTCTTTTTGTCTCAGGATCCTACTCGAATATCCATGTTTCATCACAGGTAATAACTTTATCTAAAAAAAATGTAATCCTCTTGAATATGTTCCAAAATGTCTGTACAAATTAGTTTTCCATTTTCTTCCTGCTCAGCAGTGAGAAGCCTTGCAACCATCTTAGCACAAACTTTTGTCATGATAAGATCTTGATGCAAAACTTGCCTAACAGCTTCTTTGTCGATGTTTACCATTTCTGCTATCATTCGGAGTCGGCGATCATTTCGAACAATTTTCTCACATTTGACAACATTTTCATTTGTTTTTGATGTGCCATGCCTTCCAGAGCATTCATCATCTTTCACATCCTCACAACTGTCATTAAACCTTTTGTACCACTTAAATACACATGCACGTGACATACAATATGCACCGTAAGCCTCGTTTAGTATACGTAAAGATTCATTTAGTTCAGTTTAACAGAAAAATTGAAGTAAACTCATTGCTCAACTTTTGAACTAAGCATTATGATGCACGGTAAAAAACACCAATTCTTCAGACGCTGTGTAACAGCAAAATATCTGTGCGAGAGGGGTAAAACTTACAAAACCGTTTTGGAATAGTCCATGGTCAATGTTCCCCCACTCTCTTTTGACTTACGGAATATGGTTTATTTTTTTTCAAGTACAGCCTCGTTATTTAATTGCCACACCTCTTACATACTGTATGATGCATAAATGTGGCCAAAATCATTAACTTGCAAAGTTGCACCAGGCCTATGGGATGCGCAGTGATATGCATCCTCAAATGTGTATCTTAAAGATGTATATAAAAAAAATATTGGAAATATCTGTAAAATGGCATGGTTGATTTGTGACTCCACTGCCAGACTGTAATGTACTGGCATGTGAATGCTCTTTACAGGAGCAAGTGTTCACAAGTATTATAAATACTTAACTCAAGATATTAGTTATGTGCAGTGTGCCAAATTGTAAACAAGTTGCATTTTACGTAGCGCAAATTGACCTACACCCATCCAGGGCCGGCCCAAGCCTAATATTTTTGGTAAGCGAAGATACATTTTGGTGCCCCCTGGCGGAATTTGCACACGCCGAAGGTGCGTGCACCTGACAAAGGAAAGGGGTGTGGTTTCATGGGAAAAGCCATAATCACGAGCGCCGCACCGTAAATCCAATCATGCTGGATACATGCCCATTGCTCTTGGAGCTGCTGGGCATGCTCCCAGTCCCTTTCTCCAGTCAATAGAAGCCGCATGCATGTGCATGGCATCTATTCACCATTCCCCCCCCTTCTGGGACACTTTGTCACCAAAATAGTGATGGTTGGGAGGCATGCTAAAGGAAAGGTCTCAAAAGAAATGGGCGTTGTCACACAATAGTATTCCCAATTCAAACTACACCACACAATTCACAATTCACATTACACCGCACATAGTGCCTGATTCACATTACATAACATAGTAGTGTGCCTTATTTATGTTCTGACATACAGTAGTGTCCCTTTTACACAATGCCAACATTAGTGCCCCTTTTACACAATGCCAACATTAGTGCCCCTTTTACACAATGCCAACATTAGTGCCCCTTATAAACAATGCCCACAGTAGTATTGCCCCTAACACAATGCCCACAGTAGTAGTGTCCCTTGTACAATGCCCACAGTAGTAGTGGCACTTGCTCATAATGTCCACAGCAATGGTACCCCTTCTGCAAGGCCCCCATTAGTACCGGCCCCAGTTGTAATGCCCCGGCCCCTGTAGTAGTGCCCCGAATTGGCAGGTTTGCTTTTACTCAGTGATATAAAGAATTGTATGTAGATAATTAAGGTCATCGTTAAATTTGTCACAAAGTCTGATCAGTAGTGCTGGTTATGGTTCCTTGCTATCCAGTTATTGTATCCTGCATTTTTGGTGGATTGTAATTGGATTTTGCTGACCTATCCTTGTACAATGCCCACAGTAGTAGTGGCACTTGCTCATAATGTCCACAGCAACATAGTTTCTGGATCTTCCTTGCTGTCTGCCTGCCCTGTCCTCTGATTGTAGTATGACCCTTCTTGTCTGCTGCTAGCATTGTACTTTAGCCTGTTCACTATCTTGTGCTATACTACCTGCTGTCCTCAGTCCATCACCTGGTGTGTACACATAACACCACTTGAATAGTTTTTATGGTGTTATATCCCTTACACCGGAGTAGATGTATTATAGCGGACTTTAACGTGCCGCTATAACGCTTCCCGCTTCGGCTCTTTACCGAGGCGAAGCAGGAAGCACTACCGATGAGATGTATGAACATCTCATCAGCCGAAGAGGGGAGCGATAACTTCTCCCTCTGGCACTACCCACTAGAGACCGTATTTGCATCAGCCTAGTGCTGATGCGCTGTCTGTCAGTCCCGGCCGGCTCCACTGAGCATGCGTGGGATCTCGAGATCCCGTGTGCAGCCTGGAGCCGGCAGCCGCCGCAGCAAGGACAGCACTGTCCCTGCTGTGGAGATAGGGCAGCGACAGGCTGTAGTTGTTGATATCGACAGCTACAGCGGGCCGAACGGTCAGGCGATCTGACCGTTCATACATGGCCCAGGCTACCGGCGCTGCTATCTTGTATATAGCAGCGCCGATAATGACAGGGGCGCATAGCACCTCTCTCATTTACCGCCCAACCCCCCAATCATACATCGGGGAGAAGCGGTATCAACGGGGAGAAGCTGTATCAGTGCATATAACGTGCGCTGATACCACTTCAGGGCTTCTTACATCTACCCCACTATTCTGAGCTAATAAGCCCTTATAATCTGAAGGTCTGGGGCATCAGAGTAACGGTAAGCACATAAAGCTATATGGGAAGGTTGGCTGCTATGTGCAAAGGCCTCACAAAATGGTTATAGGGCGATCATTAACTCTCTATGGATATTGCCAGTAGCAGTGCATCACATCTAGTGACATCAGGAAGAGCCTAGTTCTGTGAGTTGTTGAATATTCTCAGACTGTTTTATTCTAGGGGGATACTTTGTATGTGAAGTCTGCTATATCACTCTGTGTTCCGATGGTTACCTGCGTGCAGGCCCTGGAGACACGGACAATCATGTGGTACCATTAATGTAATGCAGCGCTGGTCACAGCTTTCCAGCCAGACACGTCTTCCACCACCATAACCGGTACAAGAGCCAGGCTGGTGGCAGTACTGTGGAAGGGACTATGTATACACCCAGCCAGAGGCCCCTCCTCCCAGGGGCATGCTGGGAACTGTAGTCCTTTACCATTTCTCACATACGTAACACACTGCACAGGCAGACAGCAGCACATATATAACTCCCCTGCACCTGACCATGGTGGTGGCAGCACAGCAGAGGAGGAGCGCCCTCTGTCAGTGCTCCGTGTGGAGGTATTTCGCCTGCACACGCAGGACATATGTGAGTGACTCTAGGCTGCAGTCACTAGAGGAGTGGCAGCGTCCTGTCCATCTCCGCCTCCTCCAGTGACAGTCCGACTCTGCCCACGCTGTAGGGAGCCGGGCGCCCGCTGGTAAAATCTCAGCGGGCGCCCGGCAAATGAAGCCTCCCTGAGGCGGCCGGGGGGGAAGGATTGTACCGGCAGGGGTTTCTGGAGGAAGGCAGGAGAGAGCGCGAATCAAAGCGCCCTCTGGTGGCTGGCGCCCTACGCACATTCGTAGTCGGTGTAACGGGCGGACCGGCCCTGCATCCATCTCTGTCAGGTCCTTAGTGGCTGATTCTAAGGGGTAAATTTACTAAAGGGAGAGTTTTTAGTGAATATGTTGCCCATAGCAACCACTTAGATTCTAGCTATTATCTTCTAGAAGGTGCTAGTTAAATGTTAAGTAGAATCTGATTGGTTGCTATAGGCAACATCTCCATTTCTAAAAACTCTCACTTTAGTAAATATACATCTCAGTGGGGGCAAAGCAAAAAAAGCAAGTCACTTTGCACCTTAGCATGTTACACTGCAGGTTGGGCAGATGTAAAATGTGCAGAGAGATTCAAATGTGAGAGGGGCATGTCCAAACTCAAATCTAAATTGCACAGTTAATCTAAAACTGTCCAGCATTTATGAGCTACATGCAAAAGCAGCCAGTACTTACCCCACAAGCAAACAATGTATGTATTTGCACCCCAACTGCATTGCTACCAGGTGCACAGTTACTTGCTGTTTTTGGTTTTGCTCCCAACTTATAATCAGCCCTTTAGTGTTTTTGTTCAGTACTATTGAATGCAAGTATGAAATTAATGGCAACATATGTACTTTGAATACTGATATGTCCTAATATAATATAATAATAATAATAATAATAATAATAATAATAATAATAATAATAATAATAATAATAATAATACAGGCAATAATAAAATATGATTAAAGAAGGCTCTTTTATGTAAATTATCCCTGTATTTAAAAAAAAGTCTTATTGTCTTTTATAATACAGTCACTTGCTAATTATTGGTTTTGCTTTTGCCGTCAGACTGGTGGAGGTCTGGGGTGGAGTAATCCTTTTGTCTGTGTGGCATTTTGTCAATATTGTATTGGCAGTTCACTTAGGAAGAAGCTAAGGGCAATTATTTTACTGTTGGAGGTCAGTGAATTATCCTCTCTGACATCCATCAACATGCGTGATTGTAACCAAGAGCCACACAGCGAGGTCTCCCTACAGACTGATGTAACAGATGGAACCTATTTTTTCACATTAAGGAGAACATGCATTAAAGAGGCACGAATGACCCAACTTGACATCCTATCCTCACACACTTACTATCGTACAGGAGAGGTGGAGGGTTAAAGCCTTTGTTTGTAAGAAGTCATGTGCCTGCCACTACAATAATACTACAATTTCTATCCATTTCTATATGTACATGCAGAACGGATAAGGGTCACTAAAATCCTCCATCACTTCTCTTGTAATTCAAAAGATGGAGATGCTGTGCAGTGAAATGGATTAATCTTCTATTGCATCTATAGAAATCACCCAAATATTGTATGTAAAAAATACCAGATATCCTTTGGTAATTAATGGCTAATATTATCAGTCACTTTTATTAGTTGTTTCAATCATTTACCCATACTTGCCTACTTTTGAAAGCATTTCAGGGAGACTGATAAAGCAGCACCTATGAGCGCAGTGGTGAAGTGGGCGTGTACTGCTACATCTGAGGGACGTGTCTTAAAATTGATTTACATCCACATGTAAATGAGCCCCAAAGCAGTTAGTAAGATCTACTTGTTGATGAGAACACACTGATGCGTTTCAGAAAATGCATGTAGGCATAGGGATCATCGTGCCTTATAACCAATGCAGGTAAATTATACTAATGATCCCATTTGAATGTATATATATCTCTGTTGTTTTTTATATAAGTTTCATAATGGGGATAAGATGCAATCAGGGAGATTGCTAGGGGTATATTTACTAAAGTGAGAGTTTTTAGAAGTGGAAATGTTGCCCGTAGCAATCAATCAGATTCTACTTAACATTTAACTAGCACCTTCTAGAAGATAATAGCTAAAATCTGATTTGTTGCTATGGGCAACATCTTCATTTCTAAAAACTCTTATTTTAGTAAATTTATCCCCCAGAGAGTCAGGGAGATTGCTACTGTTTCAGGGAGTCTCCCTGACAAAAATTGTCGAGTATGCATTTATCCCTTCAGTCAATGACAATTTCAATGACAATTTCTGACTTTATTAGTTCTCAACAAATTTAAGCATAATGCAGTCCTGAGACATAATACACATTGGCCCTCATTCAGAGGCGGTCGCAAGAAGCGAGCGCTCGCTCTGATTGAGGGGGCGGCCGCTTGCCTTTTCAAGTGTGGCCTCCTGGTAGCTAGCTAAGCTGTGGGTTACCACCCACAGCTCTAGCGACTGACCAGGTTGATGGTTGCGATGGTCAAGACATCGAGACCATCGGGGCTTGCGACGAGACCCTAAGGTTGGCCTCGGCAAACGCAAGCCCCGGGGAGCTTCCTGCTCTGATCGAGCAGGAAGCTCCCCACTGACATCACTGCTGATGTCAGTGCGGCCGCCCACAAAATGGCAGGCGTTTCTTAAGGAACGCCTCCGTTTGTGGAACCACCCCTCCGCCACGCCTACAAAATGGGTCGAACTGTCGATCACCATCAACAGCCGCCCCTTTTGTAGTGAGCTCCGGAGCGAGAGAATTTCTCTCACGCTCCGGGGCTTGCGCACACGCAGTGTGGCCGCTGCGCGTGCGCAGGGCCTAAACATCGACCCAGTTGCGAGCGCTCAGCGCTTGCGACCGGGTCTGGATGAGGTCCATTATCTCTTACACATGTGTTTTTTTCCTCTGTGTGTGTGTGTGGGGGGGGTTTGAACTAAAATATATTAATCAGTCAGGCACAAAGGGCCTGATTCAGACCCACTCGCGAGCGGCTGTCCGCTCGCAAGTGGGTCGATGGTGCGCATGTGCGAGACGCGACGAGCGAAGGACTTTCCTTCGCTCGTTGTGTCTGATCAAAGGGGGCATGCTGTCGATGTTGATTGACAGCACGCCCCCTTTGGTGGGCGTGCCGGGGGCGTGCCTGCCAGACAGAGGCGTTCCCAAGGGAACGCCTACCATCAGAAGCCGGCCCCACTGACACTAGTGATGTCAGTGGGAGTGATTTTGGCTCTGATAGAGCCAAAATCACTCCTGGCCTTGTGGTTGAAAAACTCAACCGCAGGCTTCTGTTCGCACTGGCGATGGTCATCCTGCACGCTCGTATAGGCTGTGGGTGGTGACCCACAGCTATACGAGCGTCCAGGAGGACGCTCCATAGTTATGGAGGTGGGCCCGGATTGAGCGAGCGCTCTGGTCAGAGCGTCCGGCTCTGAATCAGGGCCAAAGAGAGTCCAGAGTCCATGAGCATACTCAGTAGGTATTTCTGTCCCCGGTCCTTATTCCTGCTGGTTCTCCATAGTTATTGTATTATTTATGGATCCACCTTGTTCACATCGGGGTCCCTATTCATAAAGCAGTGACAATCCCTTTTACCATTATTTTCTATGTAAAAAGGGATTACCACTGTTTCATGCAATGTATAAACAGGGTAACCCCAGAGGGAATGGGTATGAAATACCGCCGGCCGCATGGCCGACGGTTCGATTCCCGTCAGCGGCAGCCCAACAAGAGCAGAGTTCGAAGCAGCGGAAGCCCGACAGCGCTGGAAATCCCGATTGTGGATAGGTAAGTATCTACTAACCTAACCCCCCTAAACCTAACCCTCCTTAGGGGTGCCTAACCCTAACTTCCCCCCCAAGTGCCTAACCCTAATCCCCCCTCTAAGTGCCTAACCCTAACCACCCCCTTCCCCGCTGCCTAACCGTAAGTCCCCCCCGGGGGTGCCTAACCTAACCCTCCCTCCCCCTAGCCTAACCCTAACCCTCCCGGGGGGGTGCCTAACCCTAAGTCCCCCCCGGGAGCCCTAAACCTAACCCTCCCCCTCGTGGCTGTCCACTCGCGGCGCCCGGCATCACTACGATCGGGATGCCGGGTGCCGGTCTCCCGGCTTCGGGGAAATGCGGGCGTCTACATCTAGACACCCGGTATTTCACCCTTGCCGGGATATGACAGTCGGGAAGCCGGCTACCGGTATTTAGGCAGTCGGCTTCCCGATTGCTTCCCCCCCAGAGAAGTGAATGATTTCTCATGCAGCCCCATTGGAGCATTGATTATACTCCCATAGTATGTTATCATGACAGCGATCTGTGTGCTATTTATAAAATTGTGAAAAGCCAAGCAATTTGCACCAAAAAATACAATTCCATTCGACTGTACATCAGTCCCATAAAAAACAAGGAAGGATGTTGCACCAAATATGGGAGGGATTTCCTGAAGACAGATAGCATATCCAGCAGTTATTCAGGACACCAGGGAATATTTTATGCGAAACATTTTCGGACAACAATTTGTAATGAGTCTCTACTACAAATACACTTTTTGGAACTAACATGTGTACGTTAAGGCTGTTCTCTGATCATATATTCCTGTGCTATTGAAGTGCTATTCCTGTATTATTCCTGTGCTCTGTAAGTGTTATTCCTGTGCTATTGAAGTGTTATTCCTTTATTATTCCTGTGCTGTGGAAGTGTTATTCCTGTGATCTGTGTTATTTCTGTGCTGTGGAAGTGTTATTCCTGTGCTGTGGAAGTGTTATTCCTGTGCTCTGGAAGTATTATTCCTGTGCCTTGGAAGTGTTATTCCTTTATTATTCTTGTGCCCTGGACGTGTTATTACTATGCTATGGAAGTGTTATTCCTTTATTATTCCTGTGCTATGGAAGTGTTATTCCTGTGCTCTGGAAGTGTTATTGCTATGCTCTGTAAATGTTATTCCTGTGTTCTGTGTTATTCCTGTGCTATGGAACTGTTATTCCTGTGCTATTGAAGTGTTATTTCTTTATTATCCCTGTGCTGTGGAAGTGTTATTCCTGTGCTATGGAAGTGTTATTCCTGTGATCTGTGTTATTCCTGTGCTATGGAAATGTTATTCCTTTATTATTCCTGTATTTTGGAAGGGTTATTCCTTTGCTCTGTAAGTGTTATTCTTGTGCTTTGTGTTATTCCTGTGCTTTGTAAGTGTTATTCCTGTGATCTGTGTTATTCCTGTGCTCTGGAAGGGTTTATCCTGTGCTCTGTAAGTGTTATTCCTTTATTATTCCTGTGCTCTGCAAGTGTTATTCCCGTGCTCTGTAAATTTTATTCCTGTGCTCTGGAAGTGTTATTCCTGTGATCTGTGTTATTCATGTGCTGTGGAAGTGTTTATCCAGTGCTATGGAAGTGTTATTCCTTTATTATTCCTGTGCTCTGTATTCTGTGTTATTCCTGTGTTATGTAAGTGTTATTCCTGTGCTCTGTAAATGTTATTCCTGTGCTATGGATTAATTGCACAGAATACAAAGGAGTTCATTCTTAATTAACTTTAAAAGCAGGTGTAAAGGAATAATATTATTCCTTTATTATTCCTGTGCTCTGTAAGTGTTATTTCTGTGCTATGGAAGTGTTATTCCTTTATTATTCCTGTGCTATGGAAGTGTTATTCCTTTATTATTCCTGTGCTCTGGAAGTGTTATTCATGTGCTCTGGAAGTGTTATTCCTGTGATCTGTGTTATTCATGTGCTGTGGAAGTGTTTATCCAGTGCTATGGAAGTGTTATTCCTTTATTATTCCTGTGCTCTGTATTCTGTGTTATTCCTGTGTTATGGAAGTGTTATTCCTTTAATATTCCTTTGCTCTGTAAGTGTTATTCCTGTGCTCTGTAAGTGTTATTCCTGTGCTATGGAAGTGTTATTCCTTTATTATTCCTGTGCTCTGTAAGTGTTATTCCTGTGCTCTGTAAGTGTTATTCCTTTATTATTCCTGTGCTCTGTAAGTGTTATTCCTGTGCTATGGAAGTGTTATTCCTGTATTATTCCTGTGCTCTGTAAGTGTTATTCCTGTGCTCTGTAAGTGTTCTTATTGTGCTCTGTAAGTGTTATTCCTGTGCTATGGAAGTGTTATTCCTTTATTATTCCTATGTTTTGGAAGTGTGATTCCTGTGCTCTGGAAGTGCAAGTGTTATGGTTGTCCATTCACTAAAGGAATTATTTGGCTTGTCAAAACTTCCCTATGGTACTGTTTACACTGACGGTATGCATTACTTATTCTAGACACTTTATTCAATTATCACCTGTACAGGAATTAAACAGATTGATATGTGATGGCAGAATGCACAGGAGTTCATTCTTAATTAACTTTAAAAGCAGGCGTATAACTGATGGCCAGCGAGGGGTTACTTTGTGCACTTTATTCTGAAATTTTATTGTAATTTTAACTCAAATAAGACAATGAGATCACTGAAAATAACACAACTCTATTATGGTCTTCATTGATCTTTTTCTCAACAAATGTAACAGAAAATGAAGTAACTAATACACAACTCCAAAGATCTTTGTTAAGTACTTTGAATCTTTAAAGAGCAAAGCCATGTAATGCTATCACTATTCAATTTTTACAGCACAGTATGTCTTTCATTAAAAATATAATTTAAGGGACTGGGTAATTGACCTGCAATTGATTAAAGCAGGGTCTATTGGCTTAACTTGATGAATAGGTAATATTACAAGAAAGCCAGTCAGTGTTGGGTAGCTATGGAAAATAACATTGTTAAAACTAAGTTATTAAATCAGATGAAAGAAGCATTAGTACTTTACTGCTTGACATCAGATTACACCTATCCTATCTTAAAGCAGACCTCTAGAAATCCACTTTTTTATTCCTATATAATCCTTTCATTACTAGAATGCAAATGTGTAATTACATTTATTTGAGAGGTTATTGTATTGCAGGTTTGTCATCAGGAATAGGACAGCAAGATGAGTATATATCCTGTAATCATCTAAAAATAGTAAGTACTAGCTGATCAACAATTCTAATGTACTTTGTAAATTTTAAATAAAAACTAACAAGACATACAGGTGGCATATAAAGTAAGGGTACACAGTAACTCGTTTTGCAGAGGTGGTAAATATCCGTTGGGTTAATCAATAAATGGAGATAATATTTTTAGTTAAAAAATTTTAATTAGAGTTTAGTTGAAATGGCAGGAAAATAGGTGCTCTCCTTTCTTATAATACAGTATGTGTACAATTAAGGTATTCAGTAATGAATTTGTATAAGGCTGATGTGATTTTATAAAGAACTGCTTTTTGTTTTGTGCTAATAATTTTAATAGCATTGGTTTGTGGATCTCCATAGATACCTGCAGAGCATTGGTCTCTTCCAGAGCTTATCATGCTTCTCAAAGTATTTAATCTCCTTCTTCCAGCATCAAGTTGTTGGTGCAATAAGAAAAAGTAAACCTTCACTGGACTGGCCTAAGAGGTCTGGCACTGAACGCTACCTCTTGGGTGGGTATGGTCATCATCATCATCATGGTATCATCATCCCCACAGTTACTCACTTACATGCCCATAACCCCAACCACCGTTGCTCCCATCACATGACCTGCCAGCCTCTTGGAACTTCCCAGTTAGTATCTACATTAAAATAGTAATAACACATTTTCTACAGTCAAGGAAACATTTTCATGGGTAGCTGCCTATGTTTAATGAACATTGGCATTAACAAAATTACCACTACCATCTTGCTTAAATTTTGACTCTAGTGTATTGTTTTCTATTGCTCAGTCATCGCTATGTAGCATTGGGTGTCTCCATGCTTGGTATTTACCCTTATACCCTCTATTTTAGAACTGATTTGGTTCTACCTCTTCAAATGTGACCACCTGTGGTCACTTATCGGTATAATTGTAGCTGGCGTTAGTTCCACTCCCGGCAGTTCCTGCTGATCTGCATCATGGGTGGCGCTATCTTGGACTGTATCACATGACCCATTCTGTCTAACCAGCTCCCAGCACTCCATTCACATGTCTTACCCAGCCTATTAGCACTCAAGGTTGCTCCTACTGTATTTCTCACTGTGGTGGGTGATGTATCAAACCGTTTAAACAGGACAAAAGAAGAAGTTTCCCATAGCAACCAAGCAGCTTCTAACTATCACTATCACTTCAAGTACAATCTATAAAATGATATCTAGAAGCTGGATGGTTGTTATGGCCAGTTTCTCCATCAGTCTTTTTTAGAACCTTTGATACATCTCTCCCTGTCTTCATGTGGAGCATCTTATTGCAACAATAATAAACCTAGGGCCTTAGCAATTTCATCTTTAGGACATGTATAGCAGAGTACATATGTTGTTTGCAGAATTTGGTTTAACCTTTTCAGTCCAGGTGCCACCAAAAAGATCTCAGGACTGAGGCGCCGGGTTATTCAGACCGTAGGCATCCCGCACGTAGGGCCGCCAACTACATCCCCTTAGTAGGATTCCTACAAACTTGCAATATTATTAGAAGTCCCTGCTTGCCTATGAGTGCCTCACAGCCTGACATTCTACCCAAGCATACATCAGAAACAAAATGTACAAATGGTACTATCAGCTTATACACCGAAAAACTTCAATTTAATTGAGAAACAAATCAGTTTATCAGCTCATATACAACGAATGTATAGAATATGTAAAAATAAAATGTATATACTATATAGTAATTTATGAGGTAAATGATATACACCCATCAGCCATAACATCTAAACCACCTGCCTGATATTCTGTAGCTAAGTCTGTTCATAGAGTGTATTTCAATGTAGGTAACCTGTAAGCATACATTCATATTTTATTTTTTGTACTCTATGTGTCATCTCAGATTAATTACCCCATTTTCTGTTTGTCCTCTAAGTACTGTATACTCTGTCATAGATTTACTGCTAGTACAGATGTGTCCACAAATAGCTCCTTTTGTTGCCCCATGGACTTTGCAACTTAGCCGTGCCAAGCGTAACAGCCATAGACTTTTCCACAAAATACTGTATGTGTATTATTTGCATCACTAATTCTGTTTGCGACTTAGTTGCTTATATGTGTAAACAGGCAAAAGTCGGGAGTCTGATATGAGCACTTGTGCAAGAAGAATTTATTTTTGCCAGTACTCGCTGTGCATGAAAAATGTGGACGTGACCATGTGTCACAGGGGATGTGGCCATGTATAACTCAGGGTTTGTGTTGCCGCTGAGAGCTGTCTCTTGCTCAGTGGCTCGCTACACGTGGTTGAACATCTTAAGGCCGGTACACATTAGACGATGTCTAGTGTGTACCAACCTCATTAACGACAGGACCCGGCATGGTTCTGGCATCGGCAAGTGCGTACACACTTGCTGATGCTGGGAATGATGGCGCGACAGTGGGGGCCATGCTGCATTCTCCCCTGCTGGCGATATCGTCCGTCAGACCTGCATGCGGAAGCGCACATCGTCAGTGACATAGCGGGTACGTACTGGCCGATGTGAATGATATGTATCCACCAGACATATTGTTTAGTGCAGTGATTTTGAACTCAAGGCACATACGCATGATTTTTCAATTGGCAAGGCACACCATCCGGCGATATGGCGTGCGCCACCTATGAAAATACATACATGTTGGCTCCCACATAAAAAAACACACATTGGCCTCCGCGGGAATAAAATGCACATACATTTGTCCTCACAGGAATAAAATGTACATACATTGGACCCACAGAAAAAAAACACATTGCTCCCCACAGAAAAAAAAATCAAATTGGCTGGTCCCCACTGAAAAAAAATCACATTGGCTGGCCCCCACATAAAAAAAACTAAATACATTGCTCCCCACGAAAAAAAAAAATATCACATTGGCAACCACAGAAAAAAATAAAAATTCACTCATTGGCCCCTACCTGTTGGTAGCTCAGAAGGCTCACTGTCATCCCTGTCCTGTCCCTCTGGCTGGGGCTGGGGCTGCTCTTGCTCAGTCACATTCAGTGACAGCACTAAGTGCAGAGCTGTAAGCAGAGTACAGGCAGGTTGGCTGGCGGGCTGGCGGATGTGTGAGCGGGTTGGCTGGCAAATGTGCAGGCGGACTGGCTGGAGTGCGTGCAGGTGGGCATTGCGGCGTGTGACAGAATAGCAGCGGCTATATATATATATAGAGAGAGAGAGAGAGAGAGAGAGAGAGTTACCTGTGTAATACTACATTGCAGATTTTACTTTGCCAGTAAGCAGATAAGATGTCACAAAATCCATTTTGGAGACTAAACCAATATGTAGTTTGTCACAGAACCAGGAGCTGTTTGGAGCAGTCCACAAAATGTCTTTCTCTGTTGTTGGGAAGCGAGCAGTACAGATTAATCACATGGAAAATATGATATAATTTGATAACAATCGGTAAGTATATAGAGAATCTGGTAAGTAAAATAATATCAAGCTCTTCTGATAAAACAGCCTTAAAACATATTAGAAGCCAAGTAAAAACATAAAACTAGTGTTCTACATCTTATTTTCTGCAGCCCCCAATTGATTCTCTAATGTAATTTTAAGACCTTTAAAGAACAAAATACCTTGCAATATTACCTCTGCTTTCCCAATTAGCTAATAAAGACCATCATGTTTCTCTCCAATTACTTGTTTTTTTACATCTCTAAATGTTACTGAGCTAAAAAAGATTTTATCAAAGGCTGTTGCATTGCTAATCCCTCCAGCAAGCATTAAATTGGTCCACTCTATGTCCTTTGCTTACAAATCATTATACTCTAGAGCCCCACCAAGTATGGAAGTGTCTCAATTAAGGGAAAAGATAAAGAATCATTAAGCTATTTTACTAACTGTGATTCAAATATCTTCAGTAAGAAAAAAAAAACTTACATCAACCTAAATATTACCACAATTTTTCAGGAACATCAGTTTGTTGTTATAAAAATATAAGCTAGAATCCCTAGATAAGCAACAGCTGAAGTTTTATAGGAATTGGTTTTTGCTGTAGAATGATTACAGATGTCGATAGAAAATCTGTGTCTCAAAAAAAATGAGGTGATAAAAGACTAGAGCATACAGTAAGATGCAAAATATGTTAAAATCATCTATATAAAATATAAATACTTGTGTGGCTATATACTGTATCACTGTCACGGCTACAGACACTTGAGACTCCTGGGAAGAGTCAGGCTTACTAGGAAATATAATCTGAGGTGGTTTTAGGAATGACCTTTTCATGAAATATCACTGGCACGAAGTAAAAGTAAAT
Organism: Taudactylus pleione; assembly: GCA_031769625.1. Lineage (NCBI taxonomy): Eukaryota > Metazoa > Chordata > Amphibia > Anura > Myobatrachidae > Taudactylus > Taudactylus pleione. The sequence continues at coordinate 15,637,785 of JAUIMM010000018.1, read as the reverse complement.
AGAATTTATTCAAGAACAAAAACTGTATGGCAAAGTTCCACATTAAATCTCTATAACACAAAGTTCATGACATGCACTAACAGGTGCAGGGGAATGCCCCTTTGAGAAACAAAGTTCAAAGTACAAACTGAACTGGTGTGGGGTGAAACTCCGAGTCCGACACAAGGCTAGGGCCTCAGGAGGATGGAGGTCAATAACAGGGTTGAGCCCTGTAGCGTGACGGAGGTCCGGAAAAGAGTTGAGCCCTGAGATGTAACAAGATCCAGAACGAGGTTAAGCCCTGAGACGTAATGAAGATCTGGCACACGGTTGAGCCCTGAGACGTGATGGGGATCCGGAACTGCGTTGAGCCCTGAGACGTGATAAGGGCCTGGAACAGGGTCGAGCCCTGAGACGTGATGGAAATCCGAAGAAGGGTTGAGCCCTGCGGCAGGATGAAGGTCCGGAGCAGGGTTGAGCCCTGCAACGTAATGAAGGTCTGGAGCAGTGTTGAAACCTGTGGCAGGATGAAGGTCCGGAGCAGGGTTGAGCCTTGCAATGTGATGAAGGTCCGGAGCAGGATTGAGCCCTGTGATGTGATGAAGGTCCGGAGCAGGGTTCAGCCTTACGGCGTAATGAAGATCCGGAGCAGGGTTGAGCCCTGCGGCAGGATGAAGGTCCAGAGCAGGGTTGAGCACTGCGATGTGATGGTGTTCCGATGAGGATAGACTGTAACTGTGCAGTTGACAACTGTAGAAGAAGTAACCCCAGTGTCCACATGAGTCAATAATAACAAGTAAACCAAATAGTGTAGCGTAGAATAGAATAGCAGTAATAGAGCAGGATAACAACGGAAAGACAATGGCAATGCTGAGCTCTGTAGTGCAGCTGATAACCTGTATCAGAACTTGAACTGGAGCACGAGCAGGAATATAGCGAAGTCCACAGCATACACCAGACACAGCGGGGATCTGGCAGGAGTCCAAGGAAGACCTGAAAGTAACATTACACAGACAATGAAGCATAATTAGTAACAGGCTTTATACTAGAGGTCTGTGATCCATAGGAAGTTCAGAATATGTGACCCAAATAGAATCATGTTTGGAATAATACGCAATCAAGAAATCCAAAAACCTGACGACACCTAAGAAACAGATGATTACTTTAACTCTCTGCCCACTGCATGTGATGAACGCCAGCAACCAGGATAGATCCTCCAACGACCACAATTAAACTTTGGCAAGTGTAGTTTATCTTTATGTACTGAAATAGTCAAAGTCCTGACAATCACATAGGATAACTTCAATTGCCTCTTTTACAAAAACATATCATGCATGTGTCTTTGGAGCGAATGTTATCATTGTGCAGTAAGGATTAAGTGGCCAGGAGTTGTCCAAAATATAAGGCCAGACATCTACTCCTGCATGACTTCATGTACAGATAGACATGTGGGAATGTAAAGCTGCCATATTGAGGGTCAGTACATTAGGGTGGCAAGTTGAGTACTGTAACAGTTATATAAATGGACATAATGGGGTGATTCAGAGGCGGACGCAGTTGCAGTGGTTTCTGCAACTTTTTCACAGCCACTACTGCGTCTCTATGTCCTTTTGAGACACCCTCCGGTGGCGGCCTGAATCCGCTGATGTGCGTACAAAGGTGCACTATCTGCGGACCATTAACTGCACCATCGGACACTGCACCTGCCAGGGGACCAGGGGCGAATTTATAATGGGTGCAGGGTGCACCCAAATGTTTGAATACTTACTCCTCCAAAGTCCCGCGTCGGGCTATAGCGCTGGACAAAACACCTGTAAAATGTCCATTGCGGCCATTTTTCCAGCGTTTTGTGCATGCGCACTAGGGGAATCACCACGAAAATGTCAGCCACACCATTTTCCCGGTGACCTGCGCACACTCTAGTGCCCAGAGTCTACAGGTGCTGCTGGCCACCGGAGAGAGAGAAGGGGGCCCAGACAGAGACTGCACACGGGCCCCCTCCTCTCTAGAAACACCCCTGCAGGGGACCATTGCCCCCGGTGTCAGTGAAACTGCATCTTTAAACAGACACCAACATGCCCACAATACGCCCCCGCATGATAGCTACCTACAAAAAATCACCACCAAGAAGCACTTGTCAAAATGCATGGATCTCCATGCAATTTCAATCTGCTTTCTCCAGCAGTAACCAGGGATGCATGTGCAGTGCATCTCGGACGCATGCGTAGAAGTAAAACATTGGGCTTGCAATTTCTGCGTCTGACTTTTTATAATTCTGCATTGATTTGCCTGTCTTAACTATTAATGGTTAACATATGAGAGAGCACAATGCTTAATCTCCATGGGCTATATTTACTAAAGGTTGTTTTTGCTTCTTTTTTTAACTAATCATTGAGTTGCAAAAATGACTAAAACCGACCAAAACAATTACAGCCAACCTGCCCAAACAATGCTCGTGACAGGCGTGTTTGTCTGAAGCACTGCAGAAACCACTATTATCTGTGCAGGCTTTGTTGTATTAATATATTTATAAATGGTTAAAACAATGCATGGGGTCCTCCCTACCAAATCCATATCCAGCCCCGACCCTCCTAGCCTAAGCTGCTATTGGAAACTTGGGGGGGAAATGCCATGACTATAGTAGGAGGACTCACAGCATGGTGTCCCCATGCCATAATCACAAACAACTCCAAACTGGTCAACCCAAGGCTGGAATACCTAGAAAAGTGGGGCCCTCTTCTCCGTACATCCTGGAACTTTGGTGTGGAGGTAATAGTAATTTGTAAAATAATGCAGTGTTTAAGCGCTGCGTTGAAAAAGTGGGTCTGAATCCTTAGGATTTCAGTACACATTCTATGAGGTTTTTTCTTCTTTGGGAGGGTCGCTCTTCCCCTTTAACTTGGTAGGCTGCTTACGTTGTGTGTGTGCTTATGTTTTTATTATTTGCTGTGTTTGTTCTTGTTTATTTTCTTACTGCCCCTTATCATTTGTTCCCGCAGTCCAGGTTTTGATTTTAATGTTTGTGGTTCGTAGGCTATTCCTTTGTATTATGGGCGGCTAAGCACCCATTCCCTTTAGGGATACCTCCTATTTAACAAGGATCTCCATGTGTGTTGGCTGGGTTTAGGGGTATGGTTTGGGCTGGTCTTCTTAACAAGTTGACTTATGCTGCCACCTGTTTTGGCCGCTCCAGGATTCTGGTTATTCCTCTTGACGGGTTAATTTGGGGTCACGTAAATCTATCAACCTGATTTTGGCAATAAAGGCAGTCGTCTACTGATTCTTGTTGTTGTCTGGTCTGATATCATGCCTATGTGCTGTTTTAGGGTCAAGTCACAAATCCCCAGTTAGATGAAGCCCATAGGATGGTCAATGCGACTGTTAGCATTTTATAGTTGGTTGTGAGGGAGTTGTAATGCGGCATCAAATGCTGCATTATATTTATGCTAACTTGTTCCAGCCGTACAGTGTGTACCTCTATGACGAGGGTTAGGCCTCTTTATGGAGCAGCTTTTCAAGGACATGGATGAGGCCATAATTAGTTATCTGGTTTGAGTTCTGGGGTACCTTTTCTGGGGGGGTAGTCCCTTGTTTATTTAGTTATGTTACTTAGTTTACTAGTGGTGGGCTGCAGTTTATGGTATACCTGGTTTTGGCAAGAAAGCGGTGCAACAGTGGTCATTAGTATGCATATTTGGTCAAGTGCAAAAAGTTTCTAACATGTACCCCGCCTGGGGTTCACAGATACTACCAACATAGGACGGGTCCACATTTCTCCGCTAATTGTGAGGGGAGAACGTACTTTTATGACCATGTTGTGCTGGGGTGAGTGTTATAACACAATAACTTTTAAGTTGATGCTAGTTACTGAGGACCTCATTCAGAGTCTGTCGAAACGGCCGCACGGTCGTACGGAAAAAGGGGCCGGATATTCAAATGATTCCCTCGCAAGTTGCGTCCCTAAGTTCGGATCGGTAGTTGGCCGACCAAGCGGAGGAAGCGGTCGGAAGACAAAAAAATACGCCCCCTTCTTGTACACATTGCACGTCATCTCCGGGCATATAAGGATTAATCGAGACCATCGGGAACCATCGGCACTGGTCGTAGAGCTTAAGGTTGACCATACCCTCTCTTAAGCTCTACGATCATGTCAGTGTAAAAACCTCCCATGTCACATGTGCCATGACGCTACTTTGTTAATTATGCACTCCCATAATCCGTATACACTCCCATAAAACGCCGTTCGCATAATGAGGCACGCCTACCTTCCCCTGTTACCACCCACAAACGCCTCCATCTGTCACTCAAACTACCGACCTGGCTGTGTTCAAGGAGAGAGAAATTTCTGATCGTAGCGGCTAGTTTGCGCACGCACATTGCGAACTTTATGCATGCGCAGTATAGCGAACATCGGTGGCGTACGACCGTGCGGCCTCTTCGACCGACTCTGAATGAGGTCCTGAATCACATCATGGGTCTTCAATCGATTGTCTGCCAGCAGTATTGTTTCTGTTTACAGCTATCAATTTAGATGATTGGCTTCATACAAAAGTTAATCTAATTATATTTAAACAGTATTCAATATTCATGAAGCTGTATTTAATTAAAAAATATATATAATTCACCACACGTAGAGTATGTCTCCTAGAGGTAAATTTACTAAGAATCGAGATAGATCGATATGACCATCTCGGGTGATTTATTAATTGTTTTCCTGCTTGCAAATTTACTAAAGGTAAAGTCTGGTGAGTAATCCCCCTTTTCCACCTAAATTCCAGGTCTGACCCGGAGTTGGAACAAAGGACCTCATTCAGACCCGGACGCAAATGGCCATTCGTTCGTTCAGCGTACGAGCGAAAAAATGTAAAATCAAGCGCTCGCTCGTATGTTCGCTCGCAGCTAATCTTCCGCCCCATAGTCTCCCAACCCCTCCTCTAGCTAACGAACATTCAAAATAGCGACCGTCCGTCTCCTCTTTGGATGCAGGGAACGCACGCACAAGTCAAATCCGGAAGTGGGCCTGTCAGTTTTCGATTGCCTGCTTTCATTCAGCAAACATACTTGAATCGATTAATAGCAATCAGTATATTAATTAGCTTAATTGTTATTCACATCTTTGCAATCCGTTTTTTTTTACAATGTCAATAAACTTTATTATTGTTCGTGTGTGTCATTCCTTCCGCAGAATACGTACGTTTGTACCAAGGGGATGGTTTTTCAAATTTTAAAGTTTGTTTGAATGCTACTATTGTTTTGCGTTTGTTTATATGCTGATTTTTCATCTTTATTAATAATATTTAAATTAGCTTACGCATGTCACTGAATCAAGCCTATCATAACTCACATTATATTTGTGAGGGTGTAGGTCACATGACTCATACAATAACCAATAGAATGCTGTCTGTTAATTTTCAGAGTACATTAGCCAATCAAATTTTTTCTGGGACCTTTATTAAAACTGTTTTGTGTTGAAAAAATCATTGCCATCATGAGAGCCGCAGCATTTTGTCGCCGCAAACTCCTGGTCCTCACAGATGTGATGGACCGGAGAATAACAGAACATCCTGCCCACATCACTAACCTCCGCAAGCGGAAAGCCTATGCGGAGGTGCGGCGCCGGCTGCGTACATTGGGCTACCGCCACAATATCGGCCAGCTCGAAAGGCGATGGTCCGATCTACGCCGCAGATCCCCACGCCTTTTGGCCAATTTGCGTCTGCAAATTGTTGAAAGTAAGTGTTTTTTTTTTTAACATTTTAAATGTAAGCATACCTGCGTGTGCATGTTTTCCGTACAGCCCTGTTTCTTTATTTAGGACATACCTGCGTGTGCATGCTTTCTGTATCGCCCTGTTTCTTTATTTAGGACATACCTGCGTGTGCTTGTTTTCCGTATAGCGCTTTTTTTTTTTTTGGGTGTGTAAATTTTTTAATTAAAAAATAAAATATTTAATAATATTAATTTCTATCCATCATTTAGGGGCTGAGCGCAGACTACGACGTTTACAACGTCGGGCTCGTCCCCTATCCCCCACTCCCACTCAAACCTCCTCTCCCCAACCTTCCCCAAAATTCCCCCTCCAACCCAGACCTGGCAGACCGTGATGCCCCTCCCTCTCATCACATTGCCATCCCTCAAAATTCACCCTCCCCTCCACCCCCCCTCTCTTTTCATCACCCTCCACTCCACGCACCTTTCTCTTTTCCTCACCCTCCACTTCCAGCCAAATCACCCCTACTCCATCCGACCAGCACTGGCCCACCTCTGAGGAGGACAATGTCGGGGCTCCAGGCCCAGTCATCATTATGACCGGTATGTTTCCCTTTTAAACTATGGTTGCTTTTGCATTATTTTGTTTTTGGTTGATGTTGTCCTTTTGCCTGTGCATTTCCAATTTGTTAAGTATTTCTAATGTTTTGGATATATATCTTTGTCAAACAATGTCTAGGATGTTTTCCCCTTACACATATGACACATGTCCAAACACTCATACTTGTGTCTTTCTTGTTTACGGTAACAACAAATGTTGTATTTTTGCGTAGTTCTCCCTATTTTTTGTTTTTTTTTAATTATACAATCTTTGCGTTTGGCATTACTTTGGTGTTTTTTTTTTCTCTTTTTTTTAAGTATAGTCTGATTTTGAAGTTGTTTGGAAACATATAAATTAAGGTGTAATTTTTTTAACCCACAGAGGACCAGAGGCGGAACCAAGAACTGTTTTCCGGATTGCAGAGCTTGAGGGGCCATGTAGTAGGCATGCTCGTGGTCCTGGATCATTTGTTGGCGCTCCAGCGCCACTAATTTTTTATATTTTCGCCCTAAAAATGTTTAAACAAATAAAATATATTTTGATTTATTAAAGTCTCATTCCTTGTCTGTAAATATTAGATTGTTGAACCTTACATAAGTCAACTATTGTAGCATGTTTTTTTAAGTAATGTAAATTAGATTGTGGAAAGCTCAAGTAAGTATGTAAGCTGGCACCTTAAACACCTAACAATACCAATAGGTTTGTAGAATTAACAGCATTTAAAAAAAAAAAAATTTGGGGGGTAATGTAAAAATGAAATCAAACTTGCTTAGGCCTAGATTAGAAAACATACTGATTCACCATAATACCTTTGGTGTTTGTTTTTAGCCACAAAGCAGGGTAAAATACTTTACAATTTAACACATTACAGGATTAGCCATTAAGCAAGTTTGCCTTTTTGGGACCAGGTTACACTTGCTTGTAATTTACCAAGGAAATGTTTGTTTAACGTTAAACAAAAATTTAATGCACACAAATAATAAACACAAAGTGAATTGTCACAATCAATTCACAGAGTGAAAACACACTAAAAAATACAACCAACACCAAAAAGAACAAAATAACAACAACAATCAAGAACTGTTTTAAGAAGTAGCATGCCAACATGAATCCACAAATGAGGCGAAGAAATCATTGTTCCAGAAGTTATATCCAATGTGGTCACATGAAGTCATTTTTCTGGATCAGGTAGTAGGCATCGTTTTCTCGGGTAATTTTATGGAAAAAAAGACCAAAAAAGATAAAACACAAATTATAATTGGCCATTAAAATCTTACATGTCTACATTGTGTCAATTAACTTAATTTTTTAAAATAATTACCTAAAAAATCTGGCCACCACATCATCGCGTATGGCCCCCCCACATACTGACCTCCGACCAACCTCGGGGGGGCCATCCTCAGGCAAGGCATCCTCTGGCTGCATTGGGACACCACTCCTTATGGCGCTGTTGTGAAATATCCCGCACAGGACCACAATTTTCGAAATCATATCCAGCAAATACATGAGCTCGCCACCAGAGCGGTGGAGGCATCTGAATCGGCCTTTTAAAAGGCCGATATAGCACTCCACCACCTGCCTGGTGGCTGTAAGTGCGGAATTATACTCACTTTGTGGCCCTGGTGTGGGAACCAAATAAGGAGTGAGCAGCCAGGGCGTGCAAGGGTAACCACTGTCTCCTGTGAAAATATAAAAACAAACATCAGAACCATTATGTAACAAGCTTTGCATTGGTTTCAACAGAAGGTTTCAACTTACCCAGAAGCCGCGCATCACCAGCTTGTAGGTTGTTTAATTTGTGCCAAATCCCTGATTGCTGGATGACGAAGGAATCATGTGCACTGCCGGGGAATTTGGCATTCAGGGACAGGATCTGGAGGGAGGCATCACATACCACCATTACATTCAGTGAATGAAAGTGCTTGCGGTTCCTGAAGTGGTATGCGAGTGCCATCCACAACCCCTATGATATGTGGGAAGCCAGCTATTTGGTAAAAATTGGCCTTCGCCACATTAAGGGTACCCATATCCAATGGCATTTTAATAAAATGATGGAGGTGTTTAAAAAGGGCCTCCATCACTGCCCTCAGGATCCTTGAAAAGGAGGATTGGGATATTCCACAGTGGTTTGAAAGGATCCTGTGGCACAAAAATGTAACACCGACATTAATTGAGCAAGTGGTGGTATTGCTGTAGGACTTTCAATTTGCCGTTCAAGATCACTCTCTATTAATGAGAGAGTGTCTATGATGATTTGTGCCCGCAGATGGTATCGCCTTAATACCTCATCATCTGGCATTCCAAAAAGGGTAACACGTGTTCTATATATCTGGGGCCTTGCACGCCTACGAGGCCTATGCCTGGGACGAAATTGAGGTTGGTCGGGTTCTGGAACCATGGCCAATATAATAGGACCAACATCAAACTGAAATGGTAAGCCAGGTAGTTATTGTTTTAGACAAATGTGTTAAGAAAAATATACTTATCTTTTCTCAGAAATCCAAAGATGCTTACAGGCCTGGGACGTGTCCTGTGCAGAACACCCTACATTTCAAAAGTAGAAAATATGTTTAAGATTCATTAAAGAAAATATGATTGTAAACAAATTGATTTCGTGAAAAAATAAAGAAGGGAGCACACATTAGTTCAGAAAATACTATGCTACATTTAGTGGTAAGACAAGATTTTACCCTGAAAATTTAGTAAAAAATTAGTTCGTTAAATAGGACGCTACTTTTACAGTTAAAACCACTCAAACATTAGTTCGCTAAATAGTACGCTACTTTTACAGTTAACACAAGACACTTTAGTTCGTAAAATAGTACGCTACTTTTACAGTTAAAACCACTCAAACATTAGTTTGCTAAATAGTGCGCTACTTTTACAGTTAAAACAAGACACAGTAGTTCGTAAAATAGTACGCTACTTTTACAGTTAAGTCCAGACACATTAGTTCATAAAATAGTACGCTACTTTTACAGTTCAAACCACTCAAACATTAGTTCGTAAAATAGTACGCTACTTTTACAGTTAAGTCCAGACACATTAGTTCGTAAAATAGTACGCTACTTTTACAGTTAAAACCACTCAAACATTAGTTCGTAAAATAGTACGCTACTTTTACAGTTAAGTCCAGACACATTAGTTCGTAAAATAGTACGCTACTTTTACAGTTCAAACCACTCAAACATTAGTTCGCTAAATAGTACGCTACTTTTACAGTTAAGTCAAGACACATTAATTCATAAAATAGTATGCTACTTTTACAGTTAAAACCACTCAAACATTAGTTCGCTAAATAGTACGCTACATTTAGTGGTAAGACATGATTGTGCCCAGAAAATAAACAACATTACTTTGCGAAACATATGCTAAGAACAACACATCTAATTTGTAAAATCATGAAAACAAAAACACTTACCAAAAACAGACAAATATCCCAAAGTTCAAAAACTTCACTGGGGCAATGCCAAACTAATTGTAAACCAAAAAAAAATATTAAAAACATTTGTAAACTATTTACTATTTTTTTTACGGTGCTTTCTTAAAATACTTACTCAAAAAATCACAAAAAAATAGTCAAACAATAAAAAAAAAAACAACGGAAAAGAAATAAGCTAGAAAAAAACAAAAAAAATGCTCCGAAAATGTCCTCCTTCTACTCACTAAACCACAAAACCTCAAAACCACTCCAACGCCAAACCTCCAACAAACAACATGCCACATCGACTCCAGTCACACCAAGCCATAAATAGTCTTTATTTTCCCGCTCAAATTAAGGACGGACAATAGGAGCGCACAGTCAATGATGCGGCCGAATAATGCTGACGCATGTATAAAAATGTCACTGAAAAGCCAAATCGGTCTGCTGTAGTGAGACCTGAAAGTCCAAAATGACTACAGAGCAGCAAAGCACTGGCCAAGAGGCGCCAGGTAAGTATTTCTCTTTTTTGGGCAAAAGGAATCTGTTTAACAAAAATTTTGGGAACATTTTACATTATACATTTTAATCCCATTTTAAAAAAGGTGTTGAGGATGCCATGGAAGAGGCTGCTGGGCCTAGTAGGCCAACTAAACCCCAAAAAAAAGGCAGCCACAATTCACAAGAAAGGAGATGGATGTTTTGGTGCTAATGTGCAATGACAACCTGCCATAGGCAGCAAGGAATATGGGTGCAAGCCAGAAATGGAAAATGTGGGATGACATAGCCAGTGGTGTCAATAGGGTGGGTGAGTTGGAACGTTCAACCCGGGAGGTCAAACGCCGGTACGTAAAAACTACATTTTAGTAAAAAGTGTTTACAGGTCCAAATACTGCAGGAATAATGCCAACTTTTTACCCCACAGATGGAGCGACTTCAAATATCGTCTTAAGCAAAAACCGGCTGATAGGGCTAGGCATGCAGGGGGGACAGGTGGGGGTCCCACCCCTGTGTCACTGGAGCTCACAGATTTGGAGGAGATGGCCCAGGGGTGTGTACAGGATGAGGAGGTGTTTGGCGTGTCGAACATGGATACCGACATGCCAGACTTTGTGGCTCCTCATGTTGCCCCAGGTAAATGTTGTAATGTTAACAACTCAGAAATGTGTTTGGGTATCTAGATTATAATGTTGCTCTTTTCTCTTTTTTCTCACAGAGACACAGGCGGATGAGTCTGGTCCAGAGGGGAGCTTTGGCCGCAGAATTTCTGCTGGCTCTGCAGGGGAGGAAGCAGTAGATCCGGCTGGGGACCCTGTGGCAGACAGTCCAGGGCATTCCCCTCGCAGGCAGTGGGCCGCCTCACTGATCTCAATATTAAAATGGATCAGCAGACCGAGATTCTGCTGAGGATGGACGCCAATCTGCTACGGGTGGCGAACACCCTGGAGCAAAGTGCTGCGGCCAACGTGACCATTGCTAAGGCCCTGGCGGAAAATACTGGGGCCAACGTGCGAATAGCAAATGCCCTGGAGCAGCTCGTTCACCAGCACATGTTGGAGCCGGCCTCCCTTCCTGCCGGAACATCAGGACCCTCCACCTCTGGCACAACAAGCCATCCCTCCAAATGTGCCTAGCCCTATGCCTAGTCCAGAGACCACAACATCTGCCTCTGGCCAGGCCAGCAGAAGGACATCCCGGACCCGTTCAGGCTCCCTCCCTACCCCGGCCAAACGGCGATGACAGCACTGGCTAATTTTCCCACAATCCTTCTCAGTGTTTGCCCCATATTCCTTAATGCCCAAAACCTCCCTCTCCTTTCTTGTGATTTTTTTATTAATTGTGTTTGTTTGTGGATTTCAAATGCCACTTATTTTGTTTGTGTGTTTCTAAAATCATTTGTTATTTGTTTTTACGTTATCAAGTTTTTTTTATTTCCCCAAAATTTTTTAGAAAAAAAAAAATTAAATAATGTTGAAAATCTGCACAATTCTCTTGTTAATTTATTCAAAAACTGGTTAAAAGGTAATCCCGCCAACAACATTACAAACAATATTATGGAAATCTAAACATTATTTTTGTTACAAAAAACCAAGGGTTAAAACAATTTATGAGTTTTAATTAACACTTAGCAAAAACCAAAAGGGCGATTGTTTTCTTGGCCCCTAAAAAATGAAGAAAAACAACAAACCTGCGTACAATATTGTTGCCCTAAAAAAAATAGCAAACAAATTTGGCAAAAACACACAAATGTAAAATAAATTTGTAAGCTAATTGATTGTGTAACCCAGAAATTAGCAGCTGAGTAGTTCACCTGCGTACGTTTTTTTGCTACTAAAAAAAGGCTATTGGCTAAACACCCTACAGGCATTTTTGCAATTCAAAACTGATTGTTGTTGAGGCCTCAATTGATAAATCGGAAAACCATCGATGAGCCTTGGGAAGAACGAAGAGACCATCGTCATTGCGGTAAAAAATACCAGACCACAATCTGAGCGAGCAGTTTGAATGGAAAGTGGATCAGACAGTGACGTAACCCTTGTTCCGTTCACATTGGCCATTCGCATCAGATAATTTATGTATGCCCAAAAAATGCCTCGACACGCCTTCGTTTTCCCATCTCCACCCCCGTCACCGCCCCAAAACGGACAGTTCTGTCAATCACATTTGACATGTCACTTCCTGTTCGCTATTCGATGAACGACTGAAAAAATTATCGCAATCAGCCGTACGCACATGCGCACTGTTACACCAACGCATGCGTGATTTCACAACATCGGATGACTACGAGCGTACGACCGCTTACGAGTGGCTCTGAATGAGGGCCAAAGTTCCTATCCGAATCAGACCCGGAATTTTGCTGGCGCCGGCTCGGAATATTCCCGAGTCAGCGCCGAATCACACTGGAGTCGGGTCTGCATAGACCCAGCTTTTCCGGAGTGAAAGTGGTCGCTTGGAGATGATGTCATCTCCAAGCACCACTGAAGCTGGACCAATCGGCCGGCTAGCAGCGTACTCCAGGTCATCGTGACCCGGAGTGCGCTGTACCCACAGCAAGGTTTCACGGGCTATGCCAGTGTTAAACCCTGCTAGTTACCTGGGTTGGATTGCCGGGTCACTCGACCCGGCGATCCAACTCTCTCCCCTTTTACACCAGGGAGCTGCCCGAGTTAACCCTTATAAAACCCTGGTTTTAGCTCCGGTGTAAAAGGGGTATTAGAGAGAGATTTCTCTCATCTCACTCATATAACTCGGGAGAGATAGCAATCGAATCAAATCACCATCACGCCAAATCGCAAGTACTTTTCACCTAAAACATACATCTCTCAAATTTACCAAGAATCGAGATGACAAGCTTGAGTGAGATAGGTGCAAACTCTCTGTCAAAATCACTTTTCAAACTCTCAACCCCCTGAGCTGCGAGATGGTCAGAAACATACACAAATCATTGTGATTTGTGTATGTTTATTTCTGTAAATGGTTAAAATAGGGTTAATATTAGGAAAAAAATGATGTGAGATCCCCCCCAAAAGACTAACCAGCTCCGGGCTTGCCAGCCAGACCTGATTCTTAAAATTACAGGGAAAAAATGTTTAGGGTTCCACTGTATATTTAAGAGCCAGCACCAGGCAGCAGGGACGGTATTCAATGTCATTTTTCCAACGCCGGGAGACCGGCGCCCGGCATCCTGAACCGCGACATTGGGAAACCACGACATTGTATCTACTGCTGTAACCACAAGGGTGACCTCAATTAACCTTGTGGTTAAAGCAGTAGATACAATGTCGCGGTTCCCAGCATAGACTTCAATGGAGAATTTTCCCCATAGAAGTCTATGGGGAGACACGCTGACCGCACACAGCCAATTAGCAAGCTGCTCCAACGGAGATGCCCGCTGATTGGCTGGCGGCTCCTTCAATGACGGGGCCCACGTGCGCCCCGGTCATTCGCGTGGAGTAAAACTATGTGGAAACACATAGCTTTGCACAGTCCATTTGGATTCAGGAACACACGTTTTTTTGTTTAAACCCTTTGGATGCCTACTTGGAGAAGAGGACGTGAATTACGCATAGGAGATGTGAGTATGTTTTTTTTTATAGGTACCCCTATGGATTACTTCGGATACTAGGTCAGTATGTGTGATAGTGAGTGTGATAGTGAGTGTGCATGTATGTTATAATAAAATTTTATTGTCACGGTGTATGTTGTGTTTTTTATGTATTGCTTTGGTTGTGGAACTTCAACTGTCAGCGGGCCCGTAATGCCCTGCAATCTGTCGCTCCTGGTCTCGCACCAAAGGGGGCGTGCTGTCGATGCTGAGTGACAGCACGCCCCCTTTGGTGGGCGGGCCGAGGGGTGGCTGCCCAGATGGAGGTGTTCCCATGAGAACGCCTACCGTTTGGGGGCGGCCCCACTCACAAGTGATGTCAGTGGGAGAGCTTTCGGCTCTGTTTGAGCCGAAACCTCTCTGGGGCTTGCGTCCACGAGACCCTACCACAAGGGTCTCATCGCAAGCCTGATGGTCGCGATGGTCTTGACCATCGCGACCATCATCCTGGCCGTTCGCATTAGTAGTGGGTGGCAACCCACAGCAATGCGAGTGGCCAGGAGGCCGCTCCATAAAAAAAAAAAAAAAGCCCTGATTCAGAGCGAGCACTCTGTCAGAGCGTCCGGCTCTGAATCAGGGCCACTGTACGTAGTGCAATGTTTTCTCTGTAACCTGACCCTTTGATGTCCTTACTTTCATATATAGCTGGTAATATATCATTAGAACCAGATTATCAAATGCAGATCTCATCCGCTCTCTGACACGTGCAAAATATCGTTCAAGACTTTTCAGGCATGGCAGCAAGACTTTGCAGCTTTCACAAATGGGGATGATGTATTGCATAAATATGACCCTACCAGGGGCGGATTGGGATGGAAAACCAGCCCGGGAAATTTCTGAAAGCAGCCCTAATGGGGGTGGGTCTGTGGAGAAGGCGGGGTCTGTGGAGGAGGCGGTACACTCCTCATCAGGCCAGTGAGTCAAGGCAGTCATGGCTTTCCTTGCGCCTATTGCTGCAGTTGAGTTTGGGACTTTATGCTAATGCCGCTACAAAGCACTTCCCTGGTGCACAGCCATGCACCTGAAGGTGTGAGGACTGAGGCCCACTTTCAATGTCTACAGATGTTGCAATAATGCTTTGTGTATCTTTATACTCCATCATCGGTCAGCGAATCTTGCACAAGCCCACTGCTAGAAAAGTAAAAAACTGCCATACATATCAGAGGCAAACGAGTCCAGACGATATCGGAAGCTGGTTGCTGGTTTGAAAACAGAACCAGGGTCATTTCTACTGACTGGCTTGTAAACCCTGATTTGCCAGTTTTTAACTTTTCTGCTGTACATTTGATGATTCCTAAATAAACCATTGTGTTTTTAACATTCTACGCTATCTGTGCCTAGTTTATTTTTGTATTTGAGATATATAGATATATTCGTATATGTTAAATATTATTACAATCTACTAGATAGTCATTTTTACTGCCTTTGGGCTTGCTTCAGAGATGTATACTAATGCATTCGCAGCTGCAAATTTGTACACAGCTGTGAAAAAAGTGCAAATGGTGCAGCCGCCTGGATTTGTATTGAGATGTCCACCGGAGGCTTTGCTAATCCCAGGAGCTAAATGACCGAGGGGGATGTACGAAGATGCAGCATCTGTCGCAGATTAGTCGATGATCAAAGTTCTGAATAGCTCTATAGTTGCTCAGCTTGGCCACTGTATCTGAGATGCAGATGCCAAATACATTGTGTATGGAATTGCAGGGTAAAACATGCCCCAAAAACAGCTATGACACGCATGTCAATCACTTCACGATTAAGTCCTCACTACAACTGTTGTCGCTAACTAATCACTGCCCATGTGCAGTATGACTGTGATGTATGCCCTGTGTCACTTCTGTATGATGCAGTCAGAACAGCAGGGCCAGCTGCACCTTACCTTAAAGGTGCCTACACACATAGCGATATTTTACTCGATTTGCCCGATTTTGACGAATCGTGACGACAAATTGTGTAAAATATGCACAAATCGTGAGTGTCCACTCACGATCACGATGCCAATGCGCGTCCCCGCTTGTCGCATATTGCATCTTTAGATCTGCCGTGCTGTAGGGCAGATTTGCCAATCTGGGACACAATGCCCTGGATGCACGATAGATCTTAAGTCAGTTTGGACATTTTTTACTCCAAATCATGTATAGGACAGCCGGGGAGCTGCCGGGGGAGAGTTCAGGGGATATTGCACACATCGTGGGATCGTGTGCAGATCGCTATGTGTGTAGGCACCTTCAGCATTGCTGCTGGAGCCATGAGGAGTGACTCGTGGAGCTGAGCGAAGGCTCATGGGGGGAATTGCTGCTGCTAGGCATGCGCAGCAGCTCCCCCTCAGCCATTTCACTCATACTATACAATGAGTAGGAACAAGCGACTGATGGGCTCTGGAGCCAACATATGCTTAGTCCTAATTGCCCCCAAAGTCCCAACCTTCCCTGTGCAAAGACACTTAGGGGCGAATTTATGAAGCAGCTGCTCCTGTATGCTGCCGCTTCCCGGCAGGTTGCAATTGAGTATTCAAAACGACACCCGCAGTCAGTGTTAGGCATGCTGGGCTTTGTCACCTGCAGTCAGTGTTAAGCACGCCTGGCTTTACACTGACTGCAGGTGGCATTCTAAATATAGGCCGCAACCCGCCGGGAAGTAGCAGCTTACAGACGTCGTTGCTTCGTAAATTCTCCCCTTACGGCCTGAAATGCACACAAATTCCATCGCGATTGAGAATTTTAACGCAGCGGATCTGTCACAGCAGTGGGGATTTGTATTGAGTTGGCCACTGACAGCGTCTCTAAGATGCCCGGGGTCTTTACAGCTGCATATTCATTTGCAGTCGGAGACACATCCCCTGCGTTTTGCTCACCACCCCCATTACGTGGTCGGACTAGCTCATGTTGTATGAAACCCTTTAATTTTGCTCTCTTATAGCCTCTTCTCCTAATTATATACATCACTGCCTAAGTATCCCTTAGTATGCACAGCATCCTCCATAATACCACTCAGTATACCCAATACCCCATAATACAACTGAGTATACACAAACCTCCCATATAATACTACTCAGTATACACAGCACCCCCCATAATACCACTCAGTCTACACAGTGTACTTCACCATAATACCTTTCAGTGCACACAGCGCCCCGGTTTTACACTCCAGTATACACAGCCCCCCTCTCTCCCCCATATCACCCCTCAGTACACACAGCACCCACATATTACACTCCAGTATACACAGCCCCCCTCCCCATATTACCCCCCAGTACACACATCACCCACATATGACAGCCCAGTATACACAGCCCCCCCTCCCCATATAACCCCTCAAGTTCACATATCACCCACATATGACAGCCCACTATACACAGCCCCCCATCCCCATATCAACCCAGTACACAAAAGGCCTAATATTACTAGGGGTGAGCGGGTTCGGATTTCTGAAATCCGAACCCCCCCGAACCCCCCCGATCCGAGTCCGATCCGAGTCAGGCTCGACTTTTCCCGCCTGACTCGGATCTGAAATCGAGGCAAAACGTCATCATCCCGCCTTCCGAGTCTCGCGGGTTTTGGATCCTATATAAGGTACCCGCGTCGGCGCCATTTTCTCACTCGGCTGTGGACAGTGAAGAGGGAGGGTGGGAGTTAGGGCTGTGTAGTGTAGTGTAGTGTAGTGCTGCTGTTGTCCACTACTTCAAAGTCCATAGGGGCTGGCTGTGTTGTGCTGTGCTGCTGTTGTTAATAGGGGCTGTGTCCACTACTTCAAAGTCCATAGGGGCTGGCTGGACTGTGTTGTGCAGTCAGTTCTCCATAGGGGCTGTGTCCACTCCAAAGTCCTGTGCAGTGTCCCAGTCCTAAAGGAGTGCTGTAGTGTTGTCCAGGGGGTGCTCTGTCCATCAGGGGTGCTCCCCCCAAGTGCTAAAAAAATAATATATTTTCTGTGTTTGTGAATTGTGTGCGCAGTAGCCGCACGTGCATCAACAAAGTAGTGCCAAGCGTGCGCCTGTGTCATAAGTAAAGGGCCGGCTGGCTTGACCGTTAAAGGGTGCTGTAACCCCCGAAAGTACACTCCAGTCCAAACCAAAAAAAAATTATTTTCTGTGTTTGTGAATTGTGTGCGCAGTAGCCGCACGTGCATCAACAAAGTAGTGCCAAGCGTGCGCCTGTGTCATAAGTAAAGGGCCGGCTGGCTTGACCGTTAAAGGGTGCTGTAACCCCCGAAAGTACACTCCAGTCCAAACCAAAAAAAAATTATTTTCTGTGTTTGTGAATTGTGTGCGCAGTAGCCGCACGTGCATCAACAAAGTAGTGCCAAGCGTGCGCCTGTGTCATAAGTAAAGGGCCGGCTGGCTTGACCGTTAAGGGTGCTGTAACCCCCGAAAGTACACTCCAGTCCAAACCAAAAAAAAAATTATTTTCTGTGTTTGTGAATTGTGTGCGCAGTAGCCGCACGTGCATCAACAAAGTAGTGCGAAGCGTGCGCCTGTGTCATAAGTAAAGGGCCGGCTGGCTTGACCGTTAAGGGTGCTGTAACCCCCGAAAGTACACTCCAGTCCAAACCAAAAAAAAAATTATTTTCTGTGTTTGTGAATTGTGTGCGCAGTAGCCGCACGTGCATCAACAAAGTAGTGCGAAGCGTGCGCCTGTGTCATAAGTAAAGGGCCGGCTGGCTTGACCGTTAAGGGTGCTGTAACCCCCGAAAGTACACTCCAGTCCAAACAAAAAAAAAAATTATTTTCTGTGTTTGTGAATTGTGTGCGCAGTAGCCGCACGTGCATCAACAAAGTAGTGCCAAGCGTGCGCCTGTGTCATAAGTAAAGGGCCGGCTGGCTTGACCGTTAAGGGTGCTGTAACCCCCGAAAGTACACTCCAGTCCAAACCAAAAAAAAAATTATTTTCTGTGTTTGTGAATTGTGTGCGCAGTAGCCGCACGTGCATCAACAAAGTAGTGCCAAGCGTGCGCCTGTGTCATAAGTAAAGGGCCGGCTGGCTTGACCGTTAAAGGGTGCTGTAACCCCCAAAGTACACTCCAGTCCAAACCAAAAAAAAAATTATTTTCTGTGTTTGTGAATTGTGTGCGCAGTAGCCGCACGTGCATCAACAAAGTAGTGCCAAGCGTGCGCCTGTGTCATAAGTAAAGGGCCGGCTGGCTTGACCGTTAAGGGTGCTGTAACCCCCGAAAGTACACTCCAGTCCAAACAAAAAAAAAAATTATTTTCTGTGTTTGTGAATTGTGTGCGCAGTAGCCGCACGTGCATCAACAAAGTAGTGCCAAGCGTGCGCCTGTGTCATAAGTAAAGGGCCGGCAGGCTTGACCGTTAAGGGTGCTGTAACCCCCGAAAGTACACTCCAGTCCAAACCAAAAAAAAAATTATTTTCTGTGTTTGTGAATTGTGTGCGCAGTAGCCGCACGTGCATCAACAAAGTAGTGCCAAGCGTGCGCCTGTGTCATAAGTAAAGGGCCGGCTGGCTTGACCGTTAAAGGGTGCTGTAACCCCCAAAGTACACTCCAGTCCAAACCAAAAAAAAAATTATTTTCTGTGTTTGTGAATTGTGTGCGCAGTAGCCGCACGTGCATCAACAAAGTAGTGCCAACCGTGCGCCTGTGTCATAAGTAAAGGGCCGGCTGGCTTGACCGTTAAGGGTGCTGTAACCCCCGAAAGTACACTCCAGTCCAAACCAAAAAAAAAAATATTTTCTGTGTTTGTGAATTGTGTGCGCAGTAGCCGCACGTGCATCAACAAAGTAGTGCCAAGCGTGCGCCTGTGTCATAAGTAAAGGGCCGGCTGGCTTGACCATTAAAGGGTGCTGTAACCCCCGAAAGTACACTCCAGTCCAAACCAAAAAAAAAATTATTTTCTGTGTTTGTGAATTGTGTGCGCAGTAGCCGCACGTGCATCAACAAAGTAGTGCCAAGCGTGCGCCTGTGTCATAAGTAAAGGGCCGGCTGGCTTGACCGTTAAGGGTGCTGTAACCCCCGAAAGTACACTACAGTCCAAACCAAAAAAAAAATTATTTTCTGTGTTTGTGAATTGTGTGCGCAGTAGCCGCACGTGCATCAACAAAGTAGTGCCAAGCGTGCGCCTGTGTCATAAGTAAAGGGCCGGCTGGCTTGACCATTAAAGGGTGCTGTAACCCCCAAAGTACACTCCAGTCCAAACCAAAAAAAAAATTATTTTCTGTGTTTGTGAATTGTGTGCGCAGTAGCCGCACGTGCATCAACAAAGTAGTGCCAAGCGTGCGCCTGTGTCATAAGTAAAGGGCCGGCTGGCTTGACCGTTAAGGGTGCTGTAACCCCCGAAAGTACACTCCAGTCCAAACCAAAAAAAAAATTATTTTCTGTGTTTGTGAATTGTGTGCGCAGTAGCCGCACGTGCATCAACAAAGTAGTGCCAAGCATGCGCCTGTGTCATAAGTAAAGGGCCGGCTGGCTTGACCATTAAAGGGTGCTGTAACCCCCAAAGTACACTCCAGTCCAAACCAAAAAAAAAAATTTTTTCTGTGTTTGTGAATTGTGTGCGCAGTAGCCGCACGTGCATCAACAAAGTAGTGCCAAGCGTGCGCCTGTGTCATAAGTAAAGGGCCGGCTGGCTTGACCGTTAAGGGTGCTGTAACCCCCGAAAGTACACTCCAGTCCAAACCAAAAAAAAAATTATTTTCTGTGTTTGTGAATTGTGTGCGCAGTAGCCGCACGTGCATCAACAAAGTAGTGCCAAGCGTGCGCCTGTGTCATAAGTAAAGGGCCGGCTGGCTTGACCGTTAAGGGTGCTGTAACCCCCGAAAGTACACTCCAGTCCAAACCAAAAAAAAAATTATTTTCTGTGTTTGTGAATTGTGTGCGCAGTAGCCGCACGTGCATCAACAAAGTATTGCCAAGCGTGCGCCTGTGTCATAAGTAAAGGGCCGGCTGGCTTGACCGTTAAGGGTGCTGTAACCCCCGAAAGTACACTCCAGTCCAAACCAAAAAAAAAATTATTTTCTGTGTTTGTGAATTGTGTGCGCAGTAGCCGCACGTGCATCAACAAAGTAGTGCCAAGCGTGCGCCTGTGTCATAAGTAAAGGGCCGGCTGGCTTGACCATTAAAGGGTGCTGTAACCCCCAAAGTACACTCCAGTCCAAACCAAAAAAAAAATTATTTTCTGTGTTTGTGAATTGTGTGTGCAGTAGCCGCACGTGCATCAACAAAGTAGTGCCAAGCGTGCGCCTGTGTCATAAGTAAAGGGCCGGCTGGCTTGACCGTTAAGGGTGCTGTAACCCCCGAAAGTACACTCCAGTCCAAACCAAAAAAAAAATTATTTTCTGTGTTTGTGAATTGTGTGCGCAGTAGCCGCACGTGCATCAACAAAGTAGTGCCAAGCGTGCGCCTGTGTCATAAGTAAAGGGCCGGCTGGCTTGACCGTTAAAGGGTGCTGTAACCCCTGAAAGTACACTCCAGTCCAAACCAAAAAAAAAATTATTTTCTGTGTTTGTGAATTGTGTGCGCAGTAGCCGCACGTGCATCAACAAAGTAGTGCCAAGCGTGCGCCTGTGTCATAAGTAAAGGGCCGGCTGGCTTGACCATTAAAGGGTGCTGTAACCCCCAAAGTACACTCCAGTCCAAACCAAAAAAAAAATTATTTTCTGTGTTTGTGAATTGTGTGCGCAGTAGCCGCACGTGCATCAACAAAGTAGTGCCAAGCGTGCGCCTGTGTCATAAGTAAAGGGCCGGCTGGCTTGACCGTTAAGGGTGCTGTAACCCCCGAAAGTACACTCCAGTCCAAACCAAAAAAAAAATTATTTTCTGTGTTTGTGAATTGTGTGCGCAGTAGCCGCACGTGCATCAACAAAGTAGTGCCAAGCGTGCGCCTGTGTCATAAGTAAAGGGCCGGCTGGCTTGACCGTTAAAGGGTGCTGTAACCCCTGAAAGTACACTCCAGTCCAAACCAAAAAAAAAATTATTTTCTGTGTTTAGCCGCACGTATATATCAAATCGATATAACATAAATGGAGGACCAAACTTTCTCCGATAAAAATAAAATAGAGAAAGATCAAGAACCACTTCCTCCTAGTGCTGAAGCTGCTGCCACTAGTCATGACATAGACGATAACATGCCATCAACGTCGTCTGCCAAGGCCGATGCCCAATGTCATAGTAGAGGGCACATACAATCCCAAATGGCAAAGTTCAGGAAAATGACCTTGAAAAAGACATTTAAATCAGCTGAAGAGAAACGTAAACTTGCCAATATGCCATTTACGACACGGAGTGGCAAGGAACGGTTAAGGTCGATCCCTAGTATGTTCATGACTAGTGGTTCAGCTTCACATGACGATGGAAGCCCTCCTCCCACTAAAAAAATCAAAAGAGTTAAGCTGGCAAAAGCACAGCGAAGAACTGTGCTTTCTAAGAAGATATCACAAATCCCCAAGGAGAGTCCAAGTGTGGTGGTGGTTGCGATGCCTGACCTTCCCAGCACTGGACGGGAAGAGGTGGCTCTTTCCACCATTTGCACGCCCCCTGCAAGTGCTGAAAGGAGCACCCACAGTCCACTTGCTGATATGCAAATTGAAGATGTCACTGTTGAAGTACAACAGGATGAGGATACTGGTGTAGCTGGCGCTGAGGAGGAAGTTGGCGAGGAGGATTCTGATGGTGATGTGGTTTGTTTAAATCAGGCTCCGGGGGAGACAGTTGTTGTCCGTGGGATGAAAAAGCCCATCACGGTCATGCCTGGGCAGAAGACCAAACATTCCACCTCTTTGGTCTGGCAATATTTCTATCCAAATCCGGACAACAACTGTCTTGCCATATGTACCATATGTAAAGGTGAAATAAGTAGGGGTAGGGACGTCAACCACCTAGGAACATCCTCCCTTATACGGCACCTGCAGCGCGTTCATAAAAAGTTACTGTCAAGTTCAGAAACTTTGGCTAAGACCGTAAGCAGTCCAGGGACACCTAAATCCCGTTGTCCTGTTGTATCCAAGCGCCTGCAAACCACACCGTCAACTCCCTCCTCGTCAATTTCCTCCTTAGTCAGGATCGGAAGTAGTCCTGCAGGCCATGTCACTGGCATGACTGACTCTCCTATCCGGGATTCCTCTGGAGGATCCTGCATTGCTACGCCTACTGCTGCCGCTGCTGCTGTTGCTGCTGCTGGGAGTCGTTCATCATCCCAGAGAGGAAGTAGGAACACCACTACTTTTACTAAACAATTGACCCTCCAACAGTCCTTAGCGAGGAGGATGAAGTACGACAGCAGTCATCCTGAAGCAAAACGTATAACTGAGGCCTTGACTGCTATGTTGGTGTTAGACGTGCGTCCGGTATCCGCCATTAGTGCAGTGGGATTTAGACAATTGATGGAGGTAGTGTGTCCCCGGTTCCAAATCCCGTCTAGATTCCACTTCACTAGGCAGGCGATACCGAGACTGTACAGAAACGTCAGAAAAAGTGTCCTCAGTGTCCTGAAAAATGCCGTTGTACACAATGTCCACTTAACCACGGACATGTGGACAAGTGGAACAGGGCAGACTAAGGACTATATGACTGTGACAGCCCACTGGGTAGATGTATCACCTTACGCAGCAACAGCAGCAGCGTCACCAGTAGCAGCATCTCAGAAATGCCAGCTCGTTACAAGGCAGGCTACGCTGTGTATCACCGGTTTCAGTAAGAGGCACACCGCCGACAACCTCTTAGAGAAACTGAGGGAAATCATCGCCCAGTGGCTTACCCCACTTAGACTCTCCTGGGGATTTGTGATATCTGACAACGCCACCAATATTGTGCGGGCATTACATCTGGGCAAATTCCAGCACGTCCCATGTTTTGCTCACACAATAAACTTGGTGGTGCAGAATTTTCTGAAAAGCGACAGGGGCATGCAGGAGACGCTTTGGGTGGCCTGAAAAATTTCTGGCCACTTTCGCCATTCAGCGACTGCGTGCCGAAGACTGGAGCGCCAGCAAACACTCTTGAACCTGCCCCGCCATCACCTGAAGCAAGAGGTTGTGACGCGGTGGAACTCAACCCTCTATATGCTTCAGAGGATGGAGGAGCAGCAAAAGGCCATACAAGCCTATACATCCACCTATGACATAGGCAAAGGAGGGGGTATGCACCTGACTCAAGTGCAGTGGAGAATGATTTCCGTGTTGTGCAAGGTTCTCCAGCCCTTCGAACTTGCCACACGTGAAGTCAGTTCAGACACTGCCAGCTTGAGTCAGGTCATTCCCCTCATCAGGCTTTTGCAGAAGCAGCTGGAGAAAGTGAAGGAGGAGCTAAGACGGAGCGATTCCGCTCGGCATGTGGGACTTGTGGATGAAGCCCTTCATTCGCTTTGCCAGGATTCCAGGGTGGTCAATCTGTTGAAATCAGACCACTACGTTTTGGCCACCGTGCTCGATCCTAGGTTTAAAGCCTATGTGGTGTCTCTCTTTCCGGCCGACACAAGCCTGCAGAGGTGCAAAGACCTGCTGGTGAACACACTGTCAGCTGAAGCGGAACGTGACACGTCAACGGCTCCTTCTTCATTTTCTCCTGCAACTGGGGCTGCCAGGAAAAAACTTAGGTATCCTAAGCAACCCGCTGGCGGTGATGCAGGGCAGGCAGGACCAAGTTTGGACATCTGGTCCGGACTGAAGGACCTGGCAACAATTTCTGACATGTCTACTGTCACTGCATATGATACTGTCACCATTGACAGAATGGTGGAGGATTACATCGGTGACAGCATCCAAGTAGGCATGGCAGACAGTCCATACCTGTACTGGCAGGAAAAAGAGGCAATTTGGAGGCCCCTGTACAAACTGGCTCTATTTTACCTGAGTTGCCCCCCCTCCAGTGTGTACTCCGAAAGAGTGTTTAGTGCAGCCGGGAACCTTGTCAGCGAAAGGCGTAGGAGGTTGCTTCCACAGAATGTGGAGAAGATGATGTTCATCAAAATGAATTATCAGCTCTTCCAGGGAGACCAGCCTCCAGAAGGTACAGAGGGACCTGTGGTGGTGGATTCAAGTGGGGACGAGTTAATACTTTGTGAGGATGAGGATGTACACACTGAAGAGGGTGAGGAATCGGTGGATGAGGAGGATGAGGATGACATCTTGCCTCCATAGAGCCAGTTTGTGCAGGGACACATTAATTGCCAGCTTGTTTTGTGGGGGCCCAAACGAACCAATCATTTCAGCCACAGTTGTGTGGCAGACCCTGGCGCTGAAATGATTGGTTTGTTAAAGTGTGCATGTCCTGTTTATACAACATAAGGGTGGGTGGGAGGGCCCAAGGACAATTCCATCTTGCACCTCTTTTTTTTCTTTGCATTATGTACAGTTTGGGGCCTAGTTTTTCAAACTGCCATCCTGTCTGCCACTGCAGTTTCACGCCTAGATGGGTCACGTGTTTGTGCCGCCCACTCGTGTCGCTTAGCATAGTCATCCAGCTACCTCGGTGCAACCTTTTGGACATAAAAACACTATTGTGAGGTGTGAGGTGTTCAGAATAGACTGGAAATGAGTGGAAATTAAGGTTATTGAGGTTAATAATAGCATAGGAGCAGAAAAACCTACAAATTCTGTGATTTTAGCTGTTTTTATGCTTTTTTTCAAAAAAATACAGATCCAAAACACAAAACCCAGAACCCAAAACACGGAAGGGTGGTTTTGGCAAAACCAATCCAGATCCAAAACACGAAGAAAGATCCAGATCCAAAACCAAAACACAAAACACGAAAAGTGGCCGGTGCACACCCCTAAATATTACAGTCCAGTATACACAGCCCCCCCATATCACCCCCAAGTACACACATCACCCACATATTACAGTCCAGTATACACAGCCCCCCTCCCCATATCACCCCTCAAGTTCACACATCACCCACATGACAGCCCACTATACACAGCCTCCCATCCCCATATCAACCCAGTACACACAGAACCTAATATTACAGTACAATATACACAGCCCCCCAATATCACCCCCCAGGACACACATCACCCACATATGACAGCCCAGTATTCCCCCTCCCCCCACATACAAAGCACCCCCATGGTACCTGGTTTTCTTGTTTCTTAAAAGTAAGTAGCTGCAGCAGGGAGCCAGGACATTGTAGTAAGAGCGGGGAGGCAGCTCAGGAACCCGGCAGGCAGTCACTGTTTGTCAATCAGACGAGGAGCAGGAAGAGGAGGGGCCAGCCACTGTGTGAATGTGAAGGTGCCGTGGGCCATGGCTGCAGTGCAGTAACTGCAGTTGCTTTAGTGTAAAGGTGGAGTGTGGTCAGCAGTTAAGCTGACCGCTGATTATTCTGCCTCTGTCTGCATTGAGCTTCTTCTGCACATGCTGCCCGAAAGCAGCTGTGTTCAATTGCAGTAACTGTGAATTGGCCGCGGAGCGGCCAGGGGGAGGAGAGGGGTGAGGATGGGATCAGCCCAGTGCTGACCGGCCCAGCGGGAAATGACCCGACTTCCCGGTGGCCCAATCCGCCCCTGGACCCTACACTCAGGTGCTAGGGTGTTCGGCGCCCCCCTGCAAACTATAAATCACCTACAAATATGTCCTCTTGACTTGTCTTACATTAATGTACCCCTTATACACATTATGCCACACAGTAGAGCCCCTTATACACATTATGCCACACAGTAGAGCCCCTTGTTCACCTTGTGCCACACAGCAGTGCCCCTTATACACATGCCACATAGAGCCCCTTAATCTCCTTATGACACACTGGACCTCATTCAGAGCCGGACGCTAATTGCGCTCGCTCGTTCAGAAAATAGGGGTGGCTATTCAAATGAACCGTTCGCTCTTTGCGGTCTGTTCCCGCCTCTAGGTCTGAACGAGCAAACCAAACATGCGGTCATTTTTTGGAAAACTACGCCCCCTGGCCGCTCGCATCCTACGTCATGTCCGCTATTTATTAGATTAATCGAGTACATCGACCAGCGTATGAACTGCTCGCTATTCTTGTGGTTGGTTTTTCCTACCGCAATCTTGCGAGCAGTTCTGACTATAAAATAACCCAGTGACGTGGTCAATGACGCTGCTGTATTAATTATGCACACCCATAAAACGCCCATTTAGACCTTTAAGCACGCCTGCGTTCAGATCTCCACTCCCCGTTTTCAAGCACCTTCCCCTGTTACCACCCACATACGCCTCCTCCTGTCACTCAAAATAGCAAGCATTCGCTATTTAGCGAACAAACGATTTTCGGCCGCACTGACTGGTTCGCAGTTGTGCAAACATCGCTCGGAACGAGCGAGTGGCCGCTTACGAGCGGCTCTGAATCAGGCCCACAGTACAGTCCCTTATTCACATTATGCCACAAGGTGGTTCCCCTTATACACATTATGCTGCACAATAGAGCACCTTATACACATCATGCCAGACAGTAGAGACCCTTATAAACATTATGCCACACAGTAGAACCCTTATACACATTATGCCACACAATAGAGCACCTTATACACATCATGCCAGACAGTAGAGACCCTTATACACATTATGCCACACAGTAGAATCCTTATACACATTATGCCACACAGAGCATAATGCCCAGAGTCACTTTTATTTGTGACATGGGCAATTTGTGCCCCACAGGGCTGTGGCCTTGTTGCACCCATGGGCCCAATGCCCAACAACTGGTGGTCTAGTGGTAAACTGGGAGTGTTAAATTACTGGTGGCGAAGGCCGCCTTCTAATAAGTTGGGAGATGTTGCAGTGGGGAGCTTCGTTTAGCTCTTTGCTTCCCACACCTGCAGCACTCTCCAGTCCTCATCTTCTTTCTTCTGCCGCTGGCTCATACTGTCCAACGGCGCTATCTTCTGCCCTCCCCTGCAGCTACCAGAGCTCTTCAAATGACGTCCTCTTTCATTGACCACTGCAGCTGTACTGAAGACTCCACTCAACGGTGCCTGACGTCAAACACTGTGAGTGGGCGAAGCTATGAATTGGTGAGCTGTGATTAGGTCACCACAGCTGCTTCTAATTTGCTGCTGCTCCAAGAGCCATGAGTGGCTCGCATGTGGCACCAAGTTCAAATAATCCCTGCTGCCTATTAGCTGCCAGTCTGCAAGCCGTGATTGGCTCTCAGTCAGCGTGAAATTTAAACTTGCGACCACACCTGCTTGACTTGCATTTATTAAAATACTGTAGTGATTGGGGTTGTGGCCATTTTCAGGCCAGGACAGTGTCTCTCCAGCCCTGTGCCCTCCTGCAATTCTAACCCCTGCTTACTGCAAGAAGTACATATTAAAGTAGTAAACAGAGTGTATATTAGACAACACTAGCAAAAGTTTAAGGTTACTGATGAGAAGGGTACATGCCCAAAGTGTTGCAGTTTCAATACTACTTTTGCACACAATTTTTAGGAATGTGAGATTATTAAAAAAATTCTGGAATAAACTAATTTTGTTTCTAAATATTACGTTTTCCTTAAATCTTAAATTAGAGCATCCATCTTATTTATGTGCAAAAATACCTTTCTTACTACAAGATCGGCTATACTGTACCATCAACTGGTTCAACAACATTTCCTACTTCAATAGGAGGTTTATCATTCTGTGCCCCACTGCTGCTCTCATCATTTTCTGACTCTCCAATTATGCTTGAAAAAGGGAACAATCCCACTGCCACTGTATCAGCAACATTATCAAACTGGTCTGGTTTTTTTACTTCTGTAACATATTGAGTTTTCCACAGTGGGAAAAATGTCTCCCCAATATGTATCAAACACCAAATAATGAACTAATCTGACAGTGACTACCATGGGTCCACACTATGTTTCTGTGTTCGCTTCAGCAGTATCATACTGCCAACTATTTCTATGTACAGGGCCATAGCTAGGGTAGTGCGGCCGGTGCCATCGCACAGGGCACCACAGGTCAGGGGGCGCTGTTTGGGCCTGTCAAATTTCTGTTTATTATCATTCTTGTAGCTTCCTTTTATTTCATCCCCAGCATCTCCTGGCCTCTCCTATCTCTTCCCTGGCCCTTCCCTTTGAAGCCATGGCCCTTTTTTGGGTGCATTATGGACCTCATTCAGAGTTGGTTGCCGCAACCAACTCGATGGTTTGGCCTGTGCACGCGCAGTGGCCGCACTGCTCGTGCACAAGCCCTGGAGCGACAGAGCTCGCTACCAAAGGGGCGGCTGTCGATGTTGATCGACAGCTCGCCCCGTTTGGTAGGCGGGCCGGAGGGGTGGTTTCCAAAATGGAGGCGTTCCTCTACGAATGCCTACTGTTTTGTGGGCGGCCGCACTGACATCATCCTGGGGTTTACGAGTGCCCAGACCCTACCCTAGGGTCTGGTTGTAAGCCCCGATGGTCGCGATGGTGATCACCATCGCGACCATCAACCTGGTCGGTCGTTAAGCTGTGGGTGGTAACCCACAGCTTAACGATCAACAAGGAGGTGGTCATTCAGGATGCAAGCAGCCTCCCTGATTCTGTGTGACCGCTTGCATCTAACGACCGCCTCTGAATGAGGTCCTATGTCCCTTTAAAAAATGAGTGGGGCACCAATGCTCTTTCTGGCACAGGGCAACAAAAATTCTAGTTACGGCTCTATGTATACAAGTTACACCAACAGTTTCCCCCTGATATTTGAGGGGTTCACCATTTTGGATTTTACAAGAGTAACCAGTCTACCAGAATCTAACAGAGCCTCTACCCGTTTGCCTTCTACAGTAGTTAAACACATTTGTTTATCTGGCTCAGCCTGTCAGTCTGCAGTGCAGGTTAGCAGAGCAAAGAAAGATACTCTGTGATTCACACAAGCAATATCACATTGCAGAGGTAAGTGGACAATTAGCAGCAACATGGCACAAGCCACCACATTTAAAACAATTTAACCCTTTTTTTATCAAGTCTTTTATCTTCATGGCACAGATGGCAAATCTCCAGGTTCCAAGTCTACAATCCTAGTTAAGTTAATTCCACCACCCTGGAACATTCTTACCAGAAGTCAGTGGATATTGTCGTTGTGGCACTATGGCTCAGTGTGGTACACTCAACAGTTCATTGGCCACCACATACCTCTCCACTATTTCCACAAGCCGATCTGCTGTTTTAGAATCCCCATGGCTCACTCACTTGTGCAGAACTGCAGACAGGGACAAGATATTGGTCCATAACAACCCTTTCCATGATTTGTGGCCCTGTCCAAGTCCCTGGTTGTAGCCACTTCTCTGTGAAATGGATGAGGTCATCCACTTGGTATTCCCAGCAATTAACTTGTTGTGCTCGAACAGACATTTTGACACCCAAACAAGTTAATATATAAGTTTTGAGTTTGTCATAGTCTAGGGCATCAGTAAGGTTTAAGTCAAAAATTGTCTTTTGCAGTTCTCCCGACAAGAATGGTGCCAAAAAACATGCCCACTGATCTTTAGGTCAACTTGCTCTCTCAGCTGTTCTTTCAAAAGTTGTTAAATAGGCTTCAACATCATCACTATTTGTCATCTTTTGCAGAAAATGACTAGTTAGTATGACATCCAGGGAGGCATTTCCAGACAGTGGGCCTGATTCAGAGCCGGACGCTCTGACCAGAGCACTCGCTCTGAATCAGGGCCCTCCTACCTAAACTTGGAGTGGCCTCTTGGATGCTCGCATAGCTGTGGGTTACCACCCACAGCTTAAGCGAGCGTCCATGATGATGGTCGCGATGGTCAAGACCATCGCGACCATCGGGCTTGCGACGAGACCCTGCGGTAGGGTCTCGGTGACCGCAAGCCCTGGAGTGATTCTGGTTCTATCAGAGCCAAAATCACTCCCACTGACATCACTAGTGATGTCAGTGGGGCCGGACCCAGACGGTAGGCGTTCCCATGGGAACGCCTCCGTCTGGCAGCCACGCCCCCGGCACGCCCACCAAAGGGGGTGTGCTGTCAATCAACATCGACAGCACGCCCCCTTTGGTGCGAGACCTGGAGCGACGGCGAGCGGTTCTGAATCAGGCCCAGTGCTTCTAGAGGATTTAGCAAGGCCTTAACTATGTCTTAACTATCTCTTAGGACAGTGGTTCCCAAACTCGGTCCTCGAGGCACCCTAATAGTCCAGGTTTTCAGGAAATCCATACCTAAGCACAGGTGACTTAATAGTACATGAGTCAGTTTGATTATACCATCTATACACAAGCATGGATATCCTTAAAACTTACAGTATACTGTTACTGCCTTGAGGACCAAGTTTGGGAACCCCTGTCAAGTATCACACCAGTCCAGGGACTTTGAGCTCGATTCAGACCCGCTCACTAGATGTGTTTGCAAATTTCGGCAAGGCAAGCGATCACACGGCAAAACATTAGCACACCCACTATGTCTTGGCGTGCGATCACTCTGTGTATGCAGACACCCACCAGCCTGTCTTAAGACGCCCACTTGCGCACGTCATCTCCAGGAAGTGTATGCAAACATCGGTACATCGGGTACCATCGGAAGGGAACGCAGAGCTTGTGGCTGACCATACACTACCGCAAGCACTGCGAGTGATTCAGTGTGAAATACAACCAGGTGACGTGTACTATGATGCTGCCTCTTAATTATGCACGCCTCTGAAATTACGTTAAGACGCTCAGGCACGCCTGCTTTCGCACCTCCACTCCCCCGTTTATAGTAGCCAGCCCCTGTCACCACCCACAAACAGCTCCTCCTGTCACTCATTCTGCAGGGCTGTCTATGGATGGCAAGCGTGCACTTCCCGTTTGTTTGCACTGGTTTGTGCCCCACAATGTGTATGCATGCGCAGATTGCAAACAATTGGCTGGCTGCGTGCGAACGCATCCTAGCGAGCGGGTCTGAATCGGGCCCTTTGTACAAGTAACAATAGCCAGTTTTATGTAGTAAAAAACCCCAAATCATAAAAATAAATCCTAGCCCGTCCAGCTCTAACTAAACAGAAGCCTCTCTCTCGAGGGGTCAGTACCGGATTTACCACTAGACAACCTAGGTGGATGCCTAGGGCCTGGCGGGTCCTCAGGGACCCATGGCCGGCCCCTCTCACAATCCAGCTCTGGAGAAAACATGCATTTTGAGCAGCATGTCCAGAGCCCTGTCCTTACTGGTGGGTGGAAGAGGGGGCGGAGTTGTAGGCCAGAGCCAGCCTTACCATTAAGCAGGGTATGCGGCCGGTTGAGTACACCCACTTTCCCTATTCTGGAGCATTGCTCCATGAGGGCAACGTGATATCACGTCGCAATAATACTTACTAGGAGTCGAAGTCACTCAACTAAAGGATCCATGCCGGCAAGACGAGAAAGTTTGCTGAAGCTAGCAGGGAGGGGAGAAATGTGCTGTGCTGTTCTGTGAGAGGTTGGGGGAGAGGGGTCTGTGCAGTAAAGGGAGAGCTTTCTGAGCAGTGAGGGGGCTGTGCTGAGAGGGGAGAGGGGTCAGTGATATGTGGAAAGTGGGGTTAGTGATGTAAGGAAAGTGGGTTTGTGCTGTGAGGGAAGGGGGGACTGTGCTGAGAGGGGTCAGTGATGTAAGGAAAGAGGGGTTTGTGCTGTGTGGGAGGGTCTGTGCTGAGAGGGGAGAGAAGGGGTCTGTGCTGAGAAGGGCAGTGGTGCGAGAGGATGGGGGCCTGTGCTGTGTGGCGAGATGGGTCAGTGATGTAAGGAAAGAGGGGGGTGCTTTGAGGGGAGGGGGGACTGTGCTGAGAGAGGTCAGTGATGTAAGGAAAGGGGGGTTTGTGCTGTGTGGGAGGGTCTGTGTTGAGAGAGGAGAGGGGTCAGTGATGTGAGAAAAGAGGGGCTCTGTGCTATGAGGGGAGAGGAGGGGGTCTGTGCTGGGAGGGGTCAGTGGTGCGAGAGGAGGGGGGTCTGTGCTGAGCGGGGAGAGTGGTCAGTGATGTGAGGAAAGGGGGGTGCTATGAGCGGAGGGGGGACTGTGCTGAGAGGGGTCAGTGATGTAAGGAAAGAGGAGTTTGTGCTGTGTGGGAGGGTCTGTGCTGAGAGGGGAGAGGAGTCAGTCATGTGAGGAGAGGGGATCTGTGCTGTGAGCGGAGAGGAGGGGTCAGTGCTGAGAGGGCTCAGTGGTGCAAGAGGAGGGGGAGTCTGTGCTGAGCGGGGAGATGGGTCAGTGTTATGAGGAAAGAGGGGCTGTGTTGTGAGGGGAGAGGAGGGGTCTGTGCTGAGAGGGGTCAGTGGTGTGAGAGAAGGGGAGAGGGGTCAGTATTGCGAGGAAAGAAGGGCTCTGTGCTGTGAGGGGAGAGGGGGGTCTGTGCTGAGAAGGGTCAGTGATGTGAGAGGAGGGGGGTCTGTGCTGTGAGAGGATGGGGGCTCTGTGCTGAGAGGGGAGAGGGGTCAGTGAAGTGAGGAAAGAGGGGGTCTGTGCTGTGAGAGGAGGGGGTCTGTGCTGAGAGGGGAAGGGTCTTTGCTCAGAGGGGTCAAAGATGTGAGGACAGAGGGGGTCTGTGCTATGAGGGAAGGGGGGGTCTGTGCTGAGAGGGGTCAGTGATGTGAGGAAAGAGGGTCTGTGCTGAGAGGGGAGAGGGGTCAGTGATGTGAGGAAAGAGTGGGTCTGTACTATGAGTGGAGGGCAGTATGTGCTGAGAGGGGTCAGTGATGTGAGGAAAGAAGGGCTCTGTGCTGAGAGGGTTCAGTGATGTAAGGGAAGAGGTTGTCTGTGCTGTGAGGGGAGGGGGGTCAGTGATGTGAGGCAGGGCTGTCTCTTCCATTGGGCTTGTTGGGCAGTTGCCCAAGGGCCCAAAGCATCAAGGGGCCCACCAGTCCCCCTGCAGCCGTGGCCAGGTTTTTCTTTTTTTTAAAGCACCCCTGTGTTCCGATCCGCCAGTCCCTCCCCCGGTGATGAGCGAACCCCCCCCCCCCCCATGGTTGACAATTACTCACCAACTGCTGTTACTACACTGTCCTGTCCGCTATATCCGCCTATGCCAGTCAGACAGAGTCTCTCTGAGAGACGACTGCTGACTGGCTGCCTTGATGCGCGAGCTGCAGCAGCTCTGTCCAGGCCTGCTGCTGGCTCCTTCTAGTGTGCCCCTGCCGCGCAGTGTCTGGTGCCAGACTGGTCACTCGAGGATCCGTCCGGTCCATCGTCGTACCAATCTCTCTCAGCCTCCTCATGAGTCAGGACAGGAGACTCCTCTCCTTTGCAGGCGAGCCACTGCATCTCAACCGGGTGACCTAGCAGGTAATAGCCTGGCCCTGATTTCCGCGACAGGGTCTGACTGGGCAATGGGCATTGCGTCCTTCATTAAGGTTTGGATTTGGGAATGGATATTACTAAAAAAAAAAAAAAAAAAAGTACAATAAATACCAGGCCAGAAAGAATAGATGGCACCAATACGGGCAGCCAGCAGGCTCCCTTGTGAACTATATGGTGGCTGTGTCATATTTAACACTTATTTTTTTTATATTTTAACTGATTTTGTTGAAGAACTACTAAATCTAAAGGATTAATTTTAGTGACCATTTACTGTACATTTTTTTCCTGTAAATGGGTGGGTAGGGATTCCAGTGCATAGCTTTGCCCAGGGTCCACATTGCTGTTAAGACTGTCCTGATGTGAGGAAAGAAGGGCTCTGTGCTGTCAGGGGAGAGGAGGGGTCTATGCTGAGAGGGGTCCGTGATGTGAGAGAAGGGGAGTTTGTGCTGTGAAAGGAGAGGGGTTTGTGCTGAGAGGGGAGAGGGGTCGGTGATATGAGGAAAGAGGGGGTATGTGCTATGAGGGGAGGGGGTCTGTGCTGAGAGGG
Source organism: Taudactylus pleione (assembly GCA_031769625.1). Taxonomy (NCBI): domain Eukaryota; kingdom Metazoa; phylum Chordata; class Amphibia; order Anura; family Myobatrachidae; genus Taudactylus; species Taudactylus pleione. The sequence continues at coordinate 15,603,302 of JAUIMM010000018.1, read as the reverse complement.
GACAGTGATGTGAAGAAAGAGGGGGTTTGTGCTGTGAGGGAAAGAGTCTGTGCTGAGAGGGGAGAGGGGTCAGTAATGTTAGAAAAGAGGGGTTCTGTGCTGAGAGGGGAGGGGGGTCTGTGCTGTGAGGGGAGGGGGGGTCAGTGATGAGAGGAAAGAGAGGCTCTGTGCTGTGAGGGGTGAAGGGGGGGTCTGTGCTGAGAGGAGGGTCTGTGCTAAGAGGGGTCAGTGATGTGAGGGAAGAGGGGGTTTGTGATATGAGAGCAGGGGGTCTGTGCTGTGAGGGTAGGGGGGGGTGTTCTGAGTGTGGTCAGTGATGTGAGGAAAGAGGGGGTCTGTAATATGAGGGGAGGGGGAGTCTGTGCTGAGACGGGTCAGTAATGTGAGGAAATAGAGGGTCTGTGCTGTGAGGGTACGGTCTCTGCCAAGAGAGTGGAGAGGGGTCAGTGATGTGAGGAAAGAGGCGGTTTTGCCTTGAGTGCCAAATTTCAAAGTCCCATTGAAGTCAATGGACTTGCTGCAGTCTCTCTCGGCTCTCAGCCATTAAGCGCTTGCCCATAGACTTCAATGGACACAGGAAGGAAGATATTGGCCATACCCCCACACTGACACAGCCGGCCCCACGCTGCCGCCCCTGCTGGCACCACCGCCTCACTGCCGGGACCCCTGCACTAAGGACACCACCAGTCACCTCAGCACTACTGCCCCCTGCACTGAGTACACCGTCAGCACCCCTGCACTGCCAGCACCCCCACTTTGGCGGCACCCCCTGCACTGCTGACACCCCCCGTGCTGAGGATGCCACCAGCACCCCTGCAATGAGTACACCTTCCTTTGCAATGAGGACACCGCTGCACTGGGGACATTGTCAGCACACCCACACTGCAGACACCGCTGGCACCGCACACTGAGGACACTGTCGGCACTCCTGCTCTGCTGACACCGCCCCCACCCCCACACTGCCGACACCAGCGGCACTCCTGCTCTGCTGACACCGCCCCCACCTCTGCACTGCTGACACCACCGGCACCCTGCACTGCCGACACTGCTGGCAACCCTGCACGAGGACACTGGAGGCAACCCCACAATGAGGACACTGCAGGCAACCCCACACTGAGGACACTGCAGGCAACCCCGCATGGAGGACACTGGAGACACCCCTGCACTGCCGGCACCTCCACTCTGGCGGCACCCCCTGCACTGCTGACACCCCCCATGCTGAAGTCGCTGTCAGCACCCCTGCAATGTGACACCTTTGCAATGAGGACACCGCTGGCACCCCTGCACTGAGGACATTGTCAGCACCCCCACACTGCAGACACCGCTGACACCGCACACTCAGGACACTGTCGGCACTCCTGCTCTGCTGACACCACCGGCACCCCTGATCTGCCGACACCACCGGCACCCCGCACTGCCGTCACCCAACGCTGCCGACACTGCAGGCAACCCTGCATGGAGGACACTGGAGGCACCCCCACGCTGAGGACACTGCAGGCAACCCCGCACTGAGGACACCACTGGCACCCCCGCACTGAGGACACCACCGGCACTACCATAACAGTAAGTGCACTATTGGTTTATCCAACCCACACTATATCTGACCTGCACTGTAACTCGCACTGTATCCCGCACTGTATCTGACCTGCACTGTATCCAACCCACACTGTATTCCGCACTGTATCCGACCTGTACTGTATCCGAACTGCACTGTATCTAACCAACACTGTATCCCACCTTCACTATTAACTGCACTGTATCCGACCCACACTGTATGCAACGCAGACTGTATACCACACTGTAACAGACTCACACTGTATCCAGAAAAGAAATAAGCCCGGGCTCGGTTTTACCCATATTATACATGGTACCAGCAGCATGGCAATATTAATGCCATAAATATATACAAAACAGAAAAACTTTTGCTATCTTCGCTAACAATAATATACTTCGCTAACAATAATATACTGCAAATCTTTGTGTGTGCAGCAAATAAAACCAAGGGGATTACCATGCTGCTGGTACCATGTATGATATGGGTAAAACCGAGCGCAGGCATATTTCTTTTCTGTTTTGTTTAAAAATTTTGCCTTGTGCTATCATGGCAGCTTTCAATTAAGGCTATAAAAGGCCTAGTTGGATGCAGTGGCGGAACTCCCGGAGACAATGGAGTCATTTGCCGCCGGGCTCCAGCCCTTAAGGGGGCATCTGGCTTCATTGTCCCCCCGCTGTTCCGGGCACTGCTATGTAGATGGAGCGCCCCTGATCGGCGCTCCACCTCCAGCGGCGTCAATACGGGGGGTGCAGTCGCACCCCCTATTTGCCGGGCACCCGCTGAGTGTGTTACCAGCGGGCGCCTGGCTCCTTCTTTCCCCCGGCGGTAGCCAGAGGAACAGAGCTCACTCCTGAGCTCAGCTTCCGGGTCCAACAATGCACTATGGGAGTGACGTCATGATGTCACTCCCATAGTTCCGGGGAGCGGGCGCCGGAGACGGAAGGCAGCAGCACTGGAGCGGGGTTTCAGGTAAGTATTTTTTTTTTTGTATGTGTGTGCGCTTGCGGGGGGGGGTCAACTACAGGGGGCATTATTGGTGGCTCACTACAGGGGGCATTATTGGTGGCTCACTACAGGGGGCATTATTGGAGGTTCACTACAGGGGGCATTACTGGGGGCTCACTACAGAGGGCATTACTGGGGGCTTACTACAGGGGAAATTACTGGGAGCACTACAGGGGGCATTACGGGGACTTACTACAGGGGGCATTATGGGGACTTACTACAGGGGGCATTACTGGGGACTTTCTACAGGGGGCATTACAGGGGGCTTACTACAGGGGGCATTACGTGGGCTTACTACAGGGGACATTACTGGGAACACTACAGGGGGCATTATGGGGGCTTACTACAGGGGCATTATGGGGGCTCACTATAGGGGGCATTACTGGGGGCTTACTACAGGGGAAATTACTAGGAGCACTACAGGGGCTTACTACAGGGGGCATTACGGGGACTTACTACAGGGGCATTACTGGGGACTTTCTACAGGGGGCATTACAGGGGGATTACTACAGGGGGCATTATGGGGGCTTACTACAGGGGACATTACTGGGAGCACTACAGGGGGGAATTATGGGGGCTTACTACAGGCTTTCTACAGGGGACATTACTGGGGGCTTACTACTGGGAGCACTACAGGGGGCTTACTACTGGGGGCACTACAGGGGCCCTTACTACTGGGGCACTGCAAAGGTGGACCATTACTGGGGGGCACAACATAGGCGGCACTGCATATGGGGAGCTCTACAGAGGGCACTGCACAGGGGGACCACTACTGGGGGAACTGCATAGGGGGGCGGCAGCTGGGGCTAGCATAGGTGCTGGGGGGTGGTACATTTTAATTTGGGGGGGCACCAACATTTATCTTGTCTCCGGGCAGCTGGGATGAAGTTACGCCACTGGTTGGATGTGTCCCTCTGTATCTGGGAGGTGAGTACATTTAACTGCAATGTAATGGTGTGCTGGGAATATATACTAGAGTATAGGGACCTGCAGAAAAAAGGGGTCCTTTGACGCTGGGCTGCAGGCTTATATGCTTTGATCAAATTATGACAAAATCCCCTTGGTTTTATTTGCTGCACACACATAGATTTGCATTATATTATTGTTAGCGCCGATAGCAAAAGTTTTTCACACTGTATCCAACCTACATTGTATACTACACTGTGCTGAGAGGGGAGAAGGGTCAATTGAAGTCAATGGACTTGCTGCTCATTGGCTGAGAGAGCAGTCTCTCTTGGCTCTCAGCCAATAAGCATTTGCCCATAGACTTTAATGGGTACAGGAAGGAAGATATTGGCCATCCCCCTGCACTGACACCTGCTGACCCCCTCTGCCGACACCGCCGGTACCCCCACACTGCACCCTCCCTCACTGCCGGCACCCCTGCACTGAGGACAACGCCGACCATCCCCACACTGAGGACATCGTCAGCACCCCTGCACTGCCGGCACCCCCACTCTGCTGACACTGGTGGCACCCCATGCACTGCCAACACACCCCATGCTGAGGACACCACCAGCACCCCTGCATTGAGGATACCGCTGGCACCTCGCAATGAGGACATCGTCTGCACCCCACACTGCCGACACCACTTGCACCACCACACTGAGGACACTGCCGGCACTCCTGCTCTGCTGACACTGCCGGCACCCCTTTACTGCCAACACCGCTGGCACCCCGCACTGCCGACACCGCTGGCAACCCACACTGAGGACAACAACCGGCACTGCCGACACCACCGTAACAGTAAGTGCACTATTGGTGTATCCAACCCACACTGTATCTGACCTGCACTGTATCCAACCCACACTGTATCCCGCACTGTATCTGAACCACACTGTATCTATCCCACACTGTATCCTACCTGCACTATAAACTGCACTGTATCTGACCCACACTGTATCTGAACCAAACTCTATCTAGCCCACACTGTATCCTACCTGCACTATAAATTGCACTGTATGTGCGACCTGCACTGTATCCGACCCACACTATATCCCACACTGTAACAGACTCGCACTGTATCCAACCCACTGTATCCCGCACTGTAGCTAACCCACACTGTATCCGACCTGCACAATAAACTGCACTTTATCTGACCTGCACTGTATCTGACCCACACTGTAACCGACTCGCACTGTATCCAGCCAACACTGTATCCGACCTGCACAGTAAACTGCACTTTATCTGACCCGCACTGTATCTGACCCACACTGTAACCGACTCGCACTGTATCCAGCCAACACTGTATCCGACCTGCACTGTAAACTGCACTTTATCTGACCCGCAATGTGGGTCTGATTCAGAGGTGGACGCTAATGCGAACAAACGCAACGCATTGGCAAGGGCATTAGAAAAAGGTATGCGAAAACAAGCCCATCCCTAACTAAGCACCAATGTCCAACGAGCAAAAACCACTACCAATCACACACACGCTATCCGCACTTGGGTATGTAAACCAATGCACACTGATACGCATTGAAATGTAAGAACAACAAGAAATGCACAGTACACAGATTGAGAACACAGAATGAGAAAACAGAGTATTTGACACATCGATCATTCACTGCAAATACACCTACCCATATTGCTAGTGAAAGCAATTACTAATAATTGAATGAACTACTTCATTATGGTTATTAAACCCTATTTGTGCCTGTGACAATTAGCAAATTTGGTGGGAGTAAGCGTTGTACATATCCTCAGTAAAAATCGCTAACTTGGTAATTATTATTTATAATTTGCCTATATTGTTTGTTAAAGTAAAAATGTATGTGTTTGCATTTAAATAATGTGCGGCATTACTTTTTTTCCTTATTAATTTTTTTCAAACATGTTTTGTTTTGCTTCCCTGATGTGAATGTCAGAGTATGTTTATTTTTTTGTAAAAAACAAACAAACAACTGTTTTATATGTATGTTCATAATATGCATATGTTGCAATCTGCTAATATATTATTTGTGTGCATATGTATGCACATTTCACAGAAGTAATGGCTATATTTTGATTGTGCACATGCATTAAAATCATTTGCAAATTTTATTAATACACTGTATGAGCCAATAAAAATAATTTGTGGATGAACAACTCTGTTGTTTCCTCTAAATGTGTTTCAAAGGGCTTGAATTTGACATATTGTTGCAATTTTGTATGTGCACGGTTATTACTTGTGGGAGAAGGCCCGCATACATCAGCAATTGATTGCAGCAATCGTGCAATTTACAATCGATTGTGTATAAAAAATCTTTCCCTTTTTCAATCATTTGTGGCAATTCTGCAATCGATTGAAAAAGGGAAAGATTTTTATACACAATCGATTGCAAATTACACGGTTGCTGCAATCAATTGCTGATGTACAGTATGGGGGCTTTTAGATTGTTAGCAAAACAGTAATCAAGACTATTAGAGATCAGGATAGTTGCAAACACCTGCTTCTGTCCTTGTTAGCTGTAGAACATCGATGGTTTGACCATGGATACTTTTTCATTTTACTGTGCTGTCATGCTCTGCGTGAGTTTCTCCTTACTCTTGAAAGTAGCCTGGAATGTAATCTGTGTGCGAGTTTGCATTGTTACATAACATTTTCATGCAGGTAAATGCCCGGGACACTCCCCTTCACTCCCTTTTCTCGCAACGTAGGCACACCCTTGAACCTCCCCTTGTCTGCATGTGTGTGCGTGGTATCATGCATACTGTTGTGTGGTCGCACACATTTCAGTGCTGAGGATTATGTTAAATTTGGAGCAAGCGCAGTGTGTCATCAGTGGCCCAGCGCACCCAGGAGGGAAATACAGATTGGGCACTGAAAATAGGAATGTGCTAGGGGCATGTGCACTTTTGTAGGGGGCATTCATGTCTGCTATTGCTATTTTCACATGGTTTAGGGTTTTTATTTTGTTTGCTGCTTGCCATCTATAACTACTTTTGTTTTGAGCAAAGATATTCCACGCACGATTTTTAGTAAATTTCTGTGTCGTATTATTTTCTATTGAACGTGAGTTAGTTTGAATGGTTATTGCTAATACATTACTAATTTGTAAAACATTTAAACAGAAATAATTGCCATGTGTTTGTGCCGCTGCTCTGTTGGTTGCTTAGTTTAGCAAGTCAGCCATTGGCCTATGTTAGTGAACAATATTGTGAGATGTGACTGGAAATTGACTGGAAATTGACTGGAAATTAATGTTATTGAGGTTAATAATACTGTAGGAACAAGAAAGCCCAAATTATGTGATTTTAGTAGTTTCTATCAATTTTTGGAAAAAAAAATACAGATCCAAAACCAAAATACATGAGGGTGGTTTTGCAAAACCAGATCCAAAACCAAAACACAGGGGTCGGCACACATCTCTACTCTTATACAAGCCAGTTTGAAGTAACAGGTCTCACAACCTAATTCTTTTGCTAAGAGATAATAATCTTTAAATGATTCAATACCCATTTTAGTTTCACTAATGAGGAGCATAACCAGTGATACTGTAATATATTTTAATCATAGCTTGCTAGGAATAACATTACAAACTACTGTATGCTTAAAATATAATGATTGCCTTTATGCTATCTCTCTCCATCATTACTGTGTTAGGTAGTGACTATATGTGTTTTTAAACTTAATTATTGTGCTGTTGGCTTTGAGTGTTCCTGTTCTGTAAATCCTGTTGCGATACAGAGAAATGTATGTCTTTTTGCAACCTGCCAATTGAAAGGTGAATTTAAGGTACTTCTATTGGGTTCTTCAAATATGTGTGTGTAAATCTGGCTCTGATATTAGCCAGTGCCTCCCCAGCCATTGACCTCACCATACGTCACTAACCCAAAGTCCAACTCACACAAAACAAAATTTAAATACAGCACTTACATAAGGCCATAGCAGTGTCTCTCAACAGTTCTGTTATCCTGCTCCTCTGGTAGTGAGAGATTGTCCAGAGAAACTGGCACCCGTTTTATCAGCCTCTCACAGGTGGTCTGGCAATCAAGGCTGCTCATTACCTGGATAATTACCACACAGAAGTTGAGAACCTGTGACATATATACATCCCATCATCAACTATGCCAGTGCTTTATTACATTTGATACATTAGATGCTGATATACAAACACAAATGTTCAAACTGTTTCAATCTGTTTAGTTTCTACACCGAATGTTATAAGACTTGCTGTAATGGTAGTAGAATGAGTAGTGCAGGGGGTTACTTATTGACGCTTATGCTCTCTATTACCCCGCCCCCATTCCCATCTTTCCTCTTGTTTCTTCCTATGTCTCTACTTTTTATTCTTCTTGTTTTGTTTTGCTTGCTATTAATATTTTTGGTTAGAATACTTGTTGACATGGATTTAACTAATGAGATCTATTATTTGTATTTTTTGCTATTTTTCTGGAAGGTCCTTTCAGCTACTTTGATGGTTATGTAACTGAGGTTGAACACATGTGTAATTATTTTATGCCAGGTCTTATCCATGATTCTTTCTTTCATAGATGCAGTGACCTTCGTTATTCCTTTTCATGTTCTCGCTAGATGCTTCTTTGTTTTTTGTAATTGCAATTATGTCTCTTGCTTCTAGCGCTGTAACAGGACTGAAATGCACCCTGTGACGGCCCTACCCCTGGGCACCCTCCATTATGACTTCATTACATCACAAAGAGGGGACGGGCCAGCAGCATCGAGAAGTGCAGCGCACCACTGACCGGAGCATACAGATGGCAGGGTGCCTGTCTGGAGCATCTAAAGGATGCTCCAGCAGTGCTGCAGCAGTGATAATGGCTGCTGGGTGCATTCAAGGCACCCTGCTAGCAAGAAGCAAGGGCCATGGGGTGGCCAGGATGCCACCAGGATGCCACCCTCAGAGACCTACACTCTGTGTGACGGCACTGGTCACACACCCCTAGTTATGGCCCCGCTTGCTTTTATCTATGTCTACATCTTATTTGTAAAGACTTGGCGAAACCTATGGTGGCTGCTGTTGCGGTCGGCATGTAGAGGCCGCAGCAGATACCCCCAAAAAACACCAATATTATTTAGTAAACTATATACTCCTAAACGTACTCAGTAGTGTTTACTGACCTTTTAAAATGGAACAGAACAGGGTTCCAGTCATTAGTGAGTATATGACAATGATTAAGTATTCTGACCAGGTCCTCACAAACTCAGTTTGTCCCACAGCTTCAGGTAATATTCTAAGACTAGCAAACTACTAAATGGATATTAAGTACTGTAGTTGTCATTATTAGCGGAAAGTCAAATGTTGTTATTAAAAAACATAAATAAGCGATGCTGGAGACACAAATTTAAATTTAAAGCTACTGTGTAATAAAGACACTGACAGGCGATCAAGCCCACCATGGCGAAATGCGCTTTCTGCTGTACCTCCGGTTTCCCGCACCACTGAAACACCATGACCGGCATTGGAGATAACTGCTGAATTACTACACTACATACAGGTATCATTCTTCTTTATTCCAGTGTGTGATATTTACGCTCCTGCAATGTCTTCTGACATCAGCAACAATCTAACTCCACAAACCAATAATATATGGGGCCCATTTATCATTAAATATTTGTGGCTTATTCCCCAAAAACACCCATTTTTGGGGGGTAACCGCAAATATTTAGCATCACTCCTATGTATGAAGGAGAGACTGCAACAGATATCTATTACCTGCTGCGATCCCTCCATTCCCGCCAGCAGCTGCAGCCCCTTAGGTTTCTATGGGGGATGTGATGCTGCCAGATTTACCAACTTCTGGAATACGATGTATTCCGGAGATAGGCTACAACAGGCTTTGGGGGCTATGGGCTACACTTTGCATGATTTAGCAGGAAGAGGGTTTCCCCTGAACCCTCCCCAGCAATGGCGGCTGTGCTTGTGCAGTCAGCAGGACTGCGCAGTAGCCCCAGCAGCACTCTGGGCACATCGCAGGAACGGGATCTTCAAATGCGATCATAGGCAGAAATATCATGCTCAGATTACATTACAAATGCGTTCATTAATAAATGGGGCCCTGTATCTCCACAGTTTCCAAATTTCAATCAACACTGTCCTCTCTCATTTACCGTCCTATACATGAATGACAGCATTGGAAGCAACAGGGTCTTCTCAGTGTTGTGCTACTCTATTATACTTACACATTGGTTCACTATATTACTCTATATTATGACTAACATTCTGTGAACGTAATTTACGTTTTGACAAAACATACTATGCTTTCATTTGTGTGTGTTTTTATGAGTTTATTTAAAATGAAGATAATGAAATTCAGATAATTACTAGACAATTGTCTTAAATATATTTGTTGTCACCTATGATCTCATGTGAACATTTATATTTTATACATGGGAGATCATCTCTCAACTGAAGGGGATGTGTGACACCCACCTTCTGTGTCCAAAAGTTCGGGTAGCTTCAATCAATCACAGCAGGTACAGTATGCTTCCTCTTTCTTCCATTGCAGAGAGGTGAAGGTAACCCAACCCCAGGCCCTAATAACCACACAGGTTTTAAATAAACTTTTTTTTATTTAACTAGCCGCTGTTGGAGACCAAGGTAGACCAACAGGTACACTTCTTCAGGTCAGGTAAGTATATACATATATACATAAAACCACTTCTAAGATTTTGATAAACACAAATTGTGTTTATGATTTCAGAAAAAAACTTACAACTAAGAATACTGTATACCAGTGGTTCCCAAACTGTGCGTCTTGGCACCCTGGGCTGCCTTGGGACACTTGCAGGGGTCCCTCAGGTTGGTGGTCCAGTACCAAATAAAATTATTTTTGGTCAGTGGAATGTAAATATGTGGACAAACAGAAGCACAAACCTGTCCACCATCATATAACTGAACTAAAGTATGACAGGTAAGCACAATTCACTTCACTTTACATTTTTCTTTTCTGAATTTCTCAATTACATATTTTTGGCTTAGGGGTGCCGTGAAAACAATTCTGATACTCTAGGGCGCCGCAGTTCCAAAAAGTTTGGGAACCACTGGAGTATACTCTTCAACAGTATGAATCCTGGCTATTACTATACCCTAAATCTTAAACAGCAGTATAAATTCCCAAATCTCAAATATCCCCAGAGTTTTAACTATGTTGCAACATCGACGGTGCACATCGAGTTTAGTTACTGTAGCTGCCAGCTCCAGCTGGTTAATTGGCTGACATTCAGTATATGTTGTAATAGTTATGAATTCAAACTAAAGCTACTTGTTTGACGTTGCTATATTGTTGCATTGTTCAGGCAATGAACAGCCTAGTCTATGAGAGTCTAGTTATATTAGTTTATTCTGCAACGTATGTGGTTAAGTGAATAAAGCTACTGGAACCTGCTTTTATAACATATTGGTTCAAGTAAGAGACTGTCCTCCACAAAGGGCATGCTATAAAATATTACACGTTTCTTTTTTATAATAGCTGGGACAGCTAAACTGACTCCACTGTTACAGTAGCACTGATGCTGTCGAAGCTGAATAATTGGCTGAGACAAGTTCAGTTTAAAATTTAATCGCAGCGACGCCATCTTACAAATGGCCGCAATACTCCATTTTGGAAATTAGATCGCAAGACACCATTTTGTGGCCAGCGTCAATTCAAGTTATAACTCAGGAGCTAAGAACAGATGGCAATGTTTTTGTTAACCTACCAAGGGCAACTGGAAAAACAAGCTCCTGAGTAAAAGTAAATAAGAATAGACAATGGGTATTTTTACATACAAATTGGGAATCCCTGGATGCAGATAAAGTATAGTTGTGGCAATTGTAATATAATCCAGGCATTGATCTACACAATTGGATTTGTCTGAATCCTAGACAGGATGGCCCCAAAATCCACAGCTTGAGGTGGTAATACATTTGCATTTCACACAAGAGTCTGTGAGAACAAAAGAGGTTTTGTTTTCCTTTGAACACACAACAGGTGGGGGCCTGCTGACAGAGGGAATGTAGAACTACAACCCTCAGCCATCCACACTGCTGGATGTTCACTTCGTGTATGAGAGGTTATGCACTTAAATCTCACCCATTAATAACTAGCGTCCTTATACCAAACCCCGAATACCCACACACTACATATTCGCACACAAGGTTCCATTAGCATCAAATTGTATGATTCAAGTTGGTTAAGTTAGTTTAAATGCTAAGAAATAGAGGTTTTTGAAAACTAAGGTATTATACATGATAAGCAAGGTGTGTTTGGTTTCGTTCTGATGCATACGCTTTTTACAGCATCCCGGTGTTATCGGTGGAGAGATCGCATCATGCAAACTCAAGTTACGGATCGCAGAACTTACAAGCAACAAAATGTTTAGCTGATGAAATGTTACAGGAGGCGTTACCAGAAAGACTCCGGCTGTTAGAGGCAGGGAAAGTCTATTTGAAACAACCTGTTAAATGTGCCCTAACATATGCTTCTCCTCCGGGTACCAATGATATCAGCAGGAAATTTCCCCTTTGTCCTGCTTTAGTCTGGGGGGGAATAAATACATGTGCCCATATACTGGTTGAGGAGTCCATGCTGAAGGTTGTATGTACTAGGAGTCTCTAGTCTGAGGTCTATCTCTGGGTCCGGAGGCGCAAGCATATGTATACTGTACTTGGGTCTGTATTATTTACTTTTTATGCCTAAATTATGTATGTATAGATTGCGTGTAACTGACCGTACTTTTACCTGAATAATACTTGTGCGTTGGAACCACAGATTCCACTCCTGTCTTTATTTGCGGTCATACTGCGTACGCAATTAGCGTTGTGTTTAGAGGTTTATAGGAAGGTTTTCAGAAGGTATAGGCAGTGGTATATAGAGGTTCATTTCTAATATTGTTAGTTGGGGGCTCGTGAAGAAGTCACTTACCTGCTCACACGGTACATACAGTCATCGATATTTCAGCAAAGGGTGGAGTGGCCCCATGCAGGGTTTGCCTGTTACCGCTTTGTGCTGAAAGATCGCTATCCGTCTCCGTGTGAATTAAGGAAGCTGACTAGAATCCAGGGACAAGAGAGGAAAAAGTTTGTTTTCCTCTGTTGATAGAACCTTGTGTTTAGAGGGGTGCCGCAGTATTGCGTACGCGGCTAAAACGCATTTTTGCATACGCAGTTAAAAAAATCATTATACGGTTGTGTGGTAGTCGCATTAATGTGTATGCGGCTGGGCGCACAATAGCGTATACGCACTTCCGGCTCTGCTGCCACGTGTTTGAACAAAGCCATTGAGGTTTACATTTTTTTTCTATCTACCAATATCTGGGTTAACGTTTATTTTCTGCGCAGAGAAAAAGTGTGTAACAGTGAGTGTATTGTTGGTAGGGGTAATTTATTCCCTAAAGTTAAGGGTACCGTATGATCCTTAAGGGCTAGGTGCAAGGGTTAGCCTAGTCGCTCGGTAAGCAGCTTTACCGTTCTAAACACAGTAGCAGGTGTACATGTTGTCTTTGTTGTATAGAGGTGTGTGAGAGTGGCCGACATATAAAGTCTCATAGGTCTGGAAGTTACCTTACTAAAGCTTATCCGGGTCTGGAAGTTGCTGGTTTCAAAACCTATCTAGGTGTGGAAGTTGCCTTACGAAATCTTATCCAGGTGTGTGGGCGCCGCCGACTTAAATCGTTCACAGGTAAGTGAAAGTATCTTGATTGTCTTTCACCGGTTTAAATTTTTATTGAAAAGCATAGGAGCTGCAAACAGTAGAAATGTTAGGCAATGATGTGCTGCTAATGGAGGCGCCGATCAGATCGGCCCGTCGTATTATGCATACTAAGTACGGTACTTATGCAATAAGGTATTGTGATATATGGTTTAATATGACGAGGAAGAGTGTTAGACCGTTTCCCAGAATTGGTAGTTTTGACAAAAATGTGTTAGATAATGTCCAGGATCACATCAGTATGGTGTGATCCTGAGAGAAAAATATTAAGTATTTTGAATGTTTAAAAATATGGCAGCATGAAGGGGAGGCTTGGCTTAAAAATGTGCAAACGACGCAAACTAGCGTTGCGAACGCATTGCCAGAAAATACATCCACGACGCTGAGTTGCAATACGGGCGAGCCGCAAATTGGCGTGCATGTGCGGCAAAGTAGCACCGTGGAGAGTATTGTCAGCAGTTCACGCTCACCTCCCCCACCTTATGTGGATGGAGGTGCAAGTACAGTTACCAAAAATACCAATAAAAATGTAACAAGTAATTTGTACCCCTTCTTAAGTAACCATAAAGAAAATGTTTATGATGTAGAAGATGAGCCTATTGTAATGTCTGCCATTTCCCATGCTGTGCAAATGATAGATGCTGCATCACCACAATCACGGGTGGTGCCGCCATCTCCATCGGTAACAGCAAGGGAAGTGTTAATACACTCTGCACCCATTGAGGAAGTTGTTAATACCATACGTAGCAGCAGCAGATTAAACCCCCAGCCAGGTAACCAGGTCAGAGGTAGCAACGATGCCGGTCTGCATCCCATTCGGACAATAACTGTTCCGAATGGAAATGCGGATGCAAACGGTGTAGTGCCCACTAGGGAAGTAGTAATGCATTGTCCATGGACAAGAGCAGAACTAAATTCCATCATAAATGATTTCCCCAATCCCAAAAAGGAACTAGCCAAATGTCAAAGATTTTTGAGAAATTTGGGTAGTTCTCATGAGCCCACTAATAAAGATTGGCGTGTGGTGTTAAGGGCCTGTCTACCACGCAATACCGACATGACAAAATTTATCACGGACTGTGTATTGGATGGCGACGTTCCCTTAACAGACCAAGTAAACCAAGGTAACATTTCCCGCATTGTGACTCAATTGGGTGTATATTTTCCAGTAGTAGTTAACTGGAACAAAATCTTCACAATCAAACAAAAAGAGAGTGAAACTGCAGAAGAATATTGCGACCGGGCTCTGCAGGCTATCACCCAGTACACTGGGATAGAAGATATTAAAGATAGCACTCACCACAGGGGAATGATAGTCACGGTACTCATGGACGGTCTGAAAGACGATTTAAAGACTCGGGTTCAGACCTCACAGCCTGGTTGGTGGGGACTTACAATAGATAACCTCATAGAGTCTGCCATAGAACATGACAAAAACATCTCAAAAAAGAGGGAGACCCAGAGCGAAAAATTAATGGCTGTCAGTATACAAGCTCTGGAGAGAATGACGTTAACATCACAGCCAACCGACACACCTGCACCCACACACACCTGCACCTGAACAATTACACGTCCTCACCAATCCCACACCACAGCAAACACATCCTTACCCCACATATCATACACAACCACAGGTCCCATACTCATATCCCCCACAATATCCTTACCCTCCCTATCCTTACCCATACGCACCACCTTTCCCTCTTGCTCAAATCCCATAACAATCTTTTCATCCACCCCGCTCAAAATTATGTTTTAACTGTCACCAAGTGGGACACATAAGTAAGTACTGCAAAGTGAAGAACACCACACAGGAACACGAGTTTCCCATGGGTTCATAGGTAACCCCAGTATCTTCTCCCAGGCCTTATATGACTGTTTACAATCTTTTCAACCTATCAATGGATCTGTTCTAATGAAAAATGTGGACGATTTATTGTTGTATTTTGGGTCATGTTTAAATGATATTAAACTGTTTTGTTTTATCTCCCACTCATAGGACACAAGGTTGCTAAGGATAAACGGCAGCCATGCCAGGCTGAGGTCGACTACTCGGAATACTATCCAACCCAGTGGCACAGGCATTATTTAGAGCAGTAGCTATTGATAACAAGATTTAATTGCAGGAACCTGTATGCAGATACTATATCCCTAGAATTATTAAAAATGATAGGGGGACTTATTTTATAGTTGACGTTTCCAAGAACATGTGTAAAATGATGGGTAACAACACTGAGATTATCCCAGATTGTCTTTTCCTTTATTTGCCCCCCTTTGAGATACTGTCCAAACAGGCAGCCTCATGTGAAAATATGATAATGAGGTTACTGTGCAGGGTCTCACGAAGATGAATGAGAATAACCGAAATTGAAAGTGTTATTAACTAACATGTCTAATGCAAACTGTCATGATGTCAAAATCTGGAAGAATTTGTTATGATCCAAAATTTTTTTAGCTCAGGTTGTTTGACTGATCGGTGGAAAGGTCCGTATCTGACGAAACAGCATCCTCAAAGGGTGGCCGGGGAAGATACGTGGGTCCATTCCACTCACTATAGGGAAGTTAACCAACCGGTGGAGATACAAGGCAGAGACAAGGCCGATAACGTGGACCTGTCGATTGCGAGCTTGTGCCGGAAGGATTAAAAAGGTGACGGTGAGATATCTGAGCTAAAGAAATGTGTAGATCAGTGCTTCCAGCAATGGAGTGGTCTGCTGTGGTCATCCTAGTTCTTTTTCTTTCCAGAGTTTTTGTCATGATGATCTGTTTGGGGATACTCAGTGTCTGTGATGGGGGACCGATAAAGGAGATGTGAGCTGATGGCGGAGCTGATGGAGTGGAGTCAGGAGGAATGCAATGCCAATCAGGGGAGTTTCTGACCAATTTTAGTATTGTAATTGTTATGTTATTTGGGAAAAATACTTCCAAAAGTTATGACCCTCACAAATGTTGAAATGCTGGGTATAAATAAAAACACACCGTCACCATATCTTCACACACAATATGAACACAGAGGCAAGAGAAATATGATACCTGGTGATATGCATAAAGCCGCTCAGTTAATCAGTGAGACAACTGGCTTCCAAGTTTTAGTCGCCCTGGATCCCACCAGGATTGCTAAGGGTACATTACATTTTAGATATATCCAGGAACTTATTAAATTAATAGATAATATCACCGAGATGTACGATGACACATTCAGGTACACAGGGAGAGAATTGCAAGCGTACAAGAAAGAACTAGTGCAACACAGGCTAGTGTTGAATTATTTAACTGCTGTTACTGGAGGGTATTGTGTAACGTTAGCCACCCAATTTGGAGTAAAGTGTTGCACTTATGTCACCAATGATACCAGCGACCCTAAGGAGGTGATAGACCAGAAGATGGATGAGATTCTGCAGCTAAAGTGGGAATTTCGTAAGAACCATAATGCATCAGTGGCTGAAGCAGGGGAAAAGATAGAAGGATGGGTGTCATGGCTGAACCCAGTTAAATGGTTCTCGGGTCTAGGAGAGTGGGTCCAGGAAGTGGTCGCCAGCGTAGGCAAATTCTTGATCCTTATACTGATTGTCATCATAGTAATTGGCATATGCGTCCGGTGTGTTCCTATTGTGTTGAAGTGTGGAAAATGTGAAAACAGAGTGAAACGAAGGAATGAAACTATGATGGTGGTCAGAAATGATAATATGTATACCGAGGTAGATACAGAGCTGCACTACAACCCTGAGTTAGGAAGTACCATCATTTAAATGTATAATATTTAGACATGCATAGAAGATATTATTGAAATGTTATTTATAGAACACCTCAGACAATGTAAAGTCTCAAATTCCCCTTCAAAACTGCTGTTATAAGACTGGTGCATTCCCACATCTGTCACATGATCTCCCAAGATCCGCGGTGTGCGTATAATAGTAGTTTTATGCCCCCGCCTAGAGACACATTATTGATGGATTAAGAACCACCTTGTGCCATCCCATAATAACACCAAATAATATGTAAATGTAAGCCTAAATTAAATTCTAATAGCAGATTGTGATAGCATGTTGTTTGCTATCAAAGGGTGGACTGTCGAAGCTGAATAATTGGCTGAGACAAGTTCAGTTTAAAATTTAATCGCGGCGACGCCATCTTGCAAATGGCCGCAAGACTCCATTTTGGAAATTAGATCGCAAGACACCATTTTGTGGCCAGCGTCAATTCAAGTTATAACTCAGGAGCTAAGAACAGATGGCAATGTTTTTGTTAACTTACCAAGGGCAACTGGAAAAACAAGCTTCCTGAGTAAAAGTAAATAAGAATAGACAATGGGTATTTTTACATACAAATTGGGAATCCCTGGATGCAGATAAAGTATAGTTGTGGCAATTGTAATATAATCCAGGCATTGATCTACACAATTGGATTTGTCTGAATCCTAGAAAGGATGGCCCTAAAGTCCACAGCTTGAGGTGGTAATACATTTGCATTTCACACAAGAGTCTGTGAGAACAAAAGAGGTTTTGTTTTCCTTTGAACACACAACAGGTGGGGGCCTGCTGACAGAGGGAATGTAGAACTACAACCCTCAGCCATCCACACTGCTGGATGTTCACTTCGTGTATGAGAGGTTATGCACTTAAATCTCACCCATTAATAACTAGCGTCCTTATACCAAACCCCGAATACCCACACACTACATATTCGCACACAAGGTTCCATTAGCATCAAATTGTATGATTCAAGTTGGTTAAGTTAGTTTAAATGCTAAGAAATAGAGGTTTTTGATAACTAAGGTATTATACATGATAAGCAAGGTGTGTTTGGTTTCGTTCTGATGCATACGCTTTTTACAGCATCCCGGTGTTATCGGTGGAGAGATCGCATCATGCAAACTCAAATTACGGATTGCAGAACTTACAAGCAACAAAATGTTTAGCTGATGAAATGTTACAGGAGGCGTTACCAGAAAGACTCCGGCTGTTAGAGGCAGGGAAAGTCTATTTGAAACAACCTGTTAAATGTTCCGTAACATATGCTTCTCCTCTGGGAACCAATGATATCAGTAGGAAATTTCCCCTTTGTCCTGCTTTAGTCTGGGGGGGAATAAATACATGTGCCCATATACTGGTTGAGGAGTCCATGCTGAAGGTTTTATGTACTAGGGGTCTCTAGTCTGAGGTCTATCTCTGGGTCCGGAGGCGCAAGCATATGTATACTGTACTTGGGTCTGTATTATTTCCTTTTTACGCCTAAATTATGTATGTATAGATTGCGTGTAACTGACTGTACTTTTACCTGAATAATATTTGTGCGTTGGAATCACAGATTCCACTCCTGTCTTTATTTGCGGTCATACTGCGTATGCAATTAGCGTTGTGTTTAGAGGTTTATAGGAAGGTTTTCAGAAGGTATAGGCAGTAGTATATAGAGGTTAATTTCTAATATTGTTAATGCCTTGTACTTCTAAATGCACTGAGTAGCTGGTACCTGCATTATGTCCGGGTTGGGTATTTAGATCTGCATACTGTAGGTTCTTTTTGTCTCTTTCTTTCTTTTTATCACCCTTTCCTGACTCAGAGGTGCCTGTGGAGGTTACTAGTTCTGCACTGTCCCTTTTATGGCTTTCTCTATACACTTTATTCCGGATTGTGAGGAGCTGTGAGTGTGACAGGTGCTGGGTAATGTGGGAACTACACCCTGATGCCCCATATACCTGCCCTCCTCGCAGACTCACAGGAACTCTCCCAGCTCTGGTCTCCGTCAGGTTCCTCCCCTCAGCACAGTCTCTCAGGTCCACCTCAGCCTCAACCCAGCTTAGGAGAACCGCACCTCCAGTTCCTGCCGTCTTCACTGTCAGCCACAGAGGGCAGGCAGGCTTAAAATTTCTGTATTAGACTCTGCCGTCCTCAATCTGCCTCCTCACAGCACAGCTCAGTGCTCCTGGGCAGTTACCTCAGCTCTGCCCTGACCAACTGACACTCTCCTCCAACTGTTACATGTCAGAAAACCTGACACTGCTCATGTGACCTGCTCCCAACCTCTTGAGAAGCTGCGGAGGCTGCTGGGAGTTGTGGTCTGCCTGTTTAATGACATAGCGCAGTGCACAGGGCCGAATGTAATACCTCGCATAGCGGTGTATTACAGATGTAGTTTAAATCCCGGCTGTCGGAATGCTGGCGCTCAGAATGTCGGTGCCAGAATCCCGACACCAGTCAGAATCCCATCGCCGGCATCCCAACGGTAAGTATTGAGGTTAGAGGGAGGGTTAAGGTTAGGCACTAGGGGGCGTGTTAGGCAGTAGGCGGGAGGGTTAGGCACTAGGGAGGGAGGGTTAGGTTTAGGCTGTGGGAGGGGGAGGTTAGGTTTAGGCTGCAGGGAGGGAGGGTTTATGGGTAGGGTTGGAATACTTGCCAACAGTTGTCAGTATCCCTACCCTGTCAGGATGCCGGCATCAGGATTCTGACCGCAGGCATTCCGTACCCAACCCAACTGAAGTTTGATTAGACATATGAGAGATTAACTACTATTTTGTTGCTAGACAGACATCTAGGGGTTTGTTTATGAAGTGTCAGGTTTTAAATCTCGACAATTCTGTACGTTTCTGCCCGATTTTTAAAAGAGCAGTGCACTTACTAGCCGTGCCTTGCTAGTAAAAGCAGTAGCCTTTTAAATATCGGGCAGAAACACAAACAGATGTGCCGAGTAATAAACCCCCTAGTCTTTCAACTGTCTGGTTTATTTTCTATCATTATAGAAGAAGCTTATAATGTAAACTTAAACAGCTCTATTTTTAGTGATTGATTATTGTGGGTATTTTTGTATAGGAGCAGACTACAATTATTTTTTTTTTATCTGGATACAAACCGTCCCCTTAATTTTCACTATAAATTATTTAAGTGTGTCCCAAGTAGGGATCTATGCCTGTTTAGTTTCTCAGCTTAACAATCCTCTCTGAATACTAAGGAATTCAATTAGCCATGATAACCCATTTTTTTTGTGAAAAATTGCTTATTGTGTGTGAATAAATACTTATCGTGTGAATACTTAATGCGTAATCCTTTTATCCACAGTTTTTGTGGATGCGAATTCTGCATAGGATTTTGCGCAAATTTCTTTTCACCACCTACTGAGCAGGTGAAAAGTTGGTGAAAATGTCAGGACTTGGTCAGAATCACTGGGACACTTAATAACAAATTAGTAAAAAAGATTTTTCAATTCGCTTAATTTGCCCAATAATGACATTTCATCTTTGTGGTGATAAAGTCCAAAGTGCAAGAAAATGGGATAATTTTTGTGGAACAGGTATCTGGGGTGCTATATGAATGTGATAGGTGTTTTTAAGATTGCAGGTTGGTATTAGAGGCATATTTTAAAGATTTTTTTTTAAAGTGTCTTTTGAAATTACACAAATATATATATACTTATAGGCATTTTTATGAACCCCCAATATAAGTAGAGCATTTATTTTGTCAAAAAAACACTTGTTTTCTATCATTATTTGACTAATTTAGAAAAATGCATAAAACAGCCATTTGACATAATTTAAGAACCCCAAAAACTTTTATTAGGACCACTAAAACACTTATATACTGTTATCCTATATCACTTTTCTTTTTGGGGGGTACTGGCAGATTTCCCCATTTTTACCTACACTTATTGCGGGTAAATGCAGATTTTTTGCTTGAATGCTGCATTGCGACTTTTGCAATTGAATTGTACGTACAACGCGAACGCGCATAGATGTGGTAAGCAAAATTAACAAACAATAGTTGTGAACGCTTAAGTCGCAACCAGCTAATGCTTTTTTCGCAGCTAATTGAATTCCCCCTAAGTATTCGATTCCTGAGAGCACCAACAACGTGGACTATGTTGATCAGTAGTTTATAATCTATTCCTATATATTTAATAAATCAGTCGATTGTAATTTTATCTATTCTGGTGCAAGATCAACCCCTGCCTTTTGCAACATTTGCATACCTGTTAGAATGCTTCTTCCACTGACGAAAATGCCACAATCAAGTGATTGTTCAATCAGCTGAAATAGGTGTGCTTAATGAGTGCAGTTTTGTTAGTTGTTTTTGGCAATTATCCAAAGGGAATCGATGAGGTCACGTTGCCATTTGTCATCATGCTGTAACTTCACTTACCCCTGTGTGCCTCATTTCGACTTAGGCCCGTATTCAATTTGAAGCGAAAAGACGTTTTTGCGTGTTTTTGGCGAAAACCTTTCACCAATAACGTCATTTCACCTGTTTTGGTTTTACCCCGTATTCAATTTGGAAGACTTTTCGCCTAGGTGGAAAGTCAATGCAATGTAATAGGCGGAAAAGTTTCGCCTATGAATGGGAGGCAGAAAAAAGTGCAGAATTGGGGTTTTGGGGTGCAATGTTGCGGGAACCCCCGTGCAGCCTTCAGACAGTCCCCCAAAGGTAAACTGTGTCAAAAAATAAAAAAAAACACTTAAGAACACCCCAAAAAAATACTTTGAATTTGGGGGCGAAAAAAAAAATGTTGGGGGACAAAGTTAAAAACTAGCGAACTTGACTCTGGTCCCCAAGTATGCCCCATGTGTTTTTTTGATTGCAGGGGCTTGCGGCAGGTGGATTTTTCACGATTTTTTTCAACTTAACTTTAGCAACTTTTAAATATGCTGACCCCCATTTTCAAGTACCCCAAATTTGCTGGGATAAGTTATTATCTGGAAAAAATACTCCTGAATACTATTCTGCACCATGTATAGAAAACGCTATTTAGCAGCTATTGAGCCCGTTTAAAAACACCAAATACCTTCAGGGGGGGACGGCCGGGACTTGAGTCCCGGGCCCGGACGCTGGCAGAACGGGTGGGGGCCCGCTGGCTCCTACTACTCGGGCACAGCCAGCCGCTGATAGTGGCCGCCGCAGACATGGTCCTCCTTAAGTAAATGGTCGGGCCGCTCCTACAGCCGGGCACACAGAGACCTGCCGGCCCCTATGTACACTAAAGACGTCCCTGTAGTCAGTGCTCATGACGTCATGACGTCACGCTGCGCCGCTGAGGTGAGAGGTCGGAGGAGCCGTGTTGATCGAGGAGCAGCGTCTGCCGGGGGATGTGAATAGAAGAAGTCAGAAGGGAGAACTCTGAGCCTTCTTCAAGGAAAAAGGTAAGTAAGTCAGAAAATGCAGGGCAGGGCTGAAGGCTTGTGTGTGTGTGTGTCTATATATACACTATATATATATATATATATATATATATATATATATATATATATATAATATATATATATATACACAATTAGTTATATATATATATAACTAATTGTGTTTGTGTGTATATATATATATACACACACACACTCACTGTATATATATATATATATATATATAATATGTGTGTGTATATATATGTATATATATACACATAAATAATTGTGTGTGTGTATATATATATAAAAAATATATATATGTATATATATATATATATAGACCAGCACTCAATACAGCAGCACTACAGCGTGCCCTGGTGCCCCTCCAAGTGGAACTCGTATATAGCAAAAAATAACAGATGGCGCCCCAGGTCTCAATAAAGAAAATCACGACTTCACTACTTTAGTTTGTCGTGATTTCCATTATTGAGATCTGGAGTGCCGTCCGATATTTCTTTCTCTCTCTCGCTCTCTCTCGCTCTCTCTCTCGCTCACAGTTTCTGAGCTATATATGGGAAGGGGGGGCCCTGCCTATTTTCTAAGTCCTGGGCCCCACAATTTCTGATGGCAGCCCTGCCTTCAGCAAGCCAAATCTGGGGGTACCATAGTGAACCCCCATGTCAGAGCATCTTTTGGGGGGTGTCAGGCTGATTTCCCCAAATCTGACAGGACTTTCCGCCTGTTCAAGTTTCGCCAGGTCCCGTTTTTGCATACTTCAGTATTGAATACGGGGTACTTTTCCGCCTAAAAAAGACGCAATGTAGGCGAAAAGTCTGGGAGGCAGAAATGTATCGTGGATCCTCTCTAATTGAATATGGCTCATAGTGTTATTAACCTACATGAGAATGCCCTATTTGCGCACCCCTAGTCCGCCTATTCAGCCATATGAGTTGATAATTGCATAATGTATTCAACTCTGCAATTGCGATATTGTGTGTGTTCATTTTCTGGGCATGCGCAGTGCAAAAACAAGCAAAATACACCATAACAACTGGAGTAGTGCTCACTCTGCTTTTGCCCTAATGTATCTAAAGTTGTATGTGACTTTAAATCTTATCCTGCTTAATCTTAGTTTTTCATGTCTGCTGTTCCTTAGGAGAGAGATTGATGTAGCCTAAAGCCTGAAATGCAACTTTGCTTTTAAATGCAAATATTATAACAAGTATAACACACAAAAGCATGAACTATATCAATTATTCCTGGTAGGCATATGTAAAATACCTTGTTTGTCATACACTGCTTAATTTGAGCTTCAAATCCAGGATTTTTCAATATCAAGAGCATAAATTATGCCTGGGAAGGGTAACTAAATACTTTTTTTAGTGAGCTATTTATAGTTACACTTATTAGTAAATAAGGGGACGCTAACTTTATTAAATTCCATATAGCAATATCACAAATTATTCTGTTTGTATTTAAAAATGTTAAATCCTAATTCAGAGTGCTTGTAGTGATCAATTAAACATTATGGTTTCCTTTTACTAAAATGCAATATAGTGCATTACCATTGTATTGCAGGGAAAACCCAATTGTACCTTGTGGTAAAATACAATAGAATGTGTTATGCATGATTTATCACAAAGAGGATTTGACTTACCTCAACTACACCCATTTACTCAGCTGCAGTAATTAACGATCACCCCTTTCACCCCTGAAGCCCCGGCTCCGACTTGTGTCCTACCTGGGATACTGAACACAGGTTGAAGCCGGGGCTTCAAGAGGCCTTACCCCTTTCAGACCGCCTGGTTATTCCCGGGTCATCACCGTTGGATGCATGGAAAGATAATGTTGGTGCAATTAATTAAAATATACCAGTATATTTACATAGATTGCGTTACAGTGGGACTTGCACTCCAGTGCAAGGTCAAGTCCTCACCTGGTGCACGAGTACTGATAGGTAAAACTAAGGATCTGAGGTCAAAAGTGTCAGTGATGATGTACACTTAAAACCTAAATCCCTGTTTCAAGTGGTTCTCGGTCCAGTAGGGCGTGTCGGTATGCTTTGAGGAAGCATGGCCCTCACATTATCTCCTTCCTCCTAGATCATCGTGACCATGTCCAGTTTGGCATACCCGAACCATCTGTTAACCATAGGGCCCGAAAGTGAGAGGGTGCAACGCCAGGTAAGCTACGAGAGTACAACTGCATGGCAGAAGGCACCGCACCCCTCTTACATTGTTATATATAAATGTGTAATATATTTGCAGTTGGATAGTGTCTAAAAAAATACCTTTTATACATGTCAAAGTTTCCTGGTTCCTCCCCTGAAATTATGCACTTTATACCCTTGTCATTTTGCATCATTATTGTACATATTCATCTATCATACCAACCCATTTGGGTTTTTTAATGAGTGGAAGATTACAGATTGTAATTTAACATAAAAAATAAGATTCTTATGATTTAAAAACACAGAATGTGATTTTATACGATACAGCATGAGCCCCTCTGGGGAGGTTAAAAAAAATGGATGTCATTAGTTTCATTGCAGTTTGGCTGTTGCCATTCACTCTGCAGTATAGCTGCTCCTCTTGTATTCTTCTCATGGTCTTTTGTAATAGTAGAAGTTATAAATCAGCAGGTTATTCCTGGGCTCTGCCTGATAGCAAATATTGGAAAATTAAACAAACATTTTTGTTAAGTGGCTGAAATGAGCAGAGACCTAAAACCTCATCCAGATTCTCTGCTCCTGACCTTGACTACGCTCTCATGGTTTGGTGCTCCCTTGGACAGCTTCTACTTGCATCTGAATAGATTAAACCTTGATCTCATTTATTATCTCAAGAAACAGTCTCAAGGTCACAGGGCTGGAAATTTAATTATGGTGGCAGTATATTAAGTGGCAAATTTAAAGATGCTGAATTGCAGTAATTAATTTTTTGGACGGTGGTCTCAAGGGAGCAGGTTTCTTCTCCCAGTGGGTGTTCAGGCATTTATCACAACCATTGAGCTTGACAGCTGTCTTTTAGCTTTTAAACTGCTTCATTATTCTTCTTTTATTGCTGCCTTTAAAAACACTAGACAACTATATCCTCTTTTATTGTAATATATGTCATCTGCTTGTATGAAGCTATGCTTCACCTTCACTATAAAACATGATTCCTGGGCTGCCACAAGATATTGTACCAAGGCCGAGCTCTAAGCTGAGACAACAACTACCCTTCGCTGACACCTAGTGTCAAGGTATGTGAAACAGTATTCCTGGAATCAATATTCTATTGGCTTCGTGTAATACAATCATCCTTACTAACTAATGCAGAAGCATTGTCCAAAAGCACTGAATATTATAAATTTTAGCAATATCTAGTGGCACAGGGGCCTATTCATAATTACTAAAAATTTGATGGCGGTAATTAGGTTCAGAACTCACATGGAGTTCTACCTAATTACCGGAGGAATTCATCATTCCTCCTCTCCATAAGTATCTATTCCGAAAAGCTGTCATTATTGCAATGACAGCTTTTCGGGAAATAGATACTTTTCCCTATCTACCATACCTTACCGCAGCTGTACTCAGTGTTGCGCATGCGCCATTACATTCACAAAAGCAGCGCATGTGCAGCACTGCCTACAGCTGCGATAATTCTGCCCCCCCAATCCCTGTCCCCCACCTACCTGGCCACTGCAGCCGCCTCTGGCTCCGGCTGCTGTTCTGACACTGTGTTTTCCCGGAAGAACACAGTAAAGTTTAATTTAAAAAAAAAAGGTTTATTTGTTTTTTTATTAAACTTTACTGTGTTTTGCTGGGAAAACACAGTGGGCCTGATACAGAGCCGCTCGTAAGCGGCCGCTCGTAAGCGGCCGCTCGTAAGCGGCCGCTCGTTCGCTCTGAGCGATGTTCGCACAACTGCGCATGCATATGGGTCGTAATGCACATGCGCCAACCAGTTATTGCGGTCGGAAATTGTGCGCTTGCAAAACAGCGAAGGGCTGCTAATTTGATTGACAGAATGTACCATTTGTGGGTGGTAACAGGGGAAGGTGCTTGAAAACGGGGGGGTTGGGAATCCGAATGCAGGCGTGCCTAACGGTCAAAAGGGCGTTTAATGGGAGTGCATAATTAGTAAAGGAGCGTCATCGACCATGTCACTTGGTTGTCTTTTATCCTGAACTGCTCGCAGTGATAGCGGTAAGAAAAAGCTACCACAAGCACTGCGAGCAGTTCAGATGCCTTTCGATGTACCCGATTAATCTAATAAATACCGGAGATGACGTGTGAAGCGAACAGCAAAGGGGCGTCTCTACAAAGTAGCGAGCGCATTTTTCATTCGCTCGCTCAGACATAGAGGAGTCAACAAACCGCAAAGAGCGAACGCTCAATTTAAATAGACGGCCCCTTTTTTGGAATGACCGTCCGCAAATAGCATCCGGGTCTGAATCAGGCCCAGTGTCAGAGCAGCAGCAGGAGCCAGAGGAGGGACCAGGGAGCGACAGAGCGAGCCGAGGAGGACCTGCTCCCACTGACAGCAGGTAAATGTAATCTGCTATACGCCACCTGAGAGTGACACCATCAAATTCCGAAAATACATAATTTTGAATAGCCTAATTTCTACATGCCCATACTAATGTGTGGAAATTAACGCAGGCAACCTTAACCAGGAGATATCAGTAAGTGTGTTCATGAATACTAAAAAACACGGTAATTCAGGAAAATGTCCTTAAAACCGTTTTTCTAGTGTTGATGAATAGGCCCCACAGAGAGCAGGCGATGCTTCATGAAAATGTAAAAGTGCCATTACTTAGCGGTTTAAATCTACATACTGCCTTAATTCACAATTGGGTAAGTTCTTCAGTGTTTTGGATAAAGTAACAGCTATATGATATAAGTCAACCAATTTCAGATACAGATTTGCGGTTCGGTTCTCCAAGAATCCAAATTTCATGAATCCGGGTAAATCTGAGTCGTGATTCTGATCTGCTGAGTAGATCCGGGTTAATTGCGGCTCTGACCTTATTTGTGGTTTGGAATTCAGATTTGAATTCCAAATTTCGAGTTTTTGGATTGCATAAATTACATGATTTTAGCTGTTTTAAATAAAACGTTTTATCTATATAAAAAAAAAAATACAGATCCAAAACCAAAACACTCTGAGGTCGTTTTGCAAAACCAACACCAAAACACGAAGATGAATCCAAAATCAAAACACGGGGTCAGCGCACATCTCTAATTTGAGAGTACATTATAACACACACATTGCTTAAATATTGCATTTAAACTAGAAACACTTGCTCACTCTATTTTTTATGCTACTCAATTGATTTATTACTAAGCTTTAAAGCATTATTTTTCAAAAAAAGTAACATGTCCTGATTGGAAATAAATATATAATAATACATTTTGAACATGAAGTTCAGATAATACCACCAATTTTGCTGGTCATTCCAGCGATCCCCAACCCATAAGGTCTCCATGTACAGGTATACAGAAAAGACAATAAGAAAGCACAGGTGCTGATTCTGAGATGGAAAGTGGCTGTTTTTGCATGATGCCTTGGAATCCAGATTTACTACATTATGCTAATGCAAGGATCTGTACATAGGGATAATGAGAGGATCTGTACACAGGGATAATACAATAATCTGTACGTAGGGATAATGTGAGGATCTGTACGTTGGGATAATGTGAGGATGTGTGCAGGGATAATGCGAGGATCTGTGCTTCGAGATAATGCGAGGATCTGTAGGCACGGATAATGCCAGGATCTGTACGTAGGGATATGAGGATGCGTGCAGGGATAATGCAAAGATCTGTACGTTGGGATAATGTGAGGATGTGTGCAGGGATAATGCGAGGATCTGTACGTTGGGATAATGTGAGGATGTGTGCAGGGATAATGCCAGGATCTGAACGTTAGGATAATGTGAGGATCTGTACACAGGGATAATACAATAATCTGTACGTAGGGATAATGCGAGGATCTGTATGTTGGGATAATGCGAGGATCTGTGCTTCGGGATAATGTGAGGATCTGTACGTAGGGATATGAGGATGTGTGCAGGGATAATGCGAGGATCTGTACGTTGGGATAATGTGAGGATGTGTGCAGGGATAATGCCAGGATCTGTACGTAGGGATATGAGGATGCGTGCAGGGATAATGCGAGGATCTGTACGTAGGGATAATGTGAGGATGTGTGCAGGGATAATGCCAGGATCTGTACTAAGGATAATGTGAGGATCTGTACACAGGGATAATACAATAATCTGTACGTAGGGATAATGCGAGGATCTGTATGTTGGGATAATGCGAGGATCTGTGCTTCGGGATAATGTGAGGATCTGTAGGCACGGATAATGCCAGGATCTGTACGTAGGGATATGAGGATGCGTGCAGGGATAATGCAAGGATCTATACGTTGGGATAATGTGAGGATGTGTGCAGGGATAATGCGAGGATCTGTACGTTGGGATAATGTGAGGATGTGTGCAGGGATAATGCAAGGATCTGTACGTTGGGATAATGTGAGGATGTGTGCAGGGATAATGCGAGGATCTGTACGTTGGGATAATGTGAGGATCTGTACACAGGGATAATACAATAATCTGTACGTAGGGATAATGCGAGGATCTGTACGTTGGGATAATGCGAGGATCTGTGCTTCGGGATAATGTGAGGATCTGTAGGCACGGATAATGCCAGGATCTGTACGTAGGGATATGAGGATGCGTGCAGGGATAATGCAAGGATCTGTACGTTGGGATAATGTGAGGATGTGTGCAGGGATAATGCCAGGATCTGTACGTAGGGATATGAGGATGCGTGCAGGGATAGTGCGAGGATCTGTATGTAGGGATAATGTGAGGATGTGTGCAGGGATAATTCGAGGATCTGTACGTAGGGATAATGTGAGGATGTGTGCAGGGATAATGCGAGGATCTGTATGTTGGGATAATGTGAGGATGTGTGCAGGGATAATTCGAGGATCTGTACGTTGGGATAATGTGAGGATGTGTGCAGGGATAATGCAAGGATCTGTACGTTGGGAAAATGTGAGGATGTGTGCAGGGATAATGCGAGGATCTGTACGTAGGGATAATGTGAGGATGTGTGCAGGGATAATGCGAGGATCTGTAGGCACGGATAATGCCAGGATCTGTACGTAGGGATATGAGGATGCGTGCAGGAATAATGTAAGGATCTGTACGTTGGGATAATGTGAGGATGTGTGCAGGGATAATGCCAGGATCTGTACATAGGGATATGAGGATGCGTGCAGGGATAATGCGAGGATCTGTACGTAGGGATAATGTGAGGATGTGTGCAGGGATAATGCGAGGATCTGTACGTAGGGATAATGTGAGGATGTGTGCAGGGATAATGCCAGGATCTGTACATAGGGATATGAGGATGCGTGCAGGGATAATGCGAGGATCTGTACGTAGGGATAATGTGAGGATGTGTGCAGGGATAATGCAAGGATCTGTACGTTGGTAAAATGTGAGGATGTGTGCAGGGATAATGCGAGGATCTGTACGTAGGGATAATGTGAGGATGTGTGCAGGGATAATGCGAGGATCTGTAGGCACGGATAATGCCAGGATCTGTACGTAGGGATATGAGGATGCGTGCAGGGATAATGCAAGGATCTGTACGTAAGGATAATGTGAGGATGTGTGCAGGGATAATGCGAGGATCTGTACGTAGGGATAATGTGAGGATGTGTGCAGGGATAATGCGAGGATCTGTACGTAGGGATAATGTGAGGATGTGTGCAGGGATAATTTGAGGATCTGTACGTAGGGATAATGTGAGGATGTGTGCAGGGATAATGCGAGGATCTGTACGTTGGGATAATGTGAGGATGTGTGCAGGGATAATGCAAGGATCTGTACGTTGGGAAAATGTGAGGATGTGTGCAGGGATAATGCGAGGATCTGTAGGCACGGATAATGCCAGGATCTGTACGTAGGGATATGAGGATGCGTGCAGGGATAATGCAAGGATCTGTACGTTGGGATAATGTGAGGATGTGTGCAGGAATAATGCGAGGATCTGTACGTAGGGATAATGTGAGGATGTGTGCAGGGATAATGAGAGGATCTGTACGTAGGGATAATGTGAGGATGTGTGCAGGGATAATGCGAGGATCTGTACGTAGGGATAATGTGAGGATGTGTGCAGGGATAATGCGAGGATCTGTACTTAGGGATAATGTGAGGATGTGTGCATGGATAATGCAAGGATCTGTACGTTGAGATAATGTGAGGATGTGTACAGGGATAATGCGAGGATCTGTACGTAGGGATAATGTGAGGATGTGTGCAGGGATAATGCGAGGATCTGTACGTAGGGATAATGTGAGGATGTGTGCAGGGATAATGCGAGGATCTGTACGTAGGGATAATGTGAAGATGTGTGCAGGGATAATGCGAGGATCTGTACTTAGCGATAATGTGAGGATGTGTGCAGGGATAATGCAAGGATCTGTACGTTGAGATAATGTGAGGATGTGTGCAGGCATAATGCGAGGATTTGTACGTAGGGATAATGTGAGGATGTGTGCAGGGATAATGTGAGGATCTGTATGTAGGGATAATGTGAGGATGTGTGCAGGGATAATGTGAGGATCTGTACGTAGGGATAATGTGAGGATGTCTGCAGGGATAATGCAAGGATCTGTACGTAGGGATAATGTGAGTATGTGTGCAGGGATAATGCGAGGATCTGTACGTAGGGATAATGTGAGGATGTGTGCAGGGATAATGCGAGGATCTGTACGTAGGGATAATGTGAGGATGTGTGCAGGGATAATGCAAGGATCTGTACGTAGGGATAATGTGAGGATGTGTGCAGGGATAATGCGAGGATCTGTACTTAGGGATAATGTGAGGATGTGTGCAGGGATAATGCGAGGATCTGTATGTTGGGATAATGTGAGGATGTGTGCAGGGATAATGCCAGGATCTGCACGTAGGGATATGAGGATGCGTGCAGGGATAATGCGAGGATCTGTACGTAGGGATAATGTGAGGATGTGTGCAGGGATAATGCGAGGATCTGTACGTAGGGATAATGTGAGGATGTGTGCAGGGATAATGCGAGGATCTGTACGTAGGGATAATGTGAGGATGTGTGCAGGGATAATTCGAGGATCTGTACGTAGGGATAATGTGAGGATGTGTGCAGGGATAATGCGAGGATCTGTACGTTGGGATAATGTGAGGATGTGTGCAGGGATAATGCAAGGATCTGTACGTTTGGAAAATGTGAGGATGTGTGCAGGGATAATGCGAGGATCTGTAGGCACGGATAATGCCAGGATCTGTACGTAGGGATATGAGGATGCGTGCAGGGATAATGCAAGGATCTGTACGTTGGGATAATGTGAGGATGTGTGCAGGGATAATGCGAGGATCTGTACGTAGGGATAAAGTGAGGATGTGTGCAGGGATAATGAGAGGATCTGTACGTAGGGATAATGTGAGGATGTGTGCAGGGATAATGCGAGGATCTGTACGTAGGGATAATGTGAGGATGTGTGCAGGGATAATGCGAGGATCTGTACTTAGGGATAATGTGAGGATTTGTGCATGGATAATGCAAGGATCTGTACGTTGAGATAATGTGAGGATGTGTACAGGGATAATGCGAGGATCTGTACGTAGGGATAATGTGAGGATGTGTGCAGGGATAATGCGAGGATCTGTACGTAGGGATAATGTGAGGATGTGTGCAGGGATAATGCGAGGATCTGTACGTAGGGATAATGTGAGGATGTGTGCAGGGATAATGCGAGGATCTGTACTTAGGGATAATGTGAGGATGTGTGCAGGGATAATGCAAGGATCTGTACGTTGAGATAATGTGAGGATGTGTGCAGGCATAATGCGAGGATTTGTACGTAGGGATAATGTGAGGATGTGTGCAGGGAAAATGTGAGGATCTGTATGTAGGGATAATGTGAGGATGTGTGCAGGGATAATGTGAGGATCTGTACGTAGGGATAATGTGAGGATGTGTGCAGGGATAATGCAAGGATCTGTACGTAGGGATAATGTGAGTATGTGTGCAGGGATAATGCGAGGATCTGTACGTAGGGATAATGTGAGGATGTGTGCAGGGATAATGCGAGGATCTGTACGTAGGGATAATGTGAGGATGTGTGCAGGGATAATGCAAGGATCTGTACGTAGGGATAATGTGAGGATGTGTGCAGGGATAATGCGAGGATCTGTACTTAGGGATAATGTGAGGATGTGTGCAGGTATAATGCGAGGATCTGTATGTTGGGATAATGTGAGGATGTGTGCAGGGATAATGCCAGGATCTGCACGTAGGGATATGAGGATGCGTGCAGGGATAATGCGAGGATCTGTACGTAGGGATAATGTGAGGATGTGTGCAGGGATAATGCAAGGATCTGTACGTAGGGATAATGTGAGGATGTGTGCAGGGATAATGCGAGGATCTGTACGTTGGGATAATGTGAGGATGTGTGCAGGGATAATGCAAGGATCTGTACGTAGGGATAATGTGAGGATGTGTGCAGGGATAATGCGAGGATCTGTACGTTGGGAAAATGTGAGGATGTGTGCAGGGATAATGCGAGGATTTGTACGTAGGGATAATGTGAGGATGTGTGCAGGGATAATGCGAGGATCTGTACGTTGGGAAAATGTGAGGATGTGTGCAGGGATAATGCGAGGATCTGTACGTAGGGATAATGTGAGGATGTGTGCAGGGATAATGCCAGGATCTGTACACATGGATAATACAAGGATCTGTACATAGATATAATGCAAGGATCTGTATGTTAGTAGATTGCGAGGATCTGTACATAGCGATAATGCAAGGATCTGTACGTAGGGATAATGCGAGGATCTGTATGTAGGGATGATGCGAGGATCTGTACGTAGGGATAATGCGAGGATCTGTACGTAGGGATAATGCGAGGATCTGTACGTAGGGATAATGCGAGGATCTGTACGTAGGGATAATGCGAGGATCTGTATGTAGGGATGATGCGAGGATCTGTACTTAGGGATAATGCGAGGATCTGTATGTAGGGATGATGCGAGTATCTGTACTTAGGGATAATGCAAGGATCTGTATTTAGGGATAATGCAACGATCTGTACATAGGGATGATTTGAGGATCTGTACATAGGAATAATGCGAGGATATGTACATAGGGATAATGTGAGGATGTGTGCAGGGATAATGCGAGGATCTGTATGTTGGGATAATGTGAGGATGTGTGCAGGGATAATGCCAGGATCTGCACGTAGGGATATGAGGATGTGTGCAGGGATAATGCGAGGATCTGTACGTTGGGATAATGCAAGGATCTGTACGTTGGGATAATGTGAGGATGTGTGCAGGGATAATGCGAGGATCTGTACGTTGGGATAATGTGAGGATCTGTACACAGGGATAATACAATAATCTGTACGTAGGGATAATGCGAGGATCTGTACGTTGGGATAATGCGAGGATCTGTGCTTCGGGATAATGTGAGGATCTGTAGGCACGGATAATGCCAGGATCTGTACGTAGGGATATGAGGATGCGTGCAGGGATAATGCAAGGATCTGTACGTTGGGATAATGTGAGGATGTGTGCAGGGATAATGCCAGGATCTGTACGTAGGGATATGAGGATGCGTGCAGGGATAATGCGAGGATCTGTATGTAGGGATAATGTGAGGATGTGTGCAGGGATAATTCGAGGATCTGTACGTAGGGATAATGTGAGGATGTGTGCAGGGATAATGCGAGGATCTGTACGTTGGGATAATGTGAGGATGTGTGCAGGGATAATTTGAGGATCTGTACGTTGGGATAATGTGAGGATGTGTGCAGGGATAATGCAAGGATCTGTACGTTGGGAAAATGTGAGGATGTGTGCAGGGATAATGCGAGGATCTGTACGTAGGGATAATGTGAGGATGTGTGCAGGGATAATGCGAGGATCTGTAGGCACGGATAATGCCAGGATCTGTACGTAGGGATATGAGGATGCGTGCAGGGATAATGCAAGGATCTGCACGTAAGGATAATGTGAGGATGTGTGCAGGGATAATGCGAGGATCTGTACGTAGGGATAATGTGAGGATGTGTGCAGGGATAATGCGAGGATCTGTACGTAGGGATAATGTGAGGATGTGTGCAGGGATAATTCGAGGATCTGTACGTAGGGATAATGTGAGGATGTGTGCAGGGATAATGCGAGGATCTGTACGTTGGGATAATGTGAGGATGTGTGCAGGGATAATGCAAGGATCTGTACGTTGGGAAAATGTGAGGATGTGTGCAGGGATAATGCGAGGATCTGTAGGCACGGATAATGCCACGATCTGTACGTAGGGATATGAGGATGCGTGCAGGGATAATGCAAGGATCTGTACGTTGGGATAATGTGAGGATGTGTGCAGGGATAATGCGAGGATCTGTACGTAGGGATAATGTGAGGATGTGTGCAGGGATAATGAGAGGATCTGTACGTAGGGATAATGTGAGGATGTGTGCAGGGATAATGCGAGGATCTGTACGTAGGGATAATGTGAGGATGTGTGCAGGGATAATGCGAGGATCTGTACTTAGGGATAATGTGAGGATGTGTGCATGGATAATGCAAGGATCTGTACGTTGAGATAATGTGAGGATGTGTACAGGGATAATGCGAGGATCTGTACGTAGGGATAATGTGAGGATGTGTGCAGGGATAATGCGAGGATCTGTACGTAGGGATAATGTGAGGATGTGTGCAGGGATAATGCGAGGATCTGTACGTAGGGATAATGTGAGGATGTGTGCAGGGATAATGCGAGGATCTGTACTTAGGGATAATGTGAGGATGTGTGCAGGGAGAATGCAAGGATCTGTACGTTGAGATAATGTGAGGATGTGTGCAGGCATAATGCGAGGATTTGTACGTAGGGATAATGTGAGGATGTGTGCAGGGATAATGTGAGGATCTGTATGTAGGGATAATGTGAGGAAGTGTGCAGGGATAATGTGAGGATCTGTACGTAGGGATAATGTGAGGATGTCTGCAGGGATAATGCAAGGATCTGTACGTAGGGATAATGTGAGTATGTGTGCAGGGATAATGCGAGGATCTGTACGTAGGGATAATGTGAGGATGTGTGCAGGGATAATGCGAGGATCTGTACGTAGGGATAATGTGAGGATGTGTGCAGGGATAATGCAAGGATCTGTACGTAGGGATAATGTGAGGATGTGTGCAGGGATAATGCGAGGATCTGTACTTAGGGATAATGTGAGGATGTGTGCAGGGATAATGCGAGGATCTGTATGTTGGGATAATGTGAGGATGTGTGCAGGGATAATGCCAGGATCTGCACGTAGGGATATGAGGATGCGTGCAGGGATAATGCGAGGATCTGTACGTAGGGATAATGTGAGGATGTGTGCAGGGATAATGCGAGGATCTGTACGTAGGGATAATGTGAGGATGTGTGCAGGGATAATGCGAGGATCTGTACGTAGGGATAATGTGAGGATGTGTGCAGGGATAATTCGAGGATCTGTACGTAGGGATAATGTGAGGATGTGTGCAGGGATAATGCGAGGATCTGTACGTTGGGATAATGTGAGGATGTGTGCAGGGATAATGCAAGGATCTGTACGTTGGGAAAATGTGAGGATGTGTGCAGGGATAATGCGAGGATCTGTAGGCACGGATAATGCCAGGATCTGTACGTAGGGATATGAGGATGCGTGCAGGGATAATGCAAGGATCTGTACGTTGGGATAATGTGAGGATGTGTGCAGGGATAATGCGAGGATCTGTACGTAGGGATAATGTGAGGATGTGTGCAGGGATAATGCGAGGATCTGTACTTAGGGATAATGTGAGGATGTGTGCATGGATAATGCAAGGATCTGTACGTTGAGATAATGTGAGGATGTGTACAGGGATAATGCGAGGATCTGTACGTAGGGATAATGTGAGGATGTGTGCAGGGATAATGCGAGGATCTGTACGTAGGGATAATGTGAGGATGTGTGCAGGGATAATGCGAGGATCTGTACGTAGGGATAATGTGAGGATGTGTGCAGGGATAATGCGAGGATCTGTACTTAGGGATAATGTGAGGATGTGTGCAGGGATAATGTGAGGATCTGTATGTAGGGATAATGTGAGGATGTGTGCAGGGATAATGTGAGGATCTGTACGTAGGGAAAATGTGAGGATGTGTGCAGGGATAATGCGAGGATCTGTACGTTGGGATAATGTGAGGATGTGTGCAGGGATAATGCAAGGATCTGTACGTTGGGAAAATGTGAGGATGTGTGCAGGGATAATGCGAGGATCTGTAGGCACGGATAATGCCAGGATCTGTACGTAGGGATATGAGGATGCGTGCAGGGATAATGCAAGGATCTGTACGTTGGGATAATGTGAGGATGTGTGCAGGGATAATGCGAGGATCTGTACGTAGGGATAATGTGAGGATGTGTGCAGGGATAATGCGAGGATCTGTACTTAGGGATAATGTGAGGATGTGTGCATGGATAATGCAAGGATCTGTACGTTGAGATAATGTGAGGATGTGTACAGGGATAATGCGAGGATCTGTACGTAGGGATAATGTGAGGATGTGTGCAGGGATAATGCGAGGATCTGTACGTAGGGATAATGTGAGGATGTGTGCAGGGATAATGCGAGGATCTGTACGTAGGGATAATGTGAGGATGTGTGCAGGGATAATGCGAGGATCTGTACTTAGGGATAATGTGAGGATGTGTGCAGGGATAATGTGAGGATCTGTATGTAGGGATAATGTGAGGATGTGTGCAGGGATAATGTGAGGATCTGTACGTAGGGATAATGTGAGGATGTGTGCAGGGATAATGCAAGGATCTGTACGTAGGGATAATGTGAGTATGTGTGCAGGGATAATGCGAGGATCTGTACGTAGGGATAATGTGAGGATGTGTGCAGGGATAATGCGAGGATCTGTACGTAGGGATAATGTGAGGATGTGTGCAGGGATAATGCAAGGATCTGTACGTAGGGATAATGTGAGGATGTGTGCAGGGATAATGCGAGGATCTGTACTTAGGGATAATGTGAGGATGTGTGCAGGGATAATGCGAGGATCTGTATGTTGGGATAATGTGAGGATGTGTGCAGGGATAATGCCAGGATCTGCACGTAGGGATATGAGGATGCGTGCAGGGATAATGCGAGGATCTGTACGTAGGGATAATGTGAGGATGTGTGCAGGGATAATGCAAGGATCTGTATGTAGGGATAATGTGAGGATGTGTGCAGGGATAATGCGAGGATCTGTACGTTGGGATAATGTGAGGATGTGTGCAGGGATAATGCAAGGATCTGTACGTAGGGATAATGTGAGGATGTGTGCAGGGATAATGCGAGGATCTGTACGTTGGGAAAATGTGAGGATGTGTGCAGGGATAATGCGAGGATTTGTACGTAGGGATAATGTGAGGATGTGTGCAGGGATAATGCGAGGATCTGTACGTTGGGAAAATGTGAGGATGTGTGCAGGGATAATGCGAGGATCTGTACGTAGGGATAATGTGAGGATGTGTGCAGGGATAATGCCAGGATCTGTACACATGGATAATACAAGGATCTGTACATAGATATAATGCAAGGATCTGTATGTTAGTAGATTGCGAGGATCTGTACATAGCGATAATGCAAGGATCTGTACGTAGGGATAATGCGAGGATCTGTATGTAGGGATGATGCGAGGATCTGTACGTAGGGATAATGCGAGGATCTGTACGTAGGGATAATGCGAGGATCTGTACGTAGGGATAATGCGAGGATCTGTACGTAGGGATAATGCGAGGATCTGTATGTAGGGATGATGCGAGGATCTGTACTTAGGGATAATGCGAGGATCTGTATGTAGGGATGATGCGAGTATCTGTACTTAGGGATAATGCAAGGATCTGTATTTAGGGATAATGCAACGATCTGTACATAGGGATGATTTGAGGATCTGTACATAGGAATAATGCGAGGATATGTACATAGGGATAATGTGAGGATGTGTGCAGGGATAATGCGAGGATCTGTATGTTGGGATAATGTGAGGATGTGTGCAGGGATAATGCCAGGATCTGCACGTAGGGATATGAGGATGTGTGCAGGGATAATGCGAGGATCTGTACGTTGGGATAATGCAAGGATCTGTACGTTGGGATAATGTGAGGATGTGTGCAGGGATAATGCGAGGATCTGTACGTTGGGATAATGTGAGGATCTGTACACAGGGATAATACAATAATCTGTACGTAGGGATAATGCGAGGATCTGTACGTTGGGATAATGCGAGGATCTGTGCTTCGGGATAATGTGAGGATCTGTAGGCACGGATAATGCCAGGATCTGTACGTAGGGATATGAGGATGCGTGCAGGGATAATGCAAGGATCTGTACGTTGGGATAATGTGAGGATGTGTGCAGGGATAATGCCAGGATCTGTACGTAGGGATATGAGGATGCGTGCAGGGATAATGCGAGGATCTGTATGTAGGGATAATGTGAGGATGTGTGCAGGGATAATTCGAGGATCTGTACGTAGGGATAATGTGAGGATGTGTGCAGGGATAATGCGAGGATCTGTACGTTGGGATAATGTGAGGATGTGTGCAGGGATAATTTGAGGATCTGTACGTTGGGATAATGTGAGGATGTGTGCAGGGATAATGCAAGGATCTGTACGTTGGGAAAATGTGAGGATGTGTGCAGGGATAATGCGAGGATCTGTACGTAGGGATAATGTGAGGATGTGTGCAGGGATAATGCGAGGATCTGTAGGCACGGATAATGCCAGGATCTGTACGTAGGGATATGAGGATGCGTGCAGGGATAATGCAAGGATCTGCACGTAAGGATAATGTGAGGATGTGTGCAGGGATAATGCGAGGATCTGTACGTAGGGATAATGTGAGGATGTGTGCAGGGATAATGCGAGGATCTGTACGTAGGGATAATGTGAGGATGTGTGCAGGGATAATTCGAGGATCTGTACGTAGGGATAATGTGAGGATGTGTGCAGGGATAATGCGAGGATCTGTACGTTGGGATAATGTGAGGATGTGTGCAGGGATAATGCAAGGATCTGTACGTTGGGAAAATGTGAGGATGTGTGCAGGGATAATGCGAGGATCTGTAGGCACGGATAATGCCACGATCTGTACGTAGGGATATGAGGATGCGTGCAGGGATAATGCAAGGATCTGTACGTTGGGATAATGTGAGGATGTGTGCAGGGATAATGCGAGGATCTGTACGTAGGGATAATGTGAGGATGTGTGCAGGGATAATGAGAGGATCTGTACGTAGGGATAATGTGAGGATGTGTGCAGGGATAATGCGAGGATCTGTACGTAGGGATAATGTGAGGATGTGTGCAGGGATAATGCGAGGATCTGTACTTAGGGATAATGTGAGGATGTGTGCATGGATAATGCAAGGATCTGTACGTTGAGATAATGTGAGGATGTGTACAGGGATAATGCGAGGATCTGTACGTAGGGATAATGTGAGGATGTGTGCAGGGATAATGCGAGGATCTGTACGTAGGGATAATGTGAGGATGTGTGCAGGGATAATGCGAGGATCTGTACGTAGGGATAATGTGAGGATGTGTGCAGGGATAATGCGAGGATCTGTACTTAGGGATAATGTGAGGATGTGTGCAGGGAGAATGCAAGGATCTGTACGTTGAGATAATGTGAGGATGTGTGCAGGCATAATGCGAGGATTTGTACGTAGGGATAATGTGAGGATGTGTGCAGGGATAATGTGAGGATCTGTATGTAGGGATAATGTGAGGAAGTGTGCAGGGATAATGTGAGGATCTGTACGTAGGGATAATGTGAGGATGTCTGCAGGGATAATGCAAGGATCTGTACGTAGGGATAATGTGAGTATGTGTGCAGGGATAATGCGAGGATCTGTACGTAGGGATAATGTGAGGATGTGTGCAGGGATAATGCGAGGATCTGTACGTAGGGATAATGTGAGGATGTGTGCAGGGATAATGCAAGGATCTGTACGTAGGGATAATGTGAGGATGTGTGCAGGGATAATGCGAGGATCTGTACTTAGGGATAATGTGAGGATGTGTGCAGGGATAATGCGAGGATCTGTATGTTGGGATAATGTGAGGATGTGTGCAGGGATAATGCCAGGATCTGCACGTAGGGATATGAGGATGCGTGCAGGGATAATGCGAGGATCTGTACGTAGGGATAATGTGAGGATGTGTGCAGGGATAATGCGAGGATCTGTACGTAGGGATAATGTGAGGATGTGTGCAGGGATAATGCGAGGATCTGTACGTAGGGATAATGTGAGGATGTGTGCAGGGATAATTCGAGGATCTGTACGTAGGGATAATGTGAGGATGTGTGCAGGGATAATGCGAGGATCTGTACGTTGGGATAATGTGAGGATGTGTGCAGGGATAATGCAAGGATCTGTACGTTGGGAAAATGTGAGGATGTGTGCAGGGATAATGCGAGGATCTGTAGGCACGGATAATGCCAGGATCTGTACGTAGGGATATGAGGATGCGTGCAGGGATAATGCAAGGATCTGTACGTTGGGATAATGTGAGGATGTGTGCAGGGATAATGCGAGGATCTGTACGTAGGGATAATGTGAGGATGTGTGCAGGGATAATGCGAGGATCTGTACTTAGGGATAATGTGAGGATGTGTGCATGGATAATGCAAGGATCTGTACGTTGAGATAATGTGAGGATGTGTACAGGGATAATGCGAGGATCTGTACGTAGGGATAATGTGAGGATGTGTGCAGGGATAATGCGAGGATCTGTACGTAGGGATAATGTGAGGATGTGTGCAGGGATAATGCGAGGATCTGTACGTAGGGATAATGTGAGGATGTGTGCAGGGATAATGCGAGGATCTGTACTTAGGGATAATGTGAGGATGTGTGCAGGGATAATGTGAGGATCTGTATGTAGGGATAATGTGAGGATGTGTGCAGGGATAATGTGAGGATCTGTACGTAGGGAAAATGTGAGGATGTGTGCAGGGATAATGCGAGGATCTGTACGTTGGGATAATGTGAGGATGTGTGCAGGGATAATGCAAGGATCTGTACGTTGGGAAAATGTGAGGATGTGTGCAGGGATAATGCGAGGATCTGTAGGCACGGATAATGCCAGGATCTGTACGTAGGGATATGAGGATGCGTGCAGGGAT
Organism: Taudactylus pleione; assembly: GCA_031769625.1. Lineage (NCBI taxonomy): Eukaryota > Metazoa > Chordata > Amphibia > Anura > Myobatrachidae > Taudactylus > Taudactylus pleione. The sequence goes on along the minus strand of JAUIMM010000018.1, from coordinate 15,561,757 downwards.
AATGCAAGGATCTGTACGTTGGGATAATGTGAGGATGTGTGCAGGGATAATGCGAGGATCTGTACGTAGGGATAATGTGAGGATGTGTGCAGGGATAATGCGAGGATCTGTACTTAGGGATAATGTGAGGATGTGTGCATGGATAATGCAAGGATCTGTACGTTGAGATAATGTGAGGATGTGTACAGGGATAATGCGAGGATCTGTACGTAGGGATAATGTGAGGATGTGTGCAGGGATAATGCGAGGATCTGTACGTAGGGATAATGTGAGGATGTGTGCAGGGATAATGCGAGGATCTGTACGTAGGGATAATGTGAGGATGTGTGCAGGGATAATGCGAGGATCTGTACTTAGGGATAATGTGAGGATGTGTGCAGGGATAATGTGAGGATCTGTATGTAGGGATAATGTGAGGATGTGTGCAGGGATAATGTGAGGATCTGTACGTAGGGATAATGTGAGGATGTGTGCAGGGATAATGCAAGGATCTGTACGTAGGGATAATGTGAGTATGTGTGCAGGGATAATGCGAGGATCTGTACGTAGGGATAATGTGAGGATGTGTGCAGGGATAATGCGAGGATCTGTACGTAGGGATAATGTGAGGATGTGTGCAGGGATAATGCAAGGATCTGTACGTAGGGATAATGTGAGGATGTGTGCAGGGATAATGCGAGGATCTGTACTTAGGGATAATGTGAGGATGTGTGCAGGGATAATGCGAGGATCTGTATGTTGGGATAATGTGAGGATGTGTGCAGGGATAATGCCAGGATCTGCACGTAGGGATATGAGGATGCGTGCAGGGATAATGCGAGGATCTGTACGTAGGGATAATGTGAGGATGTGTGCAGGGATAATGCAAGGATCTGTATGTAGGGATAATGTGAGGATGTGTGCAGGGATAATGCGAGGATCTGTACGTTGGGATAATGTGAGGATGTGTGCAGGGATAATGCAAGGATCTGTACGTAGGGATAATGTGAGGATGTGTGCAGGGATAATGCGAGGATCTGTACGTTGGGAAAATGTGAGGATGTGTGCAGGGATAATGCGAGGATTTGTACGTAGGGATAATGTGAGGATGTGTGCAGGGATAATGCGAGGATCTGTACGTTGGGAAAATGTGAGGATGTGTGCAGGGATAATGCGAGGATCTGTACGTAGGGATAATGTGAGGATGTGTGCAGGGATAATGCCAGGATCTGTACACATGGATAATACAAGGATCTGTACATATATATAATGCAAGGATCTGTATGTTAGTAGATTGCGAGGATCTGTACATAGCGATAATGCAAGGATCTGTACGTAGGGATAATGCGAGGATCTGTATGTAGGGATGATGCGAGGATCTGTACGTAGGGATAATGCGAGGATCTGTACGTAGGGATAATGCGAGGATCTGTACGTAGGGATAATGCGAGGATCTGTACGTAGGGATAATGCGAGGATCTGTATGTAGGGATGATGCGAGGATCTGTACTTAGGGATAATGCGAGGATCTGTATGTAGGGATGATGCGAGGATCTGTACTTACTGATAATGCAAGGATCTGTACATAGGGATGATGCGAGTATCTGTACTTAGGGATAATGCAAGGATCTGTATTTAGGGATAATGCAACGATCTGTACATAGGGATGATTTGAGGATCTGTACATAGGAATAATGCGAGGATATGTACATAGGGATAATGTGAGGATGTGTGCAGGGATAATGCGAGGATCTGTATGTTGGGATAATGTGAGGATGTGTGCAGGGATAATGCCAGGATCTGCACGTAGGGATATGAGGATGTGTGCAGGGATAATGCGAGGATCTGTACGTTGGGATAATGTGAGGATGTGTGCAGGGATAATGCAAGGATCTGTACGTAGGGATAATGTGAGGATGTGTGCAGGGATAATGCGAGGATCTGTACGTTGGGAAAATGTGAGGATGTGTGCAGGGATAATGCGAGGATTTGGACGTAGGGATAATGTGAGGATGTGTGCAGGGATAATGCGAGGATCTGTACGTTGGGAAAATGTGAGGATGTGTGCAGGGATAATGCGAGGATCTGTACGTAGGGATAATGTGAGGATGTGTGCAGGGATAATGCCAGGATCTGTACACATGGATAATACAAGGATCTGTATGTTAGTAGATTGCGAGGATCTGTACATAGGGATAATGCAAGGATCTGTACGTAGGGATAATGCGAGGATCTGTATGTAGGGATGATGCGAGGATCTGTACGTAGGGATAATGCGAGGATCTGTACGTAGGGATAATGCGAGGATCTGTACGTAGGGATAATGCGAGGATCTGTATGTAGGGATGATGCGAGGATCTGTACTTAGGGATAATGCGAGGATCTGTATGTAGGGATGATGCGAGGATCTGTACTTACTGATAATGCAAGGATCTGTACATAGGGATGATGCGAGTATCTGTACTTAGGGATAATGCAAGGATCTGTATTTAGGGATAATGCAACGATCTGTACATAGGGATGATTTGAGGATCTGTACATAGGAATAATGCGAGGATATGTACATAGGGATTATGTGAGGATCTGTACATAGGAATAATGCGAGGATATGTACATAGGGATTATGTGAGGATCTGTACATAGGAATAATGCGAGGCTCTGTATGTAGGGATAATGCGAGGATCTGTACATGTGGATAATTCAAGGGGTCTGTATGTAGGGATATTGCCAAGATCTGTACGTAGGGATAATGTGAGGATCTGTATGTAGTGATGATGCGAGGATCTGTATGAAGGAATAATGCAAGGATCTGTACATAAGAATAATGTGAGGATCTGTATGGAGGGATAATCCCAGGATCTGTACGTAGGGATGATGCCATATCTGTATGTAGGGATAATTCGAGGGGTTTGTATGTAGGGATAATGCTAGAATCTGTACGTAGGGATAATGGCCTTCATTCAGAGGCGGCCGTATGGTCTATGACCGCACGGCCGCCTCGATGTTTGTCTAGTTCGCATGCGCACGAGGGAGCCGGCTCCTTCGTGCGCATGCGTGAGACCCGCTACGACCGACAGCGCTGGTCGTAGTGGGTCTCTTTCCAAAGGGGGCGAGCTGTCGATGTTGATTGACAGCTCACCCCGTTTGGAAGGCGGGCCGGGGGGGTGGTAGCCCAAACGGAGGCGTTCCCATGGGAACGCCTGCCATTTGGGGGAGGCCCCAATGACATCACTAGTGATGTCAGTGGAGAGCTTCCGGCTCTGACAGAGCCAGAAGCTCTCCGGGGCTTACGACAAGTGAGACCCTACCCTAGGGTCTCGTCGTAAGCCCCGATGGTCGCGATGGACAATGACCATCGCGACCATCACCCTAGCGGTCGTTAGAGCTGTGGGTGTTAACCCACAGCCTAACGACCGAAACAGAGGCGGGCGGTCAGGATGCAAGCGGCCGCCCAGTTTCTGAGCGACTGCTTGCATCCTCCGACCGCCTCTGAATGAGGCCCAATGTGAGGATCTGTATGTAGGGATGATGCAAGGATCTGTACGTAGGGAAAAATTGAGGATCTGTACGTAGGGAAAAAGTGAGGATCTACTGTGCATAGGGATGATGCGAGTATCTGTACATAAGAATAATGTGAGGATCTGTATGCAGGGATAATCCCAGGATCTGTACGTAGGGATGATGCCATATCTGTATGTAGGGATAATTCGAGGGGTTTGTATGTAGGGATAATGCCAGAATCTGTACGTAGGGATAATGTGAGGATCTGTATGTAGGGATGATGCAAGGATCTGTACGTAGGCAAAAATTGAGAATCTGTACGTAGGGAAAAAGTGAGGATCTGTACTGTGCATAGGGATGATGCGAGTATCTGTACACAGGGATAATGCCAGGATCTGTACGTAGGGATAATGTGAGGATCTGTATGTAGGGATGATGCAAGGATCTGTACGTAGGGAAAAAGTGAGGATCTGTACTGTGCATAGGGATGATGCGAGTATCTGTGCATAGGGATGATGCCAGTATCTGTGCACAGGGATAATGTGAGGATCTGTACACAGGGATAATACCAGGATCAGTACGTAGGGATGATGCCAAGATCTGTACATAGGGATGATGCCAGGATCTGTACGTAAGGATAATGTGAGGATCTGTATGTAAGGATAATGCGATATGATCTCAGGCAGGAAGCAGCACCGCCCACTGTTTATCCATCACCAGCCGCAAATGTTATTCTTAGTTTTAGCACTTGCACCTGCCCAATGCTGGGTGCAAGAGATTCATCAAAAACAACGAGCCCGATTCAGAGTTGTACACAAACCCAATGGTTTACATTAGAGATGAGCGGTTCGGATTCTGTGGAATCCGAACCGCTCCGAACATTGGGGATCCGAGTCCACCCGAACCCTGTTCGGGTGTTCACCGCCTGACTCGGATCCCCGTTCGGGGCCGAACGGCGGCCGCCTGATGTCGGATTCTCACTAGAGAATCCGACATCAGGTCTCCTCGCGTGTAGGGCAGAGCGCAGTGATAGCGCTCTGCCCTACACAGACACAGACACACAGCCGCCAGCGGCAGCTGTGTGTTTGTTACAGCAGCCAATGAGAGTCACACAGACTCTCATTGGCTGCTGCACGGAGGGAGCCGGCTGGAGCTCACACATGAGCTCCGTCTTCCGGCTCCCTCCTCAGCGTGTGACAGAGCGGACGGCGCGGGAGCGGGGATACAGGTAAGTTTTATTTTTTTTATTTTTTTACTTGTCAAAGGTCCGGGGGCGCTACTGGGGGGGGGTCTGCACTACTGGGGGGGTCTGCTACTGGGGGGGGCTATACTACTGGGGGGGCCATACTACAGAGGGGCCTGCTACTGGGGGGGCTATACTACTGGGGGGGGTCTGCTACTGGGTGAGGCAATTTTACTGGGGGGGCCATACTACAGAGGGGCCTGCTACTGGGGGGGGCTATACTACTGGGGGGGGGTCTGCTACTGGGGGGGCCATACTACTGGGGGGGATCTGCACTATTGGGGGGCCATACTACAGAGGGGCCTGCTACTGGGGGGGGCTATACTACTGGGGGGGTCTGCACTACTGGGGGGGGTCTGCTACTGGGCAGGGCTATACTACTGGGGGGGCCATACTACAGAGGGGCCTGCTACTGGGGGGGGCTATACTACTGGGGGGGGTCTGCTACTGGGGGGGCCATACTACTGAGGGGCCTGCTACTGGGGGGGGCCATACTACTGGGGGGGCCTACTACAGGGGGGCCATACTACAGGGGGGGCCCATACTACAGGGGGGGCTACTACTGGAGCAGCCTACTACTGGGGGGGCCTGCTACTGGGGCAGCCTACTACTGGGGGAGCCATACTACTGGGGGGGCATACTACTGGGTGGCATGCTAATGGGGGGCATACTACTGGGGGGGCCTGCTAATGGGGGACATACTACTGGGGGGGCCTGCTAATGGGGGGCATACTACTGGGGAGCATTCAACTGGGGGCACTGCATAGTGGACCGTACTACTAAGGGGACTGCATAGGGGGCACCACTGCTGGGGGACATTGTGTAAGGGACACCGCTACTGTGGGCATTGTGTAAAAGGGTCACTACTGTGGGCATTGTGTAAAAGGGGCACTACTGTGTGTCGTAACATAAATAAGAGACACTACTTTATGGTGTAATGTGAATCAGGCCCTATGTGCGGTGTAATGCTAATAAGATTGTGCACTGTGACTCCTAGGGCCGTAGCCCACTTTGTAAACAAGTACTGTGACTCTGCTGGCCGTACCCCACTGGGTGGGTGCACTACTTTTCATTTCTGCCACTGCTGTGTGGCAATGTGTCATAGATGTGCTTTATACTGTGGTGTCTGTGTCGTTGTGCCGCTGCTTTGTCGCTTAGTAACCAGTCAGCTCACTGCAACCTTTGGCCAATGATATGGTCTAAATTGACTGGAAATTAATGTTATTGAGGTTAATAATACTCTAGGAAGAAAAAAAAGACCAATTTATGTGATTTTAGCTTTTTTTGTCAATTTTTGTAAAAAAATCCAAATCCAAATCCAAATCCAAAGCCAGTCACCGCAGTTTGGCAAATCCAAATCCAAATCCAAAGCCGGACGACGAATTAGAACCAAATCCAAATCCAAATCCGGCAAAAATGGTCCGGCGCACATCCCTAGTTTACATATATCTCCAATATTTGGTGAACTTTGGTAATCTGAGCGTTACTCAGAAGGCAGATGTTCACGCAGATGATTTGATGCTGCATCTTTGGATGCACCAGCGGATCACAAAAGCCTGCAGTGGGCATCTTTCTACTTCAGACACCTCCTGCTGTTTTTACATATTCTCGCACAACAGCTGCATCCAAAGACGCAGCTGCGTCAGGCCCAGTGTCCCCACTGCTGTGACTCAGAATAGCACAGAAATCTAGCTACATGCCCACAACACTCCCACTACACACCCATGACACCCTTACAAGACAGATCTCTTGCATGTGAACCCAGCTCTGCCACTCAGTTGCTGCCCAGATAAAATTAATTCCACGGAAAGAGAAATTCGGCCATGATCTGTCCGACTAAATATGCTAAAATTCGCTATTTGCGGCCTTGAAAGGAGCCGCGTCCAACTCAGAATCAGGTCTATAGTGTAATATGTTTACAGATTTGTCCTCATACACTGCGACTTCAGGTGCATCAAACAGTCCCTCTAGACACGCCAGGTACCGAGCTACTTGGGTGTGCCAAGCATCTTTTTCACTCAAAGTGTGCTTCTTTTGTGGTATAAATGATACAAATAGAAATGACAATACTGCTTTGCTAGATTGCACTGATCAATTTGATGTGTGACATCTGTACATCTGTGTGCGAATGAGGCTGAATCTGTGTGCGAAGTGCAGCGATGCTGCGGCTGCAACTTTTTCTCACACCAAGTTCCGTTGCGCTTCATCAACAACATCATACATGTTTAAAACTATGGGGTCTATTTACTAAGCTGTGTTAGGAGATAAAGTGAACAGTGATAAGGTACCAGCCAATCATCTCCCACCTTCCATTTTCAAACACAGCCTCTAACATGGCAGTTAGGAGCTGATTGGCTGGTACCTTCTCACTGTTCACTTTATCTCTTAACACAGTTTAGTAAAAAGATCCCTAATTCCAGCACAGTTAAATTCGCAGCCAAGTGTCATACACTTTGAATGGTGTCTCGTTGCATCTGTGATGCAAAATGTAAAAACAAATACAAGTCAACTACACTGCTTGGTGCGGCTCAGCTGTATGGCGTATTGACGCTAGGGGGTAAACTTACTAAGAATCGAGATTGGTCGAGTTGATTGTTTTTTAATCTCGTTTTGAATCGCCGAATCTCGAGTCATTTTCCCGTTTTTCATCTCTCAAATTAACTACGCACGTGGAACCAGCCAATAAGCGGCCGCTGATTGGCTAGCGGCCCGTCAGAAATAACAGATGGTTTTGCTCATCTGTCATTTCGCAAGGTGCAAGTATATGTAACAGCATATACTTACACATATTTGGCTTGGTTCGGGTAAGTCGGTTTGTTGTTCTGACAAGATCGTGGATGCTACGTAGAGCTGCGCCAGGATGGAGGTGAGTATAGGATCTTTTTTGCAAGTCATTCCACACGGATCTCTACATTGGACAAGTGGACCGACCGACTGGTACAGGTAAGTATGTGTGATTGAGGTATATGTGAAATAAATTTATGCTATCTATGGTGTGTGTGTTGTGTCTTTATTTAGCTATTTATTTTACAGTGGAGGTCAGGGTGCCGGCCGCCTGCTGGCACTTGTAGTTCCACAAGTGCCAAAAAGCAGGCATGCTTGCACCTGTAGTTCCACTGTAAAATACAATAGCTTACTTCTCTTTTACACTTTATTACACCGTACCCACAGCCCAGGGGTGCGGGGAAGAGCCCCGGGCTTCAGACCAAGCCTGGGATTTCATGAGAGGGGGGACCCTTGCTTGTGGGGGTCCCAACCTCCCCTGAGATCGCTGGCATGGCTTGACCAGCTTGGGGTGTTAATGCTTTGGCCCTGGAGACCCGGTAATAGGGTCTCCTGGCTGTGGCGTAACACCCTGGTCGTTTTGGTCCGGTGCTGGTTTTAAATATAGGGGGACCCCTACGCAATTTTTTTCCCCTTATATTTAAAATCAGCACTGGCTCTTCAGCCTGGTGCTGGTTCTTAAATTACAGTGGAACCCTTCTCGTTTTGTTTCCCGTGATTTACTGAACCAGGACTGGCTAACAAGTCTGGGGCTGGTAATGCTTTTGGGGGGGACCCTATGAAATTTTTTTTTAAAAATGTAACCCTATTCTAACTATTTACAGGCAGAAACATACACAAATCACAATGATTTGTGTATGTTTCTGCAAAACTCACAGCTCAGGAGGTGGAGAGTTTGAAAAGTCAGTTTGGCAGAGAGTTTGCTGTCATCTCACCCGAGCTTGTTATCCCGATTCTTGGTAAATTTGAGAGATGTATCCTTTAGGTGAAAAGTACTTTTGAGTTGTCCCAATGGTGAGTTGATTCGAGTTTGCTATCTCACCCGAGTTTTAAAAGTGAGAAAAGAAAAATCTCTAACTCACCCGACTTTGCCTTTAGTAAATTTGCGAGTTCAATACCATTCCTAAACTCTCCTAAGATTATCATCTCGACCAATCTCAATTCTTAGTACGTTTACCGCCTAGGTGTATGAGGACACATCTGTGGGCTACAATGAATAAATTGCTAGGTTAGAACAACATATATTTATATAAAGATAAATGTGCTTATCTAGATGAGAATGGAGTCTGTGGTCAAAGGGGGAATTCAATTGTTAGCGCTGGGCGTCTAACTAATGGGCGTCTATTGGTGCAATTCAATTGTTGCTCTGATAAGAAGCCCATTAGCTGCACAAGTCACATTTGTTGTCGCATTACATGACTAAGGGCCTGATTCAGACCCGCTCGCGAGCGATTTGCGCTCGCAAGCGGGTCGATAGTGGCCTAGTGCGCATGCTCACGATGGAGCCGACTTCGTCGTGCGCAATGGCGAGACCCGGATAGCGACGGGCAAACCGTCGCTCAGGGTCTCGTACCAAAGGGGGCGAGCTGTTGATGTTAAGTGACAGCACGCCCCCTTTGGTGGGCGGGCCGGGGCCGTGGCTGCCCAGACGGAGGTGCTCGCATGGGAACGCCGACCGTCTGGGGCCGGCCCCACTAACATCACAAGTGATGTCAGTGGGAGTGCTTTCGGCTCTGTTAGAGCCGAAAGCACTCTAGGGCTTGCGGCAACGAGACCCTACCACAAGGGTCTCGTTGCAAGCCCGATGGTCGCGATCGTCTTGACTATCACAACCATCTTCCTGGCCGCTCGCTATAGCTGTGGGTGGTCACCCACAGCCATGCGAGCAGCCAGGAGGCTGCTTTAAAAAAACAGAAGGCCGGCTCTGATTTAGAACAAGCGCTCTGTCAGAGCGTCCGGCTCTGAATCAGGCCCTAAATCCTGTCCTTTTGGAAGTGTAATATACTAATGGCCATCTGATCAGAGCAACAATTGAAATGTTACAATAGACACCCAGGTTTTGGTTTTGCAAAACCACCCTCAAGTGTTTTGGTTTTGGATAAAAAAAACAGCTAAAATGTCTGAATCCAAAACCAGAGTTCGTTTTTTAAATCCTAGTTTCAAACCGGCAACAGATCCGAACCGGGACTAAGGGCCTGATTCAGAGCCGCTCGTAAGCGGCCGCTCGTTCGCTCCGAGAGATGTTTGAACAACTGCGCATGCGTACGGATCGTAATACGCATGCGCCAACCAGTCAGTGCGGCCGAAAATCGTTTGTTCGCTAAATAGCGAATGCCTGCTATTTTGAGTGACAGGAGGAGGCGTATGTGGGTGGTAACAGGGGAAGGTGCTTGAAAACGGGGAGTGGAGATCCGAACGCAGGCGTGCTTAAAGGTCAAAACGGGGGTTTTATGGGTGTGCATAATTAATACAGCAGTGTCATTGACCACGTCACTGGGTTATTTTATAGTCAGAACTGCTCGCAAGATTGCGGTAGGAAAAACCAACCACAAGAATAGCGAGCAGTTCATATGCTGGTCGATGTACTCGATTAATCTAATAAATAGCGGACATGACGTATGATGCGAGCGGCCAGGGGGCGTAGTTTTCCAAAAAACGACCGCATGTTTGGATCGCTCGTTCAGACCTAGAGGCGTGAACAGACCGCAAAGAGTGAACGGTTCATTTCAATAGCCACCCCTTTTTTCTGAACGAGCGAGCGCAAATAGCGTCCGGCTCTGAATGAGGTCCTAGGTTCGAACTGGGCCACAAAAGTGAATCCGAACCATGACCCCGTTCTACTCGGGACCCCTAAAATCGGGTGTGTTCAGATTTCAGAATTCCGGACCCGCACATCTCTAATAGAAACATATGTTTCTATGTAATGTACCGAATGCAGCGTTAAAAAATGGTCTCAGCACAGTACTGAGAATATGCTCAGCAGTGAAGTGGTTAAATATACACCTCTATGAGTTAGAGGGGGGCTGCAGTCCTAAAGTCCCCAGGTAATATTTGCCACTCGATAGAAGAAAAATACACAATTTGCGCAATATGCAGAATCGCAAGTATCTTAAGGTGCATTCTACTGTATATTGCGTGCAATACATATTTTTAGTAAGATATGATAAAAGTGTAAGATGTGCTTAAAAACACATAAAACACTAATGGTGTATTACTTCTTTATATTCCAGTTGGGATTTACCATGGTACCACCAAAAATCACTGGCAATTGGTACGTAATAAATTGAAGTGATATTCTACTTCTATATCATTTCTACTAGGGATGTGCGCCGACTCCCGTTTTTTGGTTTTGGTTTTGAATCTGTATCTCCTTCAAGGTTTTGGATCTGAATTTGATTTTTTAAAACCACCCTCAAGTGTTTTGGTTTTGGATTTGGATCTGAATTTAAAAAAAATAAATAAATCGATAAAAAGTTTTAAAAACAGCTAAAATCGTGTAATTTATGCAATCTAAAACCCGAAATTCGGATTTAAAATCTGAATTTCGAACCACAGAAAGATCATAACCACGACTGGATTTGCACGGATCTCCTCAGGAGATCAGAACCACGACTCAGATTTACCCGGATTCACGAAATTCGTGTGGATTCGTATTTCTGGAGAACCGCACATCTCTAATTTCTACAAAACTGAGGGTTTGTGTACAAGTCCGATTGTTAGAGATCTGCATATGTGCAGGTCTCTATCTGCGAGTATGCTTGCAGTACCCCTCCCATTTTTTGGAGTGCTGAGGCCAGGGTAGGGGTCTTCCGATGCAGATTTTCTGGCCCCGGCTGTGCAGTTTAGGCAGCCAGTCTGAGTAAGTTTAGATGGTCGCTGGCTGCAACCACCATAATCGATGGTCATGATGGTGATCCAATGCTGCATCTTCAGACGCAGCACTCAGATATGCGATGCTGTCAGGGGACGTCCCTGTGCACACACACGGACTCTGGCATCAAGCAGCCACAGAGAATGAACAGCTATACATGTGCCGGGTGACCAGTATTACACAGATACAGCTAAGTATCTTATAACAAGATTGTTACACTGTCGCATGCTGTCTGTGCGGAACGTGCAATGGTGTTGCCATTTGAGATCTCTGTATTATATTCTTACAAAGGCAATGTCCGAAGGACATAACATTTGCTATTATGTATGATATACTGGGTACAAAGTGCATGTGATATAAGAACTATTAAGTATATGTACATTTTATAGCTCACATGAGGTAATATGCAGATTTGAGCTAAGAGATTGTTATGAATATCAAACCTTGAGTGATACATTAGAGCCTGCTGTGTTACTCATATAAGGTATTTATACTTTAAACACTGACACAATGATCTCTACAATGTGGTCAACAATTTGATCGTATGGAATTGTGTCTCTCACACATATGCAGTTGTTTGTGACTATTATTTGGGTCATTAGTAACTGTACTGTCTTTATTATCATATAACATTCAGTCTTACATTGTACAAATATGTTGACAATTATGTATTGAGATGATCGATAATTACGGGTGAGATCACTACAACTTATGTGTGAAGTAAGGTGTTTAATTTTTCACAATTGCAGAGAATATGTGCGTGTAATTACATATTGAATGACTTGGGATTATGCACAGTTCACCGCTATTTATTTTTGGCATATGCATGATTCTATAATGCATATATATATATATATATATATATATATATAATACACGTATCTGCTGTTTTGATATTTGTACAGAACATAATATATAGACTCTATACATGTACCATTATTGAGGTGATGAAGTTTGTGTGAAAGTGATATTCTGGTACATCTACTTATCTATTGATTATGGAGAAATATTCCCCACATGTTAAAAATCAACTGAGTGGCTTTGAGGCAATGTAGAGATCACTGCTATTGAATTACGGAGCTGTGTGTAGTAGTATCATGCCAATCAGGCTAATATAATAATTGAAAATTCTTCCTTTTTATTTCGCATTAATAGATTTACTCTGGGTATTTATAGTATCACAATTGGGCTTAGATCCCAGATCAATGATTGTTTGACACATGTGATTTGTGTTAAATGTGTATTGTGTGTTTTTTTGTATCTGTATTATCTTGTATCTTAATAAGTAATTAATTAAAAGTTAATTTTTAATTTTATTCAATATTACTTAGTTGTGCCCCCACCCAAGAGTCTTCTTTTCTCTCTTTTTGCTTATTTACAATTTGTATTGACTCTGGGGAGCACCACCAACATTAAATACTGACCCACAATTGGTGCGTACATTATTGATATAGTTGGTTCTAAAATTTTGGAACAGTTACCGACTGTGATTTCTTGATCTCAGTGTGGTAGCATACACTGTATATTAGTCCTGTGCGATTTCCAAAGTCCTCCCTTTTTCTCCTCAACGACGTCTTTAGTCCTCAGACACCTTCTACAGCATTAGAATATTTTCAAATTGTTGCTGCATCCAAAGACGCAATAACTATGAGAACAGCATACCACTCTGCATCAGGCCCAATGTTTGTTTCCAAAACCACAACAGTATATATATTTATCTTAAAAATAGAAAGATCGGTTGCAACCTTTAGACTTTCAAAAAGATAACAGGGATTAGCAGCAACATTTGTAGAAATATAGACTTGGAACAATGCACAATCAATTAAAATTGAAACAGAACAGTAATAATTTGAAATATAATAATCTCAGCAATAGATAGAACATAGAAAAGTAAAAAATTAAAAGGACGTGTAAAGACCAACAAAGATCAATTTATGGCAATATCAGAAATCACTATCAAATGAGAAAAATCGGTCAAGAAAGCATAAATAGGAATTTCTGGCATAGATAATTACAATAAAACATCAATGTTGAGCATAGACTTTTGAGCAATATCAATAATATACAAGGTAGATGGTAGAAAAGAAGGTAGATAAAAGAGAATGTAGACAAACAGGACACAAATCTAAGAAATAGTACCAATAATCAAAAGAATCCTTGCAGCGACCGATACACAATTCACTCCAATCGATCTCTTGACTCTAGACAACACAATGCAATCCCTCTAGGACTAAATTACCAACAGTATAGTAGTCAAAGTTGCCAACCATTTTGTTATCTCCTTCGAGATGAAACAGCCAGGTCAGCACTGCGAGGGGTGGGACTCAGAAGAAAGTGGGTGAGTATGGGGTCAGCGATGGACGGGGCTCGCTGGATGTATGCAGGTCAGGGGGTGTGACTGATTGCATCATTGTAGCCCCTCTTCCCCGCTATGCAATGGTAAGATTACCGGCATTGTGGAGGGGGAGGCGGAGCCATGATGACATGATTCAAAGCAAACCTGTGCCACCCAGTTCATTGGGGAAGTGGGTGGCCAGGTGGCCCCAGCCCCCAAAGACTTGTCCAGCTTTCCAGGTAGCTAGCAGTGCAACACATGATTTTCGAGCAATTCCCAGCCTGGGAGGGTAGTTAAGTATGATAATAGTTATCCCACTTATAGGACTCTGCAGAATCCACTTAAACCTCCTTAAGCTCCAATAACCACTCTGCTCAATAAGAAGCCACACACCACTGTGACACTCAATATATCAGCATGTAAATAAACAGTACAATATAATATCATTGCAAGCTCGATTTGTCAGTGGGCTCAAAAGGCGCTGGCGCGCATACAATATAGAAGTATAGCTGTAGACTTTAGCAAATAATTTCTCTAAAGAAAAGCTTCCTTGAATACTCTGAATACACTTTGGATGCTCTTAAAATAGCAATAGTCACCCTCTTCCTAATTGAAGATACCCTCTCTGACATTCACCCATGACCGGAGTTCCATCTCCGAAGGGGTCAATGTCAGCTCTACTCTGCTCCCTGCATGGTAGAGATGTGTGCGGCTCCTCACTGCAGCCCATTGCCCAGCCAACACAGGTATTGTCTACCCTGTGGTCCAGCTACTCAGTGTCTGCTTTTCAGCGGGTCTGATCTGATCAACTCCGTCCTCCTGGCTCTGCTTCCTGTCCAATACTGTAGGACCCCTGTTTGGCACCAAAACACACCCATCTATCCCCTCTAAGGTGCAGTTTTCCACCACTCACTGCTCCTCACTCACAGACGGAGCAGCCAGGCAATAGCCATCTTGGGGAAGCCTATACTGGAAACCTCCATTTTGGATGAGTCCATATAGCTCCTGCCATTCCCTGGTCTATACATGCCAGGAGGATCAGTTATATCATGAAAAGGCTTTGTCTCAATTTTATATCTTTATTATAGTGATACATATGCATTGTTCCCGTTTTTTTGTCAATATAGAGATGCAAATAAATAAAATGTAAGTGTACAAATTAATTCGCTGTTTAACATTTCTGTCACTTGCTGGCCCTAATATAAATTTGGACTTACTTGTCTTTTGCTTGCATATAATATGCATTTTTCTACTGAGTGTGTGCACACGCTTCCATCTGTATGCACATTTCGTCACATCTTGTGCTTACGACTTGCCTGGAAAGGTGGAACAAGGCAGGGAGATGGTGAGTATGTGAAGGCCAAGTACAGTATGAGAGAATAAAAACAGATAATCAGTAGTGACTTAGTAAAATGTACAGTATATACAATTTGTTTACAAAATATAATTTATAAAATGACATCATTAGCATTTTGTGCTACAAAGTGGGCATGATACAGAGGTGGACGTAGTTGAAACTGCAATTTCAGAAGCAGTGGACTTGTGAAAATATGCTACACAAGTGTACTGCGTCTATATGTACATAAATGACCACCGCAAGTGTCTCAGATCCGCGGCTTACTTTCAAAAGATGCAACATCGATCGCACATCTGTCACACCAACTAACTTCCGAGGAACCCTCAGACGCCGGGGCCAATCAAACTGCAAATGCATTTTGTAGCCATTCCCTCTTACCTCCCCCAGTCACTACCTGTCACTCACTTTGTGAATAAATCCTCACTGTGTCCACAGTCGCTAATCAATCTCTTCATGTGCGCAGTACGGCTGTGACACATGCGCAGTAGCAAAACCAGGGCCGTAGCTAGGGTAGTGCGGCCGGTGCCATTGCACAGGGCACCACAGGTCAGGGGGCGCTGTTTGGGCCTGTCAAATTTCTGTTTATTATCATTCTTGCTTGTAGCTTCCTCTTATTTCATCCCCAGCATCTCCTGACCTCTGTTATCTTTTCCCTGGCCCTTCCTGGGGTTCGTTATGTCCCTTTGAAAAATGAGGGGGGCGCCAATGCCCTTTCTGGCACAAGGTACCAAAAAGTCTAGTTATGGCTCTGAGCAAAAGTATCACTCCACTGCATTTGACATCGACATTGCATCCACCTCTGAATCAGGCCCAATACCATTTAAATTAAGCAATGTCTTCTTTGACACCTACTTCTACTAGTAAGTTAAGTTAATAAATCCAGTAGAATTCCATTTTGATTACCAGGACAGTTGGCGTAACGCCTTCAGCTGCATTACCATATTATAGCTATCGCAGTTGCTAACATGTTAGCAACTGAGATAGCATACCTGTCTGCAGTTGAATCACCCCCTCTGTTCTGCAGTGATTTCTGAAACTCAAGTGATTTTGGAAGCTGTGCTGAGTGCTGTTCTGTAAGCCAGTCTGATTCTGATATAGCCCATTCCAAACGGTATGAGAATATACCTGCCTGCACTGTCATTTACTCCTAATATGCAGAATTATCCAGGTTATAGGCAAGGACAATGTAAAAAAATGAAGGCTGCAGGTGTATTTCAAGGTCCAGTGTTCAACTCGGGCAATGCTGGGTATCCCAGCTAGTATAATATAATACATAAATGAGTTATCCCACTGTTAGGACTCTGAGTGCTACGTAGATTAGTCATTTCACTGTGGGCATTAAATTGATATTTGTGGGTGGCAACTGGGCAGTAATAATGAGAACGCATGCAAACAAACTGTTCTGTGGGTGTGTAAGGTTGTGTCACGGGTTTGGAGCCAGGTTTGCTCACTATTCTAAGTTGTGCAAATGCTTTTTGGATGCCAAATTCAGACATATCTCCTGCACCTAGTATGGGGTTACATGCCGTCAGGGTAGGCAGGGGTGGCAGAGCCTCCCCTGTCATAATTCCCCGTCAGACTGCAGAATTTTGACTATAAAAGTGATTAGAATAATACAAAGAAGATATTTACAACTTATAAATATCTTCTATGCTTTATTCTGATCGTTTTATAGACAAAACTCTCCAAAATTGCAGCACTCTCTGGAAATACAGGGAGAGACAAGAGATGAGGCAGTAAAAGCTCAGCCTCACCTCTGATAGCTCAGATACTGCCTGGAGATTATTATTATTATTATTATCCTTTATTTATATGGCGCCACAAGGGTTCCGCAGCGCCTTACAAAGTACAGAAACGAGCACACAAGACAACAGTTATTAACAGTACAGACAATGGAGGACAAGTACATGATTTATAAACAATGCTGAATAACACCTAAATAAGCAGCAGAGTGTCAGTAAACAGTTTTAGGTGCCATTGTAAATTAAATTAAAAGTAAGGCAAGAAGAAGCACGTGAGGAAAGAGGGCCCTGCTCGTGAGAGCTTACATTCTGAGGGGAAAGGTCAGACAAACATGGGTGACACAGATGGGTTAGATAGTGAGGAAGGAGCATAGAGTAGTGGGTTAGGATAAGCGCTGGAAAGCATTGAGGAAGAAATGGGTCTTGAGGACCCATTTGAAGATTAAGAGCCCGGAAGCCAAGTGATGGAGGAATTTTGTAGGAGCAGTGGTGTCAGAGGGGTAAATTCAGGGTTTGGTGATGGCAAGGAGAATCAAGGCATTGCAGATGAAGTGCTCATGAACGGAGACCAGTTTATTATAGACAAAACTGGCTTTCCAGAGGGAACAGGAGAGAGGGACAGAGTTAAGAGGCGAGAGGAGAATGAGATTATTAGGGTTGATGTAGTGTGGAGGTGATATCGATCTAGAGAAGGGGGATAATGAGTGTGGGGTTATGTGTCTGGCTTCTGAATGAGGAAGGGTGACAGCAGGTGGTGGGTAAGGTGGAGGTTTAGTGTTGTGTGTGGGGGGGAAGGATAGGTAACTTGGAGAAAAGAGGGTGCAAGGTTTAGTGGTGGTGCAGCAGGACCATGGTGGAAGAGTGAATAATACTGGAGTTGCGGGAGATGCAGTGGAGAGACTAATATGTGATGAAGAGAGACAGAGGAGGGGGAG
Source organism: Taudactylus pleione (assembly GCA_031769625.1). Classification (NCBI taxonomy): domain Eukaryota; kingdom Metazoa; phylum Chordata; class Amphibia; order Anura; family Myobatrachidae; genus Taudactylus; species Taudactylus pleione. Next base: position 15,544,010 of record JAUIMM010000018.1, on the reverse strand, counting down.
AATGTAGAGGGGACTATGGATGGAGAAAAGAGATGAAAACTGGTGGTAGAGGAGAAAATAATGTAGCAGCTGAGTGAGGGAGGAGGAATAGAAGAAGAGAGACATTGTGTAGATGAGGCAGTTGGGGAAACAGTCAGTAGTAGTAATGAGTGTGAGATGAGGGAGCAGTACAGGTCAAAGGTCAAAATCAGATGAAAGGAAGAACAGTGCTGGAAATGTAAGGACACAACTACAATAGTATATTATAACCAAAAAGGGAGTATAGAGCTGTTAAAGTAGCAAGACTTGAGAATTAGTATAAAGTATGAATATATATATGTATAATAAAAAAAGGTATAGGTGTGAAACAATAGATGGATGGAGCCTAGGCCATAAAGCAGCCAATAAAACACAGAAAAAAAGAGCTAATGTGCCTTGAGCTCTGATGGACACCAGTGACGATCAGGTGACCAGTCCAGGAAGTACTCAGGCATCGGAGCTCAGCAGCAGCAGGAGGGAAGGAAGTTGGAATATGCAGACATAGGAAACACACAAAGGAGAAAAAGGTGAGGAGGTTCCGCTGCTAGGGGGAGATCTGTATGTGTGTGGTAAATCGTTTGTGCTAGGGGGGATCTTCTTTGGTATTGGTTGATATGTGTGAGGGGGATCTGTGCTACATGGAATCTATGTGGGGAAATCTGTGTGAGGGGGGAGATCTGTGCAAGTGGGGCAGGTTCATATATGTGTGTGTAAATCTGGCTCTGTTACTAGCCTGTGCCTCCCCATCCATTGACCTCACTGCACGTCCCATTGGGGTCAGTGTAAGTGTCTATGATAGTGACGATGGCTGTTCTTGCAATCAGAGCACTGGGGGAGGTGCAATTCGTAAAAATGGGTACAACTCTGAATATGGGTGTATAGTCACATTACCATACCATTCTTTTCCATAACACCTTGGCCTCATTCCAAAACTCTTTTGTCTTATTGATGATGTGCGATAGAAAACGCAAAATACAATAGTTTTGAGTGATGTCTTGTGCCATAGGGATCTGACATAATTGGGATGTGGTATAAAACTGTTGGGGCAGAAATATAACAGGCACTAGGCATATGGGGCAGCATTAACAGACACAAGTTAACTTAGCTTGTGTGGTATGTGCATCTCCCTGGCCAGGACCATTCAAACTGAATAAAGTGTTGGGTTTAATGTGCCTTAAAGTAAACAAAAATAAATATAGTTATTGTCATATTCTCTCAAGGAAGTATGGCACAATGCATATTGGGTTTAATGCCTGGCAGCGCTCTACACTCCATTCTGTGGTGTACAGTATGAAGTTGCATGTTACGGACAATCCCTGCAAACCTTGTTCAGCAGTCCTGAGTCTCGGAAATCACAAGAGGTTAATACCAATAAACAAGGGATTCCCACCAGAAGGACTCTGACACTTGTGGGTTTATATTACAACACTGCAGGTGAATTAACACTGCTTAGCATCCATGGACAATATTACATTCAAGCAGTAAAGTGAAACAACGCTTGGCAGGAAATAATATTACATCAGTCTCTCAGTACTACGTGACATATGATTTGAAGTAATAAGTAAAAGAAAGATAAAGGCAATTTGTCTAGAAAAGCTAAGTGAAATTGTATCGTAATTTTCCTTTATAAATAGCTAGAGATGGCTGCCTATAAGTTCTTGTAACCATCCACCCTGAACCTAATTCAACTTTCCTAAATGAGATTTTATTGGAACGGATTATGATTAGACAAATGGGTGACTTCACTAATGTATAATAAAAATTTCAATTACAGCGTATGTGGTATAATTTACATTTCTTGTTTGATAGTGTAATATTTATGTGACGTATTCTAGAGTTTATAAGCTTTTGTTTACACAACCCGTTTATTTTTCTTGCTCCAGCAAAGAGGCTTTTTTTTTATTAGTTTTACTGTGCTGTAATGTCTGATATACAAATATATACAACGAAGTGAGGGGGAAATTAGCATGAAAAACAGGAGATGTCTAAATGTATCTTTACTATACCTATTAAGTGGGTCATAAAATTCCTGAGTTCCAATTGTAGATTAAGATACAAAACATGTTTAAAATGCAATGTCACTTATTACAGCCAACGTCACATATAGAGCCATAATATTCTGTCAACAATAAAGAGTGTAACCCTTGCAGTGTCACAGAGAAGTCACACAGTGGCAAACAATATATATAGGATGTGAACTCTTTACAGTTTAAGCCCTTAACTATAATTATTTATGACTACTACATTTTATAAATGTGGTTAGCTTATTTTTAACCCAACTATTTCCAACTACAGTATATCCAATTTATTTCCAAAATATTTTAGAAAGAAGTGTTGGAGTGTGCGCTATTACTAACTTGGGACATAATTATTATTTATGGCAGCTTTAGTTTAAATCTGGCTCTTGTTAGCTTTGCATATCTGACACAGATATAAAGTATGGTTGAGGTACGGTTGAGATTTGACTGAGTGTCAGAGATGTGCCAATAATTAGGCAGGCTGTGTCAGAAGTACCCAGCTGACCAGGGGCATTTCTAGAAAGGAGGAGGCCCGTGTGCAGTCTCCGTCATGGGTCCCCTCCTCTCCGTCTGGCAGCCGGTAGCGCACCTGTAGACTCTGGGCACTACAGTGTGCCCAGAGTCTATAACGCGTGCGCAGTTCACCGGGAAAATGGCTGCGGTGGCCATTTTCCCTGTACTGCGCATGTGCAAACGACAGGAAAATGCCCGTGGCTGCCATTTTGCAGCCCTTTCTTAAAGCGCAGACACCGGCGCCGACGTGGGACTCCAGAGAGGTAAGTATAATATGGGTGCAGGGCGTGCGGTGCGGGCACCCCTGGACCCAGGGGCCCAGCACACCCTGCATCCATTATAAATACGCCCCCTGCAGCTGATGGGTCCTATGGCTCACACCCCCAGGATAGAATGGCTGCCAGAGCTGCTTCTGGGACTCTGTCTACTGGGAAGGGAGCTGAGGTAATATTTACTTATACTATAGTGCAGCTTTCATTATTTTGTATCTTTTGTCAAGAAAAGTAGCCAAAGGTAACACTGTTACTTCAGTGACTTTTATTAAAGTTCATGGACTTTAAATCAGAGATATAATTCCAGTAAGGAAACAAGTCATATACTAATGTTAAATCTACCATTTCCCCATGAGCCAGATTCATTAATAGATCTATAAATATAGACTGAAGAAGTATTGCCCTAATAAAATCTAGGGCTCTGCTAGCCATTAATTACCAATGGCAACTTGGCAGTGAGCATACATATCCTATGAATCAGACATGCAAATGTTAGAAAAGATCCAATATGAATCATGGCAGAAAGATTATGGTTGATAAACTATATGTACTGTAGACTGCAGAAATACATTGAACAATTAATTAGAAAGCCCTTATGTAGTAGGATGTTGAACAGAAATTACATGTTAGATATAGCTACCAAAAGTTACAGGATTTTTTTGAAATTTCCCATTTCCATTATAAAAGACCACCTCCAAGTGTGTGATAAGATTAGAGCATTTGTTTTATTAACGTTTATTCCATACCAACTATATAAATATATCTGCTTTGCTTCCAGAACGATTTTAATTAGATATCAGCGGGTCCGGTTCTCTGAGAACCAGACCCACCCGAACTTTGCGATCCGGACAGAGATCCAAACGCGGCTCGAGGTTTCCCGCTTGACTCGGATCTCAAAGTGAGGCAAAACGTCATCATCCCGCTGTCGGATTCTCGCGGGTTTTGGATTATATAAAAGGTCCCCGCGATCGGCGCCATTTTCACTCCGTGTAGTAAGTCACTGTCAGTCATTCGGAGTGTGTGTGTCCAGTCGAGGTCTTGAGCTGAAGGCTGCTGCTGTGCTGTCCATAAAGAGGCTTAGGCTGCAGTATATAAAGGGGGGCTTTCTTCAGTGGGTGATGCAGCTGCTGTGTCACTTGTCCTGTCAATCAACTGTGACTGCTGCTGTGTTGTTGTTTTTTAAAGTACTACTAATAGTATTCCTGGTCCCCTTCTGGGATGAAATTCACTCCCAGCAGCAGGCATGGTGCTCAAGGATTCTTCTGGGGCAAGAACTGATGTGAATGAGTAAAATATTTTTTGTAAATGCCTCCCCTACCCTTCTCCCTTATAAATTTACTTTGGAATCAAAAAATGAAATTAAATTTACTACCAATCAACCCTTCTTGTCCCTACCTTCAACTACATACATACTCCAACTCTCTCAGGCCTATTGAATAATAAAAACATTTGTTTTCTGATGTGCCATGTTGGAAGTTGAACTGCCTCTTCTGCTGCAATCTTTGACATGCAGTTGCTGAATGTCAAAAATGTCCAGAAATGTGTATGGCCACAGACTGCATCTCCTGCATGCCCCTTTAATTAAAAAAAAATATTCTGAACCACCAAGTTGATTTTGTGGGCAAAACATGGGACATATTGTTCACCCATGCTCTCCCCTCCTCCTCAGAAATTTGCTTCGGAATCAAAAAATGAAATTAAATTGACTACCAATCAACCCTTCCTATCCCTGCCTTCAACTACATACATACTGCAACTCCCTCCGGCCTCTTGATTAATGAAAACATAGGTTTCCTTATGTGCCATGTTGGAAGTTGAACTGCCACGTGTTTGTGCTGCCCACTGCTGCCGCTTTGCTTAGTCAGCCAGCTAGCTTGGTGCAAATTTTGGGCCTAAACCGGATGAAAACAATATTGTGAGCTGTGAGGTGGTCACAATTGACTGGAAATGAGTGGAAATTAATATTATGAGGTCAATGATACTGTAGGTAAAAAAAAAACAAATTATGTAATTTTAGAAGTTTTTATCAATTTTTAAAAAAAAAATACAGATCCAAAACCAAAACATGCAAGGGGCGGTTTTGGCAAAACCAAATCCAGATCCAAACCGCGAGGAGATACAGATCCAAAACCACATCCCTATTTTTAATATACGAGTTGTATAATGATCATGATATTTTTTTTAGATTATTGAAAGTATAAGCTTTATATAATGTAAACATGATAGTGTTAGCATATATATTTATTTTAAAAAGTACACATACACACATATAACACACACACACACACACACACACCCACACCCATATATCAGTACATATACCTGTACACATATAATATACATGTACCTAGCAGAATTACAATAAATTTACAGCAGCCATGTGCCTACAGCCTTCCTAGAGATCAACTGTCTGAGGGGTCTATTACTAAGCAGTGTTAGGAGATGGAGTGAAAAGTGATAAGGTTCCAGCCAATCAGCTCCTAACTGCCATCTCACAGGCTGTGTTTGAAGAATGACAGTTGGGAGCTGATTGGCTGGCACCTTATCACTTTTCACTCTGTTTCCTAACACTGCTTAGTAAATAGACCCAGTGGCGTAACTTCCTCCCAGGTGCTCGGAGGCAAGATAAATGTTGGTGCCCCCCCCCCAAATTAAAATGTACCACCCCCCCAGCACCTATGCCAGCCCCAGCTGCAGCTCCCCTATGCAGTTCCCCCAGTAGTGGTCCCCCTGTGCAGTGCCACCTATGTAGTGCCCCCCAGTGCAGTACCTCCAGTAGTGGTCCCCCTTTGGAGTGCCCCATAGTAAGGGCCCCTGTAGTGCCCCCAGTAGAAAGCCCCCAGTATTGCCCCCTGTAGTAAGCCCCCATAATGCCCCCTGTAGCAAGCCCCCAGTAATGTACCCTGTAGTAAGCCCCCTGTAGAAAGCCCCCAGTAATGCCCCCTGTAGTAAGCCCCCGTAATGCCGCCTTTAGTAAGCCCCCCGTAATGCCCCCTGTAGTGCTCCCAGTAATCCCAGTAATGCCCCCTTTAGTATGCCCCCAGTAGTGAGCCCCCAGTAATGCCCCCTGTAGTGAGCCCCCAGTTATGCCCCCTGTAGTGAGCCCCCAATAATGCCCCCTGTAGTGAGCCACCAATAATGTCCCCTGTAGTGAGCCCCCCCCCCTGTGAGCGCACACACACAAAAAACACCAATACTTACCTGAAACCCTGCTCCAGTGCTGCTGCCTTCCATCCCCGGCGCCCACTCCTCTGAACTATGGGAGTGATATCATGACGTCACTCCCATAGTGCATTGCGGGACCCGGAAGCAGAGCTCAGGAGTGAGCTCCATTCCTCCGTTTACCGCTTGGGGGAAAGAAGGAGCCGGTCGCCTGCTGAGTGTTTTACCAGCAACCGCACCCCCCATGTTGAAGCCGCTGGAGGTGGAGCGCCGATCAGCGGCGCTCCATCTCCATAGCAGTGCCCGGAACGGCCCAGGGGACAATGGAGCCCTTAAGGGCTGGAGCCCGGCAGCAAATGACTCCATTGTCTCCGAGAGTCCAGCCACTGAATAGACCCCTTAATGTTCTGTCACTGGATGATTTTCCGCGCTCTCTGATGGAACATGAAAGATAGCTACACAGAGTTCCAAATTACAAGTGCTGGGGAGTGTGAATAATGTGCAAACGTGCACAGACACACCGCACCTACAGTACCAAGGGGGGGGGGCATCCATAACTAGTTTCTTGTTCTGGTACTGTAGAATGACGGGGAAAAAAAACTAAAAGTCTATGGACTGCCTAAATCTATGCAAATACATACTTCTTGGACAGAGAAAGATTGCAGGTGGTCAAGAACCCATAGAACTGGTACCTATGCATGATCATATAGGGCAGGATGTATTAACTGTGCAGTGTACATCCCACCAGTCACCATAGTGATACTAATCGCATATGTACTAACATATGCGATTAGTATCGCAAAGAACAGTTCTTGTGATAAGAGCTGCCCCTTGCAAAGCTGCCGCCGCCGGGTCTACTCCCTATCCTAGCCAGCTTCCGGCTGGTGACCTCTGCAGGAAGTTCCTTGCTCCTCCTCCTCCCTGCACCCAGAAGAAGAAGAAGAGAAAAGGAAGAAGAGGTGGGGACCCAGGAGGAGCACACAGGAGGCTGAGGTAAGGGGGGCTGGCAGTGAGAGGTGCTGGGTGACTGCGGGGCGGCGGCGAAGCGGGATGCGGTAAGAAGCCCATAGGCTTGTATAAGGTAAGGCCAGAAAAACCTGATGATAACCAACGCATCGAAAATTGGGTGGCCGGGGCTTAGCACATATGAAAATGAGGTAAAAACCCAGAAAACTGGGTTTTTACCACATTTTTCCATTAGGACATCCCGGCCATAGACATTAAATCATTTAAATGTTCCATTTTTATTTAAGTGAAACAGATTATTGCTTCATGTTGAAGTTACAATTTTTGACTGACCTTATTTGACATGTCCAGGCCCCCTGCTATGGATAGCATTTTTTTATTATACATAAAACAGATTAATCTTCACAATAAGCTGGGGAATTCAATTAGCCGCGATAAGCCGATTTTCTGTAAAAAACGGCTCATCGTGCAAATTTACACTTATCGTGCTATCCTATTAGCCACAGTTTTTACGGGTGAGAATTTTTATATGCATTTTGCGCAAATTCGTTTTCACCACCTCTTCAGCAGGTGAAAAGTTGGAGAAAATCGCTATTTCTAGGTAAAAATGTCGGGACTTGGTTCAGAATCACTGGGATACCCTCCTTAATGACTAATTAGACAAAAATAGTTTTTAATTAGCTCAATTTGACCAATAATGACATGTCATTTTGGGGGTGAAAAAGTGCAAAGTGCAGAAATATGGGATAATTGATACGGGATAGGTATAGTAAATGGGGGTGCTATATGAATGGGACAGGTGTTTTTTAATTGCAGGTGGCTGTTAGAGGATATTTTGAAGGGTTTTTTAAGTGTCTTTAAGTTACACAAATATATATTATATAAATTTGCCTTTTTTGGGGGATACAGGCAGATTTCCCCATTTTCAACCTACACTTTTCACAGGTAAAACCAGGAAGAAATTTCGTACGAATGCCGCATCATGACCTTTGGAATTGAAGTGCATGAAAAACGGTAGCACAAATAGATGTGAAATGCGACATTAGCACATGAACGGTGCGTTTTTGCATTATTGCTGCTAATTAAATTCCCTCCCTAAGTGTGAAGTAGTAAGCATTGAGAAATTTATATTGAAACAGATATTTCAATAACTGAAAATATTTATATGTTTGTGCTCTCAAACTTATAGCATTGATACAGAGTTGGGGGTACAGGAATAGTGTGATCACATTTAACTTAAACAGTAAATGAATCATTAGCAATTTCCTGTGTAAACAGTGAACTTCATTTATGAACCTCAAAATTTACAGTTCAAAAACAAGCTTTGGTGCTGACATGCACCTCGATTTGCGCAATCCTACATTTCCACCAAAGTTTACAAAGTAAGAAGCTAATATTTGTGGAGGATCAGAAATTTGCACCAGTCGATGGGAAGAATTGAAAAAGTGAGGGTGTTTCTTTACAGAGCGCTGCTATACCTAATTTTCCAAGACAATGAGCAAAATGGGATTTTAATATGCAGAACGAGATTTCTAAAATGAGGTAGGATGGAGAGGACACATTCTTAGTTTGGGAAGTGCCGTAAGGCCATTTATACTTTGCAAGATGTCTTGATTTTTGCAAAAGATTGGAGTTGGTGTTTATTGGGTATTGATCTTAATGGCAATAGCAGTTTACTTAAGTCAAGTCCATAAACATGCCCAATGATCTAATAATTATCAAAATGGGATTTCAATATGCAGAACAAGATTGCTAAAATGAGGTAGGATGGAGAGGACACATCCTTAGTTTGGGAAGTGATGTAAGGCCATTTATACTTTCCAAAAGGTCTTGATTTTTGCACAAGAGTTGGTGTTTATTGGGTACTGATCTTAATGACAATAGCAGTTTACTTAAGTCAAGTCCATAAACATGCCCAATAATCTAATAATGATCCAATGTAAGGCCTCTTTCTTGGCAGTCCTTTGAATCTCTGCATTACTCACAGATATTTAGAGCAGAATATAGGCTTTGCACATGGAAGTTCTGTGTCACATCAAACCTGTGCCCAGCTCTGAAAACCCAAAGGGTGGGCATTTACCAAAATTGTTGCCAAGTTAATGGTTTTTACTTTTTATCTAGAAGTCCTTTTTCTAGCTCAATGTAGCAATCAGCTCCCAGGTTTTCCTATTTACATTTTGTCTGGGAATATTAAGGAGCCACTGATTAGTCATCTATGTACTATGCTTTTTTAGGGCTAAAGGGCCCCATACATCAGGAAGCCGTTAACCCAATTCCCCAATCCAAGCAGAACAGGATATGTCGATTTTTGCCCCCCTATTTGCTGATCTTGATCATATTTTGGTCGGGATTGGCAAATCAGGGAAATCCAACATGTTGGATTTCACCGATGTCCCGAGTCCGACATCTGGGGTATTGAGGAATTGCAACAATTTGTTGCTGATATATGGAGCCCATTACTTTGCACAACTTGAAATATCTTTGAATGCTCTTGTGTAAGATCTTCATTTCGTATCACTTACATTTTAACCTTATTTTAGGAATAAATTTGCCATATTTTATTTTACAAAAATAACACAATTAGTAATATGTAATGATAGCACAAAACCATAAGATCTTATGATCATAGCTCAAAGATCCAGAACTCTGTAATCACTCTGCAGCACCTACATGGTTGATAAATTGCTCTTTGCTGGATGATCCTTTTATGCTATATTTGCTTGTTCTTTTTTACATTTTAACATTTTATTTTGCATTTCATTATTAAACCAAATAATTTCCATGGCATTGAATGAGCTAATAGTTTCAGCACTAAAATAATGATGAGTTATGTATATATAATTTGAATTTTGTTCCCTAAGTGTATGTGATAACCATATTTAGTCCATAAGTATATGCAGTATAGACTGAATGTATTTCTTATATGATAAGAAAATGAGCTCAGAATTTAATTTCTTCTGCTTGGGCAAAATAATGCAAACAGCCTGAGTGGATTTATTTAACCTTCAGCCAAATTGCTCATCCAGCTTGAAATTATTGATAGCTCATCAGCAATGATCAAGATGAAGATGTTTAAATGAAGAGGAGCCTTTTTTATAGAAGAAAACCACTGAACTGGTAACAGCACATGAAAGACTGTGTCAGCTCAGCCAGCATGGTCAAGTAGCTCAGCTGCAGGAGGGATATAAAACTGTTAAGTAAGGGTTGCCCTCCAATCAGTCACAAGGGTAATGATGTTTGGCTGTAGTCAGGTTACATGTCACCAAACATACATCTCTCAGACAGCCTTCTACAGACCCTTAAAACTACACTTATTGTTTCTTATAGATAAGGGTGAGAAAGTGATGTATTGTGGTCAAAGGGCAGAGAAATACATTTCACATCTTTCAGCAGGTAAACTTAATCTCAATACACAAAAGACTGCAAGAGGCCATTTTTGATTGAATATTCATTGCATTGGTAGTGAAAGGAAATTTTTTTTTATAAATGTTTGTGCAAATCACTGGACAGTGAAAACATTCTTGCTCATTTATCAAGAGTAGTACAAACTTCTGGGAATTCTTATCGGGTAACATATTGTAGTCATGGTGGAAGATCATTACAAATACAATGTTTGACCTTGCAGGAATTTTTGCAAACTTCTGTATCACCACAATATTACCAGAACTTCTGATCAAGGGTTTATATGTAGCTCTACAGGTAACTGTTTAACAGATGTACAATGAGCTGAAATTATTTACCCATTAAAGAAAGAGATAATTGAAGAGGAGAGTGGATGAAGGTGTTATGTAACAATTTTCTGAAAAATTACTTTTTTTAATGGATTAAGGTGTTATGACCTAAGGATCATTGCAACAATGTTATTTTAAGTTGGTAGTCTATTTATTTTGTGGATAAAAGTGCTGTCCAAACCTTGTCAAATATATTCCACTGTAAATTTCTTAGTTTCTTCTAAACGTAACATAACAACTTCCTCCACACGCCTCTTCAGTTTTAATAGTGAGCAAGAGGAGTTATAGTAATAAGAATATGGTTTTCTAATAATAATAATAATAATAATAATAATAATAATAATAAAAATTTTATTTACAGTATATAGTGCTTTTCTCCAATAGAATTCAAGGCACATAGGATTATTCATCTACCCACAAAGGACCCAGGTGAGGCAGCCATTTTAGGTGCACTACATAGGATTACGCTAAGCAATGCTTGGAATTGATGACACATCATGGGGAGATACAGTAAAAATACTGGGCTAGATTCTTGCACAATCATCATAACCATGCATTGTTCATTCTACACAATAGAGTCTCAGGCAAGGCAGCCATGTTGGGCATGCTACATTGATTACAATGTGTGATAAGCAATACATGGAAATAAGACATACATGGATAATATGAACAGTGGCTAACAAGTTACCCACTGCATAAATAGTTCAATGGATTGTTCATCCTGCCTTTAAAAGTACCAAGTGAAGCAGCCAACTAGGGTGCATTACATAGGTTATAGTGGGCAGGATGAGCAATTCATAGAAGTGTAATATGTATTTGGAAATTACAGAGAAAATGAAGAGCAGTAGGTTGAGTTGACTGGAGTTTCTGGGTAAGTGTTATTGGGAAGAAGGGGGACAGGGGAGAAATGGTAGAGTAGGGTGTCCATGTTGTGGCAGTAAGGAGAGACATGCAAAGCAGTCAGTATCTGTACTAATGTAATTTTGCCTTTATACCCTTTAAATCTCTGTCTGCATTGCCTTTGCTTTTAGCATAGCCTCACAATCTCCCACTTCTTGTTAAATTGTCTATTTTAGTATTTAATTGCTGCACCCTTAAAATCACCAGAACTATTCCTCTTAATAATGAATACTATTATTATTTATTTATATGGCGCCACAAGTGTTCTGCAGCGCCTTACAAAATACATAAACAAATTGTAGACAAGCGACTTACAGAACAATACAATATAGGACCAGGACATGGATAATATATATTGCTACATTAGCGACCATAACACCCAGATAAGCAACAGAGCATAAGCAACAAAGTGTTAGGTGTCCTAGTGGTGAGTAATAAGTAGATGAAACTAAAGTAGGGAGAAGCACAAGAGGGTAGGTAGAGGGCCCTGCTAGTAAGAGCTTACATTCTAAAAATTGTTGTTGTGCATGCATATTTAACAACACTGTACTTTCACCTGCACATTTGCACATTTACTGCACTGTTTCTATGTCATACAACCTCCATTCTTACTTTCATTTTTCCTCCACCTTTTTCCTACATCTGCACCATGAATAGATTTTCTTCATCTACCCCCTTTGCTCAGTGTCTCTACAATTCTTCCTACTACAACCTTTTCCCATCTCTATCCTCCATCCATAGTCTCCTCCGTCTCCTCCTCTCCTCTGTCTCCATTTACTCCCCACAATTGTCCTACTTCCCCACCACGGACCTACTACCCCACCACAAAGCCGTGCTCCCTCCTTCCTCTCCCTGTCATCTCTCCTCACCTCCATCTGCATCACACTAAACTCCCTTCCTGTCCACCAACTCCAATTTCCCTTTCTAGAACTGCACCATCACTACACTCTCTTCATCTCTGTCCTCCAAATTAAATTTACTTCCGTGCTACAGCAACCCTGATAATCTTATTCACATATTTTTTACTAACAGGGTCCCTGTCTCCTGTGCCCTCTGGAATGCCAGATCTGTCTGTAACAAACTGGTCCCCACCAATGACATTTTCAACTCCAACTCCCTGAATCTCCTAGACATCTCCAAAACTTGGATTTCCCCCTCTGACACCATTTCTTCCATGGCTCTCTTCCCTGGGGGCCTCACATTCTCTCACTCCCCTAGGCAGTGGAGTTCTGGCTACTCCTATGAAGTTATAGCCACAGAACCATACCTTTGAGTAGAAGCATGCAGGGGTTGTAGCGCTTGATAACTTGTATTTAATAAGACTAGGTAGTGGGACAAAATTCAGTCCAAACCCAGCTTAAACTCCAGTTATAGATTACTTTGATTTTACTCTGCGCATACCCAAAACAGTGGGCACATGCTGTACTTAAGTGCCCATGCAGACTTAAATATTTCTGCCAGGACAGGGGTTTTTTAAATGGGGTATCTAAAGTAGGTTGCGTGCAGTATGGTTGTGCAATTGCTAACACATGCAAACTGGAACAGAGAGCAGCTCTGCTATTTTGGTGTAACTCTCTTGGATAGTGTCACCGAATGTGGCCCGCATCCCCCTAGTGATGTCACTGCATATAAGCCTGGGAAAACTGTATTATTTGTTTTTTTCATGGACAAATTCAATTAATGGAGGATGGCTCTAGTACTAGCAAACCACTTGTGATTTATTGCGTGTGAATACTCCACTGACACTGATTGGTGATTTCTACATTTCTTTTTTTTTTTTAAATATATGTTTATTAATGATCAACACAATACACTGTTTCCAGAATAAAGGTTAGACAACAGAATATAAATACAGAGAGAAACAATCAGACATCTAGGTTATTTGTATCTCAATCCAAATGATACTATGAGATCCATTTGAATAAAATCTAAATAGAGAAAAGAACATAGGGGGAGGATAAGAGGAGAGGCGGTGTGGCTAGATTTGTCAAAGCAAAAGAAAGAAGAAAAAAAAGGGGGGAATGAATAAAGAGAAGAGAGTTAGAGGAAGAGTTAAGTGAAAGGGCAACGAGCATTAAAAAAGAACAACCAGGGGCCCCAGACCTTGTCAAATGACTTAGAAGAGTAATTAAGAATACTGGTCATACCCTCTGGACATATTTTTATTGCAGCCTCCTCATACTAAGGGAGCTACAGTATTACTTGTTATTATAATTTTTTTTAGAACCCCTCTGGCCTACTCTTCTTTAAAAACTGGTATGTCCCAATGGTTAAAATTTTCCCTTACTTCTCTTTAGACGACCTCCTTAATATGTTATTATACTCTTTGTCAGGATGCAGCCTGGGATTGGCCGTTAGTCACCGCAGTGCCAGCTTCACCTGATCTCCTGGGCAGTCAGACACCAGGTGCAGTGGTGAGTATTCTCCCCGGGGTCTGCTGAGACCTCCATGCGACACTCCACTGCAGAGTTTCCCAGCGGCTGCGGTCATGGGAACAGCCATGTTGTCTGTATTACCTGACGGAACCTTCCTTCATTACTCCAGTGACTGTTTGCTGTAAATATCGTACCAGGCTCCATGCTGTGTTATTCTCCAGTGTTTCCTGCGTCTGGATCACCAGTGTCATACTCCAATGTTTTCCTGCGTCTGGATCACCAGTAAGATACTCCAGTGCTTTCCTGCATCTGGTTCACCAGTATAATACTCCACTGCTTTCCTACGTCTGGATCACCAGTGTCGTACTTCAATGTTTTCCTGCATCTGGATCACCAGTATCATACTCCAGTGCTTTCCTGCATCTGGAACACCAGTATCATGCTCCAGTTGTTATGTTCTGGGTTGTTTGTGGACCCGGGCTGGTAGCAGGAGTGATCACAGAAGCGGGTTTGAATATAAAACTAGGTTTTTTAATACGTGCTTGAGTAGACATAAAATATGGCAGTAAATAAAAGTCCAGGTATATATAAACGTGCACTAGAGTTCTGTGGTGGGAGTAATGGGTTAATGTCCAAGTAGAAACAATTAGAACTGTCCAGGTGTGCAGGTAGTGAGACTGGAATAATCAACCAGGTATGCAGGTAGTGATGCAAGAAAATAATAAGCCAGGTATGCAGGTAGTGAACTAAGGCAAATGAGCAGGATGTCAGCAGGCTCAGGCACTCAGGTATGGGCAAGGGTGGTGGAGGAAGCGGGGTAGTCCAGTGGAAGCTAGGAGCTGACAGGCAGACTGGCAGACAGCGAATTTCACAGGAACAGGATAAGCACAGAGAACTCCCTCTCAGCTAGGCTGAGATACACATTGCACTGGCAAAGAAGGAAGGCACTGACCCTTCCTAAATACCCCATGCCGTTCTGTTACTGGCCAGTGGGAACATGTGACTCACCAGGATTGGCCAGCCACATCACATGGCCAGAAGGCAAAATGGCGACGCCCATGCCAAACGGAATGGAGATTCCGCAAGGTCTTACCAGTGTAGAGTGACAACAGGCCCGCACAACAACACGCGCAGCCAAAGCCCCCTGCCAGACACTGCTCTGCCACCAGACAGCCCGCACCACAACGACCTCACAGGTAACAATCGCCTAGCACCATGCTGAAATACTCTGGCCATGACAGTACCCCCCCTTTTGGGGTGGCCTCAGGACACTCACCAGGCTTCCCCGGATGGGCAGAATGAAATCTCCTGATGAGCGTGGGAGCGTGGATATCACGAGCATCGGTCCAGCAATGTTCCTCTGGACCGTAACCTTTCCAGTCTAGCAAATACTGTAGATGACCTCTGCGTAGACGAGACTCCAAGACCTGGGCGACCTCAAACTCAACTCCTCTCTCCGTCTGGACTCGAAGAGAAGCAAGTAGAGCACTGTGGAACCTATTCAGAACTAGGGGCTTTAATAAGGAAACATGGAAGGAATTAGGGATTTTTAGGTATGGGGTAACTGTAGACGATAGGCCACTGGATTAATTACTTCTGAAATGGTGAAGGGCCCAATGAAGCGTGGTGCAAATTTCATTGAAGGAACTCTCAGACGAAGATTCCGAGTGGACAACCAGACCTGGCTTCCAACTTACATGCGTGGAACTATTCTATGCTTCCTATCGGTCTGGGTCTTCTAACGAGAAGATGCCTTCAGCAAATCAGACCGTACTTGAGTCCAGATGGCAGCAAAATTCTGCACCGTGTCCTCCACGGCCGGAACATCAAAAACAGGTAGGCTTCGGAATTCGGGAACATGAGGATGAAGGCCATAAACAACCTGAAATGGCGTTTGGTTAGTTGATGAGTGGTAGGAAGCATTATGTGCAAACTCGGCCCACGGCAGCAAGGCAGCCTAATTGTCCTGGGAAGATGTCATAAAAATTCTTAAGGAAGTCTCTAGATCTTGATTAACTCTCTTGGTGGAGCCGTTGCTTTGTGGATGGTAGGCCGTGGAAAAGTTTAACTTCACTTGAAGAACAGAACACAAAGCCCACCAGAATTTTCCAGTAAACTGCACACCACGTTCCGAGACAATTTCAGCAGGAAGGCCATGAAGACGAAATATGTGTTGGACGAACAACTGTGCCAGGTCAGGAGCAGAAGGTAACTTCTTCAAAGGTATATAGTGGACAATCTTAGAGAATCGATCTATTACAACCCAGATAGTATTGAAGCCTTGAGAGTCTGGCAGGTCTGTGATGAAATCCATGGAGAGATGCGTCCATGGACGTGATGGAGTGGGTAATGGAAGCAATTCCCCAGCTGGAGCTTGTCATGATGATTTATGCTGGGCACAGGAGGAGCAGGAAGAGATAAAATCCATTATATCTGCCTTCATAGAAGGCCACCAATAGTGTCTTTTCAGGAACTCCAAAGTCTTCCGAGTGCCTGAGTGCCCTGCGAAACGAGAGGAATGTGCCCAAGTGAGAAGCTGCTTCCTTAATTCCGGGGCCACAAATGATTTTCCTGTAGGAGGCTGAACCTGTAATGCAGTGAAAACTCTTGATTCCAAGACAGGGGTATTGCTTTGATTTTCAGATTGATCATCACAGAGGAGAGATCTCGATAGGGCATCAGGCTTCTGATTAAGTGCTCCAAATGGAAGGTCAGGGTGAACTGAAACCTGGCAAAGAATATTGCCCAGCAGGCTAAACGAGGACTCACATGGAAGGTTTTTGAGAAATAGGAGATTTCTATGGTCCGTAAATACAATAAATGGAAACTTAGCACCTTCTAGTAAATATCTCCATTCCTTCAATGCCAACTTTACAGCTAGTAGTTTTTGCTCACCTATGGCGTAGTTCCTTTCGGCAGGTGAAATTTTTTTAGAAAAGAACCCACAAGGATGGACTTGATTGTCCTCATAACGTTGAGACAGGCCTGCTCCCACAGCTTCAGATGATGCGTCTTCTTCCAACAAAAAAGGCCTGTCCAGATCTGGTTGTCGAAGAACTGGTGCTGAGATAAAGGCCTGTTTTAGAAGATGAAAAGCAGACTCTGCCTCAGGTGACCATTGGGCAGGATTAGCACCTTTGTGGGTCAAGGCTGTAATGGGAGCCAGCAGTGTAGAAAATCCCTTAATGAAGCGTCTATAATAATTGGCGAAGCCCAACAATCTCTGGATGGCTTTCAGTGTCTGAGGTCGGGTCCAATCCAGAATTGTTTGTACCTTCTTGGGGTCCATTTCTAAACTGGAGCCAGAAATAATATAGCCGAGAAAAGGTACACTGGGCACGCCAAAGACACACTTCTCCAGTTTGCAGTAGAGGTGGTTTTCTCTCAAACGGGTCAAAACTTCTTTAACATGTTCTTGATGTTTAGCCACAGAGGGTGAAAAAATCAGTATATCGTCCAGATAGACAACAACTGAAACATATAACAGATCCTGGAAAATCTCATTAACGAAACTCTGAAAGACAGCAGGGGCGTTGCACAATCCAAAAGGCATTACTAAATATTCTAAATGTCCATCTTTGGTATTAAAAGCGGTCTTCCATTCATCGCCAGCTCGAATACGAATGAGACTGTAAGCCCCTCTCAGATCTAATTTAGAAAAAATGACAGAGCCCTTGACCCTATCAAACAACTCAGTAATCAGGGGAAGAGGGTATCGATTCTTTACAGTAATGTTGTTAAGGCCTCGATAATCGATACATGGTCTTAAACCACCATCCTTCTTGCCAACGAAGAAAAACCCAGCTCCGGCAGGTGAAGTAGAGGGGTGAATGAACCCCTTAGCAAGGTTGTCCCGGATGTACTCGGTCATGGCTTGAGTCTCAGGCAAGGATAGCGGATAGGTACGACCACGAGGTGGTATCTTATCAGGTATCAAATCAATTGGACAGTCCCATTCCCTATGAGGGGGTAAGATATTTGCTTGCTGCTCAGAGAACACATCGGTGAACATCTGATATTCCTTGGGAATGGCAGAAGAAACTAATGGAATTGTCTTTCTTACAGGTCGAATTTTTGGAAGACAGGATTTCTGACAGTCCATACCCCATGACAGAATCTGCATAGAACTCCAATCTATCCTGGGATTATGTTGACGCAACCAGGGTAGACCAAGAACAATTTCTTGAGAGGCCTCTGATATCACCAGGAATTTTAAGGACTCAGAATGAAGTGCCCCAATTCGGACCAATACTGGTTGAGTCTCCTTGGTGACTATCCCGTTAGTTAGAGGGCTTCCGTCTATAGAGGTCAGAGAGATGGCATGGTAGAGAGACAAACAAGGAATCTGAAATTTATCTATGAAACTAAACGTTATGAAATTTTCGGCTGCTCCCGAGTCAAGTAGAGCAGTAGCAAAGACAGGTTTGGGTTTAAGATCCAAAGCTAGGGTAATTGTGAAATCTTTAATTTTTGGAGACGGGCTCATGACTCCTAACTTGATGTCTCCAGGGTCAGTTAGGATTTGGCATTTCCCGGTTTACGGGGTCAGGAGATCAGCAGGTGACTGAACTCTCCGCAGTACAGACAGAGGTTCTTTTGCATTCTTCTCTGACGTTCTTCTTTGGAGAGGTGTGTATGATTCACCTGCATAGGCTCCTCTTCAGTAGGAGAAGGAATGGGATGGGTAGAAATGAAGGGGGCAAATTACCTTTGCTGGTCAGTTCTGTGTTTTTCAGCCTGACGTTCCCTGAAGCGTAGGTCAACTTTGATACACAACAAAATCATGAGGTTCAGATTAGTAGGAAGCTCTCGAGTGACTAGATCATCCTTTAGTCGGTCTGACAACCCATGCCAGAAGGCCGAGGTGAGGGCTTCCTCATTCCATTTGAGCTCTGATGCTAAGATTTGAAATTGCACGGCATATTGACTGACAGGACGGACCCCTTCTCTCAGTGTGATGATGTTTGATGATGCTGATACAGTATGCCCAGGTTCATAGAAAATCCTCCTGAAGGATGACACAAAGCCTGCGTAATAATCCAGCAGTGGATCTGAGCGCTCCCAGAGTGGGGAAGCCCATTCCAAGGCCTGGCCGGATAACAGAGAGACTATATAGGCCACTTTAGTTCTTGCAGTTAGAAAGTTGTCAGGCTGCAGGGTAAAATGTATGTCACACTGATTTAGGAATCCTCGGCAGAGTTTAAGGTTGCCGTCAAATTTACTTGGTAAAGGAAGATGTAAGCGGGGAGATGATCTGCCTCCTGTATTCCCAGATGCTGATGTGGATGTAGTTGCTGGTACTCCAGGGGTAGAAAAGGAAGTTTGCAAACTATCCTGTCTCTTAGACATCTCTTGCAGGAATTGAGTCATCTGATGCTCTATGTTTTCCAGATTTTCTAAACAACCAGAAATGCATCAGAACAAATCCACTCCTGACTCTTGATCCGTGGCCGGCTCCATGTGGCCAGTGCAAACTGTTATGTTTTGGGTTAATTTGTGGACCCGGGCTGGTAGCAGGAGCGATCACAGAAGCGGGTTTGAATATAAAACTAGGTTTTTTAATACGTGCTTGAGTAGACATAAAATATGGTAGTAAATAAAAGTCCAGGTATATATAAACGTGCACTAGCGTTCTGTGGTGGGAGTAATGGGTTAATGTCCAAGTAGAAACAATTAGAACTGTCCAGGTGTGCAGGTAGTGAGACTGGAATAATCAACCAGGTATGCAGGTAGTGATGCAAGAAAATAATAAGCCAGGTATGCAGGTAGTGAACTAAGGCAAATGAGCAGGATGTCAGCAGGCTCAGGCACTCAGGTATGGGCAAGGGTGGTGGAGGAAGCGGGGTAGTCCAGCGGAAGCTAGGAGCTGACAGGCAGACTGGCAGACAGCGAATTTCACAGGAACAGGATAAGCACAGAGAACTCCCTCTCAGCTAGGCTGAGATACATGTTGCACTGGCAAAGAAGGAAGGCACTGACCCTTCCTAAATACCCCATGCCATGCTGTTACTGGCCAGAGGGAACATGTGACTCACCAGGATTGGCCAGCCGCATCACATGGCCAGAAGGCAAAATGGCGGTGCCCATGCCAAACAGAATGGAGATGCCGCCAGGCCTTACCAGTGCAGAGTGACAACAGGCCTGCACAACAACACGTGCAGCCAAAGCCCCCCGCCAGACACCCGCTCCGCCACCAGACAGCCCGCGCCACAATGACCTCACAGGTAACACCTGCCTAGCGCCATGCTGAAATACCCTGGCCGTGACACCAGTGCTTTCCTGTGTCTGGATCACCAGTGTCAAACTCCAGCACTTTCCTGCGTCTGGATCACCAGTATCATTCTCCAGTGCTTTCCTGCGTACTGTTCATCAATGATTCTCCTAGTACAAACCTGCGTACTGAACTCTAGTATACTTCAGTATAACTACAGAAGTAACACCAGTGTCTCCTCGTCTTTAGTCACCCAGTCTCCTTGCTAGTCACCGGGTACCTGACCAAAGGGCCGCAACCTGCTTGCTGGGTGCAAAAAAGCCCAAATCCCAATTGGAGGGGTCACTGGCAAAAAACATCCAGTAGGTCAGGTCTCGCCAACACTCTTTCCTAGCTGATGAGGAAGACTTACATTCATCCTCGTTTGTTGCTTGCTCCACTCCCTGATACCTCGACTTCCAATCCTCCGGCTGAGGATTCCCAGAGACAAATCGTGACACTTTTAAGACACTTCCTGCTACTAAATAGAATGTATTTTAATATATTTAATTTCTCCTACATCTCCCCTCATAGAGGTTTTCTCATGGGAATTTTATATTAAAAGGTTGCTATTGGCAATTTCTTCTGTTGCTCGCAAAACCATTTTGCATTTATGGATACAGAGTTCTCCACCAACCCTTGAAATGTTTAAAGACAAAATTTTCTTCATTTTTCATATGGATTGGCTGGAAGCTTCCCTCTAGAAAGAAACACTTATTACATGATTCTTTGCAACATAGGAGAGTTATATTGAGGTTCTCCCTGCTTCCACTAAGGAGGCTATCCATCACTATTTCCATAACACTTTGTGGTATGAGACTCGTATCCTCTTTCAGAACCCACCGATATCTTTTTAATATACTGGGGTCGTTTAGTCCGGTTCTAGAGTTCCTCCATATTGTCTTTGTTTTTGTAATGTAAACAAATATGTAATGTTATAATTGACTCTAAAATGTTTTGTTTATAATTTTGTACTATAATTGAATCTGTTATCATGTGTGTTTTGATGCTTCAATAAAGAAAAAAGTGGACAGAAAAAAAAACAAAACACTGGTCATGTACTCCATATGCTGGACTAGCCAAACTGTACTTATTACCGACTGAAGGGTGTGGGAGGATGCTTGCTTCCAGTCAGCAGCCAGCTGACAAGTAACCGCCGAGGTAATGTGCCTGATTAATTTATCTTGATGATAGGTGGCTGCAGGGATGGCAAGGAGTAAGAGAAGAAATTTAGATTCCAGAGGGACTGAGATTTGAATAATTGTAAATATCAAATTCTTAACTTCTGATCAGAAACTGGCAAGTTTTGGGCAGCTCCATCAGATGTGAAGAAACGTACCTTCAAAAGTGCAGCCACGCCAACATCTGTCAGATGCATCAGGAAGCATCTTTTTCAGTCGAGAGGGGACCAAGTATCACCTATAGAGGATTTTATAGACATTTTCTTTTGTCTTAATGCACATTGAGCTAGAGGCACCTCGGATAATCTCAACCCAGTCATCAGTATCTAGGGACTCTCCCAGGTCTCGCTCCCAAGCCAGCTCATGAGAATCACGAGTAGGCACTGATGGTAAGGAAAGTTCAGAATATAATTTTGAGATCAAACCGGCAGTAGAAAACTGATGGAGACACAGCAATTCAATAGGGGCCAGGTGGGTGAAGAGCAAGGCAGTGTTTAGCTTTGTCTTGAAAATTTTCGGAGCTGAAGGTACTGGAAAAAGTTTTTAGATGGGATGCCAAGTTTTGAATGTCAGAAAATAGGAGAAAGCAGGTGTCTAGTCAAATAGTTTAAAAATCTAATACCACCTTTTAGCCGAGGGAGCCAGAGGAGGGAAGTGGGAGAAATCAGCCCGAGAGCCTCTGCCTCCAGTTGGATCCACACTCTAGGGGAACCAGAGCTATTCCATAAGACACATTGTGCAAGCTGTGCAGAAAGATAATAGCGTTTAAAGTCAGGGATGCCCATACCACCCCCCAGAGTAGGTTTTTGAAGAACTCAAAAGCGCACACGAGGTCGCTTACCTCCCCAGATAAATTGTGAGGTGTAGGACTGAAGAAATTTGAAGACATGGAGAGGGACATGGATAGGAAGGGTCTGGAAGAGGTATAGCAGTCTAGGTAAAATATTCATTTTAATAGCATTAATTCAGCCTATCCGGGATATTAAGCTGCTACATCTACCGGGCAGTACAACGTTACTGATTTGTTTATACTGTCATATGAGTGTAACATACATCTAGGAATTATTGGGGTAACTCCCCATTCTGCTGACTTCGGGGTCGGAGGATCGAAGAAATCAAACATGTTGGGTAATCTCGATTCCCCGGTTCTGACCAAAAAATGGTTAAAATAGACATGGCAGGGATTTATAACATGTTGAATTTCCCTGATTCCCCAACAGATCACCAGTCATCAATGTCTGCAAATCAGCATTTTAGATCGGCGTACAGTGGATCGGCGTCTACAGATTGGGGAATCAGGCCGTAGATGTATTGCTAGCATTACTCCAGCACCTCATGATTAGTAACTAAGACTAGGCAATGATGTGAAGCACAAGAGCAAGTCCACCTCTGAATGGCTCAAAATAGACAAAATTAAGATTTTGGAGTTGCCTAGTTGCAGTCCTGACTTGAATCCAACTGAGATGTTCCAAAACCCTCCAATATGTGGCGAGATTAAAGCAATTCTGCAAATAAGAGTGGAACAAAATTCCTCCATAGATATGTGAAAGACTGATCTCCAGTGATAGGAAGTGTTTGGTTGCAGTTGTTATTGATAAAGGTTGCACAACTAGTTATTAAGTTTAGGGGGCAGGGGCAATTCATTTTTACATGGGATGAGATATAAGTGTTGGAAAACTTTTTTCCATCAATAAATGTAATGATCATTGGAAAACTGTTTCTTGCATTTACTCAGAATATCTTTGTTTTATATTCAATTTTGTGTGAAGATCTGACAAAATAAAGTGTGACAAATATGCAAAAATAAAAGAAATCAGGAAGGGTTTTTTCCCATACAAAAGCATGAGGGGGATTATAATGAGAGGGAGTCGGAGATATCTATCACCAGAAGTAACCATATTAACAGATTAAGCATCACGAAAACTAGCAATAGTACTGATAAAAAACCCATTTACACTATCAAAAAGGCTTTTCATCCTCAGATTAATGTACCTCTGATATTATCCAGCCACAGGGAGATTCAGGTTGGCAACTATTCCAAGTCTGGGGCTCACCATCTACTGAACTTCTGGGGATACATGTCAGTGATCTTACATAATTGACACTCTGGTATGCATGTCAACATTAACAATGGGATAAATAAAATGTTGACATGTTTATCTCTGCGGCCTCCATTGTGGCAGCAGTTGCCGCCACAATTCCAGCAAACATGGTTCTGTGTCCGCCATTGAGTATAATGCAAGACAAATATAAACTTCACACAGTTACTTCTGTAGATTAACCACAATAGTAAGAATATAGTACAAAAGTGAAAGACCAGAACCAGAAGAGAAAGGAATTTCAGTTAATATAAATGCTGAATGACAGTCATGGTTGGCAGCAGATGACTGTCTTAGCAATTCAACAAAGACTTGTTTGTCTTTCCATTGTATTGCCTCATTTTGCCTGAACTGCATCACCATTAGCTGCACACAAATGCATTTGCTAATGGCTGCTTTAAAAATTGCGGCTGACAATGCTTCTGCTTTACTGTAGCCCTACACATTTATTTATTATTTATTAACAGTTTCTTATATAGCGCATCATATTCCGTTGCGCTTTACAATTGGAACATTAATAGAACAGAACTGGGTAATAACAGACAGATATATAGGTAGGAAGGTCCTGCTCGCAAGCTTACAATCTATAAACATTTATCACCAACAGCTACAATTGATATTCTTCAACCTTTTGCATCAAATTGCACCCAAACCTCTTAGACTGTAATCCAATTTGGGCAGGACCATCTTTGTAATCTATTTTATGTCATCATAAATTGTTTGTTTCATGATGAGCACAATATTCTGTACTGCTTAATATGTTGGCACTTTATAAATCAATGCTAAGGTTGAGTCTCCCATATCCAAAACGCTTGGGACCAGGCATATTTTTGGATATCGGAATATTCCGTATTTTGGAATATTTGCATACCATAATGAGATATATTGGGAATGGGACCCAAATCTAAACACAGAATGCATGTATGTTTTATATACACCTTATACACACAGCCTGCAGGTAATTTTATACAATATTTTCAATAATTTTGTGGCTCAAACAAGGTTTGTGTGTACATACATGAAATTCATTTATGTATCATATTCACCTTATACACAAAGCCTCAAGGTAATTTTATACAATGTTTTTAATAATTGTGTGCCTTAAACAAAGTTTGTGTGCATTGAACCATCAAAAAGCAAAGTTTTCATTATCTCAGTCATGCTAAAGAAAATCCGTATTTTGGAATAATTGGATATGGGAGACTCAACCTGTAATGACAATTTTCCATAAACTCTTTATTGACCATACAACACAATTTTAACGCTTAACCAGGAGATACCACAATTTCTTTTCTTTTCCCTTTATAGACAAATTGGATGATGGAATAGTCTGCATCAATTAACTCATCTTTTAGACAACCTGAACAGCTAATTTTACATAACCTGTAGACTAAGATGATCTGAGGTTTAGTCACAACTTATAAGTTATAGCAGCCAAATTTTATTTCATTTGTAGTCATTAGCAAATCTAAGCAAAACAGAACAGTGGATTGTTGTTATACTTAATATGTGTCACAGCTGATCTATACTTACCTACCAACATATAATTTGTTCCCTCTGGGAGAGTGCATGAAGGGAAGATGCAGGAGGTCACTGTTGGTGGGGTCCTCATGCCCCTCATCCTACATATTAAAATATATACTTATATTATTAACAGTTATAGTGCATTTTATGTGATGTACATTATTTCATTATGCAAAGAAGCAATATTCCAACTGTTTAGTTAGAAAATTGCAACTCAAGTTTAGGTACCAGGTGAAAATTATATCAGACTCCTACATTGGCCATGATGACTGTTTACACATGTGCAATCACATATACTGTACATATATGTTTCAAAAGCAAATAGTTGTTTACTAATTTACTAACCAAACAGCTAGTGAAAAATTAGTCTTTGCAAGAAATTAATTGGCTAGTAAATAAGCATTTAATTGGCAGTTAACAAGTATGTTATTGCAAGCTAATTACATGTCAATAGTGGTATTATACAGAATTCTGTTAAAAGCCAAAGGTGGCTTCACATAGTTATAAAAGCCTTTTACCTCAATTCCAATTAAATATTTAATAGAGATGTTTCATTATTGCTATTTCAGGTTAATTAAATTGCAATAGACTGTTAAATATTCCTTCCACTCTAATAACACTTAGTTCTTGCCTGATAACGAATATGTAAAATGCATGTCAATTGAGGAGATTGTTTCATTTAATGGGTTACTGAAAATTAGAAAACAACAATGATAAAAGACAACAGGGCAATTTATCCTTATTTAACTAAAAATAAATGGCCACACAATAGAGTAATATAGCTCTCTTTCTAATTTAGAAACAAATATTCCAACAGCTATTGAGGAAGCACAATAAAATACAACGTGGCACCATTGTTTAATGAAGTGGAAAGATTGGATTCAAAAGGTATTAATGAGATTTGCTGAGGAAAAAGACAACACTATTTCATTCACGACTTAATAAAACACAAAGAAGACCCTACTCTTTGAGAGGTGTGTCCTTAAATATTGCTATTCACAGTAAACACTAAGGGCCAAATGTAATAGGTAGTCAGTTTTAGTAACAGTACAAACTCGCACTTTCTCGCGACATTGTATCATTGATGTAAACCACAAGATTAACATCAATTAATCTTTCGGTTACTATGTAGCGGCTCTCACCATAGACGGGCTATGGGGATTTCTCACCATAGACGTCTAAGGGAGACAGAGGCTGGCCGCATTCAGCTAATCAGGGAGCTGCTCCGACGGAGATGCTCCCTGATTGGCTGGCGGCCCCTGCACTGACGGGGCATACGTGTGCCCCGGTCATTTACGCGGAGCAAAGGTATGTGTACACACATACCTTTGCTCAGTCCACATGGATCGTTTTTTTTTCGGTTTTTTATTTTAACCCCTGGATTGCCTACTTGGAGAAGAGGACGTGATCTACGCATAGGAGAGGTGAGTATGGATTTTTTTTTTCAGGTACACCCGTATGGATTACTTCGGATAATAGGTGAGTATGTGTGAGTGTGAGTGTGAGTGTGCATGTATGTTTTATTAAAATTATACTTTCACGGTGTAAGTTTGTTTTCTTACGTATTTCTTTAGTTGTGGAACTTCAAGTGCCAGCGGGCCCGTAATGCCCCGCATGCTGGTATTTGTGGTTCTCCAAATACCAGCATGCAGGGGAGGCTTGCTGGTACTTGTGGTTCTACAAATAAAGACAATATGGAAAACTTATTTTTACACTTTACACTATCAACCTGGCACCCACCGCCCTAGGGTGCCGGGGATAGCCCCGGGCTATCAGTCTAGGCCTGGGGTGCCTTGGAGAGGGGTACCCCTTTATTGGGGGGTACCCAAATCCCCAGGGATCCCCGGCCTGGACTGACTAGCGGTCAGGGATAATGCTTTGGCCGGGGAAACCGGTGAAAGGTTTTCCCTGGCTGTGGCATTATCCCCCCGCTAGAAAGAGTTTGGTGCTGGTTCAGGAATTTTCAGGGGACCCCTACTCGTTTTGTCCCCTGATTTTTCAGAACCAGGACCAGCTCAACAAAGCCCTGTGCTGGTTCTTAATATACAGGGGCCCCCTACGCATTTTGGCCCCTGTATTTTTAGAACCAGAACAGGCTTTATAAAGCCCGGGGCTGGTTATGCTTTTGGGGAGGGGGTGCACGTCATTTTTTTTTTATTTAAACACATTTTACATAAGTACACACAGAAACATGTACATATCTCATGGATATGTGCATGTTTCTGTGTTAATCTGACCTGCTCAGGATGTACTCGCTAGCCTGAAACAGGTCTATTATTTGGGGACTTTTGGTAATCTTTTTTTTGCGAGTCTGAAACAGACACTCTATTACATTGGGCGAGTTGATTGTTTCCAATGTGAAAACATCTGGATGCGAGTTTGAGAATGGAGAGTTTTAGTAACTCTGAAAAATGCGAGTTTTAGTGAACAGACACCCTATTACATTGGAGAGTTGTGAAAAATTGCGAGTTTAGCACCAAACTCGCAAATTAACCAAAACAGACACCCTATTACATTTGGCCCTAAGGCTTCCAAAATCCAAACTCAAATGCTCCTTTGTGACATCACGTAACCACTTTTCTATAATTACACCCATTCTAAAAGGAAGTACATTTCTTCTTCAGATGTGTTATTCTCAGTTCCCAACTATTTATTATGTGATGACTTACTGTTTCTACCTGAAGTTATAAGCTGGATACACACCACTAAATATATTGAACAACAAAAGATATATCAGTAACGGATCGGCAGGTGTGTGTACCCGATATGTCTTTGCACTATGTCGTTCACAGACATATCAGGTTGGCTCTTGTAGACAGCTGATGTTGATACACAGTATAATGTATACATACTGGTGCATCTCAATGCCGGCCCTAGGCATAGGCAAACTAAGCAATTGCCTAGGGGCATCCAAGTCTGCCTAGGGTCTGCGGTTGGCAGTGGTTTGGGGCAGGCACTGAGGTACAGGGCACCTGCTGCCAGCTGGGGCAGCTGCTACTGCCACTGCGCAGCGTCCACTGTTTGCTGCTGCCAGGCCCAATCGGGCACGGCAGCAGCAAACAGTGAGCGGGCAGGCAGAGGCGGAATAGCCAGCGGAGGTTGCACTAAGGGCCATAACAAAGGAGGATGCCTAGATGGTTGTTCATTTTGTGCATTTAGCACGTGTTTCTTTAACAATAAAAAATTAGCCATAAACCAATGTTTATTTGGTGTCCGTGTATAAACGCTAAGCTTGGTGGTGGGATTATCTGCTAGGAGACACCAACAAAAATCTTGCCTAGGGCAACAAATTGCTTAGGGCCGACTCTGGTGCATCTAGCTGTTTATACGGGCAACCCGCCAATTGCCTGTACACTGGCTGCAGGGACAGTTGACATCTGACATAGCTTGGCATGCAAATTTAAATGTCAGCTCAGTTGTGATATCTGGCCCAACATATCGAGCAGCAGGTTGGTAAGCGTGTATAGCTTACCAAATCGGCTGCTTAGTAGGTGTGAAAGTCGGTCAG
This sequence comes from Taudactylus pleione, assembly GCA_031769625.1. Taxonomy (NCBI): domain Eukaryota; kingdom Metazoa; phylum Chordata; class Amphibia; order Anura; family Myobatrachidae; genus Taudactylus; species Taudactylus pleione. The sequence goes on along the minus strand of JAUIMM010000018.1, from coordinate 15,515,493 downwards.
TGTAGCCAGCTTTATAGTTTACCCTACCTAACCCAAATGATCTGATTATATTCACTCTTTAGTTATTTAGATTCCATCTCTTACATTATTAATCACTGGCATTTCGATCTATCTCACTGTTTCTTTACACAGTTACAGCAAATTATTATTTTTTTATTTGCATAGTTACGTCAACTCTTTTGTTATTATCATTTATTACTATTCCATAACAAATATATCTCTTTATTATTACTTTTATCATGATGTTTTGTATTCATACACCAGAACCGGCTCCTGAAGTTTTTGAGATGAGCCTCAGTCTTAATTAGGGCTTCATGCCAAGGTTTTCACAAGATGGCCTGGGACATAACACACATTGGGCCTGATTCAGAGGTTGACGCTGCTGAATCCGATCTTGCATTTGTTGCTGGAGTAGCGGCAGTGATAATATGCAAATGCTAGTATTAACCTCCCCCTGGTGTATTAGCCTCTCTCTGGTGTATTAGCCTTCCCCTGGTGTATTAGCCTACCCCTGGTGTATTACCCTCCCCATGGTGTATTAGTCTACCCCTGGTGTATTAACCTACCCCTGGTGTATTAGCCTCCCCCTGGTTTATTAGCCTCCCCCTGGTGTATTAACCTATCCCTGGTGTATTAGTCTACCCCTGGTGTATTAGTCTACCCCTGGTGTATTACCCTCCCCCTGGTGTATTAGTCTACCCCTGGTGTAATAGCCTTCCCCTGGTGTATTAGCCTCCTTCTGGTGCATTAGTCTCCCTCTGGTGTATTAGTCTCCCTCTGGTGTATTAGTCTACCCCTGATGTATTACCCTCCCCATGGGTTATTAGTCTACTCCTGGTGTATTAGTCTACCCTTGGTATATTAGCCTCCCCCTGGTTTATTAGCCTCCCCCTGGTGCATTAACCTATCCCTGGTGTATTAGTCTACCCCTGGTGTATTACCCTCCCCCTGGTGTATTAGCCTCTTTTACAATTACAGCAAATGTTTTTTATTTTATTTGCATAGTTACGTCAACTCTTTTGTTATTATCATTTATTACTGTTCCATAACAAATATATATCTTTATTATTACTCATACCATCATGTTTTGTATTCATACACCAGCACTGGCTCCGGAAGTTTTTAAAATGAGCCTCAGTCTTAATTAGGGCTCCATGCCATGGCTTTCACAAGATGGCCTGGGACATAACACACATTGGGCCTGATTCAGAGGTTGATGCTGCTGCATCCGATCTTGCATTTGTTGCTGAAGTAGTGGCAGTGATAATATGCAAATGCTAGTATTAGCCTCCCCCTGGTATATTAGCCTCCCTCTGGTGTATTAGCCTTCCCCTGGTGTATTACCCTCCCCATGGTGTTTTAGCCTACCCCATGGTGTATTAGCCTACCCCTGGTGTATTAGCCTCCTCCTGGTGTATTAGTCTACCCCTGATGTATTAGCCTACCCCTGGTGTAATAGCCTACCCCTATTGTATTAGCATTCCCCTGTTGTATTAGCCCTCCCTGGCATATTAGTCTACCCCTGGTGTATTACCCTCCCCCTGGTGTGTTAGTCTACCCCTGGTGTATTAGCCTCCCCCTGGTGTATTAGCCTCACGCTGGTGTATTAGCCTCATAATGGTGTATTACCCTTCCCCTGATGTATTAGTCTACCCCTGGTGTATTAGCCTCCCCCTGGTGTATTAGCCACTTCCTGGTGTATTAGCTTCCCCCTGGTGTATCAGCCTGCATCTAACTGTGCAAGACCTGAAATGCCCACTTTCAGGATATTCACACACTAAAACACTGCTGGCGATTTTTGACATGCCACCACCATTTATATAGTTTTCTTTAAATAATCACAGAATATATTGTAGTACAGAAAAATATAATTAACACTGAAAATATATGTGAAAGAGACTCACTGTCACAGGCTTAAAAGATCCAAGTCAGGACCTGTGGACTGGACTGACAAGGAGAATAGGAAATTAGGTGAGTGTATCAGACACTTACTCATGGAACAGAAATAGGCACTAACATGGAATATGACCCAAGGTCTTCAGGAAGATTAGCAACTACTGGAACCCCTAGCCAGAACCTGGAACCACTTGAAAGGAACTCAACCATAGCACTGACCCTCTGGTTCGTGGAGCTGGTATCAATGGGCAGGTGGCAACTCAGATAACCAATAGCCTAGCTGGAATCCACTGAAAGTGGTACAACCCAACTACCAGAGCTATGTGAACGCAGTGCTTGAGGTAGCTTTACCCTACCACAAGCATTGCAAGGAAATCAGTGTAAAAAAGGCAAGTGACGTGTACTATGACACTGCCTGTTAATTATGCATGCCTATAAAACGGCATTGAAACACTCAGGCACGCCTGCGTTCACATCTCCAACCCCCCATTATTAGTGTCCTGCCCCTGTTACCACCCACAAACGGCCTCTCCTGTCACTCATTACCCTGGGCTGCCTTTGCTGGGCGAGCGAGAGGGTTGCGATCGCAGTGTGTTGTTCACGCACGCGCAGAACGAAGCATGCGTATGCACATACGCAGACCACCGGGCCGCTTGCGAACACACAGCGTGAGCAAGCGGCTCTAAATCAGGCCCTTAATTCGTCTTCAGTACCTGACATAATCTGGATTTAGATTGTATGGTAGCATATACTTTAAGTACTGTATGTTTATTGTAAAAAGCTTTAACAAGGTCAGCCCAACTGTAAACTCAACCAAGTAAAGGACAGATGGATAGTTGGTCAAGGACAACAGTGTAGTCAAGATGTGAAGGAAACCATTTTCTCAGAGGACCAAAAGTGTCAGCTTTATTAGAAGAATCTGCACACACTGTGCACAATGTACTTCATAAGCATGGCTGTACTGTATAAACCTGAAAGAAAATGATAATGAAAGAAGTTTGCTAAGGAACATGGGAATAAAACCTAATGTCATTAGTGACAAAGCTAAGCTTGGGGGGAAAAGTGTTTTTCAGCAAGACAAGACACATTTGGTGAAGAAATATATGAAAGATCAGCGCCATTTAACAAATCAGTTTGCTAATATAGCTCCCCCCCCCTACTAAGAGCTCATCATATTACCAATGCTACTATATTTACAGCACCATTTTGGTTCTAAAGTCTGCTGAAACCATCCAAAACTTGGTGATCAGCATGTCTTGTCAATTTTCAGTAATACTAATAATATAGATTGCCCCAAGTCCAAATTTGGATCTCTTATCCACAAACCACATTATCTTAATAATTCCAAATGGAATGTATAATGTCATGTACACAGACATCACATTACCAAGGGCTTTCACCTAAAGTCACTGTGATGGGTTGTAGTCAGCATCCCGACATTCAGGATGCTGAGGGTCACAATACCGACAGCTGCATCCCGACTGTCAGAATCTTGACAGATTAGCAATAAAAAAATACAACTTTTCACTTCTTTCCTCAATCATGAATAAATGATTAGTCTACACGCTGACTACAAGACCACAACAAAGTGATAAATAACATGCATAATATATTAAACATAATGACATCACAAATACCTCAGCTAAGATTCACATAAACATATTTTCAAAAGGTGAAAATAGAGGATATGGTTTAAAATATGGAATAAAGCAGTTAAAACTGTGTTCTCTGATATTGTGTCCCTACTCCCTATCCATGGCCCTTCTACCTGAATTTCAGCAAGTCAGAGGGGCAACTCCATGCAACCATATTCCAGAGAGCAGCTGCTCCTCCTGTAACCCACGTCAGAAGATGTGTAGGGGGTGTGGTGATATGGACTAAAATGGAGCTCACACCACTAAAGTGGGCAATGAATCCCCAATCTAGCAGCTATAATTTATACACAACACAGGATGGGATGACGATATAGGTTTGGGTGCTGGTATAATGTGGGGAGATGGTATAGGCTCGGGTAATGATATAAACTGGAGTTATAGGCTGGGGTGATGCCTGGTCATAAGACCAGAAAAACCACATCTTGGGTGTGGAATTATTTTAACTCAAATCCTGACAACAGTTGTGAAGGCATCTGTACCATTTGTAAAGCAAAACTTAGTAGAGATAGGGACCTTAACCATCTAGAAACCTCCTCCCTGTTACGTCATCTGCAGCGCATCCATCAAAAACGTTTTTGCAAAATTCAGAAACTTTGGCTAAAAAAGTAACAACAAGCAATCCAGCATCAACTCGCTCCCTTCTCTCTGCTAGATCCAAGCACCTACCATCTTTACCACCAACACCTTCATCAACAATATCCTCAATCATGAAAAATAAAAACATTTGTTTCCTGATGTGCCATGCTGAAAGTTTAACTGCCACGTCTTTGTGCTGCCCACTGCTGCTGCTTAGCTTAGTTTGCCAGCTAGCTTGGTGAAAATTTTGGGCCTAAACTGGATAAAAACACTATTGTGAGCTGTGAGGTGGTCAAAATTGACTGGAACTGAGTGGAAATTAATGTTATTGAGGTTAATAATACTGTAGAAACAAAAAAAACAATTATGTGATCTTAGCAGATTTTATAACATTTTTGAGAAAAAAAAAAATACAGATCCAAAACCAAAACACGCAAGGGGTGGTTTTGGCAATACTAAATACAGATCTAAAACACAAGGCGATACAGATCCAAAACCAAAACCAAAATACGGGGGTTGGCGCACATCTCTACCGGGAATAGATACTGTATCTAGGGAAGGGGGAAGGGATAGAGGATACAGAGTAGATAGATTAGGAAATTAGTTTACTTTTCTAAAGAAATTAACCTAGATCAAAGTCTATATTAGGTCCTTTGGGACAAATGGTATCTATATAGTAAATCCATTTTACTTCCTCCTTTGAAATGTCAGTGATTTTATCATCCCTTATCCAGTGGTTCTTAATTTACTTTATACCCAGGAACTTTAAGCCAGAAGAATCACTATTGTGGCATAGTATGAAGTGTTTGTTTCCATTTTACTTCTTATATTCCACACATGTTCTGCGATATTGCATTTAAATGTTCTGATGATCTTCTCCAAATACTGTAACCCACAGGAGCATTCTAATAAATAGATTACCTCTTTAACATGGGATGCTTTTATTTTGTCTTCCCTGTTCCTATTGTTTAATATGAAAGTTTTAACTCTTTTTGTGCTTTTTTCATTCCCTGTGTTTACATCAACTAAATATGTTAAATAAAGTTATTATAAATTTGAGATGAGCGGGATCGGATCTCGGAGATCTGAACCCACCCAAACTTAGGGGATGGCTTGCTGTTGTCCTGTCCACTCCATAGGGGTTGGCTGTTGTCCATAATATCCATATATACTGGGGCTGGCTGTTGTCCTGTCCACTCCATATGGGCTGGCTGTTGTCTATAGGGGCTGGCTGTGCTGCTGTGTTGTCCAAGGGGTGCTCTGTCCATCAGGGGTGCTATTAAGCCCCAGTGTGAAAAAAATTAAGTTTTATATTTTTATTTATGTGTGTGTGCGCCTGTTAGCCACACTTATCAGCAACGTAGGTGTGCAGGGGTGCTGTGCTGCCTGTGTCTCATTTATCAAGGGGCTGCTGCCTCGTTCAGGGGTGCTCTTCACCCCCAGTGTGAAAAAAAGAAAAACAAAATTTTTGTGTGTGTGCGTGATAGCCTGCCACACCACCAGTGTTAAAATATAAACAATATTTTTTGTGTGCGTGTTAGCCTGCCACAGGCTACCAGTGTGAAAATAAAAACTATTTCTTGTGTGTACACCACAAGTGTGAAAATAAAAACAAATTTTTGTGTGTGCGTGTGGCTGTTATCCACACCACCAGTGAGAAAATAAAAAAAAAAATAGTGAGTGCGTGTTAGCCACACCACCAGTGTGAAAACAAAAACTATTTTTTTGTGTGTGCATGTTAGCCTTTGCCCCCCCAATGTGTGCCTCTGCCACCTTTATCAGCTATGGATTTGCCCCCCCCCCACCATGCATGCCACTGCCCCTCTCCTCTTCTAAGCCTCATTCCTTTTTTTCATCTATACCTTTGCCACATTCTCCATCTGTCCACCTCCAACTGTGCCTCTGACACTTCCCCCTGTTGTGCCTCTGCCCCTTTGCCACCCGTACCTCTGCCGCCATCTCCATTTGTCCCACTGCTTTTTTCCCCATCCAGTACCTCTGCTACTACATTATGCGTGCATATTCCACCCCCCACCCCTCCCATGGCTGGTGACTGCCATCAGAAGCAGCACAGACCACAGAAGGAAGGCCATGTACAACACCTCATAATTCATCTAAAGGATGGCAGGTAAGCACAATTTCTTGGTAATAATAATGTTGTTTCTATTTTGCGTGTATTTATATTAAATATATTTATATTTTGTGTAAATATATATATATATATATATATATATATTATGGGCAAATAAACTACTATATATATATATATATATATATATATACACACACACACACACACACACAGTGGGTAAAATAGGTATTGAACACAACATTTTTCTCAGTAAATATATTTGTAATGAGGCTATTATAATGAAATGTTCACCAAATGTCAGCAACAACCCATGCAATCCACACATACAAAGAAATCAAACCATAGATGTCCATAAATTAAGTTATGTATAATAATGTGAAATGACACAGGGGAAAAGTATTGAACACATGAAGAAAGGGAGGTGCAAAAAGGCATGGAAAGCCAAGACACCAGCTGAAATCTATCAGTAATTTGAAAGCAATCCTTCCCCTTGTCAGTGCAAATTAATATAAGCTGGTTCAGTCCCAACTGATGGCCTATAAAAATATGTCTCATTACCAAGGTGTCACACAAGAAACATCTCATGATGGGTAAAAGCAAATTGTTCTGTCAAGACCTTCGCAACCTTATTGTTACAAAATATACTGATGACATTGGTTACGGAAACATTTCTAAACTTCTGAATGTTCCAGTGAGCACTGTTGGGGCCATAATCTGGAAGAGGAAAGAACATAACCACCATAAACTGGCCACGACCAGGTGTTCCTCGCAAGATTTCTGACAAAAGAGTGAAAAGAATTATTAGAATAGTTGTCCAAGAGCCAAGGACCACTTGTGGAGAGCTTCAGAAAGACATGGAATTAGCAGGTACAATTGTTTCAAAGAAAACAATAAGTAATGCACTCAACGCTCATGGTCTGTATGCACGCTCACCACGCAAGACTCCATTCCTAAAGAAAAAGCATGTTGAAACTTGTTTAAAGTTTGCTGCACAACATTTGGACAAGCCTGTGAAACAATGAGAGAATATAGGGGCCTATTCATCATACCTAAAATATTGAGGGAGGTAATTAGGTTTAGAACTCGCATGGAGTTCTACCTAATTACCGGAGGAATTCATCATTCCTCCTCCCTATAACTATCTATTCCAAAAACTTGTCATTTTCCCTGCCTGCTCTACCTTACCGCAGCTGGAATCCATGCTGCGCATGCGCTGTTACAATCGTAAACCCAGTGCATGCGCAGCACTACTTACAGCTGCGGTAAGCTTGTGTGCGCCCCCCCCAACCCCCCATCCGCTCACCTCCCCCTGTCCCGCACTTATCTGCCCACTGCAGCGCCTCCGGCTCCTTCCTGCTGGTCTGTCATGTGGTCTCCCAGCAGCCCACAGTGCAGTTTAGAAAAAAAAATGTATATTTTTTTCTAAACTTTATTGTGTTCTGCTGGTAGAACACAATGTCAGCATAGCAGACGGAGCCAGAGGATGCATCAGAGCGCCGGAGGGAGACACCGGGGGACCTGCACAGCTGGAAGCAGGTAAGTATGTCCTGCTATTCGCCACCTCACAGTGGCGGATAGTAACTCCATCAATTTTTGAAAATACATAATTTTCAGAATTTGATGAATAGCATAATTTCCATATCCCCATACTAATGTATGGGGAGTGTAGAAATTAACGCAGGGGGACTTAGCAAGGAGATATCAGTGTTATCTCCTGTGCTAAGTGGCTTCATGAATACTAAAATAACGTTATTTAAGGAAAATGTCCTTAAAAACATTATTTTAGTGTTGATGAATAGGCCCCTAATATAGTCTAATATCGAACTCTTTGGATGCCATAATACACATCTTGTTTGGAGGATAAATGGCACTGCACATCACCCCAAAAACACCATACCAACAGTGAAGTTTGGAGGTGGGATCATCACGGTGTGGGGTTGTTTTTAAGCATACAGTACTGATATACTTCATATGGTTGAAGAAAGGATGAATGGAAAAATGTATCAAAACATTCCTGATAAAAATCTGCTGCCATCTACCAGGATGCTGAAGATGAAATCAGAGTGGACATTTCAGCAAGACAATGATCCCAAATACACAGCCAAGGACACTCTGAATTGGTTTCAGAGAAAGAAAATAAAGCTGCTAGAATGGCCCAGGTATCACCTGAGTTGAATCCAATTGAAAATCTATGGAAAGATCTGAAGATCAGAGGGCCTGATTCAGATAGGACGCTCTGAAAGATTGCTCGCTCTGAATCAGGGCGTTTTTTTTTTGTTGTCTGGCCTCCTGGCCTCTTGCTTAGCTGTGGGTGACCACCCACAGCTATTGCAAGCGGCCAGGTGATGGTTGCGATGGTTGCGATGGTCAAGACCCTTGTGGTAGGGTCTTGCTCCTGCAAGCCCCAGTGAGCTTTCAGCTCTATTAGAGCAGGAAGCTTACCCACTGACATCACTCGTGATGTCAGTGGGGCTGCCCCCAAATGGCAGGCGTTCCTTCGAGAACGCCTCAGTTTGGCCAGCCACCCCCGCTGCCCGCCTCCAAAACAGGGCAAGCTGTCAATCAAAATTGACAGCTGTACCGCTTTGGTGCGAGACCCGTAGCGACGGAGCGCCCGTCACTAGGCGGGTCTCGCGAATGCGTACGTCGGAGCCGGCTCTGGCGTGTGCGCATGCGCAGTGGCCAAACATCGACCCGCTCGCGAGCGCATAGCGCATAATAGCGCTCGCGAGTGGGTCTGAATCAGGCCCAGAGTTCATAGAAGAGGGTCACGGAACCTTCAAGATTTGAAGACTGTTTGTGTGGAAGAATGGGCCAAAATCACACCTAATCAGTGCATGCGACTAGTTTCTCCATACAGGAGTCGTCTTGAAGCTGTCATTACATTTTGTACGAAGTAGAGATGAACGGGTTCGGTTTACAGAGATCCGAACCCACCCGAATTTAGCATAACCGAGTCGGACCCAAGCAGGCTCGGATGTTCCTGCATTACTCGGATCTCTCAAATCGAGGCAAAACCATAGAGACAAAATCTCGCGGTTCGCAAGCTTTCGTCTCTATGATCAATGTAGTATATAAGGGACCACGCGACAGACGCCATTTCACTCCGGCTGTGGAGACTGAACAGGGAGGGTAGGTAGTGTAGGGCTGGGAGAGGTGCTGGTGCTATCTGCTGTGTCCTGGGCTGGTGACTGCTAATCCATTCTGGTCTCTGGTCACGGTGCTGTCACTGTCACTGTGCTGTCTGCTGATCCATCTGGGCTGTATGCTGTGACCTGGACTGGTCCTGCTGATCCATTCTGGGCTGGTGTCTGCTCTGTCCATCTTGGCTGGTGCAGAACTGCAGATACATCTGGGCTTGTGCTGTGTCCATCTGGGCCCAAGTTCTGGACTCAAAAAAAATATATATATATAATCCACAAAAAAAAATCAATCAAAGTGTCTTTTATATTTTTCTGTGTGTGTGTGTGTGCACGTGCGTGTTAGGCTTAACCACAGTACCGCACAAGATCCAGCCCAACTCCAGTCCTGCTAAAAAAAAAAAATCAAAGTGTCTTTTATATTTTCTGTGTGTGTGTGTGTGCACGTGCGTGTTAGGCTTAACCACAGTACCGCACAGGATCCAGCCCAACTCCAGTCCTGCTAAAAAAAAAAAATCAAAGTGTCTTTTATATTTTTCTATGTGTGTGTGTGTGTATGTGCACGTGCGTGTTAGGCTTAACCGCAGTACCGCACAAGATCCAGCCAGCAACGCAAGTTGCAAGCTAGTGCTGCCCGACTCCAGTCGTGATCAATCTGTGCTCTGGGCCCAAGTTCTGGAGCATAACATTTTTTTTAATCAATTGTCTTTTTTTCTAATAATTGTCTGTGTGTCTGTGCGTGTTAGGCTTAGCCGCACAAGATCTAGCAAGTTGGCAACGCAAACCTAGTGCTGCCCAACTCCAGTCGTCATCAGTCTGTGCTCTGGGCCCAAGTTCTGGACCCGAACCCCCCCCCCCCAAAAAAAATAGTGTCTTTTGTCTATTTATTTTCTGTGTGTGTGCGTGTTAGGCTTAGCCACACAGGATACAGCAACACAACCGAGTGCTGCCCGACTCCAGTCGTCACCAATCTGTGCTCTGGGCCCAAGTTCTGGACCCCCCAAAAAAATAGTGTCTTGTGTATATTTTTTTTCTGTGTGCGCACGACTGCACGTATGAATTTGTAACTGCACCATGGCTACACTATTGGTGCTTGTGACACTGCTTCAAGACCGCAGAAAGTATGGAGGGCTGTCACATGAAAGGAGAGCAAAGCCAAGAACCACATGTTGTAGCTGCCGCCAGCAGTCATCATGATAATGCAAGGCCGTCAACTTCCTTGTCCTCTATGAAGGCCCATGCCTTCAATCCTCAAGGGTATCCCAACCATCATCTTTGCACAGTCCTCAACTCTATTAATAATTATATCAATCAGTTTTGAGCCAGCAAGCTGGATGCAACCTTTTGGCCCTTTAACTAGATGAAAAAAAAGCAGTGAGATTACCAAAATTGACTGGAAACAAGTGGAAATAAATGTTATTGAGGTTATTAATACTGTAGGAACAAAAAAAGGCACATTTTATGTGATTTTAGCTGTTTTATTTTATTTTTTAAGGAAAAAATCCAGATCCAAAACCAAAACACGAAAACAAAACACCAAGGAAAGAAATCCAAAACTATATTCAGATCCAAAACCAGGGGAGATCCAGATCCAAATCCAAAACACAAGGGTCGGCACACATCTCTAGTACGAAGTATTAAATAAATTTCAGTAAGAGTGTTCAATACTTTTTCTCTGTGTCTTTTCTCATTATTACACATAACTTAATTTATTGACATCTATGATTTGTTTGCATGTGTGGATTGCATGGGTTGTTGCTGACATTTGGTGAAAATTTCATTGCAATAGCCAGTGGCATATCTATAATGGGTGCAGTGTGTGCGGGGCATCAGTCCTCCCTGACGCATGCTCCACTGAGCTCTGCATATGGGGAATGTGGGTATATGCCCATTGGGGTGGGGTATCCCCCTGGGGGATCTAGTATCAGTGGGAGTTGGGTAGGGGTAAAATAAATCAATATGACGCTGGAGTGGGGCAAAATAATAAAATACAACTGACACTGGTCACCGGGTAGGAGGAGGAAGGGGATGCATAAAATCAGGGGCTTTTATTACCGGGGGTTGTTTATAAAACAGGGATTATTTTACTACTAAAGAAGTGTGTGGGGGCACTGTGATTAGGATTTATGACCACTGGGGGAGGTCTATTGCCAATGGGGGATGGGAAGTTATTTTATAATGGGGACCTATGGACACGGAGCGATGGGGGTTGCAAAACACCACCTAGATACTGTATGTATATTTTTAAATAAAATATTTAAATATATTATTAAAAATACTTTTTAAACTTTATTACAAAATAAAAAAGGACTTCTGAGCGGTTTTGTGAAAAAAAAATTGTCAGTTAAGTGGTTAAAAGCTGTAGCTCTCCCCTGTCTGTTCCTTTAAAAAGCAATTGATGTCTATTGTGTTTTATGTGTATATCTATTTGCTCCCATGTCATGCATATAATACAAATTAGCGGTTCTACATGCACTCCACAATGAACATTTTGGGAAAGTATGCAGTTGTATAACTAGTGGTGCTAAACAAATAAAGATACGCACACCTACATATTGCATGACAATAATATAGGTTCTATGGCTATACAATAATTTGAAAGGTATGTATTGGAACTCACCAATAATAAGATTCTATGGGGGGAATTCAGTACAACGCAATGTGCTGGCAGTCATCACCACAAAGTCCAGCTGCGCACATTACCCCTATTACGGTAGGAAACATACAATTATTTTCCTATAGAGTGAAATAAAAGTTAGTATTTTTTACAATTAACCAATGGATACATGTACCATGCCAATAATATATAGGAGAATGTGGTATTTTATTTGTGTCAGAAGGAACGTGTATTTGGTCCCAATAAAGACTCACATACATTTAAATCCCATTAGTGAACTCAGCTACAGGAGGGGAACTAGACTTAATTGGAAGTCAACACACATTTCAAACCTCAGAGAAATATCTGCACTATGATTAACAGAAAACTCTCTCCATGGCACTACTAGGAATAATTAAGCTGTAAAATTAGTCTTTGTTTGCCAAATGAGAAACAATATTTTTTGCCGTTGACTTTTTTCAATTTTCTCTGTCTGGATAAATATAATTAAGTAATGGATGATGGCTTGTTAGCATTTTCTCCTTTGTGTTTGTTAGAGAATTAGGAAACTAGCATCGGAGGTCTGATGCTTAGTCTTATGAAACCTGACATAACAAATGTAATTAAAGGTAAAGGTAACTAAGCTACAGTAGTAATGCTTGAGGTTGTGGAGAACCAACCATTGTACAACCTTGCAAAGATATTAGATATTTTAGGTTCAGAACAAAAACAAAAAAACAGTTATGTTAGTTCAGCTTTTGTTCTGCACCTGTACTGCCTTTCATAACATATGTGTCAGAGACCCGTTACCATAATCAGTAATGGTCATACACAGTGCATAAAAATCTGTTTCTTTTGGAATGTTAAGTCCATATTTTAGTATATGCTTTTTACAGATCACATGGAAAAAAGGCAATGATTGTGGAGGAACTATATATCACATTGCGGTTATAATCAGACCTCAAGGGGTTGTCCACTTGTTTCTCCCAATATTGCATACAGGGGGTAACCTCCAGAACTGCTCATTACCATAGGCTAAAAGACAGATCATCCTGAAGTCCTCTATCCTATGGAGCTTTATTGAAGAGAAGTAAAGATGCATACACACATAAAGATTATCTGTCCAACCATCCAACTAGTTGATTGGTTGGAATGAAAATCTGGTAAGGTATGAAAGCAAATAACAATCAGCGATCTGCTCCCAAATGCCGGAAAATGGACCAAAACTGTTGTTTGAACAAATTTTTTAGATCAAACATTTAACAAACTTGTCTGACTACCATTTTCATCTGTTTTCTGGCATTTAGGAGCAAATTGCTGATCATCATTTACTCCCATATGTTACCAGATTTTCATTCCAACCAATCAACTAGTTGGATGGTTGGAGCGAAAATCTTTACGTGTGTATGCACCTTCACACTGTACTCTGAGCTGCAACTTGCTATAGTAAAAACGAGCAAGCTGCAGCATGATAACAATGCAGGTAACAGTGGAGGTTCCTAGAGGAGGGCAGATGAAGCAATGTAAATGTAAGATAACACGTTAAATTTCACTTTGTATACAAAAAATCTGTGAATTATAAAATTTAAAGCATATATGCTATTTTTATTGAGGGAGTTTTACATGTCAAAAGAAAAGTGGGAAAATAAGAAACCCTATCAAAAGTAACTTTTATGTATGTACTGTATATTTCACATACATGTGTTAAAATACTGTAGCACTTTATATATACTATTACTATGTATACTATATAACATACTGTATACAATTTTTATATATATATATATATATATATGGTGTATATGGTATATATATGGTAGTATGATGGTGACTGTCTTGCCTTTAAATCCATTAGTTGGCAGGTGAGCTTTAAACCAGTTAACATTTTTTTCAGTTTAAACTCTGTGATAGCAGCTACCAGGTTTCCATAAGTATGACAGATAGTGTAGGACCTGCAGAGAAATGTGGTACCGTGATGTGGGCTGCAGGCTTAAATGCATTGATCAATCCAATAACCAAAACCCCATTATTTATTTATTATTGTGAGTGATTTAACAATGGTAAGTGCTGAGTTTTCCGTTTTTATATATATATATATATATATATACATACATATATATATAAAAAGGGCACAGTCAGTGGCGGGCTGGGCCAGGGTGCCATGTGCCCCCCGGGCCACAGTGTCATGCGGGCCGCGGGCAGTCTGTGTCACTGTGACACAGACTGCACCGCGTGTGTAGCGCTGACCGGACGGAGTTCGGTCAGCGCTACACAGCACAAACACACAGCCGCCGGAGCCGGCAGCTGTGTGTTTGCTGTAATCATCAGCAGCTGTAATCAGCAGCCGCTGAGAGTCTGTCAGACTCTCATCGGCTGCTGCTGCTCCCACTGCGGGAGCCATCTTCCGGCTCCCGCAGTGGGTAATGGGAGAGATGTTGTCATGACGACGTCTCTCCCATAATGCAAAGCGGCCAGGGACCAGGAGCGGGAGTTTCAGGTAAGTGTTTTTTTATTTTTTTATTAAGTCTCTCTCTACTGGGGGACGGACTACTGGGGGCACTACCAGGGGGGGATTACTACTGGGGGCACTACCAGGGGGGGAGACTACTACTACTGGGGTACTACAAGGGGAGGAGATCTACTACTGGGGGAACTACAAGGGGGGACTACTACTACTGGGGGCACTACAAGGGGGGGCTACTACTGGGGGCACTACAAGGGGGGGCTACTATTACTATGGGGGCACTACCAGGGGGGGATTACTACTGGGGGCACTACCAGGGGGGTGGATTACTACTGGGGGCACTACAAAGGGGGGGACTACTACTACTGGGGGCACTACAAAGGGGGGGACTACTACTACTGGGGGCACTACAAGGGGGGGACTACTACTGGGGGCACTACAAGGGGGGGCTACTACTGGGGGCACAACAAGTGGGTACTACTACTACTACTGGGGGCACTACAAGGGGGGGACTACTACTAGGGGCACTACAAGGGGAGGGGACTACTACTAGGGGCACTGCATAGGGGGGAGGGTCTACTACTAGGGGCACTACATAGGGGAGGGGACTACCACTGGGGGCACTGCATCAAGGGACCACTGCTGGGGGCTCTATATAAATGGAAATACTGGGGGTACTGCATAGGGGGGAGACTACAACTGGGGCCACTATTTAAGGGGCATTGCATAAGGGTTACCACTATTGGGGGCACTGCATGGGGGGTGGACTGCTACTGGGGGCACTGCATAGGGGGTACCTCTATTGGGGGCACTATATAAGGGGTTTACTACTGGGGGCACAAGGGGCACTGCACAGGGGGGACCACTACTGGGGGCACTATATAAGGGGCTTACTACTGGGGGCACAAGGGGCACTGCATATGGGGGGGATCACTACTGGGGGCACTACTGGAGGCCTGCATAAGGGTGTTCTCTCCTGTGGCATACGGGGGCACAACGACAGGGGGCTGCCCCTTATCTTTATTTTTACCTTACATTAATCCCATATGGACCCGCCTCCTCCCTGAAACACTTGAGGTGGGGCGGCGCCGTAGCACGCACGTTCTTCGGGCACCCTGGCTACACGCTACTCCTCTGCCAGGGCCGCCTGCATGCATTTGCCCCCCAGGCTAAAAGTTGCCACCCAGCCCCTGGGCACAGTCGTAACCTTATATTAAGGCTGCGTGTAAAAAACTGCAATTCTCCCATAGAGAATTCCGGAAGGGGGCATGGTGTTTAAGGGGCTACACCTCAAAAGCTATTGAAGGTACTGAGCTGACATTTGGCAAGGCCAGGTAGAACTGTTGCTTGGTGCTGCATGCCAAATTTCAGGGCATAAACATAAAAAATGAGGATTTGGGAGTAATCTTAAGTTTCAACTGTCACATTTTTCTGACATTCTCAATTAGGACAACTTTTCTGCTGTTCTCTATGGGGGATTTTTGGGAAGACATAACTCAGGGTAGGGGTGGAATTTAGACTTGGGGTTTGTTTTATTAAGTAGCCATTGTTCCAGGGTAGGGCCTTTTGGGGTTCAGGAAAATTAGAAAGTTACAGTTTTTAAACTATTACCTCAAGAATGCACCATTGCATAGATAGGACTTTTCAAAATGTTGCGCAGCCGCAGTAGGAGCCTCCAGCAGGTGTGATCACTGTGGCTTCACTTGGGTGCACAAAGATGACCGTCGTTTGCGGGCTTTAGAGGTGGTGGTCTTGGGGAAAAGAAGCTGGCATTAGCTGCAGCAGGAGCCAGGGGAAAAGCACGGGGACAGTAGCGGGCTTTAGTGGCGGTGGTGCGGGTGGCAGTGCGGGCGGTGGTGGGGCAGGTGTTAGGACCTGGGGGAGGTAGAAGCACACAGAATACAGGCTCAGATCTGGTATATCCATGATACCTGCTTCTGTGTATAATTGAAAAAACAATGGCATGGCCTCGCCCTCCAGAAAACAACCAGCACCGGGCTTTGGAGCCCCAGTACTGGTTGAGCTAAATACAGGGGACAAACGATGTAGGGGTCCCCCATATTAAACACAACCAGCACTGAGCTAGTCAGAACCAGTCCTGGTTGCCAAAATACGAGGAGAAAATATGTAGGGGTCCCCCGTATTCTGTGCAACCAGCACTGGGCTCTGAGCCAGTCATGGTTCTGGAAATACAGGGGTAAAAATGCATAGGGTCCAACCGTATTTACCAGAACCAGCACTGGACTTCTTCTAGAGGGGCGGTGATGCCACAGCCAGGGGACCCCTTTCACCGGGCCCCCAGCCGAAGCATCACACCTGACCGCTAATCCGCCCAGGCCGGAGATCCCTGGTGAGCTGGGGACCCCCCAATAAAGGGGTCCCCCTCTCCAGGGCACCCCAGGCTGATAGCCCGGAGCTATCCCTGGCACCCCTGAGGGGTGGGTGCCGGGTTGATTGTGTAAAGTGTGCTGTGGCCGGGATGCGGTGGTAGGGTTTAGCAGGCGTTAGCTGTGGCCAGGAACCGGGGATGGTAGTGGGTGTTAGCAGCAGTGGTGTAGCAGGTGTTAGGACCCAGGGCAGGTAGCAGAACACAGATGCAGGCTCGGATCTGGAATATCCATAATACCTGCATCTGTGTTTAAAGAAAACAAACACAGAAGCAGGGACGGGTCAGTGAGACCCGTCTGTGCTTCTATGTTTAATTAAATAAAAAAACCTGTGTAAAAAAAAAATGGTGTGGCCCCCTCCCCAAAAATAACATAGTTTAGGCCAAAAGGTTGCACAGAGCTAGCAGGCTGACTAAGCTAAGCAACAGCAGTGGGCAGCACGAACATGTGGCAGTTCAGCTTCCAACATGGCATGTCTATGCAGTGGCAGACAGGATGGCAATTTTATAAACTATACGACAACATAGAGAAACCAAAAATGTTTTTTATTAATCAAGAACTAGGTCAGAGGCCCGAGGGAGATGGAGTATGGTTATGGAGTAGTTGAAGGCAGGAAAATAAAGTAAGGATTGATTAGTTTGGAAATAGATTTTAAATTGTTGATTCTGAAGAAAATGTATGAAGGAGGATTAATGTAGAATCAAGTTCATCAGTTCCTGAAAGACATCTTTGATCTGGAGAAGGTTCGCTATTTGAGCGTGGAGAGTTTATCAGAAGATATTATGCGGTGTCTGCACCACCACACAGAGATGTTTGGGACATCTGTGGGAGCAGGCTCACTGAAGCCCACTTGTTTCCAATTCTATGTGAACCAACTACCTAAAACCTGATCAGCTGAGTGACATTTGCAGAGCACCTGTCGCTAACACACAGTGAGGGCAGCCATTTTGTGCCACATCCTGAATGAATATTGATTCAGCCCATATATGCTGTATATTTTTTATACATCTAATAGAAATGCAGTGGCCTTGCTTGTGGATGTGCTAAATAGTACACACTGTAAACAGATGTTTAATTTGTACTCAGTGAGGTTGTTGGGGATAATGGGACCAAGACTTGCTGTTTACATCAGAAGAAAGCAGCCTGTAGCTCTTCATCTGAACTACAGCTCCCAGCATCTGTGCTGTTTGCCGGGCCTGCTGGAGGTTGGAGTGCCTAAGGTTACCTTAGCCTGCTTTACCCCCGGTATGTACCATGTAAATATGTATGTGACCAACATACACAACTAATTTTTGTATTAAACGTATTTGCATTGTATTGCACAAATCCTGGCAGGAAGATGCTCTGTGCTGCTTCTCATGTCTCTCGCATGACACCAAACATCTACATTATCCAGGTAATCCATAAAGGGCCACCCACATACAAGGGGGGCAAGGTGTTTATTGTGATGAACCATTATTTATACCAGCCTATCAATTCACCAGGGTTGGGGTGGAGCAATTTAAAATACTTGGTAACTTTGAAAATCAATCATGTTTTGCCACCCAATCAACTTGGTGGTTCAGATTGTTAATTAAATAAAATGAAAGGGGCTTGCAGGAGATGCTTTCTGTGGCCATAACAATTTCTGTATATTTTTGGGATTCATAAACTGCATGTAGAAGATTTCAGCGGCTGTGGCAGTGCATCTTCCAACATGGCACATCTAGAAAACAAGAGCGGCACTGTAGTGGCAGACAGTATGGCAGTTAACAGTTTAATAAACTTTAAAAATGTTTGTCGTCTATGCAAAAAGACATTCAGCATGCCCCAAACAGCACACAGTACTTATATGGATACACTGTGGTACGGCCTGCAGTGTCACAGCTCATATATACACTGGGGTACGGCCTGCAGCATCACAGTACTTGTGTGTTAGGGATACACACTGGGGTATGGTCTGCAGCATCACAGTACTTGTATGGAAACACTGGGGTATGGCCTACAGCATCACAGTACTTATATGGATACACTGGTGTACGGCCTGCAGCGTCACAGTAATTTTATGGATATACTGGGGTACGGCCTGCAGCATCACAGTACTTGTGTGTTTGGGAATACACACTGGGGTACGGTCTGCAGCTTCACAGTACTTGTATGGATACACTGGGGTATGGCCTGCAGTGTCACAGTACTTTTATGGATATACTGGGATACGGCCTGCAGCATCACAGTACTTGTGTGTTAGGGATATACACTGGGGTACGGTCTGCAGCTTCACAGTACTTGTATGGATACACTGGGGTATGGCCTGCAGCGTCACAGTACTTATATGAAAACACTGGGGTACTGTGTGCAGCCTTACAGTACTTTTATGGATATACTGGGGTACGGCCTGCAGCATCACAGTACTTGTGTGTTACAGATACACACTTGGCTACGGCCTGCAGCATCACAGTACTTATATGGATACACTGGGGTATGGCCTGCAGCGTCACAGTACTTGTGTGTTAGGGATACACACTGGGGTACAGTCTGCAGTGTCACAGTACTTGTATGGATACACTTGGCAGTACTGGAGTGGATGGACACCGGAAAGGTTTGTCAGCTGCCCTGGAGCGGATGGACACCGTGCAGGTGCATTGGAAGCACTGGAGCGAATGGACACCTAACAGGTATATCGGCAACACTGGAGCAGATGGACACCGAACAGGTGCTTTGGCAACACTGGAGCGGATGGACAATGGACAGGAGCGTCGGCAGCACTGTTGCAAATGGACAGGTGCTTCGGCATCACAGAAGTGAATGGACACAGCACAGCACTGAGCACAGGAGCAGTCAATGGAGTGTATGGACAGAGCACAGCCCCTGCACGGACAGCACAGCCCCTGGATGGACTCAGAACAGCCCCTGGATGGACAGCACAGCCCCTGGATGGACAAGCACAGCTCCTGAATGGACAGCACAGCCCCTGAACAGACTCAGCACAGTCCACAACTTAGCTACGCAGCAGAGTAGAGCACAGCCGGAGTGAAGCAAATGGCGCTGATCACCGCGGGGAGGGACTTATATGCAATCCAAAACCTGCGAGAATCCGACGCGGAATTGATGACGTTTTGCCTCACTTTTGGGTTCAGAGTAAGGCACAAAGACCTAAGCCTGACAATGTTTGGATGGGTCAGGTTCTTAGAGCCAGTCACTAACATATATATATATATATATATATATATATATACAGTCAGGTCCATAAATATTGGGACATTGACAGAATTTTCATATTTTGGCCTCTATTCACCACCACAATGGCTTTGAAATGAAACAAACAGGATGTGATTTAACTGCAGACTTTCAGATTTAATTTGAGCGCAATTACATGTAAAATCAGGTGAACGGTGTAGGAATTACAGCGGTTTCTATATGTGCCTCCCACTTTTTAAGGGGCCAAAAGTAATGGGACAAATTAAACAATCCTAAATCTAACTTTCACTTTTTAATACTTTGTTGCAAATCCTTTGCAGGCAATTACAGCCTGAAGTCTGGAACGCATAGACATCACCAGACGCTGGGTTTCATCCCAGGTGATGCTCTGCCCGGCCTCTACTGCAAATGTCTTCAGTTCCTACTTGTTCTTGGGGCATTTTCCCTTCATTTTTGTCTTCATCAAGTGAAATGCATGCTCAATCGGATTCAGGTCAGGGGATTGACTTGGCCATTGCATAACATTCCACTTTTTAGCCTTAAAAAACTCTTTGGTTGCTTTAGCAGTATGGTTCGGGTCATTGTCCATCTGCACTATGAAGCGCCGTCCAATGAGTTCTGAAGCATTTGACTGAATATGAGCATATAATATTGCCCGAAACACTTCAGAATTAATTCTGCTGCTTTTGTCAGCAGTCACATCATCAATAAATACAAGGTAACCAGTTCCATTGGCAGCCATACATGCCCACGCCATGACACTACCACCACCATGCTTCACTGATGAGGTGGGTATGTTTTGGATCATGAGCAGTTCCTTTCCTTCTCTGTACTCTTCTCTTCCCATCACTCTGGTACAAGTTGATCTTTGTCTCATCTGTCCATAGGATGTTGTTCCAGAACTGTAATGGCTTTTTTAGATTTTGTTTGGCAAACTAATCTGGTCTTCCTGTTTTTGTGGCTCACCAATGGTTTGCATCTTGTGGTGAACCCTCTATATTCACTCTTGTGAAGTCTTCTCTTGCTTGTTGACTTTGACACATATACACCTACCTCCTGGAGAGTGTTCTTGATTTGGCCAACTGTTGTGAAGGGGTTTTTCTTCACCAGGGAAATAATTCTTCTGTCATCCACCGCAGTTGTTTTCCGTGGTCTTCCGGGTCTTTTGGTGTTGCTGAGCTCTCCGGTGCATTCTTTCTTTTTAAGAATGTTCCAAACAATTGATTTTGCCACACCTAAAGTTTTTGCTATCTCTCTGATGGGTTTGTTTTGATTTTTCAGCCTAATGATGGCTTGCTTCACAGATAGTGACAGCTCTTTGGATCTCATATTGAGAGTCGACATCAACTGATTCCAAATGCAAATGTCACACCTAGAATCAACTCCAGACCTTTTATCTGCTTAATTGATAATGAAATAACGAGGGAATAGCCCACACCTGTCCATGAAATAGCTTTTGAGTTGATAGTCCCATTACTTTTGACCCCTTAAAAAGTGGGAGGCACATATTGAAACCGTTGTAATTCCTACACCGTTCACCCGATTTGGATGTAATTACCCTCAAATTAAATCTGAAAGTCTGCAGTTAAGGCATATCTTGTTTGTTTCATTTCAAAACCATTGTGGTGGTGAATAGAGGCCAAAATCTGAAAATTCTGTCAATGTCCCAATATTTATGGACATAATACATATATATATATATATATATATATATATTAACAATTATGTGCTAAGACAGCCACAATAGTATAATAATTTATCCAATAATATATTGGTGTGTTCCAAACAGCAGTCCTCAAATTAGAAATCTCTGTCTCCAGTGGTCAGAAAGTGACATAAATTAAATGATAACCTTAATATTCACAATTTCACTCCCAGATTCACAAAGGTGAAGGACTATTCTTCTGTTAAAGAAGCGATAGAAAAGACTGTGATTTGCACAGGAGCAAGTAATTAAGGAAGATATTTTTGTTCTCAGTATGAGGATTATACACCTCATTAACATCTAATGGTGGTTTCTGTCAAAATCAAGATCCAAACCTGGGAGACCAGAATTTAAGTCTGAAAGATAGAACAAGCTTTATATGTTATTATAATTAAGGAGTTAAAAATACTCAGGAGCTCTCTAACGAATCAACCAGTATTAGCTGTCATTAAAAGGGTGGCCTCTTACACATTTTGAGACAAGCAAGTCAAAGACGCCACCGAACCCCTGATGAAGTCGTGATCGAGGAAATCATTGGTAGTTGTCGTCACTATTGACAAAGATTTGTTCAATAATCCTGTTCCTTATAATTTGGATAATAACAGGTTATATGTTAATAAGAAAAGTTTTATATATTGTTTCATTTTAATAAAGTGTTTTGGAATTATTAAAGTGGTTTGTATGTCAACTCTCATCTTCCATTAACTCATAATCTATATCTATATTTATATCAATATTGTATTACCAAAATGGATTGAAATTGTGAAAATCAAGCGCTCCTCATGTTATCATTTAATTTATATATATATATATATATATATATATATATACAGTCAGATCCATAAATATTGGGACATTGACAGAATTTTCATATTTTGTCCTCTATTCACCACCACAATGGCTTTGAAATGAAACAAACAAGATGTGATTTAACTGCAGACTTTCAGATTTAATTTGAGGGTAATTACATCCAAATCAGGTGAACGGTGTAGGAATTACAACGGTTTCTATAAGTGCCTCCCACTTTTTAAGGGGCCAAAAGTAATGGGACAAACTAAACAATCCTAAACCTAACTTTCACTTTTTAATGCTTTGTTGCAAATCCTTTGCAGGCAATTACAGCCTGAAGTCTGGAATGCATAGACATCACCAGACGCTGGGTTTCATCCCTGGTGATGCTCTGCCAGGCCTCTACTGCAAATGTCTTCAGTTCCTGCTTGTTCTTGGGGCATTTTCCCTTCAGTTTTGTCTTCATCAAGTGAAATGCATGCTCAATCGGATTCAGGTCAGGGGATTGACTTGGCCATTGCATAACATTCCACTTTTTAGCCTTAAAAAACTCTTTGGTTGCTTTAGCAGTATGCTTCGGGTCATTGTCCATCTGCACTGTGAAGCGCTGTCCAATGAGTTCTGAAGCATTTGACTGAATATGAGCATATAATATTGCCCGAAACACTTCAGAATTCATTCTGCTGCTTTTGTTAGCAGTCACATCATCAATAAATACAAGGGAACCAGTTCCATTGGCAGCCATACATGCCCAAGCCATGACACTACCACCACCATGCTTCACTGATGAGGTGGTATGTTTTGGATCATGAGCAGTTCCTTTCCTTCTCTTCTCTTCCCATCACTCTGGTACAAGTTGATCTTTGTCTCATCTGTCAATAGAATGTTGTTCCAGAACTGTAATGGCTTTTTTAGATGTTGTTTGGCAAACTCTAATCTGGTCTTCCTGTTTTTGTGGCTCACCAATGGTTTGCATCTTGTGGTGAACCCTCTATATTCACTCTTGTGAAGTCTTCTCTTGATTGTTGACTTTGACACATAAACATCTACCTCCTGGAGAGTGTTCTTGATTTGTCCAACTGTTGTGAAGGGTTTTCCTTTACCAGGGAAATAATTCTTCTGTCATACACCACAGTTGTTTTCCGTGGTCTTCCGGGTCTTTTGGTGTTGCTGAGCTCTCCGGTGTATTCTTTCTTTTTAAGAATGTTCCCAACAGTTGATTTGGCCACACCTAATGTTTTTGCTATCTCTCTGATGGGTTTGTTTTGATTTTTCAGCCTAATGATGGCTTGCTTCACAGATAGTGACAGCTCTTTGGATCTCATATTGAGAGTCGACATCAACTGATTCCAAATGCAAATGTCACACCTAGAATCAACTCCAGACCTTTTATCTGCTTAATTGATAATGAAATAACGAGGGAATAGCCCACACCTGTCCATGAAATAGCTTTTGAGTTGATAGTCCCATTACTTTTGACCCCATAAAAAGTGGGAGGCACATATTGAAACCGTTGTAATTCCTACACCGTTCACCCGATTTGGATGTAATTACCCTCAAATTAAATCTGAAAGTCTGCAGTTAAGGCATATCTTGTTTGTTTCATTTCAAAACCATTGTGGTGGTGAATAGAGGCCAAAATCTGAAAATTCTGTCAATGTCCCAATATTTATGGACATAATACACATATATATATATATATATATATATATATATTAACAATTATGTGCTAAGACAGCCACAATAGTATAATAATTTATCCAATAATATATTGGTGTGTTCCAAACAGCAATCCTCAAATTAGAAATCTCTGTCTCCAGTGGTCAGAAAGTGACATAAATTAAATGATAACCTTAATATTCACAATTTCACTCCCAGATTCACAAAGGTGAAGGACTATTCTTCTGTTAAAGAAGCGATAGAAAAGACTGTGATTTGCACAGGAGCAAGTAATTAAGGAAGATATTTTTGTTCTCAGTATGAGGATTATACACCTCATTAACATCTAATGGTGGTTTCTGTCAAAATCAAGATCCAAACCTGGGAGACCAGAATTTAAGTCTGAAAGATAGAACAAGCTTTATATGTTATTATAATTAAGGAGTTAAAAATACTCAGGAGCTCTCTAACGAATCAACCAGTATTAGCTGTCATTAAAAGGGTGGCCTCTTACACATTTTGAGACAAGCAAGTCAAAGACGCCACCGAACCCCTGATGAAGTCGTGATCGAGGAAATCATTGGTAGTTGTCGTCACTATTGACAAAGATTTGTTCAATAATCCTGTTCCTTATAATTTGGATAATAACAGGTTATATGTTAATAAGAAAAGTTTTATATATTGTTTCATTTTAATAAAGTGTTTTGGAATTATTAAAGTGGTTTGTATGTCAACTCTCATCTTCCATTAACTCATAATCTATATCTATATTTATATCAATATTGTATTATGAAAATGGAGTGAAATTGTGAAAATCAAGCGCTCCTCATGTTATCATTTAATTTATATATATATACATATATATATATACAGTCAGATCCATAAATATTGGGACATTGACAGAATTTTCATATTTTGTCCTCTATTCACCACCACAATGGCTTTGAAATGAAACAAACAAGATGTGATTTAACTGCAGACTTTCAGATTTAATTTGAGGGTAATTACATCCAAATCAGGTGAACGGTGTAGGAATTACAACGGTTTCTATAAGTGCCTCCCACTTTTTAAGGGGCCAAAAGTAATGGGACAAACTAAACAATCCTAAACCTAACTTTCACTTTTTAATGCTTTGTTGCAAATCCTTTGCAGGCAATTACAGCCTGAAGTCTGGAATGCATAGACATCACCAGACGCTGGGTTTCATCCCTGGTGATGCTCTGCCAGGCCTCTACTGCAAATGTCTTCAGTTCCTGCTTGTTCTTGGGGCATTTTCCCTTCAGTTTTGTCTTCATCAAGTGAAATGCATGCTCAATCGGATTCAGGTCAGGGGATTGACTTGGCCATTGCATAACATTCCACTTTTTAGCCTTAAAAAACTCTTTGGTTGCTTTTGCAGTATGCTTCGGGTCATTGTCCATCTGCACTGTGAAGCGCTGTCCAATGAGTTCTGAAGCATTTGACTGAATATGAGCATATAATATTGCCCGAAACACTTCAGAATTCATTCTGCTGCTTTTGTTAGCAGTCACATCATCAATAAATACAAGGGAACCAGTTCCATTGGCAGCCATACATGCCCAAGCCATGACACTACCACCACCATGCTTCACTGATGAGGTGGTATGTTTTGGATCATGAGCAGTTCCTTTCCTTCTCTTCTCTTCCCATCACTCTGGTACAAGTTGATCTTTGTCTCATCTGTCAATAGAATGTTGTTCCAGAACTGTAATGGCTTTTTTAGATGTTGTTTGGCAAACTCTAATCTGGTCTTCCTGTTTTTGTGGCTCACCAATGGTTTGCATCTTGTGGTGAACCCTCTATATTCACTCTTGTGAAGTCTTCTCTTGATTGTTGACTTTGACACATAAACATCTACCTCCTGGAGAGTGTTCTTGATTTGGCCAACTGTTGTGAAGGGGTTTTCCTTTACCAGGGAAATAATTCTTCTGTCATACACCACAGTTGTTTTCCGTGGTCTTCCGGGTCTTTTGGTGTTGCTGAGCTCTCCGGTGTATTCTTTCTTTTTAAGAATGTTCCCAACAGTTGATTTGGCCACACCTAATGTTTTTGCTATCTCTCTGATGGGTTTGTTTTGATTTTTCAGCCTAATGATGGCTTGCTTCACAGATAGTGACAGCTCTTTGGATCTCATATTGAGAGTCGACATCAACTGATTCCAAATGCAAATGTCACACCTAGAATCAACTCCAGACCTTTTATCTGCTTAATTGATAATGAAATAACGAGGGAATAGCCCACACCTGTCCATGAAATAGCTTCTGAGTTGATAGTCCCATTACTTTTGACCCCTTAAAAAGTGGGAGGCACATATTGAAACCGTTGTAATTCCTACACCGTTCACCCGATTTGGATGTAATTACCCTCAAATTAAATCTGAAAGTCTGCAGTTAAGGCATATCTTGTTTGTTTCATTTCAAAACCATTGTGGTGGTGAATAGAGGCCAAAATCTGAAAATTCTGTCAATGTCCCAATATTTATGGACATAATACACATATATATATATATATATATATATATATATATATATATATATATATATATATATATATTAACAATTATGTGCTAAGACAGCCACAATAGTATAATAATTTATCCAATAATATATTGGTGTGTTCCAAACAGCAATCCTCAAATTAGAAATCTCTGTCTCCAGTGGTCAGAAAGTGACATAAATTAAATGATAACCTTAATATTCACAATTTCACTCCCAGATTCACAAAGGTGAAGGACTATTCTTCTGTTAAAGAAGCGATAGAAAAGACTGTGATTTGCACAGGAGCAAGTAATTAAGGAAGATATTTTTGTTCTCAGTATGAGGATTATACACCTCATTAACATCTAATGGTGGTTTCTGTCAAAATCAAGATCCAAACCTGGGAGACCAGAATTTAAGTCTGAAAGATAGAACAAGCTTTATATGTTATTATAATTAAGGAGTTAAAAATACTCAGGAGCTCTCTAACGAATCAACCAGTATTAGCTGTCATTAAAAGGGTGGCCTCTTACACATTTTGAGACAAGCAAGTCAAAGACGCCACCGAACCCCTGATGAAGTCGTGATCGAGGAAATCATTGGTAGTTGTCGTCACTATTGACAAAGATTTGTTCAATAATCCTGTTCCTTATAATTTGGATAATAACAGGTTATATGTTAATAAGAAAAGTTTTATATATTGTTTCATTTTAATAAAGTGTTTTGGAATGATTAAAGTGGTTTGTATGTCAACTCTCATCTTCCATTAACTCATAATCTATATCTATATTTATATCAATATTGTATTACCAAAATGGATTGAAATTGTGAAAATCAAGCGCTCCTCATGTTATCATTTAATTTATATATATATATATATATACATATATATATATATATACAGTCAGATCCATAAATATTGGGACATTGACAGAATTTTCATATTTTGTCCTCTATTCACCACCACAATGGCTTTGAAATGAAACAAACAAGATGTGATTTAACTGCAGACTTTCAGATTTAATTTGAGGGTAATTACATCCAAATCAGGTGAACGGTGTAGGAATTACAACGGTTTCTATAAGTGCCTCCCACTTTTTAAGGGGCCAAAAGTAATGGGACAAACTAAACAATCCTAAACCTAACTTTCACTTTTTAATGCTTTGTTGCAAATCCTTTGCAGGCAATTACAGCCTGAAGTCTGGAATGCATAGACATCACCAGACGCTGGGTTTCATCCCTGGTGATGCTCTGCCAGGCCTCTACTGCAAATGTCTTCAGTTCCTGCTTGTTCTTGGGGCATTTTCCCTTCAGTTTTGTCTTCATCAAGTGAAATGCATGCTCAATCGGATTCAGGTCAGGGGATTGACTTGGCCATTGCATAACATTCCACTTTTTAGCCTTAAAAAACTCTTTGGTTGCTTTTGCAGTATGCTTCGGGTCATTGTCCATCTGCACTGTGAAGCGCTGTCCAATGAGTTCTGAAGCATTTGACTGAATATGAGCATATAATATTGCCCGAAACACTTCAGAATTCATTCTGCTGCTTTTGTTAGCAGTCACATCATCAATAAATACAAGGGAACCAGTTCCATTGGCAGCCATACATGCCCACGCCATGACACTACCACCACCATGCTTCACTGATGTGGTGGTATGTTTTGGATCATGAGCAGTTCCTTTCCTTCTCTTCCCATCACTCTGGTACAAGTTGATCTTTGTCTCATCTATCAATAGAATGTTGTTCCAGAACTGTAATGGCTTTTTTAGATGTTGTTTGGCAAACTCTAATCTGGTCTTCCTGTTTTTGTGGCTCACCAATGGTTTGCATCTTGTGGTGAACCCTCTATATTCACTCTTGTGAAGTCTTCTCTTGATTGTTGACTTTGACACATAAACATCTACCTCCTGGAGAGTGTTCTTGATTTGGCCAACTGTTGTGAAGGGGTTTTCCTTTACCAGGGAAATAATTCTTTTGTCATCCACCACAGTTGTTTTCCGTGGTCTTCCGGGTCTTTTGGTGTTGCTGAGCTCTCCGGTGTATTCTTTCTTTTTAAGAATGTTCCCAACAGTTGATTTGGCCACACCTAATGTTTTTGCTATCTCTCTGATGGGTTTGTTTTGATATTTCAGCCTAATGATGGCTTGCTTCACTGATAGTGACAGCTCTTTGGATCTCATTTTGAGAGTTGACAGCAACTGATTCCAAATGCAAATGTCACACCTAGAATCAACTCCAGACCTTGTACCTGCTTAATTGATAATGAAATAACGAGGGAATAGCCCACACCTGTCCATGAAATAGCTTTTTAGTTGATAGTCCCATTACTTTTGGCCCCTTAAAAAGTGGGAGGCACATATTGAAACTGTTGTAATTCCTACACCGTTCATCCGATTTGGATGTAATTACCCTCAAATTAAATCTGAAAGTCTGCAGTTAAAGCACATCTTGTTTGTTTCATTTCAAAACCATAGTGGTGGTGAATAGAGGCCAAAATCTGAAAATTCTGTCAATGTCCCAATATTTATGGACCTGACTGTATATATATATGTATATATATATATATATATATTAGTTGCTTTGATATTGCCACAAATAACAGCAATAAGAAATTATAATTATCAGATCTAGGCATAGACACTATCCTGTAAAAAGGAAGAAGGAAATGACAGCCTGCTGTAGGATAGCAGTAGAAATATTCCAGCTTTGGAGAGCACAGCATGAAGAAGCTGCAGAGGCAATAGCTCAGTTTTCTGTCAGTTTAACAAGCAACAATGTTGAAATGAAATCTAAGGAAATGTATCCTTTAAGCTGTCCATACAGGTGTAGGCTCAATTAAGTGCCTGAGCACCTATTATGTGCACACAGACCTGACATTTTCCTTGCTTGAAGCCACAATTAGACCTAACCCTCAAATAATTGTGAGCAAGCAGGAGCTGAGCTATAGGTATTGAAGGGTGTCTGCTGATTAGGTGGATGTGGTGAGTGGTGTCTAGCGATACAAGGTTGCATCCACCTTTAAGGACCCCGTTCACCTCTTGAGGCCCCCGGTCTGCTCTACTGAGAGCAGAGAAGGGGGGCTATGAAGCAAGAGCAGAATCAAACACACACATTTTGCTATGGGGACCGCAAGCAACCGATATGAACACCCAGGGCTGTAGAGAGCCGTGCCAGGCCCAGGTACAGAGGGGGCATGGCCTAATCACGGGAGGTGTGGCCACACCCCCTTGAGAAAAATACATAAACACACTTTTGCACGCTGGGGAGGGGGGCGCTGTGATCGCTCCCCCCACAGACATAGGAGACTGCTCGTGGCTGCTGCTCAGCAGCCACGAGCAGTCTCTCACTGCAGCTCAGCACACGCTGTGTGCTGAACTGCTGTGAGGGAGATAGAAGGTGGAGGGGGCGGTGCCGGACCTAGGCCCCTCAGGAAGCCCGGGCCCTTGTGAATAGTACCTGCTCCCCCCCCTCTCTGTGCCCCTGTGAACACCTGCTTTCCCAGCACACAACTTGAAAATTATCTCAGTTCTGCTTGTCCATTCTATTCTACTGGAAAGTATGATGTCTTCAGTGAGTAATGAGTCCCCAATGGCTGCATTTTGTCCCTCTATACCCTTTTTAATCTTTTAGACAAAAATGTTCTTAGTGAGTGTTGAGAAATTATAACATGACTTTCTGCATTTGTTGCTTCTCTGTATATTCGAAAAATATATATTTATTACAAATATTTGTGCACTTTGAAACTGAGGTTGGGTTCCCCCACAGGGATGAACATAACAGATTCTGTAGAAGGTTAGGCATGATTCAAACCTCAATAACTATATAAGCAGGCTTCATTACAATGACAAATCTAGGCATTCATCTTTCTGTGCAAGCTTCTCTTATAGCTCTAGTTTTAATAATCATTAGCTATAAACCATCCATACACTTTAAAAACGATTGTCTCATGTTGTTGGATGAAGCTCAAGCTTAATTTAGCAATATTACAAATTTTGCAAAAGTTGAACCATTTCCATATTCAATATTTTTAATATGAACTGTAAATAACAAGCCAATTTGGTGTATAATAAATGATCCCTTCTAAATTGCAATCATTTCTAGGCTTAGTTATTACCACAGTCAGAGCAATATCCTGCACTGGAAAAATGGCAATACTCACAGTATGTGCATATCATTTTTTAAGACCTAGAATATAGTTCTGGAGTGAGCCCATTTGTTTGAGTTATGGCTATAAAAAAAACTATAGATGGCATTTCATTAATGATTCATATTTTATCATGTTAGTTATGAATCTGTCCTGCATTTTCTCACTTAAATTTGGATATTTTTATCTTGCCACTTACAAAAGTCACCCAGTCTTTGCCCAGCAGGAATTTAGGTGCTACGGCTAAGTAATCTCCAAACATCCATATTTTGAACTGATGAAAAGAAGTTATGTTAAGTTAAAATTGTTTTTATGCATGGGAGACCACATTGTTTATTTATTCCGCAAGTAGTGAAATATATAATTTTTTTTTGTCCAGAATTAAAGGAAACTTAACAGATTATTAGAGATGAGCAGTTCGATTTCCCTGGAAACCGAGCACATCTGAACTTAAGGGTTACGAGTGATTTTCCGATTGAAGAAAATTATGAACTACTTGGATACCTAATGTACTGAATATGGAATATTATGTAAAACTAGTTTGAGCTCACCTATTTGATATGTTCAAAGATTATGCGCTAAAGTTCATATGTGTGCGCTAACTAGTTTTACATTTTAAACGTAAACCATATTAGTCTAATAGAGGATTGTGGTTACCTCAATAGTATAGCAGCTCCCAACCTTCAGGATCAGTACCTGATTAGGCGCGCCTTACCAACAGAACTATATTAGTGCACAAAGACTGTACTTCATAGGTGAGAAATAAATAGCCAAGTTACCAAAAATGTATATGAATTAATTGAAGGAAATGGGTAGTGTCTCAGATGTGTGTACTGAGGGAGACCACTACAGGTTAAAGATGTGAGTCATCAAAAGTGGATAGATTGGAAGTGAGGAAACCTATATCAGATGTAATGGCATATGGAGGATGGTAATAGGATTTTGGTAATAGGAAGGTAATGGGAAGGTGATAATAGGTGGGTGTGTTGGAATGTGCTGGAAAAAGAAGGTCATATATATCTCTCGATATCACCCCCTCCAATTTGGGTTTTTCTATTAGTGTTTTAAGCTCCCTCTGAAATGTTATGGTAGGGCCAGATTTCAAAGTAGTATAAAAAGTTTTGTCATTTAATTGCCAGTATGCTTTGGTAAGATAGTCTTTACTGTCTTGTGTCATCAGTCTGCCATATTTAGCTTCAGCTGTTATCATTTTTTTTCTGCAGCTTTTATAATGATTGATTAGTCTGACATTAATTGTTTTTTGCAATAATTATCTTTTTTGCTAATATTTTCTTTCTCATAAAGGACTTTAATATCCCCTACAGTGTTTTTGTAAAATATGTCAATTTGGACACTATTGCTGTGAATAGGAGATAAATGGGATTTCCGTTACAATTTTCTAATAATATTGGTGTCAAGATTGCGGTTCTGATCCCTGTAATATTTAATATAAAAAAAATTTTGTGCTAATAAGAGTATCTTTAGAACCAGGAGATTCACTTTCTTTGGAAAATTCTCCTAATATACAGTGTCAACATATTTTTTATCATCTGAGTCTAATATAGTCAATAGAGCTGTGCCATTAATCTTTTATTTGTTTAAGTTTGAGCCAAAATACTTTTTTCTACACAGACACTGCAAAAAACAGTTTCATTCTGTATAAAGTTCATAAAGATTAGGTTTACAGGAGGGGCAAATTTGTGTGTCTGTAAGAATTTTTAAAGAAAAGTTGTAGACACCACGTGGTTTCACTAAACTTGTGCACTCTTTCCTATGTGTGTAATCAATGTTGTTTATTATAAAAGGAGACCAACAGGTTACAGCTGCATTCATATATGGCACTATCTCTAGGCAGATCTTCTTTTTCAAAAGCTATATGAAGAGCTCCAAAAGTGTAGAGCTCAAAATAGCTCCCAACTATACCCTTTAATAATTTGAATACCCCTACTAAAAATTTACTTTAGCTTTATTTTGACAAATACAAGCTGATCATTATTTATACAATGTATGACCAGATAATCTGCCAGCAGCACAGTACATATCTCTCGACAGTTCATAATACCCTTGCATATATATCCTCCAAATAAATAAATGGACCCTACCACAGACCAAGGATATAGTCTTCCTTCCAAATATATAGTTAGACTATGCTTCTCTACTCTAGACGTAGGACAATCCCCATCTCTCAACTCTGCCATCTGTTAATGTTTGCCAACTACCTTTTGGCTTTGTATCAAATCTTGCAAACTAAGCTACCAGAAGAGACCTCTTTTTACATATTGGTGCACTCTGAAGGCTGTCAGTAGGAGAATCCCTAATACAACTGCTGTTATATTCAAAACAGCACATATTTGTATACAAAACGACAACAAATATCTCACTTCTACAAACTCAAAACATACAACAACAGAATATAAAAGAAATAATTAATGGCAGCATAAGAACAGCTACAACTCTTATTTATAACCCAGATCTGAACAGCACTGTCCCAATGCCACCAAAAAGCTATGAGTAGACAATAGTCCTGACAGATGTAGTAGACTTCTAGTGAGGGCAACAAGCACAAAATAGAAAATTATATAACAAAAAACTTGCGCTCCAAATTCACTGGTGCTGAACTGAATTCCAATGCCTTTTCGATTTTGCTAGTAGAACCGTTATCTGAAAAAACTTCTACAGTGTTTCCAATATAGTCCACCTTCTTAGGGTTGAACCATTTTCTTCAGCAGGGTATAAACATATTCTTGTCACCCGTTTTCTTTCCCTTCCTCTCCAAATTGTTTTGTTTGACTTGTTTGTAGAAAGTAACGTCTGTGTACTCTCACAGTGGCAGTTGTCTATCTTCTACAAGCAGTTCTGGAAGGAATCTCTCACTTCTACAAACTCAAAACATACAACAACAGAATATAAAAGAAATAATTAATGGCAGCATAAGAACAGCTACAACTCTTATTTATAACCCAGATCTGAACAGCACTGTCCCAATGCCACCAAAAAGCTATGAGTAGACAATAGTCCTGACAGATGTCGTAGACTTCTAGTGAGGGCAACAAGCACAAAATAGAAAATGGATCTTCACTAATCCTTCAGATTCCAAAATCTCTAAACCCCATACAATAGCAAAGCATTCACACAAAAAATTACCAGACCAGAGTCTTCAGACTTCAGAAAGAACTATTCAATTATTTTTAAGATCTTTATAACCTCCCTCACTCAGTTCTGAAAAACAAGAATCCCCTAATACCACATGTTCTGTGGCTGAGGAAAAAAAATACTATCATATAGCATCCAAAAGTTTAAGCACCAGGCTATCACAAAGCAGCGGCAACCAGGTCTCCCCAGCCGCTCTCTGTCTCAACTGTCCTGCAGGTTGAGGATATCCAGATTTGCCTGAGAGATCTGTTCAGCATACAAGCTGCAGCGTGTGTCTGTGTTTTGCATGATTCACTTTCAGGCTGATTATGCACTCTCTGTCTGTGAGGTCTGCAGATTCTTGGTTACAACAGAGTTTGCAGTCCAGCTGAAAGTGCTGGACCTGAACTGCAGAGTTCATGTGGAAGTATTTTTTTCAGTCCTTAGTGCTTGCCACTTTCTCTGCATATTCACAGTGTGCTCCATGCCAATATTCCCTCCAGTCAGAATAAGGTGATTAGCCAAACGCCAACCAGAAGCCAGTCTGCAATCACATGATACTCTCAGCCAATCCAGGGACAGCCTGGGGTATATAGGGAGCTTCCTGAATATTCCCAAGCTGCAAGTGCTTTGTTGCCTCCTGAGCGACTGTGAGCTTTATCTCTCTATGAGTATCCAGCCTCAAGACTATGGGCCTGATTCAGAGCCGGACGCAATTTGCGGACGGTCGTTCAGGAAAAGGGGGTGGCTATTCAAATGAACCATTCGCTCTTTGCGGTCTGTTCACGCCTCTATGTCTGAACGAGCGCACAAAACTTGCGGTCGTTTTTTGAAAAAATACGCCCCCTGGCCACTCGCATCCTACGTCATGTCCGCTATTTATTAGATTAATCGAGTACATCGACCAGCATATGAACTGCTCGCTATTCTTGTGGTTGGTTTTGCTACCACAATCTTGCGAGCAGTTCTGGCTATAAAATAACCCAGTGACGTGGTCAATGACGCTGCTGTTTTAATTATGCACACCCATAAAACGCCCGTTTTGACCTTTAAGCACGCCTGCGTTCGGATCTCCACTCCCCGTTTTCAAGCACCTTCCCCTGTTACCACCCACATACGCCTCATTCTGTCACTCAAATTATCAGGGATTCGCTATTTTGCGAGCACATGAATTTCGACCGCACTGACTGGTTCGCGCATGCGTATAACGATCCGTACGCATGCGCAGTTGGGCAAACATCGCTCGGAGCGAACGAGCGGCCGCTTACGAGCGGCTCTGAATCAGGCCCTATCTGCGCAGTGACCACCTCCAGCACTCCAATGGCTCCAGAGAATATCTGTCAGTCCCTGAATAACTGACTGTATCTCAGTATCTGCTCAGCAGTTCCTGAATAGCTGGATCCATCCCAGCATCTGCTGAGGCCCAACAAATCCTGTATAGATGGTTCAATTTCAGTATATGCTTGGCAGTTCTTGTATTGCTGGTTCAATCCCAGTATCTGCTCAGCAGTTCCTGAATAGCTGGTTCCACCCCAGCGTCTGCTCTAACCTGTCAAATCATGAATAGTTGGTTTAATCCCAGTATTTGCTCGGTAGCTCTTATTTAGCTGATTTCTCCAGCATCTGCAAATATTACTGCCCATCTGTGAAACCTTTTATAGTTCTTCATATGTACCTCGATATCCCCAAGAGTGCATGAAGAAGAGTTACATCAAATCTCCAATTTTCTGCCCAAGCCTCAACAACCCCATTCCAGCTATTCCACCTAATTCGGAACCACAGACTAGCACATCCGTGACAAAGGCTACCCACTATTTAGATTTAATACCAATGTCCTTGAAATTCCAAGAACTTAAGATACTGTACGAGAATGCTGTATGTTGTTTGGTTAGGCTAAGAGTATTTTAGATCCTGATGCTTAAATGTGTTATAATCCTGATTTAAATTACCCTCTCCTATCAAAAGTTTGAGGCATGATACTTATTGTCCTGCTGCAGAAAGAGTGTGATGCAAAAGACAAGGAAGTAGTTTGTCTTCAAGCAAGTTTGGAGAAGCAAATACAGATGCTGCAATCCGACTTGGTTACTGCCAAAGCAACTTCAGAGTGTCTGGCTGAAAGAAATGTATTTCTGGAGGAAAGACTGTGTGGCACAGTAGATCTAAGTAAAACTTTGGAGAAAGAACGTTAACAAACATTTTAAGGAAAGAATAAATGTCTGTTAAGTACAGAGAATCAGTAGCACAATCTCCAGGTGGAAATAAGTACCAAAGAACAAGAGCTTCAGTATAAAATAACATTGCTAGAGTCTGACTTAGCCATTCAAAAGTTGAGACTTGTTGAATAAGAAGATATGGAGAGCAGTCCTTTTCAGATTCGGAACAAGTTGGAAGCGCTATAAGAAAAATTCCTCAGCTGAAAGAACAGCTCTCTGAAACTAAAAAAAAATTCCACTTTGAAGAGGGAAAATCAGAAGAGGAATAGAAGTTGGACAACACTCAGGAATTCAGGGCCCAAACTGGCGTCCAATCTCTTCACTGAACTAAGTGTGACAGAAATACAGAAGCTCAAGCAGCAGTTACTACAGGTGAATTGTGAGAAGGCTTACATGAAGAATGATATGCTACAGTTGCTAAGGAATTTGGAGAGTACGCGAAAAGGCTTGTATAATGAACGGCAGACAAACAGTGAATTGGTTCGAAAAATGTAGATGTCCAAGAAGGATGTCCTCTTTAAATGTCCTAGTGGGCAAGAAGAGAATAGGGAATCAAAGTTGGGAAAATCCCTTAAAGACTGTTGCAAAAGTGACTCTCAGCTTTCCATTATGTCTGAAGGTGTGCAGTCCTCCGAAAGGGCTACAGTTTCCAGGGATAAAGCTGTGTCTAAAGATGTTGATATGGTACTGAGAAATACAAATGGTGATTGTTTGTCCCTTAAAGGCAAAGATACAAGGCATACAGAAGACTAAAAAAATATCTATGGCTTCCCAGGACAAGACTCTAATGTTGTTATATGATCAGAATTATATGGATATAACCAGGTTACACATTTTTGCAGTTGAGAGCAAAATCTTGCAGGAAGTTTATGTAATCATGTCAGTGCTTATACTGCAGTGGAGGGTGTTTGTAAGGAGATTAATTTAATTGGTTTTATCAAAATACAAGGCTTGCAGCAAGAAAAACAGCTAAACAGAATCTGAAATTAAAGACCTCTGTATGAATCACAATCCGTGCTAAAAGAACATGTTGAAGTTGTACACCATATTTTCAATTCCCAACAAGCGGATGACCAAGAAGATACAAGAGATATGAACATTTGAGATATGAACCTTTGAGATGAAGTTTATGGGTCAATGGAGTAAGCATTCAAGTGTGTTACATAGACTAGAGAGTCCAGAATCTCAGAATGGCAGTACCAGTACATCCTCTGACATAATGCCAAGGTCTGAAGTTTATGATGCTGGTGGCACACAGGATGATAGTGGCTCTTTGATAGAGTATGAGTTACCAGTGTAGTATGCCAGTAGCCATTACAGTGCTTCAATGCTAAAAGTTAGAGAGGTTGCAAGCAGAGCTTGGCCAAGGGATGTGCCTTTAAGAGGTTTAAGCAAGAGAAACCTTTGTTCTGTTAAAAAGAAACCAAGAAAAAGTTGTTCTGTGTCTGAACCAAAAGATTCTGAGGAAAAGAACTTACTTGAATTTGATGTAATCGACAAGTGTGAAGATGGGTAGCGTTATTTCAAATTCTTAATGCCTAACATGGTATCCAAAAATTAATCTGAAGTATTGCATATAGAAAGCAAGGAGAGGTAGTGGTACCATAAAGTGAGAGGGGAAAAAAAGAGTCTGGATGATCTTGGATGTGGTGGATGACTCTCATAAGAAAAGTGAAGAAGGACTTCACCATGAGAATGCCTCATCCCATGTCGCTAAACACAGGGGTTTTGAGCTGGGGAGGGTATAAGTGGCAGTACCAGCAAAGACTGTGCTAATGAACAGGTGATTCAGTGTGGGGCTGGAGGGATCTGCCCACACAAGGAACAAAAAGGTGTGTGACTACACCTAGGTGCTGGAGAGTGCAAACAGTCTGGGAGAGACTGTTACAGCCAGATGAGGCTGCAGTGTAGGGACAGTACAGTCAAGAGCCCAGTGTGCCAGGAGGCCAGACCTGTGAGAGACAGTACTGAGACTTTTGAGAGACTTTTTACAAGCAGACTAGCTGCCCATTTATAGATAGGGGTCAAGCAGTGAGCTAGTGCCCTGAGTGAGGGTTAGGTTGTTTTTGTTTTCCTTTTCATGCTGTAAGCTGGCAGTAAAGCTCCATGTATTTCATTTTTACCATGGAAGCTGTGTGTGGACCCTGATTAAGCATCTAGACACTGCACGGTCTATCGCGTTAATTACCCCAGTTTATCATAATATTATATATATATATATATATTATAGATCATGTAATATGGAATAGATTCAGTTTTTGTTTTTTCATTTCTGTTATATGTTGCATTGTTGTGATTGTATGTTAAATTGCTTAATATTTTTTAAATACCGGTTTCCAAAACTTTCAATGTACTTAATTGAGTTTGTTATATTCTCTATGCATACACTTATAGAGCAGCTCCAGCACCACTCATCTCTCCTTTTCTAGTATTTCACTTTTCTTTCCTTTGTTAGATGTGATCCCTTGAACCAGATGATTTGACCCTTTTTAATGTCTCTTTTTTTCTTCTTCCCAGATATTACTGGATTTTCTATCATGCTTCCATCTCTGCAAGGCTATAAGTCCCTGTCAGAGGGCATCAAACTTTGAGCACTCCCAATACCAGTTCTAAATCTAAGGGGTATATTTACTATAAGGAAGGAAGAAGTGTTGCCAATAGCAAGCAATTTACTGTACTAGAAAAGAACACCTTGACTTATCCTTTTATGAAGTCGTCTTACAACTGGTTCATATAGAACAGGGCACAGAGACAAGAGCTAATATACAGTAACAGATTCAGATTTGGCAACAAACAGATTCTATTATATTTGCTTCTGTCTCATGCAGAAGGCAGCACCACCCACCGTTTTTCTGTCTGTAGCCATCATCATTACTAATGGGACTTACAGTCATCCCATGCTGGGTGCAAAAGATCAGCCAGAAACAGGCATCCAATCTCTATATGCACGCTCCAAATGATCCTGGAAGTTGATCTACATGTCCACGACGTGATCTGTGTGTCTGCACATTAACCAACCAATTCACACAACAGATCTGTCTATGGACAGTTAAAATCCATTTGCACCTCCATTCTCCATCCATGTGTGTTTGCATGATAGGGCGCATACACAGTCTGCAAATGTTTTCTGTGGCACATGCAGAGTTTACAGGATATACGCATTTGGACTTGCGTGTGACTCAGAATCAGCCCCCATATACAGTATTTAAGACCTCTGATAAATTGCATTTTATTCCAACGAAGTAACTAGTGCTTCTTCTATCTATGTTTTAGAAGTCGAAGGTACTGTAGGAGCTAGGAGCTGTGATGAAAGCACCTGGACCTGGCACAGTATTTGTTATGAGAAGTAATAAGAAAGTATGGAACCATTTCATCCTCTGTGAAGTCATGTCACTGGAGGTTATGTGGCTACAGATCTTTTGAAGCCCACACTGGGAGCGCAATATGAGGCAGTAGTCACTTTTCCAGAGGGTAGTGAAGACCGATTCCCAATGCTTTTCTAAAGCTATTCTTTATCTAATTAAGATTGTCTATTGTTTCCATAAAATTATGTTTTCCCACTTTTTTGTGAAATGTATCTTGTTTGTTGAAGTTCTAGATGCGCTATTAATATTGACTTCATAAAAAAATCACCTAGTTTAATTCCTTAGAACAGAGGTTCCCAAACTCAGTCCTAAGCACCCTAACAGTACAAGTTTTAAGGATATCCATGCAAGTGACTTAATTAGTACCTTAGTCAATTTGATTTAACCACCTGAGCTGTTGAGGTACCTTGAGGACCGCGTTTGGGAACCTCTGCCTTAAAATATAATAATTTAAGAAGTAAATGTAATTCTACCCCAAAATATATTTTATGTCCATACTAATAGAGTTTGAATGTATACTCCACTGTCCTGTTTGTAAATTTTAAAAATAACTTTATATGACAACATAATTACATTGGAAAACAATTCCTATTTCCTTGGTCCTTTATGTATTTATCATCATTTCTATCTTTACTTTCATCTCCTTCTATAAATGATATTGTAAAGAGAGTTAAATAAGTTAAACCAATGCAATTACATCTACAGATTTAAATTATTTCAGGTATCAATTTATAAAGCTTTGCACTGGGTACTTACAATTTACTCTGTTCAAATAAATGCATTTGTAGCAGTATATTACTATATTTATGATGTCAGTGCTGTTTCTGTGTTTGCCTTCCCTTTCTGAGTAATAGCTTGTATGTAACAGCTTGACATTTTAACGGTATTTTCAAACAATTTCATTCATTATCAAATAACCATTTAGTGCACTGCTGCAATTTCATACCATTTACTGGCCCTTTTACACACTGCTAAAC
Organism: Taudactylus pleione; assembly: GCA_031769625.1. Classification (NCBI taxonomy): domain Eukaryota; kingdom Metazoa; phylum Chordata; class Amphibia; order Anura; family Myobatrachidae; genus Taudactylus; species Taudactylus pleione. Next base: position 15,475,027 of record JAUIMM010000018.1, on the reverse strand, counting down.
AATGATTTATCAGTTCCAGCATACGTTTAAATGCTTAACGCAGCACATAGGGTAAGTAGCATGTAGAAACTGTCAATGTACGCTTTAAAAAGCCTACAGCACTGCTTTCACCTTCATTCAATTTTCTCTGAAAGAATCTATATGGTATCAAGAATATTTTAATTCATGTAGAAACACTGTTAAGTACAGACATGGGTGGGTGCAGCTGCCATGGGGCCCAGAGCTGAGGGGGGGGGGGGAATCTTCTTTGTTAGAGTCACATGTGTTATATAAATTTTTCACCATTGAGTGGTACATAGGGGCCCTTACAAATGTTTGCTATGGGGCCTTCAAGCACCTAGTTCATCCTTGCCTACCGTCCTGATTCGGCTGGGAGCCTCCCGAATATCGAGTGCCGCTCCTGGCCCCTGGGAAGGCAGGCAAGCCTCCCGGTGGTTGCCAAACCACCCGACTCCCCCGCAGAATCGCGTCACCATGGCCCCACACCCTGCTTCACAATGCTGTTAATATCGGCATTGTGAAGAGGGAGCGGAGCCATGATGAAGCGATCACGCCCATGCCACACCCATTTTTTGCCACAACATGCCCCCCCAACCATGGAAGTCGGACAGCTCCCTCCCAGAAGGAGGTAGCTGAAAGTCGGCAGGTATGACCTAGTTACGCCCATTAGTACAGATATCAGTGTTTATAATGCAGATCTTGCTATGTACCGTCAGGTCCATAAATATTGGGACATTGACAGAATTTTCATATTTTGGCCTCTATTCACCACCACAATGGCTTTGAAAGGAAACAAACAAGATGTGCTTTAACTGCAGACTTTCAGATTTAATTTGAGGGTAAGTACATCCAAATCAGGTGAACGGTGTAGGAATTACAACGGTTTCTATATGTGCCTCCCACTTTTTAAGGGGCCAAAAGTAATGGGACAAATTAAACAATCCTAAATCTAACTTTCACTTTTTAATACTTTGTTGAAAATCCTTTGCAGGTAATTACAGCCTGAAGTCTGGAACGCATAGACATCACCAGACGCTGGGTTTCATCCCTGGTGATGCTCTGCCAGGCCTCTACTGCAAATGTCTTCAGTTCCTGCTTGTTCTTGGGGCATTTTCCCTTCAGTTTTGTCTCATCAAGTGAAATGCATGCTCAATCGGATTCAGGTCAGGGGATTGACTTGGCCATTGCATAACATTCCACTTTTTAGCCTTAAAAAACTCTTTACTTTTGCAGTATGCTTCGGGTCATTGTCCATCTGCACTGTGAAGCGCCGTCCAATGAGTTCTGAAGCATTTGACTGAATATGAGCATAAAATATTGCCCGAAACACTTCAGAATTCATTCTGCTGTTTTTGTCAGCAGTCACACTACCACCACCATGCTTCACTGATGAGGTGGTATGTTTTGGATCATGAGCAGTTCCTTTCCTTCTCCATACTCTTCTCTTCCCATCACTCTGGTACAAGTTGATCTTTGTCTCATCTGTGCATAGGATGTTGTTCCAGAACTGTAATGGCTTTTTTAGATGTTGTTTGGCAAATTCTAATCTGGTCTTCCTGTTTTTGAGGCTCACCAATGGTTTACATCTTGTGGTGAACCCTCTATATTCACTCTTGTGAAGTCTTCTCTTGATTGTTGACTTTGACACATATACACCTACCTCCTGGAGAGTGTTCTTGATTTGGCCAACTGTTGTGAAGGGGTTTTTCTTCACCAGGGAAATAATTCTTCTGTCATCCACCACAGTTGTTTTCCGTGGTCTTCCGGGTCTTTTGGTGTTGCTGAGCTTTCTTTCTTTCTTTCTAAGAATGTTCCTAACAGTTGATTTGTCCACACCTAATGTTTTTGCTATCTCTCTGATGGGTTTGTCTTGATTTTTCAGCCTAATGATGGCTTGCTTCACTGATAGTGACAGCTCTTTGGATCTCATATTGAGAGTCGACAGCAACTGATTCCAAATGCAAATGTCACACCTAGAATCAACTCCAGACCTTTTACCTGCTTAATTGATAATGAAATAACGAGGGAATAGCCCACACCTGTCCATGAAATAGCTTTTGAGTTGATAGTCCCATTACTTTCGGCCCCTTAAAAAGTGGGAGGCACATATAGAAACCGCTGTAATTCCTACACCGTTCACCTGATTTGGATGTAATTACCCTCAAATTAAATCTGAAAGTCTGCAGTTAAAGCACATCTTGTTTGTTTCATTTTAAAGCCATTGTGGTGGTGAATAGAGGCCAAAATATGAAAATTCTGTCAATGTCCCAATATTTATGGACCTGACTGTATATAGAGAAGTGGAAATACTGTAGACAGCTGAGTGAAAGTATATGAGTCGTCTTCACTGTCCACAGCACTACTTTAGATGTGGCCTCATTGGTCTAGCATCCATATGACATGAACCGTGACTAGCTAGTCTCAAACACACTACCTAGTCTCATACACACACATCAAGAAGCATTGTAACGTATTCAGTCACAGCATAACATTTTCAGTTACAGCAGTGTATTACGATGCCAAAGAGGTTAATACTGGTTTCCGTCCATCAGATGTCGCGTTTGCTAATCGTCATTGCGCATGCATGAAATCACTGCAGTAGAAAGCACTGACAGACAGCCCAATCACCTATACTGAACACTGTCAACAGATCCACTGCTTCTGGAAGAAGGAACTATAAATTCACAAATGTAAAGTACGGCAAACCACGGGAGTAGCAGTGCACAAGGAGGTTGTCCTGAGTAAAAGCCGCAAACTTGACAGCAGATATGTCACCAGGGTAGTCTTTCATAAAATGAGATGTTCTCACAATGAGCCTTGTATTCTAGTTAAATGCTGACATATGCTCTAACAGCTCACAGTACAGTATCTTATTGCTTGCAATAAATGCGCAGGCAGCGGCCTTATTCAAAGCGCAAGCTTGTCATATTGCACAAGCTCCAGTGGCATATCTATAATGGGTGCAGTGTGTGCGGGGCACACAGGCCGCCCAGGTCCAGGGGGGCCCCGCACACACTGCACCCATCTTATTTTAGACTTACCTGTCCGTGGTCCCACGTCGGGTGTCTGAACTGCTCAGAACACCAGAAAATGGCAGCCGCTGCCATTTTTCCGGTGTTCTGCGCATGCACAGTAGACTCCAGGCACTAGAGTGTGCCCGGACGCTGGAAAAATGGCCGCCACAGCATTTACTGGCGTTCTGCGCATGCGCAGTAGACTCCAGGCACACTCTAGTGACCGGAGTCTACTAAGGCTCCGGTGGCTGGATAGCCGCGTCAGTCGGCTGCCAGCCACCGAGGAGAGAGGAGGGGGCCCCGCACAGGGAGTGTACACGGGCCCCCTCCTCTCTTAAGACGCCCCTGACAAGCTCCTATGCAATAACAGTGAGAATAATCAGAGCTATCAGAAAGGGGGCTGTTAAGCACCTGAATAGTTGGCTTCTGCTAAGTGGTGTGTTAAATGCGCTTACCATGGCCTTAACCTGGGGTTTGATTGAGGACAGGTGTATTGAAAAATAATTTTGAATTAGATTTTGTACTCAATATTATATACAGTATACTGTGATAAAAGGGTTAAAATATATATTTTTTAAAAAGCGTGGGCCCCTCACCCCCAAAAGCATAATTAGCCCTGGACCTCTGAGTCCAGTCTGGTAGAAGAAAATAGGGGGAAAATCTGACATGGGGTTCACCCTATTTTCTTTTTTCCTGCATCAGGCTGAACCAGCCGAGGGGGGACTTACAATACAGCAGGGAGACACACAGCGAGGGGTTTTCCTGCTCGAATGTAAACCAGTCCCAAACTGGTCAGCCTAGGGTTGGTAATTCTCAGAAAGTGGGTACTCACCAAGAAAATGGGGTCTGCCGTCCCGAGCACTAAGCAGCCCTGAGTTGAAAGCACAGGGCTCTTGCCTGCATCCATGGATGCAGTGGATGGTGAAACAATGGTTTAAATAAATGGCTAATATTGCTTTTCACAGTGTGACTACAGCCAGCGTGCCTGTCCTGTAGCACTTGTAGAACTACAAGTGCCAGTAAGCCGCTTGTACCGGTACCCCTACTGTGGAAAATATATTAAATAAACTACAAGATATGGACACAGAATGTTTTATTATTTTATTATACATGAACTCACTCACCCGCACTTACACTCACACCCTCTCACACTAAATACCTACTCCCTGGCACAGGGTGGTCCTCTTGTCCAGTAGGTATCCCACTCCGTAGCGGTGTCATTGCGACATTGATGCTGCATGCATCTACTAACGTCATTGTTACTAGCATTGATGGAGGAGAGGCAGCGATGCTACTCCAAGTGTGAGCTGCCTATTCCTGTAAAGAAAAGGCCAAGTAACAGGCTTATTTGAATGCCAGCAGGGAAATCCAGGCAACAGTGGGCCGAAAAAGGATGATCGGGTCACTACAGATGTGGAGTGACCTGGTTGAAAGAGAGGAGGCTGGAGAGGCTAAGGACCCACATACAAAGGGGTACAGTATATTTTTATTTATGTATTTTTTATAATATCCTGTTGTATATGTTTTAAATACATTTTCTTAACCTAATTCAATCATAAAAATATGACTATATGTGGGGGCCAGTATATTTTTTTTCATGTGAGGGCTATTGTGTGTTTTTTTTATCCTGTCAGTGCAAATTGTGTGTTTTTCCATGTGGGGCCATTGTATGTTTTTTTTTTTTACCCTGTCACAGACAATGTGGTTGTTTTTTTTCATGTGGGGGCTATTGTGTGTTTATTTTTAGCCTGTTGGTGGAAATGTGTGGGGTTTTTTCGATATAGTGACATTTTATGGATTGTTTTTGCCCTGTCAGGGACAAATGTGTTCTTCTTTTCTGTTGAAACACTGTTCAATTAAAACTAGCGATTATTTTTGTATGCTTATCAAAAGTATTAATTCTGAATATACTGTTGTTGGAATTTTCAACATCAGTTGCCACCACAGGAGGATGCAGGGCCAAGCTGCACTCTACAACCCAGTGAGTACTGTACAGGGAATCGGTATGATTTCCTGGAGGTCGGGATGCCAGCGGTCAGAAGACCGACATTGGCATCCCAATGTCCAACATACCGACAGGGGCCGGTAATTAGACTAACCTTCCCCTTCTCCCCCCAAACTCTAACACTCCCTCGGTGGTACATAACCCTTCCTTGGGGGTGCCTAACCCTAACCTCCCCCCGGTGGTGCCTAACCCGAACTCCCCCTCCCCGCAGCCTAACTCTCCCCGGTCAGTGCCTAACCTACCCCTGAAGGTCCCTAAACCTATCCCCAGGCTAACCCTCATACTTACCCGCATACTTCCCTTGGGATGCCGGACGTTGGGAATCCGGTGTCGGTATATTGACATCCGGAATCCGGTTCCGCTGGCATCTTCACCGCATCCCCTGTACAGTATGTCCTAGTACTGTACTTCCTTTTAAGATTCTCTATTATTAACACTAACAAAATAGGAGGATGAGCAGGAGGCATGGTCAATAACCGCTCCACAACAAAGTACTGTACTGCAGTGGCATCACAAGGGGGGTGCGGGCTGCACCGGGGTGTCACCCACCGACGGGTGACACCAGGGTGCAAACTCCCCCTCAGTGACAGGACCTGAGTGCTGCACTGTTGTATTAAGTGCAGCACTTGGCTCCTGAAATTGTGAGGGAGTCGGCACTGCACACAGGGCATTCCGCACCTCCTGCACAAGAGTAAGAAGAAAGGGACCATGGGGCTTCGGGACATGTGGCCACGCCCTTCCCACAAGGCCATGCCCCTTACAAATGGTCACGCCCCTTTTTGGTGGTGCGGCAAGGCCACATGCACAGCATCCCTCCCCGTACTGCGATACCGCAGAGAGGGACACCACTACTGTACTGTGCGTTCTACTGCTGTACTTCTCTTCCATTTAAGAATGTCTACAGTACCTCATGTACTGTCATTTAATAAAACCCTCGATCTACAGTACTGTATTTTAAAGTTTCTCTCATGTCCCACCTCTAGCTTCTCTGGCCAAAATTATACATACTGTACAATAATAAGATCTTTTAGTTTTTCCGGTAGCAGTCATTCAATGTGGGAAAGTGTCAAAAGCCTTAACAAAGTCTATTGTGACTTTGCTTACAGTATACTGTACTTTTGTAAACCACATTCCTGGATTCAGGTTTGCCAACCAAACTACTGTATATACAGTGTTATATAGTCCCTAAAATTCTCTAGGAGTAACACTAACAATAAAAACCCTAGTACTGTATAGAAATTAGGGAATCAATTAAAATGAACTATTTCCATGTGGGAAAGATTTTCACTGTTACCCAGTGTAATTCTTGTACAGTACTGCATTGGTATTCACATGTAAAACAGTATTTCTGTGTACAGTATTTGTTTTTGTTGCTATTGAGGTTTTAGCTAATGTAGTGCAGCATGGACACACTATTGTAAAATCACCAAAGTAAAGGATTTTTATAATACAGTATTTTCCTTTTATACACATATTCATGCCTTACAATCGTCGAATCAGCTATCCTCCCTTTCTGATTGCCCTGATTATTCTCAATGTTTTTGCATAGGGGCTTATGCAGTATGAGAAGCTTGCACTTTGAATAAAGCAGCTGTCTGCAACGGAATAGGTATTTAATGTCGGCGGCAGAATAGCCGCCGGATCAAATATCAACAGTGGAACCCCGACGGACCTAATTCCCGACTGGGGCTGGAAAGTAACCTAACCCTCCCCTCTCCCCCCCCTAACCCTCCCTTAGTGGTGCCTAACCCTAACCTCCTTCCTAGTGCCTAACCCTAACCTCCCCGCGTTAGTGCCTAAACTAAACCCCCCCTCCCCGCACCCTAACCCTCCTGGGGGGGTGCCTAACCCCTCCTTTCCCTACCCTAACCCTCCCGGGGGGTGCCTAACCCTAAGTCCCCCCGGGGGTCCCTAAACCTGACCCTCCCCTCCTGTGCGGCTAGACGCTAAGACACCAGGCTTGCCGGGTGTCTGTGTTTTGTAGTGGGGCTAATGATAGGCGTTGGGACTGCATCCCGTCTGCAACATTATTGCAAGCAATAAGATACTGTATGCAGGGCTGTCTTAACAGCAGTGTGGGCCCTGGGCAAAGCAATGCGCTGGGGCCCCTCTACCTACCCATTCACAGGAAAAAAAATTTAAATGGTCAATAAAATTAAATCCTCCTGCATTCTCATCAGACCTCCCACACATGCAGAGATACTCTGTCTGACTGGTAAGAAGCCGGCGGATGAAGTGAAACTGGGATTGACGCGAGTACTCGTCACCGGAAGGGGGGAATGGGGTGGGGGAGATTAGATCAGAATACAGTGCATCGGCGGCCGGCTTATAAAGATTTAACAAATTTACCAATTGGCCACGGCTGCAGCGGGGCATGTTGGTGGGCCCCTACAAGCTTCGGGCCCTTGGGCAACTGCCCAACAAGCCCAATGGAAGAGATGGCCCTGACGGTATGTCAGCTTTTAACTGAAAATATCTAATTTTACTAAAGACTGCCTGTGCGACATATGAGAAGCCACATTTGCAATTTATTTTTTTGCAGAAAACCCCCTATGCACTGCTGCTATGGTGGTTTGCCGTTCTCTACATTTGAGGCTTTATAGCTACTACGTCCACAAGCAGTGCAGCTGTGAAAAATATCAAAGATACAGACAGCTATGATATTTTTTTATTACTGCTGCTGCGTACAATACTCATTTACTGTACAGTACTTAATTTCTATTTTGCAATGATGTCAATCAGAGTGCATAGATTTTGTTTTAATTATTTATTGCAGTGGTTCTCAAACTCAGTCCTCAGGACCCCCACACAGTACACCTTTTCCAGGTCACCCAGCAGGTGCACAGGTGTGTTCATTGACACAGTTTGAAAGATCCACAGGTGGAGCTAATTATTTCACTTGTGAATCTGTGAGGAGACCTGGAAAACAGGCACTGTTTGGGGTCCTGAGGACCGAGTTTGAGAACCTTTGATTTATTGAATGTTTTCTTTTTTTATTGAATGTTTTCTGTTTTTCTGTAGTTGTTTTACAAAGTAGAGTACTGTAGTGTTGGGGATTTCCACTTTTGTCCTAAAGTTGGTATGTTTCCATTCAGCCCATGGTAGAGGGGCGGGGGACCTGTTACACATTCTGCTAGAGATAAATTCACCCATCCCCTCACAGTATACAGTTACTAAGATAACTTCAAGAGATAAGCATGGATATCCTGAAAACATTTGACATTAGCATTCATGTTTGCGACTTTTATGCAGAAAACCCAGTGTCGCAGTTGCAGGCACTTAAATGCGGGTGCCACATTTCCATACTTTTTTACAACCACTGTGTACTACTACACTCATTTACTGTGTATATATATATATTAGGGATGTGCAGGCTCGGATAGGTTCGAGTTTGCACGTTGAGTTCGGATTTTTCCCTCCAAAAAAACGGAACTCAGAAAGAGGCTAAACGTCATCTTACATGGACGAACATCATCATTCCTGGACTTTTGTCCAGGAATGATGATGTTCGTCCATGTAAGATGACGTTTAGCCTCTTTCTGAGTTCCGTTTTTTTGGAGGGAAAAATCCGAACTCAACGTGCAAACTCGAACCTATCCGAGCCTGCACATCCCTAATATATATATATATATATATATATATATACATTATATATATATACCCATTAACAAAGTTAAATAAAGTAAAAATAAGGTGTCACCACACAGTCTGTAGTGTAGGCTCAGGCTGCTACACTGCCCAGTCAGTGTCACTCACTCTGGGCTGGCTCATGGGTGGGACTGCCAGCCAGGTATAGAAGTGGTTGTGCTGCAGACCAGAAGCTTGAAGTTACTGGTGTAGTGCTGTGGTGTCACTGTGCCCGGCGGGTGGCGGACGGCAGGTAATTCATGCTCGATCGCAGTTTCCTGGGCCGCGGCGGCAAAGTGGGGCCGGCGCCTGGCACAGCATCGTGCATCATGACGTTGCATGTCGCAACCTCATAATTCATAGACCGGACCAAGTGAAGTAAATAACGGGTTGGTTTGGGGTCGCTTAATTATCTATTTTTTGCCTACTTGCAGTGGAAGGGCTGTGGGACCGCTCAGTTTATAACAAGTATTAGCTGCCATGGCTCACTTTTGTGCACTTGGTCCTCAGGGCCCCTCTGAACCTCAGGGCTCGGGACGGGTGTTACCTTTGCACCCCCCTGTCGCTGGGCCTGGGTTAAGGCCATGTTAAGCGCATTCAACATGCAACTTAGTCACAGAAGCCAACTATTTAGGTGCTGCACACTCCCTTTCTGATGGCCCTGATTATTCTCACTGTTATTGCATAGGGGCATGTGCAGTACGAGGCGCTTGCACTTTGAATTAGGCTGCTGTCTGCAACATTATTACAAGCAATAAGATACTGTACTTTAAGCTGTTAGAGCAGTGATTTTCAACCTTTTTCAACTCGAGGCACACTACACAAGATTTTAAAATTGCCAAGGCACACTATCCGGCGATGCGGTGTGCGCAGACTATGAAAAAACACACTACGTTGGTTCCCACAGGAACAAAACACACTACATTTCCCCACACAACAATAAAAAACACACTACATTGGCCCCCACAAGAATAAAACAATCCCATTGGCTGTCCTCCACAGAAAAAAACCCCCACATTGCTCCCCACAAAAAAAACAACCATACCACATTGCGCCCCACAGAAATAAAACAACCATACCACATTGCACCCCACAGAAAACAACTGCCACGTTGCTCCCCACACAAACAAAACCCACATTTCTTCCCCCCTTGTCACTCACACTGCAGCAGGATCGCGTGCGGGCGGGCTTCCAGGCAGGCTGCCGGGCGGGAGATAAAGAGAGAGTGCGGACTGGCTGATTGGTGCCGGGCGGGAGGTAAAGAGAGACAGAGCGCGGGCTGGCTGATTGGTGCAGAGCGTTGGCTGGCGGAGCAGGCTGGAGGGCAGTGGACAACGCGGCGTGCGTGACCTGTGATGTCACGCCGCCGCGTCTTTGCAGGTCACTGCCCGGGCGCGCCTGAGTCTCCCAGAGGAGCTCAGCAGCCCGGGATGCTGAAGTACGGTAAAATGTGCCCGGTGGCTCTGACAGCCCCGCGGCACACTTCACAACTGGCCACGGCACACTAGTGTGCCGCGGCACACTGGTTGAAAACCGCTGTGTTAGAGGATATGTCAGCATTTAACTAGAGTTCAAGTCTCATCATGAAAATATCTAATTTTATTAAAGACTGACTGTGCGACATATTAGCAGCTACATTTGCGACTTTTATGCAGAAAACCCCCTGTGCACTGCTGTTATGGTGGTTTTCCATACTCTATATCTGCGGCTTTACAGCGGCTATGTCCAAGAGCAGTACACCTGTCAGGGCTTGCTATACTATATTGTCATCTCTATCCACTGCTATTGTATTCAGTTTCATAGTTTTCATCAGTGGAGCACTGGCCACCCAGCAGTTAATCTGTGTACTGCATGCCGTGGATTCAGTTGCGTCTCACTGCGCCCTTCCATGGTATTGACACCTGTATGATGCAAACTGATCAACAACGAGGGACGACACATCTGTATCTATGCACGCCCACTCCATCCATCATATATTTGCACATATACTTCAAAGATATAAAGGTAGTTTAGTATGTTTAGTGCTTAGAGGGCTTTCTGTTTTGCAACAGTGCAGACGTGGCCACAGTGACTCTACTATCCAGGTGCGGGCCGCACCAGGTGTCACCCTCTAAGAGGGTGGCACCAAAATCTGCACACTCATGCCCGCAAAACCCCCTCTGACAGACTGGAGTGCAGGGCGCACCATGTTCTTAAACCCCGCCCCCTCCCTGCAAATTGCAGCGATTCGCGGGTCAATATGGAGGAGGCGGAGCCAATATGACGCAAATCCATTAGAATCATATAATTTGACCCTGCCCTTCTTGATTGACCCGTGAATCACAGCATTTTGCTGTGAGGGGGAGGGGCCTATGTACATGGTGGTGCCAGCATGCAGTGACACCATGAGTTACAGCACAACCCTAGTGACACCTCTACTTGGGTGGGATGTTTGTATTTTTGAAAGTATAGAAGTTAGTATATTTGGTCTAATAGATAACCTTATTTAACTTATCATTAACTTGAGCACAAACCAAGGCACATATTTTGCTGTGGATGTATATCCCAGGAGAAGTTACAACTGCATTTTGTATTTAGAATTAGACACCACTGAAATACTGGGGTGCACTTCTTCCCCAAATGTTACACAAGAAATGTAATGATTTGTACATGGACAGTACCTCTTGCAATCCCAATATTTAGTTTTCATATAATTTCTTTTTAGACAGAAAGTTTTAATAAATTCATGGATGGGGGAAGAAGGCAAGGTTCTCTCTCATCCTGGCTTCAATAATCTCAAGAGTACCCTCCTTTGAAAGAAAGAGTTCCTTCATACAAATGATGTGGCCAATTAGTTATTCTCTGGTCTTGATCATCTGGCTACAACACTTTGCACTACAGAAAGTGTCAAGCTTTTCAGGGGTGTAGGACATTATAATGCACAGATCTCCCCTGTCCTTGCTTCATTAAGCTCAGTAGTACTCCAATTTGTTGCAACAGGTTTGTTTAGTTTCAAAATTGTATGCCTTGTTTGGCTACAAGGACCAATGCAGAGTTGATTGCAAGTCAGCCACAATTTAACTTGCATTGTGGGCACGGAATTAAATTTGTATAACTGCCCAAATGTGTATGCTGTTATCATTATTACTGGGCACTTGTAGCAGCCCAATACTTGGTGTAAAAGATGCATCTGAAAACAGACAAATTTATGAATATGCATAACTATGCAAAGCTTGCAGCCGCATCAACACACCCTCAGCCTGCCCTTACTAAACTTATCCTACATGAAAATACCCTGTTACCACTCAAATACACTCTTTCATCCATAAGTGGAGATGCAACGAAGTTGCTCAGCTCTCAGTACAAAAACACCCAAGATTCGTCTATGAAGCTGGCTTGCATTCAACTCTGCATTAGCCTCATTAGTCACTCACATTTTATTTCATTCAAGACAATTCAAACTAGCAAAAAATATATATATACAGTATATATATAATTTTCAAGTGAAGATCTTATTATGAAAACTTGTGAGTGAAATCTGTTTTTTGCTGCTTTGGAAATATGGTTTGATGACACATCAAGCATTTCATGCTGGTATTTAGAATGAAAATACACACATTTGTTTATAGTTCACTTTTTGGAATTTCAATAAAAAAACTCTTTTTTTTGGAAATGTTAGTACATTTTTTTGCCAGGTCAGTCTGTAGAAGCAAATTAGTGATTTTTCTGAAGATTTAAAAGCGTTATGAAAAACTAACAAGGTACAGAATGTTTAATTTGCTATTCGCCCCAAAGTTTATCTTAGAACTTTTAAAGTAAATAACGTAAATTAGTGAAATGTGACACAAACATACCTTGGTCTATGAGAAACATGATGAAGTCATAGCAAGTGTTGAAAGTGTTCTCCATTAGCATACAGGCCAGCTGTTCACGCATGCGCAAAGTGAAGGCCAGCTGTTCACCATCCTAGACAGCAGCGCAGTCCAAAATTCAAATAGGGGAACCACACCAACTGCCAGAATAGATGTCAGTGAGGATGGCAGTTGATGTGGTTCCCCTATTTGAATTTTGTACTGCGCTGCAGCCCCACCTTTGGAACATCAATTACTTTAACAGTTATAAGGAAAACTTTGGGGCCAATAGCGCGTGAAACACCCTGTATTATTACCTTAATTTTATTATTATTTTCTTATCTGTTTGGGTACCTCATACTAAACTTACTGATATTGCTGTTGGACTGTGACCTACTCACAAAAAAAAACCACCCAGAACAGAAACCAGCCCTGTCCACATTTGCATTACACAACAAATGTACCAATGTCACATATTAATACCAAATTACATGGTGTTAATGTTTGATATGACATCACAATTCAACAATAGGTGGGGACCTCTCACAATTAGGCCAGATGTACTAAGCCCTGAAAAGTGGAGAGTGATAAATCACCAGCCAATCAGCTGCTAACTGTCATTTTTCAAACACAGCCTGTAACATGACAGTTGGGAGCTGAATGGCTGGCAGTTTATCACTCTCCACTTTATCACTTTTCAGAGCATAGTACATCTCCCCTCAATATGCAAAATGGAGGCAGGAAATCACATCAAAGTAATTAACAGAATCTAGTGTGAGGATGGAGTTTATTGTGACAAGCATTGAATTATTCATGAACTGTCACAACAAACCCCTCCACTATATTCACTGCTGTTAATGAGTTTAATCCCTGCCTTTCTCTAGCAATGGTTATAAAATGCCTAAATCTTTGGAGTAAGGATTTCCCACCTATGATTAATACACTGAACTTGACCCACTGTCTGGTAGCGGCCCTTTCTCTAAAGAAATGTCTGCATATGAAATGGTTAACTTGTCAAATGTTTTCCAAATTCACATTTGGTGTTCATAAATAGCTTGTCAGGTTCAAAAAGGCATAGCTCTAAATATCTAACACATTTTATTCAAGTGAATAAGAGCAATCACTCATCTAAATAAATCTCCAAATCACATGTGCATTGTTGTATGTCACAAGAATATAATTTACTCCTAGTCAAGATACAGATGACTACAAAATTTAGGCCCTCATTCAGACCCACTCGCAATCGTATCATGCCAATCAATGTATCAATTAGCTTAATTGTTGTTGTTTTTTCAACACAATGCAAGAAACTTTACTCTTGTCCGTGTTTGTGTTTACCCGCAGAATACGTACGGATGGAACATTCGCTTTTATTGTTCCAAAAACATGTGAACCACAATTAAACAATTGTTCTATTGCTGTGGATCCCCGCATACTTCCCGGGGTTCATTTCTTTATTTAAATTTGCTTACGCATGTCACTGCATCAAGCCTATCATAACTCTCCAGAGATTTCTAGCCCTGTTGAACACATGACTCATACACTAACCAATAAAATTGCTCCTGTTAATTTCCAAAATACATTAGCCAATCAGAAATTTTTTGCACACTTTATCAAAATTGATTTGTATGAAAAACACCATTGCCATCATGAGAGCCTCCGCATTCACCAGGCGCGAGCTGCTGGTGCTTACGGAGGTGATGGATCGCCGTATCACCAGCCAGCCTCCACCCATCACCAACCGGCAGAAGCGCTCCGCGTATGCGGAGGCACGGTCCCGCCTGCGGTCCTTCGGTTCACGCCGCAACATCGGGCAGCTGGAGCGCAGGTGGTCAGACCTGCAACGGCGAACGCCCCGCTTGCTGGCATGCTTTCGCATGCAGATTGCGGAAAGTAAGTGTTCTGGACTGTGGTTTTCAAGTTTTTCTTGTGGGCCCTAACTGCGTGTGCATGTTTTCCTGTCTGTCCTATTTATTATTTGTCCTCATATCTGCGTGTGCATGTTTTCCTGTCTGTCCTATTTATTATTTGTCCTCATATCTGCGTGTGCATGTTTTCCTGTCTGTCCTATTTATTATTTGTCCTCATATCTGCGTGTGCATGTTTTCCTGTCTGTCCTATTTATTATTTGTCCTCATATCTGCGTGTGCATGTTTTCCTGTCTGTCCTATTTATTATTTGTCCTCATATCTGCATGGCCATGTTTTCCCTCTATTTCTGTTTTTTTCATTCTACTCCTATTTGCATGTTTTTTGTTGGTGGGTTTTTTGTTTTTTTTTTGGGCCCCGGATTTGGCCAGAAACTAACCTCAATTTGTTTGACATATTTTAGGTGGACAGCCAAGACTACGCCGTCACCGTCCGGCCAGACGGCGTTCCCGCCCACTATCCCCAACCCCCAGCCAACACTCCACCCCAAATATTTCCCCTATACCCCACTCCTCCCCAGCCTTCCAAGACCCTCTCCCGGAACTGTCGGGCCTCCTTCCCCTCCGTCCCACTTCCCCCTCTCCTCCACCCACCCCTCTTCCAATTACCCCCTCCCCGGAGTCCGTCATTACCCCTCCCCGTTCTTTGGGGAATGAAGGCTCCTCCGAGGAAGAACATGGAGGGACTTCCGGAGCTCCCGTTTTGGCTCCCGGTATGTTTTTCTTTCTCATTTTTTTTAAGCACAAACTGTTTGCATGTAATCATGTGTCGTGCCTTTATTCGTGCTTTTTTGGTTTACTTTTGGTGATTTAGCAGTTTGCCTTTACCTCTTCCTGCTGATTTCAACATACACATATCACACCTGTGGGAATTTGTACATAGGCCTTGTATTTTTGGCAGCACCCCCTTTTTGTTTTGGTTTCTTTTTTTTAGGTTTAGGAGTGATTTCGTTGTGTTTTTGTTTTTTTAATGTGGATTCCCTATTGTTTTATTAATCCACACACTTTTCGCACACACAGAGGAACAGAGGCGTCGGCAAGAGGTGGACGAATGTGTTGCCCAGATGCGCCAACATGTCATTGGCGTTCTTGTGGGCCTTGACCGGCTGTCTGGCATCCTTCGCCAGTAGTTTTTTTTGTTTATTTTCGCTTTCTAAATAAATTTTTTAGTTCTAATATACGTTCTGGCTCATTCTTTTTTTCCAAAACAAAAAGAGTTTTCCCTGACATAAGTAGACTGTTCCTGCAAGGATTTCCCTTTTTTAAAAGTAAGATTGTGTTTTGTATTTGTATGTTAAACAGCCACAAGAAACACATAACAGTAACAATGTCATTTCCCTTTTTGGGTGTAGTGTCAATTAGATATTTCTACATTTTACAGGTTCCTAGTTGGTGTGCAAGCTGCTTAGGCCAATCTTCCAAATCCAAAGGTTTGGACAGGCTTCCTTTTGGTGTGGGTTGGGAACCTGAAAACATATTTCAGTTTACATCAACTGGTGTCAGTACTGGATTACCCCTTAGTCAAATGTAAGGTGTGTTAACCTGGTTACACTTACTGTTAACGTCCAAAAAAAGGAAGACCATTTCACTCTCCAAACATTTATTCACAACATAAATGAGAAATCAAAGTGGTCACTCCCAAAAAAAAAAAACAGTGATAATCTCAAATACAACACATACAAATAAAATATTTAAATAAAAAAAACAATCAAGAACTGGTTGACGAAGGACCATGCCAACATGATTCCACAAACATGGCGTTGCGATATGGGTTCCAGAATATATGCCCAAAATCACCAGATCCAGGTTTGGTAAGGGTAGCAGGAAGTAGTGAGCGTTGGAGTGCCAAAGATTATGTGAACAAACAGAAGATGGTGAAAAAAATAAAAATAAATTAGATGTTCGCAAACAAACACAAACACATTAGGTATAAACACTGTAGTTTTGGTAAAACTTACCTAAAAAATCTGGCCACCACATCATCGCGTATGGCCCCCCCACATACTGACCTCCGACCAACCTCGGGGGGGCCATCCTCAGGTAAGGCATCCTCTGGCTGCATTGGGATACCACTCCTTATGGCGATGTTGTGAAATATCCCACACAGGACCACAATTTTCGACACCATATCCGGCAAATACATGAGCTCGCCACCAGAGCGGTGGAGGCATCTGAATCGGCCTTTTAAAAGGCCGATACAGCGCTCCACCACTTGCCTGGTGGCTGTAAGTGCGGAATTATACTCACTTTGTGGGCCTGATGTGGGAGCCAAATAAGGAGTGAGCAGCCAGGACATGCAAGGGTATCCACTGTCTCCTGTGAAAAATAAGAGACAACATCAGGAACACTGTGTATCAAGCTTAACATTGTTATGTACTAAAGGTCTCCACTTACCCAGAAGCCACGCATCACCAGCTTGTAGGTTGGTTAATTTCTGCCATATCCCTGATTGCCGGATGACGAAGGAGTCATGTGCACTTCCTGGTAATTTAGCATTCAGGGACAGGATCTGGAGGGAGGCATCACATACCACCATTACATTCAGGGAGTGATAGTGTTTCCTGTTTCTAAATATTGCCTCCAGCCGTGCTGGAGGCTGAAGTGGTATGTGAGTACCATCCACAACCCCTATGATGTGTGGGAAGCCAGCTATTTGGTAAAAATTGGCCTTGGCCACACTAAGGGCACCCATATCCAAAGGCATTTGAATAAAATGATGGAGGTGCTTGAAAAGTGCCTCCATCACTGCCCTCAGGATCCGGGAAAAGGAGGATTGGGAGATGCCCGCCACTATTCCCACCGTTTGAAACGATCCTGAGGCACAGAAATGTAACACCGCCATAAATTGCGTCAGTGGTGGTATTGCTGTTGGACTGTCAATTTGCCGCTCAAGATCACTTTCTATTAATGAGAGAGTGTCTATGATGATTTTGGGAGGTAGACGGTAGCGTCTTAAAACCTCATCATCGGGCATTCCAAAAAGGGTGACACGTGTTCGAAATATCTGGGGCCTTGCATGCCTACGATGCCTACGCCTGGGACGAGATTGAGGTTGGTCGGCTTCCGGGAGCAGGGCCAGAACAATTCGACCCAGATCTACCTGAAATTCAAAGTTTACAATGTAAGGCTTTTGAGCCACCCCAAAAGTAAAATAAAACAACTTAGCTTTATGATACCATCCATAGCTGCTTACATGCCGGGGTATTGTCATGATACGTCAAAACTGTAAACAAGCCAAAAATTATACATCAAAAATTTACAGGGTGAATTTATGTTTGTCAAATTGGTGCAAGCCAAAACATAAAATAGGCGAAACACACATTTGGGCATCGATCAAAACGACATTGCACACCGTACGTCAAATAGGGTTCAAATGTAAGCCAAAAATGGAAAAGGGAAAACAAAAACTGGTTTACATGATGAATAAGCATCCCAAAATGCGCAAATTAGTTCGCAAATGCAAGTCACTAGACCAACAGTGAAAAATGCGCTAATTAGTTCGCAAATGCAAGAAAAATAATGGACTTACCAAGAGCTAATATAAAAGATTTCCCTCAAAAAGGTCTTTGGGTCCGCAAGCCAAAAAAATCTAAAAGAGATGAAATTAGTGTTAAGCTGAAAATATTAAATTAAAAACAAGAAGTAGACACAAGTTAGACTTCACCAAACTTACCAAATCAGGAAACGAGGCCCAAAAAAAACAACAAAAATGCGAACGGATAAAAAAATAAACTGTAGCAAACCCAAAAAATGCCAAAATCCGCCAAATCCTCCAACCGTAAACCACAAACTCCAACCAACTTAACCGCCAATAATCCAACAACGCAACCTCGAATCCACACACACCAAGCCATAAATAGTGTTTATTTTCCCGCACAAATTAAGGATGAATCATAGGGACGCACAATCACTGATGCTGCCGCAAACTAAGGACGCATGTATAAATACGTCACGAAATCACATAGAATTTCTGGATGATTTCATGCTGGAAGCAGAGACATGGCTTCAAACCAGGGAAACAATGGGCAAAATTCCGGCGGTAAGGCCTTCATGCATTTTGTCTCAATGATTATTTTCAAACATAATATTGTGCAAGTTGTGAAGTGGCTAAATCAGCATATTTACCCAAATAGGTGAGGACGATGACATGGAAGAGACTGCTGGCCCCAGTCAACCCGCCAAAGCTGCCAAAAAAAAAAGGCAGCCACAATTCACAAGAAATGAGATGGAGGTTTTGATCCAGAAGTGTGTGGACATCCTGCCCCAGGCAGACAGGAATATGAGCCAAAGCCAGAAGTGGAGAATGTGGGAGGAGGTCGCCGTTGCTGTCAATAGGGTGGGTGATTATGTCCGTCTAGCCCGGGATGTAAAAAGGCGGTAAGTAAACACTTTCCCACCCTATAAACAAGCCCCATTTTAAACAAAAGGATAATGGTTCCAATTTCATTCCACAGATGGGGCGACTTCAAATATCGTCTCAAGCAAAAACTTGCCGACAGGGCTAGGCATGCAAGGGGGACAGGTGGGGGTCCCACCCCTGTGTCATTGGAGTTGACAGACTTAGAAGAGCTGGCACAGGGGTGTGTGCAGCCTGTGGAGGTGTTTGGCGTGTCCAACATGGATACGGACATGCCAGACTTTGCGGCTCCTCATGTTGGCCCAGGTAAGTCTTGTGATGTCACCAACTCTGAAATGCTATTGTGCCAATATGTAGATTCTAATGTGACTCTTTTCTCATTTTTCCAACAGAGACACAGGCGGATGAGTCTGCTCCAGAGGGGAGCCTTGGCCGCAGAATTTCTGCTGGCTCTGCAGGGGAGGAACCAGTACATCCGGCTGAGGACCCTGCAGAAGCCAGTCCAGGGCGTGCCCCCTCGCAGGCAGTGGGCCTCCTCACAGAACTCAATTTAAAATCGGATTTCCATACGGAGATTCTGCAGAGGATGGACGCCAGTCTGATACGGGTGGCTGAGGCCCTGGAGCAAAATGCTGCGGCCAACGTGACCATTGGTCAGGCCCTGGCGGAAAATACCAGGGCCAACATCCGCATCGCCGATGCCCTGGAGCAGCTCGTTCGCCAGCACATGGTGGAGCCGACCTCCCTTCCTGCCGGAACATCAGGATCCTCCACCTCTGGCACAACATCAGCCAATCCTCCAAATGTGCCTAGCCCTGTGCCTAGTCCAGAGGCCACAACATCTGCCTCTGGACAGGCCAGCCCGATGGCATCCCGGACCCGGTCTGGCGCCCACCCTCCCCCATCCAAACGGGCGAAAAAACGGTGACAGCAATGGCGACTTTTCCCACACTCCTTCTGTGCTTGGCTCATATTCCTTTCTGGTCAAAACTTCCCTCTCCTTTCTTGTGAAATGTTTTTAATTTATTTGTGTACGTTTATGTTAGCAGTTATTGATTATTTATTTTTGTGAAAAAGTATCTTTGCCAGAAAAAAAGGCAACAAAATATTATGCCAATTGGTTTGTGTTTAAACAATAAATTTATGATAAAAATCTGACATTGTATTGTGACATTATTGTACAAATGGGTTACATTTAATCCTGGCCCTAAAGGCAAAAACTGACCAAAAAAACAATTTCATTTATTTTAAAAAAAGGCCTCTTGAAGGAACGTTTAAAAATTCACCTAACGATGCAAATTCCACAGTAAAAAAAAAAAGGGGAGCTAATTAAAACATGATGATATTATTGTCACAATAGGCCATAAACAACAAATTGAGGCCAAAATAAAACCCAAAAAATGTACGCAAATTGATTGTGTAATCCTGACATTAGCAGGTATGATTTCCACCTGCGTACGCTTTTGTGCTATCCCAATAAACTGCTTTCCAAACACATACCAAGCCGGTTTTCAATACAACACTAATTGCTTTTGTGACCACCCGCGATTAATCGCTGCAACATCGTGGAGTCCCGGGACGGAGGAGAAGGCCATCGCCAATGTGGTCGAGTAATCCAGACCCTAAGCTGTGCGAGCATTTTGAAGGGAAAGAGGATGTTCCAGTGACGTATGAGACGGTCCGAACACATTTGACGTTCGCATCTGCTAATGTATGTACGCCCCAAAAACGCCTCGCCACGCCTGCGTTTTTCCATCTCCACCCCCGTGAACACCCAAAAATGCCCTGTTCTGTCAATCACATTTGACATGTCACTTCCTGTACGCTATTTTAGGAACGAGAGAAAAAAAGCTTGCAATCTGCCGTACGCACATGCGCAGTGTAACACCGACGCATGCGCGGTTAGTCAACATCAGAACGCAACGAGCGTACTGTTATTAACGTGCGGCTCTGAATGAGGGCCTTAGTGCTGCAGCTCTTACAAATATGACACTGTAAAAAAATAAAATACGCCCGTGCATGCAGGCCAACCTGGTCGATATCGACTGGGTTAGCCTGTTTACTACATATCGTTGATCGAGGGTCGTTATAGTAGTTGGGGACAGTGGCGCCGAGAGGGGGGGACGGGTATAGACTACCCGGGCCCGAGCTTCCTGAGGGGCCTGGCGGGGGCCCGGGTCCAACGCTGTCCCCCCTCCCTCACAGCAGCCCAGCACACAGCGTGTGCTGAGCAGCAGTGGGAGACTGCTCGTGGCTGCTGAGCAGCAGCCACAGCAGTCTCCTATGCCCTTGGCTTTGAGCAGGGCTGAGGTTGATCAGAGCGCCCCCACTCCCCAGTGCACAGCGTCACTTCGCGGCGCTGCAAAACTTTATCATTAGTTTTTTTTCGGGAAGGGGACGTGGCCACGCCATGTTAGATATGTCAGGTGTTTTTTTTGTTCTCTTGAAAAAAAGATTATGATGCCTTCCATACAGTATGTTGAGTCGGGTGTGGATTAACAGATAGACAGTAAAAAGGTAGGCAATGTCTAGATAGATACCAGATGTTAGACAGTCAATATGTCGACGGGGACAAAAGGTCGGCAGACAAAAGGTCAATACATACAAATGGTCGGCAGAGTCAAAAGGTCAACATGAAAATGGTCGACACATAATTTTTTTTTTCTTAGCCCTAATCTTCACCCTAAACCTCCCCTTGGTGCCTAACCTGACTGTCGTGGTAGGTGCCTTACCCTAGCCATCCTTTCTAGTGCTTAACCCTAACCCTCTGGTAAGTGCTTACCCCTCCCTCCTGGTGCCTAACCGGGGTAAGTGCCTAACCCTAAACCTCCGGTAAGCTCCTAATCCTTACCCTAAAAAAATAAATTAAAAATCATGTGTCGACCATTGTAATGTCGACCTTTTGCCCATTTGTTCCTGTCGACCTTCTTACATGTCGACCTTTAGTGTGTCGACCTTTTGTCCCTGTCTGTCAAGATTCAGCCTGGGATCGGCTGTTGCTCACCGCAGAGCTGGCTACCCCTGATCAGCCATGCGGTCAGATGCCAAAAGGTGCCGGTGGGTGACACGCTGAGTATTCTCCCCAGGGCCCCGTTGGGACTTCCACACGATTCTCCATATCGGAGTTCCCCCGGCTGCAATCAACCATGCAGCATGTTGTCTTCTCATCTGACCGGATCCTCCACCAATGGTGACCTTGCTTTCTCTCAGCTCACTCTCCTCAAATGACCTTAGCGTATAAAGCAGGACTCCGGGAATCAGGAAGTTGCCTGAACAACTTATCTTCTCCAGTAGCTGCTATCACCGGATCGCTGTGCCAGGCTCCACGCTGTTGTTTCTTCAGTGCGCTTTCACCAGTCTCTGTTTTATACCTCCAGTGTGCTCATCGGTCACTACAGACATTCTCCAGTGATATTCAACATTGGTCACTACCAATACTCTCCAGTGATATTCAACATCATTCACTACTGATATTCTCCAGTGATATTCAACATCAGTCACTACAGTTATTCTCCAGTGATATTCAAACATCGGTCCCTACCGAAATTCTCCAATGATATTCTACATTGGTCTCAACCAAGATTCTCTCGCAATATTTAACATCAGTCACACACGATATCTTCCAGTGATAATAAAACATCGGTCATTACCGATATTCTCCAGTGATATTCTACATCGGTGTCACCCGATATTCTCCAGTGATATTAACATCAGTCTCTACCTATAATCTCCTATGATACTCTTCAGCGGATCTCACCGATATTCTCCAGTGCCTCTTAAACATTCGGTTAATACTGACAATCCCCAGTCAGTTGCCTTCCCTATCCTTCTGTAATTTTCACTTCTTTGAAAGGCTTGTTAAGTAACTGAGAACTCGCAAACATGGAATTATCTGTACATTTTAATTTTCACCTAGTCTATAATAAATAATACTTTTTCTACAATATGTTTTCTTTTTTTGGGGTGTGACTTGTGGTACTTTCAGATACAGTTGGCATGCTGAAAGTTTTTATTATGCTTACAACTTTCCTACTAAATTGTGTCTAATTGCATGATTGTTTCCTCAAATTCCTAAAATTCTGGAAGCAGTTTCTGAAAATAGGATGCCTAATGTTTATTTTGATTTTAAAAGATATGTCACTATAATACACTGGTAGATTATTTGCATTGCGCCCTAAATTATATTTGAAATTCTGTGGGGGGGGGGGGGGTTAGGTTTAGGTTGTGAGGGTTAGGTTTAGGCTGCAGGGGGCTGAGGTTTAGGCTGCAGGGAGAGAGGGTTAGGTTTAGGAGCAGGGTTAGAGTTAGCCTACTTACCGATAGAAGTAGGCATTCTCAGGATTCTGAGTGCCGGGATCCTGAGCGCCAGCATCCCAAACCCAACCCCCAAAACTACTTTCCATTTTGTGTATGAAAACAAAGTGTTTAAATACATATACCAAATAATGCATAAATCACCATTAGGCAACAGCAGAGCACTCCCTAACAGGTTCACTAGTGTCATCATTATCATAAACCCTATTTGTACTAGCCCTGATCTCCTGCAAATAATAGGGCTTTCTAACGTGCGTAGGCATCATACTTGTTTACTCTCCTGGAAGTTGTAGGAGGCTCACGATTTTTCGGGTAGTTCCCCGCATCACCAGAAGAGTAGGCAGATCTTCCACATCCCACCAACATCGTAGTGAAGTGGGCAGGATGGGGAGATTATACAAGGAATTCCCGGGTCCGTACACAGGGGCCCAACCCCTCCTTGCAGACCTGAAAATCTCTGCATTTTTTCGTGACGAGATGCGGAGCCGATGACGTGAGATCCTAAGATCCTGGAGCAGTAACAGTAAGTGTAGGAAATGTGAAAGATATTTTGGGGAGTTATTATCATATGGCACACCAGGAGCATGTGGGGACAGCTGGTGGCATGGGGAGGGGTCTGATGACATTTGGAAGGGCTCTGAAGTTAGGGGGATCTCATGGCATGTGGAAGTGGTCTGATGGCATGTGTGGGTAAGTCTGAGATCATGTAGAGAGTCTGATTTCATGTGGAGGTCTGATGGAATGTGTGGGGGACTGTGGACTGCAGCACTGTGAGTGCAGCTGGTATATTACGTTGAGTGCAGCTGCAATTTAATCTACATTGGGAGAACTAGTAGAGCTCTAAAAACCAGACTTTGTGAACACATACAAAATATAAAGAAAGGTGTTATTACACACTCTCTTTCTAACCATTTCAAAGAGGTCCATAATAGCGCAACCAAGGATATCTTACGTTTTATGGCCATAGAAAACGTTAGAAACACTTGGAAAAATAGAGACGCAGAGAGACACGATTGGCAAATTGAGAGATGAACTGGATTTTTAATTTAAAAACTTTATATGAAAGGGGTTTTAATTTGGACTTTGAACTGAAATGGTTCCTGTGATTTTATTTTATATTTTATTATTTATATTTTATTAAGGTGTTCTCTTATTAGCCCCACTTTATAGTGACACATTATTTTATAACCCAGGTTTACTGTAGTTCTTAGTCACCATCCAGTATATATTTTATTCTTACATTTATTCTCTTATTACTATTTTATTCTATCTATTAGTTCTTCATCATTGTGCCATATTTGACTTATGACCCTAGTTTCCTTATTTAGGTCAATCTGGATATTTTTTACCTCCATAGGAACATGTCCACCTTATGAAAAAGTGGAGGAACTATTAAGGATTTTAGAGGTTTATGGGTCAGAAAAACGAGTTGATATAGTGATGTTAGTTTATATGTACCCATGACAACGCTTACACCTTAAGATGGCTGCCAAATCTCGGAGCTACGTACTAGTCCACTATTTAGTGCCCTTCCCAAGATGGCTGTCAAACCGGAAGGAGATGCGTTCCAGCGTGCGCTCCAAGCACAGGAAGTGCTTTGTAAACACCGCTGGGATGAAGCTCGGATGAAGCTGACTAATCCCCTTCACATAGGATTTTGCTACAAAGAACTTTTTCATGTAAACGCTTCTATAAAGGAACATCCTGTATGCCGTTCTCGATAAAAACCGGAAGTAATGATGACAGACTTCCGGTTAAGACGCAGTTTCTTACTGTAAATGTTTTATGTAATTTAGAAGATATTTTGAGTTTTTAATATTTGCTAACACACAATTGGTGTCTATTATGAATCATGTGTTCCAATTGGCCCCCATTTTAGTGAATTTAAGAGGGGTTCACAGAGCGACCTTTAACCCAGATATGATGATGGGACAGGGTATTTAAAGCAGTCCCAGTTAGTGGAAGTCACAAGTACCTTGAAGAAGAGAGTGCCACCTCTCGAAGCACGTTGGTGTTTTGTGACTTTAGGATATCTGTGGAGATACCATCCAGTACCTGGTCCCCCATTTAGGTGCCTACAAGGGGTTTCTGGAGACCTCCACCATTTGTCTACAGGCCCTATTACTAGGGACATCTGGTAATTCTCCCTTTTATAATCAGTTGTTTCCTGATTGATTTTGGATTTGCTGTACGTTGAGTACTTTTCATTTACATCACCTTTATAAGTTGTATAATAAAATTAGTTTACTTTTTACACTAGGGTCTATACCTAGTTTATCTTACATGGTATGAGTGGCATTCTACAAAGAAAAGAATATCAGATCTATCAGCCAGTTTTGCTTCAACTGAGGGGAAGTGAAGTATTTTTCTTCCTACATGTGTGAATTTTTAATTTGTCTTCTTTTCACTAGCGCTATTGGGTTGTCATCTATTTTGTACTGTGAGGGGCTGTTACTTCACTTTCAGGCACTAAAAACGCCATTAGGAGCACTGTGCTAAAGGGGCACTGTGTTATTTAAAAACAAAAAAGCCATTAAGAGTACTGTGTTAATGGGTCACTGTATTAAAAAAAACAACATAGGAGCACTGTGCTGTGTGTTCAGGGCTTCCGATGCTGTGTTAAAAAAAAACACACTGTGTTGTGTGTTCAGACAGGCACTATGTTAAAAAAGCCATTAGGAGCACTGTGTTGAAGGGTACTGTGTTATTTAACAAAATGCCATAGTGTGCCACTGCCATGAGCACTCTGTTCTTCATGCACTGTGTTAAAAAATGTTAATAAAACACTACTGTGTGCACTGTTAAAAAAAAGTAATTAGAGTCCCCTTACTAGGAGTGCTGTGAGGCACTGTGTTGTATGTTCAGGCACTGTGCTAAAAAATTTCATTAGGGTGCCATTACTAGAAGCACTGTGCTGCATGTTCAGTCACTGTGTTAAGAAATAACGTCATTAGGGTGTCATTACTAGGAGCACTGTGTGGCACTGTACTGTCTATTCAGACACTGTGTTAAAAAAATAATGTCATTAGGGTGCCATTAATAGATGCACTGTAAAGCACTGTGTTGTGTGTTCAGGCACTGTATTAAATAAAACATCATTAGGGTGTCATTACTAGGAGTCCTGTGAGGCACTGTGTTGTGTGTCCAGGCACTGTGTTAAAAAATAAGATTAGCATTAATAGGAGTGTTGTGAGGCACTGTGTTGTGTGTTCAGACAGGCACTGTGTTAAAAAAGCCATTAGGAGCACTGTGTTGAAGGGTACTGTGTTATTTAACAAAAAGCCATAGTGTGCCACTGCCATGAGCACTGTGTTCTTCATGCACTGTGTTAAAAAATGTTAATAAAACACTACTGTGTGCACTGTTAAAAAAAAGTAATTAGAGTCCCCTTACTAGGAGTGCTGTGAGGCACTGTGTTGTATGTTCAGGCACTGTGCTAAAAAATTTCATTAGGGTGCCATTACTAGAAGCACTGTGCTGCATGTTTAGTCACTGTGTTAAGATATAACGTCATTAGGGTGTCATTACTAGGAGCACTGTGTGGCACTGTACTGTGTATTCAGACACTGTGTTAAAAAAATAATGTCATTAGGGTGCCATTAATAGATGCACTGTAAAGCACTGTGTTGTGTGTTCAGGCACTGTATTAAATAAAACATCATTAGGGTGCCATTACTAGGAGTCCTGTGAGGCACTGTGTTGTGTGTCCAGGCACTGTGTTAAAAAATAAGATTAGCATTAATAGGAGTGTTGTGAGGCACTGTGGTGTGTGTTCAGGCACTGTGTTAAAAAATAACGACATAAGGGTGCCATTACTAGGAGCACTGTGTTGTGTATTCAGGCACTGTGTTAAAAAAATATTAAAATAAATCTGTTGTGTGCTTCATTTCATTTATGGGCTGTTTGAAGGCATTGGTGACTGTCTTTTTGCATAGACAAACATTTTTATTGGTTATTGCTGTAGAACATTACTAATTTGCAACACGTTTAACCAGAAATAATTTGGTACCTCACAAAATATAATAAAAATGAACATAATTATGGAGCATATTTAGTATTATTTGGTAATATGAACAAGAAGATACAAGGCGTCTCAATTTTGATTTTTTTTTAACCAATCACTTGTTGTCCTCTCTTCCACTACATACATACTCCACCTCCATTTTCCTGTACTTCCCTCGGACCTCTGAGCTAGTTTCCCTCAGACTCTCAGGTGCAAATCATAAATGTACTACAGGGGTGTGTTACCCAATTAGGGTAGGGGGGGTAGAATGGCCAGCTTAAATTGCAACCCTTTCCAGGAATCCTTGGCTATTAATATTGTATTCTTTTATGGCCTTTTCTCTTCTCAGTTACTGCAGAACATTTCTCACAAAGGCCACGTCTCAATTTGAAAAATTTTAAATAATCAATAGATTGATCAAATGATCATTCTTTTTTTTCCTACCTTCCACTACATACTCCACCTACATTTCCTTGTACTGCCCTCGGGCCCATCTGATCTAGTTCTTGATTAATGAAAACATTCTTTGTATGGGGTCATATAGTTCATTAAACTGCCATCCTGTCTGCCACGGCTGTGTCGCATTGTTTCATAAATGTGCTATATTATTTTAAACTGCTGCGTTTGTGCCACTGCTCTGTTGCTTAGTTTAGCCAGCCAGCCTTTGGCCAATACCAAAATACAGGGGTCCATGCACATCTCTAATCTGATGGCATGTGATAGGCATGTGTGAAGGTCCGATATTATTTGAGGGGATGTCTAATGCATGTAAGGAGCAAGTCAGGAGGTGCAATGAGCATATAAGGATGTCAAGTCGGTTGGTCTGATGGGGATGTAGTTGCGTTCGCCTATCTCAATCCCGACATCGGAATCCCGGCAAGGGATTTAAGATAGACGTCAAAATACCAATACCTTATCTGAATCCCAATGCCGAGGACGCCAGCCCGAATGAAGGTAAGTCCGGGGTGCCCTTAGGGTTAGCCACAGGGAGGGGGGTAGTATTAGGGAGTCTAGCAGGGTTAGGTTTGGGGGGAGATCAGGCACCATAGGGGGGAGGGTTAGGCACCACAGGTAGAGATTAGGGAAAGGCCCCCCCAAGAGAATTAGGTTTAGGGAGTGGTAAGAGGGGGTTAGGGTTAGGCACCCCTGGGGGAGGTTAGGGTTAGGCACCACTAAGGGATGGTTGGGGGGGGCAGGGGAGGGTTAGGTTACTTACCTGCCCCAGTCGGGATCTTCATCCTATCGGGCATCCGCTGTTGGGATTTAAACAGCCTCCGGTATTTCAAAACCATTCCAGTCTGATGTACATGTGGAAAGGACTGATTGCATGTAAATGGAAATTGGCATATAAGGAGGTCTAATGGAAACATGGGCAGGTCTGAGGCATCTTGCCCGTCAGAATGGGGGAAAATGAATCAACAATAACAGAAAAAAATGTACTACGTTGCTCTAACAGTACAGCCTATGCAACGTTAGGCCTATTTTTCTAAAAAAAAATATCAGGACCTAAAATGTAGCAGCCCAAAGCCGAGCATCTTGCAGCCTTGGCTAATAATTACAAATCTCAAGTGCTGACAGGCCATTTGTTCTTGCATACTGGTGTAGCCCCAACGTGGATATGGCTAAAAGTGGGTACAAGGATCATGTACTGACAGGCCATGTGTTATTGCATACTGGTGCTGGTAGTGTTAAAAGCACCAGCATAGATATGGCTAAAAGTGCACTTATAATGCCACAAGTGTGCACTATGGGACTGATTCAGAGATGTACTCTAACCTGATGATTACTGCACATCTCTGATTGTAGCCACTCTGCGCCAGCACAAGACCTGTACTGCACACGTGCAGTACGAGTCTGCGATGCCGCATGCAGAGCGGCAGCAGACTGTTAGTGATTGACAGTCTGCTGCTGTTACTGGCTGGGGAAGGGATGGTAACAGCCTCCTTTTTCCAAAATGGGGACGTGTCACCGCCATTGGGGGGGAGGGAAGAGGCTAGGATCTCTGTCGGCTGATGGAGATTTCCTGGCCTCTTTTGAGCAACTGCGATAGCCGACTTGAGTGATCCCATGGTCACTCAGCCAGCAGAGGATCATGCAGATTATCTGATGCTGCAGGAGGCATATTAGTGCAATCGCAGCTGCGACAGCAAATCCGTCTGAGCTTAAATCAACCCCTATATATAGTGAGCACTAGTAAATGAAAAACAATTTTCCCATCAATAAATAAATTTGTGATTTTAATATATCACCTATATTAATAAATAAATCATGCCTGCTATAAAAAATAATAATGCAATATTTCAGTAAATTGGTCCAATCTGAGTTACTTATATATGATATATTAATCTTACGAAGAAGCAATCTCAGAATTGTTGTCACAGGATAGGGATCTTGACAAGGCATCAGCGTTTTGGTTGACAGCTCCTGAGCGGAAAGTCAAAGTAAATTGGAAACGAGCAAAAAATATTGCCCATCGGGCCAGACGAGGACTCACACATTGGATATTTTTTAAGAAAAGAAGATTCCTATTATCAGTGAAGACGGTAAAGGGAAATTTAGCCCCCTCCAACAGGTATCGCCATTCCTTTAATGCCAATTTAACGGCTAAAAGTTCTTGTTCACCTATGGTGTAGTTTTTCTCAGCTGGAGAGAACTTCTTAGAAAAAATAACGCATTGATGGATTCGGTAATCCTCAAATCTTTGAGAAAGGACAGCTCCCACTGCCTCTGAAGATGCATCCACTTCTAACAGGAAGGGTCTATCAAAGTCAGGTTGTCTTAAGACTGGAGCTTTTATGAAAGCCTGTTTCAGAAGTTGAAAGGCTGTCTCTGCCCCAGGAGGACACAGAGCGGGGTTGACAGTTTTGCGGGTCAAAGCTCTAATGGGAGCCATTAGAGATGAAAATTCCTTGATAAAACGTCTATAATAGTTGGAGAATCCGAGAAGTCTCTGAACAGCCTTCAATGTCTGAGGTTGAGACCAATCCAGAATTGCCTGAACTTTTTGGGATCCATTTCTAGACTGGAACCGGAAATGATGAAGCCAAGGAATGGTACACTAGGAACACTGAAGACACATTTTTACAATTTACAGTAGAGATGGTTCTTTCTCAGACAAGACAGGACTTCTTTTACATGTTTGTGGTGTTCCTCTAGGGATGAAGAGAAAATCAAAATGTCGTCTAGATAGAGAACAACGGAAACATATAACAGATCTCTAAAAATTTCATTGACAAACCCTTAAAAACAGCAGGTGCATTGCACAACCCAAAAGGCATGACAAGATATTCAAAGTGTCCATCTCTTGTATTGGAAGCGGTTTTCCACTCATCTCCTGCGCGGATACGGATAAGATTATAAACCCATCGTAAATCTAAATTAGAGAATATGGTAGATCCCTTGACTCTATCAAATAATTCTGTAATCAATGGAGGTGGATATCTGATCTTAACTGTAATATCATTAAGGTCTCTGTAGTCTATACACGGTCTTAGCCCACCATCTTTTTTAGCAACAAAAAAGAAACCTGCTCCAGCAGGAGAAGTGGAAGGTCGAATTAATACTTTCTCCAGATTCTCCTGGATATACTCTGACATGGCTTTGGTCTCTAGCAGGCACAAAGGATAAGTATGACCATGAGGAGGTATCTTGTCAGGCAGTAGATTGACTAGGCAGTCCCATTTTCTGTGAGGAGGTAAGACATTAGCTTGTTTTTCAGAAAAGACATCAGCGAAGGGTTGATATTCTTTAGGAATTGCTGGATGTACTAATGATGCTATTTTCCTCACAGGTCATACTTTGGGAAGACAAGATTCCTGACAACTTGTGCTCCATGAGAACCTGCATAGTGCACCTGTCAATCCTAGGGCTGTGCTGACGTAACCATGGTAATCCTAGAATAACTTCATGGGAAGCCTTGGGTGTCACTAAGAACTTAAGATGCTCAGAATGGAGTGCTCCAATACGCACCAAGACTGGCTGAGTCTCCTTAGAGACAGTTCCATTTAACAGAGGTCGTCCATCTACAGAGGTCAGGGATATAGAGTGATCAAGATATGTACAAGGAATTTTTAACATGTCAACAAAACTAGAGGTCACAAAGTTTCCTGCTGCTCCAGAGTCTAACAGAGCAGTGACAAAAACAGGTTTAGGCTTATGATCTAAGGCTAAGATCAAGACAGAATTTTTAGATTTTGGGGATGGACTTATTACTCCTAACTTGATGTCCCCAGGACCAGTTAGGAATGGGCATTTCCCTTCTTATGGGAACAGGAGGCCACCAGGTGACCCGAATCTCCACAATATAGGCAGAGGTTCTTTAGAGAGACAAGTATGATTCACCTGCATGGGCTCTTCATCTGTAGGAGGAGGTAGGCGGGTAGGAGTGGGTAGTGGGGGTGGCTTGTAATGGTCAGTTCTACGACTTCTCAGCCTGGTGTTCTCTGAAGAGTAGGTTAATTTTATTGCAGAGAGAAATCATGTCGTTTAAACAAGTTGGAAGTTCGCGGGTGACCAGGTCATCCTTTAACTGATCAGAAAGTCTGTGCCAAAAAGCTGAGGTGAGGGCTTCTTCATTCCATTTGAGCTCTGATGCCACAATCATACTGTACAACATACTGGCTGACAGGACGGGTTCCCTGTTTTAAAGTCATAATACTGGATGAGGCCGAAACTGTTCTTCCTGGCTCATCAAAAATCCTCCTGAATGTTAGGAATTCAGGGGTCATTCAGACCCGCTCGCGAGCGCAGGACGCTCGCAAGCGGGTCGATGTTGCCCCACTGTGCATGCGCACGACGAAGGGAGCTCCATCGTGCGCATGCGAGAGACCCGGAGCGACGGGCTTTCTGTCGCTCCGGGTCTCGCACCAAAGGGGGCGTGCTGTCGATGTTGATTGACAGCATTTGGTGAGCGTGCCGGGGGCATGGCTGCCAGACGGAGGCGTTCCCATGGGAACGCCTACCGTCTGAAGCCGGTCCCAGTGACATCACTAGTGATGTCAGTGGGAGTGATTTTGGCTGATAGAGCCAAAATCACTCCAGGGCTTGCGGCAGTGAGACCCTACCGCAGGGTCTCCATCACAAGCCCGATGGTCGCGATGGTCTTGACCATCGTGACCATCATCATGGACGCTCGCATAAGCTGTGGGTGGTCACCAACAGTTATGCAAGCGTCCAGGAGGACGCTCCATTTTCATGGAGGAGGGCCCTGATTCAGAGCAAGCGCTCTGGTCAGAGCGTTCGG
This sequence comes from Taudactylus pleione, assembly GCA_031769625.1. NCBI lineage: Eukaryota > Metazoa > Chordata > Amphibia > Anura > Myobatrachidae > Taudactylus > Taudactylus pleione. Next base: position 15,442,708 of record JAUIMM010000018.1, on the reverse strand, counting down.
CTCTGAATCAGGCCCTCAGTGTAATTGTCCAGCAGAGGGTCTGAATGCTCCAAGAGTGGAGAAGCCCAATCCAAAGCTAAGCCAGTCAATAAGGACACGATATAGGCCATTTTAGTTTAGCGGAAGGGAAGTTATCTGGCTGCAAGGTAAAATGCACATCACATCGATTAAGCATAGGTAGATGCAAGCGAGGAGATGCTCTATAACCTGTATTATCAGACAGAGGAGCAGGTGTAACCACTGTAACATTTGAAGTAGTCAAAGTAGTTTGTATGATATCTTGACATTTAACTATTTCTTGAAAGAACTGAGGGCCTGATTCAGAGCCGGACGCTCTGATAGAGCGCTCGCTCTGAATCTGTGCCCTCCTTCTTTTTTTAGAGCGGCCTCCTGGCTGCTCGCATAGTTGTGGGTGACCACCTACAGCTATAGCGAGCGGCCAAAAAGATAGTCACGATGGTCAAGACCATCGTGACCATCGGGCTTGCGACGAGACCCTTGTGGTAGGGTCTCATTGCTGCAAGCCCTGGAGTGCTTTTGGCTCTATCAGAGCCAAAAGCACTCCCACTGACATCATTTGTGATGTCAGTGGGGCCGGCCCCAGACGGTAGGCATTCCCATGGGAGCGCCTCCGTCTGGGCAGCAACGCCCCCGGCACGCCCGCCAAAGGGGGGCATGCTGTCACTCAACATCAACAGCACGCCCCTTTTGTAGCGAGACCCATAGCGACGGCTTGCCCGTCGCTATGCGGGTCTCACGCATGCGCACAATGGAGCCGGCTCCCTCGTGCGCATGCACACTTGGCCAACATTGACCCACTTGCGAGCGCTCAGCGCTGACGAGCGGGTCTGAATCAGGCCCTGAGCCATTTGGTGTTGCATAGTTTCCAGGTTTTCCAAATGGGTTGCTATGGTCTGAATTAAGGTCCTAATTCAGACCCAATCGCAGGTCTGAAGGGCATTTATTTTTTTTGTCCAGCCTTCTGGCCGCTCGCTAAGCTGTGGTTAACCACCCACAGCTTTTGCGAGCGGCCAGGTGATGGTTGCGATGGTCGCAACCATCGGGATTGCGACGAGACCCTTGTGGTAGGGTCTCGTCTGCCGCAAGCCCCAGTGAGCTTCCTGCTCTAACAGAGCAGGAAGCTAACTACTGACATCACAAGTGATGTCAGTAGGGCCGCCCCCAAATGGCAGGCGTTCCTTCAGGAATGCCTCCGTTTGGCAAGCCACCCCCCTCGGCCCGCCTACAAAATGGGGCGAGCTTTCGATCAACATCGACAGCCGCCCCGTTTGTAGCGAGCCCCGGAGTGAGTGAATTTTTCACGTGTGCACTGCCCAGCCATCGACTCGCTTTCGAGTGGGTCTGAATCAGGCCATAAATCCATTCCGGACTCCTGTCCCGCGGCCGAGTCCATTGGGCCAGTGCAAACTGTTAGGATCTGGGTTTTGTTGTGGACCCGGGGTGGTAATAGGAGCAGACACCTGAACAGATTTAAATTGAAAAGTGGTTTTTTTAATGGGTGAACTTGCAGACATATATACAAATAAAATAAAGTCCAGAATATTAAGAGGATGGTGATGATTAGAAACTGTAGTGAAGTATGAATGGGTAATTTCCAGGTAGTGGCAGAATTAATAAGAGTTTTTGTAATCCAAATGGTCACTGCAGGGCTGCAGACAGGAAAACAGTTACTGATTGATACTGGTGAGATGAGTCCCGAGAGGTCATGGAGCAATTGGATTAGCAGCAACTGATGAAATCAAGTGGAGAGTTGTACTGAGATGGCTCAGCGTAGAGCTAGGCAAATGGAGGCAGTGTAGGTTCAGGGTTAACTGTAGACACAGGTCCTTTGGCAGAGAAAGGGTAAAAAAGTGCAGGATGGTTCCAGCAGGACACTGGGAGCAGGCAGAGCGGTACAGGCTACTTGGATGCTGGGATCCAGCAGGAGCACAGGCGAGCACTCACTCAGACAGGTTTATTCAGAAGCACAGGGACTCTCTAACTCTCTCACAGCTACGCTGTGAAACACGTTGCACTTGCAACTAGCAACAATGGGAAGCTCTGAACTCCCTTAAGTACCCAGTGCAGAATCGTGATAGGTCAGAGAGAGCATGTGACACGCCAGGACTGGAGCAACTAAATCACATGACCAGAAGCAAGATGGCGGCGCCCATACCAGAGAGGAATGGAAACACCACCAGCCTACCCCAGCCAAAATGACACCGTGCCTGCGGAACACCTCGCACAGCCAATGCCTGCCGTCAGACACCAGCCCCTCCGCCAGAAGTACCACACCACTGCGCCCTCACAGGTAATACCCATCGTCCCTTATGCCGAGAAACCCTGGTCGTGACACCTTGGAACCATCTTAGCACAAACTTTTGGCATGTTAAGACCTAAATGCAAAACTTGCCTAACAGTTTCTTTGTCGATGTTTACCATTTTTGCTATCATTTGGATGCTGAGTCGATGGTTAATTCAAACAATTTTCTAAAGGTTTTCCACATTGTCATTTGATTTTGATGTACAAGAACTTCCGGATGTTCATCATCTTCGACATCCTCACGACCATCACTAAATCTTTTGTGACTCTCAAATACACATGCACATGACATACAATCTGCCCCATTAGCCTCAGTTAGCATACAGAAAGATTTGGTGGCCGTTTTGATCAATTTAACTAAAAATTTGCTCTACTTTTGAACTAAGCATTTTTACAATGCACAGGAAAAAAGCTGTGTGACAGTAAACTATCTGTGCAAGAGGGGTGAAACTTGCAAAACCAAGGTCCAAGGTCAATGATCCCCCACTCCCTTTTAACTCATGCACTATGGGTTATTTTTTACAAGTACAGTCTTGTTATTTAATAGCCAAACCTTACAAGCTCTCTCTCTCTACTATATATATATATATATATTGTCAAAACTGGATTATTGGCTGAGACAAGATCAGTTTAAAATTGAATTGCAGCGACACCATCTTGCGACTGGCCGCAAGACGCCATTTTGCGAAATGGCCACCTAAGCGCCATTTTAGATAAACTCACACTTTAGTACATGTGGCGATAATACTATTAGCATCATGCGAATGCATCTGTGGCCATCGCCATAGGTTACGGCGATTCACCAAAAGCCCATTTCATTACTTTATGTATTATAAAGGATATATATATTTCAGAAATGGCTTTACAGTATGCCAAAATTGATTGCATTAGATGAATAGAGCAAATGGCTACGTGACAACTAGCTTGTGTAGATAAGCTTCCTGGACAGTGTCTGCCCTCACTACAGGTGGTCTAGCTCGAATACACACCAACATTAGCAGGCTTCCTGCAATGACATGATTTCAAAGACTAGAGTGTCATCTTAGGTCTGTCTCTTGTAGCTGGGCTATTTGCATTTCACACAAGAAACTGGGAGAGTAAACAGTTTTTCTTTTGAAGCCTGGGACAGGTGAGGGGGACTGCTGACAGAGTGGGCATGTGGAACTATCTGTTCACTTAGTGAGAGTTAAGTGCACTCTTCCTCATACACACATTAATACGTCTTTATATCAAACCCCGAATACTCACACATTACATATTCACACATAAGGTTTAATAAGCTTTAAAGTATATGATTTAAGTTGGTTCAGTTAGTTTAAATGCTGTGAAATAAAGATATTTGATAACTAAGGTTCTATACATGTTAAGACAGCCGTGTTTGGTTTCGAACTGATGCGTACTCTTTCAACAGAATTCTGGTACTATCGGTGTGGAGATCGCATCAGGCATTCTCAACTTATGGACCGCAGAGACTACAAGCAACAAAATCTATATTTTATGAACAACTGTTAGGATGCAGCATGGGGAGGCGGGAGGGAAAAGACCCTCAGTTGTTAGAGGCTGGGCGAGTCTATTTGAACCAGCCTGTTAAATGCACTGTAACATATGCTTCTTCCCTGGGAACCAATGGCATAAGCAAGAAACCTCTCTATTGTCCTGTCTATTCTGGGGGGGTATAAACATGTGTGCTCAAACACTGGGTCTTTAGTCTTCTTGCTGAATGCTGATTGACGGAGGTTTTCTTTCTGAATGCCGGGATCTGGTCCAGAGGCGCTGCGTATGTATACTGTACTTGGGTCTGTATAATTCCTTTGTGCTATCATAGCGTGTAACTGACTGTACTTTTACTTGAATAATACTATGTGCTTCGGAACCACATGTTCTGAGTCTGGAGTCTCTATTTATTGTATGACTGCATACGCAAATTAGCGTCATCCTTAGAGGTTTATAGGAAGGATTTTAAAAGGTACAGGCAGGGGTATAAAGAGGTTCATTTTAATATTGTCTATATATATATATATATGTCCCCAATATGCCGGCACTCAATAAAAACATATATATAAATTGTTTAAAAATCATACAATGTGATTTCCAGAATTTTTGGTTTTGATTCTGTCTCTCACAGTTGAAGTGTACCTATGATGGAAATTGCAGACCTCTCTCGTCTTTTAAAGTGCAACAACTTCCACAATCGGTGGCTATCCAAATACTTCTTTGCCCCACTGTGTATATATATATATATATATATGAATCTCCTTTGAAAGGAAATGTCTGCTCACAGAATAAATACATATGACAAATAACAAAATAAACTAGCCAAGGCAGAACCACGTGTACTACTTGCATTCTGCAAGGTTATATCTTAAATCTATTAATAGAGCTTACATCTCACCAGTTAAAAAACACTTTGTCCTAGAAGAAACAGGTTTCTGCCCTAAAGGCCTGACTCAGAGACGGATGCAAAGGTGATTATGCATGCAAGCAAGCGATTGTTTGCGCATGCATATAAGCCACACTGCGGGTGCGCAGTGATCACAGGCGCACATAGGAATCCAACGCAGAATGAGTGACAGGTTGTCAGTGTTTGAGGATGGTGACAGGGGTAGTCTGAGAAACGGAAGTGTGTCTGTCCGTTTAAACGCCATTACTTGGGCATGCATAAATTAGCCACTGCGAGTGCATACGCAGCTCTGCGTGTCTGAAGAGCTCCAAGGCTGTGGCAAGTCAGACCTTCCGCAAGGCCAAAATGGCCACCGATGTGCCGCGATGTTACCAATATTTATGCAGGTATGTGTCCTCATGCTTGGGTGATCTTTGCAGACATTAGCATAGTTTTGCTGCTGCGTTGCATGCACACTCGTAGCTGCGATCGCATTAACGTCCATCTCTGAATCAGGCCCTAAGTGCGGGTGATCCCAAGTTTCCTTTTATCATAACTACTGGGAATGCAGAAAAAATGGCAAATCTTGGAATAAAGTAGTTTAGATTGAAAAAACAAACAAACAAACAATACCCAAGTTATGTTGTCATTTTGAAGCTTGGTGCAAAGATCAAGCATAGCAAAGATATACCCTTACTTACAGTGTTTTTATGGTTTTTTGAGAAAGCAATATTACATAAATGGCCCTCGCCTACACCTCCATTATTCAGTAAAGACCAAGCTTCTTGAGGCTATATTTTTTGATAGATGGGTGACTTTAGAACAGGGGTGGGGAACCTTTTTTCTCCCGAGGGCCATTTTGATATATATAACATTATTTGTGGGCCTGGTACAGGCCATGCCCCCTCCGTGTGATGTCACACAGGGGAGGGGCCACAATTGCCTGTGATTACAGCAATGCCCGCAGCATCCTCAGGACAACCCCCACACTTTTTCCTCGTCCCCTCCTTTTTTTTTTTTTAACATATTTTATTGTAAGACTGCAATGAACATTACTACATAACGTCAATAAATAGCAAGACATCAGTAGGTGAACAGCAGTAAACCATATCTAAGTCCATGAGGAGCATGGTGTTACAAAACCTAAAAGGGGGTAGAGCCTGTAGACAGGGTTTCTTCATTATACCAAGCGGTAAGTGGAACTGCAGCAAGGAGCGTATCTTTGACCTGAGGCGGTAATGTGTGGACATATGGGAGCCATGTGTCAAAAAAAATGTCTGCTCCTTTATCTTTATTAAGAGATAATTCTAACCAGTCCATATTAAATAGGTACGATATTCTAGGTTGTAGAAGATTGAGTGTTAGAGTGTCAGCAGAGATCCATTGGGATAAAATGGTTTTCTTTGTAGCTGCTGCAATCTTTGCTAGTAGCAGACGGGCACATCTAGAGGGACACGATGGCCAAGACGATGGCATAATATCCCACATGGCCCACTCAGGTGTTAATTCAAATCTAATTCCCAGCGTGGTGGATATTTATGTATTAGGGACCAGAACCTTTGCACCTCTGCACAGGGCCATATACAATGCATGAGGTCTGCATCAGGTTGTTTGCACTTGAAATAGTTAGATTCTGTAGAGGCGCCTGTAAGGAATCTTAGTTTGGGGGTGAAATAGGCGCGATGCAATAACTTATATTGCATTTCAGCGTAGGATGCCGAGATTAATTGTTTATTAAGTGTAACAAAAGATTTAAAAATAGTGGGTAGAGATATGGAAGGAAATGTAGAACGCCATTTAGCTACTCCAGTTTTCTCTACCTCCAAATTTATTTCCCGGCGTATATAAGTGTATAGTGTGGAAGTGGAGAACACCATTGAAGGGCAGCGAGACAACACATCATCCAAATCACTTTTCCCAGATGAAATAGGGAGTCGAGGGACTAAAGCGGTGACATAGCTACGTACTTGGAAGTAGACGAATATTGGGATTGGAAGACGAGGGAATCTATCCTGTAATTAGTTGTGGGAGTAAATATTCATGGTGGATGGATCTAATAATTGATATATATATTTAAGTCCCTGTGAGCTCCAGGTATTAAAAACCTGCGTTAACAACCCAGCAGTGAACTCAGGGTTATGACCAATGGGAAGAAATAAGGAGACACTAGGAGAGACTTTCATTTGAGCTCTGGCTTGTCGCCAAGCTATGCAAGTAGTATGAAGTAGTAAGTTTTGTGTTACATGAGTTGGGAGAGATGAGGGATGTGTATGTAATAGGCTAACTAATGGGACATCAGTGCTAAAAGATTGCTCCACCAGAGTGTCAGCAAATCCATTTGTTCCCTTGATCCAGTCAATTGCATAGCGATAATTTGACACTATGGCATAGGATCTTAAGCAAGGGAGATTGGTTCCTCCTAAAGTGGGTGGTTGAAAAAGTTTGAATAGTGAGATCCTGGGTTTTTTATCCGCCCAAATGAACTTGCTGACCGCTCTGTTAATCAATTTTAAATCAGATTCCAAGGGAAGCAGAGGAAGCATCTTGAAGAAATATAAAATCCTAGGAAAGGATATAATTTTGATTAACTGACATCTACCGAGATATGAGAGTGGTAGGTGTTTCCATTTGTTAAAATCTAGAAGTGTGCATTGTATCAGGGCAGGGAAATTGGCTGAGTACAGGGTGGAGGGATGTGTCGTAATGTTAAGACCCAGGTATTTCAAAGTTGTCCTAGCATATTTAAAGGGAAAATAATCCTTCCAATCTTTAGTTGCATCTGTATGTAAGGCCAAGGCTTCCATTTTGTTGTAATTTATCAGAAAGCCGGAGATTACATAGAAATCTTTCAAGATGTGAAGAAGTTTAGGTATGGCAGAATGTGGGTTCTTAAAGTACAATAGTAAGTCGTCTGCATATGCAGAGACTTTCAATGTGTTATCTCCGACGCTTACTCCTTGCCACTGTTGACATAACAAAAAAGTGCGAATAAGATGGTCTATAGCCAAATTAAATAATAAAGGGGACAGGGGGCAGCCCTGACGAGTGCCCCTATGTAAAACTAAGGGATGGAGTATTCAGGCCATTTATTGTTAGGAATGCTATAGGGGTGTGATATAATGTCTTGAATAGCGCAATAAATTCAGGGCCAAAATGTTGTAATTGAAAAATACGCAAAGGGTGAGACCACGACACCCTATCAAATGCCTTGTCAGCATCACAGCTGACAAGGAGCGTCTGTTATTTCTTAACTGGTTGGTTTTAGTTAACACTGCAACTAAATGACGTACATTATTCACCGAGTGTCTTCCTTTCATAAATCTGGTTTGTGCAGGGTGTATAAGGTGGGGTAGTACTAATCTAATTGTAGACGTTGAGCCACAATACCAGTAAAGACTTTGAAGTCCTAGTTAAGTAGAGATATTGGTCGGTAGGATTGAGTCAATGAAGGGTCTTTCTCAGGTTTCAATAGAAGGATGATTCGGGCCTGATTAAAGTCTGGTAGTGTCATATCTCCTTTCAATATTGAATTAAACAAAGAGACCAAGTGAGGAGCCACATGGGGGGTCAACAATTTGTAGTATTCGGCACTAAGGCCATCTGGGCCAGGTGACTTTCTGTTGGCTAGAGATTTGATAGCCAAGGAAACCTACAGTTCCGAGATAGGGGCTGTTAAGGAATTACGGGCTTCCTCAGAGAGGGATGGTAAATTAGCCTCTTTTAGAAAACTCATCCCTAAAGCGGGGTCGTCATTTTGTGCTGAGTACAAATCTGTGTAATATTGTAAGAAAGAGGCTGCAATATCTTCAGTTTTATGAAGTGACCCTAAAGGACTTTTAAGTGATATAATGTGAGGGGATGATTTTTGACTCCGCACTATATTAGCCAGAAGTTTGCCTGCTTTATTTCCCCAACGAAAGTAACGGTGTTTCTGAAAGTCAAGGTGATATAGAGCTCTCTCTGTACACAATGTGTCATACAGTCTCTTGTTATTCACATAACACTGTCGTGTCTCCTCGGTATTAGTCTGTAGCATTTTGGCATATGATTGTGATAGAGCTTTACTCAGCTCTGAGAAGCGTAACTTAAGTTGACGGTGTTTATGAGAAACATAGGCCATAATATGTCCTCTCACCACTGGTTTGGATGCGGCCCAGAACAAGGAAATGTTATCAATGTAAGAGACATGGGCCCTGATTCAGACCCACTCGCGAGCGGCTGTCCGCTCGCAAGTGGGTCGATGTTCTGGACTGAGCATGCGCACGACGGAGGGAGCTCCGTCGTGCGCATGCGCCAGACGCGACGAGCGAAGGAAAGTCCTTCGCTCGTTGTGTCTGATCAAAGGGGGCGTGCTGTCGATGTTGTTTGACAGCACGCCCCCTTTGGTAGGCGTGCCGGGGGCGTGCCACCCTGACGGGAACGCCTCCCGTCAGAAGCCGGCCCACTGACATCACTAGTGATGTCAGTGGGAGTGATTTTGGCTCTGATAGAGCCAAAATCACTCCGGAGCTTGCGGTTGAAAACTTCAACCGCAGGCTCTGGCTCGCAGTTTCGATGGTCGCGATGGTCACGACCATTGCGGCCATCAAAATGCACGCTCGTATAGGCTGTGGGTGGTGACCCACAGTTATACGAGCATCCAGGAGGACGCTCCATTTTCATGGAGGGCGGCCCTCATTCAGAGCGTGCGCTCTGCTCAGAGCGTACGGCTCTGAATGAGGGCCATTGTCATTACTATAATTAAGGAATTGTTGTTCTAAGCAGTTTTTTTTTAAATCTGGAGAAGTGAATTCATATGAAGGGAATCTCCAATTAAAGGAAGAGACCTTGGGGGCAGATAATTGTAATGCAAACCATGTAGGAGCATGGTCGGAGATAACTATATTTCAATTTGTGAAATGTGAATCCTAGAGATTAAAGAGCTAGACACCACCAAAAATCTAATCGCGCTGAGGAATGATGAGGGTGTGAGTAAAACGTGTAATCACGTGCTAGGGGATGGAGGTGTCTCCACGAGTCAATCAGGGATAGGGAGTCAATTAGAAGCTGTAATGTTGGAGATGTGTTGCCTTGCCACTCACCGGATGCTCCCGTTCTGTCCAGACTAGGGGACAGAGTGGTGTTAAAATCTCCTCCTAGGATAAGGGCCCCTTCCGCCCAGCCCTGAAGTCGGGTGTAGAGGTCGGAAAAGAATGCATTGTTATGACCTGTAGGAGCATACAGAGTGACAAGAGTAATTAGTTCACCTTCTAGAGTCAATTTAAGAAATAAGAATCTTCCCTCAGTATCCAGAATGGAGTCTATAATTGTATATCTTAAGGAATATTACTAACACCCCTCTTTTCTTGGATGTAAAGGATGCTGCTGTGTAATCCTTTATCCAAGAATCTCAAAGAATATTCGGGTCACCTTGTTTCCAATGAGTTTCCTGTAGTACCGCTATGTCAGGTTTAAAATTTTTAAGTTGTTGTAAGATTTTGCGACATTTAATAGGGGTGTTTAGGCCCTCTACATTCCAAGTTAAGAATTTAAGGTTTTTCTGTACATTAGTGGAGTCAATAATAGAATGGGCCATACTGTATTAGCCTATGCCTGTTTTCTGAAATAACAGAGTAACCAAACCTAGAAAGACCGTGACTCTCTCAGTCCCAGCGTGCAGAGAGTCTACAACAAATCATTAAAATTACTACTGTGGAAGAATATATAAGACAAAAACATGACCAACAGTAATATATGAAAAATAAATATAATGCAGCCTTAGAATTTTTAAACATTTTAAGAACCAAAGAATAAAGCAAGTTGGGCCGAGTTAAACTCGAAGTGGAGAAGAAAAGTAGGAGAGGGGAAAGAAAAGGGTGGGAAGAAGGGGATGGGAAAAGGGAAAGGAGAACAGTGGTAAACCAGGGGTTAACCTGAGATTTCCGCCACAAGTATCCAGCAATTGGTGAGAAAAACAATAAACATGAAAACAGACATGAATTATATATGTCTAATAGCAGATTCTCCATATTTATGATGTAGAATGTATGTATGAGACAGGATATATCTTCTCAGTCAGCGTCGTTGGTGTGAGGGGTAGTAGTATTAGATAAAGAGTCTATGAAGACTTTCGCAGATGTTGGAGAATCAAAAAAGTGCTGTTTGCCGTTGTACAGGACCTTCAATTTCGCAGGGTACATTAATGCAAATCTCAAGCCCAGATCAAATAGCCCTTTGCAGATGGGAGAAAACTCTCTTCTTCTCATCGCTACCCGATGTGAGAAATTTTGAAATAGCAACAATTTATGTCCCTGGTATACAAGACCCTCTGATAGGCATCAAAAATGCGGGTCTTGTCTAGGTAGTTCAGCATCTTCATTATGACGGGTTGAGGTCATCGCTGATCAGCGGCGCGAACAGGGACTATGCGGTGAACTCCCTCTATGATGAGAGTGGTGGGGGTAGTGGAGCAGTTGAGTTCTGAAGGTAACCACCGAGAAACTAAGTCCATGAGATCTTTCTGTTTCACAGATTCCGGTAGGTCTATAAGGCGCAGGTTGTTGTAGCAATTTCGGTTCTCCAAGTCTTCTAGTTTCTCTTGCATAGCAGAAATTGCTGATGTGCGGATTACGCTTTGTGCCTGTTAGCTCGTCTTCAACATTGGAGATGCGTTGTTCTGCCTCTGTGAAGCATCGGCCGTGCTCCTTGAGTTGCGAAACTGCAGACTCTATAGCCTCTTTGAGGCCGGCCAATTTTTTGTCTAGCAAGGGAGAGAGAAGCTCGGATATTCTTGGGCTTTTGCTACTGAGGCAGTACTAATTTGAGTCGAGATAGAGGCTCCGTCCAGAATGTTATCTGCGGGAGGTGAAGTAGGAGAGCCAGGAGATGAGGATGGAGCTGCAGTTTTTTTCTTTCCCTTTAGTCGTTTGACCTTTAGATACACGCTGCAGTCTGGCCACAAACTTCTCCATGGTATAGTGATGTGGCGTGTAGTTCAATCAAGAGCCACTAGAGGGAGCTCCAAGTATTCTAAATATAAGTGATGTGGGATCTGTGAATCAGAGCCTAAATTATGGCCTGTGAGCACAGTCGTTGAACCCTGGTAATGGGCAAAGGTAGTTCCAAGTGTGGGGACACAGTCACACCACCCTATACCACGATGTGAGCAGCAAGTATAGGAGGCCATGAAGGGAGGAAAGCTCTGGGTGCATCAGCCTTCCCAAACCTCAAAATGGCAGCCATGGGTGATGTGGGACAAGAAGGGAGCTGTGCAGCAGGGAATCTACCCTGAGGAGATGGCCAGATGTCCTGCTGACTCTTCGGGTCTGGTGAGTACCCGGTAGAGTGCTGTTGGAGGTGGGGAGGGGTGTGGATGTGCCCAGCCGCGATCCAAAGTGGCGGCTGCGAGCAGCGCCACTTCTCCTATGCAGCTGTGCTTCGGTGCTGGGCGGCAGTGCAGAGAGCTGGGGCGTGTGCCGCTCTTACCCTCTTTATCTCAGAGACCTCAGGGTGGCTTTAGGTGGTCCAGTAAGCCCCTCCGGCGGTGTTAAATCGCGGCTGAATTAAGCCTTTGTGGGAGCCCATTAAAAGTTCAGCCAGGTCGTTTGGTCCGCCCACCGGAAGTCCTCCCCCTCCTTCTTTTGACGTTGTTACCCAGGTCAAACGAGTGATATATACTGTCGGGATCTGGTTAATATCCCGACCGTCAGGATACACCTGTAAGAATCCCGGCGCCGGCATCCCAAGCGCCGATATCTCAACAGCAAGTACTGGAGTTAAGGGAAGGGTTAGGCACTAGGGGGAGGGTTAGGCACTTTGGGAGGGGGAGGTTAGATTTAGGGGCACTAGGGGGAGGTTAGGGTCAGGCACCAGGGATGGAGGGTTAGGGTAGGGAGAGGATTAGGCTACTGACACACAAGTGTCAGTATCCTAACCCTGTTGGGATGCCGGCATCAGGATTCTGACCGCCGGGATCCCGAGTGCCGGCATCTCGTACACAACCCCTACTTTATTTGCCTGTCCTGTAATCTCAAGATACTATTACTGCACTCTTATGTTATAGTTATAATTATATTTTGTTCTTGGAATTGCTTAATTATTGTGATAATCTTAGTTTTTACTTTTATTTACCATCAAATGTTATTAGGCTACATAATTTGTTTGCTCCAGTTGTATTCCATGCATATCATATGAACCAGAATTAGAATATAAATGCTGGGGCATATTTTAGCCAAATGTTCAAATGTCTAATTTACCTCTGCTACTTATCTGTAAGCAAGAAACTTGTACTTTGTTTTTTGAAAATAGCAAAATAAAAGAATTATAATAAAAATAAACAAAATTGACCTTTCAATCAGTAAAGTGATATGCATGCATTGGATAAACCAGCACAACGTCACTGCATTACTATGATGGCAGAAGAATTGCAAGCATGATAAAACTAGCTTTTCATGGGCCACAACCAGTGCACAAGTATTTTTTATTTCGCTGGAAAAGACCTTGGACCTCATTCAGAGGCGGTCGCAAGAAGTGATCGCTCTCTCTGAATGAGGGCGGGCGCTTTTTTTTTGGTGTGGCCTCCTGGTCGCCACCCACAGCTTAGCTAGCGACAAGGGTGATGGTCGCGATGGTGATCACCATCGCGACCATCGGGGCTTGCGACCAGACCCTAAGGTTGGGTCTGGGCACTCGCAAGCCCCAGGGAGCTTTCTGCTCTGATGGAGCAGCAAGCTCCCCACTGACATCACTGATGATGTCAGTGCAGCCGCCCACAAAACGGTAGGCGTTTTGGAAACCACCCCCCCCGGCCCGCCTAAAAAAAGGGGCGAGCTGTCGATCAAAATCGACAGCCGCCCCTTTTTGTAGCGAGCTCCGGAGCGAGTTTCTCTCTCGCTCCGGGGCTTGTGCACGCGCAGTGTGGCTGCTGCGCATGCGCAGGGCTACCCATCGACCTGGTTGCGAGCACATCGGTGCTCGCGACCGGGTCTGAATGACTCCCCTTGTCCCAAATGTAATCGCCTGTTAGCTGCAGACAACTGCAAGATTTCAGTGATGTAGCCACAATATTTAAAGCAGTAGTCAAAACCATCTTCGTTCTCTTGAAGAAGCTGCTTAGCAGACTTATAGAATAGGAAAAAAAATCAACCTGCATACAAGCATTTCTTGCTCATCCTCACTAAAGTTCTCAGTAATGTAAAAACACGCGTAAATTCAGCAACTACACAACCTACATTTTATATAGAGCTAGCCTACATTTAACAAATATAACTAATTGAGTAAGAAGTACACTGTGCATTCATTTACAGTAAAAGAAACTCTAAATAAAAGTATAGTATTTACCTATTAAAATATAAAAATTATGTATGATCCACAGCATTTACTTTAGAATAAACAGATGTTTTAATTATTTCTCTCACACTGAGAGTTTGGGAAAAAAACAAGCACATGAGAGCGCAAAATACCAACATTATACAATTGTTGATTCTGCAATGTGTCTGATAAATGTCTGTGTCTTGTGTTATTACCCCAGAAAACCTGTTCTCCTTAATACAGCTCTTTCATGGAAGCTTTTGCTTATATTAGCAACATTTGTTTGATATTAATAAAGCTGTTTGTGCTCTTCTTAGGGCAGCTGGTTTTGGCATCTGGCCTTATGTTTATGCAGTGTTTTCTATAAATTACAAATGCATATGCTTTTACTTTAAATGATCTTCTGCCACCATGTGGAGGCTTTTCAAGATTACACATAAATAACTGCTGTTGATTTCTTACGCCATCCAGTGGTAAAAATGAAGTACTATATGACACGGCTGACAATATTATCTAGTGGTTTGCAATAAAATAAAATAAAAGTTGCTACATTTCACAAATTAAATAAGCGCTTCCTTGATTGTGTTATTTGTTATTATTTACTCATTCTGGTGTTTTATTGCATTATAGTGGTAATATGATATAAGCTTTATTTATTTTTAGCATACTTTTCTATAGATGGGCAGTAAACACATGGATACCAATTATAGTAACAGTCTACCTGCCCAGAGGCTGGAACACTATCAGATATGACCATAAGCAAAATAACAGGATATAAGTATATAAGAGGAACTAGTGCAATAATCCTGGTCCCTAGGGTTCACGGATCACACAGGCAGGATAAACAGGGAAGATACAACAGTCTTTACTACAAAGTGATGTACAATGTAATACAATAACAGAGTATCTACATATAAATAAAAGCTGGAGAGTCCCAATCTTTCATGCAAAGCTTTGTCCCACAGTATATGAAGCTGCAGATTTGGTAAGCAGTCCTTTAGGCAGATGTCCCAGCCGTTCAACCACAATTCCAGTCTCCTGTTAGAGTGATAGGATCCATGCCCACTCTCCTTGCTCATGTGGCTTACTCAAGTGTCAGTGTCAAGGATTGCAGGTCTCCCGATAGTATTAAACACCAACAGCATTACATACTTGGACTTGGCAGAGGCTGTAATTAAAACACCAGTTGTCACAAACTCTCGGACGGATTGTGGATGCTACCCATATTCAGGGAATTGGCTAGACTTATTCCTGAGGCGCGGAGTCTAATGTGCCGGCGGTTTTCACCAGGGACCCTCGCAAGAAGGTATGGACTTGGCTGCGTTCGACACACAGGTCGCAGCCCTCAGGTTAGGTTTCCCTATACTTGGTTGGAATTTAGAAGACTTTAGCGTAGTCAATGAGCCGGGTCAGAACCAAACGGACGAGACGGTACCAGGGAGCAGGCGTAAACAAGTCACAGGGAGAAGCAGAGGTCAGAACCAGATATCAAACACGGAACCAGGGGTCGAGCAGAATCAGAGTCACGAACAAAGCCAAGGTCAGAACCGATAGTCAGGATATGCACAGGAACGCTGGAGTATGATAATGGAGCCTATACTCTGGCACTGGAGTGCTCCCAGGAACTTCCTTATATAGGTCAGAGTTCAATTTAGCCCCCAATCACCACTTCCTATCTCGTGCCTGTCTCTTTAAATCTTTTAGCAGAGCAGCGCGCGCGATCCTATTGAAGCTGCAGCCGCCTGCACACTGTCGCCGGAAAAGGAGAACTGCTGACAGCGGGCGCCGGGGATCTCCAACCCGCTGTCCCCCGCCAGCCCGGACCCCAGCACCGCCGAACCAGGTAAGAGGGACCTGGACGGCAGCGCTGTGACACCAGTTTTTTCACAACCCTCTTCTTAAAGTGATCTAAATTCCCACGCTGTCAGGATCCAGCCTGGATTGGCCTTAGATAACTCTGGTTTTCTGTATTGGCTGCTGGTCCTAAAGAGACTGACCCAGCATCATCTTATCATTATTGTCCGACTACCACCAGCTCTCATACAACATTGTCTGGTACTGTCTTTCGGCCAGCCCTGACCCAGGCATGTATTATCTGCTGACAGTCCTATCCCCACTTGTATTTGTCTATTACCAACTAGGCTATCTTCTGCCAGCATCACCTCTGAGTCTGATCATTAATTTGACATGCTGTATAGCAGGAGTGGCCAAATTTGGTCCTTAAGGGCCACTAAAATGTCATGTTTTACAAACCACCTGTGGATTTTTAGAATGTGTCAGGAATTAATTCACTAATTTGTTTAAAAAGTAACAGTAATGAATATACCTGTGCACCTGTGTTTAATTGTTACTTGAAATCCTGACAATACCACATTGAACCTTTTTTAATCCTTAGTTTGCCCTCAAATTTTACGGTTTGCCTTCATCTTTCCTGGTCCATGAGGTGCACTCATACAGTGTCAAGTCTCTCTCTGTTGAAACCTGTTGCCTTCTGCATTTCTGCCTCTACTCACAGTATGAGGGTGTTTAGAATACTTTGTGGAAGACCAGTAAGTTTAATTACTTAATTGTGGACAATTTCAATACCTTTTAAGATCCATGCAGATTTATAAGAGTAAATGCATACATTTATATAAGGCACGATATGATATTAGTTGTCAATGATAACTGGAGCTTTAATGTAATTTTTTTTTTATTTAAAAAAAAAAAGAACAGAATCTATTCCAAAAGTGTTGCTAGCAATAGCAATTACAGACTAGGCTGGTAACAGCAAACTCAGTGATGTACAGTCATACATATATGTATTTCATGCCTAAACATTGACAGGTGTGGTGATACGTCAGTACTAAGCTAACTGGCTTAGTACTGACTTAGTACTGACTTATTACCAGTTAATTATATAGTGCACACATATTCCGCAACACTTTACAGAGAATATTTATCCATTCACATCAGTCCCTGCCCCAGTGGAGCTTACAATCTATATTCCCTACCACATGCTCACACACACAAATACACACTAGGATTAATTTTGTTGGGACCCAATTAACCTACTAGTATAATTTTGGAGTGTGGGAAGAAACTGGAGCACTCGGAGAAAACCCACGCAAGCACAGGGAGAATATACAAACTCCACACAGTTAGGGCCGTAGTGAGAATCGAACCCATGACCTCAGTGCTGTGAGGTAGTTATGCTAACCATTACACCATCTGTGCTGCCCATTATCTCTATGGTATCCTTATGAGACCGGTATATATTGATAACACATTTCATGTAGCTGGTTCCATTGGTTACAAATGTATGGGTCTCCCCAAACATGCATTATGAAACATAAAGCTTTGATGTTTTAGGTTTCCTGTAAGGAAATATTTGCAGTTTTAGTGACCAAAGACATTTCGCAGCACCTGAGATGTGGGCCATAAACACATGCTTGACTCATTGTCTGTGACATGCCATCAGTAATCAAAGTCAAGTAAAAATAAAAGCAGGCATCTGAAACAAATATCCAAATACATTAACCCCTTGTTTGGTGACACAGTGATTTTCTGGAAGCCGTATTTGCTGTAAGCCATTCAAAACGACTCATATTTTGTAGAGTGACTACATTAAAATATTATACTCCTAAGTTTTACCAGCACCCAATATGTTATGGCAAGCCAACAACAGGTGCAGGCCGCCAAACTCATATATATGGAGGGAGAGATGGTATGATATTTATTGTGGGGGTTTGTGCTTGCCTGCTTCATGATTATTTTTAAATAAAAATAGTTCTAACAGTCTATGACAGAGTGGGTGTCTCCCACATTCTGAGGAAAGAATTAAACACCCTGTAGCTAGGGAGGAACCACACCCTTATCTCAATTAAGACCAGCTAAGGTATAAAAACATTGTAAATTTAGTTAGTCAGTGGAAAATGTGAGGGAGAGATTGCACCTTTCGCAGCTCTCCCTATGCTGGACAATCTGAACCATGACTGTGCTTGTTTGAACTGCTGTCTCAAGTAAGCTGTATTATTGTTCCTGAACTGTTTGTCTTATGTAAGAAGTCATTACCCCATTTCAAGCCTGGAATAAAAAGCTTACCTGTTTGCATCATCTCCCATTGGTCGTCTGAACTGTGCCAATGATCCTAAAGAGACCAACATGGTCTCTTTAGGATCAAATGTTGGACTTCTTTAAACAGCAGCAAGCAGTGGAAACTGTTCCATTACTTCCCAAAATGCAGGCCTCAGATGACGTGGAAGCCTATCTTACCACTTCTGAAAGGGTTGCTACCTTGCAAGCATGGCCCAAAGAATCCTGGGCCATACGGATTGCCCCTCTGCTAACAGAGGAGGCCCAAGCTGCATACGCTGCCCTCTCCCTGGAAGATGCAAAAATATATGGCAGAGTGAAGGCTGCCATAACAGATCAGTTTGGCCCTCTATCCAGAAGCGTAGAGTTGGTCACTCTTGAACAGTTTGTTGCACTTCTCCCTGCCAAAGTTGCTTGCTGGGTCCAGCTGCATCGAGTTGAGAATTTGGATTCCGCTGTCCGGCTAGTGGAAAATGCCTTGCTGGTGCAGAATGGTATAGAGAACCTTTTTTCCTTAATTACGCTGGAGTCTCCCAGTCTGTCTACACAGCATGCGTTGTCTTGGGATAAGGTGCCCAAACGTATGGATTCAGATAGGCACCAGAACACTCGCAGTCGATGGCTCCAGGGAAATTAGGGCTCACAGCTTTGCCCTTTTCTTCACGTAAAAAGAGTTTGTTGTTCTATGGGGAAGGTGATGGCCATCCGTTTTCCAGAAGATGGAGGTCCGGAGTTGACGACTTCCCCAATAACTCCAGCTCAAGAGTGTTCCTCATGTGACCAAGGTGGGCATCAAGAATGAGCATGATGGATTGCTCTTTTTCCTGTCTTTTACAGCTATAAAGACCTGCCCTCTTCCACCTAGAATACAGGTACATGTGCAAGTTGGTAATAGACTGGTCGAGGGCTTGGTGATACAAAGGGATTTGTTGTCCCCCGAGTTGTTGTTGCCCCACGAACTAGTCCGCAACTGTTGTGTGTATGGAGATGTTCGAGCCTTCCCTGTTGCCATGGTCCCTTTGATAATCAGGTGAAAGACTGCCAAGCTACGTGTGGGTGTGTGTCCTGGGTTGCCAGTCCCTGTGCTAATAGGTCGTGACTGGCCTCACTTATGAGCTCTTGTTCTGCCGAAGGAACAGGTGCCTGCAGCATCCCTTGGAGACACATTTCCCTTCTCCCCTGATTTGTTTCTGTCTCGGGTAAAGGCTCCTAAATCTAATAAACAAAAGGAGAAGGGATCACAGAGACTGGCTTGCTTGTGATGTTTTGTTGGGACAAAAGGTATTTTCCCACAAAGCTACTGCTTGCAATGTGCCTGTAAATGCTGATGTTCCTGTTCATTTCAATGTATCTGATAATTCTGATGAACTTGTCATTACTAATGTGTCTATGCATGCTGATGTCCATGGTAATGCTGAGAGGTCTAGGGCCACTGATGTATCTAGCAGCCTGCCTAATTCTCAGGGCGCGGGAAATGCTGAGGTTCAATTAAGTAGTTTTAATGAAGAAGTCTTAACACTTCCCCTTGCATCTCACCCCGATTTAAGAAAGGATCAGCGGGAAGATCTTGCTTTAAAAAGGGCCTTTGAATAGGTTCTTTCAGTGGATGGTGACCTCATGTCACATGTAACAGTAGTAAAATATCCACATTTTGTTGCCTAAAGAGAGGTCCCAGGCCCTTTTAGAAAGCAGGTTCTGGTTTTAGCCCATGCACTTCCTTGGGGTGGTCATTTGGGACGCGATAAGACCGAGATTAACCTCCCGGTTCTATTGGCCAGATGTTTATGCTGAGGTCTCGCGGTTCAGTTCTGCTTGTTCAGAGTGTCAAAAGACAACAGTAAACCGACCGTCTCCTGCCCTGCTGATCACTCCCCAATTGTAGGGGTCCCCTTTGAAAATATAGGGGTTGATTTATTGGGTCCGATTGAACCACTGTCTAAAGGCTATAAATTCAATTTAGTTGTGGTTGACTCTGTCACCCGTTATCCGAAGGCATTTCCCTTAAGGGTCGCTACAGCCAAACAGGTATCGACTAAGTTATTATAGCAGTTTTCGAGGGTTGGATTACCTAAAAAAATTCTTACCAACAAGGGACAAACTTTATTTCTAAATTAATATAGGGGGTGTTAAAGTTGCTAAAAATTTAATCTGTCAGAACCTCAGTATGTCATCCCCAAAAGCATGGCTTAGTCGAAAGATTCAACCGTACACTAAAGTCTATGTTAAAGAAGTTTATAGAGACAGAAAAAAGGTGGGATGAGCTTCTACCATATTTATTTGCAATCAGAAGTGCCACAGGCTTCTACTGGCTTTGCCCCTTTTTAGCTTCTTTATGGGAGGAAGCCACGGGGTGTTCTCGACCTTCTGCGGGAAGCATGGGAAGAACAACCATTAGAGGGCAAAAGCATCCTTCAATATGTGGTCCAGATGTGTAATAGCATAGACCTACTAGGTCAATTGGCTCTAGTAGGAAAATTTGGTGAATGCACAGGAGGCTCAAAAACTTCTCTATAACCGTAATGCCCGAACTCGAGTTTTTTCTCTTGGGAATAAAGTCCTTTTTTTGTTACCTACTCAGGGAAGTAAATTACTAGCAAAGTGGCAAAGGTCATTTGAAGTAATTAGAAAGGTTGGCAAAGTAAATTATGAAGTCTCTCAACCTGACTCCAGTAGAGGTAGGAAGATTTACCATGTTAACCTGTTGAAAGCATGAAAGGATCAAAAGGTGTTTTTTGTAGACCCTGATAATGGCCATAGTGACCTTGGTCCACAGATTCCTCAGTCCGATGGGGTCTCTCCATCCCTCGAACCTTTGAATTCAGACAAGCTGAAGCCTCTCTTGGGGAACCAGGTTGGACCAATTAAGTCTTACATGACATTGTAACCCCACCTGGAGTACTAGTTTGAAAAAGACCCTATAGGCTTCCAAGGGAAAAACAAGCGCAGGTAATCAAGGAAATACAAGAAATATTGAAGTTAGGGGTAATTGAGAAGTCATCTAGCGACTGGTGTAGCCCCATTGTCTTGGTCCCGAAACCAGTTGATTCTACAAGATTCTGCATAGACTTTGCAAAATCAATGCAGTGTCCACATCTGATGCCTACCCAATGCCAAGGGTTGATGAGCTGCTTGATAGGTTAGGTTCAGCCAGATATGTTTCTACCCTTGATCTTACGAAGGGATGCTGACAAATTGAGCTGACAGAGGAAGCTAGGAAGAAAACTGCTTTTTCTACTCCATTGGGCCTCTTTCAATGGAAAACAATGCCTTTTGCTTGCATGGTGCCCCGGCCTCTATTCAGAGAGTAATGGACCAGGTGCTTCATCCTCATCAGAATTACGCTGCAGCATACTTGGACGATATTGTTATATATAGTCAGCATTGGAATGCCCATGTTAATAGGCTTAGGGCTATTCTTCAGTCTTTGAGAGAAGCAGGTTAAACTGCTAATTTGAAGAAATGTGCTCTAGGTAAAAATGAAACCAAGTACTTAGGGTATGTGGTGGGCAATGGGTGTCTGAAGCCCCTTGAGAGTAAGGTATAGGCACTAGCTGATGCCCCAGTTCCGACTACCAAGAAAGACCTTCTTGGGTTTAGCAGGCTATTACAGGAGGTTTTTGCCTCAATTTTCTAACTTAGCGGCTCCCTTAACAGATCATTTGAAAAATTTTGCTCCAAATAAACTTCAGTGGTCTAGGGACTGTCAGTCTGCGTTCACCTGAATTAAACATCTTTTGTGTAAAGGCCCGGTTTTAAAGTCTCCAGATTTTACCAAGCCTTTTGTCGTACAAACAGACGCCTCAGATGTGGGCTTGGGGGCAATTTTGTGTCATGAGTTTGATGGCATTGAACATTCGATTCTATATCTTAGTAGAAAGTTGTTCCTACGAGAGACTAGGTATTCTGTAATAGAAAAAGAATGGCTTGCTATAAAATGGGCTCGAGTCATTGAGATATTATCTTTGTGGGGCCAGGTTTACTGTGGTTACTGATTATGCACTGTTAAAATTGTTAGTCTGTGGAAAAATTTGAACGCAAGACTGACAGGGTGGTACCTGGCACTCTAGCCTTTTTATTTCTATTGTAGTTCAGCACAGACCAGGACGTCTACATAGGAATGCAGATTTTTTTTTTGTCCCGTACTGGGCTGGAGTGCCGCGGGTGATTTAGGTTTGCCCTTTAACGGGGGAGGTATGTGACAGAGTGGGTGACTCCCACATTGTGAGGAAAGGGTTAACCTCCCTCTAGCTAGGGAGAAACCACACTCTTACCTCAATTAAGACCAAGTAAGGTATAAAAACATGGTAAGTTTAGCTAGTCTGGAAAATGTGAGGGAGAAAATACACCTTTAGCACCTCTCCCTATGCTAGACAATCTGAACCATGACTGTGCTGGGAATACTCTGCTTGTTTGAACTGCTGTCTCATGTAAGCTGTATTATTGCTCCTGTGTTTGCCTTATGTAAGAAGCCATTACACTGGCTATGCCTTTTCAAGTGTGGAATAAAAAGCTTACCTGTTTGCATCATCTCCAATTGGTCGTCTGAACTTACCTGCTACACAGTCAAAGACTTAAGTGTGAGTAAATAGAAGAACTATATGAAGAATTAAGTCTAAAAAAAGTGTTTCACAAACTGGATCCCCAAGGCGCCCTAATATTCCAGGTTTTAAGGCTATCCATGCTTAAGCATAGGTGACAATTAGTACCTGAGACAGTTTGATTTAAACATCTGTGCTCAAATAAGGATACCCTCATAACCTGGACTGTAGGATGCCCTGAGGACCGAGTTTGGGAAACCCTGGCCTAAAAAATATATTAAACTAGGCATTAAGAAAATTCAGACAAAATTTGAATGCATCAAATTTTAAGTTACAGTATATTGTAGTGTGCATTTTACCTTTGATTGTTTCTGAACCTACAAGTTCTGGCAAAAGCACTTGTTAGAACATTTTGTGTCAGGTCATAAACTTTGAATGCCAAGAAAGTAAAACAAATCAAGAAAGGAGATGTCAGCTGACTGGCGGCCGCCAGTCTAAATGCCGAAGCTGATATCCCTACAAGGGAGTTAAGATAGGTGTCGAAATACAGACGCCTACTGTATCTTAATCCCGACGCCGGAAAGCAGAAGGACGAATGGCCAAACGAGGTAAGTCCGGGGAGCCCGTCCTCTTAGCCGTGGGGGAGGGTTAGGGCAGTTAGCGGGGTTAGCATTAGGTTTTGGGGGAGAGGTTAGGCACCCCTAAGACAGTGCCTCAGAACACACCCATCCGCCAACCACTCAAAAGGAAATGATGCGATTGGACAAATACCACTACATAGCGGGATTAGAGGGAAGATCGAGCTACTCCAATATCCTGACGGGTATGTGCTACAGCTGTTTCCAGTGAAGTATGTGCTACAGCTGTTACCAGTGAAGGATTATACGGAGGTTTATCCTGATGAAGCCTCAAAGATGAAATGCGTTAGGAGCCATCGATCACGATGTGAGAGTGAGCATCTGCCAGCAGACCCTTCCCATCGACACTGCTAAGACGGAAAGCAGGATGGCACGGTTGGGTATGTGCTACAGCTGTTTCCAGTGAAGTATTATACGGAGGTATACCAACACTACGGTAACCAAGAACCCCCCCTCCCCTTTACATGCACTGGAACGACTTGCAAACACGGCACATATACCCACCGGCTGCCACATCTTACTAGTGTGTAATCTATAAGTGTACAAGAATGTGCATGCTTATGCGGACCTTTTTGCCAGAGCTGCAACTTGCAAACCAGATCAAGCACACATACAACGGGTAGTAATCCGCTCCTCTTAAGTGTATAACCATTGTGTGTACCCTTACTACCACTCTCTTAACTAATACTCCACTATTAAAGTTGAAAGTGAAGTGGAACAGATTCAACATATAGGCACTGCTTTTTGTTGTTTGTCTTTCTGGATATACTGTATGTACTAATATGTATTTTGTATACCGGTATTAGAGTCCCAGTTGAAAATTCAACAGTTAGACTACCTAGGATCTATATATGAGTTAACCCCTTTTTTTACCTAATATATTTATATTGCTTATCTCATATATTTTTAATATTCATACTGCTTATTAATAGTCACCCACCCATATATGTATCTTTTAATAAAGCTGATATTTATCCATTACACAACGAATGGGGCATTATTTATTGTATTAGACATGTAAACGGATGCGCTTAGGAATATTTATATGTTACTAGTTTCTCTGAGGCACCAGTAAGTTCATCCTTATCTTACGAAGGATACCATTAATAAATGTGACTGTGATCCCCTAATGAAATATATAAGTTGGCTGGACACACAGGACTAAGCAATTACAAGCACTATACTTGTAAACATTACAGCAACAAGACACTGTAGGTCTGCTATTAGATTAAGAATTACATTCTTTCTTTTTTTGCTAGCATCGAAATACCAAGAAATGCAGATATACCACTGCACAACAATCCCTTTAATAACATTCTACCTTTAGATGTAGTGGCCAATTTTTTTGACAAATCGCTATTCACTACATTTCCTCCTTAATGTCAGTAGATGGGAAGAGGGACGTGAGCAAGTGGACCAATGACAACCTACAATCTCAATATTTTCCTATGTACTAGTAAAGCTTTAAGCTTGCCTGTTGTTTTAAGTATGATGTTCACTCTGTTGAAGACGTTTTACTTATTTTTTGGGGGGGAATCCAATTACCCACAATGAAGTTGTGGCGCACATAAGTCTGGCTGTATGGCGCACATACAGTACCGCCAGATTTGTGGATTTTGTACACAAATGTGCAAGTCCAACATGAGAAGAGACCGCAAGGAGTGTGAGATCAGGTGCTGTTGCCGGCGTTTGTACACCGTTGCAAAGGCAACTTGCCCCCTTTGCGGGTCATTGGATTCCCACCTAAGGATGTTTTCACATGATTATGTTCCTTCATACACATGTAATTGACATGGAATATATATCTTCAATAGGCAGGGATAACTTGACATATCTTTTTATTAAAAGCAATTATGAATATTTGTGGACTGATTGCCTTTATTATAAATTTGTGAGAAAGAGCTGACTTTAACACGTGTTTGTTAATGCAAATATCTAATTGGCCAACCATGTTGTAGAAACTCAATGCATGAAAGCATGCAGACATAGTCAAGCGGTTCAGTTGTTGTTCACACCAAAAATTAGAATGCGGAACAAATGTCAAGTGGAATTATTGTTGGAGCCAGATGGGATGCAGTGTTCTTACCAAAGTCTTTTTCTTGGGAGCTTTGCCCGGATATAATTACATGCCGTCTAGCACTGTGACACAGCCAATCGGTTATGCAGCTTTTTTTCTCTGTGTAACAGTTGCACCAAGCTTACGTTAAACTGATCCACACAGAAAAGTCAATGCAGAGCGTCTTATTGGCCGCGTCACAGTGCCGAATCCCATCAGACCCGCCACTGCAGCATGTATAAAAGCCAGGGGCAGCTGGACAGCAGGAACAGTCAGTGTAGAATGTTGGGGGTGACGGAAAGTGCACTGTATCAGTGTGCTTGCGTGCTGCAGGGTCTCAGTGTTCAGACGTGTGTCAAACACACTTCTGTCCATCCAGGACATCACTTACGATCTCCGGAAAGGCTATTAAAAATAATCTCTGTCCAGCCATCAAGTGGCACTGGGCAATATCTTGACAATTAAACATAATCTTGGTCGTTGACGGCTGGAAGTGAGCAGTATCTGTGCTATTAAAAATAATATCTGTCCAGCCAGCAAGTGACCGATATCTGAGCTATTAATAATATCTGTCCAGCCAGCAAGTGGGTAGTATTTGGGTTATAGAAAATATATATGTTTTCAGCCAAAAAGTGGGCAGTATATGGCAGGATATAAAAAAATTATATCTGTATCCAGCCGAATTAACTGGGTGACAAAATTTTTTGGGGTGAACACTGGATTTTTACGCACAACAGTCTTTAGAGCTTAAAGAGAGGCAGATCAGAGTAGAACAGCCAGTCTGGTTCAAGCTGACAGGATAGCAACAGAAACACAAATAGCCATGCGTTACAACAGTGCTATGCAGAAGAGCATCTGTGAATGCACAGCACGTCAACATTGAAGAGGATGAGCCAGTATTAGTAGGGCATGCTGGTTCTAGTAGTGTTAGTTGGAGTTCCCAGGGGTGACTCCCAGGTAAGCTGGCTCTCAATTTGGATGCATTTATATATGTGCCTTTATCATGAGGCGTTATAACTGGTAAATATATTACCTTTGGGGTGAGCGTTTGGACGCAGGGCCCCCGGGGCTACTCTGGCTGGGCCTCTTCAGGGCATCACCACTTAATACACAGTCACTTTTCATATCACCTTTTAGGTTTGTTTTTTATTCATGTAATTTTTTCACATATATATTTTAACCCTTTTTCAACACTTAAGGTGCGTACACGCCCAACAATGCAAGTCATGAACGATTTTCGTTCAGTTTTCCCTTGAAAAAGTGAATGAAAATAGTTTTACAAAGTAGTTGGTTTTACTTTACATAATAAACAATTTTCTGTTTGTTGAAGGAAAAATGTTGCAACTTCTATTGAAATCGTTCAGTTGGCCAGTCTGACTGAACTACAAACTACAATCGACAAACGTGAACGCACATGAAAGATAATCGTTCATCATTTTACACTAAACGATTTTTTGAACGATAACGATGTCGTTATAGTTAAATTGTTCAAAAAATCGTTGTGTTATACGCACCTTTATTAATAAGTCTTACACATCTATACTTTACACTTCACTGTCACCCTTCTTCCTTTTTTCGTGTGATGCCCTGGGGGGGTCCTGGGCTGGACATTTTTGGAGGTGCCCTGCGCCCCGGACGTGAACCACTTAGTGTTAGGGACTGCTAGTAACAAAGAAGCCGTAACGTGGCCTAGCAGCTTCCCATGGATTTGCAAATGCATGCAACTAATATCTCTGAATTTCTATCACCATATAGTCTTCATGTATTGTTGCATGTGCAATTCAGTGTGCTGAGGAACAATATGGGGTTAAACCCCCTCCTTTTTTTTCTACTGAACTACAACAGCAGAAGAAACCAGGTTCTGATCCTATCAGCTAAGAACAGGAAACTGAGGCTTCAGGTGAAGACTGGAAAAATATCACCAGGTCTGACATCTGCTGTGACATGAAGATGGCAAGGTCAAAAGTTGGTATAAACAACAATAATCCAAACTACCTTGTGTTAATAGTAGTGGGGGCGATACATTGGACAGCCACACAGTTACAGGATAATGACAGTCATACTGTCACACACCAAACCATGGATTGCACAAGCCAGGTCCAGTGTGTGTGACATTTGTTTGTTGGCATTGGGAGGCTCTATGAAACTTGTTGGTGCCACCATCTTCCCATGTAGACACGAGCGACTGCACCTGTCCTCCCTTTGTGAGCTTCGTTCATGTGATTGGATTAACCAATGAACGTCCTCTCCTCTGTCAGATGGTGTAAGTCCATCTGCCCGGCCTTGTGTTCTGTACCAGATTTTTGTCTCCCCCCTTTTTGTACTCAGACCTCCTGGCTTCCTGGGATTCCATGTGTCTTCTAGCTCCTTTTTTTTGTAACCACAATATCGGATTGCCTCCCAGCTATCGGTGCTTTACAGTGTAATCCTGGTGCCTTCCAGAACTTCATGCAGTTATCTAGGTACATTAAGTCTCCAGGTACTACAGATTATTATGAACATATCTGCAATACCTCCGATGCCTCTTGCCTACCATGGGTATATTCTCCATTCCAATCAGACTCCCACGTGTCTAGTGCCTATGCCCAGGCTCTCTTCTGTGTATTCCTGCCAGTCGCTTTCCCAGAGGGCTGCAACCTGTGGATCATTGGCAAAAAAGCCGAAACCTACTGGCAAAGATCTGGGTCCAATTAGACTCCTCTAGGGAAGCAGTGCCAAACCAGCCCTGAGAATCAAATTCCAATACTCCCATAGGGGCACATACCGAGTAGCACACTGGCTGGTGGAAGATGCTGACAAATCATCAGAGTAGTGGGAGGCCCCCCATACAGATTGATGAATGGCTGGCAGTATCCGCCAATCAGAACGAAAAAGGTGGCAGGCCTCTGCTAAATCACCTACCCTACAAAAAAAAATAATCTAAATCCACCTTGGTGTAAAACCACCCAAATGCTAGTGTAATAAGGCATTTCTACCTTGCACTTTTCTGGTTAGGAAATTACAGTATTCATGTGCACTGCTGGATATCAAACTGTAGTTCACTGAAATGCACTGTACTTGCTATTCACAAGTGATTAAACAGGCACTGCGGATAGAGATATCCAGGTTTCAATAAATACCAAGCTTGAGTCCTATTATTTCACCATACAAAGTCATTATATTGTTACTTTTTAGATTTAAAAAAACTCTTTAATTATGCTTAGTAGTGTTTAGCTTAGACAGCTGCTAACTCCCCTAGAATGTCCTGGAGACTACCAATGTAGAAGATAAATTTAGGTAAGGGAGTATGAAAACAAAGTAGGTCATCAGACTTTTATGTAACAATGCTGCCAGCAAGAAGCTTGTTGTCAGTCACATAATCAATTAAAAATGAGCTATCCTTATGGTATGCAATCGGGAAGCCGGCTGACATTATACCAACAGCCGGCTTCTCGACTGTCATATCCCGGCGAGGGTGAAATGACCGGCGTCTAGATGTAGACGCCGGTCATCTTACCGACGCCGGGAGACCGGCATCCCGATCAAAGTGAAGCCGGGCGCCGCTGCGGACAGCCACGGGGGGGGGGGGGGTTAGGACTCCCGGGGGGGACTTAGGGTTAGACACATCCCCCGGGAGGTTAGGGTTAGGCTAGGGGGAGGGAGGGTTAGGTACCCCTAGGTAGCCCCGGGGGTCTTAGGGTTAGGAACCTCCCTGGGGGACTTAGGTTTAGGGGGCGGGAAAGGGGGGATTAGGGTTAGGCACTGGGGGGGAAGGTTAGGCACCCCTAAGGAGGGTTAGTTTAGTTCATACTTACCTGGGGACGATCGGTATTTTCAGCCTTGTCGGCCTGCCACTGTCAAGATATAAGGATGTATTCCATCCTTATATATGATTTTCAGTCAGTGACAATGGTTGCGAAGGCGTAACTGTATCTCTGTCACAATGCACCGCCCTCCCACCTCATAGAGGTGTGCAAGAAAATCTGCATTGTTGGGCTAACATACTAAGTAATGTTCTCAGTCACAAATGTTGATTGCATATTAAAGTGAATACGACCCTAAGGATTAAGGGGTCTATTTAGCAAAAATCACGATACTGGTTTGAATAATTCTGGGAAATTATTTCAATGATTACTAATATTTCCTTGCTTTTCCCTGCCATGCAGGAAAAATCCTTTCAGGGACGACGGTTGCATTAACACGCTGTCCCTGCGAAGTCCCCACCGGCAGTCTTTCAGCTAACCTAAAAGACTGACCTGCTCTATTATTGCGCATGCCCCATCTCTGCACAGTATATATACAAAGGTGGTTCAATAAATAAGGTAACAAGACCTCTCATTGCGAAAATTTATTCAATTCGTACATATACGTATAATAGTATGGCCTTGGTACAGATTATTTTTCCACATAGTCCCCATACTTGTCTAAGCATATGTTCCAATAGTACACCAAGGCAGCTATCCTGGCAAAGAAGACATTAGTGTAAAGCATCTGAAGCCTGGACATGACTGCTTGCTGAGCTTCACCATCGGTTGCGAATCACCTTCTACCCAGGTGCTTCTTCAATGGACCAAAGAGATAGAAAACACTTGGTGCCTGGTCAGGGTTGTAGGGAGGATGGTCCAGCACCTCCCAATGGTAGTGCTCCAACAACTCACGCGTGTGGTTGGCTGAGTGTGGCCTGGCATTATCGTGCAGCAATACGACACCTGTTCGCAGCAACTCAGGTAGTTTTCAACTAATTGCCCTCTGCAACCGTCTCAATGTGTCACAATAGCAGACAGCATCCCCCTTGGTGAGGAAATCAACAAGAAGCACGCCCTTGTGGTCCCAAAACACGGTCACCATGACCTTCTTTGCTGATTGAGTTGCTTTGAATTTCCTTCAAGGTGGGGATGATGTGTTTCCATATCGCGGATGCTTGCTTCGTCTCTGCTGTCAAATGATGCACCTACGTTTCATCACCTGTAACAATACGCTGCAGGAACTGCACTCCCTCCTCATGGTACTGCGTCATGTGCGTGAAAGACATTCCCATCCTATTAGTTTTGTGAGCTTCTGTGAGTTGCGTCGGTAACCAAAGTGAACACCCCCAGTTGCTCATGAACGATGTTGTGCACAGAAATATGATGTTCAGTTCATCAGTTATCACTAACCCAAATGCGTCTGTCCTCCTGAATCAGACATTCAATGCAGAAAATAGTCATCTGTGGTGGACGTGCCAAGCAGGCCAGATCGCTGCTCACCTTGAGCGTTTTCCTGCCGTTATCAAGGCAATGCATTATGAATTCAAGGCAGAGAAGCACCGGAAAGGTTTTGAGGATTTGTATAACATTTTGCACGCTGTCGAGAGAAATGACTTGCTTTCTACAATGCAATTGCATCGTCTTCTCCGTTTACCCATTTCTATATAACTTTGATACTTAAATCATACGAAAACTTTAGTTTCCACATGATTAAAGTGAATTTTTGCTTTCTAAATAGAGCCCTAAATTCATTGAGGGCATACATTCTCAGAAGCTATAATTGCAGAGATTTCTCAGATGTCACCTATATATTTCGTCTGCGTGCTATAAGGGACCTCTCCGTAAATCGAACCCTACAGATAACGACTACCTTGTCTTTGGTGCATCTGTCATGTGCTGGTCTGACAGCTCTGTACTGTAATTTAGTACATGATACATACCCGTCCCGTTGCCTGTAATTATGTGCCGTTATATCTCATGGACGCCGTTTATGAGAACCAACAGCTTCGGTACGTCACCGGCAGGCGGCGCTCTCCGCGGCGCGGCTTGCGCTTCACACTCGCCGCACAGCCTTCTGGGAGTTGAAGTCCAATCCTGAGACATTATCAGCGAGCTGTACAAGGCAGAACTATAACCCCCATAATGCCGCGCTGCTACCACTAGTCTCACTGACACCTTGGGAGGCTACGGGAGGCCGCCGTGCACAGTGTCAGATCCTTGCGGGATCCGGCGGCCGGGCCACTCCTTATTGTGCTTTGTGTCGGTGTCGCCCAGGGCCCGCTACCTGATGACATGATTCATGGGGATGGGCCTGCAGACATGACCACTGAGGAGTCAGACATACATGATGCCGGGTGAGTGTGGCGGTGAGCCGAATGTGTGCTGCTGAATGTAGATGCGACTTTGTGTTGTTGTATGTGACCGCTCCTTGTCTAGGTATAATTTTACACTGCTACCCGATGGTAAGCTTATAATAGTTTTTACACTGGTATTTTATAATTAGTTTACCATTGCATTATGTTTGTGTTTGTGAAGTGCGGCCCCATGTTGCCATTTAGTCCCAACTAGGAAATAGATTTTAGATTATTTATTTTTTTCCGTGAAAAATGTTGCTTGGTCAGTTCCCGAGCTGTAGTTAGAGGAAACTAAATACTATTGCTTTTGTAATATCAATATTTATTTTTTATTATTCAATACAGCCTAATAATTTTTATTGTTATTTATATAGCCCAGGCCTATTATGCAGTGCTTTTTTAGAGAATATTTCAGTCATTCATGTCAGTTCTTGCCCCAGTGGATCAATCTATCTTCCCTATCACATGGACACACATACACACTAGGGTTCATTTTTGCTGGGAGCCAATTAACCTACCAGTATGTGTTTTTGGAGTGTGGGAGGAAACCCACGCAATCATGAGGAGAACATACAAACTCCACACGTGTCATGACAGGGAATTAAGCTCATGAGTGCTGTGAGGCAGAAATGCTATTCATACTGCCAAATTGTTGCACAAATATCATAGCGATAGCGTAAAACTTATGAAATATGTTTATTTCCTTTTTCCATACATATATTTAACTAATGAGTTGTAATATGTGTACCAGCAGCATAACAAGTACAACAAAGTTTGGATCACTGTACATCTGGGAAATTGTACCCCTTTTGTATACTTTACTTGTGGCTCCTTAATTGACACATTAATTATTGGTAATTACAATGTAACAAAAGTATAGTTCAGTAAATATCTATTTGTCCTGTTTTAAGAATATCTGTGTACGTGTTAATGCGTCCAAATGTGTATGAATGTACTGAAGATTTGAGTTCATTAATACCTTTGCTGAATGATCTAGATTCTAGTTCCTTTGCACCCAAAAAACCTGCCCGTGAGATCAGTCTATGCCAATGTGTACAGAGAGAGCATTCATCAAATGTATTAATGAACCATTATCTTCTCTGGGTTTATTTATACATTTGATGGCAGCACACCAGTAGCCGGATTCAGAGATGGACAGAATTGCAGAGCCACACACAAGTGGTTGTGCAATTTCCCCCATCTAAAATGCTAATGCAGCAGCTGGTGTCTGTAGGAAACGGACATCTCCTTGCTGCATCTGCGATCTCAGCACTGAGACCGGGGTCACAGTCTGTGACCACCATTCCAACCATCGGTTGCTCCTTTGGCCAGTCTCCGGAAGCCTGAACAAGGTCCTGCGCATACTCAGACCCTAAAACATCGGAGATGTGCTCTAACCATTGAGTTAGCGTACACCTATCAATCAGGCCCAAAGCGTGCAAAGCTTTGATTTGATAGAAATCATATTATCATTGCAACCCTGTACCCTTCCTTGCACACAGAGCTGTTGCTTGATGAGTGATGACACTGTGGTGAGCAGATTGTAAACATGCCCTATAGTAAGTATATTTATTAAGAAATATATTCTGACAGACCTACATGGAAAGCTATTTTAGGTCACCGCCTCTTGTCATGTGACACCATTAACGTCATTAGTTTGGGCAGAATTGAGGCCCCCATACATCAGCAATCTGAAAACCACAATTGAACAATTTGAAGATTTGTTGCCCAATTTTAGGATTTCCCAATCTAGCAATCTACACCCATACATTACAGATCTTTCAGTGATTTGCAGATCATTTTCAGCGATTTGCAGATCATTTTCAGCAAACACAGATCTGCCAATCTTGAAAGGCCCATCATTTTACTAGTAACGGTCTGCAAATCTGTTTATCATCTCCATACACTAGCAATTTACAGCCCCAATCCACCTGTGAAATCCAACATGTTGGATAATCTGATTTCAATCACTTTTTGGTTGCAATCTGCGATCTGTGAAGCCCATACATTGCAGACTTTTTTTATACAATCATCTGCAAACTGCAGAATTGCCACAATCGATTGCTGATGTATGGGGGCCTTTAGAGGAGCTATAGGATTAATCAGGAAATTATTTAAAATTAGCTAATTGCATGTTGCCCTTTTTTTGTGATGTCTGCAACACAAGTTTCTGATTCCTTCAATACATTTACTATCCTTTTGACAACAGTGTACACCCCTGTAGCCTCTCTTTTCTACTTGTTTAAAGGATGACACTTGTATACTTATGTTTATGAACTATGTCAACAGACTGTGCGGCAGCTTCCACACTTTTGTTGCAGCTCAAAGCAGATACTACAGTGTATTCAGTATTTTATTGAGGAGGACTAGATAAATCCTTCTATTGCCATGAGTGGGCTTCCAGTAGCGTACGAGTTAAGGTGGGTACACACCTGACAGATATATCTGCAGATGATGGTCGTTCATGCACACTGAACGGCCATCATCCGCTTGTGCCCTCGGGTCCCGGGGGCAGGTCCCGCCCCCTCCTCACGGCTGCCGCTGTGTGTGTATGGGTGGTCTGCCGACCACCCGTACACACCTGCCGATGGACAGATATGTCTGCAGACATATCTGTGCATTGGCTGTGCAGCACAACCTATGCGATCTGTTGGTGAACGCCGATGTTCACCGACATATCGCGGGTACACACTGGCCGACGGGCAGCAGATATTTTGGCCGATCAATTGATGTACGCAGCATAAGCCCTGTTTTCTAAATGGGGTTGGCAAGTTTTAGCAAGGATAGATGATCCAAAGTGGACCACCCCTTTCCAAATCAAGAGTAAACATCAGTTCACAGTATGCTATCAATGGCAAAACCATTGGTAGTTAACCATTGGTGGTTCTTAACTATCGATGGTCGATGACCTTCCCTACCTCACACTCTACAAACTTCATTAGAGGCCAAGAGCCTATGAGGGGTATTCAATATGAAACGTAAACTTCGCTGTCGAAGTTTACGTTTCATATCTGAGTTTTTACCTGCGTTAAAGTATCGGGCGCGCGCCCACTTATCCCCGTATTCAATATGAAATTAACGAAAACGGGAGACTCCGAATTTGGATTTGCGTAAAGTTACGAATTTTTCCTTAAATAAATTGTAGGACCCCCCTAAAGTTGTAAAAACATGGGGGATCACTATGGGTACCCCCGTTTTAGCCTTTAAATGAAAGTCGGGGATTTAAATAGCCGCAGCAGGTGTTTTTTTCCCGACATTGAAGAAGTGTTGCAGCAGAGCACTTAGGTTATTTTTTTTCGTTTTTTGAAGTGCTCCCATCAAATTTGGGGTACATGAAAATGGGTACTAGCATATTTTTAAGTCCCTAAAGTAAGTTTTAAAAAATTCTGCAATTGTGCACCTGCCGCTATAATTCTATTCTAGAAAACACCTGCCGCATACTTGCAGAATAGCCCTGAAGCTATTTCCCTATTGTTAAACAATTTTTTTTCCCATTTTTTTTTTTCACATCAATATTTAAATTCATTTTTTGGGGTGTCTCTATTTTTTTTAAAACTTTTTTTGACACAGTTCTTTTTTAAATGTCATTCCCAGGGGTGCAGGCTATTTTTTTTAAGCCTGCACCCCTAAACCCCAATTCTGCACTTTTTTTCGACACCTATTCAATGGTGAAAAGTTATCCCCGTTTTTTATCAAAGACTTTTCAAAACTGCGATAAGTCTTTGAAATTGAATACGGTGTAAAAGTCAAACCTGCGATAATGACGTCAAAAGTGCGATATTAATGCAAAAACGATGTTTTCGCTCCCATATTGAATACCCCTATATATGTCAGTTGTGTAACCTTTGACACCTGCATATGTACAGTATGAATGGCAATTTCCTGAGCATTCATACGCATTGT
The DNA here is from genome assembly GCA_031769625.1 of Taudactylus pleione. Lineage (NCBI taxonomy): Eukaryota > Metazoa > Chordata > Amphibia > Anura > Myobatrachidae > Taudactylus > Taudactylus pleione. Next base: position 15,407,429 of record JAUIMM010000018.1, on the reverse strand, counting down.
GCTCTGTGTTTAGCAGCATTACAGGGGGCGCTACAAGTGTATTAGCCAAAGACATCTACAACACTTAATGAGGTCCTGACATTACACTTATTCTCAGTAATAAATGAAAATAGTGCATTTGCTCAAAGAAAGAGATGCTTATTGGTAAGGCATTTTAATGTAGGATAAGTTATTATAATAAACAAATCTGATACGTAAGCAGGAAAGCTGGGGGCCACAGAGGGCTATCTGTTTCCCATCAGTGGGATAGGGTCAGTGCAGCTTTTTGTATTCAGTATTCATCTGAAACTTCTTTGATATTTCTTTGATTTTGATGTGGTGAGAATAGAACTACCTGTTCACAGCAGCGGAGTATGAGTGTGCTGATTTTGGTGGGTGACAGTGACCTGGTCATTTGTGTGATTGTTAGTGATGGCAGATCTACATGTGAAAGAAGCAGTCATGATATCATGTAGGTAATGAAGGCGAGAACAAAGCCTAAGGGGTATATTTACTAAAGTGCGGGTTTATCGAAGTGGAGGTGTTGCCTGTCATATCCCGGCGAGGGTGAAATGCCGGGCGTCTAGATGTAGACGCCTGACATTTCCCCGACGTCTGGAGACAGGCGCCTGACATCCCGATCGAAGGGATGCTGGGCGCCGCGAGCGGACAGCCGCATGTGGGGGGGGAGGGTTAGGTTTAAGGCACCCGGGGGTAACTTAGGGTTAGGCACCCCCCCGGGAGGGTTAGGGTCAGGCTAGGGGGAGGGAGGGTTAGGGTTAGGCACCCTTGGAGGGGACTTAGGTTTAGGCAGCGGGGAACGGGGGGATTAGGGTTAGGCACTTGGGGGGGGGGGAGTTAGGGTTAGGCACCCCTAAGGAGGGTTAGGGGGTTAGGTTAGTCAATACTTGCCTATCGACGATCAGGATTTCCAGTGCTGTTGGGCTTCCGCTGCCAGGAACTCTGCTTTGGTCGGCCAGGCGCTGCCGGGAATCGAACCGCCGGCCATGCGGCCGGCAGTATTTCATACCCATTCCGTAGCACAGGTTCTCAAACTCGGTGCTCAGGACTCCAAACAGTGCATGTTTCCCAGGTCTCCTCACAGAATCACAAGTGAAATAATTAGCTCTACCTGTGGATCTTTTAAAATGTGTCAGTAAAGCTGGGCTTACACGACAAGATAAAATGTCTGTCAGACCGACAGACATTTTATCTGGCCGCCTGCCAGCCGCAGATGTCCGTGGCATACACTGTGAGATTTCTCTCACAGTGTATTAGCCAACATCCGCGCTCCGCCCCCGGGGGAGGAGACATTTCCCTGTTCCTTCCATGGGGAGGAACACAGAAAATATCTGTCTATCGGCCGCGGCTGGGCATACACTGCCCGATGCGGTCGACAGTTTACCGGTAAATATCCCATCGGACTGGCATGCTGGACAATCCGGCATGCCCGACCGATCAATTTTTAACCCTCGGTCGTCCCCCCACACGCTACAATTATCGGGGCGATTCGCGGATATCTGGCAGATCGCCGCGATAATTGTAGCATGTATGGCCAGCTTAAGTAATGAGTACACCTGTGCACCTGCTAGGAGACCTGGAAAATGTGAACTGTGTGGGGTCCTGAGGACAGAGTTAGGGAACCACTGGCCTATAGCAACCAATCAGATTCTACTTATTATTTATCTCGCACCGTCTAGAAAATAATAGCTAGAATCTGATTGGTTGCTATGGGCAACATTTTCACTTCTATAAATCCGCATTTTAGTTAGATGGCAGACTGGTCACCCGGAGTGTAGTGATGTGAGGCTCCTATCAAACAGGTTTGGGAGAATTACAATGTCAAAAGCTTTTCTGTATAAAAGAAATTCATATACCCATTGGGCTTGATTCAATTGATTGCAAAGTAAATAGCTGTTCAATTCTACGTGCTGTTAGGTCGGGGAATGCCCCTTCTCCCGCCCCTTCTCCCGCCTTAAACAAGGTGTTTAGTCGCGAGAACAGGCATTCTCAGACTAAACTTCCCGGTGTGATGCTGTTTTCTCAGCGTTAAGGGCAGAAGACAGTATCGCACCTGTACTTTTGTCGGATTTCTGCTCGCACCCCTGGAGGTGTGCGAAAAGAAATCCTTAACAGCACTGAATTGAATAGTGCCGGGACCTCCCTCCTGCCGCTATTTACTTCGCGATCAATAGAATCGAGCCCAATGTGTACTAGTACAGTATAGTCAACCAAGGCAAACAGCAGGTTGTCATAGGTATTGTCACTTCTTGTACAAAGTGTTCATAAATGTCCCCCTGTAAATTTAGATTATTTAATTAATGTTGGCAGCATATAATCCAGGACACCAATGTTCTTTTAAGGAGCAACATTTGCAAGCTGTTTATTATACTGCAACAGGACACATCTTGTACATTCAGTACTGTTACAATAAGCATATGAATAAATATTTTACCACACATTCTTGAAAGGTATTTATCATGTGACACCTAGCAAAGCATATTATTGTTTTGCCACAACCAGATCATCTCTTTACTCGCATTTATTGTTGAAACATATTCTGCCTCTGTAGATGATGATAGTACAATTGATACTTTCTGGTGAGCAAAGGCTTTAGGCTATCCCCTAACTTGGACAAGTAACAACTTGTTGACCTGCAATCATTTGGGTCACCAGCCCAAGCAACATCAACATAATCTGAGTAAGGTTTTGCTGGTATCTTAAGATTCATGTCTTGAGTCTAAAATAATGCATGACTCGACTGCATTCCAGTCTTTTTGGCGAGTCTTACTCGCACGTCAACAGGGAATTCTTATTGTAACTGCATTATCTCGATGACTGATGGTTGCCAAGTAAAACACAGCCCCCCACTGCTTGTCTGTATCACTGTTAGGTAGTATATATCCTTTGCAGTTAGCACACCTTTTTTTTTTTTTTTTTGGCTCTGTCATCCCAAATTGGTTTGGTTATCTCAAACTACTTGCACTGTTTTTAACAGTCTGGTTACGTTCTTGATGGCATTGTTGCTCAGGCTGAACTATTTATGAAATGTTGTGCAAATTGAGTAACAGTCTTTGACAATAACCACACTTTTGCTAATTATTACATTGTTGGGTTCTTGGTGTTTCCTACAAGAATTCTTTCCTTTGCATGAACTTTCCACTTGTCATGCTTTTCTTTTGAAACATGTTCTAATATGCAGCACAGTGTTCTCTCTGTTCCACTGTTTTGTATGCAGTTTTCTCCGTAGCCTTACTGGATAAAGAATTGTGGAGATAGCTCATGTCATGATTGTTTCACCTACATCATTTTTTTATTTTTTTTAAAATTAACCCTTTAGAGAAGGTTACCATGCAACAAAACAGAAAAGTGTGTCTTGGATAGCGCTAATTGCATGTAATGCCTTAAATTAGGAAGGGAAATATGCATAAAATACCCATCCAATAAAATGATATAATTTATTCAGACAAAAATAGATTAAAAACAAGAACATTCATAACATAGATATAAAGAAGGAATCGGGATCCAAGATGTTAAAATCTCACCAAGTGGAGATGCTGCGGTGGGTTAATGCTAAAAATTAGCAAAGGGTCCCGGGCCAAAGTTAGCTCGGTACCACCGCAGAAAACTTTATAGTAGTCCAAATGGCAACAGGATCCCAAAAGACGTTCCTCCTGATTCACAAACTTGCACCTCCTGCAACGCGTTTCGGACCTCTCAGGATCCTTCCTCAGGCAAAGGTAGTTTGTGATTAAAAGACAGATCCTATTTATCCCCTGCAATAATTTCTTATTGGTCCTCCAATTCCCGCTTTTTTCGCGGCAAACATCACGATGACGTCACTTCCGGTCTTAACAGGAAGCTGCTTGCGTTCCATCTATTACAACTTCCTGGAAAAACGGAAGTTATATGCGTTCCACAGCGCAATATTTTTTTTTTTCTCTCTGTTGCTGCACCAAAGAAATGCTAGGGGGTGAATACCAGGCTCCAATCGCGGCCATCTTTGTGGAGTTTTTCAGCGAACTTGAAGTATCCATGTAAGTGTGTTCCACTGATTACAAAGCTATGCCGTACTTAGTATTCCGGCAGGGTCCATCCCTCCCTCAGTGGAACACAATTAATTGTGTTCCACTGAGGGAGGGATGGACCCTGCCGGTAAGTATGTGTAAGTGTGGTAGGTGTATGTAATAAACGTATACTTTCTTCTTCGGGGTCCATGGAGTCCACAGCCATCACACTGGGGGTATATGGATTCATCCAGGCACCAAACAGTTAATCCAAGCTCTCGGCTCCCAGGATGCACCAGGTCCTCCCCATATACCCCGCCCCTGGTCACAGGGCGTCAGTGTACTGTTTGTTGCGAGAAGGCACCGTACTAGCAGTGGAGCTGCGGGGCAGCCCGAAGACCAAGTTAAAAGCAGGGGCACGTGTTCCCCGTTTTGGTAACTACACGTCGATAATAAACGCACGGGTCCTTGCTTCATCTACTCCCGCCGGCACCGCAACGCTAGTTACGGCTAGTGCTTTCGGCAGGGGAGGCAGGTGAGTAGGGCCGTGGGCGGCCGCTGACGCCGTGGCTACGAGTGGCCCGTCCTCCGGCGTGGAGACTGGCCGGAGGACTGCTGTGTGGGCAGCCAGTTACTTGGGTCTGCTTTCACAGGACCACCGGGATGTAAGGTCTGACAGCCGGGGGGGATATGGCGGCGGCCATGTCAGTTGCTAGGTGGTCCATGCAGCAGGGGGGAAGTACGCTTCCCTGGCGGCCCCTCCCCCAACCTGAACTACGCCCTTCTGAGGTTCCCGCCTTTGGGTTGCTCCACCCAGCCTTCCAGTTATTTGAGTCAGCTGCAGACCACTCTGGGTGCTCTCCATGGCTGTTGCTCAGGAAGTATTGGGTCAGTCTCCCTGTATGCTTCTCCCTCGGGACCAGTTATACAGAAGCTCCATATATGCTACTAGGCTTTGGCTATTCATAGTGCATGGGAGCCTAAACAAATTGCACAAGCTCTGCTAAATTATATATGCATTGTTTGTGACTTATGAAACTGTGTGTATGTATTACTGACATTTCATTACTGTTTCTTTCCCTGCAGCTGGTATGTGGGGGGGTCACATGTATGTGTAGTTTCAGACTTTGAGATTATGTCAAAGGATCCTGAGAGACAGGTGGCAGAGGCCCCTCTATTGATATCATGTGTAGCCTGTAAGGCGGGCTTGTCCCCTCAGGACTTTGTACAAAATGGGCTATGTGCTCATTGTTTTAGAGAGTCTCCTCAGCAATCAAATTTGCCGCCATCTGGGCAAGAACCACCTTGGGCTTCTTTTTCCCAGATTATGGCCCAGGTGGCCTAAAGGTTGGCAGTTCCAGCTGCTCCGGTGATGAGATTTCAGCAACCATTGCAGCCAGCTATGTTTATGCCTCCTATGATGCCATCTTGGATGGATATGTATGTGCATGCGGGGCCCTCGTCGTCAATGGCTTTTCAGCAGCAGCCTCAGATGGCCAAATCAATACAGCCAAGGGCTAGAAGGCGTTTGGCTACACAAGTTAATCAAGATACGGACTCTGATGTGTCCTCTGAGGAGGATGAAGAGGTATCTTCTTAGGGGTCTCCCTCCGGGGAGGAAGGAGATCTTTTCCCAGTGGCTGATGTCCCTTTCTTAATTAGGGCAGTTAAAGCCGTTTTGAATATTGATGAGGTAGAGCCATTACGTAAAAAGGCACCTCTGTTTAAACGCCAGAGAGTGGTCAAAGCGGAGCTTCCCGGGTCGGAGCATTTATCAGAGCTTTTGGGGGAGGCATGGAAAGTTCCAGATAAAAGGTTCCATATTGCTAAAAATATTACGGCTTTATTTTCGTTTTCTTTACAGCAGTGTTCTAAGTGGGAGGTTCCACCGTCAGTGGATACGCATGTAGCAAATTTGATGAAGACTTCCACTTTACCGGTACCATCAGCTTGTTCCCTTAAACATCCTACTGACAAGAGGCTGCAGGCTTGCCTTAAGACGATTTTTTCAATCTCGGGGGCAGCTACTCGGCCGACGGTGGCTACAGCCTGGGTGGCTAGAGCCATCGAGGAATGGATGAAAGGGTTGGTCGAATCCTTGCCAGAGTTGTCTAAAGAACAACAAGAGAGAGTTTTCTTATGTGAAGGAGGCTTCATCTTACCTTGGGGAGGCAGCTTTAGATGTAGGGATATTGTCCGCCAGGGCATCAGCAGTCTTTTGTTGCTCGTAGAGCATTATGGTTAAGAGATTGGAAGGCGGATTCAGGTTCCAAGAGGGCCTTAGAATCACTTCTCTTCACAGGGGGAGTACTTTTTGGCTCCAAATTAGACAAGATTGTGGCCTCGGTGGCAGCCTCTAAAGCGGCGGGGTTACCCTCAGCATTAGGTCCTAGACAGATGTCTTCCTTTCGGCCACAGGGGAAGGTCAGAGGTCAGCCCTTTGGTAGAACAGGTGTTGGTATCCCAGCCAGTGGGTTCGGTGAAGGTGTTGGCCATACAGCAAGCTGTTCAGTCCCTGCTGGAAGCAGGGATGATCATTCCAGTACAAGGGGAACAGGTTCAGAAGTGGTTTAATTCCAACCTGTTTCTGGTTCAGAAGCCAAATGGGTCCTTCTGACCAATTTTAAATTTAAAGGATCTCAATACGTTCATTCGAGTACCCAGCTTTCGTATGGAGACACTGAGGTCAATAGTATTAGAATTGGAACCGGGGTATTTCATGGTATCTCTGGACATCCAGGACGCCTATCTACATGTGCCTATTGTAGTGTCCCATCAACAGTTTCTTAGTTTTGCAGTGGGGCAGGACCACTTTCAGTTTCAGACGCTGCCATTCGGTCTGTCCACAGCTCCTCGAGTTTTCACCAAGGTCATGGCAGTGATAATAGCAGCTCTCAGACACCAAGGCGTCAGAATTTTGCCTTACTTAAAACATCTCCTGTTGCTGGGACAGTCTCCACAGGAGTTGATGAGTCATCTCGATTTGACTGTCTCTCTCCTGTCTACACAGGCACAGTTGGGTTGTGAATTGGAAGAAATCCTTCAACCAGGACAACAATTGGTGCACTTAGGAGCACGTCTGGACTCCGTAAGGCAGAGATTGTATCTGCCGGAGGAAAAGATTGCGGTCCTACAGGGGCGCATACGCAATCTATTACACAACAGAGGGGTCTCAGTGCACGCGGCGTTGCGGATGCTGGGGTCGATGGTGTCCACCTTCAGCATGGTGCAATATGCACAGTTTCACTCCCGGACGTTGCAACGGTGGGTTCTCTCACGCTGGAATGGGGAATATCGGTCGATAAAATCTCAGAAGATCCACTTGTCCCCAGAAGTAAGGTTGTCCCTGTCTTGGTGGTTACGGACAGACCATCTCAGCCAGGGTCGTCCCTTTTGGATATCGGAATGGACTCTCCTCTCTACCGATGCCAGTCTGCGGGGTTGGGGAGCAGTGTCAGGCCCACACGTCTTCCAAGGGAGATGGACAAGGGCAGAAAGTTGTCTGCCCATAAATATACTGGAACTGAGGGCAGTTCTCAGGGCATCGGTACAGGCCCAGGATGTAGTGCACGGCAAGCCGGTGCAGATACAATCCGACAATGTTACCACAGTGGCTTATCTGTATCGGCAGGGGGCACGCGAAGTCGTGGAGCCATGGCAGAAGTGTCAAGGATCCTAATATGGGCAGAACGTCATCTTCCTGCGATAACTGCAGTTTTTGTACCAGGGGTACAAAATGTGGAGGCCGACTTTCTGAGTCGGCAAGACATAGACGCGGGGGAGTGGGCTGTCCACCCGCAGGTATTCCAGAACCTGGTGGACAGATAGGGTCTTCCAGAGAGAGACCTTATGGCCTCGAATCACAGCCACAAGGTCCCCAGGTACGGGTCCAGGACCAGGAACCCACTGGCAGACTTCACGGATGCTCTATCAGTAAGCTGGAGTTTCGGACTGGTGTATCTTTTTCCGCCTCTGGCCCTTCTTCCCAGGGTTGTCAGAAAACTCAAACTCAAGACACTGTGGTGATACTGATAGCTCATGCTTGGCCCAGGCGCCATTGGTTTACTGATCTACAAATCCTCTCAGTGGACACGCCGTGGCCACTTCCTCTGAGGCAGAATCTGTTACTGCAGGGACCCTGCTGGTAACCGGATCTCCCTCGGTTGGCTTTGATGGCGTGGCTCTTGAGGCCTCCGTTCTCAGAGCCAAGGGGTTATCAGCCAGTAATAAAGACCATGTTAAGGGCACGAAAGCCTTCTTCGGCCCAGGTTTACTATAGGGTTTGGCGCTCTTTTTTTCCAGTGGTGTTAATTGAGAAAATATGATCCTAGTGTGTTTAGGATCTCCCGAGTGCCTTCTTTTTTCCAGTCAGGGTTAGAGCGGGGTCTTCGTCTGGCCTCCCTGAGAGAGTGCAGGCTTCTGCACTTGGGGTGTGGTTTCAGCGTAGGGTCGCTCCGCTACCTGATGATGTAAGGACCTTTTTTCAAGGGGTTTTGAGGGTGCAGCCGCCGTTTGTTCCCCCGGTAGCACCATGGGACTTGTCATTAGTTCTTAAAGCTTTACAGGCTTCCACCTTTGAGCCATTGGAGTCGGTAGATCTCAAATGGTTGACAGCAAAAATGATATTTCTTTTGGCCATCGCTTCTGCCCGTAGGGTGTCTGACCTGGCAGCCTTGTCAGTTCGCTCTCCTTTTCTGGTTTTCCACCAGGATAGAGCAGTGCTACGGACCAGGCAGGGTATCTTCCTAAGGTGGTATCACGGTTTCATATAAATGAAGAAATTGTGGTCCCAGCTTTTCAGGGTTGTCCTTAGGTGAGGCTTCCCTGGATGTTGTGCGTGCTCTACGTATTTACATGGATCGCACCAGCAATTTGAGGAAGTCTTGATTCTCTTTTTGTTCTGTATGGCTGCCATAAGCGGAGTTGGCCAGCCAATAAACAGACTTTAGCAAGATGACTTCGCATGACTATATCACAGGCGTACACTCAGGTGGGTCGTAGGGTGCCAGATTCGATCAAGGCACACTACGCGGCCTGTGGGTCCTTCATGGGCAGCCCGCTGGGGCCCCTCTGCGGAACAGTTTTGTAAGGCAGCCACGTGGTCGTCTGTTCACACCTTTATAAAAAATATGCATTTGACACCTTTGCCTCTCAGGATGCCTCCTTTGGGCGCAGGATCCTCCTTTCTTCCGAGACACAGGAGCGTTCCCTCCCTTAGGGGTACTACTTGGGTATATCCCCAATGTGATGGCTATGGACCCCGAAGAAGAAAATAAGAGTTATGGTATAACATACCTCCGTTAACTTTTTCTTCGAGGTCCATGGGGTCCACAGGACACCCACCCTAACGCACCTGGTGTTGTTGGGTAATTCTTTGTATCTCTGAGTCTTTCCCTCGTTGTGAGAGATTGGTCCTTCTTACCTGTTTTGCCTTCTCTTGGTGGGCTTTATGATGAACTGACGCACTGTGACCAGGGGCGGGGTATATGGGGAGGACCTGGTGCATCCTGGGAGCCGAGAGCTTGGATTAACTGTTTGGTGCCTGGATGAATCCATATACCCCCCAATGTGATGGCTGTGGACCCTATGGACCTCGAGGAAAAAGAGTTATACCATAACTCTTATTTTTTTTGGCGGCGTGTGTCTACTGTGTGTATTTTTAACAATTTTTTTACAGTGGGAGCACAGGTGCTGGCACTTGTAGTTCCACAAGTGCCAAAGGGCAGGCATGCTGGCACCTGTAGTTACACTGAGCACAAACACTGAACGTTATCGTTCAGTGCCGGGCTCCCTCCCTCATCCAAAAAATTGCTGCGTGTGTACACACCTTTAACCGTAAAATCAACACATCTTCATTGTTTATTTATAGTGCACCACAGATTCTATAGCATCAGACAAATGACATGACATAAACAAATACAATAAAAAAACTTAACAGATGCTAGGATACAATTGGACATGAGAGCACATGAAGGTAATCAATCCTAACGAACATTCATCCTCACTCCGTTCTTTTTTCATTTTTGTATTCATGTATTATTCGTTTTCCTTTTCTCTTTCAATTGTTTCAGTATACAGCAAGATAACTAGTTTTTTTTCTGATTCACCATCCTATTACATATACAGGTCAGACAACATTTGAAGAATACATGTATAAAAAGGCTAACACAAACATATGTGTCACATACCACGGTGTATGCAAGCAAAATCTGAGTAAAGAACTGGTGACTGTCAGGGTGGGCTACACACTTGTCCAATTCTCATCTAATCCGGCCTCCTATCTACCAGTTGGTCCAACATCGGTAGAGCGTGTATACTCGCACAACCTCTGGTTTCATCCAATCTTGGTCATCTGGTTTTGTCAATAAGATTTTAAAACCTGCTGAAAAATCATGAGACCAGATTGCCAATTAGCCGACCAATATAGAAGTGGGTACGTTCTAGAAACTGGTTTGGCCAGTTCTTCCCCCAATTCATCCCTGTGAGTGGCTGCTAGCCTGCCAAAGATTGGAAGAGTGTTTATGGTGACATAATACTTTTAGTAGATGGTTTCAGCAGATGCAGATTGGAGATATGCAGCAAAATTAGACAGGTGTGTACACATACTGTATATTGGATGTTATGTCTGCAACTTAGGTCTTCAATAGGATTGTGGGCCTGATTCAGAGATGTACGCTAACCCTATGGTTAGCGCACATCACCGATGGTGGGAGGACCGCACATGCGCAGAGGTGTACTGCGCATTTGCAGCCCTCCGACTGCGAGTCCGCCCGAAGTGTCTCCCAACCGCAGCCTGATTGACAGGCTGCGGTGCTTGGGAGGCGGAGCGGGGGTATTCCCTGGCAGCGTTCACGGAAACGGGGGCGTGTTGCCCCCGTTCTCTGGGAGGGACGAGGCCAGATTCTGCGTGGGTGCACGTATACTTCCTGGCCTCGCAAGCTGCCAGGACCTGGCCATGCCACGGGAAGCTTTAGCTCCCGCAGCCTGGCCGAAGGAACATCAGCAACAATCGCAACGTTCCGATGGTGACCCCAGGCAGCGACCTCAGTCGCAGCGCTGGGATCACACAAATGCAGCAAGGAGGTGTGTGACACCTCCTTCTTCTACATTTGCATTTTAAATATACGGAATTGCACAGCCGCTTGTGTGGGGCTGTGCAATTCCGTCCATCTCTTAATCAGGCCCTGTCTCAACAGTCTGGTTGGGAGTTGGGTCCTCGGAGGATTGGACAAGTGTGTACCCAGCTTTAGGAGAGCAGGATACAGCAAGAATTTTATCAACCTCCACGTACCTTTTTTTTTTTCTTTCTTTTATAGGGCGGTATTCAGTTGTTATAGCGCGCCCGATCTCCCGTCTAAAGTGATGGGAGATCGTGGGGCGGTATTCAATTGTTGCTGTTTTTCGCGCTGATCGCGCCCAAAGTAGTCTGGTTTAGCCGCGTAAAACGGCTTCCCCCGACCAAAGTGCTGGGCATGATCGCGAAAAGTGATGATTGGGCGCCCAAACATGTCACTTTTCGCCCATTTCAGCTCGCACCCCCTGGGGCTGCGAGCTGAAATGGTGCACCGGCAGCTGATTGCCCCCAACAGGAGAAACAATTGAATATCTCCTGTCGGGCGCCTACAGGGGCGCAACAATTGAATAACTCCCATATTCTGTGGCTTAAAATTTTTCTTAAACACACTGATTATTTTGAAAATTAAACACATGTACTGCACTTGGGTAATGAAAGGGCCACAGAATTATCATGAGGTTTCAGGTGTGCAGTGTAAAATATAACGGTGACCAATGTACTTCGCTGTAAAGAATCAAGTCGTTTTTTTTCCAGCATGAGAGCTCTGTGTGACTCCAAGGATGAGAAGTTCTCTACTTTTCCACATTTCCCTGTAAACATACGCCTCACCAACCACATAGCCAGGAATATGTAAGCATATTGAATTTCCTACCTCAGAGTTTGGTTTGGATGAGCAACCTGGACCAAACAGGCTGAAGGCAGACCATTGCTTTCAGAGCTGAGCACATGTTGAAAAAAATACTGCATGATATGGAAGAAGAAACAGTCATAAAACATCAAGGGGCTGATGCAGCATCGACCTTCAGTTGGGCGTAATTACTCCCGCATTGCATGGAACTAAATGGGTATACATGTCGATGTGCGACTGGACCACCCCTATCCATATGCTTTGTTTCAACACGGGTCATAATTATCAGTGCATACTTACACCAACCCTATTGTGTAAAAGGGAATATAAAATAAGGATATTTTGTCAGTGCGCTCCAATCCAGCTGCCTACTCAATATTCTAAATAAGAAAGAGTAACACCACACTCTTAAACATATAAAAACCCATTTAAAAATCAAAGATGGCACTGGAATCTGGAATAATAATAAATGATACTTATTCCTTCAGTAATATTCAGATGTGTTCTTAAACGTTTTTCTCCCATGTAGAATCATATAGAGAGAAGTAAAACAACACTATAAAACACTAAATGAACAATGGACCAAAGTACTTGGAATGGTATAACCCACTCACAATAAAGTGGGAGGGTAATTCAATTGTAAAGGTATCTTTATAATCATAGGGTATCAAATTCTATTGGACCACATTGTAGTCAACCACCTCTCCAATAGAATCAAAGGATGGGCGTACCCCAACTCACATGTGTAAGAGTTGCGATATTCACGTCAAGGTCTCTTTATATATCATCCGTGGAAATTTCATCAATATATCATCCAACTTCAACGTAGTATAATTAAAGTATGGTGTTTTATTGAATTGAAAAATAATAAAATGTATCACAGCCCATGGGAGACAAGTACATCATCCAAAACCATACAGGATAAAAACACCAGTTCTTAAAAGCAACAAGTGTGTATAATACAGGGCCTAATTCAGACCCGCTCGCAAGCGAGTCGATGTTGGCCCAGTGCGCATGCGCACGAGGGAGCCGGCTCCGTCGTGCGCATGCGCGAGACCCGGATAGCGACGGCCAAGCCGTCGCTCCGGGTCTCGTTACAAAGGGGGCGTTCTGTCGATGGTGAGTGACAGCACGCCCTACTTTGGTGGGCTTGCCGGGGGCATGGCTGCCCAGACGGTTGCATTCCCATGGGAACGCCTACCGTCTGGGACCGGCCCCACTGACATCACAAGTGATGTCAGTGGGAGTGCTCCCGGCTCTGATAGAGCCTAAAGCACTCCAGGGCTTGGGGCAACGACACCCTACCACAAGGGTCTCGTCGCAAGCCTGATGGTCTTGACCATCGCGACCTGCTTTTTGGCCGCTCGCTATAGCTGTGGGTGGTCACCCACAGCTATGCAAGCGGCCAGGAGGCCGCTCTAAAAAATGAGAAGGACGGCCCTGATTCAGAGCGAGCGCTCTGTCAGAGCGTCCGGCTCTGAATCAGGGCCCAAGTGTGGAATTCCGGACTTTATTATAGACACTTGTTGCGTTTAAGAACTGGTGTCTTTATCCTGTATGGTTTTGGATGATGTACATGTCTCCCATGGGCTGGGAGAAAAACTTTTAAGAACACACCTGAATATTACTGAAGGAATAAGTATCATTTATTATTATTCCATTGATTGCAACCCCATCTTTGATTTTTAAATGGTTTTTATTTGTTTCTATTGTGTAAAAGATCTGTCCAAAAACAGGTGTAATTACTACACACAACTCTGCATAATCCTCAATTGTTTTTCTGAATGTCCTCCATGAACTGTGCCTGCTGAGATCCGCCATGTTATAACCCAGTTAATCCACCTCAGCTGCAAGTGGAGATGTGACTGAATTGTGTACAGCTCTCCATCACCCGTATTTGCATATGTCCTGCTCTGGAGCATGAGCAGTGTAAATACACACAAGATGCATTCAGCAATCTGACTTGCGTTTAACTGCATCAACCCTTTCAGGTTTTGTTTTCATTTAGATTTAGATCAAATATTCGTGAAACTATTTCAATGGATATTATTTGGTATAGGTATGATAACCCTTAGTACACTTTGACATCTTATGACCATAGAGTGGGCCAAATTCGGAAGTGGACGCAATGCCGATGTTCACGTAGTTGAGCAATTTGTTGCCAGTGCGTGAACATCCCTAAAAACTCCTGTGGCGCATGCATTGCGCAGAGTGTACACACAAAGGGGCTTGTTGCGATCGAGATGCACAGTATCGGAAATGTCTTGGAAATGTGATGGACATTCCTGGGCAGTTACTGGGAGGTGTCTTAGCGCAGGCATGGAGATGGTCTGTCTTATGGACTTGTGAATGAACGTGGTTGCGTACACAGATGCTCAACCGCTGACGTAGGGGGCCATACTCTGATGGAGAAATAGCACCTTCCATAGGGCAAGTGCAAGTTTCGATGATGTCATTGATTGGTGCATCTAAACATGCCCACTGTCAGCGTCGATGAACGCAGACATTCCAATTTTTGTATATCAGTCCTTTCACATTCCGACATATGGATGTACACTAGGGAGGGACTTTGTAGTGGCATTTGCATAAAGTCGCAGATGGGAGGCCGCCAATAGCTGCAATCATGGTATCTTCTGTATCCACCTCTGAATTAGGCCCAGTATGTCCATAAACCTGTCTGGTGTCCAGCAACTCATTTTACCAACACCCACTTTCCAAATGCAATGCACACAGGATTTTCACATTATGGTGGCTTATTGGACACTCTCTCACCAATCTGTATAGTGAAATAAGGAAAAAGTGGAATTTACAGGTCTCCTATTATATATACAGTAGGTTTGCTGCCTATGATTCCAATAAAATAGTTCTTGCTGAATTCACATACCTGTGAAGGCTTACACTGCAACCCAGTGTTTTGATTTACATGTGGACATATACATTTTTTTGGCTATATATAGTGTACACTACAGCTACTAATTGGTATTAAGACAATTCCTGTCTGTTACCTAGGGTATGTATGCACTGGGGATACAGCTCAAGGTGAGAAAGTTGTGTGCGCACATTATTCTGCACCTGATCGCATCTCACTGCAAATGCAGAAATTTGTAAAGAATTCTGGCACTGAGGGTTCATAAGTATAATCAGACTCTTTTTTTTTAAATCAAGCAATTGCCAGTGGTGAACTGAATTAAATACAGTACAGAGATTTTTTTTCTCTGGTAACAAAGATTCCTATTATATAGCTACAGAAAGCAAAGTACATGTTTAAGTAAAGAAATGTTACTTCCTGCTAAGGGGTCTATTTACTAAGCCTTGGATGGCGATAAAGTGAACTGAGATAAAGTACCAGACAATCAGCTCCTAACTGCCTTGTCACAGGCTGTGTTTGAAAAATAACAGGAGCTGATCCAAGGCTTTGTAAATAAACCCCTTAGGTTATTACAAAATAAACATAAGTTTAGACTTAACCACATTGTCACCAAATTGTAGAATACATTATATACCCTCTTATCTGCCACTTACACATTTCCTCTTAAAGCTATCCAACCTAATGACTATTCCCCCTTAGCAGCAAGATGAATCAAACAAGCAATATGTGGTTTCGAAAATGTTCTGGAGAACTTCTTGAGAAACGTACAGGTCATTCTAACATTGCAGGTTTTCTTTTTTTACTTTTTGAAATGGTTCAGTAGTTTTACATTCTCTCAATACTACAGGCTTAATGTGTTAACAAACAAGGGGGTAAATTTTTACAAAACAAAAAGCTGCCGCTTCTCAACAGGTTTGACATGAAAATGTAAACTGCATAAATTTCAGACCCGCAGAGATATGGCAGCTTGCAAAAGCCACCACTTAGTAAATATACTCCCATCTACAGTACAGTAGGATACATTACCACCTATGTAATCTGTCTCAATCATTCCAAAGGTTTATATCTGAGCATTCTCACCTCAGATTCCCAGGTACATCTTCATCCAGAAAATCTTTGTAAATCTTGACAAAGACTTTCAAGCTAACAGATTTACTTTATCTTGGATTTGACACTTTATTACGTTAAGTATATGCACATCAATGCTTGAATGTAGTGATTTGTCATGTGAGATGCATAAACATTCTGGCAAATAGTTGCTTAAATGGCAAGTGTGCTGTAAAACATTACTGTCTGCTTTCGTTAGACATACAGCATTGCAGAATGTAAAAGTGAATAGAATCAGAGAATATTTAATATCGATAATTCAGATACAAAAGCAGCAACAGTACCATTAACAAATAGGGTTATAACAATAATGTTGGCATGTTACTTTTTTTTTTTCACGCAGTGAGTACTGATTGTGGTCTACCATTACAGCCACAGTCCCATGGCACATGATGTAGTGCGCTTTGGAACGTCCCTCTGAGCTCTGATTTTACATTGATAATTGGATGCTATTAATCATTTATTAAGGTATTTTCAGAGAGATATATTCCTGTCTTCTCCATTACTTTGAAGTTCAAATATTCCTTGTAGGACAGAAAATCTAAAGGGGCATACACACGAGACGATATCTTTTAAAGATATCGTTCAACAATGCGCGCTCCCGCTGGACGATTACGATATCTTTGGTCATCCGTACATGCAGACCAATTTGTACGATATCGTCAAGATTTGCCTGTTCAGAGATGTGGCAGGATGGCTTCACTGAAAGATATCTTTCAGTGTGTACACCCAATATCATTTGTCCTGCACTACAGAAAGTTCAAGGGAAATCTTTCACCAATATCATTCATACAGCACATTGTCCCGTTAAGACCATCGTTTAGCAGGCAGAATAGATTTATGTATATTTCTTTTCTTCATATATAAAATTATAGGGTTAATTTTTTACAGTCCTGGATCTAGCTAGTAAGAATTTGGAAGCTCAACAAGGGCTTTCTTTATGTTCTTTTTGAAAGGACTTTTGGCTTTGTGCCTATAGAAAGGGTTTGCTTTATAGTAATAGTTGGGGGTGGACAAAATAATGTATAATTCAGGAGCCAGAGAAGATGTGTATCCATTAACAAGAATGACTCCAAGTTGGATACCAGCAGAAATGTTTAGGTGCATTAGCTGCATGTCTCCTAAGATTTCTCCAGCTGGCTAATATTAAAGCATAACGATTGCTTTAGTAGTTTGATCTAATGCTGGGTACACACTGGCCGATATATCGTGACCCCGTCGGCCAGTGTGTACAGACGATATGTCTGTGAACAACGTCGTTCACAGACATATCTCATTGGCTCTGCTGCACCCCCAATGTACAGATATGTCTGCAGTCATATCTGTCCATTGGCAAGTGTATACGGGCGATCGGCCAATCGCCCGTATACAGGGGTGCAGAGATGGGGGGAGCCGCGAGCAGGTACTACTTACCCGGGTCTGGCACAGCTCACCATCGACAGCAGCCCAGCACACGCTGCTGTGTGCTGAGCTGCACTGAGAGACTGTCTGAGGTTGCTAAACCAGCAGCCCGAGCAGTCTCCTATGCCAAAGGGGGGAGCGAACACGCTGATCGCGCCCCCCATTGGCTGTGCGCCTGGCTGAGGGGCACACAAAGCCACCCTCCCCAGCGCCGCAAATGTGTTTCGTTTTTTTTTTTATTTCTGAAGGGGGCGTGGCCATGCCTTCCGCTATTAGGCCCGGCCGCCGGGACCCGCTGCAGCATGCAGATGATGGTCGTTCAATGTGTATGAACGACCATCATCTGCAGATATATCTGTCAGGTGTGTACCCACCTTTAGTTGAAAGACGAATTGCAAAAGATTTTAAATTGTTTTATGAACAGGGCTTGTCATTTTGACTATTCAATTAGTCTATTTCTTGGATAATAATTATTATTTTAAGCATTTTGTACCTGGAGTGAAATGTACTAAAGTCACCACACAAGATCTAAGCGTATTACATTTACTGGTTAGAGAAGTGAAATCTATAGAGTCAATTCAGTTAGCTGCAAGGTCCTGGTATTAGGATCATGCGTCATGGTTTGGTAATGAATTTTTGTGAGGTGCAAGCATAAATGAGCAATGTTTTCAGTACCGTAATTGCTGGTTATATGTGCAGAAATATATCGGACGAGGCTACTAATATTCAAATCTACCCGTATATCTGTTAAAATTTAAATGTGATGAGTAGCAGGGGTGTAACAAGCATGGGGCGAGTGGGACATGTGCCCTGGGCTCGTTTGCAATTTTGAATGAGCTGCATGAATATTCCTGGAGCTCTCAGCCACATCCATGGAGAATAAGAGTAGGGCGGAAGGCGGATCTATTGTGGCCGCGGCACAATTACTCCATGTTCCAGCTTCCTCCCCCAACAGTCCAGAGGCTGGTGCTGTGCTGCTGGGACCCCCCCCCCCCCACAACCCCCATGTTTTATAGTACAGACGGCCCTTATGGGTCAGGAGAGAGCCTGGACCTCCCCCATGACCAAAATACCTCCTGCAGTATAGACTAGAGAGGCTAGTAACTGACCTTCCCGAGGGTATTCGGGTCCAGCAGCAGCTCCAGTGATGTCATGATGAGGCTGCCAGATGAAAGCAGCCCTGCAGCCTATCACTGCTGCACATGGTCCCTTACCTCTGCAGTGTAGACTCCGTCTTCTTAAAGAGTCCGCTGCTTCCTGTACACCGAAAGATCACACAGTGCGGATCCCACTCACATTACAGCTTGTGTACAATCTCTTGTTTTTTCCTTATCCTACCACTGATCCCCCCCATATACCTCATTTCTGTGTCTTGTACCAATTTTCCCCTTTGTTCTACTTTTTCCAATGCTGCTCTCTCTTAACCACTTAACTGGTGGCAAAAGCGCCCCTCCCCGCCAATGTAATGAACATTAGCTCCCCCCATATATCCTCTCTTCCCTCCCCAACATGCAGAACGCAGCAGAGAGGTACTGATTATCAATCCCCCAGTTCATCTCTGCACTTGGAGTACAGAGATCAGCAAACAGTGAGGGGAGAGCTTGGGGGAAGCCCAGCACCTCCTTAAGTGATGGGCACGAGCATATGAAGGACATATAGATGTCCTTCATTTGCCCCTGAAGGAGGCAGTAAATAAAGTGAGACACATGTCTTTATTTAAGTACCAATAGAAGAATTCATCCAGAAGTTTAAAGAACAATTTTTAAGGGGTGCTATTTTTTTAATTTGCCCTGGGTGCCAACCCTAGTTATGCCTCTGGTGACTAGTAAATTACTGTTCTAAAAAAAAATTTTTTTCCCGTTTTGATTAAAGAGAATCTGAAGTCAAATATTTTTTAAATCCGAAATCTTCTCTCTTTCCAACAAACAAACTTGCATGCCAGAGACCTTTTGTTCTGTAGGTAGTCCTAGTCAAATGTATTCAGGTTGCTAGAACTGGAACATTGGTTGCAATTCATGTTCGTAGAGTTTGTTAATAGAGATGAAACCCTTGCAGTGGGGAAACCAACCTTTTTAGGCTATAACTGATGCATGATAAATTTGCTGTATCATATGGATTTGAGGGACAGCTGAAGAGCTAGGGATTGATTAGCTCTTCTGCCCTCTCTGATGATTCATCGATTTCATACATAATAGATGCTTAAAAAAATGTATCTGCTTTTATTGCTCACTCTAGAATCCTAATCATGTGAGCATCTGTCATGTGAGACCTGCATTCCATAGAATATAGGAAAACAGCATTTACTTTGTGGCCAAAAACTCTCATTACTAATAGATGGTACTTTAGATCACTACTATAAAGCTGTGGATGGGAAGAGAAGGGGGGCTGGGGATATATTGTGTAAATTAAATGCAAAAAAATTTTTTGTAAATAGGGGTGAATTTTGTGGTCTCCCTTCAGAAAAGCTGTTTACTTACTGCACTTTTCTGTTAGATATCAACTGGGGAGAGGATTCCTGTCCTCATAAAGGGAAGAGTGACTAAAATCCACAGTTTGTTACTTTTATGTACAAGCTATTTCTTGTATGGGTTTTTTTTTTTTTTAAATGTTTATGGTTTCTTGTAAACTTTGCCATATTACTTCTTAATGACATTTCTACATCAGGGTCCATAGGGTATCCACAGGATACCTTGGGGTATAGGTGATGACGTCAGGCATCGGGCACCATAGAGTTAAAGTTTTCAGCCTCCCAGGATGCACTAGGGTCCCCCTCCTATACCCCGCCCCCGAGCCAACGCAGCTCATTTTCGTTGGTGCCCGGCTTGGAGTAGGATGCACCTGTTTAGAGGGGGGCTAAGATTAGCCCCTGAAGTTTCTTCGTAAGCAGCTGTGGCTGCTCATCTGGAAGTACAGCATGGACAGTCAAGGCTGACGTCCATGCTGTCTTCCCTACACCCCCGCCGGTTCCAGAACGCCGGTACTGATCTGGGGATGCTGGTAAGCATCTTGGGTCACTGCTAGCGGTGACCCCAGATGTTTAGGACCATGGCCGGAATTCAAGGGGGCAGCAGCTAAGCAGCGGGGTCCTGCGGTGGGTCCCTGCTGAGTACATGGTCCAGAGTCCCCAGGCAGGGGGCTCCGTGGGGACTGGCTGCAGCGTGGAGCCAGGTAATTAACCTGCGCTTCCACTACCCCCCTGGGACAGCGGACCGCAGCTGAGCGGTAGCGCTGCGACGTCCCAGGGGTTAATTGCATGCCAGGGGAGCGCGCCTTCCCTGTACACAGCCGGCGCCTCCCCCGCTGCACAAAGCCCTCTCTGCATCTGCTGACTGGCCCTGTGGCAGTGCTCCTCCCCCAGGCCGGCCTCCTCTCTGCTCCTCAGTGGCCATCTTTTGCTGGAAGCATGGTGAGCGCTGCTGGACGCTGATGATCGGTGGCATTGCGGTCTGGGTCCCCCGGCATACCTCTCCTCCGTTGGTTTACAGGTCTGTGTATGCAGCGCTGTGTCCTACCAGGCTCTGTGTCTGCGTAGTTGAGGATCAACGCTGATAGTGCAGGAATTTATTTCTTTGCATTGTATGTGACTTCTGCTAGCGTCTGCTGCCTGTACTTTCACTTTCTACTGTCAGCCATTTCACTGTCCCTGCTCTTCTTCTGCTAAAGCCCTTGCGGTGCAGTGATTGCAGGGCGGTTCTCCCACTATACTAACAAGTATCAGTAAGAGGGGTCACATACTTACCATCATGTCTGAGAGTGACTTTCCTCTCCAGCTTATTTGTACTACATGCAAGGTACCAATAGCGGAGGGGGAGTGTAACGCGGAGGGGCTATGTCGACAGTGTTATTTATTGGCGCGGCCAATTACTGTCACGGCTCCGGTACAGGAGCCGCCCTGGGCTTGTTTCGCCAAAGCGCTTACAACCCTCGTGGGCCAGTTAGCTCCGCAGCCTGCGTTCCCACAGATGGGATTGTCCCAGCAGTCAGTGGTGTCGTCACCCATGCAGGGTTTCCCGAGACAAATGATGGTACCCCACAGTCTCCCTATTTCCCCTCCTCAGGTCTCTCAGGAGCCTGCGTGGGTTAATTCACTGACAAGTTCTGTACAGCATTTGTCGGACGTGTTACAAGGGGAGTCTGTGTTGAGGCCACATAAGCGGCCGGTGGCGTCTCTGTCCGCTCCTTATGAGGATGACGACCAATGATGGGGAGATTCTGGATCTTTCTGACCAAGAACCTCTCCGTTCTAAAGAGTCGGACGCTAAGTCCAAGGTTTATATTCCTGGACTTATTCGGGCAGTCCGCACGGCTTTAGTGATTGAGGATGAAGATCCTCCGGTGTCCAAGTCAAAATATGCCTTTTTTAAGGATATTAAGGGTGACTCCACAGTGTTTCCTCTTTCGGGTCAGTTAGTAGACCATTTAGAGGAGGCGTGGTGGCAAACGGTATCAGCCTCAGAGACGCTTGGCGGTGGCTTATCCGTTTGCGGACAATTAATTTTCTAAGTGGGAATCCCCTCCACAGTGCCACATTGTGGCATAGTCCAAAGTGCCACATTGCCCATGTCCTCCTTGAAGGATGCTACGGACCGTAAGGTGGAGATCAGCCTAAAGTCCGTTTATTCCCTTGCGGGGGGGGGCAACCAGGCCAGCCATGGCCATTTGTTGGGTAGCCAGAGCTATGGAGCGCTGGGCTGATAGTTTGGAGGCGTCTTTGGATTCTGACTGTTCGGCTGAACAGACCGAGTTGATAGGCAATCTCCGAGATTCGGCCACTTATATCAATGAAGCGGCCTTGGATATCAGTACCCTGTCTTCTCGGATTTCTTCGGCAGCTGTAGCTGCTCGTCTCACCTTATGGTTGCGATCTTGGAAGGCGGATGCTGATTCCAAGAAGGGCTTGGAAGCTTTGCCTTTTAATGGAAAGTCCTATTTGGTCCGGATCTGGACAAAATTGTAGCCACGCTGGCGGCAGCCAAATCGGCATGTCTCCCGTCTGCTGCGGTTCCTTCCAGTTCAGGTACGTTGTCCTTTCGGCCTTACAGGGCCCAGGGTAGGCCTAAGGCACAGTCTTTTCCCCGGCAGGCTGGCCTCAAAAAATCGGCCAAGCCCCGGAAACAGGCCTGGAGTACCAGACGTCCGGCCCCTAAGCCAGATGACAAGCCTGCGGCCTGACGGTCCGGGCCTCCCTTTGGGGGATCCCAAAGTGGGAGGCCGCCTGCTGCAGTTCGCCCAGTGTTGGTCGGTTACCACGACAGACACTTGGGTTCACGAGGTGGTTTCTCACGGGTATGCCCTCTCCTTCCGGCACAGGCCCCCGTCCCGATTCTTCACCACGGGTCTTCCATCAGACCGGAACAAAGCCATGGAACTGCGGAAGGTTTTGCACACTATGCTCCAGGCTGGAGTTATAGTGCCTGTTCCATTCTCCCAGAGGGGCCCAGGGTTTCTATTCCAATCTGTTTTTGGTGCAGAAACCCAATGGGTCGTACCGTCCGATCCTCAACCTCAAAGCACTCAACAAGTCCTTGCGGGTGCCGAGGTTTCGGATTGAGACCCTACGGTCCATCATTCTGGCGCTGGAACCTGGGGATTACATGGTGTCGTTGGACATAGAGGACGCTTACCTGCATGTCCCTATTCTTTTACGCCATCAACAGTTCCTCAGGTTTGCAATCCGCAACGATCACTTCTAGTTCCGGGTGTTACCCTTTGGGCTGGCGACAGCACCACGTGTGTTCACCAAGGTTATGGCAGTCATGGCGGCTTCCCTGCGGTTGCAGAGAGTCCGCATGTTGCCGTACCTGGACGACCTTCTGTTGGTAGCAGGATCTCCACAGCTCCTTCTACGCCACTTGGACCTGACGATTGCGGTACTGAACCGGCACGGCTGATTAATAAACTGGCAGAAGTTCACCCTGATCCCGTTTCAGAGGATTCTGCACCTCGGAGCCTTATTGGACTCCGGACAGCAAAGGATCTTTGTGACGGGGGAAAAGATCTCTGCCTTACAGTTGAGGGTGCGCAGTTGTCTGCAGAGTCGCCGGGTGTCTCTGCATTCGGCGATGAGGTTACTGGGCTCCATGGTGTCAGTATTCGACATGGTGGAATATGCCCAGTTTCACCAGACCTCTGCAGCAATTGATCCTGTCCAAATGGAATGGACTGCCTCAGAATCTAAGGTCCCAGACAATGGTGCTCACTCCGGAGGTTCGCCTGTCCCTAGCCTGGTGGTTGCAGACGACCCATCTCAACAAGGGTCGTCCATTCTGGGTGGCGAATTGGGTCCTGTTGACAACGGCGCCAGCCTTTGGGGCTGGGGAGCTGTCACGGGTCCACACTTGTTCCAGGGCAGATGGACTCAGGCGGAAAAGGAGCTTCCGATAAACATCTTGGAACTCTGCGCCGTTTTCAATGCTCTCCAGCAGGCACAGCAGGTTCTCCAAGGTCACCCCGTGCAGGTCCAGTCAGACAACACCACCACCGTGGCCTACATAAATCGGCAACGAGGAACCCGAAGTCGGGCGGCACTCGTAGAGGTGTCCCGCATCCTGGTCTGGGCGGAGCGCAATCTCCCGGCCATATCAGCAGTATTCATCCCGGGAGTTCTCAACTGGGAGGCGGACTTTCTCAGTCGCCACCAGGACGTTCATTCGGGGGAATGGTCTTTGCACCAGGACGTCTTTCAACTTCTGGTGGACAGGTGGGGTCTTCCAGAGATCAACCTCATGGCGTCATGGCACAACAACAAGTTGCCGGTGTACGGGTCTCGCACAAGAGACGAAAAGGCGTGTCTGGTGGATGCTCTGTCCGTCAGGTGGACATTACGGTTTGCTTATCTCTTTCCTCCGTTTTCCCTTCTTCCACGGGTTATCCGGAAATTCAAACAGGAAGGAGGGACGCTCCTGTTGATAGCTCCCACGTGGCCCAGGCGGCACTGGTTCTCAGACCTTCAGGGTCTGTCCGTGGACAGTCCTCTGCGGTTGCCACTACGACCGGACCTTCTGTCACAGGGTCCTTGTCTTCACCCGGACCTGACTCGGCTGTCTTTGACGGCGTGGCTGTTGAAACGGCCATGTTAAGGTTCAGGGGGTTTTCCAACTCTGTAGTACGGACTATGCTAAGAGCTCGGAAGCCTTCTTCTGCAAGAATATACCATTGTGTGTGCCATACGTTCTTCCAGTGGTGTCGGCCGAGAGGGTATGCACCTTGGGAGTTCCGTCTGTCTAGAGTGTTGGCTTTTCTACAGGCGGGGCTAGACCATGGGCTTCGCCTTGCTTCTCTGAAGGTACAGGTGTCTGCCCTTTCCGTCTGGTTCCATCGTAGGATTGCTGCAATCCCTGATGTGCGCACCTTTATGCAAGGTGTTCTCCGAATTCAGCCACCTTTTGTTCCACTGGTGGCGCCTTGGGATTTAGCTGTGGTCCTGAGGACTCTCCAGGGACCGCCGTTTGAACCACTGGGCTCAGTGGACCTTAAATGGCTGACAGCTAAAAAAAATTTCCTTCTGGCCATTGCTTCGGCCAGACATGTTTCTGACTTAGGGGCTCTCTCTTGTAGACCCCCTTTTCTGATTTTTTCATAGGAACAGGGCGGTGCTGCGTACTCGTCCTGGTTTCCTTCCCAAAGTTGTTTCGAGTTTCCACATAAACGAGGAAATCGTTGTGCCGGCTTTTAACTCACCTGACCTTTCCGTGGGTGAGGCCACTTTGGATGTTGTGCGGGCCTTAAGGATTTATGTTGACCGCACTTCTTCGTTTAGGAAGTCGGACGCCTTGTTTGTCCTCTATGGCTTCCGTAAAAAGGGTTGGCCTGCTTCAAAGCAGACTTTGGCAGGCTGGATTCGTATGGCCATTTCAGAAGCATATCTTCATGAAGGCCTTCCGGTTCCTTCATCTGTGAGGACTCATTCCACTAGGTCTGTGGGTCCTTCGTGGGCAGCTCGACGTGGTGCCTCTGCAGTCCAGATCTGCAAGGCTGCCACGTGGTCCTCTGTCCATACCTTTGTGAAGTATTATGCGTTTGACACCTTTGCCTCTCAGGATGCTTCCATCGGGCGACGGATTCTCCTTTCAGCACAGGAGCGTCCCCACCCTTAAAGGATACTGCTATGGGACATCCCCAAGGTATCCTGTGGATACCCTATGGACCCTGATGTAGAAAATTAGATATGGTAAGAACTTACCTTTGTTATGTCTATTTCTACGAAGTCCATAGGGTTCCACAGGACTCCCACCCTGTCGCACCTGTGCTGCAGATGGGCTGTACTCTGGTCACCGGTTTTTCCGTCTCCCTCTGGTGAGAATGTGATTCTTGTGTGTGTCCAGATCTTTTTTCTCTCTCTTCCTTCTCCTCCTCCGGCCTATGGCTTGGTACGTAACTGAGATGTCTTAGCTCGGGGGCGGGGTATAGGAGGGGGACCCTAGTGCATCCTGGGAGGCTGAAAACTTTAACTCTATGGTGCCCGATGCCTGGCGTCATCACCTATACCCCAAGGTATCCTGTGGAACCCTATGGACTTCGTAGAAATAGAGATAACAAAGGTAAGTTCTTACCATATCTCATATTTTCACAAAGCATAGTGCAATATGATATTATCGATTCACATTTTTTAGTATTTCGGTATTTTATATGGCCTGTACTTTTTTTTATTTGGGATTTAATGTATATTGATAAGCTACATGCTGTAGAACCATATGAAAATAAGTTGGATAGAACTTCAAAAACCTTGCAAAAGTTTGAGTGGGTTAAGCAGATCGAACAATCAAAAACATGTGCATATCGTATTCCATGTCTATATTTGAGGGATATATAATACTAGTGTATATTATTATGCTACTAACTCCCTTATTTGTTTTTTGGGGTTTTTCTTTTTCCTAAAGGGTCAAAACTATAATTTTATTTACTCCGCAAAAAAATGGGAGACATTAAGTGACCAAATTGATTGACCTAATCGCTTCATGAGTGGCTAATATTACCCATCTAGTGTTTTCTTCATTGTCCATTGTCATTGTGCCTGTCATTTTTCATTAAGGAATGACTGCTAAAGACTGCTTTAGTTTAAGTATGAAAAAATAAAAACCCATCAGAGCGAATAAATGTAATTCATTATACTTTGTAGCTATGTAGTAATGTTAATGCTTTATGTAGTTCAACAGTCGAAGTTGCCTTCCTGCTTCCTTTTAGGCCAGGGCATACCAAATCTGTATAGCTGTTTTCCTATAGTGGTTTCCTGTCTTACATCTGTACAGCTGATAAGTGCTTTGAAGCTTAACTTCACTGTTTTGTGCTTTCTCAGCTGCACTTCTTCCTACTGGGTAGCTGCATGTACTCCTTTGTTTCCATGCAATCCTGGGCATTGCTAAAATAAATGGGAAATATATATATATATATTAGGCACTATTCTTGACTTGAACATTTCAAGACCTTGAAGTGCCGCCTATATCCTATTAGTCACTGGAGTACTGGGCTAGTATTAACCCTTTATCTGTGGAGTGTCGGCTTACCGTGTGTGTGTGTGTTTGTGTGTGTGTATTATACACACACACACTATTTCCTTTCCAATCTTTAAAGTTACTGACCACATGAAAAACAAACTATACATAGTTATGCATGACACTGATAATTCATATACATAGTTATGCATTAACACTGACAATTCCCACGACTAGTCCCAGGGTTGCATTTTTTGCAGATTTCTGCTCGTACCCTCCTGAGGTGCAAATCCGCATTAAGTAGGACTTTGTGGCTGGTTGTGAGTGCCGGTTGCGCCCTGACTGCAGCACACCCGGCATTTAGCATGAGAAGCTGCTTAATGCAGCTAATTCTGTCCATTCTCATGTGAAGTAGGTACTGTCATGGGAATTAACTGAATAGCATGGGAGCTAATAAATTCCAGCATAAGAATTGAATTGCCCTATTGGGCTCTGTAAATGATTGTTACTTGTGTAGTTTTGACTATACTGACAGCAGTGTAGATACCTTCACTTTCATTTTAGCCTCGCAGGGCCTTAAACATTTTACTTCTTGCTTATCCGTCAGCAGTAATTTTTAATATGTTATGTATTCAAATGTATCTCATTAACTGGAATATAAGAGAAACTCCGATCTGTCAGTGACTTGGCACTAAGCATGTGGCATGTGCAAGAAACCAGTTAGTCAAAATAACTGAACATTTGCCAACCAGAGTTTTGGGAAATCATGACATCAAACGGTGTCAAACAGACATTGGGGATGGTACAATATGCTAGTCAGATGGAAGTGCATTGGCCTGAAGTAGGTCTTCGAAATAGTACGTTAATACCCCTTTCAGACATATGGGTCGACCCTGAAAAATTGCCAGGTTCCTGTCTAATACCTCTTCTACACTGGCTGGGATGTAGTCAGCATCCCGGCTGACTGGATGAGTCTAAATACCGGCCCCAAAATCCTGACAGCAGTCAGGATTCCAGCTCCAGCATATTGACTGTCCCGATGGTAAGTATTGGGGGTTAGGGGGAGGGTTAGGGTTAGGCACCAAGGGGGGGGGAAGGGGTTAGGTTTAGGCACTAGGGGGGGAGGTTAGGGTAGGGAGAGGCGGAGGGTTAGCATACCGACCAACAAGTGTCAGTATGTTAACCATGTCGGGATTCTGACCACCGAGATCCCGACTACCAGCAAACCATACCCAACCTCACTGGCCAAATAACCCGGGTTACTGTCGTGTCAACCCAGGTCGTGGCTTGGTGGAAAAGGGGCCAGGATTAGATTCCCGGGTCTAGTGTCCCATCAATCCAATCCAGGTAGCAAGCAGGGTTTGAAACTGGAACGACCCGTGTAACCCTGCAATGTGAACCGGGTCATCCGACTCTGGTCCCATTGACACCCTATGGACAACCGGCTCACCAGCGTTTGGAGATGATGTAATCTCCAAGCGCTGACAGAGGAGAAGCCCTGCAATAACCCGGGTATAGCCTGCAATGTAAATGAGCTTCAAGCCTCTGTAACACTGCATGAAACCAGTGTTCAGTGACCCAGGGCTGGAGGCTGAGCAGACAGCATGGCTTGCTGGGGAGAAGAGGAAGTATTTGAGCTGCTAGCGGTCAATTGCGCCTTCACCTTGGGTCATTCAGCATCAACACAATTTCTGAAAAAAATCTTCCTTACATTCTTTAATTTCAAATAAATTTGGTATAATAAATCCTGCCATGGGTGTAAAGAAAACACCCACATTTTAGGCTGATATGTAGACTGGTTTTGAAGTTATATGCCTTTTAAAACTGCAATTTTTTAACAAAAACTTTACTATTAACAATTTTTTTTAAACTGCACTTGCAGCCTACCTAACTGAGCTAGAGCGTTGCACAAGTTCTCAATTTAGACCTCTTCATGGGCTTTTGTGTGATATATAACATAGCAGCATGTTTCAATACAAATGAAAAATGTAAATGTTTCAAAATTAAAATTTTCATCTTCTCAAAAAGCCGATTTTAAGTTTTTAGTTTTTTAAAAAAACGCTCAAAAATTGTTCATATGGTTGTTAATAAATTCCCAAAGTTTTAATTTGGGATCGTGATGGGATCACTTGCTATAAGAGCTTTAATTTTTGAGTGATTCATGAAAATTGTAGTTATTGAGGCACTACACATCTGAGAAAATCAACAAAACAATATGTTTTCCAATTCACTTCACTTCCAATTCACTTCACTCTTCAGGTGTGTTTGGGGATGAAAGTCTATAGACAGTGCCTGCTCCCACTTCTGCGCAGGCAAGCAAACAAGTGGAAAGATACTCCATGTGGAAATACACTTCAATTATGTTGACTAGGCCCGCCTTTTACACTTATAGTTGTCCAGAGACAGGTTAGGTTTTGGTGGACTTTAATTAGTAAAGAAAAGCCACTTGGTCACTAATTTAAGCTCACCCAAACCTAACCTGTCTCTGGACCATTTATGTCACATTTGAAAGTGTTTAATTACAGTTGAGCATCAGACTGGGAGAATGTTTGCAGAGAGCAGGATTGTACAGCAGCTTGGAGAAACGGCAGACTGGGAGCGAGAGAAACGGCAGACTGGGAGCGACACTGAACAAACAAGAAGAAGCCTCAGTCACCTTGCAAGGCAGAGAACAGAAGGCACAGCCCATGGGGCTGTTGCTGATCACCGCAGGTCTGAGGAGCCATGTGATGGGCTCCTGCTATCAGAGTTCAGCACATGCTTCTCTCACCCCTCAACAGAGTCCCATGGGAATTATTTCCCAGGTGTGCATTGCCCCAGTAACAGCTGGACCCCAATAATCCTCCCGCCACCTGTAACTGCTGTCGGCAGTCAAAACAGCCTTGGTGACTGAGGCTGTTTTGCTCACTGCGCTCTGATAAAGCGACCAGTGCAGTGCCCTAGAGACCAAAGAGGGTATATAACTGCTGTCTATGATAACAAATGGTGTCTCGCATTTATTATGGAGAAAGATGAAAAAAATCTATGAAGTGTAAGTGACATTCATCCATCCAGCTGGTCCATCACCATCTTTTTCATACCAAGGTAGCTGGATGTTTTTTGGATTCCTATGGTAGATGTTCTGTATAAGGTGAATTTGTTAATTCCAACAGCTCAAATGTATACCCTTTCTGAAATGGAAGTACTAAAAACAAATGAAACCTTCAGCCAGTTTCAACCCATCAAGTAACACCATCCATCTAGAGCAGCAGCACCAAATGGTTATGATCTGTAGTAAGCTTTCTTAAAATGTGAAAGACATAAAGTTATCACAGCGTTTTAAATATTTTAGTATTGCCATACTGTGTTATTGGACATAATATACATCATAGGGATTGTTTAAGGAGATAAATAAAAGTACTGAACAGGCCTAGATAGTTCTCATTTTCATTATTTTAACAAACAGTCCAAAGTGTAAACCTCATGTAGCAGATGACCCCAAAATAAAACTTTGGAGGTTTATTAACAACAGAACAATTTTTGAGAGTTGTTTCCAAAGCTTTAAAAATTGGCTTTTTGAGAATCAAAATTTTGATTTTAAAAATTTTACATTTTTATTGAAACCATACAGTTGGATTATATATGAAAGTCCATAAAAAGAGGTTTAAAATGAAAACTTGCCCAACTATCTAGCTCAAGTAGGTGAGCTGCAAAAGCAATAAAAACTGTTAATAGCAATTTGGCAGCTTTAAAGGCATATAAAGTC
Organism: Taudactylus pleione; assembly: GCA_031769625.1. NCBI lineage: Eukaryota > Metazoa > Chordata > Amphibia > Anura > Myobatrachidae > Taudactylus > Taudactylus pleione. The sequence continues at coordinate 15,376,968 of JAUIMM010000018.1, read as the reverse complement.
AAAACCAGTGAACATGGTGGAAACTGGAGAGGCATCATTGGGATAATTATCTCTTAGAGCAAAACCTATATGTAAGAGCCATGTTGCACTGGTATGGTCTGCATGTGATCTGTATTATGGGTTAGACACAGGCTTGGGTAAAAACTGTCATAACAAAGGTACTTCATACTGGTTTTATAGAAGCTTCTGACATTCACTCTTATTTACCTCTGCTGTGGGCTGTTGTCTCTTTGAAGTGACAATAAAGCAGTAGTGATATGGTTGTGATATGTTAGGTTGACATTTATCATGTCGACATGAAAATGTCAACAGGCTCGACATGTCGACATTCATCTTGTATACACAGATGACTTGTCAACATGATAGAATGTTGACCTAACATCCCTGGTGCCCCAGCGGTCACAGTGCCTTGCAAAAATATTCACCCCCCTTGGTTTTTTACCTTTTTTGTTACATTAAACCTGTAATTTTTTTTTTTTTTTTAATCTAAATTTTATGTGATGGATCTGCACAAAATAGTCTAATTTTGGTGAAGTGAAATGAGAAAAAAATATATAAAAAAAGAATCTTTATAATTAAAATTCTGAAAATTGTCATGTGCATATGTAATCACCCCCTTTGCTATGAAGCCCCTCAAAAGTTCTGGTGCAACCAATTACCTTCAGAAGTCACATAATTAGTGAAATGAAGTCCACCTGTGTGAAATCTAAGTGTCACATGATCTATCAGTATAAACACACCTTTTCTGAAAGGCCCCAGAGGCTGCAACACCACTGAGCAAGAGGCATCACACCATGAAGACCAAGGAGCTCTCCAAACAAGTCAGGGACAAAGTTGTTGAGAAGTACAATTCTGGGTTGGCTTATAAAAAATAAATAAAAAAAATATCCAAATGTTTGATGATCCCCGCAGCACCATCAAATCCATCATCAACAAATGGAAAGAACATGGTACCACAACAAACCTGCCAAGAGAGGGCCATCCACCAAAACTCACAGACCGGGCAAGGAGGGCATTAATCAGAGAGGCAGCACAGAGACCAAAGTCAACCCCGAAGGAGCTGCAGAGTTCCACAGCAGAGACTGGTGTATCTGTGCATGTGACCACAATAAGCCTTACCACTCCATAGAGCTGGGCTTTATGGAAGAGTGGCCAGAAAAAAGCCATTACTTAGTGATAAAAATAAGAAGACACGATTTGAGTTTGCCAAAAGACTTGTGGGCGACTCCCCAGATGTATGGAGGAAGGTGCTCTGGTCAGATGAGACTAAAATGGAACTTTTTGGCCACCAAGGAAAACACTGTCTGGCGCAAACCCAACACATCCCATCACCCCAAGAACACCATCCCCCACAGTGAAAAATGGTGGTGGAAGCATCATGCTGTGGGGATGTTTTTCAGCAGCATGGACTGGCAAACTGATTTGATTCAAGGGAAAGATGGATGATGCTAAATACAGGGATATTCTCGAGCAAAACCTGGTTCAGTCTGCCTGTGATTTGATACTGGGATGGAGGTTCACCTTCCAGCAGGACAATGGCCCGAAGCATACTGCTAAAGCAACACTCGAGTGGTTTAAGTGGAAACATTTAAATGTGTTGGAATGGTCTAGTTAATCCAATTGAGAATCTGTGGTCAGACTTGAAGATTGCTGTTCACAAGCGGAAACCATCCAACATGAAGGAGCTAGAGCAGTTTTGCCTTGAGAAACGGAAAAAATCCCAGGGGCAAGATGTGGCAAGCTCATACAGACTTATCCAAAGCGACCTGCAGCTGTAATTGCCGCAAAAGGTGGCTCGACAAAGTACTGACTTTAGGGGGGTGAATAGCTCTGCACGCTGAAATTTTCTGTTATGTTGTCCTTTATGTTGTTTGATTCACAATATAAAAAAACCACAACTTCACAGTTGTAGGCGTGTTCTGTGAATGAAATGATGCACACCTTCAAACAATCCATTTTAATTCCAGGTTGTGAGGCAACAAAACATGAAAATGCAAAGGGGGTGAATAGTTTTGCAAGGTACTGTACCTGGTCCCATCAGCAGCAACATCTCTTCCAGGCGGTCACTTACCTGGTTCCGTCGGCAGCCCCTAGTGCCAACCCCTTACCCCTGCAGCCCAACCCTAACCTCCCCATGTGCAGTGATTTTCAACCTTTTTCAAATCATGGCACATCAAACACGATTTTAAAATTGCCAAGGCAAACCATCAGTCCCCCACTGGAAAAAGAACACACACATACAGGCCCCCACAGGAAAAAAAAAAACAGACCTTGCCTGCCGCAGAAAAAAAAAATCAGACTTCGGCCCCCACCAAGAAAATCAGACATTGGCCCCACAGAAAATAAAAAATAAAAGTCAATTATTGCCCCAGTTCCTCACAAAGTCTGGTCTCTGATCCCCAGTGTTACGAGCGGTTCGGATTCCTTGGAATCCAGACCGTGTGTGTGTATCTGTATCTATCGTGCCACATCGTGCTTAAAAGTAAAACCAATTTATTACAATCCACAAAAGACTTAATAGCACCGTGCTTTGGAAATCTATCTGGCCAATTCTGCAAAGGAGACAGATTTTTATTATTGAGCAATTGGAGAGGAAGAGGAGAGGGTTGTCTCCCGGGACATTGGTATAAGTTTCTGGAATAGCGCACTGAACACTGTCGGTGTTTGTATAGAGAGAGTGAGAAATTTTTTTATGTGTGTATATACACACACTAACATGACCCAGCCCCTCTGTGTCCGACTCAGTAGCAGCCCACTCTGCCTATTGGGTGCCCGCCTCTCCTCCTGTCACCCAACGGCTCAGCCTGAGCTAGACCTAGCTTACCTCTAGAGTTAGACTCACTCGCCCTGCTGCTTTTCTTCATGCATGCTGGTTCGATGGGCGACGGCAGCTAATCTGGAGGCGGAGGAAGAGCCGTGAGTTGTCACTCATGGCTCTGCTCCACAAAGGCCCATGGGAGGAGTGGCAGCGGGTGGGCATGTGCAGCATGCCCTCCCGTGGCCGTCTTCCTTGTCCCCTCCTGTAGCCAGGATGAGTTTCTGTGCAGAAGCTCATTCTGACGGTGACCTAGCTCAGCTGTCAACCTGGCTGGCTGGCCACTGAGCTCCGATCGTGGCAGTGCGGGGGGGGGGTGGGCAGAACCGTGGATGCCCCTAGGCATTCTAGTCGCCCTAGGCATTTGCTTAGAATGCCTATGCCTAGGGCGGCTCTGGCTGTGATCATCCCTAGTCACTGGATATACAATTCTGAGAAATACTGCATACCGGATCTCACTACGAGTCCTCAATACAAGTCGAGTGAGTTACCATCCACCCGTAAGGGACTGTACAGAGCTGCAGGAAATTGTATACCCCATTGGCTCCACTAATAACTCTCATCTATGGACTTAATTTGTGGAACTGGTAACAATCTTCTATTTCTCATGATAATCTGTAATACGTTCAGCCACTGTGTGAGCAGCGCACACTGTTTCCCAACTCTTATCTGGACTCAATCCACATATTATAGCACAGACGGTGTAATTGTTAGCATTACTGCCTCACAGCGCTGAGGTCATGGGTTTGATTCACCTTACTGCCCTAACTGTGTGGAGTTTGTATATTCTTCTTGTGCTTGCGTGGGTTTCCTCCAGGTACTCCGGTTTCCTCCCACACTCCAAAAATATACTGGTACAGTAGGTTAATTGAATCTCCACAAAATTGACCATAGTGCGTATGTTTGTAAGCATGTGGTAACGCGCAATGGAATATGCTGCGCTATATAAGAAACTGTTAATAATAATAATAATAATAATAATGTGGTAGGGAATATAGATTGTAAGCTCCACTGTCGCAGGGACAGATGTGAATGGCCAAATATTCTCTGTAGAGTGCTGTGGAATTTGTGTGTGCTATATAAATAACTGGTAATAAATAAATAAATTATTTCCACAAATATGTGGTGTATACCCCCTTAACCTATTTTAAAGATATGTGCTTATAATATGTTCTATTGTATATATTTTTTTTACATCTTTGTTTATATCTATATATCATATGTCTATTAATTATTTATCATTGACAATTTTTTTATTCGGGCACACCACTGTACTGTCGTTGCTGTTTTTACTGGAATTTCTGGAATGATCTAGATGACTTACCCTATTTCTAACGTCACCATAACTATTTTTATTAGTTATAATTATATATGCTCTTATTGAGTATTTTTTTAGCTGTGTACTAACAGGCGGTTCAGTGTTTCACCATCCCCCCCCCTTTTGTAATTAGCCCTGGGTTAGTAGTCTGTAACTGCAACAGATGATGAAGGCCTCACTTGCTAAGACCTCATAGTGGTTGATATGTGGGCTGTTTTGCTATACTTTTTTTTTTTATTTTATTTTTTTTAAACAGTAATTCAGTTGAGTCAGATTTTTGGCAGAAAAACATGTTCCATAAGTTGCAAATATGATTATGGCTTAAAACTGTGATTAATTTTCTTTTTTTTTTTAATTGGTTATGTCTTTAGCCAGGACACGTTTGTCGGATCCTTTGAGAGGCCGGAGTCTGTGGCTACAACAGAAGCAAGGCTGAGGATGGAAGGTGTGGAGCTTAAGGAGGAGTGGCAGGATGAAGACTTTCCAAGGTAAATGCTTACAGATGATAATACATTCTCTTTATCCAGGTGTATTTTTAGTTAGAATTTTGTGTGTCCTTTACAAGTCTACCTTAAACTTGGGCAGTAAGAAAAATATATCTATGTTAATGATAGATAAATATCCATTTACCAGAAAAAGTAAAAAGAAACCTATTTTAGAGATTTGTGTGTCTAGGCACCTTAAATTCTTATATTTGTATTACTGTAATATTATGTATATTGTATAATAAAATTTTCATTTAATATATATGCTTTTTTTTTTAATACCGATGTATACTACCCCGGAAGTTAGAAACAAATTAATTTAAAACAAAAGTTAAGCTGGGTATACACTACACGATGTGTGTACCCAGCGACGGCACGATACATCACGTCGTCTGTACTCTCTGGACAATGCAGTGGACAACGGTGTGATGTATTATATGCTGCTTTTAGCAGCATCGCGACGTTCGTCGCATCGTCCCATCTGCTATGCAGCACAGCAGATGGGACGAATCGATGATTGGCCTGCGGGCACACTCGATTGGGCATACACACTATGCTATCCACACAATGTGTCGTTGTGATTTGCGGCAATGGATTTGTACACTTGCACACTTATAATGACCAAATATCTATTTATTGCTATAATTGTAAATGTATGTTTGTTGTAAATGTATGTTGTTGGTAGTGTTTGAATTGATCAGTTAGCTTTAAATGTTTTTGTTTGTTATTAATCATTATTTGATATTGAAAGTACTGTCTATCCTTCTAATTTTCCCCATCTTTCTTTGACTTATTTCAGTGTATTTTTTTGTTCCCACAATTTCCTGCAAGAACTATGGTTTTGTGAGGACAAAAGCTGGTTTGCCTTTGGCTTTACATTCCTAAACAACTAGACAGAGAGGATTTTATTGCAAAGGCTTCCTTTCCCTGATGTGAAACCCCCCAAATGAAACTAATTACTGTTAGTAAACTGTGTATTATTTTTTCAGAAAACATTTAGTTGTCCTTAACCCCCACCAAATAAAAGCTTGCCAAGATGCTGCTATTAACCATGTCTTTATACATATATTTACATGAGCTGGGTTCTTTTGTTAAACAGACCACTTCCCGAAGATGACCACATTGAGGGTGATTTCTTATCTGGAACTGACAGAGAGGGCAGGCCAGGTAAGAGAGTGCTTTACCATAATAAATTGAACATGTATGACTTATCACTGTCATATTCTGTATTGGCAGCCAAAGGAATCCACAATTGAGAAAATCTATATGATATAAACATAAAAAAAATACATATCTCCGTACCTGTGTAAATGAAAAAGCTGATGGTAATGCACCAGATACAAAATTGGTTTTAAATATAGATAAAGTTTTAGGTACATTGATTTCAACATGAAAGGGTTGGTAGAAAGTTGACCATTATATAAATGTGCTTTTGTTCCCCCCACTAAACATTTACTACAGGCTACATAAATAATGCTTATATAGAGTTACACATTGATATGGCTGCTTCGATGTAGTTTTAATATTTAGTGCTGAGATTGTTTGTTTAAATGGCCAATAAACAAAACTAATTGATTCACTCTGTAGCCACTTTATTAGGTACACCTTTCTAGTACTGAGTAGAACCCGCTTTTGCCCCCAGTACAGCCTGCATTCTTCGTGGCCAGGAATCAACAAGGTGCTGGAAACATTCGTTAGAGCAGTGTTTCTCAAACCTTGTCAGTACATCTTTTCCAAATCATCCTGCTGGAGCACAGGTGTTTTAATTGACTAACACAATAGATGTACAGATGCTAATAATTGTTTCTGAGGATACATTGAAATCACACACTATAGGCAGGGCCAGATTAAGGCTTGTGGGGGCCCCGGGCCAACTAAGATATGGGGGCCCCATAAACTACATTTCCACAACCTTACACAGCGACTACTATGCCCGTTAAGCTGGGTACACACTTAACGATGTGTACTCGGACAATCTATCAGGTGGCGAGACCAGGCGGGGTCCTGGCTTCGGCAAGTGCATACACACTTTTCGATCCCAGGAGCGACAGCGTGAGGGTGGGGCCAAGCTGCATTAGGCAGCATGATTCCCGCTGACTATATCGTCCGCGGACCTGCACGCAGGTCCGACGGACGTTGTCGCTGACGACACGCTGGAGTGTGCCTTGTCAGCAACATAGCCGGTACACACTGGCAGATGTGGACTATATGTTGTCCAATCTGCCAGATCAGACGACATATCGTCTAGTGTGTATTCAGCTTTACCTTGCCTCTTGACTCTCCACTGATTGGCAAGGTCGCAGAATACTATATAATGTCCGCGACATTGCTGGGAACTGACTTCCGGCAGCATAGCGGCTATGATCTAATGCACTGCCAGGGGCAAAAGCAAAATTTTGAGTGTGGAATAGATAGATAGAGATATATAGATAGATGCTATAGACAGATAGATAGAGAGGGAGAGAAACACAGAGAGAGGGGAAGTGTGAGAGAGTGAAGAAGGAACATGGAGAGAGGGAGAGTGACAGAGAAAGGGAGGGACAGGGAGTAAGACAGAGGGAGGAAGGGGAGAGAGAGGAAGAAAGGGACAGACACACAGGTAGTACCTGCTGTTACAACTGCAGCCTCAGCTTTCTGATAGGGGTGGGCACTTCACATCGTTAGGCCCCGCCCCCTACCCATACACCCGCGAATCGTGGCATTTTGTAAGCGGGGGGGTGGACCTTCCATAGTCAGCATTGCAACCACAGTGTGTCGGAGAGTGTGTGCTGTGACTCTAAGTGATGCTGCCAGGAGGAGCCGGCCAGGGAGAGTCCCGAGTGGCCATGTTCCGGACAGTATTTGTGGCAGTGTGGGGGCCCCTGGATGACCGCCCCGTTCACCCCTCCTATAATGCGGCCCTGACTGTAGGTTCCATGAGGATCGAGTTTGAGAATCCCTGCATCAGGGATTCTGGTCTGTGTTGACATGATGTAATCTTGCAGTTGCTGCAGATTTCTCAGCTTCACATTCATGCTGCAAATCTCCCATTACACCACATCTCAAAGGTGCTCTGAGATCTGGTGACTGTGGAGGTCTTTGGAGTACACAACTCAGTTGCCATGTCCATTGGATGACCTGTGATTTGTGACATGTCACGTTGTCCTGCTGAAAGTATCCATTGGAGTTGGGTAAACTGTGGATGCACATGGTCAGCAACAGGTAGTGCTGTGGAGTCTGAGACCATTTCGGGTGGAGTCTGTAGAAATGTACTGACTCGGACATCAGCTTAATATAAAAAGTTAGAATATTATATAAATATGTGATCGCCTTAACACATGTACAGGGAAGAGGCTGAGTACTAATGATGGCCCTGATTTAGAATTCGTTTAAATTGTACTTTTTGAACAAACCAGCTGGTGGTAGTCTGTCTGGTTTGCCAGCACTGCAAGCAAGGTGTGCAAATGCATTTTTTTTTTATATAAAATACTGCAATATTTTACATGCTGCATGCACATTTTGGCCAGCTCTATTTTTACAGTGCATTTTACATTATATTGTGCATTTTTAATTTTCCCCCTGCGACACATTGTTTTTCCCAGGTGCATATTGCATCCAATTTGCCTCAACTCTGAATCCGTTCCAATATTTTTACAGATATACATTTAATATACATTTGCCATTCATGAAGGAGTTGTAATATAGGGGAGTCGGCGTGGAAGGTTTGGTGTACAGACTCCACAGCCCTAGTAGGCTGCAGCATTGAAACATGCTCAATCTGGTATTAAGGGGTCTAATATGTGTACAAAGAAAACATTCCCAATACCATTATACCATCATCAACCTGAACCATTGACACAGAATGGCTCTAAGTATTTGTGTTACTTAATTCTGACCCTACCATCTGCATGTCATAGCAGAAACAGAGGTTCTTCGAGCCAGTCAAGTCTTCTTGAATCTTCAACTGTCCAGGTTTGGTGAGCATGTGCCCACTGTAGCCTCATTTTTCTTTTCTTAGCTGACAGGAGTGGATCCTGGCGTTGTCTTGTGTTGCTGTAACCCATCCACTTCAAGGTTCCGACATGTTGTGCATTCAGACATATTCTCCTGCATACCAGTGGTGTAAGGCCTGGTTATTTGCGTTATGGCTGCTTTCCCTTTAGCTTCTTCTCCGACCTCTCTCAGTATCAAGGCATTTTTGGGGACAGAACTGCTGTTCATCGGATGTTTTCTGTTTTGAACAACATTCTCTGTAAACTCTAGAGCAGTGTTTCCCAACCTCGGTCCTCAGGGCACACTAGCAGTCCAGGTTTTAGTGATATCCATGCTTGAACAGAGATGGTCAAATCAAAATAACTGCAGTACTAATTAACACTTGTGCTAAAGTATGGCTGTCCTTAAAACCTGGACTGTTGGTGTGCCTTGTGGACCGTGGTTGGGAACCCCTGCTCTAGAGACTTGTGTGTGTAGATCCCAGGAGACCCACAGTTTCTGAGATATTCAAACTACCCCATCTGGCACAAACAATCATCTCATTGTCAGTGTCACTTTGATCACATATCTTCTAACCTATACTGGTGTTGGTCAACATCAACTGAGCCTCTTTACTATACTTGTATGCTTTTATGCATTGAGTTGCTGTCACCTGATTGGCTTATTAGTAGGGGTGTGCACCGGCCACTTTTCGTGTTTTGTGTTTTGGTTTTGGATCTGGATCTTTCTTCGTGTTTTGGATCTGGATTGGTTTTGCCAAAACCACCCTTCCGTGTTTTGGGTTCTGGGTTTTGTGTTTTGGATCTGTATTTTTTTAAAAAAAAGCATAAAAACAGCTAAAATCACAGAATTTGTTGGTTTCTCTGCTCCTATGCTATTATTAACCTCAATAACCTTAATTTCCACTCATTTCCAGTCTATTCTGAACACCTCACACCTCACAATAGTGTTTTCATGTCCAAAAGGTTGCACCGAGGTAGCTGGATGACTATGCTAAGCGACACGAGTGGGCGGCACAAACACGTGACCCATCTAGGAGTGACACTGCAGTGGCAGACAGGATGGCAGTTAGAAAAACTAGGCCCCAAACTGTACATAATGCAAAGAAAAAAAAGAAGTGCAAGATGGAATTGTCCTTGGGCCCTCCCACCCACCCTTATGTTGTATAAACAGGACATGCACACTTTAACAAATCAATCATTTCAGCGCCAGGGTCTGCCACACAACTGTGGCTGAAATGATTGGTTCGTTTGGGCCCCCACAAAACAAGCTGGCAATTAATGTGTCCCTGCACAAACTGGCTCTACGGAGGCAAGATGTCATCCTCATCCTCCTCATCCACCGATTCCTCACCCTCTTCAGTGTGTACATCCTCATCCTCACAGAGTATTAATTCGTCCCTGCTGGAACCACAGGTCCCTCTGTACGTTCTGGAGGCTGGTCTCCCTGGAAGAGTTGATAATTCATTTTATGAACATCATCTTCTCCACATTTTGTGGAAGCAACCTCCTACGCCTTTCGCTGACAAGGTTCCCGGCTGCACTAAACACTCTTTCGGAGTACACACTGGAGGGGGGGCAACTCAGGTAAAATAGAGCCAGTTTGTACAGGGACCTCCAAATTGCTTCTTTTTCCTGCCAGTACAGGTACGGACTGTCTGACATGCCTACTTGGATGCTGTCACCGATGTAATCCTTTAACAGACAGACGCACGCTTGTCGCTGCTGCTTTGAGGATTCAAGTGCGGCTACAGCCCACACAAGTCACAAAGACCAAAAAAAAAAGAACAATATTTTAATTGTTTGTGTAGCACACTTTGAGGGTTACACCACCCTTTAACAGACAGACGCACGCTTGTCGCTGCTGCTTTGAGGATGCAAGTGTGGCTACATCGCACACAAGTCACAAAGACCAAAAAAAAAAGAACAATATTTTAATTGTTTGTGTAGCACACTTTGAGGGTGTCACCACCCTTTAACAGACAGACGCACGCTTGTCGCTGCTGCTTTAAGGATGCAGGTGCGGCTACAGCCCACACAATTCACAAAGACAGAAAAAAAAAGAACAATATTTTAATTGTTTGTGTAGCACACTTTGAGGGTGTCACCACCCTTTAACAGACAGACGCACGCTTGTCGCTGCTGCTTTGAGGATGCAGGTGGAATCTAGACGGGATTTGGAACCGAGGACACACTACCTCCATCAATTGTCTAAATCCCACTGCACTAATGTCGGATACCGGACGCACGTCTAACACCAACATAGCAGTCAAGGCCTCAGTTATACATTTTGCTTCAGGATGACTGCTGTCGTACTTCATCCTCATCGCTAGGGACTGTTGGAGGGTCAATTGTTTAGTAAAAGTAGTGATGTTCCTACTTCCTCTCTGGGATGATGAACAACTCCCAGCAGCAGCAACAGCACTAGGAGGAAGAGGTTCTTGATCTTTCCCTATTTTATTTTTATCGGAGAAAGTTTGGTCCTCCATTTATGTTATATTGATACATATACGTGCGGCTAAAGCGCACACAAACACAGAAAATATTATTTTATTTTTGCTGGAGAGTAGTGCACTTTGTGGGTTACACCACCCTTTAAGAAATGAGCCAGCCGGCTCTTTACTTATGGGACACAGGCGCACGCTTGGCGCTGCTCCTTTGTTGATGCACGTGCAGCCACAGTGCACACAATTCACAAACACAGAAAATAATTTTTTTTTTGGTTTGGACTGGAGTGTACTTTCGGGGGTTACAGCACCCTTTAACGGTCAAGCCAGCCGGCCCTTTACTTATGACACAGGCGCACGCTTGGCACTACTTTGTTGATGCACGTGCGGCTACTGCGCACACAATTCACAAACACAGAAAATATATTATTTTTTTAGCACTTGGGGGGAGCACCCCTGATGGACAGAGCACCCCCTGGACAACACTACAGCACTCCTTTAGGACTGGGACACTGCACAGGACTTTGGAGTGGACACAGCCCCTATGGAGAACTGACTGCACAACACAGTCCAGCCAGCCCCTATGGACTTTGAAGTAGTGGACACAGCCCCTATTAACAACAGCAGCACAGCACAACACAGCCAGCCCCTATGGACTTTGAAGTAGTGGACAACAGCAGCACTACACTACACTACACTACACAGCCCTAACTCCCACCCTCCCTCTTCACTGTCCACAGCCGAGTGAGAAAATGGCGCCGACGCGGGTACCTTATATAGGATCCAAAACCCGCGAGACTCGGAAGGCGGGATGATGACGTTTTGCCTCGATTTCAGATCCGAGTCAGGCGGGAAAAGTCGAGCCTGACTCGGATCGGACTCGGATCGGGGGGGCTCGGGGGGGTTCGGATTTCAGAAATCCGAACCCGCTCACCCCTACTTATTAGGTATTTGAATTAACAATCAGGTGTACCTAACAAAGTGTCAATGGAGTATGTTTCTGTACATGTCTGTGTAAAAAAATATAGACTAAAAGTATGTGGACACCCCTCCACTTTTTGTGTTTGGCATTTTGAAGCTGACAAATGCATTAAGATCACACATATAGCCTTGCAATCTCCATAGCAGTAGGAAGGGTCAAACTAAAGAAAACTCATTGATTTTCATTGTGTTATAGTCAGTTTGGTAAATTTCTGCTTTGTTATAGGAGCTCCAGGCATATCTAGTAAAAAATGCATGTCCTGTTGCCTCAGGAAGTAAGGTCAGCACAAGAACTTAGTTGGGAACTTCATGGATTGGGTTTCCATTACTGAGCAGCCCCATTTGAACCTCAGATCCCCATGCCCACTATAATCTGAAGTGGAGCACACCGCCATTGCATTCTGTATCAGTGGTAAGCATTCTCTGGAGTGACTTACAGTGCCTTGCTAAAGTATTCACATCCCTTTTGCATTTTTCATGTTTTGTTGCCTCACAATTGGAATTAAAATGGATTGTTTGTAGGTGTGCATCATTTCATTTGCAGAACATGCATACAACTGCGAAGTTGTGTTTTTTTTTTATATTGTGAATCAAACAACATTTAGTATAACATAACAGAAAACTTTGGCGTGCATAACTATTCACCCCCCTAAAGTCAGTACTTTGTCGAGCCACCTTTTGTGGCAATTACAGCTGCAAGTCGCTGTGGATAAGTCTGTATGAGCCTGCCACAACTTGCCCCTGGGATTTTTGCCCATTCCTCAAGGCAAATCTGCTCCAGCGCCTTCATGTTGGATGGTTTTCGCTTGTGAACAGCAATCTTCAAGTCTGACCACAGATTCTCAATTTGATTGAGATCTGGGCTTTGACTAGGCCACTCCAATACATTTAAATGTTTCCCCTTAAACCACTCGAGTGTTGCTTTAGCAGTATGCTTTGGGTCATTGTCCTGCTGGAAGGTGAACCTCCGTCACAGTCTCAAATCACAGGGAGACTGAAACAGGTTTTGCTCGAGAATATCCCTGTATTTAGCACCATCCATCTTTCCCTCGACTCAAATCAGTTTCCCAGTCCCTGCTGCTGAAAAACATCCCCACAGCATGATGCTGCCACCACCATGTTTCATTGTGGGGATGGTGTTCTTGGGGTGATGGGATGTGTTGGGTTTGCGCTAGGGGTGAGCGGGTTCGGATTTACTGGGATCTTTAAACGGCATTTTATTGGCTATCGCCTATCATGTGTTTTGGATAGCCAATATAATAAATCTGAATTTGCGGTAAAGTGGCGATAAGAACCGAGTAAATCCGAGTCTGCACATCCGTAGTTTGCGCCACACGTAACGTTTTCCTTGGTGGCCGAAAAGTTAAATTTTAGTCTCATCTGACCAGAGCACCTTCCTCTATACATATGGGGAGTCGCCCACATGCCTTTTGGCAAACTCAAATCCTGTCTTCTTATTTTTATCACTAAGTAATGGCTTTTTTTCTGGCCACTCTTCCATAAAGCCCAGCTCTATGGAGTGTACGGCTTATTGTGGTCACATGCACAGATACACCAGTCTCTGCTGTGGAACTCTGCAGCTCCTTCAGGGTTACCTTTTGCTCTCTGCTGCCTCTGATTAATGCCCTCCTTGTCTGGTCTGTGAGTTTTGGTGAGCGGCCCTCTCTTGGCAGGTTGTTTGTGGTACCATGTTCTTTCCATTTGTTGATGATGGATTTGATGGTGCTCCGGGGGATCATCAAAGATTTGGATATTTCTTTTTTATAACCCAACCCAGAATTGTAGTTCTCAACAACTTTGTCCCTGACTTGTTTGGAGAGCTCCTTGGTCTTCATGGTGTGATGCCTCTTGCTTAGTGGTGTTGCAGCCTCTGGTGCCTTTAAGAAAAGGTGTGTTTATACTTAAAGATCATGTGACACTTAGATTTCACACAGGTGGACTTCATTTCACTAATTATGTGACTTCTGAAGGTAATTGGTTACACCAGAACTTTTGAGGGGCTTCATAGCAAAGGGGGTGATTACATATACACATGCGAATTTTCAGAATTTTATTTATAAAGATTATTTTTTTTATATATATATTTTTCTCATTTCACTTCACCAAATTAGACTCTTTTGTTCAGATCCATCACATAAAATTCAGATTAAAAAAATAAATTACAGGTTGTAATGTAACAATAAAGGTAAAAAGCCAAGGTGGTGAATACTTTTGCAAGGCACTGTATGCTTCATCAACTGGTGGCCTGGCTGGTTTGCAAGAGCACTTCATCTTCCAAGTGGTGCTTACTGCCAACTGTAAGTTTTATGTAGGAGGAATAATGATATGAGGCTACCTTTCCTGCCTTGGTGTACAGTCTTCACAGTGTCCCTCAGTTCCAGTGAATTGAAATCTTAATGCTACAGCATACATTGACATTCTAGAGAATTTTATTATTATTATTACTATAATTTATTTATATGGCGCCACAAGTGTTCTGCAGCGCCTTACAAAGTACATAAACAAATAAGTAACCAGTGACTTACAATACATATCAGGACACGGATAATAAACCTAGCTATATATTGGCGACCTTTACACCCACATAAGCAGCCAAGTGTTAGTTGCCCTAGTGGGGAGTAAGAGATAAATGAAAATACAGTAGGGAAAAGCACAAGAGGGTAGAGGGCCCTGCACAAAAGAGCTTACATTCTAAAAAGATGGGGCAGACAAACAAGAGTGACACAGATGGGGTAGGCAGGAAGATGTAGAGTTGGAAGGCTTTAATGAAGTAGTGGGTCTTAAGAGCTTGTTTGAATGATTATGCTTTCCAACTCTGTGGCAACAGTTTGGGGAAGGCCTATTATGGTTTCAAAGTGACAGTTCTCCTGTGCACAAAGTTTGCTGCTTCTTCTTTTTTTGTGTGGAAGAACATGACTGGCTAGCACTGGGGGTCATTCAGACCCGCTCGTGAGCGGGTCGATGTTGCCCCACTGCGCATGCGCACGACGGAGGGAGCTCCGTCGTGCGCATACGCGAGACCTGGATAGCGACGGGCTCTACGTCGCTCCGGGTCTCGCACCAAAGGGGGCGTGCTGTCGTTGTTGATTGACAGCACGCCCCCTTTGGTGGGCGTGCCGGGGGCGTGGCTGCCAGACGGAGGCACTCCCATGGGAATGCCTACCGTCTGAAGCCGGCCCCACTGACATCACTACTGATAGAGCAAAAATCACTCCAGGGCTTGCGGCAGCGAGACCCTACCGCAGGGTCTCCGTCGCAAGCACGTTGGTCGCGATGGTCTTGACCTTCGCGACCATCATCATGGACGCTCGCATAAGCTGTGCGTGGTCACCCACAGCTATGCGAGCGTCCAGGAGGTCGCTCCATTTTCATGGAGGAGGGCCCTGATTCAGAGCGAGCGCTCTGGTCAGAGCGTTTGGCTCTGAATCAGGCCCACAGTGTGGTGATCTAAACCCCATCATTGGGATTACTTTGAATGCCAACTGTGAGCCCAACGTTGGTGCCTCTTCCTCACTAATGCTCTTTTAACTGAATGGATGTGATTCCTTGCAGCCATGTTCTAGTAGAAAATACAAAAACTGTAAAGGAGATAAAAGGTATTAGGCACTTGTGATAAAAGGGTCTAATTAATTTACACAAATAGTATTAGTAGCTCCCCTGTATAGGGACTCTGCAAAGCCCTAAAAAACTGAGATCATGGGAATGAAGTGCATGGTACTATCTCAGGAAAGTGTGGTAATATATCATGCACAATCAGATTGTAAGAAATAGTAATATATTTAATAATGCATCATAACAAACCAATAATAATAATAATAGACTCCCGGGAGCAAAACAGAACATAAATTTAAATACATTAATTAGCTCATGGAGCCGTATGATGTGAAAAACTTTTAGCAACGCTGTATAATATAAGTGATTTTATATCAACGTTCCTAAGACCTATATTAGATCTGCTGTATAGTATATAAAGATGATGTATCCCTCTGAACCAAGGTAAAAAAGTTTATGGGCTTGGTAAACAATTCGGTGTAAGCAAGATTAGCTACAAGATGTTAAGGGCAGGGGAGTTCACCACTGATAAGATGAATTCTATATCCAATGTGAAAATGTGAAGTCCAGGAAGACTGTACTAGATGCGGAGCTCAAATCACTTGTTATATTTGATATTTATCTAAATATTTACAATTATGTTTGAAGTGTTTTGATTTACTGATGGTTATTATTATTGTTATTATTATTGTTATTATTATTATTATTTATAATTGTGTATTAAATATATTAGTTTGTTTTTTTTTCTCCCTGGTCCTACATGATATAATATTAACACACTTGACTCAAGTAGTAACAAGTGCTCCATACCAGGTTTTTCTTTCTATGTTCTAGTGGAAAGCCATTGCATAAAAGTGGAGGTTGTTAATAGCAGCAAAGGGGGACCAACTCTATATTAATGTTCATGGTTTTGGAAAGAGATTTTCAATGGGGAAACAGTCGGGAAGCCGATGGATGGAATCCCGACCGTCTGCTTCCCGACTGTCTAATCCCGGCTAGGGTTAAATGACAGGCGTAGAAATTCTGACGCCTGTCATTTTCCCATACGCCGGGAGTCCGACACCCGGCTTACCGATCGAAGGTAAGCCTGGTGCAGACAGGAGGGTTAGGTTTTGGGTTCCCGTGGGGAGTTAGGGTTAGGCACCCCCACCGGGAAGTTAGGTTCAGGCTAGGGGAAGGGAGGGTTAGGGTTGGGCACCCCGGGGAGGAGGTTTGGGTTAGGCACCCCCCCCACACACACTATAAGAATACCAAAGTGCATAAAAGTGCTTATTCCAGTATTAATATAATTTCTAACTAATTGCTAAAGTGTTCATAAAATTATGATTGCTGCTAATCGCTCTTCAAATAAAGCAGCATCCTTTTCAGGATTTGTTTTGCAACTGCATCTGCTAAACATGGATGGGTGAATTTAGGCCATGTGCAGAAGGCCATATGCACATGGAATTACACATAATCTGACTGACCATTATGGCTACACAACAGCAGAGCTGCCAACTATTGTCTAATCCACCCTTTAATTAATTTGAATCCTTGTATCTTTCTAGTCAGATTCATTGGGTCCAAATAACATTAAATATTTACTGTAAAAAAAAATAAAAGTTTACATCATCTTTGACTAAAAATATCGTTTATTGGAGAGAGGGCATTTACATTGTGTGTCTTATTAGCTAATTATTTATGTTGGATATACATTGTCAGATAAAATGTCTGTCAGATTAACAGATATTTTATCTGACTAATAATTAAAAATCCTCAAGGAGTTCAACAATTTAGCATAAAATAATAAAAATGTATTGTTGATAACAAGGCAAAATAAATATATAGATATACTGTTACAGAAACAAATTGCCAGGAAACTTGCAATTATAAGGTTGAAAAAATAAGAGTCTTTGAAACCGAATGTATCCAAAAATTACCAGAGGTAACTTTAATGATGGGATCCGGAATATGAAAAAGAGATTACAAAGTTCTTGAAACCTTGGTTGGTATTGAATAATACATTTTATATCTATGTCCCAGAGGTGCGCACACTGTAATGCTGGGGTACTGCTCAACCTCCCCTCATGCTGTCGCAGCCCAGGTCTTACCGCTCTGGTTCTCCCGGCACCTGAGTCCGTGCCAGTGAAGAACAGCATGTCCTTTTTATAGATAGTGTGCCAGTGTGTCTCCGCAGTATAGGCAGCGGTGGGGTGCAGTCAGCAGCACAATGTTTGGGAGGGAGTCTGTCCCAGTCAATTAATCCAATAAGGGGGTTGATGAGTTGTAGCATCAGTCATAACCTTGGTGCCCCCTTACACTTTTCTCCACCTTGTATAATGGCAGTTTGAATAAAGAATAGAATACATTTTATCTGACAGCCTTAATCGAGCAGATATCATGACAATATATTGTGAGATATTTCACAGTGTATGGCCACACAATATCTGCTGTCCTCACCTGTGAAGGAACAGAGGAAATGTCGGGCAATCGGCCATGGCAGTGCATGTACTGCCAGATGCGGCCGACCAATGATCAGATGAGTTTTTGTCACTGATCAGTTGCAGCTATACATTTTGCAATTATTGCCCCAATCCGCTGATAATTGCATAATGTATGCTTGGCTTTATTGTAACATTGCTGTCTGACAGGCATGTGGGGGCTTGCAGCTTAACAGCTGGAGTGACACTGTGTATTGCTAAGGGATGACTCAGGACATCCTTGTCTAATTACTTTTCTCCGGATTAGAAATCGACCTAAAATCTATTCATTTGAATGACACCTTATTCTTCTAATTTTTTGTGTCTGGAATGTCTCAGTAAGATAGCTGTTTAGTTACCATTACTATGCACATCTGGTTATTGAATACTTGCTATAAATATTCTTCCTCTTGTTTTGTGTCCTCCTGTTTGTGTACCCCCTCTGTCTGCTTTAGCTTGGCCATTTCCAGTGTTGGATCAGTCAGTTTATTATACCCCTTATTCAGCATCTCATAACTCACGCAAGTATCTACCTTCTAGCTATATCGGCATGTTATTCAGTCTGTCTGTCTATGCCTGCTGTTTTAACCATCTGTGGTTCCTCCTTTTGTCTGCACACCCGAGTCCCTTCCCTGCAATACAGTTTATGAGGAAAACAACTTAAGCTGCACAATCTACCACCGATGAAAATATTTTACAAACCTGCTGATTCGCCCTATTTAGAGCAGTGTATAGTGTCAAGGACATTTCTCTCTTACACATATATAAAGTACAGTGAATTTTAGCTCTGTGAGAAATGGAAACGTGGTGTAAAATGTTTTCTTAGGTGATTATGCAGCTTTAAACCTTCTTTTTGGCCTCCAAGCAGTTCAATTAAAATGACATTCTAATGCAATTTTGAGATCTATATGAGGTGTTTTTTTTTCCTTACACTGTAGAATATAGCTCACAGGTGGATATCCTGCTATAAAAGAACTTACTGCTTATGTTTGCAAAAGTGAAACAGCACTATCCTTTAATAGATAATGCTGAAGTATGTGACACACAAGCACAATGTAAAAGCCGACCATTGTGTGCTCGCCATACAATATTGCTATTTGCCAATTATCTAATCTTGTTTGTGCATTTACAATACCACATGAAAATGAAGGGGGTTGTATGAAACCATTACTTTCCAAAAGTGAATTATGAATTGTGGTAACTTTACAGTTTGAAGTCAATTAAAACATAAAAATTAACAAATTCAACGTTCTTCACATCCAGAGAGCTTTACAATAAAGCTTAAGTTGTATATTAGTTGGTTTAGAACAAATCAGAGCAAGCTGTGAAGTAAACCCATCTACTAGTCCTCACAGTGATCAGATTTTATTTTTTTATTTAAAAACAAAAGCTGCAATGCATAACAAATAGTCCATGTGGGGCCAGCATTATCCATGTTTGTATTCTGAAATAGCTCTCATGGAGGCCAGAGCTTGTGGCCACCTTTCCCTCTGTTTACCGATATACAGAGTCATAAATAATCTCCTGACAGAACTCCAATCTGTCCTTTCTGCTTCCAGTTTTTTCTTCTGGTAGATTGAATAAACTCCAACATGCTTGGGATCATTTCTATGTGATGGTGCTCGTTGGGATCAAATATGTGCCAACATTGGCTACTCATCTCTTCTCATTATGCAAAAACAGTGCGAATCAAGTATGCCCTTTCATATATGCATTGTTATGGCTGAATTCGGTTAGCTGCGAGTTTCGTACTGTGAAGTCCCGCACATATCACATAAAGTGCACTCCCAATTCCAGTGCATATCAATTAGAAATGACATTGTGTTGATGATTTGCGCAACCGAATTGAAGTGCGTGAAAGAGAGGAGAAATCACCCTGAACCCCAAACAAATGCAAATACGATAGCAGGACAATGTAGATTATTATTAGTGGCCATAAGCAAAGTATTTGAGGCAGTTAAATGGTGTAAAATTTTTGCAGCTTTTATAATCGATAGAAAAATAGCCAGTAAGTGTATTTAATTAAATGTGTTTGGGGTAATTTTAAAATGTGTGTCTAGTGATTTGTGTGTACATAAGTTAGCAAAAACAAGGGAAAACAACACTTGTAACTCCCATCTGCAAGTTCAAAAACCCCTTTCCCATCAATACAACACCTGGGCATACATGTCCCACATCTCTTAACCCATTTTTCTGCTTTTTCTAGAAAATTATATAAAAAATGACATGTCTTTATTGGAGATATTTTACTATTTAAAAACTTTCAAATACAAGATTACTAATTTTCGCCTATTCTGGAGCTGTAATCTTACAGATGTTTTAACCACCATCGACACCAATGTTAATGCAGATTACGGATTGAGTAGCAAAAATTTGCATTAAGCAATTTGCGGCTAATTGAATTCAGCTCTTAGTTTCCCATATATTTAGCCTCCATTGGGGATGTAGTCTGCATCCCGATGGTCAGAATCCCGACTGCTGACATCCTGACGGTGAGTATTAGGGTTAGGCACTAGGGGGCGGGTTAGGCTAGACTTCTATTTTCCAAATGCCTTTTATGGTGTGGAAAGCAAACTGCTTCTCTAAGCACTCTTGGCACAGCACAGGTGCTGTATTTCTCATAATAAAACAGGACTTATTGGGAGAATAGCTGTATCAGCATTTCCTCAACATTCCAAAAATGAGACCAACAACCACAGATGCCATCTTGTCATAGTTAGTTGCATTTGTACTGTTGCGTAATAGCACTTTATACAAAGACTGCACAGGAATTGCTTTTAAAGAAATTAATATTTCATGATGCAGGTAAAAGCTGTCATAGATCAAATCATTTAATCTCCCTGTCATTATCTTTCTGAACTATCTAGGTTTTATTCCCCACATAAAATTATTTTGCTGAATGTAAAAATTTACAGCTGTATGAATCAGGCTCTGTACAATATACATAGATATCCTTTACCAACTTGTAGCACATAGGCTTCCTGTGTGTATATTATGAGTACCTGATCACTAACAATGCAAAAGAATATACATTTTATATATAGCCCTTATTCCCCTCCAATGTGCTGAATATATTACCCCTATTATACATGCTTTGTGAGGCTTCATTAAGAAGCCTTATTATAGAGAAACACGTAGCCCGCTTTAGTTGCACGTTTGACTGTGCTGCAATGAGAGTGAGACAGACTTCTTCTTAGATGACTATTTGAAATTCCTATCACAATTTGTATATGATGAGCTGCACACTACTGAAGAGCCCTGCTGTAGTATAACAATAGCGTGTGGTCCTTCTGGAAACATGTTGGTGTTATACAGCTGCTGGATTTAATTGGAAAAATTCTGTAGCATCAAAATCTTTCTCCCATTCCTCTTTAGTTAAGAAACTAAATGGAGACCAACATTTCAGACTTTCAGCTCTGTGACCTCTATAGCCATTGCTTAATATTTCCATTTTAGAAATGCAAATAAGGACAAATTAGTTTCTGTTCATTTTTAATATACCTGTATTGCATAAATCTGATTCTTTAAATGTATGTAGCAGTCAAGTGATCTGGCTAAAGCCGCGTATCCATAAAATGAACAATAAAATCGTTCATTATATCGGCCAGTGGATATGCCGTCAACGACCAGCGATGCACGCTCCCGCTGGTTGTTGATGACCTCTATCATCGCTCGAACCTGCTGTCCAATCTGACGATATAGTCAGGTTGTGCAGGTTTAGGGATGAGGGAGTTAGCTGGCACTGAACGATATTGTGCATGATATTGTTCAGTGTGTGTGCTCAATGTCGTTAAGAACATTGAGCACACACTGCCGGGGACACACTACATGATATCGCTCATAGAGCAATATCGGCTAGTGGATACGTGGCTTAAGTTTTAAGTTTGGGATTCAGTTCAGATTAATACAAGAAAAGAGTAGACATGCCATTGTATGTCTCATCTAAACTCTCGAAAATGAGCCATTCCACCAGGTACAAAATGTTCTGCTCCTGTACTTGAACTGTGTTGAACTAGGTAATTGATGAGAAGGGTGTTTCATCACAGGTGGCTGCAATCGTTAAGTGGGAAGTCCAGGAGCAGAGTATTTTGTACCTGGTGGAACGGGTCATGTTGCAGGGTCTGCATCTAGGGCAGTGTTGACTTCTACATTAACTTGTTTAGCCATTCTGCACATCTCATGAGTCTTTCTTCCAGTTCCTGCCACACCCAGATAAATAAACAATGCATACACATGCTGTTTTTTACAGTGAACGCCCGGAGCGTAATTGGGAAGAATCCCATGTATATTGTCATTTTTTTGTAAAGCACTTGGTAAAGGCTGATATTTGTGTTTGAATTATGATTAATGCTTTTGACTGGGAGAGTTAATATAGCCACTAAACACGCCAAAACTAAAACCGGCATGTCGGTCTGGATTATTGCAGCCCAATTTGCTAGATTTACCACTGTTTTGGCCAAGTGTATGGGGGAGATGTACTAAGCCAGAGGTTCCCAAACAGTTCAGGTTGTAGAGATATCCATGGTTGAGCACAGGTGACTTTATTAGTACCTCAGTTAATTTGATTTAACGTCTGTGCTCAACTATGGATGTCTCTAAAACCTGAACTGTTGGGGCGCCTTGAAGACCGCGTTTAGGAGCCTCTGCACTAAGCCTTGGAGGGATATAAAGTACCAACCAATCAGCTCCTAATTGTCATTTTTCAAACTTAGCCTGTAACATGGCAGTTAGCAGCTGATTGGTTGGTACTTTATCTCTCTCCAAGGCTTAGTATATGTACCCCTATATCAAAAGCATCCCTGCTCCTCTTGGTGTGGTTTATATTGAGTTTTTAATCAGACATTTTTGTTAATATTTTCTGGTGGCTATTCTTAAAATTGAGGTTAAAAGTATATCAAATTGCACTAAACCATCATTGTCATGTAAAATATGCTCATCGGAGTTTGGCATGCCTGGTCTAATGTGATGTTTCACTACAAAGGCCAGCACACTGCATGCAAGGAACACAAATTTTACCATCACTTGGACTCCTCGTCTCTGTTTTACACTGGTAACTGTTTCATTAACTTGCTTATGTCATATTTTTTTTTTTTACTCTTGCATAGTCACATTGTGTACAAAATACACTGGATATCACGTGGAATGCTATAATCTGCTAAATAAATGTTTTTTGTTTTTATTTTTTTGTTTGTTTTATAAAAGCCTGTTTTGTGGTTTCAAAGCATCAATCCATTGCATCATTAACATGTAGTGGTAATTTATGTGCAAATGTTTCCGTTGTGATCTAGAACTGTGTACTGATTTTTCTCTTCCTTTAGTTCCTAGTCCAGTTGAAATAAATGGTAGTAAAAAGGCAAAGAGGAAACTAATGGCTCCCAACCTAAGTTTAACACTGGATCGCAGCGATGGCTCCATCCTCTCTGAAGACTTGGATGAAAGTGGAGACTTGGATTTAGATGATCTAGATACTCCGTCTGAAAACAGTAATGAATTTGAATGGGAAGGTAACATTTCCATTGTTTTGTTATGTTCCTTTTTTATTAGTATTAAGTAGTACGTATTTGTAAATAATTAACTACTAATTGAATCATTTTTGTATTCCACCTACAAATTTCCTTATTAATGTGTACCTGTCACTAGTTAACATTTTAAATAAAATAAAACAATTGAAGAGATTAAAGCCGGTACGCACTAGATGTCTAGTGTGTACCGACCTCGTTTGCGACTGGACCTGGCCGGTGTACACTTGCCGATGCCGGGAGCGGCAGCGAAGGCCATTCAAGCATTCGGCAGCATGGCCCCCACTGACTACGCGCAAAAGCGTGCATCGTCCGTGACATAGCCGGTACACACTGGCCGATAAGGACGACATATAGTCTAGTGTGTCCCCGGCTTTAGAGTAAAAACATATAAAAGTTGAGCTTAACCAATTATAAATGTGAAAGTGGTTATATTTTTTTAGATGGTAAAGGGCAGGAATTTTTGTTTCCAAACCATCAGGTACAGAATCCATATACTGGGCTGGATCTCAGTATTCGGAAGAATGTACCCATCCATTGATGTAACTCATCCCCTGTTTCTTGCTAAAAATGTGCATACCAATGGTTTCAGCATCAGTGAGTTTGATGTGTGTACCTCTGATCACTCCTCCAAAGGCATGGACTCTTAAGATCACTAGCAAAGCATAGTTTATTTCCATGACATCAGTGTTCACACAAACGGACTCTCTTTTTGGAAGTAGTGTGTGGTTAACATCACAGTATTTTGGATAATGGCATTTACTACACTTATTATGCTGTTAGACCACTCAGCCATCTATAATAATTTAATTTACATTCTTCAACTATTTACAGTGAGGTATGGAACCAGTGGAAGTTAGGAGGAATGTATTAATGGTATAATTGAACAGTGAAACAAAGCACTTTGGTTAATTTGTTCTCCTTAGTTTTCATGATTTGATTTTTGGAGTATAGTAATTTTTCTGATCTTAAAGAGATATGCTTTGACACTGTACACACCATTTTTGTACAGGATAAAAATGCTAAATTATTATTTCAGATACAAATGCTGTTGTATCTTGATTGCTCATTACTTCCAGGTCTAACCTTTTTAAAGGTTATTTAATACTGGTGTCTTTTTTTATTATTTATTTCATACTGTTGCTATGAAAATGAGCATGTATGAAATATATAAAGGACTAGATTACAATCTGCTACTTTAATATATTTTTTATGTATGATTATTTAAAATGCTCAGGATGTTTTGTGATAAGGCCCCCATACACCAGGCATCCGATCTCTCGTTCCTGCGATTGGATCGGAAATGCCAATCCCCCAGCCGAAAATGTCGACCGCCAGCCATCCATGTTCTGCGATCGTCGCAGGATTGGTGAAAGTCATCATTTTAAATTCCACCGATGTGCAGATCACGATCATTTTTTGCCGGGTTGCAGGAGCGCAGCGATTCGTCACTGATGTGTGGGGGCCTTTAGTTGTACTGTTTAAATGCTTTCATGGCTGCACACCTGCATCCCAGGCGTGTGCACTAAACAAACAGTTAAGCAGCCATATGTTGACCCGTTAATTAAAGGCACTGTAAAGGGTTCCTGTCTATTTCTGTTTTTGTTTTCTATGCTGCTGTTTCCATTGCCCATGGAGGATAGTTTCCTTTAACAGCTAAGCCTTGGAAACAGGCAACTAACAGTAGGTCATTTCCTCCTCCCTTTGTGGTAAAGCCCCAACTTCTTGGTTTAAGGATATTGTGATAACCTGAAATAAGCAACTGAATCAGCAAAAATAATGAGTTCTTTGTTAATGTGTATATTCATCTGTCTGATTTGGTGCATGTCCACATGTTAATTACAATCTGATTGTCTGCTTGCCTGCTGCACAGCACCATTAGTATATCCTGCTTTCACCATTAAATCGATACACTGGCTATCAGCTGTTTAAGTGACCACTCTGTGAAAGCATTCTGGGAGCAATCAGAACCAGCTACTGAAACACATCTGGAACAGTACATTGTTGGTGGTTTGCATAGAATATGTTGAGAATCCTGATACATGAATTTGGGAGACATCAAATAGACTGTGTGATGTTACATCAGCTATGTTACGTTGATGCTATAACCTCTGCATATATAATAACTGGGAAAGCGTGTCTGTCTGTTTGTCCTTTGAGTTTTGGATCTAGGTCCACCAAATTTGGCATGGTGGTGTAGTTTGATCAGAATTAGGTTTTTGCCTAGGTTTGAACTTAGTCAGAGCCACACACTGTTACACAATCCCTAAAAATGGTGACAATGTTATATTACACAGGTTCCTGGGCTGGCATCAGTGGAAACTGTTATTCTGCCAAAAGCCTGTGAGAAATCTACAAAAGTATCCTTTTAATCTCAGTCTGAGCAGACTTGATGACTCATGCAAGTTCATATTAAATCCAGAGCCTCTGTTATTTACATGCAAGGGCGTAACTAGAACTTTGTGGGCCACATAGCAAGATTATAAAAGGGCCCCTCCTCAGATGTAAAAAAAAACCATACATTTGCCCCCACACAGTGCCCATCTATGTTATGCTTATGCCACACAGTCCATTCATGTTATGCTACACAGTAGGTACCCCTTATACACATTATGCCATGCAGTAGTAGTGCCCCTTATACATAATGCCACACAGGAATTGCCTCTTACACCATTATACCACATAGTGATACACTTTACAGATTCAGCCACATAGTAGTAGTGCCCCATATAACACATTATTCCACACAATAGTAGTGGCCACTAACCTCAGCAACTCACCTCCCCATGTCCCTCCAGTAGCCTCTCCTCCCCATGTGTGCCATCAGCAGGAAGCAGGTGTGGATTTGGGGCCAGGTCGCTAGCTAATTACAGCTGGCGCAGCAGCAGACATGGACAGTCGGCGCAATTTGAACCTGGTGCCGGTCGCGAGCCAATCGGAGCTTGTGGACCGGCAGCCATCTGGAGCAGTCACTGCTGATTGGCTGCCAATCTGAGAGCTCTGCTTTCCTCACAACTGGCGGCACCGTCTCTTCATGACGGCTTGCCAGTGAGCCACCTGTAATCAGCACCAAATAAACACCACTGACACCTGGGGCCCACTCATCGGCACTAACTGGACCAGCCCACCTTGTGTGCGTGACTGGCTGCAGAGGGAGTAGCCGGCCACAGAGGCCGCTTGGGCACCATAGCAACCGCACCCCCTGCAGTTACGCCACTGTTTGCATGCATGTTAGGAAGCAGTGGGGTCCTTTTCAGGATCAGTGGAATGGGGTTATAGATGAGGACAATGTAAACAAAGGCTGCAGGTGTACTTTAGGATCCAGTCTTCAATCCAGGCAATGCCAGGTGTCCCAGCTAGTATATAATATATTATATGTGTGTGTACATAATATATTATGTGTGTGTGTATATATATACATATATATATATGTGTGTGTGTATATATATATATATATATATATATATATATATATTTATTAGGGATGTGCAGGCTCGGATAGGTTCGAGTTTGCACGTGGAGTTTGGATTTTTCCCTCCAAAAAAACGGAACTCCGAAAGAGACGAAACGTCATCTTGCATGGACGAACATCATCATTCCTGGACAAAAGTCCAGGAATGATGATGTTCGTCCATGCAAGATGACGTTTTGCCCCTTTCTGAGTTCCGTTTTTTTGGAGGGAAAAATCCAAACTCCACGTGCAAACTCGAACCTATCCGAGCCTGCACATCCCATATATATATATATATATATATATATCAGTCAGGTGCATAAATATTGGGACATTGACAGAAATTTTCATATTTTGGCCTCTATTCACCACCACAATGGCTTTAAAATGAAACAGACAAGATGTGCTTTAACTGCAGTCTTTCAAATTTAATTTGAAATCCAAATCAGGTGAACGGTGTAGGAATTACAACGGTTTCTATATGTGCCTCCCACTTTTTAAGGGGCCAAAAGTAATGGGACAAATTAAACAATCCTAAATCTAACTTTCACTTTTTAATACTTTGTTGCAAATCCTTTGCAGGCAATTACAGCCTGAAGTCTGGAATGCATAGACATCACCAGACGCTGGGTTTCATCCCTGGTGATGCTCTGCCAGGCCTCTACTGCAAATGTCTTCAGTTCCTGCTTGTTCTTGGGGCATTTTCCCTTCAGTTTTGTCTTCATCAAGTGAAATGCATGCTCAATCGGATTCAGGTCAGGGGATTGACTTGGCCATTACATAACATTCCACTTTTTAGCCTTAAAAACTCTTTGGTTGCTTTTGCAGCATGCTTCGGGTCATTGTCCATCTGCACAGTGAAGCGCCGTCCAATGAGTTCTGAAGCATTTGACTGAATATGAGCATATAATATTGCCCGAAACACTTCAGAATTCATTCTGCTGCTTTTGTCAGCAGTCACATCATCAATAAATACAATGGAACCAGTTCAATTGGCAGTCATACAAGCCCACGCCATGACACTACCACCACCATGCTTCAACGATGAGGTGGTATGTTTTGGATCATGAGCAATTCCTTTCCTTCTCCATACTCTTCTCTACCCATCACTCAGGTACAAGTTGATCTTTGTCCCATCTGTCCATAGTATGTTGTTCCAGAACTGTAATGGCTTTTTTAAATGTTGTTTGGCAAACTCTAATCTGGTCTTCCTGTTTTTGAGGCTCATTAATGGTTTACATCTTGTGGTGAACCCTCTATATTCACTCTTGTGAAGTCTTCTCTTGATTGTTGACTTTGACACATATACACCTACCTCCTGGAGAGTGTTCTTGATTTGGCCAACTGTTGTGAAGAAGTTTTTCTTCACCAGGGAAATAATTCTTCTGCCAACCACCACAGTTGTTTTCCGTGGTCTTCCGGGTCTTTTGGTGTTGCTGAGCTCACCGGTGCGTTCTTTCTTTTTAAGAATGTTCCAAACAGTTGATTTGGCCACACCTAATGTTTTTGCTATCTCTCTGTTGGGTTTGTTTTGATTTTTCAGCCTAATGATGGCTTGCTTCACTGATAGTGACAGCTCTTTGGATCTCATATTGAGAGTCGACAGCAACTGATTCCAAATGCAAATGTCACACCTAGAATCAACTCCAGACCTTTTACCTGCTTAATTGATAATGAAATAACGAGGGTATAGCCCACACCTGTCCATGAAATAGCTTTTGAGTTGATAGTCCCATTACTTTTGGCCCCTTAAAAAGTGGGAGGCACATATAGAAACCGTTGTAATTCCTACACCGTTCACCTGATTTGGATGTAATTACCCTCAAATTAAATCTGAAAGTCTGCAGTTAAAGCACATCTTGTTTGTTTCATTTCAAAGTCATTGTGGTCATGAATAGAGGCCAAAAAATGAAACCGAGCTGGACCGGCACTTCCAAAATTAAATTGTACAGCTGC
Organism: Taudactylus pleione; assembly: GCA_031769625.1. NCBI lineage: Eukaryota > Metazoa > Chordata > Amphibia > Anura > Myobatrachidae > Taudactylus > Taudactylus pleione. Next base: position 15,348,014 of record JAUIMM010000018.1, on the reverse strand, counting down.
TTGGTTGCCTTCAGAAAGAAGTAATTACATGGACAAAAAAACTGCGGCACTCCAAGTCTAATATGCATAGAAAAAGTCTTGTATTAAATCATCCAACAAAGATTAGCCATTAGCCAATGTTTCAAAGCCCTCAGGCTTTTTTGTCAAGGCATACATCAAGAAAACATTAACAAACACACACACGCGCTCTTACCTTAAGTAAGTGCTGTACCACGATGTTCTGCTGCAGACCGGGGAGAGGGGGCGTCACGAGCTCCAGGACGTCCCATGTAGATGACGTCATGGCAATGACGGGTTGTCATGGCAACCCGATAGTTGCCGGAAAAGCTGTCTCCCCGGTCTGCAAAAGCAGAACTGAAACAAATATTAACAACAATCAGTTTGAATGAATGCATAAATCATGCTTACTGTGCTATATTTCCAGAGCACAGACAGCACTAGCATTAGCAATTACAACGCATGGAAATAAATTACGATGTAAATCAAAATCATCGAGTTAATATCAAATATACAGAAAATGTTAATCGCACTTATCAAAAAATATATAACAATGATAAAAAGAAGCCTACACCTAATGAAGAATCGAAAGGTTAGCTGAATGCACTATAACCTAGGAGATGCACGAGGAGAACAGTGGACATAAAATTGAACATGGAAAATAAACATAATAATGATAATAAACTTGGCGATTCACAGATAAAGCTGTGTGTAAACAAGCGGTCATGGACTTGTGGTCTCAACATGTTCCAATTGATCTTTTTATTAAGTCCTGCTGGGGCAATAGTGCCCAGTTGGTGGATCCATTTAGTCTCTAAACGAAGCAGTTTGCCTGCTCTACCGCCGCCACGAAGTGATATAGGAACTTGATCAATGACCATGTGACGTAGGGAAGCAACTGAATGGTTTTGTTGTAGAAAATGTCTCGCTACCGGCTGGTCAGACGATTTTTTAATCAATGCTGCTTTAATCGAAGATCGGTGAACTGCCATTCTTTCTCTCACGGTACGTGTAGTTTGTCCCACATAATACAGATGACATGGACATGCAATAATGTAAACTACAAAAGATGATAAGCAATTCAACACAAAGTTGATCTTGTAACACTTGTCATTCCGTGGGTGTTTGAAAGAATCGCCAGTGATCACATGAGAACATGTGGTACAATGAAGGCATTTATAGCACCCGGGGGGCCTTTGTAGAAAACATGGCTTAGATGGTTGTATTTGAGTCAGATTAGTGATATCAGTACGGACTACTATGTCACGTATACTACGGCCTCTGGTATAACAAATCATGGGTACTTTATCCTTAAAGCACGGGAGATCTTTGTCGGTCTTAACGATTGGCCACAGAGCCTTAGTGGCTCGCTGGACCACTGGACTTGTGGTCTGAAATTACATCTTCCATGGGATCATGTTCTTTTTATCTTTAACCACTGGACATAATAGTTGATCACGTGGAATTTGTAAGACCTCCTTTTTAGCTCTGTGTAAGGACTGTAAGTTATAGCCCCTTGCTACAAATTTGTCGATAATGTGATCGATTTCGCATACAGATTGACTCGGATCACTGGAGATACGGGCTACCCGCATCATCTGAGATTTAGGCAATCCACCTATAAGGGGTTTGGGATGGTGGCTACTGGCAAGAAGCAAAGTATTTTTATTTGTGGGTTTGTAAAAACCTCCCGTAACTATGTTACCATTGACAAACGACACTTGTACATCAAGATAGTTCAACGTGGATCGATCATACCGACTTATGCAAATATATATATGTTTCAGGAGGAACAGAAGTTGTTTTTTTCCAACACATCTATATCTAATCATATTCTGCTTTATTCACGATACATCGACGATCTGTGGACAGGGGGCGAGGAGGCTCTATTGCAATTAATGACACAGGTGAATGCAACAGACTCACCGATTAAGTTCACGTTTCAATATCATCGATCCACGTTGAACTATCTTGATGTACAAGTGCCGATTGTCAATGGTAACATAGTTACGGGAGTTTTTTTTACAAACCCACAGATAAAAATACTTTGCTTCTTGCCAGTAGCCACCATCCCAAACCCCTTATAGGTGGATTGCCTAAATCTCAGATGATGCGGGCAGCCCGTATCTCCAGTGATCCGAGTCAATCTGTATGCGAAATCGATCACATTATCGACAAATTTGTAGTAAGGGGCTATAACTTACAGTCCTTACACAGAGCTAAAAAGGAGGTCTTACAAATTCCACGTGATCAACTATTATGTCCAGTGGTTAAAGATAAAAAGAACATGATCCCATGGAAGATGTAATTTCAGACCACAAGTCCAGTGGTCCAGCGAGCCACTAAGGCTCTGTGGCCAATCGTTAAGACCGACAAAGATCTCCCGTGCTTTAAGGATAAAGTACCCATGCTTTGTTATACCAGAGGCCGTAGTATACGTGACATAGTAGTCCGTACTGATATCACTAATCTGACTCAAATACAACCATCTAAGCCATGTTTTCAACAAAGGCCCCCCGGGTGCTATAAATGCCTTCATTGTACCACATGTTCTCATATGATCACTGGCGATTCTTTCAAACACCCCCGGAATGACAAGTGTTACAAGATCAACTTTGTGTTGAATTGCTTATCATCTTTTGTAGTTTACATTATTGCATGTCCATGTCATCTGTATTATGTGGGACAAACTACACGTACCGTGAGAGAAAGAATGGCAGTTCACCGATCTTCGATTAAAGCAGCATTGATTAAAAAATCGTCTGACCAGCCGGTAGCGAGACATTTTCTACAACAAAACCATTCAGTTGCTTCCCTACGTCACATGGTCATTGATCAAGTTCCTATATCACTTCGTGGCGGCGATAGAGCAGGCAAACTGCTTCATTTAGAGACTAAATGGATCCACCAACTGGGCACTATTGCCCCAGCAGGACTTAATGAAAAGATCAATTGGAACATGTTGAGACCATAAGTCCATGACCGCCTGTTTACACGCAGCTTTATCTGTGAATCGCCAAGTTTATTATCATTATTATGTTTATTTTCCATGTTCAATTTTATGTCCACTGTTCTCCTCGTGCATCTCCTAGGTTATAGTGCATTCAGCTAACCTTTCGATTCTTCATTAGGTGTAGGCTTCTTTTTATCATTGTTATATATTTTTTGATAAGTGCGATTAACATTTTCTGTATATTTGATATTAACTCGATGATTTTGATTTACATCGTAATTTATTTCCATGCGTTGTAATTGCTAATGCTAGTGCTGTCTGTGCTCTGGAAATATAGCACAGTAAGCATGATTTATGCATTCATTCAAACTGATTGTTGTTAACATTTGTTTCCGTTCTGCTTTTGCAGACCGGGGAGACAGCTTTTCTGGCAACTATCGGGTTGCCATGACAACCCGTCATTGCCGTGACGTCATCTACATGGGACGTCCTGGAGCTCGTGACGCCCCCTCTCCCCGGTCTGCAGCAGAACATCGTGGTACAGCACTTACTTAAGGTAAGAGCGCGTGTGTGTGTTTGTTAATGTTTTCTTGATGTATGCCTTGACAAAAAAGCCTGAGGGCTTTGAAACGTTGGCTAATGGCTAATCTTTGTTGGATGATTTAGTACAAGACTTTTTCTATGCATATTAGACTTGGAGTGCCGCAGTTTTTTTTGACCGTGTGTGTATATGTGTATGTATATATATGTATGTATGTATATATATATGTATGTGTGTATATATATATATATATATATATAATATTAATTATTTGCTCGTAATTTTAAAGTTACGGACCACAGGAAAAACAAACTTTACCTTGGTATGCATCTTGACACTGACAGGCTGTTGTTTCTATAGCCATATCCATTTACATGTGTTAGAAAATTGTTTAAAAAATTAAAAACCCTTGGAAAATGCACAAATAGAAAAACATTGGGTGTAGGGTTGTGTATGCGTGACCTGGGGGGTAGCGCGGACTGGTAGTGGACCGAACCCTATCACAGGTATCTGTAGCCCATCGTGCACCCTCCCATCTGGCATCTTGCTGTTTGGCGTGCATCAGGTAGGAGAACGGAAGGCTGTGAGTCTGCAGTGCTTGCCTCCAGTGCAGTGCAGTGCAGGGTGGGGTGAAGTGAAGGGCGCAGGTGGCTTCCTCCTTCCGGCAGGTGCGGCTCCTACAGGGTGGGCCGGGGTCAAGACTGATGGCATGGCCGGCATCCCCCTCTGGTGTGGGTGGCTCCGAGCAGTGAGCTTCACTTTGACATGCATAAGTCAGGCTGCAATGAAGTTTCTATATGAAACGTCACTACAGCGTGACTTTCGGCTTTATCACATTGCCAGGTGGCAGGGAAATTTTGCCAGACAGATAGAAAACTATAGTATGGTGAGAGCACTGCATTATTTTTTTGTGTTCTTCACCTTTGATCGCTGTCATGTTGCATTCACTTAGGTGAAGAGAGCATCCATCATATGGCCAAGGTTTTGTGAGGGTCCTTCTCCTGTAATATTATGGAGTTCTATCCATAGGGGCAATTTAATTTTTACATGGTAATTCGATTAATTCCTGTGACTAGCCCCGAGGCTGCATTTATTGCGGATTTCTGCTCGTACCCTCGTGAGGTCCAAGCAGAAATCCACATTAAGTAGCACTTCAGGGCCGGTTGCGCCATAACTGTATATATGTAGAGAGAGAGAGAGAGAAAAGGTGAATCAATTTGTTCCATATCTGTGTTGGTCCCACAGCATATCTGGCAAGCACATAATAAGCCACCAATACTGTATATGGCAACAACAAAACGGTTCACTTCTCTACTATAACATATAGGGGCATATTCAATTCCAGGCGAAAAGTCCCGTACTTTTCGCATGCAGGACTTTTCGCCGACATCGCTGGTTTTCAGTGCGAAAAAGTATTGCGCTCGTGCCCGTTTTCCCCATATTCAATTAGAAATCGGCGAAGACTGGACCCGGCGAAACTCTAACATGTGAAAAGTACTGTCAGATTTGGGGCAGTAATCAGCTTGACACCCCCCAAAATAGCCCTGCTGAATGTTCTTGGGGTACTTAAATGCTCTCAATAGCTGCTATTTAGCATCTTTGCATAAGTGGTGAAGAGTAGCATTTAGCAGGTGTTTTTTGGTGAAAATAAGTTTCTACTTCAGGGTCCATAGGGGGTCCACAGGGTTGACCTTGGGTTATAGCTGGAACAGGATCCATGGGCACCACACAGTTAAGCTTTTAGCTCCCAGGATGCACTTGGGTCCTCCTCTATACCCCGCCCCCGAGCCACAGGCACCTCAGTGTAAGCTGGTGCCCGGCCGGAGTCGGTCACAGCGCAGGGGGGCTGCAGGAGCAGCCCCCAGAAGCTTTTTATTTTAAGTTAAATTTTATTTATTTTTAATCTATTTTTACTACAGACGGCAGCGAAGGGCTGTCTGTACAGACGCCCACGCTGCCGCTCTGATCCCCGACTGGCGCCGCGACGCCAGTACTGATCTGGGGATCGCGGCGGGAGGACAGAGTCCGTACTAGCCGGACTCTGTCTACCTCCCAGGACTGCTGCCGGAGTCGCCGGGGATTCAGGTAAGCCGCGCGTCGCTGGCTAGCGGCGGCGCGCGGAATGCCTTAAATGCAGTCCTTTAGCCTCCGGTCCGGGGGACAGACCGGAGGCTGCTGGCAGTGGCGGCGGGCCCCCCCATAACCCGTGGGACCACTAGACCACCAGGGATAACCGGCAAGCGGGAAGCCAGCATCCCTGGGGTTAATGGCCAGCCAGGGGAGGAAGCCTTCCCTGTCAGCGGCTCCTCCCCTCAGCTCAGCGCGCCTCTCAGCACGCAGTCTGGCGTCGCTGAGCTGCAGATTCCTCGGCCACTCCTCCTCTGAGGTCTCCAGCGGCCATTTTCCCAGTGGCAGCGCAGATCTCAGGGAGCACGCGGACCGGTCCCCCTGTGTACCTCTCCCCTGATTAAGGACAGCGTACACAGCACTATAGCCCTCCCAGACACTGAATCTGGGCAGGTTGATTGTAGTGTAAAGGTGCAGTGAGTATATCTTCCTGCATGGTATGTGACTTTTTGCTAGTGCTGCCTGTCTGTGCTTATTTTCCGCTTACTGTCAGCTTATACCTATCCCTTTACTTCTCCTACAAGCCCTGCAGGTGTGTGGGGGAGGGGCGTTTCTACTGACCTCACTTATATAGATCACGTATTTGTGAGGTCCGTCACATACAGTTGTGTGCTACTCAGTGCCATATTGTGGGCTGTTGTTCAGCACACCGGTGAGTGCGTTTTACTTCTACCCTGGTGCCAGATATATAATATATTCTGTCATGTCAGACGAGGAGGTTGAGCGCTCAGTGGCTCCGGTGTTGGCCTCCTGCGGACGCTGTTCTGCAGGAGTAGATAGGGAGGATTTGTCACAGGATGGCCTGTGTAGTCGATGCCAGGTGGCTCCTGGCCCATCCAGACCTTCTCTGGCGCAGGAACCACCGTGGGCGATGTTTTCTCAAGTGCTGGTGTCTATTGCGGACCGTCTGTCGGTCCCGACTGCTCTCCCTACTAGGGCGGTGCCCCAGCCGACCATCCCCCATTCCCCGGGTGTCCCGCAGTTATTGCGGAGTCCTCCTGGGTCTCAATCAGTTGGTCCCTATGCGGGGTTGCCTATGTATATACAGGCTTCCCCTGTGCCGCAGCAGCCTGTGGTACCTTTTCAGGCCCCTATGGCGACGCCTCCACCATGGGTGGATGTGCTCTCCAACTCCGTGCAAAATTTGGCGGCCGCTTCCCCGGCTTTTCAGTCAATGTTGCAGACTGACATGCTTTCTAGGATTTCTAAACGCCCACTCATGACACGGGCTGCTCAGGTATCAGACTCAGAGGGTTCCTCAGATGATGGGGAGGTCCCTGATGACACTGACTCTGACGCCTCGGTCCAGGAAATGGATACCAAGTCGTCCATTAATGTGCGAGCACTAGTTAGGGCGGTGCGAGCTATTCTTCTTATAGAGGATGAGGCACCGGTTCCTAGGTCGAAGTTTCCTAGTTTAAAAAAAACTAAGGTGGCTTCTGCGGTGTTTCCCCTGTCGGATCAGTTGACGGATCATATGGCGGTAGCTTGGCAGGCGCCCAGTAAGAGATTCCTTCCTCAGAAGCGGTTGGCTTCTAATTACCCCTTCCCTGAGGCACATTGTAAAAAATGGGAAACTCCACCGGCGGTGGATTCCCATGTCACCCGTTTAACTCGGGGCGCCACCTTACCATTACCGTCGATATCCTCGCTGAAGGATCCCACGGACAGGAAAGTTGAGACTTGCTTAAAGTCTATTTACTCCCTCTCCGGGGCGGTGGCCCGACCGTCCATGGCCATTTCCTGGGTGGCCAAGGCCATTGAGGGGTGGGCCAATGCATTGGAAGATACCTTCCCGGACGACGCTCCGGATGTCCAGCGGGCGTTGTTGGGACAAATGAGGGACGCCGCTTCTTACATTGGAGAAGCTTCTTTAGATGCTAGTCTGCTGACCTAGCGGGTATCGGCTGCAGCGGTGTCTGCCCGCCGATCCTTATGGTTGCGGTCCTGGAGAGCGGACTCTGATTCAAAGAAAGGTCTGGAGGCCTTACCTTTCAATGGGGAATTACTATTTGGTCCGGACTTGGACAAAATAGTGGACACCCTGGCTAAATCCAAGTCAGCCTTCCTCCCTTTGGCGGCACTGCCTGCTAAGGTTCGGAGTTCGGCTTTTCGTTCCTTTTGGGTTCAGGGTAAGGCGAAAGGTCAGTCCTTCCCGAGACAGTCTGCGAGTAAGACGGCCTCTAAACCCAAGAAGCAAGCCTGGAGTGCTCGGCGCCCTTCTTCCAAGCAGGAAGATAAACCTGCGGCCTGATGGGACGGGCCTCCCTCTGGGGGACCTCAGAGTGGGAGGCCGACTTCTTCTATTTGCCCAGTGCTGGCACAATACCACCACGGATGCCTGGGTTTGAGAAGTGGTCTCCCAGGGGTACGCCCTGTCTTTTCGGCACAGACCACCCCACCAGTTTTTCTGCACAAGTCCTTCTCAGAACAAGACCAAGGCGTTACAGGTTCAGGAGGCTATAGAGTCCTTGCTGAAAGCAGGGGTCATTGTTCCCGTTCCTCTATCACAACGAGGGACGGGGTATTATTCGTCTCTGTTTCTGGTGCAGAAACCCAATGGTTCTCATCGCCCTATCCTCAACTTGAAGTCTCTGAACAAATTCCTCAGAGTTCCCAAGTTCAGGATGGAAACGTTACGTTCCATCATTCTGGCGATGGAACCGGAGGATTACATGGTGTCCCTGGACATCCAGGACGCCTACCTCCATGTTCCGATAGCATCTTCACACCAGCGGTATCTGAGGTTCGCTATCCTTCAACACCACTATCAGTTCCGGGCGCTACCCTTTGGTCTCTCCACGGCACCGAGGGTGTTCACGAAGATTATGGCGGTCATGGCCGCACATCTTCGGAACCAGAATGTACGGCTGCTGCCGTACCTGGACGACCTCCTGTTGCTGGCGAGCTCCCCGGAGGTACTGCTTCAACATCTCCACCTGACGATCGCTTGCCTGCAAGCACACGGGTGGTTGATAAATTGGAAAAAGTCCTCTCTGATTCCATCACAGCGGATGGTTCATTTGGGAGCCCTGCTGGATTCGCGTCAGCAAAGGATCTTCCTGACTCCGGAGAAGGTCGCCTCACTACAGCTGCGGATACGCAGTTGCCTGAGCCGTTGCCGCCTGTCGGTCCATTCGGCTATGAGAGTTCTGGGGTCCATGGTGTCGACATTCGACATGGTGGAATTTGCCCAGTTCCATTCCCGGCCCCTGCAGGGGCTGATTCTATCAGAATGGAACGGGTTACCTCACCGGATCCGCTCTCAGGTGCTGGTGTTGTCTCCGGACGTTCGGCTATCTTTGGCTTGGTGGCTTCAGACAGCTCATCTGGTCGAGGGGCGCCCATTTTGGATCCCGGACTGGGTCCTGCTCACGACGGATGCCAGTCTCCGGGGTTGGGGGGCAGTGACCGGCTCTTTGTCGCTTCAGGGTCGTTGGTCAGCGGAAGAAGCACTTCTCCCCATCAACATCCTAGAACTGCGGGCAGTATACAAGGCCCTGCAGTCGTCCGGCCCCGCTCTTCACGGAAGGGCGGTACAGGTGCAGTCCGACAACGCCACCACGGTGGCGTATATCAATCACCAAGGCGGAACTCGCAGTCAGGCAGCGATGTCGGAGGTGTCTCGTATCCTGTCTTGGGCGGAGGGTCACATTCCAGCGATCTCGGCGGTCTTCATCCCCGGAGTCCTCAATTGGGAGGCGGACTTCCTCAGCCGTCACGACGTGCATCCCGGGGAATGGTCGCTTCACCCAGAGGTGTTTCAGCTACTCGTGGACAGGTGGGGACTGCCGGAGCTGGACTTGATGGCCTCCCGTCACAATCACAAGTTGCCCGTTTACGGGTCAAGGACAAGAGACGCAGGTGCAAGTCTGGTGGACGCGCTGTCGGTGACATGGACGTTTCACCTGGCGTATCTGTTTCCTCCGATATCCCTGCTTCCTCGGGTTCTGCGGAAATTCAAGCAGGACGGCGGCATGCTCGTGCTGGTAGCTCCGGCGTGGCCCAGACGTCCTTGGTACTCCGATCTGAGGAGCCTCTCCATCGACGCTCCGTACCTTCTTCCTCAACGTCGGGACCTGTTGTCTCAGGGGCCCTGCCTTTACCCGGATCTGGGTCGGCTGTCTTTGACGGCGTGGTTCTTGAGACAGCCGTCTTGAGGTCTCGGGGCTTCTCCAGTTCGGTTATTGGTACGATGCTCAGGGCACGCAAGCCTGCTTCAGCACGGATTTATCACAGAGTGTGGCACACTTACTTTCAGTGGTGTGAGTCCAGACTTTATGATCCTCAGGTGTTCCGAGTTTCTAGGATCTTGGAATTTCTTCAGTCAGGATTGGATCTCGGCTTACGCCTTGCATCTCTGAAGGTTCATGTGTCCGCCTTGTCCGTGTGGTTTCAACGGCGGATTGCAATACTACCAGACGTTCACACCTTTTTCCAAGGTGTTCTCAGGATCCAGCCTCCCTTTGTGCCTCCTGTGGCTCCTTGGGACTTGGCGGTGGTGCTACGGGTCCTGCAGGGTCCTCCGTTTGAGCCTCTTGAGGCGGTGGAGCTCAAGTGGCTGACATTTAAGACGGTTTTTCTCCTGGCAATTGCTTCGGCCAGGAGGGTGTCTGAATTGGGGGCGCTTTCCTGTCGCCCTCCTTTCCTGATTTTTCACCAGGACAGAGCGGTGCTCCGCACTCGTCCTGAGTTTTTGCCCAAAGTGGTCTCGAAGTTCCATATTAATCAGGAACTTGTTGTGCCAGCTTTTCAGTCCCCTGATCTTTCAGCTGGTGAGACTTCCTTAGATGTGGTCCGGGCGCTTAGAATTTATGTACACCGGACGGCTTCGGTTAGGAAGTCTGATTCCTTGTTTATCCTCTTTGGTTTTCACAAGAGGGGTTGGCCTGCCAACAAACAAACGTTAGCCCGTTGGCTTCGTTCCGTTATTTGTGAGGCTTATGCACAGGAGGGCTTACCTGTGCCAGCCTCTGTTAAGGCTCATTCCACTCGTTCTGTGGGTCCCTCCTGGGCTGCTAGACGTGGCGCTTCTGCTGTTCAGCTGTGTAGGGCGGCCACTTGGTCTTCAATTCAAACGTTTTTGAGGTTCTATGCGTTTGACACCTTTGCCTCTCAGGATGCATCCTTTGGGCGCCGGGTACTCCTTTCAGCACAGGAGCGTCCCCGCCCTTAGTTGTACTGCTTTGGGACATCCCCAAGGTCAACCCTGTGGACCCCCTATGGACCCTGAAGTAGAAAACAAGAGATATGGTAAGAACTTACCTTTGTTATCTCTGTTTCTACGAAGTCCATAGGGTCCACAGGGCGCCCGCCCTGACGCACCTGGCTTCAAATGGGCTGTGTGGCTGGTCACCGGTTTTCCATCTCCTATTGCTGTGAGTATGGTTTCTTGTGTGTTCCAGTCTTCCTTCTCTCTGTTCCATATTCTCCTCCGGCCTAGGCTGCTTACCAACTGAGGTGCCTGTGGCTCGGGGGCGGGGTATAGAGGAGGACCCAAGTGCATCCTGGGAGCTAAAAGCTTAACTGTGTGGTGCCCATGGATCCTGTTCCAGCTATAACCCAAGGTCAACCCTGTGGACCCTATGGACTTCGTAGAAACAGAGATAACAAAGGTAAGTTCTTACCATATCTCTTGTTATTTCCAGCAAATTTGGGATGCCTGAAAATGGGTGCTAGCAAACTTTTAAGTTGCTAAAGGGAAGTTTTTAGAAAATCGTAAAAAATCCACCTGCCGCAAGCACTTGCAAACTTAAAAACATCTGGAGCATACTTGGGGACCCCCCTGGAGTCTATTTCGATAGTTTAAGTTTGTCCCCCAACATTTTACTTTTTCACACCCAAAATGAAGTACTTTTTTGGGGTGATCTACAGAAAAAAAAATTTACTTTTTTTTTAACGCAGTTTACCCTTGGGGAACTGTCCCCAGGGTGGAAGGGGGTTCCCACAGCTTTGCACCCCAAAACCCCAATTCTGCACTTTTTTTCGACTGCTATTCATAGGCGAATCTTTATCGCCGATTCCAATGCATTGAGTTTCCGCAACGGCGAAAAGCATTTGGAATTTGAATATGGAGCAAACTTTTTTCACATGGCGAAATGACTTCACTCGCGATACTTTTCCGCAGAAACTGACATCGCGGCTAATTGAATACGGGCCATAGCTAGACTTTTTAAAGCTTAACTTTAAAGTACTTTACCATGTAGGATTCCAAAAATATATATCCCTTTAATTTTGGGTGAAAATGTTTTTAAAAAAACCCAAAAAACTAATCCTCGCAACCGTTTTTAACAAGCGGAAACCCCATGAAATCTAAAAGAACAGATTCTGTGAGTGTAATCATATCATATACAGTATGTCTAGGTCTCCATATGTATACAATTAACAAAATGTTAAATCTGGAATAACAAATGTGTTCTCATTTAAAAAGTAATTGTCTCTTCTGGGTCTGACATTAATTTTCAGTAAAGGAGTTACTGTCTTCTTTTTTTTTTTTTTTGTAGTAGTAGTATCACTCAATAGACAGAATTAAACAGGGCACATGGGATGATATTGAAGGCTGGTCGCAGGAGTCGGTGAACCACTAATAATAAACATTTTTTAATTAAGAAAGATACTTTGTTGCAGTAATTTAGTTCAGGGTGATGATACGAGATTTTATTAGATTGGCAACATGTGGTTTTCAGCTATTGTGGCTATCTGGTTTAGTACACAGGCCAATCTAGGATTGTTTCACATACCAACACAAAATAACACTACTTCTAATATTATAGGATACTCTTTGCTGCTGGTATTCCTTCACGTATCTGCACAATTGTTTGCAGGACAACTTATTAAAGTGATTGGCCCCAGACCATTTAATAACCAATATAAAGGTTAACTCTCAGGTTAGATTAAAAGGGGATCTGATGAGCCTCTTTTTCACATGCATAAAAACAATGTAGGGAATGGCCAAAGTGACCATAATATTATAAAATGAACGTTCTGGGGATAGGTTATGGAGGTTGGATGCCTGAGCAATATGAGCTAACAAGCTCCCATCACTAAGTTTTGTAGTGATCATTGCTTTATCCATGATGTCATAGCATTAAAACAAATTGGACCATAGCATTTTAATGGGGTAGTATAAAACCTCAACATGTGCAACTAGGGAAAGCTCCAACAGAAGATGGTCACTGCGTCCATCTACAAGGTGTTTCACTCGCTATTGGCCCCAAAGTTTTTCATACGACGTAATTTAGTGACATTTTACACAAACATACATTGGTCTATGAAAAACATGAGGAAGTCATAGCAAGTGTTGAAAGTGTTCGCCATTAGCATCCAAGCCAGTTGTTCTTCACTTTGCGCATGAATGGCCAGCTGTTCACCACCATAGTCAGCAGCGCAGTCCAAAATTCTAATATGGGAGCCACATCAACTGCCAGGGTAGATGCCAGTGCGGATGCCAGTTTGTGTGGCTCCCCTTTTTAAATTCTGGACTGCTTGCAGCCACACCTCTGGAGACGCCACTGCGAGTCAGTAGGTATTCCTGTTTCTGACAGTGGTGGTGTGTACTGAGGCATCCACATTCATCGTGTGTGTGTGTGTGTGTGTGTGAGAGAAAACATTCAGCGGGAAATTGAGACGCTGAATGCCAATATGTTTATTAAAACCTTCCAAAACCTGGAGCGACTCGTTCAAGCTGGCCTAGATGCTAATGGCGAACACTTTCAACAGTTGCTATGACTTCCTCATGTTTCTCTTTGACCAAGGAATGTCTGTGTTACATTTCACTAAATTACGTCGATTTCTTTAAAAGTTGTAAGGAAAACTTTTTCAATAGCGAGTGAAACACCCTGTATAAGTGTTTGGTGATATATAAAAGGCTGCCAGGCAAGAGAACATTGGTGTAAATAGGTAATGGGACAAACAGAGATCATCTTATGTTGTAACCGTCACTGGCAGCTAGTAGAAATCTTTTCACTATTATTATTATTATTATTAGTAATAATAATCTGTGTTTTGCAATTCACTTTTGTAAACGAGCTAAAATGCAAAAAGGAGAAATCTTGTTCCTCCATTTGTCAAATGCCCAGTGGTGAGCAGTTGGTAACATTAGTAGCATTTAGCTGCAGGTGCAGTGTTGTCTCCCAAATCAATGTATTGGCTTTTGCGAGCATACTTTTACACAGGAAGTGTTCTGCATTATCTATAACTTCTAATTTATACACTTGTGTGACTTCTCCATGTAATTTTCAATTGATGATTTGATATTTTTTAATTGCAAAATGAACAAACAATGTACAGTAAATGTTTTGCTCCCATTAAAAACCATTTAGTATATGTGCCTTTACTTTATTTTACCTTTTTGACAGATGATCTCCCAAAACCAAAAACTACTGAAGTACTTCCCAAAGGATCAATCCCAGAGTACACAGCTGCTGAGGAAAAGGAAGAGAGCAGACGCTGGCGCATGTTCAGGATCGGGGATCAGGATCACAGGGTTGACATGTCTGCTATAGAACCGTATAAGAAAGTTATCAGCCATGGAGGTGATGAGGATACATTAGCCTTACACTGTATAAAGCATTTTATAGCTCTGTGACAGAAGAGCAGAGCAGTAGCCTTACATTTGGAAGATGAGACAGATTTAATTATATATAATGCACACTGCAGTACAGTATTCAGGTTGCCTGCTGACAAGGCAATAAACCCATTTTACCTTCAAAGGCTTTTTTTTATGTACAGTATTTGTACGAGATTTTTGTTATGTTTTTATAGAACTCTTAAGGAGGGAATTCAATATTGCACCCCTTCTCCAATCACTTTAGACTGGAAATAGGGTGCGATAAAACAATTGAATTCCCCCTAAGGAAATGGCCTTTTTCGGAGATAGTTTGACTGAAGAATTTTGGCAGGAGTGGATTCTGATTGAATTAGAGCACCACCTCTATGAAGTATAGGGGAATTAAATCTCACATATATATTACCATGTAGAGGATAAAACAGCCGTATTATTTTTGGAAGGTGCTGAATTGCTAAAGCATGCAACTTTTTAAACTTTTGCTTCAGATGTGGAGGGGGGCGGTAGATTTTTTTTTTTTTATTATTATTATTTTTGTCTGCACACCTGATAGGACTAAGTGGAGCAAACACTGATTTGTCACGCTATTGTTATATTGTTACATGCTTTGATAAATTAATGATACATTATAGCTACCTAATAAAGCTTAAGGGGAACTTTTCATAAATTTAATTAACATTTAAAATATTGTTGTGCACAGATTTTTCTTTAGATTACATTTTTCTGTCCAATGAAGCTTTATATACATTTTTTATACATGGAAAATGTGATTTGGCTGAGGATGTGGAATCTGGGATCTTCTTAACTACATTGCTGGGACATTAATGTGAAATCAGTGCTCTTAGCCACTTGCATAAACATGGAACAGCATGTTTAACTTTGCTTTTAGGCACTAGCATTTGAGTCCACAAATAGCTTGTGGCTATTTATACTTTGTGTTAACCTGCAAGCGTGCACCAAAGCTTATATTTCAGGAAAGGTCAAGAAAGTACTGCATGTTAGAGAGCGGCTTGTTATACCCCCTTCAGACATCTCGAGACTCCCGGGAATTTGGCCTGCCTCAGCCAAATTCCCGGGTAGCTGCGTATGTCTGAAAGGTACCTACCCGGGAACACGTTCCCGGGTAGCCCGCCCCTTCAATCCAGCAGGGTTTTTCCCGGGACTTAAGTTACCCTGCTCGTGTCTGAATGGTGCTACCTGGGAATTTACAACTCCCGGGCTGCAGCAAGCGGCTTTTACATTGGCTTTTACATTGGCAGCGACGCTCTGTGCTGCTGCTCACCACCCCCCGCGCCGGTGGCTGTGGCGCTGACAACCGAGTCAGCGACCATGGCCGGGTCCTCAGGCACATAGAACCCCAGCCAGATGCCGGGGACACTGGTGGTTCGCAGCCACAGCTGGCCACCTGCACTCCCACCTGACCACCAGGGCAGGACCACCAGGGCAGGTAGGAATTATTTATTTTATGAACTATTTTAATAGTGGCTGCATTTTGATCGGACGGCTGCCTGCTGCATGATGATATCATCAGCGGCAGCTGGAGAGGGGATCGCTTAGGACGAGCAGAGGAGAGGCAGGTAATTTTTAAAACTGAAAAACCTGGCTTATGTCTGAAAGGGGTCTACCTGGGAATTTCCCGGGAAGACACTGTAGTGTGAAAGGGGGGTCTCGACCAAATACCTGGGAATTTGCACAGGAGAAATTCCCGGGTCTGAGCAGGCAATTTCCCGGATCGTATGTCTGAAAGGGATATAACTGTCTTATTTCATGGGCTTTTTATCTAATGCATTGTGCTTCTAAAAGCTTCCTGATTACGAAAGTATTACCTAATATTCATAAGTTATTTAAATGTATAGGCAGTATGGCAGTGGTTCCCAAACTTTTTCGAATCAGGATGCTCTAGAGTGTCAGCATTTTTTCCGCGGCACAATTGGACCAAAAGTTTCTTGTTGAGAAATTCAGCAAAAATGAAATGAAGTAAATTGTGCTTATGTCACCCTTAGGTACAGTTATGTGGTGGATGACAGGGCTGCGCTTCTTTTTGTCCACATATTTTATGATGAGCAAAACCAGTGCTAATGACTGCCAATCACACTGATTTTATTTGGTACTGGATCACCAATCTGAGGCACCCCTGCAAGTGCCCTGAGGCACCCAGTTTGGGAACCACAGCTATATGGTGTGAATATTAGTTTAGGCCACAACAAAGAGTGTGCATTTTGTGTGGTGGTGACTGGTCCACACTAAAAGCTGGTTTAGTTATTTTCACTGATTTTTGTGTTTTAAAAAAAAATATTTATATATTGTAAATAAAACATATTTGCAAACATAATAACTTGCTGGGATCGAAGTAGTATTGTATATTACAGACTCAATTGCAAGGATTTTACAATAGGAAAGGTGGCTATTATCTGTATCTGATATCCTATAATAAGCAATAAATATTGCTATAGGGAAAAAAGTTGTCATCTTTGATTATGAGCTTCGGGTTCTCAGTAGCTGTAAAAATGCTGTCTCTCCGAGTGATTCATGTGTAGGACATTTCATTCGCAGAGAATTTCTTCTTCAATAATAGAGACTGCTGTGGTTGCTTCACAAGTGGTGTAATGTCTATATCATGGCATACACAATACATTTTCTATATAAGCAAAGATATACAACTTCACCAGAAACATAAATCCAACTGTATTAAAAATAAAACACCATGACTTGGATATTACCTCTAAAACCAGTGCATACAGCATAGAAATGTGTGTTACAACAAGGTGTTACATGTGCATTTGTTTTTGTTTTTTCCTCTTGTGAAAACTGAATGCCGTACTGATTGTGTATTGTTTTTAGGCTACTACGGAGATGGCCTTAATGCGATTATTGTATTTGCGGTGTGTTTTATGCCAGACAGCAGTCAACCTAATTATCGCTATCTAATGGACAATCTCTTTAAGTAGGTATTTATGTATAAAGTGTCTATATGTATTGTAGCGTGTTAAGCATTATTGGAGACTTTAGGTGCCTACACATGGCGATATTTTAACTGATCTGGCTGATTAGACTCATCGAATTGACAGATCATGTAAAATATGGCCAAATCGTGAGTCCCCACTCAGGATCACGATGCGATGCGCGTCCCCGCAGGTCGCACATCGCATCTTCAGATCTGCCGTGCTGTAGGGCAGATTTGACAATCTCAAGTCACGATGCACTGGAATAGTTAGGAGGCACGATAGGTCGTGTGTCACATTGGCAGCATTTTTCAGACCAAATCATGGCCACGACAGCTGGGGAGAGTTCAGGGGGAAATCATACACATCGTGGGATTGTGAGCACATCGCTATGTGTGTAGGCACCTTTTGAATAATAAACCATGTCTTCCTAGTGTAAATGAGTAAAGGGATTATCCATAAAAAAGTTACAATATCATTATGTTCTGGCTACAGACAGTACATGTAAATACTGTATATTACTCCTTTCCTGCTGCCCACACTATAGTTTCCAAAGCCTTTGCCTAGCGGCACTCCTGGTGCATGTGTAATCCCTGCAACTCATGTACTTGAAGCTAGCACAGCAGGTGCAGGCTGAATTACTATTTATTGCTTTAGGTATCTGCATTGGAGTGGATGATGACAGTTGGTGGTGTACACTGTTATGTACTGAGCTTTAAATAAGTGGCAGACTTTTCACTTGAAAATGTGATCCAGAATTTAATGTTTTCACTTGTGATCAACTAGTCATTGGTTTCACAGCAATATATGACACCTGTTAACTTTTTTCCATCAGGTATGTTATTGGCACCTTGGAAATGCTAGTTGCAGAGAACTACATGATAGTCTATTTAAATGGAGCCACGACACGGAGAAAAATGCCAAGTCTGGGTTGGCTCAGGAAATGCTATCAACAAATTGATAGAAGGTTAGATTTGATTCTCTGTTTTTTGTTTTTTTTTAATTATTATTATAACTTTTGCTGTGCTGAAACATATCGCGGCCTCTTTGTGGTCCAACACTATTTTTTTGTGACTTGTGAAATCTGCTGTGTTATACTGCCTTTTTTATTCCAGAATGACTGTCACTTATAACTATCACTGCGGTTTCTCCTCATAAGCCCTCTGCTACAGGTGTGTGAGTTATTGTGGGTGTGAAACACTGTCACATTGTATATTACTTTGGACATAACAATATCCCTAGTGTTATGCAAAGAAGCTGAAAAGCAGGAGGCTGAAGCCCACATGCTGGTGTCATGTATGGCCTGTAAAGCGGGGTTATCCCCTCAGGATTTCATACAGAATGGATTATGTGGTTACAAGGAGTCACCACATCAATCAAATTAACCAGCTCCAGGGCAGGAACCCCCTTGGGCTTCCTTTTCCCAGATCATGGCGCTGATTGTAGACCGGTTATCTGCTCCTAGGCTGGCCCCTACTATGGGGTACCCTCAGCAGCTACAACCTACTATGTTTATGCCCCCTATGCATCCGTCCTGGATGGACGTTTATGACCACCCATGTAAGAGTATGGCTTCACCCCCTGTTGCATTTCAGAAAGCGCTGCAAGCAGCTAGGCCGGTACAGCCTAAAACCAGAAGGCGGTCGGCTTCTTCCTATCACTCCGCCCAGCCTGCAGACTCTGCTGCATCTTCTGATGGGTGTGAGGATATACTGGGCTTCTCTCAAGAGTCTCTCTCAGGAGAGAAGGACCATTTTCCAACAGCAGATGTTCCCTCCTTGATTAGGGCTGTCAAAGCTGTGCTAAACATAGATAGTGAGGAGCCAGAGCTATGGAAGGCTCCGGTGTTTAAATGCCGGAAGGTTGTGAAAGCGGAGTTTCCCAAGTTTGAGCATCTCTCTGAACTTATGGGGGGCATGGAGTTTTCCAGATAGACGATTCCATGTTACAAAAAAAGTTACGGCTTTATACCCCCTCCCACTAGACGAAATTTACTAAGATGGGAGTTTTATTTAAGAAGTGATGTTGCCCATAGCAACCAATCAGATTCCAGGTATTATCTTCTAGAAGGTGCTAGATAAATGAGAAGTAGAATCTGATTGGTTGCTGTGGGTAACATCACTTTTTAAATAGAACTCCCATCTTAGTAAATTTACCCCTGGTCAGGAGCGCCACGTTGCCCATACCATCTTCATCCTCCCTTAAGGATTCTGCAGATAGGAGACTTGAAGCCTGTCTCAAGGCGGTCTTTTCTCTGTCGGGAGCTTTTACCCACCCCGCCCGGCCATAGTTATGGCCTGGTTTTCTAAGGTCATTGAGGAATGGATAAAGGCACTGGAAAATACTATTCCAGAGAACAGCTGACCATTATCTCCTATATTAAGGAGGCAGCCTCCTATCTAGAGAGGTGGCATTGGACGCCGGTATTCTGTCCTCTAAGGCATCAGCTGCCTCAGTTGTGGCTCACAGAGCCCTTTGGTAAAGGGACTGGAAAGCAGATGCAGGGTCCAAGAAGGCCCTGGAATCCCTTCCATTTACGGGAGGCATTTTGTTTGGCATAGAACTGGATAAGATTGTAGCTATGGTGGCAGCCTGTAAGGCGTCTGGTCTGCCTTTAACACCTACTCCTAGACCTAGGCAGTCATCCTTTCGGCCATAAGGAGAAGCAAAGGGTAGGTCTTCCTCCAGAACCAGTTCTCGTAGGAGACCACAATCTAAGAAACCTTGGGCAAACAGACACTTCCAGGTCGGACGATAAACCCAAGGCCTGATGGGGGGAATCCCGCGGTAGGAGGCCGACTTCTTCAGTTTTTGGACACCTGGCATCTCACAACAGACGCCTTGGGTCAGGAGGTGGTCTCTCAAGGGTGCATCCTTACTTTCTGGAGAATTCCCCCGCAAAGGTCTTTTTGCACAACTCCTCCAACGGAGTCTGCGAAGGTCTTGGCCCTCCAGCAAGCCATTCATTCCCTGCTTGATTCAGGGGTAATAGTCTGTGTTCCAATTCCAACCTATTTTTGATCCAAAAGCTGAATGGATCTCACCGACCTATTCTGAATCTAAAGGGTCTCAACACATTTATCCGGTTGCCCAAGTTCCGTATGGAAACCCTTCGGGCAAATGTTTTGGCAATGGAACCAGGGGATTTTATGGTGTCCTTGGACATTCAGGATGCATATCTACATGTGCCAATTACACCTTCCCACCAACAGTTTCTGCGGTTTGCAGTTCTGCAAAAACATTTCCAATTTCAGGTGTTGCCTTTTGATTTGTCAACAGCCCCTCGGGTGTTTAACAAGATAATGGCAGTGATGACGGCCTGCCTCAGGCACCAGGGAGTCAGGATACTGCCATACCCGGACGATCTCCTGATACTGGCACAATCTCCACAAGTATTGCAGCATCATCTCAGACTGACGATTGCCTGTCTACACAGACACGGCTGGATCATAAATTGGAAGAAGTCGCTTCTTCTAGTACAACTGATGGTGCACGCCTGGATTCTCTGGCACAGAGGATATATCTGCCAGAAGACAATATTGTGGCCCTTCAGTTGCGGACTTGCAGGTTTCTCCACAACCAGTCAGTATATGTTCACTCAGCAATGCAGGTTCTGGGATCCATGGTGTCCACCTTTGACATGGTGGAATGTGCTCAGTTCCACTCCAGACCACTGCAACGGCTAGTCCTCACCTGCTGGAACAGAAACTACCAGTCGATAAAGTCAGTCTTTCTCCAGAAGTTCGGCTATCCCTCTCATGGTGGTTGCAGACGTGTCGTCTGAACAGGGGTCGTCCATTCTGGATTCCAGATTGAGTACTCCTCACTACCGATGCCAGCCTCCGCAGATGGGGTGCAGTGACAGGTTGGTACACATTTCAGGGAAGTTGGATGACCAAGGAAGATCTCCTACCCATATACATCCTGGAACTGCATGCAGTATTCAGAGCACTAATGAAACGCAGACCTGTCCAGGTAGAGTCCAACAATGCCACCGCAGTAGCCTACCTCAACCATCAGGGAGGCATGCGAAGTCATGCTGCCATGGCGGAAGTGTCAAACATTCTGGTCTGGACAGAATGTCATCTTCTAGCAATCTCTGCAGTATTTGTACCAGGAGTTCTCAATTTGGAAGCGGACTTCCTAAGTCGGCAGGTTATACACACCGGGGAGTGGGCCCTTCATCCACAGGTATTTCGGAGCCAAATGGACAGATGGGGACTTCCTGAGGTAGACCTCATGACCTCAGGCCACAACCACAGAGTCCCAAGGTATGGGTCCAGAACCAGTGATCCTGCAGCCGATTTTGTGGACGTTCTGGCAGTGAAGTGGGACTTCAGGCTAGCTTATCTTTTCCTCCGTTCTCCTTTCTCCCAAGGGTCATCAGGAAATTCAAGCAGGAGGGTGGAACAGTAATACTGATAGCCCCTGCTTAGCTCAGACACCATTGGTTCACCAACCTGCAGAGTCTCTCCATAGACACTCTATGGCCTCTTCCTCTAAAACCGGACCTGTTAACACAGGGTCCCTGCCTGCATCCTTCCTTGTCTGTTTTTGACGGCGTGGCTCTTGAATCTTTAATCTTAAGAGCCAAAGGTTTTACCGGTTCGGTAATTCAGATGATGCTTAGGGCACGGAAACCTTCCTCTGCCCACATTTATTACAGAGTTTGGCACTCGTCTTTTCAGGGGTGTACGCATAGAAAATATGATCCTGGAGTTTTTAGGGTTTCTCGAGTACTTGCTTTTCTTCAGGCTGGTTTAGACCGGGGTCTCTGCCTGGCTACCCTGAAGGTTCAGGTATCTGCACTCTCAGTTTGGTTTCAGCGAAGGATCGTCCCACTGCCTGATGATAGGACTTTTTTTCAGGGTGATCTGAGAATTCAGCTTTCCTTTTTCCCTCTGGTAGCTCCGTGGGATTTGTCTTTGGTTCTCAGAGCTCTACAGGCTCCACCATTTGAACCCATGAAATCAGTAGACCTTAAGTGGTTGACAGTGAAGACAGGTTTTTCTTATGGATATCTCCTCTGCCCGCAGGGTCTCTGATTTGGCAGCCCTTTCTTGTCACTCTCCCTTTTTGATTTTTCATCGAGATAGAGCTGTTCTTCATACCAGGGCGGGTTACCTTCCTAAGGTTGTATCCCACTTTCATGTAGATGAAGAAATTGTGGTTCCAGTCTTCAGACCTCTCTGTAGGTGAAGCTTCTCTGGATGTTGTATGCGCACGAAGTGGATCGCACCAACTCCATTAGGAAATGGAATTCTCTTTTTGTGTTATATGGTTGTGATAAACGATGCTGGCCAGCTAACAAACAAACTCTGGCTAGGTGGCTTCGTATGACAATTTCTCAAGCTTACACACAAGCTGATCTCTCTGTTCCAAACACAGTGACAGCACATTCTACTCGATCTGTGGGACCATCGTGGGCGTTTCGTCAATGTGCCTCTGCTGAACAATTATGCAAGGCAGCCACATGGTCTTCGGTCCACACTTTTATCAAATTTTACGCATTTGATACATTTGCATCTCAGGATGCTTCCTTTGGACGTCGGATTCTCCTTTCTACTAAACAGGAGCCTTAAGGGGAACTGCTTTGGGACATCCCCAAGGTAATTCCTGTGGACCCCGAAGAAGAAAATAAGAGTTATGGCATAACATATGTTTGTTAACTACTTTTTCTTCGAGGTCCACAGGGCACTCACCCTCATGCACCTGGTATTGTTTCATCTTTTTCTTTTGTATTTCTATGATTCCCTCTTCTTAGAGAGATTGTTTCTGTGGTACAATTGTCCTTCCTTCTCCTCTAGCCTTCTCCTGCCTTGGGCTTTGTAACAAACTAAGTGCCTTTAGCCAGGGACGGGGTATATATGGAGGAGGACCCAGTGCATCCTGGGTGCTGAAGCTTGTAACTGTTTGGTGCCTGGATCACTCCAACCACATACCCCAAGGTAATTCCTGTGTACCCTATGGACCTTGAAGAAAAAGTTATACCATAACTCTTATTTTTGTGTTGAGATGGGGAAAATCTTTATTGTAAGGTTAATATGACGCAGTACATAACTTCTGGTACGTCCCTGCCAATGAATAATCATGCACTTGAAAGGGTTATATAGTATAATTTGACCAATATAGGCATGTAATTTTTCAGGGGATTTTCTCTAAAATGGCTTGCATAACATGGGACATGTATGTTGGGTGTTGCATTGATGGAAAACAGGGTTTTCAACTTGCAGGTGGATCTGTTTTTTCAAATATTAGCAAACTTGTATAAAAACAATGAAAAATCACGTTAACCACATTTTAATGTACCACACAATAATGTTCACTTTCATTTACACTTTTTTTCCCACGTTATTCAAAAATGTAAAAAAATCAGCCATTTGACACCTTTTAAAAGTCTCCAGTACTTTGCTTATCGCCACTAACAGCCTACTGTATGGTCCTGCTATCTCAGTGGTCACTTTTTTGAAGTCTGGGATGGTTTCCACAGTTTTCATGCTTTTCTCCCAGGTCGCCATGACCTCTCCACAAAGCCCATACATGTGTACTGATCTTCACCTGTTCCCTTGCTAAAGTGGAATCGATTCTTGGCTCTACAGACATGCTGGAGAGTGTATGAACAAGGAAAAAACCTGTTAAGTCTTGAGTAATTGAGAAAAAAAAAAATGGCCCAGGGTATCCATTGTATATGTGTGTGTGTGTGTGTGTGTATATATATATATATATATATATATATATATATATATATATATATATATATATACACACATATATATATATATATATATATACACACATATATATATATATATACACACATATATATTTAAATAATCAACACTGACCTTATACATAATAATGTAATAGGCCTGATCCTGAGTTGGGTGTAAAGCAAGAAAAAACAAGTAACATTGCAGCAGGTGGGGCAGATTTAAAATGTGATATATGTTGGTATTTACCCTTCATGCAATACAGTTACTTGTTCTATTTTGCTTTACTCCCAACTCAAAATCAAGCCAATGTGTGTATGAAAAGCTACTATATTAACTCTGAATTTAACTGAAATGTTTTTCTTTAAGGTTACGGAAAAATCTGAAGTCCCTAATAATAGTTCATCCTTCATGGTTTATCAGGACACTTCTGGCTATTACAAAACCTTTCATTAGGTAATGAAGAAATATTTATTTTATGATTTGTTCTTTGTATTTATTTTGTTTACTGATTTTGTTCTTGTGTTTTTTGTTTTCATTTCAGCTCAAAGTTCAGCCAGAAAATTAGGTATGTCTTTAGCCTGGTAGAATTAGCAGAACTTATTCCGATGGAGTATGTCAGCATACCGGAGTGCATAAAAGAGTATGTCATGTTTTGTTTCTTCACTTTGTTTTTAAAATATTGTTTTCAGATATTGTCTAGGCTTATATTTGTTTGTATGTTTTAATATTTGCTTTATACTCAGATCTTCGACTACAACTGTGGATGTTTTATTTGTTTTTATTATGATGGATTAATTTAAAATAATACTGTGTTGGTAGCTTACTATATAAATACTCCACATGGAAAGACATCACAGTTATAAGATCTAATACGTGGTTATGAGCTGTTGTGTTATGTTCACTGAAATCTGAACTGATATGTTCTGAAGGTTTAATACTAATTAGCATTAAATAAATATTTATGAATATATGCAAATTATTAGCTATAGCCAAGAGAGAGAGAGAGAGAAAATATATATATATATATATATATATATATATACACACACATACACACACAGTCAGGCGCATAAATATTGGGACATTGACAGAATTTTCATATTTTGCCCTCTGTTCACCACCACAATGGCTTTGAAATAAAACAAACAAGATGTGCTTTAACTGTAGACTTTCAGATTTAATTTGAGGGTAATTACATCCAAATCAGGTGGTGTAGGAATTACAACGGTTTCTATATGTGCCTCCCACTTTTTAAGGGGCCAAAAGTAATGGGACAAACTAAACAATCCTAAATGTAACTTTCACTTTTTAATACCTTGTTGCAAATCCTTTGCAGGCAATTACAGCCTGAAGTCTGGAACGCATAGACATCACCAGATGCTGGGTTTCATCCCTGGTGATGCTCTGCCAGGCCTCTACTGCAAATGTCTTCAGTTCCTGCTTGTTCTTGGGGCATTTTCCCTTCAGTTTTGTCTTCATCAAGTGAAATGCATGCTCAATCGGATTCAGGTCAGGGGATTGACTTGGCCATTGCATAACATTCTACTTTTTAGCCTTAAACTCTTTGGTTGCTTTTGCAGTATGCTTCGGGTCATTGTCCATCTGCACTGTGAAGCGCCATCTAATGAGTTCTGAAGCATTTGACTGAATATGAGCATAAAATATTGCCCGAAACACTTCAGAATTCATTCTGCTGCTTTTGTCAGCAGTCACATCATCAATAAATACAAGGGAACCAGTTCCATTGGCAGCCATACATGCCCACGCCATGACACTGCCGCCACCATGCTTCACTGATGAGGTGGTATGTTTTGGATCATTAGCAGTTCCTTTCCTTCTCCATACTCTTCTCTTCCCATCACTCTGGTACAAGTTGATCTTTGTCTAATCTGTCCGTAGGATGTTGTTCCAGAACTGTAATGGCTTTTTTAGATGTTTGGCAAATGCTAATCTGGTCTTCCTGTTTTTGTGGCTCACCAATGGTTTACATCTTGTGGTGAACCCTCTATATACTCTTGTAAAGTCTTCTCTTGATTGTTGACTTTGACACATATACACCTACCTCCTGGAGAGTGTTTTTGATTTGGCCAACTGTTGTCAAGGGGTTTTTCTTCACCAGGGAAATAATTCTTCTGTCATCCACCACAGTTGTTTTCCGTTGTCTTCCAGGTCTTTTGGTGTTGCTGAGCTCTGCGGTGCGTTCTTTCTTTTTAAGAATGTTCCAAACAGTTGATTTGGCCACACCTAATGTTTTTGCTTTCTCTCTGATGGGTTTGTTTTGATTTTTCAGCCTAATGATGGCTTGCTTCACTGATAGTGACAGCTCTTTGGATCTCATTGAGAGTTGACAGCAACTGATTCCAAATGCAAATGTCACACCTAGAATCAACTCCAGACCTTTTACCTGCTTAATTGATATTGAAATAACGAGGGAATAGCCCACACCTGTCCATGAAATAGCTTTTGAGTTTATAGTCCCAGTACTTTAGGCCCCTTAAAAAGTGGGAGGCACATATAGAAACCGTTGTAATTCCTACACCGTTCACCTGATTTGGATGTAATTACCCTCAAATTAAATCTGAAAGTCTGCAGTTAAAGCACATCTTGATAGTTTAATTTCAAAGCCATTGTGGTGGATTTGAAATTAAACATACACACACACACACACACACACACATACATATATATATATATATATATATATATATGTGTGTGTGTATGTATGTGTGTGTATATATATATATATATATATCTATACATTTTTTATTTTATTTTTTTTCTCTCTCTCTCTCTCTCTCTCTCTCTCGGCTATAGAGCTAATAATTTGCAGAAATTCGGAAATATTTATTTATTGCTAATTAGCATTAAACCTTCAGAACATATGAGTTCAGATTTATATAGTATTTTCTACTAGTACCTGGCATTGCCCAGGTTTAAATCTTCAAGTTATTAAGTTTTATCATGTGATGTCATCCAAATCCTTCCAGTGGAAGGCCCAGAACAGGCTCCCTGGGTCACAGTTCCTTCTGACTGACAAACTCTGCCGTGGGGTCTGACCAGGACCCCAACCACTCCCATTAGGTATCCCACACCAATTGCCACCCCTCTGTGAAGTTTCATCCAAATCCATCCAGAGGAAGGCCCAGAACAGGCTCCCCGGGTCAAACTGCTCCCAAGCGTATACCAAAGGGAGGTTCGAGTGGGACCTCAACACTCTAGTATGTCTTTTGGGATCCAATGTTACCACTGTGAAGTTTTCGTCTACATTCATCCAGTGGAAGGCTCAGAACAGGCTCCCTGGGTCAAAGTTCTGCCCAGCGTATACCAACGGGAAGTCCGACCGGGACTCTAACCCCCTAAAACATGGCCTGGTTCCAAATGGACCACTTTGCGTTGGTTTCATCCCAATCGGTGCAGGAGCGTCTGAATGGATAACTGGACAAATAAATTAACAAAAAAAAAACAGACTAATGAAAAAAAAAAAAAAAAAAATATAAATATATATATATATATATATATATATATATATATATATATATAATGGCCCCAAATGTTGTACACTTACCTAGTGAACCCCATATTGTACCAGTACCACAGCCCTCATAATATTGTGTGCTCACCGCAATGTCGCCAGTATTTGATCACATATTACTGTTATTGGACAAATAGTTTTAACCCTTCAATTCATTTCTATCGCCGGGAGAAAGGGAAGCTATAGTCCTTGAAATTAAATTCTTGCAAGAGGAATGGACAATAATGATTTAGTTTATCCCTTTCTTAATCTAAAGTTAGCCGATGATTTCTAGGGACCAGGTGCTAGCATTCTTTTTTTTTTTTTTTTTTTTTTTTTTACATGCACACATAATGATGCATGTGCTCTATTAAACAAAACTGTATGAGCAATACTATAAGTGGCTGAAAATAAAAAATAGGAGCACTGGGCATTCTTTACCTGATTATAATTGTTTTAGTTGAATATTTTTCAGGAGTATGGTACTGATTTAAATAACATTCTACCTTTTATATGTGTGTGAGTTATTTCTGGTACTGAACTCCAACTCTTTCCTACTAAGGTTTGACGAAGGAAAATGTAAAAAGAACCACAAAAGGTATCTGCACACCTATACTAGGTTGCACCAAGATGAGTCTATTCCCTCTGCACAAACTAACCCTTCCCTTATTGGTTGGCTTGGAGAATACCATATAGCTCTAGTAAATATAAACATTCACCATATACATTATTTTAATGCAGTCACTTAGAAATTAATTATATTTATTACCATTAATGTTAGTTATATTCACTACTGGTCCAAGAGTCCTAACATTTGCTGGCCAGTCAGCAGTAAATTAGTTGATGCAAATGCACTTAAACCTCTCCATGTAGCGAGAGGGATCTTGGCATGTTACTATACAATAATGGAAAAATATATGCTGCATGGCTCTTCCTTTCCTATTTGTCTGCACACACACGTAACATTTATACACATATTTTATCTGGTCTTTTCATTTATTTTTTAATTTTCCTGATGTAGTAATGTTTGTATTTTCTGTGCTGCAGTGTTCAAGCTAACCAATACTTCACCGTGGAGAGAGTTCCCGATCCTTTCTCACTTTCTTGCCAGCTTTCCATGCACGTAGTAGATGACACGAGACCTATTTAATACCCAATCTGCATCAATTTCTCCTGCCTGTAATTGAAATACTGCCTTTGCAATCCCACAGCTTGCATGAGCAACATCACATTAACAGAAATTTGGCTTCAATGATGCATCAATTAATTGAAAGACACAATAAATTCAAATATGTAATTATTTCCGAATTACACATTTCAAGTGCTTTTAAGATAATTACTTTCATTTTTTTTACTATTCGCTAGGGAGTTCTCTTTATTCCATTTTTATTGCCGTTTTATGGGGTTTTTTTTGTTTTTTAAGACTGTACATTGCTTTAGAATTCTAGATGTTAAATCATTTAGAGCCTAGATAAAATGTTTGGATGACCTTGAAGCCACATATAAGAAAATGTTGGTCTTAGGAAATTAAACTCTAATGGTGCATACACACGGTCAGATTTTTCCTTCAGATCTGAATGATCACTATTTAAAAATCGTTCAGTCGTTCATATCTGAAGGAAAATCTGACATCTGACATGCCTGGACGATGAACGATGCGCGTTCCCGTTTGTCAGATAACGATATCTGACATCTGATGTGTTTGCAGTCAGACTTGGACGATTCCATTCATTTTAATGCAGTCAAAAATCGTTCAATCGTTCATCTGACAAGTCTGACAAATCTGACCGTGTGTATGCTCCATTACTTGGGTAGGTTTTGGCATAAATAACTTTGATACATTTGATTGAAATATAGGTAAAACAATACCAAATGGGAAGGATCTGTCTATGCGACTTGTAGTAAATAAGAATCTGTGTGGATGTACAGTGGACATTGTTGAAACCAACTTGGATGAATTGCAATGTACAGAACAAGATTTACTTTTTCTAAAGCACACATCTTTTACAACTCCTATGATTACAATTAAAGTCTTTCTTTTTTGCTGCATGCATTATGAACCAACCACAACCTTTTAAATATTGACATTCAGATATTGCATACCGTTTCATTGTTTTAATATAAAAACAATAACATTTTCTGAGCGACTGCGTCCTCACCACATTACAGTTCAAGAGAAAATAATTATAAATGTATAATAAATCGCATCACCACTGTGATATGTAAATATAGTTATTTTTATCTTTTAGACATCCTCTATGGAGCCATTGATGGGTTATCAGATAAGCTGTTTTATAATTATTTTTGGTGTGGACCACTTTTTATCTATTCATGTAACAGTGGTGTTGAGATGTATTATTGCACTAGGAGGCGCCCTTGTTCTCATATTTTTCAGATGTTCAGATTTCATCGTGATCTGGACTAAGTTTGCTGCTGTTCCTTATTGATGGAAATTCACTAGGCACTTTATGAAGATATACATACTTGAAAAGTATGAGTGATGTTATGTGAAACATTAACTCATGGTGCCAACTGTTGGAAAATGAATCGCTGAACATCAGTATAATATATGGCTGTTAAATTACATAAAATTAAACCGAAAAATCCATGTTTTCTCCACATCCTGAAATTAACTTCTATATTTTAGAGACTATCTGGCTCAATGTACTGTTAAATACTTAAGTTATCTTAAATAGAAAGATGAATTCATAAAGTGGCTGAAATACTTTCCACATTTATTTTAATTGCATTACCTATTTTTTAAGTTCCTATGATCAATGTTAACCTATCAATTATTCAAAACCCAATAATTTATAATAATAATGTTCCCCAAATTGGGGGCTCACGCCATATAAGTGGAGGTAGCTAAGGAGTACTTCGGGATTATTGCTATTGATGAATTGACAGTTATTTTATGTTAATATATGTGTATATATTCTAAATTTACATTACTTCTCTATCTTATGTGATTGAAAAAATATATATTTTTCACTAAGGATTAATGATTGGTCCTGTGGGGTTGATGCTTTATTTGCATGCTGGGAAAAAAGTAAATAACCTCTTGCTGAAATTCGTATGTATGGTCTATGTATTCCAAAAAGTGCTGATTTTCTGCAAAGTATCTAACTTGTTGCTGACAGCACTACTTTAAAATTCAGTTTCAGTCATGTGTTGAAGTGGTTTTTGCACAACAGAGATGTTCTCTTCTAAATTTAAAGACATACACTATAGTTTTTGTTCACAAATAATATTTCATTTGTTCATTGTTCTATCTAGAGTTGATAAGGAACTTAACAAGAAGACTGAAGACAAACCCAGTGAGCAATAAGGGATGTAGATGATGTCCGATAAACCTGAGCAACGTCCATGAAGAAGGGGAATAGTCTTGTTTCTTCCATTTTCAGTATATTTTCCTAATTTTCTTGCACTGAGTTGCCTTTTGAGATGTGACTATGGGTTAGAACAAATGGAGCTGGCATCCGTGGAGCAGCAAATTGTTACAGAAGAACAAGGACAAGTGCAATAAACTTTTCATTGCTGGTGCCCTTTATGTTAAATGTTTATGTTAATTGGAATACAAGTAGAAGTACCCACAACACTTGGTTATACAGGAGGAAGAGGTCATCGGGCATGACATGTTTGCTTGACAAAAGCTGAACATAGTGTTCTCAAACATTATGGATTTTATTTTTTTCACTGTGGTTTTCAAACAGTGCATTAGTGTCAAAGTATTGGTAATGAACTTGCTAGAGTTGTTTGCAATGTTTTTAGTTGATAACGTAGAGTCTGTAACATATAGAAGCACTATCAGGTTGTAGCAGTATGTCTAGTGGGTTAGTGTAGGTGATAAATAGTTTCTGTATTTTTCTTGAACAGAAATCCTGATACTTGTGATGAGCAAAGTTTTTGTATTTGGGGCACAATTATTTTTAAGGGTCTAGCATATAAAGTGGGTGGCAAGTGAAAATTCCATCAATATACTTCACTAAAAATGTGGAAATTTCACCGTAATGTTGGATTAGGCAAAAGATTTGTGCATCTAACCAAAATAAGTTACTGATTTCAAAGCATATCAGAAATATGTTTTCATTGCAAATAGGTTTTCCCCTGAAGTTTGTTTGGGATGTTGTAGATGTATTGCTAGCTATGCCCCCTCTATAATATCATGGTTGCTAATTTTATTCATGAGGCATATGGCTTGGTTGGTGCTTCCAATTATTTTTCCAAAGAGCATCATCACCCCATGTATACATGAATTAGTAGTTCTACGCCTGTAGAGTATTAGAAATCTATATATGAACTTTGCTTAGATGAACTCTGGTGGTTACAATTCTTTCTTTCTTCTGCTCTGTTCACCTGGTATTCAGCAGATCGGGAGGAAGCTTGAAATAGTAATCACGTTTTGTTGTGCATGTCAAAGGTACATACACATGGACTTTACAAGGATCATAGCGTTAAGCTTTAAAGCAGGGGTGGGTATCCCAGCATGCCCTGATGGCAAAACTGTGGCAGGGCATGCTGAAATGTGTAGTCCCACAGCAGCTGAAGGGCCGCTTATTGCCCACACATGTTTTAAAGGGTCTAAAATGTATTTGTCTAGCAACTGTGGTCTGCATAGTGTGCAGTTTGTGTCACTACTTACAAAACAGGCCTTGTCTAACGCGTGTCTGTGCATCTATCTTTATCCTGGTCACATAACACAGGTTACATTAAAAAAATATCTATTTAGTCCACAGCAAGTAGGTATTTTAACATAATACATGATTTTATTTATGCTAAAGTTGTGATGTCACTATAATTTTTGAAATACTTACATGACATAATTACAATCTGGGTATAAGTATTACATGAATACATACATCAGTTATAACAGTATTATCTAAAGTAGATTATCACGATAATAATTGTGCCTATTTTTTTTTTTTAAACTGTATTATACTTTTAATAAGCTGTTATCTACAACCTCACTATATCTGTTTACACAAACCATAGAAATACCTAGCCCATCTTGCATTGCCTCTTCACCATGATCCTGCTTGTTCCCATCCTCAGCTTTGCAGCACATATTATTTTCCCAGGTTCACAAGTATGTTTACGTGCATATGTATGTGAGTGTTTTTATCGTGTGTGTGTGTATATATATATATATATATATATATATATATCAGGGCTCTGACTGGAGGAAGGGTGGTCTCTGTATCACTACCTTTTTGCATGGATATGGTGCAGATTTTTTATCGGTATGTGTTTACAAATTGAATGTCTCCCACCTCAGATGACATATGTCAACAACATCCACGTTAGCCATTATTAGCACTTATCTGAAGTTATTTCATCTTGTGAATAGTGAATTTGTTACTGCACCAGAAGTCTGAAAGCAAAGTTACATGTGTTATGGATAGTACATGAGTTAAGGTGGGTACATATTATGCGCTATATACCAAGCCGATGGCATGATGCGATGGAATGATATATCGCGCCGGCTGTACACACTACACGATCGGGTGTATGACCGCTCTATATATCGTTCCATGCTGCATTTAGCAGCATGACATTGTTCTTTGTATCTTCCATTCTGCTCAGCAGATGGGACGATGCGATTAATGACTGCTGTGCACATGCGATCAGGGATACACTCTACGTATTGCACAATGTATTGTTCCAGTTCGCAGCAGAACGATATATTGTGCGAGAGATCACATATTGTGTACCCAGCTTTATGTTGGTGGTCCTAAGTAGGGATGCCTATTTATGTCTGTTGGCAAAGGAAACTTACTGAGGCAAGGTTGTCAGCCACTTATTTCTGCATATTAACTGAGGAATAGCTATATCTCCTTATGGAACTTTGACTTTCTAGTAATTAACATTTTACATTGTAGCTGCGCAACAGACTGAACATTGAACCCGTCCTTTCTTATTCCTAAAAATCATTGGATACTTCTATGCAGTAATACATTTTCCACCGTTAAGAATACAGGTTTGTATTAGGGATGTGCAGGCTCGGATAGGTTCGAGTTTGCACGTGGAGTTCGGATTTTTCCCTCCAAAAAAACGGAACTCAGAACGAGGCAAAACGTCATCTTACATGGACGAACATCATCATTCCTGGTCTTTTGTCCAGGAATGATGATGTTCGTCCATGTAAGATGACGTTTTGCCTCGTTCTGAGTTCCGTTTTTTTGGAGGGAAAAATCCGAACTCCACGTGCAAACTCGAACCTATCCGAGCCTGCACATCCCTAGTTTGTATACATTAAATATGGTTTCTTCTTGAGGAATAATGTCAATGGCTCAAGGCACTGTGCTTGATTTTTGTTTTTTTAGCTTCTGGCTTTGCAAAGCCTAAGAAGTCGCACCAAATCTAGCCATAAGGAATTTTAGTATATAGCAGTCTTTTACAGGGAAATGATTGGTTGGGAGGGTAATGATCCCTTGGAGCCTGGATCCCAAAAGTCATGTACTGTTAAATGGCATCAAACGATTAAAAGTACCCATCAGTCAATCTCTGAATGTTACAAGGCTATCAGGTGCATGGGAAGCTGATGCTGTCTTTTTACTTGTTTACCATAATACCTACCTTTTAATATTTGTATTAGAATTATTTTATATTTGTTTTGTTTTATGTATATAGAACGCACTCTTGCGATTTTTATCTGGAGGGTGCATGTTCTTTATTGAAATATTTATATTCATAAAAAAAGGACAGAGCTAATATATATTTTTATGGATTTTTGTGAACAATCTTTTATAATGTGCTCCCTGTGCCCTCTGCAAGCAAGTGCTCAGATTGTCACTGACTGTTGTAAAGAAGATATTATAAAGCTGTGTTGTACATGTAGGGTATGGGCAAATAATGTTGCTGTTCATACAAATGTGTTATATGCATATTGTCCGATTGCTCATTTAATATCCCTTTATACTGAGCAGGTAAAAGAAAATTATGTTGCACAAAGATTGATTCATGTTTGTTGTATAAATAAACATAATAAAAACTGGACAGGATATGTGTTGGCACTTTTTTTCATGACTTCTTAGGCCAAGAACAGAACTCTACTTTGGATTATATACTACGTAGACTATATTTGATTATAAATTGCCATTGTATTTTGTAAAAAACTTTGGGCCTGATTCAGACCCACTCGCGAGCGGCTGTCCGCTCGCAAGTGGGTCGATGTTCTGCACTGAGCATGCGCACGACGGAGGGAGCTCCGTCGTGCGCATGCGCCAGACGCGACGAGCAAAGGAAAGTCCTTCGCTCGTTGTGTCTGATCAAAGGGGGCGTGCTGTCGATGTTGATTGACAGCACGCCCCCTTTGGTGGGCGTGCCGGGGGCGTGCCTCCCTGACGGGGGCGTTCCTAAGGGAACGCCTACCGTCAGAAGCCGGCCCACTGACATCACTAGTGATGTCAGTGGGAGTGATTTTGGCTCTGATAGAGCCAAAATCACTCCGGGCCTTGCGGTTGAAAACCTCAACCGCAGGCTCCGGCTCGCAGTTTCGATGGTCGCGATGGTCAAGACCATCGCGGCCATCAAACTGCACGCTCGTATAGGCTGTGGGTGGTGACCCACAGCTATACGAGCGTCCAGGAGGACGCTCCATAGTTATGGAGGACGGCCCTCATTCAGAGCGTGCGCTCTGCTCAGAGCGTACGGCTCTGAATGAGGGCCTTTGTTCCTTGTTCAATAAGGTGTGATATCTGCCCACCTGTAATATTTGTAATTGTCTTAGTTCATTATATTTGGAGTGGCATGGTGGAAGTAACCAGGGGGTATAACTCAGGGGAGAATTCAGTTAGCTGTGGTACTTTACCGCCAGATAATTGATCCCCCGGGCTAATTCAATTAGACCTGAAGTCAGAAATTATCAGGACGTGGCCTAATCACGGGAGGCGTGGCCATGCCCCTTTAAAAACCGGCACTGAGGAGGGGGTTGCTGTCTCGCAAACAAAAGCAGGATCCTAATTGGTTACTTTTAATGCAGGACATTTATAGTAATCATTTGGTGGCCTTTAGAAGACCTAATTAAGTGCATATAATGTGTCAACATCTGGTGCACAGTTGACAACCCTCCAAGTTTGCAATCTAGCTCCAGCTAGGCTGACTATGGAATCACGACACTTAGGGGGAGATGTATCAAGCCTCCTAAAGAGTAGAGAAGTGGGCCAAAGCAACCAACAGCTTCTACCTATCATTTATATAGAGTGTACTTGATAAATGCTAGCTAAAAGCTGATTGGTTGCTATGGGCTACTTATCAACAAAACCTCTTCTCCATGCTTTTGTGAGCTTGTCACCTTTGTCTCTATTTCTTTACTGATGCTCCAAGTCTTGAGTCAACAAAAAAAAAAGTAGATGTAATAATGTTATTTATATAGCACTTCTCTCCCAATAGGACTCAAAGTGCTTTACATGTGCATTTAAAATACAAAATAAGCTTAACAGAAAAGAGAAACCTTTGTGAATGGACAGTAGTGTAATGCTGAGTAAACGGGTAAAACTGGGTACACACTGGTTCAATGTGTCGGCCAACCTATTTTGACGATTGGTACGCGTATACAGCAGTGGTGTCAAACTTGGGCCATCCAGCTGCAGTGGAATTACACATGCCAGCATGCACTGCCACCGTTTTGTTGTTAGGGTATGCTAAAACTATTGCAGGGCATGCTGGGATATGTAGTCCCACAGCAGTGGGATGGCCACGAGGTTGACACCCCTGGTATACACACCTACCAATAGTCTGCCTGATGTGCCGAGCTTGACAGCTCAGCTAGGCGTGCATTTAAATTGGCCGCCCAGATGTGCTGTCAATCACCGCCGGGTCCCCGCAGCATGTGTACGAGCAATCTGTGGGTCGCCTGTACACACCAGCAGATGACCAATATATCTTTCATATATATTGGCCATCTGCTGAGCTGCACACTTGTGACTTTGTGAGAGGACCTGGAAAACATGCACTGTTTGGGGTCCTGAGGACCGAGTTTGAGAACCTGTGGTCTAGAACAGTGGCTCTCAAACTCTGTCCTCAGGACTCCACACAGTGCACATTTTCCAGGTCACCCAGCAGGAGCACAGGTGTATTCATCACTCACTGACACATTTTAAAAGTTCCACAGGTGGAGCTAATTATTTCACTTATGATTCTATGAGGAGACCTGGAAAACATGTACTGTTTGGGGTCCTGAGGACAGAGTTTGAGAACCTGTGGTCTAGAACATACAGTCAAGTTTGGCCTATTTGCAATAATATTAATAATAACAATAGAATGTCTTTTCCCTCTAGATTTGTTTTTCACCTAATAGCAGTATATTTGTTTACATATACTTATAAGTCATAATAACTTAAACTGACTTAGTGGGTATCCACTTGCCGATTAAATTGAGCGATAACGATATAGTTCAATTGCTCATTAATCGTGCACAAATCAGGCATGAAAATGTCAGAAACTATCAGCGATGCGCGCTCCCGCTGGTCATTTCCAACATCATTGCCTAAACATGCTGGTCAATTTGCCGATAACGACGGATTGACCATGTTCAGGGAGGGTGCTACACACAATGACATATCGTTCAGTGTAGGCACTGCAGGGGAAGAGGAACGACTGTACGATTACAATGTTGTAATCGTACGGTCGTTCAACTATCTGCTAGTGGGTACGCACCTTTAAGGTTATGTGGGTTACAATTTTGGAGATAATTGCTACTATTTTTTTAAAAGTATTAAAACATTTATTGGTTTCCAAAATATATAGCCAAATCTATGAATCTAGTCAAACTACCGTATATACTCGAGTATAAGTCGACCCGAATATAAGCCGAGGTACCTACTTTTACCCCAAAAAACTGGGAAAACTTACTGACTCGAGTATAAGCCTAGTGTGGGAAATGGCAGCAGCTGGTAATGCCCCCAGTAGTAATTCCCCCTGGTTGTGCCCCCAGTAGTAATCCCTCCTGGTAGTGCCCCCAGTGGTAATCCCCCCTTTTAGTGCCTCCAGTAGTAATCCCCCCTTTTAGTGCCCCCTGTAGTAATCCTCCCCTGGTAGTTCCCCCAGTGGTAATCCCTTTTAGTGCCCCCTGTAGTAATCCCTCCTTTTAGTGCCCCCTGCAGTAATCCCCCCCTGGTAGTGCCCCCTGTAGTAATCCCCTTTTAGTGCCCCCTGTAGTAATCGCCCCCTGATAATGCCCCTTGGTAGTGCCCCCTGTAGTAATCTCCCCCTGGTAGTGCCCCCTGTAGTCATCGCCCCCTGTAGTCCGTCCCCCCCCCCCCCACTAGTAGAGAGAGACGTGAAAAGATTTTAAAAAAAAATCACCTGAACTCCTGGTCCCGCCGCTGTCCGCTCCTCCGGCCGCTTTGCATGGGAGAGAGACGTCGTCATGACGACGTATCTCCCATCACCCACTGCGGGAGCCGGAAGATGGCTCCCGCAGTGGGAGCAGCAGCAGCCGCTGAGAGTCTGCTGTAATCAGCAGCCGCTGAGAGTCTGTCAAACACACAGCTGCCAGCTCCGGCGGCTGTGTGTTTGGCAGTGTGTAGCGCTGACCGAACTCCGTCCGGTCAGCGCTACACTTGACTCGAGTATAAGCCGAGGGGGTACTTTTTCAGCACATTTTTTGTGCTGAAAAACTCGGCTTATACTCGAGTATATACAGTAAGTTCAAGTTTGCTAAGTGTTAGGCACCCAGAATGTACATGAAGGCATATGACAAACCAGCAACAGGGTAAATAATATAAGGAACGCAGTAACAAATTAATACCATCCATGCTCTCTTTTTTTTTTTTTTTTTTTTTTTACGTATAGAAAAAAGGACAGATCTCGCCCCCTTCAAAATAAGGATTCCTGTTTTGTCAAAAACCAAAATGTGTTTTATAACCAGAATAGATTCTGGGTGTCCAAAATCTGTTCCTGAAGATGTAAAAGGGGGATGTAGTTATAATGCCGATGCCCGGGGAGGTTAGGGTGTAGTTTTACAAGGGTTAGACCACATTGGGCCATATCTTTGACAGTGGGAATCAATATAGTCATTTGCATACAACCCACGTGTATGTTTCCTGGCCCGACAAGGTTTTGGGCATAAAATCAAAATCAGATGGTAAAGTAGACACAGGTGTAATTTAGAATATGTAGCTGTAGTTTTGCAAGTGTTAAGTCATGTTGGGTCACAAAGTTTACAGTGGGAATCTACAGAGGATGGTTATTTACATACATCCCACTTGGCCCTACAAGGATTTAGGAATTACGGGTGGAAAATAATACTGAAAAGGAGCAACTAATTATTTTTCTTGCAAGTAAATCTATAACCAGAACAGATTTGTAAATACTGCCAGGCAAATGTGTCAGATATTTAGGATATATTCTATAATGTGCTAAAATGTCTGTCCCTGATATTTCCAGTCAGGGGTAGATGGTTCATCCCACTTCTCTGGGTGCTGTCTTTTCTCTTTCTGTTTGCCCTCTGGAGAGCCAGTTATGAGTTGCACGGCGTACTCTATGGCGAGTGTGTCAGCACCATCTTGCTGCAATGTGCCCAGTCTTTCCAGATCCAAGCATGGAACTGACAGTGGAGAACAACCAACTACACACTGAATGACGGCAACAGCATCCTTGGGGCTGGGCACCTAGGTGTATATATTTACTAAAGTGTGGGTTTTTAGAAGTGGAGATGTTGTCCATCGTAACCAATCAGTTTATAGGTTCAGGCAGTTCCAATCCATGCCACTATGAAACCACCACCAGCCTGTTTGGTGCCTTGCTGACAACTGTAGCTACAATAAATACTAATGGGCACCCGAACGGAGAAACAATTGAATTGCTCCATCGGGTGCCTATATGTATAGACACGCAGTAGGGGATGTATAATACAATTGAATTGCAGCCCGATAATTCAAGTCGACCTGCCAAGAGCAGTCTAGTCGGTGTTCAAACTGACTCACGAGATGTCAGATTACAATTGATGCAGGTCTGGGCATTTCAAAGATGTCAGCACAGTGGCACCAAGGTAGATCTTATTTCCACTTTGCGCTAAGGACCTGGAAGTGACGTGCAGTGAGGGCGGAAGAGCTATTCTATACCTATAAAGTCCACCTAAAGAAGAAACCTGTCCCCTCATGGGCTCGCTACGCTTCGGGCATGGTGGCTCACTGCGCTTACCACAAGATTATGGGGTCTATTTACTAAGCAGTGTTAGGAGACAGAGTGAAAGGTGATAAGGTGCCAGCCAATCAGCTCCTGTTACCTCACAGGCTGTGTTTGAAAAATGACAGTTGGGAGCTGATTGGCTGGCACCTTAGCAGTTTTCACTCTGTCTCCTAACACTGCTTAGTAAATAGACCCCATCCTCCTCCATGTCCATGGGGATGGTGGTGAACGATGTTGATGTCAGGGTCCTCTCCACGAAGGGTATCTAGACACTACCATGGCACCAACTTTTGGCATTTCAGTGTATACGAGCTGTACATTGGCACTATGAGAAACTAATCAGACATTACCTCACTACTATTACCCTAGAACAGTGGTTCTCAAACTCGGTCCCCAGGACCCCACACAGGTCATGTTTTGCAGGTCACCCAGCAGGTGCACAGGTGTATTCATTACTCACTGACGCATTTTAAAAGATCCACAGATGGAGCTAATTATTTCACTTGTGGTTCTGTGAGGAGACCTGGAAAACATGCACTGTTTGGGGTCCTGAGGACCGAGTTTGAGACTCTGTGCCCTAGAAATATCCTCTGTCAGAAGAACTCGACATCGACCTGACTGCCATAAACTCATTCTGCAGATGCGACTGCGCAGTTACATCAGCCCTAGCCGCCGCTAACCCTAGCCCTTTGGCAGGGGACCAAGGCAGTCGGATGCAGCTGTTGGGACAAATCACGTGAGAGCCTAGGAAGTCTCGCGATATCCGTGAATTGCTGGCAACGCGAGAACTGTGGGTTCATGCGCGATGCTGCACGGGAGAGAGCTTCCGGTACTCGGTACCGCTGAGCGCAGCAGCCGGTGAGATACGGTGGCCGCCATTATAGACGGCGTTACTGTATTCTGCACTCTCCAGGGAGCGGCATCGGGGCAGCTGGGAACGCAGCGGTGGATGGTCAGCAGTGTGTGACCACCATAAACCATGGCTTACCAGCTGTATAGGAACACCACACTGGGGAACAGCCTGCAGGAGAGCCTGGATGAGCTAATACAGGTGAGGCGGTGCTGCAGTACCGGCTGCAGTGTATATGGTCAGTGGGGATGTGTGTAGGATGGCTGCTGTCTGCTCGTTACTACTGTACCCTAATGGCTAGCATGGAGTAATACAGGAGAGAGCACCGGGGCACTCAGGGGCTTATTCTACATCTAGTCTTATAGGACGGGGGACATTATTCTTATAAACTGAACATTGTTATTCTTTATTTGTATGGTCGCAACAAGGTGTCTGCAGCGCCTTTCAAGGTAAATCCATACTATATCCTGTAGTTCTCCCTACTTCTCCATTGTATGGGAGTTTATTCAATTGAGCTATTCAATTGTTGTTCTGATCGGGGTGAGTGCCGCGAGCACCCATTATTTCTGCTCGCCCCCTTCTGAGGGGGCGAGCAGAAATGGACACCCAAACTAGTTTTGAAATGTTATGCTGCTTTACTTGGCTAAACCTGTTGCATTTGGGTGCGATAAGTAATTATGCTCTCATGCCTGCCGTAGCAACAATAAAATAGCTCCGTCAGTTGCCCAAAATACAATTGAATCGCCCCCTATGACTTCATTTCTCTCCATGATATTGAGCTGTACATTTATCCACCCATCCCTGACTGACCCTTCCGAAAGGTATATTTCCCCTTCAGATTCTGTACCTGGAAGTGATGTCAGTGGGGTGCGGTCTCCTGCCCATACAGTCCACCAAAAAATCTTGTCCACTCGCCACGCTTCGAGCACGGTGACTCGCTACACTTGCCACGACATTATATTCCCCCTCTATGCCCTTGTGGATGGTAGGGAATGATGTTGGACAGTAACTGATGATGTCAGGGTACAGAAGCTGAAGGGGATCTATCCACTTCCCTAATTTGCTGGGCATACACTATACAATTATGTGTCAGATATCTGTCCAATTATTATTATTTATTTAATAACAGTATCTTATATAGTATTCTGTTGCAATTTACAATTTGAGACAACATTAATAGAATAAGTCTGGGTTGTAAGAGACAGACATAAAGGTTAGAGGGCCCTGCTCGCAAATTTATAATCTATAGAGAGGGGTTGGAATGAAAACCTGGTAATCTATGGGAGCAAATGACAGTCGATCATATGGTTTTAAACACTGGAAAACAGACAAAAAACAATTGTTCAAATTTGTGTGTTTTAACCAATTTTGTCTGAACGACCATTTTTGTCTGTTTTCCAGTGTTGAACAAATAGTCAATTGTCATTTGCTCTCATATTTTCATTCCAACCAGCCAGAGTGGACAGATATCTGAAAGATAATTGTATAGTTTATGCATAACTCTTCCCCTGCCGCTAAATTCCTTGCTATTACAATATTTTGTTTTTAAGTCTCTAGGTTGTAAAGGGATGCTCAGCTCTTGGGCCGAGGCCCTTCTTTCATATGCAAATTCATCTTCCACAAACAAACTATGCCACAAAATTTTATTACAGCCAAAGTACTTATTAACCAACTGGCCCAAACTTAATTTCTTGCATAGGGGTCAGACCATAGTTCCCATTGAAGATAATGGGGACTGCAGTCTGCAGTGCTAATTAGCCTTTGCAGGTTATTTGTGTGAAATCTGCATTAGGCTGTTAGTACATAGCAACAATTCATAAAATTATGCATAAACTGCAATGAGTGCCGCCTTCTTTCTACTATTGTTTTTGAAATTGGTTGTCTTTTAAACACCCAGGAGGGCACAAGGGCATTTGTACATGTTAACCAGTGGAGTGGTGGTATAATTTACTATGTAAACTGTACTTTCTAAATAATTATATTAAAAGAATGATAAATAGGCCACTTAATCACTATTTTGTGCTTACATTCAATGTTTTGTCATTTACTTGTAAGGTACAATGTAAATAGTTTTATACAAGTACGGCGTTGCCTCAATGCTAATGGGGGGAATTCAGTTAGAATCTTGGAAAGTAGCTCTCATGTTAAGTGCTCAGAGCTATTCAAATGACTGCATCGCACCCGGTGCTTACTCAGGGAGATGCTCTTTACCAGAACAAGAGTTCCTTTAAACTGCATCTCCAGGGTTAAGTGCTGGTCACGATGCTGTTAACTGCACGTAGTAAAGCTAACTACACACTGTCAGATTTTTATTGATCGGGACGAGAAACGGAGCGATTGTTCAGTAAATTGCCAGCCACAATATCTGTGCTACGCATTATGTATTTTTTTTTATTAGAAGCTACAGATTTTCCACAATATCACACTCATATGTAGCCCACAAGAAGGATGACCTAGTGACAGAAAAACAGGAAATATCAAAAGATTATCGAAAATGCTCGCACACTGCTCGATATCGGGAAATTGACGCAGAGATGTTCGTTCTTGGCAGATCTATCGGATAATCGAAGGAATGCGTTTGTGAATGTTATTTTTTTTTTTTTCAACTGTTTTATGGGCGAAACTCTAAAACGATAATACTAATAATTCATACACACTATACAATAAATCAGGCCGATCACCCAATTATTGTCAAACCAGCCCATTGATTGTATAATAGTATGTAGCTAGCTTATGACCGCGACTAGCCCCAAAGAACTAGTCAACACTGATTTTTGCTCGCATCCTCAGGAGGGTGCGAGCAGAATTCCGCTAGTCATGACCAATTGGATAGCTCCGGGCACTTAACCCAGGAGTTACATCCTCGAGGTGCTAATAGTCCTTTTATTATCCCGTAAAGCAATCATGGCATTAATGTGGCTCCACACAGTATAGAAATCACTACTTTTTTTTTTTTTTTTTTTTTAATGGGGGAACACCGTTCCATCATGAAGTGCTTTGAGAGGAAATCAACTAGAGTAGAATCTATTGTTATGTTGAAGTCCTTTACATGAGTAGCTGGAACCATAGAGCAACAAGAAGTGAGCTATCAAGTTCTGAAGTTTGGTATACAAGGCAAAATGTTTTACCAGTGGTATGAAGTATCCTTTAAGGTGGACCTGTCACGTACACACCATAAAGGCTGCCATTTTATGGGCAATACATCAGTATTATGACATTTCTATATGGCTATATTTATAACCTTGGTATTAAATGTGATAAAAGTACCACAGTCATCTGAAGAGAGAGTTATGGAAATTGGTACCATGAAGAAGGGAGCAAAACCATCAAGCCAGTGGCCATACTGAGGGCAAGTAGTGAAAATGATTAACTGAGCGAAACCTACCCCATGTCATTTATTTATTAAATCCACTTTCTCTATTAAATGGTTATTTATCATGATACATATCATCACCATGATGAACATATTCCTGTTCTCGCTCAATCTTAAACTAAACTAATATCCTTAAAAATTTAGTTTCTCCGTTTAATAGAAACTTGTATATCCCAAATGAGCT
Organism: Taudactylus pleione; assembly: GCA_031769625.1. Classification (NCBI taxonomy): domain Eukaryota; kingdom Metazoa; phylum Chordata; class Amphibia; order Anura; family Myobatrachidae; genus Taudactylus; species Taudactylus pleione. Next base: position 15,304,125 of record JAUIMM010000018.1, on the reverse strand, counting down.
AAGCCTCAATCAGTTCTAATCTGGCAGTGCTTTAGTAATGTCAGTAGCTCTGTAAACTAAATTATTACCTCAGTGCTTCGCAAATCCAGTCATCAGGGCACCCTAACAGTGCATGTTTTACATAGCTGGTTGCTAGAGCACAGACTTATTCACTGACACATTTTATAAGATACACAGGTGGTACTAATTATTTCACTTGTGATTCTGGAAAACATGAACTGTTAGGGTTCACTAAAAAATGGATTTGGGAAACCCTGGATTACCTCCATTTTGGTAAGGTGAAAGGTCAACTTTAGACATATGTTTACATTTTGATAGGTATAGGTTTTTATTAATGTAGTGTCAAGGGTTAGGAGCAATCCGGGAATAGAGGTAGCTTTGAGAGAGGTGTTAATAAAATCTCCAGAGACACAGATGGGGATTCGTGTTCAGTTTAGCGTCTTAATCGGGCAAGGTGCTAATCATGAAAAGGGCACATCTGCGTGGGCTGCATCCGAGAAGGTGGGTATGGCCTCTCTGGGTGTGGCTATTCGGCACTCCCCTTTTCCATCACTCTAGGGGAGGCGTGCCTCCAAGCGCTCTCTGCACTGTAAACAGAAGTTGTGCACATAGTATCTATTCACCATGCAGTGAGTGTTCATCCACAACCACCACTCCCCCTCCCTCCCGGGACACTGCGCCGGGGACCGTGAAAAGCACAGCAGGAGGTGGGGTGCCACGCACCCCGTCATCAGCCCGTGTTTAGTGGGGGGGGCACCTCCATAAGAGCAGGGTGCATTTTATTTTTAAAATCTGTCAGGACGCTGTGCCCCACTGAAACAGCCTAGCGAGAGCGCAGTGGATGCAATTAAATTGTCAACATGTATACTGTAGACAGCGTAATGTCGTTGGGGCAATGCTGATGCAGTAGCAATGTGATATAAAGCATGTTACTTATTTATGTTCTCAACAGTCAGAATGCAGATGCGATAGTAATGTGATTTTAAGCATATAACTGTGGCAGCATTTTAACTTAAAACATGATTGTAAAGTATAATGTTTATAGTTATAATGCCGGATTAACATGCTTTAAATCGCCGGACTACCGCATCGGTATTCTGACTCCCTAGCATAAATATCGACAAATCATATGCGTCCCCATAGACTTCAGTGTTTTGATGGCAAGTGATTACTTTATAGGTTATATATTGGATGGATAGAAGCCACAAGTCATATTTTTGTGTGTATAATATATTTCATAGGAATTTATAGCAGTTTGTTTTTTTAATAATACCAACAGTAATAATTCAGGGAGCCATGTCTGAGTTTGTTTTATGTTAATTTGGACAAAATCACATATTAATGCAATTTGAATTTCAAAGTGCTCTACGAAGCACTTGTGTTATATGTTCTAGCATGGTCTTTCTGAAGCATATAGTTTGTGATTTGTATTCTTTTCTGCGGCTGATTATTTTCAAGAGGAATCAGAAAAGTTAATCAAATTACGAATAAATTATTGGTATTAATTATTGATGGACATTTAGCAGGGCGCTGAGGCACGGTACTCGGCAACCCAAAAGGGGTCATGGCAGCCTGGGGAGGGGACGTGTCCTTGTGACACCCTCAATTTGTCACACTTTGTGTCATGTGTAGAACTAATGAAGGTACTGGGCTTCCCCCATGCTCTCCCCTCACGGTGAAAAGATGATATGCGCATGGTCACTGCAACCTTTCCCACCCGAGTGAAATTGCAGCCCGCCGGTAGGGAAGGCACAGGGCAGGCTGTTTTAGTGGGGCGCTGCTAAAAGGGCAGGGTGCATTTTTCCCATTTAAAATCGGGTAGGGTGCATTGCCCCCGCTAAAACGGCCTAGCAGGATCTATAGTAAAGCATGATATATTTAGGCTTATTACCAATTGCCATGGTTTAGCTCACTAAACTCATTTACTATTTTGCAGTCTCAGCAAATCAACCCACAGCTTGCTCTACAAGTACTGCTTCAGTTTGACAAGGCTATCAATTCAGCACTTGCACAACGGGTCAGAAACAGAGTCAACTTCAGGGTAAGTATTCTTGCAGCTTAGAACAAAAAACGCATAGTAAATTCATAAACACCGGAACAAATATGCAAGCCATTAATGGCTCTTTGTTTAGAAAAGCACACTTTTTTTTTTTTTTTTTTTTATCATTCCCCAGTTCTTAAATGTATTCAGAAATCTCTGAATGACATGACTGTATGGGCCCAATCCTATTAGGTGCTAGCTGGGTCCTACAAGCTGTTCTCACAGTGAGCTCACACTGCGAATTACTATACATTTGCAATCCAATTCCAAACTTGCATTGATTTTTCAGGGTAAATTTGCTTTTTTTTTTTTTTCTTTTTTTTTAATTTTTTTTTTTTTGTGCATACACCCTTGAGCAAGTAAAAATTCTTTACGTTAAAGTAAAAATGACTGTACACCGTGCAGAAACTCTGGTACACACCTCCCAATGGGTAACCATGCACTAAGAGCTGTTTAAATAGCAAAGTTTGACAAATTGAAGACACGTCAGTTTTCAGGTGAATTTCTCTAAAAAGCTCAATAGTGAGGTAAATTGATGTGGGACAGTTATGTGGAGGTGCTGTATTTATGGCAAAGGGGATTTTGAACTTGCTGATGAAAGGTGTCTATTCTAGCTTTTTACAAACTTGTATAAAAACACAAAAAAAACTACTTTACAGACCTTTTTCTGTACTCCTAAATGCTGGAAAACCATTAGTTTGATTAAAAACACTTAAGTTTTTAACCGTTAATAAAAAGTGTAAGCTTCAGCTCTTCGACACCTTTTAAAAACCTATAGTACTTCCCTGTGGCCACTAAGTCCTGCTATCTCAGTTGTCACTTTTTTATGGTCAAGGATGGTTTTCTCATTTTATGATGTACTACCGCGAATTTACAATTTGTAATTGGATCTCGCATATTTCAGGTGCTTGCAGTAACATCATCATGACCTCATCTTCAAGCGCCAACAAGCAAGCTATTCCTGTGCTGTAAACGTGACCTGGGTCGGAAGACCCGGGTGAACCGTTTACAATGCCCCATAACCCTGGTCCAACCCTGCTCGCTTCCCAGGCTGGATTGCCAGGTCACTGGACCTGTTATTTTTCGGGGACCCTTTTACACTGAGCCGTGATCCAGGTTGACACGGCAATAGCCCCGGTTATTTAGCCAGTGTAAAAGGCGTATAACAAACACTAAACACAATCTGAGGTTTTTATAATCAGAAAATACCATAATGCAACATTGAAAACCAAGTAAGACTTATTGTGGAGCTCCGTTCAGCATGCAAGTGAAATGAGAGCAGGTGTATGATAAACCGAAATTAAGATAGCGGTCAACGGGCCTGATTCAGATATGTACACAATGCCGATATTACGTGGTTGATCGAATTATCTGCCGACTGCACTTACGTCACGGTCGCACCAAGGTACCTTAGCAATGCCGTTCGCAGGAAGAATTTCTTTGCAAAGTGATTGACATTCAGGGACCATTTGGGAACAGTTACAGGGAGTGGCGGTAAAAACGCAGGCGTGTCCTGATTGCTTTCATAGCGTGTCTTTGCCAACCACTGTGATCCTGTATGTAGATAGTGATTCCGATGTCTCAGGCAACCATTGTGCGTGACCATAGGGCTACTCAGATGGCCAATTACCAAATTATATGCAATGGTGGCTGCATATATGTGTACACAGTTGCTTGGATTTGCGATAGCCCCAGTGGCCGTCTCAATACATATCCCGGTGCCTGCCACACTTGCATATTTTCACACATCGCAGCTGCAATTGCATTATTGTACATATCTGAATCAGGCCCAGTGAACATTTTACAAAAGAGTAAAGTGCAGTCCTAGAAGAATGTCATAGTTCAGTGCACTCCAAGTACATGCATAAAGAGGGCTAGGGTATATGGTAATACTATCCACATGCTACATATCCTGTAGTACAGTGTATGGAGATGATGATGAGAACATTAAAAGCTTAATGTTGCTGGCTTGACCGCAAACAAATATTCTATTGGAACTGCTTAATTAAAATGTAGTTAATAAACACCAAACCAGTGGGCTCTATTCAATTCAACGCAAATTGAATAGCGTTGGGAAGGAGCTCCCAGAGCTATTTAATTCAGCGCACTGTTAAGCCCGACTAAGAATTCTAGCACCTCTCCTCAGGTGCGAGCGGAGATCTGCAAACTTCCTGGCGCAATGCTGTTTTCTGCAGTCAGCGCAGCGGAAACAGCATCGCGCCAGGCAGTTAAGTCGGAGAATGCCCGTTCTTGCCACTAAACACCATGTTTAAGGCACGAGAACGAGCATCCTCCGACATAACAGGCGCGCTGAATTGAATAGTTCCGGGCAGTACTTCCCAGCGCTCTTCATTTCGCGTTGGATAGAATCATGCCCAATGAAACATGTTTCCTTTTTCAACTCTTTGGCAGACATAATGTATGGGTTCACTTTTCAGTGAGCTAAATAGGGAACAAGGTGCACACAACCCTGGAAGGCATATAGGGGGAAATATGAGTTCTGATTAGGCAAAATACGTTTTGCTTTGGGATTTGAAGGGGCTGGGTTTGGCTTTGAAAAAAAATCACCCCTTCTAAACCCTGTGATAAATATTACAAGCGTTCTGCATTTTTGTCAAATCCAAGCACATTACTTTATCCCTGTAGTGTCTCCTCTCTCTCTTTTATCTGTTTATCACCTCTCATCGAGGAAAGCCTTATAACTGCAGATGTGCAGAGCAAAGGGCTGGCCATCCAGCCACAACCCAGCCCCCAGGAGGTGCACACCAAACAAGTGGAGGGAGTATTCAAATGCTTCCTCTTAATGCTGCAGCTTGCCTCTGCCGGCTGAGGTTGGTCTGTGCCCAGTTCTGAGCTCGTGCTGGGCTTTTCCACCACCACGCGCACCAGTAGCATTGTGCCCACCACCATGCGTGTCCTACCCTCCAGGATGGCTGTCAAAACACCCTTCGCACATGGACAAGTAGAAGAGTAACTAAAAATATGTTCTAACACTTGTTATACACTCTCTTTTAAGTCGCGCACACCACTAGCAGAATGCAAATAAAAGTAATCCCACCACTTGAAGGTGCCAAGTAAACTGTCCACTAATTTAGATCCGTAGATGGTCCAATGCACCCTCCTCTCAAAAAAAAAAAAAAAAAATAGAATACTTATATAATTAGCAGACCCCACAGGGTGGGCGTGGTGACTTTCACACCTAGCAAGCATAACCCCAGGAGATGCACACTAATGCACATAGGATGGAGAACAAATGGGCTTCCACTCTCTAGTTAGCTGTCGCTAGTTTGCCCCTCCACACAAACTGGGCATAATCATCCATCTGCCCACGGAACATACAAATGAGAGCGAAACCACCCTGAGCCCACCTGGAGAGGCACCACGACAGGACTACAATAAGAAGGTAGACATCTTGTAAGTGGTCAGCCACTTTAAATTCCTGGTACCTGAAGACAGCCTTAACATAACAGGTAGTCTAATTACAGGTAAAACGGCCTTTTCTGCTAAAAGGAGATGTCTGTCATGTATTGAACTCAGTGTTGCTAAATGTGTGTGTATTAATGACACTACTGTGTGGCATAATGTGCATTGGGGACACTAGTGTGTGGCATGTGAGTTTTGGAAATGATGTGAACTGGAGGGCACTGTGTGGCATAATATGAATTGTGGGCACTACTGTGTGGTATGCATATTTTGAGCACTGTGTTGCATAAAGAGAATTTGGGCCTACTACTGGTGTTGCATGATGTGAAGTTAGGGCACGGCATGGCATAATGTAAATTTAGGGCATGGCGTGGCATAATGTGAATTTAGGGCACTGTGGAGGAAATTCAATTGTTCCAATCAGGCACAAGTGTTGCAGGCGCCCATTATTTCTGCTCACTCCTGCCTGAGGTGCCGAGCAGAAATGTGTGAAAAGTCCAGCTTTTGGGCACCCAAATTGCATTTTCGGTAGCGCACCCAAGTGTTTAGACAGGTTTAGCAGCTTTACACGTCTAAACCTGGTGCATTACGGTGCGACATGCGTGAAAAGTAATGGACGCCTAAAACAATTGAATATCACCCCCTAAAGTGACAAGAGATTGGGCGCAAACAAACGTTTAAATTCCCCCTATGTGTGGCATAATGTGAATTATGGGCACTTTGGGCGCCCAACGTGAAATAACCAATTGTTTCTGCCAATGGGAGCAAGTGCCGTGGGCCTTCATTATTTTTGCTTGCCGCCTCCTGAGCCGGTGAGCAGACATTTGCAAAAAGTCCATCTTTCTACTTCAGGATCCATAGAAGTTCCACAGGGTGACCTTGTGGGTATAGGTGATGCAGAGTCATCCGGGCACCTTACGCAGTAAATTCTTCTCACAGGATGCAACCGGTCTCCCTCTATACCCCGCCCCCGGGCCGGGGGCTCCTCCGTTTCATTGGGTGCCTGGCCAGAGTCGGGTCACTGAACACGCAGTGGGGCTGTTGCTAACAGCCCCTGAAGTTTGAAGATTCTTCTAAGTGCGGTCAGCGCGTACAGTCCAGCGGAAGTTCACACTGCCGCATCATCACTCCGCTAGTGCTGAGACGCCGGTACTGATCAGGGGATCTCTGCAGGCCTCTGGGGTCTTGGCTAGCAGGGACCCCGAATGATCCCCAGACTGCGGGCGGACGCTACGGGGCAGCAGGTGCACCGAATCGCATGTCTTTTTTTTCCAGTGCTGGGGGCTCCATGGGGTTGACAGCGTGTGGAGCCTGGCACTGAGTCCTGTGCTTCCACAAAGCTGTCTGGGACAGCGGGCTGCTGTTTTGTGGGAACGCTCCAGCGTCCTAGGGGTTAATCGCTGGCCAGGGGAGGCAGCCATCCTTGTTTACAGCTGGCTCCTCACTGCTGCACATCGTGCCTTTCCACAGCGGTCTAGCTGGGCTGGACTTCCTTCTTCCGGGTCCACCACCCCTGAGTTCTTCAGCGGCCATTTCTCCTGGCTGCATGTTGAAGATCTCGACGGGCGGTGTGGAGTTCAGGTCTCACTACATACACTGACCACCACCAGGAGGAGAGGTATGTAGCACTTTTGTCCTACTAGATGCTAAGTCTGTGTAGTTGACTAGTAACGGCCACTAAGTGCAGGTATTGTTATTATTCTGCATTGTCTGCGACTGTATGCTAGCGCTGTCTGAGTTTCTCTCTGTAATGTCAGCCATTTTTTGCTATCCCTGTACCTATTCTGCTATTCTAAGCCATAGCACTGGTGTTGTGCGGGTGCAGCTAAAGTCGCAGGCTGCGACCTTTCACCACAGGGTGAGGTACGCAGTCACATCTATAGAGTGGTATCCTCTTCACTATGTCTTGCAGTGAGAGCGACATGCCAAGCTGTTCTGTAAAAAATGTACAGCGGTATTAGAGGCAGGGGACATAGCCTCTGAGGAGTTATGTTTACAGTGTTTCACCCCTCCAGGTCCCTCCTGCGGCTTTTGCCGCTGAGCAGGAGCCGCCATGGGAGTGCCTTGAAAATCACTGACAACCATTACGGTGCGTTTGGCAGGCCTTCCTGTGTTTCCACAGTTTTCAACAGCAGCACCTTTTGCCAGCACAGAACCTGCTGCAATCACCTGCACCTATACAGGTGTTGCCCCCAACCCCCCCCACCAGTGGGTTAATACAGTTCCTGCTATATTGCAAGGTGCGACTGAGGTACACCAGACTGACGCACCCATGTGCAGTCCGGCTGAAAGGGACTTGTGGTCGTCATAATCTACTGTATGGGATGAAGATGACGTGTCATCTGATGATGCTTCTGGATGAGTCTGACTCTGAGCCCCCTTCTCAGGAGGCAGGGGTCAACTCAAAAAAATATATTCCAGGTCTGATACAGGCTGTAAAGGCAGCCCTGATCGTTAAGGAGCATGAACCTCCTGCTCCTAAATCTAGGCATGCATATTTCATGGAAGAAAACGTTGACTGAGGCTACATTCCCATTATCTGACTAACTGGTGAATCATTTGGAGATAGCTTGGAAAACGCCTGGGAAACGTTATCAACCGCAGAAGCGTCTAGTCTCTCCTTATCCTTTTGCTGTGAATAATTTTTTCAAGTGAGGGACTCCACCGGCGGTGGATTCCCATGTCACGTGCTTGGTATAAAAACGCAATGCTTCCTATGCCTTCCCTGTCATCCCTGCAGATTCCACTGATAGGAAGGTAGAGGTGCAGACCAGTTATGGCCATTTGTTGGGTGGCTCGGGTCACTGAATGTTGGGCTAACAGCCTGGAAGCATCCTTAGCCCCAAATGCTACCAGAGAACAGCTGAATCTGGTGGGAAACCTTTGAGATTCTACTACCTATATAAATGAGGCAGCATTGGATATTGGCTTACTAAATGCCAGGATTTCTTTGGCGGCCATTGCAGCTCACCGTTCTCTGTGGCTCCGTTCTTGGAGGGCTGATCCGGAATCCAAGAAGGGGTTTAAATGTTTGCCTTATGACGGTAAAGTTTTATTTGGCCCTGATCTTAGCAGCAGCTAAGTTGGCTTGTCTGCCTTCGGCCACAGCCTCTTCGGGGGCTCGGACTCCATCCTTTCGGACCTATCTGGCCCCAGGTAAGGCTAGAACTCTGTCTTTTCCCAGGCCATCCACCGCCAAAAAATCTGCTAGGCCTAAAAAGCAGCCTTGGAGTACCAGACGTCCGGCTGCCAAGCCTGATGACAAGCCCTCCGCTTGACGGGACGGACCTCCTCCTGGGGGACCCCAGGGTGGGGGGCCGACTTCTTCAGTTCGCCCAGTACTGGTGTCAGACTACCACGGATTCCTGGATGAGGGAAGTTCTCTCTGGGCTACGCCCTCTCCTTCCGCAAAGGACCTCCCCATCAATTCTTATGCTTGGAAAACTCGGTCGCCAGGACTAAAATCTTAGTCACCATGGCGACCGGGATTTGTCGAGCCCTGCTTTAGACAACCAAACACAGTCCACCGGCACAAAAAATTGAATATTGCCCCATCACTATGGACAAGGGATCAGGTGCAAGAGGGCGTGAAAAAAATTTGTGGCCTAGTGTGAATTCTGGGCATTATATTACAGTACATAGAATGTAACATTGATTATATTAATGTATAATAACTGAACACATCTTTATGAATGCATCTAATATGTTGCTCTTCAAGAGTAAAATGTGCCCTCCTCAGTGGTCCGCAACCTACCCCAAAATAATCCTAGAATGAACTATCGATTCCTACCTATCTATACACTCTAAAATTGTCGCTATTTAGCGTTATGAGTCGCACAAGAAATAATTGCTTTCAGACTTTGATTGTGGCTCCAAAGCAGAAAAAGTTATTATTCAACATAAAAGCAGATGGTTACACGCTGTGATCTAAATACAATTAGCGCAAACAAATTATACAGTCACAAGGTACAGTCGTTGCATACACATGTACTCTGGATCCAGATCCCGGCATCAAAGATGAAACCTCTGTCAACAGCAAAGAAAGGATGACTAGCATCTAGTTCAGAGAGCCTACATATATACTCTTAGAGAGATAGGCAATACAATAGAACAGGTTGGCATGATTCCATTGGTGGTTCTTCTGTTACAGTACAGTTCATAGGTCAATTCGTATGGTCACAGTCCAGCCTCCAACAGCTCTGTGTCCATTTTCCCGCTGCATAACAAATCTAGACTGGCTGCATTACAGGGTACATTTTAATGCCCAACTCTCTCTGATCCATAATTTGCAGACACATGTTGCGATTTCTTCACTGATGGAACCGGAAATCTGCAAAGACATAGTGGTTTAGAATGACACCAAACACGGTCTGCTTATCATGCACTAAACCTGAGATATCAAATAACCTGTATTTCACAACATTACTGATAATGAATAAAACCTTAAATATTAACCTTAATGCTAGGGAACCTTTTTATGTAAGTGTGCAGTGTGTAAGTATTGGGATATTAAGAAAAGACGCTAGTTAGCGTTGTGCGTCTACGTGTTTGAAGTACACCGTGGTACGTCTTTTGCAGGGTTGATCATATTATATGTTTATATCAATGTATGCATTTATATAATGGGGACTTTGAACATTGTTCTATTGCTTGGGAATCGCATGACGCTAAATAATCGCATCGCCATATGTACTTATGTGTGAGATTCGCTAAAATGGCGCTGGGCGGCCAGTCGCAAAATGGCGTTGTGCAGATTTTAATTTTAACAGATTCAGTCTCAGACAATTATCCGGCTTTGACAGAACTCTAAACTAAATCCATAAAAGCATGCACACATGGTTAAAAGATCAGTTGTTGTTCAGGCCAAACTCCAAAATGGGGAAGAAACGTGGTTTGTGTGCCTTTGACCACAAAATGATATTTGGTGCCATTCTGGGTGTTTTGGGTATCTCAAAATTCTGCTCTCCTAGGATTTTCTCAAACGACAGTTTCTAGAGCAGTGTTTTCCAATTCCAGTCGTCAAGGAACACTGTCAGCCATTAAAGAAAACATCTTTGCACCAACTAAGATATAAAACATCCACTGTTATGGGTCCCTTGGGGTAATTCAGTTGTACTCTGCACTTATCAGCCAGTTACAGTTTTCTCTCGTACCTATATGGGGTCCGTGGGAAAACTTGTGATGTGGGCAGGAGCGATGTGCCATTCCGGACATATGAATTCCCTCCCTGAGGACTAGATTTGGGAAACACTGTTATAGAATTTACTGATTATGGTGCTGAACAATTTAAATAAAAACTGCCAGTAAGCAATAGTTCTGTGTAGTGAAATTTAATTGTTAATGAGTTGAAGTTGGAAAAATAGATTACCTGGTCTAACGGATCTCTATTTACGCTGCGACACGCAGATGGTCAGTGTCTGGAGTAAACAATATAAAATCATGGATCCATACTGAGCATGAGGTGGTTATGCTGGACCAGTGTTTCCCAACCTCTGTCCTCAAGGCGCACTCGAGGAGCGTACACACTAGACGATATGCTCCCTGAGCGATATCGTCTAGTGTGTCCCCGGCAGGATGTGCTCAATGTCGTTCATGACATTAAGCACACCCGCTGAACGATATCATTAACAATATCGTTCAGCGCCGGGCTCTCTTCCCCCATTTCCCAACATGCAACAACCTGACGACATCGTCAGGTTGTCCTGCATGTATACTCTATGAACGATAATGACGAACGACCCGCGGGAGCGCGCGTCGTCGTTATCGTCATCGTTTTGATGTTAAAAATGGATGATAAGGTGGACGACTGAATAACGATATCGTTATTGTTCATTCGTCTACTGTAATTGCCCAGTGTGTACGCACCTTAACACTGCAGGTTTTAGTGATGTGCATGCTTGAGCACAGATAGTTAAATCAAAATAACTGAGGTACTAATTGAGACACTTGTGTTTAAGTACAGCTATCTGTAAAACCTGCAAACCTGCACCTTATGGTGCGTACACAAGTAGCGATCTGTCAGCTATGCGATATCGCTGACAGATCGTTATGCACCCGCCCTGGTATGCTGGATGATTAATACCGATTATCCAGCACACCAACTACTTACCGATGGCTATAGTGACCAACGATCGCGGGTCCCTATAGTAACTTACTTGATATCGAGCAAGTTGACCAGCATGCACGGCCGATGGACGATTTATCGCTATTGTCCATACGTGGTCGCGCATCGCTGGTCGAAGGTAAGTTGGTAGGGACCATTTAAAAGATAACGGTAACAATATTATCGTTCAAATCCTCCTTTTTAAATCGCTAAATGTACAAGGGTAATCTTGCTCAAAGCAAGAACAAAAGACAAATTATGCCTGTTCCGGGGCACTCTTTATAGAAGATACTGAGTAAAGTATTGCTATGATGAGTAAAAATAAAACTTAACAAATAATGGAGAACCTTTGTTTAAAAAAGAGAATTCTACCTTGTAGGTAGAATGTACACAAATACAATACAAAACATGAAACACAAAAAAGTGTATATATGAATATAAATCCACTTTGAATTAATTCAATCAATTGGGTTATCGCAAATAAATTAATAGGCAATAATTAGTGAAAGAATGACATAATCACAATAAAAATTATTCAATCAAACAACAAGTCACTTCAGATATGTAGTAAATTAGTATGTCAAAACGTATTTTTGAAGGCGAAAATTTAAATGTATAATCTGATGTGTCACCTCTGTCCATAAGTTGAATGATCATAACGCATAAGGGAAACACAGAAGGCACAATATTACGCAGTGTGTACAGTAGCTTACTACACAAATTTGTCAGTAGGGCGGAGAAAAACAGGTCCGTGGTAATCGGGACTGGTCAATACGCTAAAGTATAGACAATAATCAAAATCATATTTATTATTATTATTATTTATTTATATGGCGCTACAAGTGTTCCGCAGCGCCTTACAAAGTACAAAAACAAATTGTATACAAGTGACTTACAGAACAATACAATACAGGACATGGATAATATATATTGCTACATTAGCGACCATATCACCCAGATAAGCAACAGAGCATAAGCAACCAAGTGTTAGGTGCCCTAGTGGTGAGTAAGAAGTAAATGACACTATAGTAAGGAGAAGCACAAGAGGGTAGATGGCCCTGCTCGTGAGAGCTTACATTCTACATTCATATACCAGTATATCATATTTCAATACTCAAATGTATAGACAGTAATCAAAGTCATATATTGTTTGATATCACAGGACAGTCCTTTGTTCGTAAAGAACAAAAATTGTGTAAATATTTGAGCGACTAGATGGTATATGGGACCATGGAAGGAAGTGAAACCTGCGCTACAATTGCGCACAATCACTTCTGCTTTCGCATGTCACAATCAAACGGGATGAGAGAGTGACTGATACGTTAGTCCCAGGGGAAAAGAAAGGCAATGCTTCTGCTTTCTGGGATGTCAGCTGTGTCTCCCCTGTTACCATAGGCATTGCAGAGAGGAAAAACCAGATGAGAGAGCTTGATGGAGGGAAAGGAAAGAGGGAGAATTGGAGAGTGTGTTGTAAGAATCAATGTGTGGGTCTGTGGTTTAGCAAACCCAGAGAGTAATTATACCTAGTGGGCAAATGAAAGAATATAACCCCCTGGGTGGGCAAATAGTATGAATGGTGGTGAGGTACCTAGGAAGTGTGTATGGAAGGATTGAACATAATATAGTGAAGAAAGTAAGGCCTGGAATGCAAGTCCACGGAATCCACTCTAATATCCCCTGTCTGTATCAAACGGGGAATGAGAAGGTGAGAGTGCCGCGTGTGTTACCAGGAGGAAGGATTCGCTACGTGTGTATGCACCATTAGTGTGCCTTGAGGACCGTGGTTGAGAACCCCTGTGCTGGACCAAGACTGTAACCTGCTGATAAAGATATGTGGTTATGAGGCACTTGTTACTAATGCTGCTCGTCTAGTTTGATTCTATTGTGAACAGAGTGATTGATGGGTACCAGGCGGTTATGTTGGTCACTGACTGTAGTGGATATGAGACTTATGCCAGGCATGGTACTGTATGTATATTACATGGCCAAAGTTTGTGGACACCAGAACACATCTATATGTGTGGTTTTGTAGTAGGTCTGCGCTTCAAAAGGTCTATAATGGTCTCTAGCTGCTAAAGTGTACGAGGTACCGCAACCTCGTGAAAATGGTACTAAAATACAGGAAGTTACTTCAGCAGTCCTGATGAAAAAGCCATAATAAAGGCTTTGAAACGTTGATGACTATACGCTGCCTATACGCTGTCGTTTGTACAAGGAGTGCCGTTATCTTGTAACTTCTGCATGAATCTCTTTTCGGGCACCCGAGCAAGTTGTTATATAAAGGGAGTGCCGGACCTTAGCTGTGTTTTATTTATATATATATATATATGTATATATATATATATATATATATATATGTGTGTGTGTGTGTATTAATAATATAGTATTTTGTATGTCAAGCTCAGTGTCAGAATGTTAGTAGCATTTTATAAAGGTCCCGGTGTGAACCACCTGCTTGTACTGTAGGATGGGGCGTTCTTATCGGAAATAATCAATATGACCTGCTTAACCTGGTGGCAAAGAATTTTGGCAGTGCTTTCTTGCAAATAGCGCAGTACAATAGTCTAAAATTGATGCAGTTGTTAGTGATGTAGTGAGTCCAAAGTAGACCAATATTAAGCCCTCTTTGCTGGTATGCTGATGATTTCACAGTTCCTCTCCACCTCAAAAATCACACAGACAGAACCGAAGCATCAGGTACTGGAATACACTATTTTGCAATGCAATAGGTAAGTGTTGCTAACTTACCCGATCTCTGTCGTCTGCCTGCTGGTCCACCAGGTACCTTGCTCCACAGGGTTAATGGTGTGCGGGTGGGAGGATGTGGAAGGAGATCCAACTAATGTAACAGCATAACCATCTGATTTAGGGCTAAAATTGCATGTTTTTATTCCTGTTCACTAACCAGTGATACAGGTATGTATAGGTAACAAGACTAGAAATGGGGGTGAAGATACATACAAGGGAATAACGATATAAAACTATATTGGTATGTCCAAATAAGTCAATTAAATGTCCCAATGTGTTTCATCTCTTTCCGAGACTTTTTCAAGGGTATGTGGTGCAGTGGGCTTAAAGTTCGTCTTATATACCTTACCGGAGCTTGCATGTCTCTGTAATTCCGTTACTTCCGGGTGTGCGGTGCCTGATGCCGCACCGATTCTACCGCTAGAGTCTGTGTGGTTTTCCTGTTGATCTGCTTAGGTGCGCATGCTCCGCGGGCTTCACGGGGACAAATCTTGTGATGTGGGTATATTGGTCTCTCCCCAGACTTGCGCTTCATCCTAATAGCGTTTTCCAATGACTTGTGATCAAGATAGTCTCCACATTGGGGGCGGCCATTTTGTGTGTGACTTTCTCAGTCATAAGGCTTCAGGCTTTTTTTAAGCATGATACTGTGTGTTTGTGTCAATGTTAAATACACTCATCAATGCTCCACTAAATGTTAATTCCTATCTTGATCACAAGTCATTGGAAAACGCTATTAGGATGAAGCGCAAGTCTGGGGAGAGACCAATATACCCACATCACAAGATTTGTCCCCGTGAAGCCCGCAGAGCATGCGCACCTAAGCAGATCAACAGGAAAACCACACAGACAATAGCGGCAGAATCGGCGCAGCATCAGGCACCGCACACCCGGAAGTAACGGAATTACAGAGACATGCAAGCTCCGGTAAGGTATATAAGACTAACTTTAAGCCCACTGCACCACCTACCCTTGAAAAAGTCTCGGAAAGAGATGAAACGCATTGGGACATTTAATTGACTTATTTGGACATACCAGTATAGTTTTATATCGTTATTCCCTTGTATGTATCGTCACCCCCATTCCCAGTCTTGTTACCCATACATACCTGTATCACTGGTTAGTGAACAGGAATAAAAACTTGCAATTTTAGCCCTACATCAGATGGTCATGCTGTTACATTAGTTGGATCTCCTTCCACATCCTCCCACCCGCACACCATTCACCCTGTGGAGCAAGGTACCTGGTGGACCAGCAGGCAGACAACAGAGATCGGGTAAGTTAGCACCACTTACCTATTGCACTGCAAAATAGTGTATTCCAGTACCTGATGCTTCGGTTCTGTCTGTGTGATTTTTGAGGTGGAGAGGAACTGTGAAATCATCAGCATACCAGCAAAGAGAGCTTAAGATTGGTCTTCTTTGGACTCAATACATCAATAACTGCATCAAATTTAGACTATTGTGCTGCGCTATTTGCAAGAACGCACTGCCAAAAGTTTTTGCCACCAGGTTAAGCTGGTCATATTGATTATTTCCGTTAAGAACGCCCATCCTACAGTACAAGCAGGTGGTTCACACCGGGACCTTTATAAAATGCTACTAACATTCTGACACTGAGCTTGACATACAAAATACTATATTATTAATACATACATATATATATTTAATTTCTAGTCATTTGATCTCCAAGCGCTGAAGTAACTTCCTACATTTATATGTGTATTTGATTTCTTTTGCTGCTATAACTGCCTTAACTGTTCTGGTAATAATTTCCACTATGTTTTATAAAATTACTGCAGAGATTCACATGCATTAAGCAACAAGATCACTGCCAAGATTAGGTGTTAATGTTGGGTGATAAATTCTGGCTAGCAGTCAGCGTTTCAATTCATTTTAAAGCTTTTCAGTGGGTCTGAGGGCATTGCTCTTTGGAGGTCAATTGCATTATTCCATTCTAAAACAATTTTTTTTTTTTATGCACTTGCTTTGAGCAATGTGTGCATTATCCTACTGAAACAGGAAACCGTTTTCCCCAGACTTCTGCCCCAAACTGGAAGCACACAGTGTTATGAAGACTTCCCTTTGGCCCAGGCCAAACTAGAACAGCCCAAGACCATTTTTTTCTCTTCCACAGAAGGAAGCGTTCTACTGGTATCCGCCAAACCCAGATTTCGTCTGTCAGAATGTCAAATGATGAAGTATGATTCTCTCCTCAAGAGAACTTGATTCCACTACTCAAGTGTAAAATAGCGGTCTGCTTTACACCACTAAAGCTGACATTTGTCATTGTTCATGGTTATCTGAGTTCGAGGTGCGAATATTCGGTCATGGAAAACAAAACCACAAATCTCCTAAAGCTGGCCACACACTAGACCAACTTACATCCAACCAGCCAACTTGTTGATTGATTGGAATGAAAATCTGGTAAGGAATGGGAGTAAATGATGATCAGCAATTTGTTCCTAAATGCCAGAAAACAGATGAAAATGGTTGTCAGACAAGTTTGTTAAATGTTTGATCTAAACAATTTGTTCAAACAACAGTTTTTGTTCATTTTCCGGCATTTGGGAGCAAATTGCTGATTGTCATTTGCTTTCATTCCTTACCAGATTTTCATTCCAACCAATCAACAAGTTGGCTGGTTGGATGTGAGTTGGTCTAGTGTGTGGCCAGCTTTACAGTTCTGATGTTTCTTTCAAACTGTTTGGAACACTGTAGTGAGTATTATAACCTACAGTTAAGGAGAGACTATTTTTTACAGTTTGCGGCTGAACTGTTGTTCCTGTTACTTTTCATTTCAAGAACAGAACTTCTAGTTCACTGGGGAGAGCAGAAATGTGACTCGTTGGAATGTTGGCGTCCTTACATAGTGCCACGTTGAAAGCCACTAAGCTCTTCTGTAGGACTAATAGCTGACTATTTAAATTGCATGGCTGCATACTTTATGCACTTGCTTTGAGTGTCTGAAATGACCATACTCGCTAAGTAGATCAGGGATCGACAATTTTTTCTAAATATAGGAGCCAGACCATCGTCCCAAACCAAAACCTTACACTACCCCACTTGGGGTGGCCCACCTATTTGCCATTTAGTAACCTGGGCCTAACACCCAGGTCACTCACACCTTTTTGGGGGGGCAGATACCTTATATTGGGCCTAATGCCCGCTATGTAGCCCGGGCCTTGTGCCCACCTATATGCACATAGGCCTATTGCCTGATTTACCCCACGGGCCTAGTACCCGACAAACCTGGTTGTCTAGGGAAGGGTTAATAGTAGGCCTCACAGAGGGCCTACCTGCTACGGTGGAAGAGGCTGCGGCCTTTCACTTTCCACCCCCGCAGTCCTCTCCGGTCCTCAACCGCATTTTTCTGCCGCTGGCCTGTCCTGGCCAGCGGCGACGCCACCTCTTTCAGCCAGCGCCTCCTGTCTTCGGTCTTGCTCACGGCGTCTTCTGGCCTCTTCCGCGGCCGCCGGAACACTTCTGTCTTCTTCGTGAGGTCTTGTCTCCTCCCCCTCTGCCGCCGCACTGCTCTTTCCCACTCAGCGGTATGTAATACAAGACGCCGCATGTGGGGCAGGGCTATGACGTGGCAAGCCATGATTGGCTCATCTTGTCTGCCTCCTATTGGCTGCTGGACCAGCTCTCGGCCAGAGCCAAACACCCGCAGTGGTATCAAGGCTACCGGGTGACAGGCTACAGTAAGCACGCACCCGGGGCCAAGTCCTGCCCGCCACCACCTAAACCGCTGGCGCTGATGGAAGGGATCAGGCGATCCTTTCACCAGGTACCAGTCGCTTCTGCTTACCCGGCGCTGGGAGCAGAAACAGCATCCCAGCGCCGGCCAGGGATGTGTCCCGCAGGGGACACATCTCTTTTGCCTGCCCCTGCAGCTGTACCGATGCTGGGATCAGCCACTTGATCCCAGCAGGGCTTTGCAAAATCCAGTCGCCAGGTCTGAAAACTTGGTCGAGCCCTGAAGTAGATGGGTTTCCTCATACTTTTGTCCACATATGGGCACCAGTCCTGCAACAAGCACTAGTTTCTTTTTGCCAATCCACTTATATAATCTTTTTGCCACTGAAACACTTTTTTTCCTTTTGACACAGCAAATACTGTTTTTTAAATGTTTTAAGTTATTTGAGTTTTGTGCACAATTCCCCCCCCCCCCCCCACCCATAATAAGCAAGAAATTATTATTCCAGCTGACAAAGAATATCAATGCTGTTTCAGAGTGTATTACTAGGCAAATCGTTCTTTCATAGTAAGAGATGGTGTTCTGCGAGGGAGAAAGTGGATAAACTCTCCTAGATGCCATTAGCAAAGTCCTGTAAGTTGCGAGGTGGGGCCTCCATGACTTGGACTTATTTTTCCAGCACATTTGGAGGCCAACGGAACAACTTGCATTTTTTTATGTTCTTCAAGCTATTCTTGAACAAATTTTGCAGTATGTCAGGGTGCATTATCCTGCTGAAAGATGCCACTGCTATCAGGGAATATTGTTGCCATGAAGGTGGTGTACTTGGCCTCCAACAATGTTTAGGTAGGTGGTACATGTCACAGTAACATCCACATGAATGCCAGGACCCAAGGTTTCCCAGCAGAACATTGTCCAGAACATCACACTGCCTCCGCGGGCTTGCCTTTTCCCATATTTCATGCTGGTGCCATCTCTTCACCAGGTAAACAACGCATACAGTGAAAGAGCGAATGTGATTCATCAGACCAGGTCACCTCTTTCCATTGCCCGGTGGTCCAGTTCAGATGCTCACGTACCCATTGCAGGAGCTTTTGGCAGTGGACAGGGGTCAGCATGGGCACTCTGATCAGTCTGTGGCTACGGAGCCCAATATGTAGCTAGCTGCGATGCACTGTGTATTTGACACCTATTTATCATAGCCAGCATTAACTTGTTCAGCAATTTGTGCTACAGTAGCTCTTTTGCGTGATAGGACCAGACTGGCTCACCTTTGCGCTCCAAGCGCTTCAATGAGCCACGGGCGCCAATGACTCAGTCGTTGGTTCAATGGTTGTGAACCATCACTGTCTAGCCATCACAATTTTCCCCATTTTGCAGCTTCCAGCACATGAACTTCAAGAACTGACTGTACACTTTGCTGCCTAGTATATCCTACCGCATGACAGGTGCCATTGTAATAAGATAATCAATGTTATTCACTTCACCTGTCAGTGGTTTTATGTTTTGGTGTGTGTGTGTGTGTGTGTATATATATATATATATATATATATATATATATATATATATATATATATATATATATATATATATAATTCTCCCATATCCCAATATTTAAAAATACAGCATGACTGAGATAGTGAAACCTTTGCTTTTTGGTGGTTCAGTGTACACAAACTTTAAGGCACCAAATTATTAAAAATATAATATAAAATAACCTCCAGGCTGTGTGTATAAGGTTTATATGAAACAGAAATGAATTTCATGCATGTACACAAACTTTGTTTGAGCCACAAAATTATTAAAAATATTGTATAAAATTACCTGCAGGCTGTGTGTACAATGTGTATATAACACATACATGCATTCTGTGTTTACATTTGGGTCCCATTCCCAAGATATTTCATTATGTATACAAATATTCCAAAATACGGAATATTCAGATATCCAAAATACCCCTGGTCCCAAGCATTTTGGATATGGGAGACTCAACCTGTATATTTTATATTTGTAGTCCACACCTTTTATTTGGTTAGATTCAGCTAGCAGTCAAATGGTTGACTGCTGAATATATGGTAAGAAACTACTTTTGAGACGGAATAAAAATTGATTGCTTTAGTTGGTCAGATAATCATTCAGTTAGATGAAAAGTTCATGGGTGTGTGTGGCCAGAATATTTAATGTTTTAAGAAGCCTTCTCCATGGAAGTATCTGAAAATTACTGTATAATCTCAGAAAAGGTCAGTAACACTAATGCATTCTGATTTGGCTCAACAACTTTCAGATCTCACAAATCTTTTTAATAGATATTACCCACGGGTATACCCGCAAATATTAAGTATACCACTAATATAATATGGAGGGATCGCAGTAGATATCTCCAATATCTGCCAAAGTGCCTCCCATTGTCAACAGCAGAAGCAGCCACGATAAGTTTGTATGGGGGCTGCTATGCTGTCTGATTTACCAAGATCCGGTATGCTAAGCATCCGAGAGTTTGGCCCCAGCAGATTGCGCCATCTTTAGATGGTGTTTGCTGCTGTAACCTATGGACTAATTACCACAGAAATCGCAGAGAGAAGGTTCCGTAGAAACCCTTCCCAGCAATGACCGTGTGTGCGCAATACTGTTGCGGGTCCTTAAAATAATTAAATGATCGCATTAGTTAATGACTCTCAGATTGTTACAGATATTTTTATTGCAAATCAATTGGCTTTTAAAGTGAATTTCAATCTCATTCATTATTTCTTAAAGTTAAAAAGAGGACCCATTTTAGGTAATTTTTTTTCTTTTGTTGCACAATTGGCATCCATATGGAGTGTAAATATATTGGGCCGTATTCAATTAGTTTCGCACTCGTGATACTTTATCGTATGCCGGACTTTTCGCCTACATCGCGTGTTCTGTGTGTGGAAAAATATCGGGCGTGCTCCCGCTATTCGCCATATTCGATTAGGACTTGAAAATGGTTCCTGGCAAAACTGAAACAGTCAGTCCTGTCAAAAATTGGGAACTCAGCCTGACACCCCCCAAAAGAATCGCTTAACATTGGGGATCACTATAGATGCCCCCGATTAGCCCTAATTGAAGGTATATGGTGTACTTAAGTTGTGACAATTGCTGCCAATTAGCACATTAACACAAGTGGTAAGGAATAGCATTAAGCCGTAATAACTACTCCCAGCAAATTTGGGGTACTTGAAAATGTGGGCTAGCATATTTTTAAGTTGCTAAAGTGAAGTTTAAAATCTCGTAAAAAATCCACCTGCTGCAAGCACCTGCAATCAGAAAAACACCTGCCCCATACCTGGGGACCCCCCAGAAGTCATTTCGCTAGTTTTTAAGTTTGTCCCCCAACTTTGATCTTTTTCGCCCCCAAAATGAAAGTCCTTTTTTGGGGTGTTCTATAGTGTTTTTTTGACAGTTTATCTTTAGGGGACTGTCCCAAGGGTGCAGGGGGTTTCCTGAAATTTGCACCCCAAAACCGCAATTCTGCACTTTTTTCCCGCCTGCTATTTTTGCCTATTACATTGCATTGACTTTCCGCGTACACGAAAAGTCTTTGCAATTGAATACGGCGAAAGTTTCCACCTGCCAAAATGACGTCATCCGCAATACTTTTTCGCGGATTCTGACTTTTCTCTGCTAATTGAATATGGGCCATTGTCGGAATTTGAATGTCGGGACTTTGAACGTTTCTTGATTGTGTCCATGTCGATATAGTGACCTTTCGGTATTTTGATTTTCAGAATTTTGTCAATTTCTAGCTAATGACTTTCAGTATGTTGATTCTGTCAGTATTTAGTTCGTGTCAGAATTATAGTTACCAGGACTTAGACCTTCTCTGCCGGTAATTTGACTGCCGTTATTTTGACCTTCAGGATATCATACCCAACCCATTTTGGATCTGTGAAATAAATACGTTGCATACAAATGACTTCAATGAAAATATATTACATAGTGTAATTTTTCAGTGCATAGAAATCTTTTTACCTGTGTATATTAATATATGTATTACAATTTGCCTGTATACATCTGGTTGT
The DNA here is from genome assembly GCA_031769625.1 of Taudactylus pleione. Classification (NCBI taxonomy): domain Eukaryota; kingdom Metazoa; phylum Chordata; class Amphibia; order Anura; family Myobatrachidae; genus Taudactylus; species Taudactylus pleione. Next base: position 15,282,068 of record JAUIMM010000018.1, on the reverse strand, counting down.
AGTTGTCTTGTGTGAGTCGTTAATATATCATCTATTTATACATCAACTTCTGTAATTATAAAATAAAGGACTTTAAGAGTATAGATTTAATTATGATTACACTATAATTAAGGTAGTCAACAATATGATTGAAGGTAAAAAAATCTAAGTTACCAATAGGGTGGAACCTCTAGTACACCGCTCCCAATGAATAATCATGCACTTCGAGGGACTTAAATAGTATGATTTGGCCAATAAAGATGTCAGTTGTCAGGCGATTTTTCTCTAAAAAGCTCATAAATTGCTTAAATGATGTACCTCAAGTTGTTGTATTGATGGGAAAGTGATTTTTAAACTTGCAGATGGGAGCTAAATGCTTTTTTCCATCATTTTGCAAAATTCTATAAAAACACTGAAGATTCACTTTACGGGCATATTTCTGTACCCCCAAAATACTGCAAAAACTTTAATAATGGGCTAAAAAACACTTGTTGAATATAATTTTATTACCATTTTTAAAATATGTAAAACTTTATTATAGCCACTAACAACCTTCTAATACTGTCCTGCCATCTTACTTACCATATTTCTCGATCTGGGGGATAATCTTGACCATGCGGTGCAATGAGGGTTGACTACCTAGCACTCAATAGGTTACCTTTTTAGGCTTTATAAGCTGTACACCAACTCCCTCCTCAGTTTAGGGTGCTGAATAAGTAGGTTAGCACTAGTTTACATACTGTGTGGATGTGTGTGTGTGTGTGTGTGTGTGTATATGTATATAGCGTTCCCCCTAGGCTGTTTTAGCGGGGTGCGGCGCCCTGCCCTCTTTCTGGAAGGCAAAAAGCGCCCTGCCCTAACAGCCTGCGGGAACTGTCTTCACCCGCGGGTCGCAGTGTCCCGCGAGTGAAAAAATGTGCGGTGACCCGGTCACCGCCGGAGAATAGACGCCGGGCGCATGCGCCCGGCATCTATTCTCCCTGTCTGCAGGGTTTGGGGGCTGCCCGGCGTGTCCGTAAGTGCCGGGCACGCCCCCAAGAGTGACGAAAAGGGGACGCGTCTTATAGACACGCCCCCGTCTCGGACGCGTGCCTTCAGCGCGCACACGAACGTGCCCTCTCTAGCTCCGGCGCCCTGCCTCGCGCCGGAGCTAGAGTGAACACTGTGTGTGTGTGTATATATATATATATATATATATATATATATATATATATATATATAGCACTCCAAGAGACGGTGGCACTCAGGGATTTGTAATAACAACACACACGAAATAGCAGTCTTTTCTACATCAACGTTTCAATGCATAGGCATTTTCATTCATGATGAAAATGCCTATGCATTGAAACGTTGATGTAGAAAAGACTGCTATTTCGTGTGTGTTGTTATTACAAATCCCTGAGTGCCGCCGTCTCTTGGAGTGCTGTTGGTCCGTGCAGTGATACTGCACGGTTAGCGGAAGGCAACGGGGTGAGCTTACCTTCATTGTAGTGAGTGCCGGATTCACCATACTTTTATTTTTATTTATATATATATATATATATATATATATATATATATATATATATATATATATATATATATATATAATATTTTTTTTTTATTAGGGGTGTGCACCAGTTTTGGATCTGTATTTTTATTTTTTTTTTAAAAAGCATAAAAACAGCTAAAATCACAAAATTTGTGGGGTTTTCTGATCCTATGCTATTATTAACCTCAATGACCTTAATTTCCAGTCTTTTCTGAACACCTCACAATAGTGTTTTTATGTCCAAAAGGTTGCACCGAGGTAGCTGGATGACTATGCTAAGAGATACGAGTGGGCGGCACAAACACATGGCACATCTAGGAGTGACACTGCAGTGGCAGACAGGATGGCAGTTTGAAAAACTAGGCCCCAAACAGTACATAATGCAAAGAAAAAAAAGAGGTGCAAGATGGCATTGTCCTTGGGCCCACCCACCCTTATGTTGTATAAACAGGACATGCACACTTTAACAAACCAATCATTTCAGCGCCAGGGTCTGCCACACGACTGCGGCTGAAATGATTGGTTCGTTTGGGCCCACACAAAACAAGCTGGCAATTAATCCGTCCCTGCACAAACTGGCTCTACGGAGGCAAGATGTCGTCCTCATCCACCGATTCCTCACCCTCTTCAGTGTTGTGTACATCCTCATCCTCAGAGTATTAATTCGTCCCTGCTGGAATCCACCACCACAGGTCCCTCTGTACGTTCTGGAGGCTGGTCTCCCTGGAAGAGTTGATAATTCATTTTTATGAACATCATCTTCTCCACATTTTGTGGAAGCAACCTCCTACGCCCTTCGCTGGCAAGGTTCCCGGCTGCACTAAACACTCTTTCGGAGTACACACTGGAGGGGGGGCAACTCAGGTAAAATAGAGCCAGTTTGTACAGGGGCCTCCAAATTGCCTCTTTTTTCCTGCCAGTACAGGTACGGACTGTCTGACATGCCTACTTGGATGCTGTCACCGATGTAATCCTCCACCATTCTGTCAATGGTGACCGTATCATATGCAGTGACAGTAGACATGTCAGAAATTGTTGCCAGGTCCTTCAGTCCGGACCAGATGTCCAAACTTGGTCCTGCCTGCCCTGCATCACCGCCAGCGGGTTGCTTAGGATACCTGAGTTTTTTCCTGGCAGCCCCAGTTGCGGGAGAAAATGAAGAAGGAGCTGTTGACGTGTCACGTTCCACTTCAGCTGATAGTGTGTTCACCAGCAGGTCTTTGCACCTCTACAGGCTTGTGTCGGCCGGAAAGAGAGACACCACATAGGCTTTAAACCTAGGATCGAGCACGGTGGCCAAAATGTAGTGGTCTGATTTCAACAGATTGACCACCCTGGAATCCTGGCAAAGCGAATGAAGGGCTTCAGCCACAAGTCCCACATGCCGAGCGGAATCGCTCCATCTTAGCTCCTCCTTCACTTTCTCCAGCTGCTTCGGCAAAAGCCTGATGAGGGGAATGACCTGACTTAAGCTGGCAGTGTCTGAACTGACTTCACGTGTGGCAAGTTCGAAAGGGCTGGAGAACCTTGCACAACACGGAAATCATTCTCCACTGCGCTTGAGTCAGGTGCATACCCCCTCCTTTGCCTATGTCATAGGTGGATGTATAGGCTTGAATGGCCTTTTGCTGCTCCTCCATCCTCTGAAGCATATAGAGGGTTGAGTTCCACCGCGTCACAACCTCTTGCTTCAGGTGATGGCGCAGGTTCAAGAGTGTTTGCTGGCGCTCCAGTCTTCGGCACGCAGTCGCTGAATGGCGAAAGTGGCCAGAAATTTTTCGGGCCACCCAAAGCGTCTCCTGCACGCCCCTGTCGCTTTTCAGAAAATTCTGCACTACCAAGTTTATTGTGTGAGCAAAACATAGGACGTGCTGGAATTTGCCCAGATGTAATGCCCGCACAATATTGGTGGCGTTGTCAGATATCACAAATCCCCAGGAGAGTCTAAGTGGGGTAAGTCACTGGGCGATGATTTCCCTCAGTTTCTCTAAGAGGTTGTCGGCGGTGTGCCTCTTACTGAAACCGGTGATACACAGCGTAGCCTGCCTTGGAACGAGCTGGCGTTTCTGAGATGCTGCTACTGGTGACGCTGCTGCTGTTGCTGCGTAAGGTGATACATCTACCCAGTGGGCTGTCACAGTCATATAGTCCTTAGTCTGCCCTGTTCCACTTGTCCACATGTCCGTGGTTAAGTGGACATTGGGTACAACCACATTTTTCAGGACACTGAGGACACTTTTTCTGATGTTTCTGTACAGTCTCGGTATCGCCTGCCTAGTGAAGTGGAATCTAGATGGGATTTGGAACCGGGGACACACTACCTCCTTCAATTGTCTAAATCCCACTGCACTAATGGCGGATACCGGACGCACGTCTAACACCAACATAGCAGTCAAGGCCTCAGTTATACGTTTTGCTTCAGGATGACTGCTGTCGTACTTCATCCACCTCGCTAAGAACTGTTGGAGGGTCAATTGTTTAGTAAAAGTAGTGGTGTTCCTACTTCCTCTCTGGGATGATGAACGACTCCCAGCAGCGGCAGCAGTAGGCGTAGCAATGCAGGATCCTCCGGAGGAATCCCGGATAGGAGAGTCAGTCATACCAGTGACATGGCCTGCAGGACTACTTCCGATCTTGACTAAGGAGGAAATTGACGAGGAGGGAGTTGATGGTGTGGTTTGCAGGCGCTAGGATACAACGGGATTTAGGTGTCCCTGGACTGCTTACGGTCTTAGCCAAAGTTTCTGAACTTGACAGTAACTTATTATGAACGCGCTTTAGGTGCCGTATAAGGGAGGATGTTCCTAGGTGGTTAACGTCCCTACCCCTACTTATTTCACCTTTACATATGGTACATATGGCAAGACAGTTGTTGTCCGGATTTGGATAGAAATATTGCCAGACCAAAGAGGTGGAATGTTTGGTCTTCTGCCCAGGCATGACAGTGATGGGCTTTTTCATCCCACGGACAACAACTGTCTCCCTCGGAGCCTGATTTAAACAAACCACATCACCATCAGAATCCTCCTCGCCAACTTCCTCCTCAGCGCCAGCTACACCAGTATCCTCATCCTGTTGTACTTCAACAGTGACATCTTCAATTTGCATATCAGCAAGTGGACTGTGAGTGCTCCTTTCAGCACTTGCAGGGGGCGTGCAAATGGTGGAAAGAGCCACCTCTTCCCGTCCAGTGCTGGGAAGGTCAGGCATCGCAACCGCCACCACACTTGGACTTTCCTTGGGGATTTGTGATATCTTCTTAGAACGCACAGTTCTTCGCTGTGCTTTTGCCAGCTTAACTCGTTTGATTTTTTTTAGCGGGAGGAGGGCTTCCATCGTCATGTGAAGCTGAACCACTAGTCATGAACATAGGGAAAGATCTTAGCAGTTCCTTGCCACTCCGTGTCGTAAATGGCATATTGGCAAGTTTACGTTTCTCCTCAGATGACTTAAATGTGTTTTTCAAGGTCATTTTCCTGAACTTTGTCATTTGGGATTGTATGTGCCCTCTACTATGACATTGGGCATTGGCCTTGGCAGACGACGTTGATGGCATGTTATCATCTATGTCATGACTAGTGGCAGCAGCTTCAGCACTAGGAGGAAGTGGTTCTTGATCTTTCCCTATTTTATTTTTATCGGAGAAAGTTTGGTCCTCCATTTATGTTATATTGATATATAAGTGCGGCTAAGGCGCACACAAACACAGAAAATAATTTTTTATTTTTGTTGGAGACTACTGCACTTTGTGGGTTACACCACCCTTTAAGAAATGAGCCAGCCAGCTCTTTACTTATGGGACACAGGCGCACGCTTGGCGCTGCTCCTTTATTGATTCACGTGCAGCTACAGTGCACACAATTCACAAAGACAGAAAAAAAAGAATTTTTTATTTTTTGTGGTGCGCACTTTGAGGGTTACACCACCCTTTAACACACAGACGGACACTTGGCGCTACTGCTTTGAGGATGCACGTACAGTGCAGACAATTCACAAACACAGAAAAAAAAAAATTATTTTGTTTGGACTGCATTTTGGGAGTTACACCACCCTTTAACAGACGAGCCAGCCGGCCCTTTACTTATGACACAGGCGCACGCTTGGCGCTACTTTGTTGATGCACATGCGGCTACTGCGCACACAATTCACAAACACAGAAAAAAAAATATTTTTTTGCACTTGGGGGGAGCACCCCTGATGGACAGAGAACCCCCTGGACAACACTACAGCACCCCTTTAGGACAGGGACACTGCACAGGACTTTGGAGTGGACACAGCCCCTATGGACAACTGACTGCACAACACAGTCCAGCCAGCCCCTATGGACTTTGGAGGAGTGGACACAGCCCCTATGGACAACAGCAGCACTACACTACACAGCACCGCACTACACAGCCCAGCCAGCCCTAACTCCCACCCTCCCTCTTCACTGTCCACAGCCGAGTGAGAAAATGGCGCCAACGCGGGTACCTTTTATATAGGATCCAAAACCCACGAGACCCAGAAGGCGGGATGATGACATTTTGCCTCGATTTCAGATCCGAGTCAGGCAGGAAAAGTCTAGCCTGACTCGGATCGGGGGGGTTCGGATTTCAGAAATCCGAGCCCGCTCACCCCTAAAATATAAATAAATTATATACCGCACCCACTTCAAAAATAGTGCCAGGTCAGATGTTAGACATGTGGTTATAATCTCCAAAAATAGAGACAGAAAGAAAGGGGTACAGCATTGCCTACAGATATGCTCAGGCGCACGGTTCTCTGTCTGACGCTAAATATCACTCATTTACAATTGAGCTGTTTATTGATGTTTTTTTCTGGCTTTTTTTAAAAGGCACATTAAAGCTGCTTAACTTTTTTGCATATTATGATGGAGTGCTGGTCTGTCTCTATTTTTAGAGAATATAAACTGTGTGTATATGTATATTCGGCCGTAACTGCAGCCCTCTGGGACTTTCGGAAGCATTGGTAACGTGGAAGGGGAGGGCCGAGGTTTGCAGGGGCCGTTTCTGTAGGCAGATAGTTTCCTTTTGGAGGTGGCAGAATGGCAGGGCCTGCATGCTGAGCCATGAGTGCCGGAGAGCGCACTGCAGCAGGAAGGTAGGTCCGCACATGTGAAGGTACCTGTTAAGTGGCTGCAGGCGTTGGCAGCCTGCTAAACAGGACCTGTCAAAGTGCGCATGGCCGACAGCAGAGGGTCAATAGCAAGCTGGCGCTAGCAGTGAAAGACTCCAAGTTGGGCATACAGAGAGCAGCACTGGAAGAGCAGGTGCTCACGTGCTCTGTTAAACACAGCTGTCAGCAATTACAAAGGACTTTGGTTGTTAGCAGGAAGTGTATCCAGACCAGACCTCTCAGGCCTCCTCTCTCACCATAAGAGAGTTCCTACATTTTAACCAAACTGCGAACGCACTGTGGCAAGGCAGATCATCAGACAGCTTGGAGGAGTTACAGTACTGTAAAGCTGCATAAACACGGTACAATCTGTACCACCAACGACTTGAAAGATATATTTCAAAGAGATCTTTCGGTGAAGTCATCCTGCCATATCTCTGAACAGGCAAAGTTGACAATATCATGCAAATTGGCCTGCATGTATGGACGATCATAGATATCGTTATCGTTCATGCGGGAACGCGCATCGTTGGTTTTTCACTGCATAAAAATGGACGTTATCGTTCATAGATATCGTACCATGTGTACGCACCTTTACAGTCCAGCACCTGAGCAGAGGATCTACTGATCACTGCTGTGAAACACTTGTCAGGGACTCCTCGTGGCTGGAAGCCTGGGATAAGTATTTGACAAACTTTATTTTTTTCTTTTCAGATATTTATGTATTTTCTCTTTATGTATGCTGTGTAAAGCTACTGGAGAATGGAAATTTGGTTTGCATTTTTTTGCACATGTTGCAATACTAAATTACTTGCATGCTTGTTGTGCAAGCAAAGATATGGCGAGCTGCTTCAGGTTGTAAAGGGCCCTGCTATTGCCCCATTCTATAGCGAACTGTTATGCAAACAGTCTAATTTTTGTGCGACTAAGATGGACCAGGCCAGGAACTTGGGGGTCCTCAGAAAACCCTTCTTGGACACTACAATGGAGAGGATTTTGTGAGTGATATTTTCTTCACTCAAGAAATTGTATTAAGCTGTTGCTTATATTTCTTTGAATCAGCTAATGTCTAGTGTGTACCATCTTCATTAGCGATGGGACCTGGGAGGGGCAACGGGGCCATGCTGCATTAGGCAGCATGACTCCCACTGACTCTATCGCCCGTCAGACCTGCATGCATTTAGAAGTGGAGATGTTGCCCATAGCAACCAATCAGTTTATCACTATTCTCTTCTAGAAGAAGCTAGTTAACTGTTAAGTAGAATCTAATTGGTTGCTCTGGGCAACATCTCTACTTCTAAATACTCACTTTAGTAAATTTACCCCTATGAGTAAAGCCAGAAAGAAGGTATCTTCAGACACTTATCGTAGAGTCTGGAGGCATTATATGGCATATTGTTATATGGAGGAGCTTATTCCTCTTTATCTATGCTAAGAGTTCTTTCCTTTCTTCATGTATGCCTCAAGTTGGCATTCAGGTGTATTACATATACAACCACAATATAGGCATCCCATAGAACCTTGGGACATAATCTTGTGCTGTCAGCACTTCAGTTACAACCCTTTGAACCTGTGCAAGAGATAGACCTCAAGTGGGTAACTTGAAAGTAATTTTTTCTTATATCCTTTCATCAGCTTAAGAATTAGGAGCCTTATCTTATAGGCCTCCACTGCTTTAGAGAGATATTATGTATACTACCTTTTTAATCTAAAATGGTGCCGAAGTTTCATCTTAATTAGAAACTTGTATTGCCATCTTTAGCTAAATCAAACAAAACTGATCAGGGTCACCTATCTCTATTAGACAATTGTAAAAATGCTAAGTTTATCTGGAGAGGACAACCAGTATAAGAAAACTGATAGTGTTATTTATAATGCTAAGAAAAGAAATGGGCAGCATCCAAACAGACTAGGGCCACAATTCAGCAGGCGTATGAAGGAGCTGAATGATTTATCCCAGCTAGGATCTAAGATCATTCCTCTTGCTACATGCAGTAGCGCACGCAGGGGGGGTTTCTGAGTACCCAGAAACCGCCCCTGACGGACCAAATCATTTTTTTTTAGAGACGGAGACAGCACTGTCTCCGTCTCTGCACTGACTGCGGGCTCAATGGAGCTGCCGCGGATCCACAAACAGAGCTCTGGTTGGCAGAGCTCTCTGTAAAGGATACAGGATACACGTGCAGCGGGCGCTGGGCAGGTAGCGCTGTTGTGTGTCACTGTCCGTCCCTGCTGTGCTGTGACTGGCCAGCTGTGAGGGGGCGTGTTGGTGCGGCAGCAGTAGGGGGTGGAGCAGCCGCTTATCTCCCAGTGTTTTCAGTCATGCTGTGTGGGTGGTCAGGTGCCGTAAAGGCCATCTTCAACGCTGTGGTCGTCGTCCTGGTGCAGCTGCTCTGGGCCTGGCTCAGATCCAAGTCCCTGGTCTTCAGGAGGAGATCGCCGGGAAGGAGCTGTTACGCATGCCAAGCAGCAGGAACTCCACTCACATGGACTCCGGCGGTGACCCGCCTCCTCCCCCCCTCTCCTCAGTCCTCGGTAAGTATAATGATGTTTGTGTGTGTGTGTGTGTATATGTGTTTGCTGTGCATAAGTATGCATGTGTGTGTGTGTTTATATGTGCTGTGTGTATTTATGTATGAATGTATGCTGTGTGTAACTGTATATATGTATATGTATATATGTGTGCAAGTATTCTTGTATGCGTATGTATGCATGTATTTATGCATGTATGCTGTGTGTAAGTATACTTATGAGTTATGTGTGTGTATGAATTGCTATGTATATATGTATGTATGTATATGTGTGTATGTATGTATATATATATATATATATATGTATATATGTGTATATATATATATATATATATATATATATATAATGTGTGTGTGGAAACCCCCCCCCCCCCCCCTTAAAAATCCCTCGTTTGCCACTGACATGGTCACTGGTTCATACATTCACCAGATTTTATAGACTTCATGACTTTGCATCCAGGAATGCTTCCTTTGGACAAGAAGTATTGAGTTCAGCCACGGCTGAGCATACCTTAAGGGGCAGTTTTTGTAAATTCTAATGGGCAAGAGTGTCCCCAATGAGGAGGATTTTGGTACTTACCGTTGATTCTCTTTTCTCTGAGTCCACATCACAGCATGTAAGCAGCAGCCCACCGTGCACTTTTTGCCCCTAACCTGCCCATCCGGCATCTTGCTAACTGTTTGGCTGTCAGAGTAGGAGAGTGGGAGTCTGTAATGCTTGCCTTCAATGCAGGGTGGGCCAGGGTTGAGGTGGAAGGGTGGCTTCAACAGGGTGAGTCGACTAGGAGGAGGTGGTCGGCATCTCCTTCTGACGGGCAGCTCCAAGCAGCGAGCTGCACTGTGACGCGGCCAGTAAGTTGCGCTGCACCACTGCTAAGAGTGCAGCGTGACTTTTGGTCGTGTCACGGTGCTGGACAGCAGGGACATTTTGCTGGGCAAACCACCTGGGGAGAACACTGCCCTGGTAGTGTGTGTTACCTTACATTTTCAGATCTGACCATGAAATCTGTTAATTCATATGAAAAATTTCAGTGTCTAACTGCCGCCTATTTTTTCAGGGATCATTAAATACATACCGGTTTTGTGATAATGTCTGGACCTTTGTTCTCAATGATGTGGAGTTCAGAGAGGTGACCGATTTGGTGAAGGTGGATAAAGTAAAAATTGTAGCTTGCGACGGAAAAAGTAAGATCCTTTACTAGTTTTTAGATGTGAATGCACCATGTTTACATTTTAAAACTGAAATTATTTCTGAATAGCGTTGTGCACTTTTTTTATTTTATGTTGAGGATCACTTCAAATGCTGCATACAAAATGACATTGCAGTGTGTTTTTTTGCAAATCCAAAGAAACATTTATATATACACTAAAGTTACAATTTTTATATGTGGAGGGAAAGTAGTTGAATTTATTACCTGGATTTCATCATTGTCTTTAATTACAAAAAAAATGAATATAATTCTGCTTCAATGTACCAATCTGGTACCCTTCTCTGCCAATTCTGTATCTACCATGGGCAGTGATCTAAATCCGCTTTGTGCCAATGGGTCATGCATACTTTAAGAACAGCCACCATAACCACAGCCAGAAGGTGCAGGGATCATATAAAGCTTCCAGTCAGAATGTCGACAATCATAATGTCGACATGTACAGACTGACACCGACATACTGTCATTATTTTTCAAATGTTATGAATGTCAACAGTCATAATATTAACATGCAGTTATGGTTAGGCTACAGTCCGGATTAGTTTTAGGCCGAAATAGCAGTGTCAGCATTGTTACTGTAGACATTCACAATGTCAACATTATGTCAATATGTTAATTTTTGACATCCTGAACATGTCAACATATACAACACCCACTGGGCCTAGAATATTTTTTGTTTGGTTTCGGGTACCAAACTGCACTTATACAATGCTAGCGTTCCCGCTAGGCTGTTTTAGCAGGGTGCGGCACCCTGCCCTCCATCTGGAGGGCAAAAAGCACCCTGCCCTCACAGGCTGCGGGTGCAGTCTTCACCCGCCGGACGCAGTGTCCCGTGGGTGGAGAAATGTGCGGTGACCCGGTCACCGCCGGAGAATAGACGCCGGACGCATGAGCCCGGCATCTATTCTCCCTGTTTGCAGCGCTTGGGGGCTGCCCGGCATGTCCGTAAGTGCCGGGCACGCCCCCAAGTATGATGAAAAAGGGGATGCGTCTTATAGACACGCCCCCTTTTATGGCCACGCCCCCTTTTCGCCCGCTCACACAAAGTTGCCCTCTCTAGCTCCGGCACCCTGCCTGCTGCCGGAGCTAGAGTGAACACTACAATGCCGTGGCTCCAGATTGTTGCTGTATCGCAGGGGTCAGGGAACTTTTTTACCTTTTACCCCAAAATATATTTAGATACGCTGATGTTACCCCCTTGATTTGAAAGGAAGGAAATCGTATAGTAGTGCCCCCATATAATGTCCCCGGTAGTAGTGCCCCCATAGTATGCCCCTGTGGTAGTGCCCCCATATAATGCCCCTGTAGTAGTGCCCCCCATATAATGCCCCTGTAGTAGTGCCCCCCATATAATGCCCCTGTAGTAGTGCCCCCCATATAATGCCCCTGTAGTAATGCCCCCCATATAATGCCCCTGTAGTAATGCCCCCCATATAATGCCCCTGTAGTAGTGCCCCCCATATAATGCCCCTGTAGTAGTGCCCCCCATATAATGCCCCTGTAGTAGTGCCCCCCATATAATGCCCCTGTAGTAGTGCCCCCCATATAATGCCCCTGTAGTAGTGCCCCCCATATAATGCCCCTGTAGTAGTGCGCCCCATATAATGCCCCTGTAGTAGTGCCCACATAGTTGTGCCCCTGTAGTAGTGCCCCCCATATAATGCCCCTGTAGTAGTGCCCCCCATATAATGCCCCCCATATAATGCCCCTGTGCGCCCCATATAATGCCCCGGTAGTAGTGCCCCCGTAGTAGTGCCCGCATAGTTGTGCCCCATATAATGCCCCTGTAGTAGTGCCCCCCATATAATGCCCCTGTAGTAGTGCCCGCATAGTTGTGCCCCATATAATGCCCCTGTAGTAGTGCCCCCCATATAATGCCCCTGTAGTAGTGCCCCCATATAGTGCCGCTTGTACAAAAAAACACTTACCTTAATCCCCGCTCCTGCACCCGCCGCCGTTCTGTCCGCCCGGCTGCTCCTCGGAACTATGGGAGAGACGTCATGACGTTTCTCCTATAGTACTCATGGAGAGAGTCGGAAGCTGTCGTTCAGAGGAGAACTCCAGCCTCCATATTATAGAATGATTCATATGCATGCCCGGCTGTCCGTCCATTACCCTCCAGGAATTTCATTTTTACCCCATGTGGGGTAATTTATCCCTGTTCCCTGACCACTGCTGTATCGTATCATGAAGTCCCAGTGATTCTGGTACTTCACATCATGAGGTCTGGACCATTGCTTGGGATAGCTAAGTTAGGTATATCTCCCGCCCCCTCATGTAAGGCATTACTTTTAAATCCATGCTGACTTGGATCTAATAATAGCTGCTTGTAGTTTCTAATAGATCTAGTTTGGGCCTATTAATAATTAAGAAAAGGGGCATACTCAGTTGGAGTCTTATAGATCATCTGTGGTTTAAAAGTTTGAAATAATTATTAACTCATACAGTGTCAAAGTTCACATTAAGGCTGGTATCCTATTAGCCACGTAACGTTTTCTCTAATAAAAAAACTGGCTCGTAACACGATTTTTCCCCTATGATCATTATCGGGCTATCCAATTAGTGTCTTTTTTTTTTTTTTTTTCCTTTATTTTTCAGCACGCAAAATGACCTGTGTTCTTCCGAAAACACACATGGACTTTGAAACATTTTTTGCGATCGCGGCAACGAAAACAAGGCTAATTTTGATTTGTTTTATTTGTACTGCCTGAGGCAGGTGAAACACAATCCCTGTTAGGTGCCTTCTTTCGGGGCTAATTGGATAGCCCCCGCCAGATCAATTAGCTTTGTCAAATTACCACGGCTAATAAAATACTGGTCATAGTTGGATGCAATCCATGTTGTTTTTTCTGGGATTGCTGTGAATGTGGAAAAGTATAACATTTTCTTTACAATGCTGCCATCTTCTGGGGGTCGTTAGTGCCCTACAATATTTTTGGGTGAGAACTTTTAAAAAGTGATTCCTGGTGAAAGCAATGCCTTGCAAAATTGTGAAAATGGGCCTGGTCATAGAGGTATTAAAACCACTTTGTAGATGTAGAACTCTGACGCACAAAACGTATGCAGAATGCTTACTGTTTCTCGCAGTTCACACTAAATTAATCTTAATGTGCTTTCCTTATATTTCCAAAGATTTTATATTGTAACTAGAATATATTGTTGCTTATAATATGTAAAAATACTATAATGAATCTAATGTTCTGTTTTCTCAGATACTGCTTCAAACACTGCAGAGTGAGCAACCCAAGATCTTACTTACAGTGGTTTCTGTTGGTCTGCTACCTTTCCCATGAAACCATAGACAAGACTGTTTATTTAAATCAGAGATCATGCCCAGAGGAGCTATACACTTCAAAATTCATACAGGATTGCAAGATTTTGGTAGTCTTACTCCCTTTCCTAGTACACACAGGTCACTATCAAAACTTTTTTTTTTAATTCAAATGTGAAGTTGCCTCTCTCTTGTGTGTGTGTTTCATTTTTTTTTTTTCCCTTGGATATGTCTAATAAACTTTTATTTAATAAATGTGTGCTGAAAAAGAGAACTGTTTTTATTAATTTTAGAGCACTTTGTGGCTGCCAAAGGTTGGTAGTTTCAATTTACACAGAAGTTAGCAGTGTGTAACATAGCCTTTGAACTTGCACAATAATCTCATTATTTTATGTGGAGTAAGACGATGTGTACTTGTGCACATCTTATTGATGTTGATATGACCCAACTTTCAGGTCATCTTAATCTCCATCCGTCCAGTGACTGCTGAAGTGTGCCCTGTCATTCATCCCATCTTTAAAGCAGGGCTTGTGTTTATACATATATTGGCTCATGCAGAGCTGCAAAAGTTGCTTTTCAGAACGGCAAAGTAACACATGAATTTTAGGTAAAAGCCTTCCCTTTTGGCATAAATTATGTTCAACTCCATGTGAGCCCATATTCTGTATGAAAGATATCATGCCTTTTCCCCACACACCGTGGGCCGGATTTAATTTCCGCGGTTAATTACCGTGCCGGGAATAGGGCAATTAAATCCTGAGACTATTCAATTACAAGCCCCTTTTTCCTCGCGCGTTATCCTGTGGGATCCGGGATAAGCTCCCAGAGCTAGGGGATAACACGTTCGCGGCACCCGCAATCAGGGCACTTAATGCGGATTTCAGTTTGAGCCTATATCTTCTACTACTTTTCTATAACAGTCCTCCACTTATGCTGGGTACACACCTGAGCGATGGATCGGTCGACTGATGCAATTATTTGGTAAGCAGTAGGCACAAACAATTTTGTGCATACACACTTACCAATACGCTGACCACAGAAATCAGTAGTGACGTCAGTGTCGGCGGTTCCTGGGGGATCCGGCTGTACAGATAACCAGATGTACCCATATCTGCAATATATATCGCCATTGGCTGTGCTGCAGGGCTGACACAATATGTCTGTGTGTATAGAGAAGATGTCTGAACAACGCTGTTCACAAACAGATGCACTATGCAATATGTCATGTGTTGACTGATTTAACAACACATCTCATAGTGTGTACCCAACACTAACCTTCTCACAAACCCACAAAGTGAAAGTAGCCAGCTGTCTGTGTCTATGATATCAATTGAATGGTGCTTTCTATAACAAATAAGAGTAGTACAAGTAAATGAATAGAATAGCATCTGTTCTGTTTCTATGATGTCAGTTGTCAGTTGACCATTGTTTCTATAGAAGCAACATTAAATGAATATTAATAGGCTAGCTTCTTATCCACAGTGGTTTCAATAGAAACTGCTACCATATAGAACACGCCACAGCTGGTAATTTTTAACCCGATGGTGATCGATAGCGGATTATGTTTAGACATAAAAAACACCCTTTAGTAAATGCTAGCAATTTGACATGAGCGGGTTCTAATTTACACAAACACGCCAACTTAAATTTAGTCCAAGGTGTCCATTTGTTAAAGGTATTACTTAAGCCCAAATTACAGCGCCCCACTGCTGCTAAACTTTACTGGCAGTAGTCTTCACCGGGAAAATCCTGTGTTGCTTTCCCTTGCAAGTGATTAGCTATACCAGGATTACCCAAAGGAAAAATGTTTTATTAAAGAATTTTTATTTAATTTTTTCCTACTATTTTCTTTTTAATGAACATTTAAATTTTTTTTTAGTCTGGAACATTAAGACCAAGTCAAGTTTCCAGTTCCAATGTCCATGCGGGAGCTGGTAAGCTATAAACTACTCACTGCCCTGGTGAGCAGTAAAACTACGGTGGTGACTAGTGTCACTGGGTATTTATAAAACATAAGAACAGGTAGGCAATATGGTGCAGTTATGAGTCTGAAAGTAGACAAGGCCATGCTCATGATAACTTACTTTCTAGAGCAGTGGTCGGGGGAACGGGTAAATTACCCCATTTGGGGTAAAACGGAAATTCCTGGGGGTAATGGACGGACAGCCGGGCATGCATATGAATCATTGCATGCCCGGCTGTCCATCCATTACCCCCTGGAATGGAGGTCACTGGCACCGGGTGCACCCGGCGTCTGTGACCTCCAGCCTGGCGCCGCAGGGAGGCTCTAAGCCGGATGCCCGCTGAGATGTTATTACCAGAGGGCACTCTGCTCCTTCCCTGCAGCGCAGCGTTAGCCGGAGGCTGGAGTTCTCTTCTGAACTCCAGCTTCCGGCTCTCTCCATGCGCACTATGGGAGAGAAGTCATGACGTCTCTCCCATAGTTCTGAGGAGCGGCCGGGCGGACAGGACGGCGGCGGCGGATGCAGGAGCGGGGATTAAGGTAAGTTTCTTTTTCATTTTTTTGTACAAGCGGCACTGCTACAGGGGCATAACTATGGGGGCACTGCTACGGGCATAACTATGGGGGCACTGCTACAGGGGCATAACTATGGGGGCACTACTATAGTATTTCCTTCCTTTCAAATCAAGGGGGTAACGTTGGCCTATCTAAATATCTTTTGGGGTAAAAGGTAAAGTTCCCTGACCCCTGTTCTAGAGGGACAGGGCAAAGAAGAGACAATACAAGTTAATGGGGCAAGAGTGGATGAGGTAGGTAAAGTGGGTAGAGGTAGTTGTTTTAGGTGGTGGTAACGAGCTATAGTGAAATGGTGGGTTTTGAAATAAGCTTGAAAGTTTCAATGTTGGGTGTCTAGTCAAGGGGGTAATGAGTTCCATAAGTAGGGACCAGTGGGGGAAAGAATATACGAGGGGAGGAGAGGTGTAGATCAGAGGCAGAATGGAAAGATCAGTTTGGAGTGTGTCTCATGATTAGATATATGAAGGGGAGGCACTGTAGAGAGCATTATGGGGGAAGTTGAGCAGCTTGAATTGAATCCTGGAGGAAATAAAGAGCCAGTTTATTGATTTATATAGTGGTGCTGACAATCAGGAACGATGGGAGAGAAAGATCACTCTTGCCATTGCATTTAGGATGAATTGTAGAGGGTAAAAATGGGTGAGAGGCAGGTTAAATAGGAGGAGGTTGCAGTAGTCACGTGAAGATAAATATTACAGCCTAAAAGACACCAAGGGATATATTTACTAAAGGTCTATTTTGATTGATTTTAATTTGATTGTGTGATTTAGACCCTGAAAAACAAAATCCGTAGCAGATGATTTTTTTACATTTTTAAACGATGTCTAAAGTCATCTGTTAGTAAATGTGTGATTTAGTCCCTGAAACACAAAATCAAATTAAAATGATTGAAATCTTTCAAAAATAGAAGTCAAAATCAACCTTTAGTAAATATAATTAAAATGACAAAGAAAGACCGACTGTCCTGGATGAAATCCTTCAAGAAAGACATTGAAGTAGAAGAGATTCCAGTGCTACATAAGGATGTCCTCTACATACCTTTTAACCATTTCATTTTCTGTAAGTAGATTCTAAAAGGGAGAATCTGAAGAACCATGATTTAAATTTTAGATTGATTGAGGCAGCTCTTCTTCTAGACCAGCCATTCAATACTATGACCCTTGAAGAGGTAATTAAATCCACCCCTATGGTGAAGAGTCCTGACCCATGTTCATTAAGTATTTCAGTATCACACATGTTACTTTCAATAAAATGTTACTCTAAGGGGTATATTTTCATGTGGGTTTATAGAAGTGGAGATATTGCCCATAGCAACCAATCAGATTCTACTTATCTAGCACCTTCTAGAAGATAATGGCTAGAAACTGATTGGTTACTATGGGCAAAATCTCCACTACTATAAACCCACACATAGTAAATCTACATAAGCATTTTCATACCCAAGCATTGGAGGTCCATCTTATTATTATACCAAAGGAAGGGAAGGAACCGAGACATTGCTCCAGATACTACCTATTTTGCTTCTCAATGTAAAGTATAGCTAACTGCCTAAAGCTTTGGCTCCCTGACTTAATTCACCCAGACCAAACTGGCTTTATACCAGACTGGGAAGCCAAAGACAACTCAACTAAAATAATTCATATGATTATAACCTCAAAGCAGTGGCGTAACTAGGGCAGGGTGCGTGCCGTGGGACCGGCGGCGTGGGGGGGGGCGCCGCCGGCCACGGTCCGGCCTGACCTAGTTAGCCACCAGTGTAGCGCCAACTGCAGTGAGTGCGGTCAGCGCTACACATTTACACAGGACCGGCGCTAGGCTTCCAACGCCGGTCCTGTGCTGCACCCTGAGCCCATTCCCTCCCCCTGAGCGCTTGCCCAATAGCGCCAGGAGGCGCGCTCAGGCTGTGCATAACACACGCATCGTCTGCAGCGATGTGTGTGTTAAACAGCAGCCAATGAGAGTCAGATAGACTCTCATTGACTGCTGCAGCACCCACTGCAAGAGCCGGACTTCCGTCCGGCTCCTGCAGTGGGTAATGGGACAGACATCATGACGTCTCTCCCATTACGCTGAGCGTGCCAGCCCGGGAGGACTGGCGGGCGGGCGGCGGGAAAGGTGTCGCTGTCCGGAGCAGCAGCGTGGATTCAGGTAAGTATGTTTTTATATTTTTTATTTTAAAAAACCTGTCAGCACTACTGGGGGCACAACGGGGGAGGGGGTGGCTACCACTGGGGGTACCTCTACTGGGGTGGGGGCACAACAGGGGGGCTACTACTGGGGCACCATTATTGGGAGGACCTCTACTGGGGGGGGTGTGGCTATTACTGGGGGCACCATTACAGGGAGGACCTCTATTGGGGGAGGCTATTACAGGGGGCACTTAATCGGGAGGGGGAACCTCAACTGGGGACCACTACTTGGGGGGGGGGACTACTACTGGGGGCACTATAAAAGGGGCCTACTACTAGGGGCACTGCACTGGGGGGACCACATCTGGGGGCAATAACAGGAAACACCACTACAGGGACCACTGGATAGGGGGGGGTCACTACTGGGTGCCTGCATAAGGGGGACACTACTGGGAAAACTGCATGGGGAGGGACTACTGCTGGGGGCACTATATAAAGGGCAGTACATGGGGGGGGACTACTACTGGGGGCACTATATAAAGGGCACTGCATAAGGGGATACCACTACTGGGGGCACTGCATAAGGGGATACCGCTACTGGGGCACTGCATTTGGGGGGACCACTACTGGGGACACTGAGTAAGGGGAACTAATTGGGGGCTGTATAAGGGACACTACTATGGGCCTGCATAAGAGGGACCACAACTGCATACTGGGGGTACTGTATAAGGGGTACTACTGGGGTTAAGGTGCATATGGATGGTAATGTTCAGCGTGAAAATAAAGGGGTGTGTCATGTTGACACGCCCCATTTTTAAGTGACCACGCCCATTTTTTTCCGCGCGCACATATCGGATGGGGGGGCGGCGGCTCCCTTTTCAAACTTGCCCTGGGCTCCAAATACCCTAGTTACGCCACTGCCTCAAAGGATCATTTCTTACTCCTGTTGATAGATACAGAAAAGTAATTTGATCACCTTGATTTATGTCTGGGGTGTTTGAAGAATACTGGTTTTGGTGAGATTTGTCGTGGTAGGATTCTTTCTTTATATGTCTCCTTCAATGTTATTTGGATTCTGTCAGAATTATTCCACATTTGGAAATGATGCCAAATATGTCTACCAGCTTTCCTCTCTGCTATTCATCATTTGCATAGAAGTTTTAGGTAGGGCATTTGCAGCCAATCCTGATTTCAGTTCAATGGATTTCAACCTGATTTCAAGTCTTGAAAACGTTTTTGTGGCTCAGATTAAACGTGTTTGTCAGCACCAGCTGTTCTATCCTAATTAGCAGTCTGACACCTGTTTGTCTGGAGACCACAGAGAGAGCGTTCATGCCACTGAACACAGAGAGCGGAGCTTGAGGCGCACAAGATCGAATCCATCCGCAGCAGCACTGTCAGCTTTGATGCACGCCTGTGAGTGCCTGCTACACCAGCCGCTAGTTGCAGTATTTTGCTGGTGGACGACTACACCCACGGGAGGTAATGCATCTGTGGCCCCGTGATTTACTAAGTGCGGCTGAACAAGCTAGCAGGTATCCGTGCTGGGATGCCAGCACAGACACCAGCACTGATTTCAAATACACGTACTAGTAATTAAAGACTGCTACTATTAACCGTAAATACTGATCTATTTGTGTAGCTGTAGCACTTTAAGCTCACCTGGGAATCTACACTGAAAGTTATCTTATTATACAATTGGAAATCCTCATCTAGTGCTAAAAGCAGATCTGAGAACTCGTTTTATTTACGTATAAAGAGGCTGTTTTTCCAATTGGCAACATTGTATTTTTACTTTTATTTTTGTATTATATTACTGGGAGTCGTGCAATACTATTATTTTGTGTATTCTATGTGTCTGTCTCTATCTTATTAGTATTTCCTCTTTACACCTATATTTGCATAGTATATTTATTATAAGTGTGGATACCCTTATTAGAGGCAACCAAGCGCAGTGAATGTTTTCTGGTATGCCCTGGCTCGTTAATTTTTTTTTTTTTTTGTAAATTCAATACAAATCACTCTGGGAAGCCGACTCCCTAAATACCGGCAGCCGGCTTCCCGACTGTCATATCCCGACAAGGGTGAAATGCCGGGCGTCTAGATGTAGACGTCCGGATTTCCCCGACGCCGGGAGACCGGCGCCCGGCATCCCGATCGGAGTGACACCGGGCACCGTGAGCGGACAGCCACAGGGGGGCAGGGTTAGGTTTAGGGCTCCCTGGGGGGGACTTAGGGTTAGGTACCCCCGGGGGGGACTTAGGGTTAGGCACCCCCCCCCCCCCGGGGGACTTAGGTTTAGGCAGCGGGGAAGGGGGTGGTTAGGGTTAGGCACTTAGAGGGGGGATTACGGTTAGGCACCCCTAAGGAGGGTTAGGGGGTTTAGGTTAGTAGATACCTATCCACGATCGGGATTTCCAGCGCTGTTGGGCTTCCACTGCTTCTAACTCTGCTCTTGTCGGGCTGCCGGGAATCGGCCGGCGGTATTACATACCCATTCCATCACTCTCATACAGAGTTTGACTAATGTGCTGAATGTGATAAGTGCACAGCAGGTGTGCATATGGAGGTGAGTCCACACATCAGGGAGCGATTTACTAGAAACTGGTAGCATATGACACAGGGTTAATTAGTAGGTACAGGCTGCAGGATATTGCCTGTTGCATCCTGGAGCATATGTTGTATACTGGCTCTGGGACAGGAACAGAGGCTGCGCAGAGCACTCTTCCCCAACACCCCTTCTTTCAAGGCTGTCTCTGGTTACATGAAGTTCAAGCTGATCATCACACAATGCTGACGTCTCACCTGCAACCAGAAACAAAAAGTGTTATGCTACATAATATGATAAAATACATTTAATACCCCCTTTAGCCCAAAGCAAAAACTTGGGTTTTTGCTGGGTCTACCCGGGTCGCAGCTCTGTGTAAAAGGATCCCTGAAAAATAACCTGGGTCAAGTGACCTGGCAATCCAACCCAGGTAGCTACCAGGATCGAACCCAGGATGGATGTGGGTAAACTGCACAGCCTGGGTTATCCGACCTGGGTCCTGCCTAAAATAAGCTGATTGGTGGTTGTGGAGCAGTCACCTCCCACTTTTTATGACCTCACAAGTTTAGCAGGGCAGACCCAGGTTCAGTGTGAACGGGGCTGACCTGAGAATAACCCGGATCCATGGAGCTGTGTAATACCCCTTTTCCACCTAAATTCTGGGTCTGACCCGGAGTTGGAACAAAGTTCCTATCCGGATCAGACCCGGAATTTTGCCAACTCGGGATATTCCCGAGTCAGCGCCGCTCACACCGCAGTCGGGTCTGCATAGCCCCAGCTTTTGCGGAGTGAAAGTGGTCGCTTGGAGATGACGTCATCTCCAAGCGCCACTGAAGCCGGACCAATCGGCCGGCTAGCAGCGCACTCCAGGTCATCGTGACCAGGAGTGCGCTGTTCTCACAGCAGGGTTTCACGGGCTACGCCCGTGTTAAACCCTGCTAGTTACCTGGGTTGGATTGCCGGGTCACTCGACCCGGCGATCCAACTCTCTCCTCTTTTACACCAGGGAGCTGCCCGTGTTAACCCTTCAAATACCTGGGTTTTAGCTCCAATGTAAAAGGGGTATAAATGGTGTCTGACCTGGGTTGGAACCGTGGGGCATATTGAATTAGCTGCAAAAAGTCTTGTACTTTTCGCATGCTGGACTTTTCGCCGACATCACTGGTTTCAACTCTAAAATGTCTTCCCCCCCCCCCCCCCCCCTGCAGCCTAACCCTAACCTTCCTCTAGAACCTATCCCTAAGCACCCCCTTCAGTCTAACCTTAATGTCGGCGTTCTGAGAATATTGACATTTCGTCTGCTAACATTCTGAGAATGTGAACAAGTTTCCTCTCATTATTTTTACAATATCGACATTGTGGTTGTTGACATTGTGAATAATCATTTTCACAATTTCGGCATGACTATCAACATTGTAGTGTTGACTTTGTGAATGTCGACATTGTCGTTGTTAACCTATTGACTACATCCCCCTTCAAAGATGAGATTTAGTGATAACATTTGGCAATGTAACTTTTCTTGGTGACAAGTTTTATAAACATTTAACACATTAGTCTTTGCAATTCAGTAGGTCATAAATAGACTGGTTACTCCTTTACTCACTAGTAAAGCACCTCTTTCCGCATCAGTTTTTAATACTGAACTATTTGGGAAATTACTAGGCTAGTATTCACAAAAAGAACAAAGGTTAGACGATAACTCATTGTTTTGAGTAATATTTTAGCTCGGCATAAATCACCTCACCTATATCATCTGCTGGGATGGGTACGGGATGCCAGCACTCAGAATCCCGACGCTGGCATCCAGACCAGGTTACAATCTCAACGGCTCTAGGTTAGTAACCCTAACCCTCCCTCACCGGGGCCTAAATCTAACCACCACCCCATGTACCTAACCCTGCCCCCTTAGTGCCTAACCCTTCCCCTAAGCCCACTACTTACCTTCTGGATCCCAGTGGGTGGGATGCCGGCGCAGGTATTCTGATAAGTGTCGGGATTCTGAACGTATCCCCATCTGCTATATGCAATTAACCACAGAGATTACAATAGCTCACTTTTCACCCTTTCTCAATTTGTATCAGTACCCTTTTTTTTACACAACCCCGCATCCACCAGCCAGGTAGGCATGAGATAGCCCCAGCCTGGGTAACGCTGGAGAATGGGGCCCCCTTTATTGGGGGGGTCCCCAGGGATCCCAGGCCTGAGCTGACTAGTGTGGGGTGCTGAATGCTTTGCCTGGGGGACCCCGTGAAGCGTGTCCCCATGTTGCGGCATTAACATCCCCGCTAGTAAGAACCCGCTGCTGGCTGTGAGTAATACGAGGGACTCCTACATAATTTTTCCCCTGTACTTTCACAACTACGATTCGGTTTACACAGACCGGTGCTAGTTATGCTTTTGGGTGGGGGAACCTCACGTAATATTTTATTATTTTACCACTTTCCTACAACTTTAACTCACAGAAGCCTTCATGGATCTCACTGATCTGTGCAGGCTTATGATAAACTCATAGCTTGAAATGAAACTCACATTACAAGTTGCAAATTTTCCCCCAGAAAAATTCGCATGGACTTGCATCTCTTACATACATACTTGTGTCAAACTTGCTGCAAACTGACGCAAGTCCATAGTCGCACATAAACTAGGACTTTATTACATTTCCCTCCATGTCTTTAGAGTGACATGTGAGTGATGCGCTATACTCTCTAAGCTCTTTCTAGCTTTGTCTGTGAGTGGACACTACCTCAGGACAGCTTGCTGTGCCAAAGATATTAGTTGTACTATTAAAGTGAAGGGCAATATCCCTCTACTATCTTTTTAGAAGTGTGAGGTGAATCTGTCACTCTCATCCCTGCACTTAGCTGACACGAGATATGCCTGTCTCTCCCAATTCAGCTGGAGTGCAATAATCCCTCCCTCCACTTCACCCTCAGAATCCATACCTTCGCCCTCCCTGTAATTCACCCTCAGTGTCCATACCCTCACCTTTCCTGTAATTCGCCCTCAGTGTGTCTGCCCTCACCCTCCCTATAACTCCCTCCGTGTCCCTGCCCTCACCCTCCCTGTAATCCCCCCTCAATACCCCTACCCTCACCCTACCCGTAATTCCCCCTCAATATCTCTGCCCTCACCCTCCATGTAATTCCCCCTCAGTGTCCCTGCCCTCACCCTCAGAATCCATACTCTCACCCTCTCTGTAATTTCCCTTCAGTGTCCCTGCCCTCACCCTTTCTGTAACTCCCTCAGTGTCACTGCCATCACATTTCCTGTAAATATCCTTCAGTGTCCCTGCCCTCACCCTTTCTGTAATTCCACCTCAGTATCCATACCCTCACCCTCCCTGTAACTCCCGCTCAGTGTCACTACCAGTGGCAGCTCCAGAGTTGGGGCTGCAGCACAGTCCAAAATTCAAATGGAGGAACCACACCAACTGCCATTTCAAATGCTGCCAAACTTAGATGGCTGTGACTCACTGGCAGTTGGTGTGGGTCCCCTATTTGAATTTTGAACTGCGCTGCAGCCCCACCCCTGGAGCCACCACTGGTCACTACCCTCACCCTCCCTGTAATTCCCCCACAGTGTTCCTGCCCTGACCCTTTCTGTAATTCCACCTCAGTATCCATACCCTCACCCTCTCTGTAACTCCTGCTCAGTGTTCCTGCCATCACTCTCCTTGTAACTCTCCCTCCCTTTACCTCCCCCTCAGTATCCATTCTCTTACACTTCCTGTAACTTTTGCTCAGTGTCCTTTCCCTCACACTCAATATTCCTGCCACTCTTACTATGCCTGTCACTTAATCCACAACACTCATTCACATTGACCCTCAATTTCCCTACACTCATTATTTACAGTATTCCTGCCAGTCACACTATCACTCACACTAAGGACCACACTATCATCCACAATGTTACCATCACACACACCCTGGCACTCACGTTAAAGCTGGGTAAACACGGTCAGATAAAATGCCTGTCAGCCTATAATCCAGCAAATATCATGGGCATACAATGGGCCGAATTCAATTCAATGTGAAGGTGAATATCTGTGGGAGGGAGCAGCCGCAGCTATTCAATACAACGCGCTGTGTGCCTTGTCGGGAATTGGTTAAGTCAGAGAATGCTGTTTCTCGCGACTTAACCTGGGTGTTTAGTCAGAGAATGCCGGTTCTTGCGACTAAAGTGCCGGGCGCGTGGCTGATAGAGCTGCGCTAAGCCGGCAAACAGGTGTGTGCCCGGCACTTTTGTCAGATTTCTCCTCTCATCCCCAGGGGGGTGCGAAAAGAAATCCTTTAGCCGCCCAAACAGCGCGGTGAATTGAATAGCTACGGGAGCTCCCTCCAGCGGCTATTCAGCTTCGCATTGAATTGAATTCGGCCCATTGTAAGATATTTCACAGAGTATAGCCCAAGATATCTGCGTTCTTCCCCTAGTGAGGAGCCATTTGCCCGTCCCTTCAATGTCCATCTGTCGGCCACGGCAGTGCAGAAGGGCAAGAGAGGGAGAGGCAAAGAAGCAGGATCAGAGAAAGAGAGGCAAGAATATAAGAGGGAGAAAGAGAAATAGTGGAGGGAGGAGAGAGATATGGGGATGAGAAAGCGGGAAGTGAGAGATGGAATAAGAAGGGGAAAGAGGGAGGAGAGAAGCAGAGGAGACGGGAGGTCAGAAGAGAGAGGAGGAAAGAGAAAAGAAACTTATAAACCCAGGCAGTGCTGAGGATACCGCAGGTCGAAATTGCATGGGTGTGTGCCACTGCCCTTTTTTTACGGCCCGGCACCCTGCCCCGGACCTAGAAAGATCACTAATGACCTAATAATAGGGATAAGGCTAGAAATCTTTGTTTCCTAAATAAGGGTCACGAAACACACAAAGCTATCAAAATTCTGGTGAGGGGTTGGAACTGGGCCACCCATTATCAAATGTTTAGTTTTGCCTAGAGTTAGGAGCTGGTTGGCTGGTACCTTATTTCTGTCAACTTTATCTCCATCCAAGACTTAGTAAATAGACCTGCTGGTCCCATACATGTGGCACCCTACTCAACCGAGATACTTACAGTACAAGTTATCACTAGACAGACCTGTGTGGTTTTTTTTCAGTCAAATTTTACTCCTACTCTTCAAAGAACCAGATTAGGATTTAAAGGTTGGCAAGACCTTAAGGCAGTGTCTCCCAGGTCCAGACCCCAGGGAACCCTAATAGGGCATGTTTGCCAGGTCTGCACGCAGAATCCCAAGTGAAATAATTAGTACCAACTGTGGATTGTTTCAGTAATGAATGGCCCTGTGCTACATCACAGAGTATGGGAAACACACAATGCTAAGGTTGACTGAGGACTGGAGTTGGGAATCCCCGCCTTAAGATATTGTGGCTTGATAGAATTAACATTGTTAAAATTAATAACCTCTCTAAATTTTTACTTAATTTATTTTACTTTTTACTCTAATTCAGATACCACTGGGCTTATTTAAGAGCTTTGTGGGAGTATAGAGGGCTTTGTGTGGGGAGGATGGAAACTGAGAGTTTGGATATAAGTCTCAAATGGGCCCCCAACTGTTAAATTTTTTACTATAGTTTTATGTGACCCAATTGAACAGGGTGATAACTTGGTTGTGGCTAGATGTTGGGACACAATGGGCTCAGAGTGAGGACACCACACTCCAAATTCCAATAGATAATAGAGAGTACAAATCACTCTCATACAGAGTTTGACTAATGTGCTGAATGTGATAAGTGCACAGCAGTTGTGCATATGGAGGTGAGTCCACACACCAGATGGGCTTAAGCAGGGAGCGATTTACTAGAAACTGGTAGCATATGACACAGGGTTAATTAGTAGGTACAGGCTGCAGGATATTGCCTGTTGCATCCTGGAGCATATGTTGTATGCTGGCTCTGTGACAGGAACAGAGGCTGCGCAGAGCACTCTTCTCTAACACCCCTTCTTTCAAGGCTGTCTCTGGTTACATGAAGTTCAACATGATCATCACACAATGCTGACGTCTCACCTGCAACCAGAAACAAAGAAAGTGTTATGCAACATAATATGATAAAATACATTTAATACCCCCTTTACACCAAAGCAAAAACTTGGGTTTTTGCTGGGTCTACCCAGGTCACAGCTCTGTGTAAAAGGGTCCCTGAAAAATAACCTGGGTCAAGTGACCTAGCAATCCAACCCAGGTAGCTACCAGGATCGAACCCAGGATGGACGTGGGTAATGGTGCAGTGTAAACTGCACAGCCTGGGTTATCCGACCTGGGTCCTGCCTAAAATAAGCTGATTGGTGGTTGCAGAGCAGTCACCTCCCACTTTTTATGACCTCACAAGTTTAGCAGGGCAGACCCAGGTTCAGTGTGAACGGGGCTGACCTGAGAATAACCCGGATCCATGGAGCTGTGTAATACCCCTTTTCCACCTAAATTCCGGGTCTGACCCGGAGTTGGAACAAAGTTCCTATCCGGATCAGACCTGGAATTTTGCCGGCGCCGACTCGGGATATTCCGACTCGGCAAACAGGTGTGTGCCCGGCACTTTTGTCAGATTTCTCCTCTCATCCCCAGGGGGGTGCGAGAAGAAATCCTTTAGCCGCCCAAACAGCGCGGTGAATTGAATAGCCACGGGAGCTCCCTCCAGCGGCTATTCAGCTTCGCATTGAATTGAATTCGGCCCATTATGGGAAACACACAATGCTAAGGTTAACTGAGGACTGGAGTTGGGAATCCCCGCCTTAAGATGTTGTGGCTTGATAGAATTAACATTGTTAAAATTAATAACCTCTCTAAATTTTTAGTCTATTAAAAAGTGACTAGAAGGTATGGTGCGCAAAACCTGCTGCCCCCAGTTCAACACAACAAATGGAGGCTCACCCGACTCCAATACATATAATCCAACAAAGCAAAATTATTGTGTCATCCAGTGGCGCTGGATATAAAATGTTGCAAAACACAAAGTATTGGGATAGTACTTAATCCTTATCAGAAATTTGAAATCCTGCTGGTCATCCTTTTGTATCTGGAGTTCTCAAAATCTTCATACTTTGTCCATATGATACATGTAACAAAAATAGTAAAGGAATGTCTTAATAGTCTGATGTAATTTTCCTATTAATGTTCATATGCAGATTGACGTTGTTCTTATCAAATGGGCACGTTTGGTTGATGCGTACCCCACTCACATTAGAAAGTGTGGTTTAACTCCTAAAAAGGTTTCTTTACTCTTCCTTCCTAATTGTTATTCCAAACAAGTCTTTTTATATCGTGACACACAAATGTTTATGAGGGGTGAAGTGATGCGTACCCTACTCACATGGTGTAAATGCTGTAACCTGCATATAATGGTTTCTTTTCGGATATCCTCCTGGAGTATCCTCGGGGTTAATTCCCATATGATGTTTCCTGGGACAACTGTGACCAGCGCATCCTCCTTCCACCACCTGGATGTCAACCACACTTTCTAATGTGAGTGGGGTACGCATCAACCATACGTGCCCATTTGATAAGAACAACGTCATTCTGCATATGAACATTAATAGGAAAATTACATCAGACTATTAAGACATTCCTTTACTATTTTTGTTACATGTATCATATGGACAAAGTATGAAGATTTTGAGAACTCCAGATACAAAAGGATGACCAGCAGGATTTCAAATTTCTGATAAGGATTAAGTACTATCCCAATACTTTGTGTTCTCTAAATTTTTACTTAATTTATTTTACTTTTTACTCTAATTCAGATACCACTGGGCTTATTTAAGAGCTTTGTGGGAGTATAGAGGACTTTGTGTGGGGAGGACGGAAACTGAGAGTTTGGAAATAAGTCTCAAATGGGCCCCCAACTGTAAAAATTTTTACTATAGTTTTATGTGACCCAATTGAACAGGGTGATAACTTGGTTGTGGCTAGATGTTGGGACACAATGGGCTCAGAGTGAGGACACCACACTCCAAATTCCAATAGATAATAGAGAATACAAATCACTCTCGTACAGAGTTTGACTAATGTGCTGAATGTGATAAGTGCACAGCAGTTGTGCATATGGAGGTGAGTCCACACACCAGATGGGCTTAATAAGGGAGCGATTTACTAGAAACTGGTAGCATATGACACAGGGTTAATTAGTAGGTACAGGCTGCAGGATATTGCCTGTTGCATCCTGGAGCATATGTTGTATGCTGGCTCTGGGACAAGAACAGAGGCTGCGCAGAGCACTCTTCTCTAACACCCCTTCTTTCAAGGCTGTCTCTGGTTACATGAAGTTCAACATGATCATCACACAATGCTGACGTCTCACCTGCAACTAGAAACAAAGAAAGTGTTATGCAACATAATATGATAAAATACATTTAATACCTCCTTTACACCAAAGCAAAAACTTGGGTTTTTGCTGGGTCTACCCAGGTCGCAGCTCTGTGTAAAAGGGTCCCTGAAAAATAACCTGGGTCAAGTGACCTGGCAATCCAACCTAGGTAGCTACCAGGATCGAACCCAGGATGGACGTGGGTAATGGTGCAGTGTAAACTGCACAGCCTGGGTTATCCGACCTGGGTCCTGCCTAAAATAAGCTGATTGGTGGTTGTGGAGCAGTCACCTTCCACTTTTTATGACCTCACAAGTTTAGCAGGGCAGACCCAGGTTCAGTGTGAACGGGGCTGACCTGAGAATAACCCGGATCCATGGAGCTGTGTAATACCCCTTTTCGACCTAAATTCTGGGTCTGACCCGGAGTTGGAACAAAGTTCCTATCCGGATCAGACCTGGAATTTTGCCGGCGCCGACTCGGGATATTCCCGAGTCAGCGCCGCTCACACCGCAGTCGGGTCTGCATAGACCCGGCTTTTGCAAAGTGAAAGTGGTCGCTTGGAGATGACGTCATCTCCAAGCGCCACTGAAGCCGGACCAATCGGCCGGCTAGCAGCGCACTCCAGGTCATCGTGACCTGTAGTGTGCTGTTCTCACAGAAGGGTTTCACGGGCTACGCCCGTGTTAAACCCTGGTAGTTACCTGGGTTGGATTGCCGGGTCACTCGACCCGGCGATCCAACTCTCCCCTTTTACACCAGGGAGCTGCCCAGGTTAACCCTTCAAAAACCTGGGTTTTAGCTCCGGTGTAAAAGGGGTATAAATGGTGTCTGACCTGGGTTGGAACCGTGGGGCATATTGCATTAGCTGCGAAAAGCCCCGTACTATTCGCATGCTGGACTTTTCGCCGACATCACTGGTTTCAACTCTAAAATGCCCCCCCGCGGGCCTAACCCTAACCTTCCTCCAGAACCTATCCCTAAGCATCCCCTTCAGTCTAACCTTAATGTCGGCGTTCTGAGAATATTGACATTTCACCTGCTAACATTCTGAGAATGTGAACAAGTTTCCTCTCATTATTTTTACAATATCGACATTGTGCTTGTTGACATTGTGAATAATCATTTTAACAATTTCGGCATGACTATCAACATTGTAGTGTTGACTTTGTGAATGTCGACATTGTCGTTGTTAACCTATTGACTACATCCCCCTTCAAAGATGAGATTTAGTGATAACATTTGGCAATGTAACTTTTCTTGGTGACAAGTTTTATAAACATTTAACACATTAGTCTTTGCAATTCAGTAGGTCATAAATAGACTGGTTACTCCTTTACTCACTAGTAAAGCACCTCTTTCCGCATCAGTTTTTAATACTGAACTATTTGGGAAATTACTAGGCTAGTATTCACAAAAAGAACAAAGGTTAGACGATAACTCATTGTTTTGAGTAATATTCTCAATTTGTATCAGTACCCTTACATTAATATATAAGCAGTTACCATACTAATAAACATTATATGCATATTCTATAGCAACACGAAAAATAGAGATCACGATCTTGTATTCTGAGGCTGGTTCTAGAACAACTGATGCTCCTGTTTGGATTTATATATGCTACTTAAAAGTAAATCACTTTTGTGTGGTATTCTTATAGGCAGGACTGGGTATGCTGCACCCGTGGTGTATATATGTGTTTATAATTTCTACTTCAGGGTCCATAGGGTATCCACAGGATACCTTGGGGTATAGGTGTGACGTCAGTCATCGGGCACCATAGAGTTAAGCTTTCAGCCTCCCAGGATGCACTAGGGTCCCCCTCCTATACCCCGCCCCCGAGCCAAGGCACCTCAGTTTAGTTTGGTGCCCGGCCGGAGTCGGGTGCACCTGTTGGAGTGGGTGCTAGAAGAGCCCCTGAAGTTTTCCTGCATGCAGCTGTGGCTGCACATCTGGATGTACAGCATGGACAGTCAGTCCTGACGTCCATGCTGTCTTCTCTACACCCCCGCCGGTACCGATCCGGGGATGCTGGTGAGCATCTGGGGTCACAGCTAGCGGTGACCCCAGATGTTCTGGACCATGGCCGGAATCAAGGGGGACAGCGAGGTAAGCAGCGGGGTCCCGTGGTGGGTCCCCGCTGTTACATGGTCCAGAGTCCCCTGGCAGGGGGCTCCCTGGGGACTGGCTGCAGCGGGGAGCCAGGTAAGAACCTGCGCTTCCACTACCCCCCTGGGACAGCGGACCGCAGCAGAGCGTCCCGGGGGTTAAATGCATGCCAGGGGAGCGCGCCTTCCCTGTCTCACAGCCGGCGCCTCCCCCGCTGCACACAGTCCTCTCTGCACACTGCCGACTGGCCCTGTAGCAGCGCTCCTCCCCCAGGCCAGCCTCCTCTCTGCTCCTCGGCCGCCATCTTCCTGAACGCATGGTGAACGCTGCTGGAAGCCTGGACGGAGGCATCGTGGTCTGGGTCCCCCCGCATACCTCTCCTCCGCTGTGGTCAGGTCTGTGTATGCAGCGCTGTGTCCTACCAGACCCTGTGTCTGCGTAGTTGAGTGATCAGCGCTGGTTAGTGCAGGAATTGATTTTCTTTGCATTGTATGTGACTGTGCTAGCGCTGCTGCCTGTATCTTTTATTCTGTCAGCTTTATTTCTGTCCCTGTTCTTTCTGCTAAGCCCTTGCGGTGCGGTGCTGCAGGGAGGTCTCTCGCCTCTTTAAAATACAATTGGTGAGAGGGGTCACATACTTGGTACCATCCGAAAGTGATTTTCCTCTCCGGCTACTGTGTACTACGTGTAAAGTACCTTTAGCGGAGGGGGAGGGTAGCGCGGAGGGCCTCTGCCGGCGGTGTTTGTCAATGGCGCGGCCTATTACTGTTACAGCACCAGTACAGGAGCCGCCCTGGGCTTGTTTCGCTCAGGCGCTTACAACCTTAGTAGGCCAGTTAGCTCCGCAGCCCGCGTTTACGCAGATGGGTTTGTCCCAGCAGTCAGTGGTGTCGTCACCCATGCAGGGTTTCCCAAGACAATTGGTGGTACCCCGCAGTCTCCCTATTTCCCCTCTCACGGTTTCTCAGGAGCCGGCGTGGGTTAACTCCCTGACGAGTTCTGTACAGCACTTGTCGGATGTGTTGCAGGGGGAGGCTGTGATGCGGCCACATAAACGGCAGGTGGCGTCTCTGTCGGCTCCTTATGAGGATGACGATGGGACGTCTGATGATGGGGAGATTCTGGATCCTTACGATCAGGAGCCTCTCCATACTAAGGACGCTGACGCTAGGTCCAAGGTGTATATTCCTGGACTTATTCGGGCAGTCCGCACAGCCTTGGTGATTGAGGACGAAGTTCCCCCAGCTGCTAAATCCAAGTATGCCTTTTTTAAGGATGTGAAGGGTGATGCCACAGTCTTTCCTCTTTCGGGTCAGTTAGTGGACCATTTAGAGGAGGCGTGGAAACAGCCCGGCAAGCGATACCAGCCACAGAGGCGCCTGGCGGTGGCTTATCCTTTCGCGGATAATTATTTTGCTAAGTGGGAATCCCCTCCACAGGTGGATTCTCATCTGACACATCTTGTCCGTAGTGCCACATTGCCGATGCCATCCATGTCCTCCCTTAAGGATGCTACAGACCGCAAGGTGGAGATCTGCCTGAAGTCTGCTTATTCCCTTGCGGGGGGGCAGCGCGGCCGGCTATGGCCATTTGCTGGGTTGCCAGAGCGATGGAGCGCTGGGCGGATTCATTGGAGGCGTCCTTTGATTCCGACTGTCCGGCCAAACAAACGGAGTTGATTGGTAATCTCCGTGATTCGGCCACTTATATCAACGAGGCGGCCTTAGACATCAGTACCCTGGTGTCTCGAATTTCTTCAGCAGCGGTGGCTGCACGTCGCACCTTGTGGTTGCGATCCTGGAAGGCGGACGCTGATTCCAAAAAGGGTTTGGAGGTGTTGCCCTTTAACGGAGAAGTTCTCTTCGGTCCAGATCTGGACAAGATTGTGGCCACTCTGGCGGCAGCCAAATCGGCATGTCTCCCGTCGGCCGCTGTTCCTTCTGGTTCAGGTCCATCGTCCTTTCGGTCTTATAGGGCCCAGGGCAGGCCCAAACCACAGTCTTTTCCCCGACAGGCTGGTCCCAAGAAATCGGCCAAGCCCCGGAAGCAGGCATGGAGTGTTCACCAAGGTGATGGCGGTCATGGCGGCTTCTCTGCGGCTGCAGGGAGTCCGCATTTTGCCGTACTTGGACGACCTTTTATTAGTGGCAGGATCTCCGGAGCTCCTTCTGCGCCACTTGGACCTGACCATTGCGCTACTGCAACGGCACGACTGGTTAATAAACTGGCAGAAGTCCACTCTAATCCCGTCTCGGCGGATTCTGCACCTCGGAGCCTTATTGGACTCGGGTCAGCAAAGGATCTTTGTGACGGGGGAAAAGATCTCTGCTTTACAGTCGAGGGTGCGCAGTTGTCTGCACAGCCGCCGGGTGTCTCTACACTCGGCGATGAGGTTGCTGGGCTCCATGGTGTCGGTGTTCGACATGGTGGAATATGCCCAGTTTCACTCCAGACCTCTGCAGCACCTGATCCTGTCCAAGTGGAACGGGCTGCCTCAGTCTCTGAAGTCCCAGACGATAGTGCTCACCCCGGAGGTTCGCCTGTCCCTTGCCTGGTGGCTGCAGACGACCCATCTCAGCAAGGGACGTCCGTTCTGGGTACCAAATTGGGTCCTGTTGACAACGGACGCCAGTCTTCGGGGCTGGGGAGCAGTTTCGGGTCCACACTTGTTCCAGGGCAGGTGGACGCTGACAGAAGCGGAGCTTCCAATAAATATCTTGGAACTCCGTGCGGTCTTCAATGCTCTCCAGCAGGCACATCGGGTTCTCCAGGGTCGCCCGGTGCAGGTCCAGTCGGACAACGCTACCACCGTGGCCTACATAAATAGGCAAGGAGGAACCCGAAGTCGGGCGGCTCTCGTAGAGGTGTCTCGGATCCTGGTATGGGCGGAGCGCAATCTTCCGGCCATATCAGCGGTCTTCATCCTGGGAGTGCTAAATTGGGAGGCGGACTTTCTAAGTCGCCAGGACGTTCATCCGGGGGAATGGTCCCTGCACCCGGATGTTTTTCAACTGCTGGTGGACAGGTGGGGTCTTCCAGAGATCGACCTCATGGCGTCCCAGCACAACAACAAGTTGCCGGTGTACGGGTCTCGCACAAGAGACGAAGAGGCGTCTCTGGTGGATGCTCTGTCCGTCCGGTGGACGTTCCGGTTCGCATACCTGTTTCCTCCGGTTTCCCTTCCACGGGTAATCCGGAAATTCTAACAGGAAGGAGGGACGCTCCTGTTGATAGCTCCTGCGTGGCCCAGACGGCACTGGTTCTCAGACCTTCAGGGTCTGTCCGTGGACAGTCCTCTGCGGTTGCCACTACGACCGGACCTTCTGTCGCAGGGTCCTTGTCTTCACCCGGACCTGACTCGGCTGTCTTTGACGGCGTGGCTGTTGAGACAGCCATGTTGAGTTCCAGGGGGTTTTCCAGCTCTGTGGTGCGTACCATGTTACGAGCTCGGAAACCGTCTTCCGCGAGGATATACCATCGCGTGTGGCATACGTTCTTCCAATGGTGTCGACCGAGAGGTTATGCACGCGGGAGTTTCGTCTGTCTAGGATACTCGCCTTCCTACAAGCGGGACTAGATCATGGGCTTCGCCTTGCTTCTTTGAAGGTACAGGTTTCGGCCCTGTCTGTCTGGTTTCACCGTAGGATTGCTACAATCCCGGATGTGCGCACCTTTATGCAAGGTGTTCTCCGCATTCAGCCGCCCTTTGTTCCACCTGTGGCGCCTTGGGATTTGGCTGTGGTCCTGAGGGCTCTCCAGGGACCGCCGTTTGAACCACTGGGCTCAGTGGATCTTAAATGGTTAACAGCTAAGACTGTTTTCCTTCTGGCCATAGCTTCGGCCAGACGTGTTTCTGATTTAGGGGCTCTCTCTTGTAGACCCCCTTTCTTGATTTTTCATGGGAACAGGGCAGTGCTCCGCACTCGACCTGAATTTCTTCCCAAAGTTGTTTCCCAGTTTCATGTTAACGAGGAAATAGTTGTTCCGACCTTTAACTCACCTGGTCTTTCAGTGGGTGAGGCCACTTTGGATGTTGTGCGGGCCTTAAGGACTTATGTTGACCGCACTTCTTCGTTTAGGAAGTCGGACGCCTTGTTTGTCCTCTATGGCTTCCGTAAAAAGGGTTGGCCTGCTTCAAAGCAAACTTTGGCAGCCTGGATCCGTATGGCTATTTCTGAAGCTTATCTTCATGAAGGTCTGCCGGTTCCTCCTTCTTTGAAGGCTCATTCCACTAGGTCGGTGGGTCCTTCGTGGGCAGCTCGACGTGGTGCCTCTGCAGTCCAGATCTGCAAGGCTGCTACGTGGTCCTCTGTCCATACCTTCGTGAGGTATTACAGGTTTGACACCTTCGCCTCTCAGGATGCGTCCTTCGGGCGGCGGATTCTCCTTTCAGCACAGGAGCGTCCCCCCCCTAAAGGATACTGCTTTGGGACATCCCCAAGGTATCCTGTGGATACCCTATGGACCCTGAAGTAGAAAATATGAGATATGGTAAGAACTTACCTTTGTTATCTCTATTTCTACGAAGTCCATAGGGTTCCACAGGACTCCCGCCCTGTCGCACCTGTGCTGCAGATGGGCTTTGGTCTGGTCACCGGTTTTCCCGTCTCCCTCTGGTGAGAGTGTGATTCTTGTGTGTATCCAGATCTTCTTTCTCTCTCTTCCTTCTCCTCCTCCGGCCTATGGCTTGGTAACTAACTGAGGTGCCTTGGCTCGGGGGCGGGGTATAGGAGGGGGACCCTAGTGCATCCTGGGAGGCTGAAAGCTTAACTCTATGGTGCCCGATGACTGACGTCACACCTATACCCCAAGGTATCCTGTGGAACCCTATGGACTTCGTAGAAATAGAGATAACAAAGGTAAGTTCTTACCATATCTCATATTTTATATATATATATAATACACAGATATTAACTTTTAAAACCTGGTTTGTTTCTTAGGTAACATTTTCTTAAATGTTTGTATGCTGATCACAAACAGAAAATGTTACTTATATGACTTAGGTCCAGCAGTGAACTGGGAGACATAATCAATGGGAGAAATGTAATAGAGTCTGAGTGTGAGCAGGTGTAAATTTGCATGAAACTCGCATCATGCGTTTTTGTCCCATACAAAGTCGCATCCAGATGTTTTCTCATTACAAACAAAATTCGCACAATGTAATAGGATGCAAATTGTAAACTCGCACAGAACTAGTGGGAAAAAAAAGCCAAGCAAAATAGTAGACCTGCTTCAGGCTAGAAAGTTTAGCCTGAGCAGCAGCGTGTATAAACGCTTCCCCCATAGACTTCAATGGTGGGAATGAACTTGAATAGCCTCGTGGTTTCCACCATTGAAATCTATGGGGAAAGTGTTTATTGGCTGAGAGCCAGGGGATTGCCTCCTCACCTGTCATTCGCTAAGTGCTGTCAGAGGACATTACTGTGTCTGTGGGATTCATATATCCATTTTTTTCAATCAAGACCCTGGATGAGATTGAAAAAATGAGATAGCCCCAGCCTGGGTAACCCTGGAGAATGGGGCCCCCTTTATTGGGGGGGTCCCCAGGGATCCCAGGCCTGAGCTGACTAGTGTGGGGTGCTGAATGCTTTGCCTGGGGGACCCCGTAAAGCGTGTCCCCTGGCTGCAGCATTAACATCCCCGCTAGTAAGAACCCGCTGGTGGCTGTGAGTACTACGAGGGACCCCTACATCATTTTTCCCATGTACATTCACAACTACGATCGGTTTACACAGACCGGTGCTAGTTATGCTTTTGGGTGGGGGAACCTCACGTAATATTTTATTATTTTACCTCTTTCCTACAACTTTAACTCACAGATGCCTGCATGGATCTCACTGATCTGTGCAGGCTTCTGATAAACTCATAGCTTGCAATGAAACTAACATTACAACATGGACTTGCATCTCTTACATACATACTTGTGTCAAACTTGCTGCAAACTGACGTGAGTCCATAGTCGCACATAAACTAGGACTTTATTACATTTCACTCCATGTCTTTAGAGTGACATGTGAGTGATGCGCTGTACTCTCTAAGCTCTTTCTAGCTTTGTCTGTGAGTGGACACTACCTCAGGACAGCTTGCTGTGCCAAAGATATTAGTTGTACTATTAAAGTGAAGGGCAATCTCCCTCTACTATCTTTTTAGAAGTGTGAGGTGAATCTGTCACTCTCATCCCTGCACTTAGCTGACACGAGATATGCCTGTCTCTCCCAATTCAGCTGGAGTGCAATAATCCCTCCCTCCACTTCACCCTCAGAATCCATACCTTCACCTTCCCTGTAATTCGCCCTCAGTGTGTCTTCCCTCACCCTCCCTATTACTCCCTCCGTGTCCCTGCCCTCACCCTCCCTGTAATCCCCCCTCAATATCCCTACCCTCACCCTCCCTGTAATCCCCCCTCAATATCCCTACCCTCACCCTACCTATAATTCCCCCTCAATATCCCTGCCCTCACCCTCCTTGTAATTCCCCGTCAGTGTCCCTGCCCTCACCCTCCCTGTAACTCAATCTCAGTATCCATACACTCACCCTCCCTGTAATTCCCCACCCCCCAGTGTCACTACCCTCACCCTCCCTGTATTTCTCATTCAGTGTCCCTGCCCTCACCCTCCCTGTAACTCCCGCTCAGTGTCACTACCCTCACCCTCCCTGTAATTCTCCTTCAGTGTCCCTGCCCTCACCTTTCCTGTAATTCCCCTTGTGTCCCTGCCCTCACCCTGCCTGTAACTCCCCCTCAGTATCCATACTATCACCCTCCCTGTAACTCCCGCTCAGTGTCACTACCAGTGGCAGCTCCAGAGGTGGGGCTGCAGCGCAGTCCAAAATTTAAATGGGGGAACCACACCTACTGTCATTTCAAACGCTGCCAAACTTAGATGGCTGTGACTCACTGGCAGTTGGTGTGGGTCCCCTATTTGAATTTTGAACTGTGCTGCAGCCCCACCCCTGGAGCTGCCACTGGTCACTACCCTCACCCTCCCTGTAATTCCCCCTCAGTGTCCCTGCCCTCGCCCTTTCTGTAATTCCACCTCAGTATCCATACCCTCACCCTCCCTGTAACTCCTGGTCAGTGTCCCTGCCCTCACCCTCCCTGTAACTCCTGGTCAGTGTCCCTGCCCTCACCCTCCCTGTAATTCACCCTCAGAATCCATACCCTCACCCTCCCTGCAATTCCCCTTCAGTGTCCCTGCCATCACCTTTCCTGTAATTCCCCTTCAGTGTCCATACCCTCACCCTCCCTGTAATTACCCTTCAGTGTCCCTGCCCTCACCCTTTCTGTAATTCCACCTCAGTATCCATACCCTCACCCTCCCTGTAACTCCCGCTCAGTGTCACTACCAGTGGCAGCTCCAGAGTTGGGGCTGCAGCACAGTCCAAAATTCAAATGGAGGAACCACACCAACTGCCATTTCAAATGCTGCCAAACTTAGATGGCTGTGACTCACTGGCAGTTGGTGTGGGTCCCCTATTTGAATTTTGAACTGCGCTGCAGCCCCACCCCTGGAGCCACCACTGGTCACTACCCTCAGCCTCCCTGTAATTCCCCCACAGTGTTCCTGCCCTGACCCTTTCTGTAATTCCACCTCAGTATCCATACCCTCACCCTCTCTGTAACTCCTGCTCAGTGTTCCTGCCCTCACCCTCCTTGTAACTCTCCCTCCCTTTACCTCCCCCTCAGTATCCGTTCTCTTACACTTCCTGTAACTTCTGCTCAGTGTCCTTTCCCTCACACTCAATATTCCTGCCACTCTTACTATGCCTGTCACTTAATCCACAACACTCATTCACATTGACCCTCAATTTCCCTACACTCATTATTTACAGTATTCCTGCCAGTCACACTATCACTCACACTAAGGACCACACTATCATCCACAATGTTACCATCACACACACCCTGGCACTCATGTTAAAGCTGGGTAGACACGGTCAGATAAAATGCCTGTCAGCCTATAATCCAGCAAATATCATGGGCATACAATGGGCCGAATTCAATTCAATGTGAAGATGAATATCTGTGGGAGGGAGCACCCGCAGCTATTCAATACAACGCGCTGTGTGCCTTGTCGGGAATTGGTTAAGTCAGAGAATGCTGTTTCTCGCGACTTAACCTGGGTGTTTAGTCGCAAGAACCGGCATTCTCTGACTAAAGTGCCGGGCGCGTGGCTGTTAGAGCTGCGCTAAGCCGGCAAACAGGTGTGTGCCCGGCACTTTTGTCAGATTTCTCCTCTCATCCCCAGGGGGGTGCGAGAAGAAATCCTTTAGCCGCCCAAACAGCGCGGTGAATTGAATAGCTACGGGAGCTCCCTCCAGCGGCTATTCAGCTTCGCATTGAATTGAATTCAGCCCATTGTAAGATATTTCACAGAGTATAGCCCAAGATATCTGCGTTCTTCCCCTAGTGAGGAGCCATTTGCCCGTCCCTTCAATGTCCATCTGTCGGCCACGGCAGTGCAGAAGGGCAAGAGAGGGAGAGGCAAAGAAGCAGGATCAGAGAAAGAGAGGCAAGAATATAAGAGGGAGAAAGAGAAATAGTGGAGGGAGGAGAGAGATATGGGGATGAGAAAGCGGGAAGTGAGAGATGGAATAAGAAGGGGAAAGAGGGAGGAGAGAAGCAGAGGAGACGGGAGGTCAGAAGAGAGAGAGAGGAGGAAAGAGAAAAGAAACCTATAAACCTAGGCAGCGCTGAGGATACCGCAGGTCGAAATTGTATGGGTGTGTGCTACTGACCTTTTTTTACGGCCCGGCGCCCTGCCCCGGACCTAGAAAGATCACTAATGACCTAATAATAGGGATAAGGCTAGAAATCTTTGTTTCCTAAATAAGGGT
This sequence comes from Taudactylus pleione, assembly GCA_031769625.1. NCBI lineage: Eukaryota > Metazoa > Chordata > Amphibia > Anura > Myobatrachidae > Taudactylus > Taudactylus pleione. The sequence goes on along the minus strand of JAUIMM010000018.1, from coordinate 15,241,978 downwards.
CACGAAACACACAAAGCTATCAAAATTCTGGTGAGGGGTTGGAACTGGGCCACCCATTATCAAATGTTTAGTTTTACCTATAGTTAGGAGCTGGTTGGCTGGTACCTTATCTCTGTCAACTTTATCTCCATCCAAGACTTAGTAAATAGACCTGCTGGTCACATACATGTGGCACCCTACTCAACCGAGATACTTACAGTACCAGTTGTTATCACTAGACAGACCTGTGTTTTTTTTAAGTCAAACTTTACTCCTACTCTTCAAAGAACCAGATTAGGATTTAAAGGTTGGCACCAACTGTGGATGTTTCAGTAATGAATGCCCCTGTGCTCCATCACAGAGTATGGGAAACACACAATGCCAAGGTTAACTGAGGACTGGAGTTGGGAATCCCTGCCTTAAGATGTTGTGGCTTGATAGAATTAACATTGTTAAAATTAATAACCTCTCTAAATTTTTACTTAATTTATTTTACTTTTTACTCTAATTCAGATACCACTGGGCTTATTTAAGAGCTTTGTGGGAGTATAGAGGACTTTGTGTGGGGAGGACGGAAACTGAGAGTTTGGAAATAAGTCTCAAATGGGCCCCCAACTGTAAAATTTTTTACTATAGTATTATGTGACCCAATTGAACAGGGTGATAACTTGGTTGTGGCTAGATGTTGGGACACAATGGGCTCAGAGTGAGGACACCACACTCCAAATTCCAATAGATAATAGAGACTTTTTCCTTGTGGTCTTTGTCAAGGAATGTTTAAAAGTATGACAAAAGGGAGCTGAGCAGTGACAATTTTAGTGAAACAAGTCGATGATAAAAACTGTCCCTGTTAGGCGCCTGTCTATTTGTTCAGGTTAATCTCGAGAGCCACTGGATGGATTTTGATCCAGTTTTCACTATTCTAAAGAGCAGGGGAAGCCAAACTGTTGATCACGGTCAACCGTGGACACACGGCCGGTCGATGTCTGGGAGCAGCCAGCAGCAGCCAATAAGAGTCAGGCAGATTCTTATTGGCTGCTTCACCCAAGGCTGGCACAATGTGCTTAGCTGGCACCGGGCTGGAGAGGTGCCCTCGCTGCCTACTCCATTGCCGGGTGCCCGGCAGCTCCTTCCCTGCAGTGACTGCCAGAGGCTGGAGATCACTCCTGAACTCCGCCTTCTGGCTCCCGCAGTGGGCACTAGGGGAGAGAGGTTATGACGTCTCTCTAATAGTACCATGCGGGAGCAGCAGTAGGACGGCAACGGGCGCAGGAGCGGGTATTCGGGAAAGTATAGTGTTGTTTGTGTGTCTGGGCCTCATTTATTAACGAGTTTTATTAAAAGTTATAAAACTCGCTGCAAATGATAAATGGTTCTCCAGCCAATCAGCTCCCAACTGTCATCTGTTTGAAAAATGACAGTTGGGAGCTTATTGGCTTGAGCACCATTTATCATATGCAGCGAGTTTTTTCACTCGTGAGTGATAAAACTCGATGAATGAGGCCCACAGTCTTGTATGTATAAGGGGCACTACTACAGGGGGCATTGCATAAGGAGCACTACTACTGTGGACATTGCATAAGGAGCACTATTGTGGGTATTGTGTATAAGGGGCACTACTGTGTGTCGTCCCTTGCTGTGAGGTTACGCCCCTTTTTCAGACTTGGCAGATCACAAAAGGTTTTTAGCTTTAAAAGCATATCACCGAGTCCAAAAGTCTGGCCACCCCTGTTTTAGAGCATTTGTCAAGGAAGGTTTAGGTGTAGGAAACATTTATGTATGACAAAAGACAGCCGAACAGTGACGATTTTAGTGAAGTAATGGAAAAATGGATGTCCGAGGACTATCTTGGCTTACACTGCCTAAATTGTCAACAATGGAGTTTATTTTATACCATGTAGAGCAGCGGTTTTCAACTGCTGTACCGTGAGCAGTTCTTAGGTGTGCCGCCGGCGATGTACCCGCCAGTGCGCACACGCTACTGCCAGTTAAAACTTCAGGCCCGGGTTGCGCTGGGCTCTTATGGATTGCTCAGACGCAGCCCGGGTCATGACATTTGTCCTGACCTAGAGAAACGCAGCTGCTTGACATCAAAGATCACGCAGCCGCGTCGCTATCCCTCCTGCCCGCAGAGTGCTCACTGCACTGCTGACCTGCACTGCAGTGAGTGACTAAGAAGGGCTCCAATCACAGTGCTTCAACAACTCCTGCCACTGAGGGACAGGGACAACTGTGATCTACTCTGCTGTTGGAAGGTAGGGGACAATGTGTTTATTTGTTTTTCTCTGTGGGGGCCACTGTGATTGTGTTTGTTCTTTGGGGCCATTGTGTTTTTTGCTATGGGGGGCCACTGTTATTGGGGGGTTTTTTCTCTGTAGGGGCCACTGTTATTATGATTTTTTTCTGTGGGGGCCCCTGTGATTTTAATTTTTTTTATATGGGACCATTGTGATTCTGTTTAATTTTTACTAATTTTAACAGAAATAATAACAAATATCAGCATATATTAAATATATTACTTCGAGAAAGAGAAAAGACAAGAAAAGAAGAGTGGTCCGGTGCACAAACACAGGTTCAAAATTTTACCTCCTTTATGTTCTCTGAAAAATGTATAAAATATAACTTTTATTGATTATTTTAAAACATGATGTACAGGTATTTGGGCGAAATATTAAAATAATCTGTCAAGAACAGTAGTGAAAGAAAAATAGAGTATGTGGTTAAAAACACTTCCTGCTGCTGCCGGTCATTTCAATCCGTAATATGCAGTCTGTTGATCTAATTATCAATGTTATAGACTAGAGGATGTGTATTTATTGTCGGTACTGCTAGTATCTCAAAAATGAAATCCCTTGGAATATCTATTTTCTACCTCAGGGTCCTTAGGGATCCACAGGGATACCTTGGGGTATAGGTCTTGGCTCCACAGCCATGGGCACCACAGAGTTAAAGATGTCCTCCCAGGATGCACTGGGCCCCCTCCTATACCCCGCCCCCAGGCCAAGGCACCTCAGTTTCAGTAGGTGCCCGGCCGGGAGCCGGTCATCGCAGAGGGGGGCTGTGTATAACAGCCCCTGAAGATCATCTAAGAGCGGTAGCATAGGACTGTCCAGCGGACGTCCATGCTACCGCCCCGACCGCTAAAAGACCGCTAAAAGACCGCTATTGTCATATCCATCCGCTCAGGATGAGGAGGATGACGGGTCGTCTGATGAGGGCGAAATTGTAGATTTTTCGGACACTGACACTCCTCAAACAGAGGCCAAGTCTAGCATTTACATTCCAGGCCTCATACGGGCAGTCCGTGCGGCCATGGTAATTACTGACGACAACTTACCTGCAGCGCCTACTCATGCTTATTTTAAAGAGGTTAAAGGAGCTGCAGCAGTTTTCCCTCTATCTGGTCAGCTAGTTGATCACATGGAGGAGGCCTGGAAATCTCCAGGAAAAAGATTTCAACCTCACAAGCGTCTGGCACGTACTTATCCCTTTGTGGAAGATTACTTCACTAAATGGGAGTCTCCTCCTCAGGTGGATTCTCACGTTACGCGCTTAGTAAAGAGCGCAACTTTACCTATGCCGTCTATGTCTTCTCTGACGGATACTACAGACCGTAAGGTGGAGGTGTGTCTTAAGTCCATCTATTCCCTTGCTGGAGGAGCATCTAGACCAGCTATGGCTGTCTGCTGGGTGGCCCAGGCTATGGAAAGGTGGGCGGACGCTTTGGAGACATCATTCGCTTCTGAGGGTACCAGCGAACAGGTTATGTTAGTGGGTAACCTTCGGGATTCTGCTACGTACATTAACGAGGCAGCTTTGGATTTGAGCCTGCTTCTAGGATTTCTGCGGCGGCTGTGGCCGCTCAACGCTCCTTGTGGTTACGTTCGTGGAGGGCGGACGCTGAATCCAAGAAAGGCTTGGAATGCTTACCCTACAATGGGCAGGTCCAGTTTGGACCAGCCTTGGACAAAATAGTAGACACATTGGCAGCTGCCAAATCTGCGTGTCTACCCTCAGCCCCGACTCCGTCTGGGTCTAAAAATCCGTCCTTTCGGCCCTATCGCCCTCCGGGAAAACCTAGGGTTCAGTCCTTTCCGAGACCTTCAGGTCCCAAAAAGACCACTAAGACCAAGAAGCAAGCTTGGAGTACCAGACGTCCAGCTGCCAAGCCGGATGACAAACCCTCAGCCTGACGGGTTGGGCCTCCCCTTGGGGGATCCCAGGGTGGGAGGCCGACTTCTGCAATACGCCCAGTGTTGGTTCAAAACCACCACAGACACTTGGGTACGGGAGGTAGTATCTCAAGGATATGCCCTCTCCTTCCGCAGAAGACCTCCTCATCAGTTCTTTATAACAGCAGGTCCTTCAGATCCAACGAAGGCTCTAGCGATCCAAGAGTCGGTGCGTTCTATGCTTCAAATGGGAGTAATAGAACCTGTTCCGTTATCCCTGAGAGGGACCGGATATTACTCCAACCTTTTTCTGGTTCAAAAACCAAATGGATCATACCGACCTATACTCAACCTCAAGTCCCTGAACAAGTTTTTAAGGGTCCCTCGGTTCCGGATGGAGACTCTGCGTTCTATTGTTTTAGCTATGCAGCCTGGGGATTTTAAGGTGTCCCTGGATATTCAGGATGCTTACCTGCATATCCCCATTGCCAGGGTTCATCAGCGTTACCTCAGATTTACAGTGTTGGACCTCCATTACCAGTTTCAGGCCCTACCGTTTGGGCTTTCCACGGCTCCTCGGGTGTTCACAAAAGTAATGGCGGTCATGGCGGCACACCTGCGGTTGCAGGGAGTTCGCCTGTTACCTTACTTGGATGACCTTCTGTTGTTGGCAGGGTCACCACAAGTCCTTTGCAGCCATCTACAACTGACAATATCGGTATTGCAGGCTCACGGCTGGATAGTGAATTGGAAGAAGTCCTCTCTAATTCCTTCTCAGAGAATGGTCCGACTCGGGGCATTGTTGGACTCTCAGCAACAGAGGATCTTTTTGACGGAGGAAAAAATAGCCCTGTTGCAGTCCAAGATACGCAATGTTCTAAGCAGTCGCTGAGTGTCTCTTCTCTCGGCGATGAAGTTACTGGGATCCATGGTGTCAACGTTTGACATGGTGGAGTACGCCCAGTTCCACTCCAGGTCTCTACAAATGTTGATCCTGTCCAGATGGGGCAGAAATCCCCGTCGAATAAAGACGCAGATGATCAGGCTCACTCCGGAAGTGCGCCTGTCTTTGACGTGGTGGTTAAAAAAGTCTCATCTCAGCAGGGGACGTCCGTTTTGGATTTCGGATTGGGTCCTTCTAACAATGGATGCTTGCCTTCGGGCCTGGGGCGCTGTGACAGGCCCACATGTCTTCCAGGGCCGGTGGACGTCGGAGGAATCGAACCTGCCAATCAATATATTGGAAATTCGAGCAGTGTTCAGGGCGCTGCAACATGCAAGACCGTTCCTGCTAGGGAAACCTGTGCAGGTTCAGTCAGACAACGCCACCACGGTGGCTTACCTAAATCGTCAGGGAGGAACTCGAAGCCAAGCGGCTCTAAAGGAGGTGTCCCGCATTCTGACTTGGGCAGAAGGCAATCTGCCGGCCATTTCGGCCGTCTTCATTCCGGGTGTGCTGAACTGGGAGGCGGACTTCCTCAGCCGCCACGATGTACACCCGGGGGAATGGTCTCTTCACCAGGAGGTGTTCCAACTCCTGGTGGACAAGTGGGGTCTTCCCGAAATAGACCTCATGGCCTCCAGACACAACCGCAAGCTGTGGGCGTACGGATCCCGAACAAGAGACACGGGAGCTCTCCTGGTGGACGCTCTGTCGGCACGGTGGAACTTCCAATTCGCGTACCTGTTTCCTCCATTCTCCCTGCTGCCTCGAGTAATTCGAAAGTTCAGGCAGGAAGGAGGCAAGATCCTGCTGGTGGCCCCTGCGTGGCCCAGAAGGAGTTGGTACACGGATCTCCAGTGTCTATCCATCGACACTCCTTGGCTGTTACCTCAGAGGCCGGACCTATTGTCTCAGGGTCCTTGTCTCTACCCGGACCTGAGTCGGCTATCTTTGACGGCGTGGCTCTTGAGGCTTCCCTCTTGAGGTCCAAGGGTTTCTCTAGAGCGGTGGTCAATACCATGTTACATGCTCGTAAGCCGGCTTCAGCTAGAATTTACCACAGGGTGTGGCATACCTATTTTGAGTGGTGTCGCCCTAAAGCGTATGATCCTCGCGAGTTTAGAATATCGAGAGTGTTGGCTTTCCTTCAGGCGGGCTTGGATTTAGGTCTACGCCTTGCTTCACTGAAGGTGCATGTTTCTGCCCTGTCGGTTTTGTTTCAACGAAGGATTGCCACGCGGCCTGATATCCATACCTTTATGCAGGGTGTCCTTTGCATCCAGCCTCCCTATGTCCATCCGGTAGCTCCATGGGATCTGGCTGTGGTCCTGAAGGCGCTACAGGATCCTCCATTTGAACCTCTGGGTTCTGTGGATCTGAAATGGCTTACGGCAAAAACAGTGTTCCTTCTGGCTATTGCTTCAGCCAGAAGGGTGTCGGATTTGGGGGCTCTTTCGTGTCGTCCCCCATTTCTAATTTTTCATTCGGACAGGGCGGTACTTCGTACCAGTCCCGAATTCCTTCCTAAAGTAGTGTCTAGTTTCCACATTAATGAGGAAATTGTGGTCCCAGCCTTTAATTCATCTGATCTCTCAGCTGGTGGGGCTTCTTTGGATGTAGTACGGGCTCTGCGGATTTACGTGGACCTTACCAGTTCTTTGAGAAAATCGGACTCTTTATTCGTCCTATATGGATTTCATAAGAGGGGTTGGCCTGCCAATAAACAGACTTTGGCACGCTGGATCTGCATGGCGATCTCTGAGTCATACACTCACGAGGGACTCCCAGTGCCACCCTCTGTGAAAGCTCATTCTACAAGATCTGTGGGACCTTCGTGGGCAGCTCGACGTGGCGCCTCAGCTCTTCAGCTTTGTAAGGCGGCCACGTGGTCCTCTGTCCATACTTTCGTCAAGCATTACGCCTTTGACACATTTGCTTCTCAGGATGCTTCCTTCGGGCGGCGGATTCTCCTCTCGGCACTGGAGCATCCCCTCCCTTGAAGGATACTGCTTTGGGACATCCCCAAGGTATCCCTGTGGATCCCTAAGGACCCTGAGGTAGAAAACAGGAGATATGGTAAGAACTTACCTTTGTTATCTCCGTTTCTACGAAGTCCTTAGGGTCCACAGGGCGCCCGCCCTGACGCCCTGTGCTTCCGTAGGGTGTTGTTCTGGTCACCAGTTTTCTGTCTCCCTTTTCTAAGAGAATGTGAATCTTGTGTGTTCCAGACTTTCTTCTTCCTTTTTCCTCACTCCCGGCCTATGGCTTGATACTAAAACTGAGGTGCCTTGGCCTGGGGGCGGGGTATAGGAGGGGGCCCAGTGCATCCTGGGAGGACATCTTTAACTCTGTGGTGCCCATGGCTGTGGAGCCAAGACCTATACCCCAAGGTATCCCTGTGGACCCTAAGGACTTCGTAGAAACGGAGATAGCAAAGGTAAGTTCTTAGCATATCTCCTGTTTTCTATATCAGATACATTCTCTAATGAATAGTTTGCTGTTATTTCAAGATGCTACAATATCAGTATTATTTGTAGTCATTGTACGTATCTTATATGAATAACACAATTATGATCTGCAAGATGTGATATCATAAAGGGGCTGCAGTTGTTGAGACCAGTATGTATTCGGCAGAATATCAAAATGATGTTGACATATGTATAAAAAATGAAAGTGTCAACATATGTGGCAAAGTACTATATTGGTTTCTGCAAAACAGTTTGGATTGTGTATCACCGCTATCCACACGCGTTTCCCCCGTGGCTGCTTTATCAAGGCACTGCCTTGATAAAGCAGCCACAGGCAAAACGTGCCTCGGCGGTCCCTGAGTGCTGCCGGTCATTGCCCTAATAGCGGGTTTAAAAGAGGATAAATTGTCTGTTACCAATGCTAGATCTATCTATATAGGGATTGTGATAATAGATACCAAATGGGTTTGTTAACGCACAGAGAGCTCACATGCTGAGCATACTCATCCACCTCGTGTGCAACACCGAAACAGCTGAGACTGTCAGTGTGAAAATAATCTCTAGCATACGATTGGAGACACCTAATTCACACTGGTGCAAAGAAACTAATATATTTTTAGTTTGTATATGTTTCAATCATTATATATATATATATATATATATATATATATATATATACACACACAGTCAGGTCCATAAATATTGGGACATTGACAGAATTTTCATATTTTGGCCTCTATTCACCACCACAATGGCTTTGTAATGAAACAAACAAGATGTGCTTTAACTGCTAACTTTCAGATTTAATTTGAGGGTAATTACGTCCAAATCAGGTGAACGGTGTAGGAATTACAACGGTTTCTATACGTGCCTCCCACTTTTTAAGGGGCCAAAAGTAATGGGACAAACTAAACAATCCTAAATCTGACTTTCACTGTTTAATACTTTGTTGCAAATCGTTTGCAGGCAATTACAGCCTGAAGTCTGGAAAGCATAGACATCACCAGACGCTGGGTTTCATCCCTGGTGATGCTCTGCCAGGCCTCTACTGCAAATGTCTTCAGTTCCTGCTTGTTCTTGGGGCATTTTCCCTACAGTTTTGTCTTCATCAAGTGAAATGCATGCTCAATTGGATTCAGATCAGGGGATTGACTTGGCCATTGTATAACATTCCACTTTTTAGCCTTAAAAAACTCTTTGGTTGCTTTTGCAGTATGCTTCGGGTCATTGTCCATCTGCACTGTGAAGCGCCGTCCAATGAGTTCTGAAGCATTTGACTGAATATGAGCATATAATATTGCCCGAAACACTTCAGAATTCATTCTGCTGCTTTTGTCAGCAGTCACATCATCAATAAATACAAGGGAACCAGTTTCATTGGCAGCCATACATGCCCACGCCATGACACTACCACCACCATGCTTCACTGATGAGGTGGTATGTTTTGGATCATGAGCAGTTCCTTTCCTTCTCCATACTCTTCTCTTCCCATCACTCTGGTACAAGTTGATCTTTGTCTCATCTGTCCATAGGATGTTGTTCCAGAACTGTAATGGCTTTTTTAGATGTTGTTTGGCAAACTCTAATCTGGTCTTCCTGTTTTTGTGGCTCACCAATGGTTTACATCTTGTGGTGAACCCTCTATATTCACTCTTATGAAGTCTTCTCTTGATTGTTGACTTTGACACATATACACCTACCTCCTGGAGAGTGTTCTTGATTTGGCCAACTGTTGTGAAGGGGTTTTTCTTCACCAGGGAAATAATTCTTCTGTCATCCACCACAGTTGTTTTCCGTGGTCTTCCGGGTCTTTTGGTGTTGCTGAGCTCTCCGGTGCATTCTTTCTTTTTAAGAATGTTCCAAACAGTTGATTTGGCCACACCTAATGTTTTTGCTAGCTCTCTGATGGGTTTGTTTTGATTTTTTAGCCTAATGATGGCTTGCTTCACTGATAGTGACAGCTCTTTGGGTCTCATATTGAGAGTCGACAGCAACTGATTCCAAATGCAAATGTCACACCTAGAATCAACTCCAGACCTTGTACCTGCTTAATTGATAATGAAATAACGAGGGAATAGCCCACACCTGTCCATGAAATAGCTCTTGAGTTGATAGTCCCATTACTTTTGGCCCCTTAAAAAATGGGAGGCACATATAGAAACCGTTGTAATTCCTACACCGTTCACCTGATTTGGATGTAATTACCCTCAAATTAAATCTGAAAGTCTGCAGTTAAAGCACATCTTGTTAGTTTCATTTCAAAGCCATTGTGGTGGTGAATAGAGGCCAAAATATGAAAATTCTGTCAATGTCCCAATATTTATGCACCTGACTGTGTGTATATATATATATATATATATATATATATATATATCTATAGATATATATATATATATACATACATATAATATATATATATATATATATATAACACTTATCACCATGATACTCTGATAAATGCACACTGGTTTCAATAACTGCAGCCCATTCATAAAATCTGGAAACCGTAATTTTGCTGCTGGTATATGATACATTAACAGTCACAAATAATATTGATACTGTAGCATTCTGCAACAACAGTAAACAATTTATAATAAGAGAGGTGCACACTGAAATATCTACGAACCTCGTGTATGCTATTGTTTCCGAAGAGACTAATGGGGGCATCCACTTGTAGATATACAAACGACAGCACGATTACGACATTGCAATCGTGCTCTCGTTTGTATAGCTAGTGATGTGCCTAGACTGAACGTTCACTCATTCAGTCCCGGCACATCCCTCATCCCCGCACATGCTGAACCTGACAAGATCGTCAGGTTAACCAGCATGTACGGGCGATGTCGGATGTCAGAAGCGACCAGCGGGCACGAGCATCGCTGGTCGCTTCCGACCAAAACATGCACGATGCATGCGCGATTTGCAAGCGATTGCACGATAACGATGTCGTTATCGTGCAATTGCTTGGCTAAATCGCTAAGTGGATACCCCCCATAACAGTGTGAGAAACTTAAGCACACTAGCGGAGATACACAATCCACACTGTTTTGCAGAAACCAATATAGTACTTTGCCACATATGTTTACACTTTCATTTTTTATACATATGTCAACATCATTGTGATATCCTGACGAATACATACTGGTCTTAACAACTGCAGCCCCTTTATGATATCACATCTTGCAGATCATAATTGTGTTATTCATATATGATACGTACAATGGCTACAAATAATACTGATATTGTAGCATCTTGAAATAACAGCAAACTATTCATTAGAGAATGTGTCTGATATAGAAAATAGATATTCCAAGGGATCTCATTTTTGAGATACTAGCAGTACCGAAAATAAATACGCATCCTCTTGTCCAGGGGTTCCCAACCATGGTCCTCAAGACACACTAACAGTCCAGGTTTTGAGGATAGCCATACTTTAGCACAGATGACTTAATTAGTACCTCAGTTATTCTGATTTAACCATCTGTGCTCAAGCATGGATATCACTAAAACCAGGACTGTTAGCGTGCCTTGAGGACCGAGGTTGGGAATCACTGCTCTAGTCTATAACATTGATAATTAGATCAATAGACTGCATATTACGGATTGAAATGACCGGCAGCAGCAGGAAGTGTTTTTAACCACATACTCTATTTTTCTTTCACTACTGTTCTTGACAGATTATTTTAATATTTCGCCCAAATACCTGTACATCATGTTTTAAAATAATCAATAAAAGTTATATTTTATACATTTTTCAGAGAACATAAAGGAGGTAAAATTTTTAATCTGTGTTTGTGCACTGGACCACTCTTCTTTTCTTTTATATTTCTCAAGGTAATACAGTGTTAACCTTATAAGAAGGTCCAGTGGCACCTCCACCAATATACATCAATATATGTACTTAATGATCATATCGAGAGGAGCTTCACAGTGAATTAATGACAAATAGATTATTTCTCTGATAAAGATTTAATAAATACTTTAATACATAGTTATAACTTAATGCAAGTGCGGCATCATTACAACTTTTTCTTGATATATTAAATATATGTTGATATTTGTTGTTATACATTATATTTAAGAAAAAACTAATAGTGTGCCCTTGGCAGTTTTAAAATTTTGTTTAGTGTGCCGCGAGTTAGAAAAGGTTGAAAATCACTGATGTAGAGACTGATACGTATTATCCGGTTTCTCCAGAAAAACTGATGTAAGCCCTGTTTACTGGTACAAAATTTAAGTTTTTCCCTTTAATTAACGTTCCTATTTAATTTATGTGAAAAACGATTCTTTAATTTCAAACGAGTCCAATTCCCGGTAAGAGTCTGCTTTGGCACGACAACAAATAATTAAAGGGACAGATACTTAGGGGTATATTTTCTAAAGTGAGAGTTTTTAGAAGTGGAGATGTTGCCCATAGCAACCAATCAGATTCTAGCTATAATTTTCTAGAAGTCGCTAATTAAATGTTAAGTAAAATCTGATTGGTTGTGATAACACAGGAATATGTGGACTGTACACGTCTCATGAGCAATTCACAAATATATGCATGCTTATGTATTTCACTATTTATTTTATTGCAATTAAGAGTATATAGAAATAGTTGAGAATATATAAATTAGTTGTGTGAGTTGCAGAAGACCATATTTGTCGAATGGCCTCAGGCCTAGAGTGGATAAGGCCTACCCTTTCCTCTTTAAAGTAGGCAAATCCTGTGTCTGATGCAGCAGCCATCTTGTTTAGTGGTTTAGCAATAAGAATTGTAGGTTTAAAATGTCAGTATTTAGCATGTACAGACTAGTAGGCAGCAAGTCTCAGATATTATAAATAAAAAGAGTTAAATCAGATAGCCTTGGTCTGCAAGAAGCAGCAGCTGAAGGCTACATGGGAACAGAAATTGAAGATAACATTATATTGTCAATATTATGGTTAGGACATATAACCAATTAAGGTCTAGCACATACGAATATTAAATAAATTAATATTCCCCATTGAATTATAGCCAGAATTATAGTATAAAGCTCATGAGAGAAAGAGGGAGGGGGAAGCACTCGGAGGAAGGAGGAGAGCACACACAACGAGGGTCTGCTGGGTGCCGTTGCCGTACGTATGTATGAATTTGGCTGACTGGTATTTCTGCACTGGGTGTCACAATTTATTTTACAAGTATTCCCTACTGCTGCTAATATAACCTAAGTGTTATGTTTTTTGTTGTAAGTCTGCACTGGCAAAATGCATGTATAACTAATCTGTCTTTAAGTAAAAGCATTTTCATTTATTTTAGAATCTGTATTTGTGTGATTTATTTCATATCTCTTTGTGACGGGTAAGGTTTATGAGCAAATTCAGAACACATTGCGTTATCAGTTGCTATGGGCAACATCTCCATTTCTAAAAACTATCACTTTAATAAATATATACCTCAACATGGCTGGAGTTGACCTAAGTGGAGACTGGTTTGCTCACAGACAACCTTACATGGCTCTTTCGCATGTCACGTCAAAACTAAATCTTTTCGTGTTGATGTCAGGAGGAAAAACGATTACTGTCATCTACAAGGCAATCTTATAAGACTTTGGTTAAAAAAGACAATCGCCATAAATTTTACATTTCTCCGGGGCGGGTCGCTAGTTGTACATAAATAAAGATTATGCAAACGGGATTACTGTCAGGATCCTTTTGTTGTAATGGTGATAACCATCATAGTGTTGTGCTTGACAGCCTCTATTGCATATTAAACTGGCAAGCAACTTCCTTACTTCATAGGGAAGTATAATTCAGATGAAAACCCAGAAAGAAGTAGTAATCATCTTTTTGTTAAGATGTTTACTTAGAAAAAATAAACAATACTTTGTATGCAGCAGATGGACGTTTATTTTATTATAAGTCTATTTGTGTGCTGGGTGGTATCACCACACGTTACTTCTTGTAATGCAGACACCTAGGCAAATAAAGAAATGTCATATAACTCCAGGTCATCATATTCAGAAAATGTTTGTTTAACTGACATTATATTATATTATCCACTAATAAGCACTGAGCATAATATAAAGGAAACCTTTATTACAAATAAAGTTTAACCTTTTCGGTGCTGATGGCTTCTCATCCCTGTGCTGCGCTTGTCACATTCCAACATCAATATCAGTAGTACCCATACTAATTATATCAGAAGACATTGTATTTTCAGAAAATGCCATTGTCTATTTGCTACTTCTAACATGTCAAGTAAAATTTTACCAAAACAATCTAATTTGAAATGGCTATGCCTGATCGGAGAATGGTGTACTACAATGGTTGTGAACGGCGGATGCTAAGGAGGGCATTGTTTTGCCTCCATGGCTGGCTACAGACCCCACTGTGCCACCAAGACTAGCCCTGGCCCAAGTATTTATTACCAATCCCCCAACCTGTGTGCACCCCTGTAGATCTCCAAAACATCTGTGGACAATAACTGTTAAGGGGGCATATCATTTGATAGAGAGGACTTCCCTCCAGACAATAGATGACTGCCCTCTTCCAAATGTACAGGTGCAGTTATGGGGGTTGATGATACTGGATCAGAACCTCTATATACCCCTGCCTGTACCTTTTAAAATCCTACCTATAAACCTCTAAGGATGACGCCAATTTGCGTATGCAGTCATACAGTAAATAAAAGACTCCAGACTTGGAAGGTGTGGTTCCGAAGCACAAAGTATTATTCAAGTAAAAAGTACAGTCAGTTACATGCTATTGATCCATACACCATTAGACGCAAAGGAATTATACAGACCCCAAGTACAGTATACATACGCATGCGCTCTGGACCAGATCCCGGCATTCAGAAAGAAAACCTCCGTCATTCAGCATTCAGCAAGAAGACTAAAGACCCAGTGTTTGAGCACAGATGTTTATACCCCCCCAGAATAGACAGGACAATAGAGAAGTTTCTTGCTTATGCCATTGGTTCCCATGGGGGAACCATCTGTTACAGAGCGTTTAACAGGCTGGTTCAAATAGACTCAACCCAGCCTCCAACAACTGGGGGTCTCTGCCCTCCCGCCCCCTAACAGTCATTCTAACAGTTCATAAAATATACATTTTGTTGCTTGTAGTCTCTGCGGTCCATAAATTGAGAATGCATGATGCGATCTCCACACCGATAGTACTGGAATTCTGATGAAAGAGTACGCATCAGTACGAAACCAAACACGGCTCTCTTAGCATGTATAAAACCTTAGTTATCAAATATCTTTATTTCACCTCATTTATACTAACTGAACCAACTTAAATCTTATACCTTAAAGCTTATTAAACCTTTTATGTGGATATGTAATGTGTGAGTATGCGGGGTGTGATGTAAAGACTCTAGTTAACTTGGGGCAGATGAGTGCGCATGAAGCTAATAACCAGCGTTTTCATACAGGATCTTATGCATTCGCTACCAGCGCAATTGTGCGTATTAATGTGTGTATGAGGAATGGTGCACTTAAATCTCACTAAGTGAACATCTAGCAGTGTGACATGCTGAGCCTGATAGTTCTACATGCTCCCTATCTCAGCAGTCCCCCCACCTTTCCCAAGCTCAAAAGAAAAAAAACCTTTATTCTCCCAGTCTCTTGTGTAAAATGCAAATAGCCCAGCTACATGACACAAACCTAAGGGTCTTTGAAGGTGTGTATTTTAGCGGGGCCACCTGGGGTGAGAGCAAACATTATCCAGGAAGCTTATCTACACAAGCTAGTTGTCATGTGGCCATTTGCTCTATTCAGCTAATGCAATCCAATTTTGACATACTGTAAAGCCATTTCTGAAATATATCCTTTATAATACGTAAAGTCATGAAATAGGCTTTTGGTGAATCGCCGTAACTTATGGCGATGGTCACAGATGCATTCGCATGATGCTAATAGTATTATCGCAACATGTACTAAAGTGTGAGTTTATCTAAAATGGCGCTTAGGCGGCCATTTCGCAAAATGGCGTCTTGCAGTCAGTCACAAGATGGTGTCGCTGCAATTCAATTTTAAACTGATCTTGTCTCAGCCAATAATCCAGTTTCAACAGTCCACCCTTTGATATCGAACAACATGCTATCACAATCTGCTATTAGAATTTAATTTAGGCTTACATTTACATATTATTTAGTGTTGTTATGGGATGGCACAAGGTGGTTCTTAATCCATCAATAATGTGTCTCTGGGTGGGGACATAAAACTACTATTATACGCACACCGCGGATTTTGGAAGATCATGTGAAAGGTGTGGGAATGCACCAGTCTTATGAAAGCAGTCTTGAAGGGGAATTGAGACTTTACATTATCTGAGGTGTTTTAAAAATAACATTTCAATAATACATTTTTATGCATGGCTAAATATAATACATTAAATGATGGTATTTCCTAGCTCAGGGTTTGTAATGCAGTTCTGTATTTACCTCGGTATTCATACTGGCCACCATCATAATTTCATTCTTTTGTTTTACTCTATTTTTACATAGACAATAGAGTAAAACATACAATAGGACACAATAGGAACACATCGGACACATACAGTCAGGTCCATAAATATTGGGACATTGACAGAATTTTCAGATTTTGGCCTCTATTCACCACCACAATGGTTTTGAAATGAAACAAACAAGATGTGCTTTAACTGCAGACTTTCAGATTTAATTTGAGTGTAATTACATCCAAATCGGGTGAACGGTGTAGTAATTACAGCAGTTTCAATAAGTGCCTCCCACTTTTTAAGGGACCAAAAGTAATGGGACTATCAACTCAAAAGCTATTTCATGGACAGGTGTGAGCTATTCCCTCGTTATTTCATTATCAATTAAGCAGGTAAAAGGTCTGGAGTTGATTCTAGCTGTGACATTTGCATTTGGAATCAGTTGCTATCAACTCTCAATATGAGATCCAAAGAGCTGTCACTATCAGTGAAGCAATCCATCATTAGGCTGAAAAATCAAAACAAACCCATCAGAGAGATAGCAAAAACATTAGGTGTGGCCAAATCAACTGTTTGGAACATTCTTAAAAAGAAAGAACGCACCGGAGAGCTCAGCAACACCAAAAGACCCGGAAGACCACAGAAAACAACTGTGGTGGATGACAAAAGAATTATTTCCCTGGTGAAGAAAAACCCCTTCACAACAGTTGGCCAAATCAAGAACACTCTCCAGGAGGTAGATGTATATGTGTCAAAGTCAACAATCAAGAGAAGACTTCACAAGAGTGAATATAGAGGGTTCACCACAAGATGCAAACCATTGGTGAGCCACAAAAACAGGAAGACCAGATTAGAGTTTGCCAAACAAAATCTAAAAAAGCCATTACAGTTCTGGAACAACATCCTATGGACAGATGAGACAAAGATCAACTTGTACCAGAGTGATGGGAAGAGAAGAGAAGGAAAGGAACTGCTCATGATCCAAAACATACCACCTCATCAGAGAAGCATGGTGGTGGTAGTGTCATGGCGTGGGCATGTAGGGCTTCCAATGGAACTGGTTCCCTTGTATTTATTGATGATGTGACTGCTGACAAAAGCAGCAGAATGAATTCTGAAGTGTTTCGGGCAATATTATATGCTCATATTCAGTCAAATACTTCAGAACTCATTGGACGGCACTTCACAGTGCAGATGGACAATGACCAGAAGCATACTGCATAAGCAACCAAGGAGTTTTTTAAGGCTAAAAAGTGGAATGTTATGCAATGGCCAAGTCAATCCCCTGACCTGAATCCGATTGAGCATGCATTTCACTTGATGAAGACAGAACTGAAGGGAAAATGCCCCAAGAACAAGCAGGAACTGAAGACATTTGCAATAGAGGCCTGGCAGAGCATCACCAGGGATGAAACCCAGCGTCTGGTGATGTCTATGCGTTCCAGACTTCAGGCTGTAATTGCCTGCAAAGGATTTGCAACAAAGTATTAAAAAGTGAAAGTTAGATTTAGGATTGTTTAGTTTGTCCCATTACTTTTGACCCCTTAAAAAGTGGGAGGCACATATAGAAACCGTTGTAATTTCTACACCGTTCACCTGATTTGTATGTAATTACACTCAAATTAAATCTGAAAGTCTGCAGTTAAAGCACATCTTGTTTGTTTCATTTCAAAGTCATTGTGGTGGTGAATAGAGGCCAAAATATGAAAATTCTGTCAATGTCCCAATATTTATGGACCTGACTGTATGCCAATTATTATGGTGACAATTAGTATAAGGATCAAGAATTTGCCTATGCTGGCGATCACTTCCTGGACCCATTCCCCTAGACCTGAGAACCATTTCACTGGGTTCAGCCATGAAACCCATCCTTCTATCTTTTCCCCTACTCCAGCCACTGAAGCATTATGGTTCTTTTTACGAAACTCCCATTTTAGCTGCAGAATTTCATCCATCCTCCGGTCTATCACCTCCTTAGGGTCGCTGGTATCATTGGTGACATAGGTGCAACATTTTACTCTAAATTGGGTGGCTAACGTTACGCAATACCCTCCAGTAACAGCAGTTAAATAATTCAACACTAGCCTGTGTTGCACCAGATCTTTCTTGTACGCTTGCAATTCTCTCCCTGTATACCTGAATGTGTCATCGTACATCTCGGTGATATTATCTATCAATTTAGCAAGTTCCTGAATATATCTAAAATTTAATGTACCTCGAGCAATTCTGGTGGGATCCAGTGCGACTAAAACTTGAAAGCCAGTTGTCTCACTAATTAACTGAGTGGCTTTATGCACATCACCAGGTATCATATTTCTCTTGCCTCTGTGTTCATATTGCGTGTGAAGATATGGTGATGGTGTGTTTTTATGTTTACCAAGTATTTCAACATGTGTGAGGGTCATAACTTCTGGAAGTATTCTTCCCAAATAACATAACAATTACAATACTAAGATTGGTCAGACACTCCCCTGATTGGCATTGCACTCCTCCTGACTCCACTCCATCAGCACTGCCATCAGCTCCCATTTCCTCAATCGGTCCTCCATCACAGACACTGAGTATCCCCAAACAGATCATCACGACAAAAACTCTGGAAAATAAAAAACTAGGATGACCACAGCAGACCACTCAATTGCTGGAAGCACTGATCTACACATTTCTTTAGCTCAGATATCTCACTGTCACCTTTTTAATGCTTCCGGCACAAGCTCGCAATCAACAGGTCCACGTTATTGGCCTTATCTCCGCCTTGTATCTCCACCGGTTGGTTAACCTTTCTATAGTGAGTGGGATGGACCCACGTACCTTCCTCGGCCACCCTTTGAGGATGTGGTATTGTCAGATACGGACCTTTCCACTTATCAGTCAAACAATCTGAGCTAAAAAAAAAATTGGATCATAACAAATTCTCCAGGTTTGACATTATGACAGTTTGCATTAGACATGTTAGTTAATAATACTTTCAATTTCGGTTATTCTCATTCATCTTCGTGAGACCCTGCACAGTAACCTCATTATCATATTTTCACATGAGGCTGCCTGTTTGAACAGTATCTCAAAGGGGGGCAAATAAAGGAAAAGACAGTCTGGGATAATCTTAGTGTTGTTACCCATCACCTTACACATGTTCTTGGAAACGTCACCTGTAAAATAAGTCCCCCTATCATTTTTAATAACTCTAGGGATATAGTATCTGCATACAGGTTCCTGCAATTAAATCTTGTTATTAATAGCTACTGCTCTAAATAATGCCTGGGCCACTGGGTTGGATAGTATTCCGAGTAGTCGACCTCAGCCTGGCATGGCTGCCGTTTATCCTTAGCAACCTTGTGTCCTATGAGTGAGAGATAAAGCACAACAGTTTAATATCATTTAAACATGACCTATACAACAATAAATCGTCCACATTTTACATTAGAACAGATACATTGGCAGATTGAAAAGATTGTAAACAGTCATATAAGGCCTGGGAGAAGATACTGGGGTTGCCTATGAACCCATGGGAAATCCGTGTTCATGTGTGGTGTTCTTTACTTTGCAGTACTTACTTATGTGTCCTTCTTGGTTGTAGTTAAAACATGTTTTTGAGCGGGGTGGATGAAAAGATTGTTGTGGGATTTGAGCAAGAGGGAAAGGTGGTGGGTATGGGTAAGGATATGGAGGATAAGGGTATGGTGGGATGTATGAAGTTTGTGGGTAGTATGAGACGTGGTTGTGTATGATATGTGGGGTAAGGATGTGTTTGCTGTGGTGTGGGATTGGTGAGGACGTGTAATTGTTCAGGTGCAGCTGTGTATGTGGGTGCAGGTGTGTCGGTTGGCTGTGATGTTATTGTCATTCCTTCCAGAGCTTGGATACTGACAGCCATTAGTTTTTCGCTCTGGGTCTCTCTCTTCTTTGTGATATTTTTATCATGTTCTATGGCAGACTCTCTATGATGTTATCTATTGTGAGTCCCCTCCAGCCAGGTTGTGAGGTTTGAATCTGAGTCTTTAAATCGTCTTTCAGACCGTCCATGAGTACCGTGACTATCATTCCCCTGTGGTGAGTGCTATCTTTAATATCTTCTATCCCAGTGTACTGGGTGATAGCCTGCAGAGCCCGGTCGCAAAAGTCTTCTGCAGTTTCGCTCTCCTTTTGCTTAATTGTGAAAATTTTGTTCCAGTTAACTACTACTGGAAAATATATACCCAATTGAGTTACAATGCGGGAAATGTTACCTTGGTTTACTTGGTCTGTTAAGGGAACGTCACCATCCAATACACAATCCGTGATAAATTTTGTCACGTCGGTATTGCGTGGTAGACAGGCCCTTAACACCACACGCCAATCTTTGTTAGTTGGCTCATGAGAACTACCCAAATTCCTCAAATATCTTTGACATTTGGCTAGTTCCTTTTTTGGATCGGGGAATCATTTATGATGGAATTTAGTTCTGCTCTTGTCCAGGGACAATACATTACTACTTCCCTAGTGGGCACTACACCGTTCGCGTCTGCATTTCCATTCGGAACAGTTATCGTCCGAATGGGATGCAGACCAGCAGTGCTGCTACCTTTGACCTGGTTACCTGCCTGGGGGTTTAATCTGCTGCTGCTACGTATGGTATTAACAACTTCCTCTACGGGTGCAGAGGGTGTTAACACTTCCCTTGCTGTTACCAATGGAGATGGCGGCACCACCCGTGATTGTGGTGATGCAGCATCTATCATTTGCACAGCATGGGAAATGGCAGACATTACAATAGGCTCATCATCCACATCATAAACATTTTCTTTATGGTTGCTTAAGAGAGGGTACAAATTGCTTGTTACATTTTTATGGGTATTTTTGGTAACTGTACTTGCACCTCCATCCACATAAGGTGGGGGAGGTGAGCGTCAACTGCTGGCAATACTTTCCACAACGCTATCTTGCCGCACGTGCGCGCCAATTTGCGGCTCGCCTGTATTGCAATTTAGCGTCGCAGATGTATTTTCTGGCAATGCGCTCGCGACGCTGGTTTGCGTCGCTTGCACATTTTTAAGCCACGCATCCCCTTCATGCTGCCACAATTTTAAACATTTACAATATTTGACCTTTTTCTCTCGGGAGCGCATCAAACTGATGTGATCCCGGACATTATCTAATGCATCCTTATCAAAACTACCAATTCTGGGAAACGGTCTAACACTCTTCATCGTCATTTTAAACCATACATCACAATACCTTATTGCATAAGTACCGTACTTAGTATGCATAATACGATGGGCCAATCCAATCAGAGCTTTCATTAGCAGCACATCATTGTCTAACATCTCTACTGTTTGCATGGCTCCCATTCTGAGACAAAATCCTATGCTTTTCAATAAAGATTTAAACTGGTGAAAGACAATCTAGATACTCTAACTTACCTACAGAAGAAATTTCTAGATGCCCCTGCTCACCTACGGAAGAAATTCTAGATGCCCCCGCTCACCTACGGAAGAAATTCTAGATGCCCCCGCTCACCTACGGAAGAAATTCTAGATGCTTCCGCTCACCTATTATCTCTCAGCTCACAATCACACCTAGTGCGGCTCAAATAATCCAACCTTATTATTGAACACTGCAATCACACTGAGAGCCGGTCCCTAACAAAAATAACAAACCATACACCTGCTCTGTGTACTGAACGGTAAGCTGCTTACCGAGCGGCTAGACTAACCCTTGCACCTAGCCCTTAAGGATCATACGATACCCTTAACTGTCCAACACATACTCACTGTTAAACACTTTTTCCTGCGCAGAAAAATAAACGTTAACCCAGATATTGCTAACAATTGAAAAATGTAAACCTCAACGGCTTTGTTTAAACACCATGGCAGCACAACCGGAAGTACGTATACGCTATTGTGCGAGCCAGACACATACAAAATAATGCGACTACCACACAACCGTATAATGACTTTTTTGCTGCGTACGCAAAAGTGCGTCTTTTACTGTGCGCAAACTGCGACTCAGCCACGTACTCAATACTGCGGCACCCCTTTTAAACGTTAGGTTCTATCAACAAAGGAAGACAAACTTTTTCCTTTCTTGTCCCTGGATTCTAGTCAGCTTCCTTAACTCACACGAAAACGGATAGCGATTTTTCAGCACAAAGCGGTTACAGGAAAACCCTGAATGTGGCCACTCCACCCTTTGCTGAGAAATCGATTGCCGTATGTGCCGTGTGAGTAGGTAAGTGACTTCACTCGATGAGCCCCCATCTGATGATACTGGATCAGAACCTCTATATGCCCCTGCCTGTACCTTCTAAAATCCTACCTATAAACCTCTAAGGATGACGCCAACTTGCGTATGCAGTCATACAGTAAATAAAAGACTCCTGACTTGGAAGGTGTGGTTCCGAAGCACAAAGATTTATTATAGTAAAAAGTACAGTCAGTTACACGCTATTGATCCATACACAATTAGACGCAAAGGAATTATTCAGACCCCAAGTACAGTATACATACGCATGCGCTCTGGACCAGATCCCGGCATTCAGAAAGAAAACCTGTCAATCAGCATTCAGCAAGAAGACTAAAGACCCAGTGTTTGAGCACACATGTTTATACCCCCCTAGAATAGACAGGACAATAGAGAAGTTTCTTGCTTATGCCATTGGTTCCCATGGGGGAACCATTTGTTACAGAGCGTTTAACAGGCTGGTTCAAATAGACTCAACCCAACCTCCAACAACTGGGGGTCTCTGCTCTCCCGCCCCCTAACAGCCATCCTAACAGTTGTTCATAAAATATAATTTTGTTGCTTGTAGTCTCTGAGGTCCACAAGTTGAGAATGCATGATGCGATCTCCACACCGATAGTACCGGAATTCTGATGAAAGAGTACGCATCAGTACGAAACCAAACACGGCTCTCTTAGCATGTATAAAACCTTAGTTATCAAATATCTTTATTTCACAGCATTTATACTAACTGAACCAACTTAAATCTTATACCTTAAAGCTTATTAAACCTTTTATGTGGATATACTCACATAAGTGTAACTTATGTGAGTATGCGGGGTGTGATGTAAAGACTCTAGTTAACTTGGGGCAGATGCGTGCGCATGAAGCTAACAACCAGCGTTTTCATACAGGATCTTATGCATTCGCTACCAGCGCAATTGTGCGTATTAATGTGTGTATGAGGAATGGTGCACTTAAATCTCACTAAGTGAACATCTAGCAGTATGACATGCTGAGCCTGATAGTTCCACATGCCCCCTCTCTCAGCAGTCCCCCCACCTTTCCCAAGCTCAAAAGAAAAAACCTTTATTCTTCCAGTCTCTTGTGTGAATGCAAATAGCCCAGCTACATGACACAAACCTAAGAGGCTTTGAAGGTGTGTATTCTAGCCGGGCCACCTGGGGTGGGAGCAAACATTATCCAGGAAGCTTATCTACACAAGCTAGTTGTCACGTGGCCATTTGCTCTATTCAGCTAATGCAATCCAATTTTGACATACTGTAAAGCCATTTCTGAAATATATCCTTTATAATACGTAAAGTCATGAAATAGGCTTTTGGTGAATCGCCGTAACTTATGGCGATGGTCACAGATGCATTCGCATGATGCTAATAGTATTATCGCCACATGTACTAAAGTGTGAGTTTATCTAAAATGGCGCTTAGGTGGCCATTTCGCAAAATGGCGTCTTGCGGTCAGTCGCAAGATGGTGTCGCTGCGATTCAATTTTAAACTGATCTTGTCTCAGCCAATAATCCAGTTTCGATAGGGTGATGGGTCACACAGTGCCCTCTCTTCCATACACGGAAAAATCATGTTTTTTGTAGTGCTGGTCCTATTATTTGAAAGAGAGGACTTTCCGGTTTCATGTGTGTGTTCTTTAATTATTGAAAGTCAAGTTGAGGGAGATCTTCCCCCATTCCTTGACTGCAGTGGCTTATGTCTGGTGATCACACTAATCACAAGCATTACTTAAGCACTCCCTTCTTTGATACAAGGTGTTCCCCATCTGTAAGTGGTAGTTTGGGGGTGAAAGCAGACATAGAAGGCCTGATTCAGAGATGGAATCTATCCCAATGTTTACACAATTGAGTGAAAATCGGCAATCTGTGCATGCGCCTAAGTCGCATGGTGCATGCATTAAGGTATATTACCATAGTCGCCTGCAGTGACTATATACTCACAGTGTGATTGAAAGTCAGGGAGCATTTGTGGGAGTTGACATAAAAAGGGACAGCAAAGAATTAAGGCATGTCGCAACCATTTTCGTTGCGTGTCACAGACTGTGACTGCTTTCCTGTATGCAGTGAAACTGGCTCCAGCATCACTATATACGCGCCCATTCCGCGTAACCATAGATCTGATTATCGAAGGATCTGCGACCTATGCTGCGTCTTTGTCTGAGGCCCAAAATGTCTGTCCAACTTCTTAAAAACCAACTTCTTTCTTTAACCACTTGCCTGGCATGGTCGCATTAGATGTGACCACACCAGACTGGGCTTTCCCCGACATGGTCGCATTTGATGCAACCAGTCAGAAATGCCCACTAGGCGGCTGCAGGAAGCTAATATTCCTGCAGCCGCTTATATCAGAGGAACCTGCTGGTCCTCTGCACCTGTGGCTGCCCTTCTAGTGTGTCCTGATCACTGCTAGACACAGTGATCGGGGCACCCAGCGGGATTTTCCTCCCAGTGCGGCTGACCTAATGTGTCCCTGTCCCAGGCAGGCGACGCACTTCTCCCCCTATAGAAGCAGCAGCCGCGGCTCTGTCACCAGCGGCACTCCCACCTGCTCCTCCCCCGGCGCGGCTGCTGCTCTGTCCCCTGCGGCAGTTCCACCACCTCCTCCCCTGGCCAGGCTACCCAGGCCAGTGCTCTGTCTCCGACTACAACTCTACAACTCTGTGCCTGTCTGTCCCCCCGTGTCCCGATCACTGCTGGACATGTGTGTGTGTGTATATATATATATATATATATATATATATATATATAATATACATAAGTATGCGCCACAGTTCTTAAGTGTCCAGTCTGTTTCCCAGCAAATAACGATGTACTGCAGCTCCTCCAACAACCACCTCACCATAGGTGGTACAATATTGCATAAAAAGAAAAGAACAGGAGGCCGCACTGTTGAGTATATATTGATAAGATTGTACTAAAAAATGTGCGGCTCACTTACATCAAAGAAAGTAACAGCAGGTGCGATGTGCAGTTATAGCCCTGGGGTCCGTTCCAATACTACGTGGCCTTTAGGATGTAGACGTGGTGATGATGTCAGACGCTACTTACCGGTACCCGAGACTTTGATCTGGTGTGACTACACCTTGCGTGTTTGGATGGTTGTCTTTTGAACCGGGAGACGGAGCGTGATATTGTCCGGAAGTATCGGAACGGACCCCGGGACTATAACTGCACATCGCACCTGCTGTTACTTTCTTTGTTGTAAGTGAGCTGCACGTTTTTAGTAAAATCTTATGAATATATACTCACCAGTGCACCTGGCTGTTCTTTTCTCTCTCATATATATATATTACAGTATACCATAAGAATTGCTATTTTTATGGTATGCAGTGTTTAAAAAAATATTTATTTTTATAAAATTGTGTTGGATAAGTTTTAAAAAGATGTTCTTGACCTAATTCAGTCATTAAAAAAATTGTCAGTTAAGTGGTTAACGGAATATACTGATAGCGCAGATTGTGACAGTGACATGTATTAAACTGATACTTTTGTTTAGATAACAAATGGAAAAATGCAGTAATAAGGTTTCTCATTAGACCTGGCTTGCTGCCAGAAGCTGATCCAATTGAATCAGATTTTGATTGTGCATATATTGATTATTTAGAAGCCCTCACAAGACACAATGATTGCTTAATATGAAATTACACTGGGTGAGTGCAGCTTATTAAACTGAAAATCATTGCATTGCAATGCCAGGTCACACCTGGGATTTTGTACATGGTTTCATCCCAGGTGCGACCAGGGTAGACCCCTTTCAGACTGGCTGCCCGACCTGACTTATTGCCGGGTCGATGATGTCATAGTCTCCAAGCGCTGGCTCTTCCTATGCTGTGAACGGGGCATCGGGTTGCATCGACTCAGGTTACCCGGTAGCAGTGCATAGCGAGCCAGGTTGAACCTGTGTTCAACCCTGCTCGTTACAAGGGTTGATATGCCAGTTCGCTTGACCCGGTTTATTTCAACCTGGCCCTGTCACACTGCACGGTTACCGGCGTTGCTGCGCATTCAAGTGTAATAACCAGGGTTATTGCTGGCAGTGTGAAAGGGGTATTAGCATAACAGAACTAAATTATCTATTTTGCTAATAATACCCCTTTTACACCGGAGCTAAAACCCGGGTTTTTGAAGGGTTAACCCGGGCAGCTCCCTGGTGTAAAAGGGGAGAGAGTTGGATCGCCGGGTCGAGTGACCCGGCAATCCAACCCAGGTAACTAGCAGGGTTTAACACGGGCGCAGCCCGTGAAACCCTGCTGTAAGAACAGCGCACTCCGGGTCACGATGACCTGGAGTGCGCTGCTAGCCGGCCGATTGGTCCGGCTTCAGTGGCGCTTGGAGATGACGTAATCTCCAAGCGACCACTTTCACTCCACAAAAGCCGGGTCTAGGCAGACCCGACTGCGGTGTGAGCGGCGCTGACTTGGGAATATCCCGAGTCGGCGCCGGCAAAATTCCGGGTCTGATCCGGATAGGAACTTTGTTCCAACTCCGGGTCAGACCCGGAATTTAGTTGGAAAAGGGGTATAACATT
Source organism: Taudactylus pleione (assembly GCA_031769625.1). Lineage (NCBI taxonomy): Eukaryota > Metazoa > Chordata > Amphibia > Anura > Myobatrachidae > Taudactylus > Taudactylus pleione. Next base: position 15,215,240 of record JAUIMM010000018.1, on the reverse strand, counting down.
CCCATTCTAATTTTTATTGTTCTTTATATAAACTCTCTAGCTCAATTGCTTGCAGCGTTTTTCAACCAGCACAGCGGTTGAAAAATACTGCTCTAGCTGTTATGGGCCAGGAATCGTATGTAGTCCTCTGACTGACTAGGTGGTAAGCTGTGCATGTTTTACAGCAGCCAGACAAAGGCTAAATTTGATATACAATAACATTTTTGTCATTTTATAAATTGAGAAATAGAATAAAAAACAGCAGTATAAAATGTGATACTGAGGGGCATATTCAGTTGGCTGCGTTAAATATATTTTTTCCTCTGCGTAGAAATGTTGCCGGCTGCAGGGCTTTTGCTATTCAACTTGCCGTGAGAGGTTTAACTTTCTATAGGACTTGGCTCAGAACCCTTTGGACCCACCCCTCCTCTTCTAATGGTCAATTAGCTTAATTGGGATAATAATTACATGTCATTAATGTGGTATTTTTTTGCAAAGTGCAGTATAATGGGTTTAAAAATGATTATGGTACAGGCAGATTTCCCCATTTCTTTCTTACATTTCTCGAGGGTTTTTGAAGAAGTATTATTGAGGGCAATCTTTTTCAATTGGATAGCGCGAAAATCGGGAGCATGCATAGCCACATTAATCAAAAATTGGTCGCAATAGCCGCATTAAATTTTGCACGAAAAATCTTGCAGCCAGTTAAATATCCCCCTCTGTGGTGTATTGCTGCCATTGCTTCAATTCTACTCTGGGCAAAAATGGCATCAATGCAGGCATTCTGTTATTTCCAAAAGTGGGAATTCCCGTTGCTTAAAAATAAATATAATTTTTTTCTTTTAAAAAAAAAAAATTATTTAACTTTTGTAGAAAACATTTGACAAAAATATCTAGTATATGATGATTTCTCATAGATAGTAATTTAGGAAAAAGCAAGGACAAGATTTGAGTGGTGAATATTATTTATGTATGGGTATTTATTTATGCCCATGTTTTTGTGGCTCACACATATGCACTTTACCAATAAGTATGTCCATATATGTATATTTTGGCATTATTGTGTTTTTGAAAGGAAAAATCAAAGGAGCTTGTCTTATACAAATAACTTTGTCACCACAAAGCTCCTGGCAACTCCTGAGACATAGGGCCTGATTCACAGTTGCACACACTTCTGTCTGCAGACCGATCCTGTGATTTTTACTAACTGTGCATGCATTAGAGCCTGAATATACTATTTAGAACAATTTCAAGGCGTTCACAGTCGTACATCTCACTTGCATCTAACAAAAAACGTGGGTTTTAACTGTGAGACAACAGGGCATTTGCACGAATAATAAGTTCCATGAGCTTATAGACAGATTCAGATGTAAGTGTATGCAGAAATCCACTCAACTTCAGATGGATCTGTTGCAGCAAGGTTAGCGCTGGTGCAAATGCGTTCTGCTGATGATGGCAGCTACTTTCACCAGACATGGGAGTCTATGTACTATGCCTTGGAGAGCAATAAAGTGGAGAGAGATAAAGTACCAACCAATCGGCTCCTTTTTCAAACACTGGCTGTAAAGTGACAGGAGCAGATTGGTTGGTACTTAATCTTCCTCCACTTTATTTCTCTCCAAGGTTTAATACATAGACCCCATGGATTGGGATGGAAGACGTCCACAATCGCAAGTGCTTTGTGTGCAACTCTAAATCAGGCCCATTATCTCTTTACTCCCTAAATACTGCTCACATCAGTCTTTATTTGAATGAATGAATATTTTAGCTTGCTGTTTTGTTTGTTTCCTTTATTAATTTGCTGATTTACACATACATGTTTATGCAGATGATTATAATGCTTTTAAAGTGCTTCCAATAATCATTGCCATTATTCGGGTTGCCCCCTTGTGCTTTGCACGTAGGTGTAACCAGTACCATTGATGACCAGCCACTGATCTCAGAGGAGGTCATGCTGGTTCAGTGCGTGTTCTCCTTGAAGGGCCCTGAGAAGGAGGTCCGCCCTACCGTCCGCATCCGACCTGGGTTCCAGGATCATCGACTGAAGTGTCATCGGTGGTCTGAAAGTGATTGGCTGAGTTAAGTACCCAACTACTGCTGCACCTCAGCAGGCATTTTGCACCACCCCCTTACCACACTCTTACTGCAGTGCAAACGTGACGCATGCGCAGTCAACCGATAATCACTCAACTGCGTAAATATTGGGATTGCATACATATCTGAATCAGGCCCTGTGTGCGGTGCCTCAAAATGAAGGAAATTCACGTTTTCAAATCTGTATAAATAATTTGCTATGATCTGTCCTGACTCCGTCATGTGCTATGGCTTCCACTGCAGTGACGGAAATGGGACAGACCAGTAGAGGGGAAATTCCTGCAGCGCTGAACCCAGCACAGTAATGTGTACATTTTGCAGCTTTCCAGATGTCATCATCTACTTTGTAGCAGTCTGCTGATGTGATTAGGGGTCTCATAAAGTTCAGCTGCCCCCACCTGTACCTTCCACAAGACAATTACCATGCAGACAGTCCTGCCGCTGACAGAGAGATCAAATAAAAAAATCATCCATGTTCTATTAGGAGGGTCACTTAATCTAATGAAAATTGGTGAAAAAAAGTGGAATGTGGTGAGAAAATAGAAATTTATGGAACAGTGGGCGGCACCATATAACCTGCCCCTGATATAGCAGATTCCTCGTCCCCGCTCAGAAGATACATCTCCCACCACGACGAGCTACTGGGCTTGTGCAGGAGCTCCTGTATTGGCCAACGTCCTCCCGGACCACTCAACAGTTTCATGTTTTAGAAATCGTTTCCAAGTCTGTAGTTTTAAGACTGCACATTAGTGTAGCTCAAGGGATGGACACAGTGAAATAATTAAAATCTAAACACATTTCTGGCTTGACTGTGTTTGTATGTATTGCTGTATTTTTCCTGCAACTAAGATTTTTTATCTAGTGGAATTAAACAGTAAAGAACAAATTCCTGTGTCATTTCCGTAATCTCATACACTTGTTATTTGTACTAAGTCTTTAGCATGAACAGATAAATAAATGATAAAGTAGCATGTAAGTGGTACAGAAGAAACATTTTGCTCTAAAATATAAATGCAGAGTTTATAAGACTCCTTTATGAATGTGAATATAATGCACCTTTTTATGATGCAATTTTAAATACTATGCATAAGGACGCACTGACTCTGTGTACATATTTAGTATTTTACAAGAGTTGTACAAATACTTCTCCCACTTTGTGCAAGGATAAACTTGTAAAACAACAGCAATTACAATTGTCAGCATTTTTAACAATCTTGGATATAACTCGCCTTCCTCGTTGCCATATGCCCCATTATTTTTTTATTGCCCCCAAAAAAACAAGGCAGGTGGCTCTTTACACAGCTTGGCCAATATTAGTGACCTGCAAAGTGCAGGTTAGGTCCAAATAATCAATGTTTTGTTAACAACACATATTCAGTGACTTCAAAGTCATACATGTTTTCTTTAATTGTTCTGTGTATAAGATAATGACACCAAAGCTAGCATGTGATAAAACATTTTATACCTCTGCAAAAGTAGTTTTATGATTTTATTATTGATAGTAATTTGGCCACTGCCCGTTGCATATCAGTTTGTTTTTTTAAGGTGCTTTTTGATATGTAGACAAAAGTAAACTGCAGTGAATGTTACATCATATAGTGGATAGTAAGAAATGGGCCCGTATTCAATTAGAGGCGAAAAGTCAGAAATGTTTTGCGTGTCCGACTTTCCGCCTCCTTCGCCTGTTTAGGAGGTGAAAACTTTTCGTGCCTGTCCCCGCTTTTCGCCCTATTCAATTCCAAAATAGGCAAAAATTAATAGCAGCGAATGCGGAACAGGCGGAAAGTACTATCAGAAGTGGGGAAATCAGTCTGTACCCCAAAAAAAGATGCATTAACATAGGGAATCAATGTAGATGTGTACTAATAGCCCTAATAAAAGTGTTTGGGGTACTTATGTAGTTTACATTGCTTCTTATTAGCGTCTTTATAAAAGTGGTGAAGAATGGCGTAAAGCAGTATTTTTTTTGTGAAAATAAGTAGTCCAGTCAAATTTGGGGTACTTGAAAATGGGTGTCAAAAACGCACCTGCGGCATGCACATGCAATCCTAAAAACACCTGACCCATCCTTGCAGACCCCCAAGAATTGTTTATTTATTAATCATTGCCAGCATATTCTGTTGTGCACTACAATTGGGAAGAAAACAGTACTAATACAAGATTGGGTAATAACAAACAGACAAAGAGTTAATATAGCAGATTCCTCGTCCCCGCTCATAAGCTGTTAAGAGGGTGATAACAGACAGACAAAGAGTTAAGAGGGCCCTGCCCACAAGCTTAGAAATCTATAGTGAATGCTTTTTTCTGCATCATGTAAGAAGAGTTTAATATATATGTTTTATATGAAGGTTTGTGTTTGAAAAGTAGTGTTTGAGGGTATCCTAAACTGGAGTGGGGTACAGAAATGTGTGTCTGACACAAGTGTGTGTAGCTATTTTAGTGCAGTGAGTGGGTGACGCTATGATGGCCGGGAGTTCGAAAATATAATATTTGGGGGTATTAATGTAGATAGCATTTGACATAGTGCAGGTAATTCACAAAGAAATCAAGAGATATCCTGACTAAATAGAACTCCTCCGTAAAAGTCTCTATCCTCCTAGGAGCTGATTCAGTAGTGCACGGAAGTGTACAGCTGAACGCTGATTCACGTTTATCAGGACTCTGCGCATGCGTAGGACCCGGTCTGCACATGTACAGAATGGGTCCTGCATGATCACACGCAGAGCGACAGTAGACTGTCAGTGATTGACAGTCTGCTGTCATTTGCAGGGAGGGAGTGGGACAATGGCATCCATTTCCCAAAACTGAGGTATGTCACCGCCATTAGGGGGCAGGGAAGTGGCCAGGATCTCATTCGGCAGATGGAAATTTCCTGGTCTCCTTTGGGCATCTGCAATGGCCGGCTTACGTGATCCCATGGTCACTCAGCCGACCAAACACCCCACAAATGGCTTGCCATGGATCTTCTGATGAAATTTCAGGAGAATTTGAGGTTCATGGATATCTGAGGCCTTGACCCAACAACGTACCTCGGGACCATATCCTTTCCAGTCCACAAGGAATTGGACTGTACCTCGAGAAACTCAAAAGTCCAAAATCTGTTTCACCTCATACTCCTGATGATCCATTGGAATAGCTGAAGGTGGGTCACAGGGTGTCAAAAAACAATTCAGAACCAGCAGTTTCAAGAGGGAGTGTGGAAGACATTCAGTATACTAAGCGTGCCAGGGAGCTTAAGGTGGTACGCCACCGGGTTTATCACTTGCAGGATCAGGAATGACCCAATGAATCTGGGAGCAAACTTCATCATGGGCACCTTCAGTCGGAGATGTTTGGCTGAAAACCAGAATCTGTCACCAGCACTCAGTACAGGAAACCTCCTCCTCCGCCATCATTTATACCTCAAAGAGGCTCTGCACAATTTCTTATTTGTCGCTCCAGGTATTGAGGAACCAATTTGCCGTATTATGGACAACTGGGAGTGATACCAACCGAAGGGCTTGTAATTCTGGTAATACAGGGTACAAACCATACTGTATTAAGAATGGACAGTGGCCCAATGTCTCATGGACCAGATTGTTGTTAGTGAATTCAGCCCATGACAACAAGGAGACCCAATCATCTTAATTAGCTGACACGTACCTTTTGATGAATTTCTCTAAATCCTGATTTACTTGCTCTGTCTGACCATTACTCTGGGGATGGTAGGCTGATAAGAAGCTTAGGTTAACCCCAAAGTACCTACATAATGTCCTTTTGAATTTAGAGGTAAATTTCACCCCACGGTGCAAAATTATGTCCTTGGGGAGCCCAACCTTAGCGAATCTGTCCACTACCATCCAGATGGTATTGAAGCCTTGACAGGACAGCAGATCGGTGACAAAGTCCATGGAAATATGGGTCCAAGGACAATCAGGCACTGGCAATGGATGCAGGGGACCCGAGGGAGAGTGAGATGGAACCTTGTGTTGAGCACAGGTAGAATAGGCTACCACGAAGTCCTTAACATCTTGACAGACCACTGACCACCAATAATCCCTGATTATTAGCTCCAGGGTTCTGTTCACACACACATGACTGGTAACGTGTGAGCCATGTACCCATTGTAGCAGTCTGCATGAAGCTCAGGAACTACTAATGTCTTCCATGGGTGACTTTAGACCTAGGTGGTTGCTACTACAAAGCAGGCCAGGACCAGAATTGGCTTATCCTCTGGAACTTCGTCCTACTCAGCAGGTCTGAATGCCCAGGACAATGCACCAGCTGTGATGCTTTTGCTGACTGGCCGGTAGGTGATCACCAGATTGAAGCGGTTGAAGAATGGGTAAGAGGTAAGTAAGGTTCTTGTGGTCAGTGTAAACCGTCACAGGGAATATTTTCCCCTCCAACAGGTATCACCATTCCTGTAAGGCCAGCTTGATGGCTAACAATTCTTTATCACTGACAGTGTTGTTTTTCTCTGGAGCTGAGAAATTGCAAGAAAAGAAACCACAAGAGTACCACTTTACCTCCTCATACATCTGTGAAAGCACCGCTTCAACCTCAATCATAGAGGCATTCACCTCCAGCAAGAAAGGTTGGTCACAATCGGGTTGCCCCTGGATGGAGGCAGAGATGAAACACTGTTTTAAGTGGGTGAACACCTCCTCTGCCTCAGAAGGCCACACCCAGGTGTCTTGACGAATAGTTCCTCTAAAATTGCTGGTAAAAGTTACAGAAGCCCAGGAAACGTTGTACCGCCTTTAACCCCACCGGACAGGGCCAGTTGACAATGGCGGAAAACTTCTCAGGGTCCATTTGGAGACTAGAGCCTGACATGATATAACCTAGGAAACACCGTTCCTTTTGCTTGAAGGAGCACTTCTCTAACTTGGAGAAAAGTTGGTTATCCCAAAGTTGTGATAGCACTTCACATACATGCTTACTGTGTCCCCGGAGAAAATCAGGATGTCATCCAGATACATTACCACATACATGTATAACAGGTCTCAGAAGATGTTATTCATGTACTTTTGGAAAACAGCAGATGCATTGCTTAATCCAAAAGGCATGACCAAGTACTCGTAATGATTGCCCTGCATGTTGAAGGCCATCTTCCACTCATCCCCTTCTTGGATCCTGATTAGGTTGTAGGTCCCATGAAGATCTAACTTGGAAAAATCTTCGCCCCTTTTATACAATCAAAGAGTTCTGAGATTAGGGGTAGTGGGTATCGGTCCTTGATGATGGATGGCTTTCAGATCCTGGTATACAATACATGGTCTCAGGCTTCCACTTGTCTTCTTAAAAGAAAATAGACTGGCTCCTGCAGATGATTTAAACTCACTGATGAACCCATGCTTGAGGTTCTCCTTGATGTAATTAGACACTGCTTGGGTCTCAGGAAGCGAAAGGAGAAATACTCTTCCATTTTTCCAGGTAGTAAGTCTATAGAGCAGTTCCACTCCTGATGAGCTGGCTGTGTCTCAGCAGCTTTCTTGCTGAATACATCCCTGAAGGATTGGTATGGAGCTGGAAGAGGGTCCTCTGAAGAGATGGACTAACTCTGGATAACACGATGTGGAGGTCTGAAAGTTGGCTAGCATGTCTGATGGCACTGAACTCCCCATGACAGGATTTGGGGTTTACTCCAATCTAATGTGGGAGCATGTTTGAGTAGTCACGGAAGACCCAGGATAAGAGGAATCTTGGCCGATGAGAGTATGTTGAACGATATCAACTCCCGAAGGAGAGTGCCAATTTGCATAATAACTTCTGTCGTCTGGGAGCGGACGGTAGCCATAGGAAGTTTATACCCATCCACTCCAATGAAAGAGTGACATCAATAATGGCTCACTAGGAATTCTTAACTCCTGCACTTTCTTTGCTGTAATGAAGGTGCCGTCAGCGCCGGAATCCAAGAAGACCCTAGAGAGTCTCTGGGGTCTTCTCTAATAACAGGGTCACATCGATCGAGAACTGGGAAGGACTACCTTTTTTTGAGGTGTGATTAAATGCACCTAATCTGACCACCTGCAATCAGTTAGGGCCTCTCTTTTACTGGACATGGAACAGCTGTCAAGGAGTTGACCCGGTTTGCCACAGTACAGACACAGCTTATTCTTGAACCGCCTCTCCCTTTCTACGGCAGGGAGTTAAGACTTCATGATCTGCATTGGCTCTTCTGGTGACTCAATTGGAGCTGTGAAGCGTGGGGCGAGCTTGAAGCACTGAGACAGCTCCCTTTCTCGTGCTTTCTCTCTGTGACGAAGGTCTACTCGGACACACAAAGATATGAGATTGTCTAAAGATGTTGGAAATTCTCTGGATGCCAGTACATCCTTGATTTGCTCTAACAGACCTTGCATAAATGTGGCAACCAATGAGTCATTGTTTCACCCTAGCTTAGAGGCAAGGGTTTGGAAATGAACTGCATATTGTCCAGCAGATTGGTTGCCTTGCTACAGCTGCAGAGTAGTCAGTGTTGGTTCTACAACAGATCTTGTGGTGAAAGATTACCAGTGGCATCCATGTTTGGCCAGAGTATTCTGTCACAAACTCACGGGTGTATAGTGAATACTTAGCCTATACTTCGGGATTGGCGAGACCCAGCACAGAGGCACAGAGTTTAACATGCCGGTGGTATTGAGCAGGGATCCCCGCAAGGAGGTTTGGAGATGCAGACTTGGTTCCCTAGTAAGGGTGCAGGTGAACTCTGGATTGAAGTGAGGTACGATAAAGTCATACAAACGTAGTTGACAAGCCGGTTTAGAACAAAATGGAGAAGAGGGTACCAGTGAATGGACGTTAACAGGTCACAGCGTATAGCCAAGGTCAATACCGGATATCAAGTGCAGTACCAGGGAGGAGATGGAATCAGGTCGCAAACAAGCCAAGGTCAAAAACAAGCAGTAGGGATCTCTAGAACACTAGAGTATGGTGTGGGATCCTATACTCTGGCACCTGCCTGGTGCCCTGAGACTCCCTATATAGAGTTAAATTCTCACACCAAATGTGACATCACGTTTGGCGCGCCTTTTCCTTTAAATCTTCTTGCAGGTGGATGCGCGCACCCACCCCTAGGGGAGCCGTAGCCATCTGCACTTCCAGCCGCCGAGGAAGAAGGAGAGGAGCAGCCGGGAGCCGGAGCACCAGCAGCAGATGACGGGGAGTTCCCGCCCAGTGCCCTATGCTGTCTGGGTCCCCAGGGCTGCCAGACCCGGTAAGTGGGCACCGGATCCGGCCGGTGCTGTGACTGAATGCATATAAAGGTCATCTCATATGTTATGGGCATATCATGGGTATATCATTGAACACAGCTGCATTCTTAAAAGCAGATCCACAACCATAAAGGCCATGTTTATAGAATTTTCAGAAGGAGATACTGCACCAGCTATAGGGCAGCTTAAGTGGTGATGTTCTAGTGATGGTGCGCCGATGGTGGTTTATTTAAAATCAATGGCGGAGTTGCACTGTTCGCGAGCATTGGAAGTGGGCTTCTCAGAGCCTGCAGAGTCTGTCGACTCTAGTACACAAAAGGAAGGCTAAAATTGACATATTACCTCCTCTGTGACTCTGCAAACATTGGCAGCTGCGCTTGTATTGGAGTCCACCTCTGAATCAGGCCCTGAGATACAAATACTATTGTCAGTGGTGAAGATAATTGTGCTGCTAAAGTTGAACTGTGGGCCTGATTCAGACCCGCTCGTGAGCACACAGCGCTTGCAAGCTGGTCGATGGTCCCTCACTGCGCATGCCGGAGCCGGCACCGGCATGCGCGAGACCCGGCCAGCGACACTAAGGGTCTTGCAACAAAAGACCCGTTTTGATTGACAGCTCGCCCCGTTTTGGAGGCGGGCAGGGCGGGTGGCTGGCCAAACGGAGGCGTTCCCGAAGGAATGCTTGCCATTTGGTGGCGGCCTCAGTAGTGAGCTTCCGGCTCTATTAGAGCCGGAAGCTCACTGGGGCTTGCAATGGACAAGACCCTACCACAAGGGTCTCGTCGCAAGCCTGATGGTCACGACCATCACCTGGCCGCTCGCAAAAGCTGTAGCTAGCGGCTAGGAGGCCAGCTCACAAAAAAAAATGCTGCCCTGATTCAGAGCGAGCACTCTGAAAAAGCGTCCGGCTCTGAATCAGGCCCTGTGTTCATTGTGCCTTATCATTGGGAAGTTTTAAGCTATTGTTTTTCTGGAATCTAAAAAGGTCACCATTAGATGTTATAGTGGTCTATTTATGAAGATTCGGGCTGTAAAACCTGGCCCTTCTGACCGGCGCCTATGACCGGTGCCCAATATTTAAAAGGGTAATGCTTTTACTAACTCATGCCTTGCTAGTAAAAGCTTTGCCCTCTTAAATATTGGGCATAAACACGATCAGAAGCGCCTGATTTTAAACCCTGAAGCTTCGTAAATAAACCTCTTAGCATCTAACTTTACCTGTTGTGGATTACAAGTACATGCATATAATAGGACTTTGATCAACTAGCAAGAGAGTACTCAAACAAAAGAACTGTGTTCACATTAAAGTAAATGACTGATAGGTCTCGGGTTTTGCTAGTTTTGTAAGTAATAATCTATTTTGCTATTCGATTATACTTTATATGTGTTTTTGAGAAGGTTATTACAGTGGTGCTTGAAAGTTTGCTGCTCAAATTTGGCCTAAAACTATCTCAGATTTTCACAAGTCCTAAAAGTAGATAAAGAGAACCAAATCAAACAAATGAGACAAAAAAATTAGACATGCTCATTTCTTTTTATTGAGGAAAATGATCCAATATCACATATCTGTGAGTGGCAAAAGTATGTGAACCTTTAAGCTTAGCAGATATTTTGAAGGTGAAATGAGTCAGGTATTTTCAATCTATGAGATGATAATCAGGTGTGAGTGAACAATGTATCTTTTTAAAAGAAAAGGGATCTATCAAAGTTTGATGTTCACAACACACTTGTTTATGGAAGTGTATCATGCCACGAACAAAGGAGATTTTTGAGGACCTCAAAAGAAAAGTTGTTGATGCTCATACGGCTGGAAAAGGTTACAAATCCATTTCTTTCTCCCGTTGGCGGGTGCCCTATCCAAACCTCGTAGCTCTGGCAGTGGGAAGTTCCATGGGGCTGTCCTCTGCCGTGGCCCCTTCCCCTGCTGACACATTCCCAGGAGCACTCACCATGCCAGCTGGTTCGCATAATGTGCCAGTGCGGCTGTTTGACCAGCAGGGGATTTTGTGTTGTCCGACTCCCTCTCCCCCACAGACAGCCATCGCATGTACATCTTACAATGACCCTTCAACTAAGCACTTGGCTGCCAGTGAAGTAGAAAAAGCCTTTGCAGAGGTACTGTTATTTCAACAGCATGCAGCATTAAAAAAAAAATACTTTTTCCCCCTCTAAGCCGAATTAAGGGTCTGATTCAGCAGTGGACGCAATGGTGATATTTCTGCAGATTAAGAAATTATTTGCTATTGCGCATGTGTGTAATTTGCACTGCGCACGCATCGCAATTGCTTTGCGATTACGTATGCACAGAGAATTAATTTGCAAAGTGAGTGTAATGTGGTCAGCGTTTGGCGGGGGGTCAAACTAAAATAAACTTTATTCCACTACACACATTTTAACCCTTGACAGAAACCAGATTGGACACACAAAAAACACAGCCTCTGTGTTTAACATGCTTCACTCCTAACTAATTGCTCAGCTACCCAAACAGTTGCAATCACCTTAAATCCATCCTCTTCGTTCATTTTAACTTTACCTTTTTTCTCTTAAAATATTATTATGCATTAACTATGTGTGAAAAATGTATTATTCTGGAATCTCATTTAAATGTATTTTCCTGAAGAAAAGAAACTGAGAGAGCACAATATTAATGCACTAGCTATCCCTATCCCCTTACCGGCAAAAACACTATTTTAGCTGGAAGGCATGTTTGTTAATGAGCCTTATTGTCATATTGCAACATTTGTACTAATACACAATGGGGGGAATTCAATTCAGTGCGATGGAGAATAGCTGTGGGAGGGAGCTCCCGCAGCTATTCAATTCAACGTGCTGTTTGGGCGGGCAAAGGATTTCTTCTCGCACCCCCCTGGGGATGCGAGGAGAAATCCGACAAAACTGCCGGGCACGCATCTGTTTGCCGGCTTAGCACGGCAATAACAGCCGTGCGCCCAGCACTTTAGTTGGAGAATGGCAGTTACAGCGCCAGTCACTGGGTGCCCCTGCCACTACGGAGACTTACCTGTTAGTCCTTGCGCTACTGTCTTTCCGTACCAGGGTCCTGTCACACTGCTGGCCACCGCGTCTCTTGCCTCCGTCCGCTTCCTGGTTGCTCCGGTCAAGTGACTCCTGTGGAGCTGGCGCTCGTCTCTGCCTGGGTTCCTCTTGTAGGCGGGGTAAATGCATACCTGCCTACCCTCCCGAAAAGGGCAGTGCTTTTAATAGCTGTATAACATAAAATAATGTCCCGTACTGGCGCCAATAGAGTTTTCCAAAAGAGGAAAGTACTTTCCTTTTAAATTTGTTTCCAAATTTTGAATGTATTAGTTTCAATGGTTGCTGTATCTTCTCTTTGGCTGAGTATAATCACTCCAACTCCCGATAATGGTGTGCTCAAAGAGAAAAAAAAGACAAAACCAAAATAGTGCAATATTGCCAGAAAAAGAACACGATTTATTCAGTACATTCCACTCACATAGAAAAAATTATTAAAAGCATATCACCACAAAGTTACACGTGGTAAATTGGGGTCCAGACCGTCCTCCCGTCCACGTGTTACCCAGATGGTATAGGGACCAAGGACTGGAGACAGGATACCACCAACAGAAAGTAAACCACCAATGCTTAACGCGTTTCGGACGTTGTCCTTCATCAGAAGCATGATGCTTCTGATTATACTCAGCCACAGAGAAGATACAGAAACCATTGAAACTAATACATTCAAAATTTGGAAACAAATTTAAAAGTAAAGTACTTTCCTCTTTTGGAAAACTCTATTGGTGCCAGTACAGGACATTATTTTATGTTATATATCATTGTCTGTGGAGTTTGAAGCCTTCATCTATTTGTCTTGTAGGCAGCATTATAGAGTATGGAGCGCAAGGGGCGATTTTCTGTTTATCTTTTAATAGCTGTGTCTTACTAGTAAAAGCACTGCCCCTTTAAATATCGTGCATGAACATGAACAAAATTATCAGGTTTTACAATCCGACGCTTAGTAAATAAACCCCTATATGTTTTAAACAGTCATAATTGGGTGTGGTATGGAGTTCTACATTCACTATATTTACATTCAGAATGTTGACACAAGAATGTCAATATGCTCTGAAATCACAATGTCGACACTGACATGTCATTGTGTTATATTCAATATGTCTTATTATGAATATTGACGGAGAGAATGTTGACAATACTATCTAACCCTAACCACACCCTAATGCTTATATGTCTGTAATGTGCATAATTAATGTTGACATTTTTTGAATGTTGACTGTCAACATTCAGAACCATTTGACATTACAGTGTCGACCTTCTGAATGTTGACAATATGACTGCATACTGCCATAGTTACCAACATTCCCAAAATGTAAAATAGATTCTGGTGTATTTGTGGCGTGCTTAAAAAAAACTACAATAAATCTATATAATAATTGAAAATGGCATGTCCTGAGATTGGCATACGCATTCAGAGTGGGGGTGCACGTCCCCTGCTAATGTTTCCACCTGGAGGATAAAAAGAGGATGGAGTTGTGGCCAGGGTAAATGTACGGTCGGGGAGCATTTGATCATTTTAAAAAAGCAAGATTCTCCCCCCACCCAATGTGTCACCAGTACCCAATACTTAGGCTGGTAGCAGCAAAGGCGAGGTATAAATGATGCAGAGTGCCAAAAGAGATGCGCTACCAGCACTATGCTTTGATCAGCTGGGAACACAATAGGGGAACACACAGTGTGTGGTCTCCTTGCATGATGTATTCCAACCCTAACTTGTGGACTTCCCTTGGAAAATTAATAAAATAGAATGGCTTCACTTTGATTGGTTAACGCATGTAAAATGCCACTCAGATTGGATAGAGGCAGTCCTATGTGTTTGTTAATATGCTTACGATAGCTAAGAGAAAGGATGAATGAACGCTTTGTAAATACTTATAACATTGGAGCAGCGGCTAGAGTAATTGTTTAGTTAGCGATGGCCACATAATGTTGTGCTACTTAATGGATGTCAGCAGGACAAACAAAGCATTTGTGTGGGTAGCTCCCACTGACTTCTAGTTGCCACATGTTTTGCATAACAAATGGGACTCCCTTTCTATGGTTTCTCCCTTTCCTGCGGCTCCCCGGTGGCTGCACACTGCTCCTCTGTTCAAGGGGGGGGTCAGTCTCACACAGCATCCCAGCAGCTTTCCTCACCGGCTCCGTCCGACGGCCGTCACCATCTCTCAGTATTTCAGCCTAGCCAGTCCCAGCCCAGCATCTGTGTATCTTAGCTGGTCCCAGGCCGGTTATTTCGCCTAGCCGGTCCCAGCCCGGCATCTGTGTATCTTAGCTGGCCCCAGCATGGTAATTGAGCCTAGACTGTCCCAGCCCGACATCCATGTAGTTTAGCCAGTCCCAGCCTGTTAATAGAGCCTAGCCAGTCCCAGCCTGGCAATCCTGTATATTAACCAATACCAGCCTGATAACTGAGCCTAACTTGTTCCAGCCTGGTATCCGTGTATCTTAACCGGTCCCAGCCCGGTAATTGAGCCTAGCCTATCCCAGCCGGGCATCCGTGTATATTAAGCGGTCCTAGCCCAGTAACTGAGCCTAACGCTGGTCCCAGCCCGGCATCTGTGTATCTTAGTCAGTTCCAGCCCGGTAATTGAGACTAACTGGTCCCAGCTCGGCATCTATGTATATTAACTGGTCCCAGCCCAGCATCCAATGCATCAGTCCCAGTCGGGTCTTTTGCTAAGACACACCAGTCCCATCCATCTGTGGCTTCCGATAATATTCTCAGGTCCAGATTCTCCATCCAGGGTCTACCCCATTAGTATCTAGCCTCACCTCATGCGTAGAACCTACATCCATCTGGTCAGCTTCCTACACACTAACCCCACTTCTGAATCACCTCTAAAGGCCCCCATACATCAGCAATTGATTGCAGCAATCGTGCAATTTGCAATCGATTGTGTATAAAAATCCTTTTTTCAATCGATTGTGGCAACTCTGCAATCTGCAATCGATTGAAAAAGGGAAAGATTTTATACACAATCAATTGCTGATGCATGGGGGCCATAACATCATCTCAGGGAACACAAGAACCCTCAAACCAGACAGGTACAAGGCCAAAGTTTGAGAAGAAAGATGGCTTTTCAGAAGATGTGAGATGTCACTAATAGATATAAATTGCATAATAACAAATATGTAATGATATGAGTTATTAATAAGGTCTATGACATTTGTCTTGAGATTATTAGTAATAGGAAAAAGATAACTCCCAAATTTCCAACTACAGCTCTATACTGTATTTCAAAATGTTTTCTAAACATAACATGTTTAATTTTATTAACTACGCTATTAGTCATTGTTTCACCTAACTATCTTTTGGCCCTTTTCATATCTACAGTAATGAGGGATTAGTTCCAGGTATGCTAGTTATTACTTTCTGATATGGGAGTGTTCTCTAATAGAGACTTATTACACAATACACTGATTAGAATTGGATAAACTCACCTCTGACTGATTCAGTGTAATTAATGTTTGTGTGGAAAGGCAAATAACCCGATCTCATATTTCGGAAACATTACAATCATCCACGTAGGTAAAAAAAAAAAAACTACACTTATACATAAATATTTCAACACAATACTTATTTATTTATATTAACACTGTTAAATAACTAATGTTTAACTACTGTACTGACATATAACAGCAAGAAGAATCAGTTTTGCTTGACAGCGGAATGTACAATATCTGTGTCTGTATCTCTGTAATGAACGCATGATCAAATATATATTTATAGGCTCTCTTTCTTCTCCAGTCCATTGTAAAAGTGAAGACTCTTACATGTAAGTCCCTTGTCGATGTTTATTGATGTGTTCACTGAGTGTCAAATGTTTAACAGGATTACATTGTTCTGTCTGGTGTATGCTGACTCTACTGAGATTTCCAGCTGCAACCATCCACTGTACTTTTTTAATATATGCCATACTAGCATTTGTCTCAGTTCTCAATCGATTGTGGCAATTCTGCAATCGATTGTGTATAAAAATCTTTCCATTTTTAAATCGATTGTAAATTGCTGATGTATGGGGGCCTTTACTCTAACATTTCAATCTCCTTTATTAGAGATTTTCCTCAGAGAATTTGAGGAATACAGTATCTCTAATAAATGAGATTGCAATGTTGGAGTAACAGATGACCTATCTGCAGTACCAGATTAAGGTCTATATGGGCCTGGAGCTGAATTTTTTGAAGGGCCTATAGTGTGCTGCTGCAGGAGGTATGCTCAGCATGGTGGGGGTGTGGCTACTGATATAGGGGTGTGGTCTGTGCCATTCCAGGCGCCCTGCTAGCCAGATGCTGGAGCTATGGGGCTGTGACAATGCCACCCACAGGGCTCTCTGCCCTGTGCGGCGGCACTAGTCGCACCGCCCTCCTTACGGTGCTGGCTAGAAGGAATATAAATTAGTGTTAGTACAGGAGTTCAGGGGCGGATTGAGAACTAAAAGTGGCCCTGGAAATTTTTTAAGAAGTGGCCTCATGTGGGTGGCACCAAATCACCTGTAGGCGGGGTACCAAAACCAGAGTACAGTACATCACTATGTATGTGTATCTACAGTATCTTTCTTTCTATCTATCTATATAATCGAAGAGTATGTAAATTAAAAAAAAAGTGAATTATAATTAAAATGAGTACACATGATGTGTATGATGTCTCACTATTGCACCAATTATTACATGAAAGGTTGTAAAGCACCACTATATACACATGTACAACTCTCAGGGGCCTATTGATCAACACTAAAATAACATTTTTAAGGACATTTTCCTTAATTACCGTTATTTTAGTATTCATGAAGATACTGTACTTAACACAGGAGATATCACTGATATCTCCTGGTTAAATCTGCCTGCGTAAATGTCCACACTTCCCGTACATTAGTATGGGGATATAGAAATTAGGCTATTCATCAAATTCCGAAAATTATGTATTTTCGGAATTTGATGGTGTTACTATACGCCACTCTGAGGTGGCGTACAGTGGGTTACACTTCCCTGCTGTCAGCTGGGCAGGTCCTCCGCCGGCTCCCTCCATCACTCTGATCGCTTCTCAGGCTTCGTCTGCTGTGCTGTCACTGTGTTCTCCCGGCAGAACACAGTAAAGTTCAGAAAAAATAAATGGTTTTTTTTATTTTTTTCTAAACTTTACTGTGTTCTTCCGGGAGAAAACAATGTCAGCACAGCAGACGGAGCCTGAGGCGGCTGCAGCGGCCAAGTAAGTGGGGGACAGGGGGGAGGTGAGTTGAGGGGGGAGGGGGGATGGTTGATGGGGACAGAATTACCGCAGCTGTAGGCAGTGCTGCGCATGCACTGGTTTTATGGATGTAACAGTGCGTGCGCAGCACAGATTCCAGCTGCGGTAAGTTAGTGTAGAGAGAGAAAACCATCTATTTCCCGAAAAGCTGTCATCGCAAAAATGACAGTTTTCGGAATAGATAGTTATGGAGAGGAGGAATGATGAATTCTTCCGGTAATTAGGTAGAACTCCATGTGAGTTCTAAAACTAATTACCTCGAGAGAATTTTTAGTTACGATGAATAGGCCCCTCTCTCTCTAGAAGATATAGATATTTAAAGCTATCTATCTATCTAATCTATCTGTAATAATCTATATCCAGCTCTGGTGATGCCTCTCCTGAATGCATGCCACAGTGAGTGCCCAGTGAGACTGCTCCTGTCCATGGCAGAGGTGCCAGGGTGCCTGCTCCCATTCCTGGCCTGGTTGCCCGTGCTGTTTTGACTCCGGCACTGAGTGCTTGACCAGCTGTGCAGGGTACAGGATCTTGCTGGGATTGTTCTTGTAGGACAGGCATCTCCAGAGCAGGAAGCAGGCCAGGTACAGATGCCAGCTCTGGAAGCTGGGGATGTGCATGGTGTGGGCTTGGAGTTACTGGGAGCTCCTTGTCAGCTCCCACCCTTTATATACCAGGAGCGGGCAGAGGGGCATCAGGTGTCAGCAGTCGCAGGGAGGGGGAGTGGCAGTTCCTCCCAAGGGACAGGGTAGCATGGCCGCACACAGAGGAGGGACAGTTACATGGTGCGAGGCGGCAGTTACAGGGTGCGGGGTGCAGTTGTATGTAGGTAGTTACAGGGAATAGGTTGGGCAGTAACAGGGTGGGGGGTTTTAGTTGCAGGGGGACAGTTACATTGTGCAGGGGTGGGAGTTACAGGATGCATGGGGTGAAGGAGTGGAAGGTACAGCATGCAGGGGTGGAAGGTACAGGGTGCAGGGGTGTCAGTTGTAAGGAAGGCAGTTTCAAGATGCAGGGATGTCTGTTGCAAGGTGCAGGGGGGGCAGTTGCAAGGAAGCAGGTTCATGGGGTAGGGGATGGGTAGACACAATAGCAGGGTAAGTAAGGGATTGAAAAATACCTTAGAAGGGGTGTAGGATCACAGCTCCAGGCATCAGGCAGGAACTGTCTACAGGAGACTAGATGAAAATGAGTCAGGAGAAGAGCACTGCAGGAGCCAAAGGCCAGAAAGTTAACATCCCACAGCAGGAGCATGAGGCCAGATGGATACAGTCAGAGGGGGACCAATGTGGAGCCCAGAGATATCCATGCACACCGGCAGATGACCAAAGCAGGGGATTAGCGCCGTACAGAGTATGGGAGCAGTGACGGCAACACACAGAGGCCATGATGATTGAAGCGACAGGCAGGGTGCAGATGAAGCTGCACGCCTATGCAGGTCCACTCAAAAGCAGGTGGGGAGACATAGACAAGCAGAGACCAGTGGCCGTCGGGACCCTCCACAGACGATCACTGCCGAGTTACCAGAACCCACAATGGCAGCCAAGGCTTACACAGCAGCAGCAGCAGAAGTTCGCAGGTGCAGGCAGCAGAGGTGGAAGTTCCTTCCACTCACCGGGACCACCTGACCGGATCAGTTGTCGATGGCAGAGGCAGGTCCACACTCCACAGGTGCGCAGGTAAATCCTGGAGCTGGTGCACTTCATCTCCACACTGCTGCCGTTCACCACGTGCGGGGGCAAGGGAGAAGTGGACCGGATAAGTGGCATCAGTGGTGGTGAACTGTAGGAGGATGAGGGAGCGGCTATCCAGGCGACTCTAGAAATGCTGGCCCCCAAGTGGAGAGCTCACAGAATGGCACTGCTCAGTCCAAGAGCCAGCGTGCAAAGAAAAAAAAAAAAAGTGATATATAAAAAAAAAATCACCCTGCCGATAGATTCAGCGGGAAGATTCCCGGTGGGCCGACTAACCTCAGTCAGGAGACTCAGACAACCTGCAGAGCCATCTTCACGGAGCTGCCTGTGAGTGACTGCTGTGCTGTACTGGTCCGACTAGAACAGCAACAGCGAAGTGGATGTCGGGGCGGCACCTTTGTGACGTCACACGGTGTGTGTATGCAGCGCAAGGAGAGAGAAGCCTTCCACTGCGCTGCCATAACATCACGTGTAACCACTACATGCCGGCGGCGGCTTTTGATCTGCCGCGGCCGGGCCGGGGGTTGTTAGTGGCTCACAGACAGGCACGGGGGTGGGCTGCATCGGATGGCCACTGGCGGGCTGCTATAAAAGGATTTTTTTTTCCTGTTTACAGCAGCACAGCAGATGCTGTGGGCCTATTTTGATGGGTGGGCCTGGAGCTGGAGCTCCATCCGCCCCATTATTAATCCGGCCCTGCCTATCTGTGATTTTCTTTTACAAGCCCTGAGAGTGCTGCCTATACTTCTGGATTAGCTATGGGGTATATGGGCACGCGCAGTGCATGTAAGGACCAACGTGCATACGTGAGCTCCTAAATGCTGACATAATTTTTATCAGTACTTAGTTTTATTATACAGTATTGATGTAATACACATGTAAACATTGAAAACCAGGAATAAATAATAATCTACATCTACAAGGTCTGTCTAAAAAGTTTAGTGAATGGTCTGATATATCTGTATGCAACATTTGCAACAAGATCGCTCATGCACGCTGACATGCTTGGACATGTCTGGACCTGCCCACAGTTGGAGTTTGCCCGAGGCCGCCATCACACTGCCACTGCATTCATTTCAACAGTGTCCCGAGCAGTGTGCGTCGAACAGCAATGGAGCAACGACACAACATTAAGTTCTGCTTCAAATTGGGTAAACTGGCGACGGAGATGCACAAAATGTTGTTGAAAGTGTACAGGCATCCTGCTGTGAGTAGAAAATGTGTGTACAATTGGTTTGCACGCTTTCGCAGTGGCAAGGAATTGGTGGAAGACGAGCTCCATTGCTGTTCGACGCACACTGCTCGGGACAATCTGTTGAAATGAACGCAATGGCAGTACAGTGGCGGCCTTGGGCAAACCCCGACTGGGGGCAGACCCAGACATGTCTATGCATGCCAGCGCGCATGAGCGGCCTTGTTGCAAGCGTTGCATACAGATATATCAGACCATTCACCAAACGTTTTAGACAGACCTCGTATATTTAATACTTTGCATATGTGCTTATATATTGTTTGTTATCAGGGAGAAATAATTACTTTTCTTATAGTGAACATGACATGAAAGCTCACCTTGTAGTTTATGGTAGTTACACAGACCCCCTCCCACCAAGCTTATTTAGATGCCACAGTTGCAAATTTTTAAATGTTAAACAAGAAATATACGAAATCCAGCTATAACAGCGTCAGTGACGAAACGTGTTGAGGGCGAGTGACCCCCAGCTTACTGACCTGGCCAACCATCTGTTCAGGTAAGCCTTTTGAAAACCATTTGAAAGTAATTGAGCATTTTTTATGTGTTTAGTGTGATTGTAATAAAGTGTTTACATACTACACTATGAGAGTGTTATTTATCTCCTTATAAGTTCCTGGGTCCTGTGCTAAATTCCACACCGAACTAACGTGAGAGAACAGAAGGGATATCCTTTGTAAAGACCCTCAACTATATGCCCATGTCCTAGGGCAACACGGTACGCAGCTTATATATGTGTGTGGCGTGTCAAGATTGTTGAAACCTTTTACATTATTTGGCGCTTGTTTCCACCTTATCTATTTTTCATAAACGTTGAGGACCACACAACAGAGGTTCTATTTGGGAAATTCTGAGCTGCCACCTTCAGGTTTTTGAGCATAGTGTGATGAAGTGGACTACCCATATGAAAGACTGACTCCTTGAATGAATATCCTGACTGGGTTAGCGCTGTAATCAGTACCTGGATTATAGTAAAAAAAATATATATATATATCAACAGTTTCATTATTGTTTGGGAGTGCCGGGCCGACTCAAATATCTGTGTGTGTATATATATATATATATACACACACATATATATATATATATATATATATATACATATATACACACACACACACACACACTAAATTATCCCTAATCTCACGCTAAGAACTGGAAGCAGCACCACAAGTGAAATCCCTGCTAGTGGGCTCCAAAAGATACAATAATACAATAGATACTTGAGGGCGCTAATGGGTATTAATACAGTCCTACTTAATTTGATTTGCATATAGAGTCTTTAGTGTAATGATCAAGCTGGCTCATTAGAAGTCTTATAGCCTCATTATTCAGTTCGTAGCTGTAGCTTCAATTAACAGTCTCAGAATGAAAAGTCCTGAAAATAAACCCGCTCACCAGAATGTCACCCAAGAAAAATGGCCAAATGGCCTCTCATTAGAAAATTCCAAAATGTATTTATTTGGATAAAATACAAATATTTGCACAATTGTTTACATTTAAAACATCCCACTGTTAGTGTAGAGCAGATGTCATATTCCACCACCACCCTTACAGATGTGAGCTCACTGGTGGTAAGCTCCACAGATAGCAGAAGGGGACGATATAAATACCATACGCGTTTTGTCACAAAACTAGAACTTCCTCAGGGGTACAATCTTAAAAGGATGACATTTATATATGGTTACAGCCAGGAAAGTAACAACTTTTAAAACAAATACATAATGCATACATACTGAATATCAAAAGATTTGACAATTGGAGAAAAATAAAATATTCCGCCAGATGTTTGATAAACTGAGAATTTTAGTCACCGTAAGGCCTAATAACAAAAATTATAACACACTAAGAATCTCCAATTATATTAACTTACTTACATAAGTACAAAGACTAAATATCCACAACTTTTATGACTACCTTCCACATAGGACTCATTGTTAATGTCCAATTTAATATTAACCATTGAAAAACTTATACATCCATTAACAGCAAATCCATAATAGAAACATTCTGAGGATCCTTAAAAACCACTTAATAGAAATGGTCATTCATAATCTACAAATACACAAAAGTGGCAACCTATAATTTAAAAAAAATTTGAACTTGATTTGTTCCTTAGGTGGAGCCACACATCATCAATCAAATATAGAATCAAATAGTTCCATAATATATGGAATGACTAATAATGTGACTGACAAAAATACAAAGTGCACCAGATAATTGGAATTTGTAAGTTCTGTGAGCTCTCTATGCTATCTCCTTCCAAACTTGTGTGGTAATGACTGCTCAGCAGCTGGGGTGAATCATACTAGCTCAGCTTTAGCCTATATTTATACTGAATCAGTGGTAACATCACTTCCTCCAACCTCGGATTGTTAACAATCCCCATTTATAGTAAAAAAAAAAAAAAAAAAAAGGTATAATTGTGGTTAAGGACATATGTCCAAAGGAATCCAACCCACATTTAATTATTCATAATCTTAGATGTCCTAACTATGCTGAAAATGTATTAATTGGGATCGCTAAGAGCATTTACCCAGTCTGCTCCAGTGGAGCGCACTGGAGCGCATAGCGACGCTTCCGGTTTGCGTTTCAATACAGTCACGTGACCATGGTGACAGCTGCAATAATTGCATCCTAGCTAATAGCCGCGTCACTCTCATCTCACCTGGCCACCGCCCGCTTGTGGAACGCACTAATTAGCATCCCAACGAGCAGCTGACTCTGGGATGGCCGCGCTTCCTGTAGCCTAGTTTGGCATATTCTAACAGCTGCGTCATCATAAACACGCCCTCATGTCACGTGGGCTAGACTGCGTGTCTCCCATCAATACCTACAACATAATTATAATCCCCCTTAACAAACAAAACACCCGCCTACCACCTCAAAATCATATATAGATAGATATATTTATATTTTCATTCACTATCATGTATCCTGGAACTATAATAGTTTACCTTTTAACCTGGTTACACATTATAGATCTTTTCGGAAAACAGTTTTATATCTTAAATATTCTTCCATGCAATGTATGGCAATGTCATCTATATCCGGATCAAATTTGTTGGCTAACAGATGATGTTGCTGGAGTAACCAGTTTAGATCCCCAGTACCATATACACATACAGCCCGCTTATGAGTTCCTGTGCACATGGGGTAGGCAGCTCCTTTACTTATGTCCCCTGCACTATATGACCACTTTACCATTCTAGCCATTGCATTCATATCTGAAAGGTCATACTTGTTATTGTAGGGAGAAGAACCCGGAACACCAGGCATTCTATTTAAAGTAGCCCAAAGATGTTCATCTGGACTATAAGTGTCTTTGACCCAGTCTATAAACTTTTGTACTTGTGGTTCTTCAAATATATACTCTGCAAAGTCTCTGGATACCACAAAGTAAGCACTCCCTGTAAATAATGGGCTAGTAATTGTTAATGGTTCTTTCTCAGTAGCAGTCTTTGAAATCTGATCATCTACTATAAAATGGTACTTCCAACGCCAAAATTTTTGTGCTGATGGTTTCTCTGATTCCATATTATTTTTTCCATTTAACACTTTCAGAATTCTTACTATCTCAGCATTTGTCTTCAAAGGAAAGTCTGTCCCACATGTGTTTAGCAGGTATCTCCACTGAACATTGCTTCTCAACAGGTCATCCATGCAGTTGAGATCAGCCTGCACTCTAAGCCATGACGCATAGACCACTCTTTCCAGTTTAGATGCTATAAACACATTATCAAAGCATGAGGCAATGGCTCTCACTGCCTCTTTGTACTGCTGTGGAGATTTTTCATCCACATGAACACAGAAAATATTCTGAGGTGCATAAAGAGCTCGCAAAAGCCTCTCAAACATCTCTATTTTGTCATAAATGACCATAGAATAAGCAATGGGAAAGTCCTCTTCTTCCTTGCTCATAGGAATTGTAATATATTTCCTGAATTCTTTAAAGTAGCGGCAGTCTCTAGTTATGTTTAAATACGTGGTTTCATTTAAATGGGCTGTTTTTTTCTTTATAACAGCATTAAGCTGCATTCCTCTTTTGACAGCATCAGAATCCCCCTTAATAATCTTGGAACAATTTAGCCTACCTTGTTTTGGTCTGAGACTGAGGCTAAGGAGTTTATAAAGTTCTTCTCTGCAGGACCAGCTCCTGGTGCTGTCTGCGCACTGCTGAATGTCTTTCACTGTGCATGGATTGGATGTATATTTAATCAAAATTGTAGCAGAGAATGCCAACAGTGTCAGGATCAGAAGCCTTTGAAGTTGAATGCACTTGAACTGCTTGAAGCTAAACAATGACATTTCTCCAGCTGGGGATGAAACAGGATTTGAGTATATCGGTAGTTATAATCCTAGATTGTATTCTGAAAACTGGTTTCACTGGCTAAGACATCATTCATAGGATACGCCAAAGTAATGTTTAACCACTGAAACAACATGTTTCAGCCTTAAGATTACTGATTATCTTTCTTACCGAGTGCTGAAATAATTGACACGTTGCAAGGCTTTATATAAGGAGTTGCCTAATGCTTCAGCATGTCATTAATGTACAATTATCTCATAAGTTCCTGAATCCATTGTTACATGACCACTCCCACATACACCCGGACCCATTAATGCGGTTCTACTATTTAACTTTTTGAAGGAATGATGATCACAACATGGAAACATTTTACTTACATTTTGAATACATGTTTTACAAGGGAGCAACGAAAACTGTACAACATTTAATGGTCTATATTGACCTTGGAGAGAGGTAAAATGCATGGAGATAAAGTACCAACTAATCAGCTCCTGTCAGTTTTCATACACACCATGTAAAGTGACAGTTAGGAGCTGATTGGTCTCACACAAGCATTGAAACTTGCAGACTGAGGGTCTGATTCAGAGCCGGACGCTATTAGCGCTAGCTCGTTCAGAAAAAGGGGGTGGCTATTCAAATGAACCGTTCGCTCTTTGCGGTCTGTTGCCGCCTCTATGTCTGAACGAGCGAACAAAACATGCGGTCGTTTGTTTGAAAAATACGCCCCCTGGCCGCTCGCATCATACGTCATGTCCGCTATTTAATAGATTAATCGAGTACATCGAACAGCGTATGAACTGCTCGCTATTCTTGTGGCTGGTTTTTCCTACCGCTATATTGCGAGCAATTCTGACTTTAAAACAACCAAGTGATGTGGTCAATGACGCTGCTGTATTAATTATGCACACCCATAAAACGCCCGTTTTGACCTTTAAGCACGCCTGCGTTCTCAATTCCACTCCCCGTTTTCAAGCACCTTCCCCTGTTACCACCCACATACGCCTCCTCCTGTCACTCAAATTAGCAGGCATTCGATATTTAGCGAACAAATGATTTTCGGCCGCACTGACTGGTTCGCGCATGCGTATTACAAACCGTACGCATGCGCAGATGTGCGAACATCGCTCGGAACGAGTGAATGGCCGCTTACGAGCGGCTCTGAATGAGACCCTGAGATGTATCAATGTTTGGAGAGAGATAAAGTACCAGCCATTCAGCTTCTAACTGTAATTTTTCAAACAGCTTCTGTCATTTTTTAAACACAGCCTGTAAAATGACAAAAACTGATTGGTTGGTACTTTTTTTTTTTTTAATCTCTAAGGATTGATACATCTCCCCTGGGAATGTTTACTCTTAACCACTTAATTTGCAATTATTTTTCCAAAAACCCCTCAGAAATTGTCATGTTTTTTTTTATTGAATTGGGTCAAGAACATCTATTAAAAACTTATCCAACACGATTTTACAAAAATATATATATATATATATATATATATATAAATACACAGCATTAATATTAAATTGTAGTATATTAGTTATTGATATACAGTACCAGACCATCGATGTTTGGAACATCACGACAACATGACTTTCCTTTCCCCAGCAACTGCTTCTCTGAGCAGTCGCCAGGTACACACTGAGGGAGGGGGAGGCTGAGGAGTGGTGAATTTACTGTTCCCCGGCGGGCGCAGGGATGCAGAGGTGCCAGGATGTCCCTCTGCTACTGGCGGCTGCTGGAAGATTATCTTCCATTTGCGTCTATGTCAGCCCAAAGTGATGACATGTACATGAACAGCAAGTACTTCTCCTGTACTCAGTGTTGGCCAGGGGCGTATCTATAATGGGTGCAGGGTGTGCGGTGCACCCCGGCCCATGGGTCCAGGGGGGCCCACACTGCACACCCTGCACCCATATTATCTAAAACTTACCTCTCTGAGGTCCCACGCTGGGTCTCTCAGCGCTGCAAATTTTTCATGCATTTTGTGCATGCGCTGTGATGAAATTGCTGGGAAAATAGCGCCCGCACCATTTCCCCAGCGATCTGTGCATGTGCAGTAGACTCTGGGCACACTCTAGTGCCCAGAGTCTACTGATACTGTGGTGGCCGGCCAGCAGCGTCAGTCGGCTGCTGCCCGCAGGGGTGAGAGGAGGGGGCCTATGACAGGGGATGCACACGGGCCCTCTCCTCTCTAAAGATTCAGAGCCGGACGCTATATGCGCTCGCTCGTTCAGAAAAAGGGGCCGGCTATTTAAATTGAGCGCTCGCTCTTTGAGTTCTGTTGACGCCTCTATGTCTGAGCGAGCGAACGAAACATGCGCTCGCTATTTTGTAAAGACGCCCCCTGGCCGCTCGCATCCTACATCATCTCCGCTATTTATTTGATTAATCGAGTACATCGAAAGGCGTCTGATTTTCCTACCGCAATCATGCGAACAGCTCAGGCTAAGAAACAACCAAGTGACGTGGTCGATGACGCTGCTTTGTTAATTATGCACACCCTTAAAACGCCCGTTTTGACCGTTTGGCACGCCTGCGTTTGGATCTCCACTCCCCGTTTTCAAGCACCTTCCCCTGTTACCACCCACAAACGCCTCATCCTGTCACTCAAATTAGCAGGCACTCGCTATTTTGCGAGTGCTCGACTTCTGACCGCAATGACTGGTTGACGCATGCGCATTACAACCCATACGCATTCGCAGATGTGCGAACATCGCTCGGAGCGAACAAGTGGCTCTGAATCAGGCCCTCTGTTCTTTTAGTATAATGCAAAATCTAAAATTCAGGTCAGTGGCACCTTATCAGACTCCTTTTAAATGTATATAATGGTACCCAATGGGGCTGCCCTCTAACCCCCTTGATATTTATTCTGTGTATTAGCATAGGTGATTAGGGCCAACACTGTGATCTCTAAGATAGTGGTGGGGAAGCAGAGCATAAATTGGCTCGGTTTGCTGATTATCTCTGACCACGATCTCCAATTCTAATATGTGCCTCCCACTCCTTTCTGGTGAATTCCAAAAATATGTAAAACTTTCACATTTTAAAATTAATTATTCCAATCAGTGGCATTGAACTTCAGTACCCCTAATCATATTATGCAAGGACTAAAATCAGCCTTCCTTTACACATGGCACCCCTCTCAGATCATGTACCTGGGGTTGACTATCACTAGGGAGACAAGGAATTTCTTTAAAGCCACCTTTTAAGTAAATGCTCTCTAAAATCCCATCTCTAGTACATACTCCCACCTAAACTACTCACAGATGCTTGCCAAACAGCAATAGTGCAATAGTCTCTATGAATCACAACTGCACCTCTTGTCTAGATCAGAAGCTCTTAAGCAGGGCCCTCCTTACCCCTTCTTTTCACATATGCACTTATATTGTTGTACAGACTTTCCTCACTTAGCCACCTACCTGTTTAGCGACCATTCAGACTTACGACTGGCGCTCCAACCTGCTCACTGTGATTTGGAGTATAAAATAAAGAGACTCTGCCGCGAGAGGGGGCCCTGGCTGCAGCGCGGGACACCCAGGACACCTTGCCTCCCATGAGGGAAAGGACAGAGAGGATGCGGCACGCTCTTGGAAGAGGTGGGGCACACACAGGCACATGTCACCCTCAGCCTGGGTCCTGATGCTTCCTGGCCACTATACAGCCTCGCTTAATGACTCATAGGAGCAGAACTCGGTCATTAAGAGAGGAATGTCTGTACCTTGTATATCCATATTTTATGTATGGTCTGTCATCTCTCACTTTATAGTGGTATGGACAACACAGACGGTGTAATGGTTCGCCTCACAGCACTGAGGGCATGGGTTCGATTCCCACTAGGGCTCTAACTGTGTGGAGTTTGTATATTCTCCCTGTGCTTGCGTTGGTTTCCTTCGGGTGCTCTGGTTTCCTCCCACAGTCCAAAGATATACTGGTAGGTTACTTGGCTCCCAAGAAAAAGTAAGTGTGTGTGTGAGCATGTGGTAGGGAATATAGGGCCTCATTCAGACCCGCTCGCAAGCGGGTCGATGGTGGGGCACTGCGCAAGTGCGGCATGTGCAATGCACGTGTGCGGGCCCCGGAGCGAGTGAGGAATTAACTCGCTCCAGGACTCGCTACAAACTGGGAGGCTGTCGATGTTGGAGACCAATGTTGATGAACCAAAGAACTGGATCAGTTTGAGACCAATGTTGATGAATTGAAGAACTGGATTGGTTTGAGACTGATGTTGATGAATTGAAGAACTGGATCAGTTGGAGACCAGTGTTGATGAATCAAAGAACTAGATCGGTTTGAGGGTCTCATTCAGACCTGCTCGCAAGTGGGTACGAAGCGAGTGAGGAATTAACTCGCTCCGGGACTCGCTACAAACTGGGAGGCTGTCGATGTTGGAGACCAATGTTGATGAATCAAAGAACTGGATCAGTTTGAGACCAATGTTTATGAATTGAAGAACTGGATCGGTTTAAGACTGATGTTGATGAATTGAAGAACTGGATCAGTTGGAGACCAGTGTTGATGAATCAAAGAACTAGATCAGTTTGAGGGTCTCATTCAGACCCGCTCGCAAGTGGGTACGGAGCGAGTGAGGAATTAACTCGCTCCGGGACTCGCTACAAACTGGGAGGCTGTCGATGTTGGAGACCAATGTTGATGAATCAAAGAACTGGATCAGTTTGAGACCAATGTTTATGAATTGAAGAACTGGATTGGTTTGAGACTGATGTTGATGAATTGAAGAACTGGATCAGTTGGAGACCAGTGTTGATGAATCAAAGAACTAGATCGGTTTGAGGGTCTCATTCAGACCCACTCACAAGTGGGTACGATGATGAGGCCCTGCGCATGCACAGCGTATGCAAGCCCCGGAGCGAGAGAGAAATTCTCTCTCTCCGGGACTCACTACAAAAGGGACGGCTGCCGATGGTGATCGACAGCTCGCCCTGTTTTGTGGGCGGGGGGTGGCTATACAAATGGAGGCGTTCCCGATGGAAAGCCTGCCATTTGGGGGCGGCCCCACTGACATCACTCATGATGTCAGTGGTGAGCTTCCAGCTCTAATAGAGCCGAAAGCTTACTGGGGCTTGTGGTAGATGAGACCCTACCACAAGGGTCTCGTCAAAAAGTTCTGATGGTTGCGATGGTCTTGACCATCGCGACCATCAACCTGGCCGCTCACTAAAGCTGTGGGTGGTCACCCACAGCCTAGCGAGCGGCCAGGAGGCCGGCTCTGAACATAGAAGCGGCCGCCTTCATTCAGAGCGAGCACTTGCATTTTGCGAGCGGCTCTGAATGAGATCCTGAGACCAATGATGATGACTTGCAGTAATGGATCATTTTGAGACCGATGTTTGAATATATTTATTTATTTATTTATTTATCAACAGTTTCTTATATAGCGCAGCATATTCCGTTGCGCTTTACAATTGGAAACATTGATAGAACAAAACAGGGTAATAACAGACAGACATAGAGGTAAGAGGGCCCTGCTTGCAAGCTTACAATCTATATCAGATGGGACTGATGATTGGAGATATTGGCTGTGATCAATGATTGGAGATATAAGCTGGGATAGATGATTGGAGATATCAGCTGGTACAGATGATTGGAGATATCGGCTGGGACTGACGATTGGAGATATCAGCTGGGACCGATGGTGATAGGGATGAGCGAGTCTATGTGGTAAAACCAGACTGGAGTACTAGATAGAATTGGAGACTTGATAACCAGACTTGGAACTGGAATGATACGGACTGGGACCGTTTAGATACAGAGGACCTGGGAGCTCAGCACAGAACTGTAACTTCAGCTGAAGTGACATTGTACTGGCAATGTGGGCCAGTCAGGAAATGGAATTGATAGGGGTGGAAGTCCAGGGATTGGATGCTGTGATCAGCTGGTCTGGGAGCAGCACTCTGAGTGGTGGAGGAGATTCAGGTGACTGAATCCAACATGACTGCGCCCATATTGTGTTATGGAGGTGTTCCCGGTGGAATGAGATAAGGTTCTTGGATACAGAAGGTTAATTAAGCCACACAAGCCAGTATCTTGAAAAAAGATATAATTTATTACAACAAATAACAAGATATGGAAGAATAATAGTTACTTCGCTTCGGAATATAAGATGGTTACACGATCCAGGAGCCTCCTCTCAGAATAGAGCTGGAACGAACAATATCCTGGCCACCAGCTGCAGTCTCTGGTCCAGGCATAGGGCAGGCCACTGGAATCTCCTTTGTTCTTCATTTATATAGTATCCTACTTGCATACCCATCTAACTCTTACTAATATGGGCATAAACCTACTTCAAACTACTTTATTGGTTAACTACTGATAAGGACTTCTAAAACTTAACGCAAGCGTACATCGCAGTAGACAACGCCTAAAGGATTTATGGCCTGTCTGCTTCCACATTCCTGTACCATTTCATGCCTGATACCACTTCATGTCTGATACACACATAAGAACCATGAATAGAAATGGCTGTCAGTAGCCATTTTGCTATCCCAATACAGGAGGGAGCTCTGGAGTGCAGCCTGAGTGCTATCATGTAAAGTAAACACATTGAGAGCACAGAGCAGGAACAGTGTGGACAGACCTCATAGCCAGCTGGATGTAATGTGCAGTGCAGGCCAGACCTCTGCGTCATCCGGAAGTGGTGTGTTATTACAGCGCGAGTGGACCTCAGTGCTAGGTGGAACAAACACTGTAAAACATAGTAGAAACTCATGGAATATGGGGAAAAATTAGTCAGGATCATGCCAATATCTGGCTGAGAAATGGTTTATAATTGTATAAGTGATAAATATTAATTCTAAAACAACTTACTCCTAGTACTCTCAACACAATGTTAGAGTGATAATGTTTTCTTTTAACATTCACTGTAAAAACATAGAACTTTCAAATTCACTAAATCTCCAAATTAGAACAAGCAACACAAATCTCTCCATTAATAAGAGCCAACCCTTTAAAAGATTCTCTACAAATAGAAACAATATCCCAGTAATAAAAAAAAGTAATCATACACCACTCAATGCATTCACTGCCATTGATCTAGTCAGCACAAGTAGCTCTTATCACTCTATTAGCAGAAACTGGTTCATTAGCAGGTTTTCCGGCATACATTCACAGTGTCCCAATATAACAGATTTGCAGCAATACTCCTCTTAATACTCACTGCCACCAATCAAAGCAGACAGCCATAACTAGAGTTTTTGGTGCCCTGTGCTAGAAAGAGCATTGGCAAATAGGGACATAAGATAATGCACCTGAAAAAGGGCCATAGCCTTGTGGTGAAGGGCCAGGGGAGAGATAGGGGAGGCCATGAGATGCTGGGGACAAAACAAGAGGAAGTTACAAGTAAGAATGACAATAAAGAGAAACTTGACAGGCCTTGAACAGCGCCCCCTGCCCTTTGGTGCCCTGTGCCACGGCACATGCCACACCATCCTAGTTACGGCCCTGAAAGCAGATATAGTTCTGTTAAATCTCATGCAAATAGGGATCACAGGAAACAATTCCAATCTCTAGTAGTAGTAAACTACTTTGTCTGATGTGTTTCTTCATAGTGCAGATGATTTCATCAGAGGCATTTTATAATCATTGCTTTTTTCCAATTAAAAAAGGTGCTGGTATTCAGAAAAATGTGCAGATAGTCACTTATAGTTACAAGTTGCCCAACATTTATAGTAGTTTCATAACTCTGTCCAGAGAGCAGTACTGCAACTACACCACCACTAACTTCAGAGTCCAGCAGGCAGATTGAAGCCCTGACAATCACCAGGGTCAAATTTGTATTAGGTGTCACTGGCAAGCCAATCTCAGCTCACTGATGGACCTTGTCAAAGATGACCACAGCAAGCCAATCCTGGCGCCTAATTATCACTCCACCCACGTTCATTGGCTTTTATTTTCTGCTATAAACAGAATGCATTGCAATGGTGGAGAAGAAGAAAAAGAGCAACAGCACAGCTGGAACAGTACCCTCAATGCAGAAGACGGTGTGGGTCATGCTGGAAGTGAATAGGAACCATAAGAATGCAGAGGAAGCAGAGAACACTCCAGAAGCCCTGAGACAGTAGCAGCCACTGCAAAATAGTTGATGCTGGCCTTTGCTACTCATGTCAAAGAGTTTGAGGAGCCATGGAAGAGGATGAAAGAATCAAGTGGAAGCCACCAGGTGGGACCAGAGGAGCAGAGGCCTGGAGCAGCAGAGGGCTCTCTATAGGCTTTACCAAAGACCCTGTCACAAACTCACGGGCGGATAGTGGATGCTACCCGTATTCAGGGAATTGGCTAGACCTATTCCTGAGGCATGGAGTCTAATGTGCCACCGGTTTTCACCAGGGACCCTTGCAAGAAG
This sequence comes from Taudactylus pleione, assembly GCA_031769625.1. NCBI lineage: Eukaryota > Metazoa > Chordata > Amphibia > Anura > Myobatrachidae > Taudactylus > Taudactylus pleione. The sequence continues at coordinate 15,182,066 of JAUIMM010000018.1, read as the reverse complement.
GTATGGACTTGGCTGCGTCCGACACACAGGTCGCCGCCCTCAGGTTAGGTTTCCCTATACAGGTGCTGGCACTTGGTTGGTATATGGGAGACTTGAGCATAGTCGACTTAGCCGGGTCAAAACCAAACGGACGAAGCGGTACCAGGGAGCAGACGTAAATGGGTCACAGGGAATAGCTGAGGTCAGAACCAGATATCAATGTAGAACCAGGGGTCAGGCAGAATCAGAGTCACAAAACACGCCAAGGGTCAGAATCAATAATCAGGATATGCACAGGAATGCTGGAGTATGGTAATGGAGCCTATACTCTGGCACTGGAGTGCTCCCAGGAACTTCCTTTTATAGGTCAGAGTTCAACTAGTCACCAATCAGCGCTTCCATTTACAGGTTCCTGTCCCTTTAAATATTTAAGAGAGTGGCACGTGCGCTTCTAAGGAAGAAGCGGCCGCCCTCACACAGCCGCCGGGGGAGAAGAGGAGCAGCTGACAACGGGTGTCGGGGATCTCCCACCTGCTGTCACACACCAGCCCGGACTCCAGCATCGCCAGACCAGGTAAGGGCAACCTGGATTCGGCGGCACTGTGACATTACCCCCCCTTCTAGGGGTGGGCACCAAACACCCCACAAATGGCTTGCCAGGGAACTTTTGATGAAACTTCCGAAGGCGTTGGGGTGCATAAATATCTGAAGCCCTAACCCAACAATGCTCTTCAGGACCGTATCCCTTCCAATCCACCAGGAATTGAACTGCACCTCAGGACATTCTGGAATCTAGAATCTGTTTGACTTCACACTCCTCTTGGTGATCCACTGGAATAGCAGTAGGAGGGTTGCACTGCTTCGAATATCGATTAAGCACCAATAGTTTCAGGAGAGAGGTAGGGGAACACGCAGCCGTCTGCACACAGCCTCCATGGGAGAAGAGGAGCAGCTGACAGCGGGTGCCGGGGATCTCCCACCCGCTGTCACACACCAGCCTGGACTCCAGCATCGCCGGATCAGGTAAGGGCAACCTGGATTTGGCGGCGCTGTGACAGACCCAATATAAGATAGGTTCCAAGTGCGATTTTTGCACTTATTTCACTAGATCACCAGGGTTTACTGGCTGGGTGCAATGGGCACTAGGCCTTATATATATATATATATATATATATATATATAGCTCTGCCCCAGTTTAGGATTGCATTAGGCCCATGGCATTATGCCCCCACAATAAAATAGACTATCCACACATTTAGGCAGACACAAGGCCGGCATATTGCTCTTTTCCTGGTTAAATGGGCATTAGACCCTACTTGTAGTTCTGCCTCTTTTCAGGCATGTGTGATACCCCTGACAGGAGCAAGTGGATGTTGCAATATTGGAGATTGCCTCCATGTGGAGCCATTTATGTGCCACACATGAGACAATTCAGCAACAGGACAGTGTGTTTGTGGTTGCACATGTACAGTCCAGGAGATGCTGAGGAGCAGAGGGAAGAGCGGGATGTACTTCCACAGGTTTGCTGTGAGATACAAGAGACTGGGCAAAGTGTTGTTGCTGAAGTGGTGAGGTGACAGAAGCCACTGAATACCCACTGATGGTGTTCTGAGTGACCATTGCAGAAGCACCAGATAAGACTGAGAGTTGTAGACAGTGTGTCAGCAGTAGGAGCTGCAGTTGAGATCTGTGGAGGCTGTGAGTGAGTAAAAGAGCTGAGCTGCAACACTACTGAGAATTGTTTAGCAGCTACTGAGAACTGTTGTAGAGCTACTGCTAAGAATTATCAACCGATACTGAGAGCTGATATTCTTCTTGTTTGAGCTACTAGAGAAACAGTGCATGAGTTTTAGCATAAATAGTAGCAGCCATTCTGTGTGAATATTGAACTGAGTTAAAGAGCACTTTGGGACTGAGTTATTGCTACTGAGCAGTGCTGAAGATAATTGGCATATATTGCAAGTGAAACTGTCTTGTACCTTATAATTGGAAGCTAAAGCTATTGCTCTCTGGAATCAGGAAAGAACAGCATTATTTGCTAAGATTATTGCTGTTACCAATTGTGGATTACAAATACATGCACGTAATAGGTCAGTGATCATCCAGCAACAGAGTACTCTGAAAGAACTATGTGTGCATTTTAGAGTAAAATACTGAAAAGTTTTGAGGTGTTTGCTAAATCTGCTGAATAATCTGTTTTGTGATTACTGTATATCCATGTTTTGCAAAAGGATTTGTAGTATAGTATATTGAGACAACCGAAAAATGTCCCTTTTCCTAGTTATAGTTAAAGAGGTGCTTCAGCAGCAAAGATAAAGAAACCAATTTAACTATTGGAAAGCATTATTGCCCATTGCCTTTTCACTACTGTATTTCTAACAACTGTGTAGAAAAGAACAATATTCCTTTTTGTGCTCCAATCTCCTATCATATGTATAGTGATCATTATTTTCATCTGGCCTTGATCTACATTTTCTTACCCCCTTTAATAAAACTTCTTGATTAGTCTATTTACCAAGGCTGTCACATTACATCACATTTTACTGTGTGTATGGGGCTAGCCTCTCTGCCAATGGCTCCACATGCTTTAACCACCTCAGGCTGTAGCAAAGAAGAAGGAAAATCTGCCAGAACTGTCATCTCAGCTGCATGGTGCCATATACACATAACTTATATGTATTAGGCCTGCAATAAAAAGACTAGATTGAGACACCTTGAATCATGGGCATTAGGTACACACTCCGAAGAAAGTGGCATTGAGTGTGAAAGGGTTGCCCAGCTCCCACACCATCAAGTGTCCCTGCATGTGATGGGGTTGTCATGCTTCCACACTAACACTGGGTCAACACTGGGAAACTCACTACCCCTACCATTCTCCTTCCATTGCTTGAGGTATTAGGTTCCTAAATGAAGAGAGAAGAGTTGGCCGGCATAGGTCAAAGAGGTTGATAAAATGTAGTGCTGTATATCTATATGTATGCTCTTGTGTCATTCTTGTCACTGCTGTGTGATTTTGGGAGATTGTACAGATCTGGGTCATTCAGATTTTGTGGATAGTACACCACACCTAAGTAGATAAATTGTTATTGCTGTATTGACTAGTCCAGTAGTTGTTAGGGCCGAAAGTATCAGTTAGCCACCTAGTTGTTGGTTTATCACAGCGGTACATAATAACTGTGAGTTAAGACAGTTGTGTGGATGGGTGTACTTGCAGGTGGAGAAGTGATCATTCAGCAAGGTGACAAGAATTGTTACAGAGAGTGTATAATCAGTGTGAAACCACAAGTGGTGGCACAGGGTGACTGAGGCACTAGGGCCTATAATGACCAATCACTTTAACTAGTATAAACTATTCATATCTAGCAAAATGTTAGTGCTCTGATTTAGGGTCTGCACTCGCTCATCCAGAAAAAGGGGCTGGCTATTTAAATTGACCGTTCACTCTTTGCAGTCTGTTGACGCCTCTATGTCTGAACGAGCGAACAAAGCATGCAGACTTTTTTTGATAAAAACACCCCCTGGCCGCTCGCATCATACATCATCTCCGCTATTTATTAGATTAATCGAGTACATCGAAAGGCGAATGAACTGCTAGCTATTCTTGTGGTTGGTTTTTCCTACCGCAATCATGCGAGCAGTTCTGGCTAAAAGACACCCAAGTGACGTGGTCGATGACGCTGCTTTGTTAATTATGCACACCCATTAAACGCCCATTTTGACCTTTTGGCACGCCTGCGTTCGGATCTCCACTCCCCGTTTTCAAGCACCTTCCCCTGTTACCACCCACAAACGCCTCATCCTGTCACTCAAATTACCAAGCATTCGCTATTTTGTGAGCACACGAATTCTGACCGCACTGACTGGTTCGCACATGCGTACTAAAACCCATAAGCATGCGCAGATGTGCGAACATCGCTCCGAACGAACGAGGGGCCGCTTACGAGCGGCTCTGAATCAGGCCCTTAGTCTTATGGAATGGTTTTGCAAATGGATCTTATTAACACCACCAAGGATGAACAGACCAGCAACAGAACTTACTCCGATCACAGGTCAACTTTGCTGCTAGCCGTTCCTTGTCCATACTTTACATGGGGATATCGCAACTGTTCATCAGTCTGCTGCACTAAGTGATCGGTAGCTACTCAGGTGTTGTGCGCTGTTGGGACATGACCTAATCGCTGGAGGCATGACGCGCCCCCTTCGAGAAAAAAAAACAAGTTTAGCAGAGCCGCGAAGCATCGCTGTGTGCTGGTGAGGGGGGTGCTCTGAGCCCCCTCAGCCCAGCGCATAACCAGTGGGGGGCGCGATCAACTTGATCGCTCCCCCCACAGGCATAGGAGACTACAGTGTGCCCAGAGCAGGGCCGGCTCCAATGGTCGGAGCACTCTGTACCGGCCCCCTTCAGCACAACCTATCTTCACGTGCGGCCGAAAATGGGGGCGTGACCTAATTACCATAAACCACGCCCCCTACATGACTTTATTAGGAGGCTTGTCCGCCTCCAAATAATGTCAGGCTAGGGGGGAGCCTCACTAGGCGCAGACACCGGAGCCGGCATGGGACTTCGGAGAGGTACGTTTTATGGGTGCAGGGTATGCGGTGTGGGCCCCCCCCTGGACACAGAGGCTCGTGTGCCCCACACACCCTGCACCCATTATAAATACGCCCCTATATAAACCAATTGGTATAAATTTAAATGCATAGTTAAGAACAGTCCCGGCTGGAGATACTGTTTAAAAGGGGTGCAGTTCACAGTGTTAGATATCCCTGCTGTGATCGCTGAGCCAACACTGACAGCACATATATCACAGCTTTGGAGTGTCAGCAGAACGGCTCCCCAAGTAGTACTTTTGTGCGCACTACATGTGAAATCCTGTTAACACTGTGAACTGCACCCCTTTTTAACAGTATCTCCAGCCGAGACTGTTCTTAACTCTGCATTTAAAATTATACCAATTGGTTTATGCTTGTTCTTTCTCTTGTTCTACTTGACTTTTCTGTCTGCAGATCACATGGAAGAAGGATGGATGTAAACTAAGAGAGGACAATCAAAGGTAGTGCTCCTTACAGTCACTTTATATCTATTGTCATAAAAATGCAAAGACATTGGGAAACAAGTGGTAGTCTTCAAAATTGTTACAAGTAAATGAATCCAAGCACAAGAGGCTGTTGAAGTGCTACCAATTTAGGAGGAATATAGGGAAGTTGCTGATAAATATACACTGGACAAACATCAGCATTTGCCTACAAACCCACATTATGATTCCTTAAATTATCACAGATCATGACTATTCCTATGTGTGCTATCTAGTGGATAACGTCTTCTCAATTTGCGTCTCGGACACTGTCAATTTGTCTGAAGTGGGGGGTCACTTTCCCTTAAATTCATCAAAGTTAGAGTTCTTAGGTGGACAAATAGATGAACAGCGCTAAATTACCTAAATTGAAAATCATGTGAATATAAGTGAAAAGAATAACAATGCCAATGCATAAATATCTGTAATAATAAATGTGATAATATAGAAACTTGTCTATATTTGAAAAAATGGATACTCTATATGGCTTGGTTGGAAGAAAAATACATCAGTTTATTCCTATAAATAAAAAATATATATATGGTGTAATTACCAGACTCAGGGCCTGATTCAGATCCGCTCGCGAGCGCTGAGCGGGTCGATGTTGCCCAAGTGCGCATGCGCACGACGGAGGCGGCTCCATTGTGCGCATGCGCGAGACCCGAATAAAGACATTATGGGTCTCGCACCAAAGGGGGCGTGCTGTCGACGGTGATTGACAGCACGCCCCCTTTGGTGGGCGTGTCGGGGGTGTGGCTGCCCAGACGGAGGTGTTCCCATGGGAAAGCCTACCGTCTGGGGCCGGCCCCACTGACATCACTAGCCAAAAGAACTCCAGGGCTTGCGGCAAACGAGACCCTACCACAAGGGTCTCATCGCAAGCCCGATGGTCGTGATTGTCTTGACCATCGCGACCATCATTTTGGCCGCTCGCTATAGCTGTGGGTGGTCACCCACAGCTATGCCAGCGGCCAGGAGGCCGCTCTAAAAAGTAAGAGGGACGGCCCTGATTCAGAGCGAGCGCTCTGTCAGAGCGTCCGGCTCTGAATCAGGGCCTCAGTTGGAATGTCCACAGCCTGCGATGCGTGCAGGAGTGGCTGCACTGGCGAGCTGATGATGTAGGGTAGAGGCTGGAAAGCAGATGCAGTGATGCCGGTCCGGAACAAATCCACAAAGGTATAGAATGCTGTATAGGATGTGGGTGGGGAGCTAAACGCGTTTCCCTGTGGCAGGTCCCTCAGCTTCTTCAGTAGCATATACCACCATGTCTAATAAAGGGCTTTTTATACCCTTATGTGAGCGATAATCATGAACAGCTGTTGTTCGCTCAGAAACTAATCACCAAGCCATATAGAGAACCAGAGTAAATTAAGTATAAAATACATCATGTCAATACATACTGTTATAGGATCACTGGTAAAGTGGTCTGTGGCAGGTACATTTGTCCCAGATTCCTGTCTTATGTGTTTGAAATCCCCAGGAGAAAGTCTGCAGTGTAGCAGGCTTGAGTCTCGGCTTTTTGAAAAGCCGGTTTGGGACCTGGGGGTTGTGGGTGAGAGGAGAGGGAGGGCTCCACCCACGGCCACTCCAGGTTTTGGTTCTCGCAGCCTGGTAACAGGCTTGTTAGGGTTTCCACCTGAGAGTGGCCAATATAAGCCTAGTGTGTTTAGGGCTAAGTATCTCACCTGGGAGAACAGACAGGGAGTTTGCTCAGAGACACTGGAAAAACCTAACTGTGAGTGTTGTGCTGTGCCTTTGTTGCTGGTGAGGGCATTAGGCCTTGCCAGGTTCTGGTAGTGAGGGAACCACCTGTGAAGTTAGTGGACGACAGGGCTAGGATTTATGTTTATGTTTTCTTTATGTTATTTCTGACACTGTACAATAAAGACTGGTGCCGACCAGCTTGTACTCGCATCCAGACTGGTGTGCTGCTTCCTTGCTGCTGTGTGTGTGTGTAAGGAAGGAGACCTCTACCCAGGAGAGGGACCCCTAATCTGACTGTGTCACAATACACTTTAAAAAAATACAAATGTGCATATATAAAGAGTCGCTAGGAAGTACCTGCGTTCATTGTACATGGAACTTAATGTTCTGATTATGTGGTCTCGATGTGAATCACGTGACTCAATATGGCCTATAGAGGCTCTATGATGAATCACATGTAATAAACACGGGCCTCATGATTGTAGCTAAGCTGCACGTAGCCGCGTCCCGCAAATTGGGTCACGTGATGTAAATACAAGACACGTGGTTCCGTCTATCCTACTCTGCAAATAGGGCCTGGCTGAGGTACATCATCATATCACGTGATATAAACAACAAGTCACGTGATGAAACTCGCTATGCACATTAACTCCTATGTAATTGTAGTTTTAGTGATAGAATCATATAAATTTCAGCACTTATAAACACATAAGCATAAAGACATCATATACATAATTATAGATGTGAATATTGGTATTTTATGGTATTAACTCATAATTTGTTCACAATGTAACCCATATATATAATACTACGTGAGAACATATATATTGGCTCTAATGAATATACATTCATAGCCAAAATAATCCATTGATCTGAAATTCCTATGACGGAAGACTGAACAATTCTAAGATATATGTCTCTCTCTCTCTTCTTTATGTTAAGGATCAATCTAATATTGACATATAATCAATTATTTCCATATATATGTATTATATTTACTCTTAAAGAATATTAAAATATTGAGAAACTCTTGAATAATTGATTATAAAAACAAAAAGATAATGAATGAAAATTAATAGATAATAATAAGTATATAAGACTCATAAAATAAATCATAATAATAAAATACAACCACAAAACTAAACCAAACAAAGAAAACTTATTGAAGAGTCCATCTTATTAGAGATGTTAATACATACAACATATATAATCCTGGTTTCAGAAAATAGGTGATGGGGATCCTATCTACTTAATATCCTACCCATGAAGATTACAAAATCATATTCAATTCAATGGACTCATTTTGAACCTGTCTCCACCTCTTAGAGTGGATTGTATAAGTTCTAGTCCTATAAAATTCAATGATTGTGGATCACTGTTATGTTCTTTCAAATAGTGAAGGGATAGACTATGTGTGGTTACTTTATTAATGATGTTGCGACAGTGCTCCATAAATCATCTGCTGGAGGAAATGGGTGGTATCTTTGATATGTGATCTCGAAACAGGAACATAAGGTTGGAGAAAAGTGTCAACATAATGAGAAGGATTGGAAGTGAGGGAATTGATACCAGAAATAAAAGGACGCCCAGATGGTGAAGAAAGGGATTTGTGAATTTTCGGAAGATGGTAATAAATTGGCGTAATCGGATGGGGATTATACAAAAATCACCAAACTTCCTTCGCTATGACTCCAGAGGCAAGAGCCGCATCTAACAGAAATTTGAGTTCAAGAAGGAAGGCAGTGGTGGGATCTGAAGATAGTGTACGATAAAAGGATTTGTCTTTAGTTGTTTGGAGGCTTCCTTTAAATAGTCTGCCTTATCTTGGACCACCAAACCACCCCCCTTGTCTGCCTCCTTGATAATGATGGAAGTATCTTTTGTTAACAGATTGAGAGCTCTCTTTTCTTTTGTAGTGAGATTGGAAACAGGTCTATCTTTTTTCACAATATGACATAGAGATTTGAAGTCCTCCAGAGTGATCTTATAAAAAGATTCAACTGTATTACTTTTTGCAGAAAGGGGAAAGAACCAAAAAAACAGTGGTTACCCCAGAGGCCACCAGGCTTTCATCGTTGTAGCAAAACTAGATGCACTATGTGCTCCAATACAGCTAAGAAGACTAGTATCATAACATTCAAAGATACAAATAATCTATATACAATCAACAATTTCATAAATTGTGATTCCTCATATGTAATCTATTTAATTACATGAGGATGTGGACTATACTACGTGGGTCGAACTACAAGACCCCTAAAGAGACGATTTTATGGAGCACCATCGCAACATCATTAATAAAGTAACTACACATAGTCTATCCCTTCACTATTTGAAAGAACTTAACAGTGATCCACAATCATTGAATATTATAGGACTAGAATTTATACAATCCACTCTAAGAGGTGGAGACAGGTTCAAAACCCTTTGTCGTCAGGAGGTCTTCTGGATGTTCAGATTAAATTCTTTACATCCAGACGGCCTAAGTGAGTCCATTGAATTGAATACGATTATGTAATCTTCATGGGTAGGATATTAGGTAGATAGGATCCCCATCACCTATTTTCTGAAACCAGGATTATATACGGTGTATGTATTAACATCTCTAATAAGATGGATTCTTCAATAAGTTTTCTTTCTTTGGTTTAGTTTTGTGGTTGTATTTTATTATTAGCAGTATGATTTATTTTATGAGTTCTTTTTATAATCGATTATTCAAGAGTTTCTCAATATTTGAATATTCGTTATATATATTTTTTAAGTAAATATCATAATACATATATATGGAAATAATTGATTATATGTCAATATTAGATTGATCCTTAAAATAAAGAAGAGAGAGAATTGTTCAGTCTTCCGTCATAGGAATTTCAGATCAATGGATTATTTTGGCTATGAATGTATATTCATTAGAGCCAATATATATGTTCTCACGTAGTATTATATATATGGGTTACATTGTGAACATATTATGAGTTAATACCATAAAATACCAATATTCATATATATAATTGTCTATATGATGTCCTTATGTTTATAAGTGTTTATAAGTGCTGAAATTTATATGATTCTATCACTAAAACTACGATTACATAGGAGTTAATGTCCATACCAACTTTCATCATGTGACTGTTGTTTATATAACGTGATTTGACGATGTACCTCAGCCGGGCGCTATTTGCTGAGTAGGCTAGACGGAACCACGTGTCTTGTATTTACAACACGTGACCCGATTTGCGGGACGTGGCTACGTGCAGCTTAGCTACAATCATGAGGCCCGTGTTTATTACATGTGACTCTTCATAGAGCCTCTATAGGCCATATTGAGTCACGTGATTCACATCGAGACCACATGATCGGACAATAAGTTCCATGTACAATTAACGCAGGTACTTCCTAGCGACTCTTTATATATGCATATTTGTGATATTTGTATTTTTATAAAGTGTATGTATTGACATGATGTATTTTATACTTAATTTACTTGGTTCTCTATATGGCTTGATTGATTAGTTTCTGAACGAACAACAGCTGTTCATGATTATCTCTCACATAAGGGTATAAAAAGCCCTTTATTAAACATGGGGGTATATGCTACTGAAGAAGCTGTGGGACCTGCCACAGCAAAACGCGTTTAGCTCCCCATCCACATCCTATACAGCACTCTATACATTTGTGGATTTGTTCTGGACCGGCATCACTGCATCTGCTTTCCAGCCTCTACCCTACATCATCAGCACGCCAGTGCAGCCACTCCTGCACGCATCTTAGGCTGTGGACATTCCAACTGAGTCTGGTAAGTACACCAATAGCTGGACATTATTCCGGATATATACGCATAGGCCAGTGACTGTTTTACATATTGAGACTTTCAATATATTCTTCATTCATGATCGGATGTTTACCATGTTACATGTGCTTTATATGTAATTTTATTCATGTGCACATTTTATATATATATTTTTTATTTATAGGAATAAACTGATGTATTTTTCTTCCAACCAAGCCATATAGAGTATCCTTTTTTTCCAATATAGACAAGTTTCTATATTATCACATTTATTATTACAGATATTTATGCATTGGCATTGTTATTCTTTTCACTTATATTCACATGATTTTCAATTTAGGTAATTTAGTGCTGTTCATCTATTTGTCCTTTTTTTGTAGTGTATATAGGAGTTGACGCCTCCATTGGAACCAGCTGCTTACTGGACAGCACCAAACTGAGTTTTCCCTTCCCCCTATCCCGTTGATTAAGCTTTTTGCTTAGAGTTCTTATTTAGTTGATCAATGTATATGCTGTCTGTCTGGTACCAGGTTTTTATATTGTTAATTGGCTGTATGTTTATGTCCAATTAAATCTTAAGGGTAAATTTACTAAAGTGAGAGTTTGTAGAATTGGAGATGTTGCCTATAGCAACCAATCAAATTCTACTTAACATTTAACTAGCACCTTCTAGAAGATAATAGCTAGAATCTGATTGGTTGCTATGGGCAACATCTCCACTTCTAAAAACTCTCACTTTAGTAAATTTACCCTTTAATATTATGTTTTTTAACTGATCAAATTTGTAATAATTTTTGAGCAAACACTTTATTATATGTTTGTCTCAGCGCCACCATTTTTCCTTCTTTCTTTGTTCACAAGATTGAAGAGCTGACATTCCTTTGTTAGTGACAGGTGTGCAGCAGTTTTTAGGGTTAATTGTTGTACTTTCTAGCCAACGCCCTGCTTTCTGTGTTGCTTATGTCATGGTTGAGGGAATGTAATATTAAGAATAAGGGGGAATAATAATTATCAGGATTTATGATGAAGCTGAGTGAAGTAATTATGGGGTAAATGAGCATGAACGGAAGGGATACGTTTAAGAAGCCGGCAGCCGCCGGCTTCCCGAATTCTCTATCCCGGCGTGGCATCTAAAAACTAGATGCCTGTAATTTTCCCGATGCCGGGAGACAGGCGCCCGGCATCCCGGATGAAGGCATGCCAGGCGCCGCGAGCAGACAGCCACGGGGGGGAGTGTTAGGTTTAGGGCACCAAGGGGTGAATTAGGGTTAGGCACCCCACTGGGAGGGTTAGGGTTAGGCTAGGGGGAGGGAGGGTTAGGGTTAGGCACTCCCGGGGGGGATTTAGGGTTAGGCACCACCCTGGGGGACTTAAGTTTAGGCAGCGGGGAAGGGGGGGTTAGGGTTAGGCACTTGGGGGGAGGTTAGGGTTAGGCACCCCTAAGGAGGGTTAGGATTAGGGGGGTTGGTTAGGTTAGTTTATACTTACCTTAGGGACGATCGGGATTTCCAGCACTGTCAGGCTTCCGCTGCCAGGCTCAGCTGTTTTGTCGGGGTGCCACAGCCGGGAATCGAACTGCCGGTCATGCGGCAGCCGGGATCCCATACTGAATGCGAATGGAATTCATTTATATGGTGTTAATTAAAAATTGGGTCAGAGGAGGTAATTATGGTTATGAGTTAATTATTTTGAATTGAGTGGTATGATAAAGCCAGTAGAGTTAATGTTTTTTTTTTTTTAGGAAGGGCTAATTAGTAACGAGGGAATAATGTTTATAGTGCTAATAAATACTATCTGTATTGTATGGTGGTCACTGCTAAGTCCTCTGTGTTATATGGCAGTCACTGTCTTGCTCTTTGTATTACATTGTGGTTACTGTGATGCTCTCTGTACTATATGGTGGTCACTGACGTTCTATTGGAAGGCCAGTTACTGATGTTCTCTGCATTATATGGCAGTCAGAGTGATGATCTCTGTATTATATTTCAGCTCCTGTGAAGTTCTCTGTATTATATGATGTCACTGTGATTCTCTGTGTAGCATTCGGCAGATGAATGGCTGGCAGTTCGATTCCCGGCAGCGGCAGCCCGATAGATACATTGATCCGGCAGCAGCAGCCCAACAGCGCTGGAAATCCCAATCGTCCCTAGGTAAGTACAAACTAACCTAACCTAACCCCCCTAACCCTCCTTAGGGGTGCCTAACCCTAACCTCCCCCCTGTGCCTAACCCTAATCCCCCCTCTAAGTGCCTAAAACTAACCTCCCCCTTCCCCGCTGCCTAATCCTAAATCCCCCGGGGGGTTGCCTAACCCTAACCTCCCCACGGGGGTAGGGGAGTAGCGAGGGTGGTTCCAGTGGAGCATGAGCTCCGGGCACCAAAATGGACAGAGGGTGCCATCCAGAGTTCTGGAATTCATGGAGCTTCCCATAGGTGTTCCCACTCCAGTAATTGCAGTCATAAGCTGTGCACCCTGTGGAATCTCATTCTAACACTTGTATTCTGTCAGTTTAAGTTAAATGATCAGAATATATAATACAATCTCTTCTATTGACTAATAACAATGATTCAAAGGAGATAAAAGTCAGATCCTAGGTATTATACATAAATAAAGCAGTGGCAAGGAGCTACCCCTTAATGTGCATCACTAAAGCATTCCACTCCCCCAATGGGACCTCAATGCCCAGCATAATACTGCCACTGTTTGCTGTTTTTCTCTTCTCTTCAGTATTCCCCGGCAGGCTGGCCATACCCCACTAGCACAGTTCAGTATAGGGAGGGCGCTATGACATGCACTTTCTCCGGGCGCCATGGTTCCACGCTACTCCTCTGCCCGGGGGTGCCTAACCCTCCCTCCCCCTAGCCTAACCCTAACCCTCCCGGGAGTGCCGAACCCTAAGTCCCCCCCGGGTGCCCTAAACCTAACCCCCCCCCGCGGCTTGCCGCTCGCGGCGCCCGGCATCCACTCCATAGGGATGCCAGGCGCCGGTCTCCTGGCATCGGAAAAATGGCAGGCGTCTAGATTTAGATGCCTGTCATTTAACCCTCGCCGGGATAAAGCAATCGGGAAGCCGGCTGTCGGGCTTACGTCAGCTGGTTTCCTGATTGAATCCCCTCTGTGTATTGTATGTTATTACTGTGATCCTCCTTGTATTGTATTTGTGTCACGGGGATGCAATGTGCATTGTATGGTGGGCACTGGGATGCTCTGTGGTGGTTAAGGTAGTGTAGTACAGGAAGTATTCCTCATTTTCAGTCCTGAGACAATGGAGCCTGTAGTGACAGTTTGTCTGTATCTTCGGTATTTGCTCCATTTAACAGAGAATACACACATTAGAGAAGTACAGGTATCTTACACACACACAACGTGATGTGTGTCCCACCACCAGTGGTGAATAATATTGACACATGACTATGAGTGTGGGGGAGAAGGGGGTGTACTCTGTCTCAGAGTGAGCTAAATTGTCTAGTTATGGCTCTGGTTGTAGCCATGAACAGGTGTAAAGGTGCCCACACACATAGCGACATTTTACACGATTTGGCCGATTTCGCCGAATCGTGACGACGAATCGGGTAAAAAAAGTACAAATCGTGAGTTTATACTCACGAGCACGATGCCGATGCGCGTCCCCGCTCGTCGTATATCACAGATTAGCCAACCATGAACACGATGGACGCCGATCGTGAGGGTTTTTTCCTCACGATGAATCGTACGATTCATTACACAATGCATAATTTGACTGAGAGAAGCCTGGACATGCCCCATCGCCATCTTGTGCAGCATCGTGTATGGAGCAAGACAGTCGCACTTTGGGAGCCTGCACACTGAAGTCTTGTTTTGGTGAGTATTGGTACAGTTTAATACAACCACACTGACCACCAATATGTGCTCCCCACTGCCCACCAATGTATGCCCCCAGGTAATAAATGCATGACCCAGCCACCGCCCGCCGTATTGAGGCAGGCGGTGGCTGGGTCATGCATTAAGCTCCCCCACTGCCCACCAATGTATGCCCCCAGGTAATAAATGCATGACCCAGCCACCGCCCGCTGTATTGAGGCATGCGGTGGCTGGGTCATGCATTAAGCTCCCCCACTGCCCATCAATGTATGCCCCCAGGTAATAAATGCATGACCCAGCCACCGCCCACCATATTGAGGCGGGCGGTGGCTGGGTCATGCATTAAGCTCCCACTGCCTACCAATGTGTGTAATACCTCAAATAAATAAATAAATAAATAAACACGTATTTTACAAAAAAATCACCATACATTACATTTAAAAACACACATTATTTAAAGCTGGGGGGTCTTCCTTTCGGTCTCCAGCTGTTGTGGAACTACAGATCCCAGGATGACCTGCCACCCACCTTTGAAACTGTTTTTAGGGCATCCTGGGATCTGTAGTTCTACCACAATGACAGGCCCAAAGGTGGAAAACCCATACTGTCAAACAAAGAAAAACATTATATTACCAAGCAATAAACACATAACATTCCTGTAAAAGAAAACATGATTAGAATACCATAACAAACCTTTAAAAACCTGTAAAAAAGAAAATATTAAAACATTAAAAATGTGAACTATAACAACATTACATTTAACAACACTATATACACAAATATTTAAATGTCCTTTTTTTTCTTATTCATAGATAATGTCCATGGATTCAGAACGTGAATTCGTTACAGGATTCATTGAAATCCTGCACTCGAAAGACTGTCTGTGGAAGATCAGTTCTCGGAAGTACCACAATAAGTCGCAGAAGTTGGCCGCACTCGAGGAACTGTTGGTGTATACAAAAAAATACATATCTGATGCAGACCTGAAAACTGTACGGCAAAAGATACAAAATCTCAGGACAGTATACATCAAAGAAAAAAAGAAGGTGGATGACTCAAAAAATCTGGAGCGGCTACAGATGAAATATATACTCCTGCGCTGTGGTACTACTAAATGATGTCATTCATCAGTGAACAAGAACCTCAAAGGGAATCAATCATCTTGATGTCTGAGCGTGAGGGAAATGAGGAGGTTGCAGAAGTCTTGGTAAGTAGTGACACAGTTTAAACCAAAATCCTTAATGTTTTTGTTGTTAAATCCCAAATGTCCAATTTAGTCAGTAGTTCAAAGATAGTCCTCCTGCCATGGTACAGCACCTGGTCCATTGAAATAGGTCATGTACTCCTCCCTCACTTCTTTGGCACGTGCGGTGGATGTTGTTGTAGTTGTTGGTGCAGACACAGATGTCAAATGTTCAATGTCCTCCAGGGGTCCTACATCTTCTGGTCTAGCTGGGACTGGTCCTCGTTGAGTAGATTTTCTTCGCAGAAAGTTGTGCAGCACACAGCACGCCATCACGACCCAGTCTATCTTCTCCACATGTAGATTGATGGTGGTGTGGAAAATGCGGAAGCGGTTGCTCATTATTCCAAACGCATTTTCCACAATGCGCCGTGCCCGGGATAGACGGTAGTTGTATATCCTTTTCTCTCTGGTTAGGCCCCTGTGTGCAAATGGCTTCATCACATGTTCATGTAATGCAAAAGCCTCGTCTGCAACGAAAAAGTAGTTTAGGCCGTGCTTTGTCTGGTCCAGTGAGGGCAGGTTGAGGGTTTTGTTGGCGAGTCTCTGGTAGAAAGCCGTCTTTTAGAAGGACCCACCATCCGAAGCACGCCCATTCTTGCCGACATCCACAAACAGAAATTCGTAGTTGGCATTCACCACTGCCATGAGAACGATGCTGTAGAATCCTTTGTAGTTGTAGTAATATGATCCGGTGATGGCAGGTGGGTTGATGTGGATGTGTTTCCCATCGATGGCTCCTCCGCAGTTAGGGAAATTTCAACGTTGTTCAAAATCTTCCGCGATGCTGGTCCACTCCTCCACGGTGTTAGGAAACTGTAAAAATAGTAAAAAAGATGTTAAAACATGACTATAATATTTTTAATATCTTTTTTTCCTATATAGACTCCCACCCAAGACCCTGATTTAACATCAACACCGGACCTCAGTCTGCTCGGTGGCGACAGTGATCCGGAGAATAGCACAAGTGGAAAGTCAAGTTCCACCTGGACCCTCATCTTCTCAACAACCCCAAAAAAAGAAAAAAAAAGGCAGAAAGGAGAATTTTACAGAACGAGAGGAGCATTTTTTACAAAACGCAGAATGGCTGCTGCAGAAACCCCCAGATGCAATTGATGATTTCACAGCTCATGTGAACAGCACATTGAGAAATCTGGATGCAGATATCCAACAAAATTTTTTAAGGTTAAACTACGACCTCTTGAGTCGCTGTATGAGCAAAAATATCTCAAATTCGACCTACATTGCAGATCCAATGCTATTTTCCCCTGCCCCAAATAGGTATGTCCGCCCCCCCCTGCCCAGTTAGATATTACTCCCCCACCAAGCACCCCAAGCACCAGCACCACCTTGTATAATGCTCTGCTGGATGCAGCAGATGAGTCGCCCCAATATACACAGATGTAAATTTTTTCTTGATTGTAATATCACCAAATTTTATGAATTCCAATAGGTGCTTGCTGCATGGGATAGGGTGGTGATGACGCCATTTGAACAAGGTCACTACGCACATGGCACAAGTACACATTGCTGGAAGCCGGGGCCACAATGTGTACTTGTGCCATGTGTGTATTGGCCTGTTCAAACTGGCGTCTGACCCACCCTATCACATACAGCCGGCTACCTATTGGGATTCATAAAATTTGGTGATATTTAATTTGGTTGTTTTTTTGTCTTGCTTTTAATGTCACCAAATTTTATGAATTCCAATCGGTGCTTGCTGCATGGGATAGGGTGGTGATGACGCCATTTGAACAAGGTCACTACGCACATGGCACAAGTACACATTGCTGGAAGCCGGGGCCACAATGTGTACTTGTGCCATGTGTGTATTGGCCTGTTCAAACTGGCGTCTGACCCACCCTATCACATACAGCCAGCTACCTATTGGGAATCCTAAAAATTGGTGATAATGTTCTTTTGTAAAGTTGTAATAAAAAAGTATTTTGCACACAGTTTAGTGCACACTTTCAGTTGCCTGCAGGTCAGTGCACATTGTACTTAATGAAGGCTATTTTTTTCTTTGTTTTAGAAAAAAATTAAAAATAAATTTTTCTTTACACAAGAAACCAATGTGTGGTGTTTTTTTTAACTTACCTAGCAATAGTGGTACTGTAGCACTTTTACGATGGCTTTGCAGGTCTCCGGAATGAGGTGAGATGAGTGTCCCAAACTTCAGGTCTTCCAGTGACCTTCCTGTAGCCAGGTACCTTAGGGTAGCCACCAGTCTGTCTTCAGCAGGGATTGCCCTCCGCCACCTTGTGTCCTGTCTCTTGATGTGGGGGGTCACCAGATGCAGCAATTCTTGGAAGTTGGCGTCATCCATGCGCAGGTAGTTCCGATAGTCCTCCGGGTTGTTCTCCTTGATCTCTATCAACAGGGACATGTGAGAGGGGGTATCCCTTTGTAACAGCCACTCCTTGGTCCAGTATGCTCTCGTCCTTCTTCGCTGGGCCCTCTTCCTAATCTCCCGGACCCCGGCTTCAGCGACCAACACTTTATACTGATAGGGACGCATCAGTACAGAATTCAGGAACAGGATAGAATGCAGGTAGGTAGCACACACTTGCAGGTAGAATAAACTTTGTATAAGGCAAGCCAAATACAAAGAGCACAGTAGCAATGTACAGGATTCAGCAGGAATACACCTAGCCTCATCTAGTAGCAGAGCAGAATGTACACAGAGTTTAGGGTGCCTGCTTTTTTTATACTCCCAAGCTAGCCCCTCCCATTGTTATGGCTATTTAAATTTCCCTCCAATAGTCAAGAGCCTGTTTTTTTTTTTTTTTTCAACTCACGATTTGTTATGGCCAATCTCACGATGCGTACGATCCGATAGATCATGAGATCGTAAGACAGATTGGGTGTCTTTTTTCCAAAATCGTGATCACGATGGGCAAGGGAGCTCCCGTGAAAGTTCATGAGGAAATTGGCCATAAAATCGTATCGTGAGCACATCGGTATATGTGTGGGCACCTTAAGACTGGTAAGACTTGATAATTTTCTTATGATTATGTTTGTTATTAAATTCTTTAATATTCATTTTTCTTTTTTAAAGGAAAGCAAAAATATTCAAAGAAACAAGAAATAAAAAATAAAAGTACCAAAATTCTACAAAGTCTCTTCTACGTATTTTAATTAATTGCTACAGTCTATAGCTTGGTGAACACTAAATATATTATTGACTAGCTAGTTGGCTGTTTGGAATGATAGTCGGCCAGTGTGTGGGAGCAAACGATAATCATTCATTTGCTCCCAGGCGGACACTAATTCAGAGATCAATGCAAAGCCGGTGTTTATGCAGTTGAGCGACTATCTGTGGTCTGTGCATATGTCAATGCTGCTCACAGTGAGGATTCATTTGCAAAATGCTTGACAGGCAGGGACCATTTGTCAAATGGCTCCATCATCTCAGGTCTCACGGCCATTCTGACAACTATAGGGTTAGTCAGAAGGCCGACTATCGATGGAAGTGTGACCGATGCTGCATCTTTGCACGCCATTGCTTGGATTTGCGACGCCCCCACTGGACGTCTCAATAAAAATCCAGATGGCTATGACATTGGCTTATTCTCACACAGCCACTGCGTACAAATTAGAAGCTGCAGCAACATTAGCGCACATCTCTAAATCAGGCCCACTGTCCATCTACTTCTGATATGCACAGCGCACAGTGCAGGCCAGGGGCGTATCTATAATGGGTGCAGGGTGTGCGGGGCACACGGGCCTCTGGGTCCAGGGGGGCCCCGCACCACACACCCTGCACCCATAGTATTACTTATCTCTCCGGAGTCCCACGTCGGCGCAGGGGTCCGGCACTGAAAGATGACTGGAAAATAGCCGCCACGGCCATTTTCCCGGTGACCTGCGCATACTCTATGGACTCTGGGCGCACTCTAGTGCCCAGAGTCTATAACTCCGGCGCTGGCCGCACACAGCTCAGTGCGCTGCCAGCTATCGGACAGAGAGGAGGGGCCATGTCAGAGACCGCACACAGGCCCCCTACTCTCTAGAAATGCCCCTGGTGCAGGCTCTCCCTGAAGGACTCTCTGCGCCCCTGTCATTAAACTTAAACTTTTCAGTTGTTCTCCTAAAAATACTTCTTGGATTATTCTTAGATAAATCATAAGAATGAGGGCACATTGGGCCTGTTTGTTCTACAAGTGCCACCTTTGTCCATGCGTATGAAGCTTTTTATTACAGTTTTTGGTGTGCACCTTGTGATCTGTCTCTCCGTCATAGTGCCACATGAGGGCACACAATATGGGCTATATTTACTGAAGTGCTGGTTTTTAGAAGTGGAGATGTTGCCGATAGCAACCAATCAGATTCTACATATTTTCTTCTAGACTGTGTTACATATATGTTAAGTAAAATCTGATTGGTTGCTATGGGCAACATCTCCACTTCTAAAAACCCGCACTTTAATAAATACTGTATACTCCTATGTCTCATTTAATACATAGGATAATGGCCAAATTCAGGGCCTGATTCAGAGCCGGACGCTCTGACAGAGCGCTCGCTCTGAATCAGGACCGGACTTCTGGTTTTTTAGAGCGGCCTCCTGGCCGCTTGCATAGCTGTGGGTTACCACCCACAGCTATAGCGAGCGGCCAGGAAGATGGTCGCGATGGTCAAGACGCCTCCGTGTGGGCAGCCACTCCCCCAACCCGCCAACCAAAGGGGGCGTGCTGTCACTCAACACCGACAGCACGCCCCCTTTGGTACGAGACCCAGAGCGACGGTTTGTACTGCAGCTAGGTGAGCTACCAAAATTAAGACCGTGAGCTACAGGTTGGAGACCACTGAGTTAAACTATATTGCTGGGTCAGTCATTTTCCCACCTGCTTCAACTGACAGAAATCCTCAATACATGACCTGTTGGGAAAATTTGAGGGTTGAAATCGAGAACCACTGATCTAAAGAGCTGCACAGATTATTGTACAAAATAAAAAACAAAAAAAGTGGGGTTCCTCCCAAAACAGAAATCAGCACTAGTGCTTCTAGCCTAGTCTGCCAGTAGCAAAATCATAGGGACAAATAGTTTGGGGTCACCCTGAAATTACTACAACTTGCATTAAGCTTTACCATCCGGTTTTGGTTTCACTAGAGCAAAGAAACACATAGCCTGGGGTACTCCCGTTCAAGTGCCAACCTTTCCTAGGCCCAGGGCTGCCATCAGAAATTGTGGGGCCTGGGATAGACAAAATAGGCAGACCCCCCACAGACCCCGCTCCAACCCCTGCCCCTTGCTACTTTATTCATACACAATAAAAAAAATGCAGAAAGAGCATTATATTACAGAGAGGGTAAAGCACATCTAAAAAACTGAAGCATATTAAAAATAACTGGAGCATGGGATGGGAGAATTCCATGGATCACAAGGAGCAGGGACAATCTGGTGCTCCCAGACTCAGCCCCATCATGCTCTGTCTCCACTGTCTGAAAAACTGAATACAATCAATCAATGGCCTGGCCCGGGTCTGGGATAAAGGACACACACACGCTTACCTTACCTATCTGGCTCCTTCTTCTAGACTGTCTCTGCCTGTATGCTTCGGACACCAGCTGCTGACACTACTATAACGGAAGAGTATAAAACCCCTTCAGTAGCTGTACCTGGAAGTATCATGAGTGAGGGCGGAAGTGGATGTTTTTGCCCACACTTTCCAGGAAAATAACAAATTCGACCGTGCCGTGGAGGGGCTGGAGGTGGAGCCATCACTGATGACTGACAGGCTCCGTAAAGGCTTGTGGGGGAGATGCTGTGGCTGGGCATGCACAGCAGCTCCCCCATAGCTGCTGTAGTGTGTAGAGCTGCCTGATCGGAGCTCAGCTCCATTCGCGGCAGCAGCCGTGGGTGAGTGGAGGGTGGCCACCGGCCATTGTAGGGACCGGCCCAGCGGGATAAGGGGTATATGTACTAAGAATAGTGTCTGGCCAAGTATAAACACGAACAGAAACTTGCATTGTTAAAAAAAGGGCGTGTAGCAGTCCCCCAATGGTCTGTTGACTTCTATTTGTGTGCTGGCCATCTATTTCAGTGCGGAATCCTGTTTTTGCAAGCGTGTTTGTCTGTGTAAATTCTGAGTTGAAAAAAACAGGGAAAACTAGCACAGGAATACAATCTCAGCTAGACAGTCTTATTAAGTTTACCCTAAGACTCATCCTTATCATATTAGAGTACCTGATTGAAGAGCCGGGTGCAGAGGTGGTGGAGGAGCTTTAACTCCAGACATGCTGGAATGCATCCCATGGTAAATGCTGCAGAAAAATAAATCACATGACACTTGCAGTAACCATCCTTGTGTATGCAGCTCTCCATCACCACAGTTGTGTGCATGGGAAGGGGGTTGTGCAGTTATTTTCTGAATTTTCATTATTTCTTTGTCCTTCTACATTGCTAACCTCCATGACCTATTTGATTATACAGACTGTGGGGCCTGTTCATCAAACAATAAATGGCTCGGTAACCATGCGGAAACGCTAGTTTCCGCATATTTAAGTTACCGGGCAATTCACCGATAGGACCCCTTTGGTATTCAGCAAACTCCGAAGACTGCAAGTTTTCGGAGTTTGCTGCTGAGAACAAGCGCCATCTTCAGACAGCGCTTGTTCTCGGATCCCCGTTTTGCAGGTGCTTTGAAACAACTGGATCCGCCTTGGATTGACAGAAGAAATGCAGCAATTAATGGTAGGTTTAACCTTTTAAACAGACCCCAACCATACTCTCCCAGAAGTTGGGGGAGGCCCCAACGTTGATCCTCATCACTTTCTAAAGCCGTATTGCAACTCAAAAGCAAAATAAAAAATAATGCTGCCAATCTGCCGCAAATCTGATTTGGCTTTAAAACCTGATCTTATATTATATCAAAAATGCAGAAAAAATGTTGTTCTCATCAAACCGATTACCATCTTCAGGCCTTGGCTAATAGTGAAAAAAAGGGGAGGATGGCATAGGTTGTCCGCTATTCTTTAGTTCCTAGCACTAGGCTGAACACCCATGGCTGTTCACACAATAGAAGGGAGACATGCAGTGTGGGGTCTCCCTTCCATAATGTCACCTAGCCCTAGAGTGGTCAGCCCAGGGCCAGAATCCCTAGAAAAGAGAGGACCCCAAAAAAATAAGCTTTCCCCCTAAGGACAACCCTCCTTGGGCAGAAAGCCCAGGAATTTTCTCTATACATCTGGTATGGTTTGCAGGAGGTAATTAATAATTATTAATAGTAGGGGTGAGCGGGTTCGGATTTCTGAAATCCGAGCCCCCCCGATCCGAGGCCGATCCGAGTCAGGCTTGACTTTTCCCGCCTGACTCGGATCTGAAATCGAGGCAAAACGTCATCATCCCGCCTTCCGGGTCTCGCGGGTTTTGGATTCTATATAAGGTACCCGCGTCGGCGCCATTTTCTCACTTGGCTGTGGACAGTGAAGAGGGAGGGTGGAAGTTAGGGCTGGCTGGGCTGTGTAGTGTAGTGTAGTGCAGTGTAGTGTTGTGCTGTGCCGTGCTGCGCTGTGCTGCTGTTGTCCATAGGGGCTGTGTCCACTCCTCCAAAGTCCATAGGGGCTGGCTGTGTTGTGCTGTGCTGCTATTGTCCATAGGGGCCGTGTCCACTCCTCCAAAGTCCATAGGGGCTGGCTGGCTGGTTGTGCAGCTCCCCCCAAGTGCAAAAAAAATAAATATTTTTTCTGTGCTTGTGAGTTATGTGCGCAGTAGCCGCACATGCATCAACAAAGTAGCGCCAAGCGTGCGCCTGTGTCATAAGTAAAGGGCCGGCTGGCTTGACCGTTAAAGGGTGCTGTAACCCCCAAAGCGCACTCCAAAGCAAATAAAAAAATATTTTCTGTGTTTGTGAATTGTGTGCACTGTGGCTGCACGTGCATCAACAAAGGAGCAGCGCCAAGCGTGCGCCTGTGTCCAGTAAGTCTGTTAAAGGGTGGTGTAACCCCCAAAGTGCTTCAAAAAATAAAAAACAATTTTTTTTCTGCGTTTGTGACTTGTGTGCGATGTAGCCGCATGTGCATCAACACAGTAGCAGCGCCAAGCGTGCGCCTGTGTCATAAGTCAAGGGCCGGTTTGGACATCTGGTCCGGACTGAAGGACGTGCCAACAATTTCTGACAAGTCTACAGTCACTGCTTATGATACTGTCCTCAAAGCAGCAGCGACAAGCGTGCGCCTGTCTGTTAAAGGGTGGTGTTACCCCCAAAGTGCGCTCCAACAAAATAATATAATCTGTTTTTCTGTGTTTGTGTGTGAAATGTATGCGCAGTAGCCGCACCTGCATCCTCAAAGCAGCAGCGCCAAGCGTGCATCTGTCTGTTAAATGGTGGTGAATTATCAACTCTTCCAGGGAGACCAGCCTCCAGAGCGTACAGAGGGACCTGTGGTTGTGGATTCCAGCGGGGACAAATTAATACTCTGTGAGGATGAGGATGTACACAACACTGAAGAGGGTGAGGAATCGGTGGATGAGGAGGATGAGGACGACATCTTGCCTCCGTAGAGCCAGTTTGTGCAGGGACAGATTAATTGCCAGCTTGTTTTGTGGGGGCCCAAACGAACCAATCATTTCAACCACAGTCGTGTGGCAGACCCTGGCGCTGAAATGATTGGTTTGTTAAAGTGTGCATGTCCTGTTTATACAACATAAGGGTGGGTGGGAGGGCCCGAGGACAATTCCATCTTGCACCTCTTTTTTTTCTTTGCATTATGTACTGTTTGGGGCCTAGTTTTTCAAACTGCCATCCTGTCTGCCACTGCAGTGTCACTCCTAGATGGGCCATAAAAACACTACTGGGAGGTGTTCAGTGTTCAGAATAGACTGGAAATGAATGGAAATTAAGGTTATTGAGGTTAATAATAGCATAGGAGCAGAAAAACCCACAAATTCTGTGATTTTAGCTGTTTTTATGCTTTTTAAAAAAAAAATACAGATACAAAACCCAGAACCCAAAACACGGAAGGGTGGTTTTGGCAAAACCAATCCAGATCCAAAACACGAAGAAAAATCCAGATCCAAAACACAAAACACAAAACACGAAAAGTGGCCGGTGCACACCCCTAATTAATAGTAATATTTTCATTTACAGGTGGACTACTGGTCCTAGCAAGCGTACCAGGTCATTATGGCATTTGGAGAACCATAAGGGGCCATGCATCATACTTACTACAAACTCACCTACCAGAGGCAAGTCAATTATTTAGGTGAGTTTGGCAGCGGTTTTACGGTGGTTTAGTCTTCGACTTGAAACCTGCCGCTTGGTAAACCTGGGGTTTATATTTTTTAATAGAAAAAACTGGTGGTGCTTCGATGTTCAATTCTATTCTGATGTATGGTTTATTTGCGGTTTCCTGTTGGTTTGGGCTTATTTACATTCTCAGATAGTAAATCTGCTGGTTAATGCGAAACCACCGCTTAGTAAATATATCACCTGGATAACAAAACAATGAAGTGGGAGAACTAAGATAATGATAAGGTGTGCAATGAAAAAAAACTTATGTTAATGCTAGGGATTGTGATAACAAGGCTAATTTTTTAAATACACAAACAAATCACTTATTACTATTGTCCTGTTCCAGTAGCTGTATTCCCAATGCAGTGTGTTATTATCAATTATTTATTTAGCGCACGCATATTCCTCAGGAGTGTTTACACTAGTTAGTCTGGGTCATTTATAGTCACAGCTCAGGTCATGCTTCACAGAGAGTTCACAGAGTTTCTCCTAGTGTAATTCAGGAAGAACGTCAGAGAAGCTGTAAACTCCTTGCATAAAGCTGGGTACACACTGACAGATACATTGGCAGATCAATTGATCAGCTAATGTATCTGCTGCCCGTCGGGCAGTGAGTACCCGCGATATGTCGGTGAACGTCGGCGTTCACTGACATCACATTGGCTGTGCTGCACAGCCGATGGACAAATATGTCTGCATATGTCTGGAAAGATGGAAGGGGATTGGACAGCGCTAGATACCAATAATGTTGTTTAAATAAATATTTTAAGGTAAATACCACTATACCAATTAATAATTATATCATAATAACATAAAAATAAATAATCCGGTAATAATAAATCCTGATATAAGTATTAACGCTTGCTGGATAATTATCCGGATTGCCCCGATATCTGACTCCATTTTCCTATATGAATGCTGCTATTTATTCTATGACTTTGTCATGTTGACTTTTACTCATATATATATATAGTGGTATTTACATTAAAATATCTATTAAAACAACATTATTGGTATCTAACGCTGTTCAATCCCCCTCCTTCTAAAAAGTAAAATGATAACTGATGCTATAACTTTACTTCCAGGTTCAGACTCAGCCATGCAACTTCATAACAGGGCTCAAATGACCCTATGGCCAGGGCCGCCAAGAGCCGGGCCTGGGTGACAGGGGGCGTGGCCTATCCACGGAAGGCATGGCCATGCCCCCTTAGTAAAAAAATTTAAAACATTTTAGCAGCGCGCACACTGGGAGGCGGGTGCTGTGAGCCCCTCAGCTGGCGCACAGCCAATGGGGGCGCGATCAGCGTGATGGCTCCCCCCATAGGCATAGGAGACTGCTCCTGCTGCTGCTTAGCAGCTGCGAGCAGTCTCCCACTACAGCCCAGCACACAGCAGCATGCTGTGATGTAGAAGGGAGGAGGGGCAGTAATTTGTACCCGCTCCCCCCCTCTCGGCGCCCCTGCATATGCCAGCTGTTAATATGAAAATGAAACTTTATATACCCCTGCCTGTATCTTCTAATATCCTGCCTATACCATCTAAGGATGACATTAATTTGCGTACGCAGTCATACCGTAAATAAAGACTTAGACGTGGAATCTGTGGTTCCAAAGCACAAGTGTTATTCAGGTAAAAGTTCAGACAGTTACACGCAATTGATCCATACACAATTTAGGCACAAAAGGAAATAATACAGACCCAAGTACAGTATACATACGCAGCGCTTCCGGAGATAGGCATCAGCAAGAGACCCCTAGTCATACAGCATTCAGCACGAAGACTAAAAACCAGTGTTCGAGCACACATATTTATACCCCCCCAGAATAAACAGGACAATATGGAAGTTTGTTGCTGATGTCATTAGTCCCCGGGGGAGAAGCATCTGTTACAGCACATTTAACAGGCTGGTTCAAATAGACTCTCCCTGCCTCTAACAGCTGGGGATCTTTCTCTTCACGCCCCCTGCAACATCCTAAAAGTTGTTCAGGAAATATACATTTTGTTGCTTGTAGGCTCTGCGATCCATAACTTGAGTTTGCATGATGCGACCTCCCCACCGATAACACCGGAATACTGTAAAAAGAATATGCATCAGTACAAAACCAAACACGGCTTGCTTAACATGTATAGAACCTTAGTTATCAAATATCTTTATTTCACAGCATTTAAACTAACTGAACCAACTTAAATCAAATACTTTAAAGCTTATTAAACCTTATGTGTGAATATGTAATATGTGAGTATTCGGGATTTGGTATAAAGACGTATTAATGTGTGTATGAGGAAGGGTGCAGTTAACTCTCACTGAGTGGACATTTTAGCAGTGTGACATGCTGGGCCAGATAGTTCCACATGCCCACTCTGTGAGCAGTCCCCCCCCCCACCTGTCCCAGGCTTCAATAGAAAAACTCTTTATTCTTCAAGTCTCTTGTGTGAAATGCAAATATCCCAGCTACAAGAGACAGACCTAGGATGACACTCTAGCCTTTGAAATCATGTCATTGCAGGAAGCCTGCTAATGTAAGGTGTGTATTCTAGCCAGACCACCCGCAGTGAGGGCAAACACTATCCAGGAAGTCCATCTACACAAGCCAGTTGTCACCTGGCCACTTGCTCTAATGCAATTTTGGCACACTGTAAGCCATTTCTGAAATATATATCCTTTATAATACGTAAAGTAATGAAATGGGCTTTTGGTGAATCGCCTTAACCTATGGCGATGGTCACAGATGCATTCGCATGATGCTAATAGTATTATCGCCACATGTACTAAAGTGTGAGTTTATCTAAAATGGCGCTTAGGCGGCCATTTCGCAAAATGGCGTCTTGCGGCCAGTCGCAAGATGGTGTCGCTGCAATTCAATTTTAAACTGATCTTGTCTCAGCCAATAATCCAGTTTTGACACAGCCCACCAACTAAGCTCTTGATGTCATGATGTTCTGCGAATGACATCAATACATTGCGCAGTGGGGGCGGCAGCATTGGGAAGTGAGCGCTGACCGGAGCATTCTATCAGCTGTACAGGCTGTTGGGTGTCTGTCTGTAGCATCTAAAGTTAGTTCCAGCAGCGCTGCAGTAGCGATCCTGGCTGCAGGGTGTTGTTCAAGGCACCCTGCTAGCCTGAAGCAATGCTGCTGCCCACAGAGTCCTGCGATTTGTGTGGCGGCACCTTTCACACATCCCTATTTACAGACCTGCTTGCACATAGAGATGAGCAGTTGGGATTTGCAGAAAACCACACACACCCAAATTTGGGGTTCCAAGTTGAACTTAGGACCTGGTCCAGATCTGCTCGCTAGATGCGTTCGCTTCGCTCGATGCGTATGCAAATTCAGCAAGACAGGCAATTGCACGGCAAGGCATTAGCAGTTTAGCACACCCCCTATGTCTTGTCGTGTGATCACATAGTGTATGCAAATGCCCACTAGCCTGTCTTAAGATGCCCACTTGCGCACGTCATCTCCAGGAAGTGTATGCAACCATCGGTAACATCGAGTACCATCGGATACGATTGCAGCACTTGTGGTTGACCATACCCTACCGCAAGCACTGCGAGCACTTCAGTGTAAAAACAAGCCAGGTGTCATGTACTATGACGCTGCCTATAAAGTATGCACGCCTCTGAAACGGCATTGTGACGCTCAGTCACGCCTGCGTTCGCAGCTCCACTCCCCTGTTTCTAGCGGTCAGCCCCTGTCACCACCCACAAACGGCTTCTCCTGTCACTCACTTTGCTGGGCAGTCATTGCGCAGCGAGCGAACACTTCCCGATCTCTCGCACTGGTCCGCGCACTTCGATGCGTACGCACGCACATAATGCGAACCATCGCCAGCTATGAGTGAACGCATCTTAGCGAGTGGGTCTGAATCAGGTCCTAAGTCCCAACGCATCTCTTTTGAGGTTCCGAGTAGAACCAAGTCCCGGTTTGGGTCTTCCTGCAAGTCGGATCTCTAATCTAATAACTGGATCTTGCATGTTTTTTTATTGCATGTAAGTCCCTCCCTCTTGATTTCAGGTGCCAAAATTGGTCAGAATATACTACAAATGACTGGAAATGTAAATAATACTATTGATGTAAATAATACTTTAGGAAGAAAAACAGGTCCAAGTTACATGATTTTAGCTGTTTTTATCAAATTTTTAAAGAAAATCAGCACCGGACCAAAACATTTGAGGATGATTTTGCCAAAACCAAAACATTTGAGGGTGGTTTTGCCAAAATCAAAATCAAAACACAGGGGTCCGTGCACATTTCTACTTGCACATGCATGGGGTTAGGTATGATATCCCGGCTGTTGGGATGCAGCTGTTCAGAATACCATCAGCGCATCCCGACAGCCAAGATCCCGACACCCATAGAAGCTGACAGTGAGTACTTTTCTATCCCCTTCCCTAACCCACCCTCCAGGGTGCCTAAGCCTATCTTCCCCCTTCCTAGTGTCTAAACCTAACCTCCCCCTCCTTGCACCCTAAACCTAACACCCCCTCACCGGTGCCTAAACCTAACCTCCCCCCCAGTGCCTAAACCAAACCCCCCCCTCCACGCACCCTAATCCTAACCATCCCTACCCAGTGCCTAACACTAACCCTACCTCTAGTATCTACCCTTAACCCCGCTAGCTAACTCTACCCTCCCCCTGCACCCCGATACTTACCTTCGGAATGCCAACGGTCGGGATACAGGTGCCGGGATCCAGACCTGTCGGGATTTTGGCGCCGGAATTAAGACCTTCGTCATCCTGCACGCCAGGATGCTGACTACATCTCCATGCATGATAACCCTGCCATGGGCATCAGCAACAGCTCTGGTCTACAGGGGAGGGATCAGAAGGATGCTCTCCAGCTGGGTTTCCGCCATAGAGGTAAGCGGGATAACACCATCTTCAGCTAAGCTTTTTGGAGCTTGTTAAATAGCCTCAGTAATGCCACCCGCCTAGAAAACTACGGGGACGGCTGCTGCAAGCGCTCTAGTTAAGATAGCAGGAGATATCTCCAATATTTCCTGCTTTCTAGCCTTCATAAATATCTGGTATTCCCGATTCTGACGTAAACATTTCTGCATGTTATTAAGACAGAACTACTTTGATAAATACGCCCCTCTCTCCTCATGCCTTGTTCTTGAGAGTACTCATGACTCCTTTATAATGAGACAATCAGCAATATGGCGAACATTATCAAAGAAGCAAGATGACCATGTGCGCCTATTAGGTAAGTGGGTATTGTGTCATTCACACAGTTCATGTTGTTTGTTTTGCTTTTTTACTCTAATTACGACACTAATCTATTAACATAGATAGATCCCCATTGCTGATATGTATGGAACCAAGCTTTTATATTCAGAGCCATGGGCTGCATTAGAAGTGTGGTGATGATGTGTACAAAGGAAACACAATAAAATTATCTTATCAGCACACAGAAGCAAAAAGATCAAATGTATTTAATTTGTCATCTCAAATCCTTTTGCAACTGTGTTACACGTCAGTGTGCCAAGCAAAGATTGTACTTGTATTAATATTATTTCAAAAAGAAAATAATAATACATAACACATGTTTAAATTAGGGGTGTGCACCGGCCACTTTTCGTGTTTTGTGTTTAGGTTTTGGATCTGGATCTTTCTTCGTGTTTTGGATCTGGATTGGTTTTGCCAAAACCACCCTTCCGTGTTTTGGGTTCTGGGTTTTGTGTTTTGGATCTGTATTTTTTTGAAAAAAAGCATAAAAACAGCTAAAATCACAGAATTTGTAGGTTTTTCTGCTCCTATGCTATTATTAACCTCAATAACCTTAATTTCCACTCATTTCCAGTCTATTCTGAACACCTCACACCTCACAATAGTGTTTTTATGTCCAAAAGGTTGCACCGAGGTAGCTGGATGACTATGCTAAGCGACACGAGTGGGCGGCACAGACACGTGACCCATCTAGGCGTGAAACTGCAGTGGCAGACAGGATGGCAGTTTGAAAAACTAGGCCCCAAACAGTACATACTGCAAAGAAAAAAAGAGGTGCAAGATGGAATTGTCCTTGGGCCCTCCCACCCACCCTTATGTTGTATAAATAGGACATGCACACTTTAACAAACCAATCATTTCAGCGCCAGGGTCTGCCACACAACTGTGGCGGAAATGATTGGTTCGTTTGGGCCCCCACAAAACAAGCTGGCAATTAATCTGTCCCTGCACAAACTGGCTCTACGGAGGCAAGATGTCATCCTCATCCTCCTCATCCACCGATTCCTCACCCTCTTCAGTGTGTACATCCTCATCCTCACAGAGTATTAATTCGTCCCTGCTGGAACCACAGGTCCCTCTGTATGTTCTGGAGGCTGGTCTCCCTGGAAGAGTTGATAATTCATTTTATGAACATCATCTTCTCCACATTTTGTGGAAGCAACCTCCTACGCCTTTCGCTGACAAGGATCCTGGCTGCACTAAACACTCTTTCGGAGTACACACTGGAGGGGGGGCAACTCAGGTAAAATAGAGCCAGTTTGTACAGGGACCTCCAAATTGCTTCTTTTTCCTGCCAGTACAGGTACGGACTGTCTGACATGCCTACTTGGATGCTGTCACCGATGTAATCCTTTAACAGACAGACGCACGCTTGTCGCTGCTGCTTTGAGGATGCAAGTGCGGCTACAGCCCACACAATTCACAAAGACAGAAAAAAAAAAGAATATTTTTATTGTTTGTGGAGCGCACTTTGAGGGTTACACCACCCTTTAACAGACAGACGCACGCTTGTCGCTGCTGCTTTGAGGATGCAAGTGCGGCTACAGCCCACACAATTCACAAAGACAGAAAAAAGAAGAAGAATATTTTTATTGTTTGTGTAGCACACTTTGAGGGTGTCACCACCCTTTAACAGACAGACGCACGCTTGTCGCTGCTGCTTTAAGGATGCAGGTGCGGCTACAGCCCACACATTTCACAAAGACAGAAAAAAGAAGAATATTTTTATTGTTTGTGTAGCACACTTTGAGGGTGTCACCACCCTTTAACAGACAGACGCACGCTTGTCGCTGCTGCTTTGAGGATGCAAGTGCGGCTACATCGCACACAAGTCACAAACACATTAAAAAATAGTTTTTTATTTTTTGGAGCACTTTGAGAGTTACACCACCCTTTAACAGACAGACGCACGCTTGTCGCTGCTGCTTTAAGGATGCAGGTGCGGCTACAGCCCACACATTTCACAAAGACCGAAAAAAAAGAACAATATTTTAATTGTTTGTGTAGCACACTTTGAGGGTGTCACCACCCTTTAACAGACAGATGCATGCTTGTCGCTCCTGCTTTAAGGGTGCAGGTGCGGCTACAGCCCACACAATTCACAAAGACAGAAAAAAGAAGAATATTTTTATTGTTTGTGTAGCACACTTTGAGGGTGTCACCACCCTTTAACAGACAGACGCACGCTTGTCGCTGCTGCTTTGAGGATGCAAGTGCGGCTATATCGCACACAAGTCACAAACACATAAAAAAAATAGTTTTTTATTTTTTGGAGCACTTTGAGAGTTACACCACCCTTTAACAGACAGACGCACGCTTGTCGCTGCTGCTTTAAGGATGCAGGTGCGGCTACAGCCCACAAATTTCACAAAGACCGAAAAAAAAAGAACAATATTTTAATTGTTTGTGTAGCACACTTTGAGGGTGTCACCACCCTTTAAAAGACAGACGCACGCTTGTCGCTGCTGCTTTAAGGATGCAGGTGCGGCTACAGCCCACACAATTCACAAAGACAGAAAAAAGAAGAAGAATATTTTTATTGTTTGTGTAGCACACTTTGAGGGTGTCACCACCCTTTAACAGACAGACGCACACTTGTCGCTGCTGCTTTGAGGATGCAAGTGCGGCTACATCGCACACAAGTCACAAACACATTAAAAAAATAGTTTTTTATTTTTTGGGGCACTTTGAGAGTTACACCACCCTTTAACAGACAGACGCACGCTTGTCGCTGCTGCTTTAAGGATACAGGTGCGGCTACAGCCCACACATTTCACAAAGACCGAAAAAAAAAGAACAATATTTTAATTGTTTGTGTAGCACACTTTGAGGGTGTCACCACCCTTTAACAGACAGATGCACACTTGTCGCTGCTGCCTTAAGGATGCAGGTGCGGCTACAGCCCACACAATTCACAAAGACAGAAAAAAGAAGAAGAATATTTTTATTGTTTGTGTAGCACACTTTGAGGGTGTCACCACCCTTTAACAGACAGACGCACGCTTGTCGCTGCTGCTTTGAGGATGCAAGTGTGGCTACATCGCACACAAGTCACAAACACATAAAAAAAATGTTTTTATTTTTTGGAGCACTTTGAGAGTTACAACACCCTTTAACAGACAGACGCACGCTTGTCTCTGCTGCTTTGAGGATGCAAGTGCGGCTACAGCCCACACAATTCACAAAGACAGAAAAAAAAAGAACAATATTTTAATTATTTGTGCAGCACACTTTGAGGGTGTCACCACCCTTTAACAGACAGACGCACGCTTGTCGCTGCTGCTTTAAGGATGCAGGTGCGGCTACAGCCCACACATTTCACAAAGACAGAAAAAAAAAGAACAATATTTTAATTGTTTGTGTAGCACACTTTGAGGGTGTCACCACCCTTTAACAGACAGACGCACGCTTGTCGCTGCTGCTTTGAGGATGCTGGTGGAATCTAGACGGGATTTGGAACCGAGGACACACTACCTCCATCAATTGTCTAAATCCCACTGCACTAATGGCGGATACCGGACGCACGTCTAACACCAACATAGCAGTCAAGGCCTCAGTTATACGTTTTGCTTCAGGATGACTGCTGTCGTACTTCATCCTCATCGCTAGGGACTGTTGGAGGGTCAATTGTTTAGTAAAAGTAGTGATGTTCCTACTTCCTCTCTGGGATGATGAACAACTCCCAGCAGCAACAGCACTAGGAGGAAGTGGTTCTTGATCTGTCCCTATTTTATTTTTATCGGAGAAAGTTTGGGCCTCCATTTATGTTATATTGATATATACGTGCGGCTAAAGCGCACACAAACACAGAAAATATTTTTTTATTTTTGCTGGAGAGTAGTGCACTTTGTGGGTTACACCACCCTTTAAGAAATGAGCCAGCCGGCTCTTTACTTATGGGACACAGGCGCACGCTTGGCGCTGCTCCTTTGTTGATGCACGTGCAGC
This sequence comes from Taudactylus pleione, assembly GCA_031769625.1. Lineage (NCBI taxonomy): Eukaryota > Metazoa > Chordata > Amphibia > Anura > Myobatrachidae > Taudactylus > Taudactylus pleione. The sequence goes on along the minus strand of JAUIMM010000018.1, from coordinate 15,148,021 downwards.
CACAGTGCACACAAGTCACAAACACAGAAAATATATATTTTTTTGTTTTGGAGAGTACTTTGGGGGTTACAGAACCCTTTAACGGTCAAGCCAGCCGGCCCTTTACTTATGACACAGGCGCACGCTTGGCACTACTTTGTTGATGCACGTGCGGCTACTGCGCACACAATTCACAAACGCAGAAAATAATTTATTTTTTGGTTTGGACTGGAGTGTACTTTCGGGGGTTACAGCACCCTTTAGCGGTCAAGCCAGCCGGCCCTTTACTTATGACACAGGCGCACGCTTGGCACTACTTTGTTGATGCACGTGCGGCTACTGCGCACACAATTCACAAACACAGAAAATTATTTTTTTTTGGTTTGGACTGGAGTGTATTTTCGGGGGTTACAGCACCCTTAACGGTCAAGCCAGCCGGCCCTTTACTTATGACACAGGCGCACGCTTGGCACTACTTTGTTGATGCACGTGCGGCTGCTGCGCACACAATTCACAAACACAGAAAATAATTTTTTTTTGGTTTGGACTGGAGTGTACTTTCGGGGGTTACAGCACCCTTAACGGTCAAGCCAGCCAGCCCTTTACTTATGACACAGGCGCACGCTTGGCACTACTTTGTTGATGCATGTGCGGCTACTGCGCACACAATTCACAAACACAGAAAATAATTTTTTTTTTGGTTTGGACTGGAGTGTACTTTCGGGGGTTACAGCACCCTTAACGGTCAAGCCAGCCGGCCCTTTACTTAGGACACAGGCGCACGCTTGCCACTACTTTGTTGATGCACGTGCGGCTACTGCGCACACAATTCACAAACACAAAAAATAATTTTTTTTTTGGTTTGGACTGGAGTGTACTTTCGGGGGTTACAGCATCCTTAACGGTCAAGCCAGCCGGCCCTTTACTTATGACACAGGCGCACGCTTGGCACTACTTTGTTGATGCACGTGCGGCTACTGCGCACACAATTCACAAACACAGAAAATAATTTTTTTTTGGTTTGGACTGGAGTGTACTTTCGGGGGTTACAGCACCCTTAACGGTCAAGCCAGCCGGCCCTTTACTTATGACACAGGCGCACGCTTGGCACTACTTTGTTGATGCACGTGCGGCTACTGCGCACACAATTCACAAACACAGAAAATAATTTTTTTTTGGTTTGGACTGGAGTGTACTTTCGGGGGTTACAGCACCCTTAACGGTCAAGCCAGCCGGCCCTTTACTTATGACACAGGCGCACGCTTGGCACTACTTTGTTGATGCACGTGCGGCTACTGCGCACACAATTCACAAACACAGAAAATAATTTTTATTTTGGTTTGGACTGGAGTGTACTTTCGGGGGTTACAGCACCCTTAACGGTCAAGCCAGCCGGCCCTTTACTTATGACACAGGCACACGCTTGGTACTACTTTGTTGATGCACGTGCGGCTACTGCGCACACAATTCACAAACACAGAAAATAATTTTTTTTTGGTTTGGGCTGGAGTGTACTTTCGGGGGTTACAGCACCCTTTAACGGTCAAGCCAGCTGGCCCTTTACTTATGACACAGGCGCACGCTTGGTACTACTTTGTTGATGCACGTGCGGCTACTGCGCACACAATTCACAAACACAGAAAATAATTTTTTTTTGGTTTGGACTGGAGTGTACTTTCGGGGGTTACAGCACCCGTAACGGTCAAGCCAGCTGCCCTTTACTTATGACACAGGCGCACGCTTGGCACTACTTTGTTGATGCACGTTCGGCTGCTGCGCACACAATTCACAAACACAGAAAATAATTTTTTTTTTGGTTTGGACTGGAGTGTACTTTCGGGGGTTACAGCACCCTTAACGGTCAAGCCAGCCGGCCCTTTACTTATGACACAGGCGCACGCTTGGCACTACATTGTTGATGCACGTGCGGCTACTGCGCACACAATTCACAAACACAGAAAATATTATTTTTTGGGTTTGGACTGGAGTGTACTTTCGGGGGTTACAGCACCCTTTAACGGTCAAGCCAGCCGGCCCTTTACTTATGACACAGGCGCATGCTTGGCACTACTTTGTTGATGCACGTGCGGCTACTGCGCACACAGTTCACAAACACAGAAAATAATTTTTTTTTTGGTTTGGACTGGAGTGTACTTTGGGGGTTACAGCACCCTTTAACGGTCAAGCCAGCCGGCCCTTTACTTATGACACAGGCGCACGCTTGGCACTACTTTGTTGATGCACGTGCGGCTACTGCGCACACAATTCACAAACACAGAAAATATATTATTTTTTTAGCACTTGGGGGGAGCACCCCTGATGGACAGAGCACCCCCTGGACAACACTACAGCACCCCTTTAGGACTGGGACACTGCACAGGACTTTGGAGTGGACACAGCCCCTATGGAGAACTGACTGCACAACACAGTCCAGCCAGCCCCTATGGACTTTGAAGTAGTGGACACAGCCCCTATTAACAACAGCAGCACAGCACAACACAGCCAGCCCCTATGGTCTTTGAAGTAGTGGACAACAGCAGCACTACACTACACTACACTACACCGCCCTAACTCCCCCCCTCCCTCTTCACTGTCCACAGCCGAGTGAGAAAATTGCACCGACGCGGGTACCTTATATAGGATCCAAAACCCGCGAGACTCGGAAGGCGGGATGATGAAGTTTTGCCTCGATTTCAGATCCGAGTCAGGCGGGAAAAGTCGAGCCTGACTCGGATCGGACTCGGATCGGGGGGGCTCGGGGGGGTTCGGATTTCAGAAATCCGAACCCGCTCACCCCTAGTTTAAATATGTATGCTTCTGCATGCTGCATCCACACAGAGTGAGGTGAAAATTGTGGCGTCAAATGTTAATTTATAATTATTGCAACCCATTTAACAAAGTGTTTTTAAATATATCTTGACTAGGTATAAACATTTTGCAACCTACATATAGGGTCATGTACAAATGTTGCAATCCAAATTTCAGTTTTATTGGGTAAAAAAGCAGCAGATTGGCCTAATTCAGAGGTAGACACTAATGCATGCATGGCTGCCATTTCTTTCGGATTCGCAGCTGCGATAATATGCAAATGCTTCTTTCAGCCGTTCCCTTCTGTTCTTACGAGCGTCAGAGATTGCAAGCCCTGAGAGGCTCATTTTCAATTTCCGTGGACAGTAGACAAACTCTCCAAAGCAAGCGCACCATAGCGATGACTATTGACAATTATGACGGCTCTGTGGCTGCAGCTTTGTGTTTGAGAATGCAACTGCATTCACTTACACGCCCGTGACACTCTCATAACATGCCTCTGAGAGGTTTGGGTACTGGATTCTGTGCAAATCCCGACAATGTTAGGATACCAACACTTGTCAGCATGGGCGGATTGGGCATTACTTTTTGCGGGGAAAATCCTGTTGGGCCAATTGGTTGTGGGGCCGCTTGTTATTTGAGGCTCCGTCCCCCGATTCGCGTCACCCAGCCGGCTCCTGTATGTTTTACACAAGCAGCCCGGCTGCCTGTCAGTACTGCCTGGCCGCACCTGAGCCTCTCTCGCAAGAAGAGAGGCCAGTGGCCAGCACCCTATTAAAGCCCTACCCAGCGAACAGTCGGCGTCATCGAGGAGTAAGGTGAAGTGGCGCGGGACCGCTGGTGACAGCGTGGCCGCGGTGAGGGTAAGATGTGGCGGGGATGGGGGGCCAGGCAGAGCAGTCTGTCAGCCTGATCACATCCTCTCCACTCTCCCCTCCCCAGGCTATGAAGTGTCATGTTTAAGTTTCATTTCACAGCCTGGGGAGGGGGCAGAGTGGAGAGGAGACAATCGGGTCTGACTGCAGTCTAGGGGGTGATGATCTGTCTGTGGGGGAGGGGGGGTCTGATATACTAGGGGTGGGGGAGATGATGATCTGTCTGTGGGGGAGGGGCGGTCTGATATACTAGGGGTGGGGGAGATGATGATCTGTCTGTGGGGGAGGGTGTGGTCTGGTATATTAGGTGCGGGGGAGATGATCTGTCTGGGGGAGGGGGGTCTGCTATATTAGAGGCGGGGGAGATGATCTGTCTGTGGGAAGGGGGTGCTCTGCTATACTAGGGGTGGGGGAGATGATGATCTGTCTGTGGGGAAGGGTGGTCTGCTATATTAGGGGTGGGGGAGATGATCTGTCTGTGGGAAGGGGGGTCTGCTATACTAGGGGTGGGAGAGATGATGATCTGTCTGGGGGAGGGGGGTCTGCTATACTAAGGGCGGGGAGATGATCTGTTTGGGGATGGGGGTCTGCTACATTAGGGGTGGGGGAGATGATCTGTCTGGGGAAGGGGAGGTCTGCTATACTAAGGGTGGGGGAGATGTTCTGTCTGTGGAAAGGGGGGTCTACTATACTAGGGGTGGGGGAGATGATGATCTGTCTGGGGGAGGGGGGGTCTGCTATACTAAGGGCGGGGGAGATGATTATCTGTCGGGATGGGGGTCTGCTACATTAGGGGTGGGGGAGATGATCTGTCTGGGGGAGGGGGGGTCTGCTATACTAAGGGTGGGGGAAATGATGATCTGTCTGTGGGGACGGGGGGGTTTGATCTGTCTGTGGGGAGGGGGGGTATTCTGTGCTAAGGGGAGATGATCTGTGTGTGAGAAAGAAGGGCTATTCAGTGCTAGGGCAGGAGGATGCCACTGAGGAGACGCAGGATGATGGCGCTCGGGAGACGCAGGAGGATGGCACTGTGGGTGGATGGTGCCGGAGAGAATTGGGGGTGGCACTGGAAAGGCGCAGGGAGATAGCGCTGAAGAAACACATGAGAGGGGATAGGTTGGAGACACACCAAGGCGGTGGTGCTGGAGACACACATATAGGATGGTAAGAACGCTGATACTATTAGAAGAAAACACTGGGGCACAGTAATCTTCAGTAAGATAACAATTTTAACAATTCTTCAGTAACAAACCATATTCTGATGCAAATGGTACCAAAGGAGCAAATATATTTTATTAATATAAAATTGTTTGATATGGGAAACCCACATTTAGTATCTGGTTGAACCTCTGTTGCATGATAATGACATTGATTTTATTGGGACACATACATGCGGCTTCCAGACCATGGGATCTCGTGCATGAATAGCAAATACCAACTCAAGACACTGCCTGTCCAGGGAGGATCAATTTCTTCAGAGATTCCCCATTGCAGAGAAATCATATAGGTAAGAAAATACTCACATGCTCGCTGTGCTTATTCACTGGAGAGAGGGACTGTGGGCATACCCACCAGCTCCTGGAGCGGTAGGCATGCCCCCAGCATGACTTAAACAGGGGGAGTGGCTTGCGGGCATGGTGTTTCGCATTAGGACACACCCCTTTCCATGAGGCCACACCCACTTTTTCAGCGCATGGACCGAGGGCCACTGTCACAGTTTTTTTCAGGGCCACTTTCAATTCCCAATCCACCCCAGCTTGTCAGTCTGTATTCCTAACCCTCCCCCTCTTCCTACCCCTAACCCTCCCTGTTGCCTAAAGCTAACCTCCCCCTCCCTGCACCCTAACCCTCCTCCCTTAGTGCATAACCCTACCCCTCCTCCTAAACCCGCTACTTACCTTCGGGATGCCAGCAGTCGAGATGCTGGCGCCGGGAGCACTGACATTCTGAGCGCCGGAATCCCTGCGATCGGTATTATGACCACATCCCCTCTGAGATGGCATTTTTTTTAGTTCATTCAGGCCACCTCCCAGGAATATACATGCCATCATCCCAAATAAGTACGATCGCATATGCAACAACGATCTCTGTGTTCACTTAGGTGTTCTTGGACTATGGCTCATCACTCCACTACATTACATTTACTACAGAGCAAGATAATTTGGGACATGCCCCCACTGAGTCAGTTATAGAAAGATCCTTTGCTTCCTACAAATACTACAAGTAGCTGTTATAGGCTACATGAACATCATACTCTATTTTATCTTCAAGGGCTCCCTCTGCTTTAGTAAGTGTGTAGCTGAAGATCAACTAACATTGGTTATTTTCTTCATCTGTTTTAATCTTTGATTCATAACAACATTCCATATTTGATTATCTGAGACATTTTACAACCTCAGCATTGGTCTTTAATGGTAATTTTGCCACACTGGTATAGTAGATAGCAGTAGATATCAGCCTGTACACTTGAACAGGATGTATAAACTATTCTCCTGTGTGGATACCACAGAAAACTTGTCAAAACATGCAGTAATGTCTATGCTACCTCTTTGGAAAAGTTATGGAGACTTTTCATCTACATTAACACAGTACATATTCTGAGGGGCATAAACAAATATCAAAAGCCAATTAAACGTCTTAACCACTGGTGATTTTATTTTCCAAAAAACTTCTCCGAAAATTGTTGGATTTTGTTATAATTGAATTAGGTCAAGAACATCTATTTAATACTTATCCAACAAGATTTTATAAAAATAAATAAATAAATTGTTTTAAACACTTATTTTTACCATATAGGTCATTGATATATTGAACTAAGGATGTTTGGAACATTGCCAGGTACACACTGGGGCCTGAGGGGTGTTAATTAAAATTTCCCCAGTTCCTCTCTGCAGCTAGCGTGTTGACCGATCAGCAGAATGGCAGACACTGGGGGAGAGTGCAGGGTTGATGAGGAGCCAGTAGCTGTCCACCGTGTGTTTCCGACAGGTCTCATCATATGCGACTATGCCAGTTTACAGCACACCAGGGAAGTGGATAATGGTATAGTAAAGGACGAAATCAGTGACAGAAATCACAGGTATATGTTGTAGAAATTTGTTCCAACAGGGACAACATTGAATAATTTTTCAAAACAATTGGATGAAAGTGGCATTATTTATAATACAGCTGCTGGAGGGTACAAATTCCAAATATATGTCTCACTTCTTATTGTGTGTTTTATTGAAATGCTACAGAGATTTATTTTCCCCAAAACAATTTGTCATCATCAACTTGTTTCAAGTAAAGAAACAAAAGTCAATTATTTAAAAGTGTAAATGTTCATCACTTAAACAATAGCATAATGCTTTCCCATTGTTGTTTAATGTTTGCAGAATATTCTTTTTTTTTTTTTAATGATTTGCTCTGTCAGGTCATTTAGCCATTTAGAAGGTACGTTTCAAAAAGCAATAAGAGGAAAGGTATTTTAAAAGCAAATAAAGATAATTTTATTAGGAACCTGTTCATACTTTTGTAGATTAAAATTAGGTAAAATAATATAACTTTATTAAGATATTTGGGAGTTCTGGTTTGTTGTTTATAAAGGGGATCTATGGTTGTATGTACTGAATGATTCTTAATAATAATAATAATAATAATAATAATAGTAGTAGTAATAATAAATTAATAATCTTAGTAATCAGGGCTGGACTGGGACTAAAAATTGGACCTGGCATTTAAAGCATACAGGCTCACCTCCCGTCAGTACCTGGCTACTCCCCTTACTATTCCTGACTCATCCCACTTCATAGTCTAAGCTCTTACAAATTTAATAATTATTAGAACAACATGCATGTATACATCATTCTCTGGGGATGCAATCGGGAAACCGGCTGACGTGATCCCGACAGCCGGCTTCCCGACTGCTTTATCCCAGTGTGACGCCTGTCATTTTCCCGACGCCGGGAGACAGGCACCCGGCATCCCGATCGTAGTGATGCCGGGCGCCGCGGGGGGGGAGGGTTAGGTTTAGGGCACCCGGGGGAGACTTAGGGTTAGGCACCCCCCTGGGAGGATTAGGGTTAGGCTATGGGGAGGGAGGGTTAGGCACCCCCGGGGGGGACTCAGGGATAGGCACCCCCCGGGGGACAGGTTTAGGCAGCGGGGAAGGGGGGGTTAGGGTTAGGCACTTAGAGGGGGGGTTAGGGTTAGGCACTTGGGAGGGAGGTTAGGGTTAAGCACCCCTAAGGAGGGTTAGGGATAGGGGGGTTAGGTTAGGTTAGTTTTTACTTACCTCAGGACGTTCAGGATTTCCAGCGCTGTCGGGCTACCGCTGCCGGGATCTGTTCAGCTGTTGGGCTGCCGCTGCTGGGAATCGAACCATGCGGCCGGCGGTATTTCATACCGATTCCCATTCTCTGCATTAAAATACACACAACAGAGCAAATCCTGCAGGGGATTCAAACATGTGCCATAGTCAGATATTTGGTATTTGGTTGGTTCCGTTGGTAAAACTGGCACTTCATTGGGGCAGGTCAACTAAATAGAATGGGAAGGCATTTTCCCAATTGACCAAGCCCTAGCTTGAGAATGACACATCTGTGCACACCAAAGAGGAGCCATAACTACACATTTTGTGCCTGTGTACATTTTGTGCCTGTGTACAAACCTGGGATAGCACTCTTGTAGTAAGGTTCTCAGGAACACAGGATATAACTATGAAAGCAAAGTTTCCATGAACATAGGACAGCACTAGGTTTGCAGGGACATAGGATAGCATTCTGAAAGCAAGGTTTGTAGGAACACAGAATTGTTTTTTAATAGCAAGGTTTCCAAGAACACAGGATAGTACTTTGGTAGCAAACTTTCAGGAACACACAATAGCACTCTTGTAGCAAGGTTTGCAGAAACACAATATTGTACACTGCAAACAAAGTGCCAGAAACAACAATTTGTCATCAACAACTTGTTTCAAGTAAGGAACAAAAGTCAATTATTTATAAGTATAAATGTTCATCACTTAAACAATAGCATAATGCTTTCCCATTGTTGTTTAATGTTTGCAGAATATAATTTTTTAAATTTTTTTTATTGATTTGCTCTGCCAGGTCATTTAGCCATTTAGAAGGTACGTTTCAAAAAACAATGAGTTTTCACAGGTAAGGTATTTTAAAAGCAAATAAAGATAATTGTATTAGGAACCTGTTCATACTTTTGTAGATTAAAATTTGGTAAAATAATATAACTTTATTAAGATATTTGGGAGTTCTGGTTTGTTGTTTATAAAGGGGATCTATGGATGTATGTACTGAATTATTCTTAATATTAATCATAAATAATAGTAGTAGTAGTAGTAGTAATAAATTAATAATCTTAGTAATCAGGGCCGGACTGGGCCGAAAATTGGACCTGGCATTTAAAGCACACAGGCCCACCTCCCGTCAGTACCTGGCTCCTCCCCTTACTATTCCTGACTCATCCCACTTCATAGTCTATGCTCTTACAAATATAATAATTATTAGAATATAGATGTATACATCATTCTCTGCATTAAAATACACACAACAGAGCAAATTCTGAAGGTGATTCAAACGTGCCATAGTCAGATATTTGGTATTTGGTTGGTTCTGTTTGTAAAACTGGCACTTCATTGGGGCAGGTCATAAATAGAAAGGGAAGGCATTTTCCCAATTGACCAAGCCCTAGCTTGAGAATGATACATCTGTGCACACCAAAGGGGAGCCATAACTACACATTTTGTGCCTGTGTACATAAAGAGCATTGGTGAGGCCACCCACAACCGAATCAAAGGCGCACGGCAAAAAAAATATGTTGTGGTCTCGCTGGGAAGGGGCATGATAACAATTGTATCCTCAATTCAAATTATGCCACACAGTAGTGCTCCTTAGTCACATTTCACAGCACAGTAATGCCCTTAATTCATATTACACTTCACAGTAGTGCCCCTTATTCACATAGTGCCACACGTAGTGCCTCTAATTCACAATACACCACACAGTAGTGCCCCTTATTCATATTACACCACACAATGGTGCCCCTTATTCATGTTATACCACACAGTAGAGCCCATTCTTTTTATGCCACATAGGACCCATTCACACTATGCCACACAGTACAGTAGTACTCCTTATAACACATTATACCACACAATAGTGCCCTTATAAAATGTTATGCCATGCAGTAATGCCCCTTATAACACAGGAATGCCACACAGTAATGCCCCTTATAAACACAGTAATGCCTCTTATAACACAGTAATGCCACTATAACACATTATGCCACACAGTAATGCCACCATAATGCTCACGGTAGTGGATAGATCCCTTTCTGTAGATGTACCCAGTTACTGTCCAATGTCAAAGTGAGCCACTGTGCCCAAAGCCTATCCCTCACACAGCTCTCCCCCTGACAGTATCACCCCCACACAGCTCTCCCCCTGACACCATCTCCCTCACACAGGTCTCCCCCTGACACAGCTCTGCTCCTGACACTATCTCCCCTGACACAGCTCTCCCCCTAACACCATTTCCCCCTGACACCATCTCCTCCTGACACAGCTCTCCTCCTGACACCATCTCCCCCTGACACCATCTCCCCCTGACACAATTCTCCTTCTGACACCATTCCCGCTGACACAGCTCTCCTCCTGACACCATATTCCCCTGACTCAGCTCTCTTCTTGAAACCATCTCCCCCTGACACAGCCCTCCCCGACACAGCTCTCCTCCTGACACCATCTCCACCTGACACAACTCTCCTCCTGTAATCATTTCTCCCCTGACACAGCTCTCTTCCTGACACCATCTCCCCCTGACACAGCTCTCCTCCCGACACCATCTCTCCCTGACACAGCTCTACTCCTGACACCATCTCCCCCTGACACAGCTCTCCTTCTGACACCATCTTCCCCTGACACAACTCTCCCCAGGGCCCTTCTCACATAGTTTATCTGTCCTCATGCAATTTAAAAAAAAAAAATGTCTATATTTTTTATTTTTCTTATTTTTTAGTTTTTGTACTATTTGAACTGATTTTTTAAATGATAAGAATACATTTTGTGTGATCTGGATGGTATTTATATGCATCACATGGATACCAAATTAAGGACTGATTGGTTCTTTTGATTAACCTTTTAAAAATCACCTGTGGTGCTAGGTATATTTAGGTCTAAAGTGTTTCACATCATTAACTTTGAAAAAGTCACATGATCTGTGACGAAACGCATTAGGCGGGACCTATTCATCACTGGACACATTATTGCCAGTTGACACGACTCTGACACTCAGCTTGGTAGCCTCTGTTCGGGACCCTGTTAGCCCTGTTATCACACCAGCAGGATCCGGCTGGATAGAGCGCACAGCCTGCCCATGCACCTAGGAACGCTGCAACATCGATACACACTGCATCGGCAGCTTTCAACTTGGCCACCAGGCATCATGGACGGCGTCAGGAACCAGAGGACAGAACTGCAAGGGGGGCCCCCACACTATTTGGTTCTTTGGTCCGTGAGTACTCCCAGCGGCGCTGTGATTGTGCAGTGAAGCTGATCTGGATTCTTTCACCTTGGCTGTCCCTGTATGTTAGCAGTTCAGTGGCAACCCATGTGTTTTTAACACAGGAAGATTTGTTGGTTCTCTACTAACACTTGGGTCATACTTGGGCTTATATATATTATTGATTATTTATACAAGTCCTTTATCAAAGCTACAATCAGTGTCGGAACATTGCACGAGTTGTACAGCTATACGTGCTTTATTTCTTAATTGCTATTCTTCTAAGGAACTGAGACATTATTTCCACCATACAATTAATACGTGTTCATTTTGTATCCACTGGAGATTAACATCAGCTGCATTTTTTCTATATGCTACAAATAATACTGATAGCAACTAATTTTCTATTTGTGGACACATTGTTATTTGGTACGATAAGAGCGCTCTATAATACCAGATTCTATCAGTCATATCATTTTCCTTAGTTGTACTGAAACTGTGTTTAATCACAGTCACTGGCAACAATTTTATTGTATATTTATTTGATTGGTGATTATTTTTCACACAATCCCTTTTTTATTGATATTGTCATGTGATGTTAATATGTATTAAATTTACTATATATATATATATATATATATATATATATATATATGCTCATATTCACCACCTGCTTGTGTTTTAATTTATTAATAAGTTAATCATTATTTATGTTATATAAAGACAGCGCAGATTCTCCATTTCTTTTCTTTTGATCTTTTTTTCAAACTAACACAGAGTTTGATATCTGCTGCAGTATTTCATGACTTGTAATATTGGACTATTGAGTTAAGCGCCAGAATTGTTTGTTTACCATCTTCCCTCATGTGGCTCCCCACCTCATGCAGCTCTTTTCAACGCACCTGTCTTGCCCTCGGCTGACACCATCTCCCCCTGACACAGCTCTCCCCCTGACACCATCCCCCCCTGACACAGCTCTCCTCCTGACACCATCCCCCCTGACACAGCTCTCCCCCTGACACCATCCCCCCTGACACAGCTCTCCTCCTTACACCATCTCCCCCTGATACAGCTCTCCTCCTGACACCATCTCCCCCTGACTCAGCTCTCCTCCTGACACAGCTCTCATCCTGACACCATATTCCCCTGACTCAGCTCTCCTCCTGTAACCATTTCTCCCCGTCACACAGCTCTCTTCCTGACACCATCTCCCCCTGACACAGCTCTCCTTCTGACGCCATCTGACCCTGACATTAAAGACAAAGGTAAAGTGTTCCCCAAGGGGCACTCACGGACTATTAATTATGAATACATGTTGCTATAATTCTCATAATTGGTGGTCCAAAATAATAAATCGTAAAAATTTACTTTTATTATGCCTATTAAAATTGTAGCGAAATATAAAGTGCCAAGTGTTAAGGTGCTTGTATTGTGAGACAAACTAACATATATATAAAATTAAAATGTCCTGTCCACTACCAGTCTAATTAATGTTCCTAATAAATAGTCTCAATGACTGCACAAATCAAAACTCCGTCACAATGTGAATGTTCAATCCTCAATATATTATAAATTAATTGGGGTATTGTAAATGTCAATAGTGATCTATTATAATATAGTTGTTTGATCTGAGATGTGATCGTATCGTCACTAAATATGATTTATAGTCCTTCAATCACATTAGTGTCAAATTACATACCATATTGGATTACGTGTCCCAATATATATCACTTCACAGCAAAACTGATAATACAAAGATAATCGCAAAATTATTATCAGGTGGTGAATAGATAAATCTAGAAAAGAATCTTATATACCCGATATAATATTCAAATATAAGAGCTTAATACCGAAATGATTTGCATATAAATTCAATCTAGGATTGATATTATTATAATTGATCTCCACAATCCACGGTCGACCTATTTCATATCAGCATGGGTGATTTATAATAAGGATAATCACACCATTCACCAAGACAATGATGAGTTGTCTATTGAGACTTATATAGGTCCAATCTCAGGTTGATATTATTGTAATTAATCACCACAACCCACAGTCGACCTAATTTATGTCGACATGGATGATTTATAGTAGGGATAATCCCACAATTCACCAAAATAATGATGAGTGACCTATTGCGACTTGTATAACACTAGTATAGCAGCAATACTGTGCAATATAGAACTAATTACACCCACTGTTTTGAGGTAAAAATTCCTCTATACAAATAGTATCTATGTATCGAATAGTATGATGTAACCACAACAATGTATAGTTTATAAACACAATTACTGTTACATGTGTGTCCGGTGGTTTTAATCTGTTGTTTGTCCACTCCGCGTCCTCCGTACACATTATACTGTTGGACGATTTTGTCAAATAAATAAAAATGACATTATACGTTGTGAATGCTAAGATCAGACCAGACTAAAGGTCATAAAGCCTCTATACTGATTAGGGGTAATGCACACGTGAAATAGTGTGTTTGAGCGTCTGTGTTAATCCAAAGCTTATCCACGTACCTTTTTTGGGCAGCATTATTAGTTAATTATGAATTCAGTGTGCTGCTAATATGGAGCCTTCAGTAATAACGGATTTCATCAGCGGCAGAGCTACCTATTAGCCTGTGCTATTATTAAACCCTTGCGCAACATGTAACAGTAATTGTGTTTATAAACTATACATTGTTGTGGTTACATCATACTATTCGATACATAGATACTATTTGTATAGAGGAATTTTTACCTCAAAACAGTGGGTGTAATTAGTTGTATATTGCACAGTATTGCTGCTATACTAGTGTTATACAAGTCGCAATAGGTCACTCATCATTATTTTGGTGAATTGTGGGATTATCCCTACTATAAATCATCCATGTCGACATAAATTAGGTCGACTGTGGGTTGTGGTGATTAATTACAATAATATCAACCTGAGATTGGACCTGTATAAGTCTCAATAGACAACTCATCATTGTCTTGGTGAATGGTGTGATTATCCTTATTATAAATCACCCATGCTGATATGAAATAGGTCGACCGTGGATTGTGGAGATCAATTATAATAATATCAATCCTAGATTGAATTTATATGCAAATCATTTCGGTATTAAGCTCTTATATTTGAATATTATATCGGGTATATAAGATTCTTTTCTAGATTTATCTATTCACCACCTGATAATAATTTTGCGATTATCTTTGTATTATCAGTTTTGCTGTGAAGTGATATATATTGGGACACGTAATCCAATATGGTATGTAATTTGACACTAATGTGATTGAAGGACTATAAATCATATTTAGTGACGATACGATCACATCTCAGATCAAACAACTATATTATAATAGATCACTATTGACATTTACAATACCCCAATTAATTTATAATATACTGAGGATTGAACATTCACATTGTGACGGAGTTTTGATTTGTGCAGTCATTGAGACTATTTATTAGGAACATTAATTAGACTGGTAGTGGACAGGACATTTTAATTTTATATATATGTTAGTTTGTCTCACAATACAAGCACCTTAACACTTGGCACTTTATATTTCGCTACAATTTTAATAGGCATAATAAAAGTAAATTTTTACGATTTATTATTTTGGACCACCAATTATGAGAATTATAGCAACATGTATTCATAATTAATAGTCCGTGAGTGCCCCTTGGGGAACACTTTTCCTTTGTCTTTAATGTATGTACTTTTTTGTTCCTGGGTGCACCCCCCTTTAAACTATAACTAATTATAAATATATTAAATTGATATAGGGGAAGGACATTACATCATTATACAGGTCAGTGCGGATAAACCTTTAGCCATCTGACCCTGAAACAGCTCACCCCCTGACACCATCTCCCCCTGACACAGCTCTCCTTCTTACACCATCTCCTCCTGACACAGCTCTCCTCCTGACACCATATTCCCCTGACTCAGCTCTCCTCCTGACACAGCTATCTTCCTGACACCATATTCCCATGACTCAGCTCTCCTCCTGTAACCATTTCTCCCCCTGACACAGCTCTCTTCCTGACACCATCTCCCCCTGACACAGCTCTCCTTCTGACACCATTTCCCCCTGACACAGCTCTACTCCTGACACCATCTTCCCCTGACACAACTCTCCCCAGGGCCCTTCTCACACAGTTTATCTGTCCTCATGCAATTTATCTTCCCTCATGTGGCTAACCCCCTCATGCAGCTCTTTTCAACTCACCTCTCTTGCGCTCCTCATGCCGTCCTCAGAACTCTTCCTTCACCACTCCCTGCTGTCACTGATATTATTGTCCACACGGGTCTAGTCCTCTAACTCCAGTTCTCACGGTGGTGGCTCCTCCTCCTCTTCACGCTGCAGGAAAAACAGATGCATGATGGAGTCACTGCATCACTCACTCCTGTCTGCATACTGAGAGGGGGACTGAGGGAGGCGGGATAGCGCTGCCCACATCTATTTTATTGATGCTGGAGCCGCAGTGGCGGTTGGGTTATTGCACAGGCACAGCGGGGCAGGAAGTCTCACTCTCTATCAGTCAGGCAGCCACAGAAGCACTGCATGTGCATGTACATAGTGCTGTGGCCGGGAACACTTCTGCCACCCGGGACCCCATTGGCAGCACTGGCTGGACCGGCCCATCTGGCCATCAGCCCTTCTGGCATTTGCCAGATCTGCCAGATGGGCAGTGCGGCCCTGATAGTAGTAGTAGTAATAATAATAATAATAATAATAATAATAATAATAATAATAATTATAATGTATTTACATAGTACCAGAAGGGTAACACATAAGCCTGCCTCACCCCATATGGAAGGACTGCACTCTGGTAGGAAATGTTTCAGAAACCCGGGATAGCACTCTTGTAGTAAGATTCTCAGAAACACAGGATATAACTATGGAAGCAAAGTTTCCATGAACATAGGACAGCACTCTGGTAACAAGGTTTACAGGGACATAGGATAGCATTCTGAAAGCAAGGTTTGTAGGAGCACAGGATAATACTTTGGTAGCAAACTTTCAGGAACACAGAATAGCACTCTTGTAGCAAGGTTTGCAGAACCACAATATTGTACACTGCAAACAAAGTACCAGAAACACAAGATTGCAGATCAGAAATATTGCTCAAGCAACTAAGGATAACAGGGCCAAACCAGAAGAAACAGAAATGTGGAACAAGATAAATTCAACAATGATCTGGTTATTGTAACAATAAATTAAGTTTTTTTACCTGCACTAAGAGGAAATTCGTGTTGATGTGGGAAAACAGTAAAGATACCCAGATGTGATTGCCAAACCCCATGAAAAGTGTGAGTACTGGTACGCCCAAAAACTTCACCTTTGTTGCTATTACTGATATCTAGTCTGTACATCCTAGGTTTGGATAAGAACGTTTAACAAAGAAAGATACCTTTACAGGCTTGGGTCTGCAACTGTCTATGTGAGTCTGGTGTGTTTTCTAGTTAGTATAGAAACTCACACCTAACAAAAGGAAAAGATACCCTTACAATACTACACATTGTATGTTCCTTTGTATCTTTATGTATGCATGAAAAAAACGGGTCCACTGAATATAAGGGGAACTACTCTCAGAACATACATGATACAAAGGAAAAATACAATCTATTTACCATCCATGATAAGTATTTCTTCTTTGTACTCTCCTTACTATATGGAAGGCATCGCCAGTTCTTCACACCTACTTTTTATTGTATATACACTTGACAGACCTATAGGATAAGGTCTTTTTAGTGTGGACGGGCTGAAGCTTTCTCGAATGCAGCGCCCAATTGTCTCCACATAAACCTTCTTTCTTATTGTGGGAAGAACTGGAGTCTTTATTGCCATAGAATTTGTGAGGTTCTGAATTTGTTGTGGACCCGGGGTGGTGATAGGAGCAGACACAGGAACAGACTTAAATGAAAAAGTGGGGTTTTTAATAAGTGACTGAGAAGACATGGGAATGGCAAACAAAAAGTCCAGTTTATAGAAGTAAAGTGCACTTGATAACTGTAGTGAGGGTTAATGAACAAATGCCCAGATAGTGACAGGCAGGAACAGTATAAGTATGGTGAGCTAAAACAGAATGCAGGTATGATGAGCTGTAACAAAATGTAGGCTTGATGAGCTGTAAGTGAATGCAGGTTTGGTGAGCTGTAACTGATGCAGACAGAGGTAGTGAAGTCCAGCTGGGAGTGAAATGAAGCAAGGTGCAGGGAAACAGCAGGTTCAGGTACTCAGGCAGGTAAGACGGTATTTGGAGGGTGCAGGGTACGTCCAGCAGGTTGGAGCAGGCAAGGTTCAGGCTAGTAGCATAACCGACAGGCAGGCAGATAAGGCACAGGTACTCTCTCTCAGCAGCAGCTGAGAAACACGTTGCACTGGCAAAGGAAGGAAGGCTCTGGACCTTCCTAAATACTCAGTGCCGTGCTGTGACTGGCTGGAATGAGCACATGACCTACCAGGATTGGACAACTGGGATCACATGGCCGCAGGCAAGATGACGGCGCCCATGCCAACGGAACGCAAACACCGGCAGACCTCACCAGGCCTAGTGACAATGTGCCGGCACAGAACCACACACAGCCAATGCCCCTCGCTAAACACCAGCACTGCTGCCAGAGACCCCCCGCCACAATGACCTCACAGGTAATACCTGGCGGGTACCATGCCTAGAAACCCTGGCCGTGACAGTACACCCCCCCCTTATGGGTGGACTCAGGACACTCACCAGGCTTCTCCAGATGGGCAGCATGGAATCTCTTGATGAGTGCAGAAGCATGGACATCTTGGGCATCGATCCAACAACTTTCCTCTGGACCGTAGCCCCTCCAGTCTAGTAGGTACTGCAAATGTCCTCTGCGGAGACAGGAATCCAAGACCTGGGAGACCTCAAACTCTATACCCCTCTCAGTTTGGACATGGGGAGAGGCAGGCAGGACTCTGTGGAACTTGTTTAGCACCAGAGGTTTCAACAGGGAGACATGAAAGGAATTTGGGATTTTCAGATAAGGGGGTATAAGGGGGTAGCTTAAGGCTATAAGCCATGGGGCGATAAGCCACAGGGTTAATGACCTCTATGATGGAGAAGGGCCAGATGAAGCGTGAAGCTATTTCATGGATGGCACTCGAAGTCGTAAGTTCCGGGTGGACAACCAGACCTGGTCTCCAACTCACATATGTGGTACTTTCCTACGCCTCTTATCAGCTTGAAATTTGTAATGGGAGGACGCCTTCTCCAGGTCAGAACAAACTTGAGACCAGATTGAAGCAAATTTCTATACAGTGTTTTCTACAGCTGGGACGTCAAAGATGGACAGACTCTGAAATTCAGGGACCGTGTATGTAGGCCTTAGACCACTTGGAATGGTGTTTGGTTCGTGGAAGAGTGGTAGGAGGTGTTATGCGCAAATTCAGCCCATGGCAGCAATACAGACCAATTGTCTTGGGAAGATGTCATAAAAATCCTCAGGAAGGTCTCCAGATCTTGATTAACCATTGCTTTGTGGGTGATAAGCCGTAGAAAAATTTAGCTTTACTTGCAATACAGAACATAAGGCTCTCCAAAATTTTGCTGTGAACTGAACACCACGGTCAGAGACTACCTCAGCAGGAAGACCATAGAGACGAAAAATATGTTGAATGAACAAGTGAGCCAAGTCAGGAGCAGAAGGCAATTTATTTAGTGGTATGTAATGAACCATTTTAGAGAATCGGTCTACTACGACCCAGATGGTAGTGAACCCTTGAGAGTTCGGCAGATCTGTGATGAAGTCCATGGAGAGATGCATCCATGGACGCGATGGAATAGGCAGTGGCAATAACTCACCAGCCGGTGCCTGACATGAAGATTTATGCTGGGCACACAAAGAACATGAAGAGATGAACTCCGAGACGTCTGCTTGCATAGATGGCCACCAGTAGCCTCTCTTTAAAACCTCCAAGGTCTTCCGAGTACCTGAGTGACCTGCAAAGCGAGAGGAATGAGCCCAGGTGAGGAGCTGCTTCCTTAACTCTGGGGGCCAAAAAGGACTTCCCTGTAGGAGGCTGTAACTGTACGGTGGCAAAGACTCTTGACTCCAAAACAGGGGCATCTTGTTGATTCTCTGACTTGTCATCACAGAGGAAAGACCTGGACAGGGCATCTGCCTTTTTATTAAGGGCTCCAGACCGGTAGGTCAGAGTGAACTGGAACCGAGCAAAAAATATTGCCCATTGGGCCAAACGAGGACTCACGCACTGAAGATTCTTGAGGAAGAGAAGATTTCTATGGTCTGTGAAGACAGTGAAGGGAAACTTGGCCCCTTCCAGCAGGTATCTCCATTCTTTTAATGCTAATTTTACTGCTAGAAGTTCTTGTTCACCAATGGCTGAATTTCTCTCTGCAGGAGAAAACTTCTTAGAGAAGAACCCGCAGGGATGAACTCGATTATCATCATAACGCTGGGAGAGAACTGCACCCACGGCCTCTGATGACGCATCCACCTCCACTAGAAACGGCCTATCCAGATCTGGTTGTCATAAGACTGGAGCTGAAATAAACGCCTGTTTTAAAAGTTGGAAGGCAGTCTCTGCCTCAGGTGACCATTGGGCAGGGTTAGCATCTTTTCGGGTCAATGCAGTAATGGGAGCCAACAATGATGAAAATGCTTTAATAAAACATTTGTAGTAGTTGGCGAACCCAAGCAATCTCTGGATGGCTTTCAAAGTTTGAGGACTGGACCAATCCAAAATCGCCTGCACCTTCTTGGGGTCCATTTCTAGGCTGCAGCCAGAGATGATGTAACCAAGGAATGGTACACTGGAAACCCCAAAGACACATTTCTCTAGTTTGAAATAAAGGTGGTTCTTTCTCAGACGGGACAATACTTCCTTCACATGTTCATGATGTTTTGTTACAGATGACGAAAAAATCAATATATCGTCCAGGTAAACTACAACCGAGACATACAACAGGTCCCAGAAAATCTCATTAACAAAGCCCTGAAACACGGCAGGGGCATTGCACAACCCAAAGGGCATCACAAGGAATTCAAAGTGTCCATCTCTAGTATTAAAGGCGGTCTTCCATTCATCGCCAGCACGAATGCGGATGAGATTATAATCCCCTCTCAGATCCAGCTAAGAGAATATGATGGACCCTTTAACTATGTCAAACAATTCTGTGATCAGGGGAAGAGGATACCGATTCTTGATCGTTATATCATTGAGGCCTCGGTAATCTATACAAGGTCTTAGGCCTCCATCTTTCTTGCCAACAAAAAAGAAGCCAGCTCCAGTGGGAGAGGTGGAAGGTCGAATAAACCCCTTTGATAGGTTGTCCTGGATGTACTCTGACATGGCTTGAGTCTCAGGCATGGATAGAGGATAGGTGCAACCACGGGGTGGCATCTTGTCAGGCAGCAACTCGATAGGACAGTCCCATTCTCTGTGGGGAGCTAAGATGCCTGCCTGTTGCTCGGAAAAAACATCAGAAAACATCTGGTCTCCACGGGTATAGCTAGAGATGGTAACGAAGCTGTCTTTCTTACAGGTCGTATTTTGGGAAGACAGAATTTCTGACAGTCAGATCCCCATGAAAGAATCTGCATTGAGCACCAGTCTATCCCGGGATTATGTTGGCGTAACCAGGGTAGTCCTAAGATGATTTCTTGAGAAACCTCTGGTATCAATAAGAACTTTAAAGACTCGGAGTGGAGTGCCCCAACTCGAACTAATACTGGTTGAGTTTCCTTGGTGACCACTCCTTTAGCTAGAAGACGTCCATCTACAGATGTCAGGGAAATTGCTTGCTTGAGAGATGAACAAGGAATCTGTAGTTTATCAACTAGGCTGGAAGTCATGAAGTTTCCGGCTGCCCCAGAGTCTAATAGAGCAGAGACAAAGACAGGGTTGGGCTTTAGATCCAAAGCTAAGGAAATCTTGAAATCTTTAGTATTTGGGGACGGGCAAATAACTCCTAACTTGATGTCCCCAAGGTCAGTTAGGAACGGGCATTTCCCGACTTGCGGGAGCAGGAGGCCACCAGGTGACCCGAATCTCTGCAGTACAGACAGAGGTTTTTTAACATCCTTCTCTGACGTTCCTCTTTGGAGAGATGGGTTTGGTTCACCTGCATGGGCTCCTCATCTATAGGAGGATGGGGTGGACGGATAGGCAAGGGAGATCTAAATGACCTTTGCCGGTCAGTTCTGTGCTTTTCAGACTGATGTTCTCTGAAGCGTAAGTCAGTTTTGTTGCAGAGTGAGATCATATCATTTAATTTGGTAGGAAGCTCACGGGTAATCAGATCATCTTTTAATTGGTCGTACAGACCATGCCAAAAGGCTGAGGTGAGGGCCTCCTCATTCCACTTAAGCTCTGATGCCAACATTTGAAACTGTACGGCATAGTGGCTGACAGGACGGGTTCCTTGTCTCAGGGTCAAGATGTTGGACGATGCTGACACTGTGCATCCAGGTTCATCAAAAATCCTCCTGAATGAAGATACAAAGTCTGTATAATTATCCAGCAGTGAGTGTGAACGCTCACAGAGTGGGGAAGCCCAATCCAGAGCCGAGCCGGTCAGCAAGGACACGATGTATGCCACTTTGGTTCTAGCAGAGGGGAAGCTATCAGGTTGTAACGTAAAGTGTATATCACACTGATTTAAAAAAAAACCACGACAGAGCTTAGGATTGCCATCAAATTTGCTTTGCATGGGTAGGTGTAGACGAGGGGATACCCTGGTCCCTGTATTACCAGGCACAGGAGGAGGTGAAGTTGCTGATACCCCAGGGGTGATTAACGAGGTTTGCAGAGTATCTTGGCGTTTAGACATCTCCTGTAGGAACTGGGCCATTTGATTTTGCCTAGCTTCCAGGTTTTCTAAACGACCAGCAATACAGTGAAATAAATCCACTCCAGACTCCTGTTCTGTGGCCGGATCCATGGGGCCAGTGCAAACTATGAGGTTCTGAATTTGTTGTGGACCCAGGGTGGTGATAGAAGCAGACACAGGAGCAGACTTAAATGAAAAAGTGGGGTTTTTAATAAGTGACTGAGAAGACATGGGAATGGCAAACAAAAAGTCCAGGTATAGCACTAAAGTCCACTTGATAACTGTAGTGAGGGTTAATGAACAAATGTCCAGATAGTGACAGGCAGGAACAGTCCAGCATAAGTATGGTGAGCTAAAACAGAATGCAGGTATGATGAGCTGTAGCAAAATATAGGCTTGATGAGCTGTAAGTGAATGCAGGTTTGGTGAGCTGTAACTGATGCAGACAGAGGTAGTGAAGTCCAGCTGGGAGTGAAATGAAGCAAGGTGCAGGGAAACAGCAGGTTCAGGTACTCAGGCAGGTAAGAAGGTATATGGAGGGTGCAGGGTAAGTCCAGCAGGTTGGAGCAGGCAAGGTTCAGGCTAGTAGCGTAACCGACAGGCAGGCAGATAAGGCACAGGTACTCTCTCTCAGACGCAGCTGAGAAACACGTTGCACTGGCAAAGGAAGGAAGGCTCTGGGCCTTCCTAAATACTCAGTACCGAGCTGTGACTGGCTGGAATGAGCACATGACCTACCAGGATTGGACAGCTGGGATCACATGCCCGCAGGCAAGATGACGGCGCCCATGCCAACGGAACGGAAACACCGCCAGACCTCACCAGGCCTAGTGACACAATGTGCCTGCACAGAACCACACGCAGCCAATGCCCCTCGCCAAACACCAGCACCTCTGCCAGAGACCCGCCGCCACAACGACCTCACAGGTAATACCCGGCAGGTACCATGCCGAGAAACCCTGGCCATGACAGAATTGCTGTGAAATGCAGCAGGAATTAACTGATGTATTGCTAGAAGAGCAGAAGCCCAAAATAAGCATCAGCTCTGATTGGAAAAAGGCACTGCAAGTAAAACATCTACACTAAGCAGGCACAAGTTTCAAGTATTGACACCACATTTGCAATATGCAACACTTTTGAGAAAGGAAACTGGGGTGCAATGTATCTTTGCGAATCATAGAGATTCCAATGAATTACCCTTTCTACAGTCAGTATATGTCATAGAAATGATACAGATACAATATGAACTTTAGACAGTAGATGGCAGGATAACTCTAACTATAACTATAAAATATGAATTGTATGTGCCGTAAAACTACATCTAATGCTTACATTATAAAGATATATTATTCTTTTTTATTAAATCAATGTTTAATAGATTGTCTAGGAATGTGCAATTGTTCACTGATTTTATCTTCCTAAGGGTTCAATCCAATTAGGTGCAATTTTACAAATGCGAGTATGTTTCATTAAACTTGCATACATCACACAATTGCGCACACATGAGAAATGCGAGATCCAATTAGAGATGCCAATTTGAGGTAGTCGTGGCAAATTTGCACATATTTTCTACAAAATGCAACCTGGGAGGTGCATGAAAAAGTGGGGAAACCATCTTGAACCCTAAAAAAGAGGCACCTGAGATAGCAGGAAAATATAGAAGGCCATAAGGAAAGTACTGGAGGTTTTTAAAAGGTGTCATATGACTGATTTTAAAAAAGGTTTATTAATAGTTGAAAAATGATACAGAGCAAGTGTTTCCAGCATTTGGGGTACAGAAAAATATCTGCAGAGTAATTTTTCAGTGTTTATACAAGCTTGTACAAAGTTGGAATAAACTCTCTTACCTCTCATCTGCACGTTCAATAACCCCTCTCCAATCAATACAACACTTCCACATACCTGTCCCACATGCAAGCCATTATTGAGCTTTAAGAGAAATTCACCTGAAAACTAGGGGTGAGCGAATCCGAACCCCCCCGAGTCCCCCCGATCCGAGGCAGATCCGAGTCAGGCTCGACTTTTCCCGCCTGACTCGGATCTGAAATCGAGGCAAAACGTCATCATCCCGCCTTCCGGGTCTCGCAGGTTTTGGATCCTATATAAGGTACCTGCGTCGGCGCCATTTTCTCACTCGGCTGTGGACAGTGAAGAGGGAGGGTGGGAGTTAGGGCTGGCTGGGCTGTGTAGTGTAGTGTAGTGCAGTGTAGTGTTGTGCTGTGCTGTGCTGCGCTGTGCTGCTGTTGTCCATAAGGGCTGTGTCCACTCCTCCAAAGTCCATAGGGGCTGGCTGTGTTGTGCTGTGCTGCTGTTGTCCATAGGGGCTGTGTCCACTCCTCCAAAGTCCATAGGGGCTGGCTGTGTTGTGCTGTGCTGCTGTTGTCCATAGGGGCTGTGTCCACTACTCCAAAGTCCATAGGGGCTGGCTGGACTGTGTTGTGCAGTCAGTTGTCCATAGGGGCTGTGTCCACTCCAAAGTCCTGTGCAGAGTCCCAGTCCTAAAGGGGTGCTGTAGTGTTGTCCAGGGGGTGCTCTGTCCATCAGGGATGCTCCCCCCAAGTGCAAAAAAAAATAAAATATTTTCTGTGTTTGTGAATTGTGTGCGCAGTAGCCGCACGTGCATCAACAAAGTAGTGCCAAGCGTGCGCCTGTGTCATAAGTAAAGGGCCGGCTGGCTTGACCGTTAAAGGGTGCTGTAACCCCCAAAGTACACTCCAAACAAAATAAAAATATATTTTCTGTGTTTGTGAATTGTGTGCGCAGTAGCCGCACGTGCATCAACAAAGTAGTGCCAAGCATGAGCCTGTGTCATAAGTAAAGGGCCAGCTGGCTTGTCTGTTAAAGGGTGCTGTAACCCCCAAAGTACACTCCAAACAAAATAAAAAAATATTTTCTGTGTTTGTGAATTGTGTGCGCAGTAGCCGCACGTGCATCAACAAAGTAGTGCCAAGCGTGCGCCTGTGTCCCATAAATAAAGGGCCGGCTGGACTGACCGCTAAAGGGTGCTGTAACCCCTAAAGGGCACTCCAAACAAAATAAAAAAAAATATTTTTTTGTGTTTGTGAATTGTGTGCGCAGTAGCCGCACGTGCATCAACAAAGTAGTGCCAAGCGTGCGCCTGTGTCCCATAAATAAAGGGCCGGCTGGATTGACCACTAAAGGGTGCTGTAACCCCTAAAGGGCACTCCAAACAAAATAAAAAAAAATATTTTTTTGTGTTTGTGAATTGTGTGCGCAGTAGCCGCACGTGCATCAACCAAGTAGTGCCAAGCATGCGCCTGTGTCCCATAAATAAAGGGCCGGCTGGATTGACCGCTAAAGGGTGCTGTAACCCCCAAAGGGCACTCCAAACAAAATAAAAAAAAATATTTTTTTGTGTTTGTGAATTGTGTGCACTGTGGCTGCACGTACATCAACGAAGGAGCAGTGCCAAGCGTGCGCCTGTGTCCCATAAGTAAAGGGCCGGCTGGCTCATTTCTTAAAGGGTGGTGTAACCCACAAAGTGCACTAATCTCCAACAAAAATAAAAAATTATTTTCTGTGTTTGTGTGCGCCTTAGCCGCACGTATATATCAATATAACATAAATGGAGAACCAAACTTTCTCCGATAAAAATAAAATAGGGAAAGATCAAGAACCACTTCCTCCAAGTGCTGAAGCTGCTGCCACTAGTCATGACATAGACGATAACATGCCATCAACGTCGTCTGCCAAGGCCGATGCCCAATGTCATAGTAGAGGCCACATACAAACCCAAATGACCTTGAAAAAAACATTTAAATCATCTGAAGAGAAACGTAAACTTGCCAATATGCCATTTACGACACGGAGTGGCAAGGAACGGCTAAGGTCTTTCCCTATGTTCATGACTAGTGGTTCAGCTTCACATGACGATGGAAGCCCTCCTCCCGCTAAAATAATCAAACGAGTTAAGCTGGCAGTAGCCGCACGTGCATCAACAAAGTAGTGCCAAGCGTGCGCCTGTGTCCCATAAATAAAGGGCCAGCTGGATTGACCGCTAAAGGGTGCTGTAACCCCCAAAGGGCACTCCAAACAAAATAAAAAATAATATTTTTTTGTGTTTGTGAATTGTGTGCACTGTGGCTGCACGTGCATCAACGAAGGAGCAGTGCCATGCGTGCGCCTGTGTCCCATAAGTAAAGGGCCGGCTGGCTCATTTCTTAAAGGGTGGTGTAAACCACAAAGTGCACTAATCTCCAACAAAAATAAAAAATTATTTTCTGTGTTTGTGTGCGCCTTAGCCGCACGTATATATCAATATAACATAAATGGAGGACCAAACTTTCTCCGATAAAAATAAAATAGGGAAAGATCAAGAACCACTTCCTCCTAGTGCTGAAGCTGCTGCCACTAGTCATTACATAGACGATAACATGCCATCAACGTCGTCTGCCAAGGCCGATGCCCAATGTCATAGTAGAGGCCACATACAAACCCAAATGACCTTGAAAAAAACATTTAAATCATCTGAAGAGAAACGTAAACTTGCCAATATGCCATTTACGACACGGAGTGGCAAGGAACGGCTAAGGTCTTTCCCTATGTTCATGACTAGTGGTTCAGCTTCACATGACGATGGAAGCCCTCCTCCCGCTAAAAAAATCAAACGAGTTAAGCTGGCAAAAGCACAGCGAAGAACTGTGCGTTCTAAGAAGATATCACAAATCCCCAAGGAGAGTCCAAGTGTGGTGGCGGTTGCGATGCCTGACCTTCCCAGCACTGGATGGGATGAGGTGGCTCTTTCCACCATTTGCACGCCCCCTGCAAGTGCTGAAAGGAGCACCCACAGTCCACTTGCTGATATGCAAATTGAAGATGTCACTGTTGAAGTACAACAGGATGAGGATACTGGTGTAGCTGGCACTGAGGAGGAAGTTGGCGAGGAGGATTCTGATGGTGATATGGTTTGTTTAAATCAGGCTCCGGGAGAGACAGTTGTTGTCCGTGGGATGAAAAAGCCCATCACGGTCATGCCTGGGCAGAAGACCAAACATTCCACCTCTTTGGTCTGGCAATATTTCTATCCAAATCCGGACAACAACTGTCTTGCCATATGTACCATATGTAAAGGTGAAATAAGTAGGGGTAGGGACGTTAACCACCTAGGAACATCCTCCCTTATACGGCACCTGCAGCGCGTTCATAAAATGTTACTGTCAAGTTCAGATACTTTGGCTAAGACCGTAATCAGTCCAGGGACACCTAAATCCCTTTTTCCTGTTTTATCCAAGGAATCGGTGGATGAGGAGGATGAGGACGACATCTTCCCTCCATAGAGCCAGTTTTTGCAGGGACACATTAATTGCCAGCTTGTTTTGTGGGGGCCCAAACGAACCAATCATTTCAGCCACAGTCATGTGGCAGACCCTGACGCTGAAATGATTGGTTTGTTAAAGTGTGCATGTCCTATTTATACAACATAAGGGTGGGTGGGAGGGCCCAAGGACAATTCCATCTTGCACCTCTTTTTTTCTTTGCAGTATGTACTGTTTGGGGCCTAGTTTTTCAAACTGCCATCCTGTCAGCCACTGCAGTGTCACTCCTAGATGGTCCACGTGTTTGTGCCGCCCACTCGTGTCGCTTAGCATAGTCATCCAGCTACCTTGGTGCAATCTTTTGGCCATAAAAACAATATTGTGAGGTGTGAGGTGTTCAGAATAGACTGGAAATTAGTGGAAATGAAGGTTATTGAGGTTAATAATTGCATAGGAGCAGAAAAACCCACAAATTCTGTGATTTAAGCTGTTTTTATGCTTTTTTTCAAAAAAATACAGATCCAAAACACAAAACCCAGAACCCAAAACACGGAAGGGTGGTTTTGGCAAAACCAATCCAGATCCAAAACACGAAGAAAGATCCAGATTCAAAACCAAAACACGAAAAGTGGCCGGTGCACACCCCTACTGAAAATTGACATGTCTTTATTAGCTTAATTATGCTATTTAAAGATAAAAGCCCTCCAAGTTCACAATTATTAATTGGGTGGGGCGTACCTTAAAATAAAGATTTTCCCTCCTTTTCACCTGCTCAGGAAGGTGCACACAAAACAAACGTGGATTTTGCTTTGATAAATCAATGCGAGTTTGGTATTGGATTAGAAACCAAAATTGCAGTGCGAGCTCACAGAGAAAAAGGCTCGCAGAACCCAACTCACATGTAATTGCATTGACCCATAATATCTTAGTTATAAAATCATAACAAAACATTAATTCTTATATAAAGTTACAATACATACAATGATAGTACATACTGAGGTAGATTTAGAGGTGAACACTATTGTGCACTGAACCTATATAGGGAAAGATACACATGAGAAAAAGCACAGAAGCATCACAGGGTCTGGTGACCTGGTGTGCACTTCAAATCCCTCCTGCATGGCAGAGCCAGGCACGTCCTAAAAGGGCGTGGTCTAACTTAAAGGGGGTGTGACCTTGTGGGAAATCCTGATCTCCTGCACTGTCAGCTCCTCCTTTGTGACAGGAGCCAAGTGCTGCAGGAGAATGTCACACTGCAGCACCCGGCTCCTGTCTCTGAGGAGGAGCCGGCATTTTTGTGTTACCCCATCCAAGGGCCCGCACCCCTATAGTGACACCACTGGAAAAGCACACTCATAGCTAGAAAAGGTATTAACTCCCCTTAGGCTTTTTCACATTTTGCTATGTTACAACATTGAACCATGGTGGATTTAATTTAAAGAAAATTGTTATTGAACCATTTGTGAAAATTAATTAGAAACCAAAAACTGAAAAAAACTCCATGCTATGGGGCTGATTCAGCTTGGGACAGAATTGCAAAGGTACACGCAAGCTCTGCAATTCCGTCCTTGCAAACATGCAAATGCAGCAGGAGGTGTATGACACCCCCTGCTGAATTTGCAATCCCAGCAGATGATGGATGGCGCTAGGCCGTCAGCCAGCTGAGTAAGCCTCAGCTTACTCAAGCTGGCCAGATTGCAAGTCCAGGAAACTGCATCCGTGGACCCAGACTCTGGCCTTGTAACTCCTGGATGCATGACTCCCACTGGCACTGGAACTTTAATGTAGTTTCTGTGAACCACCCACAGCATACAGAAAGGTGAACAAGAGTGGGGATGGTTGTGGCAATCAATGTTCAAGCTGATCACCTACAAATATGATAATATCCTGTAGTTGCTAAATGCTATACTTACTAATCACATGCTTCACTCTTTTCTAATGTTGTTTGAGGGGGAATGGATGTGTTTTTCTGTGGCAGTATTTCTGTACAGAACAGAAGAGACATAAAATATAAAAAAGACAGGTTCCTTTGTTTAAAATAAAAATGTTACTAGGCTACGAACACAGTACTGTGCAACAGAAATGAAAATGAATTCTAAATTCATCTTTATTACAGTACTGTACTTTTCCAGTAAAGTTTTATTTGTATCAATATAAATCAGAATTGTACTATGACCTAACCGTGTTGTTACATGTAAAATTAATCTTATAATTAAACTGGTCAGACTTGCTATAAATGCTGCATGACTGCCCGATGTGCGACAATGATACCGATGTTTACACAGAAGAGCAACATTGGATATGAGAAGGCAGCGGTGGGCGTCTTTATGTTGGCTGTGCGTTGGCAATAAATAGCATATTTTAGCTATTGCGATCTGCAGATCATTGCAGTTGTGATTGCATTTGTGTCCCCTGCTGAATCAGGCCCATAGTAAATTGTACTGTACTTTGTTACTAGGCAGTGGTTTCACTTAGAGGACCTGCCATGTTAAACACACCAGCACTGTATCGCCATTGAGATACGGAGAAACTAGCAATGTTTACACATACTAGCAAAAGTTACATGGATTAAAATGGCCACTGAACATTAAGTACAGTATATTACAGTACATGGGCTATATAAAAGATACTGATAAGGCTAGTAATGATTACAGCCCTATATGTCTACATACAAGGAAAAATCAAAAGGGACAAAATGGCTGCCATATGTTGAGACCAATCATGAGGCAACCAAGCCACATGGAGCTGCCAGCAGCATACATTTCCTAAATGTGCTGCTACTGTGTGTGAATAGATACATGTAAGTGCATCTAAGTACATGGGCCATGTAACAGATACAGATAAGGCTAGTAATGGTTATGGTCCTCTATAGCTGCACATGAGGAAAACTCAAAAGGAATAAAATGGGCAGCCACGTGGCAACTGAACCATACGAAGCTACCAGCGAGGCCTGATTCAGACATGGACAGACTTGCAGAGCCGCACACAAGCAGCTGTGTAATTCCATCCATCTAAAATGAAAATGCAGCAGGTGTCTTTAGGAAAGAGACACTTCCTTGCTGCATCTGTGGTCGCAGCCTGGGATCACCATCGAAACATACGCGACCATCAGTCGCAATGGTTGTCCCTTTGGCCAGGCTGCAGTAGCGCAGACCACTTACCATCGCAGATGTGCGCTAACCATTGGGTTAGCGTACATCTTTGAATCAGGTCCGCTATGTTGTTTAGCTCTTTGTATACTGCTGGTTTACGTCTCCCGATGTCATAATGTCATAATGAAGTTTATGCTACAGGGTGTGGGGGTGGGGGTTGGGTTTTTAAGTATTTAAGGGTGTTGTGTTCATATGGGTATTGTTCCTGACAAAAATGGCTATGACCACTGAAATATTAAATGAAAAGTTGTATATTTATATATGAGCAGTGTAATGGGCAGCACTCCAATGTTCTTGTAAATGAATAACACAGCCTGTAGTTCCAATGTTTCAGATAGGTTTTACTCTCTTTGCTCAGGGATGTGACCCAATTATTGTGCTCATATTGACTTAATCCAGGGAGGCACCAAGGCAAACTGTTTTAGATGTAAATAAGAAGCTATTTTTATACAGTATATACGACTTCATCACCCATCATGTTGCTGCCATTGGCCTCCAACCTATCCTTTGACTTCCTCAAGGTCTGTTTACCTCCCTCACTTGACCTTATCCGACCATGTATGTCTGATCCCTCCAAAAAAACCTAACCCTCCTTTTTGTCTATCCTTAGTACCATATTACAACATTGGCACTAGCATGACCATCTTTGTGCTCATTTCACAATTACATTAGATGGTAAGGTTGCAAAAACAGGATCCTCTATACCCTCTGCTTTACATCTAGCTCCGGTCTTGTCCATTTCATAATTTCTCTCCCTGGCAGTCCCGGCCACACACATTGGTGCTTTTTTCACACACGATGAACATACGATCTGATGTACGATCACTCGCCCCAATATGACTGGCCGTGAAACGATCGATCGTGTGCCTCACCTAAAACATGTATTCATAATAGATTTAAATGACTCCGCTCGGACGGTCGGACGCACGATGCATCGCATGCGCAAAAACACGGCACAATCTGCATACGATCACGACGGATAAAATGGGCTGCATGTCTGATCATAAGATACGATAGAACAGCAGCGGGAGCGCGCATTGGATCGTATTCCTACCTAAATACTACTCGATTTTCACACAATTCATTGTACGTCGCGTCTAAAATCATATGATCGGACCGAAAACGTGCTAGTGTATGGCCAGCATTTGTGCTTAACAGAGGGTGACATAATATTAAGTGCAAGTAGCTATTTTACATTTAAGTGCGCTAACATTTGAGACTCAGCTAGTGGCAGTATTTTTTTTTTTTCTAAAGCATCCACAATGTTTTTAACACTATCAAATCCCTAAAGCTTCTGGGGTCTAGGTGGTGGCCGCCATGCCCCGACCATTCATTTCATACTTCCATTCCACAAAAATGTTGTTGTCCACGCTCATATTGATGTTTTGCTTTGCTCTTACCTTTGACTAACTTGTGTTTCTAGCTTGCTTTTGAATAACAACATAAGAATTCAGCCATAAGAGCAGTTTTCAAGGGGCAAGATTTTTTTATTTGCCCTGGGTGCCATCAACCCTAGTCACGCCTTTGGTTTGGGGGCTGTACTCTGTCAGGAATTTGAAGGGATAGAGTATCTGATCTTATATTTAAGTCAGAAACTCTTTCCTATGGAAGTTAATTACTCCAAGATTGAGAAAGAATGTTATACTGTAAAATGGGCATTGTATACGCTTCACGATTAAATATCAGGAGTGTCTTAGATCATGGAGCATAATTTTGATATATCACATTTTGTAGGCTGTGTCATTTGAGGAAGTGGTTGACCTCCTGAGATTCAAATGGTTATTCCACACCTACCTCACACCTGGTTATTTCAAAGCCTATTTAAGGAATGATAGTTGAATTGTGTTTGTTCTGTGATGGGGGAAGGACCTATAACTCTGAACCTCAAGGTAGTATGCTGTAATCCTGCTATGCTGTGAAAATGCCATGCTAATGCTATTATACTACTATGCTGCACCCCAGTATTAGTTTCATTTTGGTTAGGATTCGAAAAACACAAAGCCAATACGTTCTTAAATTTCATTCTGTTTCAACCTGCCTGACCCTTTCTGTATCTCACTTTGCTAATCACAACACTACCACTCCATTCACTTTCTGCACAGTGGGAAGAAACGGTATATATGCAATCTAAAACACAAGATCCAAAATTTTCAGGGAAATCACATTTTGTTTAAAACCCAACTTTGCTGTACAAAACAAAATATGCGACTCGGTTTGACTTGTTATTCCAAGATCCAGTTACAGCTGATTTTTTTTTTAACCCAAACCAGTCGTCCTATATTGATGCCATATTTAGATATCTTTTTCCTTCCAGTGTGATTGTAAATATCAAATATGGGGTAAATTTAAAGAACATATTGGCCTTGTGTTTTTCAATTCCTAACCAAAATGAAACTAATACTGGGGTGCAGCATAATAATAGTATAATAGCATTAGCATGGCATTTTCACAGCATAGCAGATTACAGCATACTACCTTGAGGTTATAATAAAACCCACACCAAAACCCCATTTAATTTTATACAAAAAGCTGTTATGGTTTGGTATAATTGTGTGAGGGGAATTATCATCCCATATGTGATAATGATAAGCTGATATAGATGTGTGACCATGCATTAAAGCACCATAAAAAGATTGTAAGCAAAAAAAATATATATATTTTATTCGGGATGTAGCTAACAGACATGCGGCTAGCATGCCGCCGGTCTGAATCCTGATGGTGGAAGCCCGACACGGGACTTAAGATAGGCATCGAAATACCGATGCCTATCTTAATCCTGATGCCAGAATACAGACAGATGCAAGCCCGAACGAGGTAAGCCGGGGTCATTTTAGCTGTTAGCCGCGTGGGTAAGGGGGGGGGGAGTGTTAGGTATAGACAGCATAGCAGTGTTAGTGTTAAGTTTTTGGGAGGAGAGGTTAGGGTTAGGCACCCCTAGGGACGGTTAGGATGAGGCACCACTGGGGGGGTTAGGGTTAGGCACTAAGGGAGGAGGGTTAGGTTTATGCATGAAGGGGGGAGACTTAGGTTTAGGCACTAACAGGGAGGGTTAGGGTTAAGCTACAAGAAGGGAGGGTTAGGGGGAGAAGGGAGGAGGGTAAGTATACTTACCCGACCCCTGTTGGGATACCAACCATCGGGATGACGCTGTCGGTATTTTGACAGGAGGTATCCCGACAGCCGGCATTACATACCGATTCCATTGTGGAGAAGCTAGCTTTAGAAATTCTAGATGAAATGCAAAAGTTTACATTTGGGCATAGTTGTGTGAGGGGCAGGATCATCACATCTCATACCAAAAGTCTGCTATAGATGTTTGAATGTGCATTAAGGCACCGCAAAAAGAATTGTAAACAAAAAAAATCCTTTCTCTTATTAAATCCAAGTAATTAAAGTTAAGTGAGGGGGCAGAATCAAAACATCTGTAATAGCAAGTGGCAAAAGAACAGCAACAGAAAGCTTAGTGCCTGTTTTTGGGGACCTATCCCTCCCAGATAGGTTCAGGCCAATTGGCAGAGTTACTTTGAGATGGCACCTTGCCACTGCTCAGAGACATAACTAGAGTTATTGGCACCCAGAGTAAAAAAAATGGTACACTATAAAAACTGTTCTTTAAAATTCTGGCTGAATACTTATATTGATATTTACACGCTCACTGGAAACCCAAATTAAGGAAGTGTGAGAACCATTACATTTGTTTAATATGACAGAGATCAATGTGCACACATACTCGTAGATTTTAGTAAATGGCCATGGCCTATGGAAAGCTTTATGAACTTTGAATGTGTGAAATAAATTTAGATTTTTTCTTTTAACACTCCTACCACTAGCTGAGACTTAAATGTATTACTCTATACCATCCGTTTCACGCTTAGTTATTTGTCTGCCATCCCAATGTCTTTAATGGGGTTCCCTCAAACAAGGATTTATAAATTGGTTGCTCCATGTCCATTTTTTTGCAACCCCTACATATACCCTCTTTGAGAGTCTGTTATTACCTATATGATGGATTCTCTGCAACAGGGAAGCTCTGAAGAAATTGGTCCTCCCTGGGGAGACAGGCTCTTGATTCATTATTCACTATGCTTGTAGGAGGAGCTTTTTTGAGTAGGAATATATCCAATGTCATCATCATACAACAGAGGTTCAACCAGATAATACATTTTAGGGCAAGGAGAAATGTGAACTGATTTGCTGATGGCATGTAGAACTTTGCAGCAGCTGCAAATATGTATGATCTGCCATACCTGCAACTGAAACAAGACATAGTAAGGAGGTGACTTTTCATGCTTTACATGCTTTAGCGATTGGAGGCAGAGCAACAAATCATCAAGAGCCATGACATAGGGAGAGGGGGACATGTTTCCTTACTGCAGCTCTTTGGAGAATATTTTTTTTATTTATGAAAGCTTCTGAAACCATTTGAAAGTGGTTATGTGAGGTTCAGACACTGCCAAGTAACACCCCCAATCCAGCTACTGTAAATGCAGTTGGAGAAACTGAAGGAGGATATTAAAGTAATCAATTCAGCTAAGTATGCTGGCCTTATAGACAAAATTCTTCATTTGATTTGCCAGGACCCAAGGGTTTGCAGCATCTTGAAATTATATCACTACATTTTGGCAACCATGCTTAGTTCTAGGTATAATGCTGGGTACACACTATACAGATATGTCTGCAGATCGAGTGATCTGCAAATATATCTGCAGAAGATGGTCATTCATACACACTGGACGGCCATCATTTGCTTCTGCCTGCAGGTTCCGGCAGGTGGGGGGCGGTTCCTGCGCTTCTTCCCGAGGCTGCAGCTGTGTATGTATGGGCGGACCACAGACCACCCATACACACTTGCAGATGGACAGATATGTCTGCAGACATATCTGTCCATCGACTGTGCAGCACAGCCAATGTGATATGTCTGTGAACATTGTCATTCACAGACATATCGCGGGTACACACTGGCCGATGGGCAGCAGATATATTGGCCGATCAATTGATAAGCCAATATATCTGTCAGTGTGTACCCAGCTTACTTTTTGTCCAACTCACACAGATCTTAAGAGATGACAAATAGCTCCTTGTGAGAAAGTTGTTGGCTCATGTCGCAGATAACAAGTCCGCTGCTTCAGCTTTTTCTGCTATTGCCAGAGAAAAAAGATACCTTATCTAAGAGTCAACTCAGTGCAAAACAAATGCCCACATATATTGATACTTCCACCCTTTCTCAAGCTGATACGCATGTATCAGTAAAATGGTAGAGGATTATTTTAATGCTATTGAAATCAGCATCTCAGACACTCCTTTTCATTTCTGGGAGAGAAATAAGGCAATTTGAAGCCTGTACTACAATCTATCTATGGAATACATAAGCTGTCTATAGTGGGAACCACAGTATTTGTTACACAGATATAATAACTATTGTAATAACCAATAACTTGAAATAAAGATACCACCAGACACAAGTGTTGGGATTTAAATAAGGTCACAGCTCTTATTACATTTGAATATATAATGAATAAAGGTGGCCTAAGAAAGCAATGCAAATGCCTCTATAGCCAAGATGAACTTTACTAACAAACAGCTTTATTAGGCTGATCTGCGAAGGCTTACACTCCTCTCTCTACCAGCATAGCACTACTGGGGCCCAATGGAGAAGCCTAGGTCCCCCTTTGCACAGAGAAGCCTCATCCTGTCAAAGGTAAGGTGCCCTGCAGATACCACTCGTGCCCCCTATTGGCTTTTTTAAAATTAATTAAGATGAACAAGACACCAATAACAACATACAAGACAAAAAAAACACAATAGGGAAGAGTGGGAGGGGAATCCTGAAGAAGAGGCAGTAGGTGAAGCTGGCCATTCCTTTTACTGACTACTAAGACCCTCCCCTGGTATGTTACAATAGGCTGACTGTCAATTAAACTATTTGATCTAAAAAAACTGGGAATCCACCTATCAGCTCCAAAACTTGCAACTTATGTAGCATAGAGCCATAGGCTACCTTAAACTGCCCATCCTCCAGTGTGTACGTTGAAAGAGTGTTTAGCAACCCTGGGAAAGTTGTGAGTGATTGTCGTAGGAGGCAAAATGTAGAAAAGTGGTGTTCATCAAAATGAGCTACAAATTGTGGGGCTGAAGTTAAAAATGGAGACACGTTGCTCCTTTATAAACCATGTTATAAATAATGTAAGGGGTTCAAATGCAGTATTTCATATAATTTATATTTATGAAAAATACTGGCTGCTTTTGCAGCACACAAATACTAGATAGCTTTAGTTTTACATTGTAATTTAGTGTTGAGCTAGGACACCCCTCCCAATTCTAAATCTCTGTGGACATTTTAAATCTGCACCCCCATCTTCATCCTTGTAGTGCAACATGGTTGTGCAAAGGTGGAAATGTGCACCTTGTCTTGCTTTTCTTCTAACTCCGCATCAGCCCTGTATAATGAATACTGTGACCCTTAAATTACAACCTGAGGGGCTGTTTCACTACCCTACGCAACTGCGTATGCAATAGTGATTACGCACGCAGTTCAACTGTGATAGTATGCTAATCCATTGCAATGCCCTCGCAGCATAACATAAGGACGTCCACTTTACTTGCCACACATTTGCAATATTAAGCAAGACTGCAAGTACCATTGCAGCCTCACACACACTTGCAGAAGCCCTGATCTTACTAATTGCTAACAACCACGCACACTTTGAAACTTATGTAGCATAGAGCCATAGGCTACCTTAAGCTGTCCATCCTCCAGTGTGTACTTTGAAAGACTGTTTAGCAACCCTGGGAAAGTTGTGAGTGATTGTCCTCAGGCTGCATTGGGCATTGCAGTGGATAAATTATGTTGAAACGCAGTGGCACGCCTGCGTTCACCCAATCACCCCCGTCACCACCCACAAATGACACTTCCTGTCAATCACTCTGCCATGGGTCTGCATAGTCACTGCGATTGCAGTCCCCATTGCAATAGCTAGTTCACCCACGTGCGCTGTGATGCACGCGCAGAATTCAACAATCTGCCGATTGCGTGCATATTTGCAGTTGTGTATGGTAGTGAATTAGCCCCTGAATCTGTAACACTGGATTCCAATGGGAATAGACTACTATTGTGTGATGATGATCTTGGCATCATTGATGAGGATGATGACATTGTCAACATTGTGGAAGATGCCCACTGTTAACTTAAAGTCCATTAGTGACTTGTTAAAAGCAACCAAAGAGTATTCTTTTGTGAGGGCGCAAACAAGCCAAGCACATCAGCCATCTACTTTTTTAAAAATTCAACATAAGCTCTGGTGGAAGGGCCTGAGGACAATTCCGTCTGACACTATTTTACATTATAGACTTTGGCCAGCTTGCTGGTGTATTTTCATTATGAAAATGAGCACTTTACAGCTGCTATCCCTCTGTCTGTCTGTTTCATAGGTTACTGTGAGGTTGCAAATGAAAGACACCAATTGTTTTTCTCAAATCATTTCATATCTGGTTGTTGCATAATTTTTTTTGTAAAACATAAATCAGCAACCTTATGCTGCTATGTCACTGTCTGAATACCACAAATGTGGCTTGTTTTGTTGTTAAAATAAATCAGCAGCCATCTACTGCTGTGACACTGATAGTGAGGACACACCAAATTTGGCAACCCCCACAAATAAAAAATGACACCTTTTCCAACATGGAGAGGCCAAGTAGTATATAATTGCTGCGACAGTGCCACCTGCATACACCCAGACGTCTGTACAGCCGCCCGGAGCATTCTTAGGATGCACCAGGCAGTGCTGCACTTCCTGGTGTTGGTGGCTCCGTCCCTTCTGCGTGACATCATGGTGTCATGCGCTTATGGGTCCGGGGTTGGCATAGGGCGCTCCAGAGCCTTGTTAAGGCACTGTATGTAGTAGAATTAATGCTCTGTGTTATAATCTCTTACTACTCTAGTAGGTTGATAATTGTGGTACATCCAATACATGTTTTTTAACCTATTTGCTTACAGTCCTTCACACAGGCAGTTGCCCACACTTCTGGGGCGACATGCCTTGTATTACTAGGCCTCTGATTTTTGCAGTAAATTACTAACTTTACATTAAATGTCTGATGTTCCCCATCCTGGTGTGGCATCATTATCTACTTTTACTAAATGACCTTCTACTACTGCCAGTGTCATCCAACTCCTTGTCTTACATGCTGTTTAACATTGAGAATGACTTACTTTGTCTTGTTTAAACCATTTGACCTCTGGTTGAGGCTCACCTTGGTGTATCTTTTACTAAACTGCCATCTTAGCTGCCACTGCTGTGCTATAATGTTTGCTAGGTGTCATATCTTGTATTAAAGTAAACCAAGCATCTTGCTGCATCCTTTGGCCAATATTGGTGAAAGCACTGAACCATTAGAAAATTGACTATAAAGGACTGTAGATTAATGTTAATGATATAAATACTAATGTAAGGGAAAAAAAGACAAATTACATGATTCTACCTGTTTATGACCAATTATAATGAAATCCACAACTTAACATAAACACATGAGGGTGGTTATGCTAAAACCAAGACAAAAAGATAGTTTCACAACTAAAGCCAAAAACACAGTGTGGTCTGCGGACAGTACCAGGTTTTAATACTTTGGGCCAAATGTAATAGGACGAGAGTTTAGAAAATGTGAGAGTTTAGCAGTAAACTCTGGCACTTTTTAAACTCAGAAAAAAGTAATAGAGTCTGAGAACATACAAACTCGCATGTTTTTAGACTCAAAAAACTCTCACGATTTAAAATCTCATCCAGATGTTTTCCCATTTTGAATATAAAACTCG
The DNA here is from genome assembly GCA_031769625.1 of Taudactylus pleione. Lineage (NCBI taxonomy): Eukaryota > Metazoa > Chordata > Amphibia > Anura > Myobatrachidae > Taudactylus > Taudactylus pleione. The sequence goes on along the minus strand of JAUIMM010000018.1, from coordinate 15,108,808 downwards.
ACCAATGTGACAGTTTACTGCTAAACTCTCATATTTTCTCAACTCTCACCCTATTACATTTGGCCATTCATGTTTATCTAACACATTGTGAAATAAAAAATAAATTAAAACATTCTAATTACTTAATTAATTTCTTTAACATGGCACTAGGAGCCACTGAAAGTGAATATCTCTCCATCAAATGAACTTTTTCATAAACTCTTTTTACTAGTTTTATATAGTATCCGTGCTTACTAAAATTCAACATAATTCGTAATGCTGAAGTGTGAAACTCTAGAGCCGCGCACACACTGGCCAATATTGTGAACGATAACGATATCGTTCAATAGTTCACAATATCGTCCAGTGTGTATGCAAGATATCATTAACAATGCGTGCTCCCACGGATCATTAACGATATCTTTCATTGCCAGAACATGCAGGCCAACCTGACGATATCGTCAGGTTGTGCATGTTCAGGGATGTCACTGAACGATATCGTGGAGCGAATCGTTAAGCGTGTATGTGTCTTCAGAAGTACATTTCCTTCTGATGCACATAAACTGCCTTGTGGGGGAATTGTTCTACTACATTTTAGAGTAGGCATTAATATACAGGAGACAATAATATGGACTAGCTTTATCAGGTTGAATTATTTATGCAAGAATGAAATCCAAAAACTTGATGGATGTCATTCTAACTGTGCAAAAACGTTCAATTATTTACATTATTGTGTAACAATGTCACATGCGTGATCTACATCACACCTCCAAATAGTAAACTAGGATAAACAGAATAAACAGATACCAGTAGTAGCAGCATTGACCACCCCCAGGAGATCAAACAGCCCTCATATTGGAAGGTGGAATTCATCTTCATCTTATTCTTTCCTACTGGGCCGGCAAGTTTCATACCAAAATGCCTTGATAATTGGAGCCCTCGATGCTCTTTGGATGCCCTATTCCAGTTGAAGAGAATCAGCTACAAATCTTGATGCTCCCCCCCACCATGCATCACAGTAGGTGTTTATGAGCTGTGGTGTCTTTAGTCTAAGTGTATCTTTTTAGAATTAAGACTGAAAAGTTCAATCCTGGTATCATCAGACAATAACATATTTCCCACATGGTCTGAAGGGGATGCGGTCAATATTCCGACTGATTCCGGCGGTCAGAATGCTGCCTCCGCAATCCCAAGACCTGTCTGAATCCCTGTGCCGGCATCCCGACTGCTGGAATCCCAAAGGTTAGGGGATGGGTTAGGTGTTAGGGTTCAGTACTAGGGGAAGGATTATGGTTAGGCACTAAGAGGGGAGGGTTAGGTATAGGGTTCAAGGACAGGGAGGGCGAGGTTAGGTTTAGGCACAAGAGGGTAGGTTTGCTTCAAGGACTGGGGAGGGAGGGTTAGGATACTGAACGGCAGGTTTCGGTATCCTAACCCTGTTGAGATGCTGGCATCTGGATTCTGTCGCCGGCATCCCGTACCCATCATGGTCTGGAGTGGAGACCATATACAGTATATTTACACATATTGCATAAAGAAATACAGACAGTCAACTTTAAATAATGCCCTGGTGCACAATCACATCAAAATTTTGGTGATGATATTATAAATAAAGAGTTCAGCCGCTACGTTTTGGAGGGGATGTAGTTATGAGACTGGCGGCCGCAATGCCGCCGCTCTAAATCCCAACAGGGGAAGCCAGAAAAGGGACTTAAGGGGGGGAAGGTTTAGGTTTAGATAGCATAGTGGGGTTAGTGTGGAAGGCTGTCCTGGGATCACGTGTTTGATCCCAGCATCAGCAGAGGTTGCAGGGGCAGGCAGAGGGGATGTGTCCTCTGCGGGACACATCCGTTGCGGGCGCTGGGACAGTAACGTCCCTATCATCGGTGCAGACACTGCGGGGACCTGGTGAAGGGACCGCCTGGTCCCTTTCATCAGTGCCGGTGGTACTGTGGCGCCGGGAGAAGCTTGGCTCCGGGCGCAAGCTCAGTGGAGCTTGGCGACCGGCAGCCAAGAAGCGGCGGGTAGCTGGCGCTGGGACAGAGTACCTGCTCCCAGCGCCGGTCAAGCGTTGGGCGCGGCATTCCTTGCGGCGGGTGTTTGGCTCTGGCCGCGAGCCAAACATGGCTCGTGGACCAGCAGCCAATCAGAGGCGGACGCGACGAGCCAATCACGGCTCGCCACATCATAGCCCCGCCGACTCGCGCCGTCTTGTATTAGAGAGGGAGGAGAGAAGACCCCCCGAAGAGCAGAAGATCGGCGCGTCAACAGGGGCGGCGGCCGCGGAAGAGGCCAGAAGACGCCGCTGTCTAGAAAGAAGACAGGCGGCACCGGCTGGAAGAAGAAAGGAAGAGGCGGCGCCGCTGGCCAGGATGGGCCAGTGGCCGAAGAATGCGGCTGTGGACCGGAGAGGACTGCAGGGGTGGGAAGTAAAGAGCTACACGAAGTTCCCCCCTGCAGCTTCTTCCAACATAGCAGGTAGGCCCTCCGTGAGGCCCACCATATACCCGCTCCCTAGACCACCAGGGTTGTCGGGCGCTAGGCCCGTGGAGTGTTGTCGGGCACTAGGCCCATGGGTAATTAGTCGGGCACAAGGCCCGGGGCAGAGTAGCGGGCATTAGGCCCCGTTAAAAGGATTGGCCCATAATCAGGTGTGAGTGGCCTGGGTACTAGGCCCAGGTCACTAAATAATCAAGTAGGCGGGCAACTGCCCGAGCCACCAAGAATATAAGGTGGTCTGGGCATTAGGCCCAGACCGCTATATGAGCCCCACAGATAGGCAGGCAAATAGGCCTGAGCCCCATAAAAAGTGGTCTGGGCATTAGGCCCAGGCCACTACCAGAGCCCACCGTTTGGCAGGCACCTAGGCCTGAGCCGCAGGTAAGACCCTGGGCGTTAGGCCCAGGGCCCTGAGCCCATTAGCTGCAGCGCTAACATAGAGAGGCCGATGATTAGAGGTGTGAGCAGTGGTGGAGAGCTGTGCGGCTCCCACCCATGAGGTAGTGGTTTCCCCAGTCACCGAGAAGAGGAGCTGGCCAGCTCTGGATAGGTAGGTAGCAGACATTTAAAGAGACAGTACCGTGTTTTGCTCTTGTATACTTATAGTCTGTGATTGGTGTTCCGTGCAGGGCAAAAGTTTAGTTATTGTTAGATCTGTCGCACTACACACACTGTAGGTTGAGGGTGATGCCGTTTTAGTATGTGTAGTTGCTTGACATAGGTTTAGGCCCTGAACGGCTGTGTTGTGTATCTCCTTACAGGGACCTGTAGGCGAGTGAGCGGACGAAGAGCAAGAGTGGACACGGTGAGGAATATCTGTGTGTACTGTCTCTCCCTGTTTGTTTGTCACTATCTATCTCTCCTTCCTTCTGGGCGGACGGTGAACCTTGCAACCCGGTGCAAGGACGGATCTTCACCTGGTGCTTTAGTACCGATAGGTGAAAATTCGGGATCTGAGGCCAAAAGTGCCAATGATGATCTTCACTTAAAACCTGAATTTATCCCCCGGTTCGGTAGGGCGCTTCGGTCGACGTGAGGAAGGACGGTACTCACCTCATCTCCTTCCCCCTAGGTCATTGTGTCCGTGTTCTATTTGGAAGTTCCAGGACCGTCTGCTCAACACATGGCCTGAAGGTGAGAGGGTGCGACGCAAGGTAAGGAACAGACGTACACCTGCACGGCAGCAGGCACTGCACCGCACCCACGTCTCACATTAGCTTTAAGTTTTTTTGGGGGGGAGGTTAGGGTTAGGTACCCCTAGCGGGTTAGGGTTAGGCACCACTGGAGGGTTACGCACTAAGGGCAGAGGGTAGGTATAGGCACTAATGGGGAGGGTTAGGGTTAGGCTACAAGAAGGGATGGTTAGGAGGAGGAGCAAAGTATACTTACCTGACTCCTGTTGGGATACCAACCATCTGGATTCCGCTCTGTATTTTGACAGGAGGCATCCCGACAGCCGGCATTACATACCGATTCCGTTTCAGAGAAGCTAGCTTGAGAAAGGAGGGGGATTTCTCTGATACATCCTTGAGCCCTTTTTTCACAAGAAGTTTAAAATCCATGTGCCTTGAGTGCTGCCTTTCTACTTATTTTATATACTGTATATATTCTTACTTTATATACTGCATATTAGAAAAAAAACAATTTGATGTGCTTGGATTATTTTAGCTGTGAGAAATAGCCTCCATCTCATCACCCTACCCCATAGCCCAGACATGTATTGAATATGGGAGATAATTGTCACATGCAGAGAGTGATTGGCTACTGCCAGGAATCCCTGCAGCTCTTCTTGCCTTAAGTATCTGGTAGCCTCCCTGATTCATTTTATTCTTGTTGTTTCATCAAGTTTGGAGGGAGATCCTGATATTGGCAATGTCCCTGTTGTGCCACATTATCTCTACTTATTGGCAACAGTCTTCACTGTGTTCCTTGTTACATGTAATGCCTTTGAAACTTTATTTATAACCTTCTCCTGGTTGGGACCTTTTAACAATGAGATTCTATAGATGTTTTAAAAGCTCCTTGCTGACCATGACTATCTTAGTTTGATCTAACTAAGAAATTTGCAAGAAAAGTTATTCACCATTACTTTCATGCTAATTACCTTTGAAAAGTGCCAAATTAATAATGGGGTGGATGGAGCCAGGCAAGGCAAGTCGGCTGCATGGCGTATTGAGGCTAGATGTATGAGGACACATCTGTATGTGACAGTTTTAATAGCTGATCGTATTATAGTATCATTATATGTTATCTTAGCTTTTTTAAATTGTAAATGATTTTATATTATTATCATTAGTAGAAGCTGTGGTAGTAGTAGTAGTGGACGCTTTATTAATATTGTTTGTTTTTTTCTCCAGACATCAAGAGCATCTAGCAACAGGGTTATGTACAGAGTAGTAGAAGATATTTCATCATATTCCAGTGATACTAACACTGACAGTGATGATGGTGTAAGGCAGCCAGACCCAAAGGGAAAATAAGCTTTAGTAACTGCAGTGATACCGACAGTGATGATGGTGAAAGGCAGCCAGACCCGAAGGGAGAAGAAGCTTTAGTAGCTGCAGTGATACTGACAGTGATGACGATGAAAGGCAGCCAGACCCGAAGGGAGAAGGAGCTTTAGTGGCTGCAGTGATACTGACAGTGATGATGGTGAAAGGCAGCCAGACCCGAAGGGAGAAGGAGCTTTAGTAGCTGCAGTGATACTGACAGTGATGACGGTGAAAGGTAGCAAGACCCGAAGGGAGAAGGAGCTTTAGTGGCTGCAGTGATACTGACAGTGATGACGGTGAAAGGCAGCCAGACCCGAAGGGAGAAAGAGCTTTAGTGGCTGCAGTGATACTGACAGTGATGACGGTGAAAGGCAGCCAGACCCGAAGGGAGAAAGAGCTTTAGTAGCTGCAGTGATCCTGACAGTGATGATGGTGAAAGGCAGCCAGACCTGAAGGGAGAAGGAGCTTTAGTAGCTGCAGTGATACTGACAGTGATGACGGTGAAAGGCAGCCAGACCTGAAGGGAGAAAGAGCTTTAGTAGCTGCAGTGATCCTGACAGTGATGATGGTGAAAGGCAGCCAGACCCGAAGGGAGAAAGAGCTTTAGTGGCTGCAGTGATCCTGACAGTGATGATGGTAAAAGGCAGCCAGACCTGAAGGGAGAAGGAGCTTTAGTAGCTGTAGTGATACTGACAGTGATGACGGTGAGAGGCAGCCAGACCCGAAGGGAGAAGGAGCTTTAGTAGCTGCAGTGATACTGACAGTGATGACGGTGAAAGGCAGCCAGACCTGAAGGGAGAAGGAGCTTTAGTGGCTGCAGTGATACTGACAGTGATGATGGTGAAAGGCAGCCAGACCCAAAGGGAGAAGGAGCTTTAGTAGCTGCAGTGATACTGACAGTGATGACGGTGAAAGGCAGCCAGACCCGAAGGGAGAAGGAGCTTTAGTAGCTGCAGTGATACTGACAGTGATGACGGTGAAAGGCAGCCAGACCTGAAGGGAGAAGGAGCTTTAGTGGCTGCAGTGATACTGACAGTGATGATGGTGAAAGGCAGCCAGACCCGAAGGGAGAAGGAGCTTTAGTAGCTGCAGTGATACTGACAGTGATAATGGTGAAAGGCAGCCAGACCCGAAGGGAGAAGGAGCTTAAGTGGCTGCAGTGATCCTGACAGTGATGACGGTGAAAGGCAGCCAGACCCGAAGGGAGAAGGAGCTTTAGTAGCTGCAGTGATACTGACAGTGATGACGGTGAAAGGCAGCCAGACCCGAAGGGAGAAGGAGCTTTAGTGGCTGCAGTGATACTGACAGTGATGACGGTGAAAGGCAGCCAGACCTGAAGGGAGAAGGAGCTTTAGTGGCTGCAGTGATACTGACAGTGATGATGGTGAAAGGCAGCCAGACCCGAAGGGAGAAGGAGCTTTAGTGGCTGCAGTGATACTGACAGTGATGATGGTGAAAGGCAGCCAGACCTGAAGGGAGAAGGAGCTTTAGTGGCTGCAGTGATACTGACAGTGATGACGGTGAAAGGCAGCCAGACCCGAAGGGAGAAGGAGCTTTAGTAGCTGCAGTGATACTGACAGTGATGACGGTGAAAGGCATGCAGACCCGAAGGGAGAAGGAGCTTTAGTAGCTGCAGTAATACTGACAGTGATAATGGTGAAAGACAGCCAGACCCGAAGGGAGAAGGAGCTTTAGTGGCTGCAGTGATACTGACAGTGATGATGGTGAAAGGCAGCCAGACCCGAAGGGAGAAGGAGCTTTAGTAGCTGTAGTGATACTGACAGTGATAATGGTGAAAGGCAGCCAGACCCGAAGGGAGAAGGAGCTTTAGTTGAGGTAGGAAAAGGGGGTCAAAACACAGTACCTTGTGGAAAACCAAAGAAAATTATTTTGAAGGAGTCTTGCCCACATTTTTAGGACACCACAATGTAAATGTTGAGGGTACATAACCCATACACTTCTTTATGCACCTATTTTCTGATACCATGATTGATTAAATTGTCTACAACATAAATTTGTACACACTTTACAAAGGGAAGGAATATTTGTCACTGACAAGCCATGAATTAAAATGTTGTATTGGGATAAATTTGGTAATGTCCTATCTCAGATATCCCAGATTCAGAATGTACTTGTCTTCAAATGATGGGCTTCATCTTCACCTGTTTGCAAAGGTGCCTTCACTTTGCAGACAATTATTCTCAACAGTCAAAGAGAAACTTCTCACAATTCTGCCTGTGTTAGACAAACTGAAGACATCCTTTAGTGGAGCAGTTGATCCTGAAGAGTTTTAGTCTGTTGAAGACCAAATCATTCCCTTCAAGGGCCATCAGTTCATCAAGCGGTACATTCCCAAGAAACCCATGGGGTATGAAGGTGTGGGTGAGAGCAGGAACATCTGGGTACATGTATAGGTTTGAGATGTATTAAGGAACAAGTGGAGACAGGGCTGAGGTTAGTGCACTGGGCATGTGTGCTTGTGTGGTTCTTTGCTTGTTTGATGACATACAAAACAAAAATCACAAGGTATTTTTGATAACCTGTTTTGTACCATTCCTCCCCTCTAGAAGTTACACAATCAGGGTATCTATGCAACGGAACAGAAAAAAAGGGGAAGATAGGAGCGCTGACCACATATCTATGCAACCGGTACATGTAGAGCTAACAGTCTCATGGGAGCAAGTTGAAGAGTGAAAAACTCCTGAAGGAAAAAGGAAGAGGTGCATTATCAGTTGTTACATGATGGCTAGACAGTTCCGTGATTCATGTTGCATCTTCCTGTGCAGGTATGCAGCCACAAGATTCTGCCCAGGGGTATAGCAAGAAAGAAAATGAAGTGATCCACACCCCCCAACCATTTGTAGTTAACTGTATAACACGCACATGGGGAAAGTGGATCTCATCGATCAGTATCTGGCGATGTACCCACACAGACACAAAACAGGAGATGGTACAGTCGAGTGTTCTTTCGCTTTCTTGATGTGACTTGTGTAAATGACTGCTTTATCATTTAGCTGGATTCAATTACAAGAAGCAGTTGAATTTCAAAGCATCCATTGCTTGAGCATTGATAAACCCTGGCTCTATGGAGCAACATTGAAGAGGAAGATCAAGTCAGACACCACCTCTGTTAAAGCGCAGGGCAGTATCAAAGGCGCCCCCTTAAAAATCAGGTTCAGTGTGGGAAATCACTGACCAAAGTTAACTGATGTAAAAACATGCTTACAGGTGCCATGATGCAGCTTGTACACATAAAACTAAGGCCCTCATTCAGACCCACTCGCGAGCGGCTGTCCGCTCGCAAGTGGGTCGATGGGCTGCACTGCGCATGCGCACGACGGAGGGAGCTCCGTTGTGCGCATGCGCGAGACGTGACGAGCGAAGGACTTTCCTTTGCTCGTAGTGTCTCATCAAAGGGGGCGTGCTGTCGATGTTGACTGACAGCACGCCCCCTTTGGTGGGCGTGCCGGGGGCGTGCCTGCCAGACGGAGGCGTTCCCATGGGAACGCCTACCGTCTGAAGCCGGCCCCACTGACATCACTAGTGATGTCAGTGGGAGTGATTTTGGCTCTGATAGAGCCAAAATCACTCCTGGCCTTGCGGTTGAGAAACTCAACCGCAGGCTTCTGCTCGCAGTTTCGATGGTCGCGATGGTCAAGACCATCGCGACCATCATCCTGCACGCTTGTATAGGCTGTGGGTGGTGACCCACAGCTATACGAGCGTCCAGGAGGACGCTCCATATTAATGGAGGAAGGCCCTGATTCAGAGCGAGCGCTCTGGTCAGAGCGTCCGGCTCTGAATCAGGGCCTAAGTACAATACATCTGCATGCAGTGTTTTGAGCCTTTGTGTCCATGGGGCTTCTCAAAATTTCACACCAAGCGTGAAAATCAGTCAAATTCAGTTTGTGAAAAAGGTCAACTTTCTAGGCATGAAGCAAACTCAGAAGTAAATGACAATATTTGTGTTATAAATACTGAGTGTATTTTTGTTTCTGGATGAATATATCCATAAACAGGCAAAAAAAATGTATTGTTTTCAGCTTAGATGATTTTTTGTTTCGGGAGAAAAAATACAGTAAACAACATGATAAGAATAAATTGGAACCATACCAGACATTTGTTTTATTATTTTAACTTACTTATTTGCTAAACAAGGAAAGGACTTTCATGGTTAAAATACTGTACCACGATAATAAGGACATTTTTATATTGTGGATGCATGTTGTCTATTCAATTGGGCTTGTGTATACCTTCTTTAGCTTTACAGTTTAATAAAAAAAACAATCTTTTTTGTGTTTTTATAGGCCCTGAAGACTATTATAAAACATTTTAAAAAAAACATGCACTAGGTTATCATAAGTCATGCATGAAACGGTTAATTAGAATAAAGTTATAATAAAAAAACATACTGATAGGTTAATTGGCTTCTGAGAAAATCAACCAAACTATGTAATTGTCTACAAAGAGCTGTATGATATTTTGCTATATTAAATGTGCTGTATAAATTACATATTAATAATAATAATAGTGCAGTACATGCATCTAAATCTAAACAGTAAGGCGTTTTCTTTTAATCACCATATTTGTGTTTACATTATTCATCATTAATTGCTACGTATATGTGTAATACCCCTTTTACACCAGAGCAAAAACCTGGGTTATTGTTGGGTCTACCTGGGTCGCAGCTCAGTGTAAAAGGGTCCCTGCAAAACCCGGGTCAAGTGACTTGGCAATCCAACCCAGGTAGCTAACCAGGGTTGGACCCAGGATAGACCTGGGTAATGGTGCAGTGTAAACGGCGCAATCCGGGTTATCCGACCTGGGTCATGCCTAAAATTAGATGATTGGAGGTTGTGGAGCAGTCACCTCCCACTGTTTATGACCTCACAAGTTTAGCAGGGCAGACCCAGATTCACGCCCTCATTCAGAGGCGGTCGGAGGATGCAAGCGGTCGCTCAGAAACTGGGCGGCCGCTTGCATACTGACCGGCCACCTCTGTTTCGGTCGTTAGGCTGTGGGTTTACACCCACAGCTCTAACGACCGCTAGGGTGATGGTCGCGATGGTCATAGACCATCGCGACCATCGGGGCTTACGACGAGACCCTAGGGTAGGTTCTCACTTGTTATAAGCCCCGGAGAGCTGGGCCTCCCCCAAACGGCAGGTGTTCCCATGGGAACGCCTCCGTTTGGGCTGCCACCCCCCCGGCCCGCCTTCCAAACGGGGCGAGCTGTCAATCAACATCAACAGCTTGCCCCCTTTGGAAAGAGACCCGCTACGACCGGCGCTGTCGGTCGTAGCGGGTCTCACGCATGCGCACGAAGGAGCCGGCTCCCTCGTGCGCATGCGCACTGGAAATACATTGAGGCGGCCATGCGGTCGTAGACCGTACGGCTGCCTCTGAATGAAGCCCTCAGTGTGAACGGGGCTGACCTGAGAATAACCCAGATCGATGGTGCTGTATAACGGTGTCAGACCTGGGTTGGAACCATGGCCCTCATTCAGAGCCGCACGTTAACAACAGTACGCTCGTTGCGTTCCGATGTTGACTAACCGCGCATGCGTCGGTGTTACACTGCGCATGTGCGTACGGCAGATTGCGAGCTTTTTTTCTCTCGTTCCTAAAATAGCGTACAGGAAGTGACATGTCAAATGTGATTGACAGAACAGGGCGTTTTTGGGTGTTGACGGGGGTGGAGATGAAAAAACGCAGGCGTGGCGAGGCGTTTTTGGGGCGTACATACATTAGCAGATGCGAACGTCAAATGTGTTCGGACCGTCTCATACGTCACTGGAACATCCGCTTTCCCTTCAAAATGCTCGCACAGCTTAGGGTCAGGATTGCTCGACCACATTGGCGATGGCCTTCTCCTCCGTCCCGGGACTCAACGATGGTGCTGCGATTAATCGCGGCTGGTCAGTAAAGTAATTAGTGTTGGATTGAAAACCGGCTTGGTATGTGTTTGGAAAGCAGTTTATTGGGATAGCACAAAAGCGTACGCAGGTGGAAATCAGAGCTGCTAATGTCATGATTACACAATCAATTAGCGTACATTTTTGGTGTTTTATTTTGGCCACAATTTGTTGGTTATGGCCTATTGTAACAATAATGTCATCATGTTTTAATTAGCTCCCCTTTTTTTTGGTTTACTGTGGAATTTGCATCGCTATGTGATTTTTTAAACGTTCCTTAAAGAGGCCTTTTTTTTTTTTAAGAGGGTCAGTTTTTGCCTTTAGGGCCAGGATTAAATGTAACCCATTTGTACAATAATGTCACAATACAATGTCAGTTTTTTGTTTTAAATTTATTGTTTAAACACAAACAAATTGGCCTAATATTTTGTTGCCTTTTTTTTGTGGCAAAGATATTTGTTAAAAAAAAAAAAAAAAGCCATAACTGGTAACATAAACGTAAATACCAAAATTAAAAACATTTCACAAGAAAGGAGAGGGAAGTTTTGACCAGAAAGGAATATGAGCCAAGCACAGAAGGAGTGTGGGAAAAGTCGCCATTGCTGTCACCGTTTTCTCGCCCGTTTGGCTGGGTGAGGGTGGGCGCCAGACCGGGTCCGGGATGCCATCGGGCTGGCCTGTCCAGAGGCAGATGTTGTGGCCTCTGGACTAGGCACAGGGCTAGGCACATTTGGAGGATTGGCTGATGTTGTGCCAGAGGTGGAGGATCCGGATGTTCCGGCAGGAAGGGAGGTCGGCTCCACCATGTGCTGGCGAACGAGCTGCTCCAGGGCATCGGCGATGCGGATGTTGGCCCTGGTATTTTCCGCCAGGGCCTGAGCAATGGTCACGTTGGCCGCAGCATTTTGCTCCAGGGCCTCAGCCACCCGTATCAGACTGGCGTCCATCCTCTGCAGAATCTCCGTATGGAAATCCGATTTAAAATTGAGTTCTGTGAGGAGGCCCACTGCCTGCGAGGGGACACGCCCTGGACTGGCTTCTGCAGGGTCCTCAGCCGGATGTACTGGTTCCTCCCCTGCAGAGCCAGCAGAAATTCTGCGGCCAAGGCTCCCCTCTGGAGCAGACTCATCCGCCTCTGTCTCTGTTAGGAAAAATGCGAAAAGACTCACATTAGAATCTACATATTGGCACAATAGCATTTCAGAGTTGGTGACATCACAAGACTTACCTTGGCCAACATGAGGAGCCGCAAAGTCTGGCATGTCCGTGTCCATGTTGGACACGCCAAACACCTCCACAGCCTGCACACACCCCTGTGCCAGCTCTTCTAAGTCTGTCAACTCCAATGACACAGGGGTGGGACCCCCACCTGTCCCCCTTGCATGCCTAGCCCTGTCGGCAAGTTTTTGCTTGAGACGATATTTGAAGTCTGCCCATCTGTGGAATGAAATTGGAACCATTATCCTTTTTTTTACAATGGGGTTTGTTTATAGGATGGGAAAGTGTTTACTTACCGCCGTTTGACATCCCGGGCTAGACGGACATAATCACCCACCCTATTGACAGCAACGGCGACCTCCTCCCACATTCTCCACTTCTGGCTTTGGCTCATATTCCTGGCTGCCTGGGGCAGGATGTCAACGCACTTCTGGATCAAAACCTCCATCTCCTTGCTTGTGAAATGTGGCGGCCTTTTTTTTTTGGCAGCTTTGGCGGGTTGACTGGGGCCAGCAGTCTCTTCCATGTCATCCTCCTCACCTATTTGGGTAAATATGCAGATTTAGCCACTTCACAACTTGCACAATATTATGTTTTTAAAGAATCATTGAGACAAAATGCATGAAGGCCTTACCGCCGGAATTTTGGCCATTGTTTCCCTGGTCTGAAGCCATGTCTCTGCTTCCAGAATGAAATCAACCAGAAATTAAATGTGATTTCGTGACGTATTTATACATGCGTCCTTAGTTTGCGGCCGCATCATTGATTGTGCGTCCTTATGATTCATCCTTAATTTGTGCGGGAAAATAAACACTATTTATGGCTTGGTGTGTGTGGAGTCGAGGTTGCGTTGTTGGATTGTTGGCGGTTAAGTTGGTTGGATTTGGTTGTTTGCGGTTGGAGGATTTGGCGGTGTTTGTATTTTTTTTGGTTTGCTACAGTTGTTTTGGTTTTCCGTTCGCATTTTTTTGGTTTATTTTTTGCCATCGTTTCCTGATTTGGTAAGTTTTGTGCAGTCTAATTTGTGGCCAATTGGTGTCTACTTCTGGTTTTTTGTTTGATATTTTTTTTTTAACACTAATTTCATCTATTTTAGTTTGTTTTGGCTTTCGGACCCAAAGACCTTTTTGAGGGAAATCTTATATATTCGATTTTGGTAAGTCCATTATTTTTCTTGCATTTGCGAACTAATTAACACATTTTTGACTGTTGGTGTAGTGACTTGCATTTGCGAAATAATTAACGCATTTTTGACTGTTGGTGTAGTGACTTGCATTTGCGAACTAATTAACGCATTTTTGACTGTTGGTGTAGTGACTTGCATTTGCGAAATAATTAACGCATTTTTGACTGTTGGTGTAGTGACTTGCATTTGCGAACTAATTAACGCATTTTTGACTGTTGGTGTAGTGACTTGCATTTGCGAAATAATTAACGCATTTTTGACTGTTGGTGTAGTGACTTGCATTTGCGAACTAATTAACGCATTTTTGACTGTTGGTGTAGTGACTTGCATTTGCGAAATAATTAACGCATTTTTCGAGGCTTATTCATCATGTAAACCAGTTTTGCTTTTCCCTTTTCCATTTTTGGGGTCCATTTGACCCCTATTTGACGTACGGTGTGCAATGTCGTTTTCATCGATGGCCAAATGTGTGTTTCGCCTATTTTATGTGTTGGCTTGCACCAATTTGACAAACATAAAATCACCCTCTAAATTTTTGATGTCTCATTTTTGGCTTTTTTACAGTTTATACGTATCATGACAATACCACGGCATGTAAGCAGCTATGGATGGTATCATAAAGCTAAGTTGTTTTATGTTACTTTTGGGGTGGCTCAAAAGCCTTACATTGTAAACTTTGAATTTCAGGTAGATCTGGGGCGAATTGTTCTGGCCCTGCTCCCGGAAGACGACCAACCTCAAACTCGTCCCAGGCGTAGGCATCGTAGGCATGCAAGGCCCCAGATATTTCTAACACGTGTCACCCTTTTTGGAATGCCCGATGATGAGGTTTTAAGACGCTACCGTCTACCTCCCAAAATCATCATAGACACTCTCTCATTAATAGAAAGTGATCTTGAGCGGCAAATTGACAGTCCAACAGCAATACCACCACTGACGCAATTTATGGCGGTGTTACATTTCTGTGCCTCAGGATCGTTTCAAACAACGGTGGAAATAGTGGCGGGCATCTCCCAATCCTCCTTTTCCCGGATCCTGAGGGCAGTGATGGAGGCACTTTTCAAGCACCTCCATCATTTTATTAAAATGCCTTTGGATATGGGTGCCCTTAGTGTGGCCAAGGCCAATTTTTACCAAATAGCTGGCTTCCCACACATCATAGGGGTTGTGGATGGTACTCACATACCACTTCAGCCTCCAGCACGGCTGGAGGCAATATTTAGAAACCGTAAACACTATCACTCCCTGAATGTAATGGTGGTATGTGATGCCTCCCTCCAGATCCTGTCCCTGAATGCTAAATTACCAGGAAGTGCTCATGACTCCTTCGTCATCCGGCAATCAGGGATATGGCAGAAATTAACCAACCTACAAGCTGGTGATGCGTGGCTTCTGGGTAAGTGGAGACCTTTAGTACATAACAATGTTAAGCTTGATACACAGTGTTCCTGATGTTGACTATTTTTTTTCACAGGAGACAGTGGATACCCTTGCATGTCCTGGCTGCTCACTCCTTATTTGGCTCCCACACCAGGGCCACAAAGTGCGTATAATTCCGCACTTACAGCCACCAGGCAAGTGGTGGAGCGCTGTATCGGCCTTTTAAAAGGCCGATTCAGATGCCTCCACCGCTCTGGTGGCGAGCTCATGTATGTGCCGGATATGGTGTCTAAAATTGTGGTCCTGTGTGGTATATTTCACAACATTGCCATAAGGAGTGGTGTCCCAATGCAGCCAGAGGATGCCTTACCTGAGGATGGCCCCCCCGAGGTTGGTCGGAGGTCAGTATGTGGGGGGGCCATACGCGATGATGTTGTGGCCAGATTTTTTAGGTAAGTTGTAACAAAACTACAGTGTTTATACCTAATGTGTTTGTGTTTGTTTGCGAACATCTAATTTTGTGTTTTTTTTCTCACCATCTTCTGTTTGTTCACATAATCTTTGGCACTCCAACGCTCACTACTTCCTGCTACCCTTACCAAACCTGGATCTGGTCCTTTTGGGCATATATTCTGGAACCCATATCGCAACGCCATGTTTGTGGAATCATGTTGGCATGGTCCTTCGTCAACCAGTTCTTGATTTTTTGTTTTTATTTAATTATTTCTTGGTATGTGTTGTATTTGAATTTATCACTGTGTTCTTTTTTTGGGAGTGACCACTTTGTTTTCTCTGTTATGTTGTGAATAAATGTTTGGAGAGTGAAATGGTCTTCCTTTTTTGGGACGTTAACAGCAAGTGTAACCAGGTTAACACAAGTTACATTTGACTAAGGGGTAATCCAGTACTGACGCCAGTTGAGCTAAACTGAAATATGTTTTCAGCTTCCCAACCCACACCAAAAGGAAGCCTGGCCCAACCTCGGGATTTGTAAGATTGGCCTAAGCAGCTTGCGCACCAACTAGGAACCTGTAAAATGTAGAAATATGTAATTGACACTACACCCAAAAAGGGAAATGACATTGTTACTGTTATGTGTTTCTTGTGTCTGTTTGACATACAAAGACAAAACACAATCTAACTTTTAAAAAAGGGAAATCCTTGCAGGAACAGTCTACTTATGTCAGGCTAAACTATCTTGGTTTTGGATTTAAAAAATGAGCCAGAACGTATATTTGTATGAAAAAATTTATTTTGAAAAGTTAACAAAAGTAAAAAAACTACTGGCGAAGGAGGCCAGACAGCCGGTCGAGGGCCACAAGAATGCCAATTACATGTTGGCGCATCTGGCCAACACAATCCGCCACCTCTTGCCGACGCCTCTGTTCCTCTGTGGGTGAGAAAAGTGTGTGGGTTAATACAACAATAGGGAATCCACATTAAAAAAACAAAAACACAACGAAATCACTCCTAAACCTAAAAAAAAATAAAAAAAGGGGGTGCTGCCAAAAATACAAGGCCTATGTACAAATTCCCACAGGTGTGATATGTGTATGTTGAAATCACCAGGAAGAGGTAAAGGCAAACTGCGAAATCACCAAAAGTCAAGCCACAAAAACACGAAGAAAGGCACGACACATGATTACATACAAACAGTTTGTGCTTTAAAAAAAAACAAAATAAAAACATACCGGGAGCCAAAACGGGAGCTCCGGAAATGCCTCCATGATCCTCCTCGGAGGATCCGTCATTCCCCAAAGAATGGGGAGGAGTTATGATGGACTCCGGGGAGGGGGTAATTGGAAGAGGGGTGGGTGGAGGAGAGGGGGAAGTGGGACGGAGGGGAAGGAGGCCCGACATTTCCGGGAGAGGGTCTGGGAAGGATGGGGAGGAGTGGGGAATAGGGGAAAGATTTGGGGTGGAGTGTTGGCTGGGGGTTGGGGATAGTGGCCGGGAACGCCGTCTGGACGGACGGTGACGGCGGAGTCTTGGCTGTCCCCCTAAAATATGTCAAAGAAATTGCGGTTAGTTTATGGACAAATCCGGGGACCAAAACTAAAAAAAAAACACAACCCAAAAAATAAGCCAAATAGGAGTAGAATGAATAAATCAGAAATAGAGGGAAAACATGCACACGCAGATATGAGTACAAATAATAAATAGGACAGACAGGAAAACATGCACACGCAGATATGAGTACAAATAATAAATAGGACAGACAGGAAAACATGCACACGCAGATATGAGTACAAATAATAAATAGGACAGACAGGAAAACATGCACACGCAGATATGAGTACAAATAATAAATAGGACAGACAGGAAAACATGCACACGCAGTTTGCCCCACAAACACAAACATTAAAACCACAATACATAACACTTACTTTCCTCGATCTGCATGCGAAAGCATGCCAGCAAGCGGGGCGTTCGCCGTTGCAGGTCGGACCACCTGCGCTCCAGCTGCCCGATGTTGCGGCGTGAGCCGAAGGACCGCAGGCGGGACCGTGCCTCCGCATACGCGGAGCGCTTCTGCCGGTTGGTGATGGGTGGAGGCTGGCTGGTGATCCGGCGATCCATGACCTCCGTAAGCACCAGCAGCTCGCGCCTGGTGAATGCGGAGGCTCTCATGATGGCAATGGTGTTTTTCTTAAAAATCATTTTTGATAAAGTGTGTAAAAATTTTCTGATTGGCTAATGTATTTTGGAAATTAACAGGAGCAATTTTATTGGTTAGTGTATGAGTCATGTGTTCGACAGGGCCAGAAATCTCTGGAGAGTTATGATAGGCTTGATGCAGTGACATGCGTAAGCAAATTTAAATAAAGAAATTAACCCAGGGAAATATGCGGGGATCCACAGCAATAGAACAATTGTTTAATTGTGGTTCACATGTTTTTTGAACAATAAAAGCGAATGTTTCATCCGTACGTATTCTGCGGGTAAACACAAACACGGACAAGAGTAAAGTTTCTTGCATTGTGTTGAAAAAAAAAAACAATTAAGCTAATTGATACATTGATTGGCATGATACGATTGATGGAGGTAGGCAGAATAAAGGAGCAGGTAATCGACATCTGACAAGGCCACTTCCTGTTTATACTTGTGCGTGCGTTCCTTTCAAGCCATTTCGGGGATGTACGCTCGCTATTTCGTACGCTCGTTAGTTAGAGGAGGGGTCGTCAGAGTTTAGGGAGGAATTTTAGATGCGAACGAAAATACGAGCGAGCCATTGAATTTAAATATTTTTGTACGTACGCCTAACGTACGTGCGCCCGCTTGCGAGTGGGTCTGAATCAGGGCCCATGTCTGAAAACCCAGGTTGGACCCGGGTTTTTGGTAGAAAAGAGGTATAAGTTGTATAGCATCTTGCTACTGGTGACTAATGATATGTACAGTTTAAAATAAATATACAGTAGCTATTCCCAACTGTTGCTGTGAAATTAAAAATGTAACTACTGAAAGGCAGTAAATAATTTTTTTTTCAAAACATTATCTCTTTCATAGTCATAGGGGCATATGTATCAAACAGTTTTTTACATAAAATTAGGCAGAGACTGCAGTTTCTGCATAATTTTATGTATTGATCCTATGTACTAATGGCACATTGTAGGGAGATTTCACAGAAATCTCCTGCAAAGTGCTAATTAGCATTTCAGATCGCAGCCCGCATTATTATCAATGGGGACTACGATCTGACCCCTAGGTACTAAACTCCAAAAAGCGAAGCTTTTCGGAGTTTAGCACCGGTAGTTTACACCATCTTCAGATGGTGTAAACTACTGTTTATCTATGGTGTCCCCAGGGGCAGGAGAAAGATCTTCGATCTCTCCCCCGCAGCCCCCGGCCAGTTCTGGAAGCTAACGCTTCCCCCGGGGAAGTCTTTCTCTTCAGTGAAAGACTTCTCAGAAAATGCAGGGGATATAACTTGCAGGGACAGCGGTTACCGCAACCGATGTTCCTGCTAGTTCCCGGTAGTACATAGCCAGTATATTTTCATTAAAAATGAAAATATTCACGGCGAGTTGGATGGATAATAATCGCAGCAGTATCGCAATTATTAATACATAGGCCCCATAGTCTGTACTACTTCTCTTTAATCTCGTAGGTAAACATTTTTTCTTTTTTTAAATAGTCATCACAGCCTAGAGGGACCTACCATGAATATCCCAATCAACCTGGCTTCAGTTTAAAGAAAATATTGAGTTGGACTTCACCAGTATGCACAGCATAAAATCCGCAAATTGGTTCTGAGAAAACCACCCGCATGCAAATGCGCTATGCAGGTGTGTGCCATGGATTGCTACTTGAGAGGAGGAATATGAGAGGGTAGTGGAATTCTAATGTATACCAAGTACAATAAGGGAGTGTTCACATAAATACTATGGTTTCATTATTTGTTTTTTGTACATGAATGGGAGAGGCAGGGCAGCCATCAGGGGGAAACTGCCGGGACTGGAGTCCCGGGCCCAAACAATCAGACAGTGAGGGAAGGGCCCGCCCGCCGCCCGCCGGCCGCTTGTCACCCGCTCCCACACCTTCCCTCTCTGACGGGCCCCTCAGTTGTCTGCCATGCTGCAACAGACACAGGCGGTCTCTCACTACCTGGTTCAAATACTGAATGCCGAGCTGCGGAGCTCAGTTTGGGCAGCTTTTAGCCAATATGAGCATGTGCATAAGCAGGGCTGTAGCGAGGATGCTCCAGCCCAGCTTCTCTGCCTACCTAACTAACTGCCTTCAGGCGACATACAAATACACGAGTGGCCGCGCCGGCACCTGGCTGTCCCTGCTGTTCTCCCTCCTCTAGCAATGATGACAGTGCCGCACCACCTTAGGACCCCAAGAAGACAACGCAGACCACCCATTAGTGTAAGTGTTGAAATCATTAAATATATTATTTAAGGAGTGGAGTGAGGGAGGAGAATCTAATTAAATATATTTTATAAGGGGAGGGGGTGAGGGGGGGAGAGAAACATTAAACATATAAGGGATGAGGGTAAGGGTGAAGTGTCATTCGGATGGGGAAGAGGTCATATCATTATATATATATATATATATATATATATATATATATATATATTAGGGGTGTGCACCGGCCACTTTTCGTGTTTTGTGTTTTGGTTTTGGATCTGGATCTTTCTTCGTGTTTTGGATCTGGATTGGTTTTGCCAAAACCACCCTTCCGTGTTTTGGGTTCTGGGTTTTGTGTTTTGGATCTGTATTTTTTTGAAAAAAAGCATAAAAACAGCTAAAATCACAGAATTTGTAGGTTTTTCTGCTCCTATGCTATTATTAACCTCAATAACCTTAATTTCCACTCATTTCCAGTCTATTCTGAATACCTCACACCTCACAATAGTGTTTTTATGTCCAAAAGGTTGCACCGAGGTAGCTGGATGACTATGCTAAGCGACACGAGTGGGCGGCACAAACACGTGACCCATCTAGGCGTGAAACTGCAGTGGCAGACAGGATGGCATTGAAAAACTAGGCCCCAAACTGTACATAATGCAAAGAAAAAAAAGAGGTGCAAGATGGAATTGTCCTTGGGCCCTCCCACCCACCCTTATGTTGTATAAACAGGACATGCACACTTTAACAAACCAATCATTTCAGCGCCAGGGTCTGCCACACAACTGTGGCTGAAATGATTGGTTCGTTTGGGCCCCCACAAAACAAGCTGGCAATTAATCTGTCCCTGCACAAACTGGCTCTACGGAGGCAAGAAGTCATCCTCATCCTCCTCATCCACAGATTCCTCACCCTCTTCAGTGTTATGTACATCCTCATCCTCACAGAGTATTAATTCGTCCCTGCTGGAACCACAGGTCCCTCTGTACGTTCTGGAGGCTGGTCTCCCTGGAAGAGTTGATCATTCATTTTATGAACATCATCTTCTCCACATTTTGTGGAAGCAACCTCCTACGCCTTTCGCTAACAAGGTTCCCGGCTGCACTAAACACTCTTTCGGAGTACACACTGGAGGGGGGGCAACTCAGGTAAAATAGAGCCAGTTTGTACAGGGACCTCCAAATTGCTTCTTTTTCCTGCCAGTACGGACTGTCTGACATGCCTACTTGGATGCTGTCACCGATGTAATCCTTTAACAGACAGACGCACGCTTGTCGCTGCTGCTTTGAGGATTCAAGTGCGGCTACAGCCCACACAATTCACAAAGACAGAAAAAAAAAAAGAATATTTTTATTGCTTGTGGAGCACACTTTGAGGGTTACACCACCCTCTAACAGACAGACGCACGCTTGTCGCTGCTGCTTTGAGGATGCAAGTGCGGCTACAGCCCACACAATTCACAAAGACAGAAAAAAGAAGAAGAATATTTTTATTTTTTGTGTAGCACACTTTGAGGGTGTCACCACCCTTTAACAGACAGACGCACGCTTGTCGCTGCTGCTTTAAGGATGCAGGTGCGGCTACAGCCCACACATTTCACAAAGACCGAAAAAAAAAGAACAATATTTTAATTGTTTGTGTAGCACACTTTGAGGGTGTCACCACCCTTTAACAGACAGACGCACGCTTGTCGCTGCTGCTTTAAGGATGCAGGTGCGGCTACAGCCCACACAATTCACAAAGACAGAAAAAAGAAGAATATTTTTATTGTTTGTGTAGCACACTTTGAGGGTGTCACCACCCTTTAACAGACAGACGCACGCTTGTCGCTGCTGCTTTGAGGATGCAAGTGCGGCTACATCGCACACAAGTCACAAACACATAAAAAAAATAGTTTTTTATTTTTTGGAGCACTTTGAGAGTTACACCACCCTTTAACAGACAGACGCACGCTTGTCGCTGCTGCTTTAAGGATGCAGGTGCGGCTACAGCCCACACATTTCACAAAGACCGAAAAAAAAAGAACAATATTTTAATTGTTTGTGTAGCACACTTTGAGGGTGTCACCACCCTTTAACAGACAGACGCACGCTTGTCGCAGCTGCTTTAAGGATGCAGGTGCGGCTACAGCCCACACAATTCAGAAAGACAGAAAAAAGAACAATATTTTAATTGTTTGTGTAGCACACTTTGAGGGTGTCACCACCCTTTAACAGACAGACGCACGCTTGTCGCTGCTGCTTTAAGGATGCAGGTGCGGCTACAGCCCACACAATTCACAAAGACAGAAAAAAGAAGAATATTTTTATTGTTTGTGTAGCACACTTTGAGGGTGTCACCACCCTTTAACAGACAGACGCACGCTTGTCGCTGCTGCTTTGAGGATGCAAGTGCGGCTACATCGCACACAAGTCACAAACACATTAAAAAAATAGTTTTTTATTTTTTGGAGCACTTCGTGAGTTACACCACCCTTTAACAGACAGACGCACGCTTGTCGCTGCTGCTTTAAGGATGCAGGTGCGGCTACAGCCCACACAATTCACAAAGACAGAAAAAAGAAGAAGAATATTTTTATTGTTTGTGGAGCACACTTTGAGGGTGTCACCACCCTTTAACAGACAGACGCACGCTTGTCGCTGCTGCTTTAAGGATGCAGGTGTGGCTACAGCCCACACATTTCACAAAGACAGAAAAAAAAGAACAATATTTTAATTGTTTGTGTAGCACACTTTGAGGGTGTCACCACCCTTTAACAGACAGACGCACGCTTGTCGCTGCTGCTTTGAGGATGCAGGTGGAATCTAGACGGGATTTGGAACCGAGGACACACTACCTCCATCAATTGTCTAAATCCCACTGCACTAATGTCGGATACCGGATGCACGTCTAACACCAACATAGCAGTCAAGGCCTCAGTTATACGTTTTGCTTCAGGATGACTGCTGTCGTACTTCATCCTCATCGCTAGGGACTGTTGGAGGGTCAATTGTTTAGTAAAAGTAGTGATGTTCCTACTTCCTCTCTGGGATGATGAACAACTCCCAGCAGCAGCAACAGCACTAGTAGGAAGTGGTTTTTGATCTTTCCCTATTTTATTTTTATCAGAGAAAGTTTGGTCCTCCATTTATGTTATATTGATATATATACGTGCGGCTAAAGCGCACACAAACACAGAAAATATATTTTTATTTTTGCTGGAGAGTAGTGCACTTTGTGGGTTACACCACCCTTTAAGAAATGAGCCAGCCGGCTCTTTACTTATGGGACACAGGCGCACGCTTGGCGCTGCTCCTTTGTTGATGCACGTGCAGCCACAGTGCACACAAGTCGCAAACACAGAAAATATATATTTTTTTGGTTTGGAGTGTACTTTGGGGGTTACAGAACCCTTTAACGGTCAAGCCAGCCGGCCCTTTACTTATGACACAGGCGCACGCTTGGCACTACTTTGTTGATGCACATGCGGCTACTGCGCACACAATTCACAAACACAGAAAATAATTTTTTTTTTGGTTTGGACTGGAGTGTACTTTGGGGGTTACAGCACCCTTTAACGGTCAAGCCAGCCGGCCCTTTACTTATGACACAGGCGCACGCTTGGCACTACTTTGTTGATGCACGTGCGGCTACTGCGCACACAATTCACAAACACAGAAAATAATTTTTTTTTTGGTTTGGACTGGAGTGTACTTTCGGGGGTTACAGCACCCTTAACGGTCAAGCCAGCCGGCCCTTTACTTATGACACAGGCGCACGCTTGGCACTACTTTGTTGATGCACGTGCGGCTACTGCGCACACAATTCACAAACACAGAAAATAATTTTTTTTTTGGTTTGGACTGGAGTGTACTTTCGGGGGTTACAGCACCCTTAACGGTCAAGCCAGCCGGCCCTTTACTTATGACACAGGCGCACGCTTGGCACTACTTTGTTGATGCACGTGCGGCTACTGCACACACAATTCACAAACACAGAAAATAATTTTTTTTTTGGTTTGGACTGGAGTGTACTTTCGGGGGTTACAGCACCCTTAACGGTCAAGCCAGCCGGCCCTTTACTTATGACACAGGCGCACGCTTGGCACTACTTTGTTGATGCACGTGCGGCTACTGCGCACACAATTCACAAACACAGAAAATAATTTTTTTTTGGTTTGGACTGGAGTGTACTTTCGGGGGTTACAGCACCCTTTAACGGTCAAGCCAGCCGGCCCTTTACTTATGACACAGGCGCACGCTTGGCACTACTTTGTTGATGCACGTGCGGCTACTGCGCACACAATTCACAAACACAGAAAATATATTATTTTTTTAGCACTTGGGGGGAGCACCCCTGATGGACAGAGCACCCCCTGGACAACACTACAGCACCTCTTTAGGACTGGGACACTGCACAGGACTTTGGAGTGGACACAGCCCCTATGGAGAACTGACTGCACAACACAGTCCAGCCAGCCCCTATGGACTTTGAAGTAGTGGACACAGCCCCTATTAACAACAGCAGCACAGCACAACACAGCCAGCCCCTATGGACTTTGAAGTAGTGGACAACAGCAGCACTACACTACACTACACTACACAGCCCTAACTCCCACCCTCCCTCTTCACTGTCCACAGCCGAGTGAGAAAATGGCGCCGACGTGGGTACCTTATATAGGATCCAAAACCCGCGAGACTCGGAAGGCGGGATGATGACGTTTTGCCTCGATTTCAGATCCGAGTCAGGCGGGAAAAGTCGAGCCTGATTCGGATCGGACTCGGATCGGTGGGGCTCGGGGGGGTTCGGATTTCAGAAATCCGAACCCGCTCACCCCTAATATATATATATATATATTTATATTGTGATAGGATCACTGGTAAAGTGGTCTGTGACAGGGACATTTATCCCAGATTCCTGTCTTATGTGTTTTAAATCCCCAGGAGAAAGTCTGCAGTGTAGCAGGCTTGAGTCTCTGCTTTTTGAAAAGCTGGTTTGGGACCTGGGGGTTGTGGGTGAGAGGAGAGGGAGGGCTCCACCCACAGCCACTCCAGGTTTTGGTTCTCGCAGCCTGGTAACAGGCTTGATTGGGTTCCCACCTGAGGGTGGCCAATATAAGCCTAGTGTGTTGAGGGCTGATTGTCTCACCTGGGAGAGCAGGCAGGGAGTTTGCTCAGAGACACTTGAAAACCTATCTGTAGGTGTTGTGCTGTGCCTTGGTTGCTGGTGAGGGCATTAGGCCCTGCCAGGTTCTGGTAGTGAGGGAACTACCTGTGAAGTTAGTTCCCCGACAGGGCTAGGATTTATGTTTATGTTTTCTTTATGTTGTTTCTGACATTGTACAATAAAGACTGGCACCGACCAGCTTGTACTTGCATCCAGACTGGTGTGCTGCTTCCCTGCTGCTGTGGGTGTGTGTAAGAAAGGAGTCCTTCTACCCAGGAGAGGGAACCCCTAATCTGACTGTGTCACAATATATATATATATATATATATATATATACATACATATATACAATAGGGGTGAGCGGGTTCAGATTTCTGAAATCCGAACCCCCCCGAGCCCCCCCGATCCGAGTCCGATCCGAGTCAGGCTCGACTTTTTCCACCTGACTCGGATCTGAAATCGAGGCAAAACGTCATCATCCCGCCTTCCGAGTCTCACGGGTTTTGGATCCTATATAAGGTACCCGCGTCAGCGCCATTTTCTCACTCGGCTGTGGACAGTGAAGAGGGAGGGTGGGAGTTAGGGCTGTGTAGTGTAGTGTAGTGTAGTGCTGCTGTTGTCCACTACTTCAAAGTCCATAGGGGCTGGCTGTGTTGTGCTGTGCTGCTGTTGTTAATAGGGGCTGTGTCCACAACTTCAAAGTCCATAGGGGCTGGCTGGACTGTGATGTGCAGTCAGTTCTCCATAGGGGCTGTGTCCACTCCAAAGTCCTGTGCAGTGTCCCAGTCCTAAAGGGGTGCTGTAGTGTTGTCCAGGGGGTGCTCTGTCCATCAGGGGTGCTCCCCCCAAGTGCTAAAAAAAATATATATTTTCTGTGTTTGTGAATTGTGTGCGCAGTAGCCGCACGTGCATCAACAAAGTAGTGCCAAGCGTGCGCCTGTGTCATAAGTAAAGGGCCGGCTGGCTTGACCGTTAAAGGGTGCTGTAACCCCCAAAGTACACTCCAGTCCAAACCAAAATAAAAATTATTTTCTGTGTTTGTGAATTGTGTGTGCAGTAGCCGCACGTGCATCAACAAAGTAGTGCCAAGCGTGCGCCTGTGTCATAAGTAAAGGGCCGGCTGGCTTGACCGTTAAAGGGTGCTGTAACCCCCGAAAGTACACTCCAGTCCAAACCAAAAAAAAAATTATTTTCTGTGTTTGTGAATTGTGTGCGCAGTAGCCGCACGTGCATCAACAA
This sequence comes from Taudactylus pleione, assembly GCA_031769625.1. NCBI lineage: Eukaryota > Metazoa > Chordata > Amphibia > Anura > Myobatrachidae > Taudactylus > Taudactylus pleione. Next base: position 15,082,904 of record JAUIMM010000018.1, on the reverse strand, counting down.
AGTAGTGCCAAGCGTGCGCCTGTGTCATAAGTAAAGGGCCGGCTGGCTTGACCGTTAAAGGGTGCTGTAACCCCCCAAAGTACACTCCAGTCCAAACCAAAAAAATATATTTTTTCTGTGTTTGTGAATTGTGTGCACAGTAGCCGCACGTGCATCAACAAAGTAGTGCCAAGCGTGCGCCTGTGTCATAAGTAAAGGGCCGGCTGGCTTGACCATTAAAGGGTGCTGTAACCCCCAAAGTACACTCCAGTCCAAACCAAAAAAAAAATTATTTTCTGTGTTTGTGAATTGTGTGCACTGTGGCTGCACGTGCATCAACAAAGGAGCAGCGCCAAGCATGCGCCTATGTCCCATAAGTAAAGAGCCGGCTGGCTCATTTCTTAAAGGGTGGTGTAACCCACAAAGTGCACTACTCTCCAGCAAAAATAAAAATATATTTTCTGTGTTTGTGTGCGCTTTAGCCGCACGTATATATCAATATAACATAAATGGAGGACCAAACTTTCTCCGATAAAAATAAAATAGGGAAAGATCAAGAACCACTTCCTCCTAGTGCTGTTGCTGCTGCTGGGAGTTGTTCATCATCCCAGAGAGGAAGTAGGAACATCACTACTTTTACTAAACAATTGACCCTCCAACAGTCCCTAGCGATGAGGATGAAGTACGACAGCAGTCATCCTGAAGCAAAACGTATAACTGAGGCCTTGACTGCTATGTTGGTGTTAGACGTGCGTCCGGTATCCGCCATTAGTGCAGTGGGATTTAGACAATTGATGGAGGTAGTGTGTCCCCGGTTCCAAATCCCGTCTAGATTCCACCTGCATCCTCAAAGCAGCAGCGACAAGCGTGCGTCTGTCTGTTAAAGGGTGGTGACACCCTCAAAGTGTGCTACACAAACAATTAAAATATTGTTCTTTTTTTTTCTGCCTTTGTGAAATGTGTGGGCTGTAGCCGCACCTGCATCCTTAAAGCAGCAGCGACAAGCGTGCGTCTGTCTGTTAAAGGGTGGTGTAACTCTCAAAGTGCTAAAAAAATAAAAAACTATTTTTTTAATGTGTTTGTGACTTGTGTGCGAAGTAGCCGCACTTGCATCCTCAAAGCAGCAGCGACAAGTGTGCGTCTGTCTGTTAAAGGGTGGTGACACCCTCAAAGTGTGCTACACAAACAATAAAAATATTCTTTTTTTTTCTGTCTTTGTGAATTGTGTGGGCTGTAGCTGCACTTGCATCCTCAAAGCAGCAGCGACAAGCCTGCGTCTGTCTGTTAAAGGGTGGTGACACCCTCAAAGTGTGCTACACAAACAATAAAAATATTCTTCTTCTTTTTTCTGTCTTTGTGAATTGTGTGGGCTGTAGCCGCACTTGCATCCTCAAAGCAGCAGCGACAAGCGTGCGTCTGTCTGTTAAAGGATTACATCGGTGACAGCATCCAAGTATGCATGTCAGACAGTCCGTACCTGTACTGGCAGGAAAAAGAAGCAATTTGGAGGTCCCTGTACAAACTGGCTCTATTTTACCTGAGTTGCCCCCCCTCCAGTGTGTACTCCGAAAGAGTGTTTAGTGCAGCCGGGAACCTTGTCAGCGAATGGCGTAGGAGGTTGCTTCCACAAAATGTGGAGAAGATGATGTTTATAAAATGAATTATCAACTCTTCCAGGGAGACCAGCCTCCAGAACGTACAGAGGGACCTGTGGTTGTGGATTCCAGCGGGGACGAATTAATACTCTGTGAGGATGAGGATGTACACAACACTGAAGAGGGTGAGGAATCGGTGGATGAGGAGGATGAGGACGACATCTTGCCTCCGTAGAGCCAGTTTGTGCAGGGACAGATTAATTGCCAGCTTGTTTTGTGGGGGCCCAAACGAACCAATCATTTCAGCCACAGTCGTGTGGCAGACCCTGGCGCTGAAATGTTTGGTTTGTTAAAGTGTGCATGTCCTGTTTATACAACATAAGGGTGGGTGGGAGGGCCCAAGGACAATTCCATCTTGCACCTCTTTTTTTTCTTTGCATTATGTATAGTTTGGGGCCTAGTTTTTCAAACTGCCATCCTGTCTGCCACTGCAGTGCCACTCCTAGATGGACCACGTGTTTGTGCCGCCCACTCGTATCTCTTAGCATAGTCATCCAGCTACCTCGATGCAACCTTTTGGACATAAAAACACTATTGTGAGGTGTGAGGTGTTCAGAATAGACTGGAAATGAGTGGAAATTAAGGTTATTGAGGTTAATAATAGCATAGGAGCAGAAAAACCCACAAATTCTGTGATTTTAGCTGTTTTTATGCTTTTTTTCAAAAAAATACAGATCCAAAACACAAAACCCAGAACCCAAAACACGGAAGGGTGGTTTTGGCAAAACCAATCCAGATCCAAAACACGAAGAAAGATCCAGATCCAAAACACGAAAAGTGGCCGGTGCACACCCCTAATATACATATACATATATATACAATATTTTGACTCGCACTCACAGGAACATATGCCTAGATGTTAAACACCTTAATAAATCACGCTATAAGCGGCTCCTTTACCCTGACATTTTCAGTTTTAATCCAAAGCTTTATATTTGTTGTCGGAGCCATTTCTATCGTGATTTATTGATGGAAATAAGTCCTAAGATTGCCGCCTGTCCTGATATATATTGTATATTGACAAAATTAACAACCCTGTGGTTGCTAGTCTCAATGAGGGAGTTTCCCTTCCCCTCCACAGACTACCCCTCAGCAGACTTGCCCCCATTAGGGCTGCTTCCAGAAATTTCCCAAGTGGGGGCCCTGCCTATTTCAGTCCCGGGCCCAACAATTTCTGATGGCAGCCCTGGGGAGAGGTGTGCACTGTAGTAAAGGTTATTTATGTTTTACTGAATCCTAATAATGAATGCATACTTTGCATGCAAAACAATTGGTTATAAACATGGATACAAAGGAGGTTACTGCAGTAGACATGATATCACCGTGTGTAAAAGCCAGAAGGCTCTGTATGCAAATGTCTTGTGTAGCTCAATAAATGTATCCTCAGTGGGATGAAAAGTAAGTTTGTTACACAGAAACTACTAGCTAGTTTTTGACATTCTTACTGCAACAAAGTGCTGCAAAGCTCACACCAATCACGTTATGAGGATTTCTGTCTGTGGAAACAGGAGGGATAATTACTGACCCTGCAAAATAGATTAAACCACCTGTGAATGATTAAAGAAATCCACAAAACATGGCCTGTTGGTGGTACTCGAGTACTGGAGGCGAGAACTACTGCAGTACATGATTAAAATAATGATATGAATTTACCATGAGTATCCTGTAAAGTCTGCATATACTTTGATCAGTCTGGTTCTTGGAGAGTACTTTGTCAAAGCCAGTGATACATTAGGGATGGGGGAGAGGTGCTCGGACTGTTTTAAAAACAGTTCTCAAAGTAGTTTGTCAAATCTATGGCAAAGATCTTAAGGTACCCACACACATAGCGCTATTTTACACGATCTGGCTGATTCCGATGCATTGGAATGACAGATCATGTAAAATATGGCAAAATCGTGAGGAAATAGTGAGTCCCCACTCACGATCACGATGTGATGCGCTTCCCTGCTGGTCGCACATTGCATCTTCAGATCTGCCGTGCAGTGGGGCAGATCTGACAATCTAGGACCCGATGCACTGTGAAAGTCTGACTGCAGGAGAGATCGTTTGAAGATTGGACACCAAATCCTGTTCAAATCGTGTGGAGATCGTGTGCTGAGCTGCCGGGGAGAGTTTCAAGGGAAATCGTACACATCGGCTGATCGTGGGCAGATCGGTATGTGTGTGGGCACCTTAAGATTGCAGGATGTTCTTCAACTTTTCTCAAGATGTACTGTATATCAATTTAATAACAAACAAACCTTGAGTTACTATTGAAACCCCATTGAAATTACTATGAAAAGATATATCTGTTTTAAATTACTAGCCAAATGGGTTAGTTATGGAATATTTTACCATTCTGGACACTGTGGTTGAGATGTTAATAATTTAATGCAAGTGTATTCCATATTGAGCGTAAACTAAGGGATAAAAAAAATAAATGTACTAAAGAGTTCTGAATCTTTATTACATAGGTTCTCAAACTCGATTCCCAGAACCCCAAACAGTTGTTGTTTTCTAGGTCTCCTCAAATAATTGCATGTGAAATAGCTTCACCTGTGAGTCTTTTAAAATGTGTAAGTGAGTAATGAATCGCGCTACTATATAAATTTTTATTGCTTGTTTCATGAGTAATGAATACACCTGTGCTCCTGCTAGGTGACCTGGAAAACGTGAACTGTTTGGGGTCCTCAAGACTGAGGGGCCTATGTATCAAAGCTTGATGAGAGATAAAATTATCAGAGAAAAAGTATTAACCAATCGGCTCCTAACTATCATTTTTCCAGCACAGCCTATAAAATGTAAGTTAGAAGCTGATTTGCTGGTGATTTATGTCACACAATTTTATCTCTCATCAAACTTTGCTACATAGGCTCCTAAGTTTGAGAACCACCACTCTATTGGTATGACAAAAATTTTATCACTACTAGTGAGCTAAATAGAGATTCCAAACTGGTTGGAAATCTGATTGAATTTCACTGGTTCAATGAAAATAAATAGTTTGACCTTGATTCAAAATTGTAGTTAGACATTTAAAACTCAGTTTGTGTTTGACATTCACACTTGCTGATTGCATTTGATGATCACTAATCATATTTGGGGTTTGCCAGTCCTGGAACTCATTAAATTATTGTCTTTATATTTAAAAACTATATAAGATTTTTAAATAATAAAAAGTATTTACAGTTTTTTCCATTTGACCTGCTCACACTACTCTGTACAATGTTTGCCAGTCTTGTTTGATGTTCGGGTACAAGAATCCCTACATCATACCTTCATAAAAAGCCACAGAGCTTGAAACACATTGGTGGATGCAGGGATTTTATTATACAACTTTGTGGAAAAGAGGTGAAATTCTGGAGGAATGTCCCTGTGTGTACAGGCTAAAGTCTGAACCTTTTAACTGCCTCCGGTGATATTTATTGTTTCCATCTACCTCTAGGACTCACCTTGCTATTTTATATGTCTATTTTTGTACCTAGTAAATGTTTATTACAGCCTCTTTTGAAATACCACCTTTGAGAACTTTTTTCTATTTTTTGACCTCTGGCTACTGTTCAGTCAATTAACAAGGTGAAAGCAAGATTGACCCAGAGGATTGGCAGCCATACACAAAGAAACCTTGCTGTGAATTATACAGCTGTACCGATTGTGAGTAATGGTACGCCCTATCTAGGTGTTTTGGGTGTTAGAAGACATATTCATTTTCTTGTTGTGTTGCTAACAATACCTTTACATGTTGGAAATTACCTGCTTGATTGTGAGTAGATTTCGCTCCCATTTGTTGAAACATATATGTTTAAGAAGGTGATAGAATTTTCCTTACCTTGTATACACATTAAGGGGCCTATGTATCAAAGCTGGGAGAGAGATAAAATTGTAACAAATAAATTAGCAACCAATCGGCTCCTAACTGTAATTTTTTAAACACAGCCTGCAAAATGTAAGTTGGAAGCTGATTGGTTAGTACTTTCTCCCTCACAATTTTATCTCTCTCCCAGCTTTGATATATATATGAATTTACCCTCCCAATAGTGAGGGTACATTCTTTTTAAGGGTGACGAATAAACCTTCTATTTACTCCTTCTGCTGTATAAAACATCTCCTATCTCTCCGGGTGGATATTACACATGAGTTTTGTGAGACAAGCTACACTATGAATGTCTTGTTATGTTTTGTCCCTATATAAACAGTACTGTGCAAATGTTTTGGGCAGGTGTGGAAAGGGATGCAATCGGGAAACCGGCTGATGTGATCCCGACAGCCAGTTTCCCGACTGCTTTATCCCGGCATGGGTGAAATGACAGGCGTCTATATCTAGACGCCTGTCATTTTCCCGACATCGGGAGACAGGCGTCCGGCATCCTGATCAAAGGGATGCCGGGCGTCGTGAGCGGTCAGCCGCCGGGGGGGGGGAGGGTTAGGTTTAGCACACCCGGGGGGCTTAGGGTTAGGCACCCCCCGGGAGGGTTAGGCTAGGGGGAGAGAGGGTTAGGGTTAGGCACCCCCGAGGGGGTCTTAGGGTTAGGCACCCCCTGAGGGGACTTAGGGTTAGGCACCCCCCCGGGGGACAGATTTAGGCAGCGGGGAAGGGGGGGGGTAAGGGTTAGGCACTTACAGGGGGGACTAGGGTTAGGCACTTGGGTGGAGGGTAGGGTTAGGCACCCCTAAGGAGGGTTAGGTTAGTTATTACTTACCTGACAAAGATCGGGATTTCCAGCGCTGTTGGGCTGCTGCTGCCTGGATCTGTTCATCTGTCAGGCTGCCGCTGCCGGGAATCGAACCGCTGTGATGAAAGACTGCTGCTTCTGACTAAGCAGCGTCTCACTCGGAAACAGTGTCCGCTGAAGATAGTCTGGCAAGGGGCTAATTGCAAGGGATCACATGGAATCAGCGTATTGCCGTACCTGGATGCTGCGTGTGAGAGCCGCCTCCGGAGACGGCCTCTCAGTCAGCTCCGTATAGTGGAATAGTAACGCTCAATGAGTCCTGTTCTTGGAAATGTGAATGGGAACATCTAACGCGTTTCTCAGCTCAGCTGGCCATTTCCGAGCGGTCTTTCATCACAGCCGCTCCACTTTCAGAGCTACACTGTCGCTACTATTTGGAGCCGCCCTGCTTGTCCACCTACACCACTCTTTCCCGGCCGGGATTCACAAGTGGACATACCCTTTGGGATTACTCTGCCACTGGGCACCAAGGCTACCTCGTAGATTCAACCGGTAAGCCAGCACCATTGACTATATTTTTGTGCCTAAGTTGTGACATTTACATTTTTCATACAATCGTCAAGACTCTTTGAGGATCGATATATCATTCAGTATATTTAATATTTTTCATTTTCTATTTTTCATTTTATGGTCATTCATATTTTTCCTTTTAAGACCTAATAAGACTCTATACAAAAACATTTTTCTCTACAACTCAGAGACTATTCTGATTTAGATCATTCTCTTCATCATCCTTTTTATCTTTATTTATGTGATGATTTACTTGCCGATTTACAAGATACATCTTCCTACAATTGCATGTATATTGTTTTTTAATAATTATTGATTTATGCTGTCTAGTTAATAAATGTGTATATATTTACAGTGATATTTCTACACTTTATGTGCCGCAGCTCCACATCTTTTAGCGCTCCCACACTTCCTTAAACAGTCTTTGTTAGTGTTTTGGGGGGTTTGCCTTCCCACAGTGGTGAGCTTCATTTAGATTTGCAATTCAGTTATTTCTGGAGCGCCTGATTTTGTGTGTATCTTGGAGAACTAACCACAGATCTTCTGTGGATGTAGCCTTTCTCAGATCCTTCTGTCTCTTCATGTAATCCCAGACAGACTTGATAATGTTGAGATCAGACTATTCTTATTGACTCCTTCCTGTCCCTGCCCAAGACCCCACCCCCTTATAAGAGTCTCCGCCCCTTCTCCAGTCAATTCTGCCTCTTTAATGCTTTTTCTGTGCCCTGGATCTCCACATGCAGGAACCAGACAGATCTTCCCTCTGGACAGGGAAGTACCATTGGTGGTGTGAAAATGATTTATTGTTACCTAGAGGGAGTGGTATACAGTGCCTTGCAAAAGTATTTACCCCCTTTATCTTTTTACATTTTTTGTTACATTACAACCTGTAATTTATTTATTTTCTTAATCTGAATTTTATGTGATGGGTCTGCACAAAATAGTCTAATTTGGTGAAGTGAAATTAGAAAAATATATATAAATAATCTTTATAAATAAAATTCTGAAAATTGGCATGTGTATATGTAATCACCCCCTTTGCTATGAAGCCCCTCAAAAGTTCTGGTGCAACCAATTACCTTCAGAAGTCACATAATTAGTGAAATGAAGTCCACCTGTGTGAAATCTAAGTGTCACATGATCTGTCAGTATATACACACCTTTTCTGAAAGGACCCAGAGGCTGCAACACCACTAAGCAAGAGGCATCACACCATGAAGACCAAGGAGCTCTCCAAACAAGTCAGGGACAATGTTGTTGAGAAGTACAATTCTGGGTTGGGTTATAAAAAAATATCCAAATCTTTGATGATCCCCTGGAGCACCATCAAATCCATCATCATCAAATGGAAAGAACATGGTATCATAATAAACCTGCCAAGAGAGAGCCGCCCACCAAAACTCACAGACTGGGCAAGGAGGGCATTAATCAGAGAGGCAGCACAGAGAAAAACGTAACCCTGAAGGAGCTGCAGAGGTCCACACAAGAGACTTGTGTATCTGTGCATGTGACCACAATAGGCCGTACACTCCATAGAGCTGGGCTTTATGGAAGAGTGGCCAGAAAAAAGCCATTACTTAGTGATAAAAATAAGAAGACATGATTTGAGTTTGCCAAAAGGCATGTGGGCAACTCCTCAAATGTATGGAGGAAGGTGCTCTGGTCAGATGAGACTGAAATTTTACTTTTCAGCCACCAAGGAAAACGATATGTCTGGCGCAAACCCAACACATCCCATCACCCCAAGAACACCATCCCCACACAGTGAAAAAGGGTGGTGGCAGCATCATGCTGTGGGGATGTTTTCAGCAGCAGGGACTGGGAAACTGATTTGAGTTGGGGGAAAGATGGAGGTGCTAAAAACAGGGATATTCTTGAGCAAAACCTGGTTCAGTCTGCCTGTGATTTGAGATTGGGACGGAGGTTCACCTTCCAGCAGGACAATGACCCGAAGCATACTGGTAAAGCAACACTCGAGTGGTTTAAGGGGAAACATTTAAATGTGTTGGAATAGCCTAGTCAAAGCCCAGATCTCAATCCAATTAAGAATCTGTGGTCAGACTTGAAGATTGCTGTTCACAAGCGGAAACAATCCATGAAGGAGCTGGAGCAGTTTTGCCTTGAGGAATGGGCAAAAATCCCAGCGGCAAGATGTGGCAAGCTCATAAAGACTTATCCAAAGCGACTTGCAGCTGTAATTTCCACAAAAAGTGGCTCGACAAAGTACTGACTTTAAGGGGGTGAATAGTTATGCATGCTGAAGTTTTCTGTTATGTTGTCCTAAATGTAACACAACGTCACAGTAGTAGGTATGTTCTGTGAATGAAATGATGCACACCTTCAAACAAACCATTTTAATTCCAGGTTGTGAGGCAACAAAACATGAAAAATGCAAAGGGGAGTGAATCCTTTTGCAAGGCACTGTACTTATGCAATGGGGAGGGAGGGGTGTATTTGCTTTTTTTCTTGGGGGGCAGGTGTTTTAATACTGTCTGTGCTGGGGGTGGTGTATTAATGCACGTGGGGGTATTATTATTTTGTGTGTGTTGAAGAGTATTATTGTGTGTGTGTTGGGGGTATCATTGTGTGTATGTGTATTATTGTGTGTGGGGGTATTGTGCGTGTGTATGAGGGATTTATTCATATTATCTGTTATATGTGGTTCACTGATGGTCTCTGCATTATCAGCCATTCACTGCGACTCTCTCTATTACATGGTGGTCACCGCAACTCTCTGCATTATTTGGTGGTCACTGTGATCCTCTCTGTATTATATGGTGGTCACTGCAATGCTCTCTGCATTAAGTGGTGGTCAATGTGATGCGCTCTGTATTATATGTTGGTCACTGTGACTCTCTCTGCATTATATGGTGGTCAAGACAACTCTCCTTGTATTATTTGGTGGTCACTACAATGCTCTCTGTATTATGTAGTGGTCACTGCAACACTGCATTATTTGGTGGTCACTGAAATGCTTTCTATATTACATGATGGTCATTCTGATTCTCTCTCTGCATTATTTGGTGGTCACTGCAATGCTGTCTGCATTATATTGTGGTCACTGCAATGTTCTCTGCATTAAATGGTGGTCATTGTGATGTTCCCTGCATGATATGGTTGTCACTGCAATGTTCTCTGTATTATATGGCAGTCACAGTGATGCTCTCTGTATTATATTGCGCTGACTGCTATGTTCTCTGTATTATATGGCTGTCACTGTGATGTTCTCTGTATTATACGTATGATGGAGCAACATTAAGCAATTTAGGGGGAGCCAAAATTAAATTATATCTTGGCCTCCCAACCTAAAAATTTTGTGGTGCCCCTACACTCACATGTGATTTTATGAGCAAATATCATTATGTCAAATAAATGCTATTTGTGCCTTTATAAGAGATTTATTGAGTAAAGTTGACTTAGATGCTTAAGATCATTCTTAACATCCGACCTGCGTTATCTTAAGCTGGGTACATGTTGGCACATGTATATGCACTTTGATCGACCATGCCCACTCCCTAAGGGCATTTTAAGAGCAGCCTTCGTTTGGGCCCCCTCCTCTCTGTCAGCAAATTGAGTGCTGTAGATTCTGGCCAAATCGGGAGGGTAGGCAAGTATGACATACATACAGATGTGCCCAGTTACATTGCGGCTGATCGCACCACAAACATGTGCACGCATCGCGCCATGCGATTCCCTGCACCTGCATAAGCTACGGCGAGCACTGCAATCGCACCATGCATTCCCATGGAGGCACGGTCGTGGACACAGTGTGCATATCCACTTGCGGGCGCACGTCTAGCGTTATGCATGCCATGATTCACTGCACCAGTGGCAACAATATAGCTGTGCATATCTGTACATACATACACACTAAAACAGTACACATACATAACATACTTACACTTAATGCAGCAGCTGCTGCTGCAAGTACAGGACATGTTGCTAATGGGGGCGGGCACATCGATTCATTAGACGTAATGCCGTGATTTGTGGGGATATGGGGTGGGGCGTACTGTATTGGCTCCGCCCCCATTGCAGCCAGAGTAGGGGAGAATAGGTGTGCGGGCCGGAGCTAGCTGGATCTGGATGGGACAGCTGGGGCTGTGTGGTGGACCCGGTGACCCTCCTCCTCTCCCCTGCTATGCATAGTCACTCTGAGTTTGTGACAGTGCACTGTCCAGACAACAGCGCAGCGCTGCAGTGGGACACTCTGGGAGTGTAGGCAGCACCGTGTGACATCATGCGGTACTCGCACAGTGCTCCTCTGGGAGTGTTTTGACCGGCTGGATTTTTTTATGCCTAGGTTGCCAAGTATGAAATCCGTTCCTGCAACCAACCTCCCCTTTGCCCGCAGGACACTGGCCAGCAGGTGGTACAGTGGTACAATGTCCGAAAAAGTGGGACAATTGAGAGGTGTGCAAAATATATTATTAATAAAAAATTCCTTTATTGAAAAATGGTGGTAATGAAGAAACATCCCACAAACTGAGTGCAGCCCAAGTTTTCAGTTTTATTTATATCTATCTATCTATATATACATACGACAGGCTTAATCCACGGCACTCAACCATCTGGGGTGCCCTTGGTATGTGACCACACCATCTACATAAAAAATATCATACAAACTCGGCACTCACATGCTTTTCAAACTGCAACTCCTTTGAACATAGGGAATGTTGCTTCCAAAATATTGCAATAATTTGTTAAGCTGACCTCCAATTCATGGTCATTCCCATCTGGCCAGTCCCTACACTGATTCTCAGATAAATGATCTTGATCTGCCACCTTTGGCTCAAGCTTGCATACAGTTTCATGTTTAAAATATAATGTGTTCAATGTCTATGACTACATTGTATGTTTCAGTTGGTGACAACTTTGCCAGGATATATGATCAGACAGCCCATTACAGTCTGATATATAATCAGGGCCGGATTAAGGCTTGTGGGGGCCCCAGGGCAACTAAGTTGTGGGGGCCCCCTTCAAGCCACACAGAACCGAGCCCAGCCCAGCCCAGCCGTGCCCCCAGTAGCAGTCTGCCCCAGCCATGCCCCCAGTAGCAGTCTGCCCCAGCCATGCCCCCAGTAGCAGTCCCCCCTAAACAGTAGTCCCCCCAGGAGTACCCCTAGTAGTAATCCCCCAGTAGTGGTCCCACCAGTGTGCAGTGTCCCTAGTAGTAACCCCCATCTATGCAGTGTCCCCCAATAGTGGTCCCACCATTGTGCAGTGCTCTCAGTAGTACCCCCAGCAGTGCCCCTAGTAGTCACCCTAGTAGTACCCCCATCAGTGCCCCTAGTAGTAGTAGCAGTCATCCGTGTCCCCCTCCACCGGCCAGACACACACACACACACACGAAAAACCAAAGCCTCCACTTACCTTAATCCCCGCTCTGTCATCTGCTCCTCCGTCCGGTGTCCTCCCGGGCCGGCTCACTCTGCATGATGGGAGAGACATCATGACATCTCTCCCAGCAGCCACTGCTGGAGCAGGAAGACAGAGGCTCCAGCAGTGGGCGCAGCAGCCGATGAGTCTGACTCTCATCGGCTAAGAAAAACAAACACACAGCTACGGGCGCCAGCGGCTGTGTGTTTGTGCTGTGTAGTGCGGACGGCACTTATGTGCCATCCACACTACCGCCCTGCCCCAAGCTGATGTAGCAGCACTGACTGTGCTGCTGCATGCAGTATAATAGCCGCAGCTGCAGACTGCCCTCCTCCCGGGAACAGGTGCTGCTGGCACCTGTTCTCGGTAGGGTCACATCAACCCTGCGTGGGGGCCGGGCCGGATTAAGGGGGGGCGACAGGGGCGGTCATCCCTGGGCCCCCACACACAGAGGGACCCCACACAGGGTCAATGTGACTCTGCCGAGAACAGGTGCCGGCGGCACCTGTTCCCGGGAGGAGGGCGCTCTGCAGCAGCATGCAGCAGCACAGTCAGTGCTGCTGCTTCAGCTTGGGGCAGGGTGGTAGTGCGGACGGCACATAAGTGCCGTCCGCACTACACAGCACAAACACACAGCCGCCGGCGCCGGCAGCTGTGTTTGTTTTAGCAGCCGATGAGAGTCTGTCTGTCTTTAGCAGCCGATGAGAGTGCGCTGCGGCCCACTGCTGGAGCCTCCGTCTTCCAGCTCCCGCAGTGGCTGATGGGAGAGATGTCGACGTCTCTCCCATCATGCAGAGCGGGCCGGCACGGGAGGACGCTGGACAGACGAGCAGATGCAGGAGCGGGGATTAAGGTAAGTGGAGATTTTTTTTTTTCCTGCGTGTGTCTGTGTGTGTCTGGCCAGGAGGGGGGATTACTATTCCTAAAGGCACTGCTGGGGGGGGGATTACTATTCCTAAAGAATTTGCTGGGGGGGGATTACTATTCCTAAAGGATTTGCGGGGGGAGATTACTATTCCTAAAGGCACTGCTGGGGGGGGATTACTACTCCTAAGGGCACTGCTGGGGGGGGATTACTATTCCTAAAGGCACTGCTGGGGGGGGGATTACTATTCCTAAAGGCACTGCTGGGGGGGGGGATTACTATTCCTTAGGGCACTGCTGGGGGGGGATTACTACTCCTAAGGGCACTGCTGGGGGGGATTACTATTCCTAAAGGCACTGCTGGGAGGGGGGATTACTATTCCTAAAGGCACTGCTGGGGGGGAGGATTACTATTCCTAAAGGCACTGCTGGGGGGGATTACTATTCCTAAGGGCACTGCTGGGGGGGGGATTACCATTCCTAAGGGCACTGCTGGGGGGGAGGGGACAGACTATTAATAAGGGCACTGCTGGGACCACTACTGGGGGACACTCTATAGAGGGGGGGGGCACTGCTAGGGGCACTGCTGGGGATAACAATGGGGACACTGCACACTGCTGGGACCACTACTGGGGGACAGAGCATAGAGGGGGGATCACTACTAGGGGTACTCCTGGGGGGACTGCTACTGGGGGCACGGCTGGGCTGGGTTCAGCTCTGTGTGGCTTGAAGGGGGCCCCCGCAACTTAGTTGCCCTGGGGCCCCCACAAGCCTTAATCCAGCCCTGGTGGGGGCCCCACTGTGTGTGGTGGCCCAGGGACGACCACCCCTGCCCCCCCCCCTTAATCCATAACTAACGAAAGCAAGATGCGAATCCTTCACAGATAGACACGGATGTCTGCAAATAAACAGGGATTTAGTATGATACCAAACATGACATCACCACTTTGGGGTCATCAGTATTATTGGTGATGTACATGCAACACTTGACACCAAATTGGGTGGCCAAAGTCACACAATATCCACCAGTAACAGCTGTCGGGTAGTTTAACACTAGGCCATGTTGTACCAATTCCTTTTTATAAGCCTGTATATTTGAAAGTGTCATCATACATCTCGGTGATGTTGTCTATTAATTTAGCCAGGTCTTGGATGTACCTAAAATGTAAAGTTCCCCGAGTGATCCTGGTGGGATCTAATGCTACCAAAATTTGGAAGCCGGTTGTTTCACTAATCAACTGTGTGGCTATATGTTCTTCACCAGGGATCATATTTCTTTTGTCACTATGTTCATACTGCATGTGTATGTATGGAGGTGGAGTGGTTTTATGGATACCAATCATTTCATCATCTGTAAGGGTCATTACCTCTGGGACCAATTTACCTATGAAACATAAACTCTTGGAGCTCAGAGATAACCAAGAATACGCCCTTCTTCCACATACATAGTATACATTATCTGGGAGGACATAAGGTATATTATGATCCTGCACCATGTCACACAAAGTTTTAACAAAACTACCTATGCCTATTGTCCTCATTTGTTCAAGACACATTTCAGCCTGAATAATATTTTGACAATAACCCATAGGAACTTTTCCAATAGATACCACATTCAGTTTGTTCCCACGTCCTCGCCTCTGGGGTTCGTAACTACTGGTGTGGCGAGCCATTGTGTGATCCAATAAGTCTGCTTCCCAATTCTCCAGTCTTTCTATGTATGAAATGTTCAGACACCGCAAAGAACGATCTATGGAGTATTGGCGCAGCTTTAAACTAGGGGACCTGGTAATGTTATACTTCCTGTCTATGGACCTCCCTCCCCGTAATTCAAGGAACTCAGAGAAATTTAATGGGAATGGTACTAATCCTACATTATGTTGTCCCTGAGGCACATGAGTGCACACCCAACATTCAGTCTGGTTTAAGACCTTACCCACTAAGGAATGGTAGTACTCTAAAGGATGCCCGCCCAAATGCAGATTACTCTTGGACTGAAATTGTTGGATACATTTCTCATCAACTAGGGATCCACAGTACTCACAAATACAATATTCCTCAGACAATAACCCCTCACATTGTCTCTGAGTTCCATGGCTAAGAGATCTCTTAACAATTCCTAAACTGAGTTTGACCATAGGTTGCCCTGATTGTTTTATCGCTCTCTCCTCCGACTCCACTCCATCGACATCACTATCGGCCTCCCTCTCCGTTATCTGTCCTCTGTCACAGAAATAGGAAATCCCGAAACAAATAAGGATGAGAAGAACCCTGGAATAAAATAAAGACACAAAAACAGATCGCCACTCCATTGCTGGAATAGTAATCTGCACACGTCTCTGGTTCAGGTGTTTCCCTGCAGTCTTTAGTTCCCCCGGAACAGGCTCGCAATCGACAGGTCCACGTTGTCTGTCTTGACTTCGCCCTGTACCTCCTTCGGGTGGTTGATCCCTCTGCAATGAGTGGAATGGACCCAGATATCTCTTTCCGCTACCCCCAAAGATGTGGCACTAGTCACCAACCCCTGGCAAGGGCCTTCCCAATGATCTGTTAAATAACATTTTCAATGAGAATCTCCAAAGAAAGAAAATATCCCTAATCTGGGAAATTCTAAAATTTCCAACCTTCAAATACCCATGTAACACCCCCCCTTTTCTCCTGACAATCTGTGTATTAATTGTTGAGGAGAATCAGAGAAGTCTTGGGCGCTTTGATCTACTTTAATCCGCATTCCAATGTTCTGAGAAAATAGAAAGAAATGTTAGTATACATAATACAGGCATGTCAATATGTAACTAATTCGTATCTATTCTAAACATACAAAACTGTTAATAGATATACCCAATTCATTTAGTAATAACAGAAAATCATCCTATGGAACCTGTTTCAATAGAAGACCATTTTAAAAGAACCTTGTATGTAATTTTTCATTTAAAACCCTTAGTAATTCCAGGCATTATCACCTCTGCTGGGAAATGGATGTGTATTTCCCTTACCTACTACTCCTCCTAGGATCTGTGAGTGTCCCTATTGTCCACAAGAGGTAAAACAGCAAAATGACAACAGGTGTTTTTGAGAAAAATTTACATTCTGCTGAGTAATTGTCACTGCAACAATTTCAAACAGTATACTCATATGCATATTTTTATGATCTATGTCAATCCCCCTGTTCTGGTGAATGAAACCTCCACCATTGGGTTATCCATAATACCTACATCACAATTTAACTAGATTTTACATGGATTTATAAACACAAAAAAATATATCATGTTTGTGCCTGTAACTAACAATGACTTGGGATCTCTAAAAGCTATTTCTTATGAACACTTGGTCAGGGGTTGCGATACTTACTTTCTACCACTAGGGGGATTTTGAATCCGTTACTCAAGGACACATATTTATACTATATTTATTATAGTTTACCTGTATACAATGCCATATGGATGTCCTTATTTCTGCTTTTCATATGATATCCCTACTTCTAAGGAATATCCCATGTCCAACATTCTGAGTGTTACGCATATCACATTGTTCTTAATATCTATAATGTAACGTATATCGCTGTCTAAGAAAATCATATTTCCTGCAGTCATATATACTTACCACATGACTGGTCTACCTTTATTACAGAATTCACCGACTTACGATTCAGTCTTTTCCAACCATTCTGCTTACTAATACATATATAATGATTATTACAGGACTCATTGCAAACCTGCTATATGATCCAATTTAATCACACCCTGCTTAGCACTACATCACCTGATTCTAAGCTTCACACCGTTATTACATATATATCAGTCACAAGAATTGAATTACTTAACCCAAAGTAAATCTATAAACTGCTGTATTGCAAGGATTTTTCAAATGTACATACAAACTCCACACAGAAAATTCTCATTTACAGCACATACAAACTGCACACAGGTAAGTACATACAAACTCTACACAGGAAACCAAGATCATGTTACAGCACAAATACCTCAAAAATTCTGTATTGCAGCCATGTGTGGGTTCAGTACACAGATCCCTGTTTTCTGAGATTGTGTGAAACCCCACTCTTTGTGCACAACCAGACATTTGAGAACAATGGAGAGTAATAAATGCAAATCATGATTCATATTTGTGCTGAAGTCTAGCTCCTATATAAATCATGATTATTCATAACAAACATCATAAAATTTGCCAATTGTAATGTTTGTGACATTCTCAGAACACAACACATTGGAAAACACCTGCAATAGGAAAAATACTTTTACCATCACTAAATGAATTTCTAATGTTACATTCATTTGCTTCAAATATATATAAATATTTAAAAGAAAAAATTCTTATTCATTTTTGGTTTTGTTGCGATTAATTATGAATTCTCTCATGTGCCAGTGGGTATTATGTGACCTTAATGCACACATTTCACTGCAGATATGCTGCAGGGTGAAATGGAGTGATATATCATGGTTGTATGTGTGTGAAGTGTACACGCGTGTGTGTATGGGGGGATATATGATATACTTGTCAAAGACTAATTTACATAATTCCATATTTACATATGTTTTATGCTGTATAATGAAGCAGTTCAGGAGATTCAATAGGGCATTTGTACGTCCATTTTGTTTCTCGGTCCAAACTCACATTTAAATGGAAATTAGTGTGTGTCTTTAAGGCTGCTCCCAAGGAAGACTGTTTATCTAACACAGTGAACAAGAGCTTGCCCATATATGTATACTTGTGTTGAAGACAACACTCAGACTAAATATGGGGATGCAGCAAGCAATGAGTATCTCTTAAAATAATTCAGTTTCGATTCTGATTGCCTAGGAGGAGCTAGCTAGAACAAGTTTTGTCTATCTAATAATGTTAGTGGGTGTATAAGGAAGGCGTATTACCTGAATATTGTAATAGGGTATAAGTACTGTGTGACAATGTCAGTGGGTGTTGATTGCTGCATTAACCCTGGGGAATACATTATTTCTCCCAGTTAAGGGCTTGATCTATTTATTTAATTAATTAATAAAATAACAAATGTTTAAGTATACTGGATTGGAGTCTATATTACTTATTATGGAACAACACCTGGTTAATGGTCATTTAAACATACTGTATGTATATTTTAAGGGAATATTCACCTGCACTTCCGGCCAGACTACTGGTCTAGAGATAGATTGTGGAGAGCAATCTATCAGAGAAAATAATTATTTGTGCATGTGTGTGTTGGGAGATTTGTGTTGTTTTGAATGGGATGGTGGGGCCTCATGGCAATGCAGCCATGACATTATAAAGAGATCTATTTTACCAAGTGTGACTTGATCAAAGTGAACCTCTTGCAACAACAAATTAATCTATTGTCTAACCCTCCAGGTAGACCAAAGAAAAGCCTGTTCTTATTAACATATCCCAATCTCAATATTTACTGTAAACAAGGACACATGATCTTTCCACAATGCACAATGACTAAGGCTTGCACACACTTAAAATTACTTAAATATCTAAAATGTTAACAATTACCCCTTTATGGCCATGATAAATTATTTTGATCTACAACACATTTGAACTAACATAACCATTACTTTTTACACTCATCTCATCAATTTCAGCTGCTGCCCCTGCTGGGGGGACCACTCCCCTTCCATACCTGCATGGTACTTCTTGCATGTTAATAGCACAGGCAATGGCTGAATTTACAGTGGGTTCATTATCTTCTTCAGGAACATTACCTTAAAAATGCCTTAAAACAGGATATAAGTTACTTGTTACATTTTTTTTTTGGTATCGGCTGTACTATTACCTCCAACTGCATAGGGCAGTCGGAGGTGTGCATGCGCCATCTTCCTTATGCGCGATAACGCTACCTTGCAGCATGGGTACGCTACCTGGCAGCGTGCTGCTTTGCGGCATGAGTATGCTGTTTTGCAGCATGCTAATTTGCGGTGTGAACACGCTACTTTGCAGTGTGTGCATGCTGCCTAGCGGTGTAAGTACGATGCTTTGCGATGCACATACACCACCGTGCTACGTGTTCCCCTTGTGCTACCATAACTTTAAACAATCATTATACTTTAGTCAAACTTTGAAGAAAAGAGTAAACATATGTTAACTCTAACTGTATTTAGTACCTCCGAATCGAAACTTGTAACTTTAGGAAAGGGTTTCATACATCCTTTGGTCATCTTGACCCATATGTCGCAGTACGCAGTAGCGTACGCACCATACTTCACATTCATTATATACCTTGCTGACCCGGTCAGCCCATTCATAAGCAGCATCTCCTCGACCATCCCTAGCGACTGCTTAGCACCCATCAGGGACAATGCTTTGCTACTTTCAGTAGAGATTTTGACCGGTGGATGAATTCACAAGCTGCGTCCACTCACTTCCTCCCACTGTGCACAACCGACCGCTAAGCGTGTTTTGCCAGTTTTACACAATGAGGAGCAGAAAATAGCCTATGCAATTTTTCTACCTTCCAGATGAATTAAACCAAGCTTCGCCTGCTGCTTCCTACTTTGAGTTACTCTCCACTGGTAGCATCTAAGTATTCCAATAACACTTAGCCTTGCCA
Organism: Taudactylus pleione; assembly: GCA_031769625.1. Classification (NCBI taxonomy): domain Eukaryota; kingdom Metazoa; phylum Chordata; class Amphibia; order Anura; family Myobatrachidae; genus Taudactylus; species Taudactylus pleione. Next base: position 15,063,246 of record JAUIMM010000018.1, on the reverse strand, counting down.
GTGATTTCCTCCCACGACCCCCAAGTCACAATCATGGTTTACACCACCATGCGGTCTGATCACATTGCCCATAGACACTAAAACTTATCAATGGACTTTGCGATTACTATTGGGGGATTGGCCGAGAAAACACCCTCCATTTTCTCACCCAGTTATACCTGCTATGTATACTGCTTCAGTTTGCCCTATCCGCCTCTTGGACACCTTAGCCGGCCCTGTCTATTACCAACAGTTCAAAATGCAAAAACCTCTCCGTTTTTCTTTTTCCTTTTTTTCACATCACAAGCATACGGTCACATTCATATACCTTTGTTTTCTGCTCAGAAAAATTATTTCCCTAGTGGCAATACCTATTCAGAGGATTTTAACAAGTGATACAAGACTATCTATTACGACTGTTCAAACATGTGGCAGTAATACAGAGAAGTCGCATACGCTATTTGCAAATCGCCTATTGCAGCACAAAAAGTGACAATAAAAAGAAACTGACTTTTCTCTCTTGTCCCTGGATTCTAATCAGCGCTCCTTAGATCACCCAAAAACAGATATTCGGTTTCACAACACAGAGTACAAAACAGGTTTTAAACAGATTGCATTCTTACCCGTATGTGACGCGTCCACCCTTTGTTGAGGAGTCGAAATCCGGCTGCTCTGAGTAATTTCCTGTAGCATGAGCTCAAGGCCGAGTCCCCATCTATTGATTCCTAATAGTCGCTATTTAGCGCTGCAAGTTGCTTAAAAAAGGATTGCTTTCCAGTCCAATCTTGTGGTTCCAAAGCACAAAAAGTTATTTATGTAAAAAGGGAAAGATTTAACAATTAGAATAAAAAGCAATTAAAATAGTACAGGCCGATACATACGCATGCGCTACTGGTCCCAGTATGCAGTCCTTTAATCCTGAATCCTGCGGTCACCCAAAATGGAGAATGACTGAACTCTGAGACCAGTACACAGCATATATACAGTACAGGTTACAAGGATAACAAAGGGACAAGTTGGCATGTCTTCATTGGTTCTTGCATCTGGTCAATCTGGTCATTGGTCAGTTCATATGGTGTCATCAGAGGAATGGCTCAGTATTCCAACAGCTTCTTTGTGTAGCTTCCCGCCGAACTAGTTAAAACTGGCTACAGACACTGCATACAAGTAATCGCTTTCTAACCAATAACTCCCTATAATTCATAACTAGTGAACGCAAGATGCGAATCCTTCGCCGATAGAAACAGATGTCTGCAAATAAACAGGGATTTAGTATACCAAACATGACATGTCCACTGTATTCTGAACCTTAGATCTCTTCTAAGTACATATTACATTATAATTATTAGCTAACAAATACCTTTAATAACTCTGGTTATTAACTAGAATGTGTGGGAACCATCTTATATGTATGCGTTCGCATATGTGCATCTGTGTATTGAAATAGCAAATATGTGCCGGTATGCATGTGACTATATACAGATGAGCATCCAGTATGTTATATGTGTGTGCGTTATATGCATCAGCATGTGTGTTGTGAATACGCAGTTTAGCGCATTGGATTGCGCTGATGCAAAGTAGCGTCGTGGTAACATATTGTCAGACCATAGACGATTAGATTGTCACATAACAATTGCAAGCGATCTGTCACGACCAGAGTTTCTCCGCATGGTGGTCGACGGGTATTACCTGTGAGGTCACTATGGCGGGGGGCGTCTGGCGGTGGCGCTGGTATTTGGCGAGGGGCATTGGCTGTCAGTGGTATTGTCACTTTGTGCTGGTGAGGCCTGGCGGAGCCTCCGTTCAACTCTGGCATGGGCGCCGCCATCTTACCTCCGGTCATGTGACCTAATCGCCCAATCCTGGTTTGTCACATGCTCTCTCTGGCCAGTCATGGCACAGCACTTGGTATTTAGGGAGGTTTAGAGCCTCACTTCATTGCCAGTGCAACGTGTTTCTCAGCTTAGCTGAGAGAGAGTTCCCTGTGCTCACCACCTGTTTTCCTGTGATACGCTACCTGCCTGCCTGCCTGCCTCAACCCCGATGGACTACCCTGCATCCTCCATTACCTTCCCCTTGCCTGAGTACCTGTGTCAGCTGTACCCTGCACCCTGCCTCCTCTCACATTTCCTCTGGACAATTCACCTCAGCCTGCATTCACCTCAGCCTGCAATTCACCTCTTCTACCTGCAAATCACTTCAACCTGCAATTCATTGCAGCTTTACAAGATCACTGCTGCTATCTGCCACTATCTGGACTTTTACTCATTGCTTCACCTCCATCCCTGGACTTTATTCCTCTCCCATCGTTATGACAGCCAACTACTCATTAAAAGTTCCACATTTTGTTTTAAAAAAAAAAATATATATATATATATATATATATATATATAGTATATGTGACAAGAATCACATAGACCAGAGTAAAATACACAGGAATTAAGGAGTTTTATATTGTACCCAAGTTGAATATACAAATGGACAGATTATCACCGTGAACACCTTCTGCTTTAAGTCTGGCCTGCCACACTCACCTACCCAGCTGCTTTTAATGCGATGCTGTGGGTGGATCCAGTCACTGTATCTGGGCTCTTGCTGTGTAGTAGTATCCAGCAAGTCCCTGTTCGGGTGCCAAATGTGACAAGAATCACATAGACCGAAGTAAAATCAAACAGAAGTTTATTTTCTCACCACAGGCAGATAACACAGGTCAGTGCAGTGTTCACAGGCAAGATATTACAGCAGGTACACAGACTTTTCCATACAGCAACACAGTTCTTTTAGTGGACCATCAGGCCCTGGATCCCTAGCACTAGTCACCCCCGTGCCTATAACCTGGGCGAATAATTCACCATCAGGATCGTTGTGGATTTGCACTGATACAACTTTAAAGACAGATAACAGGTGCTGCTAATTAGCCCTGCTTGTGGCTTACAACTTGTCCCAGGAAAACCTGGACTGGATCTCATTACTATGCAGTAATATAACAGCAATGATCTGGCACTCACAATACAGTCAACAGATGCTCGCTCCAGTGCTCTCCTTTACAGGGAACAGTGTCCCTGTACATATATGCGCAGGAGGTGGCACTCGGCGTCTTGGTAGCAAGTGAAAAAAAGTGCTGATTTATTCAATCATACATGCTTACATCGATGTTTTGGGGACATAGGGCTTTATTCAGAGGCGGCCGAACGGTCTACGACCGCACAGCTGCCTCGATGTTTGTCCAGTGCGCATGCGCACGAGGGAGCCGGCTCCTTCGTGTGCATGCGTCGATGTTGATTGACAGCTCGCCCCGTTATTGAGTTACTTTTTTTCCACATCTAGTGCAGGATCCAAACCACCTTGCATGTGTGTGTCCGTCCCATTAAGGCTTCTTGCACATGATCTAAAATTACAGACTCTCTACCTCTCACACTCAAAGAATCAGTTAAATACTAACCACTAAGACTTAAAGGATGTGTTCCTTGTGCAATACACATATGGTAGCCCATCACACCCTTTGGTTAACTGCAGATTCAGCACTCTCATGGAGTGAGATTGCTGCACTCACAAAATGGTGGAGTATAGCAGAGTGCATCTGGGTATGTGACCTATTAGCAGAGTGACCATGGAAGGACACTGGTATCTTTAACTTGATAGATGATATGATGTAAATATATGTATATAACTCAGACAGTATACTGAGGGGTATATTTACTAAAATTAGAGTTTTTAGAAGTGGAGAAGTTGCCCAAAGCCAGAGGAATAGCATGTAGTCAGGGCGCCCAGAGCATGTGCGTGCTAAGGCGCCCCCCCCCCTCAAGTAACAATAAAGATTAGGGACAGCCCCCTGTCAGAGCTGGCCCTAGGCATAGGCATTCTAAGCAAATGCCTAGGGAAACTGGAATGCCTTGGGGCATTCCAGGGCTCTAATGTTGCCCCTCCGCGACGCTGCCTCCCCCCCTTCACGATGCTGCCCTCTCCTCCCGTTCAGTGATCACAAATACGCGCAATAGATCACTTTTGAGGAATGGGTGGTGGGTCCGCGGGGATGTGCTCTATCGCGGCCAATCCCCTGGCTCCTGCCTGTGTGGCTTGGATGCAACAGCACCCGGCACTACAGGGACAGGCAAGACTTCCCCAGCACCCGGCTGAAGTACAGGTCTGGCGGCACCTAGCAGGTCTGCCACCCGGCAATAGGATAGCCCCACTGGAGGACAAGTCTGGCCCCCAGGCAGAAGGACTTCCCCGGCACCTGGCGGGAGGGCAGACCCGGCACCCATCAGGAGGACGGCGCACGGCTGAAGGGCAGGTCCGGCGACACCCAGCAGGAGGACGTCCCCTGCACTTGGTGGGAAGGCAGATCCGGCTGGCAAGAGAGCAGCCTTGGCGGCACTTTCAAAACAGCAGTAAGGCATTAGCAATCACCTCCTCCTCTTATGATGTTTCAATAACGCAAGGTCTGCAAGTAGTTAGTGTATATTATTTATATGAGTGTCTGTTTATTATGAGTGCTAGTGCTGGTTTGTTTCGGACAAGTAGTTTAGTGCTGCTCTGAAAATTGTTTTCATCAGGGCTTTTCTGTCCTTAGATTCCATAATTGTCAACTTCTGTTCTTGTCCTATTTGTCTGGTTTTGTTTAACATTTAAATACCTCACAATTGTACCTCATACAGCAATGATCACAACCACCTCATCCTATGCTGTTTCAATGAAGCAAGGTCTGCAAGTAGATAATGTGTTTGTAAGGGGTGGGATGGTCCAGCTGCTACTACTACTTTAAGCTGCCCTTCTATCTACCCTCACGTTCTATCTATCCCCAGCACTGCATGCCCCTTACCACCTCTTTGCCCCCCCAGTACTGCCCAGCTGCTATCTACCCTTGCCCTCTCCCTACCCCAGTACTGTCTGCCCCTAACCCCCTCCTTGCCCCCCAGTACTGCACCAGCTGCCATCTACCCCCAAACACTGCCTGCTCCAATCCTCCTCCTTGCCCCAGCTGATGATTGACAAACAGCGGTAATCTTTGATTACCACTGTTTGTTATAGCCAGAAAAGATGGCATAACCCCTTTAATGAGCGCTAAAGGGGTTATGCTTCGTTGATAAATGGGGGCCTTAGATTTTTGGTGGTATTATCTGCTAGGGGGCACCAGTCAAAATTTTGCCTAGGGCACCAAATTGGCTAGGGCCGGCTCTGCCCCCTGTAGTGGTGCCCATATGCAGTACCCCTATAGTGGTGCCCATATGCAGTGCCCCCTGTAGTGGTGCCCATATGCAGTGTCCTCTATATGCAGTGCCCCCAGCAGTTGTGCCCCTTAAAGTAGTGCCCCTGTAGTAGTGCCTATATGCAATGCCCCCTGTTGTGGTGCTCATACGCAGTGCCCCCTGTAGTGGTGACCAAATGCAGTGCCCCTGTAGTTGTGCCCCTTAAAGTAGTGCCCCTGTAGTTCTGTCCCCCTCTGTAGTTCTGCCCCTCCTCCCCCAGTACTTACCTGATCCATTGCGGCCGTTGTCCGGGCTGTCATTGCCGCTGCCGCCATGACTGGATCTAACTAGATCCAGCAGGCACGGCCGTGCAGGCTCCTCAGTGCGCGGGTAACATCATGACGTTACCCGCGCGCTGCATCACTGGGAACACTGGCCTCTGAAGTGATCGGAGGCTTCCTTAGCCTCCGATCACTTCAGAGGCCAGCGTTCACAGTTCAATGCTGGCACCCGGCAAGCTGTCAGCTTAGACAGCTGTCGGGTACACAGCGTGCAGCACCTTCAGACACCTTTGGCGCCTGGAGCTTGCGCTCCACTGGAACCGCCCTCCCTAGGCCCATTCCCATAGCAACCAATCAGATTCTAGCTATTATCTTCTAGAAGGTGCTAGTTAAATTTTAAAGTAGAATTTGGCTGCTATGGGCAACATTTCCACTACTAAAAACGCTCACTTTAGTAAATATACCCCTAAGAGTAAACTGGGCCCTGGGTGTACAGGATGTTAAGCGAGTTGTGCAGCAGAGGTGCTGGTGGCAGTTAGTCCACATGGGATACAGCTTAACCAGGTCTTAGGTTTATTTAACCCGGTAGAACAAAAGGTGACATAAAGACACATGGATGAACAGGTACAATAACAATGTGGTTGCGGCCTGGGGTGTAATGGTATTGCTGGGCGTTGTAATGCCACTTACTAATAGAGGCAGTGGTATAGGGTACTTGCGGTACTCTGAAGAACTCTGTATGGCGCTAATGGCTGGGAGTCTCAGAGGGCACATCCAATCACCTAGAACACTGAGGATGAAAGATGGACCAACAGGGCGCGCATGTGCAGCAGTGCATGTCGCAGGTCCGGCCTCCTTCTGAGCTGTGGGGGGGTCCTAGAGACCACCAGCTCTGCTGCTAAATGGATATGATGCAGTGCTGAGCACTCCTCATCCAACAGCTAATACACAGATTTGTGTTCTCACTGGAATACACACATGCTGTTTATGTAACTAAAGGTCTGTGCTGTTATGTGGTATAGCCAGTCCACTCAGTATCCACAATCATCCCACTGGGTTCCAACATCCCTCTCTCTCCCTACATCCACTTCATTCAGTATCCACATTCTGCTCCCACAAACATTCTCAGAGTTGTATGCAAACCAGATGGTTTACGTACAACTCTGATGTTTTGCAATCTGCTCATGTTCAGGACAGTGTTGCCTACCCTCCCGATTTTAGCTGGAGTCTCCCGTTTTTTAATTAACCCTCCCGCTCCCCCGCAAACATTACCGAATCTCCCGATTATTTCTAACCCTCCTTTACTGCGCATGCACATACCGGACTGCCGGGGGGCGGAGTTTACGGAGGGGACGTCATGAAGTCACGACCCGTGACGCCATGATACTTAAGGGCTGGCCACCACGGGGTTCTGGGTAGTGGTGGCCGGCTAGTCAGGAAGCTGTGCACGAAGTGTGCTTGTGGCTGGGAGGTGCGGCGGCGGCGGACAGAGGCAGAGCAGAGTGGAGCGGAGCCGGCAGCGCTGCACTCACTGATCAGCAGTGCTGCACTGTGTGTGCACAGACAGGTGTGTGGCCTCCAATCTAATTATAAGGGGCCAATGAGACCTCTGTCATCTGCGCTATATGTATACCCTGATGGGGGCTGAGTGTCACAGGCAATATTAACTGCACTTTGAAAGGGCACTCACTGACAGCCAATAAATGGATAGCTGTCAGTGAGTGCCCTTTCAGAGTGCAGTTAATGCCTGTGTCTGGTCACTAGACACATAACAGAGCTCTGACTAATACAGCTGCCCCTAATCATTGGCAATTATTGTCTAAGGACATTTAATGGTTAAGTTAATATTTGATTTATATATTTTTTTGAACAGGCAGCTGTACTTTCAGGAGCCTCCTGCTAGTACTGCTAGCAGGAGCTGCTGTTAGTACTAAAGTTTTCAAATGCCACTGCAGAACATGCCCCTAAATGACTAGACACACCCATAGGTGAAGCTAGACATGCCCCCTGGGGCGGGACATGACACGCCCCCTCAGCGGCACATTATGCTACCACCTGCAATCTCCCTGAAACTAGTTTTCAAAAGTAGGCAAGTATGGTTCAGGATCTGTACTGCACATCTGCCACGCCAGTCACAGTGCCCGCTAAGCCGCAGCATATGGGTGCAGGAAAGGGACAACAGCAGCCGGAGTCCCAGCAAGGCCAATGGCTGTGTACTTGAATGCAGTTTCACTGGCCGCGGCAGAGTGAAAACATTGGCCATCCTGAGTAACCTGAGGGTTACTCAGATGACAAATGTTAACTCAGTTGATCTGATGGCTGCATCTCCGGACACAGCACTGATCATAGAAGCCGGCAGTGAGAGTCATTTCTTAAGACGCCTCCTGTGGCTTTTGCATATTGTAGCACAGCCTCTGCAAATAAAGATGCAGCGACTGTGCAATAGTATCCATCTATGAATCAGACCCATAGTTCCTTTGGCAATAATTTTAAACTTTTTTAAATAAAAATTGTAAATAATGGAAAAAATTGTTCTAACTTATTACAAGTACACAATATTCATGATTTACCACTACCAAATGGCAAGCCATGTGCGAGATAAGAGCAAAAACACAGTAACAAATTAAAGACTGCACATTTCATGAAAATTTGTTTGCAAAATATCAAATGGTTTTGACCTAAAAGAAGTGTAATTCCACAATTTCTTTGATTTAAAGCACATCGGAGGAAAGTATCAATATATAGCTACAGTAACATGCAAGATACTCTTAGTTTGCATAACAAATGTTTGTTTGTTTTTTAAAAAAAAAATGCATTTGAGTATGTCGTATTTGGTTGAACTTTTCTGTATACCGCCACACAAAATCTTGATAGATTCCTCCCATTGTTTGAGTAAGGGTATGTGTGAATATACATAACAATTATGCACACACATTGGTTACTATTTATCCTGGTACAAGTACACTTAAAAGAGGATAGTATAGTATACGGTTTCCATATAATGTTGAATACAGTAAAATACATTGTTTGTACATTAATGCATCTGGTGTTTTCTGAGATACTGTTGTAGATGTCTATTTTTTAACGAACGAGGGAATGTATTCATTTTTATAAATTGCCAAAATGGGAAAAGCTTTTTGCACCGTATTTATCAAAGTGCTACTGCTTATGGAATACAATAACAATGTTTTATATTTTTAACTTCAGTGCAGGCTGACAAACAGTGGGATATGTACTGATTGCATTATCTCCATTATCACAAGTGTAAATCTAGAGTAAAAATCATACTGTATGAATAGTCACATTTGCTCCACAAAACATCTACATTTTTTACATATTCTACTAACACACAGGTTCTCAACCTCGGTCCTCAGGACCCCAAACAGTGCATGTTTACAGGTCTCCTCACACAATCACAAGTGAAATAATTATTTCCACCTGTGGATCTTTTTAAAATGTGTCAGTGAGTAATGACTACACCTGTGCACCTGCTGGGTGACCTGGAAAACATGACCTGTGTGGGGACCTGAGGACCGAGTTTGAGAACAACTGTACTAACATAACAAGAGACTCATCGAGTAAATAGGATTTGTCACAGATTATCTCTGCTACTGAGAGAATCACCTATAATCATGTTCCACAATCCACCCTGGAGACTGGCAATGTTACAGATGGTTCCATTACTATTAATAGTGGCTGCAAAATTCCAGGTCTCAAAGTCATTTATCTGAACTAATGTGGATGGTCTGTGATCTGCGCTTCGAAACCCTTTGCCCAAAATGTCAACATAACAAAGTTAGGATTTATTGACAATTCTGTGATTGGAAGACTTTGTAATAAATGATCCCATAGACATCATTTGGACTATGACAAATGTAGTGCAATTAGAAAACAAATATTCTAATCCTTGCGTACACAAAAATCCTTTTCATCTGCTAGATCCTCTATTGGAATACACCAAATCCCATATACAGTACAAACAGAATTTATTTTTTATGTAGTGGACCTCGGCGCTAAAATATGAAACAAACCAAATGTATATATACAAATTAAAACTTAGTGGACCTTTTAGTATCAAAGTCCTCTATTTGCTTCTATAGCGTGTTCTTATTGTTCACTGGTATTAGTATAGAAGCAAATCACTTACATTTCTATGTTCACATAAATGGTTCTGACTCGATGGCCCAGATTATCTGTTCTGTCTCTGTCAGCAATGGTCTTGGATTAATAAAAACTCACATTTGCAAGCAGCCCTATGTGTACATAGGCACAGTCCATGCATATTAATTAATTAAGTCAAATAATTACAAAAAGGTACAATTTAATAAATATACAACATGTACCAAAGTAATTATCTAATATAAAAGTATCTACACATTATACAATAAAATAGCACATTTATATAAACAAATAAAATAAGCATATAACAAGTTCCACGTTTGGATCACTGACCAAGGGAAATCAAGAATGAAATACTTATATCTATGACCAAAACCGTGGAAATTATAATAGTGGACACCACAAGTCTGAAAAACACAGACAATCAATCTACATGTGCTATCATATATAATTTTATTTTTTCATTTTGTATATATACACATTTGATTTGTTTCCTATCCTAGCGCACAGGGCCACTATATAAAGATTTAATACTGTAGTGCTCTTGTACCTAGATCAAGAATTCTTATCATTTAATTATGGTCAATAATTTGAATTCTGCAATTCCATTTACAGAGATTGTGATAGTTCATAGCAGATTGTAGAAGTCAATTTTTATCAGACTAAAGTAAACTGTTCACAGGTGGTGTATTGTGAGGACACATATCTGCTTGTGCCAGGGGACTTTTAAAGAGGCATAGTGATTTCATGGAGGTCTGAAAGACTGCCAGATCTTGGTGTTAAAGTTGAAGCTATTGTTCTGCATTCATACTCTTTGGGAGGCACCTTCTCATAGACAGTGGCATCACTAGGGTAGTGCAGGGGGTGCGCAAAAACCTTAATCGCAAAAGGCCCTAAACTGAAACAAGAGCTATCTAACGAAACAAATCCCTAGTTTTAAATTGTCCTCTACACTGAGCTTCACCTTTCCAAACATACTTTAATTTACCTCAAAATTGTGACTTTTGTCAAACAAGAAGTGGAGGAAGAACAGTGACATTTTCAAATTTTGATCATTTAAAATTTTTCATTTTTCTGTCCTGAAATTTGGCATGTAGCCAAATTTGAGCTCAGTACGTCCAATAACGTTTGATGTGTAGCCTCTCATATACCACATCCCCTGTCACAAAATTGTAATAGCAGAGTACTGTTTATTCCACTGGTTCTCAAACTCGGTTCTCAGGACCCCATACAGGTGCACAGGTGTATTTATTACTCACCGACACATTTTAAACGATCCACAGATGAAGATAATTTTTTCACTTGTGATTGTGTGAGGAGACCTGGAAAACATGCACTGTTTGGGGTCCTGAGGACCTAGTTTGAGAATGCATTAGCTGCAGCCCATAGGAGCCAGATAGGGCTGCCGTTATAGCAGGGGAGTGGCTTACCATGGGAAACCCTCTCTGCTATTGCAGTCCGGACTGGCAGTCCCAGGGGGAGAAAACACCTCCCCCTGGGCCTGCCTGTCTGGCTGTGATCAGCAGGGGGTGCTACCAATGGGAAGTCACTACCACTGCTGCTAGCCTAGGCAATTCCTGTGGGTGGTGAATTTTACTGGGGGGCTGCAGTATCCGCTGCTGAAGAGGAGGCAACCCAAAAGTTTGACAAGTATGATTTTTTTTTTTTTTAGATAAAAGAACAGTGCAAGTACTATATTTATTTTAATATTTTTTTTACAAGCAGACTACAGGTGCCTACAGGCCCTTAATGTCTGGGCATGCTGACTTTTGTTGTTCCACAAGTGCCGTCATGCCGGGGTAGGTTTTCTGGTACTTGTAGTCCACCTATAACAAATAATATCTATTATTTTATAAGTAACCCTGCATCCACCGCCACCAGGTATCTGGGGAATAGCCCTGGGCTTTATTATGGAAAGTAAGTAATGTACATTTTTGCCAATCATGGTTGTTTTATGCAATATAATTCAATTACAATAAATGACAACCTAAGAAAAATGTTTCTGCAAAAAATATCAAGGTAAAAAAGTCAGAAAAAAAAAATTGTGAATAAAAAAAAAAAAATATTTTGATAATTTATAAAAAGAGGATAAGGGAAATTATTGTTCTAGAACAGGGGTTCCCACGCACGGTCCTCAAGGCACACTAACAGTCCAGGTTTTAGGCATAGCCATACTTGAGCACAAGCAACTTAGGGCCTGATTCAGACCCACTCGCGAGCGGCTGTCCGCTCGCAAGTGGGTCGATGTTATGCACTGAGCATGCGCACGACGGAGGGAGCTCCGTCGTGCGCATGCGCCAGACGCGACGAGCGAAGGAAAGTCCTTCGCTCGTTGTGTCCGATCAAAGGGGACGTGCTGTCCGTCAGAAGCCGGCCCACTGACATCACTAGTGATGTCAGTGGGAGTGATTTTGGCTCTGATAGAGCCAAAATCACTCCGGAGCTTGCGGTTGAAAACCTCAACCGCAGGCTCCGGCTCGCAATTTCGATGGTCGCGATGGTCTCGACCATCGCGGCCATCACAAAGCACGCTCGTATAGCCTGTGGGTGGTGACCCACAGCTATACGAGCGTCCGGGAGGACGCTCCATGAAAATGGAGCCCGGCCCTCATTCAGAGCGTGCGCTCTGCTCAGAGCGTACGGCTCTGAATGAGGGCCTTAATTAGTACCTCAGTTATCTTTGCTTTAGCATGGATATCACCAAAACCAGGACTGTTAGTGTGCCTTGAGGACCGAGGTTGGGAATCACTGTTCTAGAAGATATACTTAGTCTCAGCAGAAAATAGCAACATGTTTCATGGTCAACTGACCACTTCCTCAGACTGTACAGTATTTTATCTCCATAATAAAGCTTTATCTTAATTTATCTAACCGGACCCTTTTATTTATTGAAACTTATAGTTTCGGATTTATGAGCTAGTTATAGTAAATATTCTGCATTACACTGAAGAACATCGGGACAGACTAATGAATGTCCAAAGCTCCAAAATGATTCACTAAAGGGGAGTGCAATCACAAGAAACATTTGTATGCAGCACTGGGTTTGGAAGATATACACCATGTCATTTCACTTTTGTACCGTCTAATGTGTACGGGAACCCGGACACTGAATACCCAGATGTAAAGAGGACACTCCATTGCTCCCGATGTAAAGAGGACACTCCATTGCTGAGCAACTACTATAGGACAACAGTGTTAAGATTGTCCAACGCCTTCCTTTGTCTTTTAAATGGTGAGTTTTTATATTCCACCATACACTGATACAGCTGTACAGTACAACAGTATACACTATGATCCTGTTTTATTTTCTTTCCATTTTAGAACCACATTGCTAAGAGGAAGTGATATTATTTATACACACCAATATGACAGGGAAAACACCAGGACAAACTCTTGATATATAAAAATAATTGGCCTTTAACATATGGTTTCAGCAAGGAAAAAACAAAAATGAAAACTCAGTGTCACCTCTCCAATCAGTGACAGAAAAACTCAAATTACTGTAGTATATCTACAATGTCACACTATATGAAATTGTAAATAATGATTGTTTAAGTCCAAACAGCTGAATTATACTTAATTAGAATAAAGTTATAGTACAAAAACATACTGATAGGTTAGTTTTGTCATAAGCCAATTAACCTAAGTGAGTAATTGTCTCCAAAGTGCTGCATATTATTTAGTTCTATTATACCCCTTTTACACCAGAGCAAAAACCTGTGTTTTTGCTGGGTCTACCCGGGTCGCAGCTCAGTGTAAATGGATCCCTGAAAAATAACCTGGGTCAAGTGACCCAGCAATCCAACCCAGGTAGCTACCAGGGTTGGACCCAGGATGGACCCGGGTAATGGTGCAGTGTAAACTGCGACCCGGGTTATCCGACCTGGGTCATGCCTAAAATGAGCCGATTGGTGGTTGTGGAGCAGTCACCTCCCACTTTTTATGACCTCACAGGTTTAGCAGGGCAGACCTGGGTTCAGTGTGAACAGGGACGACCTGGGAGTAACCCAGATCGAAGGTGCAGTGTAAATGGAGGTATAAATGTGCTGTATAAATAATAATAATAATAATAATAATAATAATAATAATAATGTAAAACAGTTACATACATCCAAATATAAACATAAAGGTGTTTTCTTTTCTTTACCGTAATTGTCATGATGTAATACTAGCAGATGTACCTGGTAAGTTGGGCATCCACTGTACAATTTTCTGTCAGATATCTGTCCAATCTGGCTGTTGGAATGAAAACCTGGTAATGTATGGGAGTAAATGACAATCGTCCATTTGCTTACAAACACTGGAAAATATTCTAAAATGGTTGTTCAGACAAATTGGTTAAAACACACAAATGTAATCAATTTGAACATTATTTTGTCCTTTTTTTCAGTGTTTAAAACCATATGATCGACTGTCATTTGCTCCCATACATTACCAGGTTTTCATTCCAACCAGCCAGATTGGACATATATCTGACAGAAAATTGTATAGTGGATGGCCAGCTGTAGACCTTAGATATTTACTGTTTCCATTTCCACCTCACCACTCAGTAACACATTAATCCTTCACCTCTATAGTAATGCATCCCTGCCCTCACTGCTATAGTAAGACATTGCCTTCCCTCACCTGTGTACTATCACATTCCACTTCCCCACCTCAGTAGTAACACATTATCCTTGCTCACCTCTGTAGTAACATATTTCCCTCCCTCGCCCGTGTTGTACTCTAATACATTCGACATTCCCCTCCCTAACCTGTAGAAATACAATCCCTCTCTCACACACGTAGTAACACATTACCATTACTCACACCTGTAGTAACTTATTCCCCTCCATCACCTCTGTAGTAACACTTTCCCCTCCCTCACCTGTGTAACAACACATTCCCTTCCCTTACCTCTACAGTAACACATTCCCCTCCCTCATCTGTGTCATAACACATTCTCCTTCCTCACTGAGGAACTGTTCTGCAGCTACAATGAGACAGTCAGGCAGGACATTGCACAGGGGGAGGAACATTTTAGACCTCTTCACCCCCTTAGGAGTTAAATTTCAAAAAAATCGCTTCATAGTGGGCATCTTCGTCATGGAAGGAATATACTCCCTGATTTTTATGTTTCTAGGTCCAGGGGTTTAGGCTGGGTGTTGATAAATCACTGAGGACATTTATTAGATATCATTAATTGCTACTATAGGTATATCTGCAAGTTGTGTTACAGTGCTGCCAGATACAGTACAGTATCTTGCTTTTTGTGACTAATGATATTTAGGGGATGTAGGCATTAGGTCGACATTCATAATATCAACAACATGTCAACAGTTATGATGTCAACATTGTAAATTGTCGAAGGCAATGTGTTGACATTCTCAGAACGTTGACATAAGGGTTAGGCTACAAGTGGGAGGGATAGGATCAGGCTGCAGAGAGAAAGGTTAAAGTTGCGGGGGAGGGGTTAGGGGAGGAATACTTCGCTGAACACTGAATGATCAGAGGTCTGACCTGGAAGTGACAGTCACATGACATCCGGGACCTGGAAGCTGCACTGGAGCCGCTGCAGCCATCAGGTGCAGGTAAGTCACAACTGGGCCACTAGGGCCAATATGTCAACAATCTCACATGTTAACATTGTATCTGTGTTTACATAATGAATGTGAACATGGCCAATGTCGACATGATGAATGTCGACAATATGACTTGACATATCATTCAACTGATATCTACAGTTTCAAATATAAATTATATATTATATATTCCCAATTATAGATTTAACTAATGAATGTCAGTAAATAAAGATTTTTATTTTAAAACATGATCTCTTACATTAACAGTGTGTGTATAACCTGGCACATATGCTACTATTGCGAACCTGCATGAATCGTGCAAAAATTGTCATTTTGCATATGCCTACAATTGCAACTTTTTTAATGAATACATTTTAAACCTACAATTTGGAGCGCAATTGCTGCCAAGTCAGCACCGCCCCACAGTACAGAACGTCATTGCGCAAACTGATGAAGCAAATGCTGCTTCAATAATGGTATCACTGAAACTTTCGCTACTTTGTGGAAATGATACTCGATATAGATGAAAATTTAGGCGTCCCTTTTCTATTTATTTCATACATTTTAAAGGGCCTATGTATCAAGCTGTTTGTTACATAAAATTATGCAGAAACTTCAGTTTCTGCATAATTGTATGTATTGTTGCTATGTACGAATGGCACAGTGCAGGGGATTTCACAGAAATCTCTGGCAAAGTGCTAATAAGCACTGCAGATCGCACTACGATCTGACCCCTATGAATTAAACTCCAAATAGCTAAGCTTTCCTCATTTTGGCCCTGGTAGTTTACACCATCTTCTGACATCGTTATAGTTAAATCATTCAAAAAATCGTTGTGTGTGTAGGCACCTTTAGGAGCAGGAGAGAGATCTTTCGATCTTTCTCGCAGCCTCTGGCTTCTACTAATACCCCTTTTCCACCTAAATTCCGGGTCTGACCCGGAGTTGGAACAAATATCCTATCCGGATCAGACCCGGAATTTTGCCGGCGCTGACTCGGGATATTCCCGAGTCAGCGCCGCTCACACCGCAGTCGGGTCTGCATAGACCCGGCTTTTGCGGAGTGAAAGTGGACGCTTGGAGATGACGTCATCTCCAAGCGCCACTGAAGCCGGACCAATCGGCCGGCTAGCAGCGCACTCCAGGTCATCGTGACCCGGAGTGCGCTGTTCCCATAGCATGTTAAACCCTGCTAGTTACCTGGGCTGGATTGCCGGGTCACTCGACCCGGCGATCCAACCCTCTGCCCTTTTACACCAGGGAGCTGCCCGGGTTAACCCTTCAAAAACCCGGGTTTTAGCTCCGGTGTAAAAGGGGTACAAGTGACGCAGATATAATTTGCAGGGGCAGTTTTTACCACAACCGCTCTCCCTGCAAATTCCCCTTTGTACATAGCAGAATATTTTCAATAAAATATAAAAATATCCCCTGCAATATGGATAAATAATAATTATTAGTGCATAGACCCCTAAAGCAGATAAAAGCTTTTTCTGTCTTGTAATATTGTCTAGAGAAAATGTGATACATTTAGCTTTTTAGACACAGTTGCAAGCAGCTATGCAACCTCTTATTTTTAAAAATACCCCACCGGTGGCTTAAAGCAGCGCAGGCAATGTCCAATATAATCTGTCCTGCATAACTGGAAAACATGTACAAAAGTGAACAGAGGAGTCAGTGGAGCTGGAATTGGAGTACTTTATATTTTACACCCTTCTTGTCTAAGAGACATGGAAATTATTTGTAATGTGCATGTAAATGTATATGTTTTAACCTTTCAGGCTTCAAAAAAACTTAAATAATAAAAGTAGTCTAAGACATTTGCACATCATTTAACACCTAAGTGGAAAATTCAAAGCATATAGAGGCATATGTATCAAAGCTTGATGTGAGATAAAATTGTGAAATATATATCACCAACCAATCAGCTCCAAACTATCATTTCTTAAACACAGCCTGCAAAATGTAAGTTAGAAGCAGATTGGTTGGTGATATATATATCTCGCATCAAGCTTTGATACATATGCCCCATAATACATAGCACAATCCTTCTCACATAATGTTCCCATAGAAGGACTTATATCTCAAATACTCCTCCAGGCATTGGATAGCATGATCGTCCACTGCTGGATCAAACTTATTAGCAAAGAAGTGATGTTGCTGGAGCATCCAGTGCAAATCCCCAGTTCCATACACACACACTAGTCTTCTGTGCTTTCCTGTACATGCAGTATAAGGGGCTCCATGCTCAGGGTCTCCTTCCATGCTTTCCCACTTTACCAGTCGGGCCAATGCATTCATGTCTGACATGTCATATTTGATGTGCTTGGGCACAGAACCAGGCATCCCAGGAACTCTTTGCAATGTAGCCCAGAGATATTCATCAGGGCTATATGTGTCCTTGGCCCAGTCTATCAATTTTTTTGCTATGGAGTTTTCAAACAAAGATGTCACAAAATCTCTGCTGACCACAATATACGCACTGCCACTATAAATGGGAATATTGAACGGTGGTGGCATTTTCTTGATAGCCGTCTTTACTGCATAGTCCTTAATTTCGTGGTGGTATTCCCATCGTTTATTTTTAAATCCTGGAGGTGGCTCTGACTCCATACTGTTTTTGTCTTTTAAAAGCTTTAATGCCTTTACAATTTCAGCATTTGTCTTCAGTGGGAAGTCTGAACCACAGGTGTTAATAAGATACTTCCAGCTGACATTGCTTTTCAGCAAGTCCTCCATGCAGTTCAGATCAGCCTGGACACGTGACCATGAGGCATAGACCACAGACTCCAGCTTAGATGACACAAACACATTGTGGAAGCAAGAAGTTATGGCTCTCACTGCCTTATGAAACGCCTCTTGAGATTTCACATCAACGTGTACACAATAAATGTTCTGAGGTGTATAGATCGATCTTAGAAGCCTCTCAAACATCTCAATATTCTCATGAACCACTATGGAATAGGCAATGGGGTAATTTCTTTCTTCCTTACTGAGACTGATCAGAACATACTTCCTCACTTTTTTAAACTTTGTGCAGTCTTTGGTTACTTCTATATACTCTGTCTCAGTGGTAAGAACTTTTTTATTTTGAACAATTAAGTTGTTCAGCAAAGTATTTCTTACCTCATTCCAGTCACCCAGGATAATTTTGGAGCAATTCTTCCCCCCACTGGCTGACAGGTTTAAAGTCTGGTATAAGTTATTCCGGCAGTATGCAAGTCTCCTGTCATCCGTGTCATTGATATCTTCCATGTAACAATCCAGGTAAACATAGATGAGCCCCATTGTGAGGAAACATACAATGCATCCAAATGCTATAGCTCTCCTTTGGAATTGTACTTTTCTGTATCTGTAGTGCATCCTGCAGCTGAAACAGCCAGACCGAAGACCGAAGCAGCTTACTGCATTTAGAGAACAAGACACTTGTATAGCCTGTGTAACTGCAAAGATAACGTAACTGATCACATTAAGCAAACTGCATTAACACTGTGAAGAACTGGCTGGTCCTGTTTTGCTGGTATCCTCCCATTATCCGTCACACTAAACAGGCTTTTAGTAAATGCAGGAACTGCTTTAAGCATCCAGCTGCTGATAATCAGACTGCTTAAATCTGATTTATATTCCTATGCAGCGTTTACACAAGAAGGTTATTGCAGTAGACATGACATCACCGTGGGTAAAAGCCATAAAGCTCTGTATGCAAATGTCTTGTGTAGCTCAATAAATGTATCCTCAGTGGGATGAAAAGTAAGTTTGTTACACAGAAACTACTAGCTAGTCTCTGACATTCTCTCTGCAACAGAGTGCTGCAAAGCTCACACCAATCACGTTATGAGGATTTCTGTCTGTGGAAACAGGAGGGATAATTATTGACTTAGCAACATAGATTAACTCACCTGTGCATGATTAAAGAAATCCACAAAACTTGGCCAGTTGGTTGTACTCAAGTACTGGAGGTGACAACCACTGCAGTACATGATTAAAAAAATTATATGAATTTACCATGACTATTCTGCATATACTTTGATCAGTCTGGTTCTTGGAGAGTAGTTTGTCAAAGCCGGTGATACATTAGGGATGGGGGAGAGGTGCTCGGACTGTTTTGAATACAGTTCTCAAAGTAGTTTGTCAAATCTATGGCAAAGATCTAAGATTGCAGGATGTTCTTCAACTTTTCTCATATATCAATTTAATAACAAACAAACCATGAGTTACTATTGAAAACTATAGAATCCCCATTGAAATTAATATGAAAAGATTTATCTGTTTTAATTACTAACCAAATGGGCTAGTTATGGAATATTTTACCATTCTGGACACTGTGGTTGAGATGTCCAATTTTATTAATAATATTAATGTAATGTAAGTGCATTTCGTATTGAGCATAATCAAAGTGCAATAGTATTAAAGACTTCTGAATCACTATTGGTATATTAAAACAAAAACAGTTGTCACTGCTGGGGAGTTAAATAGAGGGGGTGAGAGGTGACAGGGAGAAGCAGTGGGTGACAGAGAGGGGGAGAGGGTGACAGGGATAGTTGACAGGCAATGGGTGAAAGGGAGAGGGGATAGGCGGTGGGTGACATGGAGAGAGTGATAGGTAAAGGTGACAGGCAGTAGTGACTGGGAAAAGCAGTGGGTGAGAGGGAGAGGGTGACAGGGAGAGGGTGATTGGCAGTGGGTGCCCAACACATTATACCACACTGTAGTGCCCCCCACTTTGTCACACTGTAGGGCCCCACACATGCCACACTATAATGCCCACACATGCCACCTGTAGTGCCCCCACATTATGCCACACTGTAGTGCCCCATATTATGTCACATTGTAGTCCCCACAAATTATGCCACCTATAGTGCCCACACAGTGTACTCACCAACAGCATCCTCTGGCAGCCGGCAGAGCAGCAGTCACAGCCTCACAATGAATCACACCCATGAGGCTGTGCTGCTGCTGCTGGGTGAGAGGAGCATGTGATGGGCTCCTCCAATCAGAGCTCAGAACCTGCTCCTCTGACCCCACTGCAGAGACTACTGGGGTTTATTACCCAGTAGTGCACTGCAGTGCTGAGCCTAACTGCTCTGTGCCCTGATCCTCTCTGCGTGTAGCTGCTGGCTGGGTCAGTCACAGCCTTGACTGCCCAGCAAGCAGCTGCATTGCACCTGCCATACAATATAAATGGCCCCGGTGCAGTACACTGGCTGCACCACCAGTAGTTCCGTCCCTGCCGGGAGGTAATTTCTGGAACTCCGACCCTGGTTTTTACCAGGGTCAGGGACCCGGCAATTTCGACCCAGGTTGACCCTTTCACAAAAAAACCCCCATGTTGATCAGCAAATTACCGGGGGGTCAGGCTAGAACTGGCAAACCGACCCGGCACTCAAATGTCGGGTAAAAACCGGGATTTTGCACACATTCTGTGTGAAAGGGTTATAAGTTTGTGTTTGACATTCACACTTCACATTTGCTGATTGCATTTGAGGATCACAAATCATGTTTGAGGTCTGCTGGTCCTGGAACCAAGTAAAATTAGCTTTTTACTTTTTTTTTTTAAATATAAAAATAATCTAAGATTTTTAAATGATAAAAAATATGTACATTTTTTTCAATTCAAACTGCAAACTGAGGGTGGTCAACATAAATGCATCCACCCCAGGGGCCATGCTCTGCAGCAATAGGCTGCACAGCTCTTATTTTCCTGACTGTGCATGGCCCCTCCTCCTCCTTACTAGGGATGGCCATCGGTGTGCTTACCTTCGATGGTCACCATCAATAGCATTTTTTTTGCAAGTAGCCATCAATGGTGACCAACTATGCAATGGATGACCATCGATGGTTTCACCAACCGATTGTCATCCCTGTTCTTTAACTGACTGGCCCCAGGGCCAATCAGAACTGGGAGCGGGGCTTTACGGGTGTCGGGGCTGAGCTATGCTCCATATCCCGGCACCTTGCAAAAATAAATTTGGTTATGCTTTACCATCGATGGAGGGAAACTATCTGGTTCTCCCCCATCAACAGGGCCGGCGCCACCATTAGGCAGCTTTAGGCAGCTGGGTGTGGGGACCGCCCGATATGTCAGATGTTGGATCCCATGTCACCTCGCACAGTGCTATCGCACTGTGTATGGCTGGCTTCAGTCTGCATCCACCAGGGCTGTCAGCGGTGCAGCAGAAAGGGTAACAAGCCTGCTGCAGGTGTGGCCTCCAGTCGCTTCAGAGGCCAGAGCTCCATAGCAGGGGTCGGAGGCGGAGCGCCCCGTGCGATTGTACGGGTCGTCCGCCCCTAGAAACAGCCCTGCCTATGGCTATGTATTTACAAGTCTCGGGGTGCTCTAGTCAGTAGGGCAGGCTTGTACTTACAGTTCTATAACAGCTAACTAGTAACAGGTTGTCTATTTTACAGTTGTGTTAAGCTATTAGTAAATCCAGCTGTAATATATTTATGGCAGATGTCATTTACACACAATGCATAGCTAGATCATGCAGTAGCCAATGTGTATCTATCTATCTATCTATCTATCTATCTATCTATCTCTATGTATATATATATGCATCTAATATATATATATATATATATATATATTTATATATTTATTTATCTATGATCTATTATCTGGAGGAAGCTGGCACATTAGAGTGCCGGGGTAACATAAGGGGAACATAAATTCTGATGTGTGCTCATTGTGCGATTGGTGTTGTATTAAAGTGATCTATTGTGATCACACAGATTAGATTTACATTTGTGCATTTGTTGCTCTATTATTAATCATCTGTGAGTGATGTTCACCAACACCTCTCTGGTATGTCGGCTTAGTGTCACCTATGGCTGCAGTCACATGTCCTATAGATTGTAAGCTTACGAGCCGGGCCTTCCTACCTATATATCTGTCTGTTATGTTCTATTAATATTCCATTAATGGTTTTGTTCTATTAATGGTTCCAATTGTAAAGCGCAAAGGAATAGGCTGCGCTATATAAGAAACTGTTAATAAATAATGTGGGCATAGTAACTGGCTGGCATGGCATTTACAACACCGCATCAGACTTTGTCATCATACAGTAGACTCTGCTGTTTCCATCCTTTATAGAAATGTAATCAGTGGGGAGTGTTAAACCACATTGAATAGTACAAGGGCAGCAGCATGGCTCCTGTATGCACAGAGGGCATATGCAAAGCATTCTATGAGTCTCCTTTCTACTTTTCTGTTGATGATTCCATATATGGGGCATGGATAACATTTAGAGGTATGAGGTGGATTTCACACTATTAATGACAGCTCTTCTGCATATTAGGCACCTCCCAAATCCATACCTAGGTACTGAAAGGGTAACGGGTCACAAGCTCACCTACATGATTGGTGACCCTTAGGGATTAGGAGATTGGATGTGCCAATAAGATTTTTTTTATTAAGAAAATGTTTAATAAAGAAAACTGCAGCCATTTCTATACATAACTGTCTTTCTGTTTTGTGTTCTGGGGGAGGGAATTTCCCATTATATTATGTATAATGGAAGCAGTTATTACACAGTAATATACACTGTACAAGCAGTATTACAAACAGGCCACCATTTACCTGTGTATAGTGATCAGTGTGTAACAGGTGTGTGACATTATTTTAGTCAGTCTACAGTGTATCAGTTATGTGATGTTGGCATGACCTGTGTATAGTGATCAGTGAGTATAAGGGCTTGTGATATTACAATGAACTGTGTATAAGGATCAGTGTTTAAATGGGTTGGGCGGGGACCCAAACAGGTATATTGACTAGGACCCCAAGGGCTCTTAATCCATCTCTGGCTGATGTGCGCTGTTTAATAGTGTGGGTACCCGCCCCCTGGCCTGCTCTCTCCTTCCATTGAGCTTGAACATTGTGCTGCAGCCAGTATTTTAATATAAGAACTAGACAGGGGGAAGGGTAAAAGACAGGGTTGGAGGGGGACCTGCCTGACAGGCTGCTTCTGCTTCCCTGAATTCTGCTTTGTGGCTGGAACAAATTATTTATCTGACAGATAAATTAGGTTATGGGGTTGGAATAAGTGGGATAGGGGTTAGAGCTTTAATGAAGTTAATTGGGATGAATGTATTTGATAAGGCTGAGGGAAGTTATTAGAGTGTTTAATGTTCATAAATGTAATTATTTTATGATGTTGCGACTAATTAATATTATGTATTATGAAAGTAATTATTGTAAAGGGGTTAATTATATTAAATGGTGTTGTTACTATAAAGCTGAAGTTGTTATTGATTTTGAGGAGGGGTTAATTATTGATGAGGTATGATATTATAAGGCAATCAAGAATACTCTCTGTAATACCGTTTTTACACCTAAATCTCGGGTCCGACACGGGATTTTGAACACGGATCCATGCCTTGCACACTGCCAAAATAACCCGGGTCACGGCTGGTGTGCAAAGGTCTCTGAAAATTTACCTGGCTCTAGTGACCTGGGAATCCAACCCAGGTAGCAAGTGTCACGGTCGGGTCCGAGAGGCAGCTAGGATGGGGCACCTTACCTCTCGGGGCGCTCTGGTGCGGGTCGTCTGGCGGCGGTGCGGGTCCCTGGAGAGCGGCGCTGGGTGCAGTGGGACTCCAGAGGCTGAGCGCATCCGTCTGGAGGCAGCTGGGAGAGTGTGAGTCAGGCAATGCTTCCGCGCTGTAGTTCACTGGGCGCGGCCATCTTGGATTGGGGTCAGGTGCCTGGGTTGGCCAATCAGAGGGCAGCCTGATTCAGAGAGCTAGCAGCCAATCCTGCACTACCTGAGGGTACTAAAGGGCTGTCAAGAGGCCCTTTGGTTGCCAGTGCAACGTTATCATAGCGTATGCTGTGAGCTAGTTCCCTGTGCTCCCTATTACCTTGCGTACCGCAGTTCCAGTGTATCTTGCCCGTCACCACTCCACCTGGTACCCGTCCGCTCCTAGTCACAGTCCGTCTCCTGGTACACACCTCCCGCTCGATCAGCCGGATCCGGATTTGAGTTTCAGTGAGCATTCCCTCAGCTGGACCTCGTCCTATGTGTCACCCCGACTTCACGTCTCCTTCATGAGTCATACCCCACTGAGACCGGCTGCACTCCAGTGCCAGACAGCGTCCTCTCAACCAGCTTCCGATTCCACCCCTGGTTCAAACCCACGTCTAGCTGTGACAGTTTGCACTGGCCAAATGGATTAGGCAAGTGGATTGGATTTGAGGGCTGACCTGCTCCAGGGTATCGCCAACCGCTTAGAGGGACTGGAGGCTTCACAACGGCAAATGGCCCAGTTCCTACAGGAAATGTCCATCTGCCAGGACACTCTGCAGGCTTCTCTAGTCACAGTTAATATGCCTGCAGTCACAAACCAGCTGCCAACTCCAGCTGTTCCAGTTCTCTCCACGCCATCCTGCCTGCATCTCCCGACACCCAATAAATTCGATGGGAATCCTAAATTGTGCCGTGGTTTCCTTAATCAGTGCGATGTCCACTTCACGCTACAGCCTACGAACTTTCCATCACCCAAGTCCAAAGTGGCCTATATCATGTCCCTTTTGTCCGGCACTACTCTGGATTGGGTTTTGCCACTCTGGGAGAGGTCTGACCCCTTGTTGGACAACTTCTCCGAGTTTCTGACATCTTTCCAGAGGATTTTTGACGAACCTGGAAGAACTACCTCGGCAGCTGCCGAGATCCTGCGTCTTCGCCAAGGCAATCATCTGGTCAGTCAGTATATCATCCAATTCCAGACATTAGCATTGGAGCTTAAATGGAACAAGGAGGCTCTGACCTCTGCCTTCTGGAGTGGACTGTCCGATCGTACAAAGGATGATCTTGCCACTCAAGATCTTCCGGCTGCCCTTAATGACCTTAGTTAACTCTGCAGCAAGGTGGATCTGCGTTATCGAGAATGACAAGGTGAGAAAACCAGGGGAGATCGGTTCAGATTCCAGTCTACTAACTCTCTAGCTGCTCCACCGCCCGAACCATTAGGCGATGACCCTATGCAGATTAACCGGGCCCGTCTCTCGGGTGAGGAACGACAAAGGTGCCACCGGGAGAACCTCTGTATGTATTGCGGAGAGGCTGGGCATCTAGTTGCTACTTGCCCTCTTCGTCCTCCGGGAAACTTCCGCTCCTATCTGGCTGCAGAGACACCAGGTTGGGAGTTATGTCCTCATCTCCAGCTAAAACTGACTCTATCTTGTCCATTACTCTGGAACTTTTACATGGTCCTAAAGTTGCTCTTTCTCTCCTTGATTCAGGGGCAGCTGAGAATTTCATCACCACTGAAGTCGTCCGGAAGTTTCAGATTCCTGTCTTCCCTCTCAAGCATACAGTCACCTTGTCCGCAGTAGATGGTACTCAAATTTCAAATAGAGTGGTATATCTACGTACACAGGCCATGAAGATTCGAGTGGGGGCCCTCCACACGGAAGAAATAACATTTTTAGTTATTCCCAAGGCCTCTCACGAAGTCATTCTTGGATATCCCTGGTTATGTCAACATTCTCCCAACATTGACTTTGGTACCATGCAGATCTTATCCTGGGGAGAAGCTTGTCATGGTTCCTGCCTTCCTCAAATTAGGCCCATCAAAGAGATACACATTTCTTCCACCATGCTAATTCCCAGCCAGTATCATTCCTTTGAGGACGTCTTCTGTAAAGCGGGGGCCGATATCCTGCTTCCACATTGGGAATGGGATTGCCCCATCGATTTGGTTCCTGGCAAGACTCCGCCACGTGGTTGTACCTACCCGCTGTCCTTACCTGAGACCAAAGCCATATCGGCATACATTCAGGAAATTCTTCAAAAAGGTTTTATTCGACCTTCTTCTTCCCCAGCAGGAGCGGGCTTCTTCTTCGTGTCTAAAAAGGTGGAGACTTGCGTCCCTGCATCGACTACCAAGGCCTAAATTACATCACTATTAAGAACCGGTACCCTATACCCCTCATTACGGAACTGTTCGATTGGGTGAAAGGAGCCTCCATATTCACCAAGTTGGACTTATGAGGAGCATACAATCTCATTGTCACGTCTGAGACTGGAGAAGAGGACGTGGTGGGCCTAAGTTGGGGAAAGAAGTGGAGACGAGGGGCCTGGATGTACGTTCTCCTCATCCACAGGTCTTGAGTGTTGGCGAGACCTGGGCAATGGTGCGGAGTCTAACCCACAGGATGGTGTTCACCAGTGACCCCCCCAATTGGGATATGGGCTTAGCTGCACCCCGTGAGCAGGTCGCGGTCCTTTGACCAAGTACCCAAGCCCTGCAGGGATAGAGACACTACACCCGTGGCCCAGCGAGGATATGCCTGCTAGGCACCAAACAGTCCCTTAAAACACTGTATAGAAAAACACCTTGACACGAGGATCAAATGTCAATAAGGATTTCAAGTGGGCAGCAACTCACGGTTACTAGAGACGTCACCAGAGATAGAAGGCACACGGGTAGAGGTGGTATACGTTGTAGCACGGATGTTCACTGGAGACGTAAGGCACACAGGTGGGGATGGTAACACTGCTGCACGGGTATTCACCAGAGACGTATAGGCACACAGGTAAAGGTGGTAACACTGCTGCACGGGTATTCACCAGAGACGGGAGGCACACAGGTAGAGATGGTATACACTGCTGCACGGATATTCACCAGAGACGGGAGGCACACAGGTAGAGATGGTATACTCTGCTGCACGGATATTCACCAGAGACGGGAGGCACACAGGTGGAGATGGTATACACTGGTGCACGGATGTTACAGAGATGGAAGGCA
This sequence comes from Taudactylus pleione, assembly GCA_031769625.1. Lineage (NCBI taxonomy): Eukaryota > Metazoa > Chordata > Amphibia > Anura > Myobatrachidae > Taudactylus > Taudactylus pleione. Next base: position 15,036,373 of record JAUIMM010000018.1, on the reverse strand, counting down.
CACAGGTAGAGATGATAACACTGCTGCTACAAGGAAGGTTAGGAACCTGGACCGGGAACTCACTATAGCACGCTAGGAGACAACCGTTGTTCAGGCAATTTCCTGGAACCTGTGGAACAGTTTTATACCCAGGGGAACCCTTAGACAGGTGCACAGCATCAGCTGATCATGGACCTATCAGGGAGAAGGATACAGTCACATGGGCCGACTGTCATGGCTTCGCCCATGTCCGGACTTGCGATGCCGGACACCAGCCCACCAGGAAGCCACTGCATGCGGGGAGAATACTCAGCTTCTCCCCCGCCGTCGCGCGAGCTGCCCGACCACCCAGGATGACAAGGGTAGCCGGCGGCGCGGTAAGCGGGAGCCGATCCCCGGCTGAGCCCTGACACTCATTAGGATATGAGCCGGTGATGAGTGGAAAACCACTTTTAACACTCGAGATGGGCATTTTGAGTACCTGGAGATGCCCTTCGGTCTCTGCAATGCCACTGCGGTTTTTCAAAATTTCGTGAATTAAATCTTCCGGGACTTACTGTATGTTTCTGTGGTGGTCTATCTAGATGACATTTTGATATTTTCATCCAGCCTGTGCGAACATCGTTCTCAAGTCAAAGAGGTCCTGACTCATCTACGGAGGAACCATCTATACTGTAAAGTAGAGAAATGTGTGTTTGAGGTGTCCTCCATCCCATTTCTAGGATACATCATCTCAGGCGCCGGCCTAGAGGTGGACCCCAAGAAAGTACAGGCTATCCTGGATTGGTCTCGTCCAAATTCACTGAAGGTGGTACAAAGATTTCTCGGCTTCACTAACTACTACCGAAGATTTATTAAAGGATTCTTCACCCTAGTGGCACCTATTTCCGTACTAACTCGCAAGGGAGCGAACCCATCCCAGTGGCCTCCTGAGGCCAACACCGCCTTTCACATTTCAAAACAAGCTTTCATCTCTGCTACTGTTTTGAGACAACCTGATGTAAATAATCAATTTTTTCTAGAGGTGGACGCATCCTCAGAGGCAGTGGGGGTGGTGCTCTCACAAAAATTTGAGGATAATAATTACCATCCCTGTGGATTCTTTTCCAAAAAGTTCTCTCTGGCTGAAAGGAATTACCCTATTGGGGAGCAAGAGTTATTAGCAGTGAAATTAGCCTTTTGGAGAATGGCGATATCTCCTCGAAGGGGCCACGTTTCCATCACAGTCTACAAAGATCACCGGAATCTTCTGTTCTTGAAAAACATCCAATGTCTCAGCTCTCGATTGGCCCGTTGGGCAATATTCTTCTCCCGCTTCAATTTTACTCTGACCTTTCGTCCCGGTTCCCTAAACCAGAAAGCAGATGCCCTCTACCGCTCTTTCTCCTCTGAAGCAGCTACCGAAAACCTTAAATAAACTCCAGTCCTTGAATCCAAAATATTTGCCACTACCCACATTCAACCTCCTCCTGGGAAAACCTTTGTGGCCCCTGATCTATGCAAGCAGCTACTAAATTGGGCTCATTCCTCTCGTTTCTCCAGGCACATGGGCATACATAAGACCTTGGAACTTCTACAGTGCTCTTATTGGTGGCCGGCTATGAAGACTGAAGTCGCAGAATTCATTTCCTCCCGCCCACTGTGCGCTCAGCATAAAATTTCTAGACAAGCTCCAGCCGGTACCTTACTTCCTCTGTCTATTCTGACTCGTCCATGGACACATTTATCCATGGACTTTGAAACAGATTTGCATGTCTCCAACGGATTTACCACCATCTGGGTAGTGTTAGATCAGTTTTCAAAGATGGTACACTACATTCCCCTCAAAAAGCTACCATCCGCTCCCGACCTGGCTCAATTGTTCGTCAACCATATTTTCCACCTTCACGGACTTCCGACCGAGATCATCTCCGACCGGGGGGTGCAGTTTGTAGTGAAGTTTTGGAGAGCCCTCTGCTCTGTCTTCCGAGTCAAGTTGAATTTTTCTATGGCCTAACATCCTCAGTCCAATGGATCTACGGAAAGTGTAAATCCAGACCTTGAGACCATCTTACGGATCCATATGTCCGCATCCCAAGACAATTGGGCAGAAACCCTACCCTCGGCAGAATTTGCTCATAACAGTTCTTACCATTCTTCTACAGGTCTAACCCCATTCTTCACAGTTTTTGGTTTACATCCCAGGGTACCGGAATTCAAGGAACTGCGAATTTTCTAAGTACCAGCAGTAACCTCTACTCTACAAAAATTCTTACAAATTTGGACTCAAGTTTATACCTCTTTATGGAAAACCTCTGACCGGTACAAGATAGGGGCCGACAAGAAGAGAAGAGCTGTGCCCAACCTAAAAGAGGGTGACCTAGTATGGCTGTCCACCCAAAATCTTCGTCTCAAGGTTCCATCGATGAAGTTTGCCCCTCGCTTCATCGGCCCGTTTCCCATCTTACAAGTAATTAACCCAGTGGCTTACAGGTTAAAACTTCCATCCTACCTCAGAATACCCATGTCCTTCCACATCTCTCTATTAAAACCTCTGATCTTCAATCGCTTCCGCAAGGTTCTACCACGTTCTCCCAAAGTTCTTACCAAGAGGGGTGTAGAGTTTGAAGTCAAACAAATATTGGACTCTCGTTTTTGCTACGGTCGACTCCAGTATTTACTAGATTGGAGAGGCTATGGTCCTGAGGAACGATGCTGGGTAGACGCGAAGGATGTCCATGCCCCTTGATTGGTGCTTAAGTTTCACTCAGAGCATCCTGAAAAGCCCAAAAAGTGTCCTGAGGCCACCCGTAAAGGAGGGGGTACTGTCACGGTCGGGCCCGAGAGGCAGCCAGGACGGCGCAGCTTACCTCTCCGGGCACTCTGGCGTGGGTCATCCGGCGGCGGTGCGGGTCCCTGGAGAGCGGACTTGGTGCAATGGGACTCCGGAGGCTGAGCGCATCTGTCTGGAGGCAGCTGGGAGAGGGTGAGTTGGGCAGCGCTTCCATGCTGTAGTTCACTGGGCGCGTCATCTTTGATTGGGGTCAGTTGCCTGGGTTGGCCAATCAGAGGGCAGCCTGATTCAGAGAGCTAGCAGCCAATCCTGCACTACCTGAGGGTACTAAAGGGCTGTCAAGAGGCCCTTTGGTTGCCAGTGCAACGTTATCATAGCGTATGCTGTGAGCTAGTTCCCTGTGCTCCCTATTACCTTATGTACCACAGTTCCAGTGTATCTTGCCCATCACCACTCCACCTGGTACCCGTCAGCTCCTAGTCACAGTCCGTCTCCTGGTACACACCTCCCGCTCGATCAGCCAGATCCGGATTTGAGTTTCAGTGAGCATTCCCTCAGCTGGACCTCGTCTTATGTGTCACCCCGACTTCATGTCTCCTTCATGAGTCATAACCCACTGAGACTGGCTGCATTCCAGTACCAGACAGCGTCCTCTCAACCAGCTTCCGATTCCACCCCAGGTTCAAACCCACGACCAGCCGTGACAGCAAGCAGGGTTGACTCGGGTCTGACGCGGGTCACGGTGCAGTGTGAACAGTCCGACCCAGGTTTTACAACCCGGCTTAAGCCCTAAAATTAGCTTATTGGTGGCTGTGGAGCAGTCACCACCCACTTTTTATGACAGGGCAGACCCAGGTTCAGTGTGAACAGGGCTTACCTAGGAATAACCCACGTCAAAGGTGCAGTGTAAACGGGGTGTGAGTCGTGTCTTTCTCCAGGACTGACCCGTGTTCAAAATCCTGGGTTTGACCTGAGATTTTGGTGTGAAAGAGAAGTTACACTGTGCTTCAACCCGGGTTATTCCTGGGTCCGCAACATTTACACTGAACCCATGTCAGCCCTGTTAAAACCTATGGGCGAGTAGGCAGGTATGTGCTAAGGTGATGAAGACTGCAGGAAAAACATATTCTTATAAGACAGGGGCCCATAGCTGATCTACATTCAGGGGCGTTTTAAGAGAGGAGGGGGCCCGTGTGCAGACTCAGTGCTGGCCCCCTCCTCTCTCTGGCAGTGCCGCGGTGCACCAGCTGTATAATTTACTGCACATACGCGGGTCTCCGGGAAAATGGCAAAAACGCCATTTTCCCGGGGACAGCAGTACTGCACATGCGCGGGTCACTGGGAAAAAGTACAATACATATTAGAAACCATACAATCAAGAGAAATAAAAGATTGGTAATTCCTTTACTCTCTCCCGTCCAAATACCTGAATCTGCTTTTTAAAATGCCAAAGGTTGTCTTTGAGGAACTATTGATCATTGAAGATCTCCTAATCGAGGGCGCACACCAATCCTGAAGGGATATTGAAGAAAGGCGGACATCTAAAAACTAGACGTGAGTTTTGTTATATCCCTCCACATCTATCACAGGGTATTCATCCTTCTCATTGAGGAACAAGTTAAAGAGGATCAGCATCAAAAGAGGACTCTGGCCCTGATTCAGAGCCGGATGCTCTGACAGAGCGCTCGCTCTGAATCAGGGCCAGTCTTTTTTTTTTTTAACGGCCTCCTGGCCGCTCGCATAGCTGTTGGTGACCACCCACAGCTATAGCGAGCGGCCAGGAAGATGGTCTTGACCATCGCGACCATCGAGCTTTCGACGAGACCCTTGTGGTAGGGTCTCATTGCCGCAAGCCCCAGAGAGATTTCGGCTCTAACAGAACCAAAATCTCTCCCACTGACATCACTCATGATGTCAGTGGGGCCGCCCCCAAACGAGAACGCCTCTGTTTGGGCAGCCACTCCCCGGCCCGCCCACCAAAGGGGGCGAGCTGTCACTCAACATCGATAGCTCGCCCCCTTTGTTGCGAGACCCAGAGCGACGGAGTGCCCGTCGCTATCCGGGTCTCGCGTATGCGCATGACGGAGCCGGCTCCGTCGTGCGCATGCGCACTGGCCCACCATCGACCCGGTTGCGAGCGCACAGCGCTCGCAACCGGGTCTGAATCAGGCCCTCTGTTTGAATTGACTGCTCCATGGGGATCTCAGATTCACGGACTTTGATATAAGATATTGGTACCCTAAAGAATTTGTGCTTGGTATATTGCTTTTTGTCTAGATTATTTGTATGTGGTGGGGATCACATTTTTACTGAGCAGCATCTTCGTCACTGTGCAGCGCACAATTTACACATTTTTTTCCAATAAGACTAAAGGGTGCAGGGTGTGTGGTGTGGGCTCCCCTGCACACCCTGCACCCATTATAGATACACCCCTGTCTACACTGCATGAGTTATAAGGTGGCTGGTCCCTGGGAAGCATGCTGGGCAAGCACATATAAATACGTTGGATGGAGGGCCCTCTGTGAATAGTGCAGAGATGTGTGACATGTACTCTCGAAAACACACACACACGATTCTTACCTAGTGTGAGGTGAACGGTGAAGTTGCATCTTCTCTACTGCATTTATGTCACTCATTGAATTAATGACATAAAGCCAAAACAAGAACTCAAATCTGGTGCTGGTCCCAAAAGGTAAACAATACAGCTGTTAATTGCTTCAAAATCAGACTGCTGCTTCAAAATCAGAATAGGTTATACCATACCTAAAAGAATAGAACACAAAAATAAATAGAATAAAGAAGCACTATCTGAATATTTAGCTAATAATTAGCAGTATTAATGACACATATAAAATATTTACATATATCTATTTAAAAAGCATGCCCCAGATCAACTTAGATGAACCAGTTATTTGAAATAATTAGAGATCCAATCGAAGACATATGTGGTATAGTGTGAATACTGACAGAGGCTAAGCAAAGTAAATACTTACTCCTTTGTGACTTATTTATAGTGTCCCGGGGATATTCTATATTGTACTGTAGGCGTCTCCTCTACCAGAGACAGTTTGTCTTTCACCAGTGTCTTAACTGCCCTGCAACAAGAATCAGGGCAGTTAACCCTAAATTCCTAGAAGGTTAATAGTACAGAAAATACTTAAAACAGATATTAGCACAATACATATAAAAAGATATTAAAAAATCAGATTAAAAATTTATTCATAACTATTTTTTCTTTCTTTTTTATTTCTATATATATATATATATATATATTATTATTTTTTATTTTTTTTATTGTACTAATATCTGCTTTAGGTATTTTCTGTACTATTAACTTTCTAGGTAATTAGGGTTATAGAGTTTAGGCTAAGCTATATGTGTATGACCAGTTCTCTGGGGTGTAATAATGGAAGCCGATCTATGTGAAATTAGTAAGGGAAATTCCAGATGTGAGAAATAAATAAATATATACTACAATTTCCAATAAATTGTTAACAACAAAAGTAGACAGTCTCCACTATGTTTACTGGACATCTCGGATATGAGAGATGATACTGTATATAAGAAAAAACATGGCATGAGTGATGTACCATAACAACAGCTACCATACCATAACATAACAATATACGCGCACAGCTTTGGCTAGCATCATGGTCCTGATTGACACACACAGTGGAACACACATTAGTGCATCAGGGTAACCGGATCACAAGTGTTCAATGAGGCACAGCTGAACTAGATGGAGCCAAGTCACTATTTATTTTAAACTATAACGGGTGCATTGGTTGTGCACTGTTTATTTCCTGAGGAAGTTGCAGACATGTTTTAAGGTGGAGAAACGTGTAGACATTGTGAATAGCCGCAAGTGTGATCACACTGCCCATAGTGGCTATTGAAATATTGTACCAATAACATCAAGTAGTGACATCGGCTTGGAGCCTGTTAAGAAGGATGCCAACAAAAGCACTAAGGGGAATTATCACCCACGAATGGGATCGAGCTTCTATATGTGAGTGCACCACATTATTTATATACTTGTCATATTTTTTAAGTGAACAATATCTGCTCTCCCATTACTAAATTTATGGATGAACAATCATAAACACATCGATATTACCTTCCCTGAGAAAAGCGCATATAATACTGTGGTCTGCTACAAAGTAATTCCTGGAGTACTGTCCTGCCGAAACTGAATGATTTTTTACCCGCTGAGACACTGCCGTGTTGCATGCCCAAAGTACAAGCATACTGACTTTACAACTGCAGTGTTACAATTTTGCATGGTAAAAGGCACAATGTTATATTTTGGTCCGATACAAAATAACACCTGTGGAACTACACTGCTGAATTCAGACTGAATCAATATCAGGCTGTATACACAAAGGACAGGTTTACTGCTTTTGTTGACACTGGTGAAGGACAAATTGTCTCTGGTAGATATCACATATACAAAGAAGAAAAGTAAGTAGTTTTAATGGGTCAAGATGAACTGAGTAACAGCTAATTGGAGAGAGGACAAACAACACTGTAAACTATAAATTACATAATAGATGGCTGGTGCAGGATTGGTGCTCTATTTGTTACTACTGTTGGATCAAAAGACTGGTACTTTACCAGTCATTCTTAAAAATCCCTGCACAGCACAAATTAAGCGTCCTATAAGTGGGGACTCACTTGATATTATTATAAACTAATTTTCACCTGAATATTGACATTCCCATTTAACTCAAATACTTATTGAAATCACCCTTATAAATACTTACCTGAATACTACTGTTACCTGAATACTTACCTGAATACTAAAATAAACATGGCATCATTCAACCTGTTAATTTTTCATTAATTAAAAAACACAATTTTTGCTGGACGCTCATTGTGGGGCCTCACGGCATATGGGTAGGGCCTCGGAGCGAACGTTTTGTGTTGTCATGTTTTGTCATGATCTTAATGTTTATTATCGAAAAGAGCTTTAGCAGGCTTTCCCAGCATTCTCAGCTGTCTGATTATACCAAATCATGCAAAACAACATTGACTTCTTTCTTTGAACTGTGTCAAAATGCTGACTTTGCAAGGACATTGCTGTACTGCGAGCTGCCAAAATATTACACATGGAATGCTTCTCAAAAAGTTTTTATGCTCAGAAAACAGAGAGTCGCTGTAGATGGTCATCCTGGTATCAGAGCAACAGAAGCTCTTGGCCGTGTTTACACTGTACATTTTCCAATTCCTTCTAAAAACAGCCTCCACATCTTTGTATTGAGAGTTAAAGTTAGTGATAAAAGACCATTGTATTGTATAATTTTTGTCAGATATATTTTTCTTCTCTTCTAATAGGTCACTCCTTTCTATAGTATCTACTTTTCATTTTACTTCTTCAATACATTCCTTAGTATGACCTTTATTTAAAAAACATTTTCCCATTGTCTTAATTTGATCACTATACACCTCAGGATATAAACCCCAGCCATTGATGTCTAAGTTAAAATGATATATGCGCTATACATAGTGCTGAGACTTATTGCTATCACCTACGATTATTGAAAGCTATGTTAAATATATGAGGTCTATGCTCCAGCTACTGATATATAAATTGATACATGTGCTATACGTAGTGCTGGGAATGATTACAATTGCCTAAAAGTTCAGCTGCATTATTGTATACATGAATACCCTGAGCTGCAAAGGTTAACATTTTTACCTACTGTATAAAACCTTTTTTTATGATATGTTATTCACACACATATGATACAATGGGAACTACTAATAGATATCACATGTAGTGGAGACCCAGTAATACTTGGTGTGTTGAACAACAATATATTAACATAATATACCTGCTGTGTGGGATTAAACCTTATAGCTAAGAGACTCAGAACTACAACATATATTTGTACATACTGCATAGCTAAGAAATGTTTACTATAAGCATTGCATGGCAATACATAAGGATAAGACATCTAAACATAGGAAGAGAAGACACTATCAGTTTGGAAAACTGACTATACACATTATTAGTCACTGCATTGTTTGATACAATTTGCTACTTCCTTCTAGAAGCTGATGAAGGCATTTAGCCTTAAAAAATAATTATTTGCAACATATTTAACAGAATAAACTATAATAAGTAATGAACCACTGTGTTACTAAACACTGATCATATTGAAAGAATGACAAATTCCTTTTGCATATTTTATTGTACACATTAATTTTCATCTCTTTTGCACAATTCTATATTTTTATTTCACCATCTTAACAAATTTAATACAGAGCGATATTTTAATGCATACCTATTAAAAATATTACATTTTACATTACCAACGTGGGTCCCAGTGCACCCATTAAAATTACTTACTTTTCTTCTTTGTATATGTGATTTATATAATGTTTAAATAGTGGGTAGCACCTCAGCAAGCTTTATATTTAATCTGTAGATACAGTTGAACTGAGTAACAGCTAATTGGAGAGAGGACAAACAAAGATGTAAGCTATAAATTACATAATAAATGGCTTGTGAGGGATTGGTGCTCTATTAGTCTCTGGTAGATGCCTGCAATATAGAGTATCCCTGGGACACTATAAATAAGTCACAAAGGAATAAGTATTTACTTTTTTTAGCTACTGTCATTATTCATGGTAAACCAATGACGTCATCGATTGGATCTCCAATTATTTCAAATATCTGGTTCATCTAGGTCAGGGGTGGGGAACCTTTTTTCTGCTGAGGGCCATCATGATATATATAACATTATTCACGGGCCTGGTACAGGCCATGTCCCCTCTGTGTGATGTCACACAGGGGCGGGGCCACAATTGCCTGTGATTACAGCAATGCCCGGAGCATCCTGAGGATGCTGCGGGAGCTGTAAGGGCAGCGGTGTGACCGTCTGAAGCATCCCAAGGATACTCCTGGTCGACACTGCTGCATAGATATTGGCTGCAGGGTGCCATTCTAGGCACTCTGCTAGCCAAATGAGACTAGCAGAAACAAGCTCTGAGGGCCAGACCAAATGATTCAGGGGGCCTTATACGGCCCCACGGGCCTGAGGTTCCCCATCCCTGATCTAAGTTGATCTGGGGCATGTTTTTTTTATAGATATATGTAAATATTTTGTGTGTCATTAATACTGCTAATTGTTAGCTAAATATTCGGACAGCGCTTCTCTATTCTATTTTTTGTTGAATGACATAAATGCAGAGAAAATATATTTATCTGTTTATGTACAGCATAAAAAATGGTAGCATTTTTGCTAGACATACATCAGGCACCTTATGTCACATGAATGTCTCCTTTATTCCTAATGCAGTCTATTTCTCCACTTTGTAGTCAACAGTGAGCATAAAATGCAAAAACAGAACAGAGGGCGGTAGAGAGTGTTGTAAATTAGTATTCCAACTTTTATTAAAGCTTAAAAATGTACATAAAAAAACAAATCAGCAAGTACACCATTTATCTTCACTTATGGCATTATCAGATATGAGAAAGTCTTGAAACTACCCAAAAAAAGTTTTGAAACACCTAGGGGTGAATGGGGAATTTAGGAGCTTCAAGTGGTCGGAGTGGCAAAATTTTCAGTAGGTGGAGTGAAGTCAAAAGGAGGTAGACCCACAACAGTAATTCCTGAAGATGGAAAGGACCATGCCCCATGCACCAGATCTAGGCGAATTTCTCTACTTAATGTAGATGTAAAGCTATTTGCAAAACTTATGGCCAATCATCTTAAAACCCTATAGCCACACCTCATTCACTCAGATCTGGTTGGTTTTGTTCCTAGCCGTGAGGAAAGAGACAACACCTTTAAAATCTTGGATTTGATCTATGTAGCCTCTAAATCAGACACACCCACCATGCTCATGTCAATTGATGCCCAGAAAGCTTGTAATAAGATTGACTTGGATTTTCTGAAAGGTATGCTTAAGCACTTGGGTCTGGGATCAGTCGGGTTTAGTAGGATTTGTGCCCTATGCTCTAAGCCCATGGCTGATGGTGAAGGATAATGGGCACTTGTCGGACCCTGTGGTAATTTCTAATGACCCTCATCAGGGTTGCCCTCTTTCTCCTTTTATATTTGTGCTCTGCATGGAGGCTCTGGCACATGCCACCCAAAAAAATCCTAACATAATTGGCATGACAGTTGGGAACAAGAAGTTACCTCTTTTGGAGATTACTTCCTGGCTGTAGTTAGAAACAAGATTGGGAAGAGAACAATTTTAATTGCTGAGTTCCAAAGATTTGTAGAACTCTCCAACTTTAAAACTAATTACTCCAATTCTGTAGCTCTTAATCTAAAGGTGCCCCCAGCAGTAAGTGAAGGATTCACCATGGGAGGATTGCCGGCATGGAAGAAAAGTACCTGAGTGTAAGTGCTGGATGCCGGTCTCCTAAGTGCTGCCTCGCAGTGGGTCCCCAGGACCGGGGATACAGGATGCACATTTTGCCTTGTGTGCCTGACAGGTGATGACAAGGCTTACAGGTGATCAAGCCCACAAGGCAAAATGAGCAGCCTGTATTCCCGGTCCCGGGGACCCGCTGCTAGGCAGCACTTAGGAGACCCATAACCAGCACTTACACTCAGGTACTTTTCTTTCATGCCGCCAGCTCTCCCACAGCGAATCTAAGCTCTGCAATGTTTATAACAACAGAGCGCACCTAACACTTGGCATGGGAACCCCTGCCTGCATCTCTCCCTGTCTTTTCCATCAGCACTGTCACCCGAAATCACATTGGACATGGGCATCTTAATGCTGTATTATCTATTGTAGACATACTAACACTATGACACTTCAACTGGTGGACGATATATGCTGTTATGTGCACTTATAAAAGCAATTGTTTGAAACTGGATATGACACCTTAACTGGGGATTGATGTATTCAGTTATATGTACTATTAAGAGCTACTGTTTAATACCAGATACCGGTGTATAAATGTGCTGTCATAAGTCTTTAAATATAAATAATCATGGCTTAAACTCAAGTTTGCATGTAGCTTTCTCCTATATAAATTCAGCTATGAAAATAACAATGTAGAACTGTCTGTGTTCCACAAAATGATGATGGCAATATGTGATATGGTGTAAATACACCAAAAGTTACATTTTGTTGTTATGTGATCAATACTAGATGAATATTTTAGATAGATTTCTGCTGAACAGGAGTTATGTATGAGTTATTATACAAGTCTCCTAGACTGCAGGTCACATTTCGGTGTTGATTAAAATTATAATTGTTGCCATTATATACTGCCAATTATTACTTTCATTTGTTTGTAATTGTTTCTGATTTAAATTCAGCAGGGCAGACTAATGGTTCATAAAAAGTCTGATTACCCCATTATTTTAATAAGAGGTTAATAAAGATATGTTTTAAACTTTACAATATCTTGTCTGATTTGACTATTTAAAAATACTTTTTTGATCAATGAGTGCCCCAGCAAAAGGAATTACTTGTTGCTTTGGCATTTGCTAAAGGTTGTTTTGTTGAGAAGTAGTTATACTTAATTCCTGGGAGCACCCCCAACAATTCTATGGGGACAGTGTGTCAATTATGTTCTAAGTTGGTCTATATATACGTTATGGATTTTTTCCTGTGCAGGATCACCTTATACTTTTGGCACATACTCTGTCTATGTCAGCCTCTCTGCCCATCCTCTGTCTGCGCCAGACTTTCTGTCTATCCTGTGTCTACACCAGCCTTTCTGCCATCCATTGTTTGCACTATCCTCTCTTCCCACTGCCTCTCCCTGTCATCCTCTCTCTCTCCTGTCACCTACCGCCTGTCACCCACTGCCTCTCTCTGTCATCCTCTCTCTCTCTTGTCACCTACAGCCTGTCACCCACTGCCTCTCCCTGTCACCTCCCACCTCTCATTGTAACCCTCTGCCCATCACCAAGTGCATCATCCTCTCCCAGTCACCCTCTGCCTCTTCCCTTCACCATTTGCTTCTACTCTTAACCCACCCTTTCCCTGTCTTAAATAACGGGCCCACAGATTCGAGTCCAATTGAAATTGATGGCAAGTCTTTTCAAAAGTCCTGAGAAAGGTGTCCAGTTCACCGTACATTTCCATCACTGGAAATTGATCTTGACGCGGTCGATGGGTATTCGCATCACCGGCCACAGGCTGGTGGAGTTTAGCTAACTCCAACTAAAGCCTGCGATCCATAGCAGCTCTGCATTCAGCAGCCTCTCTTTCCCTGGGAGCCTCTTCCAGGTCCATAGCTGCCTTATGCTCCGCAGCCTCTCTGGCCTCCTTAGTATTGAACTGCTCCATAAACTGCAGCACCATTACTGGGTCGGGCTCTTTCACATACTTAAGAGCCGACTGCAGATACATGGCAGAGTTCCCACTGGAAGTATTAGAGGAGTCCGATCTACGACGAGTAGGCCCCATAATGTCCAGTGCCATCTGCTCCTCAACAGCAGACTCGGAATCCAATTGATCCCCTCCAGGGACACTCCTACTATTGTATTTAAAGACATGCATGTCCAATTGTTTCAAGACTTAGCTCCATCTACCATTCATAAAAGGAGAGACATGCAACCAATCACAAGGGTGCTTTGTCAACACATGAGATACCTCTGGATCTTTCGCTACCAACTACAGGTTTTAGCGGACAATACAACTCGCACAGCTAAAACACTGGAGCAAGGCCAGAAGCTCCATGCAGACCTGGGCATTCTCCTGGAGCCAGCTCCATCTAGCTCCCTACCGGGGTACCCTAAATCTCAACGATAAGGTCCTCCGCAGGCAAGCTGGACAAGGTGCATCATGCTTGGAATGACGAGTCCACCTTGAAGAGATGTCCTTATCTTCCTGGCTATGTTGTTTTGCCCACAGTTGGAGTTGACATTGTGTCCAGACTCCACACATCCACCCAAGGGTTTCCTTTATATTTACTCACCTTTTATTGCTTCCCATATCATAACATTTGATAACTGTATTGTGTCTACACAGGATTGATTTCCTTTTTTTCTCTAAGAAATGTTCTGTTTTGATACAATTGTCTATAAGGCACATCTACTGTATTAGATTAGTCTGACACGGTTCCACTATTACCCTGTCCCCCTATGTGGGGTATATATATTCAAATCTGTCTGAGGGCCTCTGGTCTTATACCAGATTTCATCCTATATATTGTCCCACCCCTCAACGAACACACGTTTCACCCTCTTTTTTATGTGTACTAATAAATGTTGTTTATTATGTTTAGCCATTTTGCTAGGGTCTATCTTTTGCAGGGTTTCAGCCTATTGAGGCTTTTATTAAATTTGCTATTTTCTTCATTTCCTTCTATCTCTATTTTTCATTTTGTTTTCTCTCCTGTCTCTTATTTCCCTCCCTTACTCAACTGGACTTCCCATGGTTGGTGCATGCTTTGTCCCTGGGCTTTTAAAGCTTTTCAACACTTAGTTTTTTTATGGGTCCGAAGATCTTATTGATAAAATTCAATGACCTTAACGCTCCGAGATGACATACCCTGGTTCTAGGGACCTGTAGACTTGAAAATGCAGATATCGTATTGCTCCAAGAGACGCATCTGACTGGGGAACACTCTCAATTTCGAGGTAAGAATTTTTCACACACTTATTTTGCATCAGCTCCTTGTTAAAAAAAAGGGGTGTAACGATCCTCATTTCTAGTACAGTTCCCTTTGTCCTCTCAAAGTAAATTGCTGACATAGACGGTAGATATCTCATATTAATAGGTACCATTAGGGCGGAGATGGTCACTTTAGTTAACCTACAGTATATGCTCCCAATACCGGCCAGGGATCCTTCTTTTCTGATATATTTAAATGGCTAGAACAACTCTTTCAAGGTCACCTCATTATTGGTGGGGACTTTAATGCAGTCTTAGACCCTTCTCTTGACAAAACTGCACCGTCACAGATACACCATTCCCCTGAAGTGTTGCGTACTTCTAGGATTCTTGGCAATGGTCTGAACAGATTGTCTGTTGTAGATTCTTGGCACCTCAAAAATGTTATGGCCAGAGGCTACACACACTTCTCCGGTCTCCACCAAATTTATTCCCGCATTGATTTGATTTTAGTATCGTGCTCCCTCGCTCCTACGGTCACATGTGTAGGCATTACTCCTTTCTCATGGACAGATCACGCAGGTACTTATATTTTGTTTGACTTGTATAACTCTCTCCATAGATCTAGATTCTGGCGTCTTGACAACACCTTGTTGTTAGACCCGCCTACTCTTCAAGACATATATCTGCTATATCTGACTACTTTGAGATTAACTCGTCCAATGAGATTGCCAAGGGTATAGTCTGGGAAGCCCATAAGGCCACGATCAGGGGCAGACTCATTAGTAAGGCATCACACTTTCATAAAAAAGCTCAGAATGAAATCTCGCTATTGGAAACCAAGATTTCTCAGCTCCTCTCTCAGCATAAGTAATGCCCCACACCTTCAATCCTCTCTAGAATAAATACCCTCAGAGGTAGGCTAAATACTATCCTCTCACGTATGTCAGCTAATATCTTAAGAAAGCTTCAACAGAAATACTATGATAAGGTGGACAAGGCAGATTCTGTTTTAGCAAGTAAGCTTAGACAAAAACGGGCATCCAGCTTGATTAATAGAATTAAACTGCGACAGGGACGACTACATACAACCCAGAGAAGATAGTGTCTGAGTTTCATGCTTACTATAGAAATCTGTATAATTTATCCTCTTCTTTGCCCCGTCGAGAATCCCGAGATGTCCCCTCTCTGTCCGCCTTCTTTTCTGATAACTTGCTCCCCTCTCTTAATGAGCAGCAACTGTTGGAATTGAATGTAGATATTACAGAGGAGGAGATCCTTGCAGCCATTAAAGGACTCAAACCATCTGCGGCACCTGGCCAAGATGGATTCACGCCCCAGTACTATAAGAAATTTGCTTCTGTCCTATCACCCTTTTTAAAAATATTTTTTAACGATATGTTCGATGGTGCTTCTTTTGATCCGTTGACCTCCTTAGCCAGCATAGTTGTGATACCAAAGCCGGATCGTGATTTGGAATCAGTTACCATCTACAGACCCATTTCTCTGCTGATTGTATATATCAAAATCAAATCAAAACTCTTGGCAAATAGACTGGGTCCTCTTCTAGTTCATCCCGATCAGGTTGGCTTTATACCTGGGAGACAAGCGCTTGATAATGCGCGATGGACAATTGATCTGATTCATGCTATTCACAAACAAAAAACACCAGCTTTGGTACTGAGATTGGATGCTGAAAAGGCATTTGATCGGACTCACTGGCCTTTTATGTATCATACCCTCCGATCTGTAGGTCTCTCTGATCAGTTTTTCCAAGGCGTGACCACTCTATATAGATCCCCCCGAGCAACTGTGCTGGCCAACTAGATAGCATCTTCCCCATTCACAATCTCCAATTGGACTCGACAGGGCTGCCCATTGTCCCACCCTCATTTTTGATGCAAAGACACACCTCTGGTGGTGGCCTGGGGGTCCCAAATTTTAAATCATACTACTTTGCTACTAGATTAGCACAATGTGTATTGTGGAATGGACCCAAGTCTGAGAGGGTGTGGGTCATGATAGAAACTAACAAGCTTAAGCTGCATTTCATCTCTTCGTTGTTATGGCTTCCTAGAGCGGCCCGTCCTGGGGCTGTCCTGCATCACCCTGTAATTTCCCATTCTTTGGATGTCCTTCCCCTCATTTTCAGATATACAGACCAAACTTTCAATTCCTCACACTTCTTTTCCAATACTTACAAATGCGACACTTTCATTCAACAATAAAATCACAACTTAACCACAGGTCTCTCATCACATTGGAGGGCTTAGCCCTTCATGAGGCATCCCCTAAAGGACTTATTTCCACACTATACAATTTACTTTGACCCATCACCGGAAAACAGAGATTCTCATGAGAGGGCATGGGAGACTGACTTGGGAGAAACCTTAGACAATGACGACTGGACTAATATCTATTCTAACTTAGTTAAAAGCTCAATATGTGTCAGCGTAAAAGAAAATGCATACAAGTTATTTTTCAGATGGTATTACGTTCCTACTCACCTTAATAAAATTCACGCTGAGATTTCCCCTTTGTGTTGGCGATGTAGCAGGACAGATGGGACATTCCTACATATCTGGTGGAGCTGTTCAAACATTAGTCCACATATGGAAAGAATTATGTACCTTTTGCCAATTCCATCTTAGGCATTCAGGTCCCTCTTTAGGAACGTACACACGGTACGATTAAAATGCACGATATGAATGATAACGATATAGATCATATCGTTATTGTTCATATTGTGCAATTTTCGGTGCCTCCAACCCACCATCGACCTGCGATGTGCGGGCATGCATGGATGATAATGATATTGTCCATCATCCGTGCATGCAGGCCAACCTGGTCGGTATCGACCAGGTTACTATAGGGACCCGCGATCGTTGATCACGGGTCGTTGGCCGTCATTGCCATTGGTGGTGTGCTGGATGATCGATATCGATCATCCAGCACACCCGGGAGATCATTCAACGATATCGTTATCATTGCCGATCGTCCCGTGTGTATGCACCATTAGCCCTAAATATTTTCTACCCCCTCCTACATATATCCCTGAGGCATCTCCTCATCAAAATAAATTATTTACTCAGATGATTCTGGCGGCCAGATGTGTAATTGCTTCAGCATGGAAGACATGTGAAGCTCCTACTATGGGTCTGATTATAACTAAAATAAGTCATATCCACTTCATGGCATATATTACTAGCATAATGAAGGGCTCCTCTACGAAATTTGTTAGGGTTTGGGAACCCTGGGCCTGATTCAGAGCCGCTCGCAAAAAGCCCCAGTGGACTTCCTGCACTATTAGTGCAGGAAGTCCACCTACTGACATCACTAGTGATGTTAGTAGGGCCGCCCACAAACGGAGGCGTTCCTGCAGGAACGCCTCCGATTGCTCAGACACCCCCCTTCCCCGCCTTCCAAACGGGGCAGCTGTCAATCAACATCGACAGCTGCCCCTTTTGGATGCGAGCGCTGGAGCGAGTGCTTTTTGCGCTCGCTCCGGTGCTCACGCAGGCGCACACTGGGCCACCATCGACCCGCTTGCGAGCGCATAGCACTTGCGAGCGGGTCTGAATCAGGCCCTCTGTACCTCTTATTTCCAGGTCCCCCCAGCATTTTTCTGACCATTTATTTATGTGATTATTTGATATATAGTCCCTGTCTTTAGACTATTGAGATGTTCTGCTATGGCTACGTCCAGTTGGATTTCTTCCCTCTCCTCCCCCATCCCCCTTCTTTCTCTTTCTTCTCTTGCTTTTCCTCTTTCTTGTTTTTTCTTTTTCTTATTTTTATTTTCTTACTCTTTCAATATATGCAAAAATAGATGAGACTATTATTATACATCTGTTCAGTATAGGTGTATTATAGATTTGCAAATTTTTGCAACATTGTATGTCTTTGCGTAGGTCGCTATTATACTGTCTCTCATCTCTCTAATAAAATATGTTTAAAAAAAAAAACAAATTCTGACAGACTCCATACATTGATTAGGCAAGAATGGGTGGCCATCAGTCAGTATGTGGCCCAGAAGTTGAGTGACAGCATGCCAAGGTGAATTGCAGATTTCTTGAAAAAGATTGACTCTTTGCATAAACTTAATGTAATTGTCAATAAAAGTCTTTGCCACTTACGAAATGCTTGTAATTTTACTTCAGTATACCATAGTAACATCTGACAAAAAGGTCTAAAAACACTGAAGCCGCAAACTTTGTGAAAACTAATACTTGTGTCATTTTCAAAACTTTTGGCCATGGCTGTATGTACTGGTGCGGGTAGTATGTGGTGAGTCAGCAGCAGGTCACATGACTCCTGGAACCAGCTGCAGGTGGCTGAGGGGAACAGTGTCAATAGTTACAGGGTGAGCTAACTTAGAGGACCTGCGCCACTCAACCCTGTAGAGTCCCATTGTAGTTGGCAGCGCTGTAAGAAGAGTCTGGTACTGGAGCTCTTAGGCAGCAAGACCCTGCATTACCGGCACTTACCATGGGTGTTGGAAATAGGAGGCAGATCCGAGCAGAGCTGCACGCTGAAACCGCCCATCCCTTCATGCAGTCAGAAGAAGAGGCAGGGCCTGACGTGGATAGAGCTGAGAGCGGATCACATGGTAACAAGAGTCAGCTTTCCCTGCATATTGCTCGGTGCAAACGGGCAACTCCGGAGGTGGAAGAGAGATGGATCCCGGTGAACTTCACCTCAGGAGGCTGGTAAGAAGGTGATACCTCTCACAGGGACTCCCTCCTTTAGTGATCCAGTGAAAAAAACAACTGGATAAGTGTATAAATGCCATCCAATATTTCCCTATTCAACACTAAACAATATTCCCAGCTGACTGTACCACAACTTTTTATATAAAAATAGGGATCAAGCATTCCCTCAGACCTTCCCACTGCAGTATCTTTCCTAAGGAACTGTCAGCTGCATTCTTGCTAAGCCGCTTAAGTATGATGGCTTTTGTGTGTTTATGTAATTTGTTAGCCACCTATAGATTCCCGTTGTCATTACCTCTTAATACCCAATAAAATAAAGACGCTACACACCATAGCTGCCAGGAAGAAGGTACACATTTTATTAGGGATGTGCAGGCTCGGATAGGTTCGAGTTTGCACGTGGAGTTCGGATTTTTCCCTCCAAAAAAACGGAACTCAGAACGAGGCAAAACGTCATCTTACATGGACGAACATCATCATTCCTGGACAAAAGACCAGGAATGATGATGTTCGTCCATGTAAGATGACGTTTTGCCTCGTTCTGAGTTCCGTTTTTTTGGAGGAAAAAATCCGAACTCCACGTGCAAACTCGAACCTATCCGAGCCTGCACATCCCTACATTTTATTTATCACTTCCATAAAGTTGGTGGCCAGGGAAAAGCAATTGCAAACTGTACTACTCAAATTTGGTCAACCGAATGGGTAATCCTACCACAGATCGGGTTCTTCCAATCTCACTGATAATGAAGTCAGCAAACTCCTCCCTCACTACGCAGTGTAAAGTCTGTATCTAGACTTATGTGCTGCCATCCTTCATTTTGGGAGGAGCCTTCACAATCTCCAATATCAATGGGGGCCGTGACAATCACCAAAGCACTGCTGCATACACCGGCATAGGTGTCACACATGGACATAGGTGCCCACTGCCCATTGTTAGCCAGACCAGCCAAATAACTTGTGAAATCACTGCATGGCCCCTCGAGGACATATCATCCTCGCACCACATGATTATCATTGTACCATTATTAAGATTTAGTTTGCAGTTGCATTCCCCGCACCACCAACCGCCAACAGCACAGACTTATTGTGTTAGTAGAGGATGGAGGCAGGGAAAGATTTCTTGTAAAAGAGGATGATAGTTCCGTGCATCAGCCTTTTGTCATTCCAAGCCGCCTCCCCTTCCATGCCCCTGGACCTCCCTTGTCTTGTAAGTCCACCTTTAACCCTGCGTTTTCCTGCAGGAACTGTCCCCTGACATACTAATCATTACTTCCTCTCCTGTGCACTACAGATAGCCGAACAACACTTACACACTATCCCCACAGTACTCCAGCGCTTATCTGCATCGGGATCATTTGCAGATCACTGCTTACGTATTAGACTGAGCTTTGGTGACTCGTTAAGTGAAGGAAAGTTTATGGAAAGGTGCCTATAAATTACAATACAATATTGCCCTAGCTGCTACCCAGGTGCCATTATAACACTTACCTCATGAATCCTCACAAATAATAACTCTTCTGTATAACAGTTTGACAGAGACTAACACATCAATATCATATCTGAATGTATTCTGACAGAGAGAGAAAACGCAGCTAGGAATTATTTAGACAGAGGGAAAATTCTACAGAATTTAGGGTCTGATTCGGCATGGATCGCAACTGCGATCGCAGCTGCATAATCGCACGCAATAAAGCTGTGAAAATATGCTAATGTCTGCCACCACTCAGCCAGCCTTCTCACATCTGTAATACCTCACAGTCCTGCATATACATCTGTAACACCGGAGAACATCGGCCCCTCCATTCCCCCCCACCTGCTCTGATCATCCGGCCTGGCTGCCATGATCGAAGCTCAGTCAGTCAGTAAGTAAATGTATACTTTAATTAATCTGTCTGCCTGACTAGTGTAAAGGGGGGGTGGGGTGGAGCTGAAGAGACTAGCAGGGGGATCTGGGGAATGGTGAGGCTTAGAGATGGGCTGAGAGACGGGAGGGCATAGTCTTGTTTAGTACGCATGTGTGTGGACAGGTGAGCAGGGAGGGCTGGAGTATTTATATATTTGTATGAGGGGGGGTTGGAGCATATTATTACTGGGGGGAGTGGGGCTGGTGTTTGTGGAGCATATTATTACAAGGGGGTCTGAAGCATATTATTATATTATTATGTCATGTGGTGACGGGGTCTGGAGCATATTATTGAGGGGGGGATCGGGAGCATATTATTATATTATGTCATGTGATTGTTATATGCACTTACTTTGCAACCTAACTTTGCCTGTAATTTTTATAATGTTATATTTAATGAACCTTTCAAAATTGCATATAAGACTTTTTTTCTTGCAGCCACACACTCTTAGGGATATATTTACTAAAGTGAGAGATTTTAGATTTGGAGATGTTGCCCATAGCAACCAATCAGATTCTAGGTATTATCTTCTAGGTGGTGCTAGTTAAATGTTAAGTAGAATCTGACTGATTCCTATTTCTTTATTTATTACCAGTTATTAATATAGCATACACATATTCAGCAGCACTTTACAGAGAATATTTGGCCATTCACATCAGTCCCTGTCCCAGTGGAGCTTACAATCTATGATCCATATCATATGCACACACACATACACACTAGGGTTAATTTGTGTTGGGAGCCAATTAACCTACCAGTATATTTTTGGAGTGTGGGAGGAAACCAGAGCACCCGCAGGAAACCCACGCAAGCACAGGGAGAATATACAAACTCCGCACAGGTAGGGCCGTGGTGGGATTCAAACTCATGACCTCAGTGCTGTGAGGTAGTATGGGCAACATCTCCATTTATAAAAACTTTAGTAATATAATCCCTAGACCAGTTCTCGAAGTGTGCCAGTATGTGATGGTATGGCATACCGGCACTTCAAGCAATAAACATTTTTTTTTTACCCTGTTACAACTTGGAAGAGGCTGAGCACGAAAGCTACAAGCGGTCCAGCATTGCGCCTCCAAACTTCCGCCCGCCTGTCCGCGTGTGCCAGGTGCCTGTCTTGTAGGTCTCTGCAGCATCTATTACACGCTGCATAAACATTGTGCCTCCACCGCCGCCCATCCCCTGGCAGATTCAGTGGCAGTGGCTGGCTCAGTCAGTGTGCCACTGCCTACCCAATACCGAGAATAGAGCCATTCCCCGCCCCCGCCGGAAGGTATCTGCAGCATCAAAGATGCAGAGTCCAGTATTGTGCCTTTCAACCCCACCCCCCTCCTCTGTGCCGTGTGCTGTATTGAAGGTGTCTGCAGCATCCATTACACGCTGAAGAGACATTGTGCCTCCACTGCTGCCCGACCCCCCTCCCGCAGGATTCAGGACCAGGAGTCACAGTCAGACAGCCCCCTCCTCAGCTGTTAGAGCAGCAACCGGTGAGTAATAATACAGTAGCTTTCAGTTCTCTGTAGTGTGTACCACTCCACCCCTTGTTTACTCCACCTCCCCTGAGTACCCCACAACATTTGCTTATCGGTGCCAATATGTTTTGTTTTTTTTTCATGCAAAGCCTATATGTGTGTGTTTTTTTCCTGTCCCAATGTATTTCTTTATTTTCCTATCGGTACTATTAGGGGCTATTCAATTTAGCATGGAAAAATCCAGTTAGAGCACCTAAACATCTGGCTTCAGGTGCGCTTACTGGCATCTCCCGACTTCCGGGCGCAGGGGAAACAATTGAATAGCTCCAGGAACTCCTTCCTGGTGCTATTCACATCATGTTTGATTGAATTGCCCCCGATGTGGTTTTTTTCCATGCAAAGCCTATGTGTGGCCACACCCCTCATGACACATAGCCACGCCCCTCGTGATGCACGAGCAAGCCCATTTTTCGGCACACACCTGCGGCGCGCACACACACTACGCATCCATACCTCCACTTTGAAATTCCCACCTCGACCATTGCCCTAGACTTTGAATATTCGGCCCATTTGGAATCTTGAGTTTGACATGCCTTTTGTAAAAGAACTCAGCCAGTGATAACCACAGAGCAAAGTAATGCAGTGTAAGTCATCGCTTCATATAACAATTGCCTTGGGCAACAGTCTGTAAAACACTGTTCAAAATATCAATAACATTCAGTTCCAGGTCAGAAATAGAAGGACAACAGCGGTCAGTGCTCCACCTTTCGAGTACGCACCAGATGGTGCTATAAAAAATAACTTGCATGCATGTAGCGAGTTTTATGAGGGACTAAAAGAAACTGAATTCAGTTTATATTTAGTGAGTCAATCCATTTAATGTGCTAGTAATTCGTTGTTGTAAACTTGTAACGTGTAATTTAATGATTGCAGTGTGGAAAAAAATGTATTTGATTTGTTAATATAAGTTCTTTGCAGAAACTTTTTTTTGTGAGAAAAATTACTTTTAATAAACTCACATAAAGACTGGACGTATACTGGTGAAAATCTTTGTTTGCATCTACCTCCCTACCTCTCCGAAATACCTAAAAAGAGATGTGTTCGGCCTTGGTAAGATAGACCACTACACCGCAGAAGATACTACCCTTTTAGCAGGGTATCACATTATTAATGCTTTAATCACCATTACCCCTGTACCAAAAGCCCAAGGGGTGCGAGGAAGAGCCATAAAAGTCCAGGGCTGGTTGTCCCTCGGGAGACCCCATTTTTGGGGGGAATCCCTGCCTCCTGAGGAATTCCAGTCCTGAGCTGACCAGTTTAGGACTAGTTAACATCATGGTAGGGAGACCCAATGCTCCGTGTCTCTCTGCTATAGCATTATAGTGTCACCCCCTCCCAACTGGTTCAGCCCGGTATTGGTTATTGGAAAATAGGGGGAACCCCAAGCCATTTTATCCCACAATTTTCCAACACCAGTCCATTTTTAAATGTAACTATTTGCTGCTCCTTTCCTAGCAGAGTTTACACTGGGGGGTCTCAGATGCCGGCTTTTAGCGGCTGTGTTATTTTACTATGACTGCCGACATTGCAACTGTCTACGTTTTGGTTGTTGACCATACGATTTCTCTATATTTTAAATGAAGACATTTTGGGGTATATTTACTAAAGTGAGAGTTTTTAGAAATGGAGATGTTGCCCATAGCAACCAATCAGATTCTAGTTATTATTTTCTAGAAAGTACTGTGGAATATGTGTGTGCAATAAAAATATTTTTATTGCACACATATATTCCGCAGTACTCTTCATATTGCTGCCACATGCACCATGATGAGTCAATCATGAAACAATCCTAAAAATAGTGAGTTCTTCTTATCTGACCAGCATAAAATGATGTGCAAATCGGCTGGGGAAGAGAGAAGTGGGAAATGAGAGAGGGAGGAGGTGAGAGACATTAAGATGATAAAAAAGGCGAAAGCAGACTAAACTTAAGACTATATAAGAATCCTGATTTTTTAATTGGCTGGTAATTTGAGCCCTGTTACTAGGTAGAATTAGCTTGTTAGTTGTTGTTTATTGCTTGGCCTTGACCTATTGGTTCTTAGTGGATGTGTTTGTGATTAGGTTATATACACGGGGATCTTAGGTTTGAATCCATCCTTTCAGTTTGGAAGGCCCACCCACCCAAACCCATAATTTTTTAATTTTTTTTGTTTGCCTGGTGCTTCTTTTTCTCGCTTAGGTGAGGCTCAGCTAGGTGGGATGGAGCTACAGATCAGCGACCACATGTGATGCAAGGGGTCTCTGTGGGGCACTTGCCCCTTTGAAGTAAGGCAAGGTGTCCTATCGTTGTGGGGTGACCTGGACGCTTCTGTGCAGAGTCACTCTTTCTGTGCCAGATAAAGAGGAGGTGAGTCAACCATAGCGTAGTTTGCGTTTTCAGTAGGGCATGTTAGTCGTCCCTCATTTTGTGTATACTTTATTTTGGCTAGAGCTGATTTTTATAGCATATTCTTGCTCACCTCTTTATAGATTCTAATTTGGTCATAAATTAATAAATGCTGTGACCTTGAATCCAAGCAGTTGTTGTTTGTATCATTATTTCAATCACAGATATAAGGGTGTCTTTATTAAGGTTAATTGCAATAAATTAATGGACGCCTTATAGTAGGTATGAGATGGAAATGAAAGGGAGCAAAGTGTATGGCAGGAAAGGAGGACAAATAGACTGGCAATAGCAGAGGGGACATGGTTATATATTAAATGTTAGATTTTCCTCTGAAGCACATATATAGAACCCCCTTGTAGAAATCCTGCCTTCTTCTTAAAACATAGTGGGGCCCTTGGGAGGGTGTACCAGCGTCACTGGGCCCTCATCCAAATTGTTACACCCCTGGATACCACTATTTTATTACTTTTGGCCATTAACTCTGAAATGTAGCTTTGCTTGTATTTTTCCTTTTGAAAGCAATTTGTATATTTGGAAAACACTTTGGCAAGGTAAATGGCACAAATGGGAATAGACGAGAACATAATAATCATGTAAATTTATATAATTGACATAATTAACATTAAAAATTAACATAATTCTAACCAGTTTCTGCAGAATCTACTATTGTTGTTTCCATATAAAAAATCTTATTGCTGTGGTACAGCTATAATTATAAAAAGAAGAAAAACTATATGCACTATTTTGTTTCACATATTGGTGCATTTTTAATTGCGTAGCTTAGCACTAGTTATATCCAAAAGCATTCCTCAAATGTCATCCATGCAGAATATGATTGGTGCCTTGCATTCATATTTTAATGGTGTGACAATAAGATACAAACAGCTAGGAAATGAATGAAGTGTTAGAACACTGTCAGATTTCCTGGCAGGAGACACAGCAGTGATGTAACTTTCTTTGGGAAGGTATGTAGAACCTTTTTGTTAAATTTATAGTGCTGTTTTGTTGACACTCAAAGACTTTATTGCTACCAAAGAGGGCTGTAAAAAAGACCAGGCCCCTGGATTCCTAAACTGCTATTTAGAATATGGTTTTTTAGCCATTCTTTACTTCTTCTTGAATGTACGACAAATAATCCATAGAGCCTGCAGACAGTTTCTCAGTGTTGGATGTGAACTGAGGGCCTGATTCAGACCCGCTCTCAAGCGCACAGCGCTCGCAAGTGGGTCGATGGTGGGCCAGTGCGCAAGCGCAAGCATCCAAAAGGGGCGTCTGTCGCTGTTGACAGCGGGGTGGAGGGGGTGGCTGGGCAAACGGAAGCGTTCCCTTAGGAACGCCTGCCGTTTGTGGGTGGCCCTACTGACATCACTTGTGATGTCAGTCGGTGGACTTCCTGCTCTATTAGAGCAGGAAGTCCACTGGGGCTTGCGGCAACGAGACCCTACCACAAGGGTCTCGTCGCAAGCCCGATGGTCGCAATGGTCTCGACCATCGTGACCATCACCTGGCCACTCGCATAAGCTGTGGGTGGTAACCCACAGCTATGCGAGCGGCCAAGAGGCCGCAACTAAAAAAACCAGCGCCAGCCCTGATTCAGAGTGAGCGCTCGCTTTTTGCGAGCGCCTCTGAATCAGGGCCTGAATTCTGTAAATCTGTTACTCAAAAAAATGAAACATCTACTAGGATAGCATGTTGTTGATTTCTGGCTACGGAGGTCTGTGAGGATGCTATTACAGAGGGATTAAAATGAATGTGCTTAGACCAGAGAATTTGAGTTTATGAATGTTAAAGAGAAGTTTCTTATAAGCTAACACTTCAATTTAACAGGTTTATCCATTTTATCTTATCTGAATTAAGTTTTAAAATGACCCTTCCTCAAGTACAAGCTAAAGCAAAGTCATTTGACAAGCAGGGCCTTAGCTATGGTGCTGCAGCCTGGGAAAAGCCTCCTAAATATATGTGCTGTGGAACAGAGATTTGCTCTCCTTCCCTCCCCTGCCCTTCCTCTAAACCAAAGGTTCTCAAACTCGGTCCTCAGGACCCCAAACAGTGCATGTTTTCCAGATCTCCTCACAGAATCATAAGTGAAATAATTAGCTCCACCTGTGGATCTTTTAAAATGTGTCAGTGGGGTGGGATATTAATGTTAGGTAAGGACTGATTGTGGGTGATAACATTTTTGAGTTGGGATATTAAAATGGAGGCTGGTGGGGTATAAATGCTATGTGGGAGCTGTTGGGGTAATAGTATTATGTGTGGGAGTATAAATTCAATATGAAGGCTATTACTATAATATGGGGTCATAGTGTTTTAATTAGAGATGAGCGGTTCGGATTCTGTGGAATCTGAACCGCTCCGAACATTGGGGATCCGAGTCCACCCGAACCCTGTTCGGGTGTTCACCGCCTGACTTGGATGGGGGCCGAACGGCGGCCGCCTGATGTCGGATTCTCACTAGAGAATCCGACATCAGGTCTCCTCGCGTGTAGGGCAGAGCGCTGTGATAGCGGTCTGCCCTACACAGAACAAACACACAGCCGCCAGCGGCAGCTGTGTGTTTGTTACAGCAGCCAATGAGAGTCACACAGACTCTCATTGGCTGCTGCACGGAGGGAGCCAGCTGGAGCTCACACATGAGCTCCGTCTTCCGGCTCCCTCCTCAGCGTGTGACAGCAGAGCGGACGGCGCGGGAGCGGGGATACAGGTAAGTTTTTATTTTTATATTTTTACTTGTGTAAGAGCCGGGGGCGCTACTGGGGGTGCGGGGGGGCCATACTACTGGGGGGCTATACTACTGGGGGGGTCTGCTACTGGGGGGTCTGCTACTGGGGGGCCCATACTACTGGGGGGGCATACTACTCGGGGGGGCCTGCTACTGGGGCAGCCTACTACTGGGGGGGCCTACTACTGAGGGGCCTTCTACTGGGGGGTCCAAACTACTGGGGGGTGCCATACTACTGGGGGGTGCCATACTACTGGTGGGGGCCTGCTACTGGGGCAGCCTTCTACTGGGGGGGCTGCTACTGGGGGGGGCTACTACTGGGGGGACCATACTACTGGGGGGGCCATACTACAGGGGGGCTACTACTGGGGCAGCCTACTACTGGGGGGGCCTGCTACTGGGGCAGCCTACTACTGGGGGGGCCATACTACTGGGGGGGCCATACTACTGGGGGGGCTGCTAATGGGGGGCATACTACTGGGGGGTATGCTAATGGGGGGGCCTGCTAATGGGGGGCATTCTACTGGGGGCACTGCATAGGGGACCCTACTATTAAGGGGACTGCATAGGGGGCACCACTGCTGGGGGCATTGTGTAAGGGACACCACTACTGTGGGCATTGTGTAAAAGGGGCACTACTGTGGGCATTGTGTAAAAGGGTCACTACTGTGGGCATTGTGTAAAAGGGGCACTACTTTGTGTCGTAACATAAATAAAAGACACTACTTTATGGTGTAATGTGAATCAGGCTCTATGTGCGGTGTAATGTGAATAAGATTGTGCACTGTGACTCCTAGGGTCGTAGCCCACTTTGTAAACAAGTACTGTGATTCTGCTGGCCGTACCCCACTGGGTGGGTGCACTACTTTTCATTTCTGCCACTGCTGTGTGGCAATGTGTCATAGATGTGCTTTATACTGTGGTGTCTGTATCGTTGTGTCGCTGCTTTGTCGCTTAGTAACCAGTCAGCTCACTGCAACCTTTGGCCAATAATGTTGAAAACAATATTATAAGCTGTGAGGTGTTCTAAATTGACTGGAAATTAATGTTATTGAGGTTAATAATACTCTAGGAAGAAAAAAAGACCAATTTATGTGATTTTAGCTTTTTTTGTAAATTTTTGTAAAAAAATCCAAATCCAAATCCAAAGTCAGTCACCGCAGTTTGGCAAATCCAAATCCAAAGCTGGACGATGAATTAGAACCAAATCCAAATCCGGCAAAAATGGACCGGCGCACATCCCTAGTTTTAATGCAATGCTAGTGGAAAGTTGTATGGAATTACATTGATATTACATCTGGTTGAAAGATGCAGGTCTATTTATTAAACGGATATACTGTAAATTTACTGTCAAGGTTGGCTGGAGACCTAGGGGTTTACTAAGAATCGTGTTGGTCCGTGATAGCAATCTTAGGTTGTGTTTTGCCATTGTTTACAACACGGAAATTTGCTAAAGGCAAGCTCGGGTGAGAGTTCATGGAACTGTGACCCTCATGGTTGTTGATTGATAGCCACACGGCTCACAGCCAATCAGCGTCCGCTAACTGTAGAGCTACCTCTGATTGGCTGGTGTGCCCGACCACTGACAGAAACCACGCGGTTTCTGTCATTCACCAGGATAGAGATGTATGTGTTAACACATGCATCTCTACATGTTCGATATGGTCCGCGGTACTCATTTTTTTGTTTTAATAAGCCCCGTGGAGCCTACTGGAGAAGGGGCAGATGCGATGCCAGGAGGTAGGTGATTATTGTTGGGGTTTTTTTGCATGTAACTCATTGGAATCCTACTGGAGAAGTGGACGGAACATCTGTCAGAAAGTAAGTATGTGTGAATGTGTTAGGTATGTAATAAACTTTTAGTTTCTACTGTGTGTGTGTGTGTATTGTTTATTTTACAATTTTTTTACAGTGGGGGTACGGGTGCCGGCCGCCTGCTGGCACTTGTAGTTCCACAAGTGCCAAACGGCAGGCACGCTGGCACTTGTAGTTCCACTGTGGGGTGTTAATGCTTTTAGCGGATTGAGTCCAGTGCTGGTTTTAAAAACAGGGGGAACCCCAAGCCATTTTTCCCCTATTTTTAAAACCAGGACTGGCTCTGGGAGCCCAGTGTTGGGTCATAAAATATGGGGCAACCCTACTTGTTTTTTCCTCGAATTGTTAGAACCAGGACTGTCTGAGGAGCCCTGTGCTGGTTATGCTTTTTTGGGGGGGACCCTACATCATTTTTTTTTTAAACATTAAATTTTTCATTACTTTGAACACAAGCAAGCAGACTGCACATATCTCACCGATATGTGTGGGCTGGATGTTCGGGAATGTTTGGTTGCGGTCAGATACTGGAAACTCGGGGATTAACACGATCACATACACTATCGGAAAACACGATTTCAGCAAATCCCGATTCTTGGTAAATTTGAGAGTTTCAGCAGGCAAAAATCTCCCGAGTGTCAGCAATGCAAATTGAGTTTCTACTCGGGCAATTTTGATCAGACACGACTCTTAGTAAATTTACCCTCTATCAGGCCCAGCAACAGGGGAAACCTATACCGGGCCACGAGATCCAGAGTGGCCCTGAGGTCCACAGGGGCCCAAAATGGGGCCATGGACTCACTGATCCAGTCGGTGCAGTGCGGCTGCCGCCAGGACCCATACCCACCACAGCGCATCTCCCTTGTAGCCTGGCCCTGGCAGCGCTGGGCTCTGCCAGGTTGGTCAGATGCGACCAGGACATGAACTTGTAGTCGGCGATGCAGTGGTGTGATGTCATAGGTCACATCACCGCACGTCTGGTACAGCCGCCCGCGCAACTTTTACTGAAGGAGCAGCTGAAGCTGACTCGGCAGGCTGTAGTGGTGAGGGGATAGAGGCTAAAGTAGGTGGTTGACACTGGTCATGGGGCTTAGGAAGGTTGATGGGAGCTGTGGAAGGTGATTAAGGATGGTGATTGGGGATGAGAAAGTTTGATGGAGGGCTGTGGAAGGTGATTGAGGATAGTGATGGGGGCTTAGGAAGGTTGATGGGGGTTGTGGAAGGTGATTGAGGATGGTGATGGGGCTCAGGAAAGTGATGGGGGCTGAAGAAGCTGATGAGAACTGAGGAAATTGATGGGGGCTGAGCAAGGTGATGGGGACTGAGGAAGGTGATGGGAGCTGAGGAAGGTGATGGGGCTGTGGATGGTGATGAGAGTCTGGGGGCTAACAAAGGTGAGGGGGCTGAGGATGGTGATGAGAGGCTGAGAAAGGTGATTAGGGGCTGAGGACTGAGGATGGCTGGCTACAGACACTCTCCCTCCTACCCCTGAGGCATCGACATCACCGTCAACAAGAAGACCTTGGAAGAGACGTCAGACAAGAACTACAGCCTGCATCATCAGTGACAGAGAAATAGTGTGGTAAGTCATGATGTATTTTTACTTTAATTAAAGGCTGTCATATATTCCAATTAACATTATCATGCATCACATATCACACATGCAGGGGAGGGATGTGTGGGTAGTGAGGTCAGGGGTGGTGGTGAGGAGGTGGGGGCCCAAGAGACATCAGCGTACCAGGCCCCAAGATTTCTGTTGCTGGCCCTGCCCCCTATAGGTCTATTCGACAAATGGAAATGCTATTAGATTAATGTTGTAACTGATAGAAGAGTAGGAGTCTTTATTAAATGTAAAGACTATTAAATTAATGTCTGTCTGCTAGGGGAAAAGTAATTGTGGGTGCTATTAAATTAATGAGGAAAAAAATTTACATATTTGATAAATGTGAATACTATGAATTTTGGGACTGGTTAGGGGGGAGGAGGCATTTCTTTTTACGGGCTGTAGTCATGTAGCCAGCAGTCGAAATGCCGACTGCCGGCTTCCCGACTGTGAAATCCCGGCATGGGACTAATGATAGGTGTCTAAATACCGATGCCTATCATCAGCCCCACGTCGAAATCCCGACGCCCGGCATACCGATCGTAGGTAAGCCGAGCATCGGGAGCACTTAGCCGCGCGGGGGGGAGGTTAGGATTAGGTACTCCCGGGGGCACTTAGGGTTAGGCACCCCCAGGGAGGGTTAGGGTTAGGCTAAGGGAAGGAGGGGGGGTTAGATTCAGGCACCCCTGGGGTGAGGTTAGGGATAGGCACTAGGGGGGGAGGTTAGGGTTAGGCACCCCTAAGGGAGGGTTAGGGATGGGGGGGAAAGGGTAGGGTTAGGGGTGTTACTTACTGTCACGACCCTGTCTAGTTGTCACCTTTTTGCCTTGAGACTTACCCCTGTCAGCTTCCCCATGGATCTGTGTGTGTAATTTGCCTGGAGAATTTGCTCTGATTATTGCACCTGGCCTCTCCTCTGTCTGTGAGCACTGCTAGCCCTGATTGGAATCACAGGTGTGGTTCTGATTCTCAGAGCTGCAGAGATGAATACTCCCTCTGCATGTTGTGCCTTCCACCACTCAGAATGCTACTACCAGACCACCTGTCCGTATCCACCAATTGCTGCCAGACCCATGATATATATATCCTCTCCTGATAGCATTCTGGGCCTGAACATCTCGTCTTCCCGTGGTGTATGGTTCATGCATTCAAGTCTGTCCCTGTAACCTGCTACAGCAATCCCTGGCGCTATCCAGAAAACCTGTTTCAGCTGTACCTGGCAATCCAGTAAATCTGCTGGCAGCAACCCCCGATGCTTCCAGAAAACCTGTTACAGCCAAACCTGGCAATCCAGTAAGCCTGCTGACAGCAACCTCTGGTGCATCCCGAAAACCTGCTACAGTAATACTTGGCATCCAGACGTCCTGTTACAGCAATACCTGGCCTGTGCTCTGCTGCTAGTCCTACTCCTGGTTGGTCCCTGGCACTCTGTAAACTTGCATCGTGTTACCCTGCCTTGCTTCCTGCTGTGGATCAACTCCTGCCCCTGTTACCTACCTATTCCCTCCCTGAACCTAAAATTCCCGAACCTACCCATTCCTTCCTGAAACCTGTTATTCCCTATTATCCAATCCAGCCTGCACCTGAGTTCTAGCCTTTGTCATAGTAATTCCAGATTACCCTGTTTAGCCCTCGTCTCAGCATTACCTGACTTCCCTTCAGCCATTGTCACATTCCAGTCCTGAGTCAAGTTCCAAGCTCATCAGTTCAGTCCACGTTATTCCAGTCCAGAGTCAAGTTCCAAGCTCATCAGTTCAGTCCACGTTGCTCCAGTCCAGAGTCAAGTTCCAAGCTCATCAGTTCAGTCCACGTTGTTCCAGTCCAGAGTCAAGTTCTCAGTTCATCAGTTCAATTCAACAAGTCTTCCTGCCGGTCCCAGTCCGGTCCCTCCAGTTCCTGTTATTTATCATCAAAGGCAGTTTTCACTGCTACCCAAGTCTTGTAAATAGAGCTATTTACATTATCTGTGATTCCAGTCATGCCGGCCTCCGTAGAAACCCGATCACCACCTGAGACAGGTAACTCGCAGACACCAATCATGACAGAATGTTCAGGCCAAACGATGGTGGCGGATCAAGCACCTATTAAGGGACTAGATGCTTTCCGTAACCTGGTCACCCGCTTGGATTCACAGGAGGCCGTACAGCATCAAGTGCTACAGCTTTTGAAAATCCTGAATAACCGGCTAGATGTTACCCAAACCTTACCTGAACCCCTAACTACCTTCCATCGTCTGCTGGAACAGCTTCAGGCCCTACTCACCAAAATTTTTCAGATTATTCCTGAATTTCTTAGAGCTGCCTCTGTCTCGACTTAAACCACTGCCTTGGAATCCCTAAGAAACAAGGATTCTTCTGAACCAAGTAATGTCAGACTTCATAGTTACCCACGCCCCAAGCTCTCTGTGGCCAAACGCCAGCGGTGTAAAGATTTACAGCTCTGCCTCTATTGTGGGAGTTCTGACCACTTCATTAAAGACTGTTTCCTTTGCAACTCCAGCAGTGGTTCCAACTGTCAACGTCTCAGTGCCCGTTCCGGTCCCAGCCCGGATTCTGCCCGTTCCGGTCCCAGCCCGGATTCTGCCCGTTCCGGTCCCAGCCCGGATTCTGCCCGTTCCGGTCCCAGCCCGGATTCTGCCCGTTCCAGTCCCAGCCCGGATTCTGCCCGTTCCGGTCCCAGCCTGGATTCTGCCCGTTCCGGTCCCAGCCCGGATTCTGCCCGTTCCGGTCCCAGCCCGGATTCTGCCCGTTCCGGTCCCAGCCCGGATTCTGCCCGTCCCAGCAGGGGACTCCAGTCAGCAGCCCCAGGAGGGGTCTCAAGTCTCATACCCCAGGAGGGGGTCTCAAGTCTCGCGCCCCAGGAGGGGGTCTCAAGTCTCGCGCCCCAGGAGGGGGTCTCAAGTAAGTCTCACGCCCCAGGAGGGGGTCTCAAGTAAGTCTCACGCCCCAGGAGGGGGTCTCAAGTCTCACGCCCCAGGAGGGGGTCTCAAGTCTCGCGCCCCAGGAGGGGGTCTCAAGTCTCGCGCCCCAGGAGGGGGTCTCAAGTCTCGCGCCCCAGGAAGGGGTCTCAAGTCTCACGCCCCAGGAGGGGGTCTCAAGTCTCGCGCCCCAGGAGGGGGTCTCAAGTCTCATGCCTCAGGAGGGGGTCTCAAGTTCCTGTTATCAGGGAGAAGTGTCTTGTGCTACAAAATCTGATTATGGTTCCTGTTCACCGTCTCCTGCATATATTGTTCCAGAAGATGACAATCTCTGTAGTCTGTTCTCAGCTTTGATTGTTGATGCTACTGTCTCTAGCTCCCCAGGACTCCTTCCAGTTCCATCAATTGGTCCGAATTCTGAACATCGGTCTGCTTCAGTTATTTCGACTCCTCATCAATCGGAGCATCCTCAAATTTCCTCCTGCCAGGCACCTGAAAGTGCTCCACAATCCTTGAACACACAGGATTCGTCAGATACTTCACCATGCATTTATTTTGATGGGGACTTAACTCAATACTATGCTTTATTGAAACAATTCTTTGGTATGATAAATTATTCCCTGCCATGTGGAGTCAAGTCTACTAATATTGTAGAGTTTGTTATCTCATCTTTTCAAGGTAAAGCTTGGGACTGGGTTGCCCCTATTTACAACTCCAAAGATCCAATGCTTCAAAATATAAAGACTTTCAGTGAAGCTGTTGTCAATGAATTTGGTCCTTACCCTGTAAACCAAAATTCTAGCGAAGTTCTCAGTTCCAAAATATTGTCCAAGCACTCTGTTTGTGCTACCAAGAATTCGTCCTCCACTCCTCTGAAATCTGAACAAGGTCAAGTTTTCAAGGGCCAGCGTGCCGAATTCCAGGCATCCCAAGAGAGCAGTACTTTTGAATCTGTAACCCAGAACATGACTTGTGCACACACCTCCTTGTCCCCTTTCTGCTACTGTTCCTCCCAAAATTCTGATCCTGTCCTTCCCAGCCACATATTTCCACAGGAGTTGCCAAAGATTCCTGGTCCGTTGGTTGGCACAAAACGTTCTCGCAGCAAAAAGAAGAATCGTCGAAGGTCTTGAACTATCTCCTTTGTAGACTTTCCACTCCAAGTATCCCAAGAAATTGGGAAGATGTCTGAAAGTTTTTGTTTTGGTGTCCGGAGTCCACCCATAAAGAGGGGGGTACTGTCACGACCCTGTCTAGTTGTCACCTTTTTGCCTTGAGACTTACCCCTGTCAGCTTCCCCATGGATCTGTGTGTGTAATTTGCCTGGAGAATTTGCTCTGATTATTGCACCTGGCCTCTCCTCTGTCTGTGAGCACTGCTAGCCCTGATTGGAATCACAGGTGTGGTTCTGATTCTCAGAGCTGCAGAGATGAATATTCCCTCTGCATGTTGTGCCTTCCACCACTCAGAATGCTACTACCAGACCACCTGTCCGTATCCACCAATTGCTGCCAGACCCATGATATATATATCCTCTCCTGATAGCATTCTGGGCCTGAACATCTCGTCTTCCCGTGGTGTATGGTTCATGCATTCAAGTCTGTCCCTGTAACCTGCTACAGCAATCCCTGGCGCTATCCAGAAAACCTGTTTCAGCTGTACCTGGCAATCCAGTAAATCTGCTGGCAGCAACCCCCGGTGCTTCCAGAAAACCTGTTACAGCCAAACCTGGCAATCCAGTAAGCCTGCTGACAGCAACCTCTGGTGCATCCCGAAAACCTGCTACAGTAATACCTGGCATCCAGACGTCCTGTTACAGCAATACCTGGCCTGTGCTCTGCTGCTAGTCCTACTCCTGGTTGGTCCCTGGCACTCTGTAAACCTGCATCATGTTACCCTGCCTTGCTTCCTGCTGTGGATCAACTCCTGCCCCTGTTACCTACCTATTCCCTCCCTGAACCTAAAATTCCCGAACCTACCCATTCCTTCCTGAAACCTGTTATTTCCAATTATCCTGTCCAGCCTGCAAATTCCCAAATCTACCCATTCCTTCCTGAAACCTGTTATTTCCAATTATCCTGTCCAGCCTGCAAATTCCCAAACCTACCCATTCCTTCCTGAAACCTGTTATTTCCAATTATCCTGTCCAGCCTGCAAATCCCCAAACCTACCCATTCCTTCCTGAAACCTGTTATTCCCTATTATCCAATCCAGCCTGCACCTGAGTTCTAGCCTTTGTCATAGTAATTCCAGATTACCCTGTTTAGCCCTCGTCTCAGCATTACCTGACTTCCCTTCAGCCATTGTCACATTCCAGTCCTGAGTCAAGTTCCAAGCTCATCAGTTCAGTCCACGTTGTTCCAGTCCAGAGTCAAGTTCTCAGTTCATCAGTTCAATTCAACAAGTCTTCCTGCCGGTCCCAGTCCGGTCCCTCCAGTTCCTGTCATTTATCATCAAAGGCAGTTTTCACTGCTACCCAAGTCTTGTAAATAGAGCTATTTACATTATCTGTGATTCCAGTCATGCCGGCCTCCGTTGAAACCCGATCACCACCTGAGACAGGTAACTCGCAGACACCAATCATGACACTTACCTTAGTCAGGATCTTCAGCTGTCGGCTTAGGTCCGGCGGAGATTCATACCGATTCCTTATTTACCATGCCTGTGCTATAGTAAGAGTTAGCCTTAGGATTGTCATCACAAGGCTGTATTAATTATGGGGATTGGGCTAACAAAAAAATTTAAGCTCTACAGGACAAAGCAGCCCAGTGCTTATGGCACTAAGGCAACTCCCATACTCAGCCGGTAAATGTGGGTTTATTTGTTAAATGTGTAATGTGTAATGCCATTGTAATGAAGGTGCTAGTAGTTCTACACCACCTGCATATTCGTGGACACAATTGTAAATACAATTTGTCGAAGCTGGATTAGTGGCTGAGATGGAATCAGCATAAAAATTAGCGTGCGCGATGCCATCTTGCAAATGGCAGCTAGACTCCATTTTAGAAACAAGAATCTGCAAGACGCCATTTTGCGACCAGCGCCATTTTAAGTTACAACTCACGAGCTAAGTACAGATGGCAATGTTTTTGATAATCTACCAAAAACAACTAGAAAAAAAGCCTCCTGAGAAAAGTAAATAGAACAGACAATACACTGTGAGTGTTTTACATACAAATTGGGAATCCCTGTATATAGACAAGTATAGTTGTGGCAATTGTAATATAACCCAGACATTGATCTGCACAATTGAATTTGTCTGAATCCTAAACAGGTTTTAGTCCCACACCCAGACAGAATGGCCCCAGCTTTACAGCTGGGGGTAACACATTTGCATTGCAGTTTGAAACTGTAAGTAAGGAATGAGATATGTGTGTGTATGTGTATGTTTGTATATATATATGTTAAGTCCATCATAGATAGAATCTCATGCATAAACACCGCACATTACGCACAGTTGCGCTGCTAACATGACGCTCAGTAGCGAATGCACAATATCCTGCATGCGAACGCTGTTTATTAGCTGCATGCGTGCACATCTGCCCCAAATCAGCTAAACCTAACTAGCGTCTTTTCCCATATCCCTAATCCTTACATAATGCACACTTACACAAAAGGTTCCATAGCTATAAAGTAAAAGATCCAAGTTTAATTCATTTATTAAAAATGCTGTGAAATAAAGACTATTTTGGTATCTAAGGTTTAATACATGATAAGTAAGCCATGTTTGATATTATACTGATCCGCACTTTATCCACAGCTTTCCGGTATCAATGGTGTGAAGATCGGAACATGCGTTCGCAACTTATGGACCGTAAAGACATAAAGAACCAAAGTGTATTTTTGTGCATGCAGGGGAAATAGAGGAGGCAACAAGCTGTTAGAGGCTGTTCTGTGTCCATTTGAACCAACCTGTTAAGTGCCCTGTAACAAATGCACTCGCACTGCGAACCAATGGGATCAGCAACAAACTCCTCTATTGTGTTGTCTATTTCTGGGGGGGTATAAATATGTGTGCTCTGACCCTGGGTTGCTAGTCTTCTTGCTGATTGACGGAGGTTATCTTGCTGATGCCGGGATCTGGTCCAGAGCGCTTGCGTATGTATAACTGTACTTGGGTCTGTATAATTTCTTTGTGCTAAATTGACTTAGATCATAGCATGTAACTGACTGTACTTTTACTTGAATAATACTTTGTGCTTTGGAACCACAGGTTCAAGGTCTGGAGTCTTTATTTACTGTATGACTGCGTATGCAAAATAGCGTCATCCTTAGAGGT
The DNA here is from genome assembly GCA_031769625.1 of Taudactylus pleione. NCBI lineage: Eukaryota > Metazoa > Chordata > Amphibia > Anura > Myobatrachidae > Taudactylus > Taudactylus pleione. The sequence continues at coordinate 14,998,219 of JAUIMM010000018.1, read as the reverse complement.
TTATAGGAAGGATATTAGAAGGTATAGGCAGGAGCGTATAGAGGTTGAAATCCAGTATCCTTAGTTGGGGGCTCATAGTGAAGTCACACAGAAAATAATTTTTTATTTTTGTTGGAGACTAGTGCACTTTGTGGGTTACACCACCCTTTAAGAAATGAGCCAACCGGCTCTTTACTTATGGGACACAGGCACACGCTTGGCGCTGCTCCTTTGTTGATGCACGTGCAGCTACAGTGCACACAATTCACAAAGACAGGAAAAAAGAAGATTTTTTTATTTTTGTTGAAGTGCACTTTGGGGGTTACACCACCCTTTAACAGACAGACGCACGCTTGGCGCTGCTGCTTTGAGGATGCACATACAGTGCAGACAATTCACAAACACAGAAATAAATATTTTATTTTTGTTGGAGTGCGCTTTGGGGGTTACACCACCCTTTAACAGACAGACGCACGCTTGTCGCTGCTGCTTTGAGGATGCAGGTGCGGCTATAGCCCACACAATTCACAAAGATAGAAAAGAAGAAGAATTTTTTATTCTTTGTGGAGCGCACTATGAGGGTTACACCACCCTTAGACAGACGCACGCTTGGCGCTGCTGCTTTGAGGATGCTCGTATAGTGCAGACAATTCACAAACACAGAAGAAAATGTTTTAGTTTTGTTGGAGTGCACTTTGGGGGTTACACCACCCTTTAACAGACAGACGCACGCTTGTTGCTGCTGCTTTGAGGATGCAGGTGCAGCTACAGTCCACACAATTCACAAAGACAGAAAAAAAAGAAGTTTTTATTTTTTGTGGAGCGCACTTTGAGGGTTCCACCACCCTTTAATGGACAAGCCAGCCGGCCCTTTACTTATGACACAGGCGCACGCTTGGCGCTGCTCCTTTGTTGATGCACATGCAGCCACAGTGCACACAATTCACAAACACAGAAAATATTTTTTTATTTTGTTTGGAGTACACTTTGGGGGTTAAAGAACCCTTTAACTTTAAAGCCAGCTGGCCCTTATGACACAGGCGCACGCTTGGCGCTACTTTGTTGATGCACGTGCGGCTACTGCGCACACAATTCACAAACACAAAAAAATATATATATTTTTTTTTTTTTGGAGTGCACTTTGGGGGTTACAGCACCCTTTAACGGACAAGCCAGTCGGCCCTTTACTTATGGGACTCAGGCGCATGCTTGGCCCTGCTCCTTTGTTGATGCACGTGCAGCCACAGTGCACACAATTCACAAACACAGAAAATATTTTTTTATTTTGTTAGGAGTGCACTTTGGGGGTTACAGCACCCTTTAACGGTCAAGCCAGCCGGCCCTTTACTTATGGCACAGGCGCACGCTTGGCGCTACTTTGTTGATGCACGTTCGGCTACTGCGCACACAATTCAGAATTTTTTTTTATTTTTTGCACTTGGCGGGAGCACCCCTGATGGACAGAGCACCCCCTGGACAACACTACAGCACCCCTTTGGGACTGGGACACTGCACAGGACTTTGGAGTGGACACAGCCCCTATGGAGAACTGACTGCACAACACAGTCCAGCCAGCCCCTATGGACTTTGGAGGAGTGGACACTGCCCCTATGGACAACAGCAGCACAGCACAACACAGCCAGCCCCTATGGACTTTGGAGGAGTGGACACAGCCCCTATGGACAACAGCAGCACAGCACAACACAGCCAGCCCCTATGGACTTTGGAGGAGTGGACACAGCCCCTATGGACAACAACAGCACAGCGCAGCACAGCACAGCACAGCACAACACTACACTGCACTACACTACACAGCCCAGCCAGCCCTAACTCCCACCCTCCCTCTTCACTGTCCACAGCTGAGTGAGAAAATGGCACCGACGCGGGTACCTTATATAGAATCCAAAACCCGCGAGACCCGGAAGGCGGGATGATGATGTTTTGCCTCGATTTCAGATCCGAGTCAGGCGGGAAAAGTCGAGCCTGATTCGGATCGGGGGGCTCAGGGGGGTTCGGATTTCAGAAATCTGTACCCGCTCATCCCTATATTAAAGCTATATTATAGTATAGTATAATAACTAGTGGATCCTTCCATCAACTGAGTATATGATGAACTATTAAGGTGCCTACACACTTAGCGCTATTTTACACGATTTGCCGGATTCCGAAGCATCATGACGACAAATCGTGTAAAATATGCCCAAATCGTGAGTGTCCACGATTCCAAAGCGCATCCCCGCAGGCCGTACATCGTATCTTCAGATCTGCCGTGCTGTAGGGAAGATCTGACAATCTCAGTCACGGTGCACTGGAATAGTTAGGCAGCACGATAGATCGTTTGTCACATTGGACAGTTTTTAACACCAAATCATGCCCAGGACTACCGGGGAGCTGCTGGGGAGAGTTCAAGAGGAAATCGGACACAATGTCGGATCGTGAGCACATCGCCAAGTGTGTAGGCACCTTTACAATTTCATGAAATTACGAGATATATGAACCACATTGGATTCATTCAGAAAGTACTATATGACTTATATTATCCTATAATAATTATACTCACAGGATTTTTTCTTTAAAGGTAACAATTCATAAGAATATGAATCTGCGCTGGCTCCCTCCTCTTTGGCCAAAATACTGCAATATCCTGGATAGAGATTTAGGAACACTTATCCGCTGGCACTCCTATCAATTATAATATAAGCAATCACCAGATTTTAAATATGTGCAAACCATACTTGCCTACCCTCCCGATTCAGCCCGGGAGCTTCCCGAAAATCAGGCGTTTAAACGCCAGTTTCATGGACATGTATGAATTAGACATTGTGATTTCCTTCGCAGCATGAGAGCTTTCTGCGTGTAATAAGAGCTGCAGGGTTTGTGGCTGGTCAGACTCATCGCATATGCAGTATGGCTGCCCGATCTGCATCAATGTTACCAATGTTTAGGCTGTTGTACAACGTCGAACAGATATGAGAAGGCAGCAGTGGGCGTCGCTATGCTCGGCTGTGCTTTGGAAGGCATTGAGAGAATGCAGTTGTGTTTGCATTAGTGTAAATCTCTGATTTACAGGGCCACTGTATCTAGCATCTAGCATGGTGCTGATACAAATGATGACTGTTGTGGCAGCTGGCGTAAAATCAGTAAGCGCCATAGGTTTCTGTTTGTGCATGCACAAACCCCGCATTAGTTGAAAGGATACTCGTATTATCACAAGGTAGTAAATAGAAGAACCAAGGGACATATAGTCAGGAGGGAAATTAAACAACCAAAGTAGGATCTACAAATTGATTACAAAACAGAACAGGGAGTGTCGGGTTAACTCTGGAGCAGGGAAAAGGTGAAGCTGGTGCAGCTATTAGCCAATCAATGGTAACTAGGGGCTGGTGCTTATTTAAGGGTTGGAAGGAGGAGCTCCATCCTCTTTCATTAAGACAGTGCTTCCTTTCCTCCTATCCACCCCTGTCTTTTTTGTTTTTCTGTGTGTATGCTTTTGTTTGGATTTGTGTGGTTTGTTGGGGCAGTAAAACACAGCAAGCTGTAATCAATACCTATCTTGTATATTTAGTCAAGTGCACATAGGCATTTTATTGTGGTGATTTCACCAGAAAGAAGATTGCGGATACCACCTTCCACTAGTGCAGTGGTTCCCAAACTTTTTTTTACCACTGTGCCCTAGAGTATCAGCATTGTTCTCACGGCACCCCTAAGCCAAAAGTTTGTTATTGAGAAATTCAGAAAAAAATGAAGGTCGAGTAGTAAAGTGAAGTAAATTGTGCTTCCTGTCATCCCTAGGGTCAGTTATGTGGTTGTGGACGGGTTTGCGCTTCTGTTTGTCCACATGTTATATATATATATATATATAATTACATGAGCCATAAATAATTTGATCTGGTGCTGGACCACCAACCTGAGGCACCCCTGCAAGTGTCCCGAGGCACCCCAGGGTGCCACGGCACACAGTTTGGGAACCACTGCACTAGTGTAATTTCTGAAGGAATAGGCACTCTTTGCCGACCATGTTGCACAGGGGTGAGTTCTAAGACCGCTCTGTTCTATAGTTGCTGGTGGCTGAAAAAGCACCTTGGGTTATAATAATTTATAACTGCTGGCTTGTGCTTTGGTTAACTACCTGTATGTTTTTGTTCTTTGGTCCGGTTCAAATATTTACAAATATACTATAAAACAGTATTCAGAAATGATACAGTTGTTGGAAATAAATTAGTTCAATTTGCCATACTTACGTCTCCTGGGAGCCTATTCAGCAACACTAAAATAAAGTTTTTAAGGACATTTTCCTTAATTAACGTTATTTTAGTATTCATGAAGAGACTTAACCCAGGAGATATCACTGATATCTCCTGGTTAAGTCCCCCTGCGTTAATTTCCACAATCCCCATACATTAGTATGGGGATGTGGAAATTATGGTATTCATCAAATTCCAAAAATTATGTATTTTCGGAATTTGATTGAGTTACTATTCGCCACTGTGAGGTGTCTTATAGTAGGTGACACTTACCTGTGTCAGCATAGACAGGTCCCACGGCATCTCCCTCTGGCGCTCTGGCAGTGCCAGATTAAGGGCCGCATGGGCCTGGAGCTGAAATTTATGAAGGGCCTACTGTGTGCCGCTGAAGGGGGTGTGACCAGCAATGTGAGTGGCGTGACCAGTGCTGTGGCGTTGTTGTCTGTAAAGGGCTAGTATCATGGCAGGTGCAGTTACTGTATACCATCAAACACCTCAATCTAGCTCATCTCTTTAGATACTGTATTTGTCCCTGACCCTTACACACATTCCGTGTATATGTTCCATATTATGCTACCCCCTCATCTGTATATTGTGCACTGTGCTCTTCCCTCACATCTGTATGTCCATTATTATTCCCCTCCTCCTCCTCTGTTCACATTATTGTGTTCCCCCCTTCTCATCTGTGTCCATTACAATATTTGTCATCCCCTCCTCCTCCTCCTCATCTGTGTCCATTATGGAGTTCTAATCCTCTCCCCGCCTCATCTGTCCGTTACGCTGCCCAGATCATCATCTGTGTCCATTATTCAGTTCTCATCCTTCCTCCTCCTCTCTGTATCCATTACTCCGCCCCCCGTGTCCATTACTTTGTCGTCATCCCCTGCTCATCTGTGCCCAATTTTCTGTCTACCCCACCCCCTCCGTGTCCATTAGTCTAACCCCACCTCTTTTTCTGTGTCCATAACTCTGTCGTAGACCCCTCCTCTTGTCTCCATTACTCTGTCACCCGCCTTCTACACCTCTGTGTCCATTACGCTGTCATGGTCCCCTCATCATCTGTGTCCATTATGAAGTTCTCTTCTTCCCTCCTCATCTGTGCCCATTACTCTGTCATTATTGTCCCCACTCCTCCTCCTCTGTGCCCATTACTCTGTCCTCCCTTCCTCCATGTCCATTACTGTCATTGTCCCCTCCTCCACTGTGTCCATTACTCTGACCCCCCACATCCCTTCTTCTTCTTCTGTGTCTATTACTCTGTCCCCCTCCTCCTCCTTTGTACCCATTACTCTGTCCCCCCTCCAATTCTGTGTCCATTACTTTGTCCAACCTCCTCCTCCTTTGCATCCTTTATTCTGTCCCACCTCCTCCTCCTTTGTGTACAATACTCTGTCCCCCTTCTCCTCCTCCTTATCTGTGTCCTCCTCTCATATGTTTTGCTTTCTCCACTCCAAGTTCATTTACCTGCTTCTCTTCTCTCTTTCACTGTCTCAACTCCTCCTCCAATCTTCCCGCTGGTCTTTTTTCCACTGCCAGGAAGATCATGTAAGTTCTAGCATCAGTTCAGCCACGGCGCTCTGGTAGTCAGGAGGATGCACCACCGACTCCTCAGTCAGCCTCAGTGTCAGCTCACGTAGGACCATCCATTTGGGTGCGCCCGGCAGCATCAATGTGACGTCACCAGATACAGCGGAGCTAAGGTACGTAGCGTGCCTTAGCTCCGCTGTATCTGGTAACGTCACATTAGGAGGGCATGTGCCACTGCACTGCACTTTATAGCCCCCCCTGGATCCGCCACTGCTGTATCGCTGTTTGTTGGTGGTGGAAGCCGGCCCAAAACATTCAGCAACAGCAGGTCTCCTGGCTGGGCTGCCTTCACGGAGCAGAGCACGGAGCAGAGCATAGACACCTATTCACGGCGCGGAGCGGCGGAGTCCGGACTCTGACGGTGATGGGGCGGCATCTATACGACGTCATGTCACATGGTGAGGAGGACGCGCTGCGCTGGAGTCAGTAAGTATGCAGCAGCACAGTGTGGGCCAGAGAAGCTAATCATTTGTGCCCAGTTTTTCGATGGCGGGATGCCGGGGAGGGGGGTTGACGGCCTGCAATGTTTGAGTGGGCAGAGCCTCAGGCTGGTGCTGTAATGCTGTAGCAGGGAAAAGAAAAATCCTGTCTACAGCAGTGGCTGTCTGTGGGCCTATTTTAATGTAGGGCCTGGAGCTGTAGCTCCATCCGCCCCATGGTTAATTCGGCCCTGCGCTCTGGTCCCTCCCCTGGCTCCAGTGGCTGTTCAGAGATGTGTTCTCCCAGCAAAACATTTTTTTTTTCTAAACTGTACTGTGTGCTGCTGGGAGACCACGTCTCAGGACAGCCGATGGAGTCGGAGCCGCTGCAGCGGGCAGGTAAGTCGGGGATGGGGGGCAGGTAAGCTGAGTTGAGAGGGGGAGTTGGGGGGGCACACAGAAGTACCACAGCTGTAGGCAGTGCTGCACATGCGCTGCTTTTACAGATGTAACAGCGCAGGCGTAGCACTGATTACAGCACTGATTACAGCTGCGGTAAGTTAATGTAGACAGGGAAAACTCTATTTCCCGCAAAAGCTGTCATCGCAAAAATGATAGCTTTTCTAAATAGATAGTTATGGAGAGGAGGAATGATGAATTAGTCCTGCAATTAGGAAGAACTCCATGCAAGTTCTGAACCTAATTACCTCCAGATAAATTTTAGGTATAATGAATAGCCCCCCTGGTCTTTATTTAAATTTAGCGTGTAAGTTTATTTTATTTGTTATTAGTTTGGTGAAATGTGCTGATAGGGGGTTTAAGGCTAATGCAGCTGCCCACAACTACAGCCATTTGTACGTGGCTCTGAAACAGCCTCAAATATTCATTTAAAGAAACACAGTTGAACAATGAGAAACATTTGAGAAATACAAACAACAATTTACACCGGTTACACTGAGAATCTGCATTCACATCTCTCTACTGGGATATTGTGACCTGTAAAATATAGATTCTTTTACTTTGCTTATTCAATTGCCACATATTTGTTCAATAATGCACAGAAAATTGTGTCCTTCCTCCACGACGGTTTTATTAAAATCTCTTTAATTAGGTAAACATCTAAATTGCATAGGTTCTGTGGCTGGCTGGCTTTATCAGGCATAGAGAATAACCGTCTGCACTGGATGTGATTAATGTAAAGGAACAATGGACCTCATTCAGAGGCGGTCGTTAGTTGCAAGCGGTCGCACTGAATCAGGGCGGACACTTGCATCCTGAATGGCCGCCTCCTTGTCGATCGTTAAACTGTGGGCTACCACCCACAGCTTAACGACCGACCAGGTTGATGGTCACGATGGTAATCACCATCGCGACCATCGGGGCTTACGACCAGACCCTAAGGTTGGGTCTGGGCACTCGTAAGCCCCCAGGAAGCTCCCCATTGACATCACTGATAATGTCAGTGCGGCCGCCCACAAAACGGTAGGCGTTCGTAAAGGAACGCCTCCGTTTTGGTAACCACCACCCCCGGCCCGCCTACCAAACGGGGGCAGCTGTCGATCAACATCGACAGCCGCCCCTTTGGTAGCGCCCCTTTGCACATGGCCGCTGCGTGTGCGCAGCCCTAACCATCGAGTCGGTTACGAGCGCATCGGCGCTCGCAACCAATTCTGAATAAGATCCAATTTGCTATTTTTTCAACTTGAAGGTGCTATCATCGACATCAACTAAATATACAGACACAGAAGAAAGAGCTCTTTATTCTGTTTCTGACTTGAAGGGGCATTTCACCTGGTGTTAGTTACATAACCTGTGTAATTCATGCATCCTTGATTAAATATATATTTTAGAAACTATACTCTATACAGAGTTATCTCTCTTCTTCCTCTACTCTCTTCCCTACCCATTCAACCCCCTTTCCAAGTCCATCTTTCTGCTACCTTCTTCTCATACCTACTCTCTGTTCATTCAGTTCTGTTGATCTAGACATTCCCCCTGCCTGTATGTCTCTACATGTAACCCTGCCTGTACGTGTGTATATGTCTCTATATGTAACCCGGCCTATTATATGTGTGTGTCACTATATGTGAATCTGCCTCTATATGTATGTCTCTCTTTTGTTGGAAATGATGTGTGTGCAGGTGTTGCTATTGCATAGTTCTGTAGGCATACACCAGAGAATGACTGAAACCATAAACACCCCAGTTACTTAACCAGTGGTGTTGATTTATGGATAGATAGCAGGTACAGAAGTACTCACTGTTACATACACACTGGTGATGTCACCCTTTTGCGTGAATAAAAAGTTGTCACTCAACTCTACACGTGTTGGTGTAAAACAGTGGTTCTCATCTCCAGTGTACAAGTATCCACAACAAGACATGTGTTCTGGATTTATTTACTCATGCACATGTGAGTTGATCTATTTTGCTGGGTCAGTAATTATCCCACTTGTATCCTGAGGCAAAAATACTGAAAACATGACCTGTTGGGTGTACTTGAGGACTGGAGTTGAGAATGCTTGATGTAATACTACAAGAGCAGATACATAAAGTGACTTTAATCCCTTTGTGCCATCAGTTTGCAAATGAATGACTGTCTTCTATTAGACCATATTATTGATCCTAAAGGCTTAAGACCCACACCTGCATACTAAGAAAACTGAGACTAGCTGGATGAATGCTGGCCAGCAATCGCATACCGTACCTATTAGTAATTAATTAGCAGAAGTTGCTTTGCAGTGTTATGCTTTGTTTATGTAATCCAGATCATGCAGTACCCCTCTGTCAGCTGGACATAGCTTAAAGCTAAGTTTTTTGTACACAGTTCCATCTCTAGTGCTATATACTATGTCACATTCATCCAAACTGTCCTCTTCAGCGTCAGATCCCTTTTTGTGAACAATGCTATCCTCATAATAGTAAGAGGCCACCTGGGAACTTCCTCTTAGCCTTTCGTAGCTCTGTTTCCAGCACAACATCTTCTTGGATTTGATCTGCCAAATGCTAAATACTGCGACTGCCATGATCAGGAGCAACAAAAATAAAACAGGAGCCGCAGTAGAATAATGAGAGACTGACGGAGAGAAGCTGGTTCCAAACTTCAAGTTCTTCAGAGCAACTTGCTCGGCTTCAAGCTGTAGGTGCTTTATGCACAGCACTACAAGACAATAGGCAGAGATAGGGATGAACAATGTTTCTTTCAAGTCCCATGTTTTACCTTTTTTAAGTAACCCATGCATGCAGTCTTACACAAATACATACTTCCGATAGTAACATAGTTATAGTGAGTCAATCATACTATTTCAGGTGGAACTAGTATGATTGACTCAAAAAGCAAAATAAAATAATGTAACTACCACACATATATGAATTATCTGAAACAATTTATTACCATTTCCCTTTAAAATAACATCCCCCACCCCTTTCCATACATCTAGCTCTTCCCTACACCGGTGGCATCACAAAGGAGGGTGGGCCGCACCTGGGTGTCACCTGCCGAGGGGTTACACCGAAGTGTCGACTCCACAGTGACAGGAACAGGGTGCTGCACTGTAGCATTACGTGTAGCACTTGGCTGCCCGCACCTCCGGGACCCAGGAGTGACTAAAACCGTGGTTTGGGCTGCGAGGTCATGTCCTCTTTTTCACTGGCGCACAGGCTACTATCGTCTACCAGGATTCTGCACTGAGTGTCACCTAGGTGAGTTACGCCACTGCTCTACGCTCATCTCTCAGCCCCATATGCACAATCTCTAAGATCATTTTCATGTTGTTTCTATTCTGTATGAACCTTCTAAGGTCTCAAAAATAAATCAAAAAGATTTTTATAGCATAGTGCTTATGCAATGTGGTTGTTTTGTTTCTTTTGTATCAGTCAGCGTGTTTATACATTTACAGGGGAATCCCAATCTGTTTCAGTGAATGTATTAAAGCGCATATCCACTACACGATTAAAATGATTGAACGATAACAACATCTTTATCGTTCATTATTCATTAGAGATGTGCGCCGGCCCTCGTGTTTTGGATCTGGATCTCCCCTGGTTTTGGGTCTGAATCTGGTTTTGGATTTTTTTCCTTGGTGTTTTGTTTTTGTGTTACGGTTTTAAAATCACTTAAGATGTGCATTTTTTTGCTACTACAGTATTAATAACCTCAATAACATTTATTTCCACTCGTTTCCAGTCAATTTTGGTCACCTCACAGCTCACAATATTGATTTTTTTTTCATCTAGTTAAAGGGCCAAAAGGTTGCATCCAGCTTGCTGGCTCAAAACTGAGTGATATAATTATTAATAGAGTTGAGGACTGTGCAAAGATGATGGTTGGGATACCCTTGAGGATTGAAGGCATGGGCCTTCATAGAGGACAAGGAGGTTGACGGCCTTGCATTCTCATGATGACTTCTGGCAGCAGCTACAACATATGGTTCTTGCTTTCCTGTCATGTGACAGCTCTCCATATTTTCTGCAGTCTTGAAGCAGTGTCACAATCACCAATAGTGTAGCCAAGGTGTGGTTACAAAATTCACACACGTGCAGTAGTGTGCGCACACAAAAATATTAGAAAAAAAGACAAATTATGATTTTTATTTTTTGTCAGCTCCAGAAGAACTTGGCCCCAGAGCAACGATTGATCACAACTGGAGTCAGGCAGCGCTAGTTTGTAACTTGCATTGCTGGCTGGCTCTTGTGCGCTAAGCCTAACACCCACGAGCACATACAGAAGAAAAAAATATAAGACACTTTTATTGGGTTTTTTTTTGGAGCACGACTGTAGTCGGGTAACACAAGGTTGTTGCAACGTGCGTTGCTGGCTGGCTCTTGTGCGCTACTGTGGTTAAGCCTAACACGCACGCGCACACAGAAGAAAAAAATATAAGACACTTTTATTGTTTTCTTTTTGGAGTACGACAGTAGTCGGGCAACACAAGGTTGTTGCAACGTGCGTTGCTGGCTGGATATTGTGCGCTACCCATGAGCACACACAGAAGGAAAAAATATAAGACACTTTGATTGTTTTTTTTTTTGGAGCACGACTGTAGTCGGGCAGCACAAGGTTGTTGCAACTTGCGTTGCTGGCTGGCTCTTGTGCGCTACTGCAGTTAAGCCTAATACCCATGAGCACTCACAGAAGAAAAATATATAAGACACTTTGTTTTATTTTTGGAGCACAACTTTAGTCGGGCAGCACAAGGTTGTTGCAACGTGCGTTGCTGGCTGGCTCTTGTGCGCTACTGTAGTTAAGCCTAATACCCATGAGCACACACAGAAAAAAAAAATATAAGACACTTTTATTGTTTTTTTTTTTAGCACGACTGTAGTCGGGCAGCACAAGGTTGTTGCAACGTGCGTTGCTGGCTGGCTCTTGTGCGCTACTGCGGTTAAGCCTAACACCCACAAGCACACACAGAAGAAAAAAATATAAGACACTTTGATTGATTTTTTTTTTGTAGTTCAGAACTTGGGCCCAGAGATGGACACAGCAGACAGTCCAGATGGATCAGCAGACAGCACAGTGACAGCACCGTGACCAAAGATCAGAATGGATCAGCAGATGTGACAGTGACAGCACCATGACCAGAGACCAGAATGGATCAGCATCAGCCCAGGACACAGCAGATAGCACCAGCACATCTCCCAGCCCTACACTACCCACCCTCCCTGTTCAGTCTCCACAGCCGGAGTGAAATGGCATCCGTCGCATGGTCCCTTATATACTACATTGATCATAGAGACAAAAGCTCGTGAACCGCGAGATTTCAGACTCTATCGTTTTGACTCAGTTTCGAGATCAGAGTAAGGCGGGAAACTCCGAGCCTGCTTGGATCCGACTCGGTTATGCTAAATTCGGGTGGGTTCGGAACTCTGGAATCCAAACCCACTCATCTCTATTAATCATGCAGTAATTATGCCAGCAATGACCAGCAATGCGTGCTCCCGCTGGTCATTGTCGGCATTTGTCATCACCTGAACATGCAGGCCAACCTGACGAGATCGTCAGGTTGTACATGTTCGGGGATGAGAGAGGGTGCCTGCACTGCACAACATATCATTCAGTGTGCCCACATTGGCCCTAATTCAGAGCCGCACGCTGCTGGCGGGCACTCGCTCTGAATGTGGGACAATGTGGGCACAAGCTGTGGGAGACCACCCACAGCTTGTGCGAGTGACCAGGAGACCATCGCGATTATTGTGACCATCGGGCTTGCGACGAGACCCTGGGGTAGGGTCTAGCTGCCACAAGCCAGAGTGGACTTCCTGCTCTAATAGAGCAGGAAGTCCACTACTGACATCTGTAGTGATGTCAGTAACCCCTCCCAACAAACGCCAGGCGTTCCTAAGGGAACGGCTGCGTTTGTTCAGCCATCCCCCCTACCCGCCCACAAAACGGGGTGAACTGTCACTCACCATCGACAGCCACCCCGTTATGTAGCGAGCCCTGTAGCGACTGAACTTCAGTCGCTCAGCGGGGCTCACGCACACACGACCCGGCGCATGCGCAGTGCGCAAACAGCGGGGCACTTGAGAGCGGCCCTGAATCAGCTCCATTATCCACTGCACAGGATAATGAACGATTACGATGTTGTAATCGTACAGTCGTTCTACACTCGTGTAGTGGATATGCATCTTTAGCTTCTACACAGAGCTAATTTCTGCAAGAAGCAAAAAGTTAAAAAGTACATATGGCCCGGCCATACGGTACAAACCTGCTCCTTGTATTTACAGCCAGGAAGGGGGTGCTTGGAAGTCAGTGCAAGCCACAGTAGCACCTGTGCACCAGAAATTAGATATAGACAATTGGGTTGAAAGTGGAAAATGAGCCTGTCCAATCTGGTATCTAAATCATTTAGTTGTTGTCATTACACATTGGTGAATAATTTAAAGCGCGCATCATTACTGATATCTTGTATACACACTAGACGATAAATTGAACAATAACGATAACATTTTCGTTCATCGTCCAGTGTGTATGCTAGATATAGTTAACGATGCGCGCTTCCGTGGATCGTCAACAATCTCTTTCATCGCCCGTACTTGCAGGACAAACTGAAGATATTGTCAGGTTCTGCAAGTTCGGGGATGAGGGAAGGTGCCGTCAGTGAATGATATCGTTCAGTGTGTATGCTCAATGTCATTAACAACATTGAGCCCGGCGGTGCAGGGGAAACACTTAACGATATCGCTCATGGAGCTTATCTTTAAGTGTGTATGAGCCTTTAGAGAGTTCCATTCAGTGTCACCTCTCCACTACTTTGAAGTCCTCCTTTTGGCACAGGTACAGGAAGTGTTATGCAGCTGCTTTCTGAGTGTTTACTCTCAGGTGCCAGGCAGGTTTGTATTTTCAGGTGTGTCAATGTTCTTACCAGTAAGATAAACAACATTACGTACTCACTAATGGGAATATTTATCACTATTATTTTTACTAAAATAATGTGAAAAACAGGTGTTTTCACACACTTTTCACATTATTTTAGTATCACTTAAATGTATGAAAGGGCTTTTGTAGCGTTTTTTGCAAAAAACTATTTCAAGCCCATAAATGCGCATGATTTTAGTAAGCAGATCACATTTCCCATACGGCCTCAGATTTACTAAAATAAAGTTGTTAAAAAATAACAGTGGAAGCCTTGTGATAATAACGCCACCTGGAGATGGCGTTATTAGGACTTTCCCCCATTTCACCGACTCCTGCTCCGTTCTGACAGGCAGAGCATAACTGGGAGCCGATACCTGTGATCAGCTTTGTGTGTCTAAATTAGGGATGTGCAGGCTCGGTTTTACTCGGATTTACTCGGTTCTTATCGCCACTTTACCGCAAATTCGGATTTATTATATTGGCTACCCAAAATACATGATAGGCGATAGCCAATAAAATGCCGTTTAAAGATCCGAGTAAAACCGAACCCGCTCACCTCTAGTCTAAATAGACCACAAGATGATTACAGTAAAAAAAAAATAATTGAAAAAAAACTTACCTGCACCCAGGGGTTGATCGGTGATCCGGGCAGTTCCTGTGTGACTCCATTCAGCTGATCTCTGGGATCCTGCTCTGTGACCCCGGCATCTGACTTGTGCTGTAAACCGGCATCTCTTTTTTACAGCACAAGTCAGATGCTGGGGCCACAGAGCAGGAGCCTGCATATCAGCTGACCGGAGTCACAGAGGAGTTGACCGGATCATCGTGCAAGTAAGTGTTAGCTTAGTAGGGAAGAGGAAGGGTGGGGTCAAGGTTGCCCCCTAGTATTCAGTAAACTCTGAAAATTTTAAGATTTTGGAGTTTGCCTGTAAGAACCAATGCTATCTTCAGATGGCGTTGGTTACCAGAACCCCGCTCCTTCCTATGGGAAGGAGGTCCCTGGTTGCAAAGAGGGTTCCCTCCGCTGCTTCCGCACTGAGGGCCTGATTATCCCGAGTGTTCAGAATGGGTCCTGCTAAGACGAACGCAAGCCCTTGAATGCCTCTGCCTGATTGATGGGCAGAGGCATTTAAGGTGGCGGTGCTGGCCGGGTTTGGCCTAGAAACGTGGTGTCCACCCTGTTTTCCGGGAGTGGCCAGCCCAGGGACTGTGTGGACGTACGCAGTCTGCTGGGCTTGCAAGCCGGCCACCCAGAGTAAGCTGAGGCTTACTCAGCTGGCCGGCCACCTGGCGCTGTCCACCATCGTGACCATTGACTACCGATGATCGCGATGGTGATTCCAGCCTGCGACCTACATCGCAGTGCTGGGATAGCAAATGCAGCAGGGGATCATACACCCTACTAAATCCTGCTAGCATGCTCTTTTACACCAGAGGCATAAAATAATAACCTAACCATATACGTTATGCACAGTTTTCTGCATTTTGCTATGATGACCCAAATAGTTCAGCCCTGCCAACACCGCCCACCTTCGTCTCTTCCCTTACGGGCTTCTTCCATAGAGGAAATTATAAAGGTTGGCAAGTATGAGGTGTAGGCGGGTAGCGCCCAGCTCCAGGAGATCTGCCCACTTTTCCCAGTAACTGGGAGTGCCACCTGATTATCATTAGCCTTCTGGCCGTTCCGAAGAGTAGGATGGAATAGGTTAATAATACTGTAGGAACAAAAACAGGTAAAAATTACATGATTTTAGCTGTTTTTATAATTTTAAAATAAAAATACAGATCCAGGAAAAAAACAGACACTAGAGGTAGTTTTGGCAAAAAAGATTACTAAAACCAAAATGCGGGGGTCCGCGCATATCTATAATTGTGCTTACCCACTGCTGTAGACAAAATTAATTCCAGGCTAGACATGCTCTGGTGGTACAGGGCTCTATTTATTATCATTATTTTACTAAAATAAAGTGAAAAGGGGTGTTTTCACACCTTTTTCACATTATTTTAGTTTCACCTAAAGTTACTACAGGGCAATTGGAGTAGATTTCGTAAAATTCTATTCCAACCCCTAAGTATCACTTAGTTTTAGTAATCAGATCGCATTTCCCATAATTGTAATGGGAAATGTGATCTGGCCAAAGTTACTAAAAAATAAATTGTGAAAAAAATACCTGGGGAGGCCCTGGAGGTGGCGTTATCCAGGGTCTCCCCCGGTTACCGGACTCCTGCTCTGCTCTAATGTGCAGAGCCCAGAGCCGGCCCCAGTGCTCAGCTGTGTGGTCTAAACAGACCACACGCTGATACACTACAAAAAAAAAAAATAGTCAAAAAATAAATTAACTTACCTGAGTCCAGGTACCGGAGTTCAGGGCTCCGGTGATGTCCTCCCTCTGGTCAGCTGGTCTCCCATACTGCACTGCGGCCCGGTCATCAGGTGACCGGGTCCCAGTGCAGTATGGGATGTCAGCTGACAGGAGTCATGGAGGACATCACCGGAGCCCGGATCATGCAGGTAAGTGCAATTAAGGGACGGGAAGTCGCGGGGGGTCTGCAATCGTGGAGGCGGGGCTTTGCACTGGGGTGGTAGCAGCTGCGGCCAATCAGCGCATGTGCGGGCACTTGTCACAGTATTTTTTGCGAAAATACCGTGATAAGGATTCGCAGGGACAGAGCTTTATCGCAAGCTCTGTCCCTGCAAGGGATTTTTAGTAAATCCCTGTGATAATGCTTGAATTTGGAATGCGAATTCAGTCGGTAATATCACACTACAAACATTTCCAATGTGGAGTGTAGTAAATAGAGCCCTTAGACACAACAATTAAGCACTGGACAGCAGAGCTCTGGAACCAAGGGCAGAACACTACATCATAATTCACTATAGCAAAACCTGGGTAAAGGCCCAGCGCTGATTCTATAGGAGAGGGCCTTTTCTGGATATGCAGAGTGCTGACTGTAACTTTACTGCACACACATTGAACCTGCATATGGGCATAAGAGGCAACCAATTTTCTCCTTTGGGTTTTATAGAATGTAGAGACCTTAAGGATATACAGGTATTGTGAAACTACATGTGTCAGGAAGCACTAGCAGCCTTCGACTAGCAGAGCATGCTGGCACTTGCGATTCAATAAAGATCCACATTCCCTCCCATCCAATGGTTGTCAGTGCATGCTAGAACATGTAGTTCACCAACAGCTGGAGAAACAAAGCTGCAAAAAACATCTGGGGACATCGTTTAGTTTTATGTGCACTTTTATGCTTATGGAGAATAGGCACTTTCATTTAACTAAAGGGCTAATTTGGGCACAATAAAGGGAAGTTTGGATGTGAAAGGATGTCCTTCCTTTTCCATCCATAAAAAAAACATCTATCGCACCAAATTTAAAAGACCCCTCTCACTATTGTTAATGTCTAATATGCAGGGTTGACTCGTAACTAGGGTAGTGCGACCTGTGCCATGGCACAGGGCACTGCAGGGCAGGGGGCGCTGTTTGGGGATGTAAGTTTTCCTGTTTATTATCAATCTCACTTGTAGCTTCCACTTCTTTTATCCCCAGCATCTCCTGGCCTCCCCTATCTCTTCCCTGACCCTTCCCCATGAGGCCATGGCCCTTTTTTCAGATGCACTATCTTATGTCCCTAATTAAAAAATGGGGGGGGGGGGCAATGCCAATGCTCTTTCTGGCACAGGGCACCAAAAAGTCTAGTTACAGCTCTGCTAATATGTATGATTTGTATACATCAAAAGTGTAGACTGGAAGATTTGCACATAAAAAATTTGAAGGAGGGAGTTAAAGCTCATGAAAATCCTGCACTGAGCTACTACATTTTTATTACTGGGTAGTGGGAACACGTATGACCTACACTTATGATTATATCTTTAATAACCCTTATGAATCCAAAGTCTATGGCATGGCTGCACAGGAAATACAAGTTTATAATTGAATAGATACACAATTACTGCAATGACAACATAATGCAACATGTACAAAAAGTGTTTATATACTCTAATATGTACTAATGGGCCTGATTGAGAGAAGTAACCAACTGGCATTGTAGCTGCATCTGGGTACACAGCTGCTATATGAAAGTATGCAAATACAGCAGCTGCCCGTAGATGTATTAAGACACCCACCTGCGGCTTTGCATATCCAAGCACCTGCATACAAAGTCACAGCATCGGTCACAGATTATTCAACTATCACAGTCCTGAGTAAGTAAATGGTCCCACAGAATGGCCATGGGAAGTAAGATGCAGGAGCATGTTTTCTGCATAGGGGATCGCAGACGCAGGCAGAGGTACGTCCTGAAAACGGTTATGACACGTATGTGTTTTTGCCGCCACTCCCCGTAACCTCTCCCAAATGCTGATGGTTTGTCAATCACACTGCGAATAAACAGTCACTATGTGCGACTACAGTAGGGGTCTATTTACTAAGCATTTTTAGGAGACAGAGTGAAAAGTGATAAGAAAGTGACAAGGTGCCAGCCAATCAGCTCCCAACTGTCATTTTTCAAATACAGCCTGTGAGATGACAGTTGGGAGCTGATTGACTGGCACCTTGTCACTTTCTTATCACTTTTCACTCTGTCTCCTAACACTGCTTAGTAAATAGATGCATTAGACACATGCACAGTCTACCGAATATCGTTCAACTGTGAAAACATTGGCATAGCGTACTTCTCTGAATCACACCCCATGTCTGATAATGCTATAAATATTATTAATAAATGTTTTACAGCAAGTTCAAAGATTTGCTTTTTGAGCATAGATAAGAGTTATCAGAGTATTGTGGTGAACTTTAGTCTACAATAATTCATTTATCTTTTCCATGGTGCTTTAAGCAAAGAAATTTAGAAAGGCAGTTTAAGAGCTGTGCACTGTGCATGTGCAGCGATTGATTTACAATTCCGCTTACACAGAGGATTAATTCACTAAATGTGAATGACAGGTACTGTAGCCAGCATTTGGGGGAGGTAACGGGGGTGGTTAGAAAAATGCAGCTGTGTCTGAGTGTTTAAACACTTTTCTGGCTGTCCATAAATTAGTCACTGTGTCCTTGGTCACAGCAAGAGAGCCCTCTGCTTGTCTGGAGACCCGCTGTGTCTGCAGCATGTTACTCAGAAGGTCGATGGCCACTTGATCTGCGTTTGACATTTCAGGTTTTGTGCGATTTCGGCAAATGTGAGATGCTTACAGTGGGAGTCTCTAAGCACTAGACGGCAAGTATATCATTTAGAGATGAGCGGTTCGGATTCTGTGGAATCCGAACCGCTCCGAACATTGGGGATCCGAGTCCACCCGAACCCTGTTCGGGTGTTCACCGCCTGACTCGGATCCCCGTTCGGGGCCGAACGGCGGCCGCCTGATGTCGGATTCTCACTAGAGAATCCGACATCAGGTCTCCTATTGTGTAGGGCAGAGCGCCGTGATAGCGCTCTGCCCTACACAGATACAAACACACAGCCGCCA
The DNA here is from genome assembly GCA_031769625.1 of Taudactylus pleione. Lineage (NCBI taxonomy): Eukaryota > Metazoa > Chordata > Amphibia > Anura > Myobatrachidae > Taudactylus > Taudactylus pleione. Next base: position 14,979,158 of record JAUIMM010000018.1, on the reverse strand, counting down.
GCGGCAGCTGTGTGTTTGTTACAGCAGCCAATGAGAGTCACACAGACTCTCATTGGCTGCTGCACGGAGAGAGCCGGCTGGAGCTCACACATGTGCTCCGTCTTCCGGCTCCCTCCGCAGTGTGTGACAGGCTCAGCAGAGCGGAAGGCGCGGGAAATCAGGAATCAGGTAAGTTTTTTTTTTTTTTTTTACTTGTGAAAGTTGTGCAAGGGCCGGGGGCGCTACTGGGGGGGGTCTGCTACTGGGGGGGCTATACTACTGGGGGGGTCTGCTACTGGGGGGGCTATACAACTGGGGGGGTCTGCTACTGGGCATCCATACTACTGAGGGGCCTGCTACTGGGGGGGCTATACTACTGGGGGGGTCCGCTACTGGGGGGGGCCATACTACTGAGGGGCCTGCTACTGGGGGGGCCATACTACTGTGGGGGCATACTACTGGGGGGGCTTACTACTACTGGGGGGGCCATACAACAGGGGGGGCCATACTACAGGGGGGCTACTACTGGGGCAGCCTACTACTGAGGGGGGCCTGCTACTGGGGCAGCCTACTACTGGGGGGGCCATACTACTGGGGGGGCTGCTAATGGGGGGCATACTACTGGGGGGGCCTGCTAAGGGGGGGCATACTACTGGGGGGCATACTACTGGGTGGCATGCTAATGGGGGGCATACTACTGGGGGCACTGTATAGGGGACCCTACTACTAAGGGGACTGCATAGGGGGCACCACTGCTGGGGGCATTGTGTAAGGGACACCGCTACTGTGGGCATTGTGTAAAAGGGGCACTACTGTGGGCATTGTGTAAAAGGGGCACTACTGTGTGTCATAACATAAATAAGAGACACTACTTTATGGTGTAATGTGAATCAGGCCCTATGTGCGGTGTAATGTGAATAAGATTGTGCACTGTGACTCTTTGGGCCGTAGCCCACTATGTAAACAAGTACTGTGACTCTGCTGGCCGTACCCACTGGGTGGGTGCACTACTTTTCATTTCTGCCACTGCTGTGTGGCAATGTGTCATAGATGTGCTTTATACTGTGGTGTCTGTGTCATTGTGCCGCTGCTTTGTCGCTTAGTAACCAGTCAGCTCACTGCAACCTTTGGCCAATAATGTTGAAAACAATATTATAAGCTGTGATATGGTCTAAATTGACTGGAAATTAATGTTATTGAGGTTAATAATACTCTAGGAAGAAAAAAAAGACCAATTTATGTGATTTTAGCTTTTTTTGTCAATTTTTGTAAAAAAAATCCAAATCCAAATCCAAAGCCAGTCACCGCAGTTTGGCAAATCCAAATCCAAAGCCGGACGACGAATTAGAACCAAATCCAAATCCGGCAAAAATGGTCCGGCGCACATCCCTAATATCATTAGCATATTATTGCAATTGCGATCCTTGAGAAATCACAGCTGCGATGGCATTTGTATCCACATCTGAATCAGGCCCAATGTTCTCTTACATACATAGAACAACGTCTGGGAGGTGGAGGAGTAAATTAGTTTGATCTGATAATGACGCTTTAAGGAAAGGTTTTTCACATGGTGTGTTAAGGCCCCCATATATCCAGGGGTGTAGGTAGAGCGGTTCTGGTGAAGCGCGAGCTCCGGACAGATCAGAGGGCGCTGGCTGTGGCTGGAGTCCAACGCCGGCATTTGTTTAATCGAAGACAGACTCCCGGGTGTCGGCTCCAGGTGCACTGCTTTCGGCTTCATTGTGGCAGCCAGGATTCCCTGACCACCTCCTCCTCTGCTACTGCACAATGCCACATCTGCCAGCAGAGGCAGACTATGCTGTGTGGGCACTAGGCATGGCCATGGGCCCTCCCAGTGGGTGGGTGGAGAGAGAGATAGGTCACTGGCATTAGCTTACTGGTGGAATTGAGCGGTAGTGAGCTGTAAGGGAGGTCCCAGCAACTCTGACACCCTAAGTAAGAAGATGATTAACACTAGAGGTGCATACACACATAACGATTATTTGAACGATTTAACTATAACGACGTCGTTATAAATCCTTCAGTTTCAGAGTTATAACGATGAACGATTATCGTTCATGCGTGTTCCCGTTGTAGTTTGTAGTTCATTCTGACTGACCAACTGAACGATTTTTATTAAGGGAAGTTACAAAAATAGTTTGTAGTTCAAAAAATCGTTCATTACACTTTAAAAAATCTGACAGATAATCTGACAGAAAATCGTTCATAAAATCGTTGGTAACAAAATCGTTGTGTGTGTATGCAGCTTAAGTTACTTTTTTTTCACTTTACATTCACAAGCTCAATTCCCCACTTAGCTGCCTGCCTCCAGTCCTCTCCTGCCTACCAGCACGCCTCCTTGCCCATGTTCCTGCCCCCATCCTGTCCTTTCCTGCCTACCCGCACATCTCACTGGCTCCTCGCCTGACTCCAATCCTCACCTGCCCGCCCGCCTCACCCGCCTCCAGTCCACTCCCATCTACCCACTTGCCTCCTCACCTTTCTTTAATCCTCGCCTGCCTCCAGTCCTCTCCTACCTACTAGCCCCGCCTCCCGACACCCGGCCCCTGTACAATTAGTGTTTTACACAGGCAGCCTTGCCTGTTAGTGCCTGGCCGCGGCTGAGCCTCTCTCGTGAGAAGAGAGGGCAGCCTATTAAAGGCCCACCCTCCCAGCTTGCTGTCGGCATCAACGGGGGGGTGAGCAAGTGGTGCGTGCAGCACTGGCGCAACACGCTCAGCATAGCCTGCATTGCAGGGAGGCAACAGGCTAGTGAGGCGCTCTCCATGCCTGTGGCAGTGTTGCTGTTGCCGGCTGCCTCCCCCTGGCCGGGTCCCTCCCCCTCCTCTCGTCTCCTTCCCTCCGCTCTCACCCCTCTCCTCAGAGGCAGACATGTCACAGCACATATAGTGCTGGCCCGCCAGTTCTCCAGTAAAGTGGCTGTGCTGTCATCGACAGTCCCTCGCTGCCCCCGCCAATCCCCACTGGGCAGGACCCGACAGGTAAGTTGACTACTGGTGGGGTGATGAGAGGGGCTTTTTTGAGGAGGGCTGTGCTGAGGAGGGCTATGAGGGGGCTAAGATGTGTGGAGTGCTGTGCTGAGGGGTGCTATGATGTGAGGATAGCTGTGAGGGGACTATGATGTGAGGAGGGCTGTGAGGGGGCTATGATGTGAGGAGGGCTGTGCTAAGGGGGGCTATGATGTGAGGAGGGCTGTAAGAGGGGCTATGATGTGAGGAGGCTATGATGTGAGGGCTGTGCTGAGTGGGGCTATGATGTGAGGAGGGCTGTGATATGAGGGGGGGCTGTGCTGAGGCGGGCTATGATATGAGGAGGGCTGTGCTGAGGGGGGCTATGATGTGAGGAGGGCTGTAAGGGGGACTGTGCCGAGTGGGGCTATGATGTGAGGAGGGCTGTAGGGTGGGCTATGATGTGAGGAGGGCTGTAAGGGGGGCTATGATGTGAGGAGGGCTGTAGGGGGGCTATGATGTGAGGAGGGCTGTGAGGGGGCAACGATGTGAGGAGGGCTGTGTTGAGGGGGCTACGATGTGCGGAGGACTGTGCTGAGGTGGCTAAGATGTGAGGAGGACTGTGCTGAGGGGGCTAAGATGTGAGGAGGACTGTGCTGAGGGGGCTAAGATGTGAGGAGGACTGTGCTGAGGGGGCTAAGATATGAGGAGGACTGTGCTGAGCGGGGCCATGATGTGAGGGGGGCTATGATGTGAGGAGGGTTGTGTTGAAGGGTGGTATGATGTGAGGAGGGCTGTGCTGAGGGACTAAGATGTGAGGAGGGCTGTGCTGATGGGGGCTATGATGTGAGGGGGCTATTATGTGAGGAGGTTCTGATGTGATGGGGGCTTTGATGTGAGGAGGGCTGTGCTGAAGGGGGCTGTGAGGAGTGTTGCGAGGGGAGAGGGTTTTGCTGTTTTGTGGGAGCATGTTGTGATGTAGGGAGAGGGTTGACACTGGGGGCACAGAGGAGATGGTGCTGGGGCAAAATGGAGGTGGCAATGTGGGCAAAGAGGAGCTGGAGCAGGACAGTGGGATGTATTGGAGAAACCGAGGTGGATGGTATTGGAGAGTGACAGGGGGATGGTGGTGTTGAGATACAGGGGGGTGGTACTGGCGAGAACCTCTGTTGCATGTTGATTAATTTGGCTTTATTCCTATGCCAACAGGCGGCTTCCGGACCATGTGATCTCCTGCATGAATAGTGAAAACCGACAACTGCCAAGACACAGCCTGTCCAGGGAGGATCAATTTCTTCAGAGGTTCCTTGTTGCAAAGAACTCATATAGGTAACAAAATACTTATTCACATGCTCGCTGTGTTTATTCACTGGAAAGAGGAGCTGGGGGCATATCCATCAGCTCCCGGAGCAGTGGGCATGCCCCCAGCAAAATGAAAACAAGGGGAGTAGCTTGTGGGCGTAGAATTTCACTTGAGGCCACACCCCTAGCCACAAGGCCACACCCACTTTTTCAGGTACGCGCACTAGCTAGACATGGCTAGTAAAAGCACTGCCCTTTTAAATATCAGGCATGAACACGAACAAAAGTGTTGGGTATTACAACCCGACACTTAGTAAATAAACCCCCAAGATTTGATAAATCTCCCCCAATGAAAGAGGCATATTTTAAAACCTACTATCCTGTAGAAGTAAAAGTTGTCCAATGAAAATATGGGATTGAGTTGACCACTGGCTCCTCAGAGTTGCAGGAAAAGTGAAATGTCATCTCATAAATTAAATCTTGGAGGGTTTTTTACACTGCAGTGCAGAAGTAGATGTGATTGTGTGCTGCCTAGTTCACTTGCAGCAGGGATTTCCTCTCAATCCACCCAATTCCTTCCATTGGACAGCTTGCAGCAGGGATTTCCTCCCAATCCACCCAATTCCTTCCATTAAACCGTGTAGTTTTGCATCCTGCTGATGACACCACCTTGGCCCACAAATTAATATACTTCTCAGTAAATTTGAATGCAATTATAACTAGATATGTGCGCCGACCCCCATGTTTTGGTTTTGGATCTGGATCTCCCCTGGTTTTGGATCTGGATTGATTTTGCCAAAACCTCATCCCCGTGTTTTGTTGTCGTGTTTTGGTTTTGGATCTGAATTTTTTCTTAAAAAATAAAAATAAACACCTAAAATCATATAAAATTGGCTTTTTTTTGTTCCTACAGTATTAATAACCTCAATAACATTTATTTCCACTCATCTCCAGTCAATTTTGACCACCTTACAGCTCACAATATTGATTTTTTTTCATCTAGTTAAAGGGCCAAAAGGTTGCATCCAGCTTGCTAGCTCAAAACTGATTGATATAATTATTAATAGAGTTGAGGACTGTGCAAAGATGATGGTTGGGATACCCTTGAGGATTAAAGAATTGATAGTTGATAGTTGGTGCAACCCCTGGCTGTAAAACTGATAACAAATTAATTAAAAAAACATTCATTGGTGCAGCCCCTGGCTGTAAAATTGATAATAAATTAATTAAAAAACAATTAATTGGTGCAGCCCCGGGCTGAATAATTAATAATAATTTAATTAAAAAAGTAAAAAACAATTCATTGGGTGCAGCCCCTGGCTGAATAATTCATAAAAATAAATTAATTGAATTGATAATAAATTCATGAAAAAACAATTCATTGGTGCAGCCCTGGGCTGAATAATTAATAATAATTTAATTTAAAAAGTAAAAAACAATTCATTGGGTGCAGCCCCATGCCGAATAATTAATAAAAAGAAATTAATTGGTGCAGCCCCTGGCTGTAAAATTGATAAAAAATTAATTTAAAACAAACCATTGGTTCCTAAACCAACCATAACATTAATTTAAAATGTCAGGCAGCAATGTCCCAAAAAGCACATAATGGAAAGGAAAAAGGTGCACCCTTATGTTGTATATGAAACAGGACATTCACAGTTTAACAAACCAATCATTTCAGTGACAAGGACTGCCAATTGTGGCTGAAATGATTGGTTTGTATGGACCCCCATAAAACAAGCTGCCAATGTGCATTGGACATGGAAATGAAAATGATCCCATACACAAACTGGCTTTACATTTCAAGTTGTTGTCGTCCTCGTCATCCCCATCAGTGTGTACATCCTCTTCTTCACACAATATTAATTCGTCCCCGCTGAAATCCACCATAGGCGCCTCTTTAATTTTTTCATGTAATTGTTGGTAGAGGTCTTCCTCATGGAATTTGTAATTCATTTTAATGAACATCATCTTTTCCACATTTTGAGGAAGTAACCTTCTACGCCGATCACTGACAAGGTTGCCAGCTGCACTGAAAACTGGAGGGTGGGCAACTTAAGTAATGCTAAGCCAGTTTGTGTATGGGACTCCAAATTGCCTCTTTCCTGCCAGTACAGAAAGGGACTGTCTGACATGCCTATTAGGATGTTATCTCTGAAATAGTCCTCCACCAATCTGTGAATGGAGACCGTATCACATATAGTCACGGTAGAAGACACGTCACTAGTAGGCAGTTCTCTCAGGCCCGACTAGATGTCATTTTTTGGTGAACGATCTGCATGACCAGCAGGCATTCTGTAAGGAAAATTTATTTTTTTCCTGGCAGCTGCAGAAACTGAAGGAGGAGATGATGGCATTTCACGTGCGGCTGCAGCTGACAATTTTTTTTACCAACAGCTCTTTGCACAGTTTTAGAATTGAGTCTGCAGGAAAAAAAACTCACAAGGTAGGACTTAAACTTAGGATCCAGAATGGTCGCCAAGATATATTTTTCAGATTTCAATAGATTGATGAGTCTTGGATCCCGGTGAGGTGAATCAAGGGCTTGATCCACCAGTCCGACATACTTTGCTCAATCGCTCCATTTCACCTCCACTTTCAGCTTCTCCAGCTGTTTTTTCAAAAGACTGATGAGGGGAATGACCTGACTCAAGCTGGCAGTGTCTGAACTAACTTCACGTGTGGCAAGTTCAAAGGGTTTGAGAACCTTGCACAACACGGAAATTATTCTCCACTGAGCTTGAGTAAGGTGCATTCCCCCTCCACGGCCTATGTCATAGGCCATTGTATAGCCCTGGATAGCCTTTTGCTGTTCCTCCATCCGCTGAAGCATGTAGAGGGTAGAATTCCACTGAGTTACTACCTCTTGCTTCAGCTGATGGCAGGGCAAATTTAACTGTACCTGCTGGTCATGCAATCTTCGACAAGCATTTGCCGAATGTCTAAAATGTCCGGATATTTTGCGGGCCACGGAGAGCATCTCCTGCACGCCCCTGTCATTTTTAAAAAAATGTTGCACCACCAAATTAATTGTGTGCGCAAAACATGGGATATGTTGGAATTCACCCAGATGTAATGCTCTCACAATATTGGTGGCATTGTCCGAAATCACAAATCCCGAGGAAAGTCCAAGAGGGGTAATCCATTTAGCTATGATTTTCCTGAGTTTTTCTAAGAGGTTCTCAGCGTTATGCCTCTTAGTGAAATCAGTTATACAAAGAGTAGCCTGCCTCTGTATCAGCTGTCTTTTGGTAGATGTTGCTGCTGCTGTTGCTGTTGTAAGCAATACACCTGCCCAGTGGCCTGTCACAGTCATGTAATCCTTAGTTTGTCCTGTCCCACTTGTCCACATATCAGTGGTCAAGTGGACAGTGGGTACAACGGCATTTCTGAGGACATTAATAAGGTTTTTTTAATGTCCTTGTACAGATTTGGAATTGCTGTTCTAGCAAAGTGGAATCTAGAAGGGATCTGGTAGCGAGGACACATGACCTCAATTAACTGTTGAAATCCCACTGCGGTAATGGCGGATACTGGACGCACATCTAATACCAGCATAGCTGTTATGGCTTTAGTAATCCGCTGTGCAACTGTGTGATTGCTGTCATACTTGTTTGCCCTTGCAAACAATTGTTTGACAGTTAATTTTTTTTTGGAGCTTCACTACAAGTAGTCTTCCTCCGGGTCCCCTTTTGGGATGAAGATCCACTCACAGCAACAGCAGCAGCAGCAGCAACAGACGTAGTCATCAAGGATCCTTCTGAGGAATCACGGATAGGAGAGGAGTCAATCATGCTTTGAATACCAACATTGGATGCAGCAGGACTACTCCCAATGATGAATGAGGATGTTGATGATGCAAGTGTTGGTGTTGGAGATCTAAGGCGCTTGGATTTCACAGAGAGGGAGCATGTAGGTGACACTGGACTTGTTACATTTTGAGTTTTGGAACTTGGCGACGTACAGTTTGATATTTGATGAACGCGCTCCAAGTGACGTAACAAGGAGGAGGTTCCTAAGAGGTTTAGGTCCCTCCCTCTACTCACTCTTGCATGGCAATGGTCACATATGGCTTGACAACTTTTGTCCGGATCGGGGTGGAAATAAATTCCACACGTGAGAAGTAGATTTTTTTTGTCTTTTGTCCCGGCATGACAACAATGGTCTTTGGCTTTTTCAATCCATGGGCAACAGCTGTTGCCTTACTTACACAAAGGACATCCTCGGCATCAAAATCCTCATCACCAACATCTTCATCATCAACATCCTCATCATCCTTAGTGCCTTCAACTACAAAAATATCCTCCTCCATGTGCAATTCCACAGAAGCATCCTCAATGACTACATGTGCAAGATGTTGACTGCCCTTCCCCACATTTACAGAGGGCACACAAATGTTGGAACTTGGAGGATACTCCAGTACACTAGTATTTCGATATCGGCTCACACATGGCAACCGCAGGCACACTTGCACTCTCCTCAGGGATTTGTGATTTCGATTTCTCAGAGCGCACAGTTGGTTTTTCCGGAGCTTTCAAATTTTTAATTGGACCACCACCACGGTATGCAGTCGGGAAGCCGGTGGACCTAATCCCGACAGCCGGCTTCCCGACTTCTTAATCCCAACGAGGGTTAAATGACAGGCATCTAAATCTAGACACCTGTAATTTTACCGTTGCCGGGAGACCGGCGCCTGGCATCCCGATCGAAGGGATGCCAGGCGCCACTGCAGTCGCGGGGGGGAGGGTTAGGTTTAGGGCTCTCGGGGGGGACTTAGGGTTAGGCTCCCCCCCGGAAAGTTAGGGTTAGGCTAGGGGGAGGGAGGGTTAGGGTTAGGCACCCCCGGGGGGGACTTAGGGTTTGGCCCTTCCCCGGGGGATTTAGGTTTAGGCGGCGGGGAAGGGGGGGTTAGGTTTAGGCACTTAGAGGGGGGATTAGGGTTAGGCACTGGGGGGGAAGGTTAAGGTTAGGCACCCCTAAGTGAGGTTTAGGGATAGGGGGTTAGAAATAGGTTAGTCTATACTTACCTTCGACGATCGGGATATCCCCCTCTGCCGGCCTCCTGGTGTTGGGATTCCAACCACCGGGCAGGGGTCCGGCGGTAAATCATACCACATCCACCACCACTACTACTACTACTACAAGCAGAAGGGCTATCAGAATCAGCAGTCTTCATAAAGAAAGGCCAAGCCCTTATCCTTTCCTTGCCACTTCGTGTAGTGAATGGCATATTGCCAATTTTTTGTTTATCTAAAGGAAAATTAACTTCAGTAAAACTTGCTTTACCATATCGATGGCGTGACTTAAGCTCTGGGGCATGGGCCTTCATAGAAGACGAGGAAGTTGACAGCCTTGCACTGTTGGCGACAGCTACAACATGTGGCTCTTGAACTGGCCCTCCATATTTTCTGCAGTCTTGAAGCAGTGTCACAAGCACCAATAGTGTAACCAAGGTGCGGTTACAAAATTCACACACGTGCAGTCGTGTGCACACAGACAAATATTAGACAAAAAATATATATATTTTTTTCTTTTCAGCTCCAGAACTTGGGCCCAGATCACCGACTGATGACGACTGGAGTCGGGCAGCACTAAGTTGCAACTTGTGTTGCTGGCTGGACCTTGTGCGGTTAAGCCTAACACGCACACAGACAAAGATAAAAAAAGGACACTTTATTTTTATTTTTTTTTAGCTCCTGAACTAGAGGACAAGGAAGTTGATGGCCTTGCATTATCATGATGACTTCTGGCGGCAGCTACAACATGTGGTTCTTGGCCTTGCTCTCCTGTCATGTGACAGCTCTCCATATTTTCTGCAGTCTTAAAGCAGTGTCACAATCACCAATAGTGTAGCCAAGGTGCGGTTACAAAATTCACACACGTGCAGTAGTGTGCGCACACAAAAATATTAGAAAAAAAGACAAATTATGATTTTTATTTTTTGTCAGCTCCAGAAGAACTTGGCCCAGAGCACCGATTGATGACGACTGGAGTCGGGCAGCACTAGCTTGCATTGCTGACTTGCTGTATTTTGTGCGGTTAAGCCTAACACGCACAAGACAAATATATATTACACAAAAAATACACTTTATTTGGGTCCATAATTTGGGCCCAGATGGATGCAGCAGACAGCACAGCAGACAGCACCAGCCCAGATGGATCAGCAACAGCCCAGATGGACACAGCAGACAGCACAGCACCAGCCCTGATGGATCAGCAGCAACAGCCCAGATGGACACAGCAGACAGCACAACACAACACCTGCCCAGAATGGATCAGCACCAGCCCAGGATACAGCAGACAGAACAGGACACAGCAGACAGAACAGCACAGCACCTCTCCCCAGCCCTACACTACTAACCCTCCCTGTTCAGTCTCCACAGCCGGAGTGAAATGGCACCCGTCGCGTCCCTTATATATAGAGACAAAAGCTCGCGAGCCGCGAGATTTCGGCTGTATGGTTTTGCCTCGTTTTGAGAGATCCGAGTCGGCGGGAACATCCGAGCCCACTTGGATCCGACTCTGATTCCCTTCTTTCGGATGGGTTCAGATCTCTTTGATCCGAACCCGCTCATCTCTAATTATGACACAGTAGGCGCACCTGCAGCCTTTGACACTGTGGATCCCCCTCTCCTGCTGCGCACCCTCCAGTCCACAGCCCTCTCTGACACCGTTCTCTCCTGGTTCACCTCCTACCTCACCAACTGCTCCTTCTCTGTCTCTGCCACTGATTTAATCTCCCCCCATCCATAATTCCTGTGGGCATCCTGCAGGGCTCTGTCCTCAGCCCTTTGCTCTTTTCTTTGTATACCTCCTCCCTAAGTGAACTCAACCATTCCTTCAGTATCCGTTCCTTCAGTATTACCTCTGTGCCGACGACACTCAACTCTAATGCTTCTCTCAGGATCTCTCCCCCTCCCTCCTCTCTCGGGTGTCCAGCTGCCTCTCTGCCATCACCTCCTGGATGTCTGTACACTCTCAAACTCAACATTGCCAATACTGAACTCATGGTCTTCCCTCCCTTAAGAGTCTCCCCAAACATCTCTATCACTGTTGTCAACACTACTATCCCCTCTGTTCCAAAAGTCAGCTGCCTGGGCATCACTCTTGATTCCTCCCTCTCTTTCACCCCCCACATTCAGGACCTCATTCAGAGGCGGTCGGAGGATGCAAGCGGTCGCTCAGAAACTGGGCGGCCGCTTGCATCCTGACCGCCCACCTCTGTTTCAGTCGTTAGGCTGTGGGTTTACACCCACAGCTCTAACGACCGCTCGGGTGATGGTCGCAATGGTCAGAGACCATCGCGACCATCGGGGCTTACGACGAGACCCTAGGGTAGGGTCTCACTTGTCGTAAGCCCCGGAGAGCTTCTGGCTCTGTCAGAGCCGGAAGCTCTCCACTGACATCACTTGTGATGTCAGTGGGGCCTCCCCCAAACGGTAGGCGTTCCCATGGGAACGCCTCCGTTTGGGCTGCCACCCCCCCTGCCCGCCTTCCAAACAGGGCGAGCTGTCAATCAACTTTGATAGCTTGCCCCCTTTGGAAAGAGACCCGCTACGACCGGCGCTGTCGGTCGTAGCGGATCTCACGCATGCGCACGAGGGAGCCGGCTCCCTCATGCGCATGCGCACTGGCCAAACATCGAGGCGGCCGTGCGGTCACGCCCGCCTCTGAATAAGGTCCTCAATCTCTTGCCCAAGCCTGTCATTTCCAGCTCCACAACATCGCTCACATAGAGACCCTACCTCTCCCAGGATACTACCAGAACTATCGTCAACTCATTGATCATTTTCTCTTGAATAATGGAATCTTCTTCTTACTGGCCTCCCCTGCTCTCGTCTTGCTCCTCTCCTATCTGTAGTTAATGCTGCAGCTACTCTTATCTTCCTCTCCCACCACTCCACATCTTCCACCCCTCTCTGCCAAGTCCAACACTGGCTCCCTCTCCCCTACAGAACCCTCTTCAAACTCCTCACTCTCATGTGTAAGGCCCTCTCCAACTCCACTGCCCCCTACATCTTTAACATCATCTCCCTACATACTCATTCCTGCAAACTCCGTTCTGCCAATGACCATCGCCTTTCCTCCACTCTGGTTACTACATCTCACTCCCGAATCCAAGATTTCTCACATGCTGCCCACCATTACTGGAATGTTCTCCCACATTCTATCAGACTATCCCCTAACCTGCATAGCTTCAAACAAGTGCTGAAAACCCATCTGTTCATGAAAGCATACCAGCTCACTGCTTAACCATGTTGAAACAAATTTCACCTCACCCTCTTCCATTCTCAATCCCCCCCACTCTTGCTACCTGCCCTCATCTCCCCTGTGGCATCTGTTTGTCTCTCAGACCTTTTAGTATATAAGCTCCTATGAGCAGGTCCTCCTCCTTCCTGTCTCATCATCTTCTACTCTTGCTTACCAGCTACATTCATTTTCTTCCTCATTGGACTCTCTGCCAGGGACTCCACTTCATCCTTGCATTTCCTTCATATCCTCTTGCAGTGGCTCTAGACCTGCTAGTTGCTCCCTAGCCTATGGGTACAGGTTTCAGCTTGTAACAAACATTGCCCTTGCCCAACTGGCATCAGTAGCTATGTTGAGAATTGTAGTGTTACAGTATTTGTTAATTGTATACTGTTTTTGCTTATTGTATTGTACTGTGTTACCATGTACTGTCTTTTCATTTGCCCTCTGTACGGCACTGCGGACCACATATGGTACCCTATAAATAAAGTTAAATAAATAAAATCTGTTGCAGCCTCCAAGGTACTCTCATAAAGAGCTGCCACCTTTTGAACAGATCACAATCAAACAGGTGGGGCATAAAGTACAGTGTTAAATAGATTTAATTTTGTCTTGTGGAGCACTATTATTCTTACATTAATTAATTTAGGATTCTCTGTGTCCTTTTTGTTCATTTAATTTCCCTTTCATCATTTGCTCTTCTGTACTTAAGGCCCGATTCATCACGGATCGCTATTGCGATTGTGGCTTTGTAATCGCACGCAGTTGTACTGCGAAAATATTGTAAAGTTTGCAACAGCACAGCCAGCATAGAGACACCCACTACCATTTTCTCACAGTCCTGTGTATGCATCGCACAATTACAGCAGCCCTGACCTGTCTCAGAAATTGCAAGTCTCGTCGCACACAGTGAGTACTCAAGTTGTGTAAGCCATTGCAGTGGATAATTTATGCACGTCCATGCAACGGCGTCCAATTGGACAGGCACGCCTGCGTTTCTCTGACCACTCCCTCGTCACCTCACCCAAACGCTGATGTCCTGTCACTCACTCTGCGATGGCTTTCCATCTGTATGCGTGATCACAGTGCGATCGCAATGCCAACCTGCGCACTGCAGTGCATACGCCTATGCAGTATGCACTATCGGCTGATCTAAGTACACAGTTGCAATTGCGATCCGTGATGAATTGTATAGGATATTATTTCACACTCAGAGTCTCACGCAAGCCCTGTAGCGAGAGAGAAATTCTCTCGCTCCGGGGCTCACTACAAAAGGGGCGGCTGTCGATGGTGATCGACAGCTCGCCCCATTTTGTAGGCATGGCGGGGAGGTGGCTTCACAAACGGAGGCGTTCCCAAATGAACGCCTGCCATTTGTGGGCGGCCCCAGTGGTAGAGCTTCTGGCTCTATTAGAGCCGGAAGCTCTCTGGGGCTTGCAGCAGACGAGACCCTACCACAAGGTCTTGACCATCGCGACCATCAACCTGGCTGCTCGCTAAAGCTGTGGGTAGTCAGCTTAGCGAGTGGCCAGGAGGCCGGCTCTTTTTAGAGATGCGGCCGCCCTCATTCAGAGCGAGCGCTCGCATTTTGCGAACGGCTCTTAATGAGGTCCTCAGTTACCTATCTTGTTCTGTGGTGCTTGATTGTTGAAGCCTGAAAATGATTCTGAAATTGAGCAGGACATTTTACAGACCGACATAGGGATAAAAACCACCATACCAATGCTTTGTGAAATAACTGCATTTGTTACGCTTACTATCATGGCTCTTATGATATACCGTATATACTCGAGTATAAGCCGAGTTTTTCAGCACATTTTTTGTGCTGAAAAAGCACCCCCTCGGCTTATACTCGAGTCATGCCCGCATGGTACGCTGCTGAGTAGCGTACCATGCGGGCCGCGGTGCAGACTGTGTCACTGTGACACAGCCTGCACCGCGTGTGTAGCGCTGACCGGACGGAGTAAAATGGTCTATTAAAAGTAGACTGTAATCATTGTATGATTTTAGTACATACCAGAATTCAAGTCACAAAAGCAGCAGTCATTCTGATCAGTTTGTGAATCGCAACAGTTAATACATTTCATTTCCTCAGGAGACCAGGCAGTATTGGTTTTGCACGATATGCAGTGGTTGGCTCCAGGGCCAGAGCAGTGTCTACAGGAGGAATCACAGAGCTGGCACACATTCTGCAACAACAACAACAAGACACAAGAGCAAATCAGACAACATTGTTTCCAGGAATTCTAACATTTAATACACATAAAGTCATTTATTTCCTTTGGTCACAACATAAATAAAGTTTTTGTGCAGCAGTACGGAATGCAAGCACTGAATATGGCTTGTAGAGTAGGCATGTCTGTTTGTGCAGTGGGGCACCTAGGGGCATATTCAATTAGCAGCAAAAATTTATTTTTTTTCGCCATTGGTGAAAACGTCAGTTTTTGCCAAAAAACACGGGAAAAGGACAAACACAATGAAAATGGAGAAAAAAAAACTGGAGAAAAAAATTTTCTCCATCCCAGACCAAGGAGCCTATTCATCAACACTAAAATAACGTTTTTAAGGACATTTTCTTTAAATAACATTATTTTAGTATTCATGATGACACTTAGCACAGGAGATAACACTGATATCTCCTTGCTAAGTCCCCCTGCGTTAATTTCCACACTCCCCATACATTAGTATGGGGATATGGAAATTATGGTATTCATCAAATTCCAAAAATTATGTGAGGTGGCGAATAGCAGGTGAGACTTACCTGCGGTCAGCTGGTCAGGTCCCCCGCAGCTCCCTCCGGCGCTCTGGTCCCTCCTCTGGCTCCGTTGGTTGCTCGCACACTGTGTTCTCCCAGCAGAACACAATAAAGTGGGCAGGTAAGTATGTGGGATGGGGGGGAAGTGAGCGGAGGGGGAGGGGGATTGGGGGGGCACACAAATTTACCGCCGCTGTAGGTAGTGCTGCGCATGCTCTGCATTTACGAATGTAACAGCGCATGCGCAGCACTGTTTCCAGCTGCGATAAGGTAGAGCAGATAGGGAAAAGTATCTATTTCTCAAAAATCTGTCATCACAAAATTGACAGCTTTTCGGAATAGATACTGATGGAGAGGAGGAATGATGAATTCCTCCGGTAATTAGGCAGAACTCCATGCGAGTTCTAAACTTAATTACCTCCATTGATTTTTAAGGTACAGTATGATGAATAGGCCCCCAAGAGAGAAAAAAAAATGCAAAATCACAAGTTTTGGCTAAAAATGTGGGGATTTCTTTCAGAACCCTTTGGACACACCCGTTAAACATATTGATGCTGGCCTAACTGTGTTTAAAGCAAACAGGTTTTATTACTTAGGAAGCAATCCAGTCAAATAAAACTGAACTTTGTTTATTAACCTGTGTGATTCTTGGGTCTGGGGTCAGGTTACCTTCACCTCTCTCCCAAGTAAGAAAGAACCTTTTGCGTTTGAAGGAACCTACCCGAAATACTGGAAAACGAAGGTGGGTGTCACACTTAGTTGATCACATTTTAAGTATATATAGCCCTTTCCAGTCACAACATTTCTCCAATAGTATGTCATGGAAGTAAAGAGTTTATAGTAACAATACTGTATTTCAATAACATTATGTGATAAGACACACAGGGGGTGATTCAGAGGTGGATGCAGGCAGGGAAGCCATCGGGCACAAATGGCTGACGGTTTTCCTTTGAGCATGCATCCTCATGGTTACCCCACAGAGACGCATATCGAAATTGCATGCAGAACCATGCAATTTTGCTAATCATTTCTGGGTGACAACTGGGAGAGTGGCTACAAGACACGTGCATGCCAGTGTCAGAAGCTGCGTGTAAAGGCGCAGTTGCACTGACAACGGTAGCCATGTTTAGTCGGACTTTCTGCGCCTACTATAGGACAGGTCCAATGTCTGATGGGCTGGCCAATAGTGCGTCTTTGTATGCACATCGGCAGATTTGTGCTGCAACCAGTGATCATCTAAATAGGATGCCAATCAGCCGTGAGATTAGAATAAAGAAGCAGTAGCGGCTGTGACAAAAGATACAGCAGCTACTACAATAGCATCCACTTCTGAATCACCCCCACAATGATCATACTAGAGCCCAGATTTATCAACGAGTGATATTCTTTTTATCACTAGTTGCTAATCTTAAATGGTGTTCCAACCAATCAGCTCTTAGGTTGCAGCCTAGGATTGGCCGTTACTCACCTCAGCGCCGGCTCGCCTTGGCCTCTCGAGCGGTCAGACACCAGGTGTGGCGGCGAGTGACGCGCTGAGGATTATGCCTGGGGTCTGCTAGGACATCCATGTGCTGCGCCGTGATTTGGTTTCTGTGGTTACAGCCATGGACGCAGCCATGACAGTCTACATCACCTGATTGGCCCTTTACCCAATGGTAGCATAGGTTGCTGTCAGCTGACACTATCCTTCAATGGACTGCTACCTTAGGGTATTAAGCCAGGCTCTGGACAACAGGAAGTTGCCTGTACAATGTCGTTACTTCCAGTGAATACTTGCTTTTGCAGCATTCCAGGTTCCAAGCTCCTTTCTTCGAGTGATATATTCCTAGTGTTAATCCACGGTGTGTCTACTCACGGCCTGATTCAGAGCCGCTCGCAAAAAGCGAGCGCTCGCTCTGAATCAGGGCGGCCGCTTTTTTTCTTTAAACCGGCCTCCTGGCCGATGGCTAAGCTGTGGGTGACCACCCACAGCTTTTGCGAGCAGCCAGGTGATGGTCACGATGGTTGTGACCATCACGACCATCGGGCTTGCGGCAAGACCCTTGTGGTAGGGTCTCATCTGCTGCAAGCCCCAGTGAGCTTCCGGCTCTAATAGAGCCGGAAGCTCATTACTGACATCACTCGTGATGTCAGTAGGGCCGCCCACAAACGACAGGCATTCCTTCAGGAAAGCCTCTGTTTGTCCAGCCACCCCCCACCCTGCCTACAAAACAGGGCGAGCTGTCGATCAACATCGATAGCCGCCCCGTTTGTAGTGAGCCCCGGAGCGAGAGAATTTCTCTCTCACTACGGGGCTTGCGCACGCGTATTGCGCACGCCGCTCGTGCGCGATGCACAACCATCAACCCGGTTTCGAGCACATAGCGCTTGCGAGCGGGTCTGAATCAGGCCCTCAGTACGTCATCCAAGTACTATCTCCTAGGTGTCAAACTCCTGTGCCAAGTCTTTGTCTGGAACCACAGTGTGTGTACTCAGTACATCATCCGAGTACAATCTCCTAGTGTCATCCTCCTGTGACAGTTTTGCATCTGGATACACAGTGTGTGTACTTAGGGCCTGATTCAGCAAGGAACGCAAAGGAGAGAACGCACAAATTTGGCTGATGTGTTTGCACTTTGCATGCGTGTGCGGACTAGCCAGTGCAATCAGGTTATAGTACGAATACTGCACGCAGTGTGCACGCAGACCTTTCCAATATTGATTTACAGGAAGTGCCGTTTGTGGGTGGTGACAGGGGCGGTCAGGCGAACGCAGGCGCTTTAACGCCATTATAGGGACGTGCATAATTAAGGCAGTGCGGTGGCATACACAGCCATACCGTAAGCTGTGCACAGGAAGCGGCCAAAATCCTGTGGCAGGTCAGGTCAACCACTATTATGCTAATGGGTCCGATAGTTCTCGATGTTACCGATGTTTACGCTAGCTTGCGTGCTGATCAGGCTGTGAGTAAAGGGAGATGGGCGGCTTAGTATGCATCTTGTGCTGCGGTCTCCATACGTATGCATTCATTTGAGTATATTCTCGCAGCGGACGGGTGCGTGCGTCTGCATCCATGCTTTCCTTGCTGAATCAGGCCCTCAGTAGGCCATCTGAGTACCCTCTCCTAAGTGTCATTCTCCTGTGCCAGTTCTGCATCTGGATCAATTGTGTATGTACTCAGCACATCACCAAGTGCAAACTCCCAGTATCGTTCTCCTGTGCTTTCCCTGCGATTTTGTTCTTCCATTTCCCACTTGTGCTGGATACCTGAACAAAGGGCCGCGACCTGCTTGCTGCGTGCAGCTTAAACCAAAATTCCAATTGGAGGGGTCACTGGTGAACACCTCCCAGTAAGTTAGACTCTGTGCCTTTGGTCAGGTCTAGCCAAAATCCGGTACTTGTGGATGAGGAAGGCATATCTCCAGGCCCCTCGCCTCTGGTTCCTTTCCCAACCTGGGACCCCGACTTCCAATCTCTCAGTAGAGGATCTCCATCGTCCAAACATGATAGTACCTCTGGCCATACCACAAAAACAAATAATATAAAGTGGAATGGGTGGGATCACAGTGTGTACTATGCCTGAAAGAAGCCTACTCTATCAACAACAACTAAGGAGCAGAGGGCCTAATTCAGAGTAGTACACAAAGCCCATGGTTTGCGTACTACTCAGATGTTAGAAGATCAGCGCAGGCGCAGGATCCATACAGCACATGTGCCAGACCTCTGCTGTAAGATCTTTCATAGTTCCCTAAAGCCGCAGCGCTGTTAGGGGGAGAGGAATGGGCGGAGCCAGCATTCCTTTCTGCAAACGGGGTCGTGTCTCCCCATTTTATGGGAGTGCTGAGACCAGAGTCTGCGTCTTTTGACAAAGGAGCTGCAAGGGACAATCTGAGTAACCTCAGAGTTGCTCAGATGGCCACTGTACTCACAGGAGATCCGATGCTGTGTCTTAGGACACAGCACTCGGATCTGCGATGCTGTCAGGAGACATTTTAATACTAATCAATGAAGCGCTTTGATATGTGAAATATATATGCAATATAAAAAGCATAAATAAATAAAATGGAAAATAAAAATATAAAAATTAATAAAAATAAATAATCATAAATCAAAATAATGCAACAAAATCTTATAAATAAATATATAATGGAAACCAAGAAACTTAAACCAATAATATACTTGTTAATGGTACTAGTACGCCTAATGAATTGTAGGTACCATATAACTCATAAAAATACATAATCACCATGTAGTACATGTATATAGCTCTTTTGTGTACAATTATCTCCTTAGGTGGACAGAGAGCCTCGGTGTAGGTATATGGAAAAAGCAGGAGTTTCAACTTTCTCTACCTTTCCATAGAAGCAGTAACGGGACTCGAACTTAGGGCCTCATTTATCAACGAGTTTTATCATCACAATCAGTGAGAAATCTCATTGTGTATGATAAATGGTGCTCCAGCCAATCAGCTCTCAATTGCCATTTTTCCAACAGATGGAAGTTGGGAGCTGATTGGCTAGAGCACCATTATTATACACAGCGAGTTTTATCACTCATTGTGAATGATAAAACTCTTTGATAAATGAGGCCCTTAACATGATGTAAATCAGCAGGTAGTTTCCAATAGACAGCGCTGTGCAGCAGAGCTGTTGATCTCCGACTGGGAGTAGAGCCCGTACTGTAACGCTGGCAGGATAGTCAGCATGCAGCTTGCTTCTCTCCCATTCTCCGAGTCCCAGATACCGCTGGCTGTTAATAAAAGGTGGCGGCTGTGTCCAGTATGTGCAGGCTATATCAGACTGTGTTTTATGTGTATAAACTGTATACACTGGTCCACCAACGCGTTTCACCCTGGTAGGACTTTTTCAAGGCAACCAGATTGATGCTGTGGGATGACCTTTAACCCCCCATCTTACACCTAATTGGTGCAACGGAGCATCCAAAACTTATTTAAAAACTTATTTAAAAACTTATTTATAAAGCATAATTACAAACTTTATTAAATGAAAAAATAAATTAATAAAATCAAGTTAAAAGACTTTATAGTTTAGTTGTCTTGTTCATTAGACACACAGAGGCTTTGCTTGTGTTACTTTCACTATAATCATTTAGATACATTGTATAAATGTCTCCTGTGTTATTTCAAAAGTACCACACTGCTGCTAGGTTAAACCCATACTATAAAAGTGGGGGGGGGGGAAGGGAAAATACATAAAAATAAATAAATAAAAATAAAATTATACTTATAAAATATATATAAAAAAATATATTAATGTTTAAAAGTGTATAATTATGTAAGATGATACATAGAATAGAGATTTTGTCCATGAAACATCCTCCCCTCCAGTCACGCTGTACTCCCTTAATCACCATAAATTTCAAACCCCTCGGATCTCTGTTGTGCTTCAATAGAAAATGATTAGAAACACTGTGGGTATTAAGGCACTTTCTAATATTACTCGCATGATCTCTAATTCTAAATGTTTAGCTTCGATGGTACGACCTTTATATTGTAAGCTGCATGGGCATTCCAAAAGATATATTACGCCCTTCATGTTTTAACTCAAATGCTGATGTTTTTTGTTTTTGTTAATTTTAGTGTTAGATTGATAAGTCTCAATGGCTTTGGTGGAAGCAATGCCAATATTTTTACATCCAATACAATTGTTGCAGTAATGGAAACCCTTGCTAGCTGCTATACATTCTTTTACGGGGGGTATGAAACTTTCTGTAAGCATATTCTTCAAGGTTGCTGTTCATTAGGCATACTAGTACTATTAACAATTATATTATTGATTTAAGTTTCTTTTTCCATTATATATATTTTTTTTCTAAGATTTTTTCCATTATTATTTGATTTATAATTATTTATTTATATTTATTTTTATATTTTCATTTTATTTAATGTTTTTTTTTAATTGCATATATATTTCAAGTATCAAAGTGTGCAATTGATTAGTATTGGAACTTATAATTTTAGATTACAGTATAATGAAACTGCTCAGATTTTCTGAAGGGGGTGCTGGTTTTCTATTTACATTTGTCAGGCGGCATTTATTTACATCGGATGCCTCCTGCTGCATTAGCATATTAGTTGTATGGCTGTGCAACACCGTACAACTTTGAATCAGATCCAGAGTCCAGTTATTTGCCAATTATTATAGCAAGAGTTCTAGCTTTTTAGTGGCTGCCGGCGCTGTAGAAAATTGGCACAAGGTCCATCAAACAATGTCTACAGTGATACATGTCCAATACTAAAAGGTGCAAAGGTAGAACATGAAGCCCTGATGTCACCTCATTGTCATAAGTTATTTAACACACAAGTGAGGCACTAATGAGCACCCTTTCTCAAGCCAGGTGAATCTAATGGTGGTGGTTGCTGCCTTTTTAAACAAAGGAGAGGGTTCCAAAACCTCTAGTAGTGACTTTGGAATATGTAAGGTCCTTTTCTGGTGCAGATTCTACCAATAGAAAGAGTCAATACCACCTCTTACAAAATGGCTTCAAATGTATTTAAAAGTTCATTGCATTGGTTCTAACACACCACAGATGGCAGAGAAAACAATGTCTTGTATAAGACATATGGAAGAAGAATAGCATAAATTGATTAGGCTTTAATGGGTACTCTTACTGGTTCCGATCAAAAGACGGCTTGTGATTTAGACATTAAGGGGTATATTTACTAAAGAGAGAGTTTTTAGAAGTGGAGATATTGCCCATAGCAACCAATCAGATTCTACTTAACATTTAACTAGCACCTTCTAGAAGATAATAGCTAGAATGTGATTGGTTGCTATGGGCAACATCTCCACTTCTAAAAACTTTCACTTTAGTAAATTTACCCTTTAGAGATTGGAATGCCGCAGCTCTTACCTTACAGTGCTTCTTCTGTTGCACATAAAATACATTACTTGGGAAAAACTGACATAAACAAGTCTGAAGAATCGGGCAGCTCCATATCAGTGGTGTATCTATAATTGGTGCGAGGTGTGGCCCCGGTGGGGCCCACACCGCACACCCTGCATCCATGTTTAATACTCACTGCTTTAGAGTCTGCGGCAGTGGAGCTGCACAAATAATGTGTCGGTTAGGTTCGAGTTACTTGATCATGCACGGGAGAAAAGCAACCAAGAATATGGAGTGGGCACAATGTTCCTAGAGACCTGTGTATGTGCAGTAGAGTCTGGCACAGTGCCGGAGTCTACTCACCTGCACTGGTCACTAGAGAGGAGACTGCACACTGGTCCCCTTCTCTCTGCTTGATCCAGTCTACACTCTGAGCCCTATCGAAGTGTACAATATCTTCTCCCAAATCTTATATATAAAATGAATTGGTTTGTTTGTTAGTTTTTATTTGTGTGTCCGGTTATGCATTCAGACACCCCTGCACCGATTGGGATGAAACCAACGCGAGGTGGTCCAGTTGGATCCTGGGAAGGTTTTAGTGGGTTTAGGGTCTTGGTCGGACATCCCTTTGGTGTACACTGGGCAGAACATTGACCCAAGGAGTCTGTTCCGAGCCTTCCACTGGATTGATTTGGACAAAAACTTCACAGAGGGGTAACAATTGGTCTGGGATGCCTAATGCAGTGGTTGGGATCCCGGTCGGACCTCACGGCGGAGTGCGTTGAGAGGAACTTTGACCAAGGGAGCCTGTTCGGACCCGGGGAGTTTGTTCTGAGACGTCTACTGGATGGATTTGGATGAAAACTTCACAGAGGTGTGGCAATTGGTCTGGGATGCGTAATAGACGGGTTGGAGTCCCAATCAGACCTCACAGTGGAGTGCTCAGGGCAGATCTTTCACCAGGGAGCCTGTTCTGTGCCTTCTACTGGATAGATTTGGACGACATCACATAATAAAACTTAATAATGGGAAGATTTAAAACCGGGCAATGCCAAGTAAATCAGCTAGTATATGTATATATATATATATATATATATATATATATTATATATACACATTAAGATTGCAGAGTGATAGACCAATACCATCAAGCGGAGAAAGAGAAACAGCACTTCGATCCAAAACATACAAAGGGACCACTGCCCTCTTGGTAAAGTGCTTACATTGTTCCCACTTGTATTTCAGTGTCTCAATAAATGAATCCTTAGACATAGGGGCATATTCAATTGGGCATGGGGTTTAGCGAGGAAATAACCTTGCGCCCAATCTTGGATTACCGCGGGTATGTACGCTCCCGATAGCCACGGTATCCAATTAAAAAATAGTGGTCATGGGGTTTTCAGTTCTAAAAACCCTGTGCCGCCTAAAAAAAACCCGTAAAAATATTCTGAACTTACCTGCCCGGGGGTCTCTGGTGGTCTCCGCAGCTCCCGCTGGCCTCCCCTCTATCCAGAGCAAGTCACGCTGATTTTTCCAATAATTAACGATTTTACGAAAAATCACACTTGCTCTGGAGGTGCAAGAATAAACACCTCCCGGTGCGTAAAAAAAAGAAAAAATCTGCACCTATTTGAATAGCAAAAATCCCGCTCCCTGCAGGAAAAACCTTGCAGATGCGGGATTTTTGCTGAATATGCCCCTTAGGCTTCTATTATCTCTGATTCCTCATAGATATCCAGATATCAGGAAATGTCAAAATGATTAAAAGAAAGATAATCCTTTTATATAAAATATCTGTATTTTTTAAATTAAATACACTTTCAAACATGATATTAAAGTATGCATTGAATAAACACCAAATAATAGACATAGGGCCTGATTCAGAGCCGGTCGCTATTTGTGCTCGCTCGTCCAGAAAATAGGGGTGGCTATTCAAATGAACCGTTCGCTGTTTGCGGTCTGTTCACGCCTCTAGGTCTGAACGAGCGAACAAAACTTGCGGTCGTTTTTTGGGAAACTACGGCCCCTGGCCGCTCGCATCCTACGTCATGTCCGCTATTTATTAGATTAATCGAGTACATCAAACAGGGTATGAGCTGCTCGCTATTCTTGTGGTTGGTTTTTGCTACCACAATTTTGCGAGCAGTTCTGGCTAAAAAAACCTAGTGACGTGGTCAATGACGCTGCTGTTTTAAATATGCACACCCATAAAACGCCCGTTTTGACCTTTAAGCACGCCTGCGATCGGATCTCCACTCCCCGTTTTCAAGCTCCTTCCCCTGTTACCACCCACATACGCCTTATCCTGTCACTCAAATTAGCAGGCATTCGCTATTTTGCGAGCACATGAATTTCGGCCGCACTGACTGGTTCGCGCATGCGTATAACGATCCATATGCATGCGCAGTTTGGCAAACATCGCTTGGAGCGAACGAGCTGCCGCTTACGAGTGGCTCTGAATCAGGCCCATAATCAGTAAGCATTGCTTCCTGCTAGATGAAAATACACAGAAAGTGTATCAAACACAGGACCTGATTCATCATGGATTGCAACTGCAACAGCTTACGCAGATCTGTCGATGGTGCTTACTGCGCATGCTTATGTATCACAGTGCGTGTGCATGAGGTAGCATTGCGATCACTCTGCGTTCACTTACGCAGAAAGAAAGCCATCGCACAGTGAGTGACGGGAGGTCAGCATTTGGGGGTGGTAATGGGGGAGTGGTAGGAGAAATGCAGGTATGTTAGTCTGTTTGAATGCCGTTCCATAGGTGTGCATAAATTAGCCACTGCGACGGCATACGCAGCTTGTGTACTCACTGTGTGTGACGAGGTTATCAATTTCTGAGTAAGGTCAGAGCTGCTGTAATTGTGCATGAGGAGCCGATGTTATTCGATGTTCCCGATGTATATGCAGGACTGCAAGGTATTACAGATATGAGATAGTGGTAGTGGGCGTCTCTATGCTGGCTGTGTGATGGCTTTGCGATTGCATTCATTAGCATATTTTTGCAGCAGACCTGCATGCGTAATCACAGCTGCGATCACATTGGTGAATCAGGCACACTGGATCTCATTCAGACCCGCTCGCGAGCGCTGTACGCTCGCAAGCGGGTCGATGGTGCCCAAGTGCGCATGCGCACGATGGAGGGAGCTCCGTCATGCACATGCACGAGACTCGGTGAGCGACGGGGTAGCTGTCGCTCCAGGTCTCGCACCAAATGGGGCGTGCTGTCGATGGTGAGTGACAGCACGCCCCTTTGGTGGGTGTGCCGGGGGCGTGGCTGCCCAGACGGAAGCGATCCCATGGGAACCGTCTGGGTCTGGCCCCACTGACATCACTAGTGATGTCAGTGGGAGTGATTTTGGCTCTGATAGAGCCAAAATCACTCCAGGGCTTGCGGCAACGAGACCCTACCGCAAGCCCGATGGTTGCGATGGTCTTGACCATCGCGACCATCATCATGGACGCTCGCATAAGCTGTGGGTGGTAACCCACAGCTATGCGAGCGTCCAAAAGGCCGCACCATTTTCAGCTAGGGTGGCCCTGATTCAGAGTGAGCGCTCTGGTCAGAGCGTCCGGCTCTGAATCAGGCCCACAGTCCTTTCAAATAACACCCCTGGGTTCTGTGACAGTGTGGAAGATGGAAGTCCTCCCACTTCATAGCTCTTTTGTGACAAACAAGCAGTGTACACTTATTGTGATTCATTGTATATTTGTCAGAGTTGTTAATTCATTCTACTGAATTGTGTGGGTGTGCCAGAACTAGGGATTTGGTGCTGTAAATACCTGGGATTATAGACATTAAATGCCAGGTATTACGGGATCATGTACGTCTGTCTGAGTCAGTCACTCACTGACCTTTTTTCCCTGTATTGATTATATCTGTTCTTTGTGGATTGTACCTATATTACTGTGATTGCTGTCTTGACAAAGATCCTTTTAGAACTGAAATGTCAATTCTATCTAACATGTGAGTAAAGGTGGGTTCACACTATAGCAATATATCTGCAAATGATGATCATTCATACACACTGAACGACCATCATCTGCATGCTGCAGCGGGTAGGGCCAAACTGGGGGTGGATAGGGGGCATGACCATCACGGAATGCGTGGCCATGCCCCCTTCGGACAAAAAATAAATAGATAATTTACAGCGCGGTGCTGCGCGCTGTGGAGGGGGGCGCTGTGTGCCCCTCAGCCCGGCGCACAGCCAATTGGGGGTGCGATCAGTGTGATCAGTGTGAACGTCAGACCTCTCAACGGTCGCTAGTGACCTCAGGAGCACGCAATCATGTGTACACACTGAGCAATGTAGGTGATATCGGCCCGGCAAAAAAAAATGTTTGTTCTCTAGGACTAGACAGTACACCGATACAAGTAACATAATGTGATTGAGGGGTGGGGTACAGATTGATCTTGCTAGATCCCACCAATGTACTTATTTGTGGGTACTGTACTGTCCAACGCAAAATAAAACCCTTATTCTTTATTTACTCACCTTTGTCAGCTGCTCTTTTTTTGTATATACAATCTCAATCTATTATTCATTTATTTTTAGAAAGAAAAAAAGTAATTTTTCTATTGAAGACTTCGAAACAATTTTCATGTTGATTTACTTACAAAAGTCTGTTAAAACAAAGATGTTTACTTTAGTTTATTAATATTTTACTGTTATTTTAATTATTTTGTTATGGAAAGAATGCCAGTTTAAAAAAACTTATGCTGGGCATACACAGCCAGATAAAATGTCTGTCAGACCGACAGACATTTTATCTGGCTGGCTGCCAGCCACAGATGTCGCCGGCATACACTGTGAGAGAAATCTCACAGTGTATAGCCCGACATCCGCGCTCCACCCCCGGGGGAGGAGACATTTCCCTGTTCCTTCCGTAGGAAGGAACACAGGAAATGTCTGTCTGTCGGCCGCGCTGGGCATACACTGCCCGATGCGGCCGACAGTTTACCGGGTAAATATCACATCGGACGGGCATGCTGGACAATCCTGCCTGCCCGACGGAGCAATATTTAACCCTCGGTTGCCCGCACACACGCTACAATTATCGGGGTGATCCGCCGATATCAGGCGAATCGCCCCGATAATTGTAGCGTGTATGGCCAGCATTAGTTATCAAGTTCTTTATTGTTCTTACTCTTTTGTTGTGATAAAAAATAATGTTTAAAAAGGTATTGCTGTTTATTACCATGGTCCTGGACAGGAATCACTAGCCAGGAAAAATTCACTCAATGAAAGCTGCATTATTTTACAGTGAAGTGCAGAATGAGGGAATTACATTGCAGTTGTATGTTGTCTAATAGTATGTTGTCATACAGTATCCATGGAGAAAGATGGTTGCTACATTGGAGGCAGTGTTTACACCTTAGACCAGTAATTCCCAACCTCGGTCCTCAAGGCACACTAACAGTCCTGGTCTTTGTGATATCCATGATTGTGCACAGATGGTTAAATCAAAACAACTGAGGTAGTAATTAAGTCACTTGTGCTCTAGTATGGCTTTCTCTAAAACCTGGACTGTTAGTGTGCCTTGAGGACCCCTGCCTTAGATTAAACAAATTAAAAGACAAGATTTTAATGTCAAATGCACTATTAGATCCAATAATTGTTTTCCTACAGAGACTCTCTGGAAAAATATGTTAAAATTAATTCTTTATTAATTATTATTTAAAAAGATAATTGCCCAAAAAAAGGTTAAGCTTAATATTATAAAATCAAAAAGAAGTATTATAGTTTAAAGATGTGTCTATAGCTATAAGAAAGGTGCTGTAGATTTAAAATTGATTCCCAATGCCATCTGACTTGTTTTGATGTAATATAAGTACTTCAAGTATCAAAAATGTGGGGTGATGTTATATAGTATCAGGGTATAGACTTGTCTAGATTAAATAGGATACAGTGATCTTGCATAATTACAAAATAATAATATAATTTGGTTATATATATTGTTGTATATTATTATGTAAACACTGTGTCAGTAAGAAAGCCACTTATTTCCCCACTATTTGGGGTATGAAGATCAGATCGTTTTTTTCTCTTTATGATTCACAGAAAATAGTATCATAATTTCTGTTCAAATGTATCATCCATTCTTTTAATAACAAAATACTGACATTTAGCAACAGTTTCAAATTGTATCTCCTCACTCATACAATGCTGCCATTAGTTTGTCATATCAAAATTTGACACTCTTTTCTCCGTTCCTAATATACCTCCGTAACAAGTGTCCCACTGGGGAAATGATCTCTGTGCATTACTATTCTGTTCTGCCTATGTCTTTTGTTTATAAATTACACATTTATTTCTGGATAATCCATATTGTCACCCCCAGTATTTCAGGTTTCCGGTACTGTGTATTCAAAACATAATTTATCAGTACAGTGTTGCTGTGTCCGGCTGCAGCATGGGGCATTACTCTCAAGATAGTTGAGTAGCACCCCCGAGAATACATTATTTAAGGTACTAAATAAGGGGAACTACTAAAACCTATAAGAAGAGAATAAAACTCTGGTGTTGTAATTAATCCATATAATCGGTACAGATGACCACGCAATAGTGTTTGTAAAAGTGTTTACACCTTGTGCTATACCAAACCTACACTACATATACCTCTTGCCATGTCAACACTCTTCCTATTAAGAACAATGTATGAAGCCTGAAGATCAGGTTACTGTACAGTGTGATTACAAAGCCGTTGAACAACTGAAGAACATATGGCTTGTCAGTTAATATAGTGCACCCTCTTGTGGTTAACAGATAGTACAGATGCCTACTAAGTTTTAAAACATGCCACATTAAGATTAAATCAATGAACAAATAAAACAACAACATTAAAATAACCTTTGTACTGGACAGAAGGTAACATTTTCATTGTTTTGTAAATCATTCATTATGAACAATGATTTAGAACAATAGTACTTTAAATAATTCCCAATCCATTATACATGCACAGTCAAGTCAGAGATTTAGTAAAATGGCTCAGGAGGCGATGAACCCTTTTAGGAGGCACAGCCTTTTTATGGTCTGAAGCAACACTAAAAGTAAATAAATTCTAACGCGCTGTCACTAAGCAGGTGGTAATAGGGACTGTCAGTCCCAGATATATTAACAGAAGATAGAAGTAAAATACCAGTGCTATAAATAACCAGAAATGGACAGTTTTGTAAAACAACTAAAACACCTTTATTCAGTATGTAAAGGTCATACCTAAAAATATGCACATTGTGCAACCACATATCATAAAGTGCTCCTCATACATAAAAAAGTATAATGCATTAAATTCAAATTTATATAAAACATATATAGCAAACAAATCGTCTCCTGTATTTATGGTCTGAGAGCCACATTGAGAAATTATAGTCAATTGAAGAAGCCACAATAAAACTTCATCTGTGTAATAATGTACCATAGGAATAATGGAACTTGTTTGAAGTCATGCCATACATACAGTATAAACATTGTTAAAAAGCCATAAAAGTGTGTGTATCACCTCCACCAAAAGCCCCCTCCCCACGACATATATATGGGAGGGAAGTCCAGTATTTGGAAGGAAGGAGACCCTGCTAAGGAGAACATTCTGAACGGGGCCCCATTCTTGCATACCATCTTATGATTCTCCTGAGACCTTAGTTAGGAGTCCTTTCATATTTCCATGTTTTAATTATTTGTATATTTGCTATTTTTGTAGTGAAATTAAAAAGAGCTGTGAACTTTTCCTCTGGCTGTCAGAGGGGCGTAACTATGTATTTGAAGGCCCCATAGCAAAATTTAGTAACGGACCCTATGTACCACCCAAAGGTGCATCAACAAAGTATTGAGCAAAGGTTGTAAATACTTATATACATATGGTTTCTTAGTTGTTTCTTTTTAATTAAATTAGCAAAAATCTCAAAAATTTTTTTTACATGTTGTCATTAATGGGGTATTGTGTGAAGAATTTTGAGGACAAAAATGAATTTATTCCATTTTGGAATAAGGCTGTAACATAACAAAATGTGGAAAAAGTGAAGTGTTGTGAATACTTTCTGGATGTACTGTACATATAAAAGTCCTTTCCTTGTGATCGAGGAGGGAGATTGTGTGCAGGGGCGTATCTATAAGGGGTGCAGGGTGTGCGGGGAACACGGGCCACTGGGTCCAGTGGGCCCCGCACCGCACACCCTGCACCCATAATATTACTTACCTCTACGGAGTCCCTCGACGGCGTGGGCATCTGGCGCTGTAAAACAACTGGAAAATGGCCACCGCGGCCATTTTCCCAGTGATCTGTGCATACACTATAGACTCTGGGCCCAGCAGTGAAGATCCCAACAGGAAAGTATTTTTTCTATTTACTAATCTAACCTCCCTCCCCTAACCCTAACCTTCCCTTAGGGGTGCCTAACTCTAGCCTCCCCCCCAAGTGCCTAAACCTAACCCCCGATTCTCCGCAGCCTAACCCGGGGGAGTGCCTAACCCTAACCTCCGCCCGGGTGTGCCTAACTCTATCCCCCCCTTCCCCTAGCCTAACCCTAACCTCCTGGAGGGGATGCCTATCCCTAAGTCTCCCCCGGGAGCCCCTAACCTAACCCTCCCCCCCCACGCAGCTGTCCGTACCCGGCTTACCTTCGATCGGTAAGCCGGGTGTCAGGCTCCCAGCGTATATCTATTGACAGGCTTCGGGACTTCGACGCCTGTCATTAGACACTTGCTGGGATTAGACAGTCGGGATGCCGACGGTCGGCATTTAGACCGTCAGCACCCCGACTGCATACCGCCATTAGGACTAGGAGGAGTATGTACTTTTAAGCAGTAGCTTTAGTAGGTGCCCGGTGGAAAGGGATAGGATGACTCATTGTCAGTGTGTTTGTTTAATTTGCCATACACACTGATTGCACACTCACACTGCAGTGCAAACAAATAGGCTACTGTCTGTGCGTAGTGCTGTTGATTTTATTGTTTGTTTGCTAAAGTGAACTTGCACCTTCTTTTTTCTCTAGAAAATCTATTACTACAGAATACAATTATATATAATACTGTATATGATGTAAGTTGGAATAAATCCAAAATGTTGCACACAGTTGGTTATTTGAAAGTCCATGGAGTGCTGCCGTTATTTTGTTTATGTGCAATGCTGGAAGTGTTCACCCCAGCTGCTGTTTGTATTGTATGGAGTGCCGGTCTTCTGCTATATATACAGGGGCGCCGCGCCCGGGGGAAGAAGGGGTGTGGTCTAGTCGTGGAAGCTGTGGCCACGCCCCCTTAGGGGGAAAAAAGCCAAACATTTTTCCAGCACTGGGAGCACTGTGAGCCCCTCAGCCTGGCGCATAGCCAGTGGGGGGCGCGATCCGTGTGATCGCTCTCCCCACAGACATTGGAGACTGCTGTGGCTGCTGCTCAACAGCTGCGAGCAGTCTCCCAGTGCAGCCCAGCACACAGCAGCATTTTGTAAGAGGGGGGGGAGCGGTGCCGGACTCGGGTAATTAGCAAGCCCGTGTAATTAGTACCCGCTACCCCACTCTTGGCGCCCCTGTATATATATATATATATATATATGTATGTATATATATATAGCAAAAGAAAGGGTCCGCACACACTTAAGGCAACAGTAGGGTGCAATGTAGCTGCATAAATAGAAATAGATCCTCTTAAGTTGCCAGAAAAGGATTTAACCAGCACTCCAATATAAATGTACAAATCAATATTTAATGTGCCATAAAAGTCATTAAGCAGCCATGTAATTATGAAGCAAGCCAAAAAGTCACGACATTGTGTATCATATCATCAGACAAGTAATCATGTTCTACTGAACCTATATAGGTGTTGGAGGTGAACTGTATGTAGTATATATAGCAGCATTAAAATTCTGTTCAATTACAAATGAAGCAACAGTAAACATAAATCAATTTCACAGGTTTTCTATTAGAGGTTAATTGGATTAGTTAAGATGATCACATATGGGAAAATTGATGATACATTTTTATTTTTAGGACTATCTCTGCACCACATCCTTCTTGATTTGTTCTCATGTGTGCACCTGCAAGCAATAATTTCACTATTTCAGCACTGAATCAATTGTGTCTGAATCTGATTTGGGTGATCACTGAATCGTAAACAGAATTTAGGACATCCCAAAATCTGACTGCTTGTGTCCTGACATGTCCTGTACGTACACTAATAGCTATTAGGATAGTTTAACCAATTGATGTGCTCTACAGTTATGAAAATATAGAAGTTCACTTACATCATCGTCCAGGTAACGCTGCTCCTCACACTGAGGATAACAGATTCCTCCTTTAAGGGTATTACCTCTGTCACAAGTCTGGCATCCTAGAACTGATGAGTCTGTACGGAGCACAACATTGCATGTATGGGTTATAGCATAGCAATCTGGCATGCACTAATAAGATGAAAAACATCTATAATTAATACAGTTTAGAATAAACAGAATTAATGATGTTTGGTGTGTCGTAGTTCACACCGCTTCCCGGTGACACCATCCAAGGGGGTGACACTAAAATAGCAGAGAAGCTCGGCTATTTTGGTGTCACTCCCTCGGATGGTGTCAGGGCCGTAAGGAGGGCAGTGTGGCTGGAGCGATCGCACAGGGAGCTCGGTCATGACGTCTCTCACAGTGCCATGGGATCTGTACTGCTGCTTGGACCGTCCTTAGTTACCTGGTGCAGTGGCTACAACCCAAGGATGCCCCGTTACGGGGCTGAATAGTGTCACTTGGTGTGGCCTGCTACCCTCTAGTGTTGCCACTGCACTGAATCAGTGCACTAATCTCCATCCCAGGGCCAAAATATGGTTCCATGATTCCATACCGGCTGCCCATAAATATTCCACTGGGTGGTTATAGAAGTAAATACAGCCATACTTTGGGCGGGATGTACTATGCATCAAATTTTGGTAGCGATACATCCTGAAACTTATTGGGTACTTACCGGCTTTAATAGCATCGTTATGTACCTACACATGCACAAAGGACAGCTCTCCCAGTAACAGCTCTCATTGCAATATAAGGACTCACAGGTTTGTGAATTCGGGAGTCCTTCTGCGCATGCGTTGGACAATCCAATTGGATCCCTTTTAGAGTAGAACGTGAAGAGAAGCCAATAGGCTTCTATTAGACAATGCCATCTTCAGATGGTGTTGCCTACTGGGTCCAAGCTCCGGAATGTATCGCATTCCAGCTTGGTACATTTAGGGAAGGTGGGCAAAACCCAGAAAACTGCAGTTTTCTGAGTTTTGGGTGCATTTTAGTTTTAGTACATTCTGCCCACAGCGACATGTAAAGGTTCAGATTGCTCTGCATAACATGTATCGTGACATTATTAAGTTACAAGTAAACCATTCACCATATGAACATAACATTGATATTATCATGATTAACCAGAAAATCATAACTACTTTTCTGAGAGTGTCCTTTTGACTTTTTGTGCTAATAACCTGCAGACCACACTTGCCGACAATTCGGCTGCCCCTTCTGGGAGGAGGCAGCCAGGTTGGCACAGCAGGGGACGTTACTCATGATTGGGGGTGGTATGGGGGCGTGACTGTGTGATCACATCATTGCAACCCAGCCCCCGCTACACAATGCCGAGATTACTAGTGCGAATCACTGCATCGGCTCCCCCCAGACTGCCCACTTGTATTCTATATGTGGGCAGCTGCGGGGGTAAGTGGACAGCGACGTGGGGGTGCGGGCACATCTGCCCCCTGTCTGGCCGACCCGGGAGAGTAAGCAGGCATGCTGCAAATTATTGATTAAGGAAGGACATCAATTTATAAAATATATCAGCATGAATCTGTTAAATTAACCCATAACATTCCAACATTGAATTACTTAGTAATTATTAGTAGCTTTATTCTACAAATAATGTCTTACAGGAACTTAGGGCCTGATTCACACCTGGACGCTAAGCCTCGATCGGTCACTATGGGCGATTGTCGCCCCTCTGCGCATGCGTATGTGGCAAAACACGCATGTGTGAACCAGTCACTGTGGCCGGGAATCGTGCGCTCATAGTACATAGATTGGATACTACTTTGAGTGACAGATAGTACCGGTTGTCGGTGGTAACAGGGGAAGGTGCTTGTGAACAGGGGAGTGGTGGTGCGAATGCAGGCGTGTCTGGCCATCAAAACGGTGTATAATGGGCATCCATAATTAGCATGGAAGCGTCATGGTACACGTCATTTGGTTGTATTTCAGCCTGCAGTGATCGCAGTGTTTGCGGCGGGGTAGGGTCTACCTTAAGCGCTGCGTGCAGCTCCGATGGCTTTCGATGGTTCTGATTAATCATACACTTCCTGGAGATGACGTGTGTTAAGACAGAAAAGTGGGCGTCTTTAGACTGGCGTGAGTTCGCTCTGCCGTCGCTCTCTAAGACATAGAGGGCGTCCTTACACCAGACAGTGTGATTGCGGAATTTGCATACCCGGCCCCTTTTGGATGCGAGCGATCGCAGCTTAGTGTCCGGGTCTGAATCGCCCTCTGAGTTTCCATCTGCTCACTTTTATGTAAGCTTGCAGTATATTAGAATATAATATATAGCATTCATTTAAATAAGAACCATAACAGTGTATTACATTTCAAACTTAGGGGTCTATTTACTAAGCAGTGTTAGGAGAAGTGAAAAGTGAAGAGTGAAAAGTGATAAGGTGCCAGCCAATCAGCTCCTAACTGCCATCTCACAGGCTGTGTTTGACCTTATCACTTTTCACTCTGTCTCCTAACACTGCTTAGTAAATAGACCCCTTAGGATATTATTCAACAATACATACAATGGTAATTTAACATTATGGAAATGATGGCTGGCTTGGCTCTGCATCAACACCTGTTTGCCACATGTGGTACTGCAGCAACTTTTGGCTAGAGACATAGTATAACAGTAACAATTGCATGAAATACTTACCATTACAGGTTCTACAGCTTGGGTGACACTTCCGGCACTTGTTTCCATGCAAGTAGAACCTTTCAGGACATCCACTGACACAATGGGTTGTGCCCTCTACTTGCAGAGTGTTTAAAGGACATTCAAGGCAGGAATCTAACCCCGGACCCTCACACAGCTGGCAACGAGAATCACACTTTTCACACTGATTGTTTCTTTTGTAATATCTAGCAAAACAAAAATTACAGAGGTTTGAAGATAATTTTATGTCAATTAACCAAAAATTAATGTATATTATTGGTTATTGTTCTAATGTAGGTGACATAAGAGACATTATTCACGATAACATTTCTAAGACTGGGCCTAAGTGATCCAAGTGATTCCTACTGAATTCATAGGTTGCATTCCCATGGTTTGTTGTGTTGGAAACTTGTCAATTTGCCAGCAGCCTCCTGTAAGACTCCATTGCGGGCCGCCACCTGCCATTCTTTCTGATAAAATCCAGAAGAGAGGTTCAAAGCCATGCCCCAAAGTAACTAGTACCAACTGTTTTTGGCAAAAAGGGATCATTTCCTATGCTGATCCTTTTTGTTCTTGTGGTGACCAGATGTGGCATGTACAAAACACTTCAACCCAGACCTGACATTTATGCCCTCCAGTGCCAGATTAAACATAGATCAAATCAGTGTAATAATGAGCCATATTCATCGGTCCATTAGTTGGCTACAAAGCAGGAGTTGGTGAGATTGCAGCCTCCTATTGTCCTGTGCCACAGGTGCTGTGGGTGCATGAGCAGCTCCAATATTTATATATATTTATTGTTGCCATTATCCATGTTTATAAACAAATCATTTTAAAGTCTTGGCTCAGGTAGTCTGTACCCCACTCTCCCAGTTTTGCATGCACAGTAACAATGTTTTATGAGAAAAAGCAGACTGGAAGTTGCTGCACCAGATTCTGTAATACAGCAGCCTAGGGGGTGACAGAACAAGGTGAAGTGAGAATGCGATTCACCTGTCAAGTGAGTGAAATTAAACATAAAAAAAAGTTCCATGCTGTGTTTCCAGAGCTTAATCTTCCAGTGTGTCATGGGAGCAGTATAACTCCTTCACTTCACCTTGTCACCATGGGAGTGCTTATATAGTTAAAAAATGTTTTTCTTTTCTAGCTGAAGCAAACTAGTTTTAAGTCCCCTGTGTAGCTAAACAAATAATAATACTTGTCTGACATTAAGATTATGATACAAAGCATGTAGAGATATTAAGTGAAACACTTGCTTTGCTCAGGCAGTTTGAACTTTCCACTGAATTAGTCAGTTTAAGCCATTGCACTAGTAGATCAAAATCTTATCATATCAGAAGGATTGAAAATGCAGTATGGTACAGTTACCATAGTTATATCTTCACTAACACTCCCATTTGTGCAGGACAATGTTGCACAAGGCAGATTTAGCAAGAGCAGGTGTATCTCAGGGGTGTGGCCTGGATGGATTGGGGTAAAAACTAATGTAACCCAAATTTAAAATCTGTTCTGTTAAGAGGTCTAAATTACATATTACTGTATAATAGAAAGGCTAAAAGGAAAAGAAAATCAAGGAGGCGCAAGAGCCTGAAAAGGAAACAGTAGTTACACAGGAAGCTAAAAAGAAATTGGTAACAAATTACATTTATAAGTTAACATGCTTTTGATTAAATAGGTTTATTGATGCAGTAAATAAAATTGCTGATAAATGGCTATAGCATTGTAATATAAGCAGCTATAGGAAACATCACTGTATTTATTTTGTACACCTCTATGAAAGCAATGGTTTTAATACACGTATAGTATTGTCCTTGCTGGTATTGGCTGCCCTTGTGAAAAAAAAGATTGAGAACCACAGATCTAGAAAAGTTATTTTGTGAAATTTTAGATAGCCCAGTGTTGAGTAAGTAGGACAGGTCCATTTGAATGAAAAACTTGAAAAAAATTTACAGCATAAAAAAAAGGGAACAAATTAAAACTAAATCGGGGGAAACTTGTCACTTGCAATGGAGGAGTGTGTAACATACCCTTCTAGAAAGTAGGAGGGGAGGGTTCAGCGATAGAGAAATGAGAGGAGTTGAGAGCAGGAGTAGCATTCGAGAATAGTTTTTGAATGACAGTTAAAAGGAATGTAGAGTTAGTATCATGATCCAGCATGTGTCAGTTGAGGCAGGTGAAGTGGAGTACCACTGGCATGTGCTTATAGTAATATTCCGGCTGTGCACCCACACACCCTAGGGTCAGGCCAGGGGAGTCTCCATAAAACCCAACCACCTTGTTATACTCTGAGCCCGGATTAGCCCTTTGCTGATCCGTCCCTCCAATTCCTCATTCCCCACCTCATCGCACCACCACAACTCCATAAAATGGCAGAACCGAGCAGGCCGATTAGACAGATGGCAGGTGTGCCAAGCATAAATCTTACAATGATCTACATAATGTGGTCACGCTAATTGCAAGTAAAGAATAAAACATCCTTACCAATCAAAATTCTTTCATTCAGATCTGGGGGAGATGTACTAAGCTTTGGAAAGTGATAAATTAGAGAGTGATAAGCTAACAGCCACTCACCTCATGTTACAGGCTGTGTTTGAAAAATGACAGGAGCTGATTGGTTGGTACTTTATTTCAAACCACTTTATTTCTCTCCAAGGCGTAGTACATCTGCCCCAGAGTACTTAAATGGAAGCTGAGGAATTTCAACTATCAACTTGCACCTACAAGTTTAGTGCAATGATCAGCTTTCTCACCTTGGAGTCAGAATAAAAGGTATCTAGGGATGTGCACAATATATGTGCCAGAAAATTGTATTGTAATGC
Organism: Taudactylus pleione; assembly: GCA_031769625.1. Lineage (NCBI taxonomy): Eukaryota > Metazoa > Chordata > Amphibia > Anura > Myobatrachidae > Taudactylus > Taudactylus pleione. The sequence goes on along the minus strand of JAUIMM010000018.1, from coordinate 14,941,343 downwards.
ATAGGTTCTCCTTTCAATCGGATTACAGCAGATGCATGACGGGGCATAAAGTCCACAAGCTATCTGAAGTACTGATCGAAGGTGGAAGGTGATGAAGATATATGAATCTCTTGCATGCAACATTATAAAGAGTTATTGATATTGCACAAGCATCAGATAACAAAAATAGAATAGTAGTATTAGATTCTAACTATACTGAGAAACATGAATTATATTAGTGATGAAAGAAAGCCTGCTGTCTTATATTTGTGCGTCAAAATCAACCAAAATGTAAACATGCTGAAAGCTATGCCATATAGATGGATACCAAAAGCAATATAAGTAAAAACATCAAATTGCATGTTAAACCTTTTCAGAAATAGTAAAATTGGATTGCATAATTTGTAAAAACAGAAGAAAATTAGTTATAACATTAACAATTAGAAAGCTCCATAATGCACATGGTTGGGCTGATTCTGAGTCACACAGATCTCTATTCACGGGCGCAATTGGCGAATGTTTGCACACAGCACATTCGCAGATGCAAATTTCTGCATTTCTCTGTATGTTCGTCATATTCTGAGTCAGATGGGACTTGGCTGGATCTGTCTTTCCGTGAAATGAGGGAAAGTGACTCTCATTATCATAAAGTAGTAAAACAGGCTTCCGAGGCTGCCCACAACTATAGCCACTTCAAGTGTGACTCAGAACCAGCCCCGATGCATGCCAGGATGGAAACTTAGAGGTATTTACCCAGTCGGACAATGTAGAATGCAGAGGTGAAGCAGCTTGTAGTACCCAGATGCACACATAATACAGTCTTTAGCTGATCCTCCATGACACGTTGAGCATACTTGATGGCAAACTGAGCAGAACCCAAGTGTAATCCCATCTGCTTCCTCACTAGTGTTGTATGTTCCATTGGGGCATTGCTTTACACAGGTTTTTCCTAAACAATATAAAATAAAGTTAATATATTTTTGAAACATCTGAGTTACCGGCTTGAATGTCAATATATGTTTACACATGTTTTGCAATTGACATAAATTACCAGGATGGCACTAATTTAAATATTAAACTGCTAGCTTTGTTTAACTTGCTCCATTCAAATTATGAGATATACAGTATTTGTTATTCCATGCATTAAAAAGAAGACAATCTTCAGTGTTCCTCTTTAGGCATGCACACACACTGATATTTTCTGTGCCATTGTATGGCATCCATAGTGACCTATAGTACTATGTAGACCTGCTCCCCTCGTACATTATTTGGCGTCGCTGGTCCTGTGCAGAGGTAGACCCACACCGACTGGTGCACTTGTGTAAAATTAACACAAAATAAATAAATAAAACACCTTTCTTTTTTTAGCCCAGCTGTCTCAGTTTCAGGCCTTGTCCACTAGAAGGGGCTGACAATATGATCAGGCCAGGCCACGCATTCCTGGTTCCCAAGATGCACCGATAAGAAAGATTCCCTAAGCTTATCACGATGATAGAAAATCAGTTTTCGCCTAAATTCACTAACAAAATGTCGTTCAGGCAGCTTAATAGTAGACAGCTCTCCTGCAGTACAGGCTGGCAGCAGTAACAGGAATTTTATTACTTCAACGGTCAGTTCTAAATGTATCAGCACTTGGGTAAATCAGGTTTGTCCTCTCTTTCAAATATGGTTGCCTCTATGTATGCAGGTTTCATTATGTGGGGGATAGTGCACCTTGTTTGGTGTTCACAGGTGGTCACCAGGCAATAAGTATTAGGGAGCCCCATAATTTAGAAGAGGGGTCCACCCTCTTTTAAATGTGAATGCACCTGAATTCATGGAAGCCATGTTGGAGGAGACATTCCCTCATCCCTGAACTCCATGATTTTTTTGTAGTATAAAGAATATGCCTGATGATTACACTGACCACACATCTCCACTCTTTCAAATGTGGCTGCCCTCTTCTTTGCTAGGTACAATTATGGGGGAGATATGTGTACCTTATTTATCAAAAAGTTTTATCATTCACAACGAAGGATTAAACTCATTGCGTATGACAATGGTGCTCCAGCCAATCAGCTCCCAACTGTGTGTCGGGATATCTGCGGGTGGGATAGTGCCCGCTGGTATCCTGTCTGCATCCCGTACAAAGTTCTATTGCCAGTGAAAACACGTTTTCACAGCAAATGGGAATTTTCAACCTTTAACATTATTATTATTACATTTTATTTATAAGGCGCCACAAGTGGTCTGCAGTGCCATACATATACGTCAACAGTAGGACAGTATAGGGTACACAGAACATTACAGTACAATACAGTAACCGAAACATAAACAGAGCACAAGTAACAATTAGCTCCACAATTCTCAGTACACAATACAGCTGGTGTAGGCTGTTATTGAAGTGCTAGAGAAGAGGGCTGTGAGAATGATAGGGAGGAGGACCCTGCTCCTAGGAGGAGCTTACAATCTAAATAGACCCTTCTGTATGGATCAGGAAATAGATTTTAGATATCTAATCTATTTTATGCAGCATTAAAGTACAAAAACAAAATGATGATCATTTGAGTATGTAGCACACAAAGATGGCTTGCACAGGGGATGCGTTCAGCATCCCGGCAGTTGGGAGGCCGATGCCTACACGCCTACATTGTAGAGACACACAGGAGAGATAACTCTGCCAGAGACACTAACAACTATTGGAAGTCTCCGTGCCATAAAAGCTAAGAGACGCTCCCTGTAAATCCATCAGCCAGTCAGTACAACAAAGCAAGGGATAGCCGGGAAACCCAGTAAGGAACAGTAGCTGTGGGGAAAAATCCTCAAGAATCATCGAGGTACAGCAGCGTTCAGGTGTTCTAGAAGGTGATAAGGAAATATACTAGCACAGCATTTTCTGCCTCCGTGGGTCCGGTGAGCTGCCAGGTTATAACTCTTTGGCTATCATTTGCACTCATTGGGCCAAATGTAATAGGGTGAGAGCTTAGAAAATGTGACAGTTTAGCAGTAAACTCTCACATTGGTTGAGTTTTATCTTCAAAATGGGAAAACATCTGAATGAGATTTTAAATGGTGAGAGTTTTTTAAGTCTAAAAAAACATTCAAGTTCGCTCTATTACTTTGTTTTTGGACTCTATTACATTGGCAAAGTTTAAAAAGTGTCAGAAACTCTCACTTTTCTAAACTCTCACCCTATTACATTTGGCCCATTGTTTTCATTTTAAAAGACATTGAGATTTTTAACAGAAGGATTTATTATGGAATATTAAAATAAAGCCCATTTTCTTTTATATACATGGTATATGGAATGAACTTCCTTTTTTTGCTAAGGTTGAATTTTGGTGGAATCTGTTTCGACTTAATCATTGCAAAGTTTTTATGCCAAAAGATCGTTGGCATATTTTTTATTCTATAGATAATACCTATGGAATGCTGTAGTGTGTGTATAATGTGACTAAAATCGGAAGAACATTTTTTGCTTTTTTGTTTCTTGACTGAAAAGGGAAAGACTGTATAAATTTTTATTATAGGAAACGTTATCAATTTTCGGTGGAAATAGAAGAGGGACATAATTTACTTCTAGGAGAGACTACATTTCTCTTTTTTATGCTTAGTCATTCAGAGGAGCTGAACAATTCATCAGCAGCACTCTCATAATACACACCAATATTGTGAGTCTAAGTTAGTATTGAAGCATTTAGGTTGATTGCTTTTTTGTTCTGTTAGAGAGCTGCAGCTGAGAAGCGCATTTGAACAGAATCTTCAAACCAAGTAGTAGATTTGTGATACCTTACATATATCTACTAATTTACTTCAGACCCTGCCCCAGTGGACTATACAATCAATGAAGTAGAGCTATGAAAGTGTTAAAAGAGTGGAAAAGTTACCAATGGCAACCAAACAGCTTCTACCTATCATTTTATGGAATGTACTCGATAAATGCAACCTCAAAGCGGATTGGTTGCAAAGGGAAATTCTCCACTGGCACACCTCTCCACTTTTTTCACTGCTTCATACATCTACCCCAATATTCCTGATACTTACCATGGACAGGATGCAGCAAAGTCAATAATGTGGTGAAACCCCCGAAAATGCCCGAATGTGATATAATCCGGGGCTCTGATGAGGTGGGCAATGCCATCTTCAGATGGCGTTGCCCAATTGAAGCCTATGGACTTCTCTTTGAGGCCTACCCTCTAAGAGGGATCAGATTGGATCCCTCCAGCACCCCCTTGACGTGTGTCCTCCTGCGCATGCGCAGAAGGACGCCAGAGATACTTCTGGGTCATAGACCTGGAAGTCCCTCATTCGCAAAGGACCGCTCTTACCAAGAGAATTGTCCTTTGTGATTTTCTTCATGCATAATGGCGTAATTAATGTCAGCATGCATGCAAAGGGTGGAGGGATGCATCCCATCCCAAATGCGATACATCATGCATCCCGCCCCACATGTACACTCTCTCACGTGTTAATCTTTTCTTTTTTGCCACAATCTGTTTAACCTACCAGTATTTTTTGAACTGTAGGAGGAAACCAGAGTACCAGGAGGAAACACATGCAAACTCCTCACAGTTAGAGCTTGGGTGCTTAGAGAAGGAAGATCATCATTGCCTGCTTTATTTATTCCCTTCATCCACCAAGCAGAATGGATCACTGCTCTTCCCTCCCTGAACCACTATTGTGTGAGTCGTATCTGAAGCAGCAGAGGATGTGTGAATATTAGTGATACAGTATATGATTTTTCAGTATTTTTAAATAATTTTGTCAAATGTTGGGGAGAAAAACATTTTTTATCTCCCATCAGTAAGTGCAAAAACCCTCTCCCATCAATACATCACCTCCACATACAGTGTATGTCCAACATCATTGTTGTTATTTTTGAGCTTTTTAGAGAAACACACCTGAAAGATGGCATGTCTTTATTTGCCAAAATACACAATTTAAATCCTTCAAAGTGCAATTTGCCAAAATACGCTATTTAAATCCGTCAAAGTGCATTCTTATTTATGGTGAATGGCGTTCCAAGGGGTTCTGCACAGTGTCCTGACATTTTTAATTTTAAATAAAGGCTTTCTCTACCTTTGCACAAAAAAATGGGAATTTGCTGGGAAGATGTACAGTAATGCCAATTTGAAAATTTAATTGCAAAAATGGAAATTGCAGTGCAATAACTTGCTTTTCATTGATCTGACCCCTAAATGTGTTTTGTTTATTTTCCCCTTCCCCTTTCTTGGTATAACAGATAAATGTCTAAATGCATACATTATATTGCTGTACTTAGCTGGAGCCAGCAGGCTGCACTGTTGTACACTGCACTGCTGTGTGGACCTACAAATCATATAACTTTTACCAGTTTTGCATATATTTCCACAATAATATTTTTAACTGATTATACATGGTTTATTAAAAATAATGACATTATATATTATTTACTGTAAAACAAAAACATGTTTAATTCCATATCGCCTGCATGACAATATAAAAGCCCTATATAAAAACAAAATAAAAAAATTGTATATACTGTTCATGGCAAGCATACAGAAGGCCAAGGGGGAGCTGCTGTGCATGCCCAGCCACAGGATAGGGATGGCCATCTGTGGTTTTGTATTTAATGGTCACCATCGATTGTGTCATCAGTGATAACCATCGATGGTACAATAACTATCTATGGTGAACCATCGATGGTTTGCACAACTCGATGGCCACTGCTGCCGAGTGCACTTTGGGCCGTGGGCCAAACAAAAATTGAAAACGGGGAGTGGTGATCCGAACGCAGGCGTGCCAAACGGTCAAAACGGGCGTTTTAATGGTGTGCATAATTAACAAAGCAGCGTCATCGACCACGTCACTTGGTTGTTTCTTAGCCTGAACTGTTCGCATGATTGCGGTAGGAAAATCCTACCACAAGCACTGCAAGCAGTTCAGACGCCTTTCGATGTACTCGATTAATCAAATAAATAGCGGAGATGACATAGGATACGAGCGGCCAGGGAGCGTCTTTACAAAATAGCGAGCGCATGTTTCGTTCGCTCAACATATAGGCATCAACAGACCGCAAAGAGCGAGCGCTCAATTTCAATAGCCGGCCCCTTTTTCTGAACGAGTGAGCGCAAATAGCATCCGGCTCTGAATCAGGCCCTGTAACCTCACATATCACTCTGCTTTGCTGTCCAGCCACTCCTGTGTCAACTCTCCTCAGCGTCGGGCTTAATAGTATACAATGACTATTAAAATGTAGAAACAATAATGTTGATTTTTACAATTTCAGCATGTTTGAAATGTTCACACAATATACAACCATCAGCCATAACATTAAAACCACCTGTTAAAAATTGTGTAGGTCCCCCTCATGCTACCAAAACAACTGTGCCCTGTTGAGGCATGGACTGCACAAGACCTCTAAAGGTGTCCTGTGGTATCTGGCACCAAGACGTTAGTGGTAGATCCTTCCATGGCTCTGACTTGTTTTCCCAGCACATCCCACAGATGCTGAATCAGATTGAGATCTGGGGGATTTGAAGGCCCTGTCAACACCTTGAACTCTTTGCACTAGCTGAGTTGTGTGAATTAGGGAAGAATTAATTGAGCCCAATTTTGCATTAACCTGACATGCAAAAACAAGATTGGAGCCATGAAGTCCCTGTAGGAGAACAGCCTAATTACAAGGTGTAAATCATAAAATTACATGTACAGTATTTGCAGCATTCTATCAGGTACTTACTGTGTAGGTAGAAAGGCACAGAGCAGGTAAGGCAATTCCCATGCGAAGGACCATCACATAATTCACATGTCTGATCACAAGAACTGCACGTGAATAAGTCATCTTCTAGAAAAGTCTTTGGGGGACAGTTGGCATCTCCTTTTACCCCACACATCCCACTTTCCTGGTCCAGTGTAAGTTGGTTTTGGCACTGAATGCAGTCTGTTGGCTGTGGGCCAGAGCATTTGGCACATGTTCTATGACACTCTAATAAAAACACAAAAATGACAGAAATGTCATCATTATAAGGTCAGGACGTCTAACTGGAAAAGGTCATTTATGATTATGAAAGATTGCCAACGTGCAGCACATTCTTGTTTGCCCAAACCCGGTGCCATACACCTAAGAAAATAGACAATTTGCTTGGTATTTTGTGTAATTATAAACTGTCAGAGAAATGCAGGTCCACTCCCACAGACTGTACAAACATCAGTTTGGACCATTCCTATAACTATTCCATCACTGCTACCTCAGTGGAAATCAACTTTGTTTTGCACATCCAATCTGACAGTGTATATATGCCCAGCATTAGATTTTTTAAACAGAATAATTTGAATACATAAACACGTTTTCTAACATTGTAAGCTGGATGCTTTTAAACATGCACACAACTGACAGTAACATAAGCAGTAAGCAGTCATTAGTTTTGAATTGGCCTTTAGCTGGAGTTCAGAATAAGATATGTGGTCCCTCGGGGGACTGTTCTTCCTGTGCTCTTATGAGATACAACACCATGTCAACATGTTCACTACTGAGTACTTCAAGCTACATATAAGAAGCAATATGTTTGTGTTATATTGGCTTATCCCAGAGAGCAGATAAAAAAGTAGGCAAGTATGATATAAAATCAGACGCATTAAAGCAGCTTACCAGCATTTAGCAAAGAAAGTTCCAATCTATTCTAGGCTAGCCAGCTCTTCCCATGCCGATAAGCAATTCTGCGCTCATCCCCCATCACAGTTGCTTTCTTAACACACTAAACCAGGGGTAGGCAGTCCTAGACCATACTTGCCTACCCTCCCGATTTGATCGGGAGCCTCCTGAAAATCGTGTGCCGCTCCCGACCTCCCGGGAAGGCTCACAATGCCGGGATTATCGGGACCAAAATAACGTGAACCAGTGGCCACGCCCCCAGTTCTGCCCACAAGCACCGGCCACGCCCCCCGATTTTGCCGATCTGGCTGCCCCCTTCCGGAAGGGGCAGCCAGAATATCGGCATGTGTGCTGTGGAACTGCACATCCTTGTAACATGCCCTAGGCTGGTATGTGTAGTTCCACAGCATTTGCATACCCTCCAACATTTCCCAGTAAGAACCTGGTACATGGGTAGCTTGACCGCAGATAAAGGGGCGTGGTCACGGATAAAGGGGCGTGTCCATGGGGGCTGGAGGTATCGGGCGCTGGCTGGTATAGAACTTGCAGTAATATACTGCATTTTCTGTATACCGGCTCTGACGACGGTCAGGGCAGAGAAGCACGGAGGTCGGAGAAGATCCGGCTGTCACTCAGCAGCACTGTGGAGTCCTGTGTCCCAGCAGCACTGCTTAAGGAATCTGGTGAGTGTACCAACCAGGTACAAAATGGTACAGCCCTGTTTGCCGGTACAGACCATTAAAAAATGGTACTGTACCGGCTAAAATGGTATAGTTGGAGGGTATGCATTTGGTGTGTCACAGGTTGCCTACCCCTGCACTAAACTATGCATGTGCCACACTGGCACAACTATATGAAAAAAAGACAGCTGTGTGAGTAAAAGAAAGCATGTGCACTATTCTCCCACAATTTACTGTGTTCAGAAATCACCTTGCTATAATTGCCATTTTTTTGATTTACCCACAAGCAAATTTTGTTTTACTACTGTTACAGATACAATACAAACAGGAACAAATAAGGGTTTACTTTAAACATAACTACAACTAAAGCAAAATAAATTCAGGTATGAAACACTTCTACCAGCATCTATTTGCATTTTATTTATATAAAACAGCCTGTGAACAAAAATCAATATATTACTGTAAGGCTTTTTGCAAAACATCTGAAGTCACCCACACCCCTCTACTAACCTCATAACCAGTCTCCAAACACACCATTGCATTTCACAGAACTCCAAAAAACAATAGCATCCGATCATCTGCTTCTCCTTTTCATACCAATAATTCATACCATCGTCACTCACTCCTTAACGTAAAAGATATCTGCTCAGAGGACTAAAAATTGTTGATGGAGTTGAAGGAGGCAATACAGAAAAAGGCACACTTACCTTGGATGTGTCATTTGCTGGATCTACAGAGCTCACATGACTGTAACAGCCCCACAACACTCCTCTTACCCCTCTGCAGGTTAAGTTAGTATTGATGCGATGCCCTTAGTGAACTTTTTTTGTTTGCAATTCTAGGACATATAAGGGGGTGGGGACAACGTGGTAAGCTTATGGAGGAACACTGCGTGGGTATGTTAGAGAGCCTTAGGGGAGGACATCAGACTCCTAGAATGATGAATCCAAGGAAAGTATTCTTTAGTTTTGTTTATTTACTCCTTGAACAATTAAGTTTACAGCATTGGACTGAGGGCCTGATTCAGAGCCGGACGCTATTTGCGCTTGCTCGTTCAGAAAAAGGGGCCGGCTATTTAAATTGATGCTCGCTCTTTGCGGTCTGTTGACGCCTCTATGTCTGAGCGAGAGAACGAAATATGCGCTCACTATTTTGTAAAGACGCCCCCTGGCCGCACGCATCATACGTCATCTCCGCTATTTATTTGATTAATTGAGTACATCGAAAGGCATCTGAACTGCTCGCAGTGCTTGTGGTTGGATTTTCCTACTGCAATCATGCGAACAGTTCAGGCTAAGAAACAACCAAGTGACGTGGTCGATGACACTGCTTTGTTAATTATGCACACTCTTAAAACGCCCGTTTTGACCTTTTGGCACGCCTGCGTTCGGATCACCACTCCCCGTTTTCAAGCACCTTCCCCTGTTACTACCCACAAACGCCTCATCCTGTCACTCAAATTAGCAGGCATTCGCTATTTTGCGAGCACACAATTTCCGACCGCAATGAATGGTTGGCGCATGCGCATTACAACCCATATGCATGCGCAGTTGTGCGAACATCGCTCGGAGTGAACGAGCGGCCGCTTACGAGTGGCTCTGAATCAGGCCCTGAGTTCTCCTTTGACTTTAAAGTATTCACTTTCAATAAGTAGAACCCTTACTTGAAGAGCTGCATTTACAGTAAGATGATTCCTAAATGCATTATGAGTAGTATCATACTAACTTGTTGTCCTTTGCCTTTTTGAGACAGCCTCCATGTAAGGAGAAACATGTTAAGGATACAGAAGGAGTTTGTCTAAGATATACTCACTGGACCTGAGAATCAACCTATTTCTTATTGCACCTTGGATTTAAACCACAGAAAGTGCGGACATTCAATTTGAGGGTGAGAATACAAGTGCCAGACTTGGGACTCCTCTGCTCTGTTTGACCCTCACCTGATTACTATTATTATGGAAGCCATTATTAGAGGGTGCAAGCTGCTTTACCTGAGATAGAATACCCAGTCGCTGTATTAAGAACATTGTTGTTCCACTGCAATTTATTGCGAATACGGACCCTGCTCTCATTACTTTGTTGAAGACGCTGGGCAGCTGCTGGAATACTCTGGGTCTCCTGACAGAGAGCGGCACAGTTTGCCTGGTGCATACGGATGATCTGGACTCTTCAGCTCACTCACACATACAGCCTAATTAGTGAGGAGATGGATCATTCCCCACATTATACTAATCCAGGATTGTGAGTATATGAAATCCACTCAGGACATTCTATAAAAAGGATCTTTTAGAAGTGTGTCACTTGAACTTTAAACAGTAACGTATTGACTTTACTGCAACATTGTTTGCTACATTATAGAATCATTGTGGCTACATAAATATCAACTTTCAATTATTTGAAACAACACAGGCACATATTTGTTTAGTACCGTGTGGAATCAGGTTATATAGGCCATCTGTTAGGCCCCTGCTGAGATTCATTTTACTGTTTGGATATTTAATATGTACATGTGAATGGTCTTTTTTTTAGGATATGTTTGCATTTTATTGTGATATTGTAATTGTGATTAAAATAGGTTAATAATCCTTATTGCCTTGTGTCTGATAAGCGCCACCTCACACCATTTCTTTGTTCACTTGTTGTCTTAGTTTAAGCCCCCTACACACCTCAAATGCCTCAAACCTGAAGTATTGCCACCTCAAAGAAGCTTTTAGATAATTGGGTACCAGATGACTGAGGAATTGTTAGCAAAAGTATACACAATGTTTTAGGAGTAAGACCGCTCTGTCTAGTAACCTCCTTGGTTCCTAACAAGAATCCTAATTAATTTTTATCATCAGCTACTTACACTTGGATTGGCACCTTATAGTTATCGTTAAAAAAACTATGGTTTCACCCAGAGGTGTAACTAGAGTATTTGGTGCCCAGTGCAAGATGAAAAATGGTGCCCCCCTAACTGTGTGTGATCTCCAAAAATGGGGGCATGTCAACATGACACGCCACTGTTTCTCGTGACTCTAGAAACATTCCTTTCCATTCCAGTATGAATCAGGTATGACTGTATTTTAGATTATGGAGAATGTGAAGAAGCTTGATATACTGTAGGTAGAATTCACAGGCTTTCACTGTAGTAGCAGGTGGCTCCATTGGAAATGTGACTGATTGCAAAGCATAAGATGCTAAGGGCCTGATTCAGACCCGTTCACTAAGCTCCAGACGCACGCTATGGGCAATTTTTGCACGTTTGCACCTGTGTCAAAATACGCATGCGCGAACCAGTCACTGAATCCGGCAATCGTGCGCTCGTAGTACACAGACTGGATGCTACTTTGAGTGACAGATTGTGCCATTTGTGGGTGGTAACAGGGGGAGTGGTGCTGCGAGTTTTATGGATGTGCATAATTAGCAAAGTTGCGTCATTGTACACGTCACTTGGTTGTTTTTCAGCCCACAGTGATAGCATAGCTTGCAGCGGGGTAAGGTCTACCTCAAGCGCTGCGTGCAGCTCCGATGGCTCTCGAGGTTCCAATTGTTCATACACTTCCTGGAGATGACGTGTGTTAAGTGAGGTAAGTGGGCATCTTTATACCAGCATGCGTTCTCTCTGCCATCACTCTCTAAGACATAGAGGGCATCCTTACGCCAGATACTGCGATCGCGGCATCTGCATACCTGACCCCTTTTAGGTGTGTGAGAGCGCAACTTAGCGTCTGGGTCTGAATGAGCTCCTAAGTTCAAACTCTAGATATGACTGTATTTTAGATCAATAAGAATGTGAAGTAGCTTGATATAGTTAGAATTCACAATCTTCCCTTGTTCATTGGTAAGCTGTCTGACTGCAAAGCAGGAAGTGACAGGTCCCAACTATGACTGTATTTTGAAATGTGAATATGCCTGAAAAGGAGGAGATATGATCAGACGCAGAGAGGAGATGCTGAGACTCATAGAGCAGGAAGCTACATTGCCGAGGGACGTTTCTTCTATAACGGCAGCTTCCAGATATGCTGCCCTTGCCAGCGGCGGCGCCACTGGTTTCACCCCATGCATAAATACTGGCTATACATTGCCTGCACCCACTGTGATCAGAGAGCAAGTGCAGTAAAGTGGAAATAGGGGAGCAGAGTGAGGGCCATGGGAGGAGAAATTAACAAACTAAATGGATTTAAAAATCAGAAAACTTTAAAGACATTTTATTAAAGCGACTATTTATCAAGCCCCTCAGCCCTGGCAATTATGCGGAAATATCAGTTCTGCATGATCATCACTTAATCAATTTACAAGGCTATTTATAAAGTCTATAGAGCAGGAGATATTATAGCTATCCCCTGCATTACTGTGAAAAGCGTTCAGGAATGCTAAGTCGGATCCATGAAGATCCCAACACTTCCTCCAGTTCCCTGAGGTTGTGCATGTGCGCTAACCTGGTATTGTACACTATCGCCGTTACTATAAGCAATGACAGTACAGATTTTGGGTTCCGCTAATACGTAAGCCACTGTCCCAGCTAGGGGTAATGATAAATATATGTGTACAGATAGCAGTGTTATGGCAGACTGAGTGTACACACCAGCGGATACCCTGAGACAACAAACAGCCCAGTACTTAGACAGTGGGGTGATTTATTTAATAGCGATGTGATTGTATAGCCGTAGTCACAGTTACTGTATGCATACATAGCACTTGTTGCATGGAGCCGAGCTTCAATGGAGTATACAGGTCACCATCCAGTGACTGTATCTGGGTAGCTTAACAGGATGCAAGTGGTAGTAGCAGGCTCTCTAGCAGTGGTAGCAGCTCTCTGGCAGTGTGGAGTGGCGGTAGCCTCAGGTCTCTCTGAAGCTAAGTGGATGATGTCCATCTTCTAAGATAGTGCAGCACATGCGCAGTAATACGTTTGGTGGCCATCTTGGTTAGGGACCTTGTGCCTCCCTGTAGGAACCTATGGAGTATGCACAGTAGCTACTTGTATCACCGGCGAGGACACGAGACCGCTGCCAGACTGGTCAGGTACGTGCCTTGTTTATAGCCGCCGCCTTGCCCCACTAGTAAAAAGTGATCTTTGCCAACAAGTTGTCACTGTGTGGACAATATCCCAGTGATTCTACCTATTACACAGCACTGTATATCAATTTACACAAATAGTTCTGGTGCACCACTGATCCCAGCCAAACACAGACCCACGTGTATATTTCTTGGATACCCAATTGAAGGGGGATTGTTACTACCTATCATCTTACTGTGGGAAGAGTCATCTTGGTGGATTTATAGTGCCTAACTCAACAAGTTTTTTGTCTAAATAAAATGAACTTTGGTGGATTATAAATGTCAGCCTAAACACTGAAGCTTAGATTAATTTATTGGATACCAAACACAGTTGATACATTGAGCGATGAGCAATTGAATCCAACTGTATCTTAATATAGATACATATAGTCCAGCTACAAAGAGCTGTCACAGTAATTGCAATAATTTTGTTGAATTTTATTCTCCACATAGAGATATTATGTATGTTAATATGTCAATTTTATTATGTGTGTATTAAATGTTCTGTGATTCAGAGAAGTTTTCTGTGTGGATCAATCAAGTACATTCATCACATAGCAGCAGCGCGTGACCTATCTTTCCTATGTTGTAATTGGGGTTATTTATGCATATGTGAGGGCATTACAGGAAAGTGGGGATTTTGTGAAACTTAGGGCCTGAGTCGGATGCTTCCGAGACCGTGGTAGCCTACTTACTTCCTTATGGCAATGTGTGAATCCACCTGTGTATACTAACAATCTGGGTATACTAACAATCTGTGCGTCTGCATGTGGAAACCTGTCCTACTCACAGTTTTACGCCCACAGCTGCATCTATCTGGACTTCAACCCACCCCATGATAGGTGCAATAGATCCGTCTGAAAGAGGTATCTAATTTCTATCTGCACGCTATGATCGAACAAGAAAGCCGCATACACGCTCATGAGACTCCCAGGAGACAGAACAGTTTTTTGCATTAACATGGTCGCTGCCCAGTTACCACCCAGAAATGCCCATTTTACAGACAGTGTGCTACGTCGACGGAAGGATAACATGGTACATACTAATGAACTTCACCGTGTGCATATACCTGTTCCAGCACAGACGCCCATTTCCTTCTTTGGAGCATGCACAATATGCAGATAGCCACAAGATGGCCCACCTTTCCACTTACTTCCGAATCAGAGCCAGAACGTTCTCATTTACCAAAACATAACTCATCTAAGTTTTATTATATACTGTTAGATGCAAACATCAGGAGAACATACAAATACTAGATCTGTTTCTGAGCTGTGAGTAAAGCAAAATAACAGCAAGTAACTGTGGACGTGCACAAACCACATTACAATACAAGGGGTGCAAATAGATTATTTGTTACATACAGGGAAACTACCGGCTGCTTCTGCATGTAGCTCATAAATACTGAGCAGCTTTATTTCTGCACTGCAACTGAGATATCCGTTTGAACTAGGGGTGTGCACCGGCCACTTTTCGTGTTTTGTGTTTTGGTTTTGGATCTGGATCTTTCTTCGTGTTTTGGATCTGGATTGGTTTTGCCAAAACCACCCTTCCGTGTTTTGGGTTCTGGGTTTTGGGTTTTGGATCTGTATTTTTTTGAAAAAAAGCATAAAAACAGCTAAAATCACAGAATGTGTTGGTTTTTCTGCTCCTATGCTATTATTAACCTCAATAACCTTAATTTCCACTAATTTCCAGTCTATTCTGAACACCTCACACCTCACAATAGTGTTTTTATGTCCAAAAGGTTGCACCGAGGTAGCTGGATGACTATGCTAAGCGACACGAGTGGGCGGCATAAACACGTGACCCATCTAGGAGTGTTACTGCAGTAGCAGACAGGATGGCAGTTTGAAAAACTAGGCCCCAAACTGTACATAATGCAAAGAAAAAAAAGAGGTGCAAGATAGAATTGTCCTTGGGCCCTCCCACCCACCCTTATGTTGTATAAATAGGACATGCACACTTTAACAAAGCAATCATTTCAGTGCCAGGGTCTGCCACGCGACTGTGGCTGAAATGATTGGTTCGTTTGGGCCCCCACAAAACAAGCTGGCAATTAATTTGTCCCTGCACAAACTGGCTCTACGGAGGCAAGATGTCGTCCTCATCCTCCTCATCCACCGATTCCTCACCCTCTTCAGTGTTGTGTACATCCTCATCCTCAAAGAGTATTAACTCGTCCCCACTGGAATCCACCACCACAGGTCCCTCTGTACGTTCTGGAGGCTGGTCTCCCTGGAAGAGTTGATAATTTATTTTGATGAACATCATCTTCTCCACATTTTGTGGAAGCAACCTCCTACGCCTTTCGCTGACAAGGTTCCCGGCTGCACTAAACACTCTTTCGGAGTACACACTGGAGGGGGGGCAACTCAGGTAAAATAAAGCCAGTTTGTACAGGGGCCTCCAAATTGCCTCTTTTTCCTGCCAGTACAGGTATGGACTGTCTGACATGCCTACTTGGATGCTGTCACCGATGTAATCCTCCACCATTCTGTCAATGGTGACAGTATCATATGTAGTGACAGTAGACATGTCAGAAATTGTTGCCAGGTCCTTCAGTCCGGACCAGATGTCCAAACTTGGTCCTGCCTGCCCTGCATCACCGCCAGTGGGTTGCTTAGCATACCTAAGTTTTTTCCTGGCAGCCCCAGATGCGGGAGAAAATGAAGAAGGAGCTGTTGACGTGTCACGTTCCGCTTCAGCTGACAGTGTGTTCACCAGCAGGTCTTTGCACCTCTGCAGGCTTGTGTCGGCTGGAAAGAGAGACACCACATAGGCTTTAAACCTAGGATCGAGCACGGTGGCCAAAATGTAGTGGTCTGATTTCAACAGATTGACCACCCTGGAATCCTGGCAAAGCGAATGAAGGGCTTCATCCACAAGTCCCACATGCCGAGCGGAATCGCTCCGTCTTAGCTCCTCCTTCACTTTCTCCAGCTGCTTCTGCAAAAGCCTGATGAGGGGAATGACCTGACTCAAGCTGGCAGTGTCTGAACTGACTTCACGTGTGGCAAGTTCGAAGGGCTGGAGAACCTTGCACAACACGGAAATCATTCTCCACTGTGCTTCAGTCAGGTGCATACCGCCTCCTTTGCCTATGTCATAGGTGGATGTATAGGCTTGAATGGCCTTTTGCTGCTCCTCCATCCTCTGAAGCATATAGAGGGTTGAGTTCCACCGTGTCACAACCTCTTGCTTCAGGTGATAGCGGGGCAGGTTCAAGAGTGTTTGCTGGCGCTCCAGTCTAGGGCACGCAGTCGCTGAATGCGAAAGTGGCCACATATTTTTCGGGCCACCCAAAGCGTCTCCTGCACACCCCTGTCGCTTTTCAGAAAATTCTGCACCACCAAGTTTATTGTGTGAGCAAAACATGGGACGTGCTGGAATTTGCCCAGATGTAATGCCCGCACAATATTGGTGGCGTTGTCAGATATCACAAATCCCCAGGAGAGTCTAAGTGGGGTAAGCCACTGGGCGATGATTTCCCTCAGTTTCTCTAAGAGGTTGTCGGCGGTGTGCCTCTTACTGAAACCGGTGATAAACAAAAAGTATGGTGGTCGCTCACATCAACTTAATGACATTGCACAGGTGCTCGTAAAGGGTGGGGTTTACACTGAGCTACAGAAAAAAAAAAAAGGGATTTTCCCTCCAGCACACTGCAGCAAAAACAAAAATACTTGAATCCTTCATGATAATAGAAATTCAGAGGTATTGGTTTACATACATTTGCAAATATATGAATAAGCGCTGGGCCAAACGTCAAGGCTCCTCTATACCAGCGTCCCTAACATTATGGGGTTCACGTCTGAGACGCAGGGAACCCCAAAAGAATCCAGCCAAGGACCATCCCCAGGGCATCACACGAATAATGGAAAAAAGGGTGAAAGTGAAGGGTAAAGTATAGTTGTGTAAAGATAAATCAATAAGTGTTAATGGTAAGGGGTTAAAATGACATAAATAATAGACAAACAAATAGAAAGGTGATAAAAAAATATCTATGTGAATTAAGTGGTGATGCCCTGAAAAAAGGCCCAGCCAGAGCAAGCCTGGGGGCCCCACACCCAAACGCTCACCCCAAAATAATTGTTGCTACCTAATAGTAGCACCCACTACCTAATAGCAAATGTATGTAAACCAATACCTCTGAATTTCTATTATCATGTAGGATTCAAGTATTTTTGTTTTTGCTGCAGTGTGCTGGAGGGAAAATCCCTTTTTTTTTTCTGTAGCTCAGTGTAAACCCCACCCTTTACGAGCACCTGTGCAATGTCATTAAGTTGATGTGAGCGACCACCATACTTTTTGTTTGTAGTTCTGTGAGGCATGAAAGGAGCCAGCATTGGGAGGATGTGTTGGTCTGAATAGTGCCATTAGGAGGTTTCTGGGGTACCTTCTAGGTGAGTCTGCTCTCAGCTTATACATGTACTGTTATTATGCAGTACATTAATTTGTAATTATATGACCCAGAGTGGGTGCTACTATTAGGTAGCAACAATTATTTTGGGGTGAGCGTTTGGGTGTGGGGCCCCCAGGCTTGCTCTGGCTGGGCCTTTTTTCAGGGCATCACCACTTAATTCACATAGATATTTTTTTATCACCTTTCTATTTGTTTGTCTATTATTTATGTCATTTTAACCCCTTACCATTAACACTTATTGATTTATCTTTACACAACTATACTTTACCCTTCACTTTCACCCTTTTTTCCATTATTCGTGTGATGCCCTGGGGATGGTCCTTGGCTGGATTCTTTTGGGGTTCCCTGTGTCTCAGACGTGAACCCCATAATGAAACTGGTGATACACAGCGTAGCCTGCCTTGGAACGAGCTGGCGTTTCTGAGATGCTGCTACTGGTGACGCTGCTGCTGTTGCTGCGTAAGGTGATACATCTACCCAGTGGGCTGTCACAGTCATATAGTCCTTAGTCTGCCCTGTTCCACTTGTCCACATGTCCGTGGTTAAGTGGACATTGGGTACAACGGCATTTTTCAGGACACTGATTACACTTTTTCTGACGTTTCTGTACAGTCTCGGTATCGCCTGCCTAGTGAAGTGGAATCTAGACAGGATTTGGAACCGGGGAAACACTACCTCCATCAATTGTCTAAATCCCACTGCACTAATGGCGGATACCGGACGCACGTCTAACACCAACATAGCAGTCAAGGCCTCAGTTATATGTTTTGCTTCAGGATGACTGCTGTCGTACTTCATCCGCCTCGCTAAGGACTGTTGGAGGGTCAATTGTTTAGTAAAAGTAGTGGTGTTCCTACTTCCTCTCTGGGATGATGAACGACTCCCAGCAGCAGCAACAGCAGCAGCGGCAGCAGGAGGCGTAGCAATGCAGGATCCTCCGGAGGAATCCCGGATAGGAGAGTCAGTCATGCAAGTGACATGGCCTGCAGGACTACTTCCGATCCTGACTAAGGAGGAAATTGACGAGGAGGGAGTTGACGGTGTGGTTTGCAGGCGCTTGGATACAACAGGACAACGGGATTTAGGTGTCCCTGGACTGCTTACGGTCTTAGCCAAAGTTTCTGAACTTGACAGTAACTTTTTATGAACGCGCTGCAGGTGCCATATAAGGGAGGATGTTCCTAGGTGGTTAATGTCCCTACCCCTACTTATTTCACCTTTACATATGGTACATATGGCAAGACAGTTGTTGTCCGGATTTGGATAGAAATATTGCCAGACCAAAGAGGTGGAATGTTTGGTCTTCTGCCCAGGCATGACCGTGATGGGCTTTTTCATCCCACGGACAACAACTGTCTCCCCCGGAGCCTGATTTAAACAAACCACATCACCATCAGAATCCTCCTCGCCAACTTCCTCCTCAGCGCCAGCTACACCAGTATCCTCATCCTGTTGTACTTCAACAGTGACATCTTCAATTTGCATATCAGCAAGTGGACTGTGGGTGCTCCTTTCAGCACTTGCAGGGGGCGTGCAAATGGTGGAAAGAGCTACCTCTTCCCGTCCAGTGCTGGGAAGGTCAGGCATCGCAACCACCACCACACTTGGACTCTCCTTGGGGATTTGTGATATCTTCTTAAAACGCACAGTTCTTCGCTGTGCTTTTGCCAGCTTAACTCGTTTGATTTTTTTAGTGGGAGGAGGGCTTCCATCGTCATGTGAAGCTGAACCACTAGTCATGAACATAGGGAAAGACCTTAGCCGTTCCTTGCCACTCCGTGTCATAAATGGCATATTGGCAAGTTTAAGTTTCTCTTCAGATGATTTAAATGTTTTTTTTAAGGTCATTTTCCTGAACTTTGTCATTTGGGATTGTATGTGGTTTCTACTATGACATTGGGCATCGGCCTTGGCAGACGACGTTGATGGCATGTTATCGTCTATGTCATGACTAGTGGCAGCAGCTTCAGCACTAGGAGGAAGTGGTTCTTGATCTTTCTCTATTTTATTTTTATCGGAGAAAGTTTGGTCCTCCATTTATGTTATATCGATTTGATATATACGTGCGGCTAAGGAGCGCACAAACACAGAAAATATTTTTTTATTTTTGCTGGAGAGTAGTGCACTTTGTGGGTTACACCACCCTTTAAGAAATGAGCCAGCCGGCTCATTACTTATGGGACACAGGCGCACGCTTGGCGCTGCTCCTTTGTTGATGCACGTGCGGCTACTGCGCACACAATTCACAAACACAGAAAATATTTTTTTATTTGGTTTGGAGTGTACTTTGGGGGTTACAGCACCCTTTAACGGTCAAGCCAGCCGGCCCTTTACTAATGACACAGGAGCACGCTTGGCACTACTGTGTTGATGCACGTGCGGCTACTGCGCACACAATTCACAAACACAGAAAATATTTTTTTATTTGGTTTGGAGTGTACTTTGGGGGTTACAGCACCCTTTAACGGTCAAGCCAGCCGGCCGTTTACTTATGACACAGGCGCACGCTTGGCACTACTTTGTTGATGCACGTGCGGCTACTGCACACACAATTCACAAACACGGAAAATATTTTTTTATTTGGTTTGGAGTGTACTTTGGGGGTTACAGCACCCTTTAACGGTCAAGCCAGCCGGCCCTTTACTTATGACACAGGCGCACGCTTGGCACTACTTTGTTGATGCACGTGCGGCTACTGCGCACAGAATTCACAAACACAGAAAATATTTTTTTATTTGGTTTGGAGCGTACTTTGGGGGTTACAGCACCCTTTAACGGTCAAGCCAGCCGGCCCTTTACTTATGACACAGGCGCACGCTTGGCACTACTTTGTTGATGCACGTGCGGCTACTGCGCACACAATTCACAAACACAGAAAATATTTTTTTATTTGGTTTGGAGTGTACTTTGGGGGTTACAGCACCCTTTAACGGTCAAGCCAGACGGCCCTTTACTTATGACACAGGCGCACGCTTGGCACTACTTTGTTGATGCACGTGCGGCTACTGCGCACACAATTCACAAACACAGAAAATATTTTTTTATTTGGTTTGGAGTGTACTTTGGGGGTTACAGCACCCTTTAACGGTCAAGCCAGCCGGCCCTTTACTTATGACACAGGCGCACGCTTGGCACTACTTTGTTGATGCACGTGCGGCTACTGCGCACACAATTCACAAACACAGAAAATATTTTTTTATTTGGTTTGGAGTGTACTTTGGGGGTTACAGCACCCTTTAACGGTCAAGCCAGCCGGCCCTTTACTTATGACACAGGCGCACGCTTGGCACTACTTTGTTGATGCACGTGCGGCTACTGCGCACACAATTCACAAACACAGAAAAAAAATAATTTTTTTTAGCACTTGGGGGGAGCACCCCTGACAGACAGAGCACCCCCTGGACAACACTACAGCACCCCTTTAGGACTGGGACACTGCACAGGACTTTGGAGTGGACACAGCCCCTATGGACAACTGACTGCACAACACAGTCCAGCCAGCCTCTATGGACTTTGAAGTAGTGGACACAGCCCCTATGGACAACAGCAGCACAGCGCAGCACAACACTACTCTGCACTACACTACACTACACTACACAGCCCAGCCAGCCCTAACTCCCACCCTCCCTCTTCACTGTCCACAGCCGAGTGAGAAAATGGCGCCGACGCGGGTACCTTATATAGGATCCAAAACCAGCGAGATCCGGAAGGCGGGATGATGACGTTTTGCCTCGATTTCAGATCCGAGTCAGGCGGGAAAAGTCAAGCCTGACTCGGATCGGCCTCGGATCGGGGGGGCTCGGGGGGGGGTTGGATTTCAGAAATCCGAACCCGCTCACCCCTAGTTTGAACACACCGGTCTCACATCTAAATCTCTCTGCACATTTTACATCTTCCCCCCTTGTACCCAGATACACAGTTACTTGCTCTTTCTTACTCTATTCCCAGATCTGAATCAGGCCCTTTAAGCCTAACTGTGGGGTATATTTACTAAAGGTCGATTTTATTCAATTCAAAATCGATCAGCATCAATGTTGTGTT
Organism: Taudactylus pleione; assembly: GCA_031769625.1. NCBI lineage: Eukaryota > Metazoa > Chordata > Amphibia > Anura > Myobatrachidae > Taudactylus > Taudactylus pleione. The sequence continues at coordinate 14,919,569 of JAUIMM010000018.1, read as the reverse complement.
TCTAGGGCCAAATCACACTTGAATACTTGAGAATCCTGGCCCGAATGAGTCACTCACAGAGGTGGAGTGAACTGTATTTTTTGTAAAATTTTGCGTCTTATTCGCATTGCAGATGCAGAGAAACACCCCTCAGAGTGTATTAGAGATGCTAGGATGCAATTTTAAATGCACAATAATTAGTTTTAAACAAGTACAAAGTCACAGATGATGCACAACGGAACTTGGCGTAAGAAAAATCCCCGGCCGCTGTATCGTAACACCTTGTACAAGATTCAAACCAATTCACACACAAATGTACAAACTTCACACATGAAGCTGATCAGCGCAATGTAGCAAAGTAGTTAGTTGTGTCCAGTCGGTTTATTTATGCGAATAAGACGCACAATTTCAGCGAAAAAGTTACTCGGCACGGCGATTCGCCCGGTACCTGGAGCGCAAAGAGGGCTTTTTGGTGAGACTGAAGCCACAGTGTATGAAGACACATGTGTATGCACCTGCTCCAGTGGTGCTTACATTCTAAACTCCTTACCACACAACCTATGGGTCCATTTCTCCAGAGGCCAATTAACCTGCCATTATGTTTTTGAATTTTGTTATCCTATCATTGTCCATCTATGATGCCTATGCATGACCTCCAAGTGTCTTTAAGGCGGAACTGTGACCTAAATTTTACATTACCGATGGACCACAAGCAGCTGGGAGATTAAGCTATACGCTGATTTAATTTGTTTTTTTTCAAAGTTCTATTTACTAAGTAACAATTCAACTTTTTTGCTGTGGCCAGGTGCCTCTACTGAGAAGGTGGCATTTTATGTGCTACAGTAGAACCTGTTATTATTTCCCTGTTGCTACCCACTCATGCTAGTTCCTCTTCAGCAAAACTCATGAAAGACCCATTCATTGAGAAACCATGAATGACTGCACATTTCCCTTGCAACTTGGTTTTCTGGCCAGCAATCTATAGCTGTACTATTTGCCAGACAAGCAGTGCAAGGAAGTGTGAATTTCCTTCCGAAACCTGATTATTATTCTTTCCGTCAAGAGACTTTTTGACCTTCTTAATTATGTATATTCTATGTTCTTTGCCGATTTCTCACCATGTTTTTATTAAACAAGGAAAAAATTTATTTGTCAGCTTAATGTTGAATGGATGGGCAGTACAGTAGCACGTTATAAACTAAATTCTAATGCATGATACAAGTTATCAATATTGTTTTAATTTAAGAAACAACAGTTACTTAATTAAATCAAATTGGAGGACACACAGGGGCCTATTTACTAAGCTGTGTTAGGAGCTAAAGTGAACGGTGATAAGGTACCAGCCAATCTGCTCCTAACTGCCTTTTTTCAAGCACAGCCTGTGACATGGCAGTTAGGAGCTGATTGGCTGGTACCTTATCATCGTTCACTTTATCTCCTAACACAGCTTAGTAAATAGACCCCACAGTGTTCATGGGGCGGAGGGATCCCTCTTCATAACCTGGACCTCCTTCCTATAGGAAGGAGGTGTACTCCAGGAACTAACGCCATCTGAAGATGATGTAGTTTCCTGCAGGCAAACTTTAAAAACTATTAGTTATTAAAGACATATGGAAACTAGCATTCTGCATGTGTAACATGGCCATTAGTGATGTTTAATAGACCCCTTAGTACTACTCTTTCAAATGAACTAATGTCCATAATTTAAGACAATTATCATTTTCCTATCTTTTCTATCAGATGTGAACAGAAATATAATACTATCCTACTCTCCCGAAAAGTACGGGAGACTCCCTAATTTTCATGTAGTCCCCCGCAACCCTGTAAGCTAGCGAAGTGGGCAGGATGGTGATATAATTACCAGGAATCGCAGATTTGGAGGGGGCAGTTTTGAAATTATGCAAATCACATAATTTTAACCCCGCTGCCTACCCACAGAGCCGCAAATCCCAGCATTTTGTCATGATGGAGAGGGGTCTAATGATGTGAAAGCCTGGCCCCAGTGGTGTCCCTCCCCGCAGTGACACCTGGTGCGGGGAGGGGTGCCTTGTGCGCGGTGAAGCCGCCCGTGCCCCAAAAAGGGGATGTGGCTTCAGAAAGGGGCGTGGCCTCACGGCCCAAATCTGGGCCCCGGAACATTAATCTCTATGGAGTGGTGGGGTTGCCGGAGGTGCGGGCACTGCAGGCTCTCTCACTGTGACAGGAGCAGAGTGCTACACTTAATTCACCCTTGGCGGGTGACACCCAGGTGTGGCCCGCACCCCCCACACCCCCCTTGTGACGCCACTGCCTGGCCCTGCCACCAAAGCGGTCAGCTGCATCTCTTCTCCAGGATTCAACCAGAGCAGGGCACTTCAAAGTCGGCAAGTATGAGAAATACTATTCTAGTTCTATCTGTATGTGGCAGTCTTCAGTTTCTTCCATAGAAGAATTGGTCTGGTGTAAAGGATGAATCTATAGTATCATGTTAAACTGTTCCAAAGATGTTACATAGGCATGCGACTAAATCCCAACGTCATGCACATGATTTTTAAAGGAACGATCGGACGTAGTAGCTGTTGGGAATGAAAGGAATGGATGTACAGTTAATTAGGTAACATGAGTTTGTATCTTTAGTGTGTTTGTGGGTTGCGTATTGTTTTAAACTGCAGTGGACTTAGCTACTGGGTGTGATTCAATCACACTGCACTGCACTGCACACATACACACAATCATATATGCATACACCTCCATAGGTTGTAAGCAGATATCAGCTAGTGTTGGAGATACATCACACACAGCCACAGGAAGCTGTACTCAGGTAATTGAATAAAAGCCCACCATGACATATTGCCATGTCTTGTGCTTGAGAGAAAAATCATAATGCAATGGGGAGGCTTAAAATAGGTTGCCTGGAAATCATAGGTTTGCTGCTATAAATTAATAATTTATTAATTGCCTTCTTATTGCAGGAACTATTATATATTAAGCAATTGCATAACTGACAAGAGGAAAAACAGGACATATAGTATAGGCAGGAGCACTAGCAAATATTTCCGGATCTCTGCATCCTTGAAATAATCACATTGGGTGTGATTTTGCCTCAGATGGAGATGCTATCACAGCTGCTAACATGTTAGCAGCTGCGATAGCACTATTATGCTAATGCGGCAAGAGGCATCACGACTCCTGCATGCATTACTGATCCGAGCTGCGTCAATGGGCGCAGCATCTAATCATATGCGGGATCCTCGGTCAGTAGAGTGACCATGGGGTCACTCTAGCCGACTGACACAGATGCACAAAAGAGGCCAGGAAATCTCTATCAGCCGACGGAGATCCTGGCCAACCCCCCCCCCCCAACTGCAGCAACACGCCTCTGTTTGGGGATACGGAGGCCTAGGCCGCCCCCTCCCGACGCTCTGTGTGTGGGATCGCAGACCTGTACTGCACATGCACAGTATGGGTCATACGCCTGCGCAAAGTTGACAAAATTGTAGGTCTCTGAATCAGCCCCATTGTTCACTAAGCATAGCCAGGATTTTGGGAAAATAAGTGACAATTTTCTTTTAGGCGACACTTGACCTTTCAAGGGAAGACTAACTACATATAAAAGAATGACAGCATAACAATAGAAATCATTGTTGTGCAATAAAGACTGTGGCCATTTTATACACTTTCTATATTATGTATTTATTGGGGTATTTGTGTTAAGGGGATGAGTGCATAAACACTCTGCTATCAACATGCCAGTCATAGGTGACTTCCTTCAAGTTCACCTACCTTACCTGACCTTTACATCTCACATACTATATTTGTGTTAGACATAAATAATAAAATCATGTTGCCAGACATAAGTGCCTTAGTTCACTTTGGTCTTTAGATGCATTGTCCTTTTAACTTTTACACAGCAGAACGTCTAATGTCTTGGCAAAATAAATGGCTGTAGAACATTTTAGTTGTCTTTAGCTTCCAAAATGTCTATAATCACATACAATCAACAGCTAAGTAGAGCACTTTAAACTCTACTAGGGAGAGAGAGAGATTATAGTGTAAGGTTTTGGACTAATTTTCATGTTTTTTTTCTGGAAGCAGCTTGGTTGTGCTTGGGCATAAGCAAATGCACAAAACAGGTGTCACAGCCATCCTTTGGTTTAACTACTGTTGCAAGATCAGGGTAAGGATGCCGTCTCCTGAGGTAGACAGGTGCACTTTCATACAGCAGCCAAATAGCACACCAGTCCAAGGCCTTGATATAAGTATTCGCAACTAGTTTTATTTGCAGCATAATGATAAATAAAACAAAGATAAATAAAACATAAAAGAAAAGCCTAGCTCAACTAAACAAAATGATTCCCTATCTCAAAGTGAAAGGACCTAGCGTCCCTCTCACAAAACAGCAGTATTAGCACAGTACTTACAGTCAGTAATCACAGTGTCTCTCAACAGGCCTGTTGCCTGTTCCCCAGGTAGTGAGAGAATGAGTCTAACATCTGATACACCTTAAATCAGCCTCTCAAAGCTGCTTTGACAATAAATGTTTTCAATTAGTTTCTGTCCACGCCGCAATAGTTTTTCTTGTGAGCCGGCACAACGTGACGTCAAGGGGGTTTCTGTCCACCAAACAGAAGTCAGGAATCTGGGGCACATATAGCTCCCAGGGCCGCCATCAGGGGGGGACTGCTGGGACTGGAGTCCCGTGCCCGGACACTCAGGGGGCCCGCTCCTTCCCCCCTGCTACTGTACTGTAAAAGTGTGTGCTGGCCGCCCTCCTGCTCCGCTTATTTACACTGCAGCCGGCACACAAATCCCTTTGAAAAAAAGTGTCACAGTTCCGGCCGGGGCCCGCTCCTCACAACACGCTGCGGCCGCCCACCACTGAGGCTGCCTGGCTGGGCAGGTGGACAAGGTGCCGCCAGCAATCTGCAGCCAGACGCTGCGCACATGCGCAGGACCTGGCCTTGGGCCAGCATTAGCAGAGCAGCTGTCAGAGCAGAGGCTGAGCACTGTGAGCAGCACTGGGGTGGGGGCGGGGCCCGGCTGCCTGATGACTCCTCAGATAATTAAGCCAGTGATCTGAGGAGTCTGAAGTGAGCTGAGTTGTCTGCTTCAGTCTCCCCTGATCACTGGCTGAGAGCCAATGAGTCATCAGGAAGCTCCGCCCCCTCCCCAGTCAGTGCAGTGTGTTCAGCTTCTCCAGGGACCCCGACCAGCGTCAGGACTCAGGCATGATGACAGCAGCACAGCAGAGGAGCTGCCAGGGAGCAGGACTGTCCAGTGTTGTAATAGGTAAGTGTTGGAGGTGGGGCACAGTGTGGGTGAGAGGAGGGGGCACAGTATGGGTGAGAGGAGGGGGTACAGTGTGGGTATCATCAGGGAGCACAGTGTGGGCGAGATGAGGAGGCATAGTCTGGGTGATATGAGGGAACGGGGAGCACAGTGTGGTTGACATGAGGGGGCACAGTGTGGGTGAGATGAGGGAAGGGGTGCCCGGTGTGGGTGAGATAAGGTATGGGGAGCACAGTGTGGGTGAGATAAGGTATGGGGAGCACAGTGTGGGTGAGATGAGGGAAGGGGTGGATGGTGTGGGTGAGATAAGGGACAGGGAGCACAGTGTGGGTGACATTGGAGGGCACAGTGTGGGTGAGATGAGGGAAAGGGTGGATGGTGTGGGCGAGATAAGGGACAGGGAGCACAGTGTGGGTGACATTGGAGGGCACAGTGTGGGTGAGATTAGGGACGGGAAGCACAGTGTGGGTGACATTAGGGGGCACAGTGTTGGTGAGATGAGGGAAGGGGGAGCATGGTGTGGGTGAGATAAGGGACGGGGAGCACAGTGTGGGTGACCTTAGCGGGCACAGTGTGGGTGAGATAAGGGACGGGGAGCACAGTGTGGGTGAGATAAGGGACGGGGAGCACAGTGTGGGTGACATTAGGGGACACAGTGTGGGTGAGATAAGGGACGGGGAGCACAGTGTGGGTGACCTTAGCGGGCACAGTGTGGGTGAGATAAGGGACGGGGAGCACAGTGTGGGTGACCTTAGCGGGCACAGTGTGGGTGAGATAAGGGACGGGGAGCGCAGTGTGGGTGAGATAAGGGACGGGGAGCACAGTGTGGGTGACATTAGGGGGCGCAGTGTGGGTGAGATGAGGGAAGGGGGAGCACGGTGTGGGTGAGATAAAGGACGGGGAGCGCAGTGTGGGTGAGATAAGGGACGGGGAGCACAGTGTTGGTGACCTTAGAGGACATAGTGTGGGTGAAATAAGGGACGGGGAGCACCAAGTGTGGGTGACATTAGGGGGCACAGTGTGGGTGAGATGAGGGAAGGGGAGCACAGTGTGGGTGAGATAAGGGAAGGGGGAGCACAGTGTGGGTGACATTAGCGGGCACAGTGTGGGTGAGATAAGGGACGGGGAGCACAGTGTGGGTGAGATAAGGGACGGGGAGCACAGTGTGGGTGACATTAGGGGACACAGTGTGGGTGAGATGAGGGAAGGGGCGGACGGTGTGGGAGAGATAAGGGATGGGGAGCATAGTGTGGGTGACATTGGAGGGCACAGTGTGGGTGAGATGAGGGAAGGAGGAGCACGGTGTGGGTGAGATAAGGGACGGGGAACACTGTGGGGGTGACATTAGGGGGCACAGTATGGGTGAGAAGAGGGAAGGGGGAGCACGGTGTGGGTGAGAAGAGGGAAGGGGGAGCACGGTGTGGGTGAGATAAGGGACGGGAAGCACGGTGGGGGTGACATTAGGGGGCACAGTGTGGGTGAGAAGAGGGAAGGGAGAGCACGGTGTGGGTGAGATAAGGGACGGGGAGCACAGTATGGGTGAGATTAGGGGGCACAGTGTGGGTGAGATAAGGGACGGGGAGCATGGTGGGGGTGACATTAGGGGGCACAGTATGGGTGAGAAGAGGGAAGGGGGAGCACGGTGTGGGTTAGAAGAGGGAAGGGGGAGCACGGTGTGGGTGAGATAAGGGACGGGAAGCACGGTGGGGGTGACATTAGGGGGCACAGTGTGGGTGAGAAGAGGGAAGGGAGAGCACAGTGTGGGTGAGATTAGGGGGCACAGTGTGGGTGAGATAAGGGACGGGGAGCATGGTGGGGGTGACATTAGGGGGCACAGTGTGGGTGAGATGAGGGAAGGGGGAGCATGGTGTGGGTGAGATAAGGGACGGGGAGCACAGTGTGGGTGACCTTAGTGGGCACAGTGTGGGTGAGATAAGGGACGGGGAGCACAGTGTGGGTGAGATAAGGGACGGGGAGCACAGTGTGGGTGACATTAGGGGGCACAGTGTGGGTGAGATAAGGGATGGGGAGCACAGTGTGGGTGACCTTAGCGGGCACAGTGTGGGTGAGATAAGGGACGGGGAGCACAGTGTGGGTGACCTTAGTGGGCACAGTGTGGGTGAGATAAGGGACAGGGAGCACAGTGTGGGTGACATTAGGGGGCGCAGTGTGGGTGAGATGAGGGAAGGGGGAGCACGGTGTGGGTGAGATAAAGGACGGGGAGCGCAGTGTGGGTGAGATAAGGGACGGGGAGCACAGTGTGGGTGAGATTAGGGGGCACAGTGTGGGTGAGATAAGGGACGGGGAGCATGGTGGTGGTGACATTAGGGGACACAGTGAGGGTGAGATGAGGGAAGCGGGAGCATGGTGTGGGTGAGATAAGGGACGGGGAGCACAGTGTAGGTGACCTTAGCGGGCACAGTGTGGGTGAGATAAGGGACGGGGAGCACAGTGTGGGTGACATTAGGGGACACAGTGTGGGTGAGATAAGGGATGGGGAGCACAGTGTGGGTGACCTTAGTGGGCACAGTGTGGGTGAGATAAGGGACGGGGAGCACAGTGTGGGTGACCTTAGCGGGCACAGTGTGGGTGAGATAAGGGACGGGGAGCACAGTGTGGGTGAGATAAGGGACGGGGAGCACAGTGTGGGTGACATTAGGGGGCGCAGTGTGGGTGAGATGAGGGAAGGGGGAGCACGGTGTGGGTGAGATAAAGGACGGGGAGCGCAGTGTGGGTGAGATAAGGGACGGGGAGCACAATGTTGGTGACCTTAGTGGGCATAGTGTGGGTGAGATAAGGGACGGGGAGCACAGTGTGGGTGACATTAGGGGGCACAGTGTGGGTGAGATGAGGGAAGGGGAGCACAGTGTGGGTGAGATAAGGGAAGGGGATCACAGTGTGGGTGAGATAAGGGAAGGGGGAGCACAGTGTGGGAGACATTAGGGGGCACAGTGTGGGTGAGATGAGGGAAGGGGAGCACAGTGTGGGTGACATTAGGGGGCACAGTGTGGGTGAGATAAGGGATGGGGAGCATGGTGGGGTGACATTAGGGGGCACACTGTGGGTGAGATAAGGGAAGGGGGAGCACAGTGCGGGATTGGGAAATGGAAGCACAATGTGGGATGTGGAGCACAGTGAGATACAGAGAAGGGGAGGCAGAATATATAGGGGGCACAATGCAGAACATATAGGGGGAAGCACATACTGTACATACAGATACTGTATAAGAAAGGATAAGACAATATATTTTATAACGGCTTCTTTGCTGTTCAGTTAAGTCTGCCGGGAGTCAAGTAGATGCCAAAGTCAAGCTACTGCCCAGAGGCAAGTGAGGATGCAGCGCTTGGCACGCTGAGGGTACCCCTCTGTGCCCGCCAAGGTCATCAGAGCAGGTAAGGTCCCAGTGGGACAACCCTTCTTCAATACCACCCTAGACCTCCAGGCTGTCGGGCCTTTTTCCCTGGGACATGCAGGCACATAGCAAAACCAGGGCCACTTGCTTGTGTTTGCCTCCCAAACTGAAAGTTGCCAACTAGTCCCTCACTATCCCCCCCCCACCTTATGCAGCACCATAGAAGGAGTCAAGTCACTTCTCACCCAGCCGCCAAAGGCCGCCCTCCAGCTCCACCTCCTACATACGCCGCAATAAAGTTTTTCTTGTGAGCCGGCACAACGTGACGTCAAGGGGGGGGGGGCTAGGGGGGCCCTGCCTATTTTATCAGTCCCGGGCCCAACAATTTTTGATGGCAGCCCTGATGGCTCCCATTTACAACTTCTCCCGTGCTTTTATCACACTACATATGGAAAACATGTATTGTGTCAAGAGTTCAAATTAGATGGGTGCTAAGTGTTGCTTAATATGTGATTATAACAGTTTATATGTTTCCAAAATGTATATATCTTGCAAATGTGGTCTTATATAGTGACATACCCCTGTACTTCCATCTCTATCTCTGTTTTGCACATTTATTTCCTCATTTTCACATAGATTGCACTTGATGCTGGATAGATTGGAGGATTCCCATATGCAAAATGTCTTAGGTGTGGTTATGCACAAAATGCAGCACAAAAACATATTAATAAAGATTTTACCTGTCTGTCACTGATGTTTCGTGGAATAGCCCAATTTTGTATTTTCTTAAATATCAATATACTCTATATACAGCATAAGGGGCCTGATTCAGAGCCGGACGCTATTTGCGCTCTCTCGTTCAGAAAAAGGTGCTGGATATTTAAATAGAGCACTCGCTCTTTGCGGTCTGTTGACGCCTCTATGTCTGAACGAGCCAACGAAACATGTGCTCACTATTTTTTAAAAAACGCCCCCTGGCCGCTCGCATCCAACGTCATCTCCGCTATTTATTAGATTAATCGAGTACATTGAAAGGCGTATGACCTGCTCGCAGTGCTTGTGGTAGGATTTTCCTACCGCAATCATGCGAGCAGTTCAGGCTAAAAGACACCCAAGTGACGTGGTCGATGACGCTGCTTTGTTAATTATGCACACCCTTAAAACGCCCATTTTGACCATTTGGCACGCCTGCGTTAGGATCTCCACTCCAACTCCACCCACAAACGCCTCATTCTGTCACTCAAATTAGCAGGCATTCGCTATTTTGCGAGCACACAATTTCCGACCGCAATGACTGGTTCGCACATGTGTATTACAACCCATACACATGCGCAGTTGTGTGAACATCGCTCGGAGCGAACGAGTGGCCGCTTACGAGGGGCTCTGAATCAGACCCAAAGTGCACTGACCTGAATTTGTACCTTATTTATAGGTAAAGTGCAAAAGTCACCCAAAACCACAGTTAAAGCTTAGATACTGTATCTTAACAGTGTGAACCTTCATGTACACACTAGGCAGCAATTGTAGCACAAAACAACCATGTTGTCTAACTATGCCATGAAGGTGCACCCACTACATAACATTACATAACTACTGTACATACCATAACCCTTCCCAATTTAAAACAAACACTAAGGAAGAAAATCAATTGTCTTTTGGGTGGTAATCAGTAATGGACACCTGCCAGAGCAATTCAATTGTTTTGCCGATTGGGCCCAACTGCATTACTTATCTCGCTTGTTGGGCCCATATGCACCGGGTTTAGCCGTGTAAAGCATATAAACCCATACAAAGTCCTGGTGCCCAAACAGACGACTTTTCACAGATTTCTGATCACCACCTCACGAGGCTGCAACCAGAAATCCTGCAGTTGCTCCCAATCAGCAAACAATTGAATAGCTGCCGTTGGGTGCCCCTTACGGGCGCCCCAAGCAACTGAATTTTCCCCCCTCTAGGTCTAAGTTGGTGTCACACATTCTCTTGCCCATTTTTCATAGCATCTTCCTCCACTTCATGGAATTCCATTGTGTGGAACCAATTAACTTGCAAATGAGTATTGCCAGATACAATGAACAGTGTACAAGGGTGGATCCAAAAGTCTGTGTCCTGACATAGTAGTAGATGTCACCCCGTATTAATTTTCTTTATGTATGTACTAGAGGTCTTAGTAGAACACTGTGGAAAATGACAGCACAATTCTTCTTTTATTTTTGCAGATATTGATTAATAAAAGGAATAACATCACTATAAGATGAAAAATGGAGAATACTGAAAAATGGAGAAAACTGAATTTGAGCTGTCATTAAATATCTGCAAATGAAGAAGATGGCGCCTACTGGAATTCACACTCAAGCTCAAGGAACATATTCGTGGGAAGACTTTGCGGTTGGTGACGATGTCATGACTGCTATACAGGACTGGTTTGAAGACCAATCACCAGACTTTTTCCTGAATGAAATCAAGAGGTTGGAGCATCGATGGGAGATGTGTATGGAAGTAAATGGAGACCACGTCGAAAAATAAATGTAATATGAACATAAATTTCTCTGTTATTCATGGTCAGGACACCAACATTTGGATCCACCCTCGTATGCTCTGCATATCCGGTTATGTGGTGTCTCATCACATAACTTTTTATTAAACTGGGTGATTACACCACAGAATAAACTGTGTAGTTAATTGATCTGCATTTGCTCTCATATTTTGTTTTGTACTTTATAAATTAAGTACAGATACCTTGATCCAGGAGTATGTGGTTATACCTACTGTCCTTGCTGATTATGCTTTCCCTTGGCATTTCATGACATCATCCTGGACACTATTGCTCATGAAATAATAGCGAGGTTAGCTACTGATGCTCTAACCAAAAGTTTTTAGCCAGAAGGTCGCATGGGCAGATAGCACTCATTGAAGGGTGCCGCAGTAAAACTGAACTTGCTTAAACATCTAACCGTACACATTCTCCTGCATATGTGTTAAAAGTGCCGTAACAGTGTTAAGATTTGCCCTGTGCTGGCCCCAATGAGCACCCAACATCATTACGCCACACAGAGGGGGCAAGGCAGCCCTGAACAGAGCTTCCTGCAGTAGCGATCCTGGTTGCATGGTGCTGTTCCAGGCACCCTGTTAGTCAGAAGCAAAGAGCTTACTATAAACCACTTGCATACCTGGATTATATGTTATTGCACATATGGTACAGTCACTCAGTGCACTTAAAGTGGCCATTCTAGTCAAATGACCATAAGTGCATGGAGATTTAATACAGTACACATGACTAGAATGGCCACTTTAAGTACAGTATAGCAAGTACACAAATGGATTATACAGTAGTAAACTTTTTGCAAGAGGACCTGAGAAAGTTTTATCTGGGAGCACAGCTCTTTATACTGCTACTAAATGCAAACATAGTATATTATTATTATTATTATTATTATTATTATTATTATTAATAATAACTAGTTGGGATACCAAGCGTTGCCCAGGTTGAAGACTGGACCGTGAAGTACACCTGCAGCCTTTATTTGTTTACATTCTCCTTGCCTATAAACCCATTCCATTGATCCTGGAAAGGACCCCACTGTTTGCTAACATGCATGCAAACAGTGGTGTGACTACTGTGGGTGGAAGTGCTGCGGCTGCTATAGTGCCCAAGCTTCTTCTGTGGCCCGCCACTCCCTCTGCACCCAGTCACGCACACAAGGTGGGCTGGTCCAGTCAGGGCCCGGGTGGCAGCAGTGTTGATTTGGTGCTGGTCTGCCAGCTGATTACAGCAGGTGCATTGGCAGGCAGACATTGAGAGACAGCCAGTGCTATCTGTCCATGTCTGCTGCTGCCTGCCGGTACACCAGCTGTAATTAGCTGGTGGTCCGACCCCAAATTCACACCTGCTGGCTGCTGATGGCACACAGGGGTAGTGGAGAGGCTGCTGGAAGGAAACGGGAAGGTGAATTGCTGGGGGGGCAGAATGTGTAAGGGGCATTACTGTGTGGCATAATGTTATAAGGGGCATTAGTGTGTAAGGGGCACTATTATTGTGTGGAATAATGTGTTATATAGGGCACTACTACTATGTGGCATAATCTGTAAAGGGCATTACTGTGTAGTGTAAGGGGCATTAATGTGTGGCATTATGTATAAGGGACACTACTACTCCATGGCAATATGTGTATAACGGGTATTACTGTGTGGCATAACCTAAATGGGCTCTATGTGGAATAACATGAATGGGCTCTGTGTGGGGGCAAATGTATGTGTTTCTTAAGTTAAGATCTTGCAATGTGTCCCCCAAAGTCCTAGTAATGCCCTTGTATGCAAACACAGAGGGCTGACTAATCTAAATGGTCACTATAAAAAGGACTAAACTCTGGATTTAATCTGAACTTGCATGAGTCATAAAGTTTGACACTTGCTCAGACTGTGAGGTTCAAAGGATACTTTTGTAGCTTTCACACAGGTTTTTGGCAGACTGCCAATTTCCACTTGAGCCAGCCCTGGAACCTGTGTATATTAAGTGTCCCCATTTTTAGGGATTGTGTGACAGTGTGTGGCCCTGACTAAGTTCAAACCTAGGCAAAACCCTAATCCTGCCAAACTACAACACCCTGCCCAGTTTGGTGGCGCTTGGTCCAAAACTCCAGCCGTGCATAAAGGAAGGACAGACAGACACGCTTTCTCACTTATTATATATACAACAATCATTTTAAATATTTAGAAATATATATATATATATATCTCTTTCAACCAAACCTACACACATATATATATATACATATATATATATATACGGTCTGCTTGATCGGCACTCCATAAACAATGTCCAGCATCTGGGGTGCCAAGGTCCCAGGGGGTAAATACCCCCAAAATAGTCCAATAGTACAGCAGCACTCCACAAAAAAAAGATAGAGACTTCAACGTGTGCAGCAACATTTCAGATGCTTTACTGCCTTGATGAAACATGTTGAAGTCTCTGTCTTTTTTTTGTGGAGTGCTGCCTGTACTATTGGACTATATATATATAAAGATGTATTCATTGATATTAATGTGATATTTTGAAAGCCGTGGAGTGGCGCCAACACATGCTCTGTATCTATTGGAAACTATTTTCCCAGGAGGGCACCCAGGTACATCAGTGGTTAAGTTGGAGTGCTGGTCATTTGTGAATATAATATATATATATATATATATATATATATATATATATATATATATATATATTAGGGATGAGCGGGTTCGGTTCCCTGAGAACCGAACCCACCCGAACTTCGGGGATCCGGGGCAATCCGAGCCCAAGCCCGGATCTCCCTGTCTGCCCCGGATCCCTCTCCCGAGGCAAAACCTCGAGATCTGCTGTCGGATCTCGAGGTTTTCCCTCGAGCGGCCATTTAAAAAAAAATGCCTTTGCCTTTAATGGGCAAAGTGCTGATTGGCTGACAGAGCCGTCTGTCACGGCTCTCAGCCAATCAGCATTATTGTGCTCATTTGCATGTAGCACGGACTCGTGAGATCCGTGCTACATGCATCTGTGTGATTGACAGTGACACAGAGCACAGATGGGTCAGTGAGACCCGTCTGTGCTGCTGTGTATTTCAATGACACAGATGCACGCATGGACCCGGAGATCCGTGCTACTTGCATCTGTGTCATTGACACAGAGCACTGACGGGTCCGTGAGACCCGTCTGTGCTGCTGTGGTAAAAAAAAAAAAACCTGTGTAAAAAAAGAAAAAAATGGCATGCCCCCCCCCCAAAAAAGAGCAACCAGCCCAGGGCATTAGTGACCCAGTGCTGGGTGTGCTTAAATACAGGGGACAAACGATGTAGGGGTCCCCTGTACTTAAGCACAACCAGCACCGGGCTAGTCAGAACCAGCGCTGGTTGCCAAAATTCGGGGGACAAACGACGTAGGGGTCCCCCGTATTCTGCGCAACCAGCTCTGGGCTCTGATCCGGTCCTGGTTCTAGAAATACAGGGGAAAAAAATTAGTAGGGTTCCCCTGTATGTTCCAGAACCAGCACTGGACTTTTTCTAGCGGGGGGCTGATGCCACAGCCAGAGGAGCCCTTTCACCGGGCCCCCCAGCCACAGCATCAACCCTGACCGCTAGTCAGCCCAGGCTGGGGATCCCTGGTGAGCTGAGGACCCCCCCAACAAAGATGTCACCCTCTCCAGGGCACCCCAGGCCCAGGCTGATAGCCCGGGGCTATCCCCACCACCCCTGGTGGCGGTGGGTGGCGGGTTGATTGTGTGGTGTGGTGTAAATAAAGAATATCAAACATTGTCTTTACAAGTAGAACTGCAAGTCCCAGCAAGCCTGCCCCGCATGCTGGTACTTGGAGAACCACAAGTACCAGCATGCAGGGCATTAAGGGCCCACTAGTACCTGTAGTTCACCTGTAAAAAAATGTTTAAAAAAAACACAGGACACACACACCGTGACAGTATAAGTTTATTAAACATACATACACACACACACACATGTACACATACTCACCTATGTAACCTGTAGCATCGGTCCACTTGTCCGGTAAAGTATCCATAGGGGACCTGTGAAAAAAAACATACTCACCATCTCCTATGCGAGGTTCTGTCCTCTTCGTTCCAAAGTAGGCATCCCCGGACTTGGCAAAAAAAAAACGAAAATGCGATCCACGAACTTAGTACCGTTCTATAGAACGGTACTTCCCGAATGAGAGCTTAGCGGCAGGGTATCACCATGGAAACCCCGCTGCTAAGCGTTCATTGGCTGAGAGAGGTCATCTTCCGTCTCTCAGCCAATGAACGGCTCCCTCCATTGTAGTCAATGGTGGGAACCGCAGGGTAAACTTTAATTACCTTGCGGCTCCCACCATTGACTACAATGGAGGGAGCCGTTCATTGGCTGAGAGACGGGAGATGACCTCTCTCAGCCAATGAACGCTTAGCAGCGGGGTTTCCATGGTGATACCCCGCCGCTAAGCTCTCATTCGGGAAGTACCGTTCTATAGAACGGTACTAAGTTCGTGGATCGCGTTTTTCATTTTTTTTTTTTGCCAAGTCCGGGGATGCCTACTTTGGAACGAAGAGGACAGAACCTCGCATAGGAGATGGTGAGTATGTTTTTTTTCACAGGTCCCCTATGAATACTTTACCGGACAAGTGGACCGATGCTACAGGTTACATAGGTGAGTATGTGTACATGTGTGTGTGTGTGTGTATGTATGTTTAATAAACTTATACTGTCACGGTGTGTGTGTCCTGTGTTTTTTAAACATTTTTTTTACAGGTGAACTACAGGTACTAGTGGGCCCTTAATGCCCTGCTTGCTGGTACTTGTGGTTCTCCAAGTACCAGCATGCGGGGCAGGCTAGCTGGGACTTGCAGTTCTACTTGTAAAGACAATGTTTGATATTCTTTATTTACACCACACCACACAATCAATCCGCCACCCACCGCCACCAGGGGTGGCAGGGATAGCCCCGGGCTATCAGCCTGGGCCTGGGGTGCCCTGGAGAGGGTGACCCCTTTATTGGGGGGGTCCCCAGCTCTCCAGGGATCCCCGGCCTGGGCTGACTAGCGGTCAGGGCTGATGCTGCGGCTGGGGGGCCCGGTGAAAGGGCTCCCCTGGCTGTGGCATCAGCCCCCCGCTAGAAAAAGTCCAGTGCTGGTTCTGTAATATACAGGGGAACCCTACTAATTTTTTTCCCCTGTATTTCCAGAACCAGGACCGGATCAGAGCCCAGAGCTGGTTGCGCAGAATACGGGGGACCCCTACGTCGTTTGTCCCCCGTATTTTGACAACCAGCGCTGGTTCTGACTAGCCCGGTGCTGGTTGTGCTTAAGTACAGGGGACCCCTACGTCGTTTGTCCCCTGTATTTAAGCACACCCAGCACTGGGTTACTAATGCCCTGGGCTGGTTGCTCTTTTTTGGGGGGTGCACGCCATTTTTTTCATTTTTTTACACAGGTTTTTTTTTTTTTTTTACCACAGCAGCACAGACGGGTCTCAGGGACCTGTCATTGCTCTGTGCCAATCACACAGATGCATGTAGCACGGATCTCCCGGGTTCGTGCTACATGCAAATGGGCACCATAACGCTGATTGGCTTCCTGTCTGCAGTGCCACTCCTAGATGGGCCACGTGTTTGTGCCGCCCACTTGTGTCGCTTAGCATAGTCATCCAGCTACCTCGGTGCAACTTTTTGGCCTAAAAACAATATTGTGAGGTGTGAGGTGTTCAGAATAGAGTGGAAATGAGTGGAAATTAATGTTATTGGGGTTATTAATAGCGTAGGAACAAAAAAAGGCCCATTTTATGTGATTTTAGCGTTTTTTTTTATTGTTTAAGAAAAAATCCAGATCCAAAACGCAAAACCCAGA
This sequence comes from Taudactylus pleione, assembly GCA_031769625.1. NCBI lineage: Eukaryota > Metazoa > Chordata > Amphibia > Anura > Myobatrachidae > Taudactylus > Taudactylus pleione. The sequence continues at coordinate 14,902,617 of JAUIMM010000018.1, read as the reverse complement.
ACCCAAAACACGGAAGGGTGGTTTTGGCAAAACCAATCCAGATCCAAAACACGAAGAAAGATCCAGATCCAAAACCAAAACACAAAACACGAAAAGTGGCCGGTGCACACCCCTAATATATATATATATATATATATTAGTTTTTGCTGAAAGAGCAACATGATAATTATCTAAAACACCTAATGGCTGTAGAAAATGAGAATCAGTCTTGGTATGGCCCAGTCAGAGCCATTGAAAACCTGTGGAATGACCTAACAAGGCCCTTGCAATTTGATGAACCTTGAACTTTTCTGCAGAGTAGCATGGGATAGAACTGAGAAGTCCATGGAGTATATGTAATAGGTGGCAGACTTCAAGCATCTGCAAGTCCCTTGTGAGACACTCCAATGTTTTAAAGTAGCAGTAATTTAAAAGGCAAAACCAGGTTGATTTTGCCTTTGAAATGATTGCTACTTTAAAACATCAGGCAGTCTCACATGGGACTCGCCGGTGCTTGAAATCCGCAGCCTATTACATATACTCTCATGTGTGCGAAGTTGATGGAGAGTTATTTAAAAAGACACTCTACTATAATAAAAGCACATACTGTCTCCACACAGTGTTAGTTAAGTGGTGTGCAACCTTATGCATCCAAGGTACTGTATTGTAAATTTTTTATTTTCATTTATTTTTCACATTTTTTTGGGGGTTTGTAATGCAAAGATCGACATGATATAACTGGATCAGGCTTTGCATCACAAAAACCTTCTATTCGATAAGGGTGTGTAGACATTGTATATGAGGTCAACCTGTAGTAGCCAAAAGGAAAAACAGGAAAATTAAGGAGCCCATCCACTAGCAGACATGAAAACGACATTGTAATCGTGCAGTCGTTTGTCAGTCTGTGATGAGCCTACACTGAACGAGCAGTCGTTCAGTGCAGGCTCGTCAATCATCTGGAAACATGCTGAACCTGACAATGTTTGCACAATGATGGATGTCTAAACGACCAGCGGGCACGAGCATCGCTGGTCCTTTAAGACATTTTTACAAATGATTTGCAAGAGATTTGCAAACTATTTATGAACGGTTGAACGATAACGATATCGTTATTGTTCAATCGCTCAAATAATCGTCTAGTGGATAGGCACCTTTACCTATATCTGCCAATAGTGCAGCTAAATAAAGTAAAATAAGCTAAATATATGAGAATATAAGAGCAGCTTGTATTATGTTGTAGTAATAATAATAATGTCATACCCAGTGCTGATTCAAAATAGATTTGTTACAGGGTCCCTTCATAAAACGGATATTTGGTAACTTTAGTGTAGACTGATTATTCAAAAACAAAACCAAGGACCTCATTCAGAGGCGCTCGCAAAATGCGAGCGCTCGCTCTGAATGAGGGCGGCCGCTTTGCTTTTTAAAGTCGGCTTCCTAGTCACTCGCTAGGGTGTGGGTTACCACCCACAGCTCTAGTGAGCGACCAGGTTGATGGTCGCGATGGTAGAGACCATCGCGACCAACGGGGCTTGCGAGGAGACCATTGCGGTAAGGTCTCCTCTACCGCAAGCCCCAGAGAGCTTCCGGCTCTAACAGAGCCAGAAGCTCTCCCCCTGACATCACTGGTGATGTCAGTGGGGCAGCCCACAAACGGCAGGCGTTTCCGTTTGTGAAACCACCACCCCCGCCACACCTACAAAACGGGGCGAGCTGTCGATCACCGTTGACAGCCGCCCCTTTTGCGTGCGCAGAGGCAAACATCGACCTGCTTGCGAGCGCTCAGGCGCTTGCGAGCGGGTCTGAATGAGGTTCCAAATCCTTCCAATATGCTCAGCACTTGCTTTATCTCACAATTATACCCCTTTTACACCAGAGCAAAAACCTTGGTTTTTGCTGGGTCTACCCGGGTCGCAGCTCAGTGTAAAAGGGTCCCTGAAAAATAACCTGGGTCAAGTGACCCTGTAATCCAACCCAGGTAGCTACCAGGGTTGGACCCAGGATGGACCCAGGTAATGGTGCAGTGTAAACGGTGCAACCCAGGTTATCTGACCTGGATCATGCCTAAAATGAGCGGATTGGTGGTTGTCGAGCATTCACCTCCCACTTTTTATGACCTCAGAGGTTTAGCAGGGCAGACCTGAGTTCAGTGTGAACAGGGCTGACCTGGGAGTAACCCAGATCAAAGGTGCAGTGTAATACCCCTTTTACACCTAAATTCCGGGTCTGACCCGGAGTTGGAACAAAGTTCCTATCCGGATCAGACCCGTAATTTTGCCGGCGCTGACTCGGGATATTCATCTCCAAGCGCCACTGAAGCCGGGCCAATCGGCCGGCTAGCAGCGCACTCCAGGTCTTCGTGACCCGGAGTGCGCTCTTCCCATAGCAGGGTTTCACGGGCTACGCCCGTGTTAAACCCTGCTAGTTATCTCGGTTGGATTGCCGGGTCACTCGACCCGGCGATCCAACCCTCTCCCCTTTTACACCAGGGAGCTGCCCGGGTTAACCCTTCAAAAACCCGGGTTTTAGCTCCGGTGTAAAAGGGGTATTAATGGGTCTGACCAGGGTTGGAACCATGTCCAAAAACCCAGGTCGGACCTGGGTTTTTGGTGGAAAAGAGGTATAAGAAAGTCATTAAAGGCAGCTGAATCACTGCATGCATCCCATTGTAGACAGTGAATTCATAGATTCCGTTATATTTCCATAGTAGTACCACTTACATATTCTGACAACAGCATGGGAATGTAAAAGCAATGCATTGTTTGTTATATATGTTTCATTCATTTTCAAAATTCACCATGTTTCACTAGCATTCCTTTAATAGTACAGATTGCATTTCCCCAAATATAGTCCCCAAGAAGCACTTTACAGATAAAAGCTAATGTCCTTCTTTGTGAAGAGTAAATTATTGTTACATTTTATACAGGAGAATCATAAATAGCTCATACAGTGATTTTGAGTATTGAAAAACACTTGCTGACCTGCAAATTGATCCCTGATCACAGGCATATTGTCCTCATTAAGCTAATTGAGCTGGAAATGGAAGAGTTAAAAGCTTAATCTAGTTAAATATTTACCCTGCTGGGCCGCATTGAGAATCTACTGTTTACTGCAACCCTGAATTAGGTTAGTGTCAGGCGAGAGCTTTTGAACACCCTGAGTGACTGAATAGGAAAGGTCTAAAGCAATGATACACTTGCTGAACGTAAATGGCACACACTGTGCCACTGGGACACCAAAGTGATTCCGCTGTTAACGCGCACTGCGTGTGGTGATTTCACACTGTCCTTTAATGTGACATCGTACAGCATTCCCCATTCACTATCCTGTTATGCTGACTGAGCGTATCACCACATTATTCAGAACATTAAGCCATTTTAGTGAATAGAACATATTTGTATAATTTTTTTATGCTCCACTGCAGTCAACATACCCAAGGAAAATGTCCATGTGAAAGTATATTAAGCCCCATGCGATATAAATACTAAACCAGAGGTGTATCAATCAATTGCTGATTTCCATATTGCTAGACATTCCACTCCACTATGCCCTTCAGCCTTGTTTGGACTTTATCCAGAGCTAATGCACTAGCATCATTGGGTTCCCTAGACTACTGGGCCTGAGAGCAGTAGCATGGGCTACTCCATTCAAAGCATAACTCTAGCCCACCCTGCACACGTAACAGTTGAACCACCTAACCAAACAAACAATCTTCTTATTGTTACTTTCCAAATTTGTGCTGGGGATCAGTCCTAAACAATGGTATAAATATATTGCACAGCAGATATAGAAACACAGATAACGTCTACATTATGTTAATAAAGTTAGAAAAGCTAGACATCCTTACAGGTTTGGCTAAAGCTGGGTACACACGTAAAGATTTTCTGTCTGTTGGAATGAAAATCTGGTAACGTATGGGAGTAACTGATGATCAACAATTTGCTCCTAAATGCCAGAAAACAGATGAAAATGGTCATTCAGACAAGTTGTTAAATGTTTGATCTAAACAATTTGTTCAAACAACAGTTTTTGTCTATTTTCTGGCGTTTGGGAGCAAATTGCTGATTGTCATTTGCTGTCATACCTTACCAGATTTTCATTCCAACCAATCAACTAGTTGGATGGTTGGACAGAAAATCTTTACATGTGTACCCAGCTTTAGTCTATACATGGCTCACCAGTAATGCCTATTGTAGATCTGGAAATACAAATGATTATATTTATATATATATTCCATAGACAAAAAACCTTGTGGTTTCACATGTCCCATTAAGGCTTTTTAAACATGATCTGAAATTTCACAAAACCTACTGAATTTCTGCCACTCAAACTCAAAAAAGCAATGAAATTCTGATCATTAAGGCTGACGCCTTAATGGACGCAATCCTTGCGCAATACAGATATGGTATACCATCACACCCTGTGGTTAACTGCAAATTGCTGTCACTCACAAAATGGTGGAGCTGCTAATTCACAGAATTGTGTGCTTATTGGAAAACACACATGGAGGTCTGAGCAGAAGATAAACATGCGCAGATAGCATAAACGTGGTATGGATGGGGGAGACAGAAAGACATGGAGAAGGGAGAAGATTAAGTAGCACAGATGGGGGGGGCAAAAGTGATGCAGATGGGTCCCGCCACCAGGTCCCTCGCCGCCGACAGTGCCCGCATCACCGCCAGGTCCCACTGCCGATAACACCTGCTACCTCCGATGGGTTTTGACGCCGCTAACACTCGCTACCTCTGCCAGGTTCCGCCGCCGCTAATGCCCGCACAGCCAGCCATGTTTGTGCACCCAAGTGAAGCCACAGTACACCCCCTGCAGAAAGCACCTACTGAGCATGCACAGCAATTTGACATACCCTATCTGCATAATGGGGCATTTAGTTTAAAAACGGTAACTTTCTTAATTACCTGAACCCCAAAAGGCTCTACACTGGAACAACAACACAAACAACACAAACCCCAAGTCCTAATTTGTCCTCTACCCTGAGTTATGCCTTCCCAAAAATCCCTCATAGACTAAAGCAGAAAAGCGTCACTTTTGACCAAACAGGAAGTGGAAGAAAAAGACTGACAGTTTAAACTTTAGATTACTCCCAATTTTTTGTGCCCTGAAATTTGGCATGCAGCACCGAGTGACAGTTCATGTCAAATTTCAGCTCAGTACGTCCAATAGCTTTTGGGATGTAGCCCCTCAAACACCATGTCCCCATCTCAGGAATTCCCTATGGAAGAATTCCATTTATTCGATGGAGTCTGGCGCCGGTACCCAGCCAGGAGGACCCTGTCGTTTTTAGCGGCAGCAGCCCCCCTCAAAGAGGGTAGGAACTGCCGCATTTTTTTATATATATATATATATATATATATATATATACATAGTTTACATACATACACAGGTTGAGCCTCCCATATCCAAAATGCTTGGGACCAGGGGTATATTGTACAACGGAATATTCCGTATTTTGGAATAATTGCATACCATAATGAAATATCCTGGGAACAGGACCCAAATATAAACACAGAATGCATTTGTGTATTATATACACCTTATACACAGAGCCTGCAGGTAATTTTAGCCAATATATTCAATAATTTTGTGGCTGAAACAAAGTTTGTGTACAGAAATGAAATTAATTTATATTTTATATACACCTTATACACACAGCCTGAAGGTAATTTTATGCAATATTTTTAACAATTTGTGCCTTAGACAAAGTTTGTGCACATTGAACCATCAAAAATCAAAGGTTTCATTATTTCAGTCATGCCAAAAAATTCCGTATTTCGGAATATTCCGTAATTCGGAATATTTGGACATGGGAGACTCAACCTGTATATATATATATATATATATATATAAATATATATATATATAAATATATATATTTTTATATATATATATACACAGTCAGGTCCATAAATATTCGGACATTGACAGAGTTTTCATATTTTGGCCTCTATTCACCACCACAATGGCTTTGAAATGAAACAAACAAGATGTACTTTAACTGCAGACTTTCAGATTTAATTTGAGGGTAATTATATCCAAATCAGGTGAACGGTGTAGGAATTACAACGGTTTCTATATGTGCCTCCCACTTTTTAAGGGGCCAAAAGTAATGGGACTATCAACTCAAAAGCTATTTCATGGACAGGTGTGTTTGCTATTCCCTCGTTATTTCAGTATCAATTAAGCAGGTAAAAGGTCTGGAGTTGATTCTAGGTGTGACATTTGCATTTGGAATCAGTTGCTGTCGACTCTCAATATGAGATCCAAAGAGCTGTCACTATCAGTGAAGCAAGCCATCATTAGACTGAAAAATCAAAACAAACCCATCAGAGAGATAGCAAAAATATTAGGTGTGGCCAAATCAACTGTTTGGAACATTCTTAAAAAGAAAGAATGCACCGGAGAACTCAGCAACACCAAAAGACCCGGAAGACCAAGATGTAAACCATTTGTGAGTCACAAAAACAGGAAGACCAGATTAGAGTTTGCCAAACAACATCTAAAAAAGCCATTACAGTTCTGGAACAACATCCTATGGACAGATGAGACAAAGATCAACTTGTACCAGAGTGATGGGAAGAGACGAGTATGGAGAAGGAAAGGAACTGCTCATAATCCAAAACATACCACCTCATCAGTGAAGTATGGTGGTGGTAGTGTCATGGTGTGGGCATGTATGGCTGCCAATGGAACTGGTTCCCTTGTATTTATTGATGATGTGACTGCTGACAAAAGCAGCAGAATGAATTCTGAAGTGTTTCAAGCAATATTATATGCTCATATTCAGTCAAATGCTTCTGAACTCATTGGACGGTGCTTCACAGTGCAGATGGACAATGACCCGAAGCATACTGCAAAAGCAACCAAAGAGTTTTTTAAGGATAAAAAGTGGAGTGTTATGCAATGGCCAAGTCAATCCCCTGACCTGAATCCAATTGAGCATGCATTTCACTTGATGAAGACAAAACTGAAGGGAAAATGCCCCAAGAACAAGCAGGAACTGAAGACATTTGTAGTAGAGGCCTGGCAGAGCATCACCAGTGATGAAACCCAGCATCTGGTGATGTCTATGCGTTCCAGACTTCAGGCTGTAATTGCCTGCAAAGGATTTGCAACAAAGTATTAAAAAGTGAAAGTTAGATTTGGGATTGTTTAGTTTGTCCCATTACTTTTTGCCCCATAAAAAGTGGGAGACACATATAGAAACCATTGTAATTCCTACACCGTTCACCTGATTTGAATGTAATTACCCTCAAATTAAATCTGAAAGTCTGCAGTTAAAGCACATCTTGTTTGTTTCATTTCAAAGCCATTGTGGTGGTGAATAGAGGCCAAAATATGAAAATTCTGTCAATGGCCCTCATTCAGAGCCGCACGTTAACAACAGTACGCTCGTTGCGTTCCGATGTTGACTAACCGCGCATGCGTCAGTGTTACACTGCGCATGTGCGTACGGCAGATTGCGAGCTTTTTTTCTCTCGTTCCTAAAATAGCGTACAGGAAGTGGCATGTCAAATGTGATTGACAGAACAGGGCGTTTTTGGGTGTTGACGGGGGTGGAGATGAAACAACGCAGGCGTGGCGAGGCGTTTTTGGGGCGTACATACATTAGCAGATGCGGACGTCAAATGTGTTCGGACCGTCTCATACGTCACTGGAACATCCGCTTTCCCTTCAAAATGCTCGCACAGCTTAGGGTCAGGATTACTCGACCACATTGGCGATGGCCTTCTCCTCCGTCCCGGGACTCCACGATGGTGCAGCGATTAATCGCGGCTGGTCAGTAAAGTAATTAGTGTTGGATTGAAATCCGGCTTGGTATGTGTTTGGAAAGCAGTTTATTGGGATAGCACAAAAGCGTACGCAGGTGGAAATCAGAGCTGCTAATGTCATGATTACACAATCAATTAGCGTACATTTTTGGGGTTTTATTTTGGCCACAATTTGGTGGTTATGGCCTATTGTAACAATAATGTCATCATCTTTTAATTAGCTCCCCTTTTTTTTGGTTTACTGTGGAATTTGCATCGCTATGTGATTTTTTAAACGTTCCTTAAAGAGGCCTTTTTTTTTTTTAAAGAGGGTCAGTTTTTGCGTTTAAGGCCAGGATTAAATGTAACCCATTTGTCCAATAATGTCACAATACAATGTCAGTGTTTTGTTTTTAATTTATTGTTTACACACAAACAAATTGGCCTAATATTGTATTGCCTTTTTTTGTGGCCAAGATATTTGATCCAAAAAAAAAAATAACATAACTACTAACATAAGCGTAAATACAAAATTTAAAAACATTTCACAAGAAAGGAGAGGGAAGTTTTGACCAGAAAGGAATATGAGCCAAGCACAGAAGGAGTGTGGGAAAAGTCGCCATTGCTGTCACCGTTTTCTCGCCCGTTTGGCTGGGTGAGGGTGGGCGCCAGACCGGGTCCGGGATGCCATCGGGCTGGCCTGTCCAGAGGCAGATGTTGTGGCCTCTGGACTAGGCACAGGGCTAGGCACATTTGGAGGATTGCCTGATGTTGTGCCAGAGGTGGAGGATCCGGATGTTCCGGCAGGAAGGGAGGTCGGCTCCACCATGTGCTGGCGAACGAGCTGCTCCAGGGCATCGGCGATGCGGATGTTGGCCCTGGTATTTTCCGCAAGGGCCTGACCAATGGTCACGTTGGCCGCAGCATTTTGCTCCAGGGCCTCAGCCACCCGTATCAGACTGGCGTCCATCCTCTGCAGAATCTCCGTATGGCAATCCGATTTAAAATTGAGTTCTGTGAGGAGGCCCACTGCCTGCGAGGGGGCACGCCCTGGACTGGCTTCTGCAGGGTCCTCAGCCGGATGTACTGGTTCCTCCCCTGCAGAGTCAGCAGAAATTCTGCGGCCAAGGCTCCCCTCTGGAGCAGACTCATCCGCCTCTGTCTCTGTTAGGAAATTGGAGAAAAGACTCACATTAGAATCTACATATTGGCACAATAGCATTTCTGAGTTGGTGACATCACAAGACTTACCTTGGCCAACATGAGGAGCCGCAAAGTCTGGCATGTCCGTATCCATGTTGGACACGCCAAACACCTCCACAGCCTGCACACACCCCTGTGCCATCTCTTCTAAGTCTGTCAACTCCAATGACACAGGGGTGGGACCCCCACCTGTCCCCCTTGCATGCCTAGCCCTGTCGGCAAGTTTTTGTTTGAGACGATATTTGAAGTCTGCCCATCTGTGGAATGAATTTGGAACCATTATCCTTTTTTTTACAATGGGGTTTGTTTATAGGATGGGAAAGTGTTTACTTACCGCCGTTTGACATCCCGGGCTAGACGGACATAATCACCCACCCTATTGACAGCAACGGCGACCTCCTCCCACATTCTCCACTTCTGGCTTTGGCTCATATTCCTGGCTGCCTGGGGCAGGATGTCAACGCACTTCTGGATCAAAACCTCCATCTCCTTGCTTGTGAAATGTGGCTGCCTTTTTTTTTTGGCAGCTTTGGCGGGTTGACTGGGGCCAGCAGTCTCTTCCATGTCATCCTCCTCACCTATTTGGGTAAATATGCAGATTTAGCCACTTCACAACTTGCACAATATTATGTTTTAAAAGAATCATTGACACAAAATGCATGAAGGCCTTACCGCCGCAATTTTGACCATTGTTTCCCTGGTTTGAAGCCATGTCTCTGCTTCCAGCATGAAATCATCCAGAAATTCTATGTGATTTCGTGACGTATTTATACATGCGTCCTTAGTTTGCGGCCGCATCATTGATTGTGCGTCCCTATGATTCATCCTTAATTTGTGCGGGAAAATAAACACTATTTATGGCTTGGTGTGTGTGGATTCGAGGTGGGGTTGTTGGAGTGTTGTCGGTTAAGTGGTTTGGATTTGGTTGGTTGCGTTTGGAGGATTTTGCAGAGTTGTTTTTTTGTTTGTTTTTGCTACATTTCTTTGGTTTTTCCGTTCGCATTTTTTTCATTTTTTCAACATCCTTTCCTGATTTGGTAAGTTTTGTGCATTCAAATTTGTGGCCAATTGGTGTATTCTTCTGTTTTGTGGTTCGTTAATTTGTTTAACACTCATTTCATCTTTTTTAGTTTTTTTTTGTTTTCGGACCCAAAGAAGTTTTTTGTGGAAATCTTATATATTCGAGTTGGGTAAGTCCATTTTTTGTCTTGCATTTGCGAATTAATTACCGCATTTTTGACTGTTGGTGTAGTGACTTGCATTTGCGAATTAATTACCGCATTTTTGACTGTTGGTGTAGTGACTTGCATTTGCGAATTAATTACCGCATTTTTGAATGTTGGTGTAGTGACTTGCATTTGCGAATTAATTACCGCATTTTTGACTGTTGGTGTAGTGACTTGCATTTGCGAATTAATTACCGCATTTTTGACTGTTGGTGTAGTGACTTGCATTTGCGAATTAATTACCGCATTTTTGACTGTTGGTGTAGTGACTTGCATTTGCGAATTAATTACCGCATTTTTGACTGTTGGTGTAGTGACTTGCATTTGCGAATTATTTACCGCATTTTTGACGGCTTATTCATCATATAATCCAGTTTTGCTTTTCCCTTTTCCATTTTTTGGGTCCATTTGAACCCTATTTGACGTACGGTGTGCAATGTAGTTTTCATCGATGGCCAAATGTGTTTTTCCGCTATTTTCTGTGTTGGCTTGCAACAATTTTTAAACAAAAAAAACACCCTCTAAATTTTTGAAGTCTCATTGTTGGCTTTTTTACAGTTTATACGTATCATGACAATACCCCGGCATGTAAGCAGCTATGGATGGTATCAGAAAGCTAAGTTGTTTTTTCTTACTTTTGGGGTGGGTCAAAAGCCTTACATTGTAAACTTTGAATTTCAGGTAGATCTGGGGCGAATTGTTCTGGCCCTGCTCCCGGAAGACGACCAACCTCAAACTCGTCCCAGGCGTAGGCATCGTAGGCATGCAAGGCCCCAGATATTTCGAACACGTGTCACCCTTTTTGGAATGCCCGATGATGAGGTTTTAAGACGCTACCGTCTACCTCCCAAAATCATCATAGACACTCTCTCATTAATAGAAAGTGATCTTGAGCGGCAAATTGACAGTCCAACAGCAATACCACCACTGACGCAATTTATGGCGGTGTTACATTTCTGTGCCTCAGGATCATTTCAAACAACGGTGGGAATAGTGGCGGGCATCTCCCAATCCTCCTTTTCCAGGATCCTGAGGGCAGTGATGGAGGCACTTTTCAAGCACCTCCATCATTTTATTAAAATGCCTTTGGATATGGGTGCCCTTAGTGTGGCCAAGGCCAATTTTTACCAAATAGCTGGCTTCCCACACATCATAGGGGTTGTGGATGGTACTCACATACCACTTCAGCCTCCAGCACGGCTGGAGGCAATATTTAGAAACAGGAAACACTATCACTCCCTGAATGTAATGGTGGTATGTGATGCCTCCCTCCAGATCCTGTCCCTGAATGCTAAATTACCCGGAAGTGCTCATGACTCCTTCGTCATCCGGCAATCAGGGATATGGCAGAAATTAACCAACCTACAAGCTGGTGATGCGTGGCTTCTGGGTAAGTGGAGACCTTTAGTACATAACAATGTTAAGCTTGATACACAGTGTTCCTGATGTGGTCTATTTTTGTTCACAGGAGACAGTGGATACCCTTGCATGTCCTGGCTGCTCACTCCTTATTTGGCTCCCACACCAGGGCCACAAAGTGCGTATAATTCCGCACTTACAGCCACCAGGCAAGTGGTGGAGCGCTGTATCGGCCTTTTAAAAGGCCGATTCAGATGCCTCCACCGCTCTGGTGGCGAGCTCATGTATGTGCCGGATATGGTGTCGAAAATTGTGGTCCTGTGTGGGATATTTCACAACATTGCCATAAGGAGTGGTGTCCCAATGCAGCCAGAGGATGCCTTACCTGAGGATGGCCCCCCCGAGGTTGGTCGAAGGTCAGTATGTGGGGGGGCCATACGCGATGATGTGGTGGCCAGATTTTTTAGGTAAGTTTGAACAAAACTCCAGTGTTTATACCTAATGTGTTTGTGTTTTTTGGCGAACATCTAATTTATTTTTAATTTTCTCACCATCTTCTGTTTGTTCACATAATCTTTGGCACTCCAACGCTCACTACTTCCTGCTACCCTTACCAAACCTGGATCTGGTCCTTTTGGGCATATATTCTTGAACCCATATCGCAACGCCATGTTTGTGGAATCATGTTGGCATGGTCCTTCGTCAACCAGTTCTTGATTTTGTGTTTTTATTTAATTATTTCTTGGTATGTGTTGTATTTGAATTTATCACTGTGTATTTTTTTTGGGAGTGACCACTTTGTTTTCTCTGTTATGTTGTCAATAAATGTTTGAAGAGTGAAATGGTCTTCCTTTTTTGGGACGTTAACAGCAAGTGTAACCAGGTTAACACAAGTTACATTTGACTAAGGGGTAAACCAGTACTGACGCCAGTTGAGCAAAACTGAAATATGTTTTCAGCTTCCCAATCCACACCAAAAGGAAGCCTGGCCCAACCTTGGGATTTGTAAGATTGGCCTAAGCAGCTTGCGCACCAAGTAGGAACCTGGAAAATGTAGAAATCTGAAATTGACACTACACCCAAAAAGGGAAATGACATTGTTACTGTTATGTGTTTCTGGTGTCTGTTTGACATACAAAGACAAAACACAATCTAACTTTTAAAAAAGGGAAATCCTTGCAGGAACTTATGTCAGGCTAAACTATCTTGGTTTTGGTTTTTAAAAATGAGCCACAACGTATATTTGTCTTAATAAATTTATTTGGAAAATAGAACAAAAAAAAAAAATCTAATGCCGAAGGAGGCCAGACAGCCGGTCGAGGGCCACCAGAAGGCCGATTACATGGTGGCGCATCTGCCCCACAACATCCGCCACCTCTTGCCGACGCCTCTGTTCCTCTGTGGGTGAGAAAAGTGTGTGGGTTAATACAACAATAGGGACTCCACAGAAAAACATAAAAAAAAAACCAAATCACTCCTAAACCCAAAAACAGAAATAAAAAGGGTGGGCTGGCAAAAATACAAGGCCTAGGTACAAATTCCCACAGGTATGATATGTGTATGCTTAAATCACCAGGAAGAGGTAAAGGCAAACCTTCACAATCAACAAAAGTCAAGCCACAAAAACACGAAGAAAGGCACGACACATGATTACATACAAACAGTTTGTGCTTTAAAAAAAATAAATAAAAAACATACCGGGAAACAAATCGGGAGCTCCGGCCAAACCTCCATGATCCTCCTCGGAGGATCCGTCATTCCCCAAAGAATGGGGCGGAGTTATGCTGGACTCCGGGGAGGGGGTAATTGGAAGAGGGGTGGGTGGAGGAGAGGGGGAAGTGGGACGGAGGGGAAGGAGGCCCGACATTTCCGGGAGAGGGTCTGGGAAGGATGGGGAGGAGTGGGGAATAGGGGAAAGATTTGGGGTGGAGTGTTGGCTGGGGGTTGGGGAGAGTGGGCGGGAACGCCGACGTTGACGGCGGAGTCTTGGCTGTCCCCCTAAAATATGTCAAATAAATTGCGTTTATTTTATGGACAAATCCGGGCAAACAAACAAAAAAAAAAAAAATAATAAAAAATAAAACCAAAAAAAAAAGCAGTAGAATTAAAAATTCAGAAAAAGAGGGGAAACATGCAGACGCAGATATGAGTACCAATAATAAATAGGACAGACAGGAAAACATGCACACGCAGATATGAGTACAAATAATAAATAGAACAGACAGGGAAACATGCAGACGCAGATATGAGTACCAATAATAAATAGAACAGACAGGAAAACATGCAGACGCAGATATGAGTACAAATAATAAATAGAACAGACAGGAAAACATGCAGACGCAGATATGAGTACAAATAATAAATAGAACAGACAGAAAAACATGCACACGCAGATATGAGTACAAATAATAAATAGAACAGACAGGAAAACATGCAGACGCAGATATGAGTACAAATAATAAATAGAACAGACAGGAAAACATGCAGACGCAGATATGAGTACAAATAATAAATAGAACAGACAGGAAAACATGCAGACGCAGATATGAGTACAAATAATAAATAGAACAGACAGGAAAACATGCACACGCAGATATGAGTACAAATAATAAATAGAACAGACAGGAAAACATGCACACGCAGATATGAGTACAAATAATAAATAGAACAGACAGGAAAACATGCACACGCAGTTTGCCCCACAAACACAAACATGAAAACCACAATACATAACACTTACTTGCCAGGATCTGCATGCGAAAGCATGCCAGCAAGCGGGGCGTTCGCCGTTGCAGGTCGGACCACCTGCGCTCCAGCTGCCCGATGTTTCGGCGTGAGCCGAAGGACCGCAGGCGGGACCGTACCTCCGCATACGCGGAGCGCTTCTGCCGGTTGGTCATGGGTTGAGGCTGGCTGGTGATCCGGCGATCCATGACCTCCGTAAGCACCAGCAGCTCACGCCTGGTGAATGCGGAGGCTCTCATGATGGCAATGGTGTTTTTCTTAAAAATCATTTTTGATAAAGTGTGTAAAAATTTTCTGATTGGCTAATGTATTTTGGAAATTAACAGGAGCAATTTTATTGGTTAGTGTATGAGTCATGTGTTCGACAGGGCCAGAAATCTCTGGAGAGTTAGGATAGGCTTGATGCAGTGACATGCGTAAGCAAATTTAAATAAAGAAATGAACCCAGGGAAATATGCGGGGATCCACAGCAATAGTACAATTGTTTAATTGTGGTTCACATGTTTTTTGAACAATAAAAGCGAATGTTCCATCCGTACGTATTCTGCGGGTAAACACAAACATGGACAAGAGTAAAGTTTCTTGCATTGTGTTGAAAAAAAAAAAACAATTAAGCTAATTGATACATTGATTGCCATGATACGATTGATGGAGGTAGGCAGAATAAAGGAGCAGGTAATCGACATCTGACAAGGCCACTTCCTGTTTATACGTGTGCGTGCGTTCCTTTCAAGCCATTTCGGGGATGTACGCTCGCTATTTCGTACGCTCGTTAGTTAGAGGAGGGGTCGTCAGAGTTTAGGGAGGAATTTTAGATGCGAACGAAAATACGAGCGAGCCATTGAATTTAAATATTTTTGTACGTACGCCTAACGTACGTGCGCCCGCTTGCGAGTGGGTCTGAATGAGGGCCAATGTCCCAATATTTATGCACCTGACTGTATGTATATATATATATATATATATAGTGATCACAATTAGGTACTCTCTGTGTATACAACAAATATTATATTAAATACGCCTCAAATAAATAAAAATCTCAAAAATAGAGATCTCAATATTAGTAAAAGTGTCCAATTTCCAATAAGAATTATTAAAGTGCATAGGACAATCCATATATAAGGGATGTGGGGGAGGTAACGGGGGTGGCAAGGTAAACTCAGGGGTGTCGGGACCATCTAAATTTAAATGCCGTTTCATGGGCGTGCGTAAATCTGCCATTGCGATCTCATTTGCAGTATGTGAGCTCTCAATGTGTCAGGAGAGACACAATGTTTGAAATAGGTCAGACTTCATTCAGAAGCTGCGTGGCTGCCCGATTTGCATTGATGTTCCCGATATTTACGCTGATGCACGTAGTCAGATGGATATGAGAAGGCAGCAGTGAGCGTCCCTATGCTCAGGTAAGCTTTGGAATATATTAGCATATTTTCTCAATTGTGATCCGTAAGAGATCACAGTTGCGATTGCATTAGCGCAAATCTCGGGGTCAGGCCCTCTGTACACTAATAATGGTGAGCGGAAAGTCAGCATGACTCATACTGGGTCCAGGACCTTCATGAAGTTGGTCAAGTAGAGCATGTCCGATAGCACTGCAGCACTCTATCTGTCCAGACATACAGCCTCAGATGTTTGCTTTGTGTCATCCCATTCATTCACATCCTGCTCTTCTGTACAAAGTGAGATCTCGTTAATCTTATTTTTGTTTCCAATGCCAGTGAGCGGAGCTTTTTCGAGAACTGCTTCTGCTCCTCCCTGAATAACAATCCATTCCACCCTTTCACTTTCTCTACACCAAAGCAACCAAACCTATGGTACAAGTGCCAATAACTGAGAGAATGTGCTGCTATGTCTCAGATGTAAGTAATGTAATAGCCAAAGTTATGCTGTCAGTTTTAAAATAGACCATTCAAATAAAAATACATTTTGCAAGTAGAGAACATTTTTAATTAAGTTAATAGAAAGTTCCATCTTAGAATGGAAATGGGCACTTTCATATTCAGATGATGACGGCATGACACCCACTATGGACTACATTTACTGGAGAAATGCAGGATTTTCAAAAAAATACGGAAAATCTTTTTAATTGAAACAAATTCCTAACAGAAGCACTTACTTTATATTAAATGTATTTTTTTCTAAATTAGATTAGCAAACGTAATAAAGTGAAGTCAAGAAAAACAATTGTTTGAAGTGGCCTCAGATGTGATAGCATTTAATCCCTTCCACTTAAGAAGTCAATTAAACGAGAAGAATGCAAAGATAAACAAACATATTGCTTTTTATATGTAGTTTGAAGTACTCAATAGTGAACATGTTGACATGATGCTGTATCTCGTGAGAGCACAGAAAGATCAGTCCCACATGTCTTATACTGAACTCCAGCTAAAGGTCAATTCAAAACGAATGACTGCTTACATCAGTTTTCCTATTTTACTGTCGGTGGTGCACATGTTTACAAGCATCCAGCTAGCAATGTTCGGAAAGGTGTTTACGTATTAAAATTATTCTGTTTCAAAAGTTTAATGCTGGGCTGACAGACATTTTATCTGACAGTTTAAAACAAAGATTTCATGGCCATACACTGTGAGATATGTCATATGATACACATGAAATGTAAAATAAAACAAATAAAATGTGACAAACCGTATGATATCACACCTTTCTAAGTGAGGAGGTGACATCAGATCAGGTGGCACTTACCCCACCCATTATAACGTCACTGTGGAAGCGTTGCACAGTCACAAATGGGATGTGAGATTGATGCAGCGACTAATAAGAGCCTAATTTGTCCACCTCTATTTGTACACAGCTATGAGATACGACCCTATTTAAGATTACCGCTGTTTGTCACTGTTTATCTCTCTCCCTCTTTAGATGGGTGAAAGTGTGAATGTGCATGACACAGTAACACGTCGCTGACAGCGATAGGCTGCAAGCAACAGAGCAGAAAACAACGCTGAGGAGGGGATCATTGATGAACCTCACCAGTCCTTGTGGAGGGGTAAATAATTATGAATTCCAGTGGCATATTCATTAGTATCACTGTGATAAACAAAATATGGCGTTGGTGTTTAGGTACGTTCTTAAATGGGGCCCACAGGGAGAAGGAGATTCTTATGTTCAAACAGGTGAGTTGACAAACATTAATCAGGAATATAGTGATATGGAAGTCTTTGTGAAGGATTATGTCAGAACGACTATGGGACCCATTTAATAAAGAGTGATGTGCTTGTTATCACTCACTACTAATCTTATATGGTGCTCCAACCAATCAGCTCCTGTCATTTTTCTATCACAGCCTGTAAAATGACAGCTATGAGCTGATTGGTTGGAACACCACTTAAGATTAATAATGAGTGATAACAAGCATACAGTATCAATTGGTTATTAAAATGAACCCTAATTATTAAATGTAATTATTATTATGTAATAAAGATGGACGTTACTCCCAGCGCAGGTGACATGTAACCAAGCATTGTAGCTGATGATCATTGTACGATTCAGCTATTTTTAATTTCACTAAATGAAAGGGTTACCGCCAGTGATAGCACTGCTGTCTCTGACAGTAACACCTGCCTGCATGATGAATTGCTGCCTGTTGTTGAAAATTGCTTTCTTGTGCTTTTGCATGGGAAAGCATATTTACCAACACTGCAATACCTGCTCTGTAATACCCCTTTTCCACCAAAATTCCGGGTCTGACCTGGAGTTGGAACCAGTGGCGTAACTAGGGCAGGGCGAGCGGGGTTCGTGCCCTGGGCGCCGTTGGACCGGCGGCGCGGGGGAGGCGCCGCCAGCCACGGTACCGGCCCGCCCTAGTTAGCCAGTGTAGCGCCGACCGCAATGAGTGCGGTCAGCGCTACACATTTGCACAGGACCGGCACTAGGCTTCCAGCGCCGGTCCTGTGCTGCACACCTGAGCCCGTTCCCTCCCCCTGAGCGCTTGCCCAATAGCGCTAGGAGGCGAGCTCAGGTTGTGCATAACACACGCATCGCCGCCAGCGCTGGCGGCGATGCGTGTGTTAAACAGCAGCCAATGAGAGTCAGATAGACTCTCATTGACTGCTGCAGCACCCACTGCAAGAACGGACTTCCGTCCGGCTCCTGCAGTGGGTAATGGGACTGACGTCATGACGTCATGACGTCTGTCCCATAATGCTGAGCACGCCAGCCCGGGTGGACTGGCAGGCGGGAGTTGCATCGCGGACAGGAGCAGGAGCAGCGTGGAATCAGGTAAGTATATTTTTATATATATATATATAGATTTTTTTTTTAAACCTATCTGCACAACGGGGGAGGGGGGTGGTTACTACTGGGGGCACCTCTACTGGGGGATGTGTGGCTACTACTGGGGGCGCCATTGGGAGGACCTATACTGGGGGGGGCTACTCTACTGGGGACTACTACTTGGGGGGGGTGGAACTACCACTGGGGGCATTCTAAAAGGGGCCTATTACTAGAGGCACTGCACTCGGGGGACCACTACTGGGGGCAATAATAGGAAGGGCCACTACAGGGACCACTGGATAGGGGGGGTCACTACTGGGAGCCTGCATCAGGGGGACCACTACTGGGGCACTATATAAGGGGCTTACTGCTAGGGGCACTGCGGGGACCACTACAGGGGGCACTAGATAGGGGGGATCACTACAGGGTGCCTGCATAAGGGGACCAATACTGGGAAAACTGCATGGGGGGGACTACTGCTGGGGGCACTATATAAAAGGGCACTGCATAGGGCGGGACTACTACTGGGGGCACCATATAAAGGGCACTGCATAAGGGGATACCACTACTGGGCGCACTGCATTGTGGGGACTGCTACTGGGGGCACTGCATAAGGGGGAACACAACGTGGGGCACTGCATTTGGGGGGGCCACTACTGGGGCTACTGAGTAAGGGGAACTAATTGGGGGCTGTATAAGAGGGACCACTAATTGGGATACTGTATAAGGGGCACTACTATGGGCCTGCATGAGAGGGACCACAACTGCATACTGGGGGTACTGTATAAGGGGTACAACTGGGGTTAAGGTGCATATGGATAGGAATGTTCAGTTTGAAAATAAAGGGGTGTGTCATGTTGAACCCTGCTATTTATCTGGGTTGGATTGCCGGGTCACACGACCCGGCGATTCAACCCTCACCCCTTTTACACCAAGGAGCTGCCCGAGTTAACCCTGCAATCAGGGCCGCCATCAGGGGGGGACAGCCAGTACTCCTGTACTGAGCCCGGACAGCTGAGGGGCCCGCAGAGCAGAGTTAATTGCTAATTTATTACCCTCATACAGGACAGCTGAGGCTGCTAAGTGCTGGCCGGAGAGTTCTATGAATGAGTCATCACTCACTGCTCAGCAGTGTATGATGACTCATTCATTAATGAACTCTATGGGCAGCACTGCTTGATCATCATACACACATATAGCACCAGTGTCCTGCTTCTGTTACTGTGATCAGGAGCAGCTGCAGGAGGACCAGCTTATATAATAAAGGTAGGAGCACTGGGCCCCCTCACAGAGAGGTTCCCCTCTCAGGACCCTATCAAATTAGTTACTTCAATCACCTCTGCCTCCATAGTTGCTCCACCCTCAGCTCTCCTCCTCTCCTCCCCCTGCTCTCATTGGCCAGATAATGTGTGCACTGCACTGAGGAAGGAAATGTGAGAGAGCAACTGCGGTGCACACACAGAGGTACCTCTGCCCCTTCCCTCCCTCCTATACAATCTGCCCCATTGTCCCCTGTACTATACCTATCTTCCCTCCCCTCTCCCTCCTATACAATCTATCCCCTGTACTATTTCTGAATCCTGCTCTGTCCCCCTCCCCCTCCTATACAATCTGCCCCACTGTCCCCTGTGATATTCATGAATCCTGCTTCTGTCTCCCCCCTCCCCAAATTTCTATATCTGTACTCTCCCCATATGTGTCCATATCTGTGCCCCAGTTCCCTCATAGCTGTGCCTTTGCCCCCTCTCCATCTCTGCCTCTGCCCGCTTCCCATTTTTGACTCTGCTCCTATCCCATCTGTGTCCTTTACTTAAGTGTGCCTCTCTCTATTTGCACCTCTGCCCCCTTGCCATGTCCGTGCTGGGCCTGATTCAGACCCGGTTGCTAAGGAGCAATCACTTGCTGCCAGGCAATTGCTGCTTAATGCGCATGCATCTAATTCGTAGTGCGCGTGCGCAAGCCAGTCTCTGCGATGGGAAATTGTGCGCTCATAGCACACAGACTCCCCGATACTTTGAGTGACAGATAGTGCCGTTTGTGGGTGGGTAACAGGGGAAGGTGCTTATAACGGGGGAGTGTTGTTGCGAACGCAGGCGTGTCAGGCCAACAAAATGCCGTTTAAAGGGCGTGCATAATTAGCAAAGTAGCGTCATTGTACATGTCACCTCCATGTATTTCAGCCAGCACTGATCGCAGTGCTTGCGGCGGGGTAAGGCTACCTCAATGGCTGCGATCAGCTCCGATGGCTCTCGATGTTACCGATTCATCCAACAATCCCAGGAGATGACTTGTGTTGCGAGGTGAAAGGGGGCGTCTTAACACACTTGCGAGCGCTCAGTGCCGAAGCTCGCTAAGACATAGAGGGCGTCCTTACGCGACGCAGTGCGATCACATAATTTAAATATCCGGCCCTTTTTTTGCAGCGAGCGAGCGCATCTTGAGAGCGGGTCTGAATGAGTTCCAGTGTTCCATACCACATACAGTAATTGAACCTCCGGATGGCAGGTTAGTACAGTTCTGTTGTAAATCATTAGGCTTTTCTCAATTTAAGAAACAAAAAATCTGTTTATTCTTTTTTAATATTTAAAGGAAAAAAAAAATAATATATATATATATATATATATACACTCCAGATACCAGAGCTCATCCCCACCCCTTTGCGTCCACCAGACCTTTGGGGGGAAGAACAAAGGGGGTGGGGGGGCCCTGCCTTTTTCATTTGTACCGATTTCTGATGGCAGCCCTGCCTGCAATAACCCGGGTTTTAGCTCCGGTGTAAAAGGGGTATTATATTGTGTTTATAATTTGTATCTGTTTTCTACCTTTGTTTTTTATTGGTGGAATTGAAAGCCAATATCTGGGCGTGCGTAACCATTTAGGGGTCTATTTACTAAGCAGTGTTAGGAGACAGAGTGAAAAATGATTAGGTGCCAGCCAATCAGCTCCTAACTGCCATCTCACAGGCTTTGTTTAAAAAATGACAGTTGGGAGCTGGCACCTTATCACTTTTCACTCTGTCTCCTAACACTGCTTAGTAAATAGACCCCACAATCACCTCACCCACATATATAACTGTAGAGGCTGTCCCTGCAAAGCAGTAAATGTATCCCTTAGTACGAAGGGCCACTATTTCTGAGTATCAGCCACAATAATTTATTTTGGTAAACTGCAAAGATAAGAGAAACCCATGAAATATCAGCTTCATCTCTGGTGAATGGGGACAATTGGTAAATAGGCCCCAATGATTCCTATGCTGATGTTCGTGCAGCCAGCAATGAAATACTTGGACAATAACTTTGGAGAATAGTGCATGCACAATAATATTTTTACACTATTTGCTAAAATAGAAAACATTACAATAATACACACTTATGTCATACAGTACTTATATTGTAAGAATGTTACTATGGCATGCATTGATTATAAAAATGGAAACAAAGTGAATTATCCTTTGTAAACATGTTATAGCTTTGTAATTGGAAACAGACTTCATACCTTGACATTCCCTGTGTGCTAAGTTATAGAACGTTCCCGTGGGACAGCTAACCAGACATCTCCCCTGGTACAGCTTAGGGCTAGCAGAAGGACAGGTCTCACAGTCATCATCCGATGTTCCGGAGCAGGTTTCACAGCTGATGTGGCAGGAAACACATCTTCCAGCATCAAGATCCTCATAGTAGCCACCTGGACATGTAGCCTTGCAGGTGCCATTGAAGAGAAGATATAAGTAACTGCATTCTTTCAAGAGGAAACAGAGAAAATATTTAGCACATTTCCTGCTTAGCAGCTCTTCATGAATTATCTCAGCCCTTTGGGTGTTGCTGTCAGTTTGTTCTCTGCATGTTGTCTGCTTTGTGTAAACTGATCGTGTGTGTGTGTGTTCCTAAGGTGTTTTGTATGCCTTGATGGCAGAAGTAATAGAGACCCCTCTGATTAGCAGAACAACAACTCAGTGGTAGCCCTTGAACAAACATATTATAATATCCTGAACTGAACCATAACTAGGGGTGTGTGACCTGTACCACAAGACACAGGGCCCTGGGGACAGCATTATCAGTGCCCCAAAGCACCTGCATGTGGCTTGCAGTGCACCTGATACGGCACCCTGTAGCCAGTACCGCTACTGCAGAGCTGCCCGGAGTGTACAAAGGATGCTTCGGGCAGGCACCATGCAGCCTGTAGAGCTGCACAAAGCATCATTAGGATGCTCCAGGCAATGCTGTACTTCCCAAAGTCAGCAGCCCCGTCCTCTTAGGCGTGATATCATGGGTTTAGGGAGTGTGGCCGGCACTGCCACTGTGTTACGACGCTGCTCCTGAACCTATGTCTCTCTAGTAGGCTACCCTCAGTACAAAGGTCCCATCTTTCTACCTGTCTCTCTTCTCTCTAGAACATGCATAAGTGTGCAGGTTCATATAATTTGTCATGTTTATGCTATCCTTCCACATGCCAAATACAAGTTCATGTGTTCCTATTCACCACTGTCACATAAGAACCATTTGTCCGTACTTTTGATGAACTTTCAATAAATATGAAGCCATGTCAATACTGTATATGTGAGAAGGTACAGATCTGATATAAGCGGTTATAAATCCCTATGTACACAATGAATTTGCTTTCTAGAAATTGCAACAAATAATTATCATTTATGGGCACTCCCTTGTTTCTACTGGCCTTCTGGATCCTTTTCAGACCAATCAGGCTCCTTTGCCTGGGTTCAGCTACCGATTACCGACGCCCACTTTACATCTGTAATGTTTAGCAAGACTGCAAAACCATTAGTACAATTGAGTACCATCGCAGCCTCACGCATACTTGCACAAGCTCTGACCTTACTCAGAAATTGCTAACGACCATGCACTCTATGAGACCTCAGGCTGCGTAGGCCATCGCAGTGGAAAATTTATGCACGCCTTTCCAATGGCATTGAAATGCACTGGCACACATGCATTCACCCAACCACCCCCCCATAACCACCTCAAAATGGCACTTCCTGTCAATCACTCTGTGATGGGTCTGCGTAGTCACTGCGATCGCAGTCCCGATCGCGATAGCTAGTTTGCACATGCGCACTGTGAGGCATACGCATGCGCAAAATGCAACAAACGACCGATTGCACGTGTGATCGCCGTTGCATATGGTAGTGAATCAGGCCCAAGGTTCTTTATTGTAACAAATATATTGATTCAATAGCACCATGCTAATTTTTGGAAATGTGCTATAACTTGTCACGTTTGACTTCGGGAAATCCCCTAATGAGGGGGTGAAAGCTGAGGTCCCTGGTTCAGCGAAAAATCGGAGGCGTGGGTCTGTATATACGATTTCCTCATCCACGAATATTGGATGTTGGCGAGACCTGACCAAAGGCGCAGAGTCTAACCTGCTGGGAGGTGTCCACTAGTAACCCCTCCAAGCGGGATATGGGTTTAAGCTGCACCCAGCAGGCAGGTCACGGCCCTTTGGTCAGGTATCCAATACCCACGGAAATAGAGAAAATACAACGATGGCCCAAGAGATATACTTAAGGAAGAAGTACAGCTGCACAAGGAGTTGGTATTAGTAATTGTACGGAGGTAAAGGGTTTTTGACGCACTCTTGCACCAAAGGGTGGCACTTGTAACTGCACGCCGGCAAGGTGTTTTGATACAATGCTGCACAAGGAGGATGGTACTTGTATGGCACACAGGCAAGATGTTCAGATGCACTGTTGCACAAGGAGATGGCACTTGTATGGCACACAGGCAAGGATGTTCGGACACACTGTTGTACAAGGAGATGGCACTTGAAGACTCGAGGGTATCACGATAAGGGAACCTGCAACGAGGTGACGGCAAGTATACACAAGGTAGCGACAACGTTGCACGGGCAACTTCTTGCTGTCCGGAAACTGGCTTTATACCATGTTACCATTGGGTAAAGGGTAGTCAGGTGATGCAGACTGTCATGGCTGCATCCATGATGGCAACCACAGTAACTAAGGGACGGCACAGCTCATGGATGTCCACATGGCTCTAGGCATAATGCTCAGCGCGTCACTCGCTGCTGCACCTGACATCTGACCACCCGAGAGACCAGGGGAAGCCTGACATCTGACCACTCGAGAGATCAGGGGAAGCCGGCACTGGGGTGAGTAACAGCCGATCCTAGTCCGCAACCTGACATAACCTTAGCATCCTATCTGTAACCAGCTGCAAAAAGTCTATTGTTATGGTTAAACTCAAGAAAGTAAATATATTGTTTGTTGTGGGTTTTGATAAATAGGCCCCTTAATGTGGTAAAAGGACTGGCATAAACATGGCTTGTGAGCAGAAGTTGGAAAAGCATGTATAAATATAAATAATCAAATACTAGAAACATGAAAATTGGGGACTATGGGCCTGATTCAGCTTTGGGAATAGAGTGGGAAATAGCACTTAACTGTGAACCTGGACAAACCATATTGCAATACAAGGGTGTAAATAGATAAAAAAAAATTGCATGTGGGGTAAATACTGGCTGCTTTTGAATGTAGCCTACAAATACTGCACAGCTTTATTATTACTCTACAATTTACATGTCAGTTTGGACACCTCCCTCCCAAATCTAAATCTCTCTGCACATTTTAAATCTGCCTCACCTGCAGTGCAGCATGGTTTCACCAAGATGATGAAGATGGTTTCACTAGTGATGTCAGTGGGAGTGCTTTTGGCTCTGATAGAGCCAAAAGCACTCCAGGGCTTGCGGCAGCGAGACCCTACCGCAGGGCCTCGTCGCAAGCCCGATGGTCGCGATGGTCTTGACCATTGCGACCATCATTTTGGCCGCTCGCTATAGCTGTGGGTGGTCACCCACAGCTATTCGAGCGGCCAGGAGGCCGCTCAAAAAAGGAGCAGGGACGGCCCTGATTCAGATCGAGCGCTCTGTCAGAGCATCTGGCTCTGAATCAGGGCCTGTATTCAAACACCAACTATCATCCCAAGTGCTGCCAAACATCACTGGCAGTTTTTGTGGCTCCCTTATTTGAATAGTGAGGGAAGGAAATGTGTTGCTACACAGGTATGGGAGGGGAATGTGTTGCTACACAGGTGAGGGAGGGGAATGTCAAATGTATGAGGGAAGGGAATGTGTTACAACATGGGTGAGGGAGAGGAATGTGTTACTACAGAGGTCAGGGAGGGTAATGTGTTACTACAGAGATGAGGGAGGGGAATGTGTTACTATAGAGATGAGTGGTGGTAATGTGTTACTACAGAGGTGAGGGAGGGGAATGTGTTACTACAGAGATGAGTGGTGGTAATGTGTTACTACAGAGGTGAAGGAAGAGAATGTGTTACTCCAGAGGTGAGGGAGGGAATAATTTACTACAGGTGTGAGTGAGGGTAATGTGTTATTAAAGGTGTAGTGAGGGATTGTATGTCTACACAGGTGAGGGAGGGGAATATCAAATGTGTTACAACACGGACGAGGGAGGGAAATGTGTTACTATAGAGGTGAGGGAAGTGGAATGTGTTAGTACAAAGGTGAGGGAGGGCAATGTCTTACTATAGCAGTGAGGGAGAGGATGCATTACTATTAGGGATGTGCAGGCTCGGATTTACTCGGATTTATTCGGTTCTTATCGCCACTTTACCGCAAGTTCGGATTTATTATATTGACTATCCACAACACATGATAGGCGATAGCCAATAAAATGCCGTTTTGAGATCCGAGTAAATCCGAGCCTGTACATCCCTAATTACTATAGAGGTAAAGGATTAGATATCTAAGGTCTACCGTGGTGAAACAGGGTACTTCAGCTAATATATATATATATATATATATATATATATATATATACACACAGCTTTTTTAGATAGAAAGAAATCCTAACTCTAGCTGAACACCTGTTTTCTACAGAAAAAGGTGATATCTCCCTTTCATACATAAGACACTATGGGATTTATTTGAAGAAACCCCAAAGCTTTCTGCTGCTGTTCTGCTGCCTGTTATAGAATATGACAGGCAACAGCACAGCAGTGCCTGTACAACCCATCAGAGAACAGCCACTGTCAGCCGGAACTTCTGAAATCTAGAGCCGGCAGAGTGGAGCTTAGATGTCCAGCCTACCCAGATGACCCAAAACTTTTCCAGATGCCTGCAGGCATGTCTGCAATTCTTCTCACTAATATAATAATATAATAAACTGTACATGAATGAATATTCTAGTAAAGATAATATATACCAAGACATGTTCTTTCATCTGCACAGATAGTGCAGTGGGCTGGGCAGTGCTTGCAGAAGCCATCATCATCTGGATAATACCTCAGGGAGCAGTTAAGAAGACACTTGCTGTTCTCCAGATACAGACCGTCCACACACGACAAACATTTTGTTTTCCTTTCATCACAAGTCCAACAGGAACCATCACAGGGCTCACATAAGCCCTTAGAGTTTTCAAAGTAAGCTCTACAAGAAAAACAATATAAATTTGTTAGACTTTTACAATATAAAACTGAAACTATTGTCGACAGTAGAATATAAAAGTGGTTCACTACATCTTAAATTTTGCACACAGCTTTTACTCTCAGTTGCCCTCTTGGATATAAAACAGTTAAACAGGAACTTAGAAAGCTGTAACTAGAAATAAAGAGTGCGGGGTAAATTTACTAAGAATTATGTTGGGCAAGATTAAACTCGAATAGGTTCCCACAAACACGTATGAGTTTTCCCAGACCAAACTCACAAATTTACCAAAGAAGTGAGTTTAGCAAAATCATGTTTTTCTATGGTGAATGCAAACGTGTTTTGTCATGCGAGTTTTAGGCAAAACACGTGTGAGAATGAATGTGTTTATAAAACACATGTGAGAATGGATGTATTTATAAAACACAGAGGAGAATGGATGTGTTTAGAAAACACACAGGAGAACGGTTGTGTTTAGAAAACACACCAGAAAATGTTTGTGTTTAGAAAACAAACAAGAGAATGAATGCACCATCCTAGAAACATGTTCTGATTGAAGCAGTCACATCATGTACACACTGTCTAAGCATATAAAAACACCACAAACAGCCCAAACTTTGAGGGTTTTGTTGGTTAGAGGTTGCAGAGGTAAAGTATGTGGAAATTGTTATGTGCTTATTTATTGTCTTGTCATACTGTATATCTGTTTGTCTAATTTTTCTGTTTTTCTTGATTGTGTTTTTTTCTTTTGTCCTGTCAGTGTTTTCTGTGTGTGGCATGTGTGTGGGTAGTAGGAGATGAGGTTCGTGTTAGGTTGTCTTTTTTTTCTGTGTGTTTTGCATATGTATAGGGAAGGGGAAATGAATATGTCCAGGAAGAGAGAGGCAGGGAGAGAGTGAGGTGGAGCAGGTTGCATCTCAAGAGGCCCTATTGAGCATTACAGGCAGCAGTGATGAGACGCCCAGGCAGAGGGGAAAGACCAAGATGGGGTGCAAGGTGAATTTTTTTGTGGAGTAGAACATGGTCCTAGTGCAGGAGGTCATGAAATCCCACCACATGCTGTTTGGACAAAAGGCTGCCAGCAGAATGATCCGCCGCAAAAATGCCATATCACCCAGGACATTAGGCATGCCCACAATGCTGAAACAAAACTACCCTGACTGCATGCCACTGTGACTTCTGGCTAGGGAAGCAGATGCAGGTATCCATTAGTGGCTGAAATGCTGCCATTATCAGAGTTACAGTAGGTACCGTCAGAATGTTGACTGATATATCACGAGAGCTCTACCGGTCACAGACTGAAAATTACCAGTAGCCAGAAAGTGAAACACAGCCAGAAGCTTATGCAGGCAGGAGACAGAGGGCCTGATTCAGAGCCGCTCGTTCGCTCCGACCGATGTTCGCACATCTGCGCATGCGTATGGGTCGTAATGCGCATGCGCCAACCAGTCATTGTGGTCGGACATCGTGTGTTCGCAAAATAGCGAGTGCCTGCTAATTTGAGTAACAGGATAAGGCGTTTGTGGGTGGTAACAGGGGGAGGTGCTTAAAAACGGGGAGTGGAGTGGAGATCCGAACGCAGGCGTGCCAAACGGTCAAAACGGGCGTTTTAAGGGTGTGCATAATTAACAAAGCAGCGTCATCGGCCACGTCACTTGGTTGTCTCTTAGCCTGAACTGTTCGCATGATTGCGGTAGGAAAATCCAACCACAAGCACTGCGAGCAGTTCAGACACCTTTCGATGTACTCGATTAATTTAATAAATAGCGGAGATGACGTATGATGCGAACGGCTAGGGGGTGTCTTTACAAAATAGCGAGCGCATATTTCGTTCGCTCGCTCAGACATAGAGGCGTCAACAGGCGCCCCTTTTTCTGAACGAGCGAGCGCAAATAGCGTCCAGCTCTGAATCAGGCCCAGAGTGGGAACGTGCTGTGTCAGGGTCTAGGTCCAGTTTGACTTGGTCATACAGATGGAATATGTTGTTACAGTTCATCTGGAACATCTGTTTGACTTTGCCATCAGCCAGTGCGTTCAGGTTCAAACACACCCCAAAAAAGTGACCTGAGCAGCCTTTGTGATACCTGCATTACCTCATTTTCTGCACAGTTTCTTGCTCCTGTGTCCTTCCAGCCTGGTGGTAGAGCCTCTGAATCCCAGCCACATGCAATGAATACCAATGGTAGTATATTCTGTAATTTTTGCTTCACACAAATCAGTGCAGATGATTTAGCCCCTTTAAAAAATATCATCATCGTTTTCCCACTAATTGCAACTTGAAACACCTGTTAACACATGCAAACACATCCAAACTCATGCAAACACTCACCTCAGGAGGTCGTCTATATGAAAAGTCTATTTTGTTGAGAGTTTGCTAATTTCTCATGCAAGTTTCAAAACTTGATTCTTGGTAAATTTGCGTGTTGTATGGTTTGCTATGGAAAGTACTTGCGAGTTTGGACGATGGTGTATTTGGTCGTGTATTGTAAACTCATGCGAGTTTTGATGTCTGTTTCCTGTGAATTCACATGTGTTTGCCCTTTGTAAATTTGCGAGTCGGAAAAACAGGCAAAACTCGCGTGAGATTGCAATCTCGCCCAAATGCGATTCTTATTAAATTTACCCCTGCATTTCTCTAATATGGTGCAACTGACTGAGCATTACTTACCTGAGTTCCTGCAGCCTATCTTCCTGTTTAAATCAACATGACCCTGTAATGTATTTAAGACTTAGGGGCATATTTCTCACAATCCACATTTTAAATTAGCGTAAATTTGCAAAGTCAAGATGAATATCTTCACACAAATTTACTAAAATCCTCTTGCCAGGAGACGAGCTACTGGTGAGGAGCTGGATGCAGTGTCATAGCGTGACGCTATCACACATCTTCCTGATTCAGATCCCTGGTGTACACCCGGGGGGTGACGTTAGTAGCTCCTAGGCTACTATAGGGTGACGCCAACTGAATATAGTGTTATCCTATCGAGGCTAATCTCCGAGGGGACTGCGGCTGCTATTGAAAATGGAGGAACCACATTAGATGTCTGAGAGATCTGCTGCAGTCCCTCCATAGTATATCTGGGGGATACTTAATAATTGCAGGTATCCCACGGAAACAATTGTTTTCGGGGAATATCACGCAAATAGGCCAGTTACTGTTCAATCTCTCTATACTTTATGAAATGACTTGTGCAAGTAAAAGTATGGCGAGTTTTTTCACATGCATATTCTGTATGGTTTAAAATATTAAAACAATGCTTAATGTTCATACATTTCTACAGGGACGTAACAGGGGTGGACAAGCTGTGCCGTTGTGCAGTGTGCAGCACCATCACTGCATATTTGCCAACTCTCCCTGATTGTCAGGAAGACTCTCTGAAATAGTAGCAATCTTCCTGACTCCCTGAAGAGACATCAAAAAGATGGGGGAAAGGGGATAGGGGAGACCCTAAGCACTGGTACCAATACTGTAATGATATCTATAAATTTAAACAGGCAGAAATACTTCCACAATGATTGTAATATCAAGATAAATATATATATATAATCTAATATGTGTGAAGGTACACCCTTCATTTCATACGGAGTCCTCGTTGTGTACACGAGTACTCCGTCCTGAGACACACTGCCACTGCGACGCACGATCTACTATCAGGTATATCTTTTTCAGGGAGCTGCTTCTCACACCACCGCATCAATGTTCCCACTGCGCTGTCTATGTGATATCAGTGGGCTGGGAGTGTATTACGTGATCCAGCATATTTCCCTCTGTTCACCTTCTGGCAGGTTTATTGGGGATACGGGTGTACACTCACTGGACACACAGTGCACACATCCCGCACAATAGGGTTGAAGTATCAACCCATACTCCGACCTGACCTTATTCTTATCTGAGATCTATTTCAGGCACTCTCACTCTCTCACTCTGATATACACTAATATACTTGTATTGTGTAAACAGAACAAGGTGTTTTTGTGCGAGAGCAGCAGATGCTACTACACTAATCATACCCTCATAGTTTATGTGGTGGGTCCGCTCATATCTCATTCACTACACCACACATGAGATACAGCAGCAATCTATCCCCTTGCTATTAGTGAGTGCTATCTTTATCTCTATCTTCTTAATTATCTGTATACCTGGTACGTTATCCACTCAATTGTATCAATTATATTGTATCAAGGAAAATGTATATTGTTTTGATCTTTACTTAAATCACTTTATTTATATACATGTTTCAACTTCATGACCCTTGATGTATATCATATTGGTATTTATGAATAACAATATATTTTTTGGTTGACATATACATATGTATTCAACTCTGTTTAATTTACAGTTGTTGCAGTCATTTGTCTGCCGTGTAACTATATCCGGCGGATATATTGAGTGGTGTGCAGTCGCTGTTTTTGTTTAATATTATGTTTTTTGACATGTATTATCAAGATAAATTAACTTTTATTGACCATTAACCAATAGTCTAGCGGCTTAGCTATATTTGTTAGGCTTATGTGTGTCTATGTCACATGAATGGATTATTTCTGTCCTAACTATTTATTTAAATTGAGAGCGCGTACTGGCATGTTAATCACAGATGGTGTTTTTCCAAATTAAATAAAAAAATTGTAGTGTTAAATATGACCAACAGGTGGTGATGTAGGACTCTTTCATAAATTCATATGCTTATTTTTTTTTTACATATTGTAGCTTGTATGCGAGTATAGGATCCATTTTTATATATTAATTTTATACACAATATATACTCCAAAAATAAGTAGTTACTTGATATTGCATAAAAATAGTCTAGAATTCAAGGTAGAATGATATCAGTGATAAATAAAACACATGAATTTTGGCAAAGATCGAATAAAGAATATTATGGATAATCACCATCAGCTGAAACCATTGATAAAGAATATTAAATATGAGCATTGGTATGGATCATTGCATAATAACATTGATAAATGACAGGAAACTAGAAAAGTAATGATAATGAGAAGTAATGATAATGTACTATATATAATATAAGATATGAAAGAATGCCGGCAGAGAAATACAATATTGAATACTAAACACTGATAATAAAAAGAAATCCCAATATAATTGATGAGCACTACCCTCCAACTAGACCTCTTAGTACTATGGGCCTGATTCAGAGACAGATGCTAATGCGATCGCAACTGCGTTTCCGTATGCAATGCAGAAAAAATATGCTAATGTTAGCAAAGATAACCTGAACATAAAGACGCCCACTACTGCCTTCTCACCTGCGTGCGACTACGCATACCTACATAAACATCGGTAACATCGAAGTTCACCGGCAGCCATTTTACCCTTGCAGCAGGTCTGACCTGCCATAGGCTAGGGAGCTCTTCTGCCACGCAGAACTGCATATGCAATTGTAGTGGTTAATTTATGCACGCCCATGTAACGGCGTTCAAACGGCCAGGCACGCCTGCGTTTCGCTAACCACCCCCTGTCAACACCCACAAACGGTCACTTCCAGTCAATCAGTCTGCAATGGGCCTTCGTGGTCTGCGTGAACGCATAGCGATTGCACTGCAGCATTCGCGTACGCACACTGCGATGGCTATGCATGCGCAATGGCAAGCAATCGCTCGATCTGCGTGCGATTTGCAGTTGCGTTCATCTCTGAATCAGGCCCTATAAGCCACAGTACAATTCCCCACAGGATGGGACTGTTAGAAATGTAACAATTATCTGACTAAATGTACCCCAAACAACTCAAATCTCCTTATCTCACAGGAACTTCTATATACAAGATAGGACACAGTCACACTCTCATATATTCAGCATCATATTTATGAATAGTCTATTAACTATTCTGGGCAGAGCCGTAACTAGACTTTTTGGTGCCCTGTTCCAGAAAGAGCATTGACGCCCCCCTCATTTTTCAAAGGGACATAATGCACCCAAAAAAGGGCCATGGCTTCATGGGGAAGGACCAGGGAAGAGATAGGAGAGACCAGGAGATGCTGGGGATGAAATAAGACGAAGCTACAAGCAAGAATGATAATAAACAGAAATTTGATAGGCCCAAACAGCGCCCCCTGACCTGTCGTGCCCTGTGCAATGGCACCAGTCGCACTGTCCTAGCTACGGCCCTGATCCTGGGAACCGTACCGTGTTGGTGGGTATCATGGACATTTGCACACATACAATATTGAATAGTAAAGGCAGTCTCTCTTGAAACAATGTATCTCAAACTTTGGCTGCTACTTTTAAACTCTGTTGAATTTACTCTTGTAATCTCTCCAGGCTCGGACTGGGGAGTTGGGGTAATCCCCAGTGGGCCCACTGCCTAAGAGCTCTGCCCACTATTGCAGTTAAACGGTGCCCAGATTGTCTGAGCATATACAGAGATCGGGGCTGGTAGACACGTTGGTAGACAATGAGGAGTGGGGGTGCTGCTGGCACGTTATTAGAGAATTAGGGGTGTGGGTGTGAGTGCTGCTTGGGTGTAGCATTGATAGAAGATCAAGTTAGTTAAAAAGAAAACAATGGTGGTGTGGCATGTGGCAGGGCTATGTTTGGTCAGGTCAGGGATCACTGGGGCTGCTCAGCTGTCAGATGAAATAGAATAAATATAAAGTGGGGGTCAGCAGTGTCTGGGGCATAAAGTGGAGATCAGTCACATTGCATGAGGTTGGTAATGGAAAGACACGGAGGGATGATGCTGGAGAGACACAGGAAGATGGTGCTGAAGAGACGCAGGGGTGAAAAGTGTTGGAGAGACACTGGGGGGTGGCACTGAAGAGAGGCAGGGGGATGGTGCTGTAGAGATGCAAAGGGCTGACACTGGAAAGAAGTAGGAGGATGGTGACTCTCCACTATGTTTGATCAGGGAAGCTCACTTGTTGCCCTTCCCTGCCCCAAAACTTCCATTACTATGAATTGGCTAAAGACGCTGTCTGCCTATGGACATTCATTTCTTCAGAGGTCCCCTGGTGCAGAGAAACCAACATATAGGTAAGAAAAGAAGAGGGTTAGATCTGGCATGTAATATTTAATGAACGAGGAATGACGGTCAGATTTAGAGGTTTATTTACTTAGCGTTGTGTTCTAAAACCCTGTGCTTTAGTTTGTGTTAAAGCTCAAAATTAAAAAAGGCATAAATATGGTCAGAAGCACCGGGTTTTAGTTCTCAGTAAATAAACCCCTTGGAGTTTCATTTTAAATTTGGTTTATTGTAAAGACCACTGGTTCCTAAACTGGGCGCCGTGGCACCCTGGGGTGCCTCAGGGCACTTGCAGGGGTTCCTCGGGTTGGTGGACCAGTACCAAATTAAATGATTTTTAGTCAGTGTGATAGGCAAAACCGGTGCTAATGATTGCAAAGTAAAAAATATGTTGACGAAAAGAAGTGCAGTCCTTTCTATTAGAGCCAGAAGCTCTCTGGGGCTTGCGGCCACGAGATCCTACCACAAGGGTCTCGTCGCAAGCCCGATGGTCGCGATGGTCTTGACCATCGCGACAATCAACCTGGCCGCTCGCTATAGCTGTGGGTGGTTACCCACAGCTATGCGAGCTGCCAGGAGGTCGCTCCAAAAAAAAAAAAACGCCCTGATTCAGAGCAAGCGCTCTTTCAGAGTGTCCATCTCTGAATCAGGCCCACTGTGCAGAGCTGCCATCAGAAATTGTGGGGGCAAAATAGGCAGGGCCCCCTGGGGGATGGGGACAAAATAGGCAGGGGGACGGGGAGAAAATAGGCAGGGCCCCCTGGGGGACGGGTGTGCGGAGCTGTGTGGGTCGATCTACAGTGGGGATGGGGCATGAATTGGTGCGTAAACCAGTGTAAACAAAGTTTGGGCCAATAACTGATTCCCTTTTTCACCCCCTGCACAACTAACTCATAGCCTTTGCCCCTCTCACTAACTGCTGCCCTCTCTCACCCCCTGCCCCACTAACTAACTGCTTCCCTCTGACACCCTGCCCCTCTCACTATTTCCCTCTCACCCCCTGCACCACTAACTGATACCCTCTGCCCCTCTCACTAATCGATTCCCTCTCTCACCCCCTGCTCTTCTCATGAACTGCTTCCCTCTCACCCCCTGCACTACTAACTCCCACGCCTCTGCCTGTTTCACTAACTGGTTCCCTCTATGAGCCTCTGCCACTTTCGCTAACAGCATGTGTGGAGATGTGTCCCACTGGGGACACATTTCATATCTGCGCTTGGAAGGAGCATCGGGTCCCTGCGCCTGGCCAGTGCAAAATGCGGTGGCAATGCATTTTAAACTTGACAGGTGGCCTTTTGAATTAGTCGCTGCCCACTAGTACCTGCCATTGCTGCTGGTCCGCGAGTCAACAAGACATACCAATAGGCTGCATGCCCCTCCCTAACCTATGGTATAACCCTATACTACTGCAGACACCTGAGCTCACCTGCCCGGTAACCTGGCCAGATTAGCAAATTGCAATCAGACATATACACTAACGTCTGAGTGGATGCATACACACGCATATAATTTTATACACACACTAATGTCTGGGTGGCATTTACACATAGACACAATACACAGGATAGAATTTTCACACCCCATGTGAAATATTATGTGTTCAGAGAAAATTACCAATCTCACAAGCCTACTCATAGGTGCTTCTAATGCAATAATGTATCATGCTTGCTGGGACTAGTAGTGTATCCCCTGTTCTGTCATGCTTGCTGGGACTTGTAAGGTATCCCATATTCTGTCATGTTTGCTGGGACTTGTAGTCTATCCTATGCTCTGTCAAGGTTGGTGGGACTTGTAGTGCATCCTGTTTGCTGGGACTTGTAGTGTATCTTATGTTCTGTGATGTTTGCTGAGACTTGCAGTACCACCACTGCCGGGAAGCCATAGTCTGCAGTGACCCCTCCTCTGTCCTGTCCCCCCATCCATCCCCTAGTGAGTCGTTGGCCGACCACATCTCACTGATCTGACCAATTAACTCACTCCTCAGGCCCTTGTGCTTTAGTCGCTTTCTCAGGCTCCACAGGCTGACAGTGACCTGACTAGATATAGAGGAAAATTTTCTCGTTCTTACCATGCTCTGTCTTAAGCCCCACCTGTCGGCGGCTCTCCATATCAGTCAGTGCGATGTCCAGCTCCACAGCTTGACCTGAACCTGAAGGTCATGGTGGAGGTGAGGGCGATGCTGCATTCAGCACTGGCACGCTATGAGGGGTATTCAATATGAAACGTTAACTTCATTGTCGCAGTTAACGTTTCATATCGGAGTTTTTACCTGCATTAAAATATCGGTCGCGCTCCCGCTTATCCCCGTATTCAATATGAAATTGACGAAAACGGGAAACTCCGAAGTTGGATTTGCGTAAAGTTCCGAATTTTTCCTTAAAAAAATTGTAAGCCCCCCTAAAGTTGTAAAAACATGGGGGATCACTATGGGTACCCCCGTTTTAGCCTTTACTTGAAAGTCGGGGATTTAAATAGCCGCATCAGGTGTTTTTTTCCCGACATTGAAGAAGTGATGCAGAAGAGCACTTAGGTGATTTTTTTCGTTTTTTAAGTGGTCCCATCAAATTTGGGGTACATGAAAATGGGTACTAGCATATTTTTATGTCCCTAAAGTAAGTTTTTAAAAATTCTGCATTTGTGCACCTGCCGCTATAATTCTATTCTTCAAAAAACCTGCTGCATACTTGCAGAATAGCCCTGAACCTATTTCCCTATTCTTAAACAATTTTTTCCCATTTTTTTTTTACCCCAATTTTTAAATAAATTTTTTGGGGTGTCCCTATTTTTTTTTTAAACTTTTTTTCACACAGTTCTTTTTTAAATGTCATTCCCAAGGCTATTTTTTTTAATCCTGCACCCCTAAACCCCAATTCTGCACTTTTTTTCGACACCTATTCAATGGTGAAAAGTTATCCCCGTTTTTTATCAGACTTTTCAAAACTGTGATAAGTCTTTGAAATTGAATACAGTGTAAAAGTCAAACCTGCAATAATGACGTCAAAAGTGCGATATTAACGCAAAAACGATGTTATCGCTCCCAATTTGAATACCCCTGTATGTATGTTGCCTCCTTTTTGCCATCCGCACAGCCAATCACATCACATCTCGCAGAATGGCAGCCAATCAGGATCGGCTGTTACTGATTGGCTGCCGTTCCGCGAGCTGTGATTGGCTCACGACCAGCGCTTTCTTTGCAATGCCGCCGATGCTTTCACCCTGCGGCTGCAGCAGGCCAGGCACTGCTGCCTCCTGGGTCTTCCTCTCTCACACATGGGCGGCCATTCATTAAATATGGCAGATTGGCGAACAGGGCTAATGGGTTGTCCGGTGCACCCCCGGACCACCCCCCAGTTTCGCCTATGTCGATACGTTCTTCTCCAACAATGTCCACAACTATCAATGATAGATCACAGCATATATATGTAACTCACTTATATATGCTGCACTCAGAGGTTATAGTTACTCCTTTCTTGGTTGAAGAACCCTCAATGACATTTGCCCAAATCTGGAGTCTCTCCCTCAGCTCAGGGACTAACTTGAAAATGCTCAACTTTATAGGTACTGGCCTGGCTTTCAGTGTGGTCAGCGTAAGCTCCACACTGTTATAAACACTGCAGGTGTGCCTCGTGCCTCTCACAGCAGTCCACTCTCCAGCTGCAGCAGTGCTCGACTGCCCTGTTCCTTAGCTCCTCAGCGGTCATGTTCCAATAGCTGTATGCCCAGGCAAGCCTCACTACAAACTCCCAGTCAGCCTCCTGGCTCCACTTCCTCTTCTCTGTCTCTGTAGCCCCGGTGGGCGCCAAACCATCCCCATTTAAAAGGCCCTACACATCCATATCCCACCATACCTGACTCCCAGCTGGCTCCTCCCAATCATATTAGCTTGTCACTCTCAGACGGAGCTAATTGCCCTCTAGCACCGGGTGATGGCCATCTTGGCATAGTCAATGCAATAAATCGCCATCTTGTGTAAGGAGACCAAGTGGGTTACATATAAGTGTCAACATGTCACTTTGGACTGTACGCTGAGGGAGTCATGGTACAAATACAGTAAATAACATAAGATACTGTAACATACAGTGTCATGATCCAGAATGTCACTATTACGATGTCGTAATCGTGCAATCACTCACTAATGTTGTGTAGTGGATACGCGGCATAAGAGGTAAGGGGAAAAATGGATACATAAATGAGTAACAATTGCAACTTGTTGTGTGGCCCCTTTAAATGTAGGCAACCATTGGCAACTGGTTTTTGTGCAGCTACTGGTGTAAGACATGACATTTCCCTACACAGATAGATGTGATGTAGCTATGGGATACTTTTGGTCTAAGCACAGTAACTGTCATTTTCTTGCACATTTGTCAGTGTTTTTATTTTCTGTAATAATATAATGCCTAGCACAATATTTATTTTTGCTACTCCATAACTTACTCTGGACAGTTGGAAAGACACCTTCCTTCATGAAGGAATAAATGATGATCTTGGGTATTACATTTTAGGCAGTTATCAGTGCTTCCTGCACAACTCTCACAGGTCACAGAACACTTTTCACAGGTTTGACTGAAGGGATCCCCAAAGAATCCTTGTGGACAGCTTGGGACACACTGGTTTTCCTCATCCAGAAAATAGCCTAGAACAAAAGAAAGTCATAAATAGCGCATCTTATTATGCTCTGTAAATGGTCACATTGCATTAAATGTTACAGTCTTGTTTCCTCTGTCTTCCCCTCTCTGTGGCTTCCCCTCTCATCTGTCTCTCTCTCTCTCATCACTGTCCCTTCCTGATCCCTCTCCACCAACCCCATCTGTTTTTCTCTTTCTATCTCTTTCATCTCTGCCCAACCATTGGTATCTCTCTCACTCTCTCCCATCTCTGTCTGACTCTCTATGGGCTCTATTTACTACAATCCGCATTTGTAATGCAGATTGTAGTGTGATATTACCGACTGAATTCGTATTGCGAATTCAGGCAATATCACAGGGATTTACTACAAATCCCTTGCAGGGGCAGAACTTGCGATAAAGCTCTGTCCCTGCGAATCCCCTCTGCACACTAGTCACAGTATTTTCGGAAAAAATACAGTGACAAAGTGCCCGTGCATGCGTCGTCCGGGCGCCACTGCTAACCCTCCGGCGCTAAGCCCCGCCCCCTGGCACCAAGCCCCACCCCCCAAGTGATACTTAGGGGTTGGAGTAGAATTTTACGAATTCTACTCCAATTGCCCTGTAATAACTGTAGGTGATACTAAAATAATGTGAAAAGGGTGTGAAAACACCCTTTTTCACATTATTTTAGTAAAAATAATGTTAATAAATAGAGCCCATATGTCCCTCTGTCTGTCTGTTATGTCGTCCCCTCTCCGCCTGAGTCTCTTATTAACATCTGTCCAACTCCCACCCCTCATCCCAGTATGTCTCAGTATGTCTCTTGTGTGTGTATGTTTGGGGGGGGGTCCTGGCTCCAGATACTGACTGGGGGGAGCCTAGTGTACTTGTGTGTGGGTGGGGAAGGTGCTGGCTCCAGGTATTGACTGGGGAGACCAGTCCTCCTGCATTAAACAGTGCTGGGGAGAAGAGGCAATGAGAGAATTTCTCTGTCAAGTGTTGGGGAGAGGACAGGTTGTGCCTGACAGGCAGTCAGTGAGTGCTATGAGGTGAGCGGGAGGGTGGGGGGTTCAAGGCCTTCCTCCAGCTGTCTACTGCACCTGTGCTATATGGACAGTAGGAGATTATATAATAAATAGATCGCTTTTTTATTCTGAAGGTTTATTTCTGTGATGCTGACTGACATACACTACATACATTGTGTATTTTCTGGCGCCAGGTTGCATACTATTTCTTTGTTGGATCTTAGGGCCCGATTCAAAGTTGTATTCTAAAGCTGCTTCTGTGAATCAGAATCAGTCCCCATGCTGCCCGAGAGGATGCTTCACAGTCTGCTCCCACTGCAGGAGTGCGGGTAAGAGACCTGAACTTGCTGCCTGAGAGGAGGCTCCGCAGTCTACTCCCACTGCAGGAGTGCGGGTAAGAGACCTGCTCTGCTGCTGCCTTATAGAAATGCAGGGGGAAGAGACACACACACAGCAGGCACAACAAAGGGGGTGGTGCTGACAAGAGGGGAGGACCCCAAATTTTAAGTGCCCTGGGCACCTGCAGGCTTAATCTGGCCCTGCTCAGAATGGCTGCTGGAACTGAGATGCCGGAGCCATTTTCACTGTGTACAGGATTGCAGATGCAGGCTGTGACATACTAAAAATGGTCACGACACTCCACTCCCCGTTACCTCCCATAAATGCTCCTTGACTGTCAATCACACTGTGAGTAAAAATTTGATGCAATCGACTATAGTAATGGTCTTTGAAGCATAAGCAGTGCGTATGTAAAAATAGGCATTGTGTACATCTCTGAATCAGGACCTTAGAGAAGGACGAGGCAATGGATTAGAAGCCCTGCACATTCTCCTGGTAACATGGTTTTCTTGTAGGGAAATTGTCTCTCTTCAATCCTTAGTAAATGGAGAAATGCAGTCTCTTGTGTATTATGGGCCTGATTCAGATCCGGTCGCAATCGCTGAGCGCTCGCAACCAGGTCGATGGTAGCCCACAGCGCACGCGCACGACGGGGCCGGCTCCGTCGTGCGCATGCGCGATACCCGGCTAGCGACGGGCACTCCGTCACTCCGGGTCTCGCAACAAAGGGGGCGAGCTGTCGATGTTGAGTGACAGCTCGCTCCCTTTGGTGGGGGGGCCAGTGGGGGTGGCTGCCCAAAAGGAGCTGTTCCCATGAGAATGCCTGACATTTGCGGGCGGCCCCACTGACATCACGAGTGATGTCAGTGGAGAGATTCCGGCTCTGTTAGAGCTGAAATCTCTCTGGGGCCATCGGCCACGAGACCCTACCACAAGGGTCTAGTCGCAAGCCCGATGGTCGCGATGGTCTTGACCATCGCGACCATCATCATGGCTGCTCGCTGTAGCTGTGGGTGGTCACCCACAGCTATGCGGGTGGCCAGGAGGCCGTTCTAAAAAAAAAAATCCGGCCCTGATTCAGATTCAGAGCGAGCGCTCTGTCAGAGCGACCGGGTCTGAATCAGGTCCTATGTGCAGTACACATACCTCTCTCCCCTTCCTACCGTGGTGCATTTACAATGTTTATTTTCTGTTATGTTTCAAATAGTAGCAAAGTTGAACATTAAAAGTGTTACATCCTTAAGGCCCCCATACACGGTGCAATATAGCAGCCGATCCGACGGATTGGTAGGATATCGCTGCTATATCGTTTGTAACACCAAAACAGCAGAGCTGCTCTGCTATTTTGGTGACATCCCCCCGGGTTTTGTCACCGAGCAGCCACACTGCAGTGAGAGGCTGTTGGCTGTCCAGCTGCTGGTGCGCTGAGCCAAGCTTACTCAGCGGAGCAGGGCAGCCCCTGGCCTCTCCCCTGCCCATTGCCCATTGAGATCTGAGGACGGGGGGGGGGGGTAGTGACAAGCGGTCATGCCCCTAAGAGTGTCAAACATGAGTGGGCATGGCTTCACAGGTCAAGTCCACGTCCCCTTCATCCTGTGTGCGCCTCAGGCGCAGGAGTACATGGATCCCGGACCGACCACTGCACTGGGTGCAATTCAGGTAAGTGACGCCACTGGGTATGATATTGGCCAGTGCGATGTACGATTTCATGCAGCGCTATGCGGGTGGGGGAGGGAGGTGTTGGAATTTTGGGCCGGTCGGCCTCCCGATAGCTCCATGTGTGGGGACCGTCCAATATGTCAGCCATTGGATCGGCCGTCGCATCGCAAGTTGCATATCGCACTGTGTATGGGGGCATTTAGATATATCCAACAAAGCTAGCTCTATTGCGTGCTGCTGGTACTATGAAGCAAAGCCAAGTGTGTGTGGGGTGCTGTC
Source organism: Taudactylus pleione (assembly GCA_031769625.1). Lineage (NCBI taxonomy): Eukaryota > Metazoa > Chordata > Amphibia > Anura > Myobatrachidae > Taudactylus > Taudactylus pleione. The sequence goes on along the minus strand of JAUIMM010000018.1, from coordinate 14,860,799 downwards.
ATGCCTCATTAGAGATACCAGGGCTCTCTTTACATGCTGCACTGATTGCTGGAGGGAGTGTGCTCATACTATTTTGCAGTGTGACTGTGCCTCCTCTGCAGTCTGGCCCCCCATTACTTTATACCCATTGCCCCTCTTTCTCAGTGTGCCTGAGCATAACAAAAGATTCATTAATTTATAAGTATGAAATCATTTGCCTAAAATGTTAAATTTCATTAATTCTATTTGTTTTATTTTAACAGTAGATCATATATGTTCACTGGCTGTATTAATATTATCTTAAAATAGGATAGGATTATCATTTTTGCAAGAGACGGCGTACTTTTTTTTACACAGTTTACAACATACATATCAACAAATACATTAGGGTATTAATGGCGTAAAAATTCTTACAAAGACTATGGGGCATATTCAATTTGGAGCGAAAACTCAGTTGCCAGACTTTTCGCCATCTTCGCTGGTTTCAGGGTCGAAAAAGTATCGCGCTCATCGCCCCCTATTCAAATCCAAATCGTCGAAAACCGGTCCTAGCAAAAACTAAATTGGCGAAAAGTCCTGTCATTTTTGGGGAAATCAGCCTGACACCAACCGAAAGATGCTCTGACATGGAGGTTCACAATGGGTACCCCCGAATAGCCCTACTAAAGGTATTTGGGGTCTTTAAATGGTCTCAATAGGTGGTATTTAGCGTATTTTGGAAAGTGGTGACGAATAGCATTTAGCAACTTTTTTTGAGAAAAATAAGTAGTCCCATCAAATTTGGGGTACATGAAATGGGTACTAGCATATTTTAAACTTGCTAATGTGAAGTTTTAAAAATTGTGAAAAATCCACCTGCCGCAACCAACTGCAATAAAAAAAACACCTGGGGCATATTTGGGGACCCCCCCTGAGTCTATTTTGCTAGTTTAGAAGTTTGTCCCCCAACTTTGTTTTTTTTCACCCCCAAAACAAAAGTACTTTTTGGGGTGTCCTAAGATACTTTTAAAATTTTTTAGACACAGAATACCTTTGGGGGACTGTCCAAGGGGTGCAGGATGGTTTTTGGAAGTTTGCACCCCAAAACCCCAATTCTGCACTTTTTCTCGCCACCTATTCATAGGTGATACTTTTTTGCCTATGATTTTGCCTAGGGTCTGATGCATTGACTTTTCACTCCGGCTAATTGAATATGGGGATAACTCAAATCACCGAAAATGACGTCATCGGCGAAAAAGCTTCGCCGAGAACGGCTTTTCGCTCCAAATTGAATATGGCCCTATAAAGAGTCACAGTGTACCCTCAGTTGTCAAACAAAAAAACGAGATATAATTATTAAGTGTTGAAAGATTAATAAGGGCTCTAATAAATATTGTTCATCACATGGTATCAGAATATACTAGAGAAAATGTGGTACTATACCAGGATGGCAGGAAAAGCAGTCCTGTGCTTGGGGGCCAAAGCAACTCTGACAGGACAGGTCACAGATGTAGCACTTGCCATCTGCCACTTGGGAATAAAATAAACAATACTAGTATTATTATTATTATTATCTAGTATTCCTAAATCCATCTGTATGATGAACTGTACCATGATTTGAAGAACAATGTCTAATATATAACAATTTGCAATGAAAAGTTATTCTTTCCTGGCATGCTCCTATCTCTATATTGTAATATCACAACGATACAGTATTTGTTTACTTTCATTCCCTTTCTCATTTTCTGAACTGTCTGGATAATACGTTTCCAGATAAAAGATTATAGACCTTAAAGTCTACCAGCTAAAACACTACAGACCTATTTATATTCCAAGAACATAGCAACCTTCAGTAAGGCTCTAAATACCAGTATTGGATCATCCCTAAAAGATCAACTTATATAATTATAAACTGCATTGGCCATAGGAGTCCTGTCTGTGGCAATATTGTACCACTCAAAGAAATGCCCAAAACATAAGTTCTACATGAGCACGCAGTTAATTCCAGTAAACTGTACATAAGACGGAGATCCATGGTGGAAGAGACAACCAGCCAAGTTGCAATCATACATAGGAATAAATGAATAGTTCACATGACAATTTTTGGATAGCTATAATCTCATATGAGTTTTGCCATATTACTAATTCACACTGAGTTGTCTGATTAACACGAGGCATTTATTACTTATCTATCTGATTTATGAAATGTAATTGGTCTTATATTACAAGTGCTGATGTTACTGGATCGCTGTTTAGTAAGGGCTCATTCAGATCAAACACATTTAAAAACCAGTGTGCCTGTCCCAAAGCAATACAGTTCTTCTGTACAGACAAGTATATTTAGAAATGGTTCATTAAGGTTCCGTGTAGAACATGATATACAAGTATGTGCCCTTTACTTCAGTGATCCATTTGACTAAGGGCCTGATTCAGCAAGGATTGCTAATGCAATCGCGTACGCAGATGGATGATTATTGCGTACTGCGCATGCATTGCAGTGTGCGTGCATGAATGCTTCACTGTGATCGCACTGCAAACACGGAGACACCGCAGAGCAACCGCAGAATGATTGACAGCGTTTGGGGGTGGTGACAGGGGGTGGTCAGGGAAATGCAGGCGTGCCAGTGCGTTTGAACGCCATTACAGGGACGTGCATAAATTACGCAGCTGGAGTGCTCACTGCGTACAGGAAAGTTAGCAATTTCTAAGTGAGGTCTGACCTGCCGTAATTGTGCGAGAGGTTCCAATGTACTTCGATGTTACCGATGTTTTAGATGGATTGCAAGGTATTACGGATGTGCAAAAGGGGAAGTTGGCGTCTGCATGTTGTCCGTGCAAGTGCTTTGCGATTGCAATTATTAGCATACTTTCACAGCAGAACTGCGTGCTCGATTACACCCGCGATCGCATCAGCGATCCTTGCTGAATCAGGCCCTAAGTTCACTGCAGGTGTACTAATGATCTCTGTAGTTTTTATATTGTCTTTTGTGAGTGATCCATGTATACTGTATCTGAAATGCACAAAATATCTATAGGAATGAGCCCAAATGATGGCTGTGTGATTTTTAGGTAGAGAGTTTAGGATTCCCATCTTAGTCTAGCTTGGGAATGGTATTGACATATTATTATTTTGTTTACATACCATTAAAATATTGTTCATCCAAGCAGGTCACAAGATGGCACATTCCATAGGAAGGTGGTTTCCCATCTGGGCACAAGTTACAGTCTCGAGGTGATGGCCCATAGCAGGTCTGGCAAGATTTATGACAAGCTACACACTGCCAGTTCTTAGAATCTTGAAATGTGCCATCTGGGCATTTTGGCACACAGCCAGCTTCTGCAATAGAATATTCTTTTTATTGTCATTACTGATCTGGATAATACTTCACTACTCTCCTGTGATGTCTGGGAGACTCCTGAAGTTTGGTGAATTCCTCTGTACTTCTGGGAAAGTAGCCCACGCTCACTATAAGGGCTTAGTGATGTTATATGTGGTGAATGGCATTACAATAGCTCCTCTATGTGATGGTGCAAATTATGCTATCTCGCAGCATGGCGCGAGTGATGTGATTACTCAAATCCATGTTCACCTGCACCTTCCCCCATTGGATCTCCTGGAGGACAGCAGCAAAGATAGATAGATAGATAGATAGATAGATAGATAGATAGATAGATAGATAGATAGATAGATAGATAGATAGATAGATAGATAGACAGATCCACAATAGTTCCACATATTTAAGGACACAAGGTGAATAATTTAAATTTGACTTTGGGTAGCATTGACCCAACAATATGAATAAAGACAGACTATGAGCAACAGAAAAGTCTGAATAGCTAGGGCTTTTATGAGGTCTTGTAAAATGGGTGTATGTGAGGAAATACACTATATGCAGGGCGTGTACTGTAATATTATCTCACTGTGTGTTGAGCTATTCACCACTGAACAAATAAGAACAAGTGACTGGTATGTAGAAAAGTGGCTGATAAGATGTTACTGCTCTTTCTTACCATGCAAATAATATCCATTTTGGCAAGAAGAGCAATATGTCTCATTGTGACACTGAAGGCACCATAATGGACAAGCAAGACACATTTTCCTGCCATTGTCCTCGTATGTTTTCTGGGGGCAGTGTTTGCGGCATTGTAGACGATACCTAAAATCAAATATAGTGTTAACAAAATGTTCACAAATCATATGATATAAAGATCAGACTGAGGTGATACTTGTGTGGGGACTACAATGTTCTGACATACTGACACAGCATTGAATGCATGTATACTTACTGCTGACTATCAAAATGACAGTCACATGATTAATGGTAGGAGATCCTGATGCACAGGGTGGAACCTGTGAATTTGGCAAATACTAATGATCATATAGCTCCTGAAGACAATCACTGTATGTCTGAATGTTTTTGTTCATTTAGATCAAAAAGACATAATTAGAGATGTGCACCGACCCCCATGTTTTTATTTTGGTTTTGGATCCGGATTCATCTTCTTGTTTTGGTTTTGATTTTGCAAAACCACCCTCAAATGTTTTGGTTCTGGAACTATATATTTTAAAAACAATTAAAAAAAAAAAAAAAGAGCTAAAATTATGTAATTTTGACCTGTTAGCATGTAATCCAAAACCCGAGTTCAGTTTTTAAATCCGAGTTCCGAACCACGGGAAGATCCAAACCGGGACTCAGTTCGACTCGGTACCCCAAAGTGATACCCCACATATGGTATTTATGCATATATGGACCTAGCATAAGAGTGTGTGCTCATCTGCATTTCTTGATATTCTTTTTTTTTAAATTATTTATATGTGCTTAAATGTTTTGTACAACCTTCACACTTGTTTTGGTAACATTTATTTAAAGTTTAATATTTCATTCACACACTGCACTTCTTTTTACTTAAATTAATAATTAAAGACATTGGTCACTTACAGAAAATAACCTTGTAGACAGCTGAGGCATATTTCAGGATCATCTATACAGAGAGAAATAAATTGAAAAAAAAAAATACAAATATAATATTGTTTTAAAGGAATTATACATAGGAACTGTATACATTTTCAGCAAGCTATCAAAATAAATAAGCTACTTGAGTAAATGACAGCTATAATAAATATTGAAAGTGTGTGGTTCTTGAGCTAATTAATCAATGAAGATCACATGATACTTAAGGTCATGGCCAATATTTTGGCTTTGATGGCTAGAGAAGATACATCCGTGACTTTGAGATAGGGACATTATTGAGTCATTCATGGCAGGAGCTACAGGGAAGATTGGTAAACTTGTTAAGATTTCACATGGAACAGTGATGAGGTTGATGTTGGCATGGGAGTCTCAGGGGAGACATATCAATAGCTAGAAAGAACTTCAGAAAACAGATTTTGCAGTGAGACAAAGGTTTCCACACCAATAAAACATGAACTGATGGAGTTTTTCTGGAAAATGTAGCTATACAATATCTCAGTATCTCAGCTTCAGTTATCTAAAAACCCACTAAAGTGTGGGTTTTTAGAAGTGGGGTTGTTGTCCATAGCAACCAATCAGATTCTAGCTATTATCTTCTGGAAGGTGCTAGATATATGATAAGTAGAATCTGATTGGTTGCTATGGGCAACAACTCCACTTCTAAAAACCTGCACTTTAGTAAATACTAGCTGGAGTACCCGGTGTTGCCCGGGATTTTAAGAATGTTTGTTTTCACACCATCCTCCATCAAACTTCTCGTTAGGCAGGCCTCACGAAAAGTGTGACAAACTTCCCCATCAACAGTCCTATGGTCTTCGAAAGAAGTAGGACCTGTAACGGTGTAAAGCAAACTTCATAGATAGAAGCATTAAAAATGTGTCGGATGTACAGTGTAAACATGGCCTAGAGCTTCTGTTGCTCTGATACCAGGATGACCATCTACAGCGAGTCCCTGTTTTCTGCGCATAAAAACTTTTCCAGAAGCATTCCATGTGTAATATTGTGGCAGCTCACAGTACAGTAGGGTCCTTGCAAAGTCATCATTTTGACACAGTTTGAAGAAAGAAGTCAATGTTGTTGCTGTATTCTGGCAAAGCCTGTTAAAGCTCTCTTCGTTAATAAACATTAAGATCATGACAAAACATGACAACACAAAATGCTTGCTCCGAGGCCCTACTCATATGCCGTGAGGCCCCACAATGAGTGTACAGCAAAAATAGTGTTTTTTAGTTAATTAAAAATTAACAGTAATTAATTTCAATTAAAAAAAATGTTAGTTGCCTCCGCTGTGTTTTAATACCTCGTATGTAAAATTTCCCGATCTTCGCTTGTAAACTGTGGATTTGTATAGAAAGACAGAAGGACAAATTTTCGCTGTTATATAGTAGAGAAGATAGAAAAGAAAAAATAGTAGATAAGCTAAATCCTTTTCTAATTCCGGACCTAACCTGTAGAGGGCGAATGCTATGCAAAAATTGTGTTTTTTAATTAATTAAAAATTAACAGTAATTAATTTCGATTTAAAAATTTTTTAGTTGCCTCTGCCGTGTTTTGATATGCTCGTATGTAAAATTTCACGATCTTGGCTTCTAAACTGTGGATTTGTATAGAAAGACAGAAGGACAAATTTTCACTTTTATATAGTAGAGATATACCCCCCAGAGTTTATGCCAAAGATAACTGATGCTGTTCTGGTGACTAATTAGGTGCTAAGACCCTATTAAGACACTAAGGAAATGGAGACAATTTATGAAGTACTGTACACACAAGGCTCATCACAAGGTTACGTGGTATTGCACCAGTTTACTTCCATGGTCTACCTATAGTAAAGCACATCAAACTGCATGCCTCTTCTCCGCAAGTGGCGGGCTGGGCCGGGGGGCAGGGTGCCACCTGCCCCCCGGGCCGGTGCAGTTGTGCAGCACTAGGGCCGTCGCTGCGCTCTATGAGCATATACCAGTGACAGCCAGGGAGGTTCCTGTGCCTGCCTCCTGGCTGTCACTGTCAGGCTGCGCTGCAGCAGTGCAACTAGATCGAGAAGAGGCCAGCCCAGCAGACACAGACAGGCACTAGGGAAACTAAAGGGTGGTCCCCCGGAGGTATGTGCTGACCACATGTGTCAGCACATACACGAATAGCTCTGAATCTGCAGGAAGAAGGGAGGGCACGGGAGGGTGGGCGGAGCCTTAAGGAACTACCTGCTGAGCCTGAAACAGTGAGAGATCAGTGCTTTCAGACAGGGGGCGTGGTGTGGGTGGAGCATGACTCGCTACTCCTGCCACGCCCACACCACACCCCCAGTATGGAGACACTGATGATCTCTCAATGTAATGCAGGCTCAGCAGGTGATCTCTCCCCCCTGTGTGTTCTGTGTTAGGGGAGGGGGGGATCTATGTGTGGGTCAAGCACTGGGTCAGCATGGTGGGGGGAGAGCTGTGTGGGGGGTCCATAGTCAGTGGGGAGAGTGTTTCTGTAAGGGGGGATCTAAGTAAGGGAGAATATCTTTGTGAGGTGGGGGATCTGAGTGAGGGGGATCTGTATAGGTGCAGCGCTGTATGTATGTGAGGAGGTCATCTCAGTGATTGGGGAGAGGTGTGGGGGGGGTTCCTAGTCCCGATAATTATAATTTCTTGTCACCAATATTGCACGTGTGTGTGTATACAGTATATAAATGGATATAATATGCACCATGCCAAACTCTAACTTGTCTCCGGGTGAATGGGATGATCTTACGCCGCTGGGTGTGGTGGTTGGATGTTGTATGATGCAATCGCAGTTTGTCAGTGTGAAGAGGAGCCAGTAAGGAAGCTGAGGAGCTGCAACCAGCGACACACAGCGCACCAGCCAGATGCTGGCAGTAATACTGTTGGCAGGACAGCTGGAAGAGAGGCAAGTGTGTTGTTGCTGGATGCTATAGGGGCGGACTGCGCATGTGAGGCCATGGCATATACTAAGTCCTGACAGTGACAGTTGCACTGGCAGCCGCAGTCATCTCTCTCATGTCTGTGTGTGTCTTCTCTCTCTCCTGGCTCTCTAACATTTGTTAATGTACTTCGTGAGGCGCTGCGGAACCCTTGTGGCACCATATAAATTAAGGATAATAATAATAATAATAATATCCCCCTTCTATCTCTATCAGCTGATATTATATTATATATATAAAAAATAAAATATTGATATGTATCCACAGTCTCCGTACCCCCGAAATGTTTTACCTGCTCCATTTCTTCCTTTCCTTCCTCTATGTCAGTGGTTCTCAAATTTGGCCCTCGGGACCCCACACAGATCACGTTTTCCAGGTCACCTAACAGGTGCACAGGTGTATTCATTAATCACTGACACATTTTAAAAGATCCACAAGTGGAGCTAATTATTTAAATTGAGATTCTGAGGAGACCTGGAAAACATGCACTGTTTGGGGTCCTGAGGACCGAGTTTGAGAACCTGTGCTCTATGTGCTCCCCAGATCCTTCCTATTTGGAGTTGTGGCCTTTGCTTGCCAATTGAGTGCAGCCAAACAGAGGAAGCAAGGTTGAAATAAATGTAATGTAGGGATACATGTGCACATGTTCACTGTGTGCCCTTAACTAAACTCAGGGCCTGATTCAGACCCGCTCGCAAGCACATTGCGCTTGGAAGCGGGTCGATTGTGAGCCAGTGCGCAAGCGCGAGCCCCGGAGCAAGCGCAAAAAGCACTCGCTCCGGTGCGCGCATCCGAAAGGGGCGGCTGTCGATGTTGATCGACAGCTCGCCCCGTTTGGAAGGCGGGGAGGGGGGGTGGCTGGGCAAACGGAGGCATTCCTGCAGGAACGCCTGCCATTTGTGGGTGGCCCTACTGACATCACTCATGATGTCAGTAGGTGGACTTCCTGCTCTACAGCAAGGGTATCGTCGCAAGCCCGATAGTCGCGATGGTCTTGACCATCGCGAAAATCACCTGGCCGTCCGCTAAAGCTGTGGGTGGTCACCCACAGCTTAGGGAGCGGCCAGGAGGCCGGCTCAGAAAAAACAAGCGGCCGCCCTGATTCAGAGCGAGCGCTCGCTTTTTGCGAGCGCCTCTGAATCAGGCCCTGAATTCCTTAACCACATAGATTTTAAATTGTTTATGTAAATTGTATAAATGTTCGCTTTCTCTCCCCTTCAGTAATCTGGCAACAGAATAATTTGTTCTGCCGAAACAAAAATCTGTCCTACCTTCATTACTGAGAATATGAATGTGACTAACAGCATTTATTGCATTGCTTTCATTGTCTTCATTGCCTCACCTACTGCACAAGTTTTGCAACCAGTCTCACAGTCAACACACTCTCCCGTCTCAGGGTCTTCCACCTGTCCTGTATTATGCAATGAAACACAAAATAAATATTTTCATCCCATTACCACAACATGCACAATGTTACAACTATCTAATATTTGTATTAGTTGTGTTGTGTTGTACCATAATTCATGTAATTAAACACTGTAAGTGAATGTTTCTGTAAAAAAGAAAGAACATAGTAATTAATGCTAACAAAATATAATTTTCATAGATTAGTAGTTATAACAGTATCCATAAATATAGGTTAGGCTTGTTTGTTTTGACAAACAAGCATAGTGTTACTTATTTTGCTATCACTTTGTAATCTCCTGTTTCTTAGCTACATAGAAAAAGATGAATAATCAATTAGAATTAGTTGATGGATTACACAGACAAAATAATTTCCCATTGTAACCACAAACCCTAGATAATAGGTATGAGAGTCTGTATGTGTGGATTTAGGTCCTCATTCAGAGCCACTCGCTATTTCCGGTCGTTCGTTCTAAAACTAGGGGTGGCTATTCAAATGAACCGTTCGCTGTTTGCGGTCTGTTCACGCCTCTATGTCTGAACGAGCGAACAAAACTTGCGTTCGTTTTTTGGAAAAATACGCCCCCCTGGCCGCTCGCATCCTACGTCATGTCCGCTATTTATTAGATTAATCGAGTACATCGACAAGGGTATGAACTGCTCGCTATTCTTGGGGTTGGTGTTTGCTACCACAATTTTGCGAGCAGTTCTGACTATAAAATAACCCAGTGACGTGGTCCATGACGCTGCTGTTTTAAATATGCACACCCATAAAACGCCCGTTTTGACCTTTAAGCACGCCTGCGTTCTGATTTCCACTCCCCATTTTCAAGCACCTTCCCCTGTTACCACCCACATACGCCTCTTTCTGTCACTCAAAATAGCAGGCATTCGCTATTTTGCGAGCACATGAATTTCAGCCGCACTGACTGGTTAGCGCATGCATATAACGATCCGTACGCATGCGCAGTTGGGCTAACATCGCTCGGAACGAACAAGCGGCCGCTTACGAGCGGCTCTGAATCAGGCCCTTAGTTTTTTTGTTTGTTTTGTTTTTTACTATTATGTTATATTGGGCATGGACCTCACTCCATTCTAATGGGACCATGTAGTTCCAAGTCATTTTCATTATCCACAAGGAGGGTGGGAATAACCCCAGTGCATTTCAGCTGTAGGCTGGTCATTTCGTGCTGGGTTTGCTTATGCATTTTAGAGGTAGGGTTCACCCTCTTTTTCCTATTTAGATGTTTACTTTTAAAACTCTACTCAGTCATTTCAATATACCATTAATTTCACTGGCGTTTCTGCATGAATCAATGAAATGAATGTTCCATTGAAGTACATGGGAAATTCTCTGTTCCACTTCCATCAGAATGCATTCACAAATCCAAGTAAATACATCTAGGGGTAAATTTACTAACAATCGAGTTTGGTCGAGTTAGCAATCTCTGGAGAGTTTGGCCATTTTTTCCCACTCGCAAATTTACTAATGTCAAACTCGGGAGAGAAATTTCCTTTGCTACAGGAAAAGTCTGGAGAGTTAGCAAACTCTCTTCAATTCACCATCGACCAAATTCTAGTAACTTTTCACTAGTGAAGATAGGATTCGGGAATTTACCAAGATGAGAGTTTCAAAACTCTCATGAGAACGGACAAAACACGTGTCCAAATTTGTGAAATCAATTCACCTGCCTGTGAGCTGCGAGTTCAGCAGAAACATACACAGATCAGTGTGATCCATATATGTTTCTGCCTGTAAATAATCAAAAAAGAGTGAAATGTTTTAAAAGAATTATGCAGGATCCCCCCCCCACAAAAAAAGTATAAACAGCCCCAGGCTGCTCAGCCAGTCCTGGTTCCTAAAAATACAAAGGGGAAAAATGAGTAGGGTCACCCCGTATTTTAGGAACCAGCACTGGGCTGCTGAGCCTGCCCTGATTTAAAAAATTGGGTGAAAAAAAGGCATAGGGGTCCCCCTATATTTAAAACCAGCACTGGGCTCAAATCCCTCTGGGGTGTAATGCCACAGCCAGGGGACCCTATCACCTGGTCACCCCAGCCAAAGCATTATAACACCAAGCCAGTCAGCCTAAGCCGTGGATCTCAGGGGAGGTGGGAACCCCCCAATAAAGGGGTCTCCCCTCTCCCGAGCACCCCAGGCTTAGTCTTGGAGAAGTGGACTGATCACCTGGCAGCAGGTAAGTATGTGTGAGTGTGGTACTGTAGGTGTATGTAATAAAGTTATACTTTCTATGGTGTGTGTATGTTGTGGTTTTTAAAAAGAAAAATTTCCGCGGGGGTATGGGTGCCGGCTTCCTGCTGGCACTTGTAGTTCCACAAGTGCCAAAGGGCAGGCATGCTGGCACCTGTAGTTCCACGGTAAAAAAACAATAGTTTCTAATTTTTGACACTACTATTACCCCCGTACCCACAGCCCAGGGGTGTAGGGAAGAGCCCTGGGCTTCAGACTAAGCCTGGGGTGCTCAGAAGAGGTGAGACCCCTTTATTGTGGGTCCCCACCTCCCCTGAGATCCCCGGCTTGTGCTGACTGGCTTGGGGTGATAATGCTTTGGCTGGGGTGGCTTGGTGATAAGGTCCCCTGGCTGTGGCATTACACGCCTGCTGGATTTGGTCTGGTGCTGGTTTTAAATATAGGAGGACCCCTACACAATTTTTTTACCCCTCTTTTTAAAACCAGGACAGGCTCAGCAGCCCAGGACTGGTTCCTAAAATACGGTGTAACCCCACTCATTTTTTACCGTGTATTTTTAGGAACCAGGACTGGCTGAGCAGCCCGGTGCTGGTTATGCTTTTTGTTTGGGGGGGGGGGCTATATCATTTTTTTTTTTTTATACTAACCTTTTTTTTACAGATACAACACACAAGTAGCCTTCACACATCTCACATATGTGCAGGCTGCTTGTTCGGGAAAGTTTGGCACAGTGAAACAATCTCGGGTGAGTAATCTCTATCTAAACTTGCTACTTGGGGGAGATATTTCAATCTGCTTCACCATCAGCCAACTCGGTCACAGCTATACTCACTTCTAAGTAAATTTGTGAGTTTCAGAAGCACTAAATCACCCAAGTTTCGGCGATACAAATCAAGATGAAAAAAAAAATTGATCAGACTCGATTTACCCCATAGTGTATATTATGCTACATGTCTACAGCATGTAAACCCCACATCAAACTGAAACGCACATTATATTTATATGTATTCATAATTCACCCTTTTTTACATAAATGTGATGCCAATGAGACAACTCGTCTAAGAGACGTATACTAATTAATAAATTATTTTAGATGATCATTGAATCTTTCCACGATACAAAGTGTGGCAATGAGTTTCAGGTGCTAAGAATTAATTGCACTTGAGGAAAAACATTGTTGTAAAGAATTAAATAGGTGCCTTATTCTTTCTATGAAGAAATAATGTAGGCAAGCTTTAGATCACTATACCTTGGTAAAGATGAAGAATAGAATACAGTGAAGCTATATTTGTATCGTATACTACTACATGAAGCATTAATCATGTGTGAAAATGGGGACTTACATTGATTCTAAAAAATCTAAAATGTGAGTATTTATTTGTCAGCACTTGTAAATACACTCAGTGCACATAAATAGTATCTTGTAATGTTATTGAATAAAAATATGACAACAAAGAATACATCTCTTTGTTCATTCAGGTATCAGTCTCTTTCTAAAGAGGCACATCCTTGAAATCCCCAATTATCAATAAAATAAATTGCTTTTGTTTTCACAGTGTCGGTAACAGAAATAACAGGGCCTCAATTATTTACACTCTTTATTTTCTTAAACAGGCATGAGGGAGACCCCGGGTGGGTGATAAACCCATAATTCTAATAACATTAAATATACATTTGTTATGCAGGCTGAGACCTCTCCATGGCGTGTAAAGCAGTATTTGATGTAATAAAATGTGCAGAATCAACATCTTTCTGATGTATTCAGTGCCCCTGCCATATGTATCCCTCAGATAACAAGCAGAAGCGATGAATAACTTTTCTTACACAATCCCCTTCACCTGTACTATCTTATCTGAACAGTACAGAACATCGGAAAATGTGTTTCTTTTGAAAAGGTGACACCTCTGTAGACAAAATTTATTTATTAGTAAATTTTAACTACTTTTATATGGTTATCTAATGCTAGTCTTAACTTGAATAAAAGTCTCCCATGAATTTATGACGCGCTACGTCAAGTTCCTCATAATTCAGATGTCCTTAGTTTTACAGACCACGTAGAAGCATATAGTAAAGTGGGAGATTCTGCTGAAGCCTATCACTAAGCTGTGTGCAGGATTATGGAGGGGAGGTTCCAAATAATATAAGGTGTAACAGGATAGAAAGGATCACAGTGCCAAATGTAGGATTTTCAAAGGCACAGATGGGCCCTTACTTTTTGTGGGGTTTTGTATAAAAGATAGTAATTAGATAGATAATGTCTATAGACAATAGATGTAAGACAGGCGTTAGGTTGACAGGGACAAAAAGGTAGACACAAAAAAGGTCGACATGGATAAAGGTCAACAGGTACAAAAGGTCTACAGGGTCAAAAGGTTAACACATGCTCTCCTAACACGCAGAGTGCTGTCATGCTTCATGCTGCTGGTCAGACTTGCTGCATATGCAGCATGGCTGCCTGATGTGCGTGGATGGTACCAATGTTTACGCTGTTGTACGTCACTGAGAAGGCAGCAGTGGGTGTCCCTATGCTAGACTGTGCTTTGGAAGCCATTAGCATGTTTTATCAAATGTGATCCATGAGAGACTGCAGCTGCGATGCATTAGTGTACATCTCTGAACCAGGCCCTCTGTGTGGCCTAACAGTCACTTTAACATTCCGCCTGACACATATTGTGACCAGTGATGTGCGGTGAGGTAAATGGCTGGGGAGGCACTGGCTAGTATCAGAGCCAGATTTACAGATACATATATGACCCTGAGGGTTCATTTGAGCATCAGTATATAATGCTGGAAATTTGGTGAGTTTAGATCACGGATGTGCAGAAAAGGTAGACAGGAGAGGCAGTGCCTCACCTGCCATACACTTTTTACTCCAGAGTTTTTATTATAAAAATGATTAGAATAATAAAAAGAAGATATTTATAAAATTTGCTTTAATTTTTTATTATCACTTTTATAATCAAAACTCTGGAGTATACCTAAGTATGACAGGAAAGGCTCTGCCTCACCTGACCGCACAACACTGATTGTGACCACCACCCCAATAGGCTATATCAATAAATCTAAATTGCATATGTATTTGTGGGCTGCATGCAAAAGCAGCCAGTATTTATCCTGGAAGCAAAAAAAGAAAATGTATTTGCACCTCTTGCATTGCAGCATGGTTTGCCCAGGTGTTCAGCTACTTGCTCTTTTTTGCTTTACTCCGGCCCTAAGTGTGCTGTACAGATACCTATTGACCTATTTAGCTTCTGCATATCAGTGGCTAATGCTCCATGTGGATGAGTGACATCATGTCACTTATTCAGTGTTTAGGTGCCCCCTAATTATTGTCTCCCTAGGAAACTGACTCGTCCAATGGTAGCACCAACCCTGGAAATGCTGTAACCAATAAATTTACCATTATCACTTTCAATTTGAATATATTCCTGTTTTTCATGAGATCTCAACCTAAATGCTTAAATTTCTGTGTTTTCAGTTCCACTTCAATCTATTGATCAAATACAGTATAAGGTAGACTAGAATAGAGAATTTAAACTAGACAGTATTGAAGCAATTTGATAAAATACCTGGTAAACACTGCGTTAAATAGCAATTTCCATTCAGAAGCTTGTAGTTGCTCTTGCATTTCTGACAGCTATTGGCATTGGTGCAAAGGTCGCAGTTCAGTGAGCATGATTCACAAGTGTAGGTGTCACGCTCCTGGTAAAATCCCCGTGGGCAGTGTACCTTACAGTGACTACGATGAAGAAAGTGTTCAGTTCCATCTTCATCTGCAAAATTAAAACAGAGTTCAATAAGTATGAACATATTTTCAGTACAAGCAACATTATATAATTAATCCATCCATCCACAGATATATTTGACACAATTTTTGTTATATCAGCTGTTTACCAAAACATATTCATGTTACAGTTATATAATAAATATGGTTTTAAAGTGCAGACTATCAGATTTATTTTGAGGGTATTCATATCCAAATAGGAGGAAGGGTTTAGGAACTACAGCTGTTCAATTGTAGACGCAATATGTCTGTGAACGACATCGTTCACGGACATATCGCTGGTACACACTGGCCTACGGTCACCCAATATATTGGGCAATCAATTGATCGGCCAATATATCTGCTGGTGTGTACCCAGCATTAAGCTGCAAAAAAAAAATCCATCAGAAAGAAAGTAGGATCCTTAGGAGTGACCAAATAACAGTTTGGTACATTCTGAGAAAAAATGCAATGGTGAGCTCAGCAACACAAAAGTCATTCACGTCAAGTGGTAGATGATCGCAGGATCCTTTCCATGGTAAAGAAATAACCCTTCACAATGGTCCTCATTCAGACCCACTCGCGAGCGGCTGTCCGCTCGCAAGTGGGTCGATGGTCTGCACTGCGCATGCGCACAACGGAGGGAGCTCCGTCGTGCGCATGCGCGAGACGCGACGAGCGAAGGACTTTCCTTCGCTCGGAGTGTCTCATCAAAGGGGGCGTGCTGTCGATGTTGACTGACAGCACGCCCCCTTTGGTGGGCATGCCGGGGGCGTGCCTGCCAGACGGAGGCGTTCCCAAGGGAACGCCTACCGTCTGAAGCCGGCCCCACTGACATCACTAGTGATGTCAGTGGGAGTGATTTTGGCTCTGATAGAGCCAAAATCACTCCTGGCCTTGCGGTTGAAAAACTCAACCGCAGGCTTTTGCTCGCAGTTTTGATGGTCGCGATGGTCAAGACCATCACGACCATCATCCTGCACGCTCGTATATGCTGTGGGTGGTGACCCACAGCTATACGAGCGTCCAGGAGGACGCTCCATATTAATGGAGGTGGACCCTGATTCAGAGCGAGCGCTCTGGTCAGAACGTCCGGCTCTGAATCAGGGCCAATATCCACCCACGAACAAAGAACTGAAGACATGCAGTATAGGCCTGGCAAAGCATAACAAAGGAGGAAACCCACTTGGCATTTGGTGATTCCCATGGGTTCCGACTTCAGATAGTCATTGCCTGCAAAGCATTCGCCACAAAGAATTAAACATGAACATTTTATTTATGATTATGTTAATTTGCCCAATTTGTCCAAGGGGACTGTGGATAAAAATGGTTGCAATTCCTAAATGTTTCATACAATAATTTTGTTCAACACCTTGTATATTGCGCATTGCATATATAAATGCATTTTGCAGCTGTTAGCAAATCATTTAGGCATAGCTATTACATATATTATCATTCTTATAATGTCCAACCTTGGGATAAGTGGCTTCAATTCTATTGTGTAATACTGGTAAATATTTTCAACATTTTATTCAGTGGAATGTAATCGAAAAATTCACAACAACTATTTGACATTCCAGCAAACTAATTACTGCCCCCACGTGTGTAACATAAATAAGGTGCCGCCTGTCACAGTTCTATTTATCCTGTCCTTAAGAGTCATTTCAGGCATGTTTATTAGTGACTGAGAAAGTAGAATAAATTACATATATCTTTTCAAAGTTATCCTGATAACCCTTATGCACAGGAAATCTGAAAAAGATAGGGGGAGATGTACTAAATCGAGGAGAGAGATAAAGTTGAGAGAGATAAAGTACCAACCAATCAGCTCCTAAACTGTCAGTTTACAGGCTGTGTTTGAAAAAAATGGCAGTTAGGAGCTCATTGGTTGGCACTTTATCTCTCCCTACTTTATCTCTCTCCAAAGGCAGGATGCATGACGCATCGTAATTTAGATGTAATGTATCTGACCACTCATCGCATGCATGTCGGCGGTAATTACACCGGTATGCTTGAATAAAATCACAAAGGACAGCTCTCTCAGTAAGAGAGAACATTTTACAAATCAATGGCAATAATAATAATTTATTAGCAGATTATCCACTATCAATAATAACATTTTCACAGTACTTGCTTTGTTCTGTATATGGGTTAGTGTGTCCTCACCTGCAAGTTTCAAGGATATTAGAAGTTACCATGAATTATATGTAAAGGCCAAATAATGCATGGCGACTGTTTTCCTGCAGGTCACAGAATTCTGTGGTGACCGCTATTGATGGTGTCACAGGGGCAGTTCTTAAGCACTTTTCAAACTTCCGAAGCACTTATGTCTAATTAATAATAGCATTTCTATTGCATTGGGAAAAGTGCTGCATTTTTATAATTTCATTAATGAGTGTTTGCCTATTTATCAAACAGTTTTTGTGGGATATCCCACAAAAAACAGCAGTTTTCTGGGTGGTACCCGCAAATATTAAATATAGCCCGGATATACCATGGGGGGATCCATTTCCGTCCGCAAAGCAGGAGCTGATATGCAGTTTGGTTTACCAAGCTCTGGAAAGTATATTTTTGAAACACCCTGACCTTCCTGATTTCCATTCTTACTTTGTCTAATTGCCCTGTGATGGACTTAGGAGAATTATTCTGTAACAACGCATTTATGTGCTTCTCTCATTGACAAGCTCATTTTGACAAATTCCTACAGGCCAAACATTGGATTTACTCCTTCCTCCCTCTCTCCATGTTTTGCCTCTTTGTAATACGGCGTTACTTACATCCTGAAACCATAGAAGGGGGGATAACGCAGTGGTACAACCCGCTGCTTTCAACAAGTTGTGAGTCTGGAGCACAAGGACTAGAGTCACTTCTAGCTTTAATTTATGGAAATGCATTAACCATGTGTATATGTTTGTCAAACTGAATGTACTCAATTACTTAGAGATTACACTCGTATTGGGAGATGTATCAAACCTTTTAGAGATAGATAAAGTGGAGGAGTTGCCCATAGCAACCAATAAGATCATAGCTATCATTTATCTAGCACAATGTTTAAAATGAAAAAAGCTGTTTGTTTAAAATGGACAACTTCTCCACTTTATGGGGGAGATATATCAAACCTTGGAGAGAGATAAAATGAAGAGAGATATAGTACCAACCAATCACAGGCTGTGTTTGAAAACTTACAGGTAAGACCTAAATGGTTGGTACATTATATCTCTCAACTTTATCGCTCTGCAAGGTTTAATACCTCTCCCCCTATCTCTCTACAACATTTAATACTTTCTCCCCCCAATCTAAATTGCCCTGATGTCATAGTGGCTACTTGGCGAACACTTTACACTTTTTTTTTGAGCTATCTCATAATCTGCCCCCTGGAGACAAATAGAACATATCATTTTTAATATTTTAGGTCTTATTTGCTCATTTACTGTCTCCCAACATCATAGATATGTTCTAGGTCACATTCTTACAGCCACAAAAGTAGTCATTGCTCAGCTATGGAAGCATGATATGCCGCTGCCCCTCATGGTTACCTTAATACTATTTTTAAAACAAAAACTTTGGGGTGCCCATACTCTACTTTCCCTCGTTCCAACTGATGAAATGGTACAGATGGCACAAATATGTTACAGAGGGGTCAGGGAAAACTGTTACTACTTAGGTCCAGGGTCGAACTGGCCCACAGGGGTACAGGAGAAATCCCCAGTGGGCCCCACTGTCTGAGGGTCCCATCTCCTTTTCTAATGTCAGGTTTCAGACAGTGCCCTTGAATACATTGTTACTCTATTACAAAGTCAGTTAGTTAGGTAGCAGGAACATGGATGAACAAACCATGCAGTGTAGTATCCATGTTGTCTGCAGGCTATGTCCTCTATAAAGGTTAGCCAAGCCTCTGTGGTAGCTGGCCACACCCTTCTGGAGGCTGGCCACACCCTTTATTCATGAGCCCCGACCACTGCCTTCCTCCGGTGGGCCCATCATGCCCCAGTCCGACACTGCTTAGGTCTCCTTGGTCTCAGTTTCCTCCTAGTCCCCCTCTTTACTTATCAGCCTTTATTTTCCCCTCTCTTTCTCTGGGATAAGGGTATATGTGTCCAGCCCGCATTAGGTTATGGCCTTTTATGGTTAGCGCAGTTCTATGTTGCCAAGTTGTCCTGAATACGTATGGTGCTGTGCACATGTGTATGTGTATTGTTTATGTGAGATTGCTGTATCCCTCCCCTTCTTTTCTCCTCTTCCTTTCTTTTTCTTCTGAAAATCAATAAAAAGTCATTTACAATACCTACAGTACATTTTTTCTACCCAAGTATTATACACTGTAACATTAAATCTCACCAGTTATACAGATATTATTTGAAGACATTTATATATTAGCATCACTTCTGTATTATAGCTGTATTTAAAACTTTACATGATGACTTATTGTTAACTTTGTCAGGTGATGTTATGATGTGTATTATTGAACAGAGCTTTATATAGATCAATATATTATCACCATTTATTATATACCTACATTTTTAGTATTATTACATTGAACACCCTATATAGTAAAGAACAAAACTGTAAATTAACAGTTCTACAGTCCTGAGCGTAACATAACTTTTGTGTACTTCAATGTGAATCTTAATTTAAATATAATGTAATTTGCATTATCATTATTAGCCTATTATCGGTGCTTCCCATTTAATTATTGTATTTTTTTAGTCTTAAACGCTCAGAAGATAGATGTTCCCTACTATTATATCTGTATATAGTGTTTGAATACATTTATATTTTTCACCTGTGTTAAAAGATAAGTACAACTCAAATTTTATTACTTAGGTTTTATAATACATTTTGTTATGATCAAGGTCAATGTATTACCATTACTAGTAACATACACTTCACTTACCTATGCCACACTCCGTGCATTCATATAGCTCCTGCCCATTGCATTCCTCACAGGTAGGATGGCAGTTCACACACTGAGCATTAAGTACAAACTGTCCATTAGGGCACAACATGGCTGATGAAAGAGCGCATCTATGGAAAAGAAGCAGCACAAAGCTGCATACGTTTGCTGTTGCTAACTCCATTTTCCTTGCAGACTACACTGCAAGGTGTCTCATGAGTGCCGACCAACAGGTGCACTCTTACAATGGACTGGGAGTGAGGTTTGATAGAAATGCAGTATGAAATAGGAGCACAGACTGGTCAAACTGGTTTTTTTCCTCTTCTCTGAACTGTTCAGATCAAATTCCAGGAGTTATTCAGGGAAAGCAAAATGACCAGGAATGAAAAGGCATACATTCTCCTGCACTGAGCTATAGAGGAAGGGTTGTACCTGCTGTATCTGTTTGTTCTACAGTTGGCTGATACACATTAAATACTTATCCAGAACCTATTACTCCCTTGTTCAGCCTTTACAAACAGATTTACATTGTGACAATAATCTATACGAATGCTGTTCATCTGCTGCCAGTAACATTTTTCGTGCTATCTATCTATGAAAAACCGGCAGTATATAAATGCAGAATACAGTGATACAGTGTCATACGGGAATAATACCTTTACAGTTTAAGAAATTTACAGAATGATTGATGGTTAAATGAATGTTCAAGCACATGAATAAGGGAGGAGTGTGGACTATGACAACATCTTTGGAGATAACTAACTGAACATTTGCCCTGTTTTTTGGGGTTTAAAATGTGTATGTATATATATATATATATATATATATAAGAAAAAAGTGAGTTGGAAGTAAGGGATAGAGGTTGGATGAAGGCTAGGTGGTAAATTTACAACAGTGCGGGTTTTTAGAAGTGGAGTTGTTGCCCATAGTAACCAATCAGATCTAGCTATTATCTTCTAGAAGGTACTAGATAAATGATAACTAGAATATGATTGATTGCTATGGGCAACATCTCCACTTCTAACAACCCACCCTTTAGTAAATAAATATACACCTAGGTGATAAGCAGGAGGTAGTGGTATCGGTTGTAGTGATGTTATATGATGTAGTTGTTATTGTTTATAAGCTCATTGAAGAACATACCTCACAACACTGGGGCACATGTAGAATTTCCCAAGTGGTGGACCTGGCCATACCCCCCCCAAAAAAAAAAAAAATTATATTTACAATGCTGTGTTACAACACATGATATTGAAAGGGCATCAAACAGCAAGAGAAATTCGAGGGTTGTTCAAAAAGTAATGCCTAAATGCTCATAACTCTGAAATAATACGCAACATTTATTTGAAACTTTGTCAGTTTGTACTTTAATATGTTTGCTAACTATATATGTAGTTTTGTTTAGGTAGACCAAGAAATACCATGGAATCCAAGTTGAAACAAAGAGCCGTCATTGAATTTCTGAAAAAAGAAGGCTGCAGTGCTACAGAAATCCACAGAAGACTGATAAAAAGTGTATGGTGAGCGTACAATTGACTATAGCAATGTCAGAAGGTGGATGAAGCTGTTTCAATCGGGAGAATCGTCCGTGTGCGACAAACCTCGTGGTGGCAGACCATCAACTGCAGTGACAGCAGAGAACCGACACAAAGTCGATGCCATGATTCAGAAAGACCATTGTGTGACCATCAGAGATATCAGTGATGAACTGGAATGTAGCCATGGCACTGTAGAAACAAGAATCAATGATTTGGGATATCATAAAGTGTGTGCTAAGTGGGTTCCAAAGCAATTTACCAGGGATCATAAGGCCCAGAGGGTGGAAGTGTGCAATGACCTTTTGACCAACTTTGAAGCCAACACTGAGATGTTTTTGGAAAATTTCATTACAGGAGATGAGACCTGGGTATTCCTTTATGACCCAGAAACAAAGGCCCAATCAAAGCAATGGAAACACCCAAGTTCACCTAGGCCAAAAAAGTTTAAATCACAGCGATCCGTAAACAAAGTCATGTACACATTCTTCTGTGATTGCCGAGGTGTTATTCTCATCGATTACTTGGAATAAAACCATTCAATCAACAGTGATCGATACATTATTACACTTAAGAAGCTGAAAGAAGCCATCCGCAAAAAAAGGTCAACAATTCGACTGTCATCTTACATCACGACAATGTCAGACCTCACACTTCGATGGCAACATCTGCGGCCATTGCCAAAATGGGGTGGGCAATAATGTCACATCCACCATACAGTCCTGATTTGGCTCCTTCTGACTTTCATCTGTTTGGCCCTCTCAAATACTGTCTCCATGGTCAACATTTTGAATACATAAAGGTTGTTAAACATGCCATATGTTCCTGGGTCAAACACCAACCACTGGAATTTTTCCAAAGTGGATTCACAGCTTGAGTTGTGAGGTGGAGAAAATGTTTGAGGGCAGATGGTGACTTTTTGAGTAGAGTCATTCTGTTATTAAGACTTCAAAGTATTTTACTGCAAATTTTCAAATCTGTATCTATAATAAAATTTGAGTTGTGAGCATTTAGGCATTACATTTTGAACAACCCTCGTAACTAAGACAGAATAGGGACAAATTCCTGATAATCTTAATAGTTGGACAGTCCTCTCAAACTGGGACTGTCTAGCTAAAACTGGGATAATTGGGAGGTGTGAAAGAGGATAATTATAATTTTGATACCAGTATCTCCATGTTTTGTGGAAGTCAGGTAACTATCATTAAGAAGGCATTCATAGATGGTTTGGATTGTTTCTTACTGTACATTCACTCACAATCAAGAGTTTTGATGCATTGCTTATATGTGTAATATGACTATTTAAATGTTAGTTAAGTGGTTTGAGCAATATACTGGTGGTATTGGTGGATTAGATGGCACCTAAATGTCCATTACATGGTGGATTAAAGACAATGGGGCGGAAGCACTGCCGATGTCAGGCGCAGGGGAGCAATGTTTTCTTCTGTGTATGCATCTATTTCAGACTGGGCATGCATCCAGATAGCATGTACACAGATTCGGAGTTGCAACTGAGTCTGAGAAATGTGTTCAAAATGTAGTGGACATTTCTGATTGGTAACAGGGAGGAACTTTAATGCATGCACAGAGATGGTCCACTTTATGGCATATTATGGGAGTGCCGTGGATGTGTTGATGAAGGTGGTTGTGTACAGGGATGATTTAAGGAGAAGGTTGGCAGGGATGTCGCCCGGGGCGATGTGCTCTGGGGGCACAGCTGCAGTCACCACGCCAGCGCTGTCAAGCCTGGCAGCCGGTAGTATAGCCAAGGGTTAAAGTGGGCTGGAAAGAGACAGAACTAGTTCTATATCCTCCACAGCCCTGCAAAGTGAGTGCCTGAGCTAGGCAAGGGACTTCTAGGAAAAGTCCCACAGAGAACCCACCCCACCTTCCGCATCAATAGATGATGTGAGTGGCACATGTGTCTGTTGGGCCGTGGCCGCCTCCCCTTCCTTAGGTCCCGGTGGCTAATTTTTTTTTGTTGCTGCGCAGCATTCATGGCATCCTGAAGAGGAGCAGGGGCCACCAGTCACTGTGCTGAAGACAAGAAGGTAAGAAGGTGCCGAAGAGACACGGGTGGGGGAACTAGACAGACACAGGGGGAGAGCTGGAGAGACACAGCTCAAACACACTCTCCATGCACATTGGAGGAGTCCTGTCCCCATTATATATCTGAGTCCCATGTATGGCTTTTGCTTTGAACCCTCTCAAACAGTAAATCTATATCTTTTACATATTTATGTTATTGTTGCATCTGGGGGATGACGGGTTGCATTCCCTTAGGCTACAATGGGAGGTGGACTTGGGACTTCTGTTCGATGAGGATGGAGGTTCTCTGCTGGGGTATCCGCAAGTGGTCATGGCATTTGCCAGATATCAGCAGATCCAGCTGTATCTTCATAAAGTCTATTGGACCCCCGTTTGGCTCAGTGGGATTGGACGGTTGTTTTGTTTGACACACCTGTCCTCAGTTTGGAGCCTCAGGGAATGATTTCTGACACCTGCTCTGGTCCTGCATTCAAGTTTTCCTCATTTTGGTCCCTGGTTGTGGAGTGTTTTGGTAGGGTTGGGATTTGGATACCTTTAGCTAACCCTCGTAAATGTATTTTTGGTTTGGGCCAGGCTGGCTTTCTAAACTCTTGTTTACTGCTCTTTGTCAATAATCTTTTAGTGTCTCTATTGCTCGGATGTGGATGGCTTTACATGCCTCTACATTCTACTCCTGGCTGGGTTTAGGTAACGCTACTTTTTCTCACTAGCAGTTTATGTACCTCAAGAGACAATGCACGCACAAATTTGAAAGTGTTTGGGCCTTGTAGCAATCTTCCAGATACACTTTATATTCACCACGTCTTAAATGTGTATCTCTATGTCCCATGGGTGTCTCCGCTGCCTCAATCTGTATGTTTTGCTTTCTGCAATTTCTGACCAGGTATTTCTTCTCCATTATTTTTGCATTGACTCACAACAGTCCTTCACCCAATATTACTGCTTCCACCTCTGTAACATTTGCAAGATCAGACCCCCTTTTTACTCTGCAAGCCCCTAAAATGGCTCATTCATGCTCTCTTCAGTCCATTTTCAACACTGCTACCTGTCACACATTGAGGTGAGCCCCAGTTACTGGGTCTAACAATGTCACATCACTGCTATCTGTGCCCTCCCTGGTTGCTGCTGGCTTCTCTGAGACCTGCACTAGCACTTCTGCATGTGTTCCTGGCATTTAGCCTATGGGCAGTTCCCACAGCAGTGGAGCATGGGTGTGGCCATCTTGTATTTTCTCACATGACTGCATCTGCCAACCGGGTTTCAGCAGTCATGCTCAAATGGCAGCTTAGCAAATCAATCATGATGGTTGCAATCATCGCCCATCTAAGCTCAGAGAAGACAGAAACCTCTTGTTGAGCAGAAGGGCAAGTTTAAGCCTACTCAGAATGGGCAACAGAACTGCAAAGCCGATGCCAGGAAATCTGTATCAGAAGACGCAGACCCTGGTCTCAGCAGTCCCAGAAAACAGGGACGACATGCCTCCAATTTTGGTAATGCTCATTGGCCCCACCCATTCCCCACCCCTATCCAGCAGCAGTATTACAATACTGTTGTTGCTTTGGAACAATGCGAGCTTACTTGCAGATAGAGACCTGCACATGTGCAATGCAGATCCTGTGCATGTGCACATCTCTAACAATTGGACTTGTACGCGAACCATCAGATTTACGTACAAGTCTGTATTAGACCCTCAATTACCAACTACCTGCATTTATAAAAGTGCATCTGACTTAGGGCCTGATTCAGACCCACTCGCGAGCGGCTCTCCGCTCGCAAGTGGGTCGATGGTCTGCACTGAGCATGCGCACGACGGAGGGAGCTCCGCCGTGCGCATGCGCCAGACGCGACGAGCGAAGGACTTTCCTTCGCTCGTTGTGTCTGATCAAACGGGGCGTGCTGTCGATGTTGATTGACAGCACGCCCCCTTTGGTGGGCGTGCCGGGGGCATGCCTCCCTGACGGGGGTGTTCCCAAGGGAACGCCTACCGTCAGAGGCCGGCCCACTGACATCACTAGTGATGTCAGTGGGAGTGATTTTGGCTCTGATAGAGCCAAAATCACTCCTGGCCTTGCGGTTGAAAACCTCAACCGCAGGCTCCGGCTCGCAGTGGCGATGGTCGCGATGGTCACGACCATCGCGGCCATCAAACTGCACGCTCGTATAGGCTGTGGGTGGTGACCCACAGCTATACGAGCGTCCAGGAGGACGCTCCATAATTATGGAGGGCGGCCCTCATTCAGAGCGTGCGCTCTGCTCAGAGCGTACGGCTCTGAATGAGGGCCTTAGTCTTCAGTTACTTACACTGGCTAGTGCATACTGCAATAGACTCAATCTCCAGCTACCTGCATTGCAAGTGCATTCTGCATCCTATTCAGTCCACATTCATCTCAAGAATCTACCATCTAGGCTGCTCTGCTGGTGTCCCACAACACGCTGGTGCATTCCTCAACATCCTACTCTCATCACTCAAGTATCTACATCTCTTGCAGGTGGACCCAGGCATTACAGGCCCCTCATTGTAATACGTCACATCTACAGCCTGTCTCTATTGTACTGCAGTTTTGAGTACAATATTTTCAATATTATTAATATTATAAATATTATCAAGTATATACAGTTCCTATTGTGCTTCCGGCACACCAATCCCCAAGACTGAAGCTTGATACCTTGATTAAGCTTTCTCAACTACAACTATCCTCCTAACTACAAAGCTAAGCACAAGGGTCGCTATCCAAATATACAAAACCCTAGTGACGTGACACTTCATAACTAATTTTCCTCTCTTTCCCCCTCTGTCAGCTGCTCTACAGTGTTAGAGACTGTGGGCCTGATTCAGACCCGCTCGCGAGCGCTCAAGGTTCGATGGTGTGCTCTGTGCACGCGCAGCGGCCGCACTGCACGTGCGCAAGTCCTGGAGCGATGTTGATCGACGACTCGCCCCATTTTGTAGGCGTGGCGGGGGGGTGGCTTCACAAATGGAGGCGTTCCCATGCAAATGCCTGCCATTTGTGGGCGGCCCCATTGACATCACCAGTGATGTCAGTGGGAGAGCTTCCGGCTCTATTAGAGCCAGAAGCTCTCTGGGGCTTGCAGCCACGAGACCCTACCACAAGGGTCTCGTTGCAAGCCCCGATGGTCACGATGGTCTTGACCATTGCGACCTTCATCATGGCCGCTCACAATAGCTGTGGGTGGTCACCCAAAGCTATGCTAGTGACCAGGAGGTCGCACAAAAAAAAAAAGAAAAAAGAGCGTCCGTCTCTGAATCAGGCTCTGTGTTTGTTGTGGACCCGGGGTGGTAACAGGAGTAGACACCGGAACAGGTTTAAACTGAAAAGTAGGTTGAGTAATGTGAATGTTGGTAGACATGAACAATAAGATAAACTAAAGTTCAGTAATAATAACAAATTAATATATGTGGCAGGAGGGAACTCTAGTGAGTGGCAGGACTGGTGCAAGGTTTCCGGACGCCCTAGGCAACATTTCACCAACCGCCCCTGCTCCCTCCAATTCATAATTTGCCACGCATCAGTCTACCCAGTGAAATAACATGCCACACAGCAGTGTCCCAAATTCATATTATACTATATAGAATATTACACACAGCAGAGCGTCAAAATCATAATGTACCTCATAACACTGCCGCAAATTCATAATATGCCACACAGCCATGAATTATGTAATTAATTTTTTTGGGGTGGTGGACTCAGGGGTGCCCTCCAGTGGCCGGCGCCCTTAGGCGGCTGCCTAAGGTTGCCTAATGGTAGCACCGGCCCTGGTGAGTGGGAATAAATGAATGTCCAGTTCAGTGACAGAGATGAATGAGGTGAATCCAGATAGACTGTAAGAGTGAAGTCGATATCCAGGAATGCTGAATACTGGCTGAAAGGGATATCCGGAAATGGTGTGATGATGGCTGAAAGGAGAATCCGGTAATGCTGTGATGATGGCTGCGCAGGAATGGGTTAACTGCGGAGACAGGTTCAGGCAGGAGTGGGTTTGGTGGAAGGTGCAGGGCTGATCTTCAGTGGAGTGCAAGGCAAGGCAGAGCGGTGCAGGCTGTGCATGGAGCCGGAGGCTGACAAAGAGCTAGGGCAAGCCCCGGAGCACAGGTCTCAGGTTCAGGAGCGCAAAGAACTCTCTCTCACAGCTGACGCTGTGAACACGTTGCACTGGCAACTACAGGGAGCTCCAAACACCATTAAGTACCCAGTAATGGAACGTGATAGGCCAGAGAGAGCAGGTGACCCACAGACGATTGGCCTGCTATGTCACATGGCCAAAAACAACATGGTGGCGCCCAGACAGCCGTGACGAGGAGACACCACTAGACTTACCCTTGCCAGGATGGCCTCAACGCTGGCAGACCTCTGCGTACATGCAATGCCAGTCTCCACATGCCAGCTCCCCATCAGAAGGACCGCGCCACAGCGCCCTCACCGGTAAGGACTGCAAACCTCCACGCCGCAAATGCCTGGTCGTGACATACTGGCTCCCTGTCCTTTCTAGAATCAAGTTGAAGCTACTGTCACCAGCGGCGGCTCCTACCTCTATCTCCCGGGGGGGTCTGGTCACAGATGCCCATTGTTAGATTGGGCTGACGTTATAGTAGGGTAGTGGCTTACCATTGGAAGCACTCTCTCTGCTAATTGTAGTAAACTTACTAACGTGTTTTATCGTGTTACCATATAATAACTTTCTTAAATACAATGAAACTTAAGTTCCAAAATAAAGACACAGGCCCTGATTCAGAGCCGCTCGCAAAAAGCTAGCACTCGCTCTGAATCAGGGCGACCGCTTTGTTTTAAAAAACCCGGACTCCTGGCTGCTCGCTAAGCTGTGGGTGACCACAGCTTTAGCGAGCGGCCAGGTGATGGTCGCGACCATCGTGACCATCGGGCTTGTGACGAGACCCTTGTGGTAGAGTCTCATCTGCCGCAAGCCCCAGTGAGCTTCCGGCTCTAATAGAGCCGGAAGCTCACTAAGGACATCACTCGTGATGTCAGTAGGGCCGCCCGCAAATGGCAGGCGTTCCTTCAGGAATGCCTCCATTTGTCCAGCCACCCCGCCTACAAAACAGGGTGACTGTCGATCAACATCGACAGCCGCCCCGTTTGTAATGAGCCCCGGAGCGAGAGAATGGCGTTTACATTTTTTTGTCAATATATATATATATATATAGACTATAAGTTAATAATAATAATAATAATAATGGTGACAGCACAAAAAGAGCGCACAGGACAATAACAACCAAACGGCTCAAACAAACACACACACAAGCCAAGCATTGGTGATCAACTCTCCTTTACCTTCAACCACCCGTCCAGGTGGTATAGCCATTTCCCCGTCCAGGACAATTGGCTGTCCCCTTACTCCACTTTTATTATTATTATTATTATTATTATTATCCTTTATTTATATGGCGCCACAAGGGTTCCGCAGCGCCTAACAAGTACAAAAACAAAGTACAGAAACAGTACATAAACAGTTGAACAGAACAAGAAAACACTGACATACACTATAAGACATTGCAGGACAAGTACATGGTATATAAACATTGCTGTAACAGTAGCAGGATGGCAACGGTTAGGTACTGTTGTAAGGAGTATAGAGTAGATAATATAAGCAAAGGAAGGAAAAGCACATGAGGGAAGAGGGTCCTGCTCATGAGAGCTTACATTCTAAAGGGGAAGGGCAGACAGACAGGGGTGACACAGATGGGGTAGACAGTGAGCATTGAACAGAGGGTTAGAATGACAGATGGGTGAATTCCAGTTTTACATTATGTGAGCAAGTAAGATGGAGTAAGATTTACACCTCTGACATTCTACTTTATGTGACACTATTTGTAGGTGTCTGTGGAAAGCCATGGTTGTTACTGTATGGTTAAGGTGTGAACCAGCCGTCTCAGGCACATTTATTGATTTGGAGGGTGATAGGGGACAGATGGGGTTTGCAGGGTATTTATTCCATATTAAAACCGCTGTGCGTTTGTGCGGGGCCTGGATTTAGTGATATGTCACCAGATAATAAAAGCAGGAGGATAGAGAAATAGATATAGTTGTAAAAGTTTTTTATAGTGACACAATGAGGCTGTAATAGTCAATGTATGATGAAAAGAAAGCTTATGAATTTTAAGAGGAGGGGAGTGAAGCAATACAGCTGCAATGAGCACAGAGAGGTGAGATGCAGGGAGAGTTAAGGATGTTATATCCTTAGAGAAAATATAAAGAATAGTTTTGATGAAAAGTGTAGTACATGGTGAGTATTAGGTTTGTTACTTTAAAACTGATTTCCTTTAAATTTGTCTAAATCTGAAATTAC
Organism: Taudactylus pleione; assembly: GCA_031769625.1. Classification (NCBI taxonomy): domain Eukaryota; kingdom Metazoa; phylum Chordata; class Amphibia; order Anura; family Myobatrachidae; genus Taudactylus; species Taudactylus pleione. The sequence continues at coordinate 14,830,764 of JAUIMM010000018.1, read as the reverse complement.
CTTAGATGTTGGTAAATGTTTGTTCAACTGTTTGATTAACTGTTATGTAATCACACTTTGTGCATTTAACACTTGGTGCTTTTAACCCCAGCTGCCCCCTATACTGAATATAAAGGAGTTATATCCTTGATTAAGACAGGCTACATCTGACTCAATTGGTCTGCTGATCAAAGGAGATAACTTGCTCTGAGTTGGAGCAAAAACCAGGCCAGATATATACCATAAACTATGCTTCACTGAACAATATAGACTACACATGTAAAAACATATCTATGCAAGAGATGAAATATCACATACATTTAAAAACTGCACATGATTGCATGAAGGTCTATGCAGAGTGTATATGCAGTAGGCAGGATGAGAGATGAAATATCACATACATTTGAAAACTGCACATGATTGCATGAAGGTCTATGCAGAGTATATATGCAGTAGGCAGGATGAGAGATGAAATATCACATACATTTAAAAACTGCACATGATTGCATGAAGGAGAGCGCACCCACTAAGCCTAACTATTAACATAAACTAACTCAAAGTGCCATTCTTTTCCGCCAAGTGAGGCCTAAAGCAATGCGCTGCCACCATAACTCAACCCTCTACCAAGAAACACCTCAACCAGCAGAAAAATGCTTTCCAGGAAATAGCCAAACCCGCAGGACTAAGATGCACGTCGTCTCCACGATACATATGTGCTTCCCGAATTAAATCGACGTATGTTCCACTACACCATCACCATTCTCCAACATGTACCTCACCACTGCAGTATTGACATTCCTCCTAGCCACATCCAACCACGCACCAGAACCAGCATTCCTCAAAACACTCCTATGGACAATGATGGACCACACCAACTTGCATGAAGACAGGGCTTCTACTATCAAATGGAAGTCCCTAATGACAACATAGCGCAAATCCAAGGCAGTGTGCTGACCTAAATAATTCCCACCCAGATGCAGCACTTTATAACACAGAAAGAAAACACAACAAAGCAGTCGAACCACAGACACACCATACCGACAAGACAAGACAAGGAATCGTAACAAAGAGGGTGGAAGGGAGAGGGGAACAACGTAGCCAACCGGACTTGAGGCAAAAAAACATAAGAAAAAAAACTGAGTTAACTAACAATCACGCCATATCATATAATTCAGAAGCCAATTGGGCCCCCGGGGGAAAATAAAAAATTCCTCATAGACTCCCGCAATAGGTCGGCGAGTGGTTAGGCCTCCGGTGAGCTACATTGGAACAATACAGCTAAACGTGGATGAATATATCGTCAGAACACAGAAGAACACCACCGACCAAGGGATTGGATATCCCCGTCGAATAAGCCAGCAGAGATGTAGCTGCTCCTATTCTAAATGAGTGAGCACCGAACTCACCCGGCTTGAGCCCTAAAGATGCCAAACAATGCTACAAAACATGACAAAACTGGTATTTCGGCACTGGGGATCCATCCTCGTTCATCAACCATGCCACATCCCGTTTGACGCGCACCTGCTCAAAAGCATACTGCAGGAATGGGACATGGTTGAAGCACAAGCCAGCACCCTCTACCAGCCTAGTCCATCTTGTAGCACCTATAAAGGCATACATCACGTCTGGGCATACAAATACATCCACAATAGTGAGTGGGCGGTCAGCCCTCTTAGAGGGGGCAACTAATTTGCAGACCCGAAATGCTCCATGAACCGCCATGGCAAAACCTAATTGAAACAGCAAGCATTCAAAATCTGAAAAACAAACTGAAGGGACCGCAGCCATCAATTAAAGCAACATGGAAATATCAATGTGACTCCTGCAGTCAACCACTGTAGGGGTCGACCTGGACCAACCCCTCAAGGCCCTTGAAATTATGAAGGACCTGGAGGGGTCAGGCCAGTCATATAACGCAGAGAAAAGTTACACGCCTGCTAAATTACGCCATACCACAGCGAGTGAGCACCCTTGTGAATACAGATCCCAAATAAAAGCCAGCATGACTTGCTGCAAGCTCTTACTTGCCTGAGCCACCAAAACTCAGAAATGCTCCCATTCCAGACAACCCACCTGATAACAGCAAAGATCTGGGGCGATGGCCCTCAATGCCGGCCTGAATATCTGCCAAACATAAGGAGGACACGGGTCACCGAACAGAACAACCTCAGGGGCTAATTCCCAAAACTGAAGCCAGTCGAACAGCGACAGTGCATCCGCAATTCCATTCTGCACACAAGGCACATGCCTGGCAACAAAATGGACATTAAGCAGCAGGCAACGCAGAGCAAGTCTCGCTAGCAAATTAATAGACGAACTCTGACGGTTAATTGCATCCAGTACATCCAGCTTGTTGCACCAAAATTATATACTAGCATTCCTCAAGCGGTCCTCCCAGAGTTCCAAGACAACCACAATGGGAACAGCTCAAGCAACAGCATGTTCTTAGTGAACCCCTCCGCAGCCCACGTCAATGGCCAAGGTGCAGCACACCATGAACCGTTAAGGTAAGCTCAAAGCCAGTCGCGCCAGAAGCATCAGTAAAAAGTTGCAGCTGAGAGTCACTGCAGGATGGGGCAGAACAGATACCCACTCCGTTGAATTGGGAAAGGAACACATTCCAAACTCGCAAGACACTCTTGATTTCAGCCGATAAATGTACAAAATAATGGGGGTGGAGGACGCCTGCAATAGATCTTTCCAATATCCGGTAGAAGATCCTCCCCATGGAATGACCCTGCAGGCAAAGTGAAAAAATCCCAGCATGGACTGTACCTGACGCAGAGTGAGTTTACCCACGCCTAGCGCAACCATAATCGGCCCACGCAATTGTCTAATTTGTCCAGGGGGAGACGACAGCAACTCGCCAAGGCAGGGGCATTTTAAGAGAGGAGGGGGCTCTTGTGCAGCCTCCCTTTGGGCCCCCTCCTCTCTCTCGGCGGCTCAGCGCTGTAGATTCTGGCTTCATGCCAGAATCTACAGTGCATGCGTGGGTCTCTGGGAAAATGGCACCCGCGCCTACTTTCCTGGGGACATATTTTCTGTGCATGTGCAGATCACTGGGAAAATGTCCACCGCCATTTTCCCAGTGAGTGTTTGCTGCTATGCAGCGCCAGTCCGGAGCTGCGGAGCAGCACTTCGGGAATCGGCGGAGAAGTAAGTATGATTACCTGTGGGTGTAGGGTGTGCAGTGTGGCCCCCCTGGACCCAGGGGCCTGTGTGCACTGCACACCTTGCAGCCATTATAGAGATGCCTATGGGACAAGGCATCGATCTCGATACCCGGGAAGCAGAGCTGTGTCACTGGCCCCTCCATTTTCTCGCCCACAAAGGGGGACCCCGAAAAAGGCAAACAATGACTGCATTGAAAATAGGAGGTTACCACAGCAAGGGGAATAAGCTAGACCAATGCACAGGAAATCTTCTAAATAGAACGCCACCCCGGCCTCCCCTGTGCCAGTAGCAACACACCAATGCAGGATTATGCTGAAATGCTCAAAAAGCGTACGATATGGAACAGCCCATAAGCAAGCATATCTATGGAGAAATCGTCCTACAGGTGAAAAAACCATGAATCTAAAAGAATCCGGGTGTAGGGGCAATAGGCGGAAAGCAGATTCCACATGAATCTTAGTCAACAAGGAACTCGGGACAGACCTGAATCAGCTCCAAAGCCTGGTCGAAGGACTGATACTGCACACAACACAATTCCGGAGGAATAGCGCCATTGACTGAGGATTTATGCGGGTAAAACAGGTGCTGAACGAGCCTAAATTTACCTGGTTTCTTCTTGGGGATGACGCCCACAGGAGAGAGAACCAGGCCCGACAAAGGAGGGGTTCGGGAAAGGACCTGCCATCCTTCACAGCTCCACCTCTTTCATGACTTTCACGAGCAGTATGAACTGTGACAAACAAGGCCAGAAGGTCAAAACTATGGCTATATCCTATGGGGATATAGCCATAGCCAGCCCTATATATGACCGAAGTGTATAGGGGATGCCGTCCTACTTAGGGCATCTGGACAGCCGGGGGCGGTAACAAATTTAGCATGGAAGCAATCCTTTGCAGGGTGAGGCCCCCCACATCGAAGGCAAGCATGCCGGGACCTGCAACAGGCTCCTGCCATGCAACTGGAACCATTAAAGGCATAAAACTGTCCTGTTTTGAGCAATGAGGGGGAGTTTGCTGGCACCTAGGGGCAGGTACTGAAGGGGTTGGGGCCGGCTGAGTCACCTCCAGCCAAACCTCCACATCCTTGCAGCCATAATAAATAATCGAGGATCACAACTGCTTATGCCAGAATTCCTCATCATATGTCCTCCAGAAGGACTTATTCACAGAACGAAACATAGAATGCATCAAATGAAGATACCTGATGACATTCAAGCGTTCCTGAGGGCAGGATTCCATATAGCACGCCGCAAATATAAAGAAACCCGCCTGACAATTATGGTATGAGCAATATGCCTCCTTCCCAATACCCTCGCGTCACTTAGCCTCCCTGAGATCCTTTTTAGCTTTTGCCTGGAAGGGCAAACAACAGTAACATATCTGCCCTTGTGAATCATGTCACGAATCCTCCGAAGCAGCCCTCTAAGTACCGCCGTATTATCGCAGTGTACCACTCCAACCTTAGATGCCTCGGAGAAACCGAACTGTCCTCACTAGTTGAGCATGATCGTCGGGATCTATGATGGGAATGACGTGCCCGCCTTTTGCCTTTATCCTCCGAGTTATCAGTATCAGAGCTGGACGAGGAGGACGAGGAACACACATGCTTACTATCCCTTTGAGCAGGCGCAATGGACTCACTGCAAGGACTGGAATAGGCGCTATCAGCCGACACATTACTGGTCGCAGCAGGCCCATCCACCATGTCCGTCGAGGGGGTACCTGTGGGAACAGCAGCAACACCGGCAGACATAGGGGCTGCAAAAGACACAACAGGCATAGGTGTAGCAGAAATAGAAGGTGGGGGAATGGGGGTCTGAACACCCAGCGCAGTGTGAAGCTGAGCAGCTAATGGGCCCAGCTGCGACTGAACCGGAGGAGGAAGTGTGGACGACGACTGGACTGCAGACGCACCAGAAGAGACTGCCGCCGCTGATAACAAAGGGGGTCAATATGCTGGCCAGAGATGCGAGCATACTTAACGCTATTAATGCCTCAGCAGTGTCAGGGGTACTAGCCAGAGCCTCGGGAGCCATTTGGGTAGAAAACTGGACCGCAGGAGAAATAACCGATGAGTTCTACACTGGGGAGAAATTCTACTGTCGACACTAGCTCAGATGGGCCAACACCCTGGACCGATGCAGTCGCAACAGCTGGGAGGGACAGAGGGGTCTGTTACCTGGCTGCCTACCCACTCTTGCCCCAGACACTAAAGAGTACTGGCTGTGATCAATAGCAGTGGCCACATCTTCTAAGACAACAGGCACATACCCCGGCTACCCATTAGCACACACAACCTGCTTAGTATTATGGCCCCTTATGGTCTGGGGCACAAATTAGGCAGTCTGTGGTACCTGGGAGGGCTGCACACCGCACCTAGAGCAGGCAGCAGCAGCCCCCCAGTATAAAGATGGCGGCAGCAACTCGCGGCAAAGCTACGCCCCCTCACGAGCCTGAATTTCCCGCGACCGGACCCCTCAGTAACCATGATCAACGGGGGCAGCTACCGCAGGCGGAGACAGCGGCAACATGCACAGCCACGGCTCCGCCTGACAGCACTGCTGCAGGCTTAGCCTGTGCTGAGACACAATGGCTGTGCCAGGCACCAGAGGGAGAGTAGGATTGGAAGAGGTGGATAGCGCCACCCACTCCAATACTACATAGCCACAGGCAGGGCCGACGGCCATGGCTCTGCCCAACTGAGTATGCGTGGCCACCTCCTCAGGCATAGTCCGCGGTGAAGAGCGGCGGCTGCATGGGGGGGTGGTAACACAGGAACCTGCAGTTGCAGAGTTCCCCTAGCATATAAACAGACAGCCAGGCAGGGGGAACAGATGAGCGATGGGGGTGAGACATTATGCAGGGCAAGAGAGTAAGACAGGGAAAGAAAGGAAGGAATCACAGTGAGGGAAAGAAGATTGAGGGAAAGTATGAAAGAATATGGGGAAGAGAAATAAGAGAATAGTAGGAGGGAAGAGATCAGAAGGAAAAACAGCAAAAGGAGGTTTATTCAGAAGATTTGAACCAACTGACAAGTGTACTTCTCTGTCCTGGCAGAAAAACTGGAACAAAAAGGCAGATCACACTACTTCTCCCCACTAAATATTCCTTAACCACTCCCCCCAAACCAGTCGTTGGCTGCCTATCAAAACTAAACTCAAAGGGGCAATAATCAACACCTTATTAAAATGACAACACTCCCAACACTCGTTGTTTAATGTCCCTTATGCTTAATTGTCAGCCTTTGGGCTAACTTCGGTCTGGCAGTCCCAGGGGGAGAAAACACCTCCCCCTGGGACTGCCTGTTTGGCTTTGATTAGCAGGGAGCACATACAATCACTGCCATCCACTTATTTTGCCTTTTTTCCTCTCTCATCACCTATTCACACTCCCAACCTCCGGAATGTCAATTAGACTTGTACACTTTAAAAAGACTCATCTCTTTATTCAAACCTAGCAACCCTTCTGCAAACTCTCCAGCCTCTACATTTCTACTGCTCCTCTCTAGATTATAATCTCTCCCAAGCAGGGGCCTCTTTCCTAATGCTTACTCTAGTAGTTCTCAAACCTTTTTGAATCACGGCGCACTGGATTATCAGTATTTTTTTTTTTCACAGCACCCCAAGCCAAACGTTTCTTATTGAGAAACTTTGCAAAAATTATTAAAATAAGTAAATTGTGTTTACCTGTCATCCTAAGGTTCAGTTATGTGGTGGAAGACAAGGTTGCTCTTCTGCTTGTCCACACATCTTATGATTGCCTATCACAATGACCAAAAATAATCTTTTTTGGTACTGGACCACCAACCCGTAGCACCAGTGGAAGTGCCCTGGTGCACCCAGTCTAGGAACGGGCTACTTCACGCTGGCTGGCAAAAATCGAAGCGTTTTTTTTGCCGGGTGTGAAATTTAGTGGTAGTTGGAAGCGGGTGGGTCCTTTCACACATAACAGGCATGGCACGGTCGCCGTGTTACAGCTGGGAATATCCACTGAGAAGGACGGCTGCCGTGCCATGCCCGTGCAGTCCTTGCAAGCCAGTGAAGTATAGGAAACAATGTATCTTTACACACACACCGGCCGGTTTGTACAGCAGCTGCTGCTGCGCATGCCAAGTAGATAAATAAAATTTAAATAAAAAAACGTTCAAAACGGCTCAAAGCCGTTCCATCTTAAAGTCACTGAGTGCCTGAACAAAACGGCCAGCTTCTGCATGGTTTTTTGCCGGCCGCGCAAAACCGGCAGGTGTGAAATAGGCCAACCACAAGACTACTCTATGTAGTAATGTAAATTGTGGGTTGTAATTATGTACACATATAATTTTGTTTACTTGTTTGTAACTGCTCATTTTGTTATATGTTCTAGCCACTATGTATTGCACTAAAATACCCATTGCAATGCCTTATAAATAAATAAAATAAATAAATAATGATGATGATAGTGATTTCAGCTCTATACACCACATTTGAAAATAATTATAGATAGCATTTTAATTGAAATCAGCATTCAATCCCCTAGGATATAAAGTACCCCAAGTATAAATGTATTACATTTCTGGTTTGGCCAGATTATTGTCCCATCATTCTTACCTCCTGTGGCTTTTAACTATAGCAATCCTACAAATCTTCCTAAGAGATTATAGAGAGAACATTATCTACAATATCAGACTTTTATATATAAATTGCTCTTTCATTTTTAGGGGGTTTTGGTAAACAAAATGTATCGATTGGTGCAGTTTCTCCTTATCGTTTTCAGTTGACCACAGGGGATATTATTTAACAACTGGTGTGATTATTGCTTGTTGCCTGTATGTATGAGCTAGAATAAATCTCCTTTATGTATTTCTAGTACATATTTACTAAAAATCTTTAAATAAATAAAAAATTACTTTCATGTTACTTCCAAATTAAGTGGATATCAAACTGATTTCTTTTAAATTAAATTAAAAAGGGATCTGTACTTATATTCTTATATCACAAACAGGACTCCAGACTAGCCTATACTCATTGCCACTCCAGATAAGTTTGTCGTTCCATTGGCCCAAACATGTTGCAGGGTTTTGTTGTTAAAACTGCTCTTTGAACAAAAGAAAAATATTGGTTAGTATCAATTCAATCACCTACAATAAGTGTGACTTAAGTTCTTCTGTATAATAGTACTCATCTAGGTAGCACTTAATCACTCCTAGCTGAGTGTAATAAATTAATAATCGCATAAAGAGAAGTTACATCAGCTGTAACTACAATATAATTCTCTTGCTGAGTGATATTATTTTATTTATTAATAACCATAATGGCATCTTTAAAGTATGCCTTCATTTCTGTAACTTAAGACCGCAATTTCCATATAATGAGAGAGATTTGCTTTTTCTGAATATGTGACTTTCACAATCAGGCTTCACAGTAGCTTCTATAATAATGGATTTCTCCACTTTCAGTGATAATGACTTTTTTATGATATTTCTTTAAAAGGTAAATCATTATTTTTAATGCTTTCTATAGGATTTGTGTTAATATTCCCTATTTTTCATTAAAGATGATATCAGAAATCTGTTTACACTAATGTTTAAGGGCCTGATCCAGAGATGGATGGTAATGCAAACGCAAATGCATATTTTAGCAGTTGCTAAAATATGCTAATGCCTTCCAAAGCTTACCCGAGCATAGGGACACCCACTGCTGCCTTCTCATATTCATACGATGACGTGCAACAGCATAAACATTGGTACCATTGACAAATATCAGGCAGTCACTTAGGGCTCCATTTACTAACAAGTTTTATCACCAAAACGAGTGATAAATGTCACTGTGTATGATAAATGATGCTCCAGCCAATCAGCTCCTAACTGTCAACTGTTAGAAAAATGACAGTTGGGAGCTGATTGGCTGGAGCACCATTATCATACACAGTAAAATGTATCACTCGTATTGGTGATAAAACTCATTAGTAAATGAGGCCCCTAGTATGTAATGCAGGTCTGACCGGCAGCAAACACTGCATCTCTCCTGACAGGCAGAGAGGTCTCATGCTGCTCAAATGATCGCATTGACTAATTTATGTACGCCCTCAAAATGCCGTTTAAATGGTCAGACAGGCCTGCATTTTTATAACCGCATCTCCATTACCACCCACAAATGCTGACTACCTATCACTGACTTTGCGAAACATGGTCACACATTGAGGTGCATAGTGTGATCAGATTTCTGCGTCTAAAGGGCACATCAGCAGCTGAAATTCATCAATTAGTCTAGGTATACGGTGATAACGTCATGTCACAGAAACAGGTTTGAGTCTGGTACATTGCTTTTTTTTTTTTTTTTTATCTATCTTTATTCATTTTTTCATATCACTTCATTACATTATTAACTAACTGGAGTAACAATATTTCATTAATTCCCTTCATATTAAAAAGTTTAAATTACAAAAAATTTCCATAATACTTCATATGTACTCATCCTAGCATACAACTTCCAACCTGTCCCCTAACCCACCATTCAAAATCTTCCTCCCTCTCCTTCCTTTCTTTTTACCCCTTCCTTCTCATTCTTCTTACACATTTATTCCTCACATCTCTCTATGGTTTGTTTCTACCTCTCTTACTTTATATTTTTATGCTTTCCTGGCATTTCTTAATTTTCCCTTTGATAGAGCAGGTACCAGTTTGTGGATTCAGAACAGCTCATTATCTTCTCCTGTGTTTACTTTCTTAATGTCTCGATATAGGGCCCCCATTTCCTAAAAAAAAATATTCCTCCTATCTCTAATTCGGATCTCACTTGTTGTCTCTCTAAATGCACAAATTTCAGAAGACTACATGATACTTGTTCTATAGATGGAGCAAAACGTTTAATCCATTTAGATAAAATGACTTTCTTTGCCACTGTCACAATAACTATTATCAGGTCTTAATTGCCATGCCTTAAAATTTGCACACAATAACGCTAAAGGATCTAGATTTAAATGTAATCTCAATTTTGTCTTCAAAAACACTAACAATTTATTGCAGAACCATTTAATTTTTGGACATTTCCAGAAATTATGTTTAAAGAGTGCATTCCGCGCCCCACATATCAGGCATTGCCCCAACTCATTTTGAATAATACTGTATATTTACGCTATCCTTGGGTTATATATGCTCTATGTATTGTTCTCATGTGCACTTCTTGCAAATCTGCTGAATACACATATTTTAACACTTTCTCCATACTTCCATCAATACTTGACAATTGAATTATATTCTGAAAATCCTCCCTCCATTTATCAAACGTCCTCTTCCATATTTTGTCCTTATCATAATTAACTCCCAATACAGATCTTTTGTTTTATATTCTTCTAATCTTGCTTTTGCTAATGCTCTAATCACTGGATCCGTATCCTTAATTATTTTTTCTGTCATTATCTCTGATTGGATATAGGGTCTCATTCAGACCCGCTCGCAAGCGCCTATGCGCTCGCAAGCAGGTCGATGGTGGGGCACTTTGCACGCGCCACACGCGCATGGCGCGTGCGCAAGCCCCGGAGCAAGAGAGAAATTCTCTCACTCCGGGGCTCGCTACAAAAGGGGCAGCTGTCGATGTTGATGGACAGCTCGCCCCCTTTTTGTAGGCGTGGTGGGGGGTGGCCAGACAAACGGAGGCGTTCCTGAAGGAAGGCTTTCCGTTTGTAGGCAGCCCTACTGACATCACCAGTGATGTCAGTAGGGTGCTTCCTGCTCTGTTAGAGCAGGAAGCTGCCTGGGGATTGCGGTAGACGAGACCCTACCACAAGGGTTTCGTCGCAAGCCCCGATGGTCGCGATGGTCTTGACCATCGCGACCATCAACCTGGCCGCTCGCTAAAGCGCTTAGAGAACGGCCAGGAGGCCGGCTTTTTACAGAGAAACGGCCGCCCTCATTCAGAGCGAGCAGTCGCATTTTGCGAGCGGCTCTGAATGACGTCTATAATAGTGCAACTGCAAATACATATATAGTTGTTTATTTGTTATATCATATTTACTTATCAACTCCTGGAATGATAATAACCTTCCACCCGGGTCAAATACAGCTTTAATTTTGCTTATTCCTTTCGCTCTCCATCCATCAAACATTCTGTTCTCCATGACTTGTTTAAAACTTGGTTTTCCCCCTATCTCCACATATCTAGAAAACCTTGGATTTCTACCCACCCATTTATTTATTTCCCACCACACTAGCTATGTATCTTTAAACATCATATTCGTCAATTGGTGCATTGCTTTTAATAACTGCAGGACAGACGTTCAAGATGAGCCGCAATCTGGCCAGAGAAGAACGCCCACCACAGATGACAATTTGTGCTGCAGTGAAGGTCTGATTCGGGAGGACAGACGCATTCGAGTTAGTGATATTGCTGATGAACTGAACATCTCAGTGGTTACTGTGCACATTGTTCATGAGCAACTGGGGTACAGGAAATATGTTCATGCTAGGTACAGAAGCAATTCACAAAAGTTCACAAGACCAATAGTGTCATGCTTTCAGCATAGGGTTTGTTATGTTACACTAATTCACATTAGCAGCCCCACCTAGTGGTCAGGACAGCAGCAATTTAAATCTGATCTATTTTTACCTTTTTAGCATGCCTTAGCAGTCTAGCAATGCATTCTGGGCTAAAGGAGCTGTAAGCAGCCATTTTCCTTTTCACATGGTCCCGGACAGTCATCATTACATATGCTCAACCTGGTACAGCATCCTATGGTGAGTTCTAAGCTTCAACTGTGCCATCATATTGTAGATCTGCTTAGTCAGTAATGCATGTTAGCTGTACTATGTGACATTGCAGCCTGTTCTTTGCATACTGTATGCTTCATGTTGTTTGCATATCCCATGTTATGTATATGTTTGCCTTGAATTCCCATGTACATATAGTAATCGCTTTTTATTGTTTTTTAACAGTTTTACCGTTACTTTTCATCACTTGTCTTATCATCACTTATCACATCACACGTGCACACTTGTTTATACAAATCGATCTGTGTACATCTACGCAAGTGCCTCTATCGAATAATAAACTCAGTTATTCAGATCACATCTGACTGGATTATTGGAAGATAGAGTATTGGTTAAGCTGGCTGCTCCAAATTTGTCAGACACTTAGTGCGGTGCAGTACAAATAGGATGGGATTGTCTCTCATGCACATGACACGGTACCATGAGGAGGGAGTGCAGTTCCTACAGCATATTGTTACAGGCGATGAAACGTGGGTGCATCATATGACAGCGGAGAAGAAGCAAGCATCCATGATATGGAAACATGCATCGTCCCCACCTTCAAAGAAATTCTAAATAACGTCATCGGCAAAGAAGGTCATGGTGACCATGTTTTGGGACCACAAGGCTGTGCTTCTTGTCGATTTCCTCACCAAAGGGGATACTGTGAATGCTGTCTGCTATTGTGACACATTGAGCCGGTTGAGGAGGGCAAATAGTGGAAAATAACCTGGTTTGCTGCTAACAGGTGTCATATTGCTGCACGATAATGTCAGACCACACTCAGCCAACTGTATGCGTGAGTTGTTACGGTGCTGCCTTTGGGAGGTACTGGACCAATTTCCCCACAGCCCTGACCTATCACCGAGTGACTTTCATCTCTTTGGACCATTGAAGAAGCACCTGGGTAGAAGACGATTTGCAAACGACAAAGTTCAGCAAGCTGCCATTTCCTGGCTTCAGACGCTTGACACTGATTTCTTCTATGCCTTGGTGTACCATTGGAACAAATGCTTAGACAAGTATGGGGACTATGTGGGAAAATAATCTGTACCAATGCCATACTATTGATAATATGTATATGTACGAGTTAAATACATTTACGCAATGAGAGCTTTAGTTCCCTTATTTATTGAAGCACTCATATGAAGGGGCTTGAATGTGGACTAGTGGCCCGATTCAGACCCAGACGCTAAGAATCGTTCTCTCGTAGCGGATGATTTTTGCATTGTGCGCATGTGTACGCATCACAGTGCGTGTGCGCCAACCACTGCGAAAGATTGGTAAGCGTTTGCTTGCCGAGCATTGACAGCCCAGCAGAGTGAGTGACAGGAGAAGCCGTTTGTGGGTGGTGACAAGGGCAAGTCACTAGAAACGGAGGAATGGAGGTGCGAACACAGGCGTGCCTAAGCATCTTAACACCATTTCAGAGGCCTGCATAATTAACAGGCAGCGTCATTGTACACGTCTTCACACTGAAGTGATCGCACTGCTTGAGGTAGGGTATAGTCTACCTCAAGCGCTGCGTTCGCTTCCGCTGGTACCCGATGTACCGATGGTTGCATACACTTCCTGGAGATGACGTGGGTGTATTAAGAAGACAGGCTGGTGGGCGTCTGCATACACAAAGCGATCGCATGCCAAGACTTAGTGGGCGAGCTTATGCCTTGCCTTGCCGTGTGATCGCCTGCCTTGCCGTCACTTAGCCGAATTTGCTTACGCTGGGAGCGAGCGTACGCATCTAGCGACTGAGTCGGAATCGAGCCCTTAAAGTTGGGGCTGGTTAGGGAGCAGGAGGTTAAGTGTATTAACTCATTGCTTGGCTTTCCAAGAGGCGATTAGCACTTATCTGTTTCCAAACAGGTCCCCAATAATTCAGGATCCAGACAAGCAGCAACTGAGCGGAAGACAGCTGCAATGACAGGTAGTCAAAGATCTTTTGGACCTAGTATACACCTGATAGTAAAGCAAGTGCATATGATGTCAATGCAGGGGAAAATATGCATTTCAAGATACGTACAACTTTGCATAAGTGTGAAAAAATTTAATTTTTCTGTACACTTTACTTTTACTGCCAACTCTGCATCAGCCTCAGAATGGTATTCTGCAAGACACATCTCTGTAGTCTCATCATTAATCGTCTGATTATTCTCTCAATTAATCATTGAGAGAATAATGGGACCCAGGTAAGGGGAGGGGGGAGCAAATACAGGAGACGGCCCATTCGAAAACTAAATTGAAACATACTATGCACGGTGTTGACATTTGTCCCCTTCTGTAGCTGACTTGAGCCCCTGCTGGGCCCCTCCAACTGGCACTGGCGCAGGTAAACAGTATAACCTCTCACCAACATCTTTCACCGCCAATGGCGGCTCCAGAGGTGGGGCTGTATTCAAATAGGGGATGTTAGCATACGCTGGACAACTCGATTAGACTAGCTGGGACTGCTAGATGAGTTAGGCAGGGCATACTGTACAACATTGTTTTTTTTAAATATATTTACTTTCATTACACTGTGCTACATTTGGGAACTGTTCTGTCATTATTACAAATAGGGATGTGCGCCGACACCCGTGTTTTGGTTTTGGATCTGTATCTCCTTCTTGTTTTGGATTTGGATTTGGTTTTGGCAAAACCGCCCTTGTGCATGTTGGTTTTGGTTTTGGATCTGTATTTTTTTTTTTTTTAAATATATAAAATCTGCTAAAATCACATAATTTGGGCTTTTTTTTGTTCCTACAGTTTTATTAACCTCAATAACATTAATTTCCACTAGTTTCCTTTCCAGTAAATTTTGACCACCTCACACAATATCTTTCACCAACATCGGTCAAATCAATGAAAATGATTGCAATACTGTGCAGTAAAGAGTCATCCTCAGCTGCCTCACAATTACTCTGAGGAGTAACACCTACTCCTCTACAACATGGATAACAAAGAAAGTTTTGGTAATGGTGAGTGGCGCTATAGCTACTGAAGATGTAAACTTCAATCCCTACGATTAATTCCAGCTATCGCTTTGCTATTTAAAATGCACATTTATTTAAAATTTCATGAATGATAAAACAACCACACAAATAAAACAATATCAAATCAATATACAATCAATGATTAAAGTGCTTAAGCAAGGAATTCACAGCAGCATTATATTTTAGCAGCAAATAATTAGCATTATGACATATTCCATGTCTTTGATTTCTCACCCTTGATGGGTATTGCAGTGAGCTAGCTTTTTAAAGAAGCAAAGAGGTCACGGGCCTTCCAGCTCGGCACCACCGCAATAAAGTTCAGACCAGGCCAAGTGGTGATTCAGCGGCCATTCGTCCCCTTTAGCACACAGGATGTCTGCGCTATGCGTTTCGGTGAATACCTTCCTCAGGAGCGGATATCCTGTATCTCTTTTGAAGTGTTTACATTTTCCTGTTTTGGATCTGGATCTTTCTTCATGTTTTGGATCTGGATTGGTTGTGCCAAAACCACCCTTCCGGGTTTTGGTTTTGGATCTGTATTTTTTTTGGGAAAAGAGCATAAAAACAGCAAAAATCACAGAATTTGTTTTTATTTTGTTCCTACGCTATTATTAACCTCAATAACATTAATTTCCATTCATTTACAGTCTATTCTGAACACCTCACACCTCACAATATTGTTTTTAGGCCAAAGGGTTGCACCGAGGTAGCTGGATGACTATGCTAAGGGACACAAGTGGGTGGCACAAACACGTGGTCCATCTAGAAGTGGCACTGCAGTGGCAGACAGGATGGCAGTTTGAAAAAGTAGGCCCCAAAGAGTACATAATGTAAAGAAAAAAAAGAGGTGCAAGATGGAATTGTCATTGGGCCTTCCCACCCACCCTTATGTTGTATAAACAGGATATGCACACTTTAACAAACCAATCATTTCAGCGCCAGGGTCTGCCACACGACTGTGGATGGGCACCCACAAAACAAGCTGGCAATTAATCTGTCCCTGCACAAACTGGCTCTACAAAGGCAAGATGTCGTCCTCATCCTCATCCACCGATTTCTCACCCTCTTCAGTGTTGTGTACATCCTCATCCTCACAGAGTATTAATTCATCCCCTCTGGAATCCACCACCACAGGTCCCTCTGTAATTTCTGAACCCTGGTCTTTCAGGAAGAATTGATCATTCATTTTGATGAACATCATTTTCACCACATTTTGTGGAAGCAATCTCCTACGCCTTTCACTGACAAGGTTCCCGGCTGCACTAAAAACTCTTTCGGAGTACACACTGGAGGGGGGCAACTTAGGTAAAATAGAGCCAGTTTGTACAGGGGCCTCCAAATTGCCTCTTCTTCCTGCCAGTACAGGTACGGACTGTCTTACATGCCTACTTGGATGCTGTCACCGATGTAATCCTCCACCATGCTTTCAATGGTGACAGCATCATATGCAGTGACAGTAGACATGTCAGAAATTGTTGGCAGGTCCTTCACTCTGGACCAGATGTCCAAACTTGGTCCTGCCTGCTCTGCATCACTGCCAGCGTGTAGGTTAGGATATCTAAGTTGTTTCCTGGCAGCCCCAGTTGCGGGAGAAAATGAAGAAGGAGCTGTTGCCATGTCACGTTCTGCTTCAGCTGACAGTGTTTTCACCAGCAGGTCTTTGCACCTCTGCAGGCTTGTGTCCGCCGGAAAGAGAGACACCATGTAGGCTTTAAACCTAGGATCGAGCACGGTGGCCAAAATGTAAAACGGAAATCATTCTCCACTGCACTTGAGTCAAGTGCATACCCCTCCTTTGCCATAGGTGGATGTATAGGCTTCAATGGCCTTTTACTGCTCCTCCATCCTCTGAAGCATATAGAGGGTTGAGTTCCACCGCGTTAGAACCTCTTGCTTCAGGTGATGGCAAGGCAGGTTCAAGAGTGTTTGCTGGTGCTCCAGTCTTCGGCACTCAGTCGCTGAATGGCGAAAGTGGGCCGAAATTTTTCAGGCCACCAAATGCATCTCCTGCATGGGTCTATCATTTTAAAAAAAATTCTGCACCACCAAATTTATTGTGTGAGCAAAATATGGGATGTGCTGGAGTTTGCCCAGATGTAATGCCCACACAATATTGGTGGCGTTGTCAGATATCACAAATCCCCAGGAGAGTCTATTTGGGGTAAGCCATTGGGCGATGATTTCCCTCAATTTCTCTAAGAGGTTGTCGGTGGTTTGCCTCTTACTGAAACCGGTGATGCACAGCATAGCCTACCTTGGAACGTGCTGGCGTTTCTAAGATGCTGCTACTGGTGATGCTGCTGTTGTTGCTGTGTAAGGCGATACATCTACCCAGTGGGCTGTCACAGTCATATAGTCCTTAGTCTGCCCTGTTCCACTTGTCCACATGTTCGTGGTTAAGTGGACATTGGGTACAGCCGCATTTTTTAGGACACTGAGGACACTTTTTCTGACATCTCTGTACATTCTCGGTATCGCCTGCCTAGTGAAGTGGAATCTAGACGGGATTTGGTACCGGGGACATACTACCTCCATCAATTGTCTAAATCCCACTGCACTAATGGCAGATAACAGATGCACGTCTAACACCAACATAGTTGTCAAGGCCTCAGTTATCCACTTTGCAACAGGATGACTGCTATCATACTTCATCCTCCACGCAGGACTGTTGGACGGTCAATTGCTTAGTAAAAGAAGTAGTGGTGTTCCAACTTCCTCTCTGGGATGATGAACAAATCCCAGAAGCAACAGCAACAGCAGTAGGTGTAGCAATGCAGGATCCTTCGGAGGAATCCCAGATAGGAGAGGAGTCAGTCATGCCAATTACATGGCCTGCAGGACTACTTCCGATCCTGATTGAGGAGGAAATTGATGAGTAGGGAGTTGCTGGTATGGATTGCAGGTGCTTGGATACAACAGGACAAGGGGATTTAGGTGTCCCTGGACTGCTTACGGTCTTAATCACAGAAATAATTCCAGACCGAAGAGGTGGATTTTTTGGTCTTCTGCCCAGGCATGACGATGGGCTTTTTCATCCCACGGACAACAACTGTCTCCCCCGGTGCCTATTTTAAACAAACCACATCACCATCAGAATCCTTCTCGTCAACTTCCTCCTCAGTGCCAGCTACACCAATGTCCTCATCCTGTTGTAACAGTGACATCTTCAATTTGAATATCAGCAACTGGACTGTGGGTGCTCCTTCCAGCACTTGCAGAGGGTGTACAAATGGTGGAAGGAGCCACCTCTTCCCGTCCAGTGTTGGGAAGGTCAGGCATCACAACCGCCAACACACTTGGACTCTCCTTGGGGATTTGTGATATCTTCTTAGAACACACAGTTCTTTGCTGTGCTTTTGCCAGCTTAACTCTTTTCATTTTTCTAGTTGGAGGAGGAGGGCTTCCATCATCATGTGAAGCTGAACCACTAGTCATGAACACAGGCCAGGGCCTTAGCCGTCCCTTGCCACTCCGTGTCGTAAATGGCATATTTGCAAGTTTACGTTTCTCCTCAGACGATTTAAATTCATTTTTTGGTACATTTTACTGAACTTTTGGACTTTACATGCCCTCTACTATGACATTGGGCATCGGCCTTGGCAGACGACTTTGATGGCATTTCATCGTCTATGTTATGACTAGTGGCAGCAGCTTCAGCACTAAGAGGAAGTAGTTCTTGATCTTTTTCTATTTTGTCCTACAAACCTTTGTCCTCCATTATTTTTATGGAGTGCATTATTTTTATGGAGTGAATAATCCCTGTAAAAATTATTTGGAAGAATTAAATCACCCCTTTTTACTTGGAGACTGGAGTGAATACAATGCACACCACACAGGGCAGCCACTGTAAAAATTATTTGAATGAATTAAATAACCCCTGTAAAAATTATTTGTATGAATTAAATCACCACTTTTTATTTGGAGTGAATATACACAGGGCACAGGGCAGCATACCCCTACACCACACAGGGCAGCCCCTGTAAAAATGATTTGGATGAATTAAATTACCACTGTAAAAATGATTTGGATTAATTAATTCACCCCTTTTTATTTGGAGTTAATATACACAAGGCACAGGGCAACATACCCCTACACCACACAGGGCAGCCCCTGTAAACAATATTTAGATGAATTAAATAACCCCTATAAAAATTATTTGGATGAATTACTGTAAATTACCCCTTTTTACTTGGAGACTGGAGTGAATACACAGCACACCACACAGGGCAGCCCCTGTAAAAATATTTGGATGAATCAAATAACCCCTATAAAATTATTTGGATGAATTACTGTAAATCGCCCCTTTTTACTTGGAGACTGGAGTGAATACAATGCACACCACACAGGGCAGCCCCTGTAAAAATTATTTGGATTAATTAAATAACCCCTGTAAAAATTATTTGGATGAATTAAATCACCCCTTTTTATTTGGAGTGAATATACACAGGCCACAGGGCAGCATACCCCTACACCACACAGGGCAGCCCCTGTAAAAATTATTTGGATGAATTAAATAACCCCTGTAAAAATTATTTGGATTAATTAATTCACCCCTTTTTATTTGGAGTAATATACACAAGACACAGGGCAGCATACCCCTACACCACACAGGGCAGCCCCTGTAAAAATTATATGGATGAAATGAATCACCCCTTTTTATATGGAGACTGGAGTGAATACAAAGCACACCACACAGGGCAGCCCCTGTAAAAATTATTTGGATGAATTAAATAACCCCTGTAAAAATTATTTGGATGACTTAAATCACCCCTCTTTATTTGGAGTGAAAATACCCAGGGCACAGGGCAGCATATCCCTACACCACATAGGGCAGCCCCTGTAAAAATTATTTGGATGTATTAAATAACCCTTGTAAAAATTATTTGGATGAATTAAATCACCCCTATTTATTTGGTGTGAACATATACAGGGCACAGGGCAGCGTACCCCTACACCACACAGGGCAGCCCCTGTAAAAAATATTTGGATGAATTAAATCACCCCTTTTTCTTTGGAGTGAATATACTTTACACAGGATAGCATACCCCTATACCACACAGGGCAGCCCCTGTAAAAATTATTTGGATGAATTAAATAACCCCTGTAAAAATTACACCACTGGACTGGATTGATACAGCAGAGCAGGTCACCCCCAGACTGATACAGCAGCACCGCACCACTGGACTGGACTGATACAGCAGAGCAGATACCCCCAGACTGATACAGCAGAGCATTTCACCACGCCACTCCACTTTCCCACAGACACTAGAGAAACACATTGTCAGGACTTTGACTATTTCAGTACATAAAGATAAACTACACTTGCCGAAGTTCCATTGTGGTCGTTGGAGGATCTATCCTGGTTACTGGCGTTCATCACATGCAATGTGTAGAGAGTTAAAGTGATCATCTGTTTCTTAGATGTCGTCAAGTGGTTGGATTGCTTGATTGCTTATTATTCCAAACCTGATTCTAATTGGGTCACATGTTCTGAACTTACTATGGATCACAGACCTCTAGTATAAAGCCTGTTACTAACTATGCCTCATTGTCTGTGCAACGTTACTTTCAGGCCTTCCTTGGACTCCTTCCAGATCCCCGCTGTGCCTAGTGTATGCTGTGGACCTCACTACATTCCTGCTCGTGTTCCGGTTCAAGTTCTTATATAGGTTATCTGCTGCACTAGAGAGCTCAGCATTGCCTTTGTCTTTTCGTTGTTATCCTGCTCTATTATTGCTTTTCCATTCTATGCTACACTATTTGGTTTAATTGTTTTTATTGACTCATACGGACACTGGGTTACTTCTTCTACAGTTGTCAACTGCACCGTTACAGTCTATCCTCATCGGAACCCCTTCACATGGCAGGGCTCAACCCCGCTGCGGACCTTCATTACGTCGCAGGGCTCAATCATGCTCCGGACCTTCATTACATTGCAGGGCTCAACCCTGCTCCGGACCTTCATTACACCACAGGGCTCAACCCTGCTCCGGACCTTCATCACATCGCAGGGCTCAACCACGTTCTCGACCCTCATCACGTTTCAGGGCTCAACCCTGTTCCGGACCATCATCAAGTCCCAGGACTCGACCCTGTTCCGGACCATCATCACGTCTCAGGGCTCAACCCTGTTCCGGATCTTCATTATGTCTCAGGGTTTAACCTCATTCCAGATCTTGTTACATCTCAGGGCTCAACCCTGTTCCAGACCTCCGTCGCGATACAGGGCTCAACCCTGTTATTGATCTCCATTCTATCCTGATGCCCTAGCCTCGTGTCGGACTCGGGATTTCACCCCACACCAGTTCAGTGTGTACTTCGAACTTTGTTTCTCACAGGGGCATACCCCTGCACCTGTTAGTGCTTGTCATAAACATTGTGTTTTTGAGATTTAATGTGGAACTTTGCCATACAGTTTTTGTTCTTGAATAAATTCTATTTACTTTTATTTCGTGCTAGTGATATTTCATGAAAAGGTCATTCCTAAAACACCTCAGTTCATACTACCTAGTAAGCCTGACTCTTCCCAGGAGTCTCAAGTGTCTGTAGCCGTGCCACACATCCTCTCACTACCCTCTCTAGGACTGGAGTGAAGATAGCGGGGCGGGAGGCACAAAATGTGCAAAGTCCAGGTCTCGTGAGAATCCAACACCAGGATGATGATGTTTTGCCTCGTTCTGGGAACTGAGTCTGTCATGAAAACCCAAGCCAGACTCGGTTCCCGGCTCGGATTGGGGGGTTCGGATTTTGAAAATCTGAACCCGCTCATTCCTAGTTTAAATTCCCTAAAGAATTTCAAACTCCTCCTCCCATTTGCACTGACTTCCAAAAGTGACGTCAGCCCTTACTTCCGGTTTGCGTTCCATAACGCTAAACCCAGAAGTGACGTTTGCATTCCATTACTTACTTCCGGTTTGTGTTCCATATCACTAAAACCGGAAGTGACTCTTGCATCTCACTCTGGCTTCCTATTTTCCTTTTGTTTGTTTGAAGAAGATGGTTCTTTATTGGGAATTAACTCTATCTTTTCCTGGTGGATTTGCTCCTTCCCTTCTCATCTATTGCTGTACTTCATATTCCAGCAAAGTCTTACCCTAATGTAGGGAAGTGCTTATCCAACCAGATTTTACATTTCACAGTGTCAGCAGTGTAGGGTTGCTGATGGTGTCCTCAGTACGTGGGGCAGCAGTGCAGGGTGCTGGCGGTGTTGGCAGAGCGGGGGTGCCACTGGTGTCCTCAGTGTGGGGGTCCTGGCGGTGTCAGCAGTGCATGGGTGCTGGTGGTATCCTCAATGCAGGGTGCCAGCAGTGGGACATGGGACATGTTCACCCAGTTGTAATAATCAATCAACATTCATTGAGATTTTGGGTGCTTGCTTTTTAACCATCCTTTCCACTTCTCTGATCTGCTATTTTTTACCATTATAACTACTCTCCCCTCCTCCCTCATAACTTTGCTCTAGAATCCAAAAAAGTTATTACATTTACAAACGAATAAAACCATCCTTTCCCTGCCTTCAACTACATACATACACACTCCATCTCCCTCAGGCATCTGAACTAGTTCTTGATTAATGAAAATATTCTTGGTTTCTAATATGGGGTCATATAGTTTATGAAACTGCCATCATGTCTGCCACTGCAATACTCTGTTTCCTAGATGTGCCATGTTTGAAGTTGAACTGCCACATTTGTGCTGCCCACTTCTGTTGCTTAACTTAGTCAGCCAGCTGGCTTGGTGCAACCTTTTGTCTTAAACTGGATGAAAACAATATTGAGAGCAGTGAAGTGGTCAAAATTGATTGGAAATGACTGGAAATTAATGTTAATTAGGTTAATAATACTGTAGGAACAAAAAAGGCCCAAATTATGTGATTATAGCTGTTTTTTTTATTTATTTATTTTAAATACAGATCTAAAACCAAAACCAAAACACATTATGGTGGTTTTGCAAAACCAGAAACAAAACCAAAACACCAAAGTTAATCCAGATCCAAAATCAGAACCAAAACACAGGGGTCGGTGCATGTCTCTAATATAGAGCACTAGTAAAGAGAACATGATTGTTTTTTGTTTGTTTTTCTAGTGAGAGCACTATAATTGTCAGGGACTGCTAGGCAGCTATTACAGGTAGTCAAGGATGCAATTAAAAGGCTATTCCTGCTGCAAAATACACATCTGGGAACAGGAATATTTAATCTGCATGGCCCACATTTACTGTACACAGACATGAATTTTGTCTACATGAAAATGCTCTTGAAATGCATATGACTTTCAAGTGATCGCACCACCCATATCAATCAGCTTGTTCAAGTAGCCATCATCATTATCAAAGCACATTTGCCCCAACCATCTATGTGGTGAAAGAGATCTGTTCAAAATTAAATGGATTGAACTGACCTCTGTGTACGCTCAACTTATCATAGCCCACGATTCTGCCTAAACATCCACAAAATGCACTCAAAGAACTTAAGGCCGCCTTGTTACAACCATTCAGCTGCAAATAGAGATATGACTGAATTGTGTACAACTGTGAATCCTCCATATATCTGTATATATACAGGTGACAGTGACAGAGAGGACCACATATGTGTTTTATGAAATGGTGGCAGCCAAGCCAGGCCAGTGGGCCTGGAAGCTGTGAAGGCCAGGAGGCCGGGTCTCAACCTGTGAGAGATAGAACTCTAAAGACTCAGACTATGTTATGTTTGCACTGCAGACTAGCTGCTCATTATGGAGAGGGGCCAAGAAGTGTGATAGTGCCCTGCATGAAAGTAAAGCTCACAGTAAAGCTCCATTACTTTCATTTTAACCTGCAAGGCTGTGTGGACCCTTATTGTGCACTTAGACACTGCACCACTGACCCCTCCACCAAGTCAATTACCCCAGAATACCACCATATATATATATATATATATATATATATATATGCAGAATACCACTATATATTTATATATATATATATATATATATAAACATATATATTTTTTTTTATATATATATATATATATATATATATGTGTGTGTGTGTGTGTTTTTCTGGATTTCTGAATTTTTCCATATATATATATATATATATATATATATATATATATATATATATATATATATATATATATATATATTCAGTATATATATATATATATATATAGATAGATAGATATATGTAGATCGTAGCGTGCGGCACTCCATGCATAAACAAAAGACCAAACAGGCAGCTTTCAGGTGTTAACGTTTCAATGCGTTATGGCATTTTCGTCAGAACAATATATAGTTACACACTCACACACACACATCAGGGCCGGCATGAGGCATGTTCGACCAGTGCAGTCGAATAGGGGTGCCACCCCATAGAGGGCGCACCCCTCCCAACATCCCGATTTCAGCTGGACAGCACTGACCCGCTGTTCCACCCGTGGACCGAAGTGTCCCGTGGGTGGTCTGGTCGGGAGGTTGGGCACCCCCACCACTGCAGCCGGACCCCGGAGTAGCTGAATAGATGCTGCGCGCATGCGTTCAGTGCAGGGAGAGGGCTGGGGGAAGCCCAGCTAGTGACAGAGTGTTGGGCTCACCCCCAGCCTGACGTTACACGGGAGGCATGCCATGCAGGCACGCCTCCTAATAACGGCATTTAGGGGGCGTGGCCTATGGTAATTAGGCCACTGCCCCATTTCGGTCGCGCGCAGCAAATTGACGACTACCCGTGCTGCACAGGACGCGGCTACCCTTGGAGCCGGCCCTGACACACATATACTTACTGTATGTGTATGTATACCATACAGGGGTCTATTTACTAAGCAGTGTCTTCAGCACCAAATAGAGCTAACCAAGGCCAAAACACCTCTTATAGTATGAATAATTAATTCATTTATTTACTAAAATGAAGTCATTGTTTCAAAGAAGTAAAAAGCATATACTTATAATGAGCAATACTTCATTGAATTTGTCATATTATTGAGTCCCAGCCCGACGGCTGTTTTGGTGTGCATTCCACATCTTTCTCAAGGGTCTGCTCAACTTACATAGACACTACAGGTTAAATAGAAACATAGAATTTGACGGCAGATAAGAACCACTTGGCCCATCTAGTCTGCCCCATTTTTAAACATATTATTACCTCAACCCTATACTCCTTTTACACCAAAATCCCGGGTCTGACCCTGGAATTTGAACACTGGTCAATCCTGGGTCGAACTTGGCTTCAGACCCCGTTTACACTGCAATTCGACCCAGGTTATTCCCGGGTTTGCCCCGTTCACACTGAACCCGGGTAATCCCTGCTTTTCCCTATAGATGTCATTAAAAATTGACTTTTTAAAGGGCTGACAAAGATGAGGTCACAATAGGCAACAAAAGAGAGGGGCGGGGACTGCTTACAGCATTGCAGCAATGATGGCAGACGGAGCACATGTGGGTATTCCCGATGTCCTCACTGTTTTCAGCTTTCTGTTGATTTCAGCAACAGAGAATTGGATGTAGCTTTTTATGGTCTGGCACCTTGTGCAGGGTTCAAGGAGGAGAGCGCAATTCTTGGCTGAGAGGGCCAGATTTCGACGCCAATATTTGCGCAGGAGGAGAGCACTGATATCAGCCAACATGACCACCATGATGAGATTGACCACGATGAAAAATAGAAGAATGTGGGCCAGAGACCGCCCCCATGGAGAAGCTTTCATGCAGACTGTAGAAGCTTTCCAAGTGGAGCAGTGGCTGGAACACTTTCGGATGTCGCGTGCCACCTTTTATTATATATTGGAATTACTGGCACCAGCACTGATGATGCAGACCACCAACTACCGAAAGCCCATCACCCCAATCAGGAGATTAGCCATTGCACTCTGGTGGTATGCTACCCCTGGAGAGTACCGCACACTCTCCTGTCTATTTGGTGTTGGGATTGGCACAGTCTGCAAGATCATTTACCAGGTGACGTGGGCATTAGTGGGTACCCTGTACCAGCGCTTTATGTCCTTGCCAGAAGGACAGCGCCTAGATGAAACCATCCAAGGCTTCCTCAGGCGTGGGTATCCGCAGTGTGCTGGTGCCATAGACGGGACCCACTTTCCCATCATCACCCCCCATGAAAACCCTGTGGATTATTATAATCGTAAAGGGTGGCATTCCATTATTCTTCAAGCTCTTGTAGACCACCGATACTGGTAAGTAAATTTGTACAAATTATTCTTTCATATCTACATTTATTTTATGTTTTTTGTTGTTAAAATACTCATTTTTTTTTTTAGTTTTACAGATGTTTTCATTAGGGGTGAGCGGGTTCGGATAAAGCGCTGGTACAGGGTATCCACTAATGCCCACGTCACCTGGTAAATGATCTTGCAGACTGTGCCAATCCCAACACCAAATAGACAGGAGAATGTGCGGTACTCTCCAGGGGTAGCATACCACCAGAGTGCAATGGCTAATCTTCTGATTGGGGTGATGGGATTTCGGTACCAGCGCTTTATCTCCTTGCCAGAAGGACAGCGCCTAGATGAAACCATCCAAGGCTTCCTCAGGCGTGACCAGCACACTGCGGATACCCACGCCTGAGGAAGCCTTGGATGGTTTCATCTAGGCGCTGTCCTTCTGGCAAGGAGATAAAGCGCTGGTACAGGGTATCCACTAATGCCCACGTCACCTGGTAAATGATCTTGCAGACTGTGCCAATCCCAACACCAAATAGACAGGAGAGTGTGCGGTACTCTCCAGGGGTAGCATACCACCAGAGTGCAATGGCTAATCTCCTGATTGGGGTGATGGGCTTTCGTTAGTTGGTGGTCTGCATCATCAGTGCTGGTGCCAGTAATTCCAATATACCCCCCCGAGCCCCCCCGATCCGAGTCCGATCCGAGTCAGGCTCGACTTTTCCCGCCTGACTCGGATCTGAAATCGAGGCAAAACGTCATCATCCCGCCTTCCGAGTCTCGCGGGTTTTGGATCCTATATAAGGTACCCGCGTCGGCGCCATTTTTTCACTCGGCTTTGGACAGTGAAGAGGGAGGGTGGGAGTTAGGGCTGGCTGGGCTGTGTAGTGTAGTGTAGTGCTGCTGTTGTCCACTACTTCAAAGTCCATAGGGGCTAGCTGTGTTGTGCTGTGCTGCTGTTGTTAATAGGGGCTGTGTCCACTACTTCAAAGTCCATAGGGGCTGGCTGGACTGTGTTGTGCAGTCAGTTCTCCATAGGGGCTGTGTCCACTCCAAAGTCCTGTGCAGTGTCCCAGTCCTAAAGGGGTGCTGTAGTGTTGTCCAGGGGGAGCTCTGTCCATCAGGGGTGCTCCCCCCAAGTGCTAAAAAAATAATATATTTTCTGTGTTTGTGAATTGTGTGCGCAGTAGCCGCACGTGCATCAACAAAGTAGTGCCAAGCGTGCGCCTGTGTCATAAATAAAGGGCCGGCTGGCTTGACCGTTAAAGGGTGCTGTAACCCCCAAAGTACACTCCAGTCCAAACCAAAAAAAAAATAATTTTCTGTGTTTGTGAATTGTGTGCGCAGTAGCCGCACGTGCATCAACAAAGTAGTGCCAAGCGTGCGCCTGTGTCATAAGTAAAGGGCCGGCTGGCTTGACCGTTAAAGGGTGCTGTAACCCCCAAAGTACACTCCAGTCCACACCAAAAAAAAAATTATTTTCTGTGTTTGTGAATTGTGTGCGCAGTAGCCGCACGTGCATCAACAAAGTAGTGCCAAGCGTGCGCCTGTGTCATAAGTAAAGGGCCGGCTGGCTTGACCGTTAAAGGGTGCTGTAACCCCCAAAGTACACTCCAGTCCAAACCAAAAAAAAAATTATTTTCTGTGTTTGTGAATTGTGTGCGCAGAAGCCGCACGTGCATCAACAAAGTAGTGCCAAGCGTGTGCCTGTGTCATAAGTAAAGGGCCGGCTGGCTTGACCATTAAAGGGTGCTGTAACCCCCAAAGTACACTCCAGTCCAAACCAAAAAAATATATATTTTCTGTGTTTGTGAATTGTGTGCGCAGTAGCCGCACGTGCATCAACAAAGTAGTGCCAAGCGTGCGCCTGTGTCATAAGTAAAGGTCCGGCTGGCTTGACCGTTAAAGGGTGCTGTAACCCCCAAAGTACACTCCAGTCCAAACCAAAAAAAAAATATTTTCTGTGTTTGTGAATTGTGTGCGCAGTAGCCGCACGTGCATCAACAAAGTAGTGCCAAGCGTGCGCCTGTGTCATAAGTAAAGGGCCGGCTGGCTTGACCGTTAAAGGGTGCTGTAACCCCCAAAGTACACTCCAGTCCAAACCAAAAAAAAATATATTTTCTGTGTTTGTGAATTGTGTGCACAGTAGCCGCACGTGCATCAGCAAAGTAGTGCCAAGCGTGCGCCTGTGTCATAAGTAAAGGTCCGGCTGGCTTGACCATTAAAGGGTGCTGTAACCCCCAAAGTACACTCCAGTCCAAACCAAAAAAATATATATTTTCTGTGTTTGTGAATTGTGTGCGCAGTAGCCGCACGTGCATCAACAAAGTAGTGCCAAGCGTGCGCCTGTGTCATAAGTAAAGGGCCGGCTGGCTTGACCGTTAGAGGGTGCTGTAACCCCCAAAGTACACTCCAGTCCAAACCAAAAAAAAAATTATTTTCTGTGTTTGTGAATTGTGTGCGCAGCAGCCGCACGTGCATCAACAAAGTAGTGCCAAGCGTGCGCCTGTGTCATAAGTAAAGGGCCGGCTGGCTTGACCGTTAAAGGGTGCTGTAACCCCCAAAGTACACTCCAGTCCAAACCAAAATAAAAATAATTTTCTGTGTTTGTGAATTGTGTGCGCAGTAGCCGCACGTGCATCAACAAAGGAGCAGCGCCAAGCGTGCGCCTGTGTCCCACAAGTAAAGAGCCGGTTGGCTCATTTCTTAAAGGCTGGTGTAACCCGCAAAGTGCACTACTCTCCAGCAAAAATAAAGAAATATTTTCTGTGTTTAGCCGCACGTATATATCAAATCGATATAACATAAATGGAGGACCAAACTTTCTCCGATAAAAATAAAATAGAGAAAGATCAAGAACCACTTCCTCCTAGTGCTGAAGCTGCTGCCACTAGTCATGACATAGACGATAACATGCCATCAACGTCGTCTGCCAAGGCCGATGCCCAATGTCATAATAGAGGGCACATACAATCCCAAATGACAAAGTTCAGGAAAATGACCTTGAAAAAAACATTTAAATCAGCTGAAGAGAAACGTAAACTTGCCAATATGCCATTTACGACACGGAGTGGCAAGGAACGGCTAAGGTCGATCCCTAGTATGTTCATGACTAGTGGTTCAGCTTCACATGATGATGGAAGCCCTCCCACTAAAAAAATCAAAAGAGTTAAGCTGGCAAAAGCACACCGAAGAACTGTGCTTTCTAAGAAGATATCACAAATCCCCAAGGAGAGTCCAAGTGTGGTGGTGGTTGCGATGCCTGACCTTCCCAGCACTGGACGGGAAGAGGTGGCTCTTTCCACCATTTGCACGCCCCCTGCAAGTGCTGAAAGGAGCACCCACAGTCCACTTGCTGATATGCAAATTGAAGATGTCACTGTTGAAGTACAACAGGATGAGGATACTGGTGTAGCTGGCGCTGAGGAGGAAGTTGGCGAGGAGGATTCTGATGGTGATGTGGTTTGTTTAAATCAGGCTCCGAGGGAGACAGTTGTTGTCCGTGGGATGAAAAAGCCCATCACGGTCATGCCTGGGCAGAAGACCAAACATTCCACCTCTTTGGTCTGGCAATATTTCTATCCAAATCCGGACAACAACTGTCTTGCCATATGTACCTTATGTAAAGGTGGAATAAGTAGGGGTAGGGACGTTAACCACCTAGGAACATCCTCCCTTATACGGCACCTGCAGCGCGTTCATAATAAGTTACTGTCAAGTTCAGAAACTTTGGCTAAGACCGTAAGCAGTCCAGGGACACCTAAATCCCGTTGTCCTGTTGTATCCAAGTGCCTGCAAACCACACCGTCAACTCCCTCCTCGTCAATTTCCTCCTTAGTCAGGATCGGAAGTAGTCCTGCAGGCCATGTCACTGGCATGACTGACTCTCCTATCCCGGATTCCTCCGGAGGATCCTGCATTGCTACGCCTCCTGCTGCTGCTGCTGCTGTTGCTGCTGCTGGGAGTCGTTCATCATCCCAGAGAGGAAGTAGGAACACCACTACTTTTACTAAACAATTGACCCTCCAACAGTCCTTAGCGAGGAGGATGAAGTACGACAGTAGTCATCCTGAAGCAAAACGTATAACTGAGGCCTAGACTGCTATGTTGGTGTTAGACGTGCGTCCGGTATCCGCCATTAGTGCAGTGGGATTTAGACAATTGCTGGAGGTAGTGTGTCCCCGGTTCCAAATCCCGTCTAGATTCCACTTCACTAGGCAGGCGATTCCGAGACTGTACAGAAATGTCAGAAAAAGTGTCCTCAGTGTCTTGAAAAATGCCGTTGTACCCAATGTCCACTTAACCACGGACATGTGGACAAGTGGAACAGGGCAGACTAAGGACTATATGACTGTGACAGCCCACTGGGTAGATGTATCACCTTACGCAGCAACAGCAGCAGCATCACCAGTCGCAGCATCTCAGAAACGCCAGCTCGTTCCAAGGCAGGCTACGCTGTGTATCACCGGTTTCAGTAAGAGGCACACCGCCGACAACCTCTTAGAGAAACTGAGGGAAATCATCGCCCAGTGGCTTACCCCACTTAGACTCTCCTGGGGATTTGTGATATCTGACAACGCCACCAATATTGTGCGGGCATTACATCTGGGCAAATTCCAGCACGTCCCATGTTTTGCTCACACAATAAACTTGGTGGTGCAGAATTTTCTGAAAAGCGACAGGGGCGTGCAGGAGACGCTTTGGGTGGCCCGAAAAATTTCAGGCCACTTTCGCCATTCAGCGACTGCGTGCCGAAGACTGGAGCGCCAGCAAACACTCTTGAACCTGCCCCGCCATCACCTGAAGCAAGAGGTTGTGACGCGGTGGAACTCAACCCTCTATATGCTTCAGAGGATGGAGGAGCAGCAAAAGGCCATTCAAGCCTATACATCCACCTATGACATAGGCAAAGGAGGGGGTATGCATCTGACTCAAGCGCAGTGGAGAATGATTTCCGTGTTGTGCAAGGTTCTCCAGCCCTTCGAACTTGCCACACGTGAAGTCAGTTCAGACACTGCCAGCTTGAGTCAGGTCATTCCCCTCATCAGGCTTTTGCAGAAGCAGCTGGAGAAAGTGAAGGAGGAGCTAAGACGGAGCGATTCCGCTCGGCATGTGGGACTTGTGGATGAAGCCCTTCATTCGCTTTGCCAGGATTCCAGGGTGGTCAATCTGTTGAAATCAGACCACTACATTTTGGCCACCATGCTCGATCCTAGGTTTAAAGCCTATGTGGTGTCTCTCTTTCCGGCTGACACAAGCCTGCAGAGGTGCAAAGACCTGCTGGTGAACACACTGTCAGCTGAAGCGGAACGTGACATGTCAACAGCTCCTTCTTCATTTTCTCCTGCAACTGGGGCTGCCAGGAAAAAACTTAGGTATCCTAAGCAACCCGCTGGCGGTGATGCAGGGCAGGCAGGACCAAGTTTGGACATCTGGTCCGGACTGAAGGACCTGGCAACAATTTCTGACATGTCTACTGTCACTGCATATGATACTGTCACCATTGACAGAATGGTGGAGGATTACATCGGTGACAGCATCCAAGTAGGCATGTCAGACAGTCCATACCTATACTGGCAGGAAAAAGAGGCAATTTGGAGGCCCCTGTACAAACTGGCTCTATTTTACCTGAGTTGCCCCCCCTCCAGTGTGTACTCCGAAAGAGTGTTTAGTGCAGCCGGGAACCTTGTCAGCGAAAGGCGTAGGAGGTTGCTTCCACAGAATGTGGAGAAGATGATGTTCATCAAAATGAATTATCAGCTCTTCCAGGGAGACCAGCCTCCAGAACGTACAGAGGGACCTGTGGTGGTGTATTCAAGTGGGGACGAGTTAATACTTTGTGAGGATGAGGATGTACACACTGAAGAGGGTGAGGAATCAGTGGATGAGGAGGATGAGGATGACATCTTGCCTCCGTAGAGCCAGTTTGTGCAGGGACACATTAATTGCCAGCTTGTTTTGTGGGGGCCCAAACGAACCAATCATTTCAGCCACAGTTGTGTGGCAGACCCTGGCGCTGAAATGATTGGTTTGTTAAAGTGTGCATGTCCTGTTTATACAACATAAGGGTGGGTGGGAGGGCCCAAGGACAATTCCATCTTGCACCTCTTTTTTTTCTTTGCACTATGTACAGTTTGGGGCCTAGTTTTTCAAACTGCCATCCTGTCTGCCACTGCAGTATCACGCCCAGATGGGTCACGTGTTTGTGCCGCCCACTCGTGTCGCTTAGCATAGTCATCCAGCTACCTCGGTGCAACCTTTTGGACATAAAAACACTATTGTGAGGTGTGAGGTATTCAGAATAGACTGGAAATGAGTGGAAATTAAGGTTATTGAGGTTAATAATAGCATAGGGGCAGAAAAACCTACAAATTCTGTGATTTTAGCTGTTTTTATGCTTTTTTTAAAAAAAATACAGATCCAAAACACAAAACCCAGAACCCAAAACACGGAAGGGTGGTTTTGGCAAAACCAATCCAGATCCAAAACACGAAGAAAGATCCAGGTCCAAAACCAAAACACAAACACGAAAAGTGGCCGGTGCACACCCCTAGTTTTCATAGGCTGGCCTGGACGGGCACATGACGCCAGAGTACTAGCCAACTCTGACTTGTACAGCATAGCAGAGGAAAAGCGGGGTGGATGGCTTTTCCCTAGAGAGGTAAGAATATATGGTCCTTTTTCTCTTTATGTCCACTATTTTTATGTCCTTATGCAAAATATGAAGTGTGAAATGGTGCGGAATGCATGATATTCAAAAGTATTTGCCAACATATATATTGTGCTATAAAATACATGAATTTTTTTAAACCTACTTGACCACCATGTGAATATACCTTATGCCACTTCTCATTATAGTGACCATATTTTTTTTTTAACAGAAATCGGTGACCGTAGATGGCGTGGAGGTCCCGGTCCACATCATTGGCGATGCGGCATATCCTTTGAAGCATTGGTTAATGAAGGGTTATACACAACATGTACAGTTGTCCCTGGAAAAGGTCACCTACACTCACAGCCTTAGCTCTGCCCGGATGGCTGTGGAAAATGCTTTTGGACGTTTAAAAGGACGTTGGCGCTGTCTCATGAAGAGGAATGATGTGGACCTAAAAATCATGCCCCATGTAGTAGCAGCCTGCTGCATACTGCATAATATTTGCGAAATTCAAAAGGACCACTTCCTTCCCGTGTGGAATGTGCAGGACACTGAGGTGGGGGGCATTGCAAGTGATGCAGTAAGCTACGTGAGGGAGCATGAGGACAGAACCGAGCTCATCCGGGCCACCATTTCTAAAAACCTTCCCTTATAGATTTAAAATAAAAAGGCAAAATTTCATATTTCAAACATGTTTTTAGTTTATTTGGTTTGAAAGTTTTGTTTTTTCTACTTTAACCAAGTGCATATATTCTGTTTTTTAGTAGAACAGTTTTAACACATTCTTAGATTGTAGAAAAAGTATAAAAACAGTATAAAACAAATGTCAAACATCGTATGCCCAATATAAAAGAAAAGTGCCTTATAGATCCCTGCGGGCAACACAATATACTATAAATATAATATACT
Organism: Taudactylus pleione; assembly: GCA_031769625.1. Classification (NCBI taxonomy): domain Eukaryota; kingdom Metazoa; phylum Chordata; class Amphibia; order Anura; family Myobatrachidae; genus Taudactylus; species Taudactylus pleione. Next base: position 14,797,214 of record JAUIMM010000018.1, on the reverse strand, counting down.
ATAAAAGTAATCAAAAAATGAAAAGTGCCATCACACAATAAACATGATACTTTTAGCCACACAATAGAAAAAAAAAAACTAAAATGGCCATGTTTATGGCAATTGCCTATACACTGTATACTGTGGTGACTTTTGGTTTGTTTCTGTTGTGTTAGGGTTAGGGCTAGGGTTGTAATAATTGGGCCCCATATTGCACTGCCCAAATCTGTGTTCTGGGTACACTGGGGCCTGTGGTAATGCCTGTGTTTGGTTTGGATAGCCACGACCAAATGTGCCCTCAAAAAACAACATCTGTCTCTCTTGCATATCCATTAATTGCCTCATAAATGACTGCTGCATTTCCCTTTCGGACTCTAGAAACCGATCCAATCTAGCATCCTCTGAATATCGGCATCCAATTCACGGAGATGCTCCACGATCACAGAAGTCATCGCTCTAGCCGCTTGCTCCGACCTGTTGAGCTTCTTCTTTCTGGGTGGCACATTGTAGATTGCAAAGGGGAGAAACCAAAAAAATATATATAATATGCATTGAGGCGATATAAAGATAGCAGTGGTGTTTGCGTACATGTGCTTGTGGCCTTCTATCTACCTGCACGCTAGCAGCACTCTGCAACAGTTGCCATTTGGATTTAAGTGAATGTAGTGTGTGTGTGTGTAATGTGGTTGTTTTTATTTTTTAAAATACTTACTATTAGCGCGTAGCGGAGGGGTCTTTTTAGGGGGTGCAGTCTCTGAGCTTGTCTCAACTACCTCATCTATGGTGGAAGCGATACTGTCAGCATTCACAGATGAATCCATCCTGTCAGCATTCTCAGATGAATCCATCCCACTACTTTCTCCAGGCTCATCGGTCAGTAGGAGCTGTGATGTTGGTCTGCTTTGCGAGGACGGCAGGGTAACCTGTGTAGCCGTTACCTCTTGACTATCCTCCTGCTGGACGGAGCAGGATGGTGCAATTGAGGAGGACAGTGCTATGGGGTTTGAAAGCGCTGTATTTCCAAAAGCGCTGTAGCACAATTGGCAATGCACCCATTCCTTGCGGCCTGAACCACTTTTGTTGCGGTTATGATCGTGCACTTTAGTGAACTGCTTACGCAAGGCCTTCAATTTATTGATCACTTGCTGCTGTGTGCGTTTTATCCCTCGGGACTCCAGCATCTGGGCTATATTGTGGTGCACTACTGCATCTTTCACCGTGCCAGTCATCTGGCGTTTCATTTCTTCCTCCGCCCTGATGAGCAGTAGCTCTCGGATATCGGCATCGGTACAGTTTGATGCAGCACACATGCTGCTGTAGCAACAGGGTGTGGGTCAGGCTGCTGTTATGGCTGTGTATCAGCCTGCATTTGGAGCTGCTGGTCAGGCTGTGGTGCAGGCTGCAGTTCTGACTGTGGCAGCCTGTGTATCAGTCTGCGTTTTGTGGGAGTTGGTCAGGCTGTGGTGCAGGCTGTGTGCAGGAGGTTAGGCAGGCAAGTAATGGCTGCGTGTGCGTCTCTCTGCAGGGCCCTGACAAATGACATCATCTGCCAGCACCCCAGAAGCTCCAATCAGCTAATAGCAGAATGTAACCGGGTAAAATAATCGAGGTAGCACCCGTTCACACTGCCGCATGACACGGGAACAACCCGTGTTCAACCCTACTCTCAACTCGAGTAAGATTCCCGGGGTAAATCAACACGGGAAATTTTTCTGGAAGCCGTTCACACAGAGCATCGACCCGGATTGACCCGGCAATAACCCGGGTTATTCGGTTGGTGTAAAAGGGGTATTATTGATCCTTATTTCTTCTGAAGAATATCCTTATGCCTATCCCATGCATGTTTAAATTGCTCTACTGTCTTAGCCTCTACCACCTCTGATGGGAGGCTATTCCACTTGTCCACTACCCTTTCTGTGAAGTAATTTTTCCTCAAATTTCCCCTGAACCTACCACCCTCCAGTTTTAGAACAAGTCCTCTTGTTCTAATACTTCTCTTTCTTTGAAGAATGTCTCCTTCCTTTACCTTGTTAAAACCCTTTATATATTTGAACGTTTCTACCATGTCCCCCATTTCCCTTCTCTGCTCCAAACTATACATATTAAGATCTTTTAGTCTTTCCTGGTACGTTTTGTGGTGTCGGCCATGCACCATTTTCCCTTCCTTGTACAGTCTGTAATGTATTAATATCCTTCTGGAGATATGGCCTCCAGAACTGAACACAGTATTCGAGATGAGGACAGACCAATGACCTATACAACAGAGTGAGCGCCAACAACTCACCAAAATCAATTCACAGGGGCCTATTCATCAACACTAAAATAAAGTTTTTAAGGACATTTTCCTTAATTACTGTTATTTTAGTGTTCATGAAGACACTTAACACAGGAGATATCACTGATATCTCCTGGTTTAGTCCGCCTGCATTAATTTACACACTCCCCATACATTAATATGTATCCTCTGGCCCCGGCTACTGCTTTGACAGTGTTTTCTCCCAGCCGAAAAGTTTAAAAGAAAAAAAAGATATTTTTTTCTAAACTTTACTGTGTTCTACTGGGAGAACACACTGTCAGAACAGCATACGGAGCAAGCCGGAAGCGGCTGCAGCGGCCAGGTAAGTGGGGGACAGGGAGGTGAGCGGAGGGCAGGGTTGGGGGTGACACAGAATTACCGCAACTGTAGGCAGTGCTGCGCATGCACTGCTTTTACGGATGTAATGGTGCATGCGCAGCACTGATTGCAGCTGCGGTAAGTTAGTGTAGATAGGGAAAATAGGGAAAATATCTACTCCATGAAAGTTCTAAAACCTAAACCTAATTACCTCCAGAGAATTTTTTGTAATGATGAAAAGGCCCCTGACCATCACCTGTGTCATCTTCCAATCTGATCACTGCTGGTGTCCGGACCCTGTCTTCCAACTCCACATGATGTAATAGTTTATACACTAACAATGATCATCAGGATGCAGTGAGAAGGACTGTCACAGCCAGTGCATACTACATGGGTCCTCCAATTGCATTTTTAGTTCTCATGGATATTATCATGCACAAAAAAAATAAAAATTTCCACTCATATCACCAACTTTGGGTACATCTTTATCATTGAAAACTGTAACCCTCTGGGAGGACTGCATGGGCTAAATGTAATACATTGCGATCTTCTGATGCTGCAGGAATTTATGTGAGTCTCCCCAAATTATTAAAGTGACAATCATTTTAAAGGCTAAACCCAGCTGGTTTAGCCTTTAAAATGATTGTCACTTTAAAAATAAGTGGAGACTCGCTATTACATTTAGCCCCATATCTTTAGATATAATAGACATAATAGGAAGCTGAAAGTCACTGCAAGGCATTTCATTTTCTGTAACATCTTCTTTTGGGGAGTTTTGCATGGCATGGCCAGAGTGTAGGCCAAACTACTTTCCTTAAATGCTTTTCCCATTTCCAAGTGGAGCTTTTCCTCAGATGTAGAGAGCTGTTCTTTCATGGGGGTAATTTTTTCCATTGCACTTTCCAACTTGTTCTCAGTCTGCAGAAAATTTCTCTCCTTATCTTCAAGTTTATCAAGTTCCCACTTTTCTTAAGCTATTTTAGATGATTTAATTTTTATTTTACACTTGAGCTCTTGATCTCTGGCACTCATTTTCACCTCCAGATTGTGCAACTGTTTCTGTGCACTTGATACTGTGCATACTAAAATCATAGCTGATTCCATTGGTGCATAAAGGATTACTGTTAACTTTGAAATTAATTATGTGCAAGTAGTGCCACAACAAATGCCAAATTAGTAACAGTTTGTGTGCAGTCTTGAAATAATTTGCCTTTGCCCTTGTGGTATGAAAGTTCATATATGTTCTCACCTATTTTTGATTTATTTAAAGAAATGTTACGTTTTAAAAATTAACAATAAAGCATAAGAGTGCCCCCAACCAAGGGGTATATTTATTTACCAAGTGAGAGTTTTTAGAAGTGGAGATGTTTCCCATAGCAACCAATCATATTCTAGCTATTATCTTCTAGAAGGTGCTAGATAAATGTTAAGTAGAATCTAATTGGCTGCTATGGGCAACATCTCCACTTCTAAAAACTCTCACTTTAGTAAATATACCCCTAAGAGTCTTCTTTCCTCTTCTTTACGTATTTACTTATTTATGACTCCAACAACCATTAAAACTGTGACCATTAAACCATTAAAACTTTGACACATCACCTTTAGTAGTTGTTTTTTCTCTGTCAATTGCGACATCCCATGCCGGATATTAAGTGAGCAGGCACATTACCTAGTTCGGTCTCCACCACTTCTCTTTATTATCATGTAAAAAAGCAGCTTGCAGGGCGGTTTTGCATTGTTGAGGCCAATAACACAGAGTTTCACACGAAGACAGATCTAGCCCAGCTACAGCCAACTCAGAATAGGACAGATATATACAAAATGCATAAATGTACATCTGCATATGCACTGTATGCAAAAACTCGCTGTTTGCATCCGTCTGACTCAGATCCATTATATCTAAGTCTCACATATATTTTATTTCTCTTTAAGAGATATTGGCATACTAGCATTTTAAGGAAATATATATTATACTTAAATACAGTACACATATTTTGTCTTTATGAGACAATGGTAAGCCATTTTAGCTATCCAGCTAAGGAAGCTATTGATTTACATTTAAATGTTCTTCTCTTTAAAACAGGCATGGAGGGGAGTAATCACATCAAGAAAGAATGTTATACAGTATTTCGTGAATTGGGTTTACACAAAGGGACTGCTGAAGCATGATAGTCTTTCACTGTTACTCATTTCAGATTACAAAGGCCTCCTGTGGGGCACAGTTAAATCGAAGTCACAGCCCTTGCTGGAACAGCTTGTATTAAAATGGATTCATAGGAAACCTGCAAACGGAGAATATGCTGACAGTATTCACAATTGGCTGGAGTCTACATTTTATTATCTAAAAGCTTATGTACATTAGGTATGTTTTATATAATGACTTCACCAGATATAGTAGTATAGGGTTTGATTACCGACGTACTTTAATGAAGCAACTTTTCATCTTCCTTTACACATGAATTTGCTGAAGATGCATTGTAATGCTATAGTGCTTTCTGCCAGGGCTGCCATCCCCCAGTACAAATGAAACATGTAGGACCCCACATAAGCTGGTTACACACTATACGACGGTGTGACCTAGCCATGCAATGTAACAGTATGTTGCATCGCCGTACACATTACATGATCTGGTGTACCACGGAACGATATATCATTAGATGCTGCATGTAACATCATTGCCCTGGCCATGGAATGTCCCTCCTGATGTGCAGCACAGCAGATGGGATGACTCGATGAACGACTGCAGTGAACAATGAATTAGGCATATACACTATACAATGTGTACGATATATTGTTCCGATCCGTGACAGAACAATATATTGGACGATGCTGTAGATCTCATAGTGTGTACCCAGCTTTACCCTGGGTTCTCAACCTCTCCTGTGACCCGAACAAACATGGGATACAGACATACACACTGATACAGACAGTAACACATAGAATGGAGACTGACTATAGAGGAATATGGCTCTATGTATAACATACCTGCATGTGGCCTATAAGTAGATCTCCAGGCTTGTTCATTCTGCTGAGGGGCAGTTGCTAAATAAAGGTTTGACCACTCCAGTATCAGCTGGATTAATTTCCACCTTACAGTGTGCCTCTATTATTGATTGAGTTGTAAAAGCAGTAGTCATTTTAGTGGAAACAAAAAATGTACTGAGACCTATGTAAATAACTCAGCCATATGGCTTCCCACCCCATCTCGTACATCCCTAATGGCGTCCCTGCTTCCTATAAACAGAATACAGTTCAGGATATGCAGTACACTGAATCTAAAGCTATAAGCTAATATGTATGTACCATAGTTTTCTAAACACATTTCTAATGCAGTGAGAGCTTTCTTATAACAGAAGGTATTGACATGCTTACAACCAGCGTATAATCAACATTATCTTACACACTTAAGCAACCACTAAGGATTACATTTGCCATGAATTGCTGGTTTAATGGCATGGATATGGCACAAAGCTATAATGCCATAAATCCAACTTGCAGATGTGTTTCCACTGTATTAGCTGCTATGGGGTATATTTACCAAAGTGCTGTTTTTTAGAAATGGAGATGTTGCCCATAGCAACTAATCAGATTCTACTTAACATTTATGTATCCTTCTAGAACAGTGATTTTCAACATTTTTGAACTCACGGCACACCGAACAAGATTCTAAAATTGCCAAGGCACACCGTATGTCCCCCATGGGGAAAAAAGAGTCTCAGGGTGATAAATTGACTGTCACATAATAACCGTGAATGCAAAAATCGGTAATCTTCAGTTAGTAGAAGAAGAAGGGGTTCACATTATGCTGCAAAAGGGATCTCGTGACAGGGATGTGAATTACCCTTTCTGTACTTTGGATGCACACTGTGGGCCTAATTCAGACACGCTCGCAAGCGCTGAGCGCTCACAAGCGGGTCGATGTTGGCCCAGTGCACATGTGCACGAGGGAGCCGGCTCCGTCATGCGCATACGCGAGACCCGGATAGCGACGGCCAAGCCGTCACTATTGGTCTCGCTACAAAGGGGGCGTGCTGTCGATGGTGAGTGACAGCACGCCCCCTTTGGTGGGCGTGCCGGGGGCGTTGCTGCCCAGACGGAGGCGTTCCCATGGGAACGCCTACCGTCTGGGGCCGGCCCCACTGACATCACAAGTGATGTCAGTGGGAGTGCTCTCGGCTCTGATAGAGCCGAAAGCACTCCAGGGCTTGCGGCAACGAGACCCTACCACAAGGGTCTCGTCGCAAGCCTGATGGTCGCGATGGTCTTGACCATCGCGACTATCTTTTTGGCCGCTCGCTATAGCTGTGGGTGGTCACCCACAGCTATGCGAGTGGCCAGGAGGCCGCTCTAATATTAGGAAGACAGCCCTGATTCAGAGCGTCCGGCTCTGAATCAGGGCCTATATTCAATACTAAATGGCTAGACAGACGGTCCAACCTTTAGAATTTATATTGTGTGATGGATAATCTATTAATGTTGTGTTGTTTATGACTATGTTGTCGTAAACATCCTTAAATACTTACAAAAAAAAAATTATGCAAGCCAGCCAGAAAATACAACTGGTTGGTTTATGGGGAAGTAATCATGTGGGTTCTTTCCTAACAAAATGCAAACATCTAGTTACTATCTATCTAGCACAGATGGTGTAATGGTAGCATTACTGCCTCACAGCACTGAGGTCGTTGGTTCGATACCCACTATGGCCCTAACTGTGTGGAGTTTGTATATTCTCCCTGTGCTTGCGTGGGTTTCCTCCGGTTTCCTCCCACACTCCAAAAATATACTGGTAGGTTAATTGGCTCCTAACAAAATTACCCCTATTGTGTGTATGTGCGTGTGCATGTGGTAGGGAATATAGATTGTAAGCTCCACTGGGGCAGGGACTGATGTGAATGGCCGAATATTCTCTGTAAAAGCGCTGCGGAATATGTGTGCGCTATATAAATAACTGGTAATAAATAAATAAAAAATAATCTATAAGTGGGTGTAAAGAGCAACCATGCAAATCTGCACACGCGTATATATCTCGCCCACCGATATCCCGACACTGACAGCCCGACAGGGGACTAAAGATAGGTGTCTAAATCCTGACGCCTATCATTAGCCCTACTACAAAATACCGACACACGGCATATGGAACGAAGGTAAGCCGGGTGTCTTAGCGTCTAGCCGCGGTGGGGAGGGGGGGTAGGTTTAGGGAAGCCTGGGCCGGTTCTCCTGCTATTTTCTGTGTATGGATGTTGAGTTTCAGTCTCCTGGTATTTAGGTAGTGTGATGATTGTAATTAAGCCGAATGCCTTCATGCCGACAGATACTGGAACTTGAACACTGCAGGTGTGCCTATCAAACAGAATGGGGTCTAGAGAAACTACACATTTAGTAAAGCTGATTAAAGCCTCATTTATTAACATAGTTATACTGTAATTTCTGTTTAATGTTTCCATCTAAAGTGTTGATTTTTTTTACATTGCAGATTGCTTAAAGTTCTGACGTGTGTTGTTTATAATAGCATGAACTTGTTGCCTTGAGAGGGCCTGAATAAGAGATGGACAGCACACAGTGCATCTGCCTAGTGCTGATGCACTGTGTCACCCCCGACCGGCTCCACTGGGCATGCGCAGTACTATGAGTCTCTATACGCCATAGCGCGACTAGCAGGGCGCTACGTGGGTACTGTATGTAGCGCCGTACCCCACTCTGAAATGCTCCTTGTGCACTGAGCAAAATAATCCAGCCAATTTATGAGTAATGGTGGGTACACACTAGGGATGTGCAGGCTCGGTTCTCACATCCCTAGTACACACCTAAACAACCGGCAATCATGTCGAAATTCAGGGCGATTTGCCTTCACCCTGGACATCACATGATTGCAGGTACACACTGCACGATTTAATGAATGACGGAACGATTACTTGTTCCGTCCTTCATTAATATGTTTAGAGCCGCATGCGATATCATGTGATTGGCTGTGCAGCACAGCGATATGGCCGATTTGTCGTTCTGATTTGGCTAAATCGGCCGATATCGTGCAGGTGTGTACCCACCCTAAGAGTAACTTGCACTAATGGCCCCATGAACGTGCAGGCATAAGCTATGTGCACATGTACTGTAAGTGAAATGAGGCAGAGACTCAGTCGCATCTCCTGGCAGGCCTGTCACCTGAAATTCTGGGGGATATGTTTGAAAAAAAAAAACAATATCAGGTCACGGAATTCTCGAGCCACTTACACCCCTGATGTTGGCCCTGTACCCTTTAGGAGTGTCTTTTAGGAGCCGTATAATTTGCTGGCAGCATCAGCACATAGCTTTATTGTGTAGAGAAAATATGTTTTAAAAAAAAGTAATGTCCCATCCTCTAAATGAAAAATCTGTGCTATTGCATGGGCTGGTAACCTCTAAACTAAGGTTGGGGCTGGTTACACTCTGCAGGTAAACTTGATTGTCACTGCATTTTAGGGATCGGCAGCCCATAGTACAGTGTTGGCTAACCTTAACACTCCAGCTGTTGTGGAACTATATATCCCAGCATGCCCTGCCACAGTTTTAGCATGCCCTAATAGCAAAACTGTAGCAGTACATGCTGGGTTATGTAGTTCCATAACAGCTGGAGTGTCAAGGTTAGCCAACACTGCCATAGTATAAAGCAGGGGCTGATGAATGCAATGTTCAGAGTGAGGTGGCCTTTTATTAATTAACTATTATGTTCTTCTTTAAGCGATTATACGGCAGTCATTATTATAAAGTTAGTGATTATGGGGCTGATTCAGCTGCGGATACAGCTCAGTTTTGTATGTAGATTCTCGATGTTTCGAATTTGCTCATGCACCCGACCCGTACTGCGCATGTGCAGTACGGGTCTGCGGTCTCGCACACAGTTCAGCAGCAGACTGTCAGTTATTGACAGTCTGCTGACATTTTTGAGCAGGGAGGGGACAGCGATGACCTCAGTTTCCCAAAATGGAGGCATGTCACTGCCATTTGGGGGGGAGTGACGAGGCCAGAATCTCAGATGATGGAGATTTCCTGACCTCCATTGTGCATCTGCGGTGGGTGGCTTGCATGACCCCATGGGTCATTTAGCTGGCCAATGGGATCGCAGATGATCTGATGTTGTGTTCTAGAATGCAACTTGGATCAGTAATGCATACAGGAGGCATGACGCCTCCTGCTGCATTACCATATTAGTGCTATTACAGTCATGTTAGTAGCTGTGATAGCAAATGCGTCCTCTGCTGAATCAGGACCTATTACTGCAGTCTTTACTAGCTCCACTCTTTGCATCAGAGTTCATCCCTGCTGTGGCTGCCCTTTATACACTGTATTTAAAGTCGGACCTAGATATATGCCTACGTTGGGAAAAAATTTATGTGGTCAACCCTGAGTCAGTCCCATAATGTTAAGTGAGCAGGTTGTTTTCAAATTGCCCCAAATGGTTTTCACTTTTTTGTGCTCACAATGTGCATATAAGTAAATTTTGCTTCTTATGATTAATGCATACTATAATTTTCGGGACGTAGTTCATATCCCGGCGTGCAGAATGCCGGCGCCGGAATTCCAACACCAGTTAGGATCCGGACTCCGGCATCGGTAGCTGTCGGTATCTTAACCCTGTCGAGATAACAGCTTCTGGATTCTGACCGCTGGGATCCCGAGCGTCGGCATCCCGTACCCAACCTAATTTTTTTTTTTTCACATATTTATTGGAGTAGAAATCCTCAGAACTGGAATTTATATAACTCCCGGAAAACCATAAAATGAAGCAGAGCAAGTACATAATGTCATTATACACGATGTAACATGATTACAAATAGGAATATCAATATACACAAAGACATTTCAGTACTCAGGTGAACTTTCAGCCTATAAACATTGACATCATTTTAGCAAGGAAGAAAGCTTTTTACTAAGCCTATGATGGAGATAAAGTAAATGGAGATAAAGTACCAGCCAATCAGCTCCTAACTGCCATGTCACAGGCTGTGTTTAAAAATGAGCTGGTTGGCTGGTACTTTATCTCTGTTCACTTTATCTCTATACAAGGCTCAGCAAATAGACCCCTTTATTACCAACTCTAGAAAGGGCTGACTATCCCATCTAACTGACCGTTTATCAGTACAACTGCCGACTTGGATGTGGCTTATGCTGGGCATACACTGCCAGATAAAATGCCTGTCAAACTGACAGACATATTGGGCGGGAAGCATGACACATTGCATTTAGGATGCGATGCATCCTGCCACTCTTCCCATGCATGCCGACGTAAATTCCGCCGGTATGCATGAACGAGACCGCAAAAGACAGGTCTCTCGGTAAGAGCTGTCCATTGGGAATGAGGGACTGAGGGACTTCCGGTTCTGTGACCCTGAAGTCCTTCTGGCATCCTTCTGCACCTGCACAGAAGGACGTGTGCGCCGCAGGGCGTGAAGGGGGAGGTCCAATTGGATCCCTCTCACATCACTCTCTGAATAGAAGCCCATAGGCTTCTATAGGGTGACTCCATCTGAAGATGGCGTTACCCGCTGCATCCACGCGATGAATTCCTGGACTTGGTGCATTTCAAAAATGCAGTCAAACCCCCGTAAACTGCATTTTGGGGGATTTCACCGCATTTCTCACATTGCTGTATCCTGCCCATTATCTGGCATTCTGACACTCTGCAGATATGCAGATATCACGGGCTTACACTATGAGATATCTCACAGTGTATTGGCCCCGATATTTGCGTTCCTCCCCTGAGGAGGAGACACTTCCTCGCTCCTACCCTGTAAAGGAGCAGGAAAAACGTCAGTCAGTCAGCCGCAGCTGGACACGCACTGCCTGATGCGTTCGTCTTTTAACATACAAAATATTGCATCAGACAGACATGCTGGATGATCCGGAATGCCCAACCGATCGATATTTAGCATTGGTTGGCTGCACACACAGTACATTTATTGGGGCGATCCATCGATATCGGGCAGATCGGCTCAATAATTGTATAGTGTATGCCTCACATTACTGAAGAATGTTCTTCTTGTTTTTTCTAGTAGATCATTGGTAGCAATGGAGGTTGACAGGGAGTTTAGGAGTATGCAGAGTTGCAGGTGATGGCTTTATGGGGGAATAATAAAAATAACATAAATATCTGTTATGAATATGATACATAATTATAGTTTAGACTTTAGACATCTGTTACAAACACTTATCCATCAGAATGGGGCTAACTTTTAGGAAGCTTCTTCTTCCACTCTGTTTATATAAGATCTGGATAGCCCACTCATCTGGCTGGAGTATTGTTTCTTGTGTGAACTACCTCTGTGTTTGTGGTCCTGGCAGCTGACATTAGGGGGAGATGTATCAAATCTTGGAGAGAGAGATAAAATGGAGAGAGATAATGATACCTAGACCCTGTAGTTTCTCAATTGGCATGACTTCATCTCCCTTGGCTAACCTCACCAGATCTGAAAAAGACATCCTTATTATACTTGATAATTACTGCAGCCACAGATCTTGTATGCCGCAGCCACCGCTACTGCACTTTTCAGCTGCTGTCTGGCTAAGACTGCAGACATGTCACAGTCTGACATGTCTGCTGCAGCCAGTGGCCATGGGTACCTGACAGTATGCAAATAACACTGGGGAACAGTCAATCTGTTGCCAGGGATTTAAGAGTCATTTCGATTAATTTTGTGCTCCTGATCATGAATATGCCATGCTTATTTTTCAATTGGCTCTAGTTTTTGAGATATGCATGTGTATTTAATATTTATGAAAAATTAAATTAAACAATGTTAAAAATAGTTAAAAGGATTTTTTTTATTCTGATTAAATTTGATTCGTAAAATGTTATAAAAATACACAGGATAATTACATACATAAGTGTTAGGAAGCTATGAGAACCGTTTATTGTAGGATTTTCTTTTGAATTCTTGTTGCGGGCAGTCCCTCTGCAGACTCCAACAGTAATCGGCTATCATGTGACGATCCCATCTTCTTGATATCTTTCTTCCATTACTTGAATATACTGGTGGAAACTTTCACCCTGCTCTTTGCTTAAATCTCCTAGATTGAACGGGTACAAAAATTGTACTTTAATACTCATGTTGGCACCTACTTTCTCGAAGCATATTAGCATGTTGTGGACTAATTCATGATAGTTGAAAAGAATATTCAGAAACCCTACAGGGCGCACACAAGCAGCCCCTCCACACAATATCACAGAAAACCCACCGAGTTCTCAGAATTACAATACAATACAAAAATTGGATACAATGACGACAAGGATGCTAGACATAAATAGAAAACGGGAAAACAATATGATCACCAACTCCAATGCTTAATGAGTCCTATATGAAGGTGTCACGTATACTTTATAATATGTCCAATTCCAACAGGCATCTCTCGTCACAAATTTCAATGTGGTGAAATAATTCTCCTCCTTTGGGATATCTCCTTCCGGTGTGACGTCATAGTCGAAAACCGGAAGTAGAACGCCGGATACCGGAGACCTGGATGGCGCGCTGCGGGGATTCACCGTCACTGTTTGTGAGTATAAATTGTTTGTTATTCACTGTATAACTGTATCCTGATGAAGGGGGATGACCCCGAAACGTTGATGCTTTGATGCAGTAAAACACTTATTTTCATTGAAGTCTGGGAGTGCCACTTATTTGCATAAGAATATATATATATATATATATATATATATATATATATATATATATAAAGACCTCCCAAATTTGGGGTTCGGTTAATACATTTGACTATGGAAAAAAACACATATATCTGTCTTAATATATAGCATAGAAAGCTCACCCGGATTGCAAACATTTTTTGGATTGCAATCCGGCGAGCTTTATATGCTATGTATTAAGACAGATATATGTGTGTTTTTCCATAGTCAAATATATTAACCGGGCCCCAAATTTGGGAGGTCTTTTATATATATATATAAATATAAAATATGTAGACTGTTGTGACCTCTTAATTGTGTTATGTCTTTTTAGCACATGTTTTATTGTCATATGACATTATTTAAATTGTATAAAGATTGAATATTTTCATCTTTATGTCCTGAATCTCTTTGTCTCTGCCATATCTGGTTATTATTATATTTTTTTCATATTAGATTACTAGTGCAACACTAGCAGTATTTGATTTGTTGTCAATTCGAAAGTTTACCATTTTTAAAACGACGCAAACAGACCTCTGATGCTGAGAATAAGCAATTTTTTCTAAGACAAACTTGATATTTTCATACTGTTTTTTAAGTTTTGTTGAATGACCAATAGGAATTGACGCAAATGTATTCCCATTGTCAAGTAATACGCATTTTAAGCTCCTTTTAGAACTATCAAAAAAGAGACGCCTGTTTTCTGCTCGATATTCTGGTAAACCCATCATCTGGAGAAGTTCCGGAATATTGTTGCAATACACAAGATTGTTATCTTGGCTAAGGAATGGCAGTATGGCTTGCTCTCTATTTCGATACGATGTTATAGTAACATCCGGCTCAAGACAGTGCTTTTCTTGAAGTCTGGATGCTAAAAGCTCAGCTCCTTTTTTCGATAAAGTCAAGTCACGAATTAAATTGTTTAGTTCCTTTTGAGAAAATTTGGAGTAGAGGAACTTTATTCAAACTCACTTTTATCTGTGTTGTCACTTGCACTGAATGAAACTAACATTTCCACATCATATTTAACTTCGCACAAAGAACTGAGTGATGGTACAGGTAAATTGTTGCTATGTGGTATCGGTTGTTTTGCAGAATTCATACTTGGGTATTCCCATTTGCTTTTCTTAAATCGTTTCATACCTTTCACATTTACAGCACAAAAATATCAGTCAGTCAAGTGATCTTTTGGTTCACACCACATCATAGGTATGCTGAAATTAAGTCCTTTTCGATAACCTTTAGTCCAATTGCGGAGTGATTCCACGCAGGTTTTACAAACTTTGTGAGGCACCCAAATCTTGTCTTGCTGGCTTATGTGACATCCAAAATAAGCCTGATACGCTTGTTTTACAAATACAGTTATATTTTTTCTTTCTTTTTCAACACTATATTTGCTGCAAATATACCAAAAAACATCAGGGTTGTTAGTACACCGTCTCCGAGAAGAACTCATTTTTACGGCAAAAATGTTTTGTTTAAAACATTCAATGCAAACTCCCAACAAAAGTTGAGGACCTACTGAACAAAACAAACAAAACAAAATGGGGACAGGGAGTGACGTGGGGTGTACACACTGTATATATGCACTGAGGTGCAAAAGAAGGATCATATAATATTAGCGTACCAATAATCTGGATCTTTGGATCCTGTAACTTCCTTATAAGTTTCTCCGTTGTTCTGGTGCTGTATTTTTATATTTTGTTTTCCCCTGAAGAATTCCTAGTGGTGACGAAATGCATTGGGCGTGGTTTGTTTGACAGCAGATGTGGTGACGTCACATACCGGTCCTGGTGCCTGGAGGCACTGGTCTCGTGAGACATTAATGCCGTATAAGGAGCTGATGCTGATGTTTGCGGAGCTGGAGGCTAAGCTGATTGTGTGGTCTGCTGTTTTCCTAGATGTATCCAAGCTTTTTTTTTATATATATATATATATATATATATATAGGTATCTTGACAAAGGTCCAGGAAGGACCAAAACGTAGACATGCTGTGATCCTGCTATGATGTATATTTAATAAAGGATTTTTCTACTTCAGGGTCCATAGGGTATCCACAGGATACCTTGGGGTATAGGCGATGGCGGCAGACATCCAGGCACCACAGAGTTAAATCTTCAGCCTCCCAGGATGCACTGGGGTCCCTCTCCTATACCCCGCCCCCGAGCCTCAGGCCACTCAGTGTTCGTAGGTGCCTGGCCGGACCAGTCGCACCGTACAGAGGGGGGTCTTTTTAAGGCCCCTGAATATTTCTTCGCAGCTGTGGCTGCACAACTAGAGTGCTCGAGCATAGGACAGTCAGTATTGATGCCCATGCTGTCACTCCTACACCCCGCCGGTACCAGAACGCCGGTACCGATCCGGGGATGCTGGTAGGTAGCTGGGGTCACAGCTAGCGGTGATCCCCGGCTACCTGGACTGTGGCCGGATGCACGGGGAACAAGGTAAGCGGCGGGGTCCCGCGGTGGGCACCCGCCGGTAACACAGTCCTGTTTGGTCCCCAGGCAGGGGGCTCCCTGGGGACCGGCTGCGCGTGGGGCCAGGTACTGATCCTGCGCCTTCCACTAGACCACCAGGGACAGCGGGCCACAGCATGTGCGGTACAGCGTGGCGTCCCAGGGGTTGATAGCACGCCAGGGGAGAACGCCTTCCCTGTCTCACAGCCGGCGTCTCCCCCGCTGCACAGTGCCATTCCACAGCGGTCTGAGCGGGCTGTGTCAGCGCTCCTCCCCTGGGCCCTGCCTTCTCTCTGCTCCTCGGTGGCCATTTTCTCACATGTGCTGGGGATGGCAAACGCTGCTGGAAGCTGATACAGATGCCATTGCGGTCCGGGTCCCCCGCATACCTCTCCTTCAATTAAGGTCAGTGTATGCAGCACTGTTTCCTACCAGGCTCTGGTCTGTGTAGTTGATCGCAGTGCTTGTAATGCAGGATGTTATCTGTGCATTGTATGTGACTTAAATGCTAGCGCTGTTTGCCTGTACTTTCATTTCTGACTGTCAGCCTTTTCCTATCCCTGTTCTTCTGCTACAGCCCTTGCGGTGCAGTGTCGCAGGGTGTTTATTACCTCACAGTAAACGTGGTTTTTCTGTGTGGGAGGTCACATACGCTCCGTTCACACTCCTCATGTCGGAAAGTGAACGAGGATATCCTCTTCCAGCTATAATGTACTGATATCATGTGCAGTTAGCGGAGGGATATGTAGACGCTGAGGGTTTATGGAGGGCATGTTGTATTATATATCACGCCCCATTTCTGTCACTGTGCCTGCACAAAAAAGGGGACCGCCCTCGGCTGGCTAAGATGCTTACAGCCTTTGTGGGCAACGCCCCCTGCATTTCCCCATAGGGGTTATCGCAGCCTGTGGTGGTCTCATCACATGCAGGGGTCCCTGGACAGTTGATGGTACCCCAGTGTATCCTGTTTTTTGCCCCCCCAGGTCTCGCAGGACCCTGTATGGGTGAATTTATTGTCCAAATGGTATAGCACCTGATGGACGTTTTACAGGGGGAGTCACCATTTCGGCCTTCTAAACGGCCTTTCGGGTCTCAGACGGGTAAAGACATGACGTCTGATGACAGTGACATTATTGACTTTTTCAGACACGAGCCCCTTAGTGCAAAGGAGGCGTAGTCTGGGTCTAAAGTCTATATACCTGGCCTTCTACGGGCAGTCCGTGCGGCTTTGGTTATTACATATCCCCCATGGCTAAATCCAAATATGCCTTCTTTAAGGATAAGGGTGTTGCCACTGTAATTCCTCTATCTGGTCAGGTGGATCATTTAGAGGAGGCGTGAAAAATCCGGGTAAGCGGTTCCAGCCTCAAAAACGGTTGACCATTTGCATACCCCTTTTGCGGATAATTAAATTTCTGAATGGGAGTTAGCTTTACGGGTAGATTCTCATGTTACACGCCTAGTGAGGAGTGCTACGTTGCCCATGCCCTCCACGTCCTCTTTGAAGGAGGTTCCAGATTGCAAGGTGCAAATATATCTAAAATCCAATATTCCCTTGCTGGAGGGGCTTCCAGGCCGGCTATGGCCGTGTGCTGGGGGGCCAGAGCCATGGAACACTGAGTAGGTAACTGGATCTCTGCACACTGACTCTCTAGCAGAGCAGGTGGATAGTGGCAGATTCTCAGAGACTTTGCCACGTTCATAATGAGACTGTCTTACATATAGCCTACTCCTTTCCAGAATCTCCTCGGCAGCAGTAGCGGCTTGCCGCTCCCTGTGGTTGCGCTCTTGGAAAGCGGACGCAGATTCCATTTGGAATGCTTTTCCTTTTATGGGACAAGTCCTGTTTGGCCCTCGTCTGGACGCAGTTGTGGCCCTGCAGGCAGCAGCTACGTCTGCGTGTCTGCCATCGGCTACAGTCCCATCAGGGTCTGGGACTTTGTCTTTTCAGCCCTGTGAGGCCAGGGTAAGTCTAAAATACAGCTTTCCAAGACAGTCAGTAGCCAGGAAATCTGCTCAGCCATAAGAACAGGCTTGGAGTACAAGACGTCTTACTCCCAAGTTGGACTATAAGCCTTCAGCCTCACGGGACGGGCCTCCTCTCGGGAGCCCCCAGAGTTGGAGGCCGGCTTCTCCAGTTCGCCCAGTGCTGGTGTCTGACCACCACGGACACTGGGGTAAGAGAAGTATTTTCTTGAAGGTATGTCCTTTCCTCCCGGTAAAAGCCTCCCAGTCGGTTTTTCGTTACAGGTCTTCTGTCAATTCAGGACAAGGCCCTGTAATTTTTGAGGGTGTTACACTCTATGCTCCAGGCAGGAGTTATAGTACCTATTCCGTTGCCCCAAAGGGGAACGAGGTATTACTCCATCCTCTTTCTGGTACAGACACCCAATGGGTCTTACCAGGACATTCTCAACCTCGAATCCTTCAACAAATTCTTAAGGGTTTCTCGGTTCGGGAGGGGGACCCTGCATTCCATCATTCAATGGAGCCTGGGAATTTTGTGGTGTCGTTGGATATATTCAGGGTGACTACCTGAATATCCCTCTTTTCTTAGCACACCAGTGTTTTCCTCAGGTTTGCAGTGGTCGATAAGCATTTCCAGTTTCTGGCATTGCCCCTTGGTCTGGCCTCCGCGCCTCATGGTTTACCAGGGTCATGGTAGTTATGGCAGCCCACCTGCGGATGCAGGGGGTCCGCTTGTTACCCTATCCGAGTGACCTCCTGTTGTTACCACGGTCTCCAGAGATACTTCAGTGCCATATGCAACGGACAATATCTGTGTTGCTACTTTAGGGCTGACTGATAAACTGGAAATGGTCCTCTCTGATTCTTCACAGAGGATGCTCCATATCCCAACATCTGAGGATCTTTGTGATTGAGGAAAAGATCTCTGCATTACAGGCAAACGTACGCAGTTGCCTGCAGAGTCGCCGAGTGTCTATTCACTTGGCAATGTGGTTCCTGGGTTCCAGGATGTCGCTGTTCGACATGGTGAAGAGTACCCAGCTTCACTCTAAAGAACTTGATCCTCTCAGGATGGGATGGGTTGCCCCATAGGATAAAGTCAATAGGCTTTCCCCGGAGGTTTGTCTCTCTCTGGCCTGGTGGCTGCAGAAAGCTCACCTAAACAAGGGGCACCCCCTTTGGGATTGCGGACAGGGTCCTTCTGACGACGGATGCCAGTATCTGTGGCTGGGAAGCAGTGGCGGGTCCACACTTGTTCCAGGGCAGGTGGACACCAGTAGTTTTTGCGCTTCCCATAAACATCTGAGAACTCTGAGCAGTAATCAGGGTTCTCCAGCATGCAGGACAGGTCCTCCAAGGAAATACCGTGCAGGTACAGTCTGACAACGCCATCATGATGGCTTATGTAAACCACCTAGGAGGTTCCCGAAGTCAGGCGACACTAACAGTGGTGTCCCGAATTCTGGCTTGGGTGCAAGGCTATATCCCTGCCATCATTGGCAGTGTTCATTCAGGAATCCTCAGATGGAAAGCAGGCTTTCTCAGCCGTCAAGACGTGCATTCAGGGAAATGTCCTCTTTATCAGGAGGTGTTCAATCTTCTGGTGAACAAGTGGAGCCTTTCAGAGATGAGACTCTTCTGATAGACGTAGGTAGGTCCAGTGGACCTTCCAAGTTGTGTACCTCGTCCCTCCGTTATCCCTTCTTCCTCCAGTAATAGCAAGAAGGAGGCATGCTCCTGCTGATAGCTCCAGCGTAGGCCAGATGGCACTATTACTCAGATCTTCGAAGCCTCTCAGTTAACACTCCGAAGCTGTTGCCTCTACGCCCGGACCTGTTGTCTCAGGATCCTGGCTGATACCCAGACCTGGGTTGTCCGTCCTTGACGGTGTGGCGGTGGAGACTGCCCTCTTAAGGTCTAGGAGTTTTTCCAGCTCTATAGTTAACAGGGGCTCTGTCCATGCTAAGAGCTCTGAAGTTTTTATCTGCAAGAATTTACCATTAGGTATGGTATACTTTCTTTCAGGTGTCGCCCTAGAGGCTAGGCTCCTCGGGTATTCCGGATATCCAGAGGTTGGCTTTCCTACAGGTGGGCTTAGATAACGGTCTTCGCCTTGCTTACCTCAAGGTGCAGGTTTCTGCCCTGTTAGTATGGTTTCAGTGTAGGATTGCTACTCTTCCTGATGTCCGCACCTTTGTGCAGGGTGTACGTTATATTCAGCATCCCTTTGTTCCACCTGTGGCTCCTTGGGATTTGGCTGTGGTCCTTAGGGCTCTCTGAGGACCGCCATTTGGTCCACTGGGCTCAGTGGATTTCAAATGCTTACGGCTAGGACTGTATTCCTTCTGGCTCTTAATTTGGCCAGTAGGATCTCAGAATGGGAGGCTTTGTCATGTAGACCTCCCTTTTTCTCATCTTTCCTTGGAACAGGGCAGTGCTTGCCTTTACTTCCCCAGTCCTGTCTGCTGGTGAGGCCTATTTGGCTGTGGTACGGGCGCTAAGAATTTAAGTTGACCGTACCAGTCCATTTAGGAAATCAGACTCTTGGTTTTGTCCTTTCTGGTTTCCATAAAAAGGGTTGGCCTGCCACTACGCTAACTTTGGCAGGATGGATTCACAGGTCTTCCTGTTCCATCCTCTATTAAAGCTCTTCCACTAGGTCTGTGGGTCCTTCGTGGGCAGCTCGACGTGGCGCCTCAGCGGTGATTGGCAGCCACGTGGTCATCTGTCCATATTTTTGTAAGGTATTATGCTCTTGATACCTTCGCCTCTCAGGATGCTTCCTTTCGGCGGTGGATTCTCCTTACAGCACAGGAGCGTCCCCATCCTTAAAGGATACTGCTTTGGGACATCCCCAAGGTATCCTGTGGATACCCTATGGACCCTGAAGTAGAAAATATGAGATATGGTAAGAACTTACCCTTGTTATCTCTATTTCTACGAAGTCCATAGGGTTCCACAGGACTCCCGCCCTGTCGCACCTGTACTGCAGATGGGCTTTGATCTGGTCACTGGTTTCTCCGTCTCCTTCTGGTGAGAATGTGATTCTTGTGTGTTCCAGACTGTCTTCTCTCTCTTTTTTGCTCCTGCTCCGGCCTATGGCTTGTTACGAAACTGAGTGGCCTGAGGCTCGGGGGCGGGGTATAGGAGAGGGACCCCAGTGCATACTGGGAGGCTGAAGATTTAACTCTGTGGTGCCTGGATGTCTGCCGCCATCGCCTATACCCCAAGGTATCCCGTGGAACCCTATGGACTTCGTAGAAATAGAGATAACAAGGGTAAGTTCTTACCATATCTCATATTTTTTTCTGAAGACTGGTGATTGCACCCCTTTTTTCTATTTTTATCCTTATGAGTTTTTCTTGATAGACTCCCCTTTGGGTAGCGACCCCAGCAACTGGATTCTGAGACGTGAGTGTGGACACATTGGGTACTCTATATATATATATATATATATATATATATATATATATATATATAATTTTTTTTTTTTTAAATAAGGGGTACACTCACCAGGCTTGAATTATGCAAAACATCTTTATTCCAATATCACAGGGCACAATTAGTTCATCAACGTTTCGATCCCCTCATGGATCTTTGATAAAGATCTGTTAGGGGCTCGAAACGTTGATAACCTAATTGTGCCCTGTGATGTTGGAATAAAGATTTTTTGCCAATTTCAAGCCTGAGTGCACCCCTTATTTTTTAAAACTTGTATGGAACTCCCCAGCAGATGTTTTTGGATATGGAGTAAGTGTGGACCCATATAAATTACACTGTGAGAGTGCCTTCTTTTAAATGGAATACAATCTTCATATCTCTTAAGGAGCTGTGTAGCCCCAATGGAAAAGAACAGGCATATTGTATTAAATAAGTGACATAGGGCCTGACTCAGTGCGGATTGCAACTGTGAATGAAATAGCGATTACGCACACAGTCTCACTGCGAAGATATGCTAATCCACTGTGATTTATGCCATCGCAGCACAACATAAAGAAGCCACCTTACTTTACACACATCCATGATACTTAGCAAGACTGCAAAATCATCGGTAACATCGAGTACAATTGCAGCCTCATGCACACTTGCACAAGCTCTGACCTTACTCAGGAATGCTAACCTCATCACACGCAGTGAGTACTCAAGCTGTGTATGACATCGCAGTACCTAATTAATGCACGCCCTTGCAACAGCGTTCAAACACACTGGCATGTCTGCGTTTCACCGACCACCCCTGTCACCACCCCCAAATGGTACTTCCTAAGGATACTGCCTTTGAACCTCTATATACCCCTGCCTATACATTCTAATATCCTTCCTATAAACCTCTAAGAATGACGCTAATTTGCGTACGCAGTCATCCAGTAAATAAAGACTCCAGACTTAGAACATGTGGTTCCAAAGCACAAAGTATTATTCAAGTAAAAGTACAGCAGTTACATGCTATGATCCTCATATAATCTAAGCGCAAAGAGATTATACAGACCCAAGTACAATTATACATATGCAGCGCTCTCTGGTCCAGATGTTAGGCATCAGCAAGAAACCCCTCGTCAATCAGCATTCAGCACAAAGACTAGGAATCCAGGGTCAGAGCATATTTATACCCCCCAGAAATAAACAACACAATAGAGAAGTTTGTTGCTAATACCATTGGTCCTAACGGGGAGGGCATATGTTACAAGGCATTTAACAGGTTGATTCAAATAGACACAACCCAGCCTCTAACAACTGGGGGTCTCTGGTTTCCTGCCTCATGCAATCATCCTAACAGTTGTTCGTATTATGTATATTTTATTGCTTGAAGTCTCTGTGGTCCATAAGTTGAGAATGCATGATGCGATCTCCACACCGATGGTACTGGAATACTGTTGAGAGAGTACGCATCAGTACAATTCCAAACATGGCTTACTTATCACGTATAAAACCTTAGTTACGAAATAACCTTTATTTCATAGCAATTATAGTAAATGTGCATAGTTGAATCTTATACCTTAAAGCTTATTCAACCTTTTATGTGAATATGGAATGTGTAAGTATGCGGGGTGTGATGTAAAGACGCAAGTTAACTTGGAGCAGATGCGTGCGCATGAAGCTAATAAACAGCGTTTTCATACAGGATCTTATGCATTCGCTAATATGCGATTAGTTACCAGCGCAATTGTGTATATGGTATGAATGAGTGTATGAGAAATGGTGCACTTAAATCTCACTTAAACTAAGTGAACACCTAGCAGTGTGGAATGCTGAGCCTTATAGTTCCACACGCCCCCCTCTCTCAGCAGCCCCCACCCTTCCCAGGCTCAAAAGTGCAGTCCTTTGTTCTCCCAGGTTCTTGTGTAAATGCAAATTAGCACAGCTACAAGACACAAACCTCAAATAACACTCTTGGCTTTCAAGGTATTTTATTGCAGGAAGCCTGCTAATGTAAGGTGCTACAAACGACCCTCTTGCTGTATTCGAGCAGGGCCACCTGGAGTGAGAGCAGACGTTATGTCCAGGAAGCTTGTCTACACAAGCTAGTTGTCACGTGGCCATTTGCTCTGTTTAGCTAATGCAATCCAATTTTTTTACATACTGTACAGCCATTTCTGAAATATATCCTTTAGGGGAATTATAATAATATACACTTTATCCAGAGCACCCAAACTACGTAAAGTCATGAAATGGGCTTTTGATGAATCGCCGTAACTTATGGCGATGGTCACAGATACAATCGCATGATGCTAATAGTAATATCGCCACATGTACTAAAGTGTGAGCTTATCTAAAATGGCGCTTAGGCGGCCATTCGCAAAATGGTATCTTGCGATCTCATTTCCAAGATAGTGTCTTGCGGCCAGTCGCAAGATGGTGTCACTGCGATTCAATTTTAAACTGATCTTGTCTCAGCCAATAATCCAGCTTCAACAGTCCACCCTTTGATAGCGAACAACATGCTATCACAATCTGATTTTAAAATATAATTTAGGCTTACATTTATATACTATTTAGTGTTATTATGGGATGGCACAAGGTGGTTCTTAATCCATCAATAATGTGTCTCTGAGTGGTGACATAAAACTACTATTATACGCACACCGCGGATCTTGGAAGATCATGTGAAAGGTGTGGGGATACACCAGTCTATAAAGGCAGTCTTGAAGGGGAATTAAGACTTTACATTATCTGAGGTGTTTTTAAAAATAACATTTCAATAATACATTCTATGCATGTCTAAATATAATACATTAAATGATGGTATTTCCTAGTTCAGGGTTGTAATGCAGTTCTGTATTTACCTCGGTATTCATACTGACCACCATCATAATTTTGTTCTTTAATTTTACTCTATTTTTACATTTTCCACACTTCAACAGAATAGGAATACACCGGACACATATGCCAATTATTATGATGACAATCAGTATAAGGAATAAGAATTTGCCTATACTGGCGATCATTTCCTGGACCCATTCCCCTAGACCTGAGAACCATTTCACTGGATTCAGCCATGAAACCCAACCTTCTATCTTCTCCCTTACTTCAGCCACTGAAGCATTATGGTTCTTACGAAACTCCCATTTTAGCTGCAGAATTTCATCCATCTTCCGGTCTATCACCTCCTTGGGGTCGCTGGTATCATTGGTGACATAGGTGCAACATTTTACTCCAAATTGGGTGGCCAATGTTACGCAATACCCTCCAGTAACAGCAGTTAAATAATTTAACACTAGCCTGTGTTGCACCAGTTCTATCTTGTACGCTTACAATTTTCTCCCAGTATACCTGAATGTGTCATCATTGATCTCGGTGATATTATCTATCAATTTAGCAAGTTCCTGAATATATCTAAAGTTTAATGTACCCCGAGCGATCCTGGTGGGATCCAATGTGACTAAAACTTGAAAGCCAGTTGTCTCACTAATTAACTGAGTGGCTTTGTGCACATCACCAGGTATCATATTTCGTTTGCCTCTCTGTTCATATTGTGTGTGAAGATATGGTGACGGTGTGTTTTTATGTATACCAAGCATTTCAACATGTGTGAGGGTCATAACTTCTGGGACTACTCTTCCCAGGTAACACACACCTTCGGAACTCGGGGAGAGCCATTTATACGCTTTTCTTCCACATATAAAATATACATTATCAGGGAGAACATAAGGAATGGTATGCATCATTATCATTAAGCACATTTCCCTTGCAAACAATCCTATTTCTGGGTCTTCCATCTGGTACATGCAAGTTTCTGGCTGTATTATTTTAGCACAATAACCATCTGGCACCTTACCAATAATTTCTTTGGTGGAACTCAATGTATACCGATACCTAAAATGTTTCCCACTAGATTTAATTGAGCGTAACAGATCATGGTTTATGGACTCATTATCAGCTCTTTGTGAGAAGGTCATCGTCTGATTATTCCCCGTCACTTCCCAACTCCCGGGTTTATTGGAGTTGGTTATGTTTAAACAGAAAAGTGGTCTATCTACTTGGACTTGATATAGTTTGAAATGAGGTGGTTTGGATGAGAGAAATTTTCCATCCAATGTTTTCCCTTTTTGTAATTCTAAAATTTCCGTGATATTCAGCGGAAATGGCACCAACCCTACATTATGCTGTCCCTGTGGCACATGTGAACACACCCAGTAATCAGTTTGATTTAACACTTTGCTTACCATGCTATGACAATCCTCTAAAGGATACCCACCCCAGTACGGGTTATATTTAGGTTGGCACCGTTGGATACAGTTCTCATCAACTAGGGACCCACAAAGCTCACAAATACAGGACTCTTCAGATGATAAACCTCCACACCATCCCTGAGTATCTGGAATGACAGCTCTCTTAACAATAACAGTACTAAGATTGGTCAGACACTCCCCTGATTGGCATTGCACTCCTCCTGACTCCACTCCATCAGCACTGCCATCAGCTCCCATTTCCTCAATCGGTCTCCCATCACAGAAGCTGGATATTCCCGAACCGACCAGGATGGTGAACACTCTAAAATAGAATATGAAAATGAAAACAGCAGGCCCGTCCATTGTCACAACAAGATCTGCAAATTTCTCTTAGTTCAGGTATCTCACTACGACCTTTTCAATCCTCCCGGAACAAGCTCGCGAGCGACAGGTCCACGTTATCAGCCTTGTCTCCGACTTGTTTCTCCACAGGTTGATTGACCTTTTTGCAGTGAGTGGAATGGACCCAGGTATCTCTCTCAGCCACCTTCAAAGATGTAGTACTTGTCAGCAGCACCTGGTACGGACCTTCCCACCGATCAGTCAAACAACCTGAACGCAAGAAATTTCTGATCATAACATATTCTCCTGGTTCAACATCATGACAGTTAGTTTCAGCCATATCATGGGACAACAATTTCAGTTTCTGCTGCTGTTGCTTTAACTGCTTACTCATTGATATAAGATACTTTACGGTTACCTCGTTGTTACCCTTCAAGTCTTCCTGTGGACTTATAATCAAATGAGATTGTCTACCGAACAGTATTTCAAATGGGGACAGATTTAGAGGGGGTCTAGGAGTGGTTCTTATGCTATGTAGGACCAAAGGTAACGCTTCTGGCCATCCTAGTCCAGTCTCTGCCATGATTTTACTTAACTTATTTTTAATAGTCCCGTTCATCCTCTCTACCTTGGCACTGGCTTGCAGTAGGTAGGGGGTGTGAAGTCGGCTGTTAATACCCATCAGCTTACACATATTTTGAAAAACATCACCTCTGTAATGAGTTCCCCTGTCACTCTCAATGATTTTAGGGATACCGTACCTGCATACAAATTCCTGAACTATTTTCTTGGCAGTAAACACAGCAGTATTAGTGGCCGCTGGGTAGGCCTCAACCCAATTAGAAAATACATCAGTGCATACTAATACATACTTAAGATTCCTGCAGGGTGGTAATTGGATGAAATCAATTTGTATCACCTGGAAAGGTCCATCAGTCGGTGGAATGTGGTACGGTTCGGTAGGGATCGCTTTCCCTATGTTCTTCCTCAAGCAGGTCAGACAGGACATTGCTATCTTTTCTGCTTGTGAAGAAAAACCTGGTGCGCACCAGTATGCTCTCACCTACTTGCACATACCTTGTTTTCCCAGATGAGTCAGACCATGTGCTGCCTCAGCCAGGCTGGGGCAATATGCCTTGGGGGCTACTGGTTTACCTTGTCCATCCCTCCAGAGCCCGGAGGACTCTTGCCCACATCCCTTGGACTTCCAAATGGACTTTTCCTGAATTGAACACAAATTCTGCATCTCAATTAAATGTAGCATATCAATTGTTTGGAAAGACATAATTTTTTCAGTGGGAGAAAACATTTTTAACCCTGCTGCCCATTTTGCAGCTTCATTGGCTCTGTTGTTGCCCAGTGACACCGGATCATCCTCACATGTATGGGCTTTACATTTAATTACTGCCACCGCTTTGGGCAGTTGGATTGCTTCTATAAGATGTTTTATGTGTCGGGAATGTGCAACTGGTGTGCCTGCTGCTGTCATAAAATTTCTCAGATGCCATAGAGCCCCAAAATCGTGCACCACCCCGAACGCGTACCTCGAGTCAGTGTAAATGTTAGCAGATTTGCCTGCTGCCAGTTCACACGCTCTAGTTAGTGCTACTAACTCTGCCACCTGGGCTGAGTGAGGAGGACCAAGAGGCTTAGCTTCTATGATGTCTGTGTCATTTACAACAGCATAACCTGTACATAATTCACCTGTGTCTGTTTGTCTATGACAACTCCCATCCGTATAAAAAGTCACTTCCACATTCTCTAAAGGTGTGTTGTGTATGTCAGGTCTAGCAGTAAAGGTCTGATTCAGATATTCCATACAATCGTGCATATCATTATGTCCGCTGAACTCAAACCTCATATCCCCCACTAAGGTATAGTGGGGGATATGAGGTTTGTGAGTAGTATGGGACCTGTGGTTGTATAGGGTTTGTGGAATAGAGCTGTGTTTGTTGTTGCATGGGGTTAGTGAGGGCATATAACTGTTCAGTTGTAAGTGTGTGTGCGAGTGTGTTTGTTGTACACTGACAGCCATTAGTTGTTCGCTCTGGGTCTCTCTCGTCTTTGAGATATTTTTATCATGTTCTATGGCAGATTCTATGTGGGTATCTATTGTGACTCCCCTCCAGCCAGGTTGTGAGGTCTGAACCCGAGTCTTTAAATTCTCTTTCAGACCATCCATGAGTACCGTGACTATCATTCCCCTGTGGTGAGTGCTATCTTTAATATCTTCTAACCTAGTGTACTGGGTGATAGCCTGCAGAGCCCGGTCGCAATAATCTTCTGCAGATTCACTCTCCTTTTGCTTAATGGTGAAAATTTTGTTCCAGTTAACTACCACCGGAAAATATATACCCAATTGAGTTACAATGCGGGAAATGTTACCTTGGTTTACTTGGTCTGTTAAGGGAACATCACCATCCAATACACAATCTGTGATAAATTTTGTCACGTCGGTATTGCGTGGTAGACAGTCCCTTAACACCACATGCCAATCTTTATTAGTTGGCTCATGAGAACTACCCAAATTTCTCAAAAATCTTTGACATTTGGCTAGTTCCTTTTTGGGATCGGGGAAATCATTTATGATGGAATTTAGTTCTGCTATTGTCCAGGGACAATGCATTTCTACTTCCCTCGTGGGCACTACACCGTTCGCATCTGCATTTCCATTTGAACGGTTATTGTCCGAATGGGATGCAGACCGGCAGCGCTGCTACCTTTGACCTGGTTACCTGGCTGGGGGTTTAATCTGTTGCTGCTACGTATGGTATTAACAACTTCCTCTACGGGAGCAGAGGGTGTTAGCACTTCCCTTGCTGTTACCGATGGAGATGGCGGCACCAGTCGTGATTGTGGTGATGCAGCATCTATCATTTGCACAGCATGGGAAATGGCAGACATTACAATAGGCTCATCATCCACATCATAAACATTTTCTTTATGGTTGCTTAAGAGAGGGTACAAATTGCTTGTTACATTTTTATGTGTATTTTTGGTAACTGCACTTGCACCTCCATCCACATAAGGTGGGGGTGGTGAGCGTGAACTGCTGGCAATACTCTCCACAATGCTACCTTGCTGCACGTGCGCGCCATTTTGCGGCTCGCCCGTATTGCAATTCAGCGTCGCAGATGTATTCTCTGGCAATGCGCTCGCAACGCTGGTTTGCGTCGCTTGTACATTTTTAAGCCACGCATCCCCTTCATGCTGCCACAACTTTAAACATTCATAATATTTGACCTTTTTCTCTCGGGAGCGCATCAGACTGATGTGATCCCGGACATTATCTAGTACATTTTTATTAAAACTACCAATTCCGGGAAACGGTCTAACACTCTTCATCGTCATTTTAAACCATACATCACAATACCTTATCGCATAAGTACCGTACTTAGTATGGATAATACGACGGGCCAATCCAAACGGAGCTTCCATTAGCAGCACATCATTGTCTAACATCTCTATTGTTTGCATGGCCCCCATTCTGAGACAACTCCTATGCTTTTCAATAAAGATTTAAACTGGTGAAAGACAATCAAGATACTTTCACTTACCTGTTGACGATTTAAACGGCAGCGCCCACACACCTGGATAAGATTTGAAAAAGGCAACTTCCACACCCGGATAAGATTTAGTAAGGCAACTTCCACACCTATGGAAGTTTAAGTAGGCTACTTCCACGCACCTCTCTACAACAAAGACAACATGTACACCTGCTACTGTGTATAGAACGGTAAGCTGCTTACCGAGTGACTAGCACTTAGCCCTTAAAGGTCATACGGTACCTCTAACTGTAGGGAACAAGTTACCCCTACCAACAAATACTCATTATTACACACTTTTTCCTGTGCAGAAAAATACACGTTAACCCAGATATTGATAACAATTGAAAAATGTAAACCTCAACGGCTTTATTTAAACACGTGGCAGCACAACCGGAAGTACGTATATGCTATTGTGCGACCAGTCACATACACAATAATGCGACTACCACACAACCGTATGACAACTTTTTAGCTGCATATGCAAAAGTGCGTCTTTACTGTGCGCAAAACTGCGACTCAGCCGCGTGCTCAATACTGCGGTACCCCTTTAAACGTTAGGTTCTATCAGCAAAGGAAAACAAACTTTTTCCTCTCTTGTCCCTGGATTCTAGTCAGCTTCCTTGGCTCACACGAAAACGGATAGCGATCTTTCAGCACAAAGCGGTTGTAGGTAAACCCTGCATGTGGCCACTCCACCCTTTGCTGAGATATCGATAACCGTATGTGCCGTGTGAGTAGGTAAGTGACTTCATGATGAGCCCCCAACTAAGGATACTGCCTTTGAACTTCTATATACCCCTGCCTATAACTTCTAATATCCTTCCCATAAACCTCTAAGGATGACGCTAATTTGCGTACGCAGTCATCCAGTAAATAAAGAATCCAGACTTAGAACATGTGGTTCCAAAGCACAAAGTATTATTCAAGTAAAAGTACAGCAGTTACACGCTATGATCCTCATATAATATAAGTGCAAAGAGATTATACAGACCCAAGTACAATTATACATATGCAGTGCTCTCTGGTCCATATGTTAGGCATCAGCAAGAAACCCCTCATCAATCAGCACTCAGCACAAAGACTAGGAACCCAGGGTCAGAGCATATTTATACCCCCCAGAAATAAACAACACAATAGAGAAGTTTGTTGCTAATACCATTGGTCCTAACGGGGAGGGCATATGTTACAAGGCATTTAACAGGTTGATTCAAATAGACACAACCCAGTCTCTAACAACTGGGGGTCTCTGGTTTCCTGCCTCATGCAATCATCCTAACAGTTGTTCATATTATGTATATTTTGTTGCTTGAAGTCTCTGCGGTCCATAAGTTGAGAATGCATGATGCGATCTCCACACCGATGGTACCGGAATACTGTTGAGAGAGTATGCATCAGGACAATTCCAAACATGGCTTACTTATCACGTATAAAACCTTAGTTACGAAATAACCTTTATTTCATAGCAATTATAGTAAATGTGCATACTTGAATCTTATACCTTAAAGCTTATTAAACCTTTTATGTGAATATGTAATGTGTAAGTATGCAGGGTGTGATGTAAAGACGCTAGTTAACTTGGGGCAGATGCGTGCGCATGAAGCTAATAAACAGCGTTTTCATACAGGATCTTATGCATTCGCTAATATGCGATTAGTTACCAGCGCAATTGTGCGTATTAATGTGTATGAGAAATGGTGCACTTAAATCTCACTTAAACTAAGTGAACACCTAGCAGTGTGGAATGCTGAGCCTTATAGTTCCACATACCCCCCTCTCTCAGCAGCCCCCACCCTTCCCAGGCTCAAAAGTGCAGTCCTTTGTTCTCCCAGGTTCTTGTGTAAATGCAAATTAGTACAGCTACAAGACCCAAACCTCAGATAACACTCTTGGCTTTGAAGGTATTTTATTGCAGGAAGCCTGCTAATGTAAGGTGCTACAAACGACCCTCTTGCTGTATTCGAGCAGGGCCATCTGGAGTGAGAGCAGACGTTATGTCCAGGAAACTTGTCTACACAAGCTAGTTGTCACGTGGCCATTTGCTCTGTTTAGCTAATGCAATCCAATTTTTTTACATACTGTACAGCTATTTCTGAAATATATCCTTTAGGGGAATTATAATAATATACACTGCCCAAGTCTGGTCCCCATGGCTCTTATATGATGGCACCGCTCCACCTTTGATCTCCACACCTGCTACCCATATATGACTCATGCGCATTGGATGGCTCTCCTCCCTCTGCTCTGACCTCTAAGTAGCAAACTTCTCTAACTAGCTGAATACTTTTCTTGTTCTTCAAGCGGCACTTTCTTCTTCTAACGCTTTCTGTCCAATATCTGGTATTCTTTACGATACCTTATTTCTCTTGGTAGTCCTGTTTCCCACCTCCCCCCTATGCCTTCCCCCCTTCTACCAATCCCCTTATATGTTTTGGTTTACTGCCAATAATTTGATTTAAAAATAGTTCATTTGTAAGGCTTATTCTGTTTATGTCTTCCATATCTGTTTTTGTGAGCTTCCTAAATAAAGAATTAAAATAAAATAAAATAATAATATACATTTTATCCAGAGCACCCAAACTACGTAAAGTCATGAAATGGGCTTTTGATGAATCGCCGTAACTTATGGCGATGGTCACAGATACAATCGCATGATGCTAATAGTAATATCGCCACATGTACTAAAGTGTGAATTTATCTAAAATGGCGCTTAGGCGGCCATTCGCAAAATGGCGTCTTGCGATCTCATTTCCAAGATGACGTCTTACGGGCAGTCGAAAGATGGTGTCGCTACGATTCAATTTTAAACTGATCTTGTCTCAGCCAATAATCCTGCTTCGACATTCCTGTCAATCACTCTGCGATGGGTCTGTGTAGTCACTACGATGCTGATCGCAGTGGCTGGTTCGTGCACGCGCAATGCGATGCATACGCATGCGCAGAATGCAACATTTGGCCGATTGCGTGTGTAATTGCAGTTGCGATCCTTGCTGAAAAAGGCCCAGAGGACACAATGTAGTTGATGTTTCAAGGTCACACAGGACCTTTCCTCAGGACATATGCACATGTCCTGAGAAAAATGTCCTGCATGACCTTGAAAAGTCAACTACATTGTGTACTATGTCACATATTTAATACAACCTTTTTGACATTAGAGGAATGCCATCTGTTTTTCTCCATTGGGGCTTCACAGCTCCTTAGGAGAAATGAAGACTGTATATATACAGCACACTGCAAAGGACCAGACGATGAGATACTCATCCTATATAATATTAGCAGTGCAGAATCTCAGTTACATATATTCAGGGGAGTAGAGAGGCTGGTCGGGCCCCGATGAAGGGCGTGACCTAATTGCGGGAGGCGTGGCCACACCCCCTTGGGATTTAAAAGAAAGAAAAAATTTAGCGCCACTACACGCTGGGGAGGGGGTGATGTGATTCCCTCAGCCTGGTGCAAATCTGCAGGGGGCGTGATCAGTGTGATAGCTCCCTTTCACAGGCATAGGTGACTGCTGCGGCTGCTGCTCAGCAGCTGTGAGCAGTCTCCCACTGCAGCCCAGCACACGCTGCTGTGAATTAAGAGGGAGGGGAGAGGAGGGCAGCGCTGGGCCCCTCCAGCAGCCCGGGCTCAGGTAATTAATACCCTCTGCCCCCCCCCCCCTTGGCACCCCTGCATATATTTGCAAAACATATGGGAAGCCACCAAGACATCTCTGTATATATTTTGTTATACTACATGATAGTAGCATATACTTTCATATATTTCTAAATTGTGAGTTAACTCACCTGGTGGTATCCCAGGAGTCTCCAACATGGCACTACCAGTAACAGCAAACCCTCCAGCTACTAAGATCTCACACCTGCCTCTCAGATTAGTAATACACAGAATGGCAGTTGTTCAAATCAATTCATTGGTCTATCATAGGTGCTTGTAAGGAGAGGGCTTGTTAGAATCCTCAGGTAGTGGATCATCTTGGTGGCAGGTCCCAGCCATAGTTGTGACTGGGACACTGCATCATGTCCTGTCCTTGTTCCGGCTGGTGCAGGTAGCTGGAAATCCTGTTTTGTTTGTGTTTAGCTCACAGCCTGTCATTCCTGTCTGTCTGTGTGTTTTGTCTCAGGTGCTCACTAATCATCATCTCGCTTTGTGCAGCTCAGGTGCACACTAGCCTGTGATTAGGAAAGGCTCTCTGGAGGGAATTGCTCTGATTGGATCCTGCATCTCATAAGTTACAGCCAGCCCTGCACTCCATGCTGTTGTCCGGAGAATATGTTTTTCTGTGCTCAGAAGAATGAGTCTTAGCTGGTCTCGCCTTGTACCACAGTTCCTGTTTATGGAGTAATTTCCACAGGGTCCAGTAAATGTCTGTTTGTTCTGCAGCACCCTTGCCGCTGCCTGTGGCAGCTTCATACCTTAGTCCTGCTAAGCTGTGTCTTTTTGTGTCCACCGGAGTCAAGTCTTACCTCAGTCCTGCCTAGCTGTGTCTGTGTCCACCAGAGTCTGTCTGCAGTATTCTCGTCCTTGCTGGTTCTAGTCTATATTCCTGCCATGTTAAGTTCATCTGTTTGCTGTATTGTTCCGAATGCACCTCTGCCGCTAGGCCACATCACCTGGTGTCAGTCACACCACGGGCCTAAAGCCCGCATCATCCAGTTTCAGATGCACCTTGGTCGTATCACCTGGTTCCAGTCATGCCACAGGCCTCAAGTCCGCATTGTCCAGCTCAAGTCACACCTCAGGCCTCAAGGCTGCACGGTCCTGTCTCAAGTCACATCTCTGTCTTCAAATCCTGTCTCAAGTTGTTCCTTAGACCTCAAGGCTGCATGGTCCTGTCTCAAGTTGCACCTCAGCCCTCAAGGCTGCATTGTCCTGTCTCAAGTCACATCTCTGTCTTCAAGTCCTGTCTCAAGTTGTACCTCAGCTCTCAAGGCTGCACCATCCCGTCTCAAGTCGCACCTGAGCCCTCAAGGCTGCACCATCATGTCTCAAGTCATACCACTGTCTTCAAGTCCTTTCTGAAATCGCACCTCAGCACTCAAGGCTGCACCATCCTGTCTCAAGTCGTACCTCAGCCCTCAAGGCAGCATTGTCCTGTCTCAAGTCGCACATCAGCCCTCTAGTCCTCTTTTAACAAAGAAATACTGCAAAGGCGCTAGACCAACATGAGCATGTTATCAGACCAAATTGAAAATGGTACAGTGTTTATTAGACATAAATTAATATCATAAATTAATATCAGTAACTCCTGGGAGTACATAAATAATATCACATATAGATCATAAAAACAATGATGTTATTAAGAATGAGTGATTAGTATAAAAAAAAATTCTGAACCATACAGCTGAAGGTGGGAACTAAAGGTCACAAATAACGATGAAATATCCAATGTTCATTTGGAATAAAGATAAGTTTCCACACTAATGTATAAATCTGCAGTTGGAATATAATATTGAATATTGGTAGAAATATATGAGAAATATGCTCTGACTACTCACTCTGCTTATGGCCTCTGTCAGACTCCAGTCTGTAGGAAAACTGCGGGATAATCCTCTGTGTCAAGCTCCAATTAGAGGATAGAGCAATGCGGATCCTGCGGCTGTTATGTGTGGTGAGCTGGCCCGGCTGTAAGCGGGTTACCCTGGGAGGCGATTCCATGCGGTCATGCTCACCTGACCGCTGTAGTGAGTCCGCACACAGGCTGTGTCCACCGGATGGCTCCGTGGGTGAAATGCTTGCTCCAGCAAGCTTGTCAGGTAGTAAGCAGATGTGCGGCAGGTAGTGAATAAATCTCCAAGTGGAGAAACACCTTGGGCTCCGACGCGTTTCCCCGTGCTGCACGGCTTTATCAAGAAGCAGGTGTCTAAATTAGCAGTACTGGTTGTGATCCTTTATAGCGAAGTCAATCAGTTAATTCAGATGTTATGATATAATTAATAATGAGGTTTTCCAAGTTGTGGCTCCTTAGTTTAGATACAAATATAGTTGCAAAATAAATTGTAACTCTTTTCTATGGTTAGAAAATATGTGTAAAATGATAATGGTAAAAATAATAATAGTACCGGTTCCCACATTGTCCAATAACAGGAAACAGTGTATATACACATATATAAACAAATAATAAAAATAATAACAAACAATAACAGTAATAGATATTAATAATTAATAATAAGAATATCATTATTAAATAAACAAAGATATATTCATAATTAAGTTCTAACAAAAGGCATATATATACTAATCTTTCCGCTGTTTATTATCCTATCGTTCTCACTATCATCATTGGTATTGTTTGTTTAATTATTAAAAGATAATAATAAATGAATCTGACATGTTTCAAACGGTCTTTACTAAATATCGATTGAGAATGAAAATGTTATATGCATATTTATATACAAAAATGCCTGCGCATAATGAGTGGACATCCAAATGTCAGTGTGCAAATGTGCATATAATTAGGCACACACAGGGACACAGGTATACAGATGTGCATCATCGCATACAACACAGATATATAAGAAAAAACAACAGTGATCGATGCTCTAAGTAGGAAGTGATCACTTATACTAAGTGATCCAAACATTAACATCTAATGATTACAATAAGTGCATATCTAAGCTGTAACCATACAGCAGTATTTATATGTAGATGTAAGTGTATGAGAATATATATATATATATAAAAGACATAAACGAAGAATATATAAATATTTAAATATTATAAAGGAAAGAAAGTGAAAATTGTTGGATATAGAAAAAACAAAACAACAGAGATCAAAATTCCTAAGTAAAGTATAAGTATAAATGGAAAAAAGGAGAGGGAAAAGAATATATATATATATATATATATATATGCATAAAAGTATATAGAAACAGAGAAAAAAATATATATACTGTATATATCTAGTCCTGTTTTGCCTGTCTTGTCCTTGTCAGTCCAGTTTGCCTGTCTTGTCTTGTATCCTGCATACCATAGTCCTGGTACTCCTGCCCGGCAGCTATAGTCACTGTCCAGTCTCTATTTGTCTGGTGACCAGCTGCTATATAGTCCCAAGACACTCCTCAGACCATAGTGAACCGTTGCTGTTTGTACCATCTCTCTGCAGCATCACTCCACTAGTCCTCGTAGCGTTCCCATCATCGCGTGGGAATCGTAACATGGCTAACAAGAAAACAGACAGAATTTCCCAGCATACTGCAAAAGACCAGCAAATTATATTCTCATCCTACTTAAAAATAGCAATGCAGAGATCTTTAGCACTTCACGTATACTTACCCACACCTCTTAACATTGAGGAGGATGATGTAGGGCCTTTCATGCATGTGCCTTCGAAAAATGGGGGGCATGGTCTTGCACATCTTGAGATTTGTAGTTAAACAAAAGCTGGAGGGCCGCTTATTGCCCACCCCTGTTCTAGAGAGAGGGCTTGTCTCTTGTTGCTGACTTGTATGAGAACTTTTGACAGGAAACATCATTCCTATGAGTAAACGCATACTTGCCTACTCTCCCGGAATGGCCAGGAAGCCACGATGAAGCAATCATGCCGGCACCCCCACACACCACCCACATGTGCTGCACCGTTCCCCCTCACTCTCCCCGCTGTGCAGACCTGGTTGCCTTTTCTTGGATGGAGCAGCAAGAATGTCGTCAAGTATGCGTAAACGTTTGGGTGACATCACCCATGCACACATATATAAACTTCAGGTTTCTTTTGTTGTGAGCGGAAAGGTTGTCATAGGAAAATGCATGGGGGAAGGGAGTTCCCGGCTGCCCAGAGTCTCCCCTCCCCAGCCTACACCATGAACACAATAGAAATAGTAATATCGAATTTTATTAATGCTGCATGTTCTTCTGAGCATCACAAATGAAATAAGCACCACCTGTGGATCTTTTAACATATTTCAGCCAGTAATAAATACATCTGTGCACCAACTGATAGAGCTGGAAAACATGCACTGTTAGGGGTGCACTGCTATAGACCATCAATGGAGTTAATTACTAATACCATATAATATTACACTATCCAGTGCATGACGAGGACAATATGTACAGTACATATATATCTAGGGCAGTGCTAGGTTCTTTGGCTGCTCCCCCAGACTCCCAGACTTGCTCCAGTGGTCTGGCATGGTGCCCACATCTCAAATAATAACTTTCAGCTCAGGCAGGATGGCCCTACTGCTGCATTTAATGGCTTACTGTGATCACTGGTCCGGTATAAAATGGAAATATGACACACAATACACTTTGTATGACGTATACTACAGCTGGTTAAGTGCTAATATGCCCTCTTTATGGATTCGCACACTCGCTCTAATATCAAGAATTTGGAAAACCCCTCTAGAAATCCTGAATTTGCCACTGGTTGTACGGTGAAATATGTTGGCTATGGTTGCATAAAGACCAGGGCCAGATTAAGGGGGGGGGCACAGGGGCGGTCGTCCCGGGGCTCCCCCACACAGAGGGGCCCCAACCTGTTCCCGGAAGGAGGCTCTGCAGCCACAGCTATTCTACTGCATGCATCAGCACAGTCAGTGCTGCTGCATCAGCATTCTATGGGGGAGAGGGGGCCACCGGCTTCACAGTACCGCATGACACACTTACACTGCCCACATTGGGGGCGGAGCCAATACAACAAGCCCTCATATTCCCGCGAATCGAGTCATATGTCAAGGGGGCGGGGCCTAATGAATTGAGGAGGTGCCCAGGTCCATCAAGGTGTAAGTATGTATGTGTACTACTTTAGTGTGTGTATATATGAATGTGTACATGTGTTAGTGAGTATACTGTGTATGTATGTGTCAATGTGTGTATATGTGTTAGTGTGGGTATGCTGTTTATGTGTGTGTGTTTGCCCATGTCTTCATGTGGCCTGAGGGGGGTGGGCTCTGTGTGGGGCTTTAGGGGGGGGGATCAGCTCAGCTCTGCTCTGTGTGGCTTGAAGGGGGGACCCACAACTTAGTTGCCCACAAGCCTTAATCTGGCCCTGATAAAAAACCTTTAACATTTTTGAGAACCACTGTGGAGGACTCGGCCCAACCATGCATACCAGGTGACCTGCAACACATAGGGATTGATTCAATTAGGTGCGAGTTTGTCGCCCAGCAAGTATATGCCGCACTTAATGTAGCTCGGAACCTGCAACTTTTTGTTCGCAGCCCCATATGGCTGTGTACTAAAAACAGCTAGACCAGGATGAGATCGGACCACAAGGGGGGCGAGTTCAGGTGACGTTGCTATGTCGTTGTAATGGCAACTCGCCCCCCTCGCCACTAATTGAATTGACCCCATAGGATACTCCTGGAGAATTTACAGAAGATAAGTAAGGCTATATGTGATCTTTAAAATCTCAGACTTGTGAAGGAGTTACAGTGGAACGAGTGGATTTCTTTAATATTCTCTAAAGCTAACTGAATCTATTATCCACAATGGTATTATGATAAAAAATGTGATCACAGAAATTCTACCTTTTTCTTGCAGGCTGACATATGCAAATATTGGGCGTGTGTGGGGATTGGTATGAATTACCGCCGGACTTGCGTCAAATCCCGACAGCGGCTGGCCCGTACATGCCGACTTTCAGGACCTCATTCAGAGCTGCTCGCAAAATGCGAGCGCTCGCTCTGAATGAGGGCGGCCGCTTCTATGTACAGAGCCGGCCTCCTGGCCGCTCGCTAGGCTGTGGGTGACCACCCACAGCTTTAGCGAGCGGCCAGGTTGATGGTCGCGATGGTCAAGACCATCGCGACCATCGGGGCTTGCTATGAGACCCTTGTGGTAGGTTCTCGTCTACCACAAGCCCCAGTGAGCTTTCGGCTCTATTAGAGCCGGAAGCTCGCCGCTGACATCACGGCCCCACTGACATCACACGTGATGTCACATCACGTGTGATGTCAGTGGGGCCGCCCCCAAATGGCAGGCGTTCTGTCGGGAACGCCTCCATTTGTGTAGCCCTGCCACCGCCCCGCCTACAAAACACGGCGAGCTGTCGATCACCATCGACAGCCGCCCCTTTTGTAGTGAGTCCCGAAGCGACCCGCGTGCGCAGGGCCTCAACATCGACCCGCTTCTGAGTGCATAGGCGCTTGCGAGCGGGTCTGAATGAGACCCTCAGTTCCCTCCTTCCGGGAGGGAGCTGAATATCTGTGCACAGCGGGGGCGTGGCCGAGCAATGATGCTGTTT
The DNA here is from genome assembly GCA_031769625.1 of Taudactylus pleione. Lineage (NCBI taxonomy): Eukaryota > Metazoa > Chordata > Amphibia > Anura > Myobatrachidae > Taudactylus > Taudactylus pleione. Next base: position 14,757,811 of record JAUIMM010000018.1, on the reverse strand, counting down.
TAGGGGTGGAGCCACGTGATTACGTCATCGTGGCTCCGCCCCCTCTTCACAATACCGGAAATATCCCGATCGTCCCAAGGTAAGTATTAACTAACCTAACCTCCCCCCCAACCCTTCTTAGGGGAGCCTAACCCTAACTTTCCCCCCAGTGCCTAACCCTAATACCCCCTCTAAGTGCCTATACCTAACCCCCCCTTCCCCGCCGCCTAAACCTAAGTCCCCCAGGGGGGTGCCTAACCCTCCCTTCCCCTAGCCTAACCCTAACCTCCCGGGAGGGTGCCTAACCCTAAGTCCCCCTGGGAGCCCTAAACCTAACCCTCCCCCCCGCGGCTGTCCGCAGTGGCGCCCGCCATCACTTCGATCGGGATGCCGGGCGCCGGTCTCCCAGTATCGTAAAGTGACAGGCGTCTAGATTTAGACGACTGTCATTTAACCCTCGCCTGGATAAAGTGTTGCCCCATTATAAATAAATGGTCGTTGCCCCGTTAGATTTCAAATATATAATTATAAAGTAATATTGCCCCTAAATGTTAAAAACAATATTCTCATCTTAGCAAAATCATAAATTAATTTTGCCTCCCAAATATGAATATGTTCATAAAATAAATTTACACAAGTAAAAGTATTATTTTTTTCACCATCTTAAAGTTGCTAAGGTTCTAATAGCATTTTCAGGACACATAAGCAATGGGACAGATGGAACTGACAGGTACATTTAAAGCCATAATGATGCCACAGTATAAACATGAAATGACCAGGGCAGCAGCAGCAGCCGCCAGACGAACTGGGATTGGTTATGCTGCGCGGCTCCTTTAAGTGAGAGAGGATGTGAAGAGAGAAGAGCTGAGGATGCAGCACTTGGACACATAAGTACCAGCTGAGCATAGTGTCGGCGTTTAAAACATCAGCCAATCACAGCTCGTCTTGTATCCAACTAAACGTCAGCGAGTGTTCTCTGTATGTCCCCTAGCCCTGCCCCTTGCATTCCCACCTGCTCACTCCTGCCATCTACTGGGCGATCTTCACCTGTGCGGCCGCACTCGTTGTGATAGACAGGTGGCTGAGCCAATGAGCTGCATCTCACTGTGTCACTCGTCGGTTCTTCTCCTTCACCGCTTTCTAAAGCCTCGCTCCGTGGGCGGGGCTAGGCTGGATGACGTCACGCGTCTTGAAGACAAGGGGGCTGGTCTCCCAGCTCTGCAGGGTGAAGTGAACAGATCGGATGCTGCTGTGTACGGTGATTGGGATTGGAGCAGACCTGCTAGCCTGGGACCGTTAGCTGGATGCGGGGATATGCATGGAGGAGACGGGCAATACATGAGGCAGGTAAGTCACAGACAGGGATGCTGGTGGGATGCGTTGAAGCGTCTAATGGACTATGTGCATTGTTGTATGTCTGCAGTGCAGAACCGGGACAGAATCACTGCTCACTGTCCTATGTCCCTGGTGCATGGTCACTCCGCATTGTCTGATCACCTTGAATGGACGAATTAGTAGCCCTGGAGTTTGCACTGCAGTGCCAGGACTCCCCTTTAAATGCACTGCTGCTGTGACCTCCACACTGTGCAGCCACTACTGGTCGGTCCCATTCACAGAACACACACAGCAGCATCACTGTGCAGGGTTGCCAGTGTACATTGTAACATACACAATGGTGAGCATGATACAGATATTACAATTATGGCACATGTAATTCTGATCGCAGGGTCACTGCTTGGTTTGTCATATGCAATTATATCAGGGTCACCATTTTTCATTTCACATGCATTTGTGATGATGGGATCACTGTTGTGAGAATCACACACTGTTGTTATATAAGGTCAATTGGTGTGAATGCCACATGCAGTTGTTAAATCAGTGGCATCATGTGTCAAATTAAATTGTAATATTGGGGCCACTTACTGGGTATCAAGGAGTTGTAATAGAATCTTTATCGTGTGTCACATGGTTTTGTCATGTCAGGTGCTCAATTTGTGAATGTCCTGGGCCTTTTCATATTTGTATGTGTGTATATGTGTGTGTGTGTGTGTATGTATATATATATATATATATATATATATATATAATCTCTCTATCATAATTAAGAGAATAATCTAGTATTTCATTGTAATGGCATAGTGACATCCATTTAATTTGACATGGCACACTCGGAATTGTAATGCCAGAGTTATTGTTAGGTACAACACATTATTGCGTCTAGGTAAAGCTCCTTGTACCTCTTATATATAGTCCTCCTTTATTTTTTATTTTTTTTCCTGTGTGCGAAAAATAAATACTGGGCTTCCTTTTTCTGGTATGTTTCTGCACTGATAATATTGTTAGCACAGAGAACCATTTTTTATTGTTCCCAGATTGCAATTTTTACATGTATTTGGCACATCAGCCATGGTGTGTGCATAGTAAATGGCATATCCACCCTATTGGTATAACTTGTTCATTGTTTATGATGCATCATGTATGTACTGTATATGGTACACCAGGCCAGGTGAATATCTGTGTACCACACCTGATGGCAATGCTATGAACTGTTTTTTGCTTATTCCTCATGTAAATATCAAGAGTTGTGATAATGATGTGGACTTTGAGCAGTTGCATATATATATATATATATATATATATATATATATATATACACAATTTTTGTATGCTCTGTGATTTCAATTATGTTGTTACCCTATAGTACAATATTCATCTGTATGTAATAGAATAATAATACATAGATTTGTGCAGCACTTTAGAAATATTTAATGCGTAGAAGTGCAGACTTGTTGACAAATATTTTTTTCTAAATGGCCTTTACATGACAGACCATAAAAGTTTTCATGAAATATTGGGGCCACAATAAGGGGCACCATGACTTGCCTAAGATTCCCCAGAGCTGGCTAGATCTAAGAATAGTGGCTTTGTCCCTGGTTCAATCTACACTTATTTAAATTTTTTTAAATATTTTCCCAAATGAATTTATTTATTGTTGTTGTTGTTATTAGCAGCTAATGTTTTTTATATAGCACTTTTCTCCCAATAGGACTCAGTGCTATACATTTGTTTTTAAAAAAACACAAGCTATAAAATAAACTTAACAGAAAAGAGAACCAAGTATTTGGGTTGTATTCTTGGTTTATGAACTAAAGGGACATTAAGGAAATGCTTGAGTAAACAGGTGAGTCTTGAGTTTCTTTTAGAAAACTGACTCTGATTCTTCTCGTGTATGTTCAGGTTGAGTCTCCCATATCCAAATATTCCAAAATATGGAATTTTTTTGGCATGACTGAGATAATGAAACCTTTGATTTTTAATGGTTTAATGTACACAAACTTTGTCTAAGGCACAAATTATTAAAAATATTGTATAAAATTACCTCCAGGCTGTGTGTATAAGGTGTATATAATATATAAATGTATTCCGTGTGTATATTGGGGTCCCATTCCCAAGATATTTCATTATGATATGCAAATATTCCAAAATATGGAATATTCGGTTATCCAAAATACCCCTGGTCCCAAGCATTTTGGATATGGGAGACTCAACCCTTCTGCTCCACGGGAGTTTTCTGTCCTTCCTGAGCTCGCCTTAGTATCTTGTAGGATTATCATATTCTGATTTCATTACACACATAGGAAGGTCGTTCAAATAGGATTTCACTTAATTTTATGGTGATGTACGTGCTATAAGATAACTAGAATCTGATAGGTATAGACAACACCTCCACTTGTCCTCTGACGCATATACCCTTTGGTGTGTTATTGTGCTGGAAGTAGCCATTAGAATATGGGTAGCCTGTGGCCATAAAGAGATGCACATGGTCACCGACAATACTCAGGTAGGCCGTGGCATGTAACAATGCTCAAATTAGTATTAAGTGGACTAATGTGTTCCAAGGAAACATTCCCCGCACCATTACACCTCCACCATCCTGACACAAGACAGGTTGGATCTATGGATTCTTGTTGCTTTTGTCACAGTCTGCCCCTACCATTTGCATATCACAGTGGAAACTGAGATTTGTCAGACCAGACATTTTTCCAATTTTTAGCTGTTTAGTTTTGGTGATTGTCCACTGTAGCCTTAGTTTCCTGTTCTTCGCCGACAGGAGCGGAACCCGGCGTGGTTTCTGGTGCTGTAGCTTTCCACTTCAAGGCTCGATGTGCTTGCAGAGATGCTTTTTGTATACTAACGTGGTAATGTTTTGGTTAAGTTACTGTAGGCTCTGTTAGCTCGAACACATCTGACCATATTCGTCCGACTTCTCTCATTAACATGGCGTTTTCATCTGTTACTCACTGGATGTTTATTTGTTTTGTGCACTATTCTCTGTAAGCTCTAGACACTGTTATGTGTTGAAATCAGTAGTTCCTTAGATCCTAAAACAAACCTCACACGACAGTCATTCCACTGTCAAAGTCCTTTACATCACATTTCTTCCCCATTCTGGTGTTTGGCCTGAACAACAACTGAACCTCTTGACCCTGTCTGCATTAGTGGACCAGATTTTGAGCAAGCATACTGTTATACCTAATAAAGTAGCTTTTATGTTTGTGTATATAATCAGTAATCCCCAGTATCAGGCTGTGTTTATTAGAGCTTTTGCAATATTAAGCTCTTCTTATGAATGCCATGTATCTATTGTGCACTCAATAATCGATATTAAGCTTGGGTTGGACATGCATACTATTGTGCTACTGTAGCAGGATTTAATTTAAGATGTGAAGACCGCTCTTTACATGATTGGAGACGTGACCAGTCTAATACAAAAAACAGCCAGAGAGGATGTATCTTATCAGTTCACATTGTGCTTCTGTCTCATTAATCTCACTAAATCATGGCAAATTAATAGGCTAAATTAAATGTTTTCCTTCTTCCCCAAAATAGCTGCCTCCGCTCTGTGCGGATATCAAACCAATATTTCCTGTTCCACTTACCTAATATATACTATTTAGAAGAAGAATAATCTATTTACAGGTATTAGAACCATTTAATTTGTACATGATTCTACCCCCCAGATAAGGAAAATATGTTGATGAAATTCTGCAGCACAAATTGGATAATGTGTTTATACCATCACTCATTCGCTTGTCCTGCGTATATTTAGTTTGGTTGCAGTGTATAATGATCCCATTGGAACGGGAAGAATTTTTGAATGCAGAGAAGCAAAATATGTGGTTTCAATATCAAATGTCAGTGTATGTGTAAACAAACCTGCATTTAACAGTGTAAAGTTCCAGCAATACATAGTACAAATATTACATTGCATATTGAATGGCCTGATTTTGGAATTGGCTGCTATGGCACTGATGATCAGAAAACCTTGTAGTGCGAGTTTGTAACTAGAAACTGTTCACCTCAGCAGTCTCCTATAACTACATCACCTCAGTCTATGAGTGCACACTGAAATCTTGTGTCTCACTGCCTACATAACCTGGCGTAGTGCCTGGCTAGACACCCGAGTCTTCCGTGTAGTTTATAAATCACAGCCGTACTCCCAGTAAGGGTTTATTTAAAGAAAATTTTTGAACACTATGTGATGCACCTAGCACGACCAGTAGGGTGGCTCATATTAAATGCCACTTTAAAGATAAAACTGTAACACTATATAAGTGCATTATACTTCTTTTTGGATCTTCATGACGTAAAATAGAAATGGAAAATTTACGCTTCATTATTACAAAATTTGTTTACATTTTTTTGATCATCCATCTATCGGCCTCCTGTATGTACCTTGAGCGTAAGCAAGAAAAGTCATACATGTGGCAAAGCATATACTGTATACGTGCATATGCTCAGTCAGACACATTGCGTGATGCCTCCAGCCGTACACCAGTAGCACATACGCCAGGCGTTTTCAGTAGTAACAAGTTCATACTTGCTCCCCATAACAGAGTAGGGATGAGGGTTGTAAATAGAGTGTGGCATTAACCTATTTGTACACAATATAATGATGTAGGGAAATGCATTATACACAAGAGAGAATTGTGCCACGTTAATGTATTAATAGATGCATTTGCCATATAAAGTTGAATTAAATACAAACATTGGTTTATTTTCCACTGCTGCAATCCAAATGGAAATATCAGTGAAGCAGTAGTTTATCTATAAATGGTACAGGGCGTGCTGAGAGCTGCACTTGCACAGTAGACTCCGGCACAGCGACAGTCTATTCACTTGTGCCGCCTTGTAGAGAGTAGGGGGTCTGGACGGAGACTGCACATGTGCCCCCTCCTCTCTTAAAATGCCCCTGCAGTGAAGTAGATGCTGGCAGCTCCATATAATCTACCAGTCACACTAGTGAATGAAGTACTAACACTGGGAATGGTAATAAAGCAATCAGCCTATCAGAAGCAGCTACATTGTGCTGCCGATTGTAATCTACATCATTGCACCAGTAATGCTGGGTACACACTAGACGATGTACCCGGACGATGTGGGGTCGACATATTGTATCTGCGGTACGCATCAGAACGATGTAATGAAGGATGGAAATCTGTATTTTTCATATGTCCAACTATACTTGAGTAATACTGCTTTTAGACCTAAATCCTGGGTCTGACCCGAGTTTTGGAACTCTGTTCCAAAACGGGTCAGACCCAGGACATACCTTTTCTACTGCAGCGCCGATCCGGAGTATTTCCGTATCGGCACCGTTCACACTGCACACGGGTGCAGTGGATCACTTCTCCCAGCGCTTGGAGATGACATCATCAAGCCCGGAAGTCCCCATACTGTAAACGGGAGCCAGGTCGAATTACCCAGGGAACCTGTTTGCACTGCAGGGTTTCATGGGTTGATCCCGTATTAAACCCTGGGTTGGATTGCTGGGTCACTCGATCTGGGAATCCAACCCTGGCCCCTTTTACACCAAGGAGCTACCAGGGATAACCCTGCAATAACCCGGGTTTTAGCGCTGGTGTAAAAGGGGTATAATTCACAACCCGTGTTTTGGTGTAAACTTTGTTTCACGTTGCTGTATGTGTCAAAATAATTTATGGACAAAGAAGATGAAACTGAAGAAAATATGCAGTGTGGATGGTCTGTGGACTGTTATTAATTAAGGTGCATTTGATTAGTGTCAGAACACCCCTTTTGCATTCAGTATTCTGCTCTTGTTTACCCACTATCCAGTTTATTAGGCAATAGGATCATAGTAGTGTTCACAACATAACTAATCAGATAATCTGAACGAGCCAGGAGATGAGTTGGAGGCAGTGGTTGTGTTTGTGTAACAGTGGCAGTGGGTGAGTAGGACAAGGCAAGATGGAAGCCACAAACTGAATGTTGGAGTGGAAGGGGCAGGTCCCAAAAAAGGACAAAGTAGTGTTTTTGGTGCCAAACTTGCTTCCATAGGATACTTTTATCCATTTTAATTTACAATATTATAGTTTACTTTATTACATTGCTTTCAGAGTAGTGTGTTGAGAAAAAAAATATTAAGTGAAAGAAAATGCAAAAGGTTAGAGAAATTGCTGCTGAATGAATTGTATTCTTAAAATACACAATTTTGTTATGATTAATAAAGTAAAGTTCACGGTCGTGGATTATTTTATTAGGAATAATATAATTTTTATGGTATATGTATTACACTCATCACCTACAGTGCCTATATTTGAATCCATAATTTTGTAGGCTGAACAAATCAATACTCATGAGATTGAAAACTGTCAAATCACAGTACGTTTTCATTAGTGAGTGATGAATTCTATGAAGTCCATATCATTGGGGTATTTTGGAAAGACTAGTGCTCGTTGCATTGATGCACATTGTATCCCATTTGCAGATTGGATTTCACGTTACTGATGTAAAATAAAATTATCCTCCCATGCCTGTCTTACCACTTGGGTCCAACAGTCAGCCCTCCCAGTATGCTAATTGCTAAAATGGACTGGATTCTGCATGTTCACAGCCAACACCTTCCCTGTATGTCACCACTTACTTTAGACCAGTTAGGAGCACTGAGCGCGGTCAGAGTGAAACACTGAGAATGTATAAGAAATACGATATAAGGAAACATTCTATCAGCTTCTACTTTTAGATTGTAAGCTTGTGAGCAGGGCCCTCTTACCTTTAGGTCTGTCTTTTGTTACCCAGTTTTGTTCTGTTAATGCTTCCATTTGTAAAGCACAACGGAATATGCTGTGCTATATAAGAAACTGTTAAATAAATACTTTTGTTACAGATTGTGTTATGTCGTCCAATTCTATTGATGAAGCACCCACTAACAGCACTGTGGGGTAGATGTACTAATCCTTGGATAGAGCAAAATTGGAGAGAGATAATCAATGAGCTCCTAACTGCCATTTTTCAAACACAGCCTGTACAATAATAGTTAGGAGCTGATTAGTTGGTACTTTTTCCCTATTCACTTTATCTCTCTCCAAGGCTTAGTACATCTCCCTCACAGACTAACCAGTAATTTCCACAAATGCTTAGTACAGAACAGATGTGTTCTCATACGCTATTGCCACAGTCGCACCAAACAGCCCTTTTCGGCAGACCAGGTCGTGTGCTTTTAGACTTTTGCCGAGCATCTTTTAGCTCAAATACGTTTCATAGTTGCATTGCGAAGCGACATCACTGCTTACCGAGAATGCACTGACTAATTTGATATGCAACACTTGTACATTTGTGTGTGAATGAGTCTGAATCTATCTGTATCCGAAGTGCTACAATGCAGCGACCGCGACTTTTTACCACACCAAGTGCCGTTGTGCTTCATCTGCGACTTCATCTGTACATATTTAAAACTAGTCTCTGTGCGGCTAAAGTTACAGCCAGGCGTCAATGGCAGTGGCGGCTCCAGATTAGGGGCTGCAGCGCAGTCCAAAATTCAAATAGGGGAGCCACACCACCTGCCAGTGGTACAGATTGAGTGGTGCGAATAAGATGCAAATTTAAAGAAAAAGTCGCTATGCTAAACCGCTCAGCACAGCTCACTCGCGCCAGGCTTCTCGTGTCGCATGGTGTATTGAGGCTTGGTGTGTGATGACACATCTTGCAGGACGCTGGGTGTTGAAGTATTTTTAATAAATGAAATAAGTATCAATATTTTGTCTAGTATTAGTTGTTGGTTGAAGATCTGATAACATTCTCTGCAAAAACGTGCAGTAATGTAAGAACCAGGGGCAAATGTTTGCGCTGAATGTATGCTTACTTGGGCTTTGCACATGCTTCTTAACCAAGCGTATGCAACTACAGGTGCTGCAGAGTTCAGTTGCATTTCAACTTGCGATTGAATGGGCATAACTGGGCTGTAATGAGGTGTTCTCAAGCAGCAATGTTCATAGTACTGCTATTTGTATTCAACTGTGTCTGTCAGCAGTCTAAATTTGATTAAAACAACAATTCATTAGATTTTCTGTTAAACTGTCCTGAGAGAACACAAAGATGTGAGTGTTTAGAGGGTATTAGACACTGGAAGAAGTGCTGAACTGTTTTATTACCCAGGAGCAACTCCTTGTATTCTAAAATCTCCAGGAATAGCTGGCAGGTGATTTCACAATGTTATGAATTATTATTATTATTTTTTTTTTTTTAGTCTGTCTAATGCCGGCCATACACGCTGCAATTATCGGGACGATCCGCCCGATATCGGCGGATCGCCGCGATAATTGTAGCGTGGGGGGGCGACTGAGGGTTAAATATTGCTCGGTCGGGCATGCTGAATTGTCCAGCATGCCCATCCGATGCGATATTTCCCGGGAAACTGTCGGCCGCATCGGGCAGTGTATGCCCAGCGCAGCCGACAGACAGACATTTCCTGTGTTCCTTCCTACGGAAGGAACAGGGAAATGTCTCCTCCCCCGGGGGCGGAGCGCGTATGTCGTGCTATACACTGTGAGATTTCTCTCACAGTGTATGCCGCGGACATCTGCGGCTGGCAGCTGGCCAGATAAAATGTCTGTCGGTCTGACAGACATTTTATCTGGCAATGTATGCCCAGCATTAGTTGAATCAAGTTCTCTGATTAACAAATCTAGTTATATGGACTATGTGCCCCATTGAAATTATTGCTTGGTAATCTTTGTGATCACCAGGCAATAACCTCTACACTGCACAGAATAAAGGAGCCCAGGGATGTAGGAAGATCTTTCCCCATCCCGGCTACCAGAAATTCAGGGGCAACCACATTTGAAAATGGGGTGAGTCCCCTCTTTCATATGATGCTGCCCCCCTAGTAGCTGTATTCTGATGATCACCTGTGGGCACTAGAGTATATATATCCGTGCTATTCAAAACATATGTTTTCCTTGGGATATGTTCAGCATCCTGGCGGTCGGGATGCCGACTCTTATATTGCCAATGCCAGAATCCCAACGCCGGCATCCTGACTGCCGGCATAACGTAGGAAACTGTTTGTGTGAAATCCTGCTTTTTACCATTAAAATATATAAATAAATTGCACTTAATTGTTTTTTTTTGTTTGCTTTCTTGAAATTTCAGTAAAATTTATTTTTGTCAATTTTGTTTCAAATGTTAAAATGAGCAAAAAGACACTTTTTTTTCTGAAAATACAAAGTCTTCTGAAATTAACAGGATATCATTTTTTGCAATTAAAAAAAAATAAAAATCAGTGATATTAATGTTGAAATGAAGGAATCCCAGCAGTATCCGCCTTAGTTATGGAGGATATTATGGATCTTAGTTACTGCAGATATTATGGAGAAAATGGTGAATTCAAATTGGTGCGCTGTAGATGGCGCCGGGAGAGAGCTTCCGGAGCTATTCAATTCAGCGCACTGTTTAGTCCGACAGTTAGAAGTATGAGTACAGGTTGAGTCTCCCATATCCAAAATGCTTGGGACCAGAGGTATTTTGGATATCGAATATTCCGTATTTTGGAATATTTGCATACCATAATGAAATATCTTGGGAATGGGACCCAAATCTAAACACAGAATGCATTTGTTTTATATACACCTGATACGCACATCCTGCAGGTAATTTTATACCCAATTTTTAAAAATATTGTATCAAAAAAAGTTTGTGTGCATACATGAAATTCTTTTTTGTTTCATATACACCTTATACACACAGCTTGAAGGTTATTTTATAGTATATTTTTTATAATTTTGTGCTTTAAACAAAGTTGTGTACATTGAACCATCAGAAAACAAAGGTTTCACTTTCTCAGTCATGCTAAAAATATTCCGTATTTTGGAATATTTGGATATGGGAGACTCAACCTGTATAAGAATGCCGGTTCTCGCGACTTAATCTGGTTGTTTAGTCGCTAGAACCGACATTCTCTGACTAAAGTGCCGGCCGCGAGACTGTTAGCGTCGCGTTAAGCCGGAAAACTGCCTCGAGACCGGCACTTTAGTCGGGTGGGAAAAAAAAATCATAAATCAGATTAAACCGTGCGCTGAATTGAATAGCTAAATATGGTGGAACAACCACATTGGTCAACAAAATCTTTCCATTGTGACAGCAGTTTGATAAATGTCCTTTAATCTCCTCTACCAAGAAGTGTAGGGCACCACAGTTCACACATTGCACGTCCATATGACCCAAAGAGTAGTATTGTGACAAATATGTCATGTCCAATACAATCAGTTTATCTTGTTATATGTTGTTTAAGATCTTTGAACTGCATGCTCTGTGCAACCTGTAAGGGTTCCACCATGACAATGTCCTCGACGCCTGCCTCTAGACATGTATGGTGTAAATAATGCGAGGTGAAGTGAACAGCAGTCAGTGATTGAGGTCCCTGCAAGACTCTCTGATATATGTTAATGCAAATAACTGTCAGTTTCCAGACTACCCAGCAGGTCACATGTTCCAGGTCACCCAGCAGGTGCAGAGGGAGAGTTCAGCAACTGTCACATTTTACAGAGCACAATAGTGTTGTATTGCAAATGGCGGGTGGATGTTTTGCCACATAACTCCGAAACGAAGCATCCAATTACAACGCCAATATTTTTCTGCAAATCTATGGACCAAGGCCCTGATTTAGAGCCGGACGCTCTGACAGAGCGCTCGCTCTGAATCAGGGCCGTCCCTGCTCCTCTTTGGAGCGGCTTCATGGCCGCTTGCATAGCTGTGGGTGACCACCCACAGATTTAGCGAGCGGCCAAAATGATGGTCGCGATGGTCAAGACCATCGCGACCATCAGGCTTGCGACGAGACCCTGCGGTAGGGTCTCGTAGCCGCAGGCCCAGGAGTGCTTTTAGCTCTATCAGAGCCAAAAGCACTCCCACTGACATCACTAGTGATGTCAGTGGGGCCGGCTCCAGACGGTAAGCGTTCCCATGGGAACGCCTCCGTCTGGGCAGCCACGCCCCCGGCACGCCCACCAAAGGGGGCGTGCTGTCAATCAACATCGACAGCACGCCCCCTTTGGAACGAGACCCATAACGACGGCTGGGCCGGCGTTATTCGGGTCTTGCACATGCGCACGATGGAGCAGCCTCCATCGTGCGCATGCACACTTGGGCACCATCGACCCGCTTGCGAGCGCTCAGCGCTCGCGAGCGGGTCAGAATCAGGCCCCAAGACCTTTAACTTGGTAGATGATGTGCCTTACTCAGACAATGGCATCCTAGAAATGTCACTCATAAAAGTCGTCCTTCTGCTATTAATATATTGATGTATCAACGTCAAATTTCCTCAGCACATGGGTGAAAAAACCCTCAGCAGCGGAATACTTAACTGTAGTGTCTGCTCCCCCTCCCCCCTTACTGTGCTGATATCTATGAAAAAGGTTTAAAAAAACAAAGACGTTTTTTATCCTGACCAAAACTGCATGGTTCTCCTGAAAATAGCTGCTGGACTGAAGCCATGTTTTATCTGGGGAACATGTGTTCTGGGATCTGATTCTGCACCACTATGACAGGTATTTTTTTTTGTTAAATTTATAAATACTTTTTATTACTGTTCATTTTTTTAAAATGGATATGATATTTGATTCTCAGCTATATCGTTAAGACGATAATTTACAGCAGGCACAATGTTGCCCAGGTCACTTTGGTACTCAGCTGGCATTTGACCACATAATTTAGTAATGTCATGTGCTTCGAATGATCAGGTTGGCTCCGCAGGATAACTTGATTTGTTATACCTCAAGGTAATCTTTTGAGATCTCCTTTTCCTTGGAATATTCCACCCAGTTTGGAGTGGAAGCACCTGGAGGACAGTTGCACACTGGTTATTTCTATACACCCATTGTACTGTATATCAGCCACAGAAACCTGGGGGCAGATTTCCCAAACGTCAGATTTTCAAAAGCTGCCGATGATCAGCAGAGTGATGTTTTCTTTTAATGGTAAATAATGCTAAATCAGACTTATTAAGCATCAATTACTATTGCCTTTTGAAAAACTCCCGCTGCGGCTTTGAAAATCCAACATTTAGTAAATCTGCCCCATGGTGTTTACACCGGTTTCTTGTGACAGGTGTACACCAGTGCCGTCTGGAACCTACTAGTTGTTGCTTTTTTTTTTTTTCCATCAAAGCACCACGAAAAATTGAGAAGTACTGGTGTGCCAAGGTCCTATATTCAGCTCTGTTATATTTTGGCCTGTCCCCCCCCCCCTTTGCAATATGCCTGTTAATATCACCTGCTCTGACCTCAGTGTTCCTGCCTGGGCACTCTTACATGCTGTTCTGGTTACTCTTCAGCTGGGTACACACGGATCGATATGCACTATGAGCGATATTGTTCAGTGTTGTCCCCTCACTTGCCGGGGTAAATGTCATTGCCGACATTCAGCAGACACACTTAATGATATCAGTGACGTCACCGGCCACAGTCCCCCATCATACAGGGCCTGACTATCTAGTCGGGTTGGCATGCATGTTCAGGTGACGGCAGACATCGTTAGCGATCTGCGGGAGCGCGCATTGTTAACGATGTCATGCATACACATGGAACGATAAGGTTATCGTTCATATTATTCACAATATCGTACCATGTGTACGCACCTTAACCTCTCTACCAAAATACACTGCATGTCCTTGACTATTTGTATATCTTGGTGATCACTTTTTATTTGAAAGACTCAACCTGTGAGCAGATGTGCCAGTTATAAGGATCACCTGCCAGTGTTTGTTGTGTACAAGATTTTATCCAAAACGTTCCATGTGATTTCATCTGCAATTCATATGCTGGTAATTTCTGTAAAGTAAGTTGTAAAATGATTGTTTCATGCATTTGAAATGGATTTTGTAGACACACACAGTCTATTTTACCTGATAATTTGTCATACATACCATTTTTTTTTCTCCCTCTTGTTAACACCGTTAATCACAGGACCATGGTATGGACATGTGCAATAATAGAGGATCATCTTTTAAAATAAATATGTTGTTAATCTTCTTGACACTTTTTTCAAAAGATCTACCATGAAAGCTCTGCGCAAAAGCTTCCAAACTAAAACAATAATTACAATAATAATAAAGTGTATTATACAAATCTTTCCTCTCTAGTTTAACAGGTGTTCAGGTGCAATGTACATGGCTAGAAAAAAATACAAAGGGTGATGTGATGGCTATATACAACTATGTACCTATCCAAAAGATTTTTAGGAAGGTGTCTGCTTATTAATCAGGTGATCTTGAGACATTCTTCAGAATTGAATGACTTACTTAATTAGACTTTCTGGTCTAAACCTTGTTTGTAGCAGTTTAAATGCTGTTGGCTAAAACAAAAGAGAAATCTTGTGATGTTATAAGATCTGACAGTAGTTGAGTGTTGTCAGCAGTTCTTTCCCCCGGCTTTAAATCAGGCAGTGCGATAACCAGAGGCTTCCCGACTCTCACTGGAGGCACATTACTATGTGCAGTAGCTGTGCTGATCGGCTGCGCACAGCTGGGACATTGTTTATTTTCAGTAGAACTGGCTCCTGTACTGCTAAACATCACTTCATTGTGTCATGAGTGCTGTGACACTGCAGCTTCTGTTTCATTTCTCTTCATCTGTCTCAGTTAAGGCTATTTACCCTATCTTTTTTTTTTTTTTTTTATTTATTTTAACTTCATTGTTTTCCTGTCTGAGATTGCTACAGCTACATTTTAAAATAACATTAAATCGACAGGTCCCTAGGGATTTAAATAGAAATGAGCTATTGCATATTGGTCTGCACAGACTGACTAGCTATAGACTACTTTACAGATCATTGACTCTGTTGTCTTATAGCTCAAGAACATGAAGATAAACGTTACAATTAAAGTGTACCTGTCACCTGTACACTCCTCAGAATGCAGTCTGTGTAGTCGCTAGGAACCACAGACATTACAGAGACATTCCGGGCACCATAGTGATTAAGAAATGTGCCCTGATAACTGGAGCATTGTCCCCCTTTTCTGACTACTGCATACAGTCTGTGATGCTCTGCTTTGTCATTGTATTGGTCAGTATTGCTACATACAGAACAGCACTTACTGTAAGTACTCATCAGAAATATAAATGTCAGCTTTTACAGCAGAGCATTATTGAACACATGGGGCGGAATTCAATTGATTATTCCCCCCTTCGCACCCGACGGAGCTATTCTATTGTTGCTCCTGTCGGGTGCGATCAGCTGCTAGCGCTCAATTTCAGCTCGCAGCCCCAGAGGGGTGCAGGCTGAAATCGGCGAAAAGTGTCCTGTTTGGGCGCCAAAACTGCACTTTTCGCGATCGCGCCCAGCACTTTGGTCAGGGTTAGCCGTTTTACGCGGCTAAACCCGACCACTTTGGGTGCGATCAGCGTGAAACGCTGGCACAATTGAATAGCGGCCCGCGATCTCCTGTCACTTTAGACGGGAGATGCGGGCCGCGAAATCAATTGAATTCCGCCCATGGAATCTTTAGATGGTGAGAATAATCCGCACTGATGCAATAGGCTAATGAAATACTAATGATATTGGGAACAAGGCAAAATCATGAGTACAGTTCTTCTTGCTCCCTCAAACCCCAGGGAATGTCTCTGCATGATACATTGGATAGCTAGTCTGGATTGTATGCTGTTGACAGTAATGGGCTCTGCACTGGGAATCTTTGCTCTATGTAATGTGGGGTCACTTTTGGGGTTGAGTAGATAACATTTAGTGCTGCAAAGCAACACGTCATACCCCTTATTTTGGGAGGCACCATATCTGAAAATTGGGCTATATTAAGTGTGCTCTATATAAATCAATTGACAATCAGACCAAATGGCCTAATCTCACACTGTCACCTGGAAATGCATTGTTTTAGGGTCATTCCATGGCAAGAGGAGCAGGGGTCCCGACCTGACCATCTCCAATTTTGATTAAGTTGTACATGAAGATTGGCATATATGTCAGACTATTGGTGCATACACACGGTCAGATTTTGTAGGACGATATAAACGATAACGACATTGTTAATATCTCCCATTTTTGGGCCCCTTCCAACCCCCAAACGACAGACAATGCGCGGGACAGCAGTCCAACCTGGTGGATATCGACCAGGTTACTATAGGGACCCACGATCGTTAATCGTGGGTCATTTAGTCATTTGGGGTATCGATCATCCAGCACATGCAGGATGATTAAACAACGATAACGTTAACGTTGTCTGATCTGACCGTGTGTATGCACCATGACTTTGGAAAACTTTTAGTTCACAATATACAATAGTAGCAAAACTATGGCACTCAAAGTCTGGGGTGGTGCAACTGCCACAGTCTCCACAGTGCACAATCAGCAATGTTGAGGTTATAGCTGTGGCGGATCTAGGAGAGTAAAAGTTTTGTAAGCAGACATGCCTGTACAACTTTTGGCGCTGATTTAAAATATTGCAGCCTAAATGCTGGCCATATACTATCGCGATTTTGGGCCGATTGCCAAATTTTCGACGTGCCGCACGATGAATCGTGCTGAACTCGTGTAGCATTTAGGTAGGATACGATCCGATGCACGCTCCTGCCGCTTTTAAAACATGTCGTATGCTCAGATGTGCAGCCTATCATTTTTAATCGTAATCGTATGCAGATCATGTGTGTTAGAAAGCACCAATCGTGCCGTCGGGACTGCCGGGGAGTTCAAGGGAAAACGTACTATGAATTGCATCTTATTACATTGTACTGGTGTAGTGGTTCTCAAACTCTGCCCTCTGGACCCCACACAGGTCACATTTTCCAGGTCACCCAGCAGGAGCACAGGTGTATTCATTACTCACTGACACATTTTAAAAGATCCACAGGTGGAGCTGATTATTTCACTTGTGATTCTGTGAGGAGACCTGCAAAACATGCACTGTTTGGGGTCCTGAGGACCGAGTTTGAGAACCTGTGCACTAGTGTATGGCGAGCATAAGGGACAGATGTATGAAGCTCTGGAAAGTGATAAAGTGCAGAGTGATAAACGACCAACCAATCAGCTCCTAACTGTCATGTTACAGGCTGTGGTTGATCGTTTATCACTCTGCACTTTATCACTTCCCAGAGCTTCATACATTTGCCCCTTAATAAGACTTGAATGCTTTAACTTTTTTCACAATATGAGATCATAGAGGCAACAAAACTGTTGTGTAAAGCTTAATCTGGAAATCTGATGCCTATATCTCCAAAGGATAACCTTATTTTAGTATGACATCAGTGTAGCTACCCAAGAGGCCACCATCACCGTTCTAAAATATCAGACGCCAAACTAATTTTGTTCCTTTGATAACATTACCTAAAATTGCTCTCACAAATCTCGCAGTGAAGTTTTTGCTATTTTTGACATCAGTGATTACCTACTTTAAAGTGCTCCTGATACACCCCCTCCAGACAGTAATTACCCCTCCATCTTACTTAAGTGCCATCCTTCTCTCTTCTGGCTCCTCTGACAGGCAGTGTCGCCTCAAATATCATATCTGCGATGCTGCCGGGAGCCGATTGATGTGTTGGGAAACAAAAGTCCAGGTGAATGGCAAATATGTCACCCTGGTCCCTGTACAGATCTGGCACTGGTCCAGCATCCTGGATCAGAACAACAGCTTGATCTGCAACCCTGTGCAGGAGCCGACAACTGGCGGAGATGCGTGCCAGCATGACCCTGCCACTGGCAGCACTCAGGACACGTCCTGTCTCCCACTATGCGACCTTGTTATGCCATTGGCGCTGGATCACATGAGGCAATTGTTAACACAGAGCAGGAGCTCCACTCAGAGGTGTAGTGTGAAGCCATTGTGCCTGGAGCAAGCACATGCTAATCCCCCACACACACACCTAAACAAGAGAGCGGCAAAAACACATTTTCTGCCCTGGATGCCACATACCAATCGGACCTCCTTGTGTGCCTTCAGGTCACTTAAACCACCCCACCTACTTCCAAATACCACACTTGCCACTCTGACCACACCACATGACACTTATATTTCCCGACATGCTTCCACATGCTATAACACATGCCAGTCTGACCTCCCATGTAGAGGCATAACTAGAACTTTGCCGGCTCCACAGCAAAATTTTGAGGGGCCCCCAATGCTTTTTGAGATACACCTCTATCTGCAGCACTCCACCACCTAATGCTTTCATAGTACAGTAGGCAGTCAAAATGTCAACAATGCAATTTTAGCTTAACCGTAACCACCACTCTAATTCACCAAAACCCTAATAGAAGCCTCAGTGTAGCCCAACTATTAACTGTAGCCTAATCCTAACCCCTGGAGCTGTAAGGGGAGAGAGCAGGAAAGAGGGTAAGTCGGGGGAGATGGGGGGGGTGGAGCTGCGGGCAGGGAGAGCAAGACAGGGGAATTGAAGGTGGAATAGGGGAAGAAAGAAGAGGGCTGGGAGTAACAGGACCGAGAGGATTGGATCTGTAACTGATGTAAGTAGGAGACTAGTCCCTGAAGAGGGGCATGCCCAAGGACACAAGATACAAGAGGGTATATTTAGAGGTTTTTTTAGAATTTTAGATGTTGCCCATAGCAACAAATCAGATTCTACTTAACATTTAACTAGCACCTTCTAGAAGATAGTAGCTAGAATCTGGTTGCTATGGGCAACATCTCAAATTTTAAAAACGCTCACTTTCGTAAATATACGAAATATACATGGTTTCTACCAGGCAAAGATTTCAAAGCAGACTGGGGTTTCATGATGTGCTGTTCAAGCTCTTTCGAAGAAGCACAAAGAAACGGGCAACATTGAGGACCGTAGATGCAGTTGTCGGCCAAGGAAACTTGGTGCATCAGATGAAGGACACATCATTCTTACTTCCCTTTGAAATCAGAAGATGTCCATCAGCTCAGAACTGGCAGAAACCAGTGGCACTCAGGTACACCCAGTTACTGTTCGGAGAAGTCTGGCCAGAAGTGGTCTTCATGGAAGAATTGCAGCCAAAAAGCCATACCTACGACGTGGAAACAAGGCCAAGCGACTCACCTATTCACGAAAACATAGGAACTGGGGTGCAGAAAAATGGCAGCAGGTGCTCTGGACTGACAGCCAAATATTAAAAATTTTGACTCATAACAAAAGGCAGTTTGTTTGACGAAGGGCTGGAGAGCGGTACAATAATGAGTGTCTTCAGTCAACAGTGAAGCATGGTGGAGGTTCTTTGCAAGTTTGGGTCTGCATTTTTGCAAATTGAGTTGGGGATATGGTCAAGATTAATGGTGTCTTCAATGCTGAGAAATACAGGCAGTTACATATTCATCATGCAATACCTTCATTGGCTCCAAATTTATTTTACAGCACGACAGCAACCCCAAACATACAGCCAATGTAATTTAGAATCCTCTTCAATGTAAAGAAGAACAAGGAGTCCTGAAAGTAATTATATGGCCCCCACAGAGCCCTGATCTCAACATCGAGTCTGTCTGGGATTACATGAAGAGACAGAATGATTTGAACAGGCCTACATCCACACAAGGTCTGTGGTTAGTTCTCCAAGATGTTTGGAACAACCTCCCTGCCATGTTCCTTCAGAAACAGTGTTCAAGTGTACCTAGAAGAAATGATGCCGTTTTGAAGGCAAAGGGTGGTCACACCAAATATTGATTTGATTTAGATATCTCTTCTGTTCATTCACTTAGTAGTTTATTTTTATCAATTAACAAAATGCAAACACTTCTATTTATGAAAGCATTCTTACTTTGCAGCATTTTTTTCACACCTGCCTAGAACTTTTGCACAGTACTGTATATGACAGTTGTCTATGCGAAATAGAGGTTTCTTATCACAGGCGGTATGAATAATTTTTTATTTTTTTTATTTCAACTTCTAGTAATTTTCTGAAAACGTTTCTGAATATTTTTTTTTTTGCATTTGACACCGTAATCTATACTTTGTGGATCACTGCCAAAAAATCTTATTTTAATCGATTTTTAAATTCAGTATTTGAGGCAACAAAATCAGGTCACAGCCTTGATTTCGAAAGCTGTTACTTATAAACACGGAAGTTGTTGACACACCTTGTTCAATTATTTGTGGTAGCAGCCATACTTACTAGCCAATGCATAAAGCGGTTATAACCTCTGGTGTTTTTTTTTTTTTTTTTTTTGTCATTTTCACCAAAAATAGGGTTTCTTACTTTTTTTTTTTTGTCTCATGCATTCAAATTATCACCAGTCCTGTAATTAGATTCTTGCTGCCTGTAAGATAGATGATTAAATATTAAACTTTAGGGTACTAACACTTAGGACCTGATTCAGACCCGTTCGATAGGATGCATCAGCTCTTAGCTGGCCGATTTTCGCATTCTGCGCATGCATCGCAGTGCGCGTGCACGAACCAGTGCGAGAGATTGGGAAGTGTGCGCTTGTTGCACATAGACTGTCCAGCAGAGTGAGTGACAGGGGAAGCAGTTTGTGGGTAGTGACAGGGGCTGGCCATTAATAACGGGGGAGTGGAGATGCGAACGCAGGCGTGCCTGAGCATCTCCAACGCCATTTCAGAGGCATGCATAATTAAGAGGCAGCATCATTGTACACGTCACCTGGCTGATTTTTATCCTCAAGTGATCGCAGTGTTTGCGGCAGGGTATAGTCAACAAGCGGTGCGTTCGCTTCCGATGGTACCCGATGTACCGATGTTGCATACACTTCCTGGAGATGACGTGCGCAAGTGGGCATCTTAAGACAGGCTGGTGGGCATCTGCATACACAAAGCGATCGCTCGTCAAGACATAGTGGGTGTGCGAATGCCTTTTCGTGCGATCGCCTGCCTGCCGGAATTTGCATACGCTGGGTGCGAGCGTATGCATCTAGCGAGCGGATCTGATTCGAGCCCTGAGTCTGATTTACAGTGAAATGTTAAGTGAGTAAATAAATATATCTTAATACTTTCGCCATTCCCTTTTTAATAATTTCTTAAATTTTTTAGGTGTTTCTCCATTGGTAAACATTACAATAGTGAAATTTCATTGTGCCCCTAGAATAGTAAATTGTCTCCTATGAATCACAGGCATTGAATATTCTGACTGCAGAGAAATTATGGTAGGAATTAGTCATGTATTTGTTACTTTAAAAAAAAGTTCATTTTAAAATTATATTAGAAGAGAAATACCATGTCAATAGATTCCACATTTACCCTTTAACCGTTCTGGAAATAATAATGACTCATTAAGAAAGTAGTTTTCCCCTACTGAAAGCTGTTTGCAGTACATGTCTGTTCAGCTCTTCACATTAGGGAATTTATCGTATTGTCTCTGTAGAATGCTGTTATGATAATTCCCCTTTACCTCTGCAATTCTTGTAAAGCTTGAATGCAAAACAAAGCAATATTTCTTAAAGCAGAGTCATGCATTCATAAAAATAATAAAAAAATATATACAGTGCCTTGCAAAAATATTCACCCCCTTGGCTTTTACCTTTTTTGTTACATTACAACCTGTAATTAATTTATTTTTTTTAATCTGAATTTTAGGTGATGGATCTGCACAAAATAGTCTAATTTGGTGAAGTGAAATGAGAGAGGAAAAAAAACAAACAAAAAAAAAAAAATATATGAGAATCTTTATAAATAAAATTCTGAAAATTGGTATGTGCATATGTAATCACCCCCTTTGCTATGAAGCCCTTCAAAAGTTCTGGTGCAACCAATTACCTTCAGAAGTCACATAATTAGTGAAATGAAGTCCACCTGTGTGAAATCTAAGTGTCACATGATCTGTCCGTATAAACACACCACTAAGCAAGAGGCATCACACCATGAAGACCAAGGAGCTCTCCAAACAAGTCAGAGACAAAGTTGTTGAAGTACAATTCTGCGTTGGGTTCTAAAAAAAAAAATATCAAAATCTTTGATCCCTTGGAGAATCATCAAATCCATCATCATCATCAAATGGAAAGAACGTGATACCACAACCAAACCTGCCAAGAGGGCCGCCCACCAAAACTCGCAGACCAGGCAAGGAGGACATTAATCAGAGAGGCAGTACATAGACCCTGAAGGAGCTGCACAGTTCCACAGCAGAGACTGGTCTATCTGTGCATGTGACCACAATTAGCCGTACACTCCATAGAGCTGGGCTTTATGGAAGAGTGGCTAGAAAAAAGCCATTACTTAGTGAAAAAAATAAGAATACTTGATTTGAGTTTGCCAAAAGGCATGTGGGCGACTCCCCAAATGTATGGAGGAAGGTGTCTGGTCAGATGCGACTAAAATTTTACTTTTCGGGCACCAAGGAAAATTCTATAAAACCCATCACACCAAGAACACCATCCCCACAGTGAAACATGGTGGTGGCAGCATCATGCTGTGGGGATGTTTTTTCAGCAGCAGGGACTGGGAAACTGATTCAAGTCGAGGGAAAGATGAATGGCGCTAAATACAGAGATATTCTTGAGCAAAACTTGTTTGTCTGCCTGTGATTTGAGACAGGGACGGAGGTTCACCTTCCAGCAGAACAATGACCCGAAGCATACTGCTAAAGCAACACTCGAGTGGTTTAAGGGGAAAAATTTAAATGTGTTGGAATGGCCTAGTCAAAGCCCAGATCTCATTCCAATTGAGAATCTGTGGTCAGACTTGAAGATTGCTGTTCACAAGCGGAAACCATCCAACATGAAGGAGCTGGAGCAGTTTTTGGAATGGTCAAAAATCCCAGGGGCAAGATGTGGCAAGCTCATACAGACTTATCCAAAGTGACTTGCAGCTGTAATTGCTGCAAAAATTACAAGCAGGGCAAATTGTGGAAAGGTGAACACTGAATTTGATTAACAAGGTCATCCGATATTTTTTTTAATCATGCATTGTAGCATTTTGATCCTTATTGCTACATATTTGTGTTCTATTAATTCTTTAGTGTTATATTTGTACTTCTTTAAAACACAGTGGAATTATGGTGATTTAACAAAACCCTAAAAAGAGGGTCGTGTGAGTTATTCTGTAAAAATATATATATCACATCCAAACAAAGAAAGGTGGCATTCAGTAGTCTTACAAGCAACTTTTTAAGGTCTTTTTATTCACTCCAACATTTCGGGGTCCCCCCAATCCCTACTTCAGGGACCGCAGTTTACAAATACACTTACAAAAAACAAACCTATATAGCACATTGATAATTGCAATCATGCCTACCTGAAGGACGCCAGGCATTCGACCCCCGGTGTCGCGCACTCGGATAAGGCGTCACAGCCCTTCTGATGTCATCGACCTGCGCCTCCATGAGTCGCACGCTGATGACTTCTTGCGCACTGGACGTTTTGGACACTATAACGATATCGTTATAGTTCATATCGTTCATAAAGATCATCCAGTGTGTACGGGGCTTAAGGCTCAGAAAAAAAAAATATATATACTGTATATATGGGCAATTCTTCTGGTGATGCATGGGACAGCTACTCAATTTCAAGCGACAAACTACGCCAAAATACCAAAATTTTAGTAGGTCTTAAGTTATAGGGTACGGCATTGCTACTAAGCAATTAAGTTTTCATATAACAACTATTTCTTAACAGACCAGTTTAAAAGGAAAACAAATTTAAAAGCATGTGATGCACGGGACTCCTAGAAAATATTATTTTCTACCTTAACAGAATGTAATGAATAATTCTGTGAAGTGTGAAAGGGTACATGCTTGTTAAATGCATTTTCTTTTTAAATATAATTAAATAAACTGTGAAATTTTTTTTTTTTTTTTTTTAAACCTTGTGATGCATGGGACTTGTGTGAATTATTACGTGTTTTCCAGTCTTGAAGGCTGTGTTTAGCATTTTGGAACAATGATTTGGGCAATTTTATGCTTAGTGCAAAACAGAATACCTGTAGTTCAAATTACTTGTTTCTACCATGGCCGGATTAACAATGGGGCGGATGGAGCTGTAGCTCCAGGCCCTCCATTGTAAATAGGCCCACAGGTTCTCAAACTGGCCGGCCGAAGTTCCGTCCACCCTATATTTTGTATGAAATAAAACAGTCTCTGTGCCCCCTGGCTCATCCAGACTAGTTGTTGCTCACCTCAGTCAGACGACTAAAGGTGCCCCCACACATACCGACTTGCTCCCAATCAGCCAATGTACACGATTTCCCCTGAACTCTCCCTGAACTCTCCCCAGGCAGTCGTGGTCACGATTTGGAGTTAAAAATGTCCAATCTGACTTAAGATCTATTTTGCAGCCAGTGCATTGTATCCCAGATTGGCTAATCTGCCCTACAGCACAGCAGATCTGAAGATGCGATGTACGACGAGTGGGGACGCGCATCGGCATCGTGATCAAGTGTAGAAACTCACGATTTGGCCATTTTTTACATGATCTGTCGTCACGATTCGTCGAAATCGGCCAAATTGGATGAAAAGTCGGTATGTGTGTGGGCACCTTAAGCTGTCGGGTCAATTTCTAATGGCCTCTGCTCTGTAACTCCTCCCACTGACAGCTGCTGAGCTGCGCCCAGTGCTTTGCCCTGCTGTAACGCTGAGGAGATTCCTGATTAGTTCAGGAACTCCTCAGCAGTGTTTGCTGTGCTCCTATTGGCTGAGTGACACATCACACACAGTCACTCAGCCAATCAGAGCACATACACTCCCATCCCCACACAGTGACTGTCTGGACAGGAGACTGCTGGATTCAATTTCAGGCAGAAGTTCAACATGAACACAAGAAAAATTGTAAGTCTAATGTCAGTGTGCCACTTATAGGACTGTACAGGGAATAAATCACTTTTAGAAGTGTGACACCCCTCCCTCCCCCTTGAAACCTCCATGTTCCTTATATCTCTATCCTCTAGATGTAGCACCCCCTCCTGTAACCCCCTTCCTGCCAGCTGATGCTGAATATCCCGAAAGAGGTTGGGTTGGTATATATTTACCCTTCCCATCTAACCCTCCCTACCAGCTGATTATCCTTAACCCTAACCCTCCCCCGCAAACTAACTACAGCCCCCTGCCCTGGTGGTTCCTAACCATCCCCACCCCATCAGCCTAACTTCCCACCTAGTGCCTAAATCTAATACTCTCCCCCCTAAACCTAAAATAAACAGTGGAAATGGCCAACACAGCGGGATAAGATGTTTTTACACCCAGGACAACATTGTAAGAAAAATACAGCTTCCAGAAGTTGCAAATGCAAGAGGGTATTACTAATTCCCAGCTTTAATTTGATTTGTGTGATGCGTTGGACACTTTTTTTGTTTTTCTCTATTTCAGAGCAAATGTAAACAATTATCTTTAATTTGTTCATGGATTTTAGTTACATATTCAGACTACAGAGATGAGCTGTGGTGGTTTTGTTATTATTATTATTAATACAGTATGAAAATGTTGCCTTTCACAGTTATGCATGGGACGGAGCTGCTTAGCATATTTAAATGTGAATATTTCTCTGCATATTTAAGCTATATGGCAGATTTCATATTTAATTTGAAAATACCGCATATTGGGTAGAGTGAACAAAGATAAGGTACTTCCAAACAGTTACAATTTACAGAACAGTGTGCTGTGAAAACTTTGTTATAATTGACGATTGTTTTTTATGATTTCTAACTTCTACATAAGTTTTTCATTACACCAATCTAAAATGTAGCTTCGAGGTATATCAAAGTAGTTTGTTATACTTTGGAATGTGTACATTTAATAAATATAAACAAATTGCTTGTTAGTGAAATTAAATTTTTTTGTAGTCTATGTTCACTTTTGTGGAGAATATATATATATTATTATTATTATTATTATCCTTTATTTATATGGCGCCACAAGTGTTCCGCAGCGCCTTACATAGAACTAATAAGTGAACAAGAAACAAGTAACTTACAGTACATTACAGAGCAGGACAGGGACACAACTTATATACATTGCTGAAATAGTGATTAAAGCACTCACAATAAGCTGCCGGGAGTTGGCGGTCCCGTGTTAGGTGCCCTAATGGGGAGTAGAGAGTAGAAGAAAATGTAAAGAGAAGCACATGAGGGAAGAGGTCCCTGCTCATGAGAGCTTACATTCTAAGGGGAGGGGCAGACAGACAGGCGTGACACAGAAGGGGAAGATAGGAAGGAAAGAGCATGAGGTGGGTTAGGAGGAGTGCTGGAAGGCCTTGATGAAGTAGTGGGTCTTGAGAGCCCGTTTGAAGATTTGTAGAGAGGTGGAGAGTCTGATAGGGAGAGGGAGAGCATTCCAAAGGTAGGGAGCAGCACGGGCAAAATCTCGGATGCGGGAGTGGGAGGAAGTAATCAGTTGGCAAGAGAGGCGGCATGCATTAGTTGAGCGAAGTGGGCGGGTGGGAGTGTGAAGGGAGAGAAGGTCAGAAATGTATGCGGGAGAGGATTTGGTGAGGGCTTTGTAGGTGAATGTAAGAACCTTGAATTGGCATCTGAAGGGGAAGGGGAGCCAGTGTAGGGCTTGAAGGAGAGGGGAAGCAGATATAGAACGTCTGGAGAGGAAGATGAGCCGAGCAGCAGCATTGAGAACAGATTGTAGTGGAGAGAGGTGAGAGACTGGGAGGCCAGCTAGGAGAAGGTTACAGTAGTCCAATCTGGATATGACCAGTGAGTGGATGAGGGTTTTAGTGGCATCCTGGGTGAGGAAGGGTCTAATCCTGGAGATATTTTTTAGGTGAAAACGGCAGGACTGCGAGATGTGCTGAATGTGCGGTTTAAAGGAGAGGGAGGAGTCTAGGATAACTCCAAGACAGCGCACTTTGGGGCTAGAGGAGATAGTTGTGCCATCAATAGATAACGAAATTGTGGAAAGTGATGTAGTGGAAGAGGGTGGGAAGATGATCAGCTCAGTCTTAGACATGTTAAGTTTAAGAAAGCGCTGGGACATCCACGAAGAGACAGCAGAGAGACAGTTGGAGATACGGGTAAGGAGCTCAGGGGTGAGCTCAGGGGTGGAAAGGTAAATTTGAGTATCATCTGCATAGAGATGATATTGGAGGTCAAAGGAGTTAATGAGTTCACCTAAAGAGGATGTATATAGGGAGAAAAGGAGAGGTCCAAGAACAGAACCTTGGGGAACTCCTACCTTTAGTGGAAGTGGAGGGGAAGAGGAGTCATGAGAGGACACTGCGAAGGAACGATCAGAGAGGTAGGAGGAAAGCCAGGAGAGGGCAGTTTCACGTAAACCGAGAGAGTAAAGGATTTGCAGGAGGAGAGGGTGGTCTACAGTGTCAAATGCAGCAGAGAGGTCAAGGAGAATGAGCAGAGAGTAGTGACCCTTGGATTTGGCAGCAAGGAGGTCGTTGCTGACTTTCGTGAGGGCAGTTTCCGTGGAGTGGAGAGATCGGAAGCCAGATTGAAATGAGTCAAGGAGGGAGTGGGAGGAAAGAAAGGTGGTAAGGCGGTTGTAGACAATACGCTCAAGGAGTTTGGAAGCAAAAGGGAGAAGAGAGATGGGTCGATAGTTTGAAAGTATGTTAGGATCAAGGGTAGGTTTTTTAAGAATGGGGGAGACAAGAGCATGTTTGAATGCAGAAGGGACAGTGCCAGATGATAGGGAAAGATTAAGGAGGTGAGCCAGATGGGAACAGGCAGAAGGAGACAAGTGGGAGAGGAGACGGGAAGGGATAGGGTCAAGAGGGGAGGTGGAAGGAGGGGAGGACCGGATGAGGGCCAAGACTTCCTCTCCAGAAGCAGGGGAGAAGGATGTCAGAGTTGGTGAGACAGAAGGGGAGGGGTGGTAAGGGCAAGGAGGGAGAGGAGTGCTAAGGGTCTGATGGGATATGATGTCCTCACGTATGGAGTCAATTTTAGATGTAAAGTAGGTGGCAAAGTCGAGGGCAGAGAGCGAGGAGGGAAGGCGAGGAGGGGAAGGGCAGAGTAGGGAGTTGAAAGTGGCAAAGAGACGCCGGGGGTTTGAGGACTGGGAGGAGATGAGGTTCTTGAAATATGTTTGTTTGGAGAGAGACAGGGAAGCACTGTAGGAGGAGAGAATAAATTTGAAATGGAGGAAGTCAGCCTTAGAGCGTGACTTTCTCCACTGACGCTCCGCAATTCTTGAACACTTTTGTAGGTATCTGGTGCATTTGGAATGCCAGGGTTGTGGTGTGGATCTGCGAGGGTGAGTGGTTATTGCTGGAGCAACAGAATCAAGAGCAGAAGCAAGGGAGGAATTGTACAGGGAAGTAGCTTGTTCAGGACAGGAGAGAGAAATGATAGGGGAGAGAAGAGAGTCCAGCAGGGAGGAAAAAGCAACAGTGTCAATAGCCTCAATATTACGCTTAGTAATGGTAGCCTTAGGAGTTAGAGGAGGGCAAGGAGAGAGGGATAGGTTAAAAGAGAGAAGGTGATGGTCAGAGAGGGGGAATGGGCAATTGGAGTAATCAGAAATATCACAACGGTGCGTAAAGACCAGGTCAAGTGAGTGCCCACTCACATGGGAGGGTGAGGAGGTCCATTGGGCGAGACCAAATGAAGAGGTGAGGGTAAGGAGTTTAGCTGCAGAGGATTCTGTGGGAATGTCAATAGGAATATTAAAATCACCTAGGATAATGGAGGGAAGATCTGAGGAGAGAAAGTGAGGGAGCCAGGAAGCGAAGTTGTCAAGGAATTTGGAGGGAGAGCCAGGGGGACGGTAAATGACAGCTACTCTGAGGTTTACTGGTTGGAAGAGTCGTATAGCATGAACCTCAAATGTGGGGAATGTAAGGGATGGTTCAGAGGGTATTAGCTGGTATGAGTAACTGGTGGATAGAAGGACCCCAACTCCACCACCATGGCGACCCCCAGGCCGGGGGGTGTGGGAGAAGGCAAAGCCCCCAGAGGATAGAGCAGCAGGAGAAGTGGTGTCAGAGGGTGAGATCCAAGTTTCAGTGATGGCTAGGAGATTCAGAGAGTTGGAGATAAAAAGGTCATGGGTGGGGACCAGTTTATTACAGACTGACCTGGCGTTCCAGAGGGCACAGGATAGAGAGATAGCATTTGTGGGGGAGATGTGAATGAGATTGTCCGGGTTGCTGTAACGTGGAGGTGAGATTAATTTGGGGGACCGATATGAATAGAGTTTAGTGATGGTGCGGGCACCTGAGCTGGAAAGGGAACCAATAGGAGGTGGGCAGGGAGGGAGATGTGGATGGCAGTGGGGTGAAGTGACAGGGAGAGGAGTGTAGGAGGAGGGTTTGGTGGTGGGGTAGTAGGACAGAGGGGGGGTAGAACAGGAAGAAAGTGGAGTAATGGGTGAGGAGTGAAGAGTAGGCAGACAGAGGAGGGGGGAGAAGGGGAGGAGGAGGTGGAAGAGATAAGGGGGAAAGGATAAAGGTGGAAGCAGGGGGCAGAACAGAGGATTAGGTAGAGACAGAGGGAAGGAGGGAGTTGACGAAAACCTTGTCATGGTGTTTATAAGTAAACAAGAGGAAAGAAATTTAAATGAGATATGAGTGCAAGAGATTTGTAGGAATGCAAGTAAGAAAACAGTGACGTATCAAAGAACAGTGTATCAATATGTATGCAGATTAACAAGATTGTTATAGGGAGAAATAAAAGTGGGGTTCTAAAGTGTGCAGAATGTGAAAAATAACGCAGATTGTAAGCAGACAGAGGATGTGAGGCTAGGCAAGAGAGCTGAGATAAAGGACAGTGTTTCAAAGTTGATAGATATAAACTGACATGGGGAAAAGTACGATAAGCATTGAATTGTATGCTAGAATCAGTAGGCCAGCATTATTAATAGCATTAGAAGTGTTCTTGCCGTGATTGTACAGGGAGTCCAGTTGTAGTCTGAGTCTTTAGATTGTTGGGGTTTGTTGCGTGATGGACCTTTTTTCTCCTTCTGTTTTTCCTCGGTATAACGCAGGTCTAACGCTAGTTATGCACTTAAAAAACTGCACTTAGAAAAAAAGCTGCACCCAGCCAAGGCTTCCCCAGCCAAACTACTGACACTTATACAGGGAAGCAGGCAAGTGTGGACACTAATTAATGAAAACCCCCAATTGGCCAGCCAGAGAAAGCTAGCAATAAAAATGGCTTAAGTCAACAATGACCACATACCATACATCTAAGGCTACAAATAAATCAAGCATTCACTTTAGTCAATAAACTGAGAGAATCCTTAAAACAATGTAACTATTACAAATCATAAGGCATTAGAAACAAAAGCATAAGGATTCAGTAAAGAATAAGCTAGTTACCTATGATTATAATTAATAAAGGAGGCACAGGAGGTGAAACACTTTGCAGTCACAGTCAACTTCAGTTACCTATGATTATAATTAATAAAGGAGGCACAGGAGGTGAAACACTTTGCAGTCACAGTCAACTTCAGTTACCTATGATTATAATTAATAAAGGAGGCACAGGAGGTGAAACACTTTGCAGTCACAGTCAACTTCAGTTACCTATGATTATAATTAATAAAGGAGGCACAGGAGGTGAAACACTTTGCAGTCACAGTCAACTTCAGTTACCTATGATTATAATTAATAAAGGAGGCACAGGAGGTGAAACACTTTGCAGTCACAGTCAACTTCAGTTACCTATGATTATAATTAATAAAGGAGGCACAGGAGGTGAAACACTTTGCAGTCACAGTCAACTTCAGTTACCTATGATTATAATTAATAAAGGAGGCACAGGAGGTGAAACACTTTGCAGTCACAGTCAACTTCAGTTACCTATGATTATAATTAATAAAGGAGGCACAGGAGGTGAAACACTTTGCAGTCACAGTCAACTTCAGTTACCTATGATTATAATTAATAAAGGAGGCACAGGAGGTGAAACACTTTGCAGTCACAGTCAACTTCAGTTACCTATGATTATAATTAATAAAGGAGGCACAGGAGGTGAAACACTTTGCAGTCACAGTCAACTTCAGTTACCTATGATTATAATTAATAAAGGAGGCACAGGAGGTGAAACACTTTGCAGTCACAGTCAACTTCAGTTACCTATGATTATAATTAATATATATATATATATATATATGTGTGTGCAGAGTTGCTGTAGACTATCGTGATTGACTGTCTGCTGCCGTGTGGAGGGGGGTTGGTGGCGACGGCCTCAGTTTCACAAAATAGAGGTGTGTCACCACCGTTGGGGGAGGGAAGAGGCCAGGATCTCCGTTGGCTATTGGAGATTTCTTCTACCTCTTTCACTTATCTGCGATGGCCGGCCTCCGTGATCCCATGACCACTCAGCTGACCAAGAATCACGCAGATGATCCGATGCTGCGTCCATGGACGCAGGTCGAACCGCTAATGCATGCAAAAGGCATAACTCCTTTGCAATAGCGTCCACTGCTGAATCTGGTCTAAAGGTGGCCATACACTGCACGATATACATGCCGATCCGATGGATTGGCACGATATAGGTGCAATATCGTGTCGTGTATGGACACTATATCGCACATGATATCTTGCTGCGCGCTCCTGCGGGATCGTAAATCGAATCCCCCAGATCTTTCCGCAGGTACATATGATCTGGGATGCGATGTGTGATCCCATTCAGATGGTGGAGGGGAGAGCCGGCATATCGTACGGTCAGCGGGGACCATGCGATTGTCAGTGGGGACAGCACGATGCATCGCAACGTATACGGCCACCAATAAAGTCGACCACAATTCTATACGTCAGCAATCAGTTTGTCAATTGAAACCAATTACCTCTATTCTAGTATCTGTCTCCATCGTTTTTCCTTAAAAAACAGAAGTTAGCAGAAATGGAAATAAAAATGGCTTTGTGCACATAGCCTTAGCTGCAACTTAAGCGACTCCAATATTCCATAGTATTCCAGAAGTGTACTGTATTTGTGGCTTTCTGTTGGCCTGCACGTCCAATGCTGTGGCATCAATCCAACACAAGTCACTTGCCCTGGATCCCTCAATAATCTTAATCTGGTCCTTGAATCTGTCAGCACTTTTTCTTGCTTTAGATGTTGTAGATTCTCTGTGGGAGCCTTCTCCAGCAGCTCTGTCAGCACACATAACGTACCAGGGGAATTCCGCATTTAGCGAACTATCTGAAGCTGGCCAAAGAGTGACGAAAAGGGGATGTGTCATAAAGACATGCCCCCTTTTCATTGACCACGTCCCCTTTTTGGGCGCGCCTTCGGGTTGTGCAGAATTGCCCTTTCGGACCTAGAGTGAACACTTATACCAATTACTCAATCTTTCCTAATGAAGTTGAGCATCAAAGCAGTGGAAGTTTTAAATAAGTAAATAAGTAATTCACACGGGTCGACTACCAGATAACTTTCTTAGTGTGAATTTTTATTTAAAATGATTTTGACCAATTTGTCAATTTTTGAGCTGGTCACATTCCAACATCAATTTCTGTCATTATTTATGAGGTAAGCACACACATTATAGCAATTTTTTTTTTTTAAGACTTTTCATTTCTTGAAAATATAATTAAATTGTGTTTTTGTCCACACACTGCAAAGACAATCTACCAAAAGTGTATAAAAAGGGCCTGATTCTGAGTTGCAGGCAAAAGCGTGCACAGCGGCGTTTATTGCCAGTCGCCCTTGTGCAATCTTTATGCAAATGACTTGCACATTAAGGGGTGGATTGGGAATTTTTAAAGCGGCCCTGGGAAAAAATTACAAAAGTGGTGCTATGTGCGCGCCTGAAAAGTGGGTGTGGCCTTGTTGTAAGGGGTGGGACCTCATGTGAAAGGTCATGTCCGCAAGCCACTGCCCCCCATTTTCGTCATGCTGATAGCCATACCCCTAGTCTCCCTCTCCAATGAATACACACAGCCAGCATGTGAATGAGTATTTTCTTACCTATATGATTTCTCTGCAACGGGGAACCTCTTAAGAACCTCTGATCTTTCCTGGACAGGCAGTTTCTTGAGTCGGTTGATTATTCATGAAAGAGATCACATGGTCTGGAAGCCGCCTGTTTGCGCAGGAATAAAGCCAATGTCATCAACATGAAACAGAGGTTAAATCAAATAATACATAGTAACATGAGTTTTGGTGCAGGACAAAATGGGAGTTTCCCCGATCAAACAATTTTATATTAATAACATATATTTGCTATTTTGTTACCCTTTATATCAGTTCTTTTTTTTTAATTTGCATCTCTTACTGAAGATTTCTATCCCCCCTTTTTCTCTAATCCTACCAGTGGTCCTACCTGTGACTCTCCAGTACAATCCCCCTGTGTGTCTCCAGCACCAGACCCCCTGTGTGTCTTTCCAGTGCCATTTTCCTTGTGTTCCCCAATGCCATCCCCTCTGTGACCCCCATCTACTTCTCCTCTGTGCCCACTCCCCAGGGTATCAGTGGAGGGGGCTACCCTAATGATGATGTGGGGTGTTAAGTGGTGGCTGCATTGTTCACAGTTAGGGATGCAGTGACACGGGAGGGTGGACACTGGACTGACTGCTGAATGAGGTGGGAAAGCTGGTGGGGGTGGAGGTGATATATGAGAGGAACACTGGGCTGAATGGGAGGAAAGTACAATGGGGCAGAGGGTTGGATGGGAAGGAGGGCAATGAGATGGGGTTGAGAGAGGGAATGGTAGGCTGTAGAAGGGGGGATCCTGGGCTGAACTGGGGAACACTGTGCCTAGGCTGGCTGGGTGGTCCTATGTGGGGGGCAGTGGGCTGGTTAGGGAGAGAAGGGGGAGACACTGAAATGGAGGGGTCAGTGAGATTGTGGGGGACACAGGGCAAGAGAAGATGGATACACTGGGATGGGGGCACTGGGCAGGGGGAGAGGGGATCACTGGGCTTGGGGGGATGGAAGCACTTACCTTGACTTGTTCCTGTTCGAGTCGACTGCATGCCTGGCCCAGCATACTCACCGCTGCCTTCTGAGCAGCTCCCCATCCTCCATCGCTGCTCTGAGCTAGCCGCTGCCACTACTGCTGCATCCGTTTTCTGTGATCTGGGACTGGAGACTGCAGGTGTGCAGCGTATCTTTGGCTCACTTCAGCGCCACCCACAAGTGCCGCAGAGGACCTGGAGCTGCCAGCCGAGCCGGGCCGCTGATGTGCTGGCCGGCCGCCTGACATACAGATGATGCACTACTGGGGGTGGGGCCATGCAACAGTCAGACCGGCCCCACAGTCTCCTCAGCCCAGCGGGAAACGTCCTGGTAAAATATACGGCCAATCCGCCCCTGTACACATTCCTTCCCTTGTGTACAGATAACCGAATTTACAAGGACAGAGATGCCCAGTGTTGGTGCACTTGTACGCTGTACAACTGTTATTGCACCATCAAAACTTGCACTAGCCTTATGGCAGGTGCTGTTTCTCCATAGAGTATGGCCTCCTATGTGAGATGGTAAGCGTCTCGGAATGCAGCCACTTGTATTGACACGCCTGCGTCACTCCCATAATACACTCACTGAACAGCCCATTTTTGCGAGTACTAATAGCCATCTCCCAGTCACCGCACAGAAACGGCCATTTTTCCACCACCTTTCTGTGCTCACAACACTCTTTGTAAAGCATGCGCCGTAGTTTTCTGAATTTTTGTCTGCATGCACAATTACAAATAACCTCTCAAATACGTGATGAAAGGGATTGTGTGTAACTGAGTCCGTTCCAAAAGTGCTTTTTTAAAAAAATAAAAATTGCAAGAAAGTCGATTAAAAACAAATTTTGTATTTTTTTTTTTTTCTTTTTCTTTTTCTTACATCACCAATAAATACTTTGGTTCTTTCTTTTGGTATCAATCTACTGTTTGCAAAAATGATGGATTCTACAGGTTTACATAATATCTGCACTTAAAAATTATTATATTTATTCCCCCCCCCCAACATATTTGAATAAAACACATAAATTGTGCAGGAATAAGGTGGTAGTCCAACAAGGCATACTATTTTGAAATATAGCCATTCAACCCATATACAGTAGGAATGAGGGAGGTCTGAATAGTCAATAGTAGACACCGGGGTTTCGGCCTCAAGATGCATCGTCCAAGGGGTCCAATTTTTCAAAAAGTGGTTAGGTGTGTCAGGGAAGGAAGCGGTTATGCGTATTATATGGTATTCTGGCCAGATTGTCTAAATAGTGGCAGAGATTGAGGGGAGAGAGCAGGCAGTTTCCAGTGTGACATTTGACCGTGATCAATAAGTGTTACGTTTTTGAGATGAGTGTGGAATGGGTCGGTGTAGCAAGGAAAACAGAGGGGAGTCAGAGATCTGTGTGTTAGTTACAGGTCTAATGAGGTCATGGATTTGATTCCAATAGACTTGAATTTTAGGGCAAGGACAATCTCGCTGACCACAGAAGCACCAACATAAGTCAGTGTAAACAGGAAAGACAGAGAAGAGGCTGGTGGGGGCCAAGTTTAATCTTTTGAAGAGTTTGAATGATTTCTACTTGTCTCGCACTAAAAGGGTGATTCCGCTTAGGATGGAATTGCAAAGCTGCTCGCAGGCAGCTTTGCAATTCCGTCCTTGCTAATATGTAAATACAGCAGGAGGTGTATAACACCCCCTGCTGCATTTGCCATCACAGCATTGTGACTGAGGTCACAGGCTGGGATCACCTGGTCGCGATGGTGGATGACGCCGGCCAGCTGAGTAAGCCTCCGGGCAGCTTTAGGTTACTCTGACTGGCCGGCTTGCGAGGCCAGGAAACTGCGTCCGTGGACGCAGCCCCTGGTATTGCCACTCCCCTGTTTTCAGGAAATTCGGCCGTCCCCACCCCTGCACCACCCTCCTAAGGGGTCTATTTACTAAGCAGTGTTAGGAGACAGAATGAAAAGTGATAAGGTGCCAGCCAATCTGCTCCCAACTGTCATTTTCAAACACAGCCTGTGAGATGACAGTTGGAAGCTGATTGGCTGGCACCTTATCACTTTCTTATCACTTTTTACTTTGTCTCCTAACACTGCTTAGTAAATAGACCCCTCAGTATTGGCTGATATGTCCAAAGAACATTCTTATCCAGATTGATTATATAATTAAAATGGAGCTATAGGCCTTTTTTCCAGGAAAAGATTCAGGAAAAACAGATGTGAGTTTGTTATTGTTAAAATAACATCATTAGCATACAGCATGATCTTGATCAGAGGTATCCGTATTAATTCTGATTTGTGATGTCAAAGGTTTCATTATGAGCACAAAGTGAAGGGGAGAAAGTGGTCAACCCTGCCTTGTCCTGTTCCTAATACTAAATGAGCTAGAAGAGAAGCCATTAACCAAAACGGAGGCTGCCTATTTGTGATTAAGTACGGTAAGACCCTTATAGAAAGTGACCCAAATTCCATCATCAACAGTGTCTGATAAAGTGAACAGGCCACTCGGTCAGGAGCCTTCTCGTTGTTAAGGGCCACCACCAGAGTATGCAACACTCTTCCCTAAGCAATATGGATATGTTTAATTAGTCTCCGAGCATTGTTTTTTTGCTTGCCTATTGTGGATGAAGCCGGCCTGGTCCGGGTTCACTAGAGATTCCATGGCCGATCCCAGAAGTGTAGCCAGAATTTTACCAAAGAGCTCCAGGCCTACATTCAAGAGTGAGATTGGACTGCAAAGCAAGAAAATTTGCAGATCAGGTGCTCTGAAATTTTTTTATATTAAAGGATTTGGGTCCAAATGACAGCAACTATAAAGGGGTGACTTTTAGGTGCGTTCCTTCCCCGCTTGAACCCCTGCAATGTTTTGTACGGGTCCAACTTGTCCTTAGCAGTGAAGGGGTTAATATCCAAAATACACCATTTTGCAAAGGTTGATTTGTGAATTTATTGAAACACCTATAGATAAGTGCCATGTCAAAATGTACTCCTAATGGAAGGTGATATACTGTACATGTACTACAGTGAAATACATTGTGTAGGGTTGGTTGATATAGCTATAATGGTGGTTATTTAGCCTGGTCGATTATTGTAGAATGATAATCTTGCCTTAGGAAGTCACCAATACTGTACATTGTTGAATTAATGTTTAGTTATTTTTTTGTAATTTAATATTTAGAAGATCTTCTATTTTCATCAATGGGAAATTTCTCAATTTAAGAAATGTTTTACAGTACAGCGCCTCATAATATAGTATGAGTGCAGTCACCACAAGCAGCATTTCTAGTAGTAGTATTTGTCACTTAGCAGTAGCAGAACTGTAATTGTCCCGCTTTTATTGTGAATATGTATAGTCGAACAGCTGGCAGTATTTAGGAACCTTCTGTGTAAGCACTTATTCCTGTCTGTTAGGCAATGAAACATATTTTTCCCAGTGTGGTGTACAGAAGGCCCTTTGGGTTTTTGTTGGGTACTTTGCTGGCATGAAAGCAGAGAAACCAAAGCTGAAAGGTTATAGCTTATCATAGCAGGCTGGTAAATATTTATTCACAATGTTTCCCTTCCTCTTGGTGATGCTGCGTTAGCTTTATCATTAAAGTTTAATATGTGGTAGGAGACTAGCAGAGGAAACTGGTTTTAATTAAAATGTATTATTGTTTTCTATTTGGTGTTTTTAGTTGTATTTATAATTGTCACTAATATTATAAAGTGGTGCAGACTTCTTTTACAAGGAGACTTTGGGTCTTGTTGCTTGTAATTCAGCAAAAGCCTTGTCAGGATGTATAATGACTGCTACTATTCGGTCACAATCTCTGTGTTTGAACATGGACACTGATTAAAAAATATTTAAAGTGTAATATAAAAAAAAAAATCACTTAAAAACATGGTAACGGTGGAATATTTTATTTTTATTCGGCTGTATAAAATGAACTGCATATTTCCCATAATAGAGTAAACGTAAACATAATTGCAGGTGTGTTTTTCTCATGTTCTGTAAATCATACTCTGTGCTGTTGGTACTAGGCCATGCCCCCTGGCACATATAGAACTGGGCCCTTCTGACTCTGCCCATTCCAGTAGCATAGCAGAAGGAACACTCGGAGATTCCAAGCAGTTGCAGTATGTGAAACAGAATATGTTTGTTAGTAAGCTTGGAAAACAGTGCTGTGTCTTAGTTTGTCAGCACTACATTCATTTATTTTGCACTTGATGTGAAACACATCCCCTTAGGAGATGTATATATGGTGTGTGGGTAAAAGCCGGAAACATAGTAACTACATTGAAAAAGCCGGAAACAATGTAAAGTGTATTACAAAAGCTGGAAATCATAGTAAGTGTATTGAAAAACCGTAAATCATAGTAAATGTATGAAAAAAGCCGGAAATCATATTACATGTATTGAAAAAGCCGGAAATCATAGAAAATGTATGAGAAAAGCCGGAAATCATAGCAAATGTATTAGAAAAGCTGGAAATCATATTACATGTATTGAAAAAGCCGGAAATCATAGTAAAGTGCATTAAAAAAGCTGGAAATTATAGTAAATGCATTGAAAAAGCCGGCAACATTACATTTACTATGGCTTTCCGGCTTTTCTAATACATTTACTATGATTTCTGGTTTTTCTAATACATTTACTATGGATTTCCGGCTTTTCTAATACATGTACTATGATTTCCGGCTTTTCTAATACATGTACTATGATTTCTGGCTTTTCTAATACATTTACTATGGAATTCCGGCTTTTTCTATACATGTAATATGATTTCCGGCTTTTCTAATACATTTACTATGGATTTTCGGCTTTTTCGATACTTGCAATATGATTTCTGGCTTTTCTAATACATTTACTCTGGATTTCCGGCTTTTCTAATACATTTACTTTGGATTTCTGGCTTTTTCAATACATGTAATATGATTTCCGGCTTTTCTAATGCACTTACTATGGAGTTCCGGCTTTTTCAATGCATTTACTATGTTTCCGGCTTTTACCCTCTTCCGTATGTATGTATGTATGTATGTATGTATGTATGTATGTAATTTAAAAATATTGGTAACCAACAAATGGCTAAACCTGCATTAAAAACCGTTATCTTTATAACATGTCTTTAATACAGTATATGTCAGAGTTTTACAGAGAAGCAGTTTACAGCTTGGTTAGACATGATGAACACACAAGTGACGATTAAAATCCAGTATACAGTTCAACAGTGTAGGTCAGTGGTGTCAAACTCGTGGCCATCCAGCTGCAGTGGAACTACACATCCCAGCATGCACTGCCACAGTTTTGCTATTAGGGCATGCTAAAACTGTGGCAGGGCATGCTGGGATATATAGCCCCACAGCAGCTGGATGGCCACGAGTTTGACACTCCTGGTGTAGGTGGATGAAACTGTCCTGGCAGAAACTAATCAAATATTCTGAACATCTTTAGATCGGGGACTACTGTGCATAGCGTGAGATTGTCCAATGGGTCCACATTTGGTAATATTTTATCATAGATTTCTGCTCATATCATCCCTTCCATAAGAATTATTGAAATAGGATAAAGTTTGATCATTAAAGCACCTCTCAACAGGTCTCCAAAATACACAGGACAATATCACATTCCCTATTGCAGGCAGAGACACAGTACAAACCGGGGAACCTTCTGAAAAATAGCCTATATTAATAATTCTTAATAATAATAAAGCCGCCTCCATATATTCATACCTAACTCAATAAACCTAAAGCCCTCCTTATATCCATCACTATACATCTTGTCTAGCCAGTCAGAAGCCTCTCTGGTGTTCCAGAAGAAATGTGGCCTGCTGTCCGCAAATAACCAGAGCTGTGATGGAAATAGCATGGAATAGGGGAGCTCCAAGACCTGAATTCATTATTTTTACCTTGGTAAATCGGGAACGGCTCCTTTTGCACATCCTGAGTGAAATCTGTAAAGAATGCTACATTATGACTATCATAATATAGTGGGCCACATTTATAAGCCACCGTTATGGTCTGTATAATGTAGAAGTTTTGAAATGAAGATACATGTTGGGACACCTGTTTGTGGAGGTTGTGCTTGCAGGCAATGTGCATGTTCCCCCGCAAGCCAGTTGTCAGGATTCAGCCTGGGATCGACCGTTACTCACCACGGCGCCGGCTTTCCCTGGCTAGCCGCGCAGTGTGACGCCAGGTGTGGTGGTGTGCGACATGCTGAGTATTATTTCCGGGGCCCTGTTGACTTTTACGCAATCCTCCATATCGGAGTTCCTGCTGTGGTGGTTATGGGCGCAGCCATGTTGTCTTTTTCACCTGACCGGATCCTCCACAATGCCAGCTCTCAGCAGACACTCTCCTCCAATGGACTAAGGGTATAAAGCAGGACTCCAGGAAACAGGAAGTTGCCTGAACAAATCCTCTTCTGCAGTAGCTGCTAGCTTCGGATCACTGTTCGAGGCTCCACGCTGTTGTATCATCAGTGCGCTTCACCAGTCTCTCTGACATTCTTCAGTAATATTCAGCATCAGTCACTACCAATATTCTCTAGTGATATTCAACATCAGTCACTACCAACATTCTTCAGGAATATTCAGCATGAGTTACTGCCGATACTCTTCAGTAATATTCAACATCGGGCACTACCAAGACTCTCCAGTGTTATACTACAGTACATCGGTCACTACAGATATTCTTCAGTATTGTTCTACATTGGTGATTACCAATATTCACCATTTATAATCTCCAGCCACTCTGTGGTCTTTCTCATATCCCTGTCAGTTGCTAATTCCTGGGTCCCTGATCAGGGGGACGCGACCTGTTCGTTGGGCGCAGCTAAACCCATATCCCAATTGAAGGGGTCTACTGCGCATGCGAGGTCTCCAGGAAAAGGTGCAGCGGACATTTTTCCGGCCATTTGTCTACTGCGCAGATCACTGGAAAAATTTTATTTTGTATAGCACTGCCACTGACGTCGTAGGACTACAGAGGTGTAGATATTACAGAACATAGGTGGAGGGTGTGCGGTGTGCACCGTACACCATGCACCCATTATAGATCTGCCACTGATCAGAGCCTTCCATTGTGCTCTGAAGGCCCACCAGTCGTATATTATTTCTGCAGAGTCTTTCCTTCAGACCTGAGAGGTCCCGCTTGAGAATGGTAAATTGGGAAGTTGAGGCAGAGATGTCCCCTATGGAGCTGATTTATGCTTGGAATGTAGTTATGAGAAATGATTATAAGGTTTATGATTTTTTTGCAGTTCACTTGTGTTCATATATTACTTGCATTTTGTAGATTAATGGAGATCTTCTAAAATGTATTAAGAGCTGGGGCAATATGCTGAAAATATAGACACACTGGCTGTCTTTTGGTTATTATTGATTTGTTTCTATTGCTGTCACTCTAAATTTAATGACTGATACATTTCACAAGATTTAGATATTAACGACACCATTAGTTGATTTCAGCTGTACCTACCTAAAAAAATAATAATAATAATGGGGAGATACCAAATATATAGTGCCTAGAATTAATGATGTGCACATGTTTAATCATGCCTCCCAACATTGTGAGTATCATGACAGGGGATGGGACCATGGCACAGGGAAGTACTAGTCTGTCCTCTCACATACCTCAGTCAGGACTGTCACGCCAAAACACAACAGTTGGGCATACTTTAAATGATTAACCTATATGTTTTGAATAATTACCATTCTGTAAGTGCATTTTCCCCTTAAGTGAGAATCGCTTGATCTGTTGCCTGCGTCTCTATTTCTGTCTTGAACTCTCCTACATTTACATATTGCCTGGAATTTGCCCACATGGCAGTAGATGTGAAGGTCTTTACGAGCCTAAATGGAGGTATAGCTGCTCAGAAAAAGGAGAACGTTATTTAGATCTATCTAACCAGTGCTGACCCGGCTCCTACTTATTGTGACTTTTTAATCTACTGAAGAGTTTTTAAATGAGTGCCCGGCTTTTGCCATTACGGACCCCTTTTATAAATTATACGGAAATCATAAGTCTCTATCATACAGCAGAGTAAAAAGCCACAGTAGGTAAGAGTGTCCCAAATTCAGTCATCAAGGCTCCCCAACAGTCCAGGTTTTAAGGATATCCATGTTTGAGCACAGGTAACTTTATTAGTATCTTGGTCAATTTGATTTAACCACCCGTTCTCAATCATGGATATCCTTAAAACCTGGACTGTTGGGGAGCCTTGATGACTGAATTTGGGACACTCTTACCTACTGTGGCTTTTTACTCTGCTGTATGATAGAGACTTATGATTTCCGGATAATTTATAAAAGGGGTCCGTAATGACAACGCTCTTAAGCCTTACAAAAGCCGGGCACTCTTTTAAATCCTGTTCATGTATATTTCTGCACAAGACTATTCATCAGAAAAATGTATAATCTGTAGCATATTGCTGTTTTAGATGTCCCCATCCACTCTCCTCCTTGGAGTCATCGTAGGGTTGGCTAATGACCATTGATGGTTTGCTGGCGATGGCCATTGATTTTATCATCATAGGAAGGATCCAATTATGTAAATCGGTGGTGGAGATATGGTGATGGTTATTTTCTCCTTTGCGAAGGCGTGGCCAAGAACCATCCAATGGTTTTCTAATAATTGTTAGAAACCATTGACAATCGATGGAGGAACCTTTGATTAACAACTCTAAGCATATTTAGCAAGTAAATCAAATGGATCAAGTGTATGTAGTGTTTTCATGGCTTAACCAGGCACATGATCTGATGCCGACCTGCATGCATATTGTGATGCATATACCTTTTAGGATACAAGCATCTTTTTAATTTTTTTTTAGCGTAAATTGCACCCAACTCTGCATCAGGCCCAGAACATTCTTCTTAAATTTTATTAATGTGCAGTAAGTGTGTCCGTCTGCTCATATAAAGAGCACTCTCAGAGTGGAACTTAACAACATTTAGAAAAAAGCAGATTTTAAAACATCTGAAGTAGATGTTCTGTAGATTGACTGACAGGGTGCTTCCATATTAACCTGTGTGAAAGTGGATGTACTGTAAAGTATGTACTGAGAGAAGAATATTAATGTATATTACTCTGGTGTGACCGCTGTGTGGAGAATTTGTTAAGTTTCATTATTTGTGTAGATATGACATTGTATATTGTCTACATTTACAACTGCAGAGAAATTGTGTGGGTAATATACATTATATGTATGTGAACTGTAGCCCGACTACTAGTGGTGGGTACATTATCCCATTTATAAATTAATTTAAAATAAAATTATCAAACAAAACACAAAAATTCTAAAATAATATATTAAGTCTTATTGACAAAATAGATTAAATAGCAGTTAACCATGTGTACAGACACCAGTGAATGAAAATGAATAATGATGATTTTATTAAATTCTACAAAATCTCAAATCATTAATTTCAATAAATTTGTATTCTGAGATATATTAATGCAAGGCAAAATATTCAGAACACTAAAGTACTTGACATTGAATTAAAAACTACATTGTTACAAAAGTACACTTTTACAACTAAATAATGCACCTATAATTGTTTGCTGATAATGCGCTGGTGCAAACATTAAATAGAGCTAATTTGTATCATGATTGACTAAAACTTCTATATTATTTTAAAAATGTTGAAATATTGCAATTAACACACACACACACATACACACACACACACACACACACACACACACACAATAATGTGTCAGGAAGCCTGCGGTCGAAATGCCGACTGCCGTCATCCCGACCGTGAAAGCCCGCCATGGGACTAATGATAGGCGTCTAAAGGGTAAATACTCACCTCAGTTTGGATCTTCATCTGCCGGCCTTCCGGCAGCGGTATTTAATCTGCCAGGCTTAGGTCCGGTGGTAATACGTACCGATTCCATATAAACAATATGCAGTCATTAGGTCGACAGTGACATTGCCAACAATGTCACTGTGACAGCACTATGCTGGCACCACAATGCCGACAAAGTCAAAATGCTACGTGCAGCATTTTAAGTGTCTGCAGTATACCTTTCAAATGTGCTGCTTTAATAGCATGTTTCAAGTTAGACTGCCGACACTGGACTGTAGATAGACAGCTAAAGCTCGACAATGTCTAGATAGACACCAGATGTTAGACAGGCAATAGGTTGACTGGGACAAAAGGTCGACACACTAAAGGTCAACATGGATGAAGGCCGGTGGGTTCAAATGGTTGATATGGTCAAAAGGTTGGCACTAAAATGGTTGACACACAAACGGTCGACATTTTTTTTGGGGGGGTATAGTGTTAGGCATGAGAAGGGACGGTTAGTGTTGGGCACCTACCCCACAGATGGTTAAGGTTAGGCTCAAGGAGGGGGAGGGGTTAGGCACTAGAAGGGACGGTTAGGGTTAGGCACCGAGGGGAGGGTTAGGGTGAAGATTAGGGCTAAAAAACAAGTGTCGACCATTTGTGTGTCGACCATTTTCGTGTCAACATTTTGTCTGTCGACCATTTGTGCTTGTCGACCTTTTTTGAATGTCGGCATTTAGTATGTCGGCCTTTTGTCCCTGTCGACCTATTATCTACTATCTGGAGTCTATCTAAGCATTGTCAACCTTTTAACTGTCTATCTTTTATACCACACCCGATTTTGACATGGAACAGCACAACTGTCAACCCCATGGATCTCCACGTCCCCCTAAAGTCCCAGATGTGCTTGAAGCCCTCCCCATCAGTCCTTGGCTGAGCTAACATCCGCTTCCAGCAACAGGAAGAAGCCCTGCACCAATGGCAAGTGATA
Source organism: Taudactylus pleione (assembly GCA_031769625.1). NCBI lineage: Eukaryota > Metazoa > Chordata > Amphibia > Anura > Myobatrachidae > Taudactylus > Taudactylus pleione. The sequence goes on along the minus strand of JAUIMM010000018.1, from coordinate 14,713,056 downwards.
GAATACAACTGCTCTTATCAGAGCATAGCTTACAGATACCCAACAATATTGACAGCCATCACCAAGCTTAGCACTGACCTCTCTTGCTAACTACAGCATATATTATCATCACTAGTAACACCAGATTAGTGTGCAAGACTCCCACTGAGGGAGAGATATGTCAGACCATGTACTGAGGACAAGGTGGAGATTTTGCCCAAAGTAACCATTTACCTTCTAGCTATTATATATAGAATGTACTAGATACATGATGGCTATAATCTGATTGGTTGCTACTTGTGCTCTTAAGAAGGTTTGATACATCTCCAACTAAGTAGTAAGGCTAGCAACAACATCTACAACTGAGCTTTTAATGCCACTGCATAAATCAAACACCAGTATGCAATTTTATAAATGAATTTTAGCCAACCGGGCAGTGCTGTCCTCATCTAGCCAGTCATTGTCAATCAGGCTGTGGCTGCAGGGAAAGTCCTGTGGACCGATGCTGGGCTGCTCTGTGTGTCAGAAGTCATGATTGTATCCAGAATCGGTGAAGTTGGACCTCAAACATTTTGAATGTTGGGCCCCATCAAATTGTGTACAGTATGCCTTTCTTGAGACTATGGGGTATATTTACTAAAGGTAGATTTTTAATCAATGTCAAATCAATCTAAATCGATCAGCATTAATGTTTACTAACACAGGCAATTTGTGGTTTATTTATTGATGGTGTTGTTTTGTTTTTATTCTATTTAGTGTTGCATTATATGGGTATATTTTGTCACGATTAGTCTTTTTTGCAGTTCTCTTGTATTCATTACATTGCCCCGTTTAACATAATGTACATCTAAGCCTTGTGTAGGATTAGTTATTGAGGTGTTATGATGCCTTTGGTTTAGCTCATACATGGTCATTTTGATCGATCATTATTATTATTTTTTGCTGCCCACGTTATCCAAGTTTATCATATATTAATTTGTTTTTACCAGTGCGCTGTCAGCGTGACTGTGTTTATGTGACAGTGGGAGGAGGAACGCCTGTCACTCCCTGCTGTCGGTGTTTACTGTGGTTACCATGGTGCTTGGGACTACAGTTCCCATGAATCCTAGCGTGTGACTGTGCTTACAGGAAGTGCTGTAATTTACACTTCCGGTTGCGGCCGCCACGGCGACTGGTACCGGAACGGGTTAGCGTGGTTGCAGCTTCTTGGCGCATTGCTTCCAGGTCTATCTACTGTACTGGCTTCTATTGGAGTAAGCTTGATGTTAGTTTACAGAGTGGGCTTATCTGCGAGGACATCATATACGGCGTCAGACATGTTCATTTGTGGTTTTGATTGTGGTGGGTATTTAAGGGGAACTGATAGGCACTGTGGTGATTGCAATTTGTGGGTTATGTGTCTTTACCTGAGAGAGGTCTTTTATAGACCAAAACCTTGTACCATCTGATGATGAACTTCATGTAAATATTGAATAAATCATTACCTGTTTTTCTACTGAAATCTTGTGCGTGCTGTCATGTTTTCTCTTTTCTATTTACTTGTAGAGCCCTTTTTGGGTGAACACTGAGAAGCACCCCAGTGGTTGGATCACAATTATTGTGCATGAGTGCTGGTGTCTCTCTCCCCCTCTCTCTCCCCCTCTCCCCCTCTCCCCCCATACATACATACATACATACATACATACATACATACATACATACATACATACATACATTAAGGCTGCTTAGACATGATCTGAAAATTCACAAAACCTAATGATTTTCTGCCAAACTCCAAAAAGCAATGAAATTACCATCATTAAGGCTGACTCCTTAATGGACGTGTTCCTTGCACAATACAGATATGGTATGCCATCACACCCTGTGGTTAACGGCAGATTCAGCACTCTCACAGAGTGAGATTGCTGTCACTCACAAAATGGTGGAGCTGCTAATTCACAGAATTGTGTGCTCATTGGAATACACACATGCAGTCTATGCAACTGAGGTCAAAGCAGAGAATAGAGCTGTGCACATGGGATAAAAGTGGTGTGGATTGGGGGAGGAGACACAGCATCATGGATAGGTGAGACACAAAGGCGTGTAGAGGAGAGAAGGTTAAGCAGTACAGAGGGGGGGGTTGCCAAAGTAATGCAGATGAGTGGAAAACAGTGGTGCGGATGGGGGGAAACCGAGTGGCACGGTTTGGGGGGACAGCGACGTGGATGGGGGAAGCAAGTGGCGTGGACCTGGGAAGACAGGCAAAGACAGATTGGTGCGGATAAGGGAATACAGACTAGCACAAATAGGAGAACGTCTTCACCGCGGCTGCAAGTAAGCTCTTTTGCGCGGCTGCCGCACATCCAGGGCTTCCCGTCTTCATTCTGAGGTGCCATTTGTGAAAAGGACATGCTTGGTTCTCACCATTGAATTCAATGGTGAGAACCGCTGAGAGGCGGAGTGCTCGCCTCTCTCAGCCAATGAGCGCTCCGCATCGGGATGTCTGTACTGGAATCCCGGGCGGAGCTGTCAATCGGGCAGCTCCGGTTATCTCCGTTTTTTTGTTTTTTTTGCCAAGACCCTGGATTGTGTGAAGAGGACCTGATCCACGCATAGGAGGAGTATGGAATTTTTTTTCACAGGTAATCCATTGGATTGTCTACTGGAGAAGAGGACAGATTGGCTTCAGGGATACATAGGTGAGTATGTGAGATATGCATGTGTGTGTGCATGTATGTTTTAATAAAATTATACTTTTCTACGGTGTGTGTGTGCTTTTGCTGTGGAACTAAAGGTACCAGCAAGCCTGTAATGCCCCACATGCTGATACTTGTGGTTCTCCAAGTACTGGCATGCAGGGGAGGCTTGCTGGGAACTGTAGTTCCACAGCAAAAGCCAATATTTATATTTCCAAATGCACCACACTTTACTGGGGAGCTGGAGAGACCAGCTGAAGAATGAAGACGACGGGAACCCCAGGATGTGCGGCGGCCACGCAAAAGAGCTTACTGGCCGCCGCGCTCCAGGTGAAGGTCCCGGTAAATAAAAGATTTATAAGACTGTGTCTGTGTGTTTTATTTGAATATTTCTTTTGCAGGGGTACTATAGGTGCCAGCAGGCCCTTAATACCCTGCCTGCTGGCAATATTTATATTTTCTTATGCACCACACTATACATAATAAACCCGGCACCCACCGCCCAGGGGTGCCGGGAATAGCCCCGGGCTATCAGCCTGGGCTTGGGATGTCCTGTGGAGGGGGATCCCTTTATTGGGGGGGTTCCCAACTCCCCAGCGATCCCCGGCCTGGGCTGACTAGTGGTCAGGGGTGATGCTGCGGCTGGGGGACCCGGTGAAAGGGCTCCCCTGGCTGTGGCATCACCCCCCCACTAGACTGAGTCCGGTGCTGGTTCTGGGAAATACAGGGGGAGCCCTATGCATTTTCCCCCCTGTATTTCTAGAACCTGGACCGGCTCAGAGCCCTGTGCTGGTTGCGCTAAATACGGAGGACCCCTGTCCCGTATTTTGGCAACCAGGACAGGTTCTCAAAAGCCTGGTGCTGGTTGTGCTTAATACAGGTGACTCCTATGTCGTTTGTCCCCTGTATTTAGCCCAACCAATACTGGGGCTCCAAAGCCCGGGGCTGGTTGTTTTCTGGGAGGTGGGGCCACGCCATTTTTTTTTATTTTTTAATCACAGGCAGCCAGTCATGGTTGTGCTTAAATGCAGGGAACAAATGACATAGGGTTCCCCCATATTTAGGCACAACCAGCACCGGGCTAGTCAGAACCAGCCTTGGTTGCCAAAATACGGGGGACAACTGACGTAGGGGTCCCCCGTAGGTTATGCAACCAGCACTGGGCTCTGATCCGGTCCTGGTTCTGGAAATACAGGGGGGGGAAATGAGTAGGATCCCCCTGTATTCTCCAGGACCAGTACCGGACTATTTCTAACGGGGGGCTGATGCCAGAGCCAGGGGAGCCCTTTCACCGGGTCCCCCAGCCGCAGCATCAACCCTGACCGTTAATCAGTCCAGGCGGGGATCCCTGAGGAGCTGGGGTCCCCCCAATAAAGGGGTCCCCCTCCTTTGGGCACCTCAGGCCCAGGCTGATAGCTCGGGGCTATCCCGAGCACCTCTGGGCGGTGAGTGCTGGGTTGATTGTGTTATGTGGTGCATTTTAAAGAATATTTTCTTTTGCAGGTGAACTATAGGTCCCAGCACGTCTCCCTGCTTGCTGGTACTTGGAAAACCACAAGAACCAGCATGCTGGGCATTAGGGCCCACTGCCACCTGTAGTCCAACTGTAAAAAAAAAATATTAAAATAACACTACACACTTTAATATTGTAATATTTTATTTTACAGGTCTTCACCTGGGGGACGGCGGCCTTTAAGCTCTTTTGCATGGCCGCCGCCACCCCAGGGCTTGGGCATCTTCGCCCGGCGGGCGCCAACCAGCCAGGGCCTCGGCGTCTTTGCCTGGCGGGCGCCCACCCGCCAGGGCTTCTGGCGTCTTCACCTGGGGGATGGTTGCCACCTCTCCAGGGCTTCTATGGTCCTCTGCAGGTGCCGCCGCCTCCAATGACGTCACGAGTCGTGATTGGCTAGCGGCGGCCATCTTTGAAAGTCAAAGATGGCCACAGCGAGCCACTCACGGCTCGCGACATCATTGTCGGCGTTCGCTGCGAGACCGGCACCTGTTCGGGTGTTGGCGGCGGGCCTGGATCTGAGAAGATCTTGTCCCCGCCAGCCATTCTGCCGAGTACGGCAGCGGCGCCCATTTTAAAATTCAAAGACGGCCGCCACGAGCCGTGATTGACCAGCGGCGGCCATCTTTGAATTTCAAAAATAGCGCTTGGGCGCCGCTGCCATATTCGTCATAGTGGCTGCAGGGGTCTGAATCCTCTCTGGTCCAGGCCCGCCGCCAACGCCCTCACCGCCGCCGGACCCTCCGCCGCCAACACCCATGCCCCCGCCTACACCCACGTCCCCTGCCAACAACCACAACCCGCTGCTGAGGTCCCCACCTCCGCATCCCCGCCGCTGCTTTGCCCGCTACCGCCCGCAAACGACAGCCATCTTGCTGCACCCAAGTGAAGCCACTATGACTACATCTGCTGGAAGCTCCTATTGCGGCTGTGCAACAAGTTGAAAAGTCCTGTCTTTATAATGGCACATTCTTGAGGTAATAGTTTAAAAACTGTCACTTTCTAATTTACCTGAACCCCCAAAAGCACGTACCCTGGCACAATAGCTACCTAATAAAACAAACCCCAAGTCTAAATTCCACCCCTAACTTGAGTTTTGCCTTCCCAAAAAATCCCCCGTAGACTACTGCACAAAAAGGGTTCCTTATTCACAATGTTAGAAAAACTGACAGTTGGGGCATTTGGAACTCCCAAATCCTCATTTTTTTAATGTTTTTTGCCCTGAAATTTGGCATGCAGCACCCAGTGACAGTTCTACCCGGCCATGCCAAATTTCAGATCCGTACCTCCTATAGCTTTTGAGGTGTAGCCCCTTAAATACCCTGCCCCCTCCTTCAGAATTCTCTATGGAGAAATCCGTTATTGTTAGATGCAGCAATACACTGGTTTTTGTTTATTTTAATTATTTTCAACATAGTAGTAGATTAATACTGAAGACATCAAAACTATGAAACAACACATATGGAATTATGTTGTAAACAAAAAAAGTGTTAAACAAATCAAAATATGTTTTATATTTCAGATTCCTCAAAGTAGCCCCCTTTTGCTTTGATGACCGCTTTGCACACTCTTGGCATTCTCTCAAATAAGCTTCATGAGGTAGTCTCCTGGAATGGTTTTGAATTAACAGGTGTGTGTGTGTGTGTGTATACTTTTTGTGCTGTAGTTTATTTGTAAAATGTTTTTGGCTTAGCTAGCTTTATATATTATATAGTTCTAGATCTTGCCTGATTGTTCTAGCTTTGTGTTACTAACGATGCAGATTGCAATTCCCTAATGTCCTTTGTTAGTTGTTGCCTTGGATATGTTTTGTGGTGAATCAATGAGGATGATTCTAACATTAGTGGAAAATAATATTTGCCAGCTTTTATGAAAAGTAAAAATACAAATGTAATGTATGGAGTTCTCTGTATTGTGCTGCGAGCCTAAGTGTTTATTTCCCGTACTGTATTCTTTTGTATACACTTATCTAGAGCCAGAAATATAGTATCCCATATAAAATAGTTATAATTTCTATTTCTAACACCTTGCAATACCTGGGAGATGACCTTCATGGGAAACCTTTTATTGACACGTCTCATTGAATCCACAAATTACATTATAATGAAAAAAATCCCTGCCTTTGCAATAGATATATGGAACACACATGGATATGTATGTCCTAATGGTGTTCAGAACAGGATGTGCAAGTTTTCCATCTTAGAATGAGGTTACCTTTTATAAGGACACTTATTTTGAGGGTTTGGTGCAAATGGCAGTCCTGTAAATATGACATTTTACCTTTATGTGGTGCCACAGGGCTTTGCCAACCCACCAGTGTGCCTGAAAAATCAGCCATCAAAAATCGTTGTCTAGTTCCTGATTGTAACTGGACAACTAAGTTCCAATGTGCATTTCATTGTGTAAGTATCAAGGTTAGCTGATGATCTGCTTGGAAGGTCGATTGCTAACCGTAATACCCCATCTACATTTGTCCAAGCGTGCCTACTTTTACTGCCTTTCTGCATTCATACTTTAACCCTACTTACCATATTCACCTTCTCTGTAGTTGTATGGGAAAATGTAAAAAAGGAGGACATGGTGGGTGCATATTACTATGCCCATTATCAACCATAAAAATGTACCACAGAACTGACTGCTTTCTATTACGGGTCCTCCCCTATCTTTTATTTTAACTCTTCTCCTGAAATACTGCTCATTTCACCATGTTTTCACTATATGTAATTTCAATCAGGGCCGCCATCAGAGGGGGACTGCTTTGACTGGAGTCCCAGACCTGGACAGGGGGGCCCGCCCCTGGCTCCTACCACCAATACCTGGAGCGCTGCACAGTGCCTGAACTCCCGGAGGCCATCCATCTAAAACTGCTGCCTGCGCCATGCTGATCGCTGCAGCAGCGGTTATAGATGGTTGGATTTACCCTATCCGTTACTTTCTGGTACCTTCGGGCAGCTGCTTGCCAGTGGCTATCTTGTACAATAAAGTTTTTATCAAATTTAATTAAGACAAGGCGTGTGTGACATTATACGCGCCGCACCACTGACTGAGGAATCGGCTGCAGCACGAAGAGGAGCAGCCAGAAGACACAGGAAGGTAAGTTTCTATTGGCTACAGGGTGCGGGCTGGGGAGACAGAAGGGGAGCGGGCTGGGGAGACAGAAGGGGAGCGGGCTGGGGAGACAGAAGGGGAGCTGGCTGGGGAGACAAGGGGAGCTGGCTGGGGAGACTGCGGGGCTGGAGTTGCAGAAGACCAGGGGTGGGGGGCTATTTTGTCAATCCCGTGCCATACAATTTCTGATGGCTGCAATCATGAGAATATATTACTTTGTGTCAAATTTATAAACTAGATTTACTGGATTGCCATGATGAGCTGTGTAAAGGATATACATTATTTGGGTCACTTTTATCTACTTCTGTGGTATCTGTACGCTGTCACTTTATGGCTTTTATTTTGTTACTTTTTAGAATGGGAAAAAGGCTTTAAAAATTCTGCCAGCAAAAAGGTACTTTAGACACACTTTCAGGTCCAAAAACTTATTGCCCTCACTTCTTCAAGCTCATTTATATATCTTGCTTCTTAAAACACAATCTTGTTTTGTATATTGTATTTAACCATGTAAAACCAAGCATTAACATTTTCATACTGATTTTTCATCTTATAGAGCAAATATGAGAGAAGTATTTGTGTATAGAGACACAGGAATCTATGTACCAGATAGAGAGATAAAGTACCAACCTATCGCTCCTGTCATGTTACAGGCTGTGTTTGAAATATTCGTGTGGAGCTGATGGGTTGGTACTTTATCTCCATTCACTTTAGCTCTCTCCAAGGCTTACCCCACAGTCAGAAAACTCCCAACGCACACTGCTGTAAACCATGAAAAAGTTGCTATACTATTTGTACATAAATTGCTGAAGTCTCAGTTACACACATCTGCGTATATATAAGCCACCCCCTGCATCAAGGCGCTCCTGTTAGTAAAGTGTTTACGTAACATATAATATAGAATACTTCCTCTATGTTGTTACCTAGTGTTCACTCTAGGTTCGGGCAGGGCGCGGACCTAGAGAAAGGGCACTCCAGCACTCGTGCACCCAAAAAGTGGGCGTGGTTACGAGAAAAGAGGGCATGTCTTTAAAACTTATCCCCTTTTCATCACTCTTAGGGGTGTGCCCTGCACTTATGGACATGCCAGGCTGTCCCCATGCTCTCCCTTCGTAGTGAATAGATCAGCGGTTTTCAACCGCTGTCCGCGGCACACCAGTGTGCCGCCGGCGGTTGTTTAGTGTGCCGCTGCCGATCAGATTGCTTCAGTGCAATCAGTGTGGCCGGGTAACGCTGCCGCTGAGTTCTTCTGGGAAGCTCAGGTGTGCCCGGGCCGTAACCTCTGTAAGCGCGGCGGCGTGACATCACAGGTCACGCCTGCCCGCTCAGCCAGCCAGTCATCCCGCCCGCTCCGTCCGCCGGCCTGCCCATTCAGCCAGCCAGTCATCCCGCCCTCTCCACCCGCCAGCCCACAGTCTGCTGTGCTGACAGCTCTGCACTGTCAACCGATGAGGCACAGGTAGGTGCCAAAAAAATTATATTTATTCTTGTGTGAGGCAATGTGACTTGCTTTTTTTTTTTGGGGGGGGGGGGGGGCGCAATGTGGGAGCAATGTTTGTTTTTTTTCTGTAGGGGTCAGCCAGTGTTTTTTTTTTTGTGTGTGGGGAGCAATGTGGTTTATAATAATTCTGTGTGGCCAGCCAATGTAATTATTTTTCCTGTGAGGGCAATGTTTTTTTTTTTTTTTTTTTTTCCCTGAGGAGGCCAGCCAATGTTATATTTTCCTTTGGGGGCGAATGTATGTGTGTTTTATTCCTGCGGAGGCCAATGTAGTGTGTTTTATTTCTGTGGAGTCCAATGTGTGTGTTTTTTTTATGTGGGAGCCAATGTGCATGTTTTTTCATTGGTCGCGGACGCCGCATCGCCGGATGGTGTGCCTTTGCAATTTTAAAATCTTGCGCTGTGTGCCTCAAGTTGAAAAAGGTTGAAAATCTATTCACTGGCTGTGATCGTTACACTCAGTTTTCCCCACCCACGGGACACTGAGGCCCGCGGGTGGGGATGGCTCCAGCAGGCTTTTTACGCGGGGCGCTGCCAAAAGGGTACAGGGTGCTTTCTGCCCTTTTGAAATCGCTAAAACAACCTAGCGGGAACACCATTACCTTTACTGGCTTCTTGAGATTTGTAGTGCTGAACTGCTTGCAATTAAACATCTGGCTTTGAGAAGAGAGTTCTGTCATTGGCATTGATGTGATTTCACATAGAATACATGTATTACTATTAATGTACCAAAATACAAAGAATGTGTAAAACCACATTATAGAAATTTTAGCAATCAGGTGGTTTAATGGTATGAAGTTTCAGCTTAGGGGTTTATTTACTAAGCTGTGTTAGGAGATAAAGTGAATGGTGATAAGGTACCAGCCAATCAGTTCCTTACTGTCATTTTTCAAACACAGCCTGTGAGATGGCAGTTAGGAACTGATTGGTTGGCACCTTATCACCGTTCACTTTATCTCCTAACACAGCTTAGAAAACAGACCCCTATGTTTTATATTAGTGCTTAACATTAACTAGTATATCGGTGCTTTAACCGGGCAGCACTAAGATTCCTTGTCGCCCTGTTTCACAGACTTTTTTTTTTCTAGACCATACACTATGCTTAATGTAATGTACCTAAATCATTGCTTTTCCCAGAGGTACTTTTTCAAAACCAGCTAGATGCTTGTTGCCAAATAAAATTTGAGCTTACATAATGAAACACAAAATACATTTTTTTTTCTTTTTTTTATGTAATTGCATTGGATCTCTGAATTGGTACAGATTGACCTGACGTGGAAAGTTGATCTCTTGAAGCTAGTCTTGTTATATGAATTGACCAAAAAAAAAAAAATCAGTAAAGTTATCAACCCACTGTAGATAATCCCACAAATACGTTGGTGTTACTTTTTTTTTTTTCTTTACAATGTTCTGTTTAGAGCAAATGACATACTATTTATATTTTTAGAACAATTTGGCACCTGTGTGTACTTAATTTTACAGTTTGTTTTCTCAATTGAATACTATATGCTATAACCAGGAGGTAAGACCTGTATGTAGACTGCATATATTTTATTATTGTTTCATCTCCTAAAATGTCATCCTTTTAAATCCAACTACACCTGTACCTAGGATTTAGCTCTTTCTGAATGTCTAAAGGTGGGTATCCACTACCCGATTAAAATGAGCGATTGAATGTTATCGTTCAATCGTTCATTAATCGTTCGCAAATCAGCCATGAAAATGTCAAACGACCAGCGATGCGCTCTCCTGCTGGTCGTTTTTGACATCTATCATTGCCAGAACATGCTGGTCAGTCTGCCGATAACGACAAATTGGCCATGTTCAGGGATGAGGGAGAGTGCCTACACTGAATGACTGAACGGTCAGTGTAGGCACAGCACAGACTGTGTGAAACGACTGCACGATTACAATGTTGTAATCGTCCAGTTGTTTTACAGTCTGCTAGTGGATGTGCCCCCTAAATCTTTTTATCTGAGCTTCTCCACGACCTTGGTGTGAGAACGTAAAAGATGATCCACCTTGAATATTACTAGACCTATTAGTGCTTTGGAGTTTTCAGCTGCATATGGCAAGAGGTATATAAATTGGTTGTCCACTTTCAGACAACCCATTCTCAATAGCTCTCATGCCTCCATCCAACTCCATATAGCAAACTGGTGGTCAAAGCCTGTCCATGGCTCTACAATAGAATTATTAGAGATTTAGGCGCGGGTATTTCTGCCGTCGGCATCCCGCACGTGGGATGCTGACTACATCCCGTTCCAAAGAGCTCTATTAAAGGTTATTGTTGGCCAGCAATGTACTTGCTGCAGGGAAAATAAGCAGCTGTCAAGCTCCCTGCCTTCAGGGAGCATTAGAGAACTCCATTTGATTTGATGTAATGGTATTGTATTACCATTATCGTGGATTTAGGTGTCATGTCGCTGCTAGGCACAACATTATTGCCCCCACCCCCCTTAAATAGCTGATATGTTGAGTGTTTGGTCATGGCACATGAGTTCTGTTGTTTGAGTCCCCTGCATAAATTGCTGTGTATTGTGTGTTTTAAACGGAAAATGATAACTTACAACGTTCACAGATATATTACAATTACCATCCAATTCTCTACTAAGCAACAGAGAGAGAGTGATTTCTGAATAACTGTACAAGGGCACTGATGTAGGTGGCCTGCACTGTAGCCCCCAGCAAGGGCACCCTTAGACACGTACCTCACATGCCTAGTGGTATAATCATCACTGGGTATTCTATGGTTTTATTTTGCTGAGGACAAAATCTTGTAATCTATAACTGAAAATCTGCTGTGGTGTGCACATATCACTATGAACATAGAAAAAATGTGTAACTTCTACATGAGTTGCCTAGCCTCTCTGTGTGTAACAGAACAAAACCTAGACCTTATTTACTGTGCGATATTTCTTTGTATAATATATCTCACGGGGGCTGTTGCTGGCCGCTAGCATTCCAGAACATAATCCTGGCCCACCACATGAAAGTACTTAATGTAACCCACATTTTATCGTGTGTATGTATGTATGTATGTATGTATATATATATATATATATATATATATATATATATATATATGTTTGTACATATGTATGTATGTATATATATATGTTTGTACGTACGTACGTATGTATGTATGTATGTATGTATATATATATATATATATATATATATATATATATATATATATATATATATATATATATATGATCATATACTAAATCTGTCGGCATTATAACCCAGTCAGGATTTTGACCACCGGGATCCCATGCGCTGGCATCTCGTCCCCAACCCATTTCAACTATATATGCAAATTGCATACTGTGAAAGAATTTGCTATTAGCAAGGCAAACCCTTTCATGTCCATTTAATAACCAATGTTATTAATTGGCCACTTACTAAGGCAATTTCCAGCTTAAACAAGAAACACAATTTCTCTTCTCTAAAATAATTTTTTTTTTGTTATCACTATATACCAGTAGTTTCCACACTGTCTTTAATCACAGAGCCCTAGAGTATCAGCATTTGTTTTTCACGGTAGGCAAAAAAATTTCTTATTGAGAAATTGAAAATAATTATTAAAATAAGTAAATTGTGCTTATCTGTCATCCTTAGGTTCAGTTACATGGTGGTAGACAGGGTCACACTTCTGTTTATCCACATATTGTATAATTAGCAGCCACCAGCACTGGTTTAGCCTATCACATTGCCCATACATAATTTTATTTGGTCGCGGACCACCAACCTACGGCATCCAGTTTACACTTACTGTACCATGGCAGATATTATAGGCCAGATAAATTTAAAATCATGCACAAAATACATAGAATCTCTGTGTAATGACTGGAAGGAAATTATTTTATACATTCATACAGTACAAATATAGCTGAGTATATATGATTATCGAACACATCACAGGGACAGTGATCTATAAATCAGAAAAAATTACACCTGAGATGTATCTTTCTTGCGGAGGTAAGTATTAGGGTGAGTGTTATGCAGGTCAGAAAGGTTAGGGTCAGGCTATGGGAGGAGTGGGTTAGGGTAAGGGTTATAATAGGTACAAAAATGTCGGGATGCTGTTGTCTGTATTCTGACCATCAGCATCCTGATCTTCGGAATCCCGTACCCAACCCTAATTTTCCCATATGGTTGATCAAACAAAGCTGAGACAGCTGGTTCATGAAAGAGTTTGGGTGTAAGTTAGGTCCCAAATTCTGTGTCTGAAAGGCCTGATTACTGAGTGGGATGTCCTATTACAAAATATACTGTTTGTGCTAAAGAAGACTGTAATACCAATGCTTATACATATTGCAGTGTAAGTTGACACAATTAAACCTGTCTCTTGTAGTTTTCATTTAATAGATAGAAGGACCAGTACATTTCCCAGCATAGTGACTGGGCTTAATTGGGTATCCAGATGAAAGGTCAACAATGACTAGATCGTCAGTCAATCCGTCAACACCAGATGGTCGACCTGCAATAGGTTGACAGGGACAGAAGGTTGACAATGCAAAAGGACTATACATTTTTTTTTAGTTTTTTTTCAAAATGTTTAAGGTTATGCACTTGGGGGTGGGTTAGGGTTCTGCTGCGGTAGTTGAAGGGTTGGGGGAAGGGATAGGCTGCTGTAGGGGAGGGTTAGGCATTAGGGGGAGGGTTAGGTTTAGTCACTAGGGTTAGGGATAGGCACTAGGAGGAGGGTTAGGGTTAGGCACTAGGAGGAGGTTTAGGGCTAGGCACCATGGGGAGGGTTAGGGCTAGGCACCATGGGGAGGGTTAGGGCTAGGCACCAAGGGGAGGGTTAGGTACCAGTGGGAAAGTTAGGACTAGGCACCAGGGGGAGGGTTAGGGCTAGGCACTAATGGGAGGGTTAGGGTTAGGCACTAGGGTTAGGCACTAGGGCGAGGGTTAGGATTAGGTTTAAAGTACTTAAAAAATGTGTCAACGTTTTGTGCCTGTCGACCTTTTGTCCATGTCGACCATTTGGTGTCAACCTATTGACTGTGAATCTTTTCTGCTTTATTGACGTCTGGTAACCATTAGATTGTGAATAACGAAGTACACAGCAATATTTGTTTCATAATTTCTGCTCCAATATTTACTGTTTCAAACTTTCCTTACAGAGTTTCTTCATTTTACAGTATGTATAATCAATCCAAACTTGTATATAGTATAAATGATTGTGCTTCTGTCTATACTAGAAGATAGATATTGTGTATCTTGCCACTGTCTGCTCTTAACTTCCATTATGTTGGCTGTAGTCCTCTGGAACAACACAGTGAGCAATGCTGGATGATTACTGTTGATGAGTATGCATTTTCCGAAGCATTACACTATAGAAAATGTTTAATTTTATTAATCATTCTATTGTGAACAGAGGTATATGTTTCTATATTGTCTGGCCTGAATACTATTGAGATTATTCTGCCTCTGAACAAGTGTGTGTGTGTGTGTTTGTGTGTGTGTGTGTTTGTGTGTGTGTGTGTTGGATAATCATTTTCAGCCATATTTTGTTTAGAGTTTTACAAATGGATTGAGGACAAAGCTCATTATGCAACATTATTATAAAATGTTTCATGTTGCTTAAAGGATAAGTAAGAATCTGCTGAACATCGCACAGACTCAACCGTACAAATGATGCAGATTCTAAAGAGGATCACTTGCGATTTACATAATCGTTTGACCTGAGCATCGTCTACCTCCTGGGAGTCCAAAAATGGCTACAGTATTTTATTCACAACAGACTTGTAATGAATGATAATTACTATATCCACTAACTATTATGGTGCATAAACAAACATTACTCGTACATAAACAAAATATATAATATATATATATATATATATATATATATATATAGGCGTATACCAAACCTACCTGGTGAGCATGTACTCATGCACCTTCTGTACTCTTCATATATTACTGACAAAACTATTATTTGTTGTATCACCCTGCCAAGAGCTACTCATATGGGAAAAACACCTTGTGCAGTCTGCACTCTCCCACTTTCCAATGCCTTTTCCACTTCATCTGGCAACTCGACATTTTAATACAGTCACATCTAAATCTGTGACGTGCACGGGTTATACTGCTAAAGGACATGTCCGTACAGTACCCGTTGCCAGATGATTACACATGCCTCCTCCATTCATGTGCTGCCCTAGGTCTACTAAGCTTGCTTACTACCTCTCCTGCTGACCTAATCACTGCCCGACAAATACTGAAGATTCTATAAAGATGATAGTGTGTACTCCTTGCTCCAGACAAGGCTGGATTTATGTGATAAGCTGGTCGAGATTGTCCTCAGGCTGTGCACCATCCCCTGCTCTGGATTTCAAAATCTATTGATCCTCCCATCATGGCATCATGGACCTGTCCCACTCTGCCTCTAAGATAGCTACACCTGCCCTGCTGGTAACTGACCATGTACTCAAAGGCTACAAAATGTCCTGTTTCAACAATTGGAACTGCACATACACCATTCCTCCTGCCCGGCTTGCAGTTCATGCCAAAACCAAGCTATTTGCCATGATTTGGAGGGCTCTTAATTTGCTTGCTTAAGCTGCACTCCAGGGAGCGTACTGCCACAGCTCCCTCCTTTTGTGTGTGCCTCTGGCTCTAGACTTCTGCACCATTAGTCACTCTCTTTACTGCACCAACAGCTACAAACTGTCGTATCTTTGCCTTTTCGATTAACAGATGGCTAGGGCCAAGTCTCTTTGGAGGCTGCTGCTGCATTTTTTTCAAATGTTTTGCCTTGTGGTCTGCTTACTACACTACTCCCAGCAGGCTGACCGTAGTATGTGTTGTCTCCAAAGACCCACGCAGAGATATATAGTGTGAGAGTGTCTTTCTTTTCACCAGGTGTCTTTGTGCTCAGTTGCTATGCACACTCTGGAGTAATGGGTATTGTCGCCAATGCTTACTGAAACAGTTGGGTGTTATATCCAGTAATGCAGATTAAGAGAGACCTTCATTATTTTGTCAAGGTGTCTATGTACTCAGACGTCTCAGAGCAACGAATCGCCACAAGAGGGCCCAGCTTGTTTTATAGTATAAGGAACTCCATGCTGATGTGCTGATTTATTGGTACAGTCACATTGAGCTTCTAAGACGTCTGCTGTATGTACAGTATATTGCCCTGATTCAGATCCTTGAATTGGACTACAGTTGGGTTTGTCGCCAGCCCTGATCCTTACTTTGGACTATGGTTACTCCCTGAATATTTGCCTGCTCAAAACCCTGCATTTTACTTTTTTCATTTCTTGGAAGCTGCCTGACTTCAGCACAGACCTATAACTTGGATTGCTTGAGCGCCTATGTTTCCTGCTCTAAGTTCTGTATCACTTTACTACAGGGCTTGACAAATCCCAGGGGCCAGGTCGCCATGGCTACCAGATTTTGCTGCCTGGCTACCAGATTTTGCAGTGAGGGAGGAAGCAGATCCTCATCAGCTCCAGCGGAGATTCGTGCCTATAGTATTGCAGTGTTCATTTCATGCACAGGAGTGCATGTGCTGAGTGTTGCCTGCGGTGACTGCTGTGCCTATGTCCATCCTGGCCTGTGCTGACTCCTCCTGTGCTTCCCATCCTGCGCTGACTCCTCCTCTCCATCCTAGCCTGCGATGATGACTCCTCTCCATCCTGGCCTGCTCTGACCCATGCTGTCTGTCTCAGTCTACGCTGATCCTCCTGTACGTCCCGGCTGTCTGTCTCCTATCTCTGGCTGCATAGAGCTCCCTGGTTATAGGGTCTATGCATGGTCAGGGATTGCGGAGCAGCTTCAGGGGGATAGTGGTGTGACCACGAGGGGAGGAGGGTTCTGTTGTACTTTCTGTCACCAGTGTGTTATATGAAATGTGGTCCATTATTACTGGAGGGTGGGGGGTGGAGCAGAGGAGCTGTGCAAAGCAGTGAGGGGGCCTCCATGTTACTATATCCATACAACTGCGACCATTTTGTGGACTAGTATAGTGTGTATAACAGTTGCATAACACACAGAGCTGTGCTCCTCAATCACTTCTGTAATTTTATTGGGGGGGGGACAGTGATCTGGCTCCTGCACTTTCATCCTGGCTCCTAGATTTTAGAAAAATTTGTCAAGCTAGAGACTCCTATTGATATTTCGTGCCTGGCTTGGTTTCTGAATAAGCCACTACGACTATATGCATAAGACCTGGTAAGCAAGTTCAACTAGCCTGTTTCTAGATGTTTAATTCCAGAGTTTGCATGGTGTATCTTGTGTGAATTCACACTGTGCTTGCTCATAAAGCAAACGTATGTGCATTTTGCATGTATCAAACCTGATAACAGGAGAGGGAAGTGGCATTCTCACTTAGGGCGAGATGTATAAAGCCTTAGAGAGAGATGACGTTGAGTAGTTGCCCAAAACAACCAATCAGCTTCTGCCATTTTCAATACTGTGCTAACTGACAATTAGAAGGAGATTGGCTGCTTTGGGCCACTACTTTTTTTTTATTTCTCTCCAAGGCTTGATACAAGTCCTTCTAAGGCAAAGTTAAGTGAAGTCAGGGAAGCAAGTAAGTGCATATACACCTATTAAGAGGCATATATTTTGCGCCTGTTATTGGGCAGGTGCAAGATGATGATGACGACGACTTTTAGTAAACCTGGGGCATATGCACAATTCAGGATGTGTTAGGCGATATACAATAGCTGCTAGATTTAAAGCATCAATTTGTTTTAAGGCAAAAATAAAAGAGGGATTGCCTTAAAACGAATTGCCACTTTAAATTCAGTAGCTGTATTGCCAATATCGTGTTATGCCATGATCATTGCAGGCTATAACATTCGGACCAAAATCTGGTCTCTTGTCAAACAAATGGTGATTTACTGGATTTAGTCATCTGTATTAATCTAAATACTTGTTACTTTTATTTGTGTATTTTGTACATCATGGTATAATAGTAATCAAACTTTGTTGCTTGTTTATTTTTTTTTAAAGGACTAATAAACTTCAAAAATTAGCTACATTATATAAATCCAAATTTATTAACATTCCCAAATATGTATGCATAATAAGTGTTTTTACATTTGTTATGCAGTTGAGAGTAGGCTAATATCCTCTACTAGCCATTTTCTGTCTTTAAAGGGCTGCCTGCAGCATCCACCAACTGTATGAAGTCTGCTGTACAGGACAATCACAAGTTTTATATAAAATTCTATTCTATCTTTAGTTCCTGCTACCCTTTATGTTTCAATGTAATTGAAAGTCCATTAATAGAACACTACTATTATTTCATGGTTCCTGGTCCTTAGCTACTGTGTATCCAGTTGAGTACAAAATGTGGTAAAATTATAGACTTATCTGGTGATTTTAAGCCCCAACCGATCCCCAAAGTGAAACCAGCTGCCTAGGATGGGCTTGACTGGTTACGGGAGACTCTAAACCTAACCCCCCCACCCCACCCCTTCCCCTGCGGCTATATGCTCCCGACGCTTACCTACGATCGGTATGCCGGGCGTCGGGATTTCGGCATGGGCTAATGATAGACTTCAGTATTTAGACGCCTATCATTCGTCTCATGCCGGGATTTCACTGTCGGGAAGCTTCCCGACTACGTACCGTTTAGCACAGAGCGCTGAATTCCCTAGCGAATTGTGACTCTAATAAATAAACAGGCTTAATAGCACCAGGGTTTCTCCAAACACTCCCTGACCAGAGGTGTTGGGAGGAACCCCAGTTTTACTGAGCCTGTATGTCTTGTATATGCTAACTGTAAACTGTAAATGTTGTTTTCTGAGCTTATTACTTAGTAGTAATAATGTATTGGCTTGCATCCCCTCAAGGGATTCTGAACTGTGCTGAGCAGACTGGGCCTGGTTTCCACTTTTAAGTGCAGATCCCACCCTGTGTTTTAGTGGGGCCATACTAGCCTAGCATAACTTAGTTCTGCTCCCCCCACCCACATTAACTGTACCCTGCCAATTCATGGCCTGATTCTGAGTTGGACGCATTTACAGTGACTTTTCCGTTCGGCCGTGGCAACCTATTTACTTCCTTATGCTAATGCGAGAATCTACCTGGATAAATTCTACAGCAGGATGCTGTGCCTCTAAATGAGGCCCTATGTGGTTGTACTATTTTGTGCTATTTCAGATAAATCTGGTGACCTCTCTCTGGGTGTCATGGGGGTGTTGACTGTTGGATCAGAAACCTCTTCATCATAGCTGGCCTTCAATATTGGCATGGACGAGAGAAACTGAGAAAACCTCTAACCAAAAACCAGAAAGCAAAACATTGATTTAATTTGCCCTATTGAGTCTTTTTATTCTTTTCTCGATGGAGAATAAGAGATTAGATTGGCCATAAGGCCAAAGTGGACAAATAATGTAATTAGTATTTCTTCTCTAGTCTTCCACAATAAAATTACTGTAATTGAAATGGACGTGATTTGGTTTCAGGAGATAAATCAACATGTCTCAGGAATCCTGTCTGCTTATTGATAAATCCTGAAACTTTGCATGTTTGCGGCAGTCAATATTCTGATATGATCATTTCAAGTATGAAGACTGACGAGTCGCATTCATGTACAGAATATCTTTGTGTACTTGTACTGACACAACTTATGATTTTAGACATTGAAGACAATGGTGAGGTTTTTTAAACTGTTCCCTGGTCTCTCTGCTTAATTATTATAAACATTTCTAAAATAACTTTTTATTTTATGTTCCTGCTGGAAGTGCTGTTTAAGGGACATATGTATCTGTTGGTTTGTGCCATGATAGCATATAAAAGAATTTAAAAGTTACATTTGAATTTTCGTTAACAGGACTAAAAGAATTTTGACATACATACATACTTACTGTACATACATACATTCACTGACTAATCCAAAAAGTGAGCAGTACATTTTGAAGAAAAAATAAATGTGACTTTCTGTTACTTTTGCATAAAATGCACAAGTAAAGTGCAACAAACATACTGTGATAATCGTAAGAAAGCTTCTAATTAGATCCACAATTTAACTTCACATTTGTTCTTGAGCGCATGTAGTTAGCAGACCGGCGGGCGGGAAGCCAGCGGTCTATATCCCGACGTGGAAGCCCAACACAATACCGACGCCTACCTTAATCCCGACGGTGGAATACAGACAGATGCCATCCCGAACGAGGTAAGCCGGGGGCGTATTAGCTGTTAGCCGGAGGTATCCCGGCTGCCGGTATTACATACCCATTCCGTTTGTGGGCTACATGTGCTCATAGGGCAAAATCAGGTGCCATGGAGACAGAGTGGATCTAAACTGAGATATGTCAAGCATCCATAAATGACAATGGGGCAGATGTATGAAGCTCTGGAAAGTGATAAAGTGCAGAGTGATAAACGACCAACCAATCAGCTCACAACTGTCATGTTACAGGCTATGTTTGAAAAATGACAGGTGGGAGCGGATTGGTTGGTCGTTTATCACTCTGCACTTTATCACTTTCCACAGCTTCATACATCTCCCCCATTATCCTAAATATAGTTTGGTTTTAACCAATGGAATTTTAATATATGCCAGGCTACAGCAGTAATAATAATAGTACATCAAAACAATGGACACCTAAAAGATGTTTCAAAACTCACTGTATATTTTCTAAATCTAAATAATATTGTATCTCCATCCATTGATATTTAGGGGTCTATTTACTAAGCAGTGTTAGCAGACAGAGTGATAAGGTGCCAGCCAATCCGCTCCCAACTGTCATTTTTCAAACACAGCCTGTGAGATGGCAGTTAGGAGCAGATTGGCTGACATCTTATCACTTTTCACTCTCTCCTAACACTGCTTACTAAATAGACCCCTTAGACATGTGCCAATCAGAGGAGTAAGTCTGTACCAGACCCCCGGAAGCTAAATAGACGGTGGTACCCCTTCCTTGGTGGCTCCATCTTAAACATGTGCTGACGTCCATTGGTGGCGAGGACCGCACCCACAAATTAAGGAGTGTATTTCAATAGACTGCTGAGCAGTGGCTTTTTGTGTGTGTCTCTCTGGAAGACCAAAGCTCTGTAACAGTGTGTGATAGGTCACATTATAGTCACTGATGGGATGTGCGTGTATGTATAGTAAGTAAACTGCATATGGTTTCTCTAGGTAAGAAGTTTGGAAAGCTGCCTGGCTTAACTAATGTGATAAATGTAGATTATTAATTGATGCATGTAACTTGGACAAGTAGTTAAACATGATTAGACAAAGCTAAATGCAAGGCACTCTCTACAGTAGGTACTAAGTTTGTCTTAGAAATAACCATTTCTAGTACAGGTTGAGTCTCCCATATCCAAATGTTCAAAAATACAGAATTTTTTTAGCATGACTGAGATACCGAAACCTCTGCTTTTTGCTGGTGCATTATACACAAACTTTGTTTAAGGCACAACATTATTAAAAATATTGTATAAAATTACCTACAGGCTCTGTGTATAAGGTGTACATGAAACATAAATTAATTTCATGTATGTACACAAACTTTGTTTGAGCCACAAAATAATTGAAAATATTGTATAAAATTTACCTTCATTCTGCGTGTATAAGGTGTATATCAGGGGTGGGGAACCTTTTTTCTGCCAAGGGCCATTTTGATATATATAACATTATTTGTGGGCCTCATGCAGGCCACGCCCCTCAGCATGACATCACACAGGGGCAGGACCACAATCGCCGGTGATTACAGCAATGCCCGGAGCTGTAAGGGCAGCGGTGTGACCGTCTGAAGCATCCTAAGGACACTCCAGGCGGCATTGCTGCATAGATTCTGGCTGCAGGGTGCCATTCTAGGCGCCCTGCTAGCCAGATGAGGCTAGCAGAAAAAAAGCTTAGAGGGCCAGACCAAATGAATCCGAGGGCCTTACACGGCCCCCGAGCCTGAGGTTCCCCATCCCTGGTGTATATAATACATAAATGCATATTGTGTTTAGATTTGGGACCCATTCCCAAGATATCTCATTATGGTATGCAAATATTCCAAAATGCGGAATATTCTAATATCCAAAATACCCCTGGTCCCAAGCATTTTGGATATGGGAGACTCAACCTGTTATGAATACCCTTTTATCGCTAGTTGCTTTTAGCGCTGCAAGTCGCATAAGAAATAATTGCTTTCCAGCCCAACTGTGTTTCCAAAGCACAAAGTTATATTATTCAAATAAAGGATAATACGCACTTTGATCTAAACAATTAGCGCAAAGAAGCAAGTAAATACAAAAGGTACAGCTTGATACATACGCATGTGTACCGGTCCCAGTATACAGTCGTCAATCCTGAGGTCTGTGGTCATCCAAGAGAATGGCTACTGACTGGGACCGGTGAGCAGGTTATATACCCTACAGATCATGATAACAACAATGTAGACAGACAAACATAATTCCATTGGTTCTTGGTCTTTGTAGTACGCTGTAGTTCATAGGACAGTTCATATGTTGTCACTAGGGGTATGTCCCAATTCTCCAAAAATGTCTTGAGATTACATTGTCTTTAACTGGTTTAAGACACTACATACAGAGTATACATTCTAACCAATAATTTCCTATAATCCATAACCATCGAACGCAAGATGCGACTCCCTCGCTGATAGATTCTATTATCTGGAAACAAACAGGGTGTCAGTATAGTACCAAACATGCCATGTCTACTATGTTGTATACCTTAAATATCATATATGCACACTTTATAACATAATGATTGTCTAACAAAAGCTTTTCTATATGTGCTTGCATAAGTAATAGTGATTATGCCCTGTGTGCTTGTGCATTTTATCTTACATACGCTAATGTGTGTTGTGCGTCTTCATATTAAAATAGTTACACGGTATGTTTGTGTGTATGTGCGCACTTATAAGAGCATCTGTGTTCTCATTGTGGATACAAGTGAGATTGTCTATGTGTATGCAAATGTGCATTAGTGTTTGTGTCATGGATTAATATATATATATATATATATATATATATATATATATAATCTTTATCCAGTATCTGATATTTTTTTAGATTATATCCGTCTGAATCTAATTACAAAAGCTCATATAAAGTGAAGTTTGCCCTGCTCACAGATGGAGCAAGCCTTGGCATGAAGTTTGATAACAGCATTGGACACAAGGCGTACAATTGCTAACGATAGTCAAACGTCTGACAATTGTTTCTAACTCTACATTCAGAACACTTCAATTGAGCATATCAGTGTCAGTGTTACATTTCAATTGCCACAGACATACTGTATGCGGAGCTTCTCAATATATGCAAACACTCACAGTAACTTTGTGTATTTATAATTACTTGTCACAGACATACTCCTGCTTCTCACACACTTGGCTAAACCTTGAATGATATATACGCATTTATGCGCATCGGCTTGCTTCCAATGCAGAGTAGCGTCCGACTTAACTCTTTATCAGCTCATAAACGACTAGATCGTCAGATAATAATTACAAATGATCATAACCAATTATTTGACTATGGAAGTCCAAAGCCACTGGCTGCAGGTGCCGTGTGACATGTATTGTGAAGCGGGGTCACAGCATGGCATATAATTTGAAGTGGGGGCACAGCATGGCATATAATGTGAATTTTGGGCACAGTGGCATATATTGTGAACTAGGGCACAACATGGCATATGTGACCTTTGGGCACAGTTTGGCATATATTGTGAACTGGGGGCACAGTGTGGCATTTAATGTGATTTGGTATTGTGTAATTGACCCCCAGATTGCAGACCCTTTGTGGTGCCATATAAATAAAATATCATACTAATAATAATGCGTTCCTGTGTCTGTAGAATAACAATATTGCAGTGTCTTCTACTCAGGTTTTCTAGTTTTTCCACACCATGTATACATTGGGATGAGATTGGGCCCCAAGATTTCTGTTGGTGGCCCTGTCTATTGTTGGTTTTATAGGTTCAGTGAATTTTCCTAAACAATGCAGCCAGAATGGAAAGTATTTTGATAGGGTCAATTGGCTGAGTTGGAAATATTTTTGCAACACAATTGGAATGAAGCAAGTGTTTGCTAAGTGTTCAATTTAGTAACAAATATTTGGGCTGATTTAGAGATGTGCGCTAACCCGATGGTTAGTGCACATCTCCTCCTCTGCATCGGCACATGACCCATATTGCGCATGTGCAGTAATGGTCTGCGATCCCACAAGCAGCCGGCAGCAGTCCGCTTCTGTTTCTGTGTGGGGAAGGGGTGGAGACTGGAATTAAGTCCATGAAGTTACACGGGTGGGGGGATCGAGTCCATAGAGATACTCGGGGTGAAGGGAGTTGAAACCATGAAGATACATATGGGGGGGTGGTCCATGAAGATACACAGGGTAAGGGCCGAGTCCATGGAATATTGGAGATACACAAGGGGGTGAGGGGGATCTGAGACCATGGAGATACCCGGGGAGGGGCTGAGACCATTTCTATTACACAAGGGGTGGGGAGAGCTGAGGCCATGGAGAGACACAGGGGAGTGTGGGTAGCTGAGGGAGAGAGACAGGTTAGAAGCTGGAGGCCATGGAGAGAGACATTGTAGGTGTTGAAGGCCATGGGGATACAATGGGTGGGAGCTGAGACCATGGAGAGACACAGGGGGAGCTAAGGCCAAGGAGAGACACAGGGGGAGCCATAGAGAGACACAGGGGGTGGGGGGAGCTATGGCCATGGAGAGAGGCAAGGGGGTAGGGGGAGCTGAATGAGGCCATGGAGAGACACAGGGTGGGAGCTGAAACCTATAGACAGTACTGAGTGGGAGTGGGGGAGCTGAGGATGCTTGAGAGACATGTGGGAAGCTGAGGCAGCTGGAGAGACTAGTTGGGATGAGACAGCTGAAGAGACGTGGGGGTGGGAACTTTTAATAAAGATTATTGTGCCCAGCCTTTTGCTGCTAATCTTAAGACACCAGTTATATAAAAACCCATGTTACCTCTGTTGTATGATGCTGACATTGGTTATATTCCCATGCAAACAGATGTCTTCTGGACCATGTAATCGCCTACATGAATAGTGAATGCCAACTGAGGTTACCGTCTACCCAGGGAGGATCAATTTCTTCAGAGGTTCTCCATTACTGAGAAACCACGATATAGGTAAGAAAAGTCTCTCAAGCTGACCGTTCTGTTTCTAGGAGGATGGGGGGGGGGGGTGTACCAGGTCCCAAGATTTGTGTTGCCGGCCCTGCATAGACCCCGCATTGAAGGGGATAGGGGTGTGCTTTGAGGTGATGATAAATATATGAAGGCGCCTATGTGCACTAGATCAAGACTGTAAGGGCTGCAAATGTGTGCTACTGATGGGAGTTTGGAGTTTATACTCTTTATAAAAGCTATAGAACCAAGAGTATCCACTTGAAACATGACAAGCAGCTGCTAGGTACCATTGCAGGGTTCTTCGTAATTGCCCTATTTATCAATTGCCAGGACATTCAGAGTGACTTCTGGGAAACATCCTTTCTGAGTACCTCATTATCATTCTGACATATTTATTTGGAGAATGTGTAAGAACATGTCATATTTCATCGTGGCAGATTTGGGCTGGAGGCAGAGCAGGGTATAGGAGAAGAGGTAGCAGAGCTGGGGTCGAGGCAAAGCAGGGTATTACTAGAAGAGGTAGCAGAGTTAGGGTGGAGGCAGAGCAGGGTAATAGGAGAATAAGTAGCAGAGCTAGGATGAAGGCAGAGCAGGGTAATAGGAGAAGTGGTAGCAGGGCTGGAGGCAGAGCAGGGTATAGGGGAAGAAGTAGCAGAGCTGAGCTGGAGGCAGAGCAAGGTATAGGGGAAGAGGTAGCAGAGCTGAGCTGGAGGCAGAGCAAGGTATAGGGGAAGAGGTAGCAGATTTGGGCTGGAGGCAGAGCAGGGTAATAGGGGAAGAGGTTGCAGAGCTGGGCTGGAGGCAGAGCATGGTATAGGGCAGAGGTTCCCAAACGCGGTCCTCAAGGCTCCCCAACAGTTCAGGTTTTAGAGATCTCCATGGTTAAGCACAGGTGGTTAAATCAAATTGACTGAGGTACTGATTAAATCACCTGTGCTCAACCATGGATATCTCTGAAACCTGAACTGTTGGGGAGCCTTGAGGACAGTGATTGGGAACCTCTGGTATAGGGGAAGAGGTAGCAGAGCTGGGGTGGAGGCAGAGCATGGTAATAGGAGAAGAGGTAGCAGAGCAGGCTAAGCAGAGCGTGATGTACAGGATCTGTTACTGCATTAGGATCCCGAGGACATCACACTGTCACAGGAGGCTTTGAGTGGGGCCGGGCACACTGGGGATCTCCTGCCCACTCTCAGGACTTGAGGAGGTGCAGCGCTCTCTTCTCATCTCTCAACTTTCTCTGTGAACTTGTCTGGAGTGCAGCCAGGATTTCTCTACATCGTGGGTGCATTTTCTCCTCTGAAGTGAACCCCGCTCCCACGATCACTGGCTGTACACAAGTAGGAGTGGTTTCAGTGAGAGGAACTGATAGGTAACCTCAAGGTGCAGAACCTGCAAGGTACAGACCCCCCTATTCATTCAGTGTCTGCAGGTGGGTCCTTGTCACATCTCTTCTCTATTACCTGACAGGTGGTCCCATGCACCAGCCTGGGGGCTTCTATAGCAGGTAACAGGTCTATAGCATCACTCTTGGGGCATCTTATATCATGCATACAGTAGTTCCTGCAGAACTTAGTGCAGCCATGATCCACCCTCCTGTCAGTCACTCATGCCCTGCCCTGCCAGCAAGGCTGCTGCACCCCATCACACCCTTTATATAATTATTTATTGCTGCTTACAATTACATACTGATCACTGGTGTGCTGCTTTTTGTTCCTGTATAGCTTCTTAGGTCATGTACTCGATTGTGTATTTTATTACTGTACATATTCTAGTAATCATTATACATCAGGTATTGTGGGCTACAAAACTCAGCATTCATTTTGACTTCTGGGGAGTTGGACTTTAATCAGAACAACAGGGGTCTCTCTGTTGTTGTTAAAGTCACTGAGATGCCAGTCACATAGGTCACCCAAAGATCTGACTGTAAAGGCTCTGCCTCTGGGTACGGAATCGGTATGATTTACCGCCGGACACATGCCCGGCGGGTCAAATGCCGACAGCGGCAGGATAAAAATCCCGATTGTCCCCAGGTAAGTATTCACTAACCTATTCTACCCCCTAAGCCTAACCCTCCCTTAGGGGTGCCTAACCCTAACCTTCCCTCCCCCTAGCGGCTGTCCGCGCTCGGCGCCCGGCATTACTTCAATCGGGCGCCGGTCTCCCGGCGTCGATAAAATTAGAGGCGTCTAGATTTAGATGCCTGTCATTTAACCCTCGCCGGGATTAAGCAGTCGGGAAGCCCGCTATCGGGATTAAGTCCGCCGGCTTCCCGACTGCATACCCTGGGTACAGTGTTTACCTGCAGCAGGTGCAAAGAGCATTGCTTGGAGACAGCAGAGGGTGCACTGTGCGTTCTGTGATTAGATACCTGGCTATAACTAAACAGCAACAAATGCCATTTTCAGACAGGAGCAGCCTAGGGAATGTGTACTGTAGTATACACGGTTATGTTAAACTTCAGCATTTTCTTGATTCTTTACCATCTATTATGACATGCAAAGTTTGTTCCTACAGACTTCAAAGGGACATGGCTGGAGTATGGGAACAAGCAAACACATCTATGTTATTACTGTGTGACCAGGGTTTCACTGATGAGACGTTTTATATGTTTTACAAGATGTTCCGTCTGAGGTCCAGGGAGTATTTTAAAAGTTACTATATCCTGTAGTCACAACAAAATGGCGCACAGCATACAATCTGACCTCTACATTAATAATAATAATAATAATAATTATGTTATTTATATAGCACTTTTCTCCTAATAGGACTCAAAGTTCTAAAATACTTGGGGTATAGCACAATACTTTGTAGCCTTTTTTTGTGTTCGGTCTGCCTACTCTTATTCTCTCTTGTGTTGCTGCAACTCCACTTACTAATTGTGTGCTAATCCCGCCTACTTTTGTGTGAGCCCCACCCATTGCTTTTGGTCCCGCCTACATGAGGCCACTTCTAAAAATATTTCCAGGGCCACGTTAAATTCCCAATTCCCTCTTTTGTGTATCTGCGGTGGTCGGCTGACCACGTTCAAGAATCCCGCAGATGATCTGATGCTGCATCCATGGACGCAGCACATATCAGTAATGCATACAGGAGGCGTGATGCATTACCATAATGGTGCTATCGCAGCTGCTGCCATTATAGCAGCTGCGATAGCAATACCGTTTGTTATGATTTCAGTAAGAAGCAGAGTGCATTAACAAAGGGGGTGATTCAGGCTCACTTTTATTTTTTATCACTTCAAGCTTTAACTGTGTTCTTTTTGTCATGTACATGGGACATATTGATTAATATGCCCATCATACTTTAGTATCCAATTCGCTGCAAGTTGCAGCATCAGATACATATTACCGTTGCCATTCAACATTGCTCAGGGGTAGGAACAACTGCTCTGGAAAGCCACTGTTCCTGCGAGTCCTAACACTTACCCGGCATTGTTACTGCTTATGCATGAACACAAAGAGGGCTGGCACGGACACAGGGATCCTATGGGATCCCCCTTCACAACCCACCCTTTCTTCTCATAGGAAGGAACAGGACTACAGAAAGGAACCAACACCATGCGAAGTTGGCGCAGGTTCCGCAGTCAACCTCTGAACACTTTCAGTTTTTGGATTTTGATGAATGTAGCTCCCTAGACTAGTGTATGGGACTGTGGACAGTATTGTGACTGCAAGGTAAGCAGGATATAGTGATATCTCCTGCATTACCTGTGTAATGGACAGCCTCTAAAAACATTTTCACTTCTATTCTGTGGTGATTAATGTGCCCAATAGTGATCACTTATCCCTATTTTAACAAGTCTAAGATTGTAGACTTGATACTAATGCAATCCGCACTGCTTTTTTGCACTGTGGTCTTCAGTGGTGGGGTTAAAACAACCCTTTGCTTAGTGTGATACCTACATATGATGGAATCGGTATAATTTACCGCTGGACCCATGCCCGGTAGTTGGAATCCCGACAGTGGCATCCTGGCAGAGGAGGAAATCCCGATCGTCCCCATGTAAGTATATATTAACCTATTTCTTTTTTTTTTTTTTAATATATTCTTTTTTTTCCATAATAGTTTTTATTGAAAATTTAGTATAGAAAAATAAATGAGGATACAGAATGAAAAAAAGGGGAAAAGGGGGAAGCCAGACATATCGCATAACACAAAACAAAACAAAATATCATTGGTCAGCTTACAAACATTTGATTCATAGACAAAAAAGAGAACTTTTAATACACATAAAAGTAATTAGAAACAGGATACTAAAGGAATGATTAGTAGAACTACCCCGAATCTGAATGAGGTGAGCAGAGAACACCTAAATCAACAGGAACCCTATAAATAGTGGAATGACCTTGTTTTTCCCTATATTCTCCCCATTGAAACCATTTCATATGGATGGAGTTAGCAGAGGAGGAGTATTTGCTATCCAATGTTTCAAAAACAAAGTGCTTATGAACCTTGTTTTCTATCATTGTGATGTTGGGCAAGTTAGCAGACTTCCACCCCTGAGCAATTGCAGCCTTCGTAGCTATTAAAATATGTCCCATGATGTATCTCTCACCACAGGATAATGTCCCAGGATAAAAATGAAATAAAGCGGTTAGGGGCTCCACAGGAATGGTTGTTCCAACTATATTACTTATGGAAAACACCACATTCCATAGGGGTCGAAGCAGGGGACATGACCAGAAAACATGGAGAATGTCTCCAACCAAGCCACAGTTTCGCCAACAATATTGGGAGGCAGAGGGCCAGATTTTATGTTGCCTCTCAGGTGTAAAATATGCTCTCTGAAGTAGCTTGTAATACATTTCTAAATGATTAATACATTTGGATACTGTAAAACCAGAACAAAAAATAATATTCCAATCATCTACAGCTAAATCTCTCTCCCATTTGATCTGGCATGGTAATTTCCCCTTTTTATTTATTCTTATCTGACACTGATACCACCAAGAGATACCTCCTTTATGATTAGGAGATTGGAAACGAAGCAACAGCAACGCTGGGAAGGCAGGTTTCTTAATTGGAGAAGGGAGGTGGCTTTGCAACCAATGTCTCAACTGTAAGTATTTATAAAAGTCCTGCTTCATTAGTCCAAATTGAGTTTGAAGAAACACAAATGGGGCAAGACCATTTTCTGTAAATACGTCACTCAGGGAAGAAAGGCCCGCCCCAACCCATGAACCTAAATACAAATCTGGAATCAAATTAGCTATCGATTGGAGAGACAGATTAGGAGAAGGCAAGGAAATTTCTTCATCTAAGGAAACATATGCATGCCAGCACATTATTGTAGTCCGAATTGCTTTACAAAATCCCGGTCTGAAGGAAATTTCAGAGGGGGGCAACCAGAATAAATAAGAAAGAGGGAAGGGACGCATAAATTCCCTTTCAATAAGCACCCACGGTTTGGGGCAGTCAATTATGAACCAATCTCTGGCCTGACTAAGAATACAAGCTGAATGATAGCGTTCCAAGTCTGGGAAGGCTACTCCTCCAGCCGCTTTGGAGAGGTTGAGAGTGCTTCTTGCTATTTTTGGGTCTATTACCTTTCCAGATATATTTAGTAATTATTTGATAAAATTTATTACATATAGATTTGGATAGGGGCTAGGGATAGTACGAAATAAGTACATAAGTTTCGGGAGGAGCACCATTTTTGCAGCCGCAATCCGTCCCAGCCAGGATACCTCATGTAGCATCCATTCCTTAGTTAACGTTTCATAGGCTTTCAATAATGGCCCAAAATTACATTCAATGAGATCATGATCTCTAGCTAAATGCACTCCCAGGTATTTAAGTGACTTAGATTTCCATATATATCTGTAGGTCTCCTTCAACTTTTCCAAAAGTGCGTTCGAAATGTTAAAGGGAAGGGCCTCTGTCTTAGTGGTGTTTAGTTTGTAATACGACACTGCTGTATATTGATCTAAAACAGCATGTAGTGCTGGAAGAGATTCTTCTGGATGAAGTAAACATAATAAAATATCGTCTGCAAATAAACTTATCTTATGGGAGGAGCCCCCAAGAAAAGGGCCGTGTATGCTATTTAGGGATCTAATCGTCTCAGCCAGAGGCTCAATGGCAAGCGCAAAGATGAGTGGCGAAAGGGGACATCCCTGACGTGTGCCGTTTGATATGTCAAATCTGTCAGATAGGCAGCCATTGACAAACACTTTCGTGGAAGGGCAGGTATATAGAGCCGAGATGGAGTCTAAAATTCTCCCCTGGAAACCAAAACGGTGTAAAACCTCCATCAAATAACCCCAATGTAGGCGGTCAAACGCCTTCTCGGCATCAAGCGACAAAATCAGCAAGGGCTCTGAAAGGAAATCATAATGCTCTATTATATTAATAACTCTACGTGTATTGTCTGGGGCCTGTCTGTCCATCACAAATCCAACCTGATCCGGGTTAATGAGAGTTGGCAATAAACGAGATAAACGATTAGCAACCAATTTAGCAAACAACTTGACATCGGTGTTCAATAATGCAATAGGGCGGTAGTTAGCTACAACATAAGGGTCTTTACCGGGTTTCGGTATGGCAACTATTCGTGCCTCCAACATTTCTTTAGGGAATTGCTTAGATTCAGTTGCTTCACTAAACACCGACAACAAAATTGGAGCCAGATCAGTTTTAAAAGATTTGTAGAAATTTGCAGGATAGCCGTCTGGGCCCGGAGCCTTATCCAATTGCATATTGCCAATTGCTACATCTATTTCATCCAGAGTCCAAGGAGAGCTAAGGGACAGACAGGCCTCAGAGGACAACACCGGGAGGGAGAGCCTACTCAAAAACTGCTCAATAAGAGCAGCAGTTGGTTGGGTAATATTGGGGTCGTCTTTAAGATTATATAGTTGTGCGTAATAGGTAGCAAAAGCGTTAGCTATCTCGACAGGGTCGGATACCTTTGCCCCATGATGAGTATAAATTCTCTGTATCTGATCCCGAGCCCTTCGTCCGCGCAATTTACAAGCCAACAACCTACTAGCTCGATTACCAAACACATAAAATTTTTGATTTAAACGGGCAATATTACGCTGTACCTCTCTAAGGGAGAAGACATTAACCTTCTCGCGGGCATTAATAAGTTGTTTATATAGCATTCTATTTGATGGATCTGCTTTATGGGCCTCCTCCAAGTGTGCCGCCTCAGCTTCGGCTTTCTCATATTGCTGTTTATATTCTCTTTTAAGCCGAGCAGCAACCGGGATCACTGAACCTCTGATAACTGCCTTTAAAGAGCACCAAAAATTAAATATAGAAGTCTCTTCCGGTTTATTGGTACTAAGGAAAAGGGAAAGGGCCTCCTGTATTGCTCTATGAGCCTCCGGCTGAGACAACAGGTGGTTACCCAATCTCCAAGGGCCCGGGACGACTCTTCTACTCCCTATGTCCCATTTCAAAAAAAGGGGGGAGTGATCAGACCAGGTCATGGGAAGAATATTAATACTTATAATAGAAGACAAAGTCCATTTATCAGAGAGAGCCAAATCTATCCGAGAGTACGATCTATGGACATGTGAATAAAAGGAATAGTCCCTTACTGTAGGGTGTCTGGCTCTCCAGACATCGAACAGTCCGTACTCTGCTAAAAGCTGCTGAAAACTCTTGTGGTCTACTTGAACAAGAGGTCGTTGGACGGGATCTATCCATAGTTGGGTCGAGAACCATGTTAAAGTCTCCGAGGAGTAGCAGTGCTCCCTTAGAGTACTTCTGCAGTGTCAAACAAAATTTTCTACAAAAGGATAGTTGCCTAGTGTTCGGGACATAGCATGAAACTAAGGTGACTTCCACGGCGTCTAATAGTCCTACCAAAATTAAATATCTTCCCTGTGGGTCTGTGTGCTGCGAAATCAATGAGAAAGAGCAATGTTGGGAAATAATGAGGGCTACTCCTGCCTTCTTATGAGGCCCATTAGCTGTGTAGCAATGAGGGAATCTAGCGTTACCAAAGCTCGGAGGGACAGACTGCTGAAAATGGGTCTCCTGTATTGCCACAATATGCGCTTTAAGCCTATGGAAATATTTCAGTGCTAATCGTCTCTTTTGGGGAGAGTTCAATCCTTTTGCATTGATTGACAACAAATTAACCATAACTAATATTAACCTATTTCTACCCCCTAACCCTCCCTTAGAGGTGCCTAACCCTAACCGCCCCCCCCCCCCCCAGGGCTGCCTAACGCTAACCCACCCTTCCCCTAGCCTAAACCTAACCTCCCGGGGGGGTGCCCAACCCTAAGTCCCCCCCGGAAACCCTAAACCTAACCCTCCCCCCTACGGCTATCTGCGCTCGGTGCCCGGCATCCCTTCGTTCGGGATGCTGTGCGTCAGGCTCCCGGGGTATGTCTAATGACAGGCGTCGACATATTGACGCCTGCCTTTAGACCCTTGCCGGGATATGACAGTCGGGAAGCCGGCTGTCGGGATTAGGTCTGCCGGCTTCCCGACTGCATACCCATATGATCAGCAACACTAGGCCTGGGCAGTCGTAAGCAACTAAAGATAATAGAATGTCTTACATATAAAATGAATTGGTCTGTTTGTGTCCGGTTATGCACTCAGACACCCCTCCACCGATTTAGAATGAAACTAACGCGGGGTGGTCCAGTTGGATACTGGACAGGTTGTATGGGGGTTAGGGTCCTGGTCAGACCTCCTGTTGCCATATGTTAGGACAAAACTTTGACCCGGGGAGCCTGTTCTGGCCCTTCCCCTGGATGGATTTGTATGAAAACTTCACAGAGGGGTTGCTGTTGGTCTGGGATGCCTACTAGAGTGGTTGAGGCCCCGGTCGGACCTCATGGCAGAGTGTACTGGGCAAAACTTTGACCCAGGGAGCCTGTTCTGGGCCTTCCACTGGATGGATTTGGACAACATCACAAAACTTAATAACTTGAAGATTTACACCCAGGCAACGCCTGGTGCTTCAGCTAGTATTAAATATATGGACAGTCATCAAGTCAGTGGGCAGTCACATCCAAAGTCAGTTCAGTTTGGCATCCCATTAGTGCACCAGAGGTGCAGTATCCATGAAGTCTAGGAAAAGTGAAAGACTGGACAGCATCTATAGTGTCAATATATCCTGACGACAGACCCAATGTGACTAGAGTTGAAGTCGACCAGAGGAGTCAGAAAAAATGTTTGCCATATTCAAATAATGGACGCTCCTCCACAAACATGCAAATGAATACAGTGGATGAGAGAGACTTTAATGAGCTATAGAGTTCTCACTACTATGGAGTCTATTCATGAAACAGTGAAGTGTCCTGTTTATCGGAAAACAGGGCACTTCTCTGCTTCTTGTGGTTCATAAAGCAAGGTACCATTGGAGAAGCTTATTACTTCTCCAGCGAGGCACCCGCTCCTGTATGTATCATATCACCATACATTTGTATGGTGAGTGCCATTCAAACAGGAACGGAAAGCTCAGCTTTACCCTCCTCTGCTAGCACCGCATTCACAATCTCAGGGTGGCGTAAGCAGTGCTGTTAGGGGAGAAGAGCAGCGTCTTCCTGTCTTCCTGTTCTCTCCGCCGTGTCACCTCCTGCTGGCTGTCCCCGCTGATCCAGTGGATGCTCACTAGCCCCTGTTCCTACTCCTGCCACCACTATAGTGAGGTCCACCCGGACTTCCTGCTGCCATGGCTCTCCCTGCCCGTTCCTTCTTCTGCTGTAAGTAAGGTGACCACCTCTATTCGACTGTCAGCTGACCTCAAACTTGTCCCCACGCATGCCCCCCGGTTCTTCCACTGCCTTCAAGTAGGTTGACCATCTCCATCCAGACTGACCGCTGTTCCCCGCATCCCCGTCCTTTGTTCCTTCCCCTGCCCCTATTGTATGTGACCTGACATATGTTAGCTCATCTGTTCCTTACTGCCCATGCGCTCTGCCCCTACCTAGTAAATCTACCCTAAGCTTCAAATGCAGAAACGGTTTTCTGATAATTAGCTGGGGTCAGTTTAGTGTGTTTCGGATGTGATGCTTTTTAGCATCCGACAGAGGGGCCACATCACTAAAACTTAGTGCCTCTAAACATTCCTAATACACACAATCCTTAAGGCATTTTCTTAAAACGTGTCTGCATACATTCCGTACACATTTCTACAAACATGGCACAAAACAACAGTTGACAGCTTTCCCCAATTTGCAGGGAAAATCCCAGTTCTTAAAGATTTGTCCCTATAAATTGTTCTTCTGAAAATGCTACTATTTTACATTAATGATTAATTTGCACTCTAAAATGTATCGTTTCCTGCATTTTGAGTGTGACTCTTCTCTAGTGTTCTACCATACACTTGG
This sequence comes from Taudactylus pleione, assembly GCA_031769625.1. NCBI lineage: Eukaryota > Metazoa > Chordata > Amphibia > Anura > Myobatrachidae > Taudactylus > Taudactylus pleione. The sequence goes on along the minus strand of JAUIMM010000018.1, from coordinate 14,677,903 downwards.
TAAGTTTATTTTTATAGAACAGTACATGAAATGCAAAAACCTATATCATAATTAACTTCAGTACACATGACATAATGGGAATTGTAGTGCTCCCAGATCTGCTGAGATAGTATCAGGAGTGATGTTCTCAGATGCAACAGCCAAGCAGCAAAGTGCCCTTGGAAATGATATTATAGTTGGCATGTAAGCATTATCCATTCAGCTTGTCCAGGACACACGGTGAACCTCATAAAGCATATTCTTTTCTTTGTCCTTTACACCTAAATCTATTTTCCATTGCACATTATCTATGCAGATGCACAAACAACTTGCCAGAAGAAGTTGGCGTATTTAAATATAGCTTGACTTGTAGGAGGAAGGAAGTTTTTTGCTTCTTATTTTTTCTTTCTTTCATTTAAAGGTTATTTGGAAATAGTGACGCTCTTCTTTACAAGTACTAGTTCTAAGAACTAAGTGCCTGAAGCAGCAGTAGGCGCACACTGCCTGCACAACATACAGTAGATTGATAATATGAATGTGTTTGTATTTTAGTTATGCGTTATACCAATATTTGCTGCCAGCATTGAAAATATTAGATATTGCTAATAATAATGTTGAAAGTTCCCATTCAGGTTGTGCCCCATTGATGTCTTTAGCTCATATCATTTGATTGGCAGTACTCAAGTATATTTTCTCAGTCCACAAAATGGCTGCCACTGTGTAAGCTATGAGTACACTTTCAAGACATAATACAATAGTACATTTTTATTCTTAACATCAAGATTCTTAATTTCTGCAATACAAGGCAGTTTTCATACCCTTTTATGTAAAGGAAAAACACTATTAAGTTTAGATGTCAACAGAAAGCAATTGCCAAAAATACTTTGAATCATTAAAATTGCAACTTAAACAGACCTAGAAAAATGGTTTATAATAACCTGAAGAAGCACCTTCAAGCATACTTCTCAAGAGAGTCCGGAGGGCTTTAGAGAAATGCCAAGGGGTCAAAACCGCATAAATGTTAGGTTCATTGTGGAGATGATTATAGCAGATGACACCTTGTAAATGCAGAGATATTGGGAGGTTTCTGGCTGTTTGATCCTTTGCAAGTGAGGATGTGGGATATCCGTTTAGTAAGTTTTGTTACATTTTGGAGGTCGAGAGAAACCATGTCCATTGTATTGGGAATTAACTGGAATTAAGCCTAGAATTTATGGTATTCAGGAAAAGGACATATCAAGGCCAAGTCCACCAAATGTTGAAAATGGTGCCCCTTTGGTCACAGTTTCAAGTTCGACAACTCTGATCAGAGGATGGGAACATTTATAGCTACTGTTTCTGTAGTTTAATACTGAAATACACTATATATCTTTGCGCTAATAATACAAAAAGAAAATGTAATTTTTACCATACCCATACTCATTATAAATTACCTATAAAACGGTTTATTAATAATAGATTGACCGGTCGAGTAAAATAATTTAGACATCACATATAACACACATACATGGAAAGATATACTTTCAATATTAAAATAATTGTCCTGAAGTATCCTGCAAAAGATATCCAAATAGAAACTCAGCTTGATTATTACAGGAGGTGGATCTAAATTTTTACAATAAATCCGATTTTGAAAAGACTATTGCTGTGTCCACACCTATATCCGAGTATTCTCAAGAGAAACAAATTCTCATGTACTCCAGGCGATCGAATCTCAGTCTTGGGATATACCTTTTCAGCATAAAGAAAGTTCAAACTGTTTTATAATTCCGTACTGATGTGAGCATAGGGCACATAAAGATACTAATATATCTCCCCTTGGGGAAATCTGAATGTTCCCCCTGTATGTTGACAGGGGGAGAGAGTGAGGGAGGCTAATCTCCAGCCGGAGACTGGGGGCAGCAAATACCCGACAGACTCAGTTTATATCTTGAGGTCAGCTGCAGCTCAATTCCCGCCTCAACCTCTGTCTGCCCAGTTGAGATACGCTTGTCCATTATTCCTTAACTCAGTGATGAAAACCGGTAAGTGTCACTGTACTGTCCAGATGAGGTCCACACCACTGATGTGTTTCGCACCACAATACGAGTGCTTTATCAACTCTTACTGTGGTGCGAAATGCGTCAGAGTGTGGACCTTTTCTGGAGAGTACAGTGACACTTACTCTGTTTTCATCACAGAGTTCCGGAATAATGGACAAACTAATCTCAACTGGGCACACAACAGGCGCTGAGATTTAGGCGGGGATTGAGCTGCAGCTGACCTCAAGATATAAACTGAGTCTGTATTTGCTGCCCCCAGTCTCCGGCTGGAGATTAGCCTTCCTCCCTCTCTCCCCCTGTCAACATACAGGGGGAACATTCAGATTTCCCCAAGGGGAGATATATTAGTATCTTTATGCGCCCTATGCTCACATCTGTACGGAATTATAAAACAGGTTGAACTTTCTTTATGCTGAAAAGGTATATCCCAAGACTGTGAGATTCGATCACCTGGAGTACATGAGAGTTTGAGTCACTTGAGAATACTCGGATATAGGTGTGGACACAGCAGTTGTCTTTTCAACATCGGATTTACTGGAAAAATTTAGATCCACCTCCTGTAATAATCAAGTTGAGTTTCTATTTGGATATCTTTTGCAGTATAATTCATAACCATTATTTTAATGTTGAATGTATATCTTTCCATGTATGTGTGTTATGTGATGTCTAAATTATTTTACTTGACCGGTCAATCTATTATTAATAAACCTTTTTATAGGTAATTTATAATGAGTATGTAATTTTTACCACACCTATTTGTTTTGTATTAGCGCAAAGATATATAGTGTATTTCTGTTCTGTACCTATTCTATAGGTCTTTTTATGTGCAACCACAAGCACAGTTTTCCTTTGCTGCTTAACTTGTAATATTTATATTAATCAATTAGTGATATTATTATTCAATTATTAGCGCCAGGCTTCTTGTGTGTTCTTTGTACTGTGAGGAAGTTTAGTACTACTGTAGCTTGTTATTTATTTTATCCAGCTTCAAATTGATCTTGTGGCTGTTCCTTCTTTAATAGCTTCCCTGCAAATTAATTGGGGGATGGTCCTAAATCAATTGCACTCCTAATGCAGACTGTAGGAGCTCAAGGGAAAGCTCTTAAAGTAGGTCGAAAATTGTGGAAATTTAGACCTTTCCCTATAGGGGTCCTCAAACATATTTTTTTTACACAGAGTAGGGTTCTTACAGGAGGTAATTTCTGATGTGTTCTGTCAAGAGCCCTAGTTGTTTTGCAGGTGAAGGTCATGGGATGCCCTTATTCTGCCTTGCGGCCATTGTTTAAATTGAGCAGTAGAGGGTCATGAAGGGATGTTTGGGTTGTCAGAGAATTGTGTAGTGGGAAAGATTGCAGTAGATAAATTGGGTCATGTCCCAGACTGAGAAGCAAAATTTTAATAGAGGGAATAGAATTTAAATGAGACAGTCTATTTTTACGTCAAGGTATTCATCAAGTGGATGCAAGGAAATTCACTTTATTAAGTGTTTGTTGTTTCAATGTCCACCCATGTAATAGTATTACATGGGATAAACATTGCTGCTACATGACTCAGACATGAAGCTAAATAAATAGCTTATCTTCTTCCTCCTCTATTCCTGGGTTTTTGAAGGATAGAGATGTTCTGAGGGGTTTATCATTTCAAATGAATTTGAGGAAGGCAGAGTCGGGTATGGTTCTTGAAGAGACAGTAGTTTTGGGATCATGTTATTGATCGTCTCTAGCCATGATATAGTCTTCATATATTAAGATGTGATTTATTCCAGCAATCAATTGTGGGATATTCTCCTTGTAAAATATTAATAGGAGGATGTAATAAATACTCCCAAGTATATTATTTTGCACTTTTGCCATTTAAGCTTGGATCCATTTTGCAAAGGGTTATGCATTAGCATGGCCACTGTTAAGGAAACTTTTTGATCATGTTGTTGTTTTTTTTTTTTTTATTATATTTTTGTAGGTTGGCTTGAAATGATCTCAGAGCATCATCCTGAAGCTCTTGTTTGAAAATATGCTTTACCAACCAGACATGTATATTTTAATATCATGTCAATTGTACACAATTTGATTCTAATTTAATGACCTAGTAAGTCCACTAATTGGACCAGTGTTTGTTTTGTTCTGTTTTAACAGTGAACACTGATGTTTGTATTTTTGTTATTATCTTTTAGTTATCAAAAAGTTTTACAGTTTTATTTTTTTATTTGACATTCAATGGTATGCTGTGTTGGCAAGTTGTAAGAATTCCAGAATGAATCCATTTCCATTCCATGAGGTCAGAAATAAGAAGGGCTGATTCTGATTCGGATGGATCTCTTTGCATAGGTGCAAATAGTGAGTTTCAGCATACAGTGCATATGCAGTTTTACTAATTTCTGCACCCTGTTCTGACTCTGTCATATCTGTGCTGGATTTGTCTTTTGGGAGTATTGTGGGTATCATGGGTGTCTAGTTTGAGTTTGTGCTAATCTGAGTCTTGTGTAGGGAAAAGGAAGTCTTTTTGCAACGGTTCTCTACCACCTACAGTAGCATGGGAATGTGCAAGTGCCGATACTAATGGTGGCAGTTGGCAGTTGTAGCTGTGGACGGAAGCCAAGTTGGCAGAGTGGCTTTCCAATTGAAGCCGAACGGATTCTTACATTAATTCTACAGAAACTTGCATTAACATAAGGTGATAAACCTGGCTTCTGCAGTGTCATGCATAACCAGCCATTTGGCATCCAACTCAGAATCTGCCCCAGAGTGTTGAAATGCCAAATGGAGGAATTACTTTTTATAGATACTGTAGCTAATTGCAGCAGGACAAAAATAAATGAGATGTAGTCAAAATGTCGACAGTCATAATGTTGACACCACAATATCGACAGTGTATGATATTGACATTGTTAAAATATTGACAGGTGATTTGCCGACGTTCTCACAATGTTAAATGTCGACTTTGTAATGTCAGAATGCTGACATTAGGGTTAGGCTGCGTGCGGCAGGGTTACAATTAGGCTGTGGGCGGAGGTTAGTGTTAGTCTGCAGTGGGAGGGGGGTTTATGGTTAGGCACTAGAGGGGTAGTTACGGGTAAGGGTAGGGTTTGGGATAGCGGAAAAATACTTATCCAAACACCTGAGGATTGGAGGTCTGGTGCGGAAGTGATAGTCACATAACTGCAGGGACCCAGAAGCTGTTCTGGAGTCGCAAAGATCAGGTAAATCGCTCCTGGACCACCAGGGATGTAGCTTTGACATTTTAGAAGTACAATGTATAATGGGTAGAGAAAGTGAATATGTGCGCGCAATAAACCCTTGCAGCAGGTAAGTGATTATCTTGTGAAGGTATCCCCACACCTCCACCAATATAAGACAACAAAAAGAAAATAGAGAGTCACATAACTTGCGCTTGGTTACAATCTATAAATGAGGGAAAATACCCCTTAAGTTATTCAATCAGTAGACAGGAGACTGAATAGGGGTGCAGTTGGTAATCTGTCTCCCAGTGGACCTATAGGCATATGCTCGTAGGCAAAACAATAGAAAGGAAAAAATGTGCAAAATAGTGAAGCACAGTTTTAATCAACATATAACCGTATATAAAATACACAAAGACAGCATCCTTTAGATGTAAAATCCCCAATGGCAGAGGTGTGTAATTACCTGAAGGCTGTTAGGTATAACCTCAATGAGTGTGTAGTGTGTTTCTTCAGCATTAGTCCCGGGCACTCCGCTGATAAATGTTCATGTCCACATCCGTCAGGATATAAACAGTCTCTGTCGGAAAAGGATATCCACCTTCTCGGGTCGATGCGTTTCGACCCCTAGTCCGGTGGTCTTTTTCAAGGTGTCCAGATCGTGGATGCTGCTCCCACCCGCGGCAACCCTTTTAAACCCCTCTTGTCCAATCCAAACACCGCTGGCGCAGCTGATCTCTATACAGAGATAAACTACATTGTCCATGATCCTTTGCTGCGCCAGGACGGTGTTTCCTGTCTATCCAACGTCACTACCTATTATTGCGTGTCATCCAAAACCCTCTGTTTACAAGGTGATACTTGCTCCCGTGTGCAATATGTAACATCCGGTATTACCTTTGTTGCTATAGTAATGTAAACACAAGCACGAAGCTTTTCCCCAATGCTGTATTTATTCTGGATGTGCATTGCTCCACTTAGGTCAATTCGTCCATAGGTGGCACAACATATATTATAAATAGTCCTCAATAAATAGAAAATGCATATATTAGTCACATTAAAAAAAACCCATATGAATAATACATTAAAAAATATAAATATATAAAAAAAATGTATAAAGATACATCAGAATTCCATAATAAAAGTATAAAGTGCACAGTGATAGGGAATCCACAGAATTGTGCAAAATAGGCAGAAAAGTGCAATCTATCATAAAAACCATTTGACTTCAAAGTCCTTATTGAGGCCCCCTGGGTTCAAGGTGCCGAGATCAAAAATAGTCTTCATCTCGGCCATGGCTAGTTGTTTCAACAAATCCCTCCTCCGCCAGTGGCCCTCAATATGGTATAGGCCCATAAAACATTTAATCTCCATGGGATTACTATTATGATATTTTTTGAAGTGATTCGATAAGGCATGCTTTTTTAATCCTTTACGGATGTTCCTTAAGTGCTCCCCGATACGGACCTTAAGGGACCTTGAGGTCCTACCTATATAAAACAGGTTGCAACTGCATCCTATTGTATAAATGACACTTTTCGTGTTGCATGTAATAAAGTCCCTTATCTGGCAAGTCTTGCCATTTATATCCGCTTCTGTTGTTTCATTTCTTCCTTCACCTTTGATCCCCTTACATCCTACGGTAAACACGTACCGCACCGATAAATACCTTTTAATTTAATACCTGCAGAGTTTATATCGCTCGGTAATGCACTCTTAACTAGATTACTACCTATGTGGGGTGCTTTCCTAAAAATACATTTGGGTGCTCTGGGTAATTTTAAGCCAAGTATTGGGTCTTTTTGTAGTATTCCCCAATGTGTGCGCAGAGACCTTTCAAGAATTTTATGCTGACTACTATAAGAAGTAACAAAGGCCCACTCAAAATCTGAAGATTTTTTACTTTTATTGGTGTTGTATGTAAGAAGATCCCCTCTCTCTAGGAGTTCTACTTGTTCACTGGGCTTTTCAATATTTTCTATTTTGTAGCCTGATGCCACAAATTTGGCTTTTAATTCTTTTGCTTGTGTCTCATATGTGTGTGGGTGGCTACAGTTTCTTTTCAATCTTCTCAATTGACCCCCAGGAATAGAAAGTAACCAGTTAGGATGATGGCAACTATCTGCTTTAATATAAGCGTTAGAATCTGTGGGTTTTGAATAATTCGAAGTATGGATTTGATTTCCTTCAATGCATACTGTAATATCTAAAAAATTGACCGAGCTTACACTCTCATTTAAAAACAAATTCAATATTCAGAGTGTTGTCATTTTAAATAATTATAAAAATCCCTTAAAAGAGCGTCTCCTTCTCTCCAATTAAAAAAGACATAGGCCCTCATTCAGAGCCGTTCGCTATTTGCGGTCGTTCGTTCAAAAACAAGGGGTGGCTATTCAAATGATCCGTTCGCAAATTGCAGTCTGATCACACCTCTAAGTCTGAACGAGCGAGCAAAACATACGCTCGTTTATTTGATAAAAACGCCCCCTGGCCGCTCGCACCATACGTCATGTCCGCTATTTATTAGATAAATCGAGTACATCGTACAGCGTATGAACTGCTCGCTATTCTTGTGGTTGGTTTTTTCAACCGCTATTTTGCGAGCAGTTCTGAGTTAAAAAAAACCAAGTGACGTGGTCAATGACGCTGCTGTATTAATTATGCACTCCCTTAAAACGCCCGTTTTGACCTTTAAGCACGCCTGCTTTCGAATTCCACTCCCCCGTTTTCAAGCACCTTCCCCTGTTACCACCCACATACGCCTCATTCTGTCACTCAAAATAGCAGGCACTCGCTATATAGCGTACAAACGATTTTCGGCCGCACTTACTGGTTCGCGCATGCGTACTAAAAACCGTACGCATGCGCAGATGTGCAAACATCGCTCTGAACGAGCGTACTGCCGCTAGCGAGCGGCTCTGAATGAGGGCCATAGTCTATATATCTTCACCAGGACACCAGGTTCGCTCCAAATGGGTTGTGGTTCCAAACACAATTATCCTCCCACTGACCCATAAATGGTTTTTATGATAGATTGCACTTTTCTGCCTATTTTGCACATTCTGTGCATTCCCTATCACTGTGCACTTTATACTTTTATTATGGAATTCTGATGTATCTTTATAAAAAAATGTTTATATATTTATATTTTTTTAATGTATTATTCATATATTTTTTTTTTTAATGTAACTAATGTATGCATTTTCTATTTATTGAGGACTATTTATATATGTTGTGCCACCTATCGAGGAATTGACCTAAGTGGAGCAATGCACATCCAAAATAAATACAGCATTGGGGAAAGCTTTGTGCTTGTGTTTACATTACTATAGCAACAAAGGCAATACCGGATGTTATATATTGCATACTGGAGCAAGTATCACCTTGTAAACAGAAGGACTTGGAAGACACGCGATAATAGGAAGTGACGTTGGATAGACAGGAAACACCGTCCCGGAGCAGCAAAGGATCATGGACAATGTAGTTTATCTCTGTATAGAGATCAGCTGCGCCAGCGGTGTTTGGATTGGACAAGGGGGGTTTAAAAGGGTTGCCGCGGGTGGGAGCAGCATCCACGATCTGGACACCTTGAAAAAGACCACAGGACTAGGGGTCGAAACGCGTCGGTCAAGAGAAGGTGGATAACCTTTTCCGACAGAGGCTGTTTATATCCTGACGGATGTGGACATGAACATTTATCAGCGGAGTGCCCGGGACTAATGCCGAAGCAACACACTACACACCAGTGGCGGGCTGGGCCGGGGGGCAGGGTGCCATCTGCCCCCCGGGCCGGTACAATTCTAAGATTTCAGGGCCGGCAGTCACTGGCAGACAGCATAGGATGCGATGCTCTGGCTCCAGTGCTGCTGCCCCGAGAAGAGAGAGATCCGATTCAGGTAACAGAGACTAAACTAAAATGGCTGCCCCCATATCAGGCTACAAAAAGATGGCCGCTGTCGACCAATGGGGAGCCAGGTTTCCCTACCCACAATTCCAAGTGGCTGGAGAATGAGAAAGGGGGCGTGGCCTATCGGGGGAGTGGGAAGAGCCGAAGAGGAGCTGAATGATAAAATACATTTTTTATCATACCCATAGAGGAGAGAGGGAAGAGATGAGGAGTGCCTGCTTCATGTCTTCTGCACCCATACCAGGTAAGTGGAGGGTGTAGTGGGGCACATAAATGTAGTGTCACAGTGATATAAACTTTTTGTTATTTAAAATATGTGTGTGTTGAGACTGTATGTGTGTGTGCGAAGTGTGACTGTATGTGTGTGTGTGCTAAGTGTGACTGTATGTGTGTGTGCTAAGTGTGACTGTATGTGTGTGTGTGTGTGCTAAGTGTGACTGTGTGTGTGTGCTAAGTGTGACTGTATGTGTGTGTGTGCTAAGTGTGACTGTATATGTGTGTGTGTGTGCGCTAAGTGTGACTGTATGTGTGTGTGTGTGCTAAATGTGACTGTGTGTATGCTGACTAAGTGTGACTATGTATGTGTGCTAAGTGTGACTGTATGTGTGCTAAGTGTGACTGTGTATGCTGACTAAGTGTGACTGTGTGTATGTGTGCTAAGTGTGACTGTATGTGTGTGTGCTAAGTGTGACTGTGTGTGCTGACTAAGTGTGACTGTATGTGTGTGTGTGTGCTAAGTGTGACTGTATGTGTGTGTGTGTGCTAAGTGTGACTGTGTGTGTGCTAAGTGTGACTGTGTGTGTGCTAAGTGTGACTGTATGTATGTGTGCTAAGTGTGACTGTATGTATGTGTGCTAAGTGTGACTGTGTGTGTGCTAAGTGTGACTGTATGTGTGTGTGTGCTAAGTGTGACTGTATGTGTGTGTGTGCTACGTGTGACTGTGTGTATGCTGACTAAGTGTGACTGACTGTATGTGTGTGTTGACTAAGTGTGACTGTATGTGTGTGTGCGAAGTGTGACTGTGTGTGTTGACTAAGTGTGACTGTATGTGTGTGTGTGCTAAGTGTGACTGTATGTGTGTGTGTGCTAAGTGTGACTGTATGTGTGTGTGCTAAGTGTGACTGTATGTGTGTGTGCTAAGTGTGACTGTATGTGTGTGTGTGCTAAGTGTGACTGTATGTGTGTGTGTGCTAAGTGTGACTGTGTATGTGTGCTAAGTGTGACTGTATGTGTGTGTGTGCTAAGTGTGACTGTATGTGTGTGTGTGCGCTAAGTGTGACTGTGTGTGTGCTAAATGTGACTGTGTGTATGCTGACTAAGTGTGACTGTATGTGTGTGTGCTAAGTGACTGTATGTGTGTGTGTGCTAAGTGTGACTGTATGTGTGTGTGTGCGCTAAGTGTGACTGTGTGTGTGTGTGTGCTAAATGTGACTGTGTGTATGCTGACTAAGTGTGACTGTATGTGTGTGTGCTAAGTGTGACTGTGTGTGTGTGTGCTAAGTGTGACTGTATGTATGTGTGCTAAGTGTGACTGTCTGTATGTGTGTGCTAAGTGTGACTGTCTGTATGTGTGTGCTAAGTGTGACTGTGTGTGTGTGTGCTAAGTGTGACTGTATGTGTGTGTGTGCTAAGTGTGACTGTCTGTATGTGTGTGCTAAGTGTGACTGTCTGTATGTGTGTGCTGACTAAGTGTGACTGTCTGTATGTGTGTGCTGACTAAGTGTGACTGTGTGTGTGTGCTAAATGTGACTGTGTGTGTGCTGACTAAGTGTGACTGTGTGTGTGTGCTGACAGTGTGACTGTGTGTGTGTGTGCTAAGTGTGACTGTGTGTGTGCTAAGTGACTGTGTGTGTGTGCTGACAGAGTGTGACTGTGTGTGTGTGTGTGTGTGTGTGTGTATATATATATATATATATATATATATATATATATATAGCTGCAGCTTCCGAGCGAGCGGTATGTGGCTTATCCCCGGAGCATGAGGAGCAGCTGACGGTGTTTGCCGGGTATTCTTACATTAAACCAAGTGGTACACAGCCCACTCAGTGTGATACACGGTACGAATGTTACATGTCTGCAGACAGGATTGTCGGTCTATGTTTTTATGATTAAAACTTTTATGCACTATGGAGCACCCCCTTTGTTCTATATATTAACAGATTTTATATAATATATATATATATATATATATATAATGTGTGTGTGTTCGAAGTAGACATTTTGATATGGGGGTATGGCTTTACTTAGGCAGGCCTAAATCCTGAGCCCCCTGATATATCCATACCCCCACTTCCTCTTAAATACAGCGCACATTCCCTCACAGTCACAGCACACCACACGCCATAGCTCATAGCATACTTCACACCACAGCACACTGCCCACCTCACCCTGCTCTGCTCTGGTGACCGGGTACGCGGCGCTCCCTTCCCTGGGCCCTTTCCCAATCTTTCTCCTTGGTGGCACTGGCATTTTGAATTCAGTGCCGGCTGTGAGCATATGACAGCTCGCAGACTGGCAGCCAATTAGAGGCGGCCACGTGACGCCCCTGATTGGTTGGCGGTCCGTTAACCTTGATTGGCTCGCGGCTGGAGCCAAATTTAAACATGCAGCTGTTTGGTGAACGGCGCTGAGACAGTGATAGTCCCAGCGCCGGCCTCCCCTGATTGGCTGCCGCTCCACGAGCCATGATTGATTCATGGCCAAAGATAAATTTAAATAAGCAGAGGTCAACCACTTGTTGACCGGCACTGGGACAGTCCTAGTGCCGGACAGGTGCCGAAGTGAAGTGACAGCATGACATACCATTTCATACCAGCACACTTCAAATACTGTATATGTGTGTGTGTGTGTGTATATACATATATATATATATATATATATATATATATATATATATATATATATATATAGTAATTTGACAGAAGGTGAAAAACAAGCGCCTTATACTGTAATAAATTCAATGTCATTGAAGCATTGAAGTAAAATAAAAAGATAATTATTATGTGTCCCATATAGGTTAAAAAAATCAGGCATGTAATGGTTCACTGTGGTACACACCTCTAACATTATTGTTATGGCCATTTTTAAAATTGCATTCGCCGGTAGAAAGCTGGGCCACTTGCTCTGGTTTGCCCCCCAGGCTGAAAGTTGCTAGCCAGCCCCTGCTACACGCTCATGAAGTTATACCTCCCAGCCTTCAGGTAATTACACACCTCTGCCATTGGGGATTTTCCAACTAAAGGATGCTGTCTTTGTGTATTTTATATACTGTTATATGTTGATTAAAACTGTGCTTCACTATTTTGCACATTTTTTTCCTTTCTATTGTTTTGCCTACGAGCATATGCCTATAGGTCCACTGGGAGACAGATTACCAACTGCACCCCTATTCAGTCTCCTGTCTACTGATTGAATAACTTAAGGGGTATTTTCCCTCATTTATGGATTGTAACCAAGCGCAGGTTATGTGACTCTCTATTTTCTTTTTGTTGACATTTTAGAAGTGTCTACATTATGACTTGACATATCCTACCACACCCAAATAAAGAGTATAACGGCAACCATGAGAGTAACAAGAAAATATTAATGTAAAAAAAGCCATACAAAAAGAGTGAGTGATCCATAGAAAATACTATTCGGTGTTGAGGTAACAGATTGAAGTATATAAAAATAGAAGGCTGAAGAAAGTGACATTCCCTAGCACCCCTTTAAAAGTTTCTCCATGTATATTTAGTATCATGCAGAGTGTATATTAGAAAAATAATTGTCACTTTTACCCCTTTCACAGTCACACATAAACCCTGGCTTGAACCCGGAACACAAGGTTGACTACCTGGGTTATGCCTTTTAGGTATGACCCGGTCATTGCGACTCAGGTTATGCCAATCACACTACAGGTGACTCTGGTCGAACCAGGGAATAACCCTGCTGATGAGCAGGGTCGACCCCTTTCACACATAGTCTAGAGTACGGCCGGTGCACGTGCACCAGCAAAAACTTGAGTATTTTGGTTATGTGCGAGAGGGGTATTCCAAAGTTTTTGGGTTGGGGAAAACAGAGGTCAACAAACACTGTAAAATGTCTACACTTTCTACTAATTGTGTATGCCACTTATTCAGCCTTTGGGGAATGTGTGACACATGTAAGCTTCCTATCAGTTAATGGTTTGAGAATGCACAATAACTACCCCCTATAATAAACCCAAATGAATACACATGGTACATACAGTGAGCTCACCGCTTTTATTAATTCTTACAGAAACTACAAGTGGTCAAGAAAGCATTGCAGTTCCCAGCTTTTGCTATAAATACTATCAACAAATGGGTGCAATCATATATCCCTGATGCTCCCTGAGTTCTTAAGGCCTGACCCCCTAAACTGGTGTAGAACTGCTGGGGTGAATTTTAAGGAAGGTGACAAAGCCCCACCTTAGGTCAGAAACCACTCCTCTTAAAAGGGTCGATGTCCTGCAACTACCTCTTGCACTACAGTCACCATTGAGGAGCAATTCTTTCCCCCTAAGCTGTTTTCTCTGCGGGAAAAGTATAGCAAACAATATATAACTATCATTTTTGTAAAGACCGGGAAACTTTCACATGGAAGTAACTTTCTCAACTAGCTGCTTTTATGCAGCCAAAATGTAACCCTCTACCCTCCTCTGGCAAACGGTCTATCATCCACAAACCAAAGCACTTATGTGCCATCATACCATGCCTGCCTTCTGTTATCTTAAAATACACATCAGTCTTACTATGCTGGAGTGTAGTTCAGGGGAATTGTAATCCCAGTTATCTCTTGGTTAACAAGACCTCTTGCTAACCACCATAACTCTGTTGTATGTTATATATAACACAGGTGGTTGGTAAAAGATCAGTTTTGGTTAATGGTCATTAAACAAAATACCAAAATCTGATTTTTTTTGCAATTCGGCAATTATGGTTAAGTATTAGTGATGTGAATGAGCACAGCGAACAGCTATGATTATCAATAAATGAATTGGCAACATATTACGTTGTATTTCCTTATTTATTCCTTCTGCTCCTAATACTTGAATAAATTACAGCATAATTGTGAACTGAAATGTGTGTGTCAACGAGCATGTTTGTGACCTTTCTCTCAATGGAAGACACAACCTGCAGGGAACCCATAACTATTGAAAAGGCTGCATTTAGCCGTGCCTGCTCGTGATATATTTTATATGACTCATTTAAGTGGTTTTAAGAGGACAGCTTAAAATAACTTATAGCCTGTCTTCCATTACAATGTTATGGTTGTTGCAGTTAGCTTCATGTTCTTGTGCCAAAAATACTGTATACATGTGTGGGAAAAAAAAAAAAAAAAAAATATATATATATATATATATATTCATTCTAGATCTGGTTCTGGGGTCTATGTGTGCATGTGGGCTAATCTGTTGAACCACTGGGCGGATTTTAATGAGGTTTTCACTATTCTGTACAACATTAGTTGAAGATGGTTGAGGTGTATGAACCATTCATCTTTGACAAAAGGGAGGCAAGCAGTGATTTTTGTAGTGAAGCAGTCAAAGAAAAAAAAATCTAATCTTACACCAAGTTGAAGTACAGTAGCTGTTCATAGTGCTCAAACAGTGAGAGGCAATCTGAACTAATGATATGCGGTCATAATACCGACCGCGGGAATCCTGACATCTGTCAGAATCATGTTGCCGGCATCCTTGTCGCCCGCATCGAAGGTAAGTAGCAGGGGGAGGTTTAGCGTTTGGGTTAGGCACTAGAGGGAGGGTTAGGGTTAGACACTAAGGGGGAGGGTTAGGTTTAGGGTGCGAGTAGGGGGAGGTTAAGTTTAGGCACTAGGGGAAAGGTTAGGTTTAGGCACCAGGAAGGGAACTTAGGGGGAGGGTTAGGATACCGAGCGACAGGTGTCGGTATCCTAACCCTGTCTGGCTGATGTGTTGGAATTCTGACCGTCGGGATCCAGAGCGCCGGAAACCTGAGCTAGCAATGTGACCTTCTCTAGGCAGCAGCCTAGAGAAGGAAGGGTGTCAGAGGATGGCGCAGGATCACATCTGAGAGTGAGAGATGGCCTCTAACGAACCCATGAAGATGCCCAGATGCAGTCACATATATATGCAGTCAAAAATCCACTGCACTCGCCACTCCCAGATTTGGGGTGCAGACCTGCACTCGCCATTCCCAGGCATGGGGTGCAAGTGGCTTGTGACCACATTGCTTAAATAAATAAAAACAGAAAACTCAGCACTCGCCATTGTTAAATCACTCACAATAATACATAAATAATGGGGGTTTGGTTCATTGATTGATCAATGCATTTAAGCCTGCAGCCCACATCACGGGACCCCATTTCTCTGCAGGTCCTGCACTATCTGTCATACTTATGGAAACCTGGTAGCTGCTATCACAGAGTTTAAACTGGAAACATGTTAACTGGCTCTGCAGAGAAATGGGGTCCCGTGATGAGGGCTGCAGGCTTAAATGCATTGATCAATCCATGAACGAAACCCCCATTATTTATGTATTATTGTGAGTGATTTAACAATGGCGAGTGCTGAGTTTTCTGTTTGTATGTGTATGTATATGTGTATATATATATATATATATATATATATATATATGTGTGTGTGTGTGTGTATATATATATATATATATATGTGTGTGTGTGTATATATATATATATATATATATATATATATATATATAATATATTATAATCTAATATACACTGGTCAAAAAAATAAAGGGAAGACTAAAATAACACATCCTAGATCTGAATGAATTAAATATTCTTATTAAATACTTTCTTTACATAGTTGAATGTGCTGACACCAACATCACACAAAAATTGATTGGAAATCAAATTTATTAACCCATGGATGTCTAGTTTTGGAGCCACACTCAAAATTAAAGTGGAAAAACACACTGCAGGCTGCTCCAACTTTGATGTAATGTCCTTAAAACAAGTCAAACTGAGGCTCAGTAGTGTGTGTGGCCTCCACGTGCCTGTATGACCTCCCTACAACGCCTGGGCATGCTCCTGATGAGGTGGCGGATGGACTCCTGAGGGATCTCCTCCCAGACCTGGACTAAAGCATCTGCCAACTCCTGGACAGTCTGTGGTGTTCTCTGGCAAATGCCAAACGTCCTGCACGGTGTTGGGCTGTAAGCACAACCCCCACCTGTGGACGTCGGGCCCTCATACCACCCTCATGGAGTCTGTTTCTGACTGTTTGAGCAGACACATGCACATTTGTGGCCTGCTGGAGGTCATTTTGCAGGGCTCTGGCAGTGCTCCTCCTGTTCCTCCTTGCACAAAGGCGGAGGTAGCGGTCCTGCTGCTGGGTTGTTGCCATCCTACGGCCTCCTCCACGTCTCCTGATGTACTGGCCTGTCTCTTGGTAGCGCCTCCATGCTCTGGACACTACGCTGACAGACACAGCAAACCTCCTTGCCACAGCTCCCATTGATGTGCCATTCTGGATGAGTTGCACTACCTGAGCCACTTGTGTGGGTTGTAGACTCCGTCTCATGCTACCACTAGAGTGAAAGCACCGCCAGCATTCAAAAGTGACCAAAACATCAGCCAAAAAGCATAGGAACTGAGAAGTGGTTTGTGGTCACCACCCGCAGATCCACTCCTTTCTTGGGGGTGTCTTGCTCATTGCCTATAATTTCCACCTGTTGTCGATTCTATTTGCACAACAGCATGTGAAATTGATTGTCAATCAATGTTGCTTCCTAAGTGGACAGTTTGATTTCACAGAAGTGTGGATGACTTGGAGTTACATTGTGTTGTTTAAGTGTTCCCTGTATTTTTTTGAGCAGTGTATGTATGTATATGTATGTGTGTATGTATGTATGTATGTATATATATATGTATATGTATATATATATATATATATATATATATATGTGTGTGTGTGTTTGAATAGGTGAATGAACAGAAGAGAAATCTAAATTAAATCAATATTTGGTGTGACCACCCTTTGCTTTAAAAACCGCATCAGTTCTTCTAGGTACACAAATTCGGATTTTGTAGGCTTATGGTCAGGTGTATGATTAACCAATCATACAAAACAGGTGATAATGATCATAGTTTTCAGATGTATGTTGAAACAGTAATTAACAAACAGAAACAGCTGTGTACAGATATGTCCAGTTGCATCTTTGCTGCCCGCCACGCATGGCGCGAGTTGAGGGGCTGGAGAGTGGTACAATAATAAGTGTCTGCAGGCAACATTGAAGCATGGTGGAGGTTCCTTACAAGTTTGGGGCTGCATTTCAGCAAATGGAGTTGGGGATTTAGTCAGGATTAATGGTGTCCTCAATGCTGAGAAATATAGACATGTACTTGCAATATGCAATACCATCAGGGAGGCGTCTGATTGGCTCCAAATGTATTCTGCAGCAGGACAGCAACCCCAAACATACAGCCAATGTCATTAAGAACTGTCTTCAGCGTAAAAAAGAACAAGGAGTTCTGGAAGTGATGATATGGCCCCCACAGAGCCCTGATATCAACATCATCGAGTCTGTCTAGGATTACATGAAGAGACAGAAGGATTTGAGCTAACCTACATCCACAGAAGATCTGTGTTCTAAGATGTTTGGAACAACCTCCCTTTCGAGCTCCTACAAAAACTGTGTGCAAGTGTATCTAGAAGAATTGATGCTGTTTTGAAGGCAAAGGGGGGTCACACCAAATATTGATTTGGTTTAGAGTTCTCTTCTGTTCATTCACTTTTGCATTTTGTCAATTGATAAAAATAAACTATTAACACTATTTTGGAAAGTATTCTTACTTTGCAGCATTTTTTCACAGCTGCCTACAGCTTTTGCACAGTTCTGCGTGTGGGTGTGTGTATATGTATATACCTCAAGTTAAATTTCTGTAAAAAATGATGAGAGGGTGCCTCATAGTGCATAACAGTATTTAATATTAAAAGCAACAGTGTTCAGTGTTCCGTCGTTGCCTGCTGGTTACAGGTCACACCGGGCCACCGCACCTAATCTCCGGATCAGGGAACCACACTCTGTCGGGGTATAGTGCGTCGCAGAGTCCCACCGAGTGTGGTTCCCTGAGACGAGGTGCAGTGGCCCGGTGTGACCTGTATCCAGCAGGCTGCAACGGAACACTGTACCCAGTGGTGGATGTGGTAGGAGCCGGTTGCCGGTGGATGTTTTATATATTAAACCATGTGGTATCAAGCCCCCACAGTTTTATTTTAGGTACGGGCACAATTGTTACATGTGTACCATTGCTTTTAATATTAAATCCTTTTATGCACTATGAGGCGCCCTCTCATCATTTTTGACATGTAAATAAAAATGTCATATATATATATATATATATATAATATTATACCTGGTGCAAGCAAGCAGAAATGGTAAGTAAACACAAGGTTTGGAGATAGCTCATATTAGCTTGAGGCTTCAGAGTGAAGGTCTGTATTTACTAGCTTTGAAACATTGCTGCACTACATCCTATTTTTACTGGTTTTATTTATTTATTTTTTATTTTTTTAGTTACAGTATTCTAACCAAGTTTGTAAAAGCAAAGGGAACCATCATTGTGTGTGGACTGGACTGTGGGCCTGATTCAGCTTGGATCGCACGGCTGAGTTCGCATGCAGCCCATCGATGTTTGTGCTCTCATGCGTGCGCATCGCAGTGCGCAAACCTGCCGCTACGATCGGAAAGCGATCGCAGTGAGCACGCAGTCCAACCGCATAGTGATTGCCATGAAGTAACAGTTTGAAGGTGGAGTGGATGGGGGTGGTCGGAGGAACGCAGGCGTGCCTGTGCGTTTTGAACTACGTTACAGGGGCATGCATAATTAAGCCCCTGCGGTTGTATATGCTGGCACAGGGTCTAGATGGTGACAAGAAGTTTAGCAGTTTGTGAGGTAGGGTCAGGTCAACCACATCTGTGCGAATGGTTCCAATGTTACTGATGTTTTCACTGACTTGAGTATGGGAAGTGGGCGGCTTTTTACAGTGTTGGGCATCTTGGTATAGTGCTGCGGTTGCCATGCGATTGTATTCATTAGCATATTTCCGCAGCTAGCGGGTGCATGCGAACGCAGCCGTGCGATCCAAGCTGAATCAGGCCCAGTATCACAAAGTCCAGAATAACAACATCCAACTACATAGTTAACTAGATGATCAAATACTTTGGATCCAAGGAGGAACTGCAGACAAATCACAGAGTTAAAAGCACTTGATCACGATGTACTTGGATCTAGATAATCTGCAAATTATTTTCCCAGAAATATCTATTAATTTCTCAGATAATGAGGAAAGGGAACTTAAAGAGAAACTAATGAAAATGTAACCACAAAATATTGTAACTCCGCAATAGAACAATGTTTATACAGGATACTGTCTCTTCATCCAGTGTACAAGATTTATTTTACAGCACAGAAGGTAATAAGAGACTTTTAGGATCAGTAACAGTTGGGAAAAGGACAATATAATAATAATAATAACAACAACAAAAATAAATACAATGTTTCCATTTCAACAGAATGAGAATGCAAATTGGGACTCTGCTCAAAATAGATTCTGCAGTAGCTTCTCTATCCACAATGCCTGCAATCCAATTAGAGCACAGAGGTTCACTATGCACAGAAACATGGAGAAATGTTTAAAAAATTTTCATAGGAACATCGATTAAATAAAGTGTGACTCTGACTTCAGTCTCCAGAGAAAACAAACTTTGTCTAGAGTATCAGCATATAGCTGGTCTGTCCAAAGTATGTAGACAAAACTATATAAAAGATTGGGAGTTTATAAAGAAAGGAGTTGTTTTCTTTTGTCAAGCCTCAATGGATCCTATTACTCTAGCAGTTAAAGGTATATCATCAACAGTGGCGGCTAGGAGAGCCCTATGTACATCAGGATGCTAGGAGGTCCATGGACATCACAGCAGCATTCTTTAGTTTAGGGATGAGCAGTTTGCTTTTACCCAAATCCGAACACACCCGCACTTTGAGGTTCTCAGTTTAACAGAGTCCCGGCTCAGATAACTTTGGAGTTCTAAGTAGAACCGACTCCTGACTTGGATCTAAAAACCAGATCTCCCGTATTTTGGATTGCATTTAAGTCCCACTTTCGTGTTTTCAGGTGCTGTGAGGTGGTCAAAATTGACTGGAAATTAGTATCATTGATGCCCATAATACTATTGGAACAAAAACAGGTCCACGTTACATGATTGTAGCTGTTTTTGTTTTCAAATTTGAAAGAAATCAGAAACCAAACCAAAACCCTGACAATGATTTAGTACCAAAACACAGGAATCTGAGCTCATCTATACTTAAAATAGCCTAACTTCATTCCCTTCGTCTGTGTGGCTTTCATTGGGTAGAAAATGAGATATGTTTCAGAAAAGTTCAGAAAATAAATCCAATCAGTTACCAATGATTAAATCTTACAAAAGCACCAATTTATGGAAACTAGAACCTATCATCCTGACAGACAATATATCAAACAGTATGAAAGTACTTCATCAAGACCTTTTTTTGTTCAATTTGTGGAAATAATCCACAATTACACCATCTCCAACAATCCTGGAGGGTGGTTAATACAGGCTTGTCTCCTGAATCTAAGAGTCCCGAGTACGAAGTAGATTTGTAAAAAAAAATTATTAAAAAATGAGTACATGTTTTGGTAGTTCGAAACAAAAATATATATATTTTTTTTAATCATGAACCCACGATCTCCAGCTCAAAGGAAATAATTGCACAAAAGCATACAGATGCTTTGGATAAAAAAATTATATTCTAAAATATTCTTTGTCGACAAACAGTCAGGAGAATCTCGGACAGTATTACATCTTAGATGACTATCAATTTGTACAGATAAAGCATTTTCACATGGGCCTGTAAGTTCTATTTTCTCAGGCTATAGAAGAAGGAGACTTCCTAATATCAATAGATCAGTTGCACCCGACCTCAGCACTTCCTTCGATTTTTCGTCTGGGACACCACTTTCAGTTTTGTTGTCTACCTTAGAACCACTCAACATCCCCCAATACCTTTACAAATAGCTAGTAGTCTTGATAGCAGTTCTCAGGATGCAGGAAATTGTATTGTGTCCTTATCTGGATGATATTCAAGTAATGGCAAAATCAGTTCACAGTGCCCAGAGCAAGTCACTCTCATAGTGATGATTTTATTTTTCAGGAGCATTTATGGTTCATAAATTTCCATTCAGCTGGTTCCTTATCCACAGCTGTAGATCCTGAGTATACAGATAGACACAATGCACACAAGCCATCACTGTTCAAAAGACAGCATCTGCCTTGCCTAATACATTCTCAATAGAATTCTTCAGTGAGAGAATGTCTCAGGCTCTTTAAGATGTTTTCCTCAAACATAGCTATTGTCCCACAGGCAAGTTGTCATATGAGAAATCTGCAACTAGTGATACTCAAACGATAGGATCGCAGTCTAGATATGCTGGATCAGCTTCTAAGATTGATGTTTAATACCAGAAAGTCTCTGAATTGGTGGCGAGATTCAATGTTATTAGAAAAGGTGAGATTCCCACACCGAATAGGATTGAACTGTGTTAACAGTGAGTTAAAGCTCCACCAGTTGAGAATCTCATCTGTGTAGCAAGTAATACAATGTGTATGGAGTCAAAACAAATTGATCCAAAAAGGAGAATTGGAGTTGCACAGAGCACTGTTTCAACAAATAATTCAGAAATTCATCTGATACTTTTTGATGGAAGCCAGCCAATATACCAGGCTGGATAATGTTTTTCTGGTGTCACTGAAATTTTAAAGCACAGATGTGTCCTCATAAATCTAGCTTCCTTGTGCATTAAGCAGCCCTTTTAGTTGCACCATGCCATGCAACTTTTTACCTTCAAATGCATCTTATTCGCACAGTGGTGCAAATAGGACGCACAAGCAGCTTCTGTGGCATGCCTATATTCTGTGTGCAACTGTGGGTGTTCCTGCATGCGAAACGCTACATGAGTCACTTGCGAAGGCTGCGATGTGCCATTGTCACAATGTTTAAACGCTGACAATGGCACCGCATCTCACAACCCTTGTGGGCCGCATTCACACAATTTTTCTTGGAGCCCTATGGGGCTGCGAGCACTTTAATATGAATTCGAGCTGCCGTAAATTGTGCCCGTTGTGCAAGTTTTAAATAGACCCCCTCCTGAGCAGCGTGTTTATCAGAAACACACACAGATCAGTGTGAGTAGTGTATGTTTCTGCCTGTAATAATGCAAATAAAGGATTAAAAAAAAAAAAAAAAAAATTAACTCCTGAACATAATCAACCTAGGGCTTTTTGAGCTGGCCCTGGTAAACAAAATACGAAGACAGAAAACTTAGCTGGTCATGGTTTTAAAAATACAGGGAAAAAATGGCATGGGGTTCCCCATATTTTTAACACCAGCATCGGGCTCCACTAGCCGGGGTGTGATGCTGCAGCCAGGGGACTTTCACTAGGGCCCCCGGCTAACGCAATAACACTCCAAACTAGTCAACCCAGGCTGGGGATCTTAGGGGAGGTGGGGACCCCCCAATAAAGGGGCACCCCAGGTCTGGGCCGAAGCCCGGGGCTATCCCCTGCATCCTGGGCGATGGATGTGGGGTCGATAGTGACTAGAGGTCCCAGCAGGCCTCCCCCACATGCTGGTGCATATGGAACTACAAGTACCAGCATGTGGGCCATTAAGTGCATGTAGGGAATCAGTATGAATTACCGCCAGACTACAGCCCAGTGGTTCAAATCCCGAAGCCGGCAGGCCGATGGTTCAAAATCCCGACAGCGCAGGTAAGTATACTATCCCTACCCCCCCCCCCTAACCCTCCCTTAGGGGTATCTAAGTCTAACCTCCCTCCCTAGTGCCTACCACTAACCTACCCCTGTTAGTGCCTAAATCTAACCCCCCCTCCCCGCACTCTAAACCTAACACTCCCGGGGGGGTGCCTAACCCTACACCCCTAGTGCCTAAACCTAACCACCCCCTTCCCCTAGCGGCCGCCGGTCTCATAATTACATCCTGCCTGTAGACCTCCTGTAAAAGAAATACACCGATGCGATGTATTGTTCTATCACGCTGTCTTGTCGGCTGGGTACACAATCGCATAGTGTGTACCCAGCTTTAGAGTAAATGTTTAAAATAAATTATTTGTTCTCCTATTGAGATGTGTTAACATAACTGGTATTGCGCCAGTACATATACTACCTCAAATACTGTTAAATGGGCTTCACTTCGCATATGTTATTCTAATATCATATATTTGGTTATGTAATAACTGGCCCTATCACCAGCGAAAACAAACGTTTCCACCAACAATAAGGTTTTTTTGCCCTTTAATTTATAATTGGTTCACTCAGTCAGTAGTGATGGTGACTTCTTATCCTTAATTTACTGCAGCATATGTTTTTATTATTACTTTCTGAATAGGAGCAATGATATTCTCTTTAGTACATTTTATGTGTGTGTATGTATACATGATTTCACATAATTTTCTTGTTGTTGCTGCCTTACCTGGTGCCATAATACTCTTTATTACATATAATGTGTGTTCACTGTATATATAATGCACTGTTTATTGATGCATCACTGGTTTAGTGGCCATTTACCATTCAGCCGCATTATTGTTTATGCATTCTGATACAGGTTAAGTCTCCCATATCCAAATATTCCGAAAGACGGAATATTTTTAGCATGACTGCTTTTTGATGGTTCAAAGTACCCCCCCCATTTTTCTCTGTAAGGCACAACATTATTAAAAATATTGTATAAAATTAGCTTCAGGCTGTGTGTATAATGTGTATATGAAACATAGATAAATTCCATGTATGTACACAAACTTTGTTTAAGCCAAATATTGTATAAAATGACCTGCAGGTTATGTGTATAAGATGTATATAAAACATAAAAACATAAATGCATTCCTTGTATACCATAATGAGATATCTTGGGAATGGGACCCAAATCTACACAATTATTCCAAATTACGGAATATTCCGATATCCAATATACCCCTGGTCCCAAGCATTTTGGATATGGGAGACTCAACCTGTACTGGTATCTTATGCAGTGATCTGCTATTTTGAACTCTGGGTGTGAGCCTTGCTGTTCTATTCTTACTTTTCACACATTCCTAGTGAACGTGTAATTCAGCCCATCACCACAGAAGCAGCATCTGTCTCACCTCTGTTTGTTTTTATTCATCTTGCAGGGCAGACAGTCGTCATAACAGTAGTTGGATGGGTGTCAATCCTGCTTCTCCTATGTGTATAATCAGCGAGATGTCTGGAAGCAGTTAACCTGACAGAAGCAACTAAATGTAAGTGCTCTTGCAGAAGCTTTTATTCCCTTCAATGTATTTTGCTATAAGCTTTAACATCTGCTGTGTAAGCTATACCCTTCTTATTGTGAATTGTACTGTACACCCTCAATGGCAAGACGCAACCTCCAGCCCTCAACACAATATAGGGATTTGCTTGAAATAAATCTTTTATTACCACTTACAAGATCCTGGACTGTCTCACTTAGGTATGCTGTGGGTACAGAAATGATGTAACATAAGCAAGCATGTGTCAGAAGACATTGCCTCAGCACATCAGGTGAAAGCAGAACTGTGTGAAATGCTGGTAGAAGCCCATCATACATACTGTAGCATCAAATCCATGAAATAGATATTCATAGGGAAACTAGTGTAATATTAAAAGGCAACTGACAAGATTATCAAAGGACAGGTCTTTATTATAGGGCCTGATTCACAGCTGGACGCTAATGCCGCCGCCGCTGCTGTGTCTCAGCGAAAATATCCAAATGTTGCAGACACTGAGGAATGCATTGAGACTCCCACCTGCGGATCTGCAAATCCAAGCATCTGTGTACAAAGATGCAGCAGCAGTCGCAGGAACCTTCAGTAATCAGCCTCCTGAGTGACCCTATGGTGGCACAGAATGGCCGCCACTGCCTGTTACCTCTCACGATTGCTCTCTGACTGTCAATCACATTGCAAGTAAATAGTCACTGTGAGCGGCTACTGTAACGTACCTTGACGCATGCACAGTGTGATTTAGACTCGTGCAGATTGCTGATTATCGCTCAACTGTGAACACATCGATATAAAGTACAACTAAACCAGGCCCATAGCATAGTAAAAGTATTTATCCAAATAAACATGCACGGAGAAAAACAGTGTCATATTTTGCTTATACAGTGCATCCGGAAAGTATTCACAGCGCTTCACTTTTTCCACATTTTGTTATGTTACAGCCTTATTCCAAAATGGAATAAATTAATTTTTGTCCTCAAAATTCTACACACAATGCTCCATAATGACAACGTGTAAAAAGGTTTTCTTTTTAAATAAAATTTGCAAAAATAAAAAAAAATACTAAGAAATCACATGTACATTAGTATTCACAACACAGTGGTCTCCATCATCCGTAAATGGAAGAAATTCGGAACCACCAGGACTCTTCCTAGAGTTGGCCGGCCGTCTAAACTGAGCGATCGGGGGAGAAGGGCCCTAGTCAGGGAGCTGACCAAGAACCCGATGGTTACTCTGTCAGAGCTACAGCATTCCTCTGTGGAGAGAGGAGAACCTTCCAGAAGGACAACCATCTCTGCAGCAATCCACCAATCAGTCCTGTATATTAGAGTGGCCAGACGGAAGCCACTCCTTAGTAAAAAGCACATGGCAGCCCGCCTGGAGTTTGCCAAAATGCACATGAAGGACTCTCAGACCATGAGAAACAAAATTCTCTGGTCTGATGAGACAAAGATTGAACTCTTCGGCGTGAATGCCAGGTGTTATGTTTGGAGGAAACCAGGCACCGCTCATCACCAGGCCAATACTATCCCTACAGTGAAGCATTGTGGTGGCAGCATCATGCTGTGGGGATGTTTTTCAGTGGCAGGAACTGGGAGACTAGTCAGGGTAGAGGGAAAGATGAATGCAGCAATGTACAGAGACATCCTGGATGAAAACATGCTCCAGAGCGCTCTTGACCTCAGACTGGGGTAACGGTTCATCTTTCAGCAGGACAACGACCCTAAGCACACAGCCAAGATATCAAAGGAGTGGCTTCAGGACAACTCTGTGAATGTCCATGAGTGGCCCAGCCAGAGCCCAGACTTGAATCCGATTTGAACATCTCTGGAGAAATCTGAAAATGGCTGTGCACCGACGCTTCCCATCCAACCTGATGGAGCTTGAGAGGTGCTGCAAAGAGCAATGGGCGAAACTGCCCAAAGATAGGTGTGCCAAGCTTGTGGCATCATATTCAAAAAGACTTGACGCTGTAATTGCTGCCAAAGCTGCATCAACAAAGTATTGAGCAAAGGCTGTGAATACTTACAGTATGTATGTGTGATTTCTTATTTTTTTTTTTTATTAAATTTGCAAAAATCTCAAAAAAACTTTTCTCTTTCATCCACTAGGGGACACTGGAGGTGCTTATGCTGGGGTATAGAGGCGTGGATAGCTGGAGCTGGCACTTTAAAATTTAGAAGTGTGAAGCTCCTCCCCCTCTATGCCCCACCAGCCCTCAGTTTAGAAAATGTGCCGTCGGAGCTGGTCACAATCTGCTGTGCTCCAGCAGGTCACATAATTATTTATTTCTTTTATTTTACACTATTATTTATTTTTTGTTTATCATTTTAAAACATCTTTTACATTATTTTTCAAGTACCCTTCGCCACCTCTCTAAAGGTGGGGTCCGGGTTACTGGCACCCTGTTAACCTCCTGGGTTACAGAAAGGAGTGTGCAGTGCTTCGCCAAAAGCATCTGACAGCTCCTTACTGCCGCACACACACACAGCACAGACTGCCTCCAGGAAGCAGGGAGGAGAAGTGCTGTTCAGAAGAGCCGTCCAGGGGAGCGCAGTGAGTACAAATCACTTGCACTTTCCCGACTCCTGCCCCGCCGCCAGCGCTGAATTCAGAGAGCGCTATAAGCGCTGCTCAATGTGTATGCTTATCCCCTCTCCCCGCTGATGAGCGCGACTAACGGCTCCTTCTCAGCGAGGCTAGCGCAGGGGGGAGGTTATGACTGCAGCGTGGTGGCCATTTACTAGTCCCTCGGACTTGAGGAGAAAGGGGGCGGAGCCTAATAGCGCGGGCTCCCTATCTATTTAACGTGGCAGTAGCTGTTACAGCAGCGTGGAGGCTGCGTTTAACCTGTTGTTTGTCTGCATCTCTCCACTACAGGTAGTGTGCAGGCACATGCAGAAGGCTGATTCTCCTGTCTACATCCCTGGCAAGAGGCTGTGAGTAACACTGGGGTGTCAGTGCAGGGAATCTAATCTGTGGGAGCGGGTCCCAACCAGCCTTCTGTTTTATTTCAAATCACTGCTGTGTCTATTGTTTCTGGGTGACTGTTGTTTATCCATGTCGAACAAAACAAAAGCGGCTCAAAAGATGTTTCTGTTCTAAATGTAACAACAAACTATCTAAGCCGCATGCCACTTGGTCCACGTTATGTGATGCTTGTATAACAATTGATCCACCGATGGCTATTTCTGACTCAGTTGCTCCGCCATGGGCCGCTGACATGGTAGGAGTTATGTCAGACTTAACGTCTGAGTTAGCTGAGGCACGTGTCTCAACCTCCCTGGGTGGCGGGGCTAACCAAGTCTCTAGACACCTTGGTACAGGTTATGGGCACTGCGGCATCCGCACCTTCCACTTCCTACCAGAGATCTAAGTGTACTCTGACGACTGTTATCCAGTCAGAGGAGTCGGAGGAAGGATTCCTTACTATGGAGGATACCGAAGAAGGGGAATTGGAGGTTGCATTACAGGACGATCCTCAGGAGTTAGAGTCCACCTCTCCCGGGGTGGAATCTTTAATTTTGGTGGTCAGAAAGACTCTCAATTTACCTGAGGATATAATTCCTCCATCACAGGAGTTTGAATTATTTAACGAACAACCGAAGAGCTCTGCAGTTTTTCCGTTCTCGCAGCAACTTCAGCAACAGCTCTCGGTAGCTTGGAAACAGCCGGATAAGAGGTTCCAGATTCCGCGCCGGTTTTCATCTAGTTACCCTTTTCCTTCATCCATGATGGAAAAGTGGGAAACCCCTCCTCCAGTAGATGCGTCTGTCTCCCGTCTCTCAAAGAAAACAGCACTCCTAGTACCAGGAGCTACAGTTCTAAAAGACCCGTCGGATCGTAAGTTGGAGACAACGCTAAGATCTATTTATACAGCAGCGGGTGCTCAACTCAGGCCCACACTTGTTACCGCTTGGGTTAACAAGGCTGTGGTTTCCTGGGCCGATCAATTGATTACAGGATTGGACTCAGGTAATTCCAGAGCAGAGTTACATCTACTAGCAGAACACATCCGTGAATCTGCAGTTTATATGGGAGAAGCTTCAAAGGATATCAGTCAGATTAGTGCTCGCATATCTGCTTCGGTGATTTCAGCCCGCAGAGCCCTCTGGCTACGCGCTTGGCAAGCAGACGCAGAATCCAAGCGTGCGGTGGAAAGTCTACCATTCACTGGCGACATGCTGTTCGGGCTGGAATTAGACAAATGGATATCCCAAGCCACAAGGGGTAAGTCTTTCTTCCTGTCAGCTACACCGGCTCCCAGAAGAATTTACACGGGACCTTCGTTTAATTCCTTTCGGTCGCCACATTCCTTTTGTGGTAGGACCAGAGGTGCGCCCACGCAACCAAGAGGTGGCAGAGGTAGAGGTCGTCCACACACGGTTGCTCGTAGACCAGAGCCTAAACCAGCTGAGAAACAAGTGGCATGACGGTTTTCCGTCCCACCTGGGACCATCTGCAGTGGGAGGCCGCCTGCAAAGATTTCAACAAGTTTGGAACCAGACTTCTACAGAACCATGGATCCGAAGACTAATTACCCTGGGGTACCGAATAGATTTCGAGACCTCCCCTCCACCTCGGTTCTTCACTAAAAGTCTGCCAATACAGGCAGAAAGAGCCAAGGTTCTACAGGAGGCTATCCAGTCTCTAGTAGTATCTTCTGTGATAGTTCCAGTTCCGGAACTTCAACGAGGTATGGGGTTTTACTCAAACCTGTTTGTAGTACCCAAGCCGGATGGCTCTGTCAGGCCCATCTTAAACCTAAAGTCTTTGAACCGGTATCTGAAGATGTATCGTTTCAAGATGGAGTCTCTAAAGTCAGTAATAGCAAGCTTGGAACCAGGGGAGTTCCTATTATCGCTGGATATCAAGGACGCATATCTCCATGTTCCCATTTGGGAACCACACCATGCTTTTCTGCGTTTCGCCATTTTGAAGGATCATTATCAATTTCGGGCATTGCCATTCGGGTTATCCTCGGCTCCCTGCATCTTCACCAAACTCATGTCAGTCATGAGATCGCTCTCCTTCGGTCATCAGGAGTGAACATAGGCCCTCATTCAGAGCCGTACACTCTGAGCAGAGCGCACGCTCTGAATGAGGGCCGCCCTCCATAAAAATGGAGCGTCCTCCTGGACGCTCGTATAGCTGTGGGTCACCACCCACAGCCTATACGAGCGTGCATTTTGATGGCCGCGATGGTCGTGACCATCGAAACTGCGAGCCGGAGCCTGCGGTTGAGGTTTTCAACCGCAAGCTCCGGAGTGATTTTGCCAAAATCACTCCCACTGATATCACTAGTGATGTCAGTGGGCCGGCTTCTGACGGGAGGCGTTCCCTTGGGAACGCCCCTGTCAGGGAGGCACGCCCACCAAGGGGGGCGTGCTGTCAATCAACATCGACAGCACGCCCCCTTTGATCAGACACAACGAGCGAAGGACTTTCCTTCGCTCGTCGCGTCTGGCGCATGCGCACGACGGAGCTCCCTCCGTCGTGCGCATGCTCAGTGCAGAACATCGACCCACTTGCGAGCGGACAGCCGCTCGCGAGTGGGTCTGAATCAGGCCCATAATACCTTATTTGGACGATCTGTTACTCAAGGCTCCATCGGTGCCTCTTCTATCAGATCATGCCTTACTGACATATCACATTCTAATCCAACATGGTTGGATAATCAACTTCAAGAAGTCAAATCTCAATCCGTCCCGGAAACTTTTATTTCTGGGCATGATATTGGATACGAAATCGCAGAGGATTTTTCTTCCAACAGACAAGGACAAGGATATCCGAGTGTTAGTTCAGCTGGTCCTCAAAACAAAGACTGTGTCAATGCTTCTTTGTCTGCGTCTCTTGGGGAAAATGGTAGCTGCTTTCGAGGCACTACAGTTCGGCCGGTTCCACTCCAGGGTGTTCCAGCTGGACCTGTTAGCACAGGGGTCAGGGTCTCACCTGTTCCTACATCGACAGATACGTCTAAACCCGGTTACCAGAGTAGCCCTTCTTTGGTGGACACAATCCAGCAATCTGTTAGCGGGAAAACTGTTCGGAATGTGGGACTGGATCATCATAACCACGGATGCCAGCCTTCGAGGATGGGGCGCAGTAGTCCTCGATTGTCACTTTCAGGGCCGATGGTCCCCTCTAGAACAGAAATGGCCCATAAATGTGTTGGAACTCAGAGCGATTTACAATGCTCTGATAGAGGCAACAGAGTTGCTCAAGGCTCGTCCGGTAAGAGTTCAGTCCGACAACGCGACGGCTGTCGTTTACATCAACCGCCAAGGAGGGACTCTGAGTCGCATGGCTATGCGAGAGGTAACTCTGATTCTTGGCCCAGGATCAGTCAATAATCCTGTCAGCGGTATTCATTCCGGGTGTGGACAACTGGGAAGCAGATTACCTAAGTCGACAGGATGTCCATCCCGGGGAATGGAAGCTTCATCCAGACGTGTTCAACGCGCTGATACGTCGATGGGGATGTCCTCAGGTGGATCTCATGGCGTCACGATTGAATAGTCAGCTTCCAGTATACGTGTCAAGAACTCGAGATCCACAGGCGGAAGCAGTAGACGCTCTGACAACTTCGTGGACCTACGACTTCGTTTACCTTTTCCCTCTGATTCCACTTCTTCCTCGTCTTCTAAAAAGAATAAGACAGGAGTCAGCCTCGGTAATTCTCGTGGCCCTGAACTGGCCTCGGAGAAGTTGGTTCTCGGACCTTCGGTCCCTATTATCAGATGATCCGTGGCCCCTTCCTCTGCGCCCGGATCTTCTACTGCAGGGCCCTTTCATACACCCCAACTTAGCGCAGCTACGTTTAACGGGGTGGCTCTTGAAACCGATATCCTAAGATGTAGAGGTATCCCAGACGCGGTTATTCCCACCATGCTACGACCAGGAAGCCAGTTTCGGCTGCGCATTATTATCGCATCTGGCGTGCTTATATCTCATGGTGTTCTAGTCGGGATCTTCCGTCTAGGACATTTCGCTTATCCCGGTTTCTGCTTTTCCTTCAGACGGGTCTGGATTCTGGCCTTCGTCTGGGAACCTTAAAGGTGCAGGTTTCTGCCCTTTCCATTTTCTTTCAAAGGAAATTGGCCCTCATTCCTGAGGTGCAGACGTTTCTTCAAGGGGTCTTGCGCGTGCAACCTCCTTTGTTTACATCCAATTGATCCATGGGATCTTAATCTAGTTCTTCTGTTCCTTCAGTCACCCATGTTTGAACCTTTGGAGGAGGTTGATCTTAAGTACCTATGTTGGAATACGGTAATCCTCCTGGCTCTCGCTTCGGCTCGTAGGGTTTCGGAATTGGGGGCTCTTTCCTATAAACCTCCTTACCTAGTGTTTCATGCGGATAGAGCGGAACTCCGGACGATAGCCGCCTTCCTTCCTAAGGTCGTGTCGGCTTTCCATTTCAATCAGCCTATTGTGGTACCATCGTTGGTGGAGGACTCTGGTTGTTCTACCTTGGATGTGGTTAGGGCTCTCCGCATCTATGTTGACAGGACTGCGGGCCTCATTCAGAGGTGGTCGGAGGATGCAAGCGGTCGCTCAGAAACTAGGCAGCCGCTTGCATCCTGACCGCCCACCTCTGTTTCGGTCGTTAGGCTGTGGGTTTACACCCACAGCTCTAACGACCGCTAGGGTGATGGTCGCGATGGTCAGAGACCATCGCGACCATCGGGGCTTACGACAAGACCCTAGGGTAGGGTCTCACTTGTCGTAAGCTCCGGAGAGCTTCTGGCTCTGTCAGAGCCGGAAGCTCTCCACTGACATCACTAGTGATGTCAGTGGGGCCTCCCCCAAACGGTAGGCGTTCCCATGGGAACGCCTCCGTTTGTGCTGCCACCCCCCCCGGCCCGCCTTCCAAACGGGGCGAGCTGTCAATCAACATTGACAGCTCGCCCCCTTTGGAAAGAGACCCGCTACGACCGGCGCTGTCGTTCGTAGCGGGTCTCACGCATGCGCACGAAGGAGCCGGCTCCCTCGTGCGCATGCGCACTTGACAAACATCGAGGCGGCCGTGCACCGTACGGCTGCCTCTGAATGAAGGCCTGCTTCCCTTCGTAAGTCGGAGTCGCTTTTTGTCCTCTATGATGCGGTTCGGAGGGGTTGGCCAGCGTCTAAGCAGACTTTAGCACGTTGGATCCGGCTGACTATTCATCAAGCTTATGTTAGTGCTAACCGTTGGCCTCCTTCGTCAATTTCGGCTCATTCCACACGTTCTGTGGGTGCGTCATGGGCGGCCGATAGAGGAGCAATCTACGTCACAATTGTGTTGTGCGGCCACTTGGTCTTCAGTTCACACGTTTGTTAAGTTTTACAAATTTGATACGTTTGCCTCTTCGGCGTCCTGTTTTGGCCGCCTTGTTCTGCAGGCGCCACAGAGCACTCCCGCCCGTGGGGATAACTTTGGGACGTCCCCAGCGTAAGCACCTCCAGGTTCCCCTAGTGGATGAAAGAGAAAATGGGATTTTGGTACCTACCGGTAAATCCTTTTCTCTGATTCCACAGGGGACACTGGATGCCCACCTCTGTGCTCCATGCCTGCCTGTTCGGTTTTGTTCTGTATGTTGTATGATTCAGTTATTGTGTGTTCTTCTCTCCTTTTCACTCCGCTTGTTCTCCACCTCCTCTCGGTCTTCATTTTCTAAACTGAGGGCTGGTGGGTCATAGAGGGGGAGGAGCTTCACACTTCTAAATTTTAAAGTGCCAGCTCCAGCTATCCACGCCTCTATACCCCAGCGTAAGCACCTCCAGTGTCCCCTGTGGAATCAGAGAAAAGGATTTACCGGTAGGTACCAAAATCACATTTTTACGCCTTGTAATTATAGGGTATTGTGTGTAGAATTTTGAGGACAAAATGAATTGATTCCATTTTGGAATAAGGCTGTAACATAATGTGGAAAAAGTGAAGCGCTGTGAATACTTTACGGATGCACTGTATAAAGCTCTCTATAGCCGGAATTTGCATCAACGTCCACAGTGAACGTTGCCTACATGAGGGCTCTCCCTAACCCAGTTTCACCTCTTGTAAGTGTAGATGTGATTTGAAGTGCATACATCTCTGTATTGCCCATACTTGCATACACCTATACTTTGGCTATAAGGAGTGATTTTTAGGGGCAATTTCACAAAAAACTCTTACCAGGATAATGATTCTGATAGTAACATGTCCCAGTGAAGAGGGTAAAGTGATAGAGATGTGCATTATCATTTTGTGATAATTTACCCGAGAGGAGCATATAGGTTATCACAAAAAGGAGCTAACAATCCCCCCTCTGGTGATAATCCCTCCATAGTGGTGGTTTAATGACCACATGGATTTACCCTTGTTAAATAGACCCCTGAGTACTTTTATTTGATAATGCCATGGTCTTGTAGATTCCAAAAAGAAGTGTTTTTTTTATTTTGTATTTTTTTAAATGTTATTCATTGTAAAATATCCAGCAATGTCCTGACTCCTGCCCTGGTTTGTTAGTAATATTTGCAATGTATGCACGTGATTGATGTGATGTTTTGCACAGTTCTGGAGACAAAGATTTGCACCAGAATAGAAAATATACATGTGTTTTGTTTATGATTTTATCCAGGATTGGCTGTGACGGCTTGATAATTAATAGCACTAAAGAAATCATGACCTACATTTACTGCTTTGGAATATAGACTTCTCACAGAATTGGGTCACTTCACTTTATCTGCTTTTTATATTGGTATTGTAATTCCGATTTTCGGTACTTTGCTTGGAAAGGTTACATGTAGATGCATCTGATGTAAAAGTGCTGTTTATTTAGAGGAACATAACAAAATAAACAGGTTCAGGGACAAGTTTTGTTTGCCAGAGCAGTAGCTTATAATGGGGATGTAGTCAGCATCCCGGCTGGCGGGTTGCGTCCGGGCGAAATACAGGCGCCAAAATCCCGACAGTGTTGGAATCCCGGCACTAGAATCCCGGCCACCGGAATCCCGAATGGTAAGTACTGGGCGTTAGTGGAAGAGTAAGGGTTAGGCACTAGGGGGGAGGGTAAGTTTTAGGGTCCAGGGAGGGAGAGGTTCGGTTTAGGCACTAGGGGGGAGGTTAGGTTTAGGTACTAGGGGGGGAGGTTGGGTTTAGGTACTAGGGGGGGAGGTTGGGGTTAGGCACCCAGGAGAGAGTGGTAGGGTAGGGTTAGTCCAGGGGCGCTCTGAGAGGAGGCGGCCCGTGTGCATTCCCCGGATGGGGCCCCCTTCTCTCCCCCCGGCAGCCGACTGACGCAGGTGGCCGGCCACCGCAGAATCGGTAAACTCTGGGCCCAGAGTCTTCTGCACATGCGCAGAACGCTGGAAAAATGGCTGCGGCGGCCATTTTCCCGTGTTCTGTGCGGCGCTGACACCCGATGCGGGACAGCGGACAGGTGAGTTTTAGATAATATGGGTGCAGGGTGTGCGGTGCTGGGCCCCCCCTGCGCATCTACAATGGGTGCAGTCTTACCTTCTTTCCTTATGGGTGTCAGGATGCCGCTGTCGGTATTCTGACCAGTGGCATCCTACCTCCCGAAACCTCATACCAAACCCCTTCTAATGTGTCTTCTAAATAACAAGTGTATTACCACTCCCTGCACATTGCACCTGTGATAGTTTACGAAGTAGTTATATATTAACCCATTGTCTCTAATTTTTCAGGACCTTCTCTGTTTTTAAAGACTTGTCCCTGGAAATTGTTGTATCTGCTTTTCAACACTAATTATACCACTCCTCTTATTTTGGAAAATATGCTATTTTTT
This sequence comes from Taudactylus pleione, assembly GCA_031769625.1. Classification (NCBI taxonomy): domain Eukaryota; kingdom Metazoa; phylum Chordata; class Amphibia; order Anura; family Myobatrachidae; genus Taudactylus; species Taudactylus pleione. The sequence continues at coordinate 14,642,714 of JAUIMM010000018.1, read as the reverse complement.
ACTTTTCATCTTTTTTATGTTCTGTAAGGTAATATCAATAAAATAAGAAAAGTATTTCAAATGTAAACCATAAACAAAACATAAGCATAAATCTTCACCTAGACCAGTGATGGGTAATAGGTGGCCCTGGGGCCACATGCCGCACTCCTAGCCTTCACTTGCAGGCCCCAGCTCCTTCCTGCTTTGTTTGGTGTAGCTTCTAATGCTAAATTATATGGCCTACTGATATGTTATTACACAGAGCTGTTTCTTTCAATGATTAAATGTATTTAATTTACTACTGAGATCAAAATTTATTTTTGTGGCCTAGGCATTAACATGTAACATGCTTAGTCATACATGCCTACCCTCCCGGTTTTCGTGGGAGGCTCACGATTTTTCTTATACCAAAGTGGGATTGTTTTTAAGTGCATAACATACTTTATTTACTAAAAAATGAAACATACACTTTTTTAGATATTCAAGGTCAAAGTTCACATCATGTGGCCTTGAAATGTAAAAGTCAACATTTAAATATAAAACTATTCTTTATGAAAACTATGGACCCTTAGCTTCAAAACAAGACCAACATGAATGTTCTACCGCAGTTAGAAGCAAAGATATGATAGGTTTTAGCTAACCTTGCTTGCACTCTGGCCCTGATTCAGAGCCGGACGCTCTGACAGAGCGCTCGCTCCGAATCAGGGCCGGGCTATCTTTTTTTAGAACGGCCTCCTGGCCGCTCGCATAGCTGTGGGTGACCACCCACAGCTATAGCAAGCGGCCAGGAAGATGGTCGGGCTTGCGACGAGACCCTTGTGGTAGGGTCTCGTTGCCGCAAGCCCCAGAGAGATTTTGTCTCTAACAGAGCCGAAATCTCTCCCACTGACATCACTCGTGATGTCAGTGGGGCCGCCCCCAAAAGGAGGCGTTCACATGGGAACCCCTCCGTTTGGGCAGCCACTCCCCCGGCCCGCCCACCAAAAGGGGCGTGCTGTCACTCAACATCGACAGCACGCCCCCTTTGGTACGAGACCCGGAGCGACGGCTTGGCCGTCGCTATCCAGGTCTCGTGCATGCGCACGACAGAGCCGGTTCCGTTGTGCGCATGCACTCTGGGCCACCATCGACCCGGTTGCGAACGCTCACCGCTTGCGACCGGGTCTGAATCAGGCCCTCTGTTGCATGAGCACTGTGTATCACTGAGGGCTAAAATGTAACATATGAATGTACCAAATAGTACCAAATTTCATGAAATTCTGAGACGTCGGGTTGAAAAGTAACTTTTCTTGTGATGATTTGGCATGGAACGACCCTCCTGTATTTTTGCCACATAATGCGTCCAGTTTTACATGAGCCCCTTAATGTGCAAAATAAATTTGAAAGGGGCTATTTTTCAAATGTAAACTCTATGCTGTTCTAAATGGTGTGTAATCAGGCTTCTGGACTGTCATATCCCGACAAGGGACTAATGATACTTCAAAATCCCGATGTCTATCATTGTCCCTACGTCAGGATCCCGACGCCCGGCATACCAAACAAAGGTAAGCTGGGGGGCGGGTGCGGACAGCGGGGGGGGAGGGTTAGGGGTTCCTGGGGGGGGCTTATAGTTAGGCACCCCCCCGTGAGGGTTAAGGTCAGGCTAGGGGAAGGGGGGTTAGGCACCCCTGGGGGGGAGGTTAGGGTTAGGCATTAGTGGGGGAGGTTAGGGTTAGGCATTAGGGGGGGAGGTTAGGGTTAGGCATCCCTAAAGGAGGGTTAGCGGTGGGAGAGGGTTAGAAATAGTAAAAATACTTGCCCTGTCAGGATCTTCTAGTAACGGTCTTCCGGTGTTGGGATTTGGGTCCGGCGGCAACTCATACCGATTCTTTTCTTAATGGTTAGCTAGACTGTTTAGCAGAGTATCTACCTCTTACCTGCAGAATGTCCATTTCTAGGGGCGGAGGGCTTGCAGTATTGCCTCATCATGTCACTTTACTAAGTTTAGTGGCTAGGACACAGCATGGAAAGCTATTTCCAGTGCTTGATTGTAATCTCTTACATCCCAACCGCCCCGAGTTTCTATTAGGAAATCTTAAAATGGGAGGAGTTTTGCCAAAAAGTGAATGTTTCTGAATAGCATGTTTGGTATTTTGGTGGAAGGGGGACAGGGATAATGGGAGGGGGCAGGGTTTAGTTGGGCTGGGGACAGGGAATTGTTTTGTCCTGAGTTCACATGTTTAAATTTTGAGAATTATGAAATCTGGTGATGTCGGGCTGGTAAAATTCCTGTGGGAGGCAGGTGTAGACAGGACTGCATTTGTCTTGTGCTAAATTCCCACTGCTTCAGGGTATATTTATCAAATGATTATACATACTGTAGGTTAGGGATTGTATTTGTAAAATCCCCCGTATAGCTTGTCTATATATAGGAATTAACTCAAAGGTCTGTGCGGGTGTAATGCTGGCCATACACTAGCACGATTTCGGTCCGATTGGCCGATTTTCGATGCATCATATGATGATTCGTGTGGAAATCGTGTAGCATTTAGGTAGGATACGATCCGATGCACGCTCCCACCGCTCTTAAAATGTATCGTATGATCAGATGTGCAGCCCATCATATCTATTGTAATCTAATGCAGATCGTGTTTGTTAAAAAGCACCAAATTATGCTGTCAGGACTACCGGGGAGTTCAAGGGAAAACGTACTATGAATCGCATCGTACTAGTGTATGGTCAGCTTTATCATTTTTGTTCTAATGTCTGCAACGTATAGTAACCTTACATTGGAAGTGGCACCACCTTGCTGATATATGGGTTCTAACCTTAGTCCAATCTCCAGTTAAATTGCATGTTGTGTTGTTTAGCTGACTTACAATGTAACATTTTATTCATAGGCAGCATTGATCCTAATGCTGCAAAAGAAGAATGAATTCACTGCATCTCTCCCCCATCCACATCCCCACACAACCTTTAGATTTGTTTCTGCTATGGTTGGCAGGTTCCTTTTCATGCTGTTTGGCAAATGGCATTGGCTTTGTTTCTGGAAATGGACTGTCCATTATAGTCCATCAGTGCTTCCCTTACTCTATGTTGTGCCGGCCAATACAATGTACACATTGTAATTTTTTCGGGATTTATTATGCATTACTGCGCCCTCTTATATTAAACTGGAGGCTGCCAAAGTCTCCCTTGAGGAATGAACTGTTTTAACATGCTTTCCGGTAAACTCCTAGTCTATTGCATTAACTCTTCCATACTGAAGCGTGATGGGTAAATGTGGCACTTAAATGCACATCAATTGGATTTTTCTTTTAGCAGCACAGCAAATGCAGTAATGTAAGGTAATAAAAAATACATTTGTGAAAATGCTTTGCCGAGGAGAAAAATTTGGCTAGAACACATGCCTCTGTGTCGTGTTCCTTTGTAGTCACCTAACAGATCATTAGGGATATAAAATGCAGCCATTTTTCATTGTAGAGAGTGAGTATTATTCAATGAAACTTAACTTATGTAAATGTTTTAGGTTTAAAGATCCATCAAGCTTAATATAGATATTGATCCAAAATGAATGTTTCCTTCTCAGGACATGGGTTAAAGTGTTGATTACTCAGTAGAGGCGGCTCTTTTATAAGCTGAACAAATATAATGCAGCTTACAGCTCAGCCACTAGTTACCTCCCCTGTGCAAATGACTGCTACATTTAAACACACTTGAATTCTTATGTACAGTGCACCCGGAAAGTATTCACAACTCTTCACTTTTTCCACATTTTGTTATGTTACAGCCTTATTCCAAAAATGGAATAAATTCATTTTTGTCATCAAAATTCTACACACGTGTAAAAAAAAAAGTTTTTTGTTTTTATTTGAGATTTTTGCAAATTTAAAAAAAAAAAAAAAAAAACACCAAAGGTGCATACACACACAATGATTTTTTGAACGATTATCAATAACTATATCGTTTATCATTCGATCGTTGACAAAATTGCTCACTTTCTGAGTTAAAACGATGAACGATTGTCGTTCATGCACGTTCACATTTGTAGTTCAGTCAGACTGACCAACTGAACGATTTTCATTAAGGGAATATGCAAATATCGTTTGTAGTTAAAAAAATCGTTCATTACACTTTAAAAAATCTGACAGTTAATCTGACATAAAATCATTTATAAAATCGTTGGTAACAAAATCGTTGTGTGTGTATGCAGCTTAAAGCTGCATACACACACAACAATTTTGTTACCATCGATTTTTTGAACGATTTTATGTCAGATTAACTGTCAGATTTTTTAAAGTGTAATGGTGCATACACACGGTCAGATTTTTCTTCAGATCTGAAAGATAAAGATTTAAAAAAATCGTTCAATAGTTCATATCTGAAGGAAAATATGACATATCTGTCAGATGAACGATGCACGTTCCCGATGGTCAGATAACGATATCTGACATCTGATGTGTTTGCAGTCAGACTTGGACTATTCCATTCATTTTAATGCAGTTAAAAATTGTTCAATCGTTCAAATCTTTGGTCAAATCGTTCAATCGTTCATCTGACAAATCTGACCATGTGTATGCTCCATAATGAACGATTTTTTTGAACTACAAACGACTTTTGATATTCCCTTAATGAAAATCGCTCAGTTGGTCAGTCTGACTGAACTACAAATGTGAACGCGCATGAACGATGAACGTTCATCGTTTTAACTCAGAGTGATTTTTTTCAACGATTGAACGATAAACGATGTCGTTTAATGATAATCGTTCAAAAAATCATTGTGTATTTAGCTTTAGAAATCACATGTACATAAGTATTCATGGCCTTTGCCATGAAGCTCAAAATTTAGCTCAGGTGCATCCTGTTTCCACTGATCATCCTTGAAGTGTTCCTACAGCTTAATTGGAGTCCACTTGTGGTAAATTCAGTTGATTGGACATGATTTTGAAAGGCATACACCTGTCTATATAAGGTCCCACACTTGACAGTGCATGTCAGAGCACAAACCAAGCATGAAATCCAAGGAATTGTCTGTAGACCTCCGAGACGGAATTATCTCAAGGCACAAATCTGGGGAAGGGTACCGAAAAATATCTGCGGCTTTGAAGGTCCCAATGAGCATAGTGGCCTCCATCATCTGTAAATCGGGGAAGAACAGCCCTAGTCAGGGAAGTTACCAAGAACCCGATGGTTACTCTGTCAGAGCTACAGCATTCCTCTGTGGAGAGAGGAGAAACTTCCAGAAGGACAACCATCTCTGCAGCAATCCCCCAATCAGGCCTGTATATTAGAGTGGCCAGACGGAAGCAACTCCTTAGTAAAAAGCACATGGCAGCCCACCTGGAGTTTGCCAAAATGCACCTGAAGGACTCTCTGGTCTGATGAGACAAAGATTGAACTCTTTGGCGTGAATGCCAGGTGTTATGTTTGGAGGAAACCAGGCACCGCTCATCACCAGGCCAATACTATCCCTACAGCGAAGCATGGAGGTGGCAGCATCATGCTTTGGGGATGTTTTTCAGCGGCAGGAACTAGGAGATTAGTCAGGATAGAGGGAAAGATTAATGCAGCAATGTACAGAGACATCCTGGATGAAAACCTGCTCCAGAGCGCTCTTGATCTCAGACTGGGGCGATGGTTTATCTTTCAGCAGGACAACGATCGTAAGCACACAGCCAAGATATCAAAGGAGTGGCTTCAGGACAACTCTGTGAATGTCCTTAAGTGGCCCAACCAGAGCCCAGACTTGAATCTGATTGAACATCTCTGGAGAGATCTGAAAATAGCTGTGGACCGACGCTTCCCATCCAACCTGATGGAGCTTGAGAGGTGCTGCACAGAGGAATGGGCAAAACTGCCCAAAGATAGGTGTGCCAAGTTTGTGGCATCATATTCAAAAATACTAGAGGCTGTAATTGCTGCCAAAGGTGCATCAACAAAGTATTGAGCAAAGGTTGTGAATACTTCTGTACATGTGATTTCTTAGGTTTTTTTTTTTTTTTATTCAATTTGCAAAAATCTCAAAAAAAACTTTTTACACGTTGTCATTATGGGGTATTGTGTGTAGAATTTTGAGGACAAAAATGAATTTGTTCCATTTTGGAATAAGGCTGTAACATAACAAAATGTGGAAAAAGTGAAGCATTGTGAATACTTTCCGGATGCACTGTAATAACAAAATCTACCTTACACTTGTTATCAGCCATTTGTGATTGAAAAGGTCATCATGTAGGCTTTGAATGGGTTTCAAGCAATTAAATATAGTTTTATCTGTTTCTAATGAGTACTTTAACTCTACTATGCTACCAAAAGAAAACCCCATTGGTCCCTAAAAATATTTATTTTAAGTTTACCAGTGTAGACTATGAAATATAAAATGTATACCCCTAAACACAAAATGTAGTCTGCTCAGAACTAGTCATCAAGGAGCTAAAGGTTATCTCTACCCAGGATTTAAAGTTGTCTCTTTAATAGTTGTGGCTGGAGGGGGGCAGTTATGAGAAAAAAAGAAGAGTTGCCTGCTTACTTTTCTTCCCAGCTCCAGCCTAGCTCTTCTGCTCCATGCTTAGCCTGTCTTAACTGACATCGGCTCCTGCTTAGTAACCTGACAGGTCAACAGTGACTGTTATTACTTTATTTGTAGCTGTGTGCAGTCTGACTTTACTTTAAAAGATTTTTTTTACTTATGAGATTAACAGATATTGAGATCCATCTTTGAAAATTAAGATCTCTTACATTATGCCATACCAGATCATATATAAATACCTTGTGACGCTTAAGGTGCCCACACAGCGACATTTTACAGGATTTGGCCGATTTCGACGAATCGTGACGACGAATTGGGTAAAAAAAAGTACAGATCGTGAGTTTATACTCACGAGCACGATGCCGATGCGCGTCCCCGCTCGTCATACATCGCATCTTCTGATCTGCCGTGCTGTAGGGCAGATTAGCCAACCATGAACACGATGGAAGCCGATCGTAAGGGTTTCTTTCCTCACGATGAATCGTACGATTCATCACACAATGCGGAATTTGACTGACAGAAGCCTGGACACGCCCCATAGCCATCTTGTGCAGCATCGTGTATGGAGCAAGACAGTCACACTTTGGGAGCCTGCACACTGAAGTCTTGTTTTGTTGGATATTTGGTGAGTATTTGTACAGTTTAAATGCAACCACACTGACCACCAATATGTGCTCCCCACTGCCCACCAATGTGTGCCCACAGGTAATAAATGCATGACCCAGCCACCACCCGCCGTATTGAGGTGGGCGGTGGCTGGGTCATGCATTTAAGCTTCCACTGCCCACCAATGTGTGCCCCCAGGTAATAAATGCATGACCCAGCCACCGCCCGCCGTATTGAGGCGGGCGGTGGCTGGGTCATGCATTAAGCTCTCACTGCCCACCAATGTGTGTAATATAACAAAAAAATAAAGAAATAAACACGTATTTTACCAAACAATCACCATACATTACATTTAAAGACACACATTATTTAAAGCTGGGGGTCTTCTACCTTTTGGTCTCCAGCTGTTGTGGAACTACAGATCCCTGGATGACCTGCCACCCACCTTTTGAAACTGTTTTTAGGGCATCCTGGGATCTGTAGTTCTACCACGACGACAGGCCCAAAGGTGGAAAACCCATACTGTCAAACAAAGAAACACTTTATATTACCAAGCAATAAATACATGACATTCCTGTAAAAGAAAACATGATTAGAATACCATAACAAACCTTTAAAAACCTGTAAAAAGATAATATTAAAACATTAAAAATGTGAACTATAACAACATTACATTTAACAAAACTATATACACAAATATTTTTTTCTTATTCATAGATAATGTCCATGGATTCTGAACGTGAATTCGTTACAGGATTCATTGAAATCCTGCACTCGAAAGAGTGTCTGTGGAAGATCAGTTCACGGAAGTACCACAATAAGTCGCACAAGTTGGCCGCACTAGAGGAACTGTTGGTGTATTCAAAAAAATACATATCTGATGCAGACCTGAAAACTGTACGGCAAAAGATTCAAAATCTCAGGACAGTGTACATAAAAGAAAAAAAGAAGGTGGATGACTCCACAAAATCAGGAGCGGGCACAGATGAAATATATGCTCCTGCACTGTGGTACTACCATATGATGTCATTCATCAGTGAACAAGAGCCTCAAAGGGAATCAATCATCTTGATGTCTGAGCGTGAGGGAGATGAGGAGGTTGCAGAAGTCTTGGTAAGTAGTAAACCAAAATCCTTAATGTTTTTGTTGTTAAATCCCAAATGTCCAAGTTAGTCAGTAGTTCAGACAGTCCTCCTGCCATGGTACAGCACCTGGTCCATTGAAATAGGTCATGGACTCCTCCCTCACTTTTTTGGCACGTGCGGTGGATGTTGTTGTAGTTGGTGGTGCAGACACAGATGTCAAATGTTCAATGTCCTCCAGGAGTCCTACATCTTCTGCTCTAGCTGGGACTGGTCCTCATTGAGTAGATTTTCTTCGCAGAAAGTTGTGCAGCACATAGCACGCCATCACGACCCAGTCTATCTTCTCCACATGTAGATTGATGGTGGTGTGGAAAATGCGGAAGCGGTTGCTCATTATTCCAAACGCATTTTCCACAATGCGCCGTGCCCGGGATAGACGGTAGTTGTATATCCTTTTCTCTCTGGTCAGGCCCCTGTGTGCAAATGGCTTCATCACATGTTCATGTAATGCAAAAGCCTCGTCTGCAACGAAAACGTAATTTAGGCCGTGCTTTGTCTGGTCCAGTGAGGGCAAGTTGAGGGTTTTGTTGGCGAGTCTCTGGTAGAAAGCCATTTTTATGAAGGACCCACCATCCGAAGCACGGCCATTCTTGCCGACATCCACAAACAGAAATTCGTAGTTGGCATTCACCACTGCCATGAGAACGATGCTGAAGAATCCTTTGTAGTTGTAGTAGTATGATCCGGTGTTGGCAGGTGGCTTGATGCGGATGTGTTTCCCATCGATGGCTCCTCCGCAGTTAGGGAAATTCCAACATTGTTCAAAATCTTCCGCGAAGCTGGTCCACTCCTCCACGGTGTTAGGAAACTGTAAAAATAGTAAAAAAGGGGTTAAAACATGACTATAATATATTTTTATATCTTTTTTTCCTATATAGACTCTCGCCCAACACCCTGATTTATCATCCACACCAGACCTCAGTCTGCTCGGTGTTGACAGTGAGCCGGAGAATACCACACAGGTGGAAACTCCACTTCCACCTGGACCCTCATCTCCTCAACAACCCCAAAAAAAAGAAAAAAAAACAGGGGAGAAAGGAGAATCTTACTGAACGTGAGGACCATTTTTTACAAAACGCAGAACGGCTGCTGCAGAAACCCCCAGATGCAATAGATAATTTCACAAGTCATGTGAACAGCACATTGAGAGATATGGATACAGATATACAAAGAAATTTTTTAAGGTTAACCCATGACCTGTTGAGTCGCTGTATGATCAAAAATCTAACAAATTCTACATACATTGCAGATCCAATGCTATTTTCTACTGCCCCAAATAGGTATGTCCCCCCCCCCCCTGCCCAGTTGGATAGTACTCCCCCACCAAGCACCCCAAGCACCAGTACCACCTTGTATAATGCTCTGCTGGATGCAGCAGATGAGTCGCCCCAATATACAGAGATGTACATTTTTTCATTGCTTTTAATATCACCAAATTTTATGATTTCTAATAGGAGCTTGCTGCATTGGATAGGGTGGTGATGACGCCATTTGGACATGGTCACTACATACATGGCACAAGTACACATTGCTGGAAGCCGGGGCCACAATGTATACTTGTGCCATATGTGTATTGGCCTGTTCAAACTGGCGTCTGACCCACCCTATCACATACAGCCGGCTACCTATTGGGATTCATGAAACTTGGTGAGCATGTTCTTTTGTAAAATTGTTATAAAAAAAGGATATTGCACACAGTTTAGTGCACACTTTCAGTTGCCTGCAGGTCAGTGCACATTGTACTAAATGAAGGCTATTTATTTCTTTATGTTGAGAAAAAACTACAAAAAAATTTCTTTGCACAAGAAAACAATGTGTGGTGTTTTTTTTTTAACTTACCTTGCAATAATGGTACTGTAGCACTTTTACGATGGCTTTGCAGGTCTCCGGAATGATGACGCCCAAGGACTGAGGTGAGATGAGTGTCCCAAACTTTAGGTCTTCCAGTGACCTTCCTGTAGCCAGGTACCTTAGGGTAGCCACCAGTCTGTCTTCAGCAGGGATTGCCCTCCGCCACCTTGTGTCCTGTCTCTGGATGTGGGGGGTCACCAGATGCAGCAATTCTTGGAACCTGGCGTCATCCATGCGCAGGTAGTTCCGATAGTCGTCCGGGTTGTTCTCCTTGATCTCCATTAGCAGGGACATGTGAGAGCGGGTATCCCTTTGTAGAAGCCACTCCTTGGTCCAGCATGCTCTCGTCCTTCTTCGCTGGGCCCTCTTCCTAATCTCCCGGACCCCAGCTTCAGCGACCAACACTCTATACTGATAGGGACGCATCAGTACAGAATTCAGGAACAGGATAGAATGCAGGTAGGTAGCACACACTTGCAGGTAGAATAAACTTTGTATAAGGCAAGCCAAATACAAAGAGCACAGTAGCAATGTACAGGATTCAGCAGGAATACACCTAGCCTCATCTAGTAGCAGAGCAGAATGTACACAGAGTTTAAAGGGTGCCTGCTGTTTATACTCCCTAGATAGCCCCTCCCATTGTTACGGCTATTTAAATTTCCCACCAATAGTCAAGAGCCTTTTTTATTTTTTTTATAAACTCACGATTTGTTATGGCCAATCTCACGATGCGTACGATCCAATAGATTGTGAGATCGTAATACAGATTGGGTGTCTTTTTTCCAAAATCGTGATCACGACGGCAAGGGAGCTCCCATGAAAGTTCATGTGGAAATTGGGCAAAAAATCGTATCGTGAGCACATCGGTATATGTGTGAGCACCTTTAGGCTCTAACATTGAGACTTGGGGAAACAAATCCTAAACATGCCACTGAGCTGTCCCAATCAGAGGGAGCTCTTCCGTTTATTACAACTTTTATTTCCATTCCAGCACAATTGGATGATTGTCCCTTCAGTGCTGTATGTACCAGCATGAATAAAACCGAAAAGTCTGATTTACATATGTTTGTCTGAGAGTCTGATTACCTAATGCAAAGTCCCAATGAGTGCCACCAGTTTAGATCACATATATATGAGAGAGATAGATACCATTTAACCAGAAACCCAAAATTAAAACAAGTTGGATACTGTGAATTTCATTTCATATTGAAGCATTTTTAGGATACTTTGACATTCAATTCCAAACTCTGGCTTCAGAATAAAGCTGGAACAATGACACTTTACTGCATATCTTCTGGCAAGATTTTTGACCACAAGATAAAAAACATACTGGCATATTTGCCACCACACTTAATGATCTTGTAACTCTCTATATTAAGGTGGATATCCTCTCTCAACATGCGACCCATCAGCCTATCTTCAAGTTGACAACCCATCTGTAACACCTACCGCTCTTTAGGAGCCCCGTAAGGTGTTCCAAACTCACTGTGGAGGAATGAGAGTTCAAGAATCATCCCTGTTTGAAGTGTCTTCAAGTCATCTAGTGGCTAATTTGCTTAATAAGCTAGGAAATTTGGAAACTAGTTAATGAAGGGAGTCTAAACTAAGCGCTTTTTGTTATCCCTCCCCTCCCCTTTCTGTGGTTCCTCCGAATGTTTCTTCACATTGGTGTTCTTGACCAATCATAAATGGGTTACTACGCTTGATACATGCTCAGTGTTTTGAGCTGCAGGGCATTTAGGGCCTGATTCAGAGCCGCTCGTTCGCGGCCGCTCGTTCGCTCCGAGCGATGTTTGACCACCTGCGCATGCGTACGGACCGTAATACGCATGCGCGAACCAGTCAGTGCGGCCGAAAATCGTTTGTTCGCTAAATAGCGAATGCCTGCTATTTTGAGTGACAGAATGAGGCGTATGTGGGTGGTAACAGGGGAAGGTGCTTGAAAACGGGGAGTGGAGATCCGAACGCAGGCGTGCTTAAAGGTCAAAACGGGCGTTTTAAGGGTGTGCATAATTAATACAGCAGCGTCATTGACCACGTGACTGGGTTATTTTATAGCCAGAACTGCTCGCAAGATTGTGGTAGCAAAAACCAACCACAAGAAGAGCGAGCAGTTCATACGCTGGTCGATGTACTCGATTAATCTAATAAATAGCGGACATGACATAGGATGCAGCGGCCAGGGGGCGTATTTTTTAAAAAAACGACCGCAAGTTTTGTTCGCTCGTTCAGACATAGAGGCGCGAACAGACCGCAAAAGAGCGAACGGTTCATTTGAATAGCCACCCCTATTTTCTGGACGAACGACCGCAAATAGCGTCCGGCTCTGAATCAGGCCCTTTGTCTCTGTTTTGCTAATTTCAAAATATGACATACCCACTGAAATTCTACTGTCTATTTCCCTCATTGCCATTGAAAACCAGGTCTATGAACATACAAGTAAGAATACTTCACACAGAAATAATTTCCTTGCATGTAGTCTCCAAAACTACTTGCCAACTTATCTGTGGTTACCTTGGTTACAATTACATGCACCTATGTTGAATTGACGTACAGGAGAGATCCAAACCTGGGGCACGGTTTGCCATCGTGTTTGACTTAAAATGGTTCTTCCAAAGAAAAAAAAAAAAACTGTTTCAGAACAACTGGATGGTGTGCCTCTCAGTTTGCAGCCTTTAATATGTTCAGTAAATGCCAAGGAGAATTATTACTATTTCACATGAAATGGCACTGTGCCATAGACCAAAACCATACCAGAGTTGATCCCCCAGAGAATTAGAGGAGAAGGAGTGTAGACTGAGATGAGTTTGGATATATAGGAGAAGGAAGAGTGATTAGCTTAAACTGGATTCTGAATGGTAAGAGGAACCAGTGAAGAAGTTGATGATAAAGAGGAGAGGATGAGTCAAAACGTTGAGATAGGAAGATAAGATGGGCAGCAGCTTTAAGGATAGATTTAAGGGGAAAATGTTATAGAATAATGGGGGGCATCCACTAGACGATTTTATCCCTGTCCAACCTCTTAACGATTTTCCCTTGAAGTTTCCCTTGAAATATGATCTTCCACTCTGAAAGATTTGCAAAAGATTTGCAAACGATTTGCAAAAGATCTAACAATAAACTATGTTGTTTTAATCTGTAATTGAGAGCTTTCAGCTATAGTGGGCAGACAGTGGTTCATCGTTTGATCGTTCAGCATGAACGATGTGTAAACGATTTGTAAGCAATCAAGTGAAATTGACCTGCATGTTCAGTCGATGGAGGAGACGATCAAACGACCAGCGGGAGCGCGCATCGTACATCGTTAGAAACAATTACTGCACGATTTGCAAACGATGTTCAAACAATGTTTGAACGATTATCGAACGATTTTATCATTATCGTTCAATCGTTCAACTTTATCGTCTAGTGGATACCCCCCTTAAGAAGAACAGTAATAAGCTGCAATAGTCTTGGTAGGAGCTGATGAGTGCATGAATAAGAGATTTGGTTACATCTGTGGTGAGGAAATGTCTGATCCTGGAGAAGCTACAGAAGTTAAAATTTAGCAGGAGGATTGGGAGATGGCAAAGATGAGGGGTGGAGATAAGATAGATAGTATTAGCAACAAAAAGAGAGGTGGGATGAAGAAGGGTCACTGGAAGTATGTATGGAGGCAGTGAGCATTTCTTAAACTTGACATATTTAAGTTTGCTAAGACATCAAGAAGGGATGGAAAAGTGACAGGTTAAGATTTAAGAGAGGGTGGAGGGAGAGAAGTCAGGGGAGGATTTGTATATAGTCTGTATATAGGAAATAATGGAGACCAAAGGAGCTGATGATATCACCATAGGAGGAGGTATAGAAAGAGAAGAGATGTTGGCCAAGGAAGGAGCTCTGTGAAACATCAACAGGAAGAGGAAGAATAAGGCGGATAAAGTTGGAAGTAGAGATAGCAAGTGAATGGTTAGAAAGGTATAAAAACAGCCATGAGAGAGCAGTGTCACAGAACTCCTTAGTGTAGGGTTTGAAGGAGGAGAGGGTGGTCAGTTGTGTCAAAAGCAGCTGACATGTCAAGGAGGATAAGAATGGAAAATTGAACCTTCAATTTAACAGTGCACAAGATCATTTGTAATCTTAGTAAGGGCAGTTTCTGTGGAGTGGAAGGAGGAAAGGAGCAAAGCCTGACTTAATTGGGTTGAAAATTGAGTGAGAGGGAAGGAAGGTGGATAGGTGTTGGAAAACAAGTTGTTACAAGAGCTTATAACATTGTAAAAGTTGAAGATTAATTGAAATCCTGGGTATTAAAATTGGTTTTCCATTATGAGTATCTTGTAATGCCCTTCGGATTAAGCAATGCTCAGACAATGTTGCAGAATCATCCTAATCTTTTCACAGTCTATTAGAGCTCATCTGAATCATGTAAAATAAATGTTCACCCATCTTCTAGACAATCACCTCTTTTTTGCAAACCTGTAACATGCATGTTTGAACAATCCTATTTTCCCTTTTTAAGATATATACTTTCTCCCACAGGTCCACATATGGACCCAGAGAAAGTGAAAACTATTATGAATTGGCAGTAGCCACGGGTTTCAACGCAATGCAGCGTTACATTATTACACACAATTTATTCCTCATTAGTCACCCGAGGCTAGTCCAGTATTCGGTCATCTAAATAATGTTGTTTTTTTTTTTGTCTTATCTTCCTTACAGCCTTTGTACTAGGTCAACAACTTTTCTTTTGCCATGGGGGTGGTACTATTTCAAAGGAAGCCTTTTGGGAGATTACAGCTTTGTGGGTTTTTCCCCAAAAAGTCTTACCAGCTGGGAAAAACCATGGAATTGTGATCAGTTTCTGATCTGGGTCAAAAAATACCAAAGGGGATTCCTTATCCTACTTCATTCTTCCAATGTTGAAAGTCCCTGTTAATCCAAAATAATTTGAGAACAAATTGTAAGGTAGTGGCTGCCACTACGCTCGCTAGCCCTGTACCACCTCTTGGAAAAACCTTTTTATCGCTCACAAACTCTAGTGTAACTTCCTCTTTGGTGATGCAATTCCCATTTCACTAAGCACACTGGAGCTAAGAAAACCTTCAAACTTCTGTACAGGAATTATTTGCAGGGTTAACTCTCCCACAGGATGCCAGAGATTCTGTTTGCAAAAGTTCTGACACTCATAACTCGTTTTCTCAAAAAACACTAGGCAATCTGATACATCCAAAACATCTCTAACATCTTTGTCTGTGGTCTTTATTAGGGACTTCTCCTCTTCTAAAGGTTATAGCACCATCTAAATGTTCCATCTCAAACCAATGACCACACTGAATGGATAGATCAAGTTCTAGAAAACTTTATTAGGATATACATTTCTGCTAACCAGGATGATTGTGTAGATCTCTTGCTAAGAACTCATTTTCATGAAACATTCTCCTTGTTTCAATCACTTATCGTATATTGTGATCACCTGCTTTTTCCATTCCTTCTGTAGCTCATTTAGATGTTAATGTTGTGGATCCAGCAATAAAATCTAAATTTCACTGCCATTTGGACTCATGTTAAAGAAAACCTTCTTAAAGTCTCTGCAAGCTATGATTTCTGTAGAAAAGAAAGACTGTTCCTAAACTAACATTTGGAGATAAAGGCCCTCATTCAGACCCACTCGCAAGCGGGCGCACGTACGTTAGGCGTACGTACAAAAATATTTAAATTCAATGGCTCGCTCGTATTTTCGTTCGCATCTAAAATTCCTCCCTAAACTCTGACGACCCCTCCTCTAACTAACGAGCGTACGAAATAGCGAGCGTACATCCCCGAAATGGGTTGAAAGGAACGCACGCACACGTATAAACAGGAAGTGGCCTTGTCAGATGTCGATTACCTGCTCCTTTATTCTGCCTACCTCCATCAATCGTATCATGCCAATCAATGTATCAATTAGCTTAATTGTTTGTTTTTTTTCAACACAATGCAAGAAACTTTACTCTTGTCCGTGTTTGTGTTTACCCGCAGAATACGTACGGATGAAACATTCGCTTTTATTGTTCAAAAAACATGTGAACCACAATTAAACAATTGTACTATTGCTGTGGATCCCCGCATATTTCCCTGGGTTCATTTCTTTATTTAAATTTGCTTACGCATGTCACTGCATCAAGCCTATCCTAACTCTCCAGAGATTTCTGGCCCTGTCGAACACATGACTCATACACTAACCAATAAAATTGCTCCTGTTAATTTCCAAAATACATTAGCCAATCAGAAAATTTTTACACACTTTATCAAAAATGATTTTTAAGAAAAACACCATTGCCATCATGAGAGCCTCCGCATTCACCAGGCGTGAGCTGCTGGTGCTTACGGAGGTCATGGATCGCCGGATCACCAGCCAGCCTCAACCCATGACCAACCGGCAGAAGCGCTCCGCGTATGCGGAGGTACGGTCCCGCCTGCGGTCCTTCGGCTCACGCCGCAACATCGGGCAGCTGGAGCGCAGGTGGTCCGACCTGCAACGGCGAACGCCCCGCTTGCTGGCATGCTTTCGCATGCAGATCCTGGCAAGTAAGTGTTATGTATTGTGGTTTTAATGTTTGTGTTTGTGGGGCAAACTGCGTGTGCATGTTTTCCTGTCTGTTCTATTTATTATTTGTACTCATATCTGCGTCTGCATGTTTTCCTGTCTGTTCTATTTATTATTTGTACTCATATCTGCGTCTGCATGTTTTCCTGTCTGTTCTATTTATTATTTGTACTCATATCTGCGTGTGCATGTTTTCCTGTCTGTTCTATTTATTATTTGTACTCATATCTGCGTCTGCATGTTTTCCTGTCTGTTCTATTTATTATTTGTACTCATATCTGCGTCTGCATGTTTTCCTGTCTGTTCTATTTATTATTTGTACTCATATCTGCGTCTGCATGTTTTCCTGTCTGTTCTATTTATTATTGGTACTCATATCTGCGTCTGCATGTTTCCCCTCTTTTTCTGAATTTTTAATTCTACTGCTATTTTTTTTGGTTTTATTTTTTTTTTTTTTTGTTTGTTTGCCCGGATTTGTCCATAAACTAAACGCAATTTATTTGACATATTTTAGGGGGACAGCCAAGACTCCGCCGTCAAAGTCGGCGTTCCCGCCCACTCTCCCCAACCCCCAGCCAACACTCCACCCCAAATCTTTCCCCTATTCCCCACTCCTCCCCATCCTTCCCAGACCCTCTCCCGGAAATGTCGGGCCTCCTTCCCCTCCGTCCCACTTCCCCCTCTCCTCCACCCACCCCTCTTCCAATTACCCCCTCCCCGGAGTCCAGCATAACTCCGCCCCATTCTTTGGGGAATGACGGATCCTCCGAGGAGGATCATGGAGGTTTGGCCGGAGCTCCCGATTTGTTTCCCGGTATGTTTTTTAATTTTTTTTTTTAAAGCACAAACTGTTTGTATGTAATCATGTGTCGTGCCTTTCTTCGTGTTTTTGTGGCTTGACTTTTGTTGATTGTGAAGGTTTGCCTTTACCTCTTCCTGGTGATTTAAGCATACACATATCATACCTGTGGGAATTTGTACCTAGGCCTTGTATTTTTGCCAGCCCACCCTTTTTATTTCTGTTTTTGGGTTTAGGAGTGATTTGTTTTTTTTTTTATGTTTTTCTGTGGAGTCCCTATTGTTGTATTAACCCACACACTTTTCTCACCCACAGAGGAACAGAGGCGTCGGCAAGAGGTGGCGGATGTTGTGGGGCAGATGCGCCACCATGTAATCGGCCTTCTGGTGGCCCTCGA
This sequence comes from Taudactylus pleione, assembly GCA_031769625.1. Lineage (NCBI taxonomy): Eukaryota > Metazoa > Chordata > Amphibia > Anura > Myobatrachidae > Taudactylus > Taudactylus pleione. The sequence continues at coordinate 14,624,870 of JAUIMM010000018.1, read as the reverse complement.
CCGGCTGTCTGGCCTCCTTCGGCATTAGATTTTTTTTTTTTGTTCTATTTTCCAAATAAATTTATTAAGACAAATATACGTTGTGGCTCATTTTTAAAAACCAAAACCAAGATAGTTTAGCCTGACATAAGTTCCTGCAAGGATTTCCCTTTTTTAAAAGTTAGATTGTGTTTTGTCTTTGTATGTCAAACAGACACCAGAAACACATAACAGTAACAATGTCATTTCCCTTTTTGGGTGTAGTGTCAATTTCAGATTTCTACATTTTCCAGGTTCCTACTTGGTGCGCAAGCTGCTTAGGCCAATCTTACAAATCCCAAGGTTGGGCCAGGCTTCCTTTTGGTGTGGATTGGGAAGCTGAAAACATATTTCAGTTTTGCTCAACTGGCGTCAGTACTGGTTTACCCCTTAGTCAAATGTAACTTGTGTTAACCTGGTTACACTTGCTGTTAACGTACCAAAAAAGGAAGACCATTTCACTCTTCAAACATTTATTGACAACATAACAGAGAAAACAAAGTGGTCACTCCCAAAAAAAATACACAGTGATAAATTCAAATACAACACATACCAAGAAATAATTAAATAAAAACACAAAATCAAGAACTGGTTGACGAAGGACCATGCCAACATGATTCCACAAACATGGCGTTGCGATATGGGTTCAAGAACATATGCCCAAAAGGACCAGATCCAGGTTTGGTAAGGGTAGCAGGAAGTAGTGAGCGTTGGAGTGCCAAAGATTATGTGAACAAACAGAAGATGGTGAGAAAATTATAAATAAATTAGATGTTCGCCAAAAAACACAAACACATTAGGTATAAACACTGGAGTTTTGTTCAAACTTACCTAAAAAATCTGGCCACCACATCATCGCGTATGGCCCCCCCACATACTGACCTTCGACCAACCTCGGGGGGGCCATCCTCAGGTAAGGCATCCTCTGGCTGCATTGGGACACCACTCCTTATGGCAATGTTGTGAAATATCCCACACAGGACCACAATTTTCGACACCATATCCGGCACATACATGAGCTCGCCACCAGAGCGGTGGAGGCATCTGAATCGGCCTTTTAAAAGGCCGATACAGCGCTCCACCACTTGCCTGGTGGCTGTAAGTGCGGAATTATACGCACTTTGTGGCCCTGGTGTGGGAGCCAAATAAGGAGTGAGCAGCCAGGACATGCAAGGGTATCCACTGTCTCCTGTGAACAAAAATAGACCACATCAGGAACACTGTGTATCAAGCTTAACATTGTTATGTACTAAAGGTCTCCACTTACCCAGAAGCCACGCATCACCAGCTTGTAGGTTGGTTAATTTCTGCCATATCCCTGATTGCCGGATGACGAAGGAGTCATGAGCACTTCCGGGTAATTTAGCATTCAGGGACAGGATCTGGAGGGAGGCATCACATACCACCATTACATTCAGGGAGTGATAGTGTTTCCTGTTTCTAAATATTGCCTCCAGCCGTGCTGGAGGCTGAAGTGGTATGTGAGTACCATCCACAACCCCTATGATGTGTGGGAAGCCAGCTATTTGGTAAAAATTGGCCTTGGCCACACTAAGGGCACCCATATCCAAAGGCATTTTAATAAAATGATGGAGGTGCTTGAAAAGTGCCTCCATCACTGCCCTCAGGATCCTGGAAAAGGAGGATTGGGAGATGCCCGCCACTATTCCCACCGTTGTTTGAAATGATCCTGAGGCACAGAAATGTAACACCGCCATAAATTGCGTCAGTGGTGGTATTGCTGTTGGACTGTCAATTTGCCGCTCAAGATCACTTTCTATTAATGAGAGAGTGTCTATGATGATTTTGGGAGGTAGACGGTAGCGTCTTAAAACCTCATCATCGGGCATTCCAAAAAGGGTGACACGTGTTCGAAATATCTGGGGCCTTGCATGCCTACGATGCCTACGCCTGGGACGAGTTTGAGGTTGGTCGTCTTCCGGGAGCAGGGCCAGAACAATTCGCCCCAGATCTACCTGAAATTCAAAGTTTACAATGTAAGGCTTTTGACCCACCCCAAAAGTAAGAAAAAACAACTTAGCTTTCTGATACCATCCATAGCTGCTTACATGCCGGGGTATTGTCATGATACGTATAAACTGTAAAAAAGCCAACAATGAGACTTCAAAAATTTAGAGGGTGTTTTTTTTGTTTAAAAATTGTTGCAAGCCAACACAGAAAATAGCGGAAAAACACATTTGGCCATCGATGAAAACTACATTGCACACCGTACGTCAAATAGGGTTCAAATGGACCCAAAAAATGGAAAAGGGAAAAGCAAAACTGGATTATATGATGAATAAGCCGTCAAAAATGCGGTAATTAATTCGCAAATGCAAGTCGCTACACCAACAGTCAAAAATGCGGTAATTAATTCGCAAATGCAAGTCACTACACCAACAGTCAAAAATGCGGTAATTAATTCGCAAATGCAAGACAAAAAATGGACTTACCCAACTCGAATATATAAGATTTCCACAAAAAACTTCTTTGGGTCCGAAAACAAAAAAAAACTAAAAAAGATGAAATGAGTGTTAAACAAATTAACGAACCACAAAACAGAAGAATACACCAATTGGCCACAAATTTGAATGCACAAAACTTACCAAATCAGGAAAGGATGTTGAAAAAATGAAAAAAATGCGAACGGAAAAACCAAAGAAATGTAGCAAAAACAAACAAAAAAACAACTCTGCAAAATCCTCCAAACGCAACCAACCAAATCCAAACCACTTAACCGACAACACTCCAACAACCCCACCTCGAATCCACACACACCAAGCCATAAATAGTGTTTATTTTCCCGCACAAATTAAGGATGAATCATAGGGACGCACAATCAATGATGCGGCCGCAAACTAAGGACGCATGTATAAATACGTCACGAAATCACATAGAATTTCTGGATGATTTCATGCTGGAAGCAGAGACATGGCTTCAAACCAGGGAAACAATGGTCAAAATTGCGGCGGTAAGGCCTTCATGCATTTTGTGTCAATGATTCTTTTAAAACATAATATTGTGCAAGTTGTGAAGTGGCTAAATCTGCATATTTACCCAAATAGGTGAGGAGGATGACATGGAAGAGACTGCTGGCCCCAGTCAACCCGCCAAAGCTGCCAAAAAAAAAAGGCAGCCACATTTCACAAGCAAGGAGATGGAGGTTTTGATCCAGAAGTGCGTTGACATCCTGCCCCAGGCAGCCAGGAATATGAGCCAAAGCCAGAAGTGGAGAATGTGGGAGGAGGTCGCCGTTGCTGTCAATAGGGTGGGTGATTATGTCCGTCTAGCCCGGGATGTCAAACGGCGGTAAGTAAACACTTTCCCATCCTATAAACAAACCCCATTGTAAAAAAAAGGATAATGGTTCCAAATTCATTCCACAGATGGGCAGACTTCAAATATCGTCTCAAACAAAAACTTGCCGACAGGGCTAGGCATGCAAGGGGGACAGGTGGGGGTCCCACCCCTGTGTCATTGGAGTTGACAGACTTAGAAGAGATGGCACAGGGGTGTGTGCAGGCTGTGGAGGTGTTTGGCGTGTCCAACATGGATACGGACATGCCAGACTTTGCGGCTCCTCATGTTGGCCAAGGTAAGTCTTGTGATGTCACCAACTCAGAAATGCTATTGTGCCAATATGTAGATTCTAATGTGAGTCTTTTCTCCAATTTCCTAACAGAGACAGAGGCGGATGAGTCTGCTCCAGAGGGGAGCCTTGGCCGCAGAATTTCTGCTGACTCTGCAGGGGAGGAACCAGTACATCCGGCTGAGGACCCTGCAGAAGCCAGTCCAGGGCGTGCCCCCTTGCAGGCAGTGGGCCTCCTCACAGAACTCAATTTTAAATCGGATTGCCATACGGAGATTCTGCAGAGGATGGACGCCAGTCTGATACGGGTGGCTGAGGCCCTGGAGCAAAATGCTGCGGCCAACGTGACCATTGGTCAGGCCCTGGCGGAAAATACCAGGGCCAACATCCGCATCGCCGATGCCCTGGAGCAGCTCGTTCGCCAGCACATGGTGGAGCCGACCTCCCTTCCTGCCGGAACATCCGGATCCTCCACCTCTGGCACAACATCAGGCAATCCTCCAAATGTGCCTAGCCCTGTGCCTAGTCCAGAGGCCACAACATCTGCCTCTGGACAGGCCAGCCCGATGGCATCCCGGACCCGGTCTGGCGCCCACCCTCACCCAGCCAAACGGGCGAGAAAACGGTGACAGCAATGGCGACTTTTCCCACACTCCTTCTGTGCTTGGCTCATATTCCTTTCTGGTCAAAACTTCCCTCTCCTTTCTTGTGAAATGTTTTTAAATTTTGTATTTACGCTTATGTTAGTAGTTATGTTATATTTTTTTTTGGATCAAATATCTTGGCCACAAAAAAAGGCAATACAATATTAGGCCAATTTGTTTGTGTGTAAACAATAAATTAAAAACAAAACACTGACATTGTATTGTGACATTATTGTACAAATGGGTTACATTTAATCCTGGCCTTAAACGCAAAAACTGACCCTCTTTAAAAAAAAAAAAAAGGCCTCTTTAAGGAACGTTTAAAAAATCACATAGCGATGCAAATTCCACAGTAAACCAAAAAAAAGGGGAGCTAATTAAAAGATGATGACATTATTGTTACAATAGGCCATAACCACCAAATTGTGGCCAAAATAAAACCCCAAAAATGTACGCTAATTGATTGTGTAATCATGACATTAGCAGCTCTGATTTCCACCTGCGTACGCTTTTGTGCTATCCCAATAAACTGCTTTCCAAACACATACCAAGCCGGATTTCAATCCAACACTAATTACTTTACTGACCTGCCGCGATTAATCGCTGCACCATCGTGGAGTCCCGGGACGGAGGAGAAGCCCATCGCCAATGTGGTCGAGTAATCCTGACCCTAAGCTGTGCGAGCATTTTGAAGGGAAAGCGGATGTTCCAGTGACGTATGAGACGGTCCGAACACATTTGACGTTCGCATCTGCTAATGTATGTACGCCCCAAAAACGCCTCGCCACGCCTGCGTTTTTTCATCTCCACCCCCGTCAACACCCAAAAACGCCCTGTTCTGTCAATCACATTTGACATGTCACTTCCTGTACGCTATTTTAGGAACGAGAGAAAAAAAGCTCGCAATCTGCCGTACGCACATGCGCAGTGTAACACCGACGCATGCGCGGTTAGTCAACATCGGAACGCAACGAGCGTACTGTTGTTAACGTGCGGCTCTGAATGAGGGCCAAAGTCTAGTTAGCTACACATCATCTCGGCACAAAGTTTCCTAGTGTATCATAGGACTTTTCTTAAAGCAATTGAGTAGCATTCTGGCAGGACTTACCACCATCCCTGAGAGTTCCAAATTCCTTCCACAAGTCCTTATTAAAATCGGTCATAGGCCGTTATCCTTCCTCTTGTTCCTCTACTGTTCATGCTATGGTCCAACAGCAAGAAGAATACAAAGTTAATGATCTCATTGACACTAAAGTTCCCCATGGTATTCTCATTTTCATTATTGATTTGATGGACTTTGGTATAAGGAGCCGAGGGCCTGATTCAGAGCTGGACGCTATTTGCGCTCGCTCGTTCAGAAAAAGGGGCCGGCTATTTAAATTGAGCGCTCGCTCTTTGCGGTCTGTTGACGCCGCTATGTGTGAGTAAGCGAACGAAACATGCGCTCGCTATTTTGTAAAGACGCCCCCTGGTCGCTCACATCCTACGTCATCTCCGCTATTTATTAGATTAATCGAGTACATCGAAAGGCGTCTGAACTGCTCGCGGTGCTTGTGGTAGGATTTTCCTACCGCAATCATGCGAACAGTTCAGACTAAGAGACAACCAAGTGACGTGGCCGATGACGCTGCTCTGTTAATTATACACACCCTTAAAACGCCCGTTTTGACCATTTGGCACGCGTGCGTTCGGATCTCCACTCCCCGTTTTCAAGCACCTTCCCCTGTTACCACCCACAAACGCCTCATCCTGTCACTCAAATTAGCAGGCACTCGCAATTTTGCGAGCGCTTAATTTCCGACCGCAATGACTGGTTGGTGCATGCGCATTACGACCCATACGCATGCGCTGATGTGCGAACATTGCTCGGAACGAACGAGCGGCCGCTTACGAGCGGCTCTGAATCAGCCCCGAATCCCTTCATTTACAGCTTCAGATGTGCATACACCACAGCTTCTTAACTTTCATAATAAATTCCCTAACAATCTTTTTTTTTTTTTTTTTTTTTTTTTAATGGCCTGATTCAGAAATGTACAGTACACTAACCCAATGGTTAGCGCACATCTCCGATAGTGTGAGGACTGCACATGCGCAGGAGGTGTACTGCGTATGTGCAGCCCCCCGACTGCAAGTCCGCTTACAGTGTCTCCCAGCCGCAGCACGTTTCATGGAAACAGGGTTGTGTCGGCCCTGTTTTCCGGGAGGAACGAGGCAAGAGTCTGCGTGGGTGCATGCAGACTTCCTGGACTCTCAGGCTGCCAGGACCCGGCCAGGCTGGGGGCAGCTTTAGCTCCCCCCAGCCTGGCCACAGGAACATCGGCAACAATTCCGATGGTGACCCCAGGCTGCGACCTTGGTCGTAGCGCTGGGATCACGCAAATGCAGCAAGGAGGTGTTTGACCCCTCCTTCTGCATTTTGAATGGACGGAATTGCAGAGACGCTTGTGTGTGGCTGGGCAATTCCATCCATCTCTGAATCAGGCCCAAAGTGCTTACCTATAAAATGGGGGGTACTGTCACCAATTGTCACAGCAGTGTGTGCGTAAGTATACTTGTATATACTTTAGACAGAACCACGCAGCAGATATTCAGAAATCTGTAGTAACAGCAGAGAGCAACCAAGTAGCAGTTGTAAGAAAGTTGCTCACCTGTGAGATGTCTTCACACCAGGCACAGGTGGCAGTCCAGGATTAGGTAGATATATACAGAATACTTTATGCAAGCAAAAGGAAGTAGGCAGGGTTTAAGAACAGATATCCAGCAGGAGTGAGAAAACAGCGCAAAATCAATCTAAGATTTTAACACATTCTCATATTATACGGCTTGAGAGAATACAAATTATATGATCTGTTAAAAATCCGAGGTTCCTAAATGCGGTCCTCAAGGCACCCGAACAGTTCAGGTTTTACAGATATCCATGTTTGAGCTCAGGTGGCTACATCAAATTGACTGAGGTCCTGATTCATTACAGATCGGAATATTGCTTATGCACGTGATAGTATGCTAATCCATTGCAATGCAAACTCAGCACTACGTTAGGACGCCTGGTCTGCGTAGACTCTGCGATCGCCGTGGCCGGTTCGCACATGCGCAATGTGATGCATGCGCAGAACGCAACAATCAGCCTATTGCGTGCGTAATCATAGTTGCAATCGGTAATGAATCAGGCCCTGAGATACTAATTAAGTCACCTGTGGTCAAGCATGGATAACCTTAAAACCTGGACTGTTAAGGTGCTTTGAGGACCGAGTTTGGGAACCTCTTAGTTAAATAATTAAGTGGCCACTAACAGAACATTCCAATATTGGAAACGTTGCAGTCTCTGACGATCCAGTAGTTCAGTGGAGAAAATCTCTTAAAGCATGAAACAGTAGATGTATACTGTAAAGTGGATACGTAGTGACTATCCAAATGTGTCCAGTTACTATTATTGTCTCCTGCTGGAGATGAACAAGCTGCGGTACATACAGTATTTATTTGCTGCTAGAATGTCATGCTGTCTGATTTAAAGTGACGGTCAGCTGGCCACTGTTGTCACTTAGGCACTAGACTTTAAGTCTGTGTATATAAACTCTGCTCTTCACAATGCATGTGACCCTCCTCCGTCACCACCCCCAAAAGCTCACAGCCTATCCATCAATCTGTGATGGCTTTTATTCTGCTTGAGTGATCGCAAAGCGATCGTAATGCTTACTCACACAAGGACTGTGCTGCATGTGCAGTAAGCACCATCGATCGATCTGCGTGCGCTGTTGCAATAGCGATCCATGCTGAATCGGGCCCTATGTTACTACCTCACTTCAGAACTATAAGGTACTGGTTCCATTAGACATTTGAAAGGCTAGGTCGCAGCTGAGGCTCATTCTACATCCCGAAAATGCTATTATTAACTATTAACTTTATTCCAGTGTTTTTGTTTTTCTTTCACTTTTTTTTTTAACCTACCCAGTATTGCAGCTGTTGTCATGTGCTGTCAGTATTGTGATAGTCACATAAAAGTCAGATTTTTGCGAAGTGAATGCTGAGCTGTGCTTTACTATTGTGTTGAAATATCTAGTAGCATTAAACTCGCCTCTTCCCAACTGATGGACTGGGTTATGTACTGCCTGCTAGTAAGTGGTGTAACATAGGACCACATTAGGGTAGACGATAATGTAGTTTCTAGAGCAGACACACAATGAACAGAACCTCTCATTTGTTCTGTCCTGATTTTAGGTGGGCCACAGGGGTTAAAGTGGGCCAGAACGGGGCGGAACTGCGTACCGTCACTTCTATTTGGAGACTGAACCAGTTCCACATCCTCCGACCCACCTTAGACCGGCGCCGCAGGGAGGCTCCATTTGCTGGGCGCCCGCTGAGATTTTGTTACCGCAGCATTAGCGGCAGCCGGAGGCTGGAGCTCACTCTTGAGCTTTGACCTCCAGCTCCACTCCCCCCACGGGCAATATGGGAGAGACGTCATCACGTCTCTTCCATAGTAACTTCAGAGGACTTGGAGCAGCCAGGATGACTGGAGCCACGCAGAAGCAGGGCTTAAGGTAAGTGTTGTTGTTGTTTTTTTGTGTAAGCGGAGGGGGCACTACTACTGGGGGCATTACACAGGGGGCACTCCTACTGGTTCCATTACAGAGGGGGCATTACACAGGGGCACTTCTAAATGGGGGCATTACACAGGGGACACTCCTACTGTGGGCAATACACAGGGGGGCATTGCTACTGGGGGCATTACACAGGGGGCACTACTACTAAGGGCAGTACTACTGGGGGCATTACACAGGGGGCACTACTAGTACTGTGGGCATTACACAGGGGCACTACTGCTGGGGGGCATTACAGAGGGGGCACCACTATTGGGGGCACCACTACGGTGGCATTACTACAAGGGGCACCACTCATGGGGGCACTGAATAAGGGGCACTACCACTACTGTGGGCTCTGCATAAAGGGCACCACTACTATAGGCACTGCATAAGGGGTACCACTACTGGGAACACTGCATAAGGGGCACCACTACTGGGGGCACTACCACTACTGTGGGCACTGAATAAGAGGTGCCAATTCTGTGGGCACTGTATAATGGGCACCACTACTGGGGGCACTGCATCAGGGTCACCACTAGAATGGGCATTGCATTTGCATAAGGGGCACTACCGCTGTGGGTATTTTATAAGGGGCACTACTGCTGTGGGCATTGTGTATAAGGGGCACAAATGTGGGCATTGTGTAAAAAGGGCACTGCTGTGTGTCATACATGAATAAGGGACACTACTATGTGGTGTAGTGTGAATCAAGATTGTGCTACTGTGTGGTGTAATTTGAATTGGGAATACTATTGTGTGACCACGTCCCTTTCTTTTTAGACCACACCCCTTTTTTGCCGCACGACTACGCCACACAGTCATTTTTTTTTTTAGAAGGGTGAGGGTGAGTTCCCCCACTTATCTAGGACCAATATAAGCACTGGTGGGCCAGACCCCATTTTAAGGCTTGGGTACCACCCACGGACATGTCTGTCCTGTGGTGGGATAAGTTGGGCTCTTTATCCCCTTCCTCACTCCCGTGCATAGCAGAGCAGTGGTGACCAAGCGTACCTGCTACGGTTGTGCACATCAATGAGTGGGAGTTTATAGTGGAGGTGAGGGGGCTAAGGGGAAGCCTAGCGCTTAACATGTTTTCCATGTGTCAGTTATACTATAAGGGCTCACTTATACTTGGTGTGCAACAGAGGATCCTCTAGTAACTTAATTTTCTAACAATATATCGTAACTCTGAATCTAAATAAATACAAGTGTTAGACTAGCCTGAGATTTTAGTGTACATTAGCTCTGTAGAAGGCACAAATGGAACCTATATTGTTTTTCATTTTGTGATGTCCACAAATTGCTTAAATATTACTAGGTCTCTTGATATAGAGGAGAATAGTGATTTTGCTAGGATTGGCTTGCACATCAAAAATATAACAATATAGTGGGACTAGAGTCATGGAAAACCTAGTTAGAGGTTTGCAGCCAAAATAAACTATTCTACATTCTAAACTGAAAATCAGCCTGTCAAAGGCTACAGAGGCTGCTACAATTATCTGGTTTACTGAAAACATATTACACAGGTTCAGTAGGTGCTGATTCAGAGCTAAACTGATAAAAAATAGAAAAGCAACTCGCAGCACTGCAAACTGTCGTTCAAGTGTATACTCCACTTACATCTGATTCAAATCGTTATGCTGGCCATACACTAGCACTATTTCGGGCCGATTGCCCGATTTTAGACGCGTCGTACAATGATTTGTGTCAAAATTGTGTATTGTTTAGGGTAGAATATACGATCCGATGCGCGCTCCTGCCGCTCTTAAAACGTATCGTATGATCAGATTTGCAGCCCATATTATCTATCGTAATTGTATGTAGATCGTGCCGTGTATTTGTGCATGCGATGCATAGTGTGTCCGACCGGCATCATTTGAGTTACATTTTGAAGAAGTGTGTGTTCTTTCAGTGACCTTCCCTCCTAAACTGCAGATCGATCCTATCGTGAGATCGTATGTACATCGTGTGTCAATCATGTGGCCGGGACTGCCAGGGAGCTGCCGGGGAGTTCAAGGGAAATCGTAAAATTAATCTCATTTTATGATGGTCGTACTAGTGTATGGCCAGCATAAGATTAGCCAACCTGCCACTGATGTAATGAGTTGGCATGTTCATGCACAAATGATACCTGGCCAGAAGAACCAGTTGTGATGTCATTATTGCTGGTTCCTGTGGCCAGCGTATGGGTTGGTCGTATGTGTATACACAAGCAGATGTGAAAGTTAATATCTTTCAGATATATCAAATTTTTTGTGCAGCACGTCTGATGCTATATACCTGTGAAAGACTTCTTTCACAGATAAATTGTGTGTATACACTGCCTGATGGACTGAGCGATATATCGTTTGTCAGCTGTACAAACTATGGGGGTCATTCAGACCCACTCGTGAGCGGCAGTACGCTCGCAAGTGGGTTGATGTTCCCCACTGCGCATGCGCACGACGGAGCGAGCTCCGTCGTGCGCATGCGCGAGACCCGGCGAGCGAAGGACTTTCCTTCGCTCGGAGTCTAGCATCAAAGGGGGCGTGCTGTCGATGTTGATTGACAGCACGCCCCCTTTGGTGGGCGTGCCTGCCAGACGGAGGCGTTCCTATGGGAACACCTACCGTCTGAAGCCGGCCCCACTGACATCACTAGTGATGTCAGTGGGAGTGATTTTGGCTCTGATAGAGCCAAAATCACTCCTGGCCTTGCGGTTGAGAAACCCGATCGCGACCATCTTGTTGGACGCTCGTATATGCTGTGGGTGGTGACCCACAGCTATACGAGCGTCCAGGAGGACGCTCCATTTTAATGGAGGTGGGCCCTGATTCAGAGCGAGCGCTCTGGTCAGAGCGTCCGGCTCTGAATCAGGGCCTATATATATTGCCTAGTGTGTACCCAGCAATATGTATTACCAATTCTAAAAAATGTAATAGGCAGTGGATGAAGGTGTTATGTTACGTTTAAAAGAAAAATTCTGAGATATTTTAAGTTAAAGATAAATTTGATATGAATTGGACATAGCACTTTTATCCACAAAATATATCAGTAAATAGACTACCAACATTAAAAATAACATTGTTAATTTGATCCCTAGGTCATAACGCCACCACCTTTAATCCATTAAAAAAAAAGTAATTTTTCAGAAAATTGTTACATAACACCTTCAGCCACTCTCCTCTTCAATTCTATGATTATGCAATATAATATTTATTACTCAACATGTGCATAGGGGCATATTCAATAAGGCGCGGGTAAAAGCTCCAGGTGGAGCTATTGAGTTATTCAGCATTTTCCCAGGGCGGTAAACCCTTGAGCAATGTAGAATCTATGGGTTTCCCGTATGTGAAGTCCAAGAGGGTACATTTTAAAGTGGACTTTTCCTCACAGCTCCTGAGGCTGCGAGAAAAATTGCACGCGTGGGGATACAGGTCGTAATTGAATAAGTCAGAGCCGACAATTGGTACCTGATTGGTTATGCCCCATAATGGATATATTCAAGCAACATCATACAAAAACAACAATTGAAACCGTAACATATGACCAACATATAAACAATTATTGTCATGATTAAAAAAAACGGTGCTTAATGGAGTGTCATTCATGCTTTTATAATATAATATGCGATAAATGATAAATGAATTCCAATAAAAAAAATGCTAATTATTATTATTATGCTTTATTATATGGCGCCTCAAGGGTCCCGCAGCGCCTCACAAAGTACATAAACAAATGAGCAAACACAAAAACATCGACTTACAATACAAAACAATGCAGGACAATGACAAAGTTTATAAACATTGCTGCATTAGCGATCATAACACTCAGAATAAGCAGCAGGGCGTCAGCTACCAAGTGTTAGGTGCCCTTGTGGGGAGTTTTGGGGTAGATGATCGTTTTAGTGAGGGAAGGAGAAGCACATGAGGGAAGAGGGTTTTAGTGAGGGAAGGAGAAGCACATGAGGGAAGAGGGTTTTAGTGAGGGAAGGAGAAGCACATGAGGGAAAAAGGCCCTCGTGAGAGATTACATTCTAAAGGGGAGGGGCAGACAGGGGTGACACAGATGGGGTAGATAGTGAGGAAGAAGCATGGAGCATCAGGTTAGGATGAGAGCTGGAAGACTTTGATGAAGTAGTGAGTTTTGAGAGCCCATTTGAAGACTTGTAGATCTGCAAATGGCTATATTCAATGAGGAATCCTTTGATTTGTAAATTAGCATGATGCTCTCTCCCACATCGATCAATCCTTTATACAGACAATATATTTCTTTCTCCAAATATGATAAAGTAATAAGGTCTTAAAAATCAGCTCTGAAATTCTGCATTACTGTAATGTAGGCAGACACAGGTGAGACATGAAAGCAGGATCACACTGACACTACCTCTGTAGTAGAAAGAGGTAGTTCCGTAGATCTGTTGCATAATCATGGTGAGCAATGGGCACCATAGGTGCAAGGGGTGCAGCTGCTATGGGGCCCAGAGCTGAGGGGGAACAATCTTCCTTGTCAAAGTAACATGTGTTTTTATACATTTTTCACCATTGGGTGGTACATAGGCGCCCTTACAAACTTTTGCTGTGGCGCCTTTAAATACCTAGTTATGGCCCTGCGCATAATAGTTATTGATCCGTTGTCAATTCAACTATTTCTGGACCTGGCCTATAGTGTCCGCCTATATTGCAGATGATTAGAATAATGTATTATACAATATACACTTAATGTCAATATATCTTTTAGTTTGCCATCAATTCGAAGTGCATTTACAGAGACAAATCGAGTAGTAACAAGGTATTGATATATTCTAAATGACTGATTAACAAAAGGTTTATCTGTTAGGTAGGAAGAGAGTTGGGAAGGTCGTTACAGGCTTGATCCCTTTAAATAGACTGGTAGTCTGATATTCAGCACAGAGAGTTAAATAATCTGTTCCCCTGGCACATGGTGTGCTTGCTGTATTTATATATTTAACTTTTATTCACCTACAATTTTGTGTGCATTTTATTATGTATAGATGTTCTCCAGACTTTCTTTTCTCCAGCATTGTTTTACTATTTCAGATCTCTGCTCAGGAGACGGTAGCCCTGATCCTCTTGTGTTTCTACTTGGAGGAAGCTTATACCGAGCGCTATGGAGTGCGTGATGCAACAATACAGCACGTTACCCGCTTGAAGCATTTCTCCATGCATCTCATTCAAAGGCTAATTAAAGTAAGTTCAAGCTACATTATGAATGGACTTAATCAGCCCCAAGTCATTCATTGCCAACATGACTAACAGTATCAAGGGACCTCTGCTTATGCCGGCTGTATGTGAACAGCTGTTATCTGCTTTTTAATGTCAGTACACTTTACACAGGCTCTGAGTGTTTAGGTTTATTATCTAATGGCAGCTGATTGGACATTAATGCTAATAACTGTGTATTAGTCACTCAATTCATAGATATTTGCAAATAAATGGTAAAAATGCCATATACAGATATGTTCAATTCCATATTCTGGGATCTTTATTAGGTGTTTGCAAAAATAAAAAAATGCAAACAGTACCACAATGGTAAAACTACAGAAACTTTACTTTGATACTCTTGTTTTGTATAACTTACATTATTATTAATATATTTTAAATTACACCTTTTTACCTATCCCAGGATACAGTATATCTCCCCTTTATTTTGAGCATTACTGCTGATAATGTGTTGTAGTTGTAGTATGATAGCATGTTATAGCACTTTAGAGAGCATTTACTAGCATTTGCAAATGTGTTCCAAAGTAAAAACATCCTGTAGATAAGTTCTAGTGTTTGACTAATATTTCCGAGGGCACTTATGAGGAATGTAGCTTATGTGTTACATACTTGGATCTGCCAATAGTCCAGATTTTTATGGGCACCCCCAATTCTATTTTTCAAAAGGGTGTAGTCTGCCTGTCAAAAATAAATTAGTTTAGTAATTACCTACCACAAAATAAATATTTTTCATTAGCTGTGACACTTGTATTTTTCAATAGTAAGTCCATGGTACGTGTTTTCACTCCCATGGTGCAGAAAATGCACAAGTTTTCAGGCCCTCATCAAAGAGGAAAAGTCACTACATCACCAACCTCCAGTCCAATAGGCCCTATAGAACGCAAGACTCCTTGCTCCTCAGACTCCTTTGCTGTGTGGCTAGGCTGAGTCTCTTTAAACTTGGGTCCACCAATGCTTTGCCAAGGTCCACACGATAGGATCATGGGGGTAGGAACCATAAGTTCATAAAGGACCACTACTCTCTCTGCTGAATCCAAATGAAAGAAAGCACAAAACAAATTAAAATGATCTGCACATGAGCAAACCATTATTTTGTGACATGAATTCACCGCTCCAGCTATATTTGACAACTTCTACACACACAAGAAAGACCAAGAAAAACATCATGAATATCTGAGGTAGTGTAGGAAAATACCTAGCTGTCCTATAGATACAAGGCTAAAAGCCTATTCCATTCCTTTCCTATATAAACCCTTTTCTCATACACCACTTGACTGACCAATGTCCAGCCTGAATAACCTTTCCCAATACTTCCACCTAGCAAGTACTACCTTTATCATACCCATACCTCCTATTAATGTCCTCTTTTTCTCCTTACTTCTCAAAATGTGATAATGACCTAGTTCAAACTATTTAATTGTTAATTAATCTTCCGATGTTGGTAAATTCCCATTAACTAGACAGGGACGAGAAATTTACGCAGAGAAAGTTCAGTCATTAATAGAATGTAAGTTGGGAAACATCAAAAAAATAGGCACTATAAGTATAAAGAGCCAATATGAAGAAAACATTCTGTTACATTCTGTTCTGTTACATTTTATTCTTTAAAAAAAAAAAAAAAAAAGCCAACATTGTCAAATATGCTGTATATAATACAATGGGCCTGATTCAGACAGTAATGCATGCCCAACTGCATACTCCCTCGGATCGCAGTTGCTAAAATACGTTGATGCTTTCCAAAGTATAGCCGAGCATAGTGACGCCCACTGCTGACTTCTTACATCCGTACAATAACGTGTGACAGCGTAAACATCGGCACACATCAAGCAGTCACGCAGCATAAAGTCAAGTCTGACCAGCCGCAAACACTGCTGCTCTCCTGACACGCAGAGAGCTCTCATGCTGTGCAGGAGAACGCAATTACTAATTTATGCACGCCCACGAAATGGCTTTTAAACGGTCAGACACGCCTGCATTTTTCTAACCCCCCCACCCCGAGATGCTGGCTACCTGACACTCACTCTGCGAGTGGGTACTGTGTGTGTGCACAGTTGCAATGCAATCACTGCACAAGCGCAGTGCGACGTTTACGCCTGCGCATTAGTAAAAAATCGCTTGAACTGCGTAAAAATCGCCATTGCATCTGTCTCTGCATTAGGCCCAATATGACAAATGAAATAACGTTTTCAAGGCATTTGCACAAACAAGCCTTTGGTAGCATTTTTTATTATTGTGTGGGATGTTGAACTTTGAGTGGGGAAGGGTGAAATATGTGAGAAGGATAAAAATAATTTGTCACCCAGTTATCCTGGAGCGATTGACCCTGGAACCTAGTTTGGCAAGTTACTTTTAACATCAGACATCATAGTACTGCCAGGAGTTTACCCACTGAGCAAGGACACAAGAATGGATGGTAAGGGAATCTCCTCTGTCATGTAAGCTATAATTGATCTTTTCCATGCTCACAGTACATCCTATTTTATTGAGACGGGGAGGTGTGAAGCATGTTTCCTGTATTTGGCTAACTTAAATTTTGCTGCATTTAAAACGTTAGACACAATTTTATTTGAACATATATCAAGATTGAGAGTTGTCAGGCATAAGAGTGTTGGCCAATGGCTTAGATGAATATTTATTTTAGAATATATTTGCATTTACTGCTAAAAGATTGAAATCTTAGGAAATGGTCATGAGATGTAAATAATATCACTTCAGTCAGTATTAGGGTAGGGTGGTCTGATAGACTTTTTTGAGTCTCAAAGATGCAATGTAACATCAAAGACAAACATTATGATATTTCCCAAGACCAGGATTAGTATCATTTGGGGCATATATAGTATTCTGGATAGAACGGTCATCTATTTGCCTGTAGTAGATAATAATCTATTGTCCACATGTGTTTAAAAGTCTGATTTTATATTAACATAGAGTAGGGAAGTTCTCCTTGTATTCAATTTAAGTTGCTTGACTTAAAAATTACTAAATATATTATTGTCTTCATTTTCAAATTAAAATGATTGTTATGAGCTAAAGTTTTCTTATCTGATTCTTAGATTTGTATGGTTAAAGCCTCAAACATACAGTAGTGTAATTAACTTTCTAGCCTCACAATGTGAATTATGGGTCAGTGGTTCTATGTAAATTTGGTAGTGAGGGATGGGGGATTTGTTCTTGGAAAAAAAAAAAAACTTTAATTTACATTGTTATTAATTAAACATATAAGTATATAGCTTGTACATGACTTTGGGTCATTGTTTGCTTTATGCATTAAGGTAATTGTGGCTTAAAAGGATTTACCTTTGAGTATAGCACTAAAAAGATAGATTAAGCAAGTGTGGAAGGAGGATATGTTTTAAAGGTTTTGTTATCGTTGACTGAAAAACCATCTGGTTATGGGACCTCTCCTGATTTTATTTTCTTAATAGCTTGGGCTATTTCTTCTTTTGATATCTCCCTCGCTAGCTGCTAAACCTTAGAACCGTTTAGGTAAGCATCATCTTGAAAGTATAATGGAAAGCATCAGATGTCTAGAAAATTAACAGAAGTCTCTTTTAGCTTGAAGGCATATAAAAGCCTAGGTTGTGCCTGATCTAGTTAATTTTATTTTCTTGTCATTGTGTAGATTACAGTAATACTTTATGGGTGTTTGACAGGTTGTATATATTTGTATCCTACAGAATTATAAGGTGGGAGGATTAGAGAAGGTTATTTAAGGGTTTAAAAGTTATCTCTTTCCAGTTTTGGATTCCATACGCCCAACCCTCTATTTTGATATTTTGTTTGTTGTCGGATTCTTTAAAATTTTGCTGCTGACCTTTCTTTCAACAGAGGAGGCGCAGCATGGGCGGGGAAACATTACTATTGTCATCCACTGGTATGTGCAAGTGATAGCTGTCAGGCACTTCCCTTTTGAAGAGTCGGCTATATAGTCCTTCCATTGCGGAAGGACTTGGGTGCCTGTGGGAGGATTAATTTGTATAGCAGTGTATGGGAGGTGGGCACCAAACTCAGGTTGAGCCAGTGAAGTTGCATATAGTCACAACCATTTTGGTAATGTAGTAGTTGACTGTAGCCAATTGCTATTCTTTTCCTGGCATACCCTCATTATTATCTTAAGTCAGTAAAGCTGTGACCTTATTTGCCGATTCAGTTGTCTGCATATTCATTAGCATTACATTTAGTATATCAATGTGTAACGTTGTTTGATTTAAGTATACAATTGATCGATAGGGCACCAAGTTCTATGCGCTTTATTAACCTCTAAAATCAGGCTAAACATAATCAGTAATGTAGTTAGATTCTCTAACCCAAATGGAACCTAACGGGTAAAGGAAAACAAAACCTATTCTGCTATACAGCATAGAGTATGTCTTGTATATTGTTTTCAAATTGCAGAAAATGTGAAATTTGCACTCACCTATTAGGTGGAAAAAACATTTAACCAGAAGATCTCTTATGCGAGTGTCTGTAACACTTTCTCAGTATGGAGCCATGGAAATAAGAAATTGAAAAGGGCTCCAGTGCACACTGTGAACCTGATGCACAGCGGAAAACAAGTCTGTTGTAATTGCTCTGGCATTTGCATTATGTGCTTGAAGCTAAACACGCATATACAGTGTCACACTTCTCTATGTAGCCAAACCGCCCCTATCTATATGCTTGGTTTAATAGGGGTCATACTTATCAGTGCACACTTGCACCAGCCCTGTCTGTGGTGCAAAGTACAGTTGCATGCTACATCGCCCATTCCAGAGCAGATGCTGTGTGAAAATACACAAGATGCACATCGCAAATGGACTTGTAAGCAACTCTGCACCAGCCCTACTGTGAGGAGTGATGATGTATTATGATTGTGATTGCTCATCCTTTATGGTTTAAAATATAACCTTTTATCTATTTTCCTCTTCGTGGTTCTCAGTGTTGTAAGTAGTGTGTGGTTGGCACAAATCCTTAAAATGTATTCTGTGATTTTTGTTTTGCTAGTGGAAAAACTGAAAAAGAACAATGCACAATGTATATATAAATGTGTTCTAACAAGTGCTCTGTGTGCACACCTTAATTACTTAAACACTCACCCCAATATATAAAACTAAATACACTCCCGAGTCCCCAATTGTTTACAAATATTTTTATTTATTAATATGTAAAGATACTAATTGTGTAATGTTGTTGATGCTATGGTAAATCGAAAAACCATGTTGCGCTCCCAGATTATCAGGTGATGGCTTCCTGGCATTAAGCAAAGTAAGATCCATGCAGGCACATCTTGTGTTTTTAGAGGGTCACGTTCTAGGTGTTGGTAGACTCTAAGAGGGCAATCCTATTATGTGCAAGTTGCCGTTGCAATGGCGTTAAAACGCTGGCAACGGACTGGCACCCTTCGCGGCCTTCTCTGAGGCCGAATTTGCGGAATTTTGCTCGCAGGCATACATGGGACTGTGAGCCAAATTCAGCGAATCCAGGCTGCCGTAAAGTACAGCCATTGCCGTGATGACTCGCCTCGGCGAGATCATCGCAGCTAATAGGATTGACCCCTAAGAGCCTGGTTCAGATGTATGCTAGTGCCACCGAAGCTCTGAATTTGTACGCAGCAGCTCTGCGAAAATATACAAATGTTGCAGCCACCGGTACTTGTATTGAGACGCCCAACTGTGTACAAAGAGGCAGCTAAGGCGCAGATCAGTTGATTATCAGACTTCTAAAGAACCCTATGGTTGTGCAGATTGACTGCCGGAACTGTGACGCCGGAGTAATTTTTTCTGCGTAAAATGAAAATAAAATGAAACCCACCCAAAAATGGTTGCGACACTCCCTGTTTCCGCCAACAAATGGTTTATTTTTGTTAATCACTATGCGATTTGAAATCCTCAACTCAGCCATTTTGCATCTGACATGATATATATCAATTTCCGTGTCACTTTGTGTGTAGAATCCATATATACCATCAAATCTTTGATATCACTTAAGGTTTTTGAGATAGTTTAATTTTCGAATTTCAATGTTTAAAAATAAGAAATCACAATAAGTGCTCGGCAAGACTCCCTTCTGCCTGCGCTATGGGGTACTCCTGCTGCACAGACTCCTCATCTTCTGCCATGTCGCTCGCTAGCTCCTGTCCCAGATCCTGACTTGCATGCAAATTTTGAAGTAAGCAGGAAGCTCCCCGGACTGTACTATGACTGTCTGTAAAAAGGGGGAGTTCTCACAATGAGCTGATTTGTGACAGAGCCTCCGTCTCTCTGTGTCCCAGGACTCTGGCTGATGGCTGATCACCATAAGAAGATAGGTGGCCCTCACACCACTGGCCGTGACCATTGCAAGTGGTGATTTCACCTTAGTTTTATTTTCTCCATTTTAAATCGGTGGTATTCTTTTCTTGTGTTTGTTATTTCGTATCTTCGTTAGTACATTTTCTACTTCAGGGTCCATAGGGTATCCACAGGATACCTTGGGGTATAGGTGTGACGTCAGTCGCAGGGCACCAAAGAGTTAAGCTTTCAGCCTCCCAGGATGCACTAGGTCCCCCTCCTATACCCCGCCCCCGGGCCAAGGCACCTCAGTTTAGTTTGGTGCCCGGCCGGAGTCGGGTGCACCTGTTGGAGTGGGGGCTAGAAGAGCCCCTGAAGCTTTTTCTTCATGCAGCTGTGGCTGCACATCTGGATGAACAGCATGGACAGTCAGTCCTGACGTCCATGCTGTCTTCCCTACACCCCGCCGGTACCAGAACGCCGGTACTGATCCGGGGATGCTAGTGGGCGTCTGGGGTCACAGCTAGCGGTGACCCCAGATGCTCCGGACCATGGCCGGATTCAAGGGGGACAGAGGTAAGCAGCGGGGTCCCGCGGTGGGTCCCCGCTGATCACATGGTCCTAAGTCCCCAGGCAGGGGGCTCCCTGGAGACTGGCTGCAGCGTGGAGCCAGGCGACCAACCTGCGCTTCCACTACCCCCTGGGACAGCGGACCGCAGCAGAGCGGTAGCGCTGCGGCGTCCCAGGGGTTAAATGCATGCCAGGGGAGCGCGCCTTCCCTGTCTCACAGCCGGCGCCTCCCCCGCTGCACACAGCCCTCTCTGCACTGTGCTGACTGGTCCTGTGTCAGCGCTCCTCCCCCAGGCCAGCTTCTCTCTGCTCCTCGGCGGCCATCTTCTCTGCAACGCATGGTGAACGCTGCTGGAAGCCTGGAAGGAAGCATCGTGGTCTGGGTCCCCCCGCATACCTCTCCTCCGCTGTGGCTCAGGTCTGTGTATGCAGCGCTGTGTCCTACCAGGCCCTGTGTCCTACCAGGAATTGTTATTTCTCTGCATTGTATGTGACTGTGCTAGCGTTGCTGCCTGTAACTTTATCTTCTCAAAACTGTCAGCTTTATTACTGTCCCTGTTCTTTCTGCTAAAGCCCTTGCAGTGCGGTGCTGCAGGGTGGTCTCTCGCCTATTTAATACTTAATTGGTGAGAGAGGTCACATACGTGGTGCCATCATGTCTGAAAGTGATTTTCCCCTCCGGCTACAGTGTACCATGTGCAAAGTACCGTTAGCGGAGGGGGAGGGTAGCGCGGAGGGCCTTTGCCGGCAGTGTTTGTCCATGGCGCGGCCTATTACGGTTACAGAACCGGTACAGGAGCCGCCCTGGGCTTGTTTCGCTCAGGCGTTAACAGCTTTAGTGGGCCAGTTAGCTCCGCAGCCCGCATTTACTCCGATGGGTTTGTCCCAGCAGTCTGTGGTGTCGTCACCCATGCAGGGGTTCCCACGACAATTGGTGGTACCCCACAGTCTCCCTATTTCCCTGCTCCCGGGTTCTCAGGAGCCAGCGTGGGTTAACTCCCTGACGAGTTCTGTACAGCACTTGTCGGATGTTTTGCAATGGGAGTCTGTGATGCGGCCTCATAAAAAGCCGGTGGCGTCCCTGTCCGCTCCGTATGAGGATGATGAAGGGACGTCTGATGATGGGGAGATTCTGGATCCTTACGATCAGGAACCTCTCCATACTAAGGACGCTGATGCTAAGTCCAAAGTATATATTCCTGGACTTATTCGGGCGGTCCGCACAGCCTTGGTGATTGAGGACGAAGTTCCCCCAGCGGCTAAATCTAAGTATGCCTTTTTCAAAGATGTGAAGGGCGATGCCACAGTCTTTCCTCTTTCGGGTCAGTTGGTGGACCATTTAGAGGAGGCGTGGAAACAACCTGGCAAAAGATACCAGCCGCAGAGACGCCTGGCGGTGGCTTATCCGTTCGCGGATAATTATTTTGCTAAATGGGAATCCCCTACACAGGTGGATTCTCACGTGACCCGTCTTGTCCGTAGTGCCACATTGCCGATGCCATCCATGTCCTCCCTTAAGGATGCTACGGACCGCAAGGTAGAAATCTGCCTGAAGTCCGCTTATTCCCTTGCAGGGGGGGCAGCGCGGCTGGCTATGGCCATTTGCTGGGTTGCCAGAGCGATGGAGCACTGGGCGGATTCATTAGAGGCTTCTTTTGAATCCGACTGTCCGGCCGAACAGGCGGAGTTGATTGGCAATCTCCGTGATTCGGCCACCTACATCAACGAGGCGGCTCTAGACATTAGTACTCTGGTGGCTAGGATTTCTTCAGCAGCGGTAGCTGCTCGTCGCACCTTGTGGCTGCGATCCTGGAAGGCGGACGCAGATTCCAAGAAGGGTCTGGAAGCCTTGCCGTTTACCGGAGAAGTTCTCTTCGGTCCGGATCTGGATAAGATTGTGGCCACGCTGGCGGCAGCCAAATCGGCTTGTCTCCCGTCGGCCGCTGCTCCTTCTGGTTCAGGACCACCGCCCTTTCGGTCATCTAGGGCCCAGGGCAGGCCCAAACCACAGTCGTTTCAGGCTGGCCCTAGGAAATCGGTCAAGCCCCGGAAGCAGGCATGGAGTACCAGACGTCCGGCCCCCAAGCCAGATGACAAGCCTGCGGCCTGACGGTCCGGGCCTCCCTTTGGGGGATCCCAGGGTGGGAGGCCGCCTGCTGCAGTTCGCCCAGTGTTGGTCGGTCACTACGACAGACACTTGGGTTCTGGAGGTGGTCTCCCATGGGTACGCCCTCTCCTTCCGGCACAGACCCCCGGCTCGATTCTTCACCACGGGTCTACCATCAGACCGGAACAAGGCTACGGAGCTGCGGAAGGTATTGCACACTATGCTCCAGGCTGGAGTTATAGTGCCTGTTCCATTCTCCCAGAGGGGCCAGGGTTTCTATTCAAATCTTTTTTTGGTACAGAAACCCAATGGGTCGTATCGTCCGATTCTCAACCTCAAAGCACTCAACAAGTCTTTGCGGGTACCGAAGTTTCGGATGGAGACCCTACGGTCCATCATTCTGGCGCTGTAACCGGGGGACTACATGGTGTCATTGGACATACAGGAAGCTTACCTGCATGTCCCTATTCTTTTGCGCCATCAACAGTTCCTCAGGTTTGCAATCCGCAGCGACCACTTCCAGTTTCGGGCGTTACCTTTTGGCCTGGCGACAGCACCACGTGTCTTCACCAAGGTGATGGCGGTCATGGCGGCTTCTCTGCGGCTGCAGGCAGTCCGCATGTTGCCGTACTTGGACGACCTGTTATTGGTGGCGGGATCTCCAGAGCTCCTGTTACGCCACTTAGACCTGACCATTGCCCTGCTGCAACGGCACGGCTGGCTAATCAACTGGCAGAAGTCCACTCTAATCCCGTCTCGGAGGATTCTGCATCTTGGAGCCTTATTGGACTCGGGACAGCAAAAGATCTTCGTGACGGAGGAAAAGATCTCTGCTTTGCAGTCAAGGGTGCGCAGTTGTCTGCACAGCCGCCAGGTGTCTCTACACTCAGCGATGAGGTTACTGGGCTCCATGGTGTCGGTGGAATATGCCCAGTTTCACTCCAGACCTCTGCAGCACCTGATCCTGTCAAAGTGGAACGGGCTGCCTCAGTCTCTGAAGTCCCAGACGATTGTGTTCACCCCGGAGGTTCGCCTGTCCCTTGCTTGGTGGTTACAGACGACCCACCTCAGCGAGGGACGTCCGTTCTGGATTCCAAATTGGGTCATGTTGACTACGGACGCCAGTCTTCGGGGCTGGGGAGGAGTTTCGGGTCCACATCTGTTCCAGGGCAGGTGGACTCCGACAGAAGCGGAGCTTCCAATCAATATTTTGGAACTCCGTGCGGTCTTCAATGCTCTCCAGCAGGCACATCGGTTTCTCCAGGGTCACCCGGTACAGGTCCAGTCGGACAACGCTACCACCGTGGCCTACATAAACAGGCAAGGAGGAGCCCGAAGCCGGGCGGCTCTCGTAGAGGTGTCTCGGATCCTGGTTTGGGCGGAGCGCAATCTTCCGGCCATATCAGCGGTCTTCATCCCGGGAGTGCTCAATTGGGAGGCGGACTTTCTAAGTCGTCAGGACGTTCATCCGGGGGAATGGTCCCTGCACCCGGACGTTTTTCAACTACTGGTGGACAGATGGGGTCTTCCAGAGATCTACCTAATGGTGTCACCCGGACCTGACTCGGCTGTCTTTGACGGCGTGGCTGTTGAGACGGCCATGCTGAGGTCCCGGGGGTTTTCCAGCTCTGTGGTGCGTACCATGTTGCGAGCTCGGAAACCGTCTTCCGCGAGGATATACCATCGCGTGTGGCATACGTTCTTCCAGTGGTGTCGACCGAGAGGTTATGCACCGCGGGAGTTTCGTCTGTCTCGGATTCTCGCCTTCCTGCAAGCGGGACTAGATCATGGGCTTCGCCTTGCTTCTTTGAAGGTACAGGTTTCGGCCCTATCTGTCTGGTTTCACCGTAGGATTGCTACAATCCCGGATGTGCGCACCTTTATGCAAGGTGTTGTCCGCATTCAGCCGCCCTTTGTTCCACCTGTGGCGCCTTGGGATTTGGCTGTGGTCCTAAGGGCTCTCCAAGGACCGCCGTTTGAACCACTGGGCTCAGTGGATCTTAAATGGCTAACAGCTAAGACTGTTTTCCTTCTGGCTATTGCTTCGGCCAGACGTGTTTCTGAGTTAGGGGCTCTTTCTTGTAGACCCCCTTTCTTGGTTTTTTCATGGGAACAGGGCAGTGCTCCGCACTCGGCCCGAGTTTCTTCCCAAAGTTGTTTCCCAGTTTCATATTAACGAGGAAATCGTTGTTCCGGCCTTTAACTCACCGGGTCTTTCCGTGGGTGAGGCCTCTTTGGATGTTGTGCGGGCCTTAAGGACTTATGTTGACCGCACTTCTTCATTTAGGAAGTTGGACGCTTTGTTTGTCCTCTATGGCTTCCGTAAAAAGGGTTGGCCTGCTTCAAAGCAAACTTTGGCAGCCTGGATCCGTATGGCTATTTCTGAAGCTTATCTTCATGACGGCCTGCCGGTTCCTCCTTCTGTGAAGGCTCATTCCACTAGGTCTGTGGGTCCTTCGTGGGCAGCTCGACGTGGTGCCTCTGCAGTCCAGATCTGCAAGGCTGCTACGTGGTCCTCTGTCCATACCTTCGTGAGGTATTACAGGTTTGACACCTTCACCTCTCAGGATGCTTCCTTCGGGCGGCGGATTCTCCTTTCAGCACAGGAGCGTCCCCACCCTTAAAGGATACTGCTTTGGGACATCCCCAAGGTATCCTGTGGATACCCTATGGACCCTGAAGTAGAAAATATGAGATATGGTAAGAACTTACCCTTGTTATCTCTATTTCTACGAAGTCCATAGGGTTCCACAGGACTCCCGCCCTGTCGCACCTGTGCTGCAGATGGGCTTTGCTCTGGTCACCGGTTTTCCGTCTCCCTCTGGTGAGAATGTGATTCTTGTATGTGTCCAGATCTTTGTTCTCTCTCTTCCTTCTCCTCCTCCGGCCTATGGCTTGGTAACTAACTGAGGTGCCTTGGCCCGGGGGCGGGGTATAGGAGGGGGACCTAGTGCATCCTGGGAGGCTGAAAGCTTAACTCTTTGGTGCCCTGCGACTGACGTCACACCTATACCCCAAGGTATCCTGTGGAACCCTATGGACTTCGTAGAAATAGAGATAACAAGGGTAAGTTCTTACCATATCTCATATTTTTTGCGCTGTTTGTAAGTACATACATAGTAATACATAACTTTTGTTATGTAGATGGTAATTTCACACTAAAAAGTCAGCGAAAGCCTATTAGCGCCCTGATAAAGAAGGCTTATAAAATGTACTTTGAATGCTCTTGGTGATAGGAGATAATCTGGGCATCTGATATTTATGCATTACCTGCGCGAATAATCTGACAGAATGGTTGAAAAGAAATCGCCGCTTGATGCCGTTTGCTGTACCAATGGTATGGCAAGAGCTTAAGGACCACTGTACAGTACTAACTGTTATTTTTGTCTAACTGGTATTGCTGGCAGTGACGTGGGGTGAGGTCAATGGCTGGGGAGGCACACCTCTATAAAAATACAGTTTTATATCAAAATTCTGGAGCATGACAGGGAGTATGATAGGGGAGGGAGTATGACAAGGGAGGCTCTGCCTACCCTGACTGCACGTCCTGGATTGCTCGGCATTCCAGTAGAACTAATCACACTATCAAATATTCTCTATTAGCCCCCATACTCCTACACGATTTCTGGATGATTACACGATTTTCAAGCAGTCATAAGTGTTTTACTCTATAATGGGAACAAACTCTCTTCAGTGCCTCTGGCCTATATAGTGGACATGGAAGAAACTTATTAAAGTATAGCTGTGTTGTCAGAGGGAAGTATAAGGATCATGGATGGAATCTTTGTTGTAACTTAAAGGTAGTTACACTGCTGGTAGTTTTGTAAGGTGGATTCACAAAATACTGCTGTTTTCTATGTTTATGGGACAACAGAGACACTAAAAATCACTAGATGTACTAAACATTGGAGAGAGATAAAGTGGAAAAAGAATAAATTCCAGCCAATCCGCTCCTAACTGTCATTTATCAAACACATCCTGTAAAGTGACAGAAGCTAATTGGTTGGTACTTTAGCTCTCTCTCTTTTTCCAACACTTTGGCCACTTCTTTGTGATATATAGGGGTATTCAATTTGGAGCGAAAAGGTCGCCGATTTCAATTATCCCCGTATTCAATTTGAAAGACTTTTCGCAGGTTCGAAAAGTCTTTGAAAAAAAACGGAGATAACTTTTCACCACTGAATAGGTGGCGAAAAAAGTGCAGAACTGGGGTTTAGGGGTGCAGGCTTAAAAAAAAAATAGCTTGCATCCCTGGGAATGTCATTATAAAATAAAAGGTGTCAAAAAAGTTTGAAAAAAAATAGGGACACCGCAAAAAAATTATTTCAATTTTGGGGTGAAAAATAAAAATGGGAAAAAAATGTTTAAAAATAGGGAAAGGTTCAAGGCTATTCTGCAAGTATGCAGCAGGTGCATATTTGCAGAATTTTTAAATAGACTTTAGGGACTTAAAAATATGTACCCTTTTATAACCATTTTCATGTACCCGAAATTTGATGGGACCACTTAAAAAAAATGAAAAAAATAACCTAAGTGCTCTTCTGCATCACTTCTTCAATGTCGGGAAAAAACACCTGCAGCCGCTATTTAAAACCCCGACTTTCATTTGCAGGCTAAAACGGGGATACCCATAGTGATCCCCCATGTTTTTACAGCTTTAGGGGGGTTCTACAATTTATTATAGGAAAATTTCATATTTTTTCACAGATCCCACTTCGCAGGTTCCCGTTTTCGTAGCTTTTATATTGAATACGGGGATAAAGCCGGCGCGCACCCGATACTTTATCCCTGTAAAATCTCCGATGTGGAGTGAAAAGTCCAGCCCGGACTTTTCGCTCCCATATTGAATACCCCTGTTACAGGGGTATTCAATATGGAGGGAAAAGTCAGTTTTTGCGATAATTTCGCACAGATGACGTCATTCTCACTGGTTTTGGTTTTACACCGTATTCAATTTCAAAGACTTTTCGCAGGTTCGAAAAGTCTTTGAAAAAAAACGGGGATAACTTTTCACCACTGAATAGGTGGCGAAAAAAAGTGCAGAATTGGGGTTTAGGGGTGCAGGCTTAAAAAAAAATAGCCTGCACCCTTCAGAATGACCCTTGAAACGATCTGTGTCAAAAAGAAAAAAAAATATTCGGGACACCCCAAAAAAAGCACTTTGATTTTTGGGGGGACCAAAAAAAAAATGTTGGGGGACAAAGTTAAAAAATTGCGAACTTTACTCTGGTGGGGTCCCCAAGTATGTCCCAGGTGTTTTTTTCATTGCAGCTGCTTGCGGCAGGTGGGTTTTTCACAATTTTTTCAAGTCACTTTAGCAACTTTAATATATGCTGACCCCCATTTTCAAGTACCGCAAATTTGCTGGGCATAGTTATTTTTCACCAAAAAAAATTCTAAATGCTCTTCTGCACCACTTTCTTCAAAGTCGCATTTATGCACCTGCCGCGGCTAATAGAAATCCTGACTTCCTTCAGGAGATAAAAATGGGGGTACCCATAGTGATCCCCCATGTCTACACATCTTTAGTGGGGTCCCTAGAATATTTCCCGAAAATTCCCGTTTTTGTTGGACCTGTAAAAAAAAAGTAGTAAAAATTTACCAAAAAAATGACATAAGGTCCTCCCAAAAAACAAAACCAGCCCCAGGCTTGCCAGCCAGTGGTGGTTTCTAAAAATACGAGGAACAAAATGTGTAGGGTTCCACCGTATTTTAGAAACCAACACCATCCTGGAGGGACTAGTGCTGGTTTTAAATATAGGGGGCAAAAAAGACGTGGAGTACCCTCTATATTTAAGACCAGCACCAGACCCAACCGACTGGGGTGTAATGCCACAGCCCGGAGACCCAATCACCGGGGCTCCAGGTCCAAAGCATTACACCCCAAGTCGGTCAGCGCAAGCCGGTGATCTCGGGGGAGTCGGGGTCCCCCCAAAAAAGGGTCCCCCCCTCTCCCGAGCACCACAGACTTACGCTGAGGCCTGGGGCTCATCCCCATACCCCTGGAGTGGTGGGTATGGGGGTAATTTTTGAAAAAAAACGGGGATAACTTTTCACCACTGAATAGGTGGCGAAAAAAAGTGCAGAATTGGGGTTTAGGGGTGCAGGCTTAAAAAGAAATAGCCTGCACCCTTCAGAATGACCCCTTGAAACGATCTGTGTCAAAAAGAAAAAAAAAATTCGGGACACCCCAAAAAAACACTTTGATTTTGGGGGACAAAAAAAAAATGTTGGGGGGCAAAGTTAAAAAGTTGCGAACTTGACTCTGGGGGGGGGGGGGTCCCCAAGTATGCCCCAGGTGTTACTACTTTTTTTTTACAGGTTCAACAAAAATGGGAATTTTCGGGAAATATTCTAGGGACCCCCCTAAAGATGTGTAGACATGGGGGATCACTATGGGTACCCCCATTTTTAACTACTGAAGGAACTTGGGGATTCTAATAGCCCTGGCAGGAAAGAACACCAGACTTTCTTTTGCAGGCAAAAATAGGGGTACCCATGTCTGGACATCTTTAGGGGGGTCCCAGGCATATTTCCCGAAAATTCCCGTTTTTTTTTTCATTAATGGGGTCAAGAGTAATTTTTTAAAAAACAGGGATAATTTTTCAATTCACTACAGCAAGTGAAAAAAAGTGCAGAATTGGGGTTTGGGGGTGCAGGCTTATAAAAAATAGCCTGTACTTTTGGGAATGCCCCCTTAAAAGGAAATGTTCAAAAAAAATTGTTTAAAAAAAAAATCTTGACACCCTAAAAAAAAAAAAAAAAATTGTGAAAATATAAAAAAATGAAAAAAAAAATGTCAAACTAATGAAATTAATTTCTGGTGGGGTCCCCAAGTATGTGGCCGGTGTTTTTTTTCATTGTGCAAAGTAGCGGCAGGTGCAGTTTTGCAGAATTTTTAGAAAATAACTTTAGGGACTTAAAAATATGCTAGTACCCATTTTCATGTACCCCAAATTTGATGGGACCACTTTTAAAAACGAAAAAAAAAAGCTAAATGCTCTTCTGCATCACTTCAATGTCGGGAAAAAAACACCTGCCGTGGCTATTTAAAAACCCTGACTTTCTTCTGCAGGCAAAACGGGGGTACCCATAGTGAACCCTGAGGTCTGGACAACTTTAGGGGGGTCCTACAATTATTTAAAAAAAATTCCCATTTGTTTTCACCGATCCAAGTATAGCCAAGTCCCGTTTTCGACGATTTCATATTGAATATGGGGATAAGCGGGAGCGCGCGCGCGATACTTTTTCGCCGGCAAAAGCTCCGATGTGCGGCGAAATCTTCGGCGAGGTTAACGTTTCATATTGAATACCCCTGATAGAGGGAGATGTACTAGAGAGAGAAAGTTGAGCCGCATTAAATAATTTATACCCGCTTCACATTAAGTTGAGCCTAATGAAGATGTGCCCCAGAATCTGAGGGTGCCATGATGGGGGATAAAACTCCTTTAATGCTTTTTCCCCTATTTCCAGGCTTGTAAAGATGTATGCAGTGTTTTGCTTGAAATGGCGGGACTTTATGATGTCATCACGTTTCCGGCATGATTATATCATTAACCCCCACAACAGCAGCTATAAGGGGTGGGGGGGACTTTTAGTTTAGTTCTCACCATTTGAATGCCTGTAGTGCTTAGGACGAGTCCCACTTGGGTGAAGTGAAGGGGTTAAATTGTGTTCTGTCTAAATTTAACTGATTTGGCTCCTGAATTTTTCATTCTTTTGTTCCTTCTTGATTTACTGCTGCATTTTCTGTCCAACTATTTGTTGGTTTTCCACTGTACAGCTGACGTTAATCATCACATTCATGATTGGGCTGCATTTGTTACTGTCAGCTACAGTCTGCGGCTGCTTAATGCTGAGTAGTCACATTACTGGATTAAAGTGCAATATTTTGATTTGTGTCTTGTATCAGCCATATGAGATCCCCTGGGTACAAATGAGTCAGGTTTCTCCTGTACACAATAAATTGTTTATAGTTCTTACATTCATTAGTGTGTTAAAGCAAAGATATAAAATTGATAATATATATTTTTTGGTTTTCTTAAGTCATGTAAAATCTTTTACTGTACTATACATTTAAAATAAATGAGCCTGTGCATAGTTTTTCACAGGTTTATTATTTTTGGCATCAAGAAGTAGCCGGGTGGGGACCTTCGCAATAATAAAATGTTTTAAACCCTGACCTTATAATAAGTCTGTAGGATCTGGTCCTTTTTATACTGTCCCCACTTGCAGGCTCCCAAAGTGGTAGGTTGTTTCTTTCCAGGTGGTGCACAAGCAAAAAACAGCCTGAGGAGAACACTGATCCTATGTTTTAAGTATTTAAGCACAATAGGCAGCTATTCTAACCAGCATAGATCGACTTTACAGTTAACATTTAGTGAATCCCGATGGTGTCCTACTATATAAAGATGGATTGTTTCTGTTTACAATTTGTAGCAGAAGCACTCAGAAAGCTACTAACTCCAGCTTTCTGGACATTTTGCACATTTACACCAAATAGGCATATACAATGTCTTCCTTTATGTCTTTCTCATTTTTGAGGTTTATTATAGTATTTTAAACCATTGTTGTCCATTTTATGAGTTTGATGTGTTTTTTTACCATTGCTTATAACCGGACTGGACAAATATATACAGCACAGAAAGTTGCCTGAAGTATTCTATAAATACAAATCTTCGGTATACTGTACATCAGGGCGTTGTGAACTCCAGCCCTTAAGTACCACCAACAGGTCATGTTTTCTGGATTTCTTTAATGATGCACAGGTATGTTAATCTATTTTGCTTGGTCAGCAATTATCCCACCTGCTTCCACAGACAGTAATCACCTAAACATGACCCATTTTCAAACCTTTAGGGTTTAGGTTGAGAACCACTGGGGTATACTCAAACATCCAGCCTTACACAATACTTTATACTGGTATTATCCAACATGCTATACTAGTAGTGCCCACAATATCAGCGAGACACATCACAGACCACCATTACTAAGCATTAACTGGCTAATATAAAGGTCAGTGCTCAACACATTACGTCAGCAGTGTCCAGCATATTATAGTAGTAATGCCCAATCTGGCATGTGTGTCCATTTTTGACATATAACTCTGTAATACCTCAACTGTGCATATGTATACAAACCCTTCCACCTCTAAACCTATTCCCATCATTGTTTCCTAAATAAAAATAAAATATTATTCCATTTACTTTGCCCTCTTACAAGCACTTATTTGTGGGGATGTGGCCTAGTAATACTGACACTGAAGAAGGAGATCCAATTGTCTCTTACATAATACATTTTTGGCTGGGTGCAATCAGATGCGCTCTGCATCTATCTCAATCAATATCCTATAGACCGATCTCAGCTCACTGGACTTGGGAATTGCTCATGATGATATTGTGTTATAATACCATGAAGTGGGTGGGTCACTCACACTACTTCTTCCCCACCTTTGGTAGACCTGGAAGAGAAATGGCAAATAGCGGTAGCATTTCTACATCCGCCTATCATCATTACTGATATATAAAAAACATTTTTTTATGCTTTTCATATTGTACTAGAAAACTTCAGATGACTGATTTATTTATACTTATTACTACAAATTAAAGTGCCAAACTGTACCTTAAGTGGTTAAAAATACATGGGCAGGGTTCCCCCTTCTACAACTGAGTATGAAGCATTCTTTAATCGCATGGCCGGCGGTTCAAATCTCGACAGCGTCAGCCCAGCAGGGGTGAAAATCCCAATCGTCCCAGGTAAGTATTTGCTAACCTAATTTTACTCCCTAACCCTCCCTTAGTTGTTCCTAACACTAACCTCCACCCCAAGTGCCTAAACCTAACCCCCCTTCCCCGCCACCTAAACCTAAGTGCCCAACGCCAACCTCCCTCCGGGGGTGCCTAACCCTAACCCCCCCTCCCCTAGCCTAAACTTAACCTCCCGGGGGAGTGCCTAACCCTAAGTGGCCCCCGGGAACCCTAAACCTGACCCTCCCCCAACATTTCGATGCTAGTCATTAGACACTTGACGGGATTAAACAGTCGGGATACCGACGGTCGGCATTTAGACCATTGGCATCCCGACTGCATCCCCTTTAATTGTGTAAAAGTGTGCACTGTATAAAGTGGCTTTAAATGCACTGTTGTTGCAATTTTTGTGAGTTTGCATATATGGGCGTACAGATCGAGTGTAGGGGATTTATTTATTTATTATTTTTATTTATTATCAGTTATTTATATAGCGCACACATATTCCGCAGCGCTTTACAGAGAATATTTGACCATTCACATCAGTCCCTGCCCCAGTGGAGCTTACAATCTATGTTCCCTATCACATGTACACACACATACACACTAGGGTTAATTTGTGTTGGGAGCCAATTAACCTAGCTGTATATTTTTGGAGTGTGGGAGGAAACCGGAGCACCCGGAGGAAACCCACGCAAGCACAGGGAGAATATACAAACTCCACACAGGTAGGGCCGTGATGGGAATTGAACCCATGACCTCAGTGCTGTGAGGCAGTAACGCTAACCATTACACCGTCTGTGGGATGTACTGTAGTTATATTGCCTGTGAACGGGATGCCGGCTGTCAATATACTATATTAGGATTAGGCTGTGGGGATGCAGGGTTAGGGTTAGGCAACCCCCTGCGAGGGTTAGGTTTAGGATGCTGGAAGGGGGGGTTAGGGTTAGGCACCCCCAGGGACGTTAGGGTTAGGCCATACTTGCCAACGCTCCCTCATTGTCAGGGAGATTCCCTGAAATAGCAGCAATCTCTCTGTCTACCTGTAGAGTCTAGCAATCTCCATGATTGCACCTTACTCCCATTATGTAGCTTTTACATATAAAAAAAATAACATAATATAAATTCAAATGGGATCAGTATAATTTCCCTGCATTGGTTATAAGGCACAATGATCCCTATGGCTACATTGATACTTTTCAGAAAATGAGTGCGTTTTCTTCAACAAATAGATCTACCTAACTGCTTTGTGGCTCATTTACATTTGGATGTAAGTCAGTATTATAACACACCTCTCAGATGTAGCAGAACACCCCACTTTACCACTGCACTCATAGGTGCTGCTTTCACAATCTCCATGAAATGCTTTTTCAAAAGTAGGCAAGTGTGGGTTAGGCACCATTAAGGGAGGGTTGGGGGGGGGTACAGGGGGTGGGTTAGTATACTTACAGCCGCTGTCAGGATTCTGCATGTTCGGGATGCCACTGTCTGCTTCCGAACCGCCGGTATTTCATACCCAACCCCTATGTAGTGTTTAGTGTCCTGTGTATAAAATTGCAGATGCACGTTACGACACACCTCAGAAACATTATGACACGCCTGCGTTTTTACCTCAACTTCACGTTACCTCCCCCAAACGTTGCCGGCCTGTCAAAAACGCTGCAAATAAAAAGTTGCAGCGTGCGATTACAGTTAAGTACTTTGACATATGCACAGTGTGGCTTAGATTCATGTGCAGTTTACCGCTAATCAACTGCGAAAACATTGGAATAGAATACTGAATCAGGCCCTAATCCTTTTGAAATCCATTGGACAAAGCTGCTGATCATCAACTCTATAAACTTGATTGAAATCTACCCCTTGGGGTTCAAATCCCTTGCTTAAAGTGTAACTACAGATCTATCCTCCCACATCTAGCCTGGTGTGACTCTGCAAGTGTCTCAGTCAATGCAATTTTACTAGGACGCACCAGGAGACAGTGCTGATTAATTTGATATGTAACACTTGTATATCTGTGTGCGACTGAGTCTGTATACAAGGCACAGTGGTACTTGGTGTGGATAAACTGTGGCTGCTGCACCATAGCACTTCTTATATTGATTCAGAGACTCAGACGCACACAGATATACAAGTGTTGCATACCAAATGAATCAGTGCAGTTCGCTGTGTCCCAGTACATTGCACAGCGAAGCCCGGCTTAAGCAGAGTCGCACAGAACCTTGCGCACCGAGAGGGGCTGTTTGGCGTGACTGCAGCAATGACGTGTGAGGGCATCTGTAGTTTACATAGATTAATCTATTAACATCGGAAACCATTGGTGTTCCCAAACCAATGTTTAGGACTAAACAATGTTTCATGGCCACTGTTCTAAACATCAGTATCAGAGCTGTAACTAGATATGTTGGTGCTCTGTGCCAAAAAGATCATTGTCACCCCCTCCATATCATCTTTAAAGTGTATGCTCTTCCTCATGTCTACATCCCCAGCTTCGGAGTGAGAAAGGCTGCCTGGGCGCAACGCTGTATAACATACATCGCAGTGGGCACCCGGCAAATACAGGATGTGGTGGCGGCTGGTTCCGTCCCAGGGCATCCAGAGCTCTGTGCGACAGCACCGGCCGCACCACCCTAGTTACAGCCCACATCAGAACTACCGATGTTCTCTTAACTGTCCCATACCTTGTATGAACAATAAATGCACAGGTTTGTTTAAAATTAATTAAATAACCAAATATTGACATAGTGATCAATTATTATTAAATATATTATATATGGTAAGGCGGCCACACGTGGGTTGATCGTGTTGCTTTGTTTGAGTGCCAGGATTAATGTCCAGTTTAGCCACTTGTTCACTTCCGGCATGACTGTGCCTGCAACTGTGATTGAAAGATGACACCAAACCCAAAAGCGATTATCTTCTGGCCAGATTTACCAAGATGTCTGATAATGACCCAAACACGTTTTGAGAAGATGGTTATCTGGCATTCGGGTTGTTTTGGATTTGCAGATCTGCAGTGACAGCCAGTGGTGCAGCTGTGATTGCTATCTGTATGGCCAGCTCACGTGATGTGTTTTCATCATTATTTATACAGTAAACAGTAAAAAAAAAAAAAGATGTATGGTTCAGCACCAGCCATCCATAGAGAGAAGCTGCTAGAAACGTCATTATACATTTCTTAAACAAAATGATATATGAATCTTTTTTTTTAATTAAAAATTTATACAAGAAAACACAGTATTCTTGGAGCTAATTAAACAAAATTGTGAGAATATATAGAAAAATGACTACATATAAGTAAAAAAATTATGTTTGATTAATTAATAGCAGCAGCTAGTTCAAGTTAATTAGTGAAGAAACCGAACAGTACCAACAAAAAACAAGTGACACTGCGCTAATCAATCCAAAATTCCCATATAAGAAAATATTAATTGGAGTCAACTATCCAAACGGCTCGTATTATAATATTATTTACCAGCGTGAACTATAATTTTTTAGGGTATATATGTGACCCGGATTATTTATTATCAATTGCAATACAGTGATTTTAAATTTAACCCTTGTAATATTGTAAATGTATATATTGTATTTAATCTTTATTGGTGTGTCTTGATCATCACTGATTTTGCCATACCAGGATTTCATATTTTCTTATATGGATATTTTGTATTGATTAGCACAGTTTCACTTGTTTGTGTTGATTTATTAAAAAAGTATCTAGTTTATTTCCATATGCTCACCACCTTAAGGGGTCAATCCAATTAGGTGCGAATAGCGAGTAGTGAGTTTTTTTTCTTGAAACTCGCAGATTTCGCATCGAAGTGTGCTCCCGAGAATTCTCCAATCCAATTACAAATGCCTATTCGCACTGCTCGCACCGGAGGGGTGCGAATAGACTGCCAAATGAGATTTGAGAGAAGCGCATGAAAAAGTGAAGAGACTATCCTAGACCCTCCAAAATGGATAATTTTGTTAGCAGGATGGTGTAGAAGGCCGTTTGTGGGCATTAGGGATGTACTGTAGGTTTTTAAATTGTCTCAAATGGCTGATTTGTGTGTGTGTGTGTGTGTGTTTGTTTGTTTGTTTGTTTTAAAGTAAGCGAAAAATGCAAAAAAAAAGTAGGAAAAAAGGTGATTTTGCGGTACTTTTGAGGGCACCTTGAAAAATTGGAAAAAAAAAGATAAACAAACAATTATTTTTCAATAAAAAAAATATTGTAATTAAATTTGGGGTGCCTAAACTAATGAAAAAATTGATTTTGGGGTAATTTGAGGACCTTTTTTTTCTTTTACCCCAAAAAATGACATGTTATTTTTGGACTAATTAGGGCGCAATTGGAAATTTCCAATTAGCTTAATTAGTCCAGACATTTTAACCTTAAAATAAAGCGTTTCCTTTTCATCTTCAGACTGACTGATTCAGTGCGAGTTGCTAATTGGATTGCAAAATGAATTCGCTATGCGAATTCGAATAGAAAATAGCAACTCACAATTCGCACCTAATTGGATTGACCCTTAGTTTCAGTCTTCCCTTTTTCTAATGATCATTGATGTCTATGTAAAACACATCCCCAGTAAGCACTAACCCTGCCTGCACCAGCATCTGAACTTGCTACTTGCCAGATCCATCAAGCCCTTGAGTGCGCAATGTTTATGCGCTTAACAGTGACCACCCCCCCTAAAAATATCTTTCCGACTAGCATTCCCCACATGCTGTCAAATGAAGTTATTATGTTATCCTACAATGCTGGCCCTATATGACGCATTACAAAATCAGTTGAACTCCCTTATAAATAGCCACATGTTCCTGAAAGTGATGCCTTCGCCTAAGACGTGGACATCACTTTCTCAGCAATTAAACCTCCTTCAGTTAAAATGAATCTTGACTGCAAATACGTTATGTAGGACTGTCGAGAAGCAGAATTTCCCAGTAATGCTGGAAAACAAGTGTGTATTTGCATATTAGCAGCTATATATCTGATCCCTTCAGCTCTTCTCTTAGTCGCCAATGAGTCACTGTCACACAGAGCAGGGTTTGTTGCTCTTCGTAGCAGCAGCAGCATGATACAGACAGCCCACGGTAAGCAGTAACCATTCTCCCCTATATTACAGATCAGCTATTTAGCAAAGGAAACCAGACTTCCCAAGACTACCTCTACATCATCTCCCGTTAAGTGCCCCTTTGAAAAGGAACATCTTAGCAGCATCTTAGCAGTTATCTATGTACACCCCCCATCCCCCTTCCTGTCTTTCATTAATAACTAATATTTTGCTTTAGCTTGTGCTTGTTTATGAATCACGTGTATTGTATTGTTTAGTTATTTGTTATATCTAAAGCTGTGTTTACACTATACAATGTATCGTACAATATCTCGCTCTGACTCGGATAGGAATGATATATTGTACACATCGCATAGTGTGCATGCTCAATCCGTTGCAATTGGCTGTCTGCGCTCTGTATCGTTACAAGCTGCAAGTAACTATACCGTGCCGTGCAACACAGCAGTCGTACGCCGGATCGTGCAGTGTGTATGGCGCATAATGTATCATTAAATCGTTTTCCGCATCGCGATATCGCACAGTTGTATAGTTTGTACCCAGCTTAAGCCTTTAGAAATAAATGCATTAGTATAGATAGAGATTGTATTGCAGGGATGTAATAGTTAATTTTACATTGAGGAATTATAGTAATACTATTAATGCAATACTGCCCTGCCAGTTGTGGCTATAATTTGTCACATGTGGCTTTGACACTGAGGGGTATATCTATCAAGTCTTGTAGAGAGATAAAGTACTAACCAATCAGCTTCTTACTGTCATTTTTCAAACACAGTCTGATTGGTTGGTACTTTCTCTCTCCAAGGCTCGATACATCTATCCCTGAGTTATGCAGAATCATGTTCTCTTCTTTTCAAGTCCTAACTGATAAAGTTGGAAGTTCTATATGAAATCACCCATAGTGTAAATCTATACATATTATAGGGTCACAGGAATCTTCAGGACCTCTTGTAGCTTCTAGAAGGTGCACTGAGTATACTATATGAGTAGAAACATTCTTTGTATTTTACTGTGGGAGTATCAGCTGGGCGTCTCAAAAGTCGTCTCACACTAGACAATGAACTCTCCCCGGCACTCCAGGGACTCGATATGGTGCTAAAAAGTGTCCAATCTGGCCAACTATCTATTGTGCGTCCTTAACGATTTCCAGTGCTTCGTGTAAGAGATTGGCAGATCTTGCCTGCTGTAAGCAAGCTCTGAAGATGCGATGTACTACCCGCGGGTACGTGCATTGGCATCGTGCTCTTGAGTGGGCACTTACGATTTGGACATATTTTACACGATTTGTCGTTCTGATGCATCAAAATCGGGCAAATAGTGCAAAATATCTTCTAGTGTGTACGCACCTTTACTCTGTTATGAACCTACTTGCTGACTTTCTGGCTGCCCCTTCGGGGAGGGGGCAGCCACATCGGCACAGTAGGGGATGTGACAGCTGCATAGGTGGGGGGGGGGCATGGTGGCATGATCGCATCATTGTGGCCCTGCCC
Source organism: Taudactylus pleione (assembly GCA_031769625.1). Lineage (NCBI taxonomy): Eukaryota > Metazoa > Chordata > Amphibia > Anura > Myobatrachidae > Taudactylus > Taudactylus pleione. The sequence goes on along the minus strand of JAUIMM010000018.1, from coordinate 14,585,602 downwards.
CCTCTATACAGTGTCGAGATCACAGGCATTGTACAGCAGGGGGCAGGACTACGATGATGTGATTAAGTGTGGATCACATCATCATCCAGACATCCCCCCCCCCCGGACTGCCCACTTGTACTCTGTAAGTGGGCGGCTGTGTGTGTGTGTGCGCAGGGGCAGATTGGGCCACCGGGAACTCTTGACAGTTCTCGCTGGGCTGGCGTCTGCTCCCCTTAGTGGCTCTCCCCCACTACGTGTACGGAGGGGGGGCGGTAATATGTGGCAGGTGAGCTGAGTATGCAGGAGTATGATATGGGAGTGCTGTATGTACTGAGGTATTATGATGGAGGGCACTGTCTATACTGGAAGGTATTATGGGAGTGCTAGATGTACTGAGGTATTATGATGGAGTGTACTGTATACTGGAACGTATTATGGGAGTGCTAGATGTACTGAGGTATTATGATGGAGGGCACTGTGTATACTGGAACCTATTATGGGAGTGCTATATGTACTGAGGTATTATGATGGAGTGTACTGTATACTGGAACGTATTATGGGAGTGCTAGATGTACTGAGGTATTATGATGGAGGGCACTGTGTATACTGGAACCTATTATGGGAGTGCTATATGTACTGAGGTATTATGATGGAGGGCACTGTATACTGGAACGTATTATGGGAGTGCTATATGTACTGAGGTATTATGATGGAGAGCACTGTATACTGGAACGAATTATGGGAGTGCTATATGTACTGAGGTATTATGATGGAGAGCACTGTATACTGGAACGAATTATGGGAGTGCTATATGTACTGAGGTATTATGATGGAGGGCACTGTATACTGGAACGTATTATGGGAGTGCTATATGTACTGAGGTATTATGATGGAGAGCACTGTATACTGGAACGAATTATGGGAGTGCTATATGTACTGAGGTATTATGATGGAGGGCACTGTATACTGGAACGTATTATGGGAGTGCTATATGTACTGAGGTATTATGATGGAGGGCACTGTATACTGGAACGTATTATGGGAGTGCTATATGTACTGAGGTATTATGATGGAGGGCACTGTGTATACTGGAACCTATTATGGGAGTGCTATATGTACTGAGGTATTATGATGGAGGGCACTGTATACTGGAAGGTATTATGGCGGTGCTGTGTATACTGAGTGGTAGTATGGGGGAGGGGGGCTGTGTATACTGGAGTGTGAGATCGGGATGCTGTGTGCACTAAAGGGTATTATGATGGAGGGCACTGTGTATACTGGAAGGTATTATGGCAGTGCTGTGTATACTGAGTGGTAGTATGGGGGAGGGGGGCTGTGTATACTGGAGTGTGAGATCGAGATGCTGTGTGCACTAAAGGGTATTATGATGGAGGGCACTGTGTATACTGAAAGGTATTATGGGGGTGCTGTGTATACTGAGTGGTATTATGGAAAGTGTTGTGTATACTGAAGGGTATTATGGGGGTGTTGTGTATATTGAAGGGTATTATGGAGGGTGACTCTTGGTGGACGTGTCTCAGCCTGGGACTGCAAATTTGTACACAGCTGTAAAGGCTCAGGCATCTTAGTTCCGAAAGCCTTTCTGAGCGACTATAAGTTGCCTAGAAGTTTGGTGTGCGTCCAATTCTGCGTTTTTGTATGCAAGGGAGGATTAGAGTTGACATCAGTGGGCGTCTCAATACAAATCCCTACTGCTGCTGCTACACATTCATTTTCACAGATCAGCTGTGTACGAATTTGCAGTCGTGATGGGATTTGCGTGTAATGTACCTCTGAATCAGGCCCGTCACACGTACATTAGAAAATATCAGGGGCAAACAAGCCTGTTCGTAGAAAGCGCCAGGGATTAGTTTTAAAATCAGGAACCTCTGGACGCAGGTGGGTAGCGAACGGCTCTGGGAAACTTTCCCACTCTTCTGGACAGCCAGGAGCGCCACACAATTTTCATTATTGTAGAGTCATAAGCTTTGTTGTAGTTTAAGGTGTGTACACAGCTATCTACAAGCCAAGCAGTGGCGTATCTATAATGGATGCAGGGTGTGCTGTGTACACTGGCCCCTGGGTCCAGGTAAGTACACACTGCACATCCTGCACCCATTGTCCTTAATACATACCTCTCCGGAGTCCTGCATGTGCAGCTGTAGTGCTGCACAAATCACCGGGAAGATGATGTGGCGGCCGTCTTCCCAGCATTTTGCGCATACGCAGTAGACTGAGTCTACTGCACGGAGGAGGGGGCCTGGACTGAGACTGAACACGGGACCCCTCCTCTCTTAAAATGTCCCTGAAGCCAAGGATCCCTCTCCATTATCCATTAAACATGTGGATAATTTTTCCATCATGCTCCAGTTGTCAGTGAGTTCTGCCTGAGTAATGTAAAAATAATCCAAATTTCTGGAATAGACTTTTCATAAAGCTTCTGTATCTGGGTATTAGATTCTAGAAATTATAGTAGTTGTAATGTTTGTTCTTTGTGCAGTATGGCAGATGTAATTGAGATGAATTCTATACTATTGAGTACATATGTTTGTGGCAGCATGGTTCAGTCTGTAGAGCTGTATGTACTTCAATGGCAAAGTGGTGGAGCGTGTAGTAGAAGTGACAGTACCTGAAGCTTCTGTGATGGGAGACTACTCGAGTACTATGATTGTATGTAGCAGCTTCTGTATAAAGGGAGATTATGCGGACGCAATTGGTTTGTTGTGATGGAGATGACTGTGTCTGTACTTGGTCTTCTTGATATTAGTACCCTGCCTTCTAAAGTGGATATTAATATGTTGGAGACAGGTGCTGACTGGCTGGATACAATGTTATCAAGTGGTAAATGTCATACATCCTATTATATAATTCCTTGGCTGCTTGCATATTTACTCCTCCAGCTGATAGTACTTTATTCCTAAGCGTCACAGCTATATTATGTTGCAGCCATCTATTTGGGATGCAGTCAGGAAGCCGATGGTCGAATGCCGACCGCCGGCTTCCCGACCGTGCAATCCCGACAGGGGAAGGGACTAATGATAGGCGTCTGGCATACCGAACGAAGGTAAGCCGGGCAGCGGGCGCGGACAGCCGCAGGGGGGGAGGTGTGGCTGTCCGCGCCCGCCGCCCGGCTTACCTTTGTTCGGTATGCCAGGAGTGAAGGACCTGTGGCCAACCCTGCAAGTTACCAGAGTTGGATCCCCGGATCCCTGGACCCGGGTGGATCCGTTTACACTGACAATAATCCCGGGTTGATGCTCTTCACAAGCATCAACGTGGGATTTTCAGGTTGGTGTAAAAGAGGTATTATTATCAATTCAATTGGGTCTACTGCAGGAAAGGATATTCCCAATAAAGCTGAAAACAACAGCTATTGGGGTGTTTGTCTTTAAATACATTTTATAAGGAAATTGCAACTTTCACGTTTATTACCAACACTAGAGAAACTGTTCTTTCTTGGGTAAATGACACTTCAAAACTTTATATTGTGTGTGAATATGGTAATGAGTCTTTCACATTTCTAACTATGTCAAGTTGCATATGTACACTGTTGATGGGAGTGTATACACATTTATACATTGGATATATACCACGTATAGAAATACTTCTGTATTTTGAGTTTGTATTTTGAGATTTATGCTTTTCAACATACACATGTAAGACCGAATATTTACATTTATATTTGAGACAGAGCTGTAATAGGGCACAATTGCGCCCTGTCCTGGCCCTGCCCCCGAGTGTGGAACGTCATTACGTCGCGCAGAAGGGAGCGTGATCAGCAGCTGACCAGGAGTCCTGAGGCTGCATATGCTGTCCAATGTACCCATCTGGAGTGTCCACAGGACGCTCTGTGGCTGCTGTAGCAGCAATCCTGGCTGCAGGGTACCGTTCAAGTCATCCTGCTGCCCACGAGCAAGGTCCATGGGGCCCACAGGGAACTGCGCTTGGTGCGGCGGCACCAGTCACCCATAGCTGCTTTGGGGCCCAAAATGGTCAGGATTAGTAGAAAAATAATTGTAATGGAACACAAATCTTTAGCCAGACAGTGCAGTAAAGCCGCACAGTTGTCTCCTCTCACATTACACACTTGCATCTCTGCTATACACTGCGGTGAGCTGCAATTTTCCACAAAAACACTGAGTACCGCGGAGAATGTGTGGGCTTCCTTGGAAACATGATTTGGTATACAGGTAAACCTGGATACAGGAAATGGTATATTTCTGCACACACGCAGAGCCGTAGAAATCTCCAGCTGTGTCCGCCGCCATACCATTTGCGCATACTTTACAACAAGTAATCAGCATCTGCCATGTATCAGGTCCTTCCTAATACGAGTATATGTTACGTTAGCTGTCGTTTTCTATTTTCATTTTGATTTTAATTGTTACTCAGCTGTTCTTATTTCATCAGGTAACACAAATAAGCAACTTTTTTTTCTTCTCTGTAACAACTGTCAGAAAGCTTAGATTCATAATGCTCCTTACAATAGAGGACATGTTGTAAGCAGAAAGTAAAAAAAAGTCTGTTCTTCTATTTTACTGTAGATGGAATCGTTTTAGTGGCAACATTCTGCTCCTGCTGGTGCTGCTGCTGTGCAAGCAGCGTTACTACATGACCACATGACTCTGGACATGGACTCAGTCCTGTCAGACTTTGTTCGGTCTACAGGGGCTGAACCTGGTCTGGCAAGAGATTTGCTGGAAGGTAAGACTGCACTTGTTTTTTTTCCCCACTGTGCTTCCACAGTTAGAAGTGTCTTTTTAATGCTACTTAACATGTCTAAACAGTGTACAAGTCAGTACAGATGTGTCCAGCTACATCTTTGCCGATCGCGTTACAAACGTGCGCACGCATCCCGCCATGCGATCTTATGGAGGCGCGGGTGCGATCGCAGTGCACGTATCTGCTCGTGGGTGCATGCCTCACACCATGCGTGCCACTATTTGCTACATATGCAGCAACGATGTAGCTGGACACATTTGTACATATAGTTGTGTCCTCATCTAGCTTCAGTACTCCAAGCAACGTGACTTGCCTAGCGTAAGTGAGCCAACAGGTCCTGAGCTACCCTGCTAGTGTCGGGGGTCTTTTTTTTTTTGCCACAAATGCGGCTTGCGCTGGGCTTGTTTTTTTTGCAGAAAATGCGTCTAAGTCACAATGCGATGCAACTAGTATACACCAGCAGACTGTGCTGATTAATGTGATATGTGACACTTTTATATCTGTGTGCACCTCAGTCTGTATTTGAATCACAACGGAACTTGGAATGAAAAAAGCTGCACTGAACACTTCGTATACTGATTCAGGGACTCAGCACACAGATATACACAGTGTCGCATATCAGATTATTCAGCACAGTTTGCTTGTGCATCCTAGTCACATTGCGACGCATTTCGGCAAAAAAGACATCTGGCTGTAGCAGAGCCTCACGGGACCGGCAAGCTGTGAGGTGCTTTTTAGCAGGACTGCAGAAAAATGTGTAATGACACATCTGTAGAAGATGGAGTATGGTGAATGGGTTTATGTTATCGGTAACAGTGATATCTACCAGATTTAATTTTAAAAATAAAAAATAAAACTTTTTCCAGTGTCACTCAGTTAATGTATACATTAACCCAGGACAGCATCTAGTTCCTTGGGTATGCTATATTTGCTCTTCATATGTATGACGTAGAATGATGCAGCATTCAGTGACATTCTAATGTGGGAAATTATGCACTTGACAATCCAAGTTATATGATTGCACCTTTTAGGATTTGACCATGCATGACTTGGATATTTACCTTTATTCTAAGTGTAAAAACCCATCCTTAGTGAATGCCGGCATTATACACATTTTTTAATAGTAGTGTTAGTATCATGTGGTAGGTGATAAGTATATACACATTCCTTATACAGTTTGTGCCTGCTTTAGCTATCTGTTATAGCATGTACTTGATACATAGCTGGAAACTGATGAACAAATATAGGCAACCTCTTCACATGCCCTTGTTAGAAGATTTGATACCTCTCCTCCTAAAGCTAGGCACACACCTAAGAGAAATAAATATATATATATATATACATGCATACTCTGGTGGCCAAAATTGCGGACACTTTTTGAAATGTTTATGTTTTTCAACTTCGAATGCTTATAAAAACTGTTACACCATGCAGTGCAACGATTCATATATCAAATGAAAGGAAATTTAACGCTGAATTCAACACAATAAATAGAGGTCAAATATTTGCATTACAAGGGAAGTTATGTAGTGAAAACAACACTTAGGGTGAAAATCCCTGTGTACTTATGATGTTACTGTCCTATCAGTATTTCGTTGGGTATCCTCTATTTTTCAAGACAGCAGCACAGCGACGTGGCATTGAGCCAACCAATGTTTGGAGTTCTTCCTTCTTTATTATGTGGTGCCATGAGACAATTATAGCCTCAATTAATTGTCTTTTATTGGATGGACGCCTCAGATATACCAGTTTTTTCAAATGGAACCACAAATGTTCTATGGGGTTCAGGTATGGGCTGTTTCCTGGCCATCCCAGCACCTGTATGTCATTCACCGTGAACCACTGTTTGTATATCCGTGCAGTGTGGCAGGGAGCTGAATCCTGCTGGAAAAAAAATGGGGCATTATCTGCAAAAAGATCCCTGATGGGAGGTAAAAGTTTTGGTTGTAGGCTGGTGTCAATGTACTTTCTGATGTTCAGTGTGCCATCTATGACATGAAGGTGGCCTACAGCATCTGCTGTCATACATGCCCAGATCATAACACTTAGGATTCTTTGTTGTCGCTTGAATGCAATATGTATGTAGCTCTTTCCCGATGCGACGTCTCACATATTTTCTCCCATCACTACCAAATATCGATATCTTAGTTTCGTCACTCCATATCACTTGTTTCCACTGACCTTCTGTCCATGCAATATGTTCTTTTGCCCACTGTATTAGTTTCTGCCGCTGCTTTTTATTCTGCAATGGCTTTTTTCGGGGAATCCTACCTTTTAGGCCAACCTCCGTTAGTCTTCTCTCTACCGTTCTTGCACTGACAAAAACACCAGTTGCACTCAGTTCACTGCTAATGGCTGCAGATGACATCCATCTGTCCCTGACGCAAATTTGTTTTATTCTCCTATCATCAACAGCTGTTGTGCACTTTTCCGGTCTTTTCCTTCTTTGTTTTGTATAGATTGTGTTTCCTGATAGCGTAAACAAAACTTTTGTTGTACTGATGTTGTCACATTCCCACCAACTTCTCTCGCAATTGCTGCATACGAAAGACCATTTTCATGTAACACCACAATCCTGGATCTCTTCCTGGGTGACCAGTCACCACTTTGCCTGGACAACATTTTTGTATTTATTTTATACACCGTCAGTAGCACTAAACAATACACAAACATCCAACCATAATTGCACTTCAGTAACTAACTTTATTCTGTAAAATGAAACAGCCAAACTGACCTTTCCCACTTTTGAACATGACCTTGCATCTGCTCATAAACGACAGCTGATTTGTCCTCAGAACGACGATTCTGATTGGCTGGTAGTAGCTGTTACTACAATCCGCTTCGTGAATCTCATGCATCAGTGCTTCTTTGTCTGACTGAAAGTGGTATAACGTCCCTTGTAATGCAAATAGTTGACCTATGTTTATTGTGTTGAATTCAACATTAAATTTCCTTTCATTTGATATGAGTCCCGCTTCGCGCCCCCTCCCTGCTGCCTTTGCAGCAAGTGTACAGGCGGTCAGCTGACCGCCCGTACACACACCACGATGAGCAGATATATCTGTGAACGATATTGTTCACAGACATATCGTCTGTACACACTGGCCGACGCACCCACGATATATATCGGCCGTTAAATTGCAAGACCTTTATATATCGGTGAGTGTGTACCCAGCAATAAGCCTCATTCTGGATTCTCTAATGAAATGCCTAAAGAACAGATCTCAAGTCCCTACAAGCTGACTGACAGTGACTGGAGATCTGATCAGGGCCCGATTCTCAGCCATATTCATTATCCGAATATGCATGTAGCTCTATTGTCCTGTAATGTCATTAGATGGGTGGGAACAACATGTGACAGATATCTTACTGCTTTCTCTCTACTTCTGCAAAAACAATGGTTTAAGTTGCCCACTTTCTGCACAACATTCTTAGTATCTCTCCTAACATAAATGATACAAATTAAGTATGTCACCAGTAGAAGGAGTTATATGATTAATATAACTATACTGGTCACATTTAAGAATAGCAAATATGTTAAGACAGTATAACTCGATTTAAATATAATTAGAAGGAATTACTTTTTTAAAATGTCTGGAGACACGCCTGAAACTTGGGGCTGGACCATTGGTGATGGGGCCTAGGGGCATCTGTAACTTTCTCTGAACTTCAAGATCTCAAGAAATTGCAAGTTTGGGAAATTGAGTTCTCAAGGCAGAAAACCGTAGGACATTTTAATGTGACAAACCAAAAGTTACAGGAGGTTTTAACAAGTCTGATGTTCTTGGCATATAGTAAATGTTTGGGTATGGGTTGATATTGCATACTGGAGGATTGGCTATATTCTCCCTCATCTAAGGTTTACTTTATGGCTTAACTATTAATTATAAACTGATTGTTTTCTAAAGGGTATGGAATGCTTAGTCTACCACTTATTTGTTATGCTACAACCTAACAGAATCAGTGTTATTTCATTGAACACGTCACATAAAATAGTAAAATTGTTTGAATTACTGCTATATCAGGGCCCTTTCACCCCACCACTTCAGAAAGTACATGGTGTTTCATATTTCTGTACAACCGCTGTAGGCAGGTGTAAGAAAGTGCAGTAGCTTGTACTAAATGGAGACTATTTCAGATGAGACTGCAGGTTTATAGAAAATCTATTTTTAATAAACCTACGTATGTACAGTACATGCATCAGTTGTTCTTCTGCTAAAAAAGCCGACATAGCATTAATATTTCTCTTTTGCAAGTCTTCAGTTGCCTTTAAAGCAATACAAAGTACAGTACATCCATTTTAGAATATTTTTATCTTGCCATGTTCCAACTAATTGGTTGCAAATTTTACTAACCCTATTACTATGTTACCTTTATTTTTGTCTATATAAATATAAAGCATAATAATAATAATCTGCTTAAAGCTTCTTTACTTTCTACAAACTTGTTACTAAGCCTTCTGGCACAGTTCACTAATCACTATAGTATCACTGTTTTTGTGAATTATCGCTTATCAAAATGCATTCTATAAACCTTTGTAAATTATCTAACCATACAAAAGCTTGTGTTGGCATGGCAGACTGACAGGGTCCTTTGACATATTTTGGGGCATACTGTGACATCGCTAAGGGAGGGACCTAAACTAGAAGGTTTGAAAATGACAAACTGGAGGTAAACACAACACTTGAAGTTTTTTTTTTAGGCTGGACAAAGGATGTACTAAATCACGGTCTACAGTATGCATGATCCCTTACTAAGGCCATTTGAGCAAAGTCATTTGCTTAGATTAAACAACACATAAGGTTATAGTCCAGATCTCCCAACTGTCCCAGTTTAGGCTAGAGATGTGCGCCTGACCATTTTTGCTGGTTTTGGATCTGTATCTCCATCTTTTGGATCTGGATTTGGTCTGGATTTGGTTTTGCAAAATCGCCTGTGTGTGTTTTGGTCTTGGATCTGTGTATTTTTTTTTTCTCTAAAAAAATATAAGAACAGCTGAAATCATATAATTTGGGGTTGTTTTTGGGCCTGATTCAGAGCCAGACGCTCTGACCAGAGCGCTCGCTCTGAATCAGGGCCCTCCTCCATGAAAATGGAGCGGCCTCCTGGCCGCTCGCATAGCTGTGGGTCACCACCCACAGCATATGCGAGCGGCCAAAAAGATGGTCGCGATGGTCAGAGCCAAAATCACTCCCACTGATATCACTAGTGATGTCAGTGGGGCCGGCTTGAGACGGTAGGCGTTCCCATGGGAACGCCTCCGTCTGGCAGGCACGCCCACCAAAGGGGGCATGCTGCCAATCAACATCGACAGCACGCCTCCTTTGGTGCGAGACCCGGAGCGATGGGAAGCCCGTCGCTCCCCGGGTCTCGCGGATGCGCACGACGGAGCTCCCTCCGTCGTGCGCATGCGCAGTGGGGAATATCGACCCACTTGCGAGCGTAGTGCCGCTCGCAAGTGGGTCTGAATGACCCCCTTTGTTCCTACAGTATTATTAACCTCATTAACATCTATTTCCAGTCAGTGTTGACCACCTCACAGCTTGCAATATTGATTTAATCCAGTTTAGGCCAAAAGGTTGCACCGAGCTAGCTGGCTGACTAAGCTACAGCAAGGTAAAAAAGTATTTGGACAGCCACTAATTGTGCAAGTTGTTGCACTTTAAAAGAGCTCTCTGGTCTTGGCCATGGTGGAGAGGTTGCAGTCTGACTGTTTGAGTGTGTGGACAGGTGTCTTTTATACAGTTAACCAGTTCAAACAGGTGCCATTAATATAGGTAACAAGTGGAGGATAGATGAGCTTTCTAAAGAAGAAGTAACAGGTCTGTGAAAACCAGAATTCTTGCTGGTTGCTAGGTGTCCGAATATTTATTTTCCGCAAGAATATACAATTATATTGTTTAAAAATCATACAATGTGACTTCCGGAATTTTTTGTTCTGATTCTGTCTCTCACAGTTAAAGTGTACCTATGATGGAAATTACAGACCTCTCTCATCTTTTAAAGTGCAACAACTTGCACAATCGTTGGCTGTCCAAATACTTTTTTGTCCCACTGTGTGACAGCAGTGAGTGTCACAAACTTGTGGCAGTTCAGCTTCCAACTATACGACCCCATAGAGAAACAAAGAATGTTTTCGTTAATCAAGAACTAGATCAGAGGCCCGAAGGAGATGGAGTATGTTTATGGAGTAGTTGAAGGCAGGAGACGGAAGGAAGGATGGATTGATTAGTTTGTAAATTTATTTTCATTTTTTGCTTCTGTAGAAAATTTATGAGGAAGGATCAATGTAGAATCTAGTTCCTGAAAGACATCTTTGATCTGGAGAAGGTTCACTATTTGAGTGTGGAGAGTTTGTCAGAAGATAGTATGCAGTTTCTGCACCATCGCACAGAGATGCTTGAAGTGTATATGGGAGCAGGCTCACTGAAGCCTACTTGTGTCCAATCCTATGTGAACCACCACCTAAAATCTGATGACCAGAGTTACATCTGCATAGCACCTGTCACTAACACACAGTGAAGACAGTCATTTTGTGCCACATCCTAATTGAATATTGATTCAGCCCATATATGTTGTATATTTTTTTTACATCTAATAGAAATTCTGTGACCTTGCTTGTGGAGGTGCTGCTAAATAGTACACACTGTAAATAGATGTTTACTTTGTGATTCGGGAGGTTGTTGGGGATAATGGGACCAAGACTTGCTGTTTACAAGGCTGAACTGCAACTCCCAGCATCCAATGCCTCAGGTTACCTCAACCTTCTTTACACACGGTATGTACCATGTAAATATGTATGTATGTATCCATCATACACTACTAATTTTGTAATAAACGTATTTGCACTTTATTGCACACATCCTGTCAGGAAGGTGCTGCTGCTCATATTTCTGGTCTCTTGCATGACACCCACCATCTACATTTTCCAGTTATTCTCCTTAGTCACCTACATACAAAGGAGGCAGGCTGGTATAAATAACGGTTCAACTCAATAAATGCCTATCAGTTCACCAGGTTTCCTGGGGCAACTGGTTGGGATGGGGGAGAAAGTGCAATTACAAAAACTGGGTAAATTAAAAAATCTACCATGTTTTGCCCACTCAATCAACTTGGTGGTTCAGAAATTTTAAAAAAAATGAAAGGGGCATGCAGGAGATGCTGTCTGTAGTGGCAGACAGGATGGCAGTTTAATAAACTTTAAAAAGGTTTGTTGTCTACACAAAAAGACAGTCAGCAATGCCACAAACAGCGCACAGTACTTACATGGATACCCTGGGGGTGCAGTCTGCAGCGTCACAGTACTTGCGTGTTAGGGATACACACTGGGGTATAGCTTGCAGCGTCACAATACTTGTATGGAAACACTGGGTTACAGCCTACAGCGTCACAGTACTTGTAAGGATACACTGGGGTACAGCACAAAAAACAACAATTTTTTTACTTTCTTTTTTTTTCTTTAAATAATGTTTTTTTTATACTTTTCTTGACTTTGTTTCTTTTTTTTTTTTAACTTTATTTTACTTTTTTTATTTTTGTAAGCTTTTTGTGTGTGTGTGTGTGTGTGTTTGTTTTTCTTTTGTTTGTTTGTTTTAAACACTGGGGCAGATGGACACCGCACAGGTGCTTCGGCAGCACTGGAGCAGATGGACACTGCACAGGTGCTTCGGCAGCACTGGAGCGGATGGACACCGCACAGGTGCTTCGGCAGCACTGGAGCGGATGGACACCGCACAGGTGCTTCGGCAGCACTGGAGCGGATGGACACCGCACAGGTGCTTCGGCAGCACTGGAGCGGATGGACACCGCACAGGTGCTTCGGCAGCACTGGAGCGGATGGACACCTGACAGGTGCGTCGGAAACACTGGTGTGGATGACCAAAACCAGCAAAAATGGCCAGGCGCACAGCACTGAGCACAAGAGCAGCCACTGGAGTGTATAGACTGAGAACAGCACGGTCTCTGCACACAGCCCCTGGACGGACTCTGCACAGTCCATAGAGCACAGTCGGAGTGAAACAAATGTTTGCACTTATCCTGATTCCCCAACATTGAATGTTGAAAGATATTTTACTCTGCTGTTCTTGGTTCATGTTGAAATCCATTTTCGTAATCAAGCTTTTGAGTGGAATTTTAATCATTACAGCTTTTTTATTATTATTTATATAGTGCCACCATATTAAGCAGCACTTTACAGAGAATATTTAATTGCTCCCGTATTGTATGCACAGAACTAAATGCGTATATTCGGCCATATGCATCGTTGTTCATATCTTTGCGGGTGGACTGTCCCTATCCATACGCTTGGTTTCATACACCTCATTGCTGGGGTACACTTGCACCAGCCCTATAGTATGTGCACAAATTACACCAGGCATATTTACGCTTCTGATCAAATGCTCACAGGACACATTTCCATCACCACGACCTCTCTAACGTTTGCCTAAATGACAATTCCCTATGGCAGGCATTTTTGCCCTGCAGTCACAAGTGGAGATGCGCTTGAAATGCATAAGACTCTACATACCGTACTTGCATACAATTGGGTCCAGAGCATATGCAGTACAAAAACAGGTAATATACGCTTCCCAAACAAGCATTCGTTCAACACCTGAATTAGTCCCTGTATTCATTAACACACTGATGGCTCTATGTATTGTATACGGGATACTGTACCCTTCATTATAACTTATAAGGGTACAGATGGGTCCACATACATCTAACCTCCTGGCGTGTTAAACAGCCCTTCTAGTCGCACCATGCCATGGCGTGACTCGGTAGCACTGAGCATCTTTTCGTTCGTCTTTTTACTTCAAAATAAGTCTTATTTGCACAACAATATGAGCAGATATCACAAGCAGCTTCTGCTGATTAAAATGATATGCAGCATGCCTATTTTCTCTGTGCGTCTGCGGGTGTATCTGCATGCTAAACACTACAGGCTCCATTTACAAACGAACGAAATACCAGCGGCAATTTTTGTTTAGTATCACTGTTATACAAATGAAAATTCTAAAAGATGGCGAGAGCGATGCTGTAAAAACAGCGGTAATCTAAGATTACCGCTGTTAACTAAATACAGAAAGATGGTATAACCCCTTAAGCGAGCGCTAAAGGGGTTATATTTTGTTCATAACTGGAGCCCTACATTACAGTGTTACAGCCGCTGGCACTGTAACGTAGCATTTCACATGCAGATACACCCACACTCACTCAGAGAACATAGCCATCTGCGTATCATTTTAATCAGCAGAAGCTGCTTGTGCGTTCTATTCGCATCATTGTGCGACTAAGACACATTTGAAGGTAAAAAGACGCTTGGCACCACCGAGTCACATTGAGCTCCCGCGTTTATTTTTGTAAGCTTTTTGTGTGTGTGTGTGTGTGTGTGTGTGTGTGTTTTTTGTTTGTTTGTTTTAAACACTGGGGCAGATGGATACCGCACAGGTGCTTCGGCAGCACTGGAGCAGATGGACACCGCACAGGTGCTTCGGCAGCACTAGAGCAGATGGACACTGCACAGGTGCTTCGGCAGCACTAGAGCAGATGGACACTGCACAGGTGCTTCGGCAGCACTAGAGCAGATGGACACTGCACAGGTGCTTCGGTAGCACTAGAGCAGATGGACACTGCACAGGTGCTTCGGCAGCACTGGAGCAGATGGACACTGCACAGGTGCTTCGGCAGCACTGGAGCGGATGGACACCGCACTGGTGCTTCGGCAGCACTGGAGCGGATGGACACCGCACTGGTGCTTCGGCAGCACTGGAGCGGATGGACACCGCACAGGTGCTTCGGCAGCACTGGAGCGGATGGACACCGCACAGGTGCTTCGGCAGCACTGGAGCGGATGGACACCGCACAGGTGCTTCGGCAGCACTGGAGCGGATGGACACCGCACAGGTGCTTTGGCAGCACTGGAGCGGATGGACACCGCACAGGTGCTTTGGCAGCACTGGAGCGGATGGACACCGCACAGGTGCTTCGGCAGCACTGGAGCGGATGGACACCGCACAGGTGCTTCGGCAGCACTGGAGCGGATGGACACCGCACAGGTGCTTCGGCAGCACTGGAGCGGATGGACACCTGACAGGTGCGTCGGAAACACTGGTGTGGATGACCAAAACCAGCAAAAATGGCCAGGCGCACAGCACTGAGCACAAGAGCAGCCACTGGGGTGTATAGACTGAGAACAGCACGGTCTCTGCACACAGCCCCTGGACGGACTCTACACAGTCCATAGAGCACAGTCGGAGTGAAACAAATGTTTGCACTTATCCTGATTCCCCAACATTGAATGTTGAAAGATATTTTACTCTGCTGTTCTTGGTTCATGTTGAAATCCATTTTCGTAATCAAGCTTTTGAGTGGAATTTTAATCATTACAGCTTTTTTATTATTATTTATATAGTGCCACCATATTAAGCAGCACTTTACAGAGAATATTTAATTGCTCCCGTATTGTATTCACAGAACTAAATGCGTATATTCGGCCATATGCAGCGTTGTTCGTATCTTTGCGGGTGGACTGTCCCTATCCATACGCTTGGTTTCATACACCTCATTGCTGGGGTACACTTGCACCAGCCCTATAGTATGTGCACAAATTACACCAGGCATATTTACGCTTCTGATCAAATGCTCACAGGACACATTTCCATCAACACGACCTCTCTGACGTTTGCCTAAATGACAATTCCCTATGGCAGGCATTTTTGCCCTGCAGTCACAAGTGGAGATGCGCTTGAAATGCATAAGACTCTACATACCGTACTTGCATACAATTGGGTCCAGAGCACATGCAGTACTAAAACAGGCAATACACGCTTCCCAAACAAGCATTCGTTCAACACCTGAATTAGTCCCTGTATTCATTAACACACTGATGGCTCTATGTATTGTATACGGGATACTGTACCCTTCATTATAACTTATAAGGGTACAGATGGGTCCACATACATCTAACCTCCTGGCGTGTTAAACAGCCCTTCTACTCGCACCATGCCATGGCGTGACTCGGTAGCGCCGAGCATCTTTTCGTTCGTCTTTTTACTTCAAAATAAGTCTTATTTGCACAACAATATGAGCAGATATCACAAGCAGCTTCTGCTGATTAAAATGATATGCAGCATGCCTATTTTCTCTGTGCGTCTGCGGGTGTATCTGCATGCTAAACACTACAGGCTCCATTTACAAACGAACGAAATACCAGCGGCAATTTTTGTTTAGTATCACTGTTATACAAACGAAAATTCCACTGGAATTTAGTAATACTTACCCCTCCGGCGAGGTCTAGCGACGTCCAGGTCCTCGGCGTGGTCCTCTACTGGGCTGCTGGCAGCGATGGGGCTCCAGTGTTATGCGCATGCGTGATGGTCCGTCTGCGCATGTGCATGACACTGCAGTGCCTGGAAGGCTTCGCTGAAGCCGGAAAGGCACCGCTGGGTCTCCATTGCCAGCAAAGGGTCCTGCATCGCTCTCGCCATCTAAAAGAGAGCGATGCTGTAAAAACAGCGGTAATCTATGATTACCGCTGTTAACTAAATACAGAAAGATGGTATAACCCCTTTAGCGAGCGCTAAAGGGGTTATATTTTGTTCGTAACTGGAGCCCTACATTACAGTGTTACAGCCGCTGACAATGTAACGTAGCATTTCACATGCAGATACACCCACACTCACTGAGAGAACATAGGCATGCTGCGTATCATTTAAATCAGCAGAAGCTGCTTGTGCGTTCTATTTGCATCATTGTGCGACTAAGACACATTTGAAGGTAAAAAGACGCTTGGCACCACCGAGTCACATTGAGCTCCCGCGTTGTGTGGCGTGACTTGTAGCGCACAGAGGATGTGGGCACATTTGTATAAGTAGTTACAAACGCAGCACTACAAGCTTCATGGTGTCCTGCCTTCCTTAGTCTTTACAGAAGGTGGTAAAATATCTAATTGGACATAAATGATACTAATGAATATCTGTGTGATTGCATACATTGGCACAGATTATAAATTGCTAGAGTTTGTACATATATCTATCAATGTTGCTTGTATGTGTTATATTGTATGACTATCATTTGCTACAAAATCATTGTTCTTTGTTTTCAATTCTTGGGAAAACCGCTCAGATTTTCTATGTGAGCCTGATTGAGTCCTATGAATTTGTAGTGAATGCTTCCAAAATGTACTTCCTGATCAAAACTGCCAATTCCTGCCTTTTATGTCTTTAAGAAATCTTCCAGTGTCTCGTGAGCCATTGATGTAATTGCTAGGCTGACTGGAAGGACTAAAATGAAAGGCATTGTGCAGTGATGGGAACTAATAATCTGCCAAAAGAGCTGCAAATCAGAAGCTACATGCCTGTCTTCTTTCTGAATAGTTTCTGGCTGTAGTACTATTCCTTCAAGGGTCAGATTCATAAAGCGGAATAAATTACTACATGCAGTAACTGCTTTTGATGTCTAAATGTTAGCTCCCTATCAAAATGGTGTACACTCTTAATCATTTGAAACAACAGTGTCTGTTGAGATTTAACATATTATCTTTTATTTGATATTAATATCTATATCAGACTTGAGTCTCCTATGAGTCATGGTACTGTAGGATCTCAGATCAGTATAAAATAAACCATTTTCAATTAATCAGTGGTAGAAGCTATTCTATATTTCTGGGGGGCCGCGTATTTCCCACCCAAATTGTAAAGGGTAAGGGTAGACAGGCAGGAGTGACACAGATGGGGTAGATATTGAGCATGGGACAGAGGGCCTGATTCAGAGCCGCTCGTAAGCGGCCACTCGTTTGCTCCGAGCGATGTTCGCACAACTGCGCATGCGTATGGGTCGTAATGCGCATGCGCCAACCAGTCAGTGCGGTCGGAAATCGAGCGCTCGCAAAATAGCAAGTGCCTGCTAATTTGAGAGATAGACGTTTGTGGGTGGTAACAGGGGAAGGTGCTTGAAAACGGGGAGTGGAGATCCGAACGCAGGCATGCCAAATGGTCAAAACGGGTGTTTTAAGGGTGTGCATAATTAACAAAGCAGCGTCATCGACCACGTCACTTGGTTGTCTCTTAGCCTTAACTGTTCGCATGATTGCTGTAGGAAAATCCTACCACAAGCACTGCGAGCAGTTCAGACGCCTTTCGATGTACTCGATTAATCTAATAAATAGCGGAGATGACGTAGGATGCGAGCGGCCAGGGGGCGTCTTTACAAAATAGCGAGCGCATGTTTCGTTCGCTCGCTCAGACATAGAGGCGTCAACAGACCGCAAAGAGCGAGCGCTCAATTTAAATATCCGGCCCCTTTTTCTGAACGAGCGAGCGGAAATAGCGTCCGGCTCTGAATCAGGCCCAGAGTGTTAGGGTGACAGATGGACAGACTTCTGTTTGGTCGATTCATACTTAACGCATTGTAATTGAGGACAGACGTGCTTTACTTTATCAAAAGTTTTGTTTTCCTACAGATGTGTCCATATTTGCCTAACCCCAAATTGCGGCAAATAGCCAGTTTGACTTTGCAACTTAACTGCACCATGTGACTTTTTCTTAATATCTTTATCTGCTACTTGACACCAATTATTTTGCGACAAAAATACTAATCCTAAGAATCTGGGTCAAAAGGCGATGGTCCTGCCATGCATCGCTAATCTTCTACTTTATATCAATTTTTTGTGTCAAAAATTACTAATCTTAAATACTTTGCACACTATTAGTGAGTTAAGACACAAAATTCAAGAAAATCCTCAAGCATGGGAATTGCTACCAATGGCAGAGCATCCAAGTCTCGCCATATGGTTATCGGGCAGTGTCTTAGGGGTGTAGGGGAGCTCTTTGTGATGAAAAAGGAGGAATATTTAAGTAGTCTTTTCTTTTAACAATACTGTAATAGAAACTCAGATTGACAATTGCCTTTAACTTGCTTTCATGGTGCTTCATTTACCGTATTCCTCCATTACTGCTTCCTTTATGTTATCATTTAATTATTTTCCATTTTGTATTCTTTACCATTTTTAAGTACTTACTACTGAATTCCATTGCTAGTCATTCTTATGGCTCGCCTTGACTTTATGATGCAATATTTGTATTTATGTATCCCCTCACTACCATTACAGTTTATTGTAATTTCTTACCCCTTCCTGCCATTGGTGTATGTCCTGCTATTCCCCCTTCTTCCTTTTGCTCTTCTTTGTTCTCTCCATTGCTGTATGTCATAATCTCTTCCTTTCCTTGCCTTATACTACAGCATAATTGCACTGCTGTATGCCGAAAGCCCCCTTATCAGAATTAATGTCACACTATACCCATACCTTTCTTTTTTTTGTTTTTCTTGGATGGCGGTTGTTATACAGTTATCTTATCACTGATGATGGGTTTTGGGGATGTGCAGTGCAGTGATACATATTGTTTTTGGTTTATTTATTAGGACTCAAGTAGAAAACAAACAATCGCAGTATAAAGGAGCAAAAATTAGGACTAAGAATCCGTAATCCTTTTTTTTTTCCCTTTACATTATCATAACGGTAAAGTCAAGCATTATATATGCAAACAAATGTACTAGGAGTATTAGGAGCATGAAGGGGGGAGGAGGTCGCCGTCGGGACGCCCAACAATATATTGAATCAAAACGCACAGGATTCAAGGAAGCAGGAGTGTGAAAGATCTAATGAGCACTCAAGGACTAAGATATAGAGAGGGTGAAGAGATGTATAGTAGGTTGGGTGGAGGCCTAAGCTCAATGCAAGTTGTGGAGATGCTGTTGGATATCTTGAGTGAAGAGCCACTGAGCCCAAACCTGAGTGAAATTATTGTTTTTGTCTTGGAGATAATAATTATTCCCTGCGTGCAATGTATCTGATAAAGGACTTAAGAGCCAAAACATGGACGGCATCAACTTGTTTCCAAGATCGAGCTGTATGACATTTGACAGCTGCTAGGCTGTGGGAAGTTAGTTTTGCAGAGTGTATATCAGCATCTTGTAGTGGGTGGCATAGAAGAAAGGTCCAAGGCAGGAGTGAGGCCAGGAGATCCCAAACCTTATCCCAAAATTAGGAAACCTTAAGATATTTCACCAAATATGGAGATATGTGCCCATCTAACCACAGTTCTGTCAAAAAAGTGGTATGACAGGCTTGTGGCTATGCTCCCCTCTATTAGGAGTGTAGTACCAGTGGTAGTACAGTTTGTAGGAAATTTTATTTATCAGAGTCGAGGTGGAGCTGGATGCAATCCCCTCTAATTGTCTGAGAATTCTCAGCCGGAGGAGGGCCAAGATCCTTTTCCAACTCACGCTCATGTCTGTCCTGTGGACCAAAGGTCGAGTCTAAATGGAGGAGATCATCACTCTTCTAAGCGGGGAGTTAAGACAGAGGGACTCAAAGGCCTTAAGATTACAAAGGAACCCATCTGTTAGCCATGAGCCACGGACGGTAAGGTCAAATGCGAAACAAATGCCTACTGATCCCCATGGCTGAAAATAGGAATGGGAGAGACCGAGAGGGAAATAAGGGTTGTCCAACAGCTGGAGGATTGAGAGGGTCGGGGAGCAGGAAGTGAGCTGAGTCTTACATCTCTCCCAAATCATGGCTGATAAATGTAAAATAGGGAGCAGATCTGAGTGGCAGCCAATCAATGTGGCTTGTGAGGCCCCACAGATTGGATAACGAGCTAAGTCTAAGATAAGCAGCTTCAATATCAAGCCAGGACAGAGTGGAGGGGGGCAAAGGAGGCAACAATTTGGATTGGGCAGAGCTTAACATCAGGCTGGGGGTGTTGGTTAAGGACAAGGCATGACTAGGTGGTTTATTGTTCAAAAATGCTTCCCCAAATCAATTTGGAAGTGTCGCCAATTCAGAGAAGGGAACTTTGCCCTGGAGAATCTGATAAAGGTAGAGTGTTTGTAGGACATTCATTTTTAATTGCGATGATCCTGTCCAACCACAAGATTAATAGAGGTCTAAGAGAAGTCTTTCGTGATGCCAAAGAGGAGGGTACATTCATAAAGGCTTGGAGGGCTTTAAATTTCTGATGGCCCCTTCCATCAAACAGGACTCCCGAGAAGTTTTGCTTATCAACAGAGGGTATAAGGATAGTGTTGAAATCTCCAACTACAATCAATTCACCTTATCGAATGTCGGAGAGCAGGGAGCCAAGTTTCCGAAAAAAAACATGGGCTGGTTTGTGTTTGGAGCCTAAACATTGACTAATGTACAGGGGAGGTACATTTTGTTAGCCAACAATTACCAAATATCTACCTTCTTTGTCTCTGTGGATGACAGAGGATTTGAGAGTAAGGTGCCATGGAACCAGGATCGCAACCCCACATCTTTTCTGCCTGGTATCGCATGCATGGACAGTCACGGTACATTTTGTTAGCCAACAATTACCAAATATCTACCTTCTTTGTCTCTGTGGATGACAGAGGATTTGAGAGTAAGGTGCCATGGAACCAGGATCGCAACCCCACATCTTTTCTGCCTGGTATCGCATGCATGGACAGTCACGGCACATTTTTGGGAGCGAAGGTCTGGGTGAAGATGTTTGACAGAATGTGTTTCCTGTAGAAACACTAGGTTGGCTATCAACGTGCAGAGTGGGGAGAAAAGCATTTTGTGTTTCTAAGGGGAGTTTAGACCTTTAACATTGTAGAAAACTATCCAAAAAGTCATGGGTACGGAAGTGAGAGGCTAGCAAATGGAAGACCACCAGGGGAAAAAAAAGTGTCACAAAAACCGGGACTTAGTCACTCTTACCCTGTCCGGCGGTGCTTTACCAAGGTGGGCTATTCTTCTCCAGTTCGCTGTCAATCCATTTCCTGAGGTTCATGAGCACAGCAATGTGGTCTTTGATCAGGTGAGCATCAATATCCAGTGTCTACCTGTCCCCCGTACTCGCATGATCACTTCAGCCTATCTTAAACAAGACCGCCCTAATTAAGCCTGTACCTGATACAAGCACCTTGTCAGAACAATGTGTTTCTTTACCTTTCAGTGATCTCTCTCACTAGTGAGTAAGTTCTACCTCAGATTCACTACCTGAACCTGTGCTGCTGGATTCCTGCAAGCTGCTGCCTCTAATTATTCCATCTACTCTCTAGTCCTATGCTGTATGCTGTTTTCCAAGCCTGCACCTACCAGCCTGTTCCAGTCAAGCTCAACTACTGTTACCCTCACCAGTCCAACTCTGGCTGGCTGCTGCTGTCTAATTTTCCACTCCAGGTCAAGTGTGCGGTTCTATCCTGGGTGGCTGTTGCTCTCTCCGGCTACTCTGCAGTTACCTCTAGTCCCAGTCCAGTTCAAGCCTCCTGTTTTATTCTGTCTACTCTACATTTACCTCCTGCCCCAGTCTGGTTCAAGCCTCTGGTTCCACTCTGACTACTCTGCAGTCACATCTGGTTCCAGTCCGATTCCACGCCTGCAACTTCCAGTTCTTATCCGATTCATCTACAGTTCAAGTCTGCAAGTTATTCAATTCCAGCCTGCTTGTATTCTGGACTCCTGGGCATCTCAAGACTCTCCTAGTGCTACCAATGCCAAGTCTTCTGCCACAATGACCTCCTCTACTAGCAAGTCTTTTGAGTATATCTTTCCTGCTCATTGCAGGTTCAAGTGGACTCTAACCTCACTGTACTTAAGTTTACTCCTGACCTGCATTATTCTGCTTTTACTCAGCATTGCAGCTCCTGATCTACTCTGGGTCTCTCTAGTCACCATACCATCTGTACCTCTATCGATGGTGGTTGTTGCCCTGTGGGTCCTCTCCTAGAGTGCAGAGCTTTGTACTGAGCTTCTGCTACAGCATTCATTCCAGTTGTTGGCGACTGGGTGCTGGATCCTCTTTAAGGTAATGGGCTCCAGTGACCCAGCTCTGATAATCTGTCTGCAGCATCTGTTGGCAGATTCCAAGCAGGCTACCGATTACCTAAATTACTCGCTGTGCTGTCCCCTGAGTTCTCCAACTCTAGTTCCAGACCCTTATCCTTATATTCAGGATAAGGGGTTGAGTTCCACTCAATTTGTTCCAGGGACAGACTGGTAGCCTCGCAGGTATCACTGACCTCTCTGAAGGCCCCAGGCATTTACCACATGGGTCTCACCCATGGGAAAACCTCTGATCCTACCATCACTATTGTGCCACAGCCTATCAGCTCAGTCCACAGGTCTTGACTCTGATCTAAAAATCCAAAACATGATGAGGAGAGAGAAGCAAAAGTAATGGGTGGAGAGTGTGCAGTAAGAGATGGAGGCAAAGGCAATTTAGTTGTGGAGAGAAGAGGGGAAAAGGGAGGGTGAGGATGGCCAGGTGAAGTATATGTCACCTGGAAAGTGTGCTAGTTAGATGCCATAAGAATCACCAAAGGCATGACTAGTGCCAACAGAGTCTTACATGGGGGGAGGAGAGATGCAATCTGGTGTTTGTATACCGGCTTGCAATGTGGGATTGTTAAATTAATGAAGAAGCAGGCCTACCGGAGGAGATGGTGGCTGCCACAGTGAGATTGGGACCAGCAGAGCAGACAGGATGCAGTGGCTGACACAGCGAGGCTGTGACTGAGCTGCAGGCACCAAATGTTAGGTGGTTTCAGGATGGCTGGGGACTGCGGGAGACATCAGTAGCAGGAGGCTGACAGCATCCAATATGAATGGAGGAGGACTGGGACCGGTAGCGGCAGCTGTAGACCCAAGAGGGGTGTCTGGTGTGATTGACCATCAGGGCTGTGGTGCCGAGAGCTATTTGTTGGGCAAACAGGCCCGGCGGGTGTCGAGGATGGCAAACTGCTGCGGCTGACAGAGGCACCTGGTGTGCGGGAGGGTTCTGAGTGCCTGGGGGTTGAAAACAGGATTAGGGAGCTGTGAAGCGTGCCCCTAATGCATTTAATAAATCACCTAGGTTCATGTACTCTTGCTAACCACTGCCATTTACTCAAACCATAATATAAATACACAGATATTTATATGGTGTAAAACAGTGGTTCTCAACTTCTCTCAAGTTTTCCCCAACAGGTCATGTTTTGAGAATTTTGGTCTGTAGTCTGTGGAAACAGGTGGGATAATTACTGACTCCGCAAAATAAAGAATAACTCACCTTCCCATGATTAAAGAAATCCACAATACATGAGTTGTTGGCGGTGCTTAAGTAATGGGGTCCCGCAGCCGGCCGCCCCAGTTTAGAGGAAGAGGCCAGGAAATCTCCATAAGCCGACGGAGGTCCTGGCTTCTTCCCTCCCCCGCAATTGTGGCGACACTCCTCCGTTTCGGGAAACTGAGGGCATCACCACCCCCTCCCCGCCCACATATGGCAGCAGATTGTCAATCATTGATTGTCTGCTGCCAGTCTGCGGTCGAGTTAGCAGGGCCCATTCTGCACACTCACAGAATGGGTCCTGCGTCTGCGCAGATTCCCAATCATTGGGAATCTGCGTTCAGCAGTGCACTAGCGTGCACTGCTGAATCAGGCCCTATATCTGACCAACTTGATGTCATGATGTCATGATGCCATGCCACTCCTGAACCCTGCCAAATCAGCTTCATACAGTGTGCAAGAGCAGGATAAATGCTTTTCCCTGTCCTAAGTCAGTAGCCCCAGCAACCGCACCATACAAATGTCTCAATTTTTGCTACAGAAGCCCGACCACCGGATATCCCTGGACCTTCATTTTCTGTCGCTTACCAGGCACAGTGTAATTCAGTGTTTTTTCTACACGTTTGTCTAGGTATTATTTAACCTTTTTTTATTTATATTCTTTGTGTAACGAAGCATTGTGCTCCTTTGTGAAAATAAAGTTTTACTTTATTAGTCTATTTTCATATATGCCCCAGAACCAAGTCTTTTGAAGAAGCAATTTGATCGTTAAGTTTATTGCTAGAAGCAGGGGAAGACCAAGTAACTGAGTGCTAGTTTGTGTCGCAAAGACTGCACAATTGTGATAGAGTATTTAGGGACCTGTGATGGTGGTGGAAAGCAAGAGAGGTGTAAGGTATAACAGGCAGAGTGACAGAAAATTAATTGTGAGTTTTATATTCAGCTCTGCCCTCAGCACATCAGAACTTGGGGATCTGCGTGATCGCAGTCCTGACGCTAGTGTGGTGCCAGTCCTGGTGATACGATTAATTGCTCCGACCTTGTCCGAGTCATACAGGGATAGCTAAAGGGGCCACTGACATCTGACAAGCAATACATTTTCACACACGGGGAGGGGAGAAGGAGCAAAACTGCATTCAGAGAGCATATACCCATTAAGTGGGCAAACAGACATTTGCTAGCTGATATTGCAGCATGTATGACCTGAAAATGTCTGCAACAGATGTCAATGTCAAATCTCCTGCAGTTCTGACCCTTCAAACATAAAAAATGAGAATACAGGTGTACTCACTGGGTACTAAGCTGTAGAAACATGCACAGAAGATATGGGTATGGATAAATTAAATAATAAGGAAGGGTCTAGGCAGAAACCCCCAAAAAGGCAGGAAGGTAGACAGAGGAAAAAGGGTCGGGGCAAGAACTGCTATGTGAGGTGTTGACTAGGTCAGGATAGGGGAAAGGGGGCAGGGTATGCTGCCTTGTAAAAGGTAACAAGAAGAAATGTCTATTGCTCGTACATAAAAACAGCAATGTCAGCTAGGCCTTGGATGATTAGGGACAATTGGCAGCTAGGCATACTAACCTACTCTCCTGGGATGTCTGGGAGACATGAATTTTGTGAGGCTTGACGACGTGATTCAATGCAAACCTTGTCACTGTGGTCCTGCCCCACTCTACAATTCTGGGAATTGCTGCTTTTTATAGTGTAAACTGTAAGGGGGGAGTTTAATTCACGTGACACCAATGTTCTTAAGACTTTATTTAATAACTGCCCCAAGCAGAATGTACAAGACTGAAGTTTTGCTTATGCCACAGGCAGGTATTTTACACAGAGGCATATTCCTACATATTGTATGCTATATTCAGCCTCATTTCTATATGTGTCTGTGTCAGTGTTGGTATGGTAGAGGTTGGGGAAACACAGGGTTAGGCTGAGATGCAGAGAAAAGAGAAAAAGAGAACAGGGGTAAAATTCAAGCAAACAGAAAGAGGAGGGAAAAGGGGCAAAATAAATAAAGAATAAGCAGCAGAATAAAATTGAAAATGCATAAACAATGGGGCACCAAAATAACATTACAACTGTACCTCTGAGGTAAAGTATATTAATCTAAGGTAACCTATAATAATCTGATGTAAATTATATTCTTTTTAGGTAAATCATATACCTCTGAGATATATCCCTCTCTAGGTAAACTCATACTTACCTACTTTTAAGTTTTCCTCCCCAGGAGAAGCCCAGGGAGGACAAGCAGGTGGGCGGCGATATGGGAAGGGGGGGGCAGCGGGGCCTGACTGGGTGCACCATTACGCCCCACCCCCTACTCAGGGACCCCCGATCTCGATGGAAATTCTTCCCATTCTGCACACTTCACTAGGAAGTGAGCAGGAATGCGAAAGAGGTGTCTATTCTATCGGGGGTGTGGGGGTTACCAGAAAAATCGTGAGCCTCCCGCGACTTCCGGGGAGAGTAGGCATGTATGGGTAAACTATATAAACAAGGATATGTGGTCATGTCAAACTTCAGTACCTCTATTTCTACATTCTGCTGTTGACATTCTAAAGCTACCTACACACTAAACAATTATTGGGCCGATTTGCGAATAATCGAGTGAGCGACCTGATTTATTGTATAGTGTGTATGAACAATCGTTTCGGCGTTTTACCGATATAACTGTTAGAAAACAAACGCATTCCTTTGATTATCTGATCTGTCGGTCAAGACTGAAAACCTTTGTCAAAAATGCCCGATATGGAGCAGTATGTGTGCATTCTCAATAATCTGCCCATATTTCCTATGTTCTCCTGTCATTATGTCAATCCTCCTTGTGGGTGTACACAAGCAAAATGAGTGTGGTGTAGTGAAAAATCAGTAGCTTCTATGGAAAAATTGCATAATGTGTAGCACATATTGGGGGTTTCAATTTTCCGAAAAATTGCCCCGTTACTGGTCCCGATAAAAAAAAATCTGACAGTGTGTAGCTAGCTTTTTTGTCAACATTTTAGACCACACCCATAAACAACAGCCAGCCACACACACCTGTACTTCACTGAAAACTCTTGAAGAGCCCTGGGAATAAGAGGCACTCCGTTAAAAAAAACACTCCTATCTAGTTGATTTCTTGCTATAAACCCATTGGTTTCTGCAACCTTGTAAACTCCTTTAACCTGAGTACACCCTTTTACGATATTTTGTCCATTTGTGGTATCTTCTACCAATATGCATTACAATTGTGTACCTCCAATCCGTTGTTTTCACCCATGTTCTGCACGTCCAATGGGATGATTCCACGGACTACGTGGTGTTACATGAAGCATGTAACGATATATTGTGTTGTTGTACGACTGTTTGTGTAGTGTGTACGGCAATGATGTATATATACATATTGCTGGGTCACACCTTTGTGTTCCCAGCTTCATTTCCCCATCTCAGGTGTGCATCTATTGCACACAGACCCATTGTATTTACCTGTCTTTAGGTTCAGACCCTCCCATCCCCCCATGACCCCTTCTACCAGGTACATAATGCTCTGCTCCTGCACTTCCTTCCTATTATATGATTGCAGTCACCTGTGTTGAACTGATTAATTGATGTGAAAGGCGTTTCAGCACAGGTGACGGCAATAATCAATTAACTTTTGTACCTGGTGGAAGGGGTCACGTTGGAGGCTATGGGGTCTATTTACTAAGCAGTGGTAAGACCCTCATACATCAGCAATTTATTGCGGCAATTCTGCACTTTGTAATCGATTTGTGTATAAAAAAAATTCCCTTTTCAATCGATTTTGGCAATTCTGCAATCAATTGAAATTAGCCTCCCCTGAAAAAAATGTGTTATTGTATCCCAGCGGTTCTCAACTGCAGTACCACCAACATGCCATGTTTTGTGGATTTCTTTAATCATGCACAGGTGAGTTAATCTATTTTGCTGGGTCAGTAATTACCCCACCTGCTTCCACAGACAGAAAACCTCAAAGCATAACCTGCTGGGAAAACATGAGGGTTTGTGTTGGGAAACATTGCTGTAGCCCTAAAGCTGGCCACACATCTAAAGATTATCTGTCCAACCAGCCAACTAGTTGATTGGTTGGAATGAAAATCTTGTAAGGAATACAATCAGCAATTTGCTCCCAAACACTGGAAAATGGACTAAAACTGTTGTTTGAACAAATAGTTTAGATCAAACATTTAACAAACTTGTTTGAATTACCATTTTCATCTGTTTTCTGGCATTTAGGAGCAAATTGCTGATCATTATTTACTCCCATACGTTACCAGATTTTCATTCCAACCAATCAACAAGTTGGCTGGTTGGATGTAAGTTGGTCTAATGTGTGGCCAGCTTTAGTCATTTTCACAGGATTTTTTAGTTTGATACATTAGTCTGTTTTTAACAAAATAACATTTTGAATTTATAGGTACATGTTGACAGATAATTTATGCTTTCTGTGTTAATATGTTTTCACACTGTTTCCACTTTTTAGATCTTGAAATGTTCTACAGCTTTGCAACTAGATATATAAGCATTTTTATTTAAGACTCATGATGGAATGTACTAATGCTGCCGTTTTCGGTAGTGTGTGTGTGTGTGTGTGTATATATATATATCAGTAATATCTACTTGTTGATGACAATACACTGGTACTTTTCAAGGCTTGTTCATGTATTGTGTGTTACTCAAAAGTGGTTTCATATCAGTGGCCAAGAGAATTGTTATTTGAAAAAGCAGCATGCAGCCATAAGGATTATTGTGCCTTATACCCAATGTAGGGAAATTGCACTGATTATCTCATTTATTTTTTATTTATTAACAGTTGCTCATATAGCGCAGCATATTCCGTTGCACTTTACAATTGGAAACATTTATAGAACAAAAAAGGGTAATAACAGACAGACAGAGGTAAGAGGGCCCTGCTTGCAAGCTTACTATATATATATATATATATATATATATATATATATATAAAACAAAAAAAAGTATGACAGTTACATAATTGCAGTATCGTGCAATCACGGAGATTGCTAGACTCTTCAGGGAGTTGGGGAGATTGCTACTACTTCAGGGAGTCTCCCTGATATTCAGGGAGGGTTGGTATGTATGACCTAGGTTCTCAAACTCTGTCCTCAGGACCCCAAACAGTGCATGTTTTCCAGGTCTCCTCACAGAAACATAAGTGAAATAATTAGCTCCAACATGTGTCAGTGAGTAATGAATACACCTGTGCACCTGCTGGGTGACCTGGAAAACGACAACTGTGTGGGGTCCTGAGGACCGAGTTTGAGAACCATTGACCTGACCTAGTCAATAAAAGCAAGTCTGATTAAAAAACAAAAAAAATGAATACAAAAATAATATTTACCGTCAATATCTCTATATGTATCGGCTAAGAATACAGATTTTGTTTTTAGCACCTTATGCAGCAGTGTGAGCATTTTATGTCAGCCAAACGCAATGAAATTTACTTGTTATAGGCTCCATGAGTCGCCTCTGTTCCAAGAGAAATATATGCCAGTTATACAGGCTGTACTTTTCATGTTTGTCAGCTGCTAATTTCCACTAATGGTACTTGGCAAAGTCCTTGTAGTTCACACTGATTGCCTCTGCATCCTAAATATATTTGTATTCAAGCACTTCTCAAATTAAGTGAGTGGTAGAATACATGTCACAAGCAGATTCAATTAGTTATTGATATGGATTTCCCTTGGCATCCAAGTTCCAGAAGCAGCTCTTTAATTCCAACATACCTTACTTGCAGCACAAAGCAGTCAAGGAATATGTATCATTCTAAAAGGTTAAAAATAACTGTTAATTCACACATGATCTTGGTAATGTTTTTGTAAGATGGTCATTTTTGAATTTGTAAACTTTATTGAAATGTAGTTGAGTTTATTATAACCGGGTCGAAATATAAAACCTACAAAAGGGGAAGTTATTGAGGTTGAGGGAAAAAAAATCTAAATTTCAAATAATTGTTTACACCTAAAATGATTTTAATCTGTTCATAATTATGCTTTAAGAACTGAATCAAATAATTGGTTAACATAAAGTGATTTTATTTTTTTCCCTTAGCCTCCCTTCATTCACTAATCGCTACCTTCCCCGCTGCTATATAATATGGTGTTGTATATTGCCAGGTTATAAGTGAATTATATTTTAATGAATATCAATAAAGTTTACAATTTTAAATAAAGCTGGTCATACACCAGACCAAATGGTTGGGTGGAATGAAAATCTGTTAATGTATGGGAGCAAATGACAATCAGCAATTTGCTCCCAAACACTGGAAAACACGAAAAAGGTCATTCAGGCAAGTTTGCTTGAGTTAAACAACTTGTCTGAACAACAGATTTAATCTGTTTTCTGGTGTTTGGGAGCAAATGGCTGATTGTCAACTTGTTGGGATGTTTGGAGGAAAGTTGGTCTGGTGTATGTGCATCTTAAACCGAGGTCTAATATAGGTCTGGTGTCAGTCATTTCTGTATAGAAGTAATTTTTTGAGTCTGAACTGGCAGCATTTCTGGCTATTCTTCCATTGCTCTGTGATCATTTGTTCTTTGATTTGTTTCATATATACACCAGCATAGGACCCCACATATTTTGCTTTTGTTACTCAAATGGTTAATTTTAAATAGCATCTATATTCTATATAGTGCTAGAGGTGACTTTTAAAAAAATAACTAAAGCAAACGCACACATAAGACCTGATTCGCACTCAATGCTGATCTCACAGTTCAGTTATTTTTGGTACTGCACGGGCGTGAAATACCTTAAAAACTCATTCTGGGGTCCTATGGTGTATATACATACAAAGGTGCAGTTGAGTCACTCGGCAGAAATGTATTGTAACTGGGAGGTAGCTATTCAGACGCAATGAAAACAGTCCTGTCTTATGGGTGTGATATAGGAGTGTCACTGAAGTGGTTCTGTACACAGATAGTCAATCACTAACATTTGAGGGCCATACTCTGACTGAATATCTGCACCTACCAAAGGGCTGGTGCAAGTTTTGATGGTGACTCATCAGCCGGCATTACAGCATCTAAAGACGCTCAAAGCGGGTGTTCCAGTCTGTGTAAATTCAGACGCACAGCTGTACACCATGAGAAGGGCTGATACTAGCGTTCGCATAGAATCTCAAATGTGACTACAACAAAATACGCTAAAGCGGTCACAGTAACTTGCCACTCAGAATCTGCTCCAAAGTATTTTATATGCAATAAGAGGCACAGAAACTTTTACATAAAAACGTAAGTAATAATTGCCGTAACCGTAAGCTTTCTAGTAATAATGAAAATAAATATCTTTAAAACAGATTCCCTACCTGATCCCACTTATGGGTTTTGTTCAATGATGTAACTGGTTATGTTTTCTAAACCTTGGTTTATTGGTTAATTTTAGTTATTTAAGTTTTTAATTACTTTTTATGTATAATAGTAACAATATTGTTTGTGCATTTTATGTAGAACTATATTTTTTGTTTGTCTTTTTCTTTTTTTCTTGTTTTAAAACTGTATACAAGTGGCCCCATGAGCTCAATGGCATGGATAATGGGTATAATGCTGGAAGTGGCACATGTTTTCAATTACACTGTTTGCCATGTTATTTCACACCCCTTCAACTAAGAATGGGATGAGCACAGTATATTAGAGTTACCTATTAATGGGAACACACTCCCCTTAATTGCTGCTGGTCAGCCCTCCTCCACCTCCGCTGTGCTCTGTACTTCCTGCTCAGAAGCGGAACATTCTCTATGATCGGTTCTATATTTTTGGAGCAGTAAATTGTAGATCTGTGGCATTCTCTGTCTTCAAATGGGTTGCTGATAATCCCAGTGCTCAGAATCCCGACTAGGTGAGAATGCTGACATCTGCAGGTAGATAGCCTAACACTAACCTTCCCCTAAAGCTAACCTTCCCCTCCCGCAGCTTAAACCTAATACTTACCATTGGGATCTTGGCGGTCGGGATTCCGGCGCTGGCATCCCGACCGCCAATCCCGGGATGCCAATTGCAACCCCTTCAAAAATATTGCTGTGTTTCGATATGTCGGCCGTCGGATCCCGCTTCACGTCGGGGGATCGCACAGTGTATGGGCACCTTTAAAGCTGTACATCTGCTCTAAGGACAATCCTCCGTTAATTAGAACTTTTGCGCTGGCACAGACATTACAATCAAATTCTGCAAATCCATGCATTTCCTTGTACAATCATGTCTGACTCCCCAAAGTGAGTCACAATTAATTTTCACTTTTGCACTTTAATATATGATTTCACAGTCTCCGTTCACATGCAAATCGTGATTCAACTTTTGGTATTTTGCATGGCTTCTTCATTAAGATTTAGTTATCGTTTCTTCTACAGCTAATTTTCATAACTCTGACAGTTAACAAAACCTTTAAGTCTTAAGATAGATCTGCTTTACACCTGCATCCTTCCGTGTCATTTTTCAGGAAGTTGCAACAGATATAAAAAAAAAAAGAACCATAAATAGAAGAAATTCTCTTAATGAAGATGATGTTATTTTCTCACTTTCATTCTGAGCACAATTTAACCAGATTCTTCACAAGTGACGGAAAGTATAAGTGTGTATGGTTTGTTTTTCTTTCTTGATATCTGCTCTGACTGGTTCTGTTGATAATTATCACTCACTTGCGCAATTAAGGGCATATGTATCAAAGCTTGATGTGAGATAGGTTGGTGATATATAGCTCACAATTTTATCAGCTTCTAACTTACATTTTGCAGGCTGTGTTTAAGAAATGATAGTTTGGGGCTGATTGGTTGGTGATATATCTTTCACAATTTTATCTCACATCAAGCTTTGATACATATGCCCCTTAGGCCGGGATGTACTAAAGGGAAAATGCCGTAAAAAACCTGGCATTACCCTATAGAAGCCCATGGGATTCTTACCGCACCTTGCTCCCGCCGGTTCGTCGCTGCCTCGCCATCACCCAGCGCTAGCCCCACTCACCTGCTGTCCATGGTCGCCAGCCTGCGCTCCTCCTGGGTCCTCCGTCTCCTCCTAAGCTTCTTCCGGGTGCAGGGAGGAGGAGGGGCCTGGGGCTTCCTGCACATGTGACCAGCAGGAAGCTCCCGGGGCTCGGAGGGGGCGGGGTCCCACGGAGACCCCTTCACCGGGCGTCGGCTATTTCGCAAAGGGCAGCTCTTATCGCAAGAGCTGTCCTTTGCGATACTAATCGCATATGTTAGTACATATGCGATTAGTAAGGTTGCGGTGACCGGCGGAATAGTCACCGCAACCTTAGTACATCCCGGCCTTAATGTTTTCACTAACAATAATCTAAAGGCTGCCATATTCTGACTAAAGAAGGACCCTTGTACTAGGGCCAGTTTTTCACCTATGGGGAGATTAAGAAATAGACTACTGTGTTTGCAAACAGTGGACAAAAGTGACTCGCAACACTTCAAACAAACTTAATTTGATGTAAAAATCCATATATACAGACTAAGAAGATATACTGTGAATTGTATCCAGCATTCAAAAACACACAAAGGACTAAAAAGGCAAAATAAAAAATTAATAGAACTCTCCCCTGTTTCAATATTTTACCATACGCATTTCTTAGTATGCTGAATAACAATCACTAAGTATAACGTTTTTTTATTTATTTGATTGAAATAACACAAAGTTACAAAATTAACAGTGACTGTACACAACATATGCATACATGTTAACACAGGTAAGTAGATATCACTGAATATAATTAACATTTTGTACAAAACATGAGGCATTTTTTTTATATCGAAACAAAAAATAATAAACAAACAGAATGAAATTAGGAATAAAGGGGGGAGATCAGTCTAAGGGGAAAAGAATTACAACCAGGGAACACATAACAGTAAGGAAATAAATTTACATTCTCCTTACTATTAGACCATTCAGAACTGTGATAAAATACTTGTCCAAACAAATATCATGAGTCAAGTTGAGGAGTCAAGGGCTAAAGCACTATGTCAAATAACACATTGGAGAACATACCATGCCGTATTTTCATAACTACAGTTGTGTTGGGAGAGTGAGAAGGTGAGGTTCCCATTTAGTATAGAATCTCCTCACACCCTGCTCAATGTCAGAAAGGGCATTACGCCTATCAAAATAGATATGTTCTACTATAGTTGCTTTAAGTTCTTCAATGGAAGGAGCTGCCTTCTTAATCCACTTTTCAAGGATATTTTTTTTTTTTTGGCCAGCATAACTGTAAGGATTAATATTGGTAAAATATGCCTTATATGTGTTCCATCATTCCAAGCTTGAAAATGCACAAATAACATTGGAATAGGCAAAAAGGTTTATTGAATGCTGTTTTCCATTCGTCCTCGGCTCGTATCCTAATGAGATTGTAGGCCCCTCTTAAATCCAGCTTGGTAAAAATAGTAGCACCTTTTACTCGATCGAAAAGTTCGGTAATGAGGGGTATCGGGTAGCGATTTTTGATGGTTATATCGTTTAAGCCGCTGTAATCGATGCAAGGACGCAGGCCTCCATCCTTCTTAGACACAAAAAAGAATCCTGCCCCTGCCGGTGAGGAGGATGGTCGAATGAACCCCTTTTGCAGGTTCTCCTGGATGTATGCTGACATGGCTTCAGTCTCGGGTAGGGAGAGTGGGTAAGTACGACCTCGCGGAGGAGTTTTGCCAGGAATCAACTCAATAGGACAGTCCCACTCCCGATGAGGAGGCAGAATATCGGCTCTGGTCTTACAGAAGACATCTGAGAAGGAGCGATACTGGTAGGGAATTGGAGTAGTGGTTGCAATGTAACTACCTTTGACGGGTTTGATTTGAGGAAGGCAGGATACTTGACAAGTTTCTCCCCAGGACAAGATCTGCATGGTGCCCCAATCAATATTGGGGGAGTGCTTGCGTAACCAGGGGTATCCAAGGATGACCTCATGGGAGGCTTTGGGAATTACTAGGAATCGGATAGTTTCAGTGTGGAGAGCTCCGATACGAACTGGCACAGGAAGGGTACGTTGAGAGACGATTCCGTTGGTAATCTGAGTGCCATCTACAGCAGATAGAGTGATGGTGTGGTCGAGAGAGGAGACAGGAAGCCGGAGCCTCTGGACAAGTTCAGTGGTGATAAAATTTTCAGCGCCCCCTGAATCGAGGAGAGAAAGAACAGTTTTAGAACCAGTGGTGATCTCAAAAGTAATGGAGAGGGTAGATTCATTTTTTGACGGAGACGGAGACATCACTCCTAACCTGGTGTCTCCGGCACAGATTAGGATCGGGAGTTTCCCGGACGACGTGGGCAGGCTGCAACCATATGACCGGTCTCCCCGCAGTACATGCATAGATTTTCTCGTCGGCATCTTTGCCGTTCTTCTACCGTGAGGCGGGCCCGGTTAATCTGCATGGGTTCGTCACCCGCAGGTTCAGACGGAGGGAGGGTTGGAGTAGTGGTCGGCCGGAACCTAAAGCGATCTCCCCTAGTTTTTTCACTCTGGCGTTCTCTGTACCGCAAATCCACTTTATTGCAAAGGGAGATAAGCTCATTGAGGGTAGCCGGCGGATCACGAGTGGCGAGGTCATCTTTTATGCGATCTGTCAATCCATTCCAAAAGGTGGAAGTCAGGGCTTCTTCATTCCATTTTAGTTCCGAAGCCAGCGTTTGAAATTGAATGATATACTGACTGACTGGTCGGCTCCCTTGGCGAAGTCGCAGGATTTCCGTCGCCGCGGAGGTTGTTCTGCCGGGCTCGTCGAAAATCCTCCGGAAGGACGTGAGGAATCCAGAGTAGTTGTCTAGTAACGGGTCGGACCTCTCCCAGAGAGGCGAAACCCAGTCCAGGGCAGAACCGGTCAGTAGAGACACTATATATGCCACTTTGGATTTTGGAGATGGAAAGTTCGCAGGCTGTAGTGTGAAGTGGACGTCACACTGGTTGAGAAACCCTCGGCACAACTTGGGGTTCCCGTCAAACTTATTGGGAGTCGGAAGGTTCAAATGAGATGGTGCAGGTGGAACAGGGACAGCTGGAGCTGCTGGCTGGTTGGTGGCGGCAGGCAAATTAACAGTAACCAGGGAAGCTTGCAGCGTATTCTGACGAAGAGACATTTCCTGCAGGAACTGAGCCATTTGGCGCTGAGACGCCACTAGT
This sequence comes from Taudactylus pleione, assembly GCA_031769625.1. NCBI lineage: Eukaryota > Metazoa > Chordata > Amphibia > Anura > Myobatrachidae > Taudactylus > Taudactylus pleione. The sequence goes on along the minus strand of JAUIMM010000018.1, from coordinate 14,549,701 downwards.
CCCTCTAGGCGACTGGCGATACCCTGGAGCAAGTCGGCCCTCAGATCCTGTCCACTGGCCGAATCCATCTGGCCAGTGCAAACTGTCACGGCTTGGCGTGCGCTTGGACCCGGAGTGGAGTCGGATGAGGAATGAGGACTTGTTTGCTGGTACTTGAAGGCAGCCGGCCTTAGGGGAGTATGACTCATGAAGCAGTGGCATGCGACGGGATCAGAACCAGGCTGCGAGACACTGGCGGAACTTAGAGACCCGGGGTAGGCTGGGTATAGCAGCTAGACAGGATCAGGAGACAGGTAGTAACAGGAGCAAACTGCACCAAGGCTGAGAGGGGAGTCTGCAGAAACACACTGGTACTGACACTTTAAATGAGCAAAGGAGCACAGAGAACTAGCTCACAGCATACGCTGTGATAGACGTTGCACTGGCAACTAAACAGCCTCTGGACAGCCCTTTAGTACCCTCAGGTAGTGCAGGATTGGTTGCTAGCCTCCCCAGCCCAGACTGAACCTGATTGGCCAGAAAAGACATGTGACCCAAATCCAAGATGGCCGCGCCCAGTGGTCACAGCATGGAAGCTCTGCCAGTCTCAGCCCCTCTCACCTGCCTCCAGATGGAAGCCCTTGGTTTGCGGAGACTCACAGCACCCAGCGCTATTCTCCAGGAACCTGCACCTCTGCTGGAAACACCATGCCACAGCGCCCGGAGCGGTAAGCGCCGCGATCTCAGCAGCCTGTCACCCCTGGTCGTGACAGGCACTATATAAATACATGTTAATAATACTGTCAGCTGTTTGGTTGGTACTTTGGCCCTCATTCAGAGCCGGACGCTCTGAGCAGAGCGCACGCTCTGAATGAGGGCCATCCTCCATAATTATGGAGCGTCCTCCTGGACGCTCGTATAGCTGTGGGTCACCACCCACAGCCTATACGAGCGTGCAGGTTGATGGCCGCGATGGTCTTGACCATCGCCACTGCGAGCCGGAGCCTGCGGTTGAGTTTCTCAACCGCAAGGCCCGGAGTGATTTTGGCTCCGTCAGAGCCAAAATCACTCCCACTGACATCACTAGTGATGTCAGTGGGCCGGCTTCTGACGGTAGGCGTTCCCTTGGGAACGCCCCCGTCTGGGAGGTACGCCCCCGGCACGCCCACCAAAGGGGGCGTGCTGTCAATCAACATCGACAGCACGCCCCCTTTGATCAGACACAACGAGCGAAGGAAAGTCCTTGGCTCGTCGCGTCTGGCGCATGCGCACGACGGAGCTCCCGCTGTCGTGCGCATGCGCAGTGCACACCATCGACCCACTTGCGAGCGGACAGCCGCTTGCGAGTGGGTCTAAATGAGGCCCTTTATCTCTCTTCACTTTATCTCTCTCCAAGCTTTGATGCATCTTTTTCTCAGTGGTATAACTGGCGTCTGTTGAAAAGCATGTTTATGAATATTGGTTACTTTCACAAAATGGCTGCTCCCACTGTGCATGACACAATATGCAGTTTGTAGCAATGATGTTTCATTTTGGTATCTTTTTATTCTGCTGCTTATTCTTCTGAATCCAACTAATAAAACTGTTTCATAGAAATTACTGTGAACTTATATTTCAAATGTAATTAAGATTCGCAATAAGTGGATTCACTAGAGTTAATGGATTTTTTTTTTTTGTAATCTCTGCACTTAATTCCAGTGCAGAATTATTTCACAGATAAAATGTAAATGTTTTCTCACAGTGTCACGCAATCCAAGAATAGAGTGAAGTGTTAACAAAGAACGGTAGTGTCACTGTATGTTCATGGACATATAGTGCAGGCAATGGATGTGAGGTGTGGAAATATAGATCAGGTTAGATGTGATGGAGACAAAATTCTCATGGAAATTTGCGTGTTTCCATTGTGTACATTCTTATAGTTTATAATTATGCTGCATGTTGAGGACTTGATAACAGGTTGCTAATTTATATACTAAAGGAAGACTATCATTAGTTGTTTACATGTGAAAACGTTTTAATGTATATAAAGAAATGGCTGCAGTCGATGCAAGATTTGAAAGCTATATATTTGCAGGCTGACATTTGTGAGAAACTGCTCTTAAACTGTGTGAGGCTAAAATACATTTGTTGACTGAAAATCAAAGCTGGCAAAGATTGAATTAATGCTGCTGCAGGGGACAAATCTGAGCAGGTACTCGCTGACATAAATAAACTGTTCCTATATCAAGAGGAAAGAAAAGATAATATAAAAACTGGCCACATTTTCAAGAAGTGCATTATTGAAACTATGAAGGGAGAATTGTTGTTTTCTGGACTCATAAGCAGTATAGAGGATTACTTCTGATATAGCACCGATGGACAGTTTCTAATGCCACTTATCGCAGTGATAAAAAAATAAATTGCTCCAATTAAAGTATACCGAGGCAGATGATGATCCTCCGCTCTTCAGGAGTGCTTTCTGGCAGCTCTAAGAGGACTCAGAAAAAAAAAAAAAAAAAGAGATTTGCCCCCCAGCACACTGCAGCAAAAACAATACTTAAATCCTACATGATAATAGCAATTCAGAGGTATTAGTTACATACATTTGCAAATATATGAATAAGCTCCAGGCCAATCGTCAAGGCTCCTCTATACTGGCGTCCCTAGCATTAAGGGGTTCACGTCCGAGAAGCAAGGCACCCCAAAAAAATTCCAACCAAGGGCCATCCCCAGGGCATCACACGAAAAAGGGAAAAAGGTGATAGTGAAGTATAAAGAAAAGATGTGTAAGTATAAATCAATAAGTGTTAATAAAATGAGAAAGAATTAAAATGACATAAATAATATACAAACAAATAGAAAAGTGATAAAAGTATTCTATGTGAATTAAGTGGTGATGCAAGCTCTCAGAGGACTCTAATGCGGGCTGTACACGGTGCGATAAAGCAGGCGATCCGACTTGGTACGATTCGCTGCTATATCGCACCGTGTATGGCCATGATATTGGACATAGGGCCCGATTCCGACCCGGACACAACACTGCGCTCGCACGCTATTCCCGATTGTCGCCCGTCTGCGCATGTGTATGCGGCAAAATGCGCATGTGCGAGCCAGTCATATTGATCGGGAAGCGATCATTCGCATAACACAGAAGGCCCGCTAGCTTGACTGACAGAATGTGCCGTTTGTGGGTGGTGACAGATGAAGGTCCTGGAAAACGGGAGAGTGATGGTGCGAACGCAGGCATGTCTGAGCATCAAAACTGCGTTTTATGGACGTCCATAATTACAAGGCTACGTCATTGTACACGTCACCTGGTTTTTTTTTTTGTTTTTTTTTACTGAAGCACTCGCAGTGCTTGCGGTAGAGTAGGGTCTACCACAAGCACTGCGTATGCCTCCGATGGTTCCCGATGTTACCGATTGTTATATGCACTTCCTGGAGATGACATGCGTAACGAAGGGCAAGTGGGCGTCATTACACTGGCTTGCTAAGACATAGAGGGTGTCTTTATGTCTTGCTGTGCGATCGCAGGATTTGCATACTCAGCCCCCTGGTAGCTGCGTGCGAGCGCAGCGTTGTGTCTGGGTCTGATTTGGGCCCAAAGTGCACTCCTGTGGGGTCGTACATCGCACCCCTGATCTTACTGCAGGATCAGTCTATCAGCGCTATGCGGGAGGAGGAGGGGGGAGTCGGCATATCAGGCGGTTGGCCACCGTGTGTGGGAACCGCCCGATATGTCGGCTGTCGGATTCCCCGTCTCCTCGAGCGGTGCCATTGCACTGTGTATGGCCCGCATTACGGTTTTGCCAGACAGTTTTAGGACCTCCACATAGGCACTCGCAGTGGAACTGGAAGCCCAGACTTTTTCTGTCTTCCTCTTTGATTCCAGTTTGTAAACCCTCTATCTTTGTACAAATATTATAAGTGATTTTTGTACCACAGATTTTGACTGTGTGATTTTGCAATCAAAATATTTTACATGCATATTTGTATAATATATTAATATTTTGGGGCTATTAGGCATATCATGTAGATGTGTTTTTATAACTGTATAATTTCTTCTTCAGGGTCCATAGGGATTCACAGGGATACCACATGGGGAATATTATGGTTGGAGACCAGGCACCAAACAGTTAAAGCTTCAGCTCCCAGGATGCCTCGGGTTCTCCTCCATATCTACCCCACCCCTAGCCATAGGACTTCAGTTGTTTGGTGCGGCAGGATCAAGACACCCCTTTGTAACGGGACTGCTCAGGCAGTTCTAAGCTTTTATTTATGTTTTATTTTATTCTATATGTTTTTGGGTTGGCAGTACTGAGCCTCTGAATTGAGACGCATGTACTGCGACTCCATCTACCCCCGCCGGGCCACAACAAGAGTAACTGGGCTGGTGATTTCGGCAGAACTGCAATCTGTTGCATGGAGAGGTCAGGTAAGGCGATTCCTCACTTACGAGGAATCCTGCCCGGCAGTCCTTGCTTCTGGTGTCAGAGAAGCACCAGAAGCCACTGCAGTCAGGGCCCGGGATTGTCCGGGGCCATATCGTCTGACGCCGGGGATCCAGCATACCCGTCTAGTTAACGCAGCTTAGGGGAGGTAGGCGCTCCCCCGGCAGCTCCTGCCCCCGATCCAGACGCAGTCCCTGCGAAGAATTTTGCGCGTCTGGGTTGTTCCGCCTACCCTCCACGTGTATATGAGATGCTCATGGTCCACGCTCAGTGTGCCCTGTAGCTGTTGGTCTCAGGAGGGTTTGAGTGAGTCTCCCTGTATACCTCTTCCTTCGTTAAGGTATATATTGCTCTATAGCCTACCATTCTTTTGTGTTTGTGTAGTTGATTTAGAGTCGATTGTAATTTTATTACATATGCATGGTATGTGATTGTTTGCTAGCTGCTGTATTGACACTGTCTTTTATTTCTGACTGTCAATTATATCTATCACTGTTTTTCTCTGCATCCACTTGGGGTGGAGGTTTTTTTTTTCTGAGTACTTCACATTTTTTAAGATTTTGTGAAGGCTGTTACATAACATTGCAACTATTACCTTTATATTGAACATATCAAAAGATAAAGGAATTACAGGAGGGGGAGCCCTCTGTACTGGTTTCATGTAAATCATGTATGGCTTATTTGTCCTCTCAGGACATTAAGGATGGTTTGTGTGTTGTCTGTTATAAAGAGCCACCTCACCAGTCCAGTTTGCCTGTCCCTGGACTCGAGCCTTCTTGGGTAGCCTCTTTGTCCCAGGTAATGAAGCAGTTTGTGGATTGTATGGCTGCTCCCACTATGCCTCCTTGGATGGGGTGTCCACAGCATGCTTTGTTTGCACCTACTATGCATCCTTCCTGGAAGGATGTTGATGGCCATTCTAGTCAGAGTATGGCACCATCAAATGTAGATAGCAGACCGGTAGTTACTAAGGTGCCTAAGCGCAAGTTAGCTTTTTATCATTCTGCTCAACATATGGATTCAGACACATCATCAGAGGATTCAGATGATGCGCAAGATTTCTCTCCAGGGTCTAGCTCGAGGGAGGAGGACCACAGTGGCTGTTCCTTCTTTGGTGAAGGCAGTTAAATTAATCCTAGACATGCAGGATGATGAATCAGCTCATAGTAAAAAGTCTCCAATGTTTAATCACCACCGGGAGGTGGTCAAAACGGAGTTTCCTGTATCTGAACAGCTCACTGAGCTTATAGATGAGGCATGGGTAACCCTAACAAATGTTTTTATGTGAATAAGAGAATAACATTGTTGTATCCTTTCCTGGCTTCTGTATGTACGAAGCGGGAGGTACCTCATACTGTGGATGCCCATGTGACATCTTTTCATCATCTGGAGCTGTTACCCGTCCAGCTATGGCTGGAGCCTGTGTAGCCAAAGCTGTTGAAGAATGGATGGGAGTATTGGCAAATTCTCTGCCAAATACTACCAGAGAACAGATGATTTATATCTCCCATATACGGAAAGCGGCTTCCTATCTGGGAGGAGCTACTGTAGATGCTGGAATTTTAGCTTCTAAAGCAGGCCTGGCCAACCTGTGGCTCTCCAGCTGTTGTGAAACTACAAGTCCCAGCATGCCCTGCAACAGTTTTAGCATTCCCTAACAGCAAAACTAGCAGGGCATGCTGGGACTTGTAGTTTCACAACAGCTGGAGAGCCACAGGTTGGCCAGGCCTGTTCTAAAGCATCAATTGTAGCACACAGGTCCCTTTCGTTAAGATCATGGAAAGTTGATACAGGATCAAAGAAGGCGCTGGAAGTTTTACCTACCTTTTCTATGGAAAAGTACTTTTTTAGAGCCTTCCTCTAAGACATCTGGTTTTCGCAAAATATCATGGCGACAAACTAAGAGGTTTGGCTCGGCAAGACATCCAGTTTCTAAGCCGGACGACTAACCCTCTGCCTGATGGGGCGGGCCTCCTCCTGAGGGATCCCAGGTTGGGAGGCCAACTTGTTCAGTTTGCGGATTGTGGGCATCAAACAACAACAGATGCCTGGACCTGAGAAGTGGTCTCTCAGGGGTATGCCCTCTCTTTCAGGAGGCATCCTCCCCAGAAGTTTTTTTGCACAAGGTTTATCCATGTACCCAAGTTTCATATGGAAACTCGCCGATCAATTATTTTGGCGATGGAGCCTGGGTATTACATAGTTTCCCTGGACATTCAGGATACATATCTGCATGTTCCTATTTTACGATCCCACCAGCAATCTTTACGGTTGGCTGTCCTTCAGCAATATTACCAATTTCAGGCTCCACCTTTTGGCCTATTTACGGCTCCCCAGGTATTTACCAAAATAACGCGTATCTCAGGTGTCAGGCAGTCAGAATTCTGCCATATCTGGACGACCTTCTGATATTTGCACAGACTCTGGTTGTTTTACACAGACAGTGTTTCTGCCAAAGGACAAGATTGTGGCCCTATCATTTTGAATATGCAAGCGAAGGATATCCATTTTGTTAGCAATGCAGGTCCTGAGATCAATGGTATCCACCTTCAACATGGTGGGGTATGCTCCGTTCCATTCCAGGCCTCTGCAAAGATTGATTCTCTCCAAGTGGAATGGATTTGCCAGGGTACAGGACCTGCTCCAGGGCAAGCCGGTCCAGATCCAGTCCTACAATGCGACAACAGTGGCCTACCTCAATCATTAGGGGGGCACAAGAAGTTACGCAGCCATGAAAAAAGGTTCTGATTTGGGCAGAATGTCATTTTCCGGGTCTCCGTCTGGCAACTTTGAGAGTGCAGGTTTCTGCATGTCAGTCTGGTTCCAGAGGATGATTGCCTCATTACCAGATGTTAGATGTTAGGATTTTTTCCAAGGAGTTTTGTGAGTTCAGCCTCCTTTTGTTCCACCGGTAGCACCGTGGGATTTGTCTTTGGTTCTTAAGGGACTACAAGCTCCACCATTTGAACCTCTAGACTCTATAGATTTGAAGTGGTTGATAGCGAAGACACCTTTTTCTTCTCGCTATCTCTTCTGCTCGCAGAGTCTCTGATTTGGCAGTTCTTTTTTGTAACTCTCCATTTTTAATTTTTCACCAGGATAAAGCTGTTCTTGGAACAAAGGAGGGTTTCCTTCTTAAGGTAGTTTTCAGTTTTCAAGTAAATTAAGAAATCATAGTTCCATATTTTCAGGGTCCAGATCTTTCTGTAGGTGAAGCCTCCCTGGATGTAGTTTGTGCTCTCCGTATCTATGTAGAGCGCACAAACTCTTTTTTTAGAAAATCAGATGCTCTTTGTATTATATGGTTTTCACAAGTGAAGATGGCCAGCTAATAAGCAGACTCTGGCGAGATGGCTACAGATGATCTCTCAGGTGTACACACAGGCTGATCTCTCTGTCTCAAGCACGGTGACAACACATTCTACTCGCTCTGTTGGGCCATCGTGGGCATTTAGTCGTGGTGCCTCTGCTTAACAATTGTACAAGGCAGCCACGTGGTCTTCTGTCTACACTTTTCTTAGGTTGTATGCCTTTGATACTTTTGCCTCTCAGGATGCTGCCTTTGGGCGATGAGTTCTCCTTTCTGTTCAGGAGCGTCCCCCACCCTAGGGGAACTTCTTTAGGACATCCCCATGGTATCCCTGTGGATCCCTATGGACCCTGAAGAAGAAAATTTAGTGTTATGGTAGACATGCCTAGATAGCTCCTTTTCTTCGAGGTCCATAGGGTCCACAGGACACCCACCCTGACGCACCTGGCTGCATGGGTAATTTTTTCTATCGGTCACATATTCCATAATTTTGTGTAAGAGTGTTTCTGGTGTACGATTACTCTCCTTCTCCTCTTTCCTTCTCCTGCTTTGAGTCTTGTTAACTAAACTGAAGTCCTATGGCTAGAGGAGGAGTATATATGGAGGAGGACCCGAGGCATCCTGGGAGCTGAAGCTTTAACAGTTTGGTGCTTGGTCTCCAACCATAATGTTCCCCATGGTATCCCTGTGGGCCCTATGGCCCTCGAAGAAAAGGAGTATTCTAAGTAAGTCTACCATAACTCTTATTTTTTATATTTATCAGTGTAGATTAATTATGTTTGTCCATGTATGTATGCATGTATGTATTGAAAATTGGGCCTGATTCGGCTGTGGATGCAATGCCGATATTTAAGATTGAGTGATTGTGAGCCATTGTGCATGCCGTACTGTGCATGTGCAGTGATTGAATTGCTATGACGCTCACACAGAGGATTCACTCGCAAAGTGAGTGACTAAGTCGGCATTTGGGGGAGGTAACTGGGTGGTTAGAAAAACGCAGGCGCATCGGAGTGTTTAAACTGTTTTCTCTGCGTCCATAATTTAGCCACTGCGCTCTTGCTTGCAGCAGGAGAGCCCTCTGCTTGTCTGGAGACATGTTCAGCCAGAAGACTGATGGGTGACTGATCTGCGTTTGATGTTTCTGGTTTTATGCAAGAGCGGCGGATGTGAGATACTTTCAGTGGGCGTCTCTAAGTACTGGATGGCAAGTAGCTCATTAGCATATTTTCGCAATTGCGAATTCGTGAGAGATCGCAGCTGCGATGGCATTTGCATCCATATCTGAATTCGGCTCATTAGTGGTGTAGAATGATTGGTTTTGTAATTATTTTCACTACTGTATATGCTCATTTATCACAGTTATCATATATGCACTGTATATTTTTGATTTGGTATTTGAAATAGTTTTGGATATACTCCACTCAGGGCCGCAACTAGGTAGGGGGGGCCCTAGAGGTGCACGTGCTCCGGGCGCCGGATTTGAGTGGGTGCTGAAGGGCTGACTCAGCCCCCGCAGACCTTGCGCTGACTTGGGGGCACGGAGGCTTGTGGGCTGCAGATTCCATGCGGACTAGCCATCTGCATGGAATCTGCTGAAAATGGCACTCCAAAAATGGCTGCCGCCTAGGAGGAGACGGATGCGAGAGGTCCTACTGTTCCTACCTCTAGTGTCTGTTAGGCCAGCGCATAGCATATAGCATTCCGAGAAGTGCCGGGAACGCTGGTGCTGCAGGGAGAAGATGCAGAAAGCTGCATCTTCTCCCGTGAAACCCCTGACAATGAGCATGAAACCCCTGGCAATGACATGGAACACCTGACAACAAGCATGGAACCCCTGGCAACGAGCATGAAACCCAGAGCGTGAGACCTCTGGCAACGAGCGTGAAACCCAGAGCATGAGACCCCTGACAACGTGCAGGCAATTTAAAAGTAATTCGAAGCCCTACTGTGGTGCATAAAATGGTGTCAGGGGCAAATATGTAAGTGGCACTTTGGTAATAGGCATTACAGTGTGTGCCACAATGCATAATGGGCATTATGGTGTGTGGAATAATGTAAGTCACTATACCAGGGACATCTGACTAGTGCATTGCCTTATGGAGGAGCAAGGACAAAATCCAGGTACAGGAAAGGAGGGGGCGCAAAATTACTGCCTTGCCCCGGGTGACAGATATCCTAGTTTCGGCCCTGACTCCACTCCTTCTGTGTTAGTACAGCTTTAAGGTAAAACACACCCAGATATGAGCAGCAACTTCTTAGTGAAAGGATTAACATAGCTTAACTAGTTTTTTTTAATAACTTCCCAGTTGTGAAATTATTTAGCACAGAAAGTGCTTGTGCACTCAGCAAATGAGTTAAACATACATAGAAAACAAAACTGGTATACAGTCATTATGTGGACATTCAGAATGTCAACAACAGAATGCCAACATGATCTGAACGCTGACACAATGTCGACATGGTTGAAATGTTGACATGGTCATTATATTGACATTGTGAATGTTGACAGTCACGATGTTGACAGTACGTGTCATCAGTGTTCGACTGCGGTTAGGGCTCTAGCACTGGAAAACCGCCATGTCGACATGCCAATTGTCAATATGTCACAGTTATGAACATGTCGATAATATGCATGTAACATATTGACATTACCAATCACACCCTAGTAAACGATCTCAGATGCCACAGCCCACAATAATAATGCAAGCAAATCATACTTACTGACATTCTGGCAGCCCCCTCCCTCCGAGAGTGGACTGCTAGGTCGGTGCAGCAGAGGGCTAGGGGGCGGCTTAACTGGGAGGTGCGGGTGCGATTGTTTCATCACAACACCATTTTATAATGCCGATATTACCAGCATTGCAAAGCAGGGGACGGGTTAAGATGATGCAATTCAGCGTAAATTGCATCACCAGGGGACTTGCCTAGTCTTACGGCGGGCCGGGAGCAGCACCCGATTTTCGGGAGGCTCCTAGCAGTGTCGGCAGAATAGGCAAGTATGAAGCAAATAGTCCTCTGACAGGTGTTTGCTTCAGTTCACACCAATATCAGTGTTGCCTGCAGTGTAGCAAATGTTAATGCTCCATATGATACATTGTTTTATGGGAGCTGCTGCCAAAGTCCTCCACAACATACACAATACACAATGCTTCTATGCTTCAGCAAGCATTGTTTTCAGCACCTGTATATACTTGGCCAGGTATGTAGACATATTATTGTGTGATAATATACTTGTGATGTTAATATGTACAGTATAGGCGCCTATAAAAATCCATATAAGTAATCTGTTTAATAATAGTTATCACAATAATAGGTAGCCTTACATATAATAAATGGTATACCTTATCCACTCTATTTATCCTTGTTCTAAATTTTTCACTGAAAGTATCTCTGTAGAGATGGTGAGCAGAAAATCCTGTCCTCCTCCGATGAGCACTAGCAATTGCAGAACAGTCTGTAGGTGCCTGAAATTTTTGTCCTAGACCGTGTCATTGTCTGAAAACCCAATGGGTAAACCAACTACTGTCTTGCAAATAGCATTTTCCAGAAGTTTGTTCTCCTGGAGAGGAATAGATGACTTCCATATACAGATGTGTCCTCATACACCTAGCCTCAATATGCCATGCATTGCGAGATTCCTGGCACACTTGAGCCGCCAGGTCCCGTGCAACTCTGGTTGCGCAGAGTGTCTTTTTTACTGCTTTATCATCCGAAAATGAGTCTAAGGGGTCTATTTACTAAGCAGTGTTAGGAGACAGAGTGAAAAGTGATAAGGTACCAGCCAATCAGCTCCTAACTGCCATCTCATAGGCTGTGTTTGAAAAATTACATTTGGGAGCTGATTGGCTGGCACCTTATCACTTTTCACTCTGTCTCCTAACACTGCTTAGTAAATAGACCCCTATGTCACAATTGGATGTGACAAACCACTTCATACCTATATATCTGGCTGTTATTTGTCTGTTATTACCCAGTTTTGTTCTATTAATGTGTACAATTGTAAAGCGCAACGGAATATGCTGTGCTATATAAGAAACTGGTAATATATAATAAATAAATAAATGAGACTGCACTGATTAATTTGATATGCGACACTTGTATCTGTGTGAATGAGTCTGTCTAAGATGAGATAAGATATATAGTAAATTGTCTCTTTGGATACATACTGTAGTATACCGTTTCTTTCAAGGTGCATTACTATTTCTGCTTAAACATTTTTGTTCACAGGAATTTAGAAGAAAACATAAAGAAGAAACAAAGTTACATAATGTTCATCTCAACGTTATACAAGTAGACTGTACACTAAAACCACTTGGTGTGTAGCCACTAATTTACTTGTAAAACTCTTTTACTTGTCAGGAAAGAGCTGGGATCTAACGGCAGCTCTGAGTGACTATGAACAACTTCGACAGGTGCACACTGCAAACTTGCCTCAAGTATTTAATGAAGGGAAATACTATAAGCAGCCAGACAGAGAGATCACCCAGCAAGTCAACAAAATCGAGAGACCAAACCTCCAAAGACAAGATGACATTGCTCAGGGTAATGGAATTTTATTGGAATACACTAATGTGAGCATAATGACAGTTCTACATCTAAATTGTATTTAAACTGGCAGTCCAGTAATGTTTAACATACTAGGCTTTTAGGACTATGCACAATCTTACCTGTGATCCCCCAGTATACCTACTACTTTATTTTTAGCTAGTGTAAAGTAATTTTGAAATGTAAATTACACTTTTACTTTGCACCATGTGCTCTGACAAAGAGCTTACGTGAACAAGGCCAGGCGAAACGCTTTTCATAACCTGTACAGGGGTGCCTTTGTGGGCACAGACGATCCCCAGCACCACTTATCTCACACTGTGTGGGATGCATGATGCATCGCACTCGCAGTGCGATGCATTCCGCCCGTCATCGCATGCATGTCGGCGTTGGTAACGCTGGTTTGCATGACGATCCCCACAAAGGACCGCTCTGTTGGTAAGAGCGGCCCTTTGCGGTGGAGGGGCTTCCGGGTCTATGACCCAGAAGCCCCCCGGCGTCTTTCTGCGCATACGCAGAAGGACGCGGGGGTTGCTGGGAGGGATCCGATTGGATCCCTCTATCAGCACTCTGCGGGTAGAAGCCCATAGGCTTCTATGGGTAACGCCATCAGGAAGATGGCGTTAACCACCGCATCCAAGTCCTGGAGTGCATAGCACTCTGAGGCTTGGTGCATATTAGAAATGCGGTCAAACCCACATTTTCAGAGTTTACCGCATTTCTCGAGTTGCTGCATCCCGCCTACTCTGTGTGATTACTTCATACAGGGAAGAATGCGAAAAGAAGCCCATAGGCTTCTATTAAACAATGCCATCTATAGATGGCGTTGCCTACCAGGTACAAATTCCATAAAGTTTTGCTTTCCAGAGTTTTGTATGTATGGGGAATGTGGTAAAAACGCAGAAAACAGGATTTTTCTGCGTTTTGGCTGCATTTTGACTTTAGTACATCCCATCCTGCGACATTTTAACTATATGATGCCTTTATGACACTATGCAATTGTACGAATGTGTTTTTTTTTTCTTCAGATTATGATTATCATTATTTTGCAGTTTCTGCATAGAGATTAAATGGGATGCGGCCACCGGTCACAATCCCGACAGTGTAATTCCTGCAAGGGATCTAACATAGACGTCGAAATACCGGCGCCTATGTTAATCCCATCGCCGGGACCCCAACAGGACACCGGACCGATCGTCCAACGCCGGGGGTAAGTATCCACATAGTTGGGGATGGGAGGGTTAGGTTTAGGGACCCCTGGGGGGACTTAGGGTTAGGCACTCCCCTGGGGAGGGTTAGGGTTGGGCTAGGGGAAGGGGTGGCTAGGGTTAGGCACCACCCTGGGGAGGGCTAGGGTTAGGCTAGGGGAAGGGGTGGTTAGGGTTAGGCACCCCCCCGGGAGGGTTAGGCTTAGGATGCGGAGAGGGGGGGTTAGGTTTAGGGACCCCTGGGGGGACTTAGGGTTAGGCACCCCCTGGGGAGGGCTAGAGTTAGGCTAGGGGAAGGGGGGCTAGGATTAGGTTAGGGGAGGGGGGGGTTAGGGTTAGGCACCCCCCTGGGAGGGTTAAGTTTAAGGTGCGGAGAGGGGTTGTTAGGTTTAGGCACTAGTGGGGGAAGGTTAGGCACCCCTAAAGGAGGGTTGGGGGGGGGGAGAGTGTTAGGTACTTTACTTACTTCCGTCGGGATCTGCGCTAATCGGCCTGCCGGCCTGGGGATTTCGACCGCCGAGATCTTGTCTAGCGGTCATTCATACCGATTCCGATTAAACACCTACGAGGTTTGCTAAATACTGCATGTGTGTCATGTTATATATGAAATGGTTCCCCAGACTGTGACTACCATTATCCTGCATCTTTGCAGAGAAATTTTGTATATGTAAAGTTGTGGTGCTATTGTTAATACTTTCTTCCATCTTTATTACCACTACCTTTTACATAATTCCCCTCACACTTGATCATGTCTCTTTTTGACCGGTGTTTACACTTACCACTTCACTTTACACTTACACGTGCACTTTGTTCCGAATTAGTTTTGAGGCCCGTTTGCCTCACATTATTTATTTTACCTCACTTTCTTTTGTTATTAGATATTGAACCTTGACATGAGGAAGAATCGGTCTCCCATGTATTCATTTTTTCCATTCTGTATTTACATGTATGTTCCTCTGATTTATGCCATTACAGTGCTAGCTGTTTTTAATTGATTTCTATTAAAAGTTCATTTTTAACTAGTTACTGGTATAATAATTGAGTGTGTTCCTATTACAGAGTACTTCTTACCCTCTGTTTATTCATGTCTTTGCTCTATGGTAGACCTCTTTTCTGCCTATAGGCTTTTGGTAGCTATATAGGGACACTGGGTTTACACTCAAGTTAACATGTGGTAGCATTTCTTAATGCGCTACTGTTACAGATCTCTTATTTTGTTGAAATTGAGTTTAGCTCCTGTGCAGCCCTTTTTTTCCCCTTGCCCTTGTATACCACAAATACTATAAGCAGACAGAGGATCACCCAGCATGCCAATAAGATCAAGTGACCATAGTTCTGTAAACAAGATGACATTGATCAGGGTAATGGAATGTTATTGGAATACACTAATGTGAGCATAATGACAGTTTTACCTCAAGAATGTATTTAATACGGCAGCCCAGTAATGTTTAACAAAACAGGCTTTTAGGTTTGTGTACAATTTTACCTGTGATCCCCCAGTATACTTACACCTTTATTTTTAGCTTGTGTAAAAAGTAATTATGAAATGTCAATGATACATTTACTTTCCTTCACGCCTCTAGATCCTCTATGTATTTTATGGTCCCTGCTTTTCTGACAGTCTCTACACACACAGGAGTTGAGTAACAAAGGCAGTGACGTAACGATCTGAACAGGGTTTGCATTTACTATGCATCTTCTCCAGTGCAGTTTGAAGGCTTTACATGACTTAAGGAGCGTACACATGGTCCGATATCTATGAACGATAACAATATCGTTCAACGATAAATTGTTCATATCGTTCATTTTTATGCAGCGAACGATCAACTATTCGCGCTCCCGCATGGACGATAATGATATCTATGGTTGTCCGTACATGCAGGCCAACTTGGACGATTTCATCACAATTTGTCTGTTCAGAGATGTGGCAGGATGACTTCACTGAAAGATATCTATCATAGATATATCTCAGTGTGTACACCCAATATCATTTGTCCTGCACTACAGAAAGTTCAAGGGAAATCGTTCAACGATATTGTTCATTGAACAGATCGTACCGTGTGTATGCAGCTTTAGGGGGACATGTAGTACGCATGGAAAGAGAGAAAGCACCAACCAATCAGCTCCTAACTTATTTTTCAAACAGCCTGTAAACTGACAGGAGCTGATTGGTTGTTACTTTATCTCCGTCCACTTTATCACTCTCCAAGGCTTAGTACATCTCCCCCTTATGTCACCCAGGATTCTGCCTTATGTTCTCATTCATACTATACCACCCTGAAAGGTGGTTGGGTGGGAAGTAAACATACAAGGAAGTTACAATGGTAGTAAACCTCTTTTAATAAGTTATTTGTCTTTTGTTTACTTGTGTAGAGAAAAGATTGTCCAGAGGCATATCTCATGCCAGTTCAGCCATCGTTTCCCTGGCTCGGCTGCATGTGGCCAATGAATGCAGTAGTGAGCCATTCCCTCTAGAGATGCCCATCTACACATTCCAATTACCAGACCTTAGTGTGTACAGCGAGGACTTCAGAGTCTTCATTGAACGGGATTTAATTGAGCAGTCAACCATGGTGGCTTTGGAGCAGGCAGGTAAGTGCTATAGTAGCATAGCAAGTGGATTATTAAAGGTTTTAAACCATATCCATTTAAGCATTACAAAATAGAGAGAAGAGGCATTGGATGTTATTACATTTTTTATTATTAATAATAATAATAATAATAATAATAATAATATCATCCAGCACTGCAATTTGTAACTATACATCTTTTATTTCTCAAACAAGATATATAAAACTTTAATTTGAAGTATGTAAAAAACAATTGCGTGTAATGCTATGCAGTAAAATGTTTGGAGCTCTGCAGTGAGTTTTGGCCTACTGACTATATATGCTTATTTTATGGTCCAGAGTAATATAACCTGTTATATATTGGTAGTAGTTAATTTGCTCCCAACAAAAAAAAATAATAATAGTGTGTACAGTGCATCCGGAAAGTATTTACAGCGCTTCACTTTTTCCACATTCTGTTATGTTGCAGCCTTATTCCAAAATGAAATAAATTCATTTTTGTCCTCAAAATTCTACACACAATACCCCATAATGACAACATGAAAAAAGTTTTTTTTTTTTTTCGATTTTTGCAAATTTAATTAAAAAAAAAAAAAAACTAAGAAATCACATGTACATAAGTATTCACAGCCTGTGCCATGAGCTCAAAATTGAGCTCAGGTGCATCCTGTTACCACTGATCATCCTTGAGATGTTTCTACAGCTTAATTGGAGTCCACCTGTGGTAAATTCAGTTGATTGGACATGATTTTGAAAGGCATACACCTGTCTATATAAGGTCCCACACTTGACAGTGCATGAGCTGTCCAAGCACGAAGCCCAAGGAATTGTCTGTAGACCTCCGAGATAGGATTGTCTTGAGGCACAAATCTGGGGAAGGGTACTGAAAAATATCTGCTGCTTTGAAGGTCCCAATGAGCACAGTCGCCTCCATCATCCGTAAATGGAAGAAGTTCGGAACCACCAGGACTCTTCCTAGAGTTGGCCGGCCGTCTAAACTGAGCGATTTGGGGGAGAAGGGCCCTAGTCAGGGAGGTGACCAAGAACCCGATGGTCACTCTGTCAGAGCTACAGCATTCCTCTGTGGAGAGAGGAGAACCTTCCAGAAGGACAACCATCTCTGCAGCAATCCACCAATCAGGCCTGTATATTACAGTGGCCAGACAGAAGCCACTCCTTAGTAAAAAGCACATGGCAGCTCACCTGGAGTTTGCCAAAATGCACCTGAAGGACTCTGTGGTCTGATGAGACAAAGATTGAACTCTTTGGCGTGAATGCCAGGCATTATGTTTGGAGGAAACCAGGCACCGCTCATCACCAGGCCAATACCACCCCTACAGTGAAGCATGGTGGTGGCAGAATCATGCTGTGGGGATATTTTTCAGCGGCAGGAACTGGGAGACTAGTCAAGATAGAGGGAAAGATGAGTGCAGCAATGTACAGAGACATCCTGGATGAAAACCTGCTTCAGAGCGCTCTTGACCTCAGACTGGGGCGACGGTTCATCTTTCAGCCGGACAACGACCGTAAGCACACAGCCAAGATATCAAAGGAGTGGCTTCAGGACAACTCTGTGAATGTCCTTAAGTGGCCCAACCAGAGCCCAGACTTGAATCTGATTGAACATCTCTGGAGAGATCTGAAAATGGCTGTGCACCGACGCTTCCCATCCAACCTGATGGAGCTTGAGAGGTACTGCAAAGAGGAATGGGCGAAACTGCCCAAAGATAGGTGTGCCAAGTTTGTGGCATCATTTTCAAAAAGACTTGAGGCTGTAATTGCTGCCAAAGGTGCATCAACAAAGTATTGAGCAAAGGCTGTGAATACTTATGTATTAGTAAATACATGTGATTTCTTTTGTTTGTTTATTTTTTTTTTAAATTCGCAAAAATCTCAAAAAAAACTTTTACGTTGTCATTATGGGGTATTGTGTGAAGAATTTTGAGAACAAACATTAATTTATTCCATTTTGGAATAAGGCTGTAACATAACAAAATGTGGAAAAAGTGAAGTGCTGTGAATACTTTCTGGATGCACTGTATGTGTGTGTGCATGTGGTACGGAACATAGGGCCTGATTCAGCTTAGGACGGAATTGCAAAGCATCTTTGCAATTCCGTCCTTGACAATATGCAAATGCAGCAGGAGGTATATGACTCCCCCTGCTGCATTTGTGATCCCAGCACTGCGACTATGGTTGCAGATGGGATCGATGGTCGCAGTGGTGGAAGGCGTCGGGCCTCCAGCCAGCTGAGTAAGCCTCAGCTTACTCAGGTTGGTCAGCTAGCAGCCCCGGGCCTTGCCACTCCTGGAAAACGGGACGGACATGCCCCCGTTTTCGGAAACGCTGGCCGTCAAACAGGCAGAGGCATAGAAGTGGCTGCGTGCGATCACGCAGGACCCGTTCTGCACATTCGCAGAACGGGTTTTGAGCACGCGCAGATTCCCGATAATCGGAAATATGCATATGTGCAATGTTGAAAGAGCCCATAGATTGTAAGCTGCTCCACTGGAGCTGGGAGAATGATGTAAATGCTATATATAATACAGCCATGGCCAAAAGTTTTGAGAATGACACAAGTATTGGTTTTCTCAAAGTTTGCGGCTTCAGTGGTTTTAGACCTTTTTGTCAGATGTTACTATGGTTTAAAGGTGGTTTGAAGTAAAATTACAAGCATTTCATAAGTGTCAAAGGCTTTTATTGACAATTACATTAAGTTTATGCAAAGAGTCAATATTTGCAGTGCTGACCCTTCTTATTCAAGACCTCTGCAATTCACCCTGGCATGCTGTCTATCAAATTCTGGGCCACATACTGACTGATGGCCGCCCATTCTTGCCTAATCAATGCTTGGAGTTTGTCAGAATTTGTGGGTTTTTGTTTGTCCACCCTCCTCTTGAGGATTGACCACAAGTTCTCAATGGGATTAAGGTCTGGGGAGTTTCTTGGCCATGGACCCAAATTTTCGATGTTTTGTTCTCCGAGCCACTTAGTTATCACTTTTTCCTTATGGCAAGCTGCTCCATCAAGCTGAAAAAGGCATTGTTCGTCACCAATCTGTTCTTGGATGGTTATGAGAAGTTGCTCTTGGTGTTCTTAGGCAGAATTGTGAGTGAGCCCACTCCCTTGGCTGAGAAGCAACCCCACACATGAATGGTCTCAGGATGCTTTACTGTTGGCATGACACAGGACTGATGGTAGCGCTCACCTTTCTCCTTTCCTTTTCCGGAGATAGATGTGTGTGTGTGTGTGTATATATATATATATATAATATGGGATGTAGTCTGGAAGCCGACGGTCTACATGCCGACCGCCAGCTTCCAGACTCTCTGATCTCGGCGTGGTACTAATGACAGGTGTCGAAAACTCATCGCTGTCATTTACCATACACCGGAAGACCGACGCCCGGCATACCGAGCAAAGGTAAGCCGGGAGCGGACTGCCCTGCGGGGGGGAGAGGGGAGGGTGTTTGGTTTAGGGCTTCCAGGGGGACTTAGGGTTAGGGCTCCAGGGGGGACTTAGGCCTAGGCACCCCCCGGGAGGGTTAGGCTAGGGGAAAGGGGGGTTAGGGTTAGGCACCTGGGGGGGTAGTTTAGGGTTAGACACCCCTAAGGGAGAGTTAGGGTTATGGGATAGAATTAGGTTAGCAATACTTACCTTAGGGACGATCGGGATCTTCACCTTTGCCGGGCTGCCGCTGTCAGGATTTGTTTGGGGCATCTGATAAAACGCTTGTCCGGAGAAGGAAAGGTGAGCGCTACCATCAGTCCTGTCTCATGCCAACAGTAAATCATCCTGAGACCATGTATATATGTATTAGAGATTTAGAGATGTGTGCGATTAACCCTAAAGTGTTTTGGTTTTGTATTTTCTTTCAAATGTCTAAAATAACTGAAATATTGGTCAAAGACTGCAGCGAGCTGGCTGGCTAAACTAAGCGGCAGAGCAGTGGCATAAACCATGGCGTCCCTCCCCGCGGTGTCCCCTGGTGTGGGGAGGGATGCTGTGCTCTCGGCGTCAAAAAGGGGGCGTGGCCTCTGACAGGGGATGTGGCCACATGGGAAGTGGCGTGGCCTCTGTCTGAACCCCGTAGTCCAGACTCCTGTGCCTTTTACTGGGGGATGCAGGAGGTGCGGACTTCCCTGTGTGCAGTGCCGGCTCTCTCACAGTGTCAGGAGCCGGGTGCTGCACTTAATACTACAGTGTAGCACCCAGCTCATGTTACTGAGGGGGAGTCTGCACCTTGGTGATACCCGGGTGCGGCCTGCACCCCCATTGTGAATGCCACTGGGCACAAACACATGGCAGTGTAAAAGGATATAGCACATCTATGAAAAACAATTTTAAGTAAGTGCAGCTCACTTAAAGTTTACTTCTAACAAACGTACACAAGAGCCTATTTGCACGGGATTGCAGGTGTTACCTAGTATTTAACAATAAATATACACTGTGACAAAGATGCCTGCAGTCTTTTACATGCTTCCCATCCACTCCATCTACCTACAACTCTCTAATGGCAACTAGTATGTAGTATTGCAGCATGAACTGCAACCCACACCCACTCCATAAACTTTCCTGTGTGAATGGCACCTGAAATCACAAGGGAGTAACTTACATTTTATCCGAAACACGCAAAATCCATTTTTTAAATCTGAGGTTCTACTCTGATCCCCAAAAATTATCCAAACTGGGATTTGGTTTGACTCTGTACTCAAGGTTTGGGCATGTTTGATGTTCAGCAAAACCGCTTTATATACAGTGCCTTGCAAAAGTATTCATCCCCTTTGCATTTTTCATGTTTTGTTGCCTCACAACCTGGAATTAAAATGGATTGTTTGAAGGTGTGCATCATTTCATTCACAGAACATGCCTACAACTGTGAAGTTGTGGGGTTTTTTTTATTTTGTGAATCAAACAACATTTAGGACAACGTAACAGAAAACTTCGGCGTGCATAACTATTCGCCCCCCTAAAGTCAGTACTTTGTCAAGCCACCTTTTGTGGCAATTACAGCTGCAAGTCGCTTTGGCTAAGTCTTGCTTTGGATGAGCTTGCCACATCTTGCCCCTGGGATTTTTGCCCATTCCTCAAGGCAAAACTGCTCCAGCTCCTTCATGTTGGATGATTTCCGCTTGTGAACAGCAATCTTCAAGTCTGACCACCGATTCTCAATTGGATTGAGATCTGGGCTTTGACTAGGCCATTCCAACACATTTAAATGTTTCCCCTTAAACCAATCGAGTGTTGCTTTAGCAGTATGCTTCGGGTCATTGTTCTGCTGGAAGGTGAACCTCCGTCCCAGTCTCAAATCACAGGCAGACTGAAACAGGTTTTGCTCAAGAATATCCCTGTATGTAGCACCATCCATCTTTCCCTCGACTCAAATCCCAGTCCCTGCTGCTGAAACACATCCCCACAGCATGATGCTGCCACCACCATGTTTCACTGTGGGGATGGTGTTCTTGGAGTGATGGGATGTGTTGGGTTTGTGCCAGACATATCGTTTTCCTTGGTGGCCGAAAAGTTCAATTTTAGTCTCTCTACCAGAGCACCTTCCTCCATACTTTTGGGGATTCTCCCACATGCCTTTTGGCAAACTCAAATTGTGTCTTCTTTTTTTTAATCACTAAGTAATGGCTTTTTAATGGCCACTCTTCCATAAAGCCAGCTCTATGGAGTTTACGGCTTATTTTGGTCACATGCAAAGATACACCAGCTCCTTCAGGGTTACCTTTGGTCTATGTGCTGCCTCTGATTAATGCCCTCACTTTTTAATACTTTGTTGCAAATCCTTTGCAGGCAATTACAGCCTGAAGTCTGGAACGCATAGACATCACCAGACGCTGGGTTTCATCCCTGGTGATGCTCTGCCAGGCCTCTACTGCAAATGTCTTCAGTTCCTGCTTGTTCTTGGGGCATTTTCCCTTCAGTTTTGTCTTCATCAAGTGAAATGCATGCTCAATCGGATTCAGGTCAGGGGATTGACTTGGCCATTGCATAATATTCCACTTTTTAGCCTTAAAAAACTCTTTGGTTGCTTTTGCAGTATGCTTCGGGTCATTGTCCATCTGCACTGTGAAGCACCGTCCAATGAGTGCTGAAGCATTTGACTGAATATGAGCATATAATATTGCCCGAAACACTTCAGAATTAATTCTGCTGCTTTTGTCAGCAGTCACATCATCAATAAATACAAGGGAACCAGTTCCATTGGCAGCCATACATGCCCACGCCATGACACTACCACCACCATGCTTCACTGATGAGGTGGTATGTTTTGGATCATGAGCAGTTCCTTTCCTTCTCCATACTCTTCTCTTCCCATCACTCTGGTACAAGTTGATCTATGTCTCATCTGTCCATAGGATGTTGTTCCAGAACTGTAATGGGTTTTTTAGATGTTGTTTGGCAAACTCTAATCTGGTCTTCCTGTTTTTGTGGCTCACCAATGGTTTACATCTTGTGGTGAACCCTCTGTATTCACTCTTGTGAAGTCTGCTCTTGATTGTTGACTTTGACACATATACACCTACCTCCTGGAGAGTGTTCTTGATTTGGCCAACTGTTGTGAAGCGGTTTTTCTTCACCAGGGAAATAATTCTTCTGTCATCCACCACAGTTGTTTTCCGTGGTCTTCCGGGTCTTTTGGTGTTGCTGAGCTCTCCGGTGCATGCGTTCTTTTTAAGAATGTTCCAAACAGTTGATTTGGCCATACCTAATGTTTTTACTATCTCTCAGATGGGTTTGTTTTGATTTTTCAGCCTAATGATGGCTTGCTTTACTGATAGTGACAGCTCTTTGGATCTCATATTGAGAGTCGACAGCAACTGATTCCAAATGCAAATGTCACACCTAGAATCAACTCCAGACCTTTTACCTGCTTAATTGATAATGAAATAATGAGGGAATAGCTTTTGAGTTGATAGTCCCATTACTTTTGGCCCCTTAAAAAGTGGGAGGCACATATAGAAACCGTTGTAATTCCTACACCGTTCACCTGATTTGGATGTAATTACCTTCGAATTAAATCTGAAAGTCTGCAGTTAAAGCACATCTTGTTTGTTTCATTTCAAAGCCATTGTGGTGGTGAATAGAGGCCAAAATATGAAAATTCTGTCAATATTTATGCACCTGACTGTATAATGAAAATAAAGCAAAGTTGTTTTATTGTTGAATTAAAACATTTGATCGCCACTATTCCAAGTCGACATTTCGGTTCATGTCAAACTTTTTTCAAGAATGGCTTACGTATAAAATATTTTGAAATCTAATCGGCAAACAACATTTAGGATAAAACAGATATGACAAATAGTCTCCCAGGCCACATCTTGTGTCAATGTATATACAACAAGTTAATGCCCACACACTCACAAGGTTAGCTTACCACAAGCTGAACTCATATTCAAGAGACAATCTTAATAACTGATACCAGGACATGAGTTCATTCTGGTGCATATAGTGCAAATGGAAGAAAATATAAATATGGTGGATACGGTGCGGATATCATTCTCTATACATATGTATAAACATATGGGATCAATCCATTAATAAGATTACATATAATAATGAACATTCAAACAGTCGCATATATAATGCTTGCTGCCAATTCTGTTTCTATAAGGCAATCTCCCAATACACAATAAGTGAAAAATTAAGATGTAATGGATATGGACACCTCTCTGAAATGACACCTTAGTAATATGATATGTACAGCAATGATGAACAACACTATATTATAATCTTGTGCATCCTAATCACAATAGAAAATAGATATTAATATATATAACTGGATGGTGAACTACCATACAGTGAAACTATATCAGCATGGAAAATCAGCATCTAAGGGTCATCAGAACGGTATCTGTATGTATGACTGCTGGATCTCAGCCTGGCAGATTAAATCCCGACACCGGAAAGCCGGCAGATGAAGATCCCGGCTGAGGTGAGCACCCTAACCCTCCCCCCCCCCCCCCCCCCAACCCTAATCCTCTTTTAGGGGTGCCTAACCCTAACCTCCCCCCAGGGCTGCCCAACTAAACCCCCCCTCCCTACCGGGGGGGTGCCAAACATAGCCTCCTCCTGGGGGGGTGCCTGACCTTAACACCCCCTTCCCTTAGCCTAACCCTCCCGGGGGAGGTGCCTAACCCTGTCCCCCAGAAGAGATCCTAAACCTAGCTCTCCAGTGGGGACCGGATATTTAAGCCAGATTTTCCGGATGTGGTCACATGTCTACTCATGCCGCGACCGGAAGTGGTATGCGTTCCACTCCAGAGCGCAATATGTATATATATGCCACCACAAAAAAAATATTTACTAGTCAATACTCACTAGTACAGTTGACTGTCATCAGCTCTTTTTGGTCCTTTTTGATGAATTTAGATTAACCACAGCA
This sequence comes from Taudactylus pleione, assembly GCA_031769625.1. Taxonomy (NCBI): domain Eukaryota; kingdom Metazoa; phylum Chordata; class Amphibia; order Anura; family Myobatrachidae; genus Taudactylus; species Taudactylus pleione. The sequence goes on along the minus strand of JAUIMM010000018.1, from coordinate 14,525,267 downwards.
AGAGAAGGGCAAGATTCTATTTTCTATACCAGTCTGTTGCCTGAGACTGTCAATGTATGTTGGTAGTTAGAATTTTGCAGACCTGGTTCAAGCTCACAAAGTTCATAATGGATATTATATTAAATGTTATAAAATGCCACTTTGGAACTTTTTTATGGATGTTAGATAATTGCATATGAAACCACAGTTTTACTGCTGTCATCTGAGATAATCAGATCAATGTGTTGTGTTGTAGACAGAACTGTGGGCCAATGTATATATATATACATTTTTTTAATATTCCATTATTCCTTTTTATACCAGCAAATCTCATAAGCATCTTGTTGTTGATATGACATACAACCTGTTGTGAAAAGACTAAGGAAAGATACCTTTCTCATTATCGTTACTTTATAGTTCTTTCATAAGGGATTTAAAAATATGGAGCAGAGCATCTTATTTCTGAGAACTGTTTCCCTCTCATGAGGGAAAGCTTGTGTGACGGCATTATCATTAAATGTAATGTGTCACTACTTAGGCTTCAGAATGCTTTTTTTTCCTCTTGCTGTAGACTTGTCACATTAACAAGTTAGTGCGATACCATATTAGTTTCAGGTAGTAAGATAGGGTTTGTACATTGCATAGCTTACTGTATATCGGATCCTGTGGCCACCTGTGTATAAGTTACACAATTTAAACATTGGATAATATCTGTGTTTATAAAATGAGAAGAAGCAATTGGTGGAGGGCTTATATAAAGGGTATAAACCTGGTCCTATATTATAATTGATAACATATCTCCTACGTCCATACCTGGTGACAGTCACAGTTTTGATGTCCTGTCAGAATAAGTAAGTGGGATTGCTACAAAATAGACATGGCATCTGTGCTATGTTTTGGCTAGATTGCATTGTGGCCTGATAAAGTCTGGGAGGTATGTAGATGGATAAATAAGCTGCATATTAGACTGTTCTGTTATTGCTAGGTTAGATGTATTTTATTACATGGGACTTTTACCTACTTATTAATTGCCAACAAGAATTGTGAACTAAATAAGGCACAGAGGGATCCTGCTGAGATTTGCAGAGTATGGGCGGGATGCAGCAAAGGTAGAAGTGCGGTCAAACCTCGAAAATGCGGGTTTGACCACATTTCTCATATGCACCAAGCCATGGAATGCGATGCACTACAAGGCTTGGTTGTGGTGGGTAACGCCATCTCCCAATCAGATCCCACCCAGCACCCCCCGCGGCACATGTGTCCTTTTGTGCATGCGCAGAAAGACGCCAGAGGAGCTTCTGGGTCATAAACCTGGAAGTCCCTCCAAAGCAAAGGGCCGCTCTTACCGAGAGAGCTGTTCTTTGTGGTGTTCGTCATGCATACCGGTGCGTGCATGCGAATGGTGGCGAGATGCATCGCATCCCGATTGTGATGTGTCATGCATCTTAGTGTTGTTGTGAAGATAACGACTTGCATAATTTGCAGAAACAGGAAAGAAACCCCTTTTCATTTTGTAGTAATTTACAAATATTAAAATATAATGTTCCTAATGACTGTGCTTTAAATTAAGAAGTCAGAATACAGAAATCAGTGAACAATATCATGGCTGTTTGAGCATGAATAGTCTACATTCTTGCTACAGCAATGTTTTACTGTTGCTTTGTTACGTTCCATTTGTTAATGGTTTTTTTTTGTATTGTTTAAAGTTTGCAAGACATGTAAACTACTACATAATACAGAAAAGTTCAGTATAATAAGATAGTACGATATGATAAAGTACTGTAGTCATTCTAGCATGATACAGTGATTATCAAAGAAAACAAGAGAAGAGATTCCAAAGTGTCATGCTGAGCTGAGTCCATAATATTCAACATTGAGAATATATATTTGCAACTAGCAGGGCGTCCCTCTAGCAACTCAATCTCCATTGCCATATCGCACAGTCATATACACAGTCGAGTCACATTATTATGGCCACCTCCTACATTTGACGTTGGCAGCGCTTAGCCAATGAAGTGCATCACGTGCCTTGCATTGGCTTGGTGGGTATATAAGGAGTGCGATAGGCTGTCTGCACACATATCACTCGTTGCTGTCTTGGTTAAAAGTGGCGATTTATCCGAGTTGCAAAAAGGGATGATTATTGGCTTTCGGGCCAAGGGTGGCAGTATGTTTTAAACAGTGCAGTTTGTAACTGTTCGCATGCTGCTGTGGTGAAGGTGTATCGTGACTGGAGAAATGGAACCATTGCGAATGACCGGCGTGTAAATAGCGGAGCACCATGTACCATTGATGTGAGAGGTGAACGTTGGCTATGAAGGTGCATGAGGGCCGATCGACACGATACAGTGGAGCAGTTCACCATCAAAATGAACCTGGGGGCCACCAGTTCAGCAAACCCTGCTGCGTATGGGGCTCCGAAGCAAACGGATGGTCACTGCACTTATGCTAACGAAGGTGCATCGGCGGAAAAGGCTTAAATTTTCACGTCTGTATTGGAATTGGGTCTGATGTGTGCAACTGTGGGTGTATATGTATGCAAAATGCTACGTAACAGTGTCACAACCGTTGACGTGCATGCAGATGCACCCTCAGGCGCACACAGAATATAGGCATGCCGCATATCATTTTAGTCAGCAGAAGGTGCTTCTGCATCCAAATTACATCGCTTTGTGAATATAAAGGTAAAAAGTCGCATGGAAAAGGCACTCAGAGCTACCAGGCACTCATGCTTTATGTGTAACATGACTTGTAGCACATGGAGATAAGATGTATGTGAACACATCTACACCTAACTGCAACACATTTGTCTGACCCAGTTTGTCTTACCTCATAGCACCTACATTGATATCAGCACATTTCTTAAGTGACTGGTTTCTTTTTGGTGGTCACCTCTTACCCTTCCTTGGTATCCGGATAGAAGATCGATAGTCAGTAGGTCGACATATAAAAGGTGCACAGGATTAATGGTCGACACTTTTTTTTTTTTATGGATTTTCAACACCGGAAAAGGTAGACAGGGGAGGCAGTGCCTCACCTGCCATAAACTTTTTACTCCAAAGTATTGACTATAAAAATGATGAGAATAATACAAAGAAGATATTTATAACACGGTCTTAAAATTTTTCTCATAATTTTTATAATGAAACTCTGGCGTATACTGAAGTATGTTAGGAAAGTCTCTGCCTCACCTGACCACACAACACTGGGTTAGGCACTTGGGGGATGGTTAAGGGTAGGTTGCCAGAGGGGACGATTAGGGTTAGGTGCTAGGTGGGGGAGGGGGGGGGGCAGGGTTAGGCTAGGGTCAGGTTTTAGGTATTAGAGGGAGGGTTAGGCACTAAGGGGAGGGTTACGATTAGGGTTAAATAAAAAAATATGTGTTGACCTCCTAACCCTGTCGACCTTTTGCAGGGTCGACCTTTTGTCAGTTGACCTATTGCATGTCGACCTATTAACTGTCCACCTTTATATTGTCAATCTTTTATACCACTCCCCCTTCCCTTATACAGTATGTGGCATTACATACACTATTTAAGGAACAAATCTAAACCATGATTATCACAAACACCTCTCCTAGCCCCTCCCCACTCCACTTCTTAATCTCACTATGATGAAACCCCTCTCTCACATCCTTCTTCTTTCCTCTCTATTCCAAACTCCTTTAGCATCACCACATCTCCCTCCATCTGATACTTCTGAGTTGTTAATCACAGGAAGTTCAATCCTGTGGCTGCAACAGCAAAATGGCATAATAAACTTCTTTGCTGCCTCAGTGGGGCTGCTGAAAACACTCAAGAGTTGTAGATTGTACAATTATTATCAGCCTCCTTGCGCGTTAAATAGCCCTTCTAGTCACACCATACCGTGACGTGACTCAGTAGCGCTGAGATTCTTATTGTGCGACCAATGCGAATAGGACACATGCAGCTTCTGCTGATTAAAATGATATGCAGCATGCCTATATACTATGTGTAACTGCGGGTGCATCTGTTTTCGAAATGCTACGTTACAGTGTCAACGGCAGTGCATCAGAAGGGGAAAAGTTGCACAAAAAGATGCACAGTGCTACTGAGTCACACAGCACACACGTTATATGTAATGCATACGGAGGACAGATGTATGTGGACATATATTAATGCTCACATATTACATCTCCCGATGCATCCAACTCTATAACACTAGTGCATGGGTCAGGTTTATGCCTGGGCAATGGGTATCTTGAAGAAAGAGTAATTATGTGGCTTGACACTTATTAGTATATGCAGTAGTCACATTATCCTATTTCCACACAATATAATGTAATTAGGTCTCACAGCAGAGAACAGTGTGTGGATCGTATCATTAATAAATGCAAAAAGTTACATTTACAATGTAAACTATAAATACAAGTTAATTTCAATTAAGTTAAGTGAAATTAAATACAAACATGTTATTTATCCTTTTAAAAATTCTTCTGTGCTGCAGTCCAAATGGAAATATCAATAAAGTAATACCAATAGACGTCTGTAACTTCATATAATATAGCAGCCGCACTTATTAATTGAATACTGTTGGCTGGAGTGGTCAATTCACAATCAGCCAATCAGAAGCAGCTAGCTAGTGGTGCCGAATATCATCATTATCATTGCGTATATTGTCTACAGCAATGGCAAGAGGTACGGCTCCTGACAGGTGCATATACTTTTGTGTCCACATGTGCCCCGATCATAATTATGCCCACGCTACTATCCTCCATTTCGACTCTGTTAAAATTCAGCTAAAATTCAGCTAAATCTGCTATATGGACATGTGTATGCATTTCTGGTAGGCAATTGCATCATGGAAACACAGATTATACACTAATAAAATACACAACTGAGGTCTGAGGTAGAATTGGACAAAGGTCTAAAGGCTCATACACACTAGACGATAAATTGAACAATATGGATGATAACAATATAATTATCGTTAATAGCGTTCAATATCGTCCAGTGTGTATGAACTATATAGTTAATGATGTCTTTTATCGCCTGAACTTGCAAACTGACGATATCGTCAGGGATGAGGGAGGGTGACGTCACTGAACGATATCTTTATCATTATCGTTCAGTGTGTATGCACGATGTTGTTGGGCTGGGAGTTAGGGAAAACACTTAACTATATCGCTCATGGAGTGTACCGTTAAGTGTGTACCTGGCTAAGTCCATAAAAAAAATTTCATGTGTACCTGTTACTATCACATAAAACCACTGAGAAAGGACATAAAGTATCAAATTAAGTTTGACTCCATAATAACATGTATTCGTACCACTACAATGCCTGTTGAATGTGTCACCTGACCTGTGTTTGGCAGACTGGGGCACATAAAAATTAAATTGGACTAACTTGTTTTTTTAGTTTACAGTTTTTTATATATTTTTTGTTACATAGGGAGGTTGAACTGGTGGTCTACAACGTGCTCAAGCTGCAAACGTCTCCTGCCATTAGCTACAACAGGGGATGGGAACTGCCTCTTACATGCTGCCTCTTTGGGTAAGATACTGAGTGTCAGCCGCTTACTGCTTGTATGGGTTCCTTACTGTAATTCATTGCCTAAAACCAAGGCAGAAATGTATGTGCCATGTGTACACAATACTTGTATTGAGTATGTAAAGAATGGTATGTATGTATTTGAACACAAATTCCCTCCTGATAAAAAATACACTTGTTTTATATATCTAATTAAAATGTATCTACAACTTTAATGCAAAACTCTACCTAATAAAATATAAAAACTAGGTCCATGTCACAGGCCATGATGCTTCCCCTGACTGTCTGATTCCCTAAACTTGAATTAACAAGGCTGGGGTGGATGGGGAAACAGGTGCGGTGTTGAAAGTGAAATTGCTGATGTTATGTTGTATAGTAACAGACATACACCACAATAAGATCAGCATCACAGAATTGGAGTTGTCACACGTAGGAATATTAGGAATCTTTCCTTACACTAATAACACAATTCCATGATTATACATTTTAGTAAAAAAAAAAGTGAAAGTGATAGTGTCAGGATGCATCAAGCCCAAAATGCTGTCGAAGGTTTGACCTCAATCTCCATGTGCATCAAGCTGCTTGAACCCGATATGCAATGCCATATATAGAGAATGGAACATGTCATGTTTAGTATCACAAGTGGAATTGTATTTGTACTTATCAGTACATTGTCTTCCTCACTGCTTGTTTCTTGTCTTACAGGAATGTGGGGATTTCATGACCGAGACCTCGTTCTTAGGAAAGCGCTGTATACCATGATGAGAAGTGGAGCAGAGAGGGAAGCGCTGAAAAGGCGATGGAGGTGGCAGCAGACGCAGCAGAACAAGGAGGTATTGAGGCCTGATTGTTTAACTTCTGCTGCCTGAAAACATCAAGACTTCTTTATGGACCTTGTTAAGAGAACTTGGTTCCTACAGTACACGAGTGCCACACAGACGCAGCAACAACATAATTAGGCTCTAGTGGATTCCTCAGCATTCATATTTTGCTTTACCTTTCCGGTTGATTCATAACAACAGGCTCTAGTGTCTTCATGGAGTTCTGCCAAGGTCAGAACCCTCAAGAGCTACAGTACATAATTTAATGCTGGCTCTCTGTCTAAAGTTAAAAAGCAACCTGGGTATCAAGTACTGTGCCACTGTAACAGGATGAATGGGAGCAGGTGCCATAAAATATAAATGATGTATTTCTCCCTGTGACCTCCGGTGAGATGTTATTATGAGAAATGTGAATGAGGATTACACCTGTATCTTTGGTATGAAAGAAGGAATCTGATAGATATTGTGCATTAGAAAATATAGGCAAAGCAGCACAGCTTTTTTTTATTGGATTGATTCAAAAATTCCCTGAAGAATAAGACGCACTGATGTCCTGTGAGACACAACCGTACCTGAGGGAGGAAGATCAGAACTTTGTAAATAAGTCAGTACTTTAGTTCCTGTTCATTCATTTTGTTTTCACATTTGTGGTAGTTCTCCTTTGGAATTCAGCAACCAATGCGAGCCTTAATTTAATTGGTTTGCATTATAAGGAATGCTTGTCTTCACGCACTGAGGGCGGTATCCAGTTAGCCCTGAACATTGTTCAGGCGCTAATGGATCCCCCGGGACTATCCAATTAGCCCCGAAGTCGGCCGGATGCCGGCACTTATCAGGGAATTTTTCCAGGACCTGATGTGTCCCGAGAAATAATCCACGAAAGGTGCCGTTTTTTCACCCCTGAAATGGTGAAAACAAACAAGTCCATGAACTTATCATGGATCCTATGTGTTTTCTGGAGAAATATCCTATTATTTTGTCCAAAATAATAGCATAGGGGAAAAAAACATTGGTGAAAAATGATCGCAGTTAATTGGATACTCAACAGTATGTTAAGGCCACTACCCACTCCAAAATGTTTTTAAAAAAACATAGGAATAGCAATATACAGGCTACGGACAAAACAAATGGAAACTTCATTATAAAGGCACATTGTTCAACCATATATAGATGGACGCACAGTGGCATTCAGTCTACCAATGTCTTCCATTGTGCAGGGGTGATTCAGTTCTATTCTTTCACAAGAAAGTCACTCAACTCATGGGGTGTGCTTATGACACCATTGGGTGACCACAAATGTCATGTGGATGGAGGCACTGTCATACTGGAAAAACAATCTCTTACCATCAAAGAATATTTGCCGCAACATGGGGTAAACATAAGTAAATGCACCCAGAGCACTAGTTATTGTGACCAGAGCCGGTCCTAGCCAATTTGGTGCCCTAGGCAAAATTGTGTCTGGTGCCTAGCAGATAATCCCACCACCAATTTTAAAGTGGGTACACACTTGACAGATATATCTGGAGATTGACTGTACAAAAGCTCATTCTGACATGGTTCCCACCTGAATGCTGCGCTGTCTGATCAGAGTTGAGCTCCGATTGCGGTGGATGGGGGGAGCTGCAGAGCCGTGAAATGCCCTTAGATATTCCAGATGCCCTAGGCATTTGTTTAGAATGCCTATGCCTAGGGCCGGCTCTAATTGTGACCTCAGTGCTGCAAAGAGCACTGGCACACATGTATTGACGGTTTATGATTAAAATGGCTACTAGCAACACAGATTGAAATTTGCAAACAATTGATTTGCAGTTGATCATCTGTTCTTCTAGCAAGTCAAACTATCTTGGTTCCAGAGGCTTCAGCTATACGTCCCCCAACAGTCACCCCTCTTTAGAAGTCATTGAGATTTCCTCATCATGCTGGGATGTTATTTGATTAATTAATTCATGAGCCAGCCACAACTTTGTGAAAGTCTTTGCTTTCAATGTAAGTGGTGTCCCTCATTTATCCATATGCATTTTATTTTGTGTCCACTGTCTGCATGTGTGCATTTATCAGGCTTTTCTCTTCCAGTAAGAGCCCAGTGCTAGCTGGAAGAGAAGCAAGCCTTTGTTTGTTTGTAGAAATATTCATTGTCGGAATCTGACAGGCTGTCATGGAAACGTTCTTAGACGTGTATTAATATCACAAAATGATCATTTTGTGCACCATGATGTTTGAGTTGGACGACAAAATGTTTTTCTAGCTACATCAGTATTATTGATATATTACTCTTATGTATCACTGAATTAATATTTTGGGTCGGCTAGTAAAACTTCCGCAAGTATTAATACTGTACTTAACTTATTGTCATCCAGGGAGAGGGTCTTTTTTTAAAACTGCAAACTGTGTTCAGTAGTATGGCTTCTGCAGCAGTCTTGAGGCTCATCCATCAACCAAATAGAGTCATTACGATGAGAAGCCAAACTGTTGTAATGGGCAGAGTATGCAGGTAGGGTAGCTGTATAAAGCTGTGGCCTACCAATACAATTCTACTACCAGGCAAAAGAAAAGAGATTGGAGAACAAGCAAAGCCGGATGGATGAGAACAGAAGGAGTAAATATGGGCAGCCATACTGGTTAATGGCAGAGTCAGTAAGCACAAAGACTGAAGAATAAAACTAGAGAACGATTACAGGACAGTTTACTCACAAAACTGATGGCAGATGTAAGCAATAAGATTCTGAGGAGAACTTTGAAGCTTTATGAAGATTACATCATATTTGTTTATTAAGAGAGATAAATTAAATGGCTTATTGTCTTTAGCAGTGGTATATGCCTGTATAACCATGTTTTCATATTGTCTACAGCAAGTGTCACAATAAAATAATACAGCCTAAAAAATGTTCATGGTTACTAAGGGGTATAATTTCTAAAATGTGGGTTTTTAGAAGTGGAGTTGTTTCCCATATTGACCAATCAGATTCTTCTTATCATTTATCTAGCACCTTCTAGAAGATAATAGCTAGAATCTGATTGGTTGCTATGGGCAACAACTCCACTTCGAAAAACCTGCACTCTAGTAAATATACCCCTAAGACTAATGGTAAAATGCCAGGCCCAGACTGTTTAGGCGCAGAATATTGCAACATTTTGTCCCCTCAATTATTACCCCACCTGCTATATTTGTACAACTCCATCTTGAATGGTAATAGGTTCTCCCTTGGTTTTAATGAATCCATAATTATTATACTTCCTAAACTGGACAAGGACCCATCCCTTGTTCAATCATACAGACCTCCAGCATCTCCCTATAGAACCAGGACTAAACAAATCTGCACTATACTTCTTGCCCTCATACTTCCTTCCCAAATGACTTGTCATTTTATCAAATTGGTCAGTTCCCTTAGGATATTATATGCCCCCCAAATGCTTCCCCTTTTATTGGAAAAAAATCCCAGATCTTCATTTAATAAACACTGCCAAGAGTAAATTCATTTGGGCAAACAAGCGTCTACACATATCTCTGTTAAAGCTCCAGCAGCCACTGGCTTTGGGAGGAGTGAATCTCCCCTGCTTCAGGGATTATGCCCTCATGGCTAATTACAGATATGTGTTGGACTGGATTGGTGGGAATGATATTTATACTGATTATGCCATGGACCAGACATTTAGCCCTGACATTAATCTTATTAGTCTCCTTCACACCCTCCTTATGTACCATCCCCTCCACCTCCATGATAACTTATTGCTGCACGCCCCTTGAAATGCCTGGCACATGCTTCGATCACGTCAGTGGTTAAAGTAGTCAAAGTTATTTTTCTCACGTTGATAGGTAACCCAGGTTTTCAGGGAGAACGTTCCTCAGGGATGGTTCACAATTGTTACCTCCAGGGTCTGCGCTATGTACCCCCATTACTAGATCCTCACACTTTTTCTCTTTACACATACTCGCAGCTCCAAACTCAATACCCAGCACTATCTGTCCCACTGCGCTGTCACTTCTTAAGGTTCTCTCCACATCTCACATTTATAAAAACTCATCGTCAGATTGACTTAGATAAAATACAGGAGGCCATGGATAAATGGAATAAGGAATTCCCTGATGTATTGTGCTTAAATTGACAGTTGGTATCTACATACATCTTACGCTGAAATGCATTGCAAGCTGTTACACCGTTCCTACCTAACTCCTAGATTGTGTTTTATTATTGGCACCTCCTCTGATACTAATTGTTTCAACTGTATGACATCAAAAGCCGATCTCATACACTGTATGTGGTCTTGTACTAAGGTGCAGATGTTCCAGCTGGCAGTCCACAACTGTATTTAGTATGGCTTAGGTATCTCTATTACTTTGACAAATACATGGGCACTATATCTATCCTCCATCCTCCTCCTCAGTCCTGATATGAGGTAATAAACTTCTTGCTAGAGTGGCAGCGGCTGCAAAGACGTCCATTTTCTCTCAATGGGTCTCACCTGATGTAGCTAGCCGGTCTCTCCTTTTGCCACTTGTGTCTCATCTTTTTTTATATGGATAAGACAAAAATGTTCACAGACAAAGAGGGCAGGGTGGAAAAAAAAATGTTCTATATGGCTCCCTTATGTCTTCACCCTCTCACCTCAGGTTGAATCCACCCTTAGAACATCGGTACAACTAACAACATGGTATAACCTTATGACTTTGGGCAACGGGATCCCCCATTTTGATTTGCTTGTGTATTGTTACGGTTTTGATTTTGTCAACTCTCCCTCATTCCGCCTCCAAACAGGACCGTATGCTACTGATTACAATTGATGTGTGTGTTTTTTTGTCATCATTATTGTTGGTGTTACCATGGACTGTTCCTACTTTCAACAGACCTCTCTATTTTTGTTATGCAATGACAATACCTTTTTCAACTTTACAGATGTGTCGTCTTGCATCTTTACTCTGAGTGCGGCATTCAGGTGTCCTAGTCGCGGCATGTAAATACCCGTGTTGGCGTACTAAGACGCAAGAGAATCCACGCCATGCAATACACAGCTTAACCGCTGGGTGGTGAATGCTTCACTGATGAAAACTACAGTACTGGATACAATACTGTAGCAGTGGATGGAGATCCCTGACAGGCGGGCCAATCACTTACAGTACACTACTACTACAGTGTAAACAGGCGCAACCAAGCAGGGTTTTTATTTTGCGTGTTCGCACAACCAATCTCTTTAATAATATTGTACAAGTGGTGTATGCTAATCGGTACACATACTGTATGCCACATAACTGCAGTGGTGTGAAGGCACCCTTTCAATTAAAGGACACTTGTAGTTTCTACAGGCAGTGCACAGACAGTCATAGACAACAGGTGTGTATCACCTTATGGCTGACCACCGTGGGTCAATGGTTCAGCTGAATGCTTAACATAGCAGGTCCCATTAAGGCTCGTGGCATTGAGCAATGTGATTTTGTAATCAATATGTTTTTATTTACAGTATTTTATTTTTAATTTTACTTATGCATTGCTCTGCATTTGAAACATTTGGCAATCAAGATACACACAGTTTTTTTCTTTTGTCGCTACCATACTTTTCTGCCCAAGCCGCACACACTCACGCCTACCACATACTTATATATAGTAACAAAGTTGCAAACACACAGTACAAGTCGCAATACACCTTGGTTATAAAGATGCACTCTCAGCTTTCAACAAAAGAAGATGAATGGATGCTGACCACTTGTAGAGTACTGCTGCTTAACTCACTGCATGCTTCTCGCCCCCCCCATCCTTCATTTATATGCAGTGTCACAGAGATGACTTTGCCGCTAATCACTACAGACATTGCCACTAGGAGCTTGCTCTACATGACACAAATCAGTACACCTACTATACCACGGACCTGCGGTGGTGTGAAGACGCCCTTTCAATATAAGGACACTTGTAGTGTCGTGTATCCCTGCCTGCTAAGCTGCTACGTACTACAAGCAATGCACTTTGCACATTAGCCACACACACTTTATAAAGTTCGCTCATTGCAGTAACATATACAGTAGCATGCAGTGTTATTGCAACAGAACACAGTCATATTGATTAAAAAAAATCAAAATACAATACACTGTTGAAAATGATTCTTTGCAAATTATTCTGAGAGTGCGTCTTCACACCACCGCTATTCCGTAGTATAGTATGTGTACCAATTAGCGTCATGTTGAGCAAGCTCCTAGCGGCAATGTCTCTAGTGATTAGTGGCAAAGTAATCTCTGTGGCATTGCATACAAATGAAGGATGGGGCAGGTGCGTAGCATGCAGCGAGTTAAGCAGCAGTACCCTATAAATAGTCAGCCTGACTTAGTCTTTCATTGAAATATGTCTTCACATCACCGCAGTTATGTTTACCGATTAGCGTCATGTTGAGCGAGCTGCTAGTGACAATGTGATTAACGGTAAAGCCATCTCTGTGACATGGTATAGAAGTGAACGGTACAGAGGATGCAATGAGCTGTGTGCGTGAGGGGTGGGGAGGAGGGGGAGAGTTTGTGTGGGTTGGTGGCTTGGTAAAAAACTAATGTATTTATTATTATTATTATTATTATTATTATTATATGACCCTGGCCTTAATGGGATTCAAACCCCAGTTGAACGGTATGTTAAGCATTGAACATACCAATAACCCACTGCAACAACCAATTGAGATGCTACACAGGCCCATAGTCACAGTAATTGATTTCATAGTAGAAAGGGAATTGAAAGGCCTGTCTCTGTAGTGCACCAGACCCATGCTTGTGTCCTAGACGTGTATCACATGAGTCTGTTTGCATGCTGTACGTGCATCTGAGATGCAAAATTGTTCAACACCCCTATGGGGTTAATAGTGTCAAATAAGGAGTCATATTATCAGTTTCCGTGGGAATACAGATCCCAGCCAGCGTGCCCCGGCATCTTAGATGTCCGGACATTAATTGGCGGCTGACATCTGTACTACCAGTAATAAACTGTAGCTCTCAATCCATGATGGACACGCTGTACTATAGTGTCCCCAATTACAGTTCCCACATGGTTCTGTCAGCCAATCAACGGGCGGTGCCACAGAAACTGCATTGGCTATTTGATGCATGCGCAATGCAGTTTAGGAAAAGCGACATCTGGTGGAAAGAAAGTTGTATTACACTCTCCAACTTTTCCGGTGTCTCAGTGCATTATGTAGTAACTCATTATGCCATGATGAGACTTAATACACCAAGCAGGCTGCGCTCGATGTCGTATGTACATTAGATGTAAGAGGACACATCTGTATGATTATTTATTTTACTTCTTTCAATAAAACTGTTAAAAAACAAATAAATACAACATTAAATTATAGGTTGAACTATGTTATTTTTTTAGAGTTTTGTATCTAATTTGTTAAAAAAAAAAAACATAAATCCTCAAATATATATTATAGTATTGCTAAACAACCAAACCAAAGTATAAATAAATCACATTAAAAAACTGGTGAAAGGAAATATTTATGGTACCTTTTTCATGAATTTTAGTATAAAAAAACTGGTGGAAACTGAATTAACAATGGTGTTATTGAATAATAAACCTAAGTGACCAGTAACCATGGTCCCTTTGCTGTCAGCTTCAATTATAAACAGTTTCTCTTTACGAGACAAAGAGGAATGTTTTAACCACAAATGGATACTTGCCGTCTTCTGACATTTATGTAGCAATTATTTTCTCTGTTCATGGTAATGTCAGTGCAATACCTTTATGATACATGGCCGTAATAAGTAGCTCATCAATACTCTATTTATATTTTTCTGTATGCTTCACATAGAACTAGAACTGAAACTAATGCCATTCTGATTATTTTCCTTACAGTCTGGACTGGTGTATACAGAGGATGAGTGGGAGCGGGAATGGAATGAGTTGCTTAAGTTGGCCTCAAGCGAGCCTCGTACACACTTCAGCAAGAATGGAGGCTCTGGTGGTGGGTAAGTTTAGAGTACCTCATTACCTCTTGAAATAAAATCACCTGAGGAGAGAAATGTATGGTGTCCTAGGAAAGAGAATCGACCTGCAAGTTATATGTATGCAAGCTTCTCTAACAGACCACACTATCATATGCCAAATAAATAATCTCCCGCTGACTCAAGACCTTTAAAACCACTGTAATCTCTTCACTGATGTGAGGCAGTAATGCTGATCATTACAACAACCGTGCTGCCCCATACAAGTACAGTTGTAGCAAAAGTGTTTTCTCTCTTTCATGTCCTTAACTACTTTGCATTATATAGTAGAGATGAGCTGTTTGGTTTTGACTCTGTTCTATTCGCCAACTTAGTTTGGATCTGAAAATATCATCTTATTGGCTATCCAGAACATGTGACAACCAGATAATATAACGTTTTCAGATCCGAACGTAACTGAGTCAAACCAAAACTGCCCATCTCTACTATATAGTGGGTATCCACTACCCGATTGAACGATAACGACATCGTTATCGTTCAATCGCTTGTTAATCGGGCAGTGTAATGTCTAAAACGACATGAGATGCGCGCTTCTGCTGGTCGTTTTTACATCTATCATCGCCTGAACATTCTGGTCAACCTGTCGATAACGACAGATTAGCCATGTTCTGGGATGAGGGAGGGTGTCTACACTGAAAGACTGATCATTCAGTGTAAGCACAACACAGACTGTGAAACGACTGTACGATTACAATGTCCTAATCGTTCAATCGTTTCACAGTCTGCTAGTGGATACGCACCTTTACTCACAGTGTGCCACTGAACATCACAACAATGGGGTACTAGGAAAATGGTGAAGTGCCTTTCACAAATGTTGTGGAAGTAGCATGCAGCCATCGCAAAGGATTGAATTACCCCTACTGTATGTGTTCCTTTCCATATATTGTTGTCTTCTAGTCTCCATCTCTCTTCAGATACAGATCACTCTTTTCATTTTTAGCTCTTTATTATAACTGCATGTTCATGTAAAACGTGTTGTATGCACTAGTTTATTGGTAATCAATGTAGTCAATGAAGTGTACAAATGTGTCCACATATATCTAGCCTCCTTGCGCGTTGAACAACCGTTCTATTGCGCCATGCCGTGAAGCAACTCTGTAGCGCCGAGTGTGTTTTTGTGCAACTTTGCGTATAAAATGCATTTTAACAAAGTGGTGAGAATAGGATGCACAAGCATCTTCTACTGATTAAAATGATATGCGGCATGCCTATATTTTGTGTGTGACTGCGGTTGTATCTGCATGCAAAATGCTATGTTACAGTGTCACAGCTGCTGACACTAACGTAGCATTTTGCATATAGATCTGATTATTCATGTCTTTAACCAGAATAAGGCTGATTCTGAGTCGAAAGCAGTGCCGAAGTTCATGTTAATTAGCAATTGTTTGCAACTGCGCATGCATCTAAATCTCTAATAAGTCAAATACTCAAGGCTTAAATATATACGCATGTCATTATTTAGGATTGTAACTGATCTTGCCGTTTGACAGTTGATGATATTTTTTTCTGGACTGCATTTTGTTTTATTTATCCTTTTCACTGTATAGATAAATAAGCGGTATTTATTAAGATTGCTACATTAAAAGTACGTGAGTGTTGAGATAAAACTCATTTAGCAGCTATTGAGTTGAGCAGATATTTATAAATGAGATTGGCGAGCTTGCCAGGAAAACCAGACTGTATGCAGATTAACCTGCAAAGCAAATTGTAAATGAAAAAAAACCCTGTACTGCAGTGACTGCTCATCAAATAAGAGCATTGTATCACCGTAAATCAAGCATAATTACTTAGTTACTATCATACAATGCAACATGCCTGTTTGTGACCAATATCATATGTGATTGTTTTCATCAGCTAAAATATATATAGTAATTCTACACATGTAGTAACAGTGTGACACATACTATATAGCGTAATAGAATTTAAAAGGGAATCTGGAAATGTAGATAAAAAAATACAATTCAAATTGCTTAAAAATGCAAGTGTGCTTATTTTCTACCTAAATATTATTTTGCCTTCCCATAAAACCCCTTTAATAATAATGTAAAAAAAAAAGTCTTTACCATAATGGGTAAAACGTTATTCAAACTTACTGTAAGTGTATTTTAGGTAATATAGATGAATACGTAGATGGATGTATATGTGTAAAAAATTAAGTACAAAAAAGAGCATACTTAAACGCATATGTTGTGCCAGACACAAATCAAGGGTTATCCAGCTCTGCAACAGTTTTGTATATACAGATGTGTTCTTATGCACTATTGCTGCAGCTGCACCAAACAGCCCTACTTGGTGTGCCAGGTCCTGTGCAACTCTGCTTATGCCACGCGTCTTTTTTTTTTTACCCAAAAATTTGTCGCAATTGAATTCAACAAACCGCTACACGATTCTGAACTAATTAATTTGATATTAGACACTTGTAGGTCTATGTGCAACTGAGTCTATATACAAAGTGCCACTATGCAGCCCTGCAGCCTTTTTTTTTTCACTCCGTTCCACTGTGCTTTATATACAGACTCAGATGCACACATATATACAAGTGTCGCATATAAAATGAATCAGTCTAGTCTCATGTAGTGATTTGTCACATCCGATTGCGACTAGGACGCATTGTCAGTTAAAAGAAAAAAAAGACCCTCTGGACCTCCCAGCTCACTCATGCCGCATGGAGTATTGAGGCTAGGGGGGAATCAGTGGTGTAACTAGGGGGGGTCGGGCAGGGTGCGTGCCCTGGTCGCCGTGGGACCAGCGGCGCGGGGGGGGCACCGCCGGCCACGGTCCGGCCCGCCCTAGTTAGCCACAGTGACTGTGGTCGGCGCTACACATTTACACAGGACCGGCGCTAGGCTTCCAGCGCCGGTCCTTTGCTGCACGCCTGAGCCCGTTCCCTCCCCCTGAGCGCTTGCCCAATAGCGCCAGGAGGCGGGCTCAGGCTGTGCATAACACATCGCCGCCAGCGCTGGCGGCGATGCGTGTGTTAAACAGCAGCCATTGAGAGTCAGATAGACTCTCATTGACTGCAGCAGCACCCACTACAAGAGCCGGACTTGCGTCATGACGTCTGTCCCATAATGCTGAGTGCTCCAGCCCGGGAGGACTGGCGGGCGGCGGCGCGGACTGGAGCAGCAGGTAAGTATGTTTTTATATATATATATATATACATATACATATATTTATTTTTTTTAACCTATCTGCAGAACGGGAGAGGGGGGGTATCTACTACTGGGAGGACCTCTACTGGGGGTGGGGGCACCATTATTGGGAGGACCACTACTGGGGATACTGTATAAGGGGCACTACTATGGGCCTGCATAAGAGGGACCACAACTCCATATTGGGGGTACTGTATAAGGGGTACTACTGGGGTTAAGGTGCATATGGATAGGAATGTTCAGTGTGAAAATAAAGGGGTGTGTCATGTTGACACGCCCCATTTTTAAGTGACCACGCCCATTTTTTCGCCGCGCGCACATCAGGGGGGGGGGGGGCTCCCTTTTCAAATTTGCCCTGGGCTCCAAATACCATAGTTACGCCACTGGGGGGAATATATGGCATATTGAGGCTAGAGGGGAGATTCGTGTTGGTGTGCGATCCCTAATCGCATCTCTTCGCCGGAACGTTTTCTGCTGCAAATCACCAATTTACGAAGACGTGTTTGCCTGGCTATTGTCATTCGATGGTGATACTCAATGTATTGTGGCGTATTGACCCTAAATCGCACATGAATTCGGAAATCCCGAAACACACACAACAGATCTCAAAAGGCGAATGCACTGAATGAACACGCAACAGAAATCTCAATGTAATCTTCAAATCTCAACACGTTCGCTAAACTCTTCCGATTGGTCCAAAGTCACACATGCTTCTGTGTTGTCAACATGCCCTAATAAATATGCCCCCAAACCGCCAAAACACGTGCATTGGTGGCATTTGTATTGAGAGGAGTGTGCATTGTTTGGAGAGGAGAGTTGTTCAGCTATTTTGGGATTGTTGATTGGTTTTTGTAAGTAGTGTTGTCTTATTTTGTTGTCTTGTTTGTTTTTACAGTGTGTCTTAATTTTTGCCATGTTGTTTTAATTTTTGTCCGGTCATTCATTATTTGTGTGTGTGTGTGTGTGTGTGTGTGTGTGTGTGTGTGTGTGTGTGTGTGTGTGTAAAGAGTGTGTGAGAAGTGTTGTTGGATGTGGTTTGTTTTTTTTCTTTTATTTCTCTGTGCTTAGTGTTTTTTGTGGTATGCCGGAGGACAGTGGTAGGAGGAGACCAGTGGATTTGGAGGTCTCAAAGTCGGATGTGGAGGAGAATGTGGTGTCTTTCCAGCAGCCTTTGTAGGATTCAGAGGCTGAGAATGATGATGATGTGTCTTTGGTCAGAGCAAAGACAAAGAGTGGCCACAATGTGAGATCTCCTTTGAGGAGAATGTGGTCCTCGTGAGAGACGTTAATCAAAACTATGACGTGTTGTTTTGGCGGGATACCTCCAGAACGAGTGGACACAAAAGGTCCCTCATTTGAAAGAAAATTCTGTGAGCAGTGATCTGTTCTGGCTCGCAATAAGTGCTTCAGTGATATCAAGCACCGCATGAAGCCGAAAAATGGCCACTGAGGCAGACAGGGAGCGGATCACCATTTCAGCAGGAATAGCTGGAATATGAGGAGCCACAGCGCAGCATTATTCCGCCATAAGTGGTGCACAATACCCATGTACATGACTCTGATGTTCCGCCCAAAAAAAGTGAGTAATGTCTTAATGCTAACCTTTGTATTGTTAGATAATGTTTTGTCTGTGACATAATGAGATTTTACAAAGTCCTAAAATAGATGTGTCCAGACACCCATCATATTTTGGGTGCCAATATTTTAATTAGTCAAACTCCCCAAAATCCTATTTACTTTTTTCTGTTAAAAATCCATCCATGTATTTTTCTTTTAGCCATTCTAAGAATTTTAAAACATGTTGTATAGGGTATACATTCTGGCTACACAAAGTACAGTTACTTGTATTGTATTGAAAAGGTTAACCAGGTGTACATCAGACCCCTCCCTAATAGAGTTCTATACATGTCCATGAACATGTTGCCAGTCTACATGGATTTTTTTTGTTTAACAACAAAAAATCTTGTCTCTCAATATTTTAATATATTTTCGAACCATGTGACCATCACAGGCAAAAGTACAAGTGGAAGGACATCATCACAGGCACCCTTATGTCAGGATGAGGATCAGCCAGGTAAATACATTTTCTGGTTTCTTGTTTTCTCTCAAAACACATCCTGCTCTTTAAATGTACACGTTTTGATTCTTACAGTTGCATTTCATACTTTCACACATTCTCCCCTCATGTTCTGATTTAGTTTTACAGACTGATGAGCCACATTTGTCCACATTCGAGCCGCTTGCTGCACCTGTGGAAACACAAGAAGAAGAATTAATCACCTTAGATGTGTTTCCAGCAACACCAGTGAGGCCAGAAACACCATGCCCGCCCAGCCCACACTTCCAAGAGCCACCGACAGATCCAAATGGTGATGCTGATTTGCCTTCCTCACCTCCATGACTGCTTTCAATGACCGTCATGTGGAACTAATGGACACACAAACGAGACAGTTGATACAAATGAATCGCCATTTGCGGAAAACGTAACAACAGCCTCTCGGCCAGAAGTATAATCATCATGTAGCTAACTGACACTGTTGGAAACATTAATTCTAATATTAATTGATATCTTGAAAATGTTGCCAGAATAATAGAATCAAACCAACGTGTGCATGAGGTCCAAATCCATTGCAACATTATATTTCAAGAGAGCTTTTTAAGAATGTACCAAAATCAAACAAATGCAATTAGCGACATGTAGAAATAATAATAATAAAAAACACGTTTATTTTGATTCTTTTAAGGTACACTTTATCAACCTGTTTGCATGCAATTACTTAATCGATTAGATAGTAAACATTAAATAAAAGGTTAATTAACATTAATATGCTGAAAGTTATTTTCAACCATTAGATATTGGTCAAATAGTTTGAGAACAAAATACAGTTACATACGTATAAAACACTTAACCGCACATGTTGAAGGTCTGGGGAAATGGCAAAATAGATATTATGCAGCACAGAGAGGCAAGCTAAAGGTCAGGTAGTTTACCATGTTTGACACACAAACATTCTAGGCTGATGGGTTTGTTATTTTATAAAACACATAGGGAAAAAAGTATTTTAGAAAAAGGGAAATTGACGTTACTTGAGAAAATGTATGGTGCTTAGTAGTGTAAATGATTGTGTTTAGAAACACTTTTTCACACCTCCCAACAGGAGACATTCCAAGAGGGAAAAATGCTCTGCACCTTGACTTCCATGTTATTTTTTGCAGGACATCACCTGTGGTAAAACACCTTGGTTAAGTATTTTTAGAGTTACAGTAAGTCAAGAAACCGATCATTTGTTCCATTCTGGAACGGGCCAGGTTTGGAGGTGTTTTGTTTTACAGATGCTCTGTAACTTTGAAAACAATATAAACAACATTTGTAGTGTTGGTTCAACTACCAAGGTTGTGTAATTTACTTACAAGTGAAATATCTGCAATCACTGAAGCTGTAACCTGCCTCCCACTTTCTGTGGTCACAGAGCCACCAGATGTAATCAATAGCCTTGCCTGCTCACAGTCTATTGCATAATCTGTTGGGGCAGTTGTTGCAAACATTGTTGCAAGCACAGATTATGCAATAGATAGCAGCTGAACACAATGTCAGATATTTTATCAAACGAATACAACAAAATCCCACCAGACTTATCAAGACAGCGGAGGCTAGATTTAATAGGCCAAATGTACGTTCTATCACAAATTTAGTGGTTTTATGTATATCATTATACTTGCACTGAGCAGTACTATCAAGAAGCAACAATGGATTCAGTAGCCAAGAGAAACAGCCATAGGCCGAATACTCTGTAGGGTAAATTAAAAAATGCAGGTGAAGATTGACATTACATAATGTATAGTGACAATGTAACTATAGGAATGTTTACTTACCCAGCAGCCATCCTTCCGGCATTTATCCCACCTCAAACTTAGCATAGAGGGATGACAGAGGATAAAGGCATCATAACATGAGTCAGGAAAGCCCACCACAACACTTATGATTTGTTGTTTTGCATCACAAACCACCTGCGCGTTGGTTAAATGCCCATGATGGCACTTTAGGTATATGTGGGCCCTCGCCCTACGTTGTCTCAGCCCAATGCTTGTGCAGTCTATAGCACCCAGGACATTTGGCATACCTAAGATGCTATATAAAACTAACCTTTAAAGCTAACATGCCACTGTGACTCCTGGCTTGGGAAGCAGATATAGGTGTAGGTGAGTGTCTTGAGTGTGGCTAGGACTTGGGCCAGGTAGCGGGAGAAGGTGGCTTGTATTATTCCAACCACCTTCCCTGTCACTGACTGAAAGTTCCCAGTAGCAAAGAATTGCAGCATGTGTCCACATGACAGAAAAGTCTGTCTGAGCCATGTTTAGAATCACAGAGAGTGCTGCTGCTGAGCTGGGAAACTTTTCTAAGCATCATGATTGAGACTGTCCTAATTGAAATGGTTTGAACATGCAAACACACCACTGATTTGGTAGTCTATTAATGTCTATTCATTTCAGTTTGGTTGTGAGGATGAAATGCCGTGATTTGGACTGCAAAGTCGTGTTTGACATGCAAAAATCATGCGAGTTGTCCTGTAGTAAATTCACGATTTTACAAACTCATGGGTTCAGCACTGAAAAATACAAAATCACACCAACACAATTCTAGGTATATTCCCCCCCCAGATGTATGAGGACAGATCTGTATGCCATTTTATGAAAGGCCTACATCAGATACACTTGCAGTCAACTTATGCTATTTGTTCATTGAAACTGCAGAAAGGGGACCCTAGACTGCACACCCTGAAAATATATATAATGGGAGGTGCTACCTGTGGAGACTATTGTTGTAAACACACAAAAAAGAATTACAGATGCACAACTCCAACATTACTCATTATATAAAATAATACATTTTGCAATAGAATTTTCCAAATAATAAAAGAAGTTTTGGCATTATCATGGCCATGGTTATAGGCCTACCCACTGCGCCCAGGTAACCTCTGAGGGTAGGTCCCTAACATACTGGGGTTGAAATCCAGAGCACAGGACACCCCCAAACCAGCCCAGCTGAGCCACCCCAGGGCATCACTCCAATAAGGAAAGGTGAAGTGTAAAAAGGTGTTGGATAGATAAGAGCAGCTGCTGCTGCATGTAGGGAGGTGAAAAATAAAGATGTGAAAATAATACATATATATTAAACAAACAATGGAAGTGCTAAAAGTGCAAGAAAGGAAAAAATGTGTATATAATCCGATGCCCTGAAGCAGCCCAACCAAAGCAATCCAGGGTTCTGAAAGAAATCCCCACATTTTTGGTCCAAAAATCGAGAGTTTGCATTTTTTTCTCTTGGTCTGGGATGGAGAAAACTTTTCTCCAGTTATTTTTTGCCTGTTGCCGTTTGGCGAAAAACATCCGTTTTCGCCTTGAGGGTGTCCTGTGGTATCTGGCACCAAGACATTAGCAACATAGCAACAGATGCTTTAAGTCCTGTAAATTGCAAGGTGGGGCCTCCATGGCTTGTATTTGTTTTTCAAGCACATCCCACAGATGCTCGATTGGATTCAGATCTGGGGAACTTGGAGGCCATATCAACATCTTGAACTTTGTCATGTTCCACTGCCATCAGGGAATACCGTTGCCATGAAGAGGTGGACTTGGTCTCCAACAATGATTAGGTAAGTGATACATGTCAAAGTAACATCCACATGAATGCCAGGACCCAAGGTTTCCCAGCAGAACATTGTCCAGAGCATCACTCTGACTGGTCAGCAGGTACACATCCCCAAGCTAAAGTGCACTGGGTGTTCTGACACCTTTCTATCATAGCCAGCATTAACTTTTTCAGTAATTTGTGCTACAGTACTGTAGCTCTTTTGTAGGATTGGGCCAACCGCTATAGCCCTCGCTTCCCACGTGCAAGAATGAACCTTGGGTGTCTATGACCCTGTCAGCAGTCCATCGGTTGTCCTTTCTTGGACCACTTTTGGTAGGTACTAACCACTGCATACCAGGAATTACCCTGCAAGACAAGCCATAGGAGATTCTCTGATCCGGTCGTCTAGCCATCATAATTTGGTCCTTGTCAAACTCAGATTCTTACACTTGTTCATTTTTCCTGCTTCCAGCACATCAACTTTAAGAAGTGTCTGTTCACTTGCTGCCTAATATAGGGTTGCTATATGGCCCGGTTTTCCCGGGAACGTACCAGATTTGCAACCTATGTCCCGGCGTCCTGAAGACCACCTGCGGGATGCCCAATTGTCCCGTTTTCATGGGCGGACGGTGGCAGCAGTTTAAATTTTAGCGCTGATCGCAAGTCGGCTGCCAATAAAAAGCAAATGCGATGAGCCAAACA
The DNA here is from genome assembly GCA_031769625.1 of Taudactylus pleione. Taxonomy (NCBI): domain Eukaryota; kingdom Metazoa; phylum Chordata; class Amphibia; order Anura; family Myobatrachidae; genus Taudactylus; species Taudactylus pleione. Next base: position 14,501,501 of record JAUIMM010000018.1, on the reverse strand, counting down.
CTGCTTGCCGCATCATAGCTCCTCCCGCTCTTGGCATCTGACGTCAGACTCTTCTGAGCGGAGCCTTCAGTTCTGCAGTGGCAGTCGAGCAAGGAAGATGGCGGATGTAGAAAAAAGATGAAGAAGGAAGGTTGACAGCAACGGCCCTGCGGCAGAAGAGAGATTATGAGGACCAAAGAGTGCTGCAGTTGGTGGGAAGAAAAGAGTTAAATGAAGCTCCCCACTGCAGCCTCTCCCAGCTTACAGGTAGGCAGCCTTGGTCACTGGTAATTTCCCTCCCCCCTTCTCCCTAGGCCACCTGTGCCACAAGTATAAGCGACTTTGGACATTAGGCCCAGGTCACTTTTATATGCCCTATAGTAGGCAGGCAATAGCCTGAGCCACTGGTGAGTGGCTGGGCATTAGGCCAGTCTGCTATTTAGTGGCAGATAGGTAAGGGGGGTCTATTGTGTGGCATAAAGCTCCTTTAATCACATTTTGCCACACAGTAGCCCTCCCCCTTACCTATCTGCACTTTAATGTGAAGTAGCTATACTGTGTGGCATACTGTGTTATAATGGACACTACTGTGGGGTGGCATACTTTGTATAATGGCCACTCCTATGGGGTGGCATACTGTGTATACTAGCCACTACTACTGTGTGGCATACTGTGTATAATGCCACTACTATTGTGTGGCATACTGTGTATAATGGGTACTACTACTGTGTGGCATACTGTGTATAATGGACACTACTACTGTGTGGCATAATGTGTATAAGGGTTACTACTGTACTTTAGCTCTGAGGGCCCGGAGTCGCTCCTGTACTGAGCTTACGGCACCACGTATTGTATTTTGTAACTCTTTGTACGAGGGGCATGGCCACACCTCCCAGATTTGGCCACGCTCCCAGTGTGTCCCGGTTTTTAATTTCTCAAATATAGCAAACTTAGCCTAATATATCCAACCGCTTGAAAGGTGCCATTGTACCAAGATAATCAATGTTATTCACTTCACCTGTCAGCAGTTTTAATGTAATGGCTGATTGGTATATGTATTCTTTTAGAGATGTAATACATATTTTGTTGGTACAATGAGGCTGATGAAAATTCAACACAAGTTGGCTATAATTCTTACATTGCGTGCACAGAACTAAATGCTGCTATTTGTCCGCATGCTGAGTTTTTTGCCTCTGTACGACCACAAACCCCTTTTCCGTATGTTGCTTTCATAGCTGCCATAATAATCAGCACATTCTTGTACCAGCCCTCTTTGGTGTAAGAGATCCGCTGGAAAACAGGTGTTTTTCTTTACATATGTGCAGCTCTGCATAGTCCACAATGTCATCAACAAAACTTCTGTTAACTTTGCTTACGTGTAAAAACCCCATTACTACCTAGTCACGCCCCTTCAGCCACAAGTGGAGCAGATGCAACTGAGTTGAATTGCATGTGTGTCTGTGTGTGTGTGTGTGTGTGTATGTATATATATATATATATATATATATATATTTCTACTTCAGGGTCCATAGGGTATCCACAGGATACCTTGGGGTATAGGTGTGACGTCAGTCGCAGGGCACCAAAGAGTTAAGCTTTCAGCCTCCCAGGATGCACTAGGTCCCCCTCCTATACCCCGCCCCCGGGCCAAGGCACCTCAGTTTAGTTTGGTGCCCGGCCGGAGTCGGGTGCACCTGTTGGAGTGGGGGCTAGAAGAGCCCCTGAAACTTTTTCTTCATGCAGCTGTGGCTGCACATCTGGATGAACAGCATGGACAGTCAGTCCTGACGTCCATGCTGTCTTCCCTACACCCCGCCGGTACCAGAACGCCGGTACTGATCCGGGGATGCTGGTGGGCGTCTGGGGTCACAGCTAGCGGTGACCCCAGATGCTCCGGACCATGGCCGGATTCAAGGGGGACAGAGGTAAGCAGCGGGGTCCCGCGGTGGGTCCCCGCTGATCACATGGTCCTAAGTCCCCAGGCAGGGGGCTCCCTGGGGACTGGCTGCAGCGTGGAGCCAGGCGACCAACCTGCGCTTCCACTACCCCCTGGGACAGCGGACCGCAGCAGAGCGGTAGCGCTGCGGCGTCCCAGGGGTTAAATGCATGCCAGGGGAGCGCGCCTTCCCTGTCTCACAGCCGGCGCCTCCCCCGCTGCACACAGCCCTCTCTGCACTGTGCTGACTGGTCCTGTGTCAGCGCTCCTCCCCCAGGCCAGCTTCTCTCTGCTCCTCGGCGGCCATCTTCTCTGCAACGCATGGTGAACGCTGCTGGAAGTCTGGAAGGAAGCATCGTGGTCTGGGTCCCCCCGCATACCTCTCCTCCGCTGTGGCTCAGGTCTGTGTATGCAGCGCTGTGTCCTACCAGGCCCTGTGTCTGTGTAGTTGAGTGATCAGCGCTGTTAGTGCAGGAATTGTTATTTCTCTGCATTGTATGTGACTGTGCTAGCGCTGCCTGTAACTATTCTTCTCTAAACTGTCAGCTTTATTACTGTCCCGGTTCTTTCTGCTAAAGCCCTTGCGGTGCGGTGCTGCAGGGTGGTCTCTCGCCTATTTAATACTTAATTGGTGAGAGAGGTCACATACGTGGTGCCATCATGTCTGAAAGTGATTTTCCCCTCCGGCTACAGTGTACCACGTGCAAAGTACCGTTAGCGGAGGGGGAGGGTAGCGCGGAGGGCCTTTGCCGGCAGTGTTTGTCCATGGCGCGGCCTATTACGGTTACAGCACCGGTACAGGAGCCGCCCTGGGCTTGTTTCGCTCAGGCGTTAACAGCTTTAGTGGGCCAGTTAGCTCCGCAGCCCGCGTTTACTCCGATGGGTTTGTCCCAGCAGTCTGTGGTGTCGTCACCCATGCAGGGGTTCCCACGACAATTGGTGGTACCCCACAGTCTCCCTATTTTCCCGCTCCCGGGTTCTCAGGAGCCAGCGTTTGTTAACTCCCTGACGAGTTCTTTACAGCACTTGTCGGATGTGTTGCAAGGGGAGTCTGTGATGCGGCCTCATAAAAGGCCGGTGGCGTCTCTGTCCGCTCCTTATGAGGATGACGAAGGGACGTCTGATGATGGGGAGATTCTGGATCCTTACGATCAGGAACCTTTCCATACTAAGGACGCTGATGCTAAGTCCAAAGTATATATTCCTGGACTTATTCGGGCGGTCCGCACAGCCTTGGTGATTGAGGACGAAGTTCCCCCAGCGGCTAAATCTAAGTATGCCTTTTTCAAAGATGTGAAGGGCGATGCCACAGTCTTTCCTCTTTCGGGTCAGTTGGTGGACCATTTAGAGGAGGCGTGGAAACAACCTGGCAAAAGATACCAGCCGCAGAGACGCCTGGCGGTGGCTTATCCGTTCGCGGATAATTATTTTGCTAAGTGTGAATCCCCTCCACAGGTGGATTTTCACGTGACCCGTCTTGTCCGTAGTGCCACATTGCCGATGCCATCCATGTCCTCCCTTAAGGATGCTACGGACCGCAAGGTAGAAATCTGCCTGAAGTCCGCTTATTCCCTTGCAGGGGGGGCAGCACGGCCGGCTATGGCCATTTGCTGGGTTGCCAGAGCGATGGAGCGCTGGGCGGATTCATTAGAGGCTTCTTTTGAATCCGACTGTCCGGCCGAACAAGCGGAGTTGATTGGCAATCTCCGTGATTCGGCCACCTACATCAACGAGGCGGCTCTAGACATTAGTACTCTGGTGTCTAGAATTTCTTCAGCAGCGGTAGCTGCTCGTCGCACCTTGTGGCTGCGATCCTGGAAGGCGGACGCAGATCCAAGAAAGGTCTGGAAGCGTTGCCGTTTACCGGAGAAGTTCTCTTCGGTCCGGATCTGGATAAGATTGTGGCCACGCTGGCGGCAGCCAAATCTGCTTGTCTCCCGTCGGCCGCTGCTCCTTCTGGTTCTGGACCATCGTCCTTTCGGTCATCTAGGGCCCAGGGCAGGCCCAAACCACAGTCGTTTCCTCGACAGGCTGGCCCTAAGAAATCGGTCAAGCCCCGGAAACAGGCATGGAGTACCAGACGTCCGGCCCCCAAGCCAGATGACAAGCCTGCGGCCTGACGGTCCGGGTCTCCCCTTGGGGGATCCCAGGGTGGGAGGCCGCCTGCTGCAGTTCTCCCGGTGTTGGTCGTTCACTACGACAGACACTTGGGTTCTGGAGGTGGTCTCTCACGGGTACACCCTCTCCTTCCGGCACAGACCCCTGGCTCGATTCTTCACCACGGGTCTACCATCAGACCGGAACAAGGCTACGGAGCTGCGGAAGGTATTGCACACTATGCTCCAGGCTGGAGTTATAGTGCCTGTTCCATTCTCCCAGAGGGGCCAGGGTTTCTATTCAAATCTATTTTTGGTACAGAAACCCAATGGGTCATATCGTCCGATTCTCAACCTCAAAGCACTCAACAAGTCTTTGCGGGTCCCGAAGTTTCGGATGGAGACCCTACGGTCCATCATTCTGGCGCTGGAACCTGGGGACTACATGGTGTCATTGGACATACAGGACGCTATGGCGGTCATGGCGGCTTCTTTGCGGCTGCAAGGAGTCCGCATGTTGCCGTACTTGGACGACCTGTTATTGGTGGCAGGATCTCCAGAGCTCCTGTTACACCACTTGGACCTGACCATTGCACTGCTGCAACGGCACGGCTGGCTAGTCAACTGGCAGAAGTCCACTCTAATCCCGTCTCGGAGGATTCTGCATCTTGGAGCCTTATTGGACTCGGGACAGCAAAGGATCTTCGTGACGGAGGACAAGATCTCTGCTTTACAGTCAAGGGTGCGCAGTTGTCTGCACAGCCGCCGGGTGTCCTTACACTCGGCGATGAGGTTACTGGGCTCCATGGTGTCGGTGTTCGACATGGTGGAATACGCCCAGTTTCACTCTAGACCTCTGCAGCACCTGATCCTGTCCAAGTGGAACGGCTGCCTCAGTCTCTGAAGTTCCAGACGATTGTGCTCACCCCGGAGGTTCGCCTGTCCCTTGCGTGGTGGTTAAAGACGACCCACCTCAACAAGGGACGTCCGTTCTGGGTTCCAAATTGGGTCCTGTTGACAACGGACGCCAGTCTTCGGGGCTGGGGAGCAGTTTCGGGTCCACACTTGTTCCAGGGCAGGTGGACACCGACAGAATCGGAGCTTCCAATAAATATCTTGGAACTCCGTGCGGTCTTCAATGCTCTCCTGCAGGCACAGCGGTTTCTCCAGGGTCACCCGGTGCAGGTCCAGTCGGACAATGCTACCACCGTGGCCTACATAAACAGGCAAGGAGGAACTCGCAGTCGGGCGGCTCTCGTAGAGGTCTCTCGGATCCTGGTTTGGGCGGGGCGCAATCTTCCGGCCATATCAGCGGTCTTCATCCCGGAAGTGCTAAATTGGGAGGCGGACTTTCTAAGTCGCCAGGACGTTCATCCAGGGGAATGGTCCCTGCACCCGGACGTTTTTCAACTACTGGTGGACAGGTGGGGTCTTCCAGAAATCGACCTCATGGCGTCCCGGCACAACAACAAGTTGCCGGTGTACGGGTCTCGCACAAGAGACGAAGGGGCGTCTCTGGTGGATGCTCTGTCCATCCGGTGGACGTTCAGGTTCGCATACCTGTTCCCTCCGGTCTCCCTTCTTCCACGGGTAATCCGGAAATTCAAACAGGAAGGAGGGACGCTCCTGTTGATAGCTCCCGCGTGGCCCAGACGGCACTGGTTCTCAGACCTTCAGGGTCTGTCCGTGGACAGTCCTCTGCGGTTGCCGCTACGACCGGACCTTCTGTCTCAGGGTCCTTGTCTTCACCCGGACCTGACTCGGCTGTCTTTGGCGGCGTGGCTGTTGAGACGGCCATGCTGAGGTCCTGGGGGTTTGCCAGCTCTGTGGTGCGTACCATGTTACGAGCTCGGAAACCGTCTTCCGCGAGGATATACCATCGCGTGTGGCATACGTTCTTCCAGTGGTGTCGACCGAGAGGTTATGCACCGCGGGAGTTTCGTCTGTCTCGGATTCTCGCCTTCCTGCAAGCGGGACTAGATCATGGGCTTCGCCTTGCTTCTTTGAAGGTACAGGTTTCGGCCCTATCTGTCTGGTTTCACCGTAGGATTGCTACAATCCCGGATGTGCGCACCTTTATGCAAGGTGTTCTCCGTATTCAGCCGCCCTTTGTTCCACCTGTGGCGCCTTGGGATTTGGCTGTGGTCCTGAGGGCTCTCCAAGGACCGCCGTTTGAACCACTGGGCTCAGTGGATATTAAATGGCTAACAGCTAAGACTGTTTTCCTTCTGGCCGTTGCTTCAGCCAGACGTGTTTCTGAGTTAGGGGCTCTTTCTTGTAGACCCCCTTTCTTGGTTTTTCATGGGAACAGGGCAGTGCTCCGCACTCGGCCCGAGTTTCTTCCCAAAGTTGTTTCTCAGTTTCATGTTAACGAGGAAATAGTTGTTCCGGCCTTTAACTCACCGGGTCTTTCCGTGGGTGAGGCCTCTTTGGATGTTGTGCGGGCCTTAAGGACTTATGTTGACCGCACTTCTTTGTTTAGGAAGTCGGACGCTTTGTTGTCCTCTATGGCTTCTGTAAAAAGGGTTGGCCTGCTTCAAAGCAAACTTTGGCAGCCTGGATCCGTATGGCTATTTCTGAAGCTTATCTTCATGAAGGCCTACCGGTCCCTCCTTCTCTGAAGGCTCATTCCACTAGGTCTGTGGGTCCTTCGTGGGCAGCTCGACGTGGTGCCTCGGCAGTTCAGATCTGCAAGGCTGCTACGTGGTCTTCTGTCCATACCTTCGTGAGGTATTACAGGTTTGACACCTTCGCCTCTCAGGATGCTTCCTTCGGGCGGCGGATTCTCCTTTCTGCACAGGAGCGTCCCCACCCTTAAAGGATACTGCTTTGGGACATCCCCAAGGTATCCTGTGGATACCCTATGGACCCTGAAGTAGAAAATATGAGATATGGTAAGAACTTACCCTTGTTATCTCTATTTCTACGAAGTCCATAGGGTTCCACAGGACTCCCGCCCTGTCGCACCTGTGCTGCAGATGGGCTTTGCTCTGGTCACCGGTTTTCCGTCTCCCTCTGGTGAGAATGTGATTCTTGTATGTGTCCAGATCTTTGTTCTCTCTCTTCCTTCTCCTCCTCCGGCCTATGGCTTGGTAACTAACTGAGGTGCCTTGGCCCGGGGGCGGGGTATAGGAGGGGGACCTAGTGCATCCTGGGAGGCTGAAAGCTTAACTCTTTGGTGCCCTGCGACTGACGTCACACCTATACCCCAAGGTATCCTGTGGAACCCAATGGACTTCGTAGAAATAGAGATAACAAGGGTAAGTTCTTACCATATCTCATATATATATATATATATATATATATATATATATATATACAGTCAGGTGCATAAATATTGGGACATTGACAGAATTTTCATATTTTGGCCTCTATTCACCACCATAATGGCTTTGAAATTAAACAAACAAGATGTGCTTTAACTGCAGACTTTCAGATTTAATTTGAGGGTAATTACATCCAAATCAGGTGAACGGCGTAGGAATTACAACGGTTTCTATATGTGCCTCCCACTTTTTAAGGGGCCAAAAGTAATGGGACAAACTAAACAATCCTAAATCTAACTGTCACTTTTTAATACTTTGTTGCAAATCCTTTGCAGGCAATTACAGCCTGAAGTCTGGAACGCATAGACATCACCAGACGCTGGGTTTCATCCCTGGTGATGCTCTGTCAGGCCTCTACTGCAAATGTCTTCAGTTCCTGCTTGTTCTTGGGGCATTTTCCCTTCAGTCTTGTCTTCATCAAGTGAAATGCATGCTCAAGCAGATTTAGGTCAGGGGATTGACTTGGAAATTGCATAACATTCCACTTTTTAACCTTAAAAAACTCTTTGGTTGCTTTTGCAGTATGCTTCGGGTCATTGTCCATCTGCACTGTGAAGCGCCGTCCAATGAGTTCTGAAGCATTTGACTGAATATGAGCATATAATATTGCCCGAAACACTTCAGAATTCATTCTGCTGCTTTTGTCAGCAGTCACATCATCAATAAATACAAGGGAACCAGTTCCATTGGCAGCCATACATGCCCAGGCCATGACACTACCACCACCATGCTTCACTGATGAGGTGGTATGTTTTGGATCATGAGCAGTTCCTTTCCTTCTCCATACTCTTCTCTTCCCATCACTCTGGTACAAGTTGATCTTTGTCTCATCTGTCCATAGGATTTTGTTCCAGAACTGTAATGGCTTTTTTAGAATTTGTTTGGCAAACTCTAATCTGATCTCTAATCTCTAATCTTCCTGTTTTTGTGGCTCACCAATGGTTTACATCTTGTGGTGAACCCTCTATATTCACTCTTGTGAAGTCTTCTCTTGATTGTTGACTTTGACACATATACACCTACCTCCTGGAGAGTGTTCTTGATTTGGCCAACTGTTGTGAAGGGGTTTTTCTGTGGTTTTCCAGGTCTTTTGGTGTTGCTGAGGTCTCCGGTGCATTCTTTCTTTTTAAGAATGTTCCAAACAGTTGATTTGGCCACACCTAATGTTTTTTCTTTCTCTCTGATGGGTTTGTTTTGAATTTTCAGCCCAAATGATGGCTTGCTTCACTGATAGTGACAGCTCTTTGGATCTCATATTGAGAGTCGACAGCAACTGATTCCAAATGCAAATGTCACACTTAGAATCAACTCCATACCTTTTACCTGCTTAATTGATAATGAAATAACGAGGGAATAGCCCACACCTGTCCATGAAATAGCTTTTGAGTTGATAGTCCCATTACTTTTGGCCCCTTAAAAAGTGGGAGGTACATATAGAAACCGTTGTAATTCCTACACCGTTCACCTGATTTGGATGTAATTACCTTCAAATTAAATCTGAAAGTCTGCAGTTAAAGCACATCTTGTTTGTTTCATTTCAATGCCATTGTGGTGGTGAATAGAGGCCAAAATATGAAAATGCTGTCAATGTCCCAATATTTATGCACCTGACTGTGTATGTATGTATGTATATATATATATATATATATATATTATACAGTATATAATTATATTATATTATAAAATGTGCTCCTCCCTGACAGTGGAATGTTAAATTCAAAAAGTAATTTATGATTGTTATAAAGGACCTTTTGGGTCACTCCTGTTTTGCAAATGCAAACTAAAAGAATTTGCTGTCTTTTTACAGTCTCATCGCACAACAGGACTTGGAAATTACCTTTATTAAAATTGGTGTGCTTGCCTGATTTGCCGTCCTTGATTATCACAAATACAGTGTAACATGCACCTAGCTGAGCTCTGAGTGGGCTGCTTAATGTTACTCGATACCTGTTTTGCATAGATTAGGCTTTGAATGGCAGTACTGTGTGCTGAGTCACTGGATGAATCATGCCGATTGGGGGTCTTCAGCTGCTTTCAGTGCATGGCTGCTTCACACTTCTAATTACACCAAGCCCACTGCTTGCTGTAACCTGTCAGATGTGTTTTACCTTGTTAATCTCTTTGTCTAATACAAATAAGCTTTCAAAACATATGAAATGCAGAAAGTGTTTTATAGGATATGTAAAATATATGGAAGTGTGACTGAATGTTTTATAGATAGATTTATCTATTTTGCCAAAATGCTTTTTCTAAATGGATCTGGATTATCTAGATATATCGCAATAGACCTATGTAGCAGTTTGTCTGTGCTTGGCACTCTAAAGTTTGCAGATCCCTTGCTTTTGTGCCCTATAAATATACATTTTTATGTTGTATACAGTTAATATAAGCCAAACTGTGCCCTTGTATGTTACAAGTCTATATAATAAGTGAGAAAGTGTGTGTGTGTGTGTGTGTGTGTGTGTGTTTGTCCTTTTATGCACAACCAGAGTTGTGTACCTAGATCCACCAAATATGCCATGGTGGTGTAGTTTGACCAGGATTAGGTTTTTGGCTATGTTGAAAGTTCATCAGGGCCATGGAGGTCTGCATTGTGCCCACCAAGTAGGCCGGGAAATCTCTAAATTAAAACTTTGGTTTAAGCAAGTTCGCTCAGGATGTCTTCCAGTACCTGCACTGATCTGAAGGCACAGGCTGATATGCACCAGTAGCAGAGTTCCAGAGGAAGAGCAGTGAGTGGGAGGATCAACTGTCACACTGCACCTGCACTGAGTTACTAATTCCTCCAAGCACAGTTTCATATGCCATGCTCTCCAGTGTTGGTCTGCAATGTAAAAAAATGAAGCCTGCAGATGTACTTCAAGGTCCATTCTTCAACACGGGGAACGCCGGTTATCCCACATACTGCAGTATATAATAATGTGCCTTTGATAATTTTTTGTTCCTTTTGATATTTAGCAAGTATTTAAAGAATTAGGTGAGCAGTTATAATTTCATGTATTCCTTTCCAACCTATTAATAATTAACAATGCACAATGAAAACTATTAACATAATATTTAGCAGTAACCGGATATATGCAGCCATGCTACGAATATCAGGGAAAATGTTTAGCACTAAATATAAGCCAGCAACATGAGTAGCTGACTAAATTCCACAGACTCTGCAATCAGCAAAGCATGATTACCTTCAAATACCCTAGTTGGCCTCTGCTATGCCTTGCAGTATCTGCTGTCTGATTGTAGGCTTTTTTCAGAATCAATTTGCACTTGCTTGAAAGAATTAGCTAAGCAGCAGCTATTATGAATGCATTCATTAAATCTGAGTCGAAATGTATTTTTAAATACTTCAGATTAACTGCGACAAAATGTGTACCAGCCTCTAGAGTAGATCGTTATGCATTATTATAGAATACAATACCCTATTGGGAAAAATAAATATTGAATTAATATATTTGATGAATAAGCCAACATGCAGAGATTGCTCATGGAGTCACATATCTCAGAACCCACTTGTTGCTTCTGGGCACAGATTTCTATAATGACCCTTTTTTGATTAATGCCAAGTCTCAACTGATTTTGCTGTGTTTCCGGCTGTACAGAAACATTCTCTGCTGCTGAATCAGCGTGTGCCTTCAGATTAAATAGTCTGTGACAAAATCTCCACTATCCTGGTGTCCAACATTAATTTTGTTTCTCGTTAAAACATAATTTATATTTTGTCCGTCATCCCTTATATGATACTTACAGTTGCACTTTAGTGCTCAGCCAGTTGCGCTTCTTTTAAAAAAATATATATATATTTAATTTGCCACGAAGGGGGTGAGTTGCTGATGTAATGGCGTGAAAATGCCGCCAGTGTCAACTCAACTTGCTCCCCTCATGGCCTGATCTCTCTCTCGCTCTCCTGGAAATCGTCAATTTTTGTACGCACTGTTATAGGGGTTAATAGCCGTACTTACTTGTGACGCCAGGAGACTCAAGGGCAATTGAATCAACCCCAAAATGTTTCTTTTTGTCTTAAACAATAGCAGACAGATGAGAAAATTACCATGATCAGCCATTTTGTTGCTCTGGGTAACCGCACATGTTTCCTGTATAACGCTCAGTGAAGTCAACACTATTCTAGATATGAAGAGGGTCACAGCTGCTGTGTGATGAAGGGATAAGGCTTGAGAATAAATTTTAAATGACCTCTGACATTTCAGCTCAGCGATATCATTTCTAAGTTTATTGAGGTCCTATATGTATTAATAAATTCCCAAATAGAACATACTTTATTTACTTTACCAGTAATACACATGTATAATACTTTACACAGTAAGTAATTTACTTTTTTTTTAGTCAAAGTAGCTGCATAAAATATGCCCTCTTCAAAAGTAATGGTGCATACACACGGTCAGATATGTCAGATGAACGATTTTCAAACGATTGAACGATTTCAGCCTGTATTAAAATGAATAAAATCGACCAAATCTGACTGCAAACACATCAGATGTCAGATATCGTTATCTGACAAACGGGAACGCGCATTGTTCATTGTTGCCCACATGTCAGATTTTTCTTTCAGATATGAATGATTGAGCGATTTTTAATATCGTTTCCGTTCAGATCTGAAGAAAAATCTGACCGTGTGTATGCACCTTAAAGGTGCATACACACGATCAGATTTTTCCTTCAGATATGAACGATAACGATTTAAAAATCGTTCAGTCGTTCATATCTGAAGGAAAATCGTTCATATCTGACATGCCTGAACGATGGACGATCAACGATGCGCGTTCCCGTTTGTCAGATAACGATATCTGACATCTGATGGGTTTGCAGTCAGACTTGGACGATTCCATTCATTTTAATGCAGTCAAAAATCGTTAAATCGTTCAAATCGTTCAAAACTTTGGTAAAATCGTTCAAATCGTTCAGTCGTTCATCTGACAAATCTGACAAGTCTGACAAATCTGACCGTGTGTATGCTCCATTAGAGTTCCGTTTTGTTTCAACTTTGATGATTAAACTCCTCCCCATTCCTGCTTACTGATCATTTTTTGTTCCTTTTGATATTTAGCAAGTATTTAAAGAATTCTCCTTATGTATTGTTTCATGTAAAGGTGAATCTGTTAGTAAGTGGTCACTGCAGCCAGCAGATGCCCATAGACACTTTCCAGCAGGTTCTTAAATTAGAAACTACATATATCACTGACAAAATGAAACCTTATATAAATAATGTTAGTACAGCATTAACTGTGTCTGTACACTCTCTAAAGTTTCATAAACTGATTAAATATAAGTGTCTATATGAATTTACTAGAGATGTGCAGTTCGTTCTTCCTGAAATACGAACACACCCAAACTTAGGGGTTCCAAATTGAATCCAGTCCCAGTTCGGAATCACTTTGGGGTCTTGAGTTTAACAGAGTCCAGTTCGGCTCTGTAGTCAGTTCGGAACTCGGGCTTTGGATTGCATGTACAGATGTGTCCACATACATCTTACCTCTGTGCGCTGCAAGTCGCATTAAACATGATGCATAAGTACCGTGTGACCCTGTATTGCTGGGCGTCTTTTCGTGTGACTTTTTACCTTCAAATGCATATTATTCGCACAGCTGATTTAAATGATATGTGAAATGCCTATATTTTGTATGTGACTGCCGGTGTATCTGCATGCGAAATACTACGTTCGTGTCAGCGACTGTAACGTAGCATTTTACATGCAGATACAACCGTAGTCGCACACAGAATATAGGCATGCCGCATATCATTTTAATCAGCAGAAGCTGCTTGTGTGCCCTATTCACATCACTTTGTGACAAAGATAAAGATAGGCGTGGGGTTAGGGGGGGTGAAAGGGAAGGGTTAGGGTACTCACCGGCCCCTGTCGGGATTTTTCACGTTCAGGATGCCGGCGTCTGTGTTTTGACTGCTGGCATCCCGATCGTGAAGAATCCCGACAGGGGCCGGTAAGTATCCTAATCCACCCCTCTCCCCCCCCCTAACCCTAAACCTCCCTTAGTGGTGCCTAACCTTAACCTCCCCCCGGTGGTGCCTAACCTTAACCTCCCCCCCCCCATTGGTGACTAACCCCCCCCCCCTCCCCGTAGCCTAACCCTCCCCAGGGGGTGCCTAGCCCTAATCTCTTACCTTCGTTCGGGATGGCCGCTATTGGGATTTCGGCGTCAGGATTTCGACACCTATCTTTAGTCCCGTGTCGGGATTCCGACAGCTGGAATTCCGGCCGCCGGTAATGTATCTGCATCCCTTCTGTAGACATATACAAAATGAGATGGTATTGTAAACCACGTGGCTCCAGACGTGGTCCAACTTCAAATGGTCACTTTGGCTTCACGTATAAGTGCACCCATAGAGAGGTTGGTGACCTAGATAGAAGGGCTTGGTGGTTTATTATTATTTTAAATACTACTCTTGAATAAGTATTAACCTATAAAGCTCAGCGTTGTAATAATAAAAAGAAATAACGGAATCTCTTGCAGAAAAAGATTTGTTTTACTCTAATGCTGGGTAACAGTGAAAAGTTGGAACATTTTTAGGGGAATCTTTAAAATGAGATACTGTCTATTAAAGTTAGGTCAATGGGAACTGTAGTATGCCTTGAAGTTTTGTGCGCAGTTTAACTCAATTTGGAGTTATGTTGTGGCCGTGATGTGCCGCCGTTACCAGCATCACATTTTGAACCTGATTCAGACCCACTCGCTAGATGCGTTCACTTGCTCGATGCGTATGCAAATTTGGGAAGGTAGGCGATCGCACGGCAAGGCATTAGCACGCCCACTATGTCTTGGCGTGCGATCGCATTGTGTATGCAGACGCCCACGAGCCTGTCTTAAGACGCCCACTTGCGCACGTCATCTCCAGAAAGTGAATGCAACCATCGGTACATCGGGTACCATCGGATGCGATCGCAGCTCTTGTGGCTGACCATACCCTTCCGCAAGCACTGTGAGTACTTCAGTGTAAAAAACAGCCAGGTGACGTGTACTATGATCCTGTCTATAAATTATGCATGCCTCTGAAACGGTGTTGAGACGCTCAGGCACGCCTGCGTTTGCACCTACACTCCACCGTTATCAATGACCAGCCCCTGTCACACACAAACCGCTTCTCCTGTAAGTCACTCTGCTGGGCTGTTTATGCGCAGCGAGCGAACGATTCCTGATTCGCATCAGACCCGCATCCTAGCGAGCGGGTCTGAATCAGGTCCTTTGTGTTTACCCAAAATACAGCATTTTGTAGTAGTGAAAATATGGCAATGTTTATTATTTATTACATATATTTTTTTTCAAACCCTCAGGAATAAGGGCCATGCTAGAGCAAACAGATTGATGGCAGCTTAAACTGCAGGTTTATTTAAGAGGTTTCCATATGTCAGAAAGTCAGATTTATGGCTTCCTCCAATGCTTAATGATGTATGATACAAGGTGCAGCCTTGAGTTAACTGTCCAGATGTGTTGTCAGGCCCTTAGGATTTCTTTCTATATCAGTTATTCTCCTGCCTGAAATGTTAATTTGTTATTATACATACTGATCTGTTCTTTGTCGCTGTAATTCAGTGCTGTGGCTCTCGGTTATATGAGCTGTCACAAAAATATATGTTCCAAATTAGTATTTAAAGTGCACTGGTTATATGCAGTGGCAGCATCCATTTTGTCAGTTGAACAAGTCTGCAGCCTATCACTTGGCTCGGAACCAGTGATGTCATTGAGGTGCTGCTTGTCTAACATATGAGAACTGACTTCTCTTCAACAGGTGCCTGTTCCAAGTCAGTCAATAGGCTGGCCTTATGAATATTAGTTTAGCCCGCATAATGGATTCCTCCACTGACCACATTCACACGGTGCACTGAATGCACACTGGAAATAGCTTTATTTTTGCATTGGTGCACATACTGTATGTGGGCTGCACAGTGCACTTTAATGTGCACCCCTACTCTCCAGCATTTTCTGAGTTTTCGCTACCTTCCAACTTTTTCTGAGCCAACGTTGCCAGTTTTTGTTGTGTTGGTCACCAGGGGCGTAGCTACCGTGGATGCAGTGGTTGCGGTTGCTATGGGACTCGCAGCTACTACGTGTCCCGTCTCTCCGCTGCACCCACACTTTTAGTGGAGTGAGTACCAGATGAGAGAAGGGATGAGGCTGATAAGTCTGACTGGAGTCTGCAGTGCTGATGATCCCTCATGCAAACTGTTTCTTAGTCACAGGAACACTTCAACCTATGACTAGGATGCAGTTTGCTGCAGGGGATCATAAGCGCTGCGGGCCTCTGTCATACTTATCAGCTCCATCCCTCCTCTCATACAACTCCTCACCAGCATCTGTGAGGAGAGACATTGCAATGGAGGCCCCATAGCAAAATTTCTACTCACCCCACCCCTGTTGCTGAAACCCCCAAATCGCAGAGAGGAGGCAGAGTTCATGAGGTTGTTGTGGGGAATATACATTTTGCTGTGGGGCCCCCATAGGTCTCGCTACGCCCCTGCTGGTCACATTCCGATATCACTACTTCTTTTATGTTGTACCAAAGCAAATTATACCTTGTTTTCTTTCAGGAGACTTTCAGTTTTCAGAAAGTGTGATTAGTCCTTTTGTTCCTTGTGACAATGTAAATAACATTTACTCAACAAGCGAAAAAAATTGTTTTCTAAGCTGTGTTCTACATGTAGGTTTTTATAATAAAATCTGCACTGCATTTTTATTTTTTCCTTGTTTTTTGCTGTCTTGAATTAAACTCTTACAATGTGTAGGAATAATATGGTAGCCCAGTGAGGTGTACCATTTCGTAAAACTAAAACACTGCATAAAATGAGGGTAACCAAGTTTTGTTTTGTTTTTTGACACATGGGGGAGATTTGGACATTCGATCCCCCCTCCTTTTAAAAGAGGGTGCTGCCACATGTTTTCAGGCCAGTATGGAGATAGGAAACAGTAAGTGCCCTCATGAATGTAATTTTTCAATAGTGCAGGGTAATATTGTCTAGTGATATCTGGTGATCACCAGACAGTAACTACTAAGAGGCCACATCATTTGAAGGAGAGCCCTCATCTCTTTACTATATGGGCATCTCTGAGTAAATGTAAGCCAGCCTGGAATTCCTTTGCATTATGCAGTATAGAGTGCTATTGTCTGGTTTGAAAGATGAGATTTCCCTAACTCAAGTACGGGTGGCCAGAGGGGAGAAATAAGGGACTTACAGTCGCCTTCCCATCCAATGCATTACAAAAAAAATATTTTCCATAGTGTGGGTAGTGCAGTCACTGTTCAGCGCCTCTTCCCCGGCTCTCCATCTGTACGGATTACCAGTGGGGAGATGGTAATTTTTTTTTTTATATTACAGTGCTTCACTGCTACAAGGTTGCGGACTCATTGTCCGCAGTTTTGAAGTATATGCAGGCTATGAGTGCCACTTGTCATCCGCAGAAGAGGTGTTCTATGTAAACCTAAAATTGCAAATGTTTTTATTCTATTTTGTCTGTTTTTTTATTTATTTTTTTTTACATTGGGCATTGCAACTGCAAGGTGCAGAATCAAACCCATTATGAGAATAAGGGACCATCTGTGACAGTTCTTCGTTAGTTCAATAGTTAAGTCCTTTTGCAAATACGTGGCATAGTAATGAAAATGCGCCATTTTCACCACTGTATCTCATCTTGGCTCTCTTGTCCTTCTATATGAGCCGCTCCTCCAGGCAAGGCACACTAGTGTGCCTACTCTTTATTTTGCCAGATACTCTTGTGCCGTCCAAATATTCCCAGTGGAAATTTCTGTTCTTCTGCAAACGCCACCATCATACTCACACACCCATGCGTTTTGATGGCATTCTAGACACATCTGCGCAAACTGATGTATCATTAAAGAGAGTTTTGCATTGCTTCTTTGCCATTTAATGTGTTGTAATTGGCCTCTACTGTGTGAAGGTGACAGGTGAACTTTAGGAAAAAATTGGCAAAGTAATAACAATGATGTCATAAACAGAGAAATAATATATTCTAGAACAAGAAGCCATAAACTGATTAGTGATAAGCACACAAGGAAATATAGAAAGTTCTACATCACTGATATCATAAGTGCTTGGATGGAAGGCAGTCATTATGTTGACACCAGAGAGTTGATCGTTTGAATGTCAACATTCAGAATGTCAACAGTTGATATTAGGGTTAAGTTGCAGTTCGGGTAGGGATAGGGCTACAGTCACCTGAAAACGTTATGTTGGCGTACCGACTGTCGACATTCTGGCAATGTTGATATTTGACATGTCAACATTTTGTACCAAACTCGCTTGGATCAAGGAACCAACAAAAATATAATCTAGCTATAAAGTGTCCTATTAGTGCTTAGATATCTTGTTAAACCGTGGTATAAATAGTATAAATCTATTTTTTACACTATTACCCCTGCACCCACCAGCCAGATGTGCAGGGAAAAGCCCCAGGCTTCAGCTTAAGCTTGGAGTGCTCGGTAGAGGGGGGACCCTTTTATTAGGGGGTCCCCATCTCCCCTGAGATCCCCTTGGGCTGACTAGCTGCAGATGTTAATTCTTTTTACCGGGGAGACCTGGTGAAAGAGGCCCCTGGCTTTGGCATTACACCCTGGCTAGGTTTGAGTCTGGTGCTGGTTTTAAAAATTTTGGGGGAAAAACCCCACGTACATTTTTATTTATTTTTTTTTAAAATATTAACCCTTTATTTAAGGCAGAAACATACACGGATCACACTGATCTGTGTACGTTTCTGCTAGACACGCTGCTCAGGAGGGGGTCTATTTGTAAGTTCTATTTTTACACCATGTTTGCTTTTATTACACCCGTGATTATAATCACGATTTTTGGTAAATTCCTGTGTTGTATTCCTGTCTATGGAAAGTATTGATGTGTTCAGACGATGGTGTATTCATTTCTAGTTGTATTTATGGGTGAAATTTAACTTCTAAATCAGCCATATTCACCTCTAAGTTTACAGCAAATGCCCCCGTTTTTGCCATAGTAAATTCCCATGTTTGTAAAAATGACAAAATAATGTCGTTAATGCAAATTCGGACAAACACGGGGCTTAGTAAATTTACCCCAAACTGTTTATGCATGTTTCTGGGTTAGCAAAACAGACCATGACTGTCTCCTATTTAAGTGTTTTTATTTAATGCTGTCAAAAATTATTAGACCTGACCGCAAAGACCAAATGTTCAGAATAATTTTCTTATTGTTCTGCTTATGCGCCAAATCATAATTACTATGATTTTCTTTTTCTAGAGTGGACAATGCAGAAGACCCAGTGTATGAGAGTTTAGAAGAGTTCCATGTCTTTGTCCTGGCTCATATATTGAGACGACCTATTGTTGTAGTTGCTGATACAATGCTTCGTGACTCAGGGGGAGAAGGTAAATCTCATTAAGGACCTCATACAGAGGTGGGCGCAGTGTCCATGCCACAAGCAGTTGCCTGCTGTTGTAAGTCTGCGCATGTGTCCGAGTCGCACTGGGGAAATTCAGAACAATTTTGAAACTGGGGACTTCATTTTATAGCTATAGAATTATATGCATGTGTATATATATATATATTATGGCAAGGGTAAGGGTGCCATCTCCTTGGATATATAATTACTGTTGCCATGCAGCAGCCAAATACTAGTACATCAGTCCAGGGTCTTGGTACAAGTATCCACAACTAGTTGTAATAGCAGCGCAGAAATGATCAAAACATAAATGTAAATCCTGGCCTGTCCGACTCTAATGAAACAAAATGATTCCCTTTCTAACGTCCCTTTTACAAAACAAAAGTCTTTAGCACAGCAATTATATTTGGTAATCAGTGTCTCTCAAAGGTTCTTGACCTGTTCCCCAGGCAGTGAGAGACTGACTACAGAGCCTGACACAGCCTGTATCAGCCCCTCACAGGTGGTCTGGCAATTAAGGCTGCTAATCAGCTTCTCAGGGCCGACTTTTGGGGAGTTCGGTCAAATAGAGGCGCCACCCCATAGTGGGCGCAGACCTCCCGACTGTCCAGATTTCAGCAGGACAGTCCCATTTTTTAGGGCAGTGTCCTGCTGTTTCACCAGCGGGCTGAAGTGGCCCGGGGGCAGTCAGGAGGTTGGGGGCATGTACCACTCTGCTTTGCTAAGCGGTGAGCAGCGGTGTCGGTAAAGCTGAATGGATGCCGCACACATATACACATACACCCACACTTGGGCGGTCCCCCTCTTTAATCAAGAGCTGAACTGTAACGCTTATCAGAAAATAGTTACTGCATTTAGTAGAGCATAAATTCATTAATTTTGATATTTCTGTAAATAAATATTCTGTAAAGTAATTCTATATAAATACCCTCATGCAGTGGTTCTAAAAATGTGTGTGTTGTAACACTAGCAAAACCTACAAAATCTACTTTTTGTTAATTATAATTTGACAGAAAACTGCTCTTCATTAGTTAAATGATACTTTTACTCTTCCGCCATGGTCTCCTTACCAATACTTTAAAAACTATAAATATGTTCAGATTTTGTCATGTAGGAGCTGTGAGAGATGGACATTTGTCCTTGAAACATGACAGATTGTGAGATATTTGAGCTGACGGCGCTGCGGGTTATACACTGGAACATTTTATTTACATACTTTGATTGGAATTCCCTGTTTGCCACAAATATAGTTGTGCAAATATTCCATTAGGCTTGTTCTTGTCAAAGACATTCAGGCACATTGCTCCACTTTCATTGAAAAGCTGCATGTTTATCTGAAGTGCATTCTTTAGACTGCAAGCTTCCATGAGCAAGGCCCTATGCGCCTGATTCAGACCCGCTCGCGAGCGCTGAGCGCTCGCAAGCGGGTCGATGGTGCCCTAGTGCACATGCGCATGACGGAGGGAGCTCCGTTGTGCGCATGCGCGAGACCTGCATAGCGACTGCCAGCCGTCGCTATGGGTCTCGCACCAAAGGGGGCGTGCTGTCGATGGTGAGTGACAGCACGCCCCCTTTGGTGGGCGTGCCGGGGGCGTTGCTGCCCAGACAGAGGCGTTCCCATAGGAACGCCTACCGTCTGGGTCCGGCCCCACTGACATCACTAGTGATATCAGTGGGAGTGCTTTTGGCTCTGATAGAGCCAAAAGCACTCCTGGGCTTGCGGCAGCGTGACCCTACCGCAGGGTCTCATCGCAAGCCCGATGGTCTTGACCATCGCGACCATCTTTTTGGCCGCTCGCTTAAGCTGTGGGTGGTAACCCACAGCTATGCGAGCGGCCAGGAGGCCGCTCCAACTTTAGTAAGGAGGGCCCTGATTCAGAGCGAGCGCTCTGGTCAGAGCGTCCGGCTCTGAATCAGGCCCAATGTCTCTTCTGTGCAGTGCTGTAGCAGGTCACTAATCCTAATTCCTCCATACCCAGCCCATGTGACATCATGACTTCATGGAATCTGTGCTCTTGGGCGGCTCCCCGGAATGCAGGGTACCGTTCAAGGTGCCCTACAAGACAAATACATGTGCCAACAGGGTAGCGACATGCTGCTCCCTTGGACTTTAGCTTTTGGCAACTGCACCACTCGCGCACACCTAGTTATGGCCCTGCTTGTCTGCCCCCTTTCCATCAATTTCATTGTTCTGTTTCTGTGTGTGATTTGTTTTGTACATGAGATGTTGCATCGGCTATCTGTTGCTGCAAAGTTGTGGTTTACCTTCTAAATCAGGATTGGGGAACCTCAGGCCCTGGGGTCGTATAAGGCCTGCAGAATCATTTGGTCTGGCCCTCTGAGCTTTTTTCAGCTAGCCTCATCTGGCTAGCAGGGTGCCTAGAATGGCATCCTGCAGCCAGAATCTATGCAGCAGTGCTGCCTGGAGTGTCCTTAGGACGCTTCAGACTGTCACAACGCTGCCCCTACAGCGCCCCGAACCATCCACAGGATGGTCCGGGCATTGCTGTAATCCCGGCGATTGTGGCCCTGTCCGTGTGATGTCACATGGAGGGGGCGTGGCCTGCACCGGGCCCACAAATAATGTTATATATATCAAAATGACCCTCGGCAGGAAAAAGGTTCCCCACCCCTGTTATAAACTATTATGGTGATAAATGGTATGCCCTCTCTGCATGCTAGGCAGTGCTGTTCACCTAACTGATTCAAGGCAGGATGTGGCTCACCACTGCTTCCCTGGCAACTGCCACATAGTCCTTTGTATCATATTATACATTGGGCAGAGTATGTTAAAAGTCTATATGCAGATATAGTGATCAAAATCAAGTCAGTGACAGGTCAATTTACTAATTATCAAGTCTAGTAAATTCAGATCAGCTTATAAATTAAGACATCCCTGCTGCCACTTATTTCTCAGTGTTAAGTATAGAACAGGGAGAATCTATGAAGGATAGATTTGAAAAATCTCTGTTTCAAAACCAGTTAGATGAGGAAAAAAACCTCAATCTTGTTCATAGAATTGGAAATATTCATAGATTTTCCTATTTGTGTCAATGGGAATGTTTATTTCAATGGGGTTTGTCTTTGGAAACTCTGATGAAATAAATTGGCCCATTGAAATGAAATTACTGGTAAAAGATTTGGTAATCTATAAATAAAGAATAGAGCTGTGTGCATCCCCAAATACTCATCCACCCTCAGTGACAGACAGTGTAGGATGATTATCACTAAAACTATGATATACTAAGCGTGGGTGGGTGGGTGTGGTATATATTGTCGACATTCATAATATCAACATGCTTGGCATGTCGACATTGACCACGTTGACATTCATCATGTTGAAACTGATGAAATGTCAACATGAGTAGAATAACACTAAAGCGTCCCTGGTGGTCTAGTGGTGACTTACCTGGTACGGTGGTAATGTCAAGATGATTTCTGGTAATGAGTATCTACCTAACCCTCCCCCCTAAAGCCTAACCCTAACATCTCCTCCCGTAGACTAACTCTAAACTCCTCCTAGAGCCTAACTCTCCACTCTCGGTCCGTGCAGAATAACGACATGTCACCATTCTGCAGTTGTTGACAATTCAACAATGTAGGCATCATAACTGTCAACATTCTGGTGTTGACATTGTGAGTGCATCCCACTTGGGGCTGTGGCTATTTTCCTGTAGCTAAGAAGTGGGACACTGTACTCATGGTCTCCATCTTAAATTGTAAACTTGTTAAATCTCTCTGTTGCTTTTGTAGATTGAGGATTGGGGGTTTCAAAGGGATTTCTGCATGTAGCTCAAACTATGGAAACCATGGGACATTGAAATACAGTTTTCCCCATTATTTGGCTTGCACATGTTTTTTATAAGAACACAGAGCGGGATACCTCAAGCATTGCATTGTGGATGCGATTCGTCCCGCCACTTATCGCACTGCATAGCGGTGTTTAGTAATGCTGTATGCATTGTATCTATATATACTGTATCTATTGCTCTTCCAAGAAGACTTCTGGGCTTATGACCTGGGCGTCCTTCTGCGCATGCACAAGCCGCAGAGAACACTGGCTTGGGTCCTATTGGACCTTTCTCAGGGAAGTGTCTGGTAAGAAGCCCATAGGCTTCTATTAGGCAACGCCATCTATAGATGGCATTGCCTTTGGGGGTACAAGCTTCAAAAGGTGTTGCTCTCCGGAGCTTGAAGCATATGGAGAATGCGGTCAAACCTCCAAAAACTGTTTTCAAAGTTTTGACCGCATTTTGGGCTTGATTCCTCCTGCCCCATATGTAGATCATTTCATTTAAATACTTGGAAAGCATAGTTGGTGAATTTTCCCTTACAATATAGACATATTTTATTTTTATACGACACACTGTTTGCTTAGAAATTTGCGACACACTGTTGGCTTAGAAATTTGCTTTTAAAGATGGTTTCCCTCTTTATTTATAACACAGTTTATGCTTTCCAGCTTTTGCACCTATTCCATTTGGCGGAATTTACTTGCCTCTTGAAGTCCCACCCAACAGATGTCACTGCTCCCCTCTGGTGCTGGCCTACGATCAAGCTCATTTCTCTGCCCTGGTGTCCATGGAGCAAAAAGATCAGCAGCGTGAACAAGGTAGGGTGATGCCTTTACAAGGTAATATAATAATGCCGTGTAATAAACACCATATCTCTCTACACATCTGCATCATGTTTAATGTCTACTGGTGTCTTCCACTAAAGTTAGATAATTCACACTTTTGTTTTGAAAAACATGTTTTTTTTTTTAGTAGGTGTAGTTTGCTAAGGCAAGAACCACAATTGTGCTTATGTGATTCGGTCTGAACCTAAGAAGAACCTCCCGCACTTTTATATTGAATGTTTATTTTTCATGGTGAATGAACAGAGATGAAAACAAAATCAATGGATACAATGAACTGCATTGTCCAATCTTTACAGCTTCGCTTCACAATGCAGTCCTCCATGGACTTTTTCTGTATAATATTAGCCAATTATAAAGGTGTGATCTCACATATAAGTATTGTTCCTTGAAGCTTAAGGTCATTTTTCCAGGCGGTTCTCCTATAGGTCAGTTATCCCTTCGCAAAAATCAATTTGTAGAAGATACCGCAATATAAATCTGTCTCTCTCGCTCTCCACCTACTATTCCCTGATTCATCTCATTATATTAATAAGCTTGTCAGTCTGTTAGAGCATCTACTTGCCTAATAGCTACCTACTGGAAAGCACAGGGTCCTGCCAACATGGCTTCCCTCCGGAATAGAATCTGGCAAGTCTAGGAGATGGAGTGAATAACCAGTATTTTTAGAGAGTTCTCTGTGTTCTTTTAGATAGTCTTGGTCCCAGTATAACAGTGTCTCTCTCTTCTGTTTTGGTCCATTACTGACTGTAGCTTCACCTACTTCCTGCTCTCTTTCCCACTGTTGTTACTCTGACCCTGTGTGTGACCCTAAGTGGTTTCCTCTTCCTCCCTTTCTCCCTCCTCTGTCTTCTGCCTCCTCTTTCCTAACGTTCTCTTTCTTCTTTCCCTTATTTTCCCCTATAGTTAAAACCAGGCATTGGATGTATTTTCCGCACTCTGTGCATTCTAGTTATACTACTTATTATGGTCCCCTGCACAGTACTGCAATATGTTTTCATTCATGTCTGATGTTCCAAAAACAATGGACTTCTCTCCTGAGCCACCAAGAGAAGGACATTAGCTACGCTAGGAGGTTATTATACTTTTATATTTAGTCAAACCCATTGCTATTAAATGATGTAAACAAATGCATCTATAGTATCAGCTTTATGGGGGGTGCTACTTCTACATCTGATTTCAAATATACATATAAAGAAGACAATAAATAACAGTTCTTCTGTTAGGGGTGCACTAATGATCTAATTTGTTCATTCATTTAATACTTAATTTAAAGTCGTTTTTTTTTTTTAAATATGGCTACTCTTCAACAAAATTCATAAAAGCAGCAATATAAAATAAATATAAGTGAGAAATAAAGAAAAATTTAAAATATTAAAACACAAAGTTCGATTTTGTTTGATTTCAATTATGTTCTGTCCACAAATCTAATGGCTCAATATTTTACACTTATAATTAGGAATATGTAAGTCTTGGCTTATTCTAATCAAAGGTGAACACTTACACACTTTGTATCAGAATAATTACATTGATTTTACTATATAAGTAATAAATTAGAGAACAAATTAAGTTACTATTGCATCCCTAACAAAAGTCTTGCTATTTTTTCTTCTATATATGTCTCTACTGAGCCAATCAGTCAGAAAGCTCACATGATAGAAGAGGAAGGGAGGTTGCTATGAACATTTCAAAATCTCCCTGCCCTCTACCTTATATGTCCATGTGACACTGTAAGCCATGTTGTTAATCACATGACTAAAATCTACATTTATTATTAGCAACATGAATAAAGCCTTTTATTTACTCTTTTGTCTTATTAAAGTAATGTAGGCTGAACATTTTCTCCTGTAAACTAGTAAGAGAATGGTTTCCATGTACCAAATGTAATTTTGAAAATCTAGAATTAGAAGCTAATGTAGCAAAAAACATGGAAGTCACAAAAGTTCTGCCACCATATAAAGGTGCAATTCTGCAGTAGATTATACTTGAATGCAGATGACCTGGCATTAAGTATCCCAGTATTACATTGAGAGTGGTGGGGGGTTTGCAATTTCCTAATTTTTCATTAAAAACTTTGTATTCATTAGTTCATTAAAAACAACTAATGATTACGGTAAAGTTAACATTACCACTCACTATTTAAATAATTTAATTATAAACTTGTTATACATTTATAAATGTCACTTATGTACCATAACAAAATACATAGGGAAGATGTCAGAATGGTTTTAGGTCATCTGTGGTTTTAATCAACATTACAGTAGGACGGATTTAATGCCTAAATCAATGAAGATCCAGTAATGACTAGGCAACAGTAGAGCCAGGCTCATTTATCTAGTTAATAGTTACTGGTGTTTGTCAGTGTGTCTTCTAACTGTATTGGTACGATGGTCAGTTACACAAAGATGCTTATAGAAATTTGTAAACAAGTGCATGATAACAAATGATGAACTGTCTGTGTCCATATATCACTGTCATTTACGTGGTAAGCTGTTTTGGTTTATTATAATGTACATTTGTCTAAATTATTTCATAACTGATAGTAGACAAGAATGAACCAATTTAGCATTGCTGGCAGGTAAGTTGTTGTATTAGGTTGGGTGGAAAACAAATAATTCCTCAACTACAGAGAGCATTGCATGGATTTATTATAGAGTCTTCTAGTGTCTGAGGTTAATGGTGCATGCGGGAAAGATGCTGTAATACAGGTGATAGTCATCGTTTTTCTCTTTGGGTTCCACAATACAATCCTAAAATCCACCCCCATTACAACATATACAAACATCTTGAAAGTAATATAGTGGATTTGTACAGTACCAGGTTAAGGTCCATATGGGCCTGGAGCTAAAATTTATAAAGGGCCTATTGTAAGCTGCCGCAGGAGGTGTGCCCAGCACAATAGTGGTGTGGCTACTGATATAAGGGGCGTGGTCTGCACAAGGGGTTTGATCTGTGACGTTCCAGACACCCTGCTAGCCAGATGCAGGAGCTATGGGGCTGTGACAATACAGCCCACAGGGCTCTTCGCCCTGTGCGACGGCACCGCCCACACTGCCCTCCTTACGGGACTGGCTAGAAGGAATATATACATTAGTGTTAGTATAGGAGTTTAATTTAATTTTTATTACACATATAACAAAATATATCTCCAACAAATCAATGATTGAAACAAAGACATTCAGAGAAAATGGAAAATCATAAAAAAAAAAAAAAAATTTGAACACACTTCCGTCCTCAAAAAGTGTGACCGCCATCCTTATTAGGCCTGGGTCACAATCTAAAAACAACAAAAAAAGGACAATGTGCCAAATAGTGCAGTATGTAGCTGACAATGCGTGTAACCCCTTACATACTACTCCCCTTTTGTTATTTGTATATAATACAACAAACAGAAGAGGAAAGAACATAGGGGCTGATTTAGAGGTAGTCACGGCTGCATCCCTTGGCAATTGCGCACCTGCGACTTTATGCAAATGCCGCTACAAAGCCCCTCCTTTGCGTCCAACTGTGCAAGGACTGAGGCGCACACTCTCAGCATGAGACAGACGCAATGGCGATTTCAATTCAGATCTAGCGATTGTGTATGCGTATATATAAGCCGCACTGTGCAGGTGGCTGAGATTATCTTGCAATTCCACATGCACAGCAGTACCATACGCAAAGTGAGTGACAAGTAGTCAGTGTCCGGAGAAGGTGGTCATAAAGATGCAGGTGTGGCTTAGAGTTTAAACGCTGTTACATGGGCGTGCATAAATTAGCCTTTGCAATCTCATATACAGCATGAGAACCCTCTGTGAGTCAGGAGAGCTGCCGCAACGGCAAGATGGCTGCTAGATGTGCATTGGTTACCGATAATTACACAGCAAAGCGATGTCGTACGCGGGTAAGAAGGCAGCAGTGGGCGTCCTTATGCTCAATTGATCTTTGGAACATTAGCATATTTTGTAGCTCTGATCGCATTAGCGTCCATCTCTGAATAAGCCCCACAATCATTAGACGCCATTATCTGTCGCACCATCAAAACTTGAATCAGCCCTATGTGACTGACATTGCGTCTGTGTGCGCAAATACTTCAGCCAAACTCCCATAACACGCCCATGAGACGGAGCACTTTGTGCGCATTAATAGCCTCCCAGTCACTGCCCAGGACAGCCCAGCACTTCTCCAAGATATTTAACATCTTCTCATTCATATATATATATATATATATATATATATAAAGCACTAATCCACGGCACTCACCATTCCTAGATTCGGGGTGCAACATGTGACCACATTGTTTAAATAGAAACCACAGGGGCTCTGCACTCACCATAATAACTAATAATGATAATAACAACATAATAAACAGTGGGGTTTTAGTTCATGAATTGATCAATGCATTTAAGCTTGCAGCCCATCGTCACAGGACCCCACTTTACTGCAAGTCCCTACTCTGTTGCTCAGAATTCTAACATGGACATAGCATCACATTAGTGTTAAACTCATGGTATGCTTTCAAGGTTTAAAGCTCACAGCAACTTTGCTTTTAAACATGAGACAGTTACCAAGCACACCTGTTGCAAAGCACCTAGGAAAACAGCTGACACAAGTTAATTAAACTAGTTAAAAGGGGTGCATGAGAAAATGTGATCACAAAAATGATTAATTATAAAAATTAATCAAAATAAACAAAAAGCACTAATCCACGGCACTCACCATTCCTAGATTTGGGGTGCAACATTGTATGTGACCACATTGTTTAAATAGAAATAACAGGGGCTCTGCACTCACCATAATAACTAATAATAATAAACAGTGGGGTTTTAGTTCACGAATTGATCAATGCATTTAAGCTTGCAGCCCAACGTCACGGGACCTGGGCTGCAAGCTTGAATGCATTGATCAATTCATGAACTAAAACCCCACTGTTTATTATGTTATTATTAGTTATTATTAGTTATTATGGGGAGTGCAGAGCCCCTGTGATATATATATATATATATATATATATATATATCATACTGTGTATATACACACACATATAGATGTATATTTATATAAATGTATAGAGAGAATATATATTATTAAGCTCGTATCAGTCCCACAGCGTACACTGCATATCAACTATTATTATCACACAGCAGCAGCAGCCAACCAGCAGGGCTGAAACCTCACCTCAGTCTGGAGGATCAGACAACCTGCTGGGCCGCCTACACGGAGCTGCCTGTGATCGCTGTGTTCAGTGCTGTGTGCTGGGCCGGGAACTTAGAACAGCTGCTTGAACGCTGTCGGGGCAGCGACTTCACACAGCGCGGGGGAGCCTCGGAGTCACTGTGTATGCAGCGCAGGGACAGCTAGAGAAGCCGTCCACTGCTGCTGCCATAATATAACATATGATCACTACTCGCTTTTGATCCACCTTGGCCAGAAGAGGGGAAGGTGGGGTAGCGGACCGTGGCCGAGACACGGGGGAGGTCGGGTAGCGGCCTGCGGCCGGAGGAGGAGGGGAGCTTACAGCAGCCTGAGGCTATTCGGAGGGCCGGGCTGTGACTGCCTCGGAAGGCCCTTGCCAGGCCACTGTGGCAGGACATTTTTTTCCTGTTTACAGCAGCACTGCACAGCAGTTGGTGTGGGCCTATTTTCCTGGGTGGGCTTGGAGCTGCAGCTCCATCCGCCCCATTGTTAATCCGGCCCTGGATTTGTAGGTACAACATATATTGCATTATTTCGCCTCTGCACAATATGACAAGGTAAATTTATTACTTTACTTTAATTCCGGTCTTCTTCTGGGTACGATTCAGTGCAAGAAGGCTAGGTGTCCTCGCTGTTGCTCAGATGGACTTCAGAGGTGATTATGAGGAGAATCCCCACAAATGGGACCCAGCTGGGTTGCCTGGAGCAAGCTACACCATTATGTAGGCGGCAGGTATTCCGGGTGTAGCTCCGTTGCATAGAGCTAATTGGTGGACCAGGTCTGGTTGTCTGGTGCACATTTATATCCTTTATTCCCAACATCGGAGATGTCAGAAAAGCAGTTCACCTTCCTTGCTAGAGGGCCATTGGTGATGGTTGGCAGTGGGGTGTGTAGTGCATTGCCACCTCAGTGTGTCCTCTGTGAGGGAAGTGGAGTGGGAGGGGAGGAGCAATGCATAGTAGGAGAGGGATAGACTCCGTGGATGCTGCTTAAAACATCACAAATGACTCTGTTGCACCAAATAGAGTTATATTGGGTCTCTAAAGTAGAACTAAGACAGAGCAAAAACTATTTTGATAGTGAAATATTTTCTTCTCCTTCCTGGACTCTCAAAAAGCATTGGGCAACAGGTGATCCTCCTTCCCTTCACCTGCGGCCCCAAGATAATTCCCATCTGCCCTTGTCTCAGCTTTATGCTCCATCACATTGAATTCTCAGCTTTGTTGTTATAGCTTCCAATACTTTTTAATCTTACATCACAATGCCAACTGTTATGTTATCACAGAGTGGTGTATATTTCTTGAATTAAATGTATTGTTTTCACTTATTACTGAAATTAAGGGTAATTAGCATCCATTTTGAAGATTAGAGGGCCTCTGTCCCACGGACCCTGCCTCTGGCTAGCTGGGTACCCAAAATAGCACCCTGCAGCCAGAATCTCTGCAGCAGTGCCACCCGAAGTATCCTTAGGACGCTTCTGATGTTGCTGTCATTCCCAACAATGGTGGCCTGACTTTTTTGCTTTTTACCCAGATTAGCAAGTGAGTGGCACACAGAAGCCACAGATGCCATGCCAGCATCAGTATTCCAATTGCTTTTCTTTTATTAGTGATGCAAATAAAACACAGAAAAAGTCTCTCGTGGACACTTGGCTATGTCGCAAATCCGCAGCGTGCCAAACGGGGCTATTTGGCACAATTGAGCATAGGTGTATGTGGACACCTTTGTATGTGCATCTTGTAGCACAATAACCATTTATATTTTGTGACTACTTCCAGTTTTAAAGGGAAGTGCAGGAGAGTGTGGAGATGGCTGCATTCTAGAAGGAGATGCGTGCAGTGCTCACTCATGTACATGGATAGGATAGGGAGAAATCCAGCTACAAGGTATAATTTTATATTGTGCAGATAAAATCATTATAATAGATATAATTATTATATATAGCAGATGTAAAGTGGACAGATGGGGTGAGGGGGAATATTGCCCAACTCAAATGAAGCTAGCCGAGTTGTGTGTTGTATGCAGAAGCAGCCATTGTTTAACCAGCATGAAAAAAAAAAAGATCATGTTGCACCCTTACATCACAATATGGTTTTGTTCTTGTGCCACTATGCACTTTTAAGCTATATTTACTTCTAACTCCTAATACAGTATTTTTTATGGGAAACTGCATTTCTGGGCACATTTCAACAGATGTTAAACCATTCAGACAACCTAAAGTGACACATAATAAAGTCATTCTGTATGTCCCACCAGCCATATTTTTAATAGGATAACTGAAGTTGAAATTAGGAGGAGGTCTCACAGTGCTGGTAAGTGGATGCATGATAGACGTTGAGGGGATGCTTTCACGGTTTTCATTATGTGCCTTTCCATTCAAAAAGTGCAAAAGTAAAGACAGACTGATTTCCCAAGGGCAGTTCCCAAGATCAAGATTCTGCACTTATGAATGCGCTAGGCTGACAGATAAGTGCATTTGCATAAATAGAAATGGCCTGCATTCCTGCATCTTCTGCACTTTGGTAAATTCCTGTTACTGTGTAGGCTGACGCCTGACTGTTTCATTAGTTGCACTGTAAAGTTGGGTACACATTAGACAATTTTTGAACCAATCCGACGGATCGGTCCGATATATTGTCGATATCGTCTGTGTATGTTCTATGACGGGCCATGCGTGCTCCTGTTTGTTCGTCGGTCGCATCGTCAGGTCATCCCTACATGCAGCTCAGTCTGACAATGCAACTGACGACCCCATGCAGCGGGATGCGCTTGGGGCTGTCATATTGGATGGTCGGGCACCGGATCATGTAATGTGTACCGGCCACCTGATATGTCGGCCCGTCATCCTTGCCGTCGCATTGCTGGGTACACACATCGTTTAACACTTATGTAAAAATCTGAGCCTTAACAGGGCTGACAAACATTTAAGCTGTAACAAAATCCAGCAACATAAAGATGTTCTCTGAGGCTAGCTGCACAATATTCTTTTCCTGAATGTCAGAATAGGTTCTGTAAAAAACCTTTCAGACATTATGACGTCTCATTCACTAAGAGTTAATTATGAAATGCACAAAAATCTTAAAACTATACACTGCACCTTGATAATCTTTCCTGCAAGAGTACTACTGGAAGGTGCAAGATGAGTCCCATTACATATAGAGACAAACTTAGATTTTTGCAACTTGAAGATTTTAAACCCTGTGCGTTTACCCTTAAATTCTATATAACTCTGCCAACTCATCTAAGTATCCCTCAACAGAAAATTAAATCACCGTTCCTTAGTTCAGTGAAAAGTTAGTTGAGTTCTTTTACCTCATCCTTACTTTAATAGAAAACAGGGAAGATTCCGCACAGAACCATAACTAGAATTATTTTAACCAACCATCCATATCCATGAATAATTTATACATCATAAGTTTATGTTGGTGGTGCTCCCACAGCCTAAATATAACAGATTTATTAGAAAAAGAAAAAGTAAGGCTATTCTTGGGGCACACTTATATATGAATTCTTAAGATTGAAATAAAATATAACTTTTAATATTAATAGTAAAATATATACCAGGTACACATAAGGTCATAGGCGAACATAAGGTCATAGGCGAACATATTAAAAGATAATTTCTGCAAAGTACCCCACATATACAATTTAGGGTAACAATAATTGTGTTAGAGTGTAGATATTGCAATAAATACCAATCAATTGACACATGTAGCATAACCATGTATAGATTGTGACAATCTATACATGGTTATGCTATATGTGTCAATTGATTGCATCACAAGGAAGGTATGCTTATGCACCACCTGTCTTGACAGCAACTGATTATTAACTGGACCTCTCTTTTGAGAGTAGTCCTACATTTTTGAAATAGGCTCAGACCGTGTGCATAAGTGAATCCCCATATATTTTCAGTAGCGATAATCTACAGTCATACTTCACTGACTATGCCCAAACTCGTTTGATCTTGGAAGCGATCCAGTGGTAGGCCTTGTTAGTACTGATGTGGGGGACCACTCAGGAATACCAGGTTCTGTAGATAGATATTGTACTGTTTAATGGGGATCATAGGACTGCGCACTGTGTAGCCTATATACCAATACCTATGGTATTTATTGTATCTACACTCTAACACAATTATTGTTACCCTAAATTGTATATGTGGGGTACTTTGCAGAAATTATCTTTTAATATGTTCGCCTATGACCTTATGTGTACCTGGTATATATTTTACTATTAATATTAAAAGTTATATTTTATTTCAATCTTAAGAATTCATATATAAGTGTGCCCCAAGAATAGCCTTACTTTTTCTTTTTCTAATAAAACTCATCCTTACTTTGCAGGGAACCCATAGAAACCCCATCAAAAGATGTATACATTTTACGTGCCTTCCTATGGGTGTCTGGATGCCACTGTCGGTATTCTGACCAGCGGCATCCCGACAGCTGGGATTTCATACTCAACCCCTTTTCTAAATGACCCTTGCAGATAATGAAAAATAATCAACAGCAGACTGTTTTTCCACTTTACCTGTTTATATAGATACTAGCTGAAGTATCCGACATTGCCTGGGTTTAAACCTTCAAGTTATTAAGTTTTTTATTATATGATGTCGTCCAAATCCATCCAGTGGAAGGCCCAGAACAGGCTCCTTGGGTCAAAGTTCTGCCCAGTGTACACCAACCAGAGGTCCGACCAGGACCCTAACCCCCCTAAAACCTGACCAGGCGCCAACTGGACCACCTTGTATTGGTTTCATAAACGGACAGAATAACAAACCGACCAATGAATTTTAAATATAAGATTTGTCGCTATGTGGTCTAATAGCTTACTTTTTTGATCCTAAATAACTATGTAAGATTTGGCGACTGTACCTTGAGAGCTGTGGAAGATATTCACAAATAAACTACCGTATATACTCGAGTATAAGCCGACCCGAATATAAGCCGAGGTACCTACTTTTACCCCAAAAAAACTTATTGACTCGAGTATAAGCCTAGTGTGGGAAATGGCAGCAGCTGATAGTGCCCCCAGTAGTAATTCCCCCTGGTTGTGCCCCCAGTAGTAATCCCTCCTGGTAGTGCACCCAGTGGTAATCCCCCCTTTCAGTGCCTCCAGTGGTAATCCTCCCTTTCAGTGCCTCCAGTAGTAATCCCCCCCTGGTAGTGCCCCCTGTAGTAATCCTCCCCTGGTAGTTCCCCCAGTGGTAATCCCCCCTTTTAGTGCCCCTGATAGTGCCCCCTGTAGTCCCCCCCCCCCCCCCAGTAGAGAGAGATGTGATAAGAATAAAAAAAAAAAATCACTTACCTGAAACTCCCGCTCCTGGTCCCGCCGCTATCCGCTCCTCCGGCCGCTTTGCATGGGAGAGACGTCGTCACGACGAATTGTCTCCCATTACCCACTGCGGGAGCCGGAAGATGGCTCCCGCAGTGGGAGCAGCAGCAGCCGCTCAGAGTATGACAGACTCTCAGCGGCTGCTGATTACAGCAAACACACAGCTGCCGGCTCCGGCGGCTGTGTGTTTGTGCTGTGTAGCGCTGACCGAACTCCGTTCCGGTCAGTGCTACACTTCACTCGAGTATAAGCCGAGGGGGTACTATTTCAGCACAAAAAATGTGCTGAAAAAGTCGGCTTATACTCGAGTATATACGGTACTTATTTTATATATAGTCGATACTGTATTGAACTCTTTAAAAAAAAAAATGGGCAAACAAAATATTTTTGTCAGATTTTTTTATATTCTTTTGCTGTCTTTATGCAGTGTATGACACAAAACTATACACTTTTAAGACATCATTATAGCAATATAACTTTATCATAGAATTGATCTAACGCACATCCAATCTGCATTTATAATTTATTATATGAATATATGGCTTTCTTGGAATAATAATTTAATGATTTTCTTTTTTGAGTTTGAACCATTTTAAATTATCCACATTTTCTAAATTGTGTTACTATAACATTTCAGAAATAAGTTTCTGTATTTAAGAAGTCAAAAATGATAATCCATCTTTGAAAGCAATGTATGTAAGCTTCCTCTCAGAAACAGTGTTGTTGTCATCATACCGGTGCCTTACAGCAATGCTTCGGTTTTATGCTTATTTGCAAGCAAATTTGCAAAATAATAAATTCATAAAAAGCAGTCAAGTTCTTTTAAGTTTTGAGGATGAATGTCATAATATGAAAATCTGTATAATGTTTAGTGCTTATTTTTTTTATCTTTGGAGAACGCCATTTGAAGTGCTTTGATGAAAACTTCTTGGTTTTGTAGAACCTGTAAATAAGTTATCAGCTGTCACATGTCTTAGTGTTCCACCTTCA
Source organism: Taudactylus pleione (assembly GCA_031769625.1). Classification (NCBI taxonomy): domain Eukaryota; kingdom Metazoa; phylum Chordata; class Amphibia; order Anura; family Myobatrachidae; genus Taudactylus; species Taudactylus pleione. The sequence goes on along the minus strand of JAUIMM010000018.1, from coordinate 14,466,632 downwards.
TCAAAAGATTCCCAGATACCTTTGTTCCTGATACTGTCAGTTCAGAGCCACGAATGTTGGCTCTGGCATAGTCATTGAGTTAGACACTAAAATAGAAAAGAACTTTATACCACTTTGAGGTTAATCAACCAAATTTGTAACTTTTTGGGTTATACAGGTTGAGTCTCCCATATCCAAAATGCTTGGGACCAGGGGTATTTTGGATAACGGAATATTTCGTATTTTGGAATAATTGCATACAATAATTAAATATCTTGGGAATAGGACCCAAATATACACACATAATGCATTTCTGTGTTATATACACCTTATACACCCAGCCTGCAGGTAATTTTATACAATATATTCAATAATTTTGTGGTTCAAACAAAGTTTGTGTACAGAAATGAAATTCATTTATGTTTCATATTAGGGATGTGCAGGCTCGGATAGGTTCGAGTTTGCACGTGGAGTTCGGATTTTTCCCTCCAAAAAAACGGAACTCAGAACGAGGCAAAACGTCATCTTACATGGACGAACATCATCATTCCTGGTCTTTTGTCCAGGAATGATGATGTTCGTCCATGTAAGATGACGTTTTGCCTCGTTCTGAGTTCCGTTTTTTTGGAGGGAAAAATCCGAACTCCACGTGCAAACTCGAACCTATCCGAGCCTGCACATCCCTATTTCATATACACCTTATACCAGTGATTCCCAACTTCAGTCCTCAAGGCACACTAACAGTCCTGGTTTTAGTAATATCCATGCTTAAGCACAGATGGTTAAATCAAGATAACTGAGGTACTAATTAAGTCACCTGTGCTCAACTATGGCTATCCTTAAAACCTGGACTGTTAGTGTGCCTTGAGGACCGTGGTTGGGAACCCCTGCCTTATACACACAGCCTGAAGGTAATTTTATACAATATTTGTGCCTTAAACAACGTTTGTGTACATTGAACCATCAAAAATTAAAGGTTTCATTATCTCAGTCATGCCAAAAAAAATCCGTATTTCGGAATATTCCATATTTCGGAATATTTGGATATGGAAGACTCAACCTGTAAATAATTCTACGCAGATCCATATACAAATCAATGGAGTCAATTCAATTCAGCGGGTTATATAGCGCCAGGAGAGAGCTCCCGGTGCTATTAAATTCACCGCGATGAGTAGTCCGACTAATTTCTATTCGCGCCCTCCTGAGGGTGCGTGGAAAAATCAGATTAGCGTGCCGGCTGCGAGGCTGTTTTCCGGTTTAGCACGGTGCTTAGCACTGCATTTTTGTCGGAGAATGACTGTTCTCGCGACTAAACACCCAGGTTAAGTCACGATAACCGGCATTCTCCGACTTAACCTCTTATTATCGGACTAAACAGTGCACTGAATTGAATAGCTTCGGTAGCTCCCTCCCGGCGCTGTCAACAACGCACTGAGTTAAATTTCCCCACAATGTTGGATAAATGATCATTCAAAAAACACTACCAAAAATGATATAACATACATACAGTACAAATTTACATTTAATATTTATAATATGGTTCCTAACACCTAAAAACTGTTGCCCCAGCCCAATGTAACTAAGGTCCATAATTCTTCTGTGTCAGCTAGAGAGTGTTTACTGTAGCTACATCCAGAGTGATCTCCTTATAACGTGCTTATTAAATTAGTAGACTTATACAGGAAATTAAGTATGGACCAACCAAGATATAATTATTATTATTTATAGAGCTCCACCAATGTATTCAGTGCTGTACAGAGAATATTTATTTCATATGAGCCCCTACCCATTGGAGCTGGACTTGCCCATTTTTTTGGGCAGCCGGGAGAGCCACACAATTTTTGGGAGCTTCCCGGCCATTCTGGGAGGATAGGCTAGTATGACGCACATATACACTAGGGTTATTTTGTCAGAATCCAATTAACCTACCGGTATGTTTTGGAATGTGGAAGGAGTACCTGGTCTCGAACACTGGGAGAACATACAAACACCACACAGGTCCATGTTCGGTACTGTGAGGAGAAATATGAACCATTACACCATTGTACTGCCCAGATATGCTTTGTTATTTTTACAGACTGTATTACCCTGACATGACCAACATGTTAGGAATTCTTTATATAATTGTTTATACAATTGTATTTCCAGCTTCCTTAGTGGATATCTAAGCTGAGGGAAATGTTGAAAAAAAGCTGGGTGTGAGAATATGATATAAACATATTGAGGGATACTGGAAAAGTATGAAGTATAAATAATTTTATTGGTAATGGGTGAAGGCATAATGTGAGATAAATTATCCCGCAGGGCCTGGAACTAGCACAGTACCTGTAATTATTGATGTCTCATGGCCTGGAACTAGCTCAGTACCTGTAATTAATGATTTTCACGGTCCTGAAACTAGCACAGTACATGTAATTATCGATGTCCTCGGGCCTGGAACTAGCACAGTACTTTTAATTATCGATGTCCCATGGCCTGGAACTAGCACAGTCAGGGGCGCAGAGAGGGGGGGGCGGGTACAGATCACCCGGCCCCAGGGGGGTCCGGCGCCGCCCCCCCCCTCACAGCAGCCCAGCACACTGTTTGTGGCTGCTGAGCAGCAGCCACAGCAGTCTCCTATGCCTGTGCGGGGGAGCGATCACACTGATCGCGCCCCCCTGGCTTTGCGCCGGGCTGAGGGGGCTCAGAGCGCCCCCCCTCCCCAGCGTGCAACAAATCTTTTTTTTTTTTCTCGGCAAGGGGGCGTGGCCACGCCTCCCCTATTAGGCCACGCCCCCTATTACCGGGGCCCGCCACGGCTCTTGGCGGGCCTGAGCACAGTACATATAATGAATGATTTGCCAGGGCCTGGAACTAGTACAGTACTTGTAATTATCAATCTGCCAAAGTTGGGAATTAGCACAGTACCTGTAGTCAGGGGCGGCTTAAGAGAAATACTGTACCAAAGTCTACTGCGCATGCGAAAATCTCAGTGAAAATGGCCGCTATTCCTTTTTTCCTTGTGGCTTGTGCAGCACTAATGCGGGACTCTGCAGAGGTAAGTATAATACAGGGGGCAGGGTGTGCGATGCACCCATTAGAGATAGGCTACTGCCTGTAATTATCGATTTCCCAGAGTCTGGAACGGACATAGTACTTGAAAATATTGATTTCCTGGGGCCAATAATTAGCACAGTACCCCAGGAAAGAGCAAACTACTTGCAACCATAGATTTCCTGGGGCCAATAACTAGCACAGTACCCCAGGAAAGAGCAAACTACTTGCAACCATAGATTTCCTGGGGCCAATAACTAGCACAGTACCCCAGGAAAGAGCAAACTACTTGCAACCATAGATTTCCTGGGGCCAGTAACTAGCACAGTACCCCAGGAAAGAGCAAACTACTTGCAACCATAGATTTCCTGGGGCCAATAACTAGCACAGTACCCCAGGAAAGAGCAAACTACTTGCAACCATAGATTTCCTGGGGCCAATAACTAGCACAGTACCCCAGGAAAGAGCAAACTACTTGCAACCATAGATTTCCTGGGGCCAATAACTAGCACAGTACCCCAGGAAAGAGCAAACTACTTGCAACCATAGATTTCCTGGGGCCAGTAACTTGCCATTTCTGAGGTCCTAACTGTCTAAGTTACCTGCACGTGCTCAAGAGCCCACACTGTAGCACTACGCACTGATCACTTAGGCTGCATATAAATGGTGATTCTCCGTCCCCATAGCAGCCAAAGGGTAAAGTCAACATTTAGATTTTTTTATGTATGTTTTAATTGAACCAAAAGGACTGGAGACTGTCTTCATTACACTTGTTTTTGTGCTTCATGCGGTGCTATTGTGCAGCATATGAGACTACAAAATGTAAGGAATGCTATATTATGTACTCTTTTGTTTTCCTTCTTTGACATAAATCTGTTTATATAGCTCATGACGGTGGAGTTTTCCCCTGATGAAATGTGGGATGTTGCAGTTGCTTAGATTTTTTAACTATCTCTCCCTACAAACATTATTCTATTTCAAAAAACATTGTAACGTATTTATTTTACTTTTCTATTAAGCAAAACTTCTAAACCAATCAGCCCCTAGACGGGATGTTGTCGGCATCCCGACGTGTTGGATCCCGACGGTTTGTCAGGATCCCGGCACCATCCTGAAGGTGAGTATCGGGGGTTAGGTAGCGGTGTTAGGATAAGGCATTAGGGGGAGGGTTAGAATTAAGGTGCAAGGAGGGGGAGGTTAGGTTTAGGCTCTAGTGGGGGAGGTTAGGGTTAGGCATTGGGGAGGGAGTGTTAGGTTTAGGGTGCAAGGAGGGGGAGGTTAGGGTTAGGCATCGGGGAGGGAGGGTTGGGGTAGAAATTAGAAAAATACTCTCCTGTTCTCTATGGGTGTCGGGATTCTGGCTGTTGTGATGCCGCTGTCGGTATTATGATCAGTGGCATCCGGACAGCCGGGATTTCATACCCAACAGACATGTGTGCAGACAGTAGCTGACGGGTTGGTTGGGTGTGGGAAGGGTGTGAGGAGATTTACATTTATTAAAAAGGTGCTTGTGGTTAGATTGTTGAACAGAGATAAGAGAATAGAAGTATATACAGTATGTTTGGCAGTATCCAGAACATTTTAATAGGAACTTTCATGTGAGGAAGTTATTATTAGTATGACGTTCTAAGTTATGAGAGAGTTTTTGTAGGAGTTGTTACTTTATAATTCTATGGTGGACATCAAGGCAAATTTGGAGTGTGAAGTGCAGCTGGAGCTACTTTATCAAGGGCTGTTTCTAGGGTATTATTAAGAAGAAAACCAGCACCTGAAGAAAATCTATGCAAACACAGGCAGAACATACAAACTCTACATATCTGGTTAAAATCAAACTCCTGATGCTAGCAGCTTGAGGCAGCAATGATTAACACAAACACCATACTTGCATCTCCTTATGCTTGGAGAGGAACAGGAGGAGCAAGGAACATGATTAGTATAGTAAGGCTTGGATGCATAATTGCCTCCACATCTAATTATATAGCAAAGTAAATGGATTGCAGCCTAGGTTGTGAGGAAGACTGGTGTGGCTGGAATAAATTACAGAGACATACAGAATTTCCAGGCTACACAGAAGGGGTGGGAGTTGGAGAGTGACGCACATGGCCATAGTAACTGTTGTGGCCATGCCCACTCATGAGTGCAACTACAGTATGGTCAATTAATTCTTCTTAAAAATCTGCATTTTTAACAACTTTAACATTTTCAGGCTGCCCAATTTAGGGAGAGCATTGCTATGGTAGGTGCAATGAATACTGGGAATAAATATCAATGCTAAGTGTAATGTATAATATATTCATTGTAATTTGGTTATGCAGGAGAGTAATCTGAATCTTAAGATGGGTGCACACTAGACGATGTGTGTACCCAGCGACGGCAGAATGTGACTGGGCGATATATCGGGCGGTTCGTACACAGGGCCTGATTCAGACCCACTCGCGAGCGCTGTGCGCTCGCAAGCGGGTCAATGGTGGCCCAGTGCGCATGCGCACGACGGAGCCGGCTCCGTCGTGTGCATGCGCGAGACCCGGATAGTGACAGGCAAACCGTTGCTCCGGGTTTCGTACCAAAGGGGGCGTGCTGTCGATGTTGAGTGACAGCACGCCCCCTTTGGTGGGCGGGCCGGGGGAGTGGCTGCCCAAACGGAGGCGTTCCCATATGAACGCCTCCGTTTGGGGGCGGCCCCACTGACCTCACGAGTGAGGTCAGTGAGAGAGATTTCGGCTCTGTGAGAGCCAAAATCTCTCTGGGGCTTCCGGCAACGAGACCCTACCACAAGGGTCTCGTCGCAAGCCTGATAGTCGCGATGGTCTTGACCATCGCGACCATCTTCCTGGCCGCTCGCTATAGCTGTGGATGGTCACCCACAGCTATGCGAGTGGCCAGGAGACTGTTCTAAAAAACAAGAAGGCCGGCCCTGATGCAGAGCGAGCGCTCTGTCAGAGCGTCTGGCTCTGAATCAGGGCCACACTGCACAATCTGGTGTATGACCGCCCGATATGTAATTTCCCCGCCGCATCCAGAACCATGGTGTCGACTGTCAGATCTTCAGATTGCCCTGCACTGCAGGCACATCAGAAGATGCGACGAATGATGTTTGGGAGTGCACAATAGTGCATACACACTGGACGATTTTTCATTCCAATTCGTCCTAAAACGACAAATCGTTCAATATATTGTTTAGAGTGTGCCCAGCTTTAGAAATCCTTAGTAAAAAGCCACTGAACATTATGTGATTGGTAACACAGTAATTCCACTAAACAGCCAATAAAGACAACTTATTGTTGTGGGATGTAGTTACGAGACCGGCGGCCGCAATGCCGACTGGGGAAGCCCGACAAGAGCCTTAAGATAGGTGTCGAAATACAGATGCCTATCTTAATCCCGACGCCGGAATCCAGAAGGACATCTGCCCAAACGAGGTAAGTCCTTGGCACCCTTAGCATTGGATGTAAGGGGGGAGAGATTTATGTAGCATAGCGGGGTTAGCCTTAGGTTTTTTGGGGGTGTTTAGGGTTAGGCACCCCTAGGGGGAGGGTTAGGGTTAGGCACCACTGGGGGAAGGGGGGGTTTAGGGTTAGGCACTAAGGGGGAACGGTAGATTTAGGCATGAAGGGGGGGGAGATTTAGGTTTAGGGTGCGGGGTGGGGAGGTTAGGCTATAAGAAGAGAGGGTTACAGGGACTGAAGTTGTACTAACCATATGGGCATAACCCTATCAGCTACTGGTTGCCCACAGTTGTGGATCAAAAAAACTTTTTTGTGCATGCTGGCTAAAAGTTTTTACTAACAATACAGACATAAATAAGCAATTGACTCCTGATTGTCCACAGATGTGGATTAAAGCTTTTGTGCAAGTGGACTAAAGTTGTACTAACCATATGGATATAAACTAATAATGGTACCACAGAGAACAGAGTATAAGTTTTGAATTGTATACATACCTGTTGAGTTTTTGCTTAAAGGGCCATGGGCAAAAAGTCAATGAAACATTGTTTATGCAATCTGATTATTGCTTTGCTTCTTCAAAAACTAACTGCCTATATGCTTTTTTACTAATCCAAGCAAGAAAAAAGTTATATACTAACTTTTGGATCCATACTTACACAAATAGCTCCAAAACAAAGGGGTGATAAGCAGTGTACAAAAGACACTAAAGTCTCCCACACCAAGTGTTGGATATAAATATACAGATCTGTATCAATTTTTTCTAGTATTATATTTTTATGGTACTGTTATAGATTAGTGGTTACACCGGCCTGTTGTTATCAATTGATTTTTTAAATATGTGTTTGTTTATTTTCATTTAATAAATTTTTATAAACTGTTGATTTAGGTCTTTCTAATAAATTATTTTGTGTACTAGCGCTGTCTACCCCCCTGCATTTTTATACTTTGGTAAGTATATTAACCCGACCCCTGTCGGGATATCAACCATCGGGATGACGTTGCCGGTATTTTGACAGCTGGCATTACATAACCATTCCTATAGTTGTGTATGATTTTGATATAAGAATAGTTGCCCAAACATCCCTGGTGAAGACACTAGATGATTGCAGTGTTTTCATATGCTTACTGTTTTCGACACATTTCAAACCTAATTGTAAACAAAGACTAGTTCCAGGGAGCCTGCCGCCAACAAATTTCAGCACAGGAGAGTTTCATCTTTAATCTTCTGCATAGTCAAAAATATAAATAAATAGTTAAGTGCCAGGTCTATGATTACACTAATCATGGCGGCACAGCTATCTTCCTACATTTTCATCTTTTACAATTAACTTTACAATTTAATTATGGAGACTAAAAAAAAAAACCCACAAACTGAAATTATGTACACTGTATCTCGCAAATGCAACCTACTTTTCTTGTGACATTTGCAATTTATAAATTACGTATATAATTACATGTGAGTAGAACCAGAAAATTAATCTTTGGAGAAAAACCAGACTTGGGCCCTGATTCAGAGCCGGACGCTCTGACCAGAGCGCTCGCTCTGAATCAGGGCCCACCTCCATAAATATGGAGCGTCCTCCTGGACGCTCATATAGCTGTGGGTCACCACCCACAGCATATACGAGCGTGCAGGATGATGGTCGCGATGGTCTTGACCATTGCGACCATCGCCACTGCGACCAGAAGCCTGCGGTTGAGTTTCTCAACCGCAAGGCCAGGAGTGATTTTGGCTCTATCAGAGCCAAAATCACTCCCACTGACATCACTAGTGATGTCAGTGGGGCCGGCTTCTGACGGTAGGCGTTCTCTTGGGAACGCCTCCGTCTGGCAGGCACGCCCCCGGCACGCCCACCAAAGGGGGCGTGCTGTCAGTCAACATCGACAGCACGCCCCCTTTGATCAGACACTACGAGCGAAGGAAAGTCCTTCGCTCGTCGCGTCTCGCGCATGCGCACTACGGAGCTCCCTCCGTCGTGCGCATGCGCAGTGCAGACCATCAACCCACTTGCGAGCGGACAGCCGCTCGCGAGTGGGTCTGAATCAGGGCCCTGGTTTCCAATAAATCTGAGGCTCATGTACTGTTTATGGCACGTTTCACTTAAACGTAAAATGTAGTTTGTACTAACACTTCTCGCTACATAAAAGATGGGTGCACACCAGGAACGAGCCTCCCCTGTTATATTCCTGAGATTTGATATAAAAATTAGAATAATACAAAGAAGATATTTATAACTATAAACATCTTTTTTGTTTGTTGTAATCATTTGTATAATTAATACTCGCCAGCTTTGTGGAGCTCCTTGGGACTGCATGAAGATGAGATGAGGCAGCAACAGCTCAGCCTCGCTTCTGTATAGTCAGACACGGAATGTAGTAATTGCGGCGGCCGGTCTCAATACCGACATCCGAATCCCAACAAGGAACTTAAGATAGGTGTCGAAATGCCGACACCTACCTTAATCCCGACGTCGGAACGCTGAAGGGTGCCAGCCCGAATGAGGTAAGTCCGGGGCACCCTTAGCGTTAGCCGCGGGGGAGGGTGTTAGGTTTAAGGAGCATAGCGGGGTTAGGTTTTGGGCGGGGAAGGGGGGGGGGTTAGGGTTAGGCACCACTAGGTGGGAGGGTTAGGCAACCCCATGGGTGGGGGGGGGGTAAGGGTTAGGCACTAGGGTCTGTCTAGGGTGCGGTGAGGAGGTTTTAGGGTTAGGCACCCCCGTGGGGAGGTTAGGGTTAGGCACTATTGGGGGAGGTTAGGGTACTTATCTGCCCTGTTGGGATCTTCTCTTTTCGGGGTGCCAGCTATTCAGCCACCGGGATTTCATACCCATTCCATCAGAGACTGCTTGCAGAGCTAGGGGTGGCGCCACACCACGGGCAGTAAGCTACACAGAAGACACAGTGATGCAGGAAGGAGAAACAATGGACACTGAAGCTAAGTGTAGTGAGGGGAGAGTTATAGTAGGGGGTGAGACAGGCTCCCAGCACTGAGATCCATCTCCATATGTGCCTCCCCAGCCATTGACCTCACCACACTTCACTGATTTCTTCGCTTATCTCAAAATATCTCCCAGCTCGCCCTCCCCGATCTGCGCAAGATCTGCTTCTCTCATCTGTACTCATTACTTGCTCCCATTCATTGCTACTAGAGTTTTTACAGGCTGCACCCCCTCTGTAGAATGATCTCCCAAGTACAATAATACTTTCTTCTAGCCTCTGAACTGTCCTGAAAACTCAGGCAAGCTTATCAAATTCCAGAGCCACCCACGTAACCTCCATAAGATATTTTACAAAGTCCAGTACTGCCCCTCTACACAGTACACACATAACTTTACATATGTTTTCTTTCAACGCACACAACTGACTGACCAGTGGCCACTGCTGAGTGACTGGATCATATAGCCAACCAGAACCATTGTAATATGACTGCACCAATTTGCGATATGTATCACAGGTTGGGTACGGGATGCCGGCGGTCAGTATCCCAACAGGGTTAGGATACCGACACCTGCAGGTAAGTATCCTAAATCTAACCCTCAACCCTCCAGCAGCCTAACCCTCCCCCTAGTGCCTAACCCCTAATCCTAGCCTGTCTGGATGCCGGCAGTTGGGATGCTGATGTCGGGATTCTAAATCAGTTGAGTTTCTGGAACCGGCAGTCTGAGCGTCAGCATCCCGACAGCCGGGATATAAACTACATCCCTGTAGCACTTATCCTCTTGTTTCTTCAAACTGCTATTTCTATGCAGAGGGCAAGCAGAGCCTTTATACCTCTATGCCATTTGCCAGTATCCTTTTTTTTGGGGGGGTGGGGGGGTCACAATTGTAAAGCTCAATGGAATATTCTGCTGCTATATAAATAGATGTTCAAAAATGGTTTGCAATTCTTCAAAATGTATTAATACCCCTTCTAATTGCAAGATCAAACTTGCACAGGTGCAATACGGTATTTTAAAAGTCAGATAAAGCCACCGCTCAAAACGTAGTTTACATGCAGTCGGCAGGTCCGCTGTACACACATACACTTTCAGATAAATCTGCTGTGCTGCAATGCCGACCTGAAATGTCTGTGAATGATGTCATTCACAGATATATCTGTTGTACACACCAGCTGATGCACTCATGATATATTGCTCGTTAGTAGCATGAGCGATATATCGCCATTTGTGTACTCAGCATAACTCTGCTCATTGTGTCGGGGTGCTGGCACTCATCTGATAATAAATCTTTTAGGTGTCAATAGAAACTAATATAATTAGCTATAATTAGCTGTTTGAAGAATAGAAATGTTTAGCCCTTCTATGAAAAGATTTGATTTATCTTGAATAGAGAGAGCCAATGGAAGCACATCATTGTAAACAACAGTTGTAGTGCATATACTGTACAGTCCCTGCAACCTGGGTCTGGATAATTAGCAGATTTCTCTACTACTTTACATGTAAATGCTATTGTAGTTGCTGACCCCATAATCCATGTAAGTTAATACATGGATGTATTTCTGTTTATTTAATGGATTTAATGTTTCTTTCATTTTTGATGATTTTGAAGCTAAAGCAGTAGTGTTACTTGATCTGCTAAGAAAGTGCTTGGCAGAGAAGCCCATACTATTATCTGTGTGTAACTGAACAGTGGAAGATTACAGCATTCATCGGTACACCTGGGACATACCAAAGAGAGTTTATAGTTCTCTCTTGAGTCAGCAACCACAAAGTGATCGTCAGCACAGTGATCCCTGTAGTCATGTATTTGTTACAGGCATAAATAACAAATTCTCAGGCGTGACCTGTCCTCTGCTGCCATCTTGTGACATGAGTATATTACTGCAGCAAGAACACAGATTTTCAAAAACAAATCACAATCCATTAATTAAGGCTGCTGAATTCAGGATAAAGTTTTTAGGTGCATACACACACAACGATTTTTTGAACGATTATTGTTTAACAATAATCGTTTGAAAAAATCGTTCACTTTCTGAGTCAAACGATGAACGATTCTTGTTCATGCGCGTTCACGTTTGTAGTTTGTAGTTCAGTCAGACTTGTCAACTCAATGATTTTCATTAAGTTAATATGCAAAAATCGTTTGTAGTTCATTACATTTAAATGAACATAGTAAATGAACAACTTTAGTAAACGATTTTAGTTCATTTTTTCAAGGGAGAAAATCGTTTACTAAAATCGTTCATTAACTAAATCGTTGTGTGTGTATGCAGCTTTTGTATTAGGCCAAATCCTAAGGGTTTACAGTAAGCTTCTGGTTCAATTAAAATTTAGGATTTGGCCAAATAAGCCCTGTTCCTGATTGCATGCAATTTTATTGTGCATTATTCAACTGATGACTATTTATTATTTACACGTCTCCAGCCTAATTTTAATATGCAAATTTGAATGTTGTTGAGTACATGGCAAACTAATTTTATAAAGGGCCGTGTCCCTTCCAATACCACACACATTATTCATCTCTCTTTACAGGTAAGAGTGCTAATTAATGTGTCCAAGTTTCTCATATCCTTGTTGTGTTTGGACATCTTTTATATTTGTATACTTAAATTTTACGATTTGTCATGTTTGCTTTTTAGCATGCAGATATTATGGGAATTTGAAAGCATGATCATCCCTTTTTGTGTTGTTGCTTTTCCACAGCTGTTATCCCATTAACAGACTCCGAACACAAGCTTTTACCCTTGCATTTTGCTGTTGATCCTGGGAAGGACTGGGAGTGGGGAAAGGATGATAATGATAACATCAAGCTGGCAAGGTAACGTTTGTGATGAATATTTACTTTTCTTTTCCAGAAGCTTTGGTAGAATCACTAACTAATGATAGATCTGCTGTGGATTGTTGCACCTAATACGCCTGCACAGGGATAATATGAATAGTACAGAACCATTGCAGGGGTTGGAAGATATCTTCATTTACAATCTTGACTATCCCCAGCAGATACAGCATCCCTTCTTCTACACAGCTAGAGTTCATAGTAAGAACTGAATCCTGGGCTTACACAGATGGTTAATTACAGGATAATCTGCACCACTCTTCCACTTATTAAGCCAGAAAATCAGTCCATGAGGCAATACACCTGGTTGGCTACAATTATTTTTGCTCCAAAGGAAGTGACAATTATGTGACTAGATTGAAGGGCATTTTGAACGTTAAGTATTTTTTTCATATAGGAAAATAGTAGCACAGCATTTATTTTTCCATCATAATAAATAGACACAACTGTACATTGCGTCATAATAAATTGCACAAGTTCTTTGTTACATTCACTAATTCTATGTGGGTAGGGGTTTAATAGGATGTCACTAATATATGGATGTGTTTATAATCACATTACCATGTTTCCAGTTAACAGGACTACTTGGGTAATTAGAGGATTTTTTGTACTTGGATAAATATTTTCCTTTTGAAAGGTAAAATGTGCTGTCATTTGTGTAATGCTTCCTGCTGTCCCTTTGTTATTCTCTTTGCAGTTTAATTCTGTCCCTGGAGGCAAAGCTGAATCTTCTGCACAGCTACATGAATGTAACCTGGATACGCATACCCTCTGAGACACGGGTAAAGCCCTGCAGATTAAACCAAGCAATACAGGTTTTGTCTATGCTACTTGAATAAGTGCTGCCAAATGTCATGCTGTAACACTGCATTGATTAAACTGTAGACAGTGGGACTCATTCTGAGTTTGACCACTTCTACATCTAAATAAGCAGACGTAAAATGTGTTTGCTAGAGAACCGCAACCGTGTGCAGGACTACACTGGTAGCATATGTGCCAGGTTTAAGCCATGCATACTTTAGATAAACTTAAACTATTTTTTAAACATTTATTTTGATCGTAAAATACACATTAGCTATTTGAATTGAATAAAATACATTCTAATAGCTAATGTGTATTTACAGCAGGTATAATTATCCTAACCATGTATAATTTAAAATGTACTTAAATAAGCAAAAGTTTAAATCCTATAACATGTACTCAATCATTGCAGAAAGCACTATCAGCCTAAGTAGTGGATTCAATCAGAGGTGGCTTGATAGTGCTGGCGACTATCATCATAATCAGTTTATATTTCCACCATCCCTCAGACACCACTGATTGATAAAACTTTGATTGGCGTACAGTATATGCAGGTCTGCTTCTGTTCATAATTGAGTAAACAAGCTCTTACTATAGTCTGATTGCATTACACCTGCCTTTCGCTCCCCTGTCCTGGCACTCCAGTCACAAGGCGATGCCGGTGCCAAAATCAACCAAATCAGTGTGGCCTGTTTTCTGGGCATGCATAGAACCATATTGTATACTGTACGCTACATAACCTGGCATATTTCCATCCCAGTATCAGCCCCAATGGCTTATACTTCTTTTATTAAGCTATTAATATCTTTATAAAGGAACCCCAATATTCAGAGACATGACAATGAAAGCAAGTATCTGGTTGCTGTGGTGTTCATTGTTCGTAAATCAATAATCAATAATTAGTTGAGTTTGTTTCATTTTCTTAGAAATTCTGGTATCAGCATTCATTGGGTATTACATGATGATAACGTCCTGTTAACATCTAGCCAACCCCTCTGTCTGTGAACCTGTAATGGTGCAAAGAATAGAATGAGAAAGGCTATGTCACCATTGTCCTCAAAAGTATTCCTGTCGACTACAAAAAAAAAGGTGGAGGTGGCCATTTTGTGGGTTGAGCTATTTGCCACATCAAGGCCTCAATTAACTCTCTTTCCTAGTGGCTTGGTAGTCTGCATTATTATGAGCTTTGGTGTAACCCATAAATTGTGGGTGGCATTCAGGCCACAAGGCAGGTTCTCTACTGATATCTGTCTGTCTGGTCCATCCTGCAAGCTGCCTGTCTAAGAAAAATGTTACTGCACTTTCCTCGGTCCTACCACTACTGTCTTTATTTCAGAAAGATAGCTTGTTGTCTACCAGTGATGTTCTGCAAGCTGGAGCTAGGGGAGCAGCTGTGGGCTCACACAGAATACGTGTACACCTGCTGGAAACCCCTAGTGTTAGAAACAAGATTTGTAAAATCTGGGGACCAGGTTCCACATAGGATATACCACTCAAAAATGAACTTTCAATTTTGGGTGTAAATATCCGTTAAACATTTATTTTCCTGCCAAATCTAAATTAAAATGTAAAACATTTGGACTGGTAAACGTTTGAATTTATCTTTTTTATGCTGCCCACCATGGGTTAATTTATTATATTAAATGGAACCAGGTCTCTTCAGTAAAACAAATATCTAGAAAACGTTTCAATGGTCTTTTGAGCATTCCTGTAAATTGATACTCCTACAGCAGTTGACTTTGTTACTTGGCCAACTTGATAATCTCCCCCATAGCTACAGACGTAGTGATAACGCTGTCAGTACCTGCCCAACATTGCTGCTTTTGTAGTTTCAAAATAAGCATGATGCTCGTAAGCGCCCCATTTCAAGTTGGTGAGATCATATTCAGACATGCCCATAAATTTAGTAGTTAGATGACAAAAGCCAGATACACTAATAGACACTTAGGTGTTTAGGATGCTCTGAACTACTAAATGTGGATCAGCCACTCTGCACTCAGGCTAAGCAACTGGATTATATATATTTCTATAGGTTCAGTGAAATCTTTTTGTTATCTTTTCATATTAGGCTCCTTTGGCCCAACCCGAATCTCCAACGGCTTCTGCAGGAGAAGATGTACAGTCTCTTGCCGACTCCGTGGAGTCAGATCGTGAGTCTGTCTGTAGTAATTCCAATGTCAACAATGGGAAAAATGGGAAAGAAAAAGAAAAGGACAAACAAAGGAAAGATAAAGAAAAAAATAGAACTGACTCTGTGGCAAACAAGCTTGGAAGCCTCAGCAAAACACTTGGCATCAAGCTTAAAAAGAACATGGGAGGTCTTGGAGGCCTAGTGCACGGTAAAATCAGTAGAGCTAATTCCAACAATGGAAAAAACGGGGACTCCTCAGAAAAAGTGAAGAAGTCCAAATCTCGAAAAGGTAGCAAAGAGGAGTCTGGACAGTCTGCCAGCACTTCACCGTCAGAGAAAACAACCCCATCGCCCACGGATAAAGCTAGTATTTCGCCCATTGATAAATTGGCAAACAGATCGTTATTAGATAATAAAACGGACCCTTGGAAATATAGCACAGATGTTAAACTCAGCCTTAATATTTTGAGAGCTGCCATGCAAGGGGAGCGCAAGTTCATCTTTGCAGGACTTCTTTTAACCAGTCACCGTCATCAGTTTCATGAGGAGATGATTGGTTTTTACTTAACCAGTGCCCAGGAACGGTTTAATGCTGAGCAGGAACAGAAAAGAAAGGAAGCTGAAAAGAAAGCTCTTCTAAACGGGTTAACCTGTAGAAAGCTGGATCAAGAAGGATTTGTGAAAGATAAGTTGGAATCTTCACCTCAGGATAGGGCATCACCAGTCTTGCCTCAAAGCCATACAACGCAACTAGTTCTAAAACTGAAGGACCGGTCCAGCCCGACCCCTGCTTCTTACCCCTCACCCAGCAATGGTGCTAAGAAATGTGGTTCCATGCCAGTATCTGCCCATTATAGCCATACACCACCAGTCCAAAGGCAAAGTGTTATCCATTTACACGATGTCAACTCCAAGTCATCAAGCTTCCAAGATGATCCTTATAAGCCAGTGGTTGGCTCCTTAAAAACCTGTGCAACATATCCCCAACAGAACCGTTCATTGTCTTCGCAGAGCTACAGCCCAGCTCGGTTATCAGGCATACGCACAGTGAATACAGTGGAATCCCTCTCGTATGAGAAACCCACGGATCATAAATCTCAGACATACACAAATGGGTTTAACTCTGCCGATATTAGAGACTGCTTAGAATACGCTGATGAGGAGTCTCCTCAGACATGGTTAAACAATGACAAAAACAGTAGAGGCAGGAGCACAGGCTGCCCCATATATTCGCTACACCAGAGCAGGTGTAAGAAAGAGAACTGCTCTTTCTATGGACGTCCTGAGACTGAAAATTTCTGTTCTTACTGCTTCAAAGAGGAGCTGAAGAGACGTGATCGGGAAAGTAAAGTGCACAGGCACTGATTTCATTTAAAAAGGTCCAGACCTCTTAGATGTATAGTTTTTTTTTTTAATGCAAAAATTAAGTACTAAAATCACTTTAATTGCAATGGAACAAAATAGCCAAAATTGGAGAGAGCAAGGGAGCGATGATGGTGTTGCTTACTGTTATACAGGTCAAGCTTTAATTAGGATGCTCAGAATGAAAAGGGATAAATAGCCTTTGTTAGATTTTTGTCTCTAGTCATATTCATGTGTTAAGCTAAAAGGTTGATCATGTTACAGTCTGTACTGTGTATGATGTATGCTCATTAATTACTAAGGTGCCTGATTTATTTTCTTACATTAATTTCTTTTGCTATCACTCAGGTAAGTAGGAAGGGTCATTTAAAGCAAACCTGTCACGTACACACTTTAGGAGCAGCCGAACCAATATAAATCCTATCAATTATCTAGGAACTAGTTGCATCACTGGGACGTATATCACTCAGTCCCCAAAGCCTCAGTGATGTCACAGGTGCCATTTTATAGGTTGAATATTGGTTTAGCCACAGACTAGCTGTGTGTAGGTGATGGGTCCACTTTTGATATGTCTTAATATCAGTTTTGGTTCTGTATAACCAAAACACCTATTTGTTTAATGCAGTCTGGCTTTCATACTTGTTTTGATTCCTTATATAAGAAATGTATACATTGTATTACTTTGTAGGGTCTATCATTTCATGTACTGTACAGTTTACAGTAAGATTTTTCTAATGGTCTTGTACATGGTAAACATCTTGGAGAAAGATTGAAAAGGATTTAGGGACATCTACATTGTAGATTGACTTCTAAAGCTAAAGCCATTCTAGACAAGAGTTGTATTTCGTTATTAGTTTGGTTACTGCTCTGATCTGATGAAAGGGTGGCTTATTCTAGGGGTGGTAACAGATGTGTTGTATGCTATACTTGCTAATATATAGCTCACACAATGATTTGCTGTGTTCACCATTGCTGGCACAAGGCTCATCAGTTTCACCATATAATATTTTGTTTGGCCAAGGCAAACCAGAAAAATGATGTATATACATTGTGCACTTGGACACCAGAAGGTATGAGGCTGGCAAATGTACAAATTGGCACTTGGTAGATCTAGATGCTAATGAGAAGAGTAGTGTTTGGACAACCAGGACCTCGAGCAAGAAGGATGATTTTCTGTTGGGACCATTACACATTATGTGTTGCCCACTGAAACACTGGATCCACCAAGTGCTGGTAATTATAACTTTATTGGATGGCCTAATTACACCCAAAACTGACTTTTCTTTTCAGTCCTGGATAGAGATAGCCTTTAGCTATTTGCATTATGGGAGCAGCATTCCATACTGTGAAGCAGGACATGTACTGGAGAAGTTTGGTACAGAAGGTCTCTGTAGTCTCATGATTATTATTATTCTGTGCTTTATATATAAACCTTGGTGGGATTTAAGCACAGTCTGCAATTTATATTTTATACACAAACTATTGGAAGTGGCCTATTCATCAGACACATCGTAAAACACAAATCTGATCTTACTGAAGATATCTTGCTCTATTACAACATTTAGATTAGAACAACATCAAATACTGTTTAACCGACATACAGAGATTTTAATAGATATAGTCTTTATACTCTTATTTTAATGAACATCTTCCTGATTTCTGTGCAGCTTGTGCAGAGAATTTCTATGGCTGCCCAGAATGATGACTGCTGCCACCTAGATGTAGCTAGTGTCACATGCAGACAGCTCTATACACATTCACTATAGGAGCATATTAATCTAACTTTTAATTTTAATGTTTTTTTGGGGGGAGATGATATTGTTTTCCAGAAATACAGATAAACAATAACTTTGCTAGTAGTTTGTATTATGCAAATAAGGTAAGAGAGGTCTGCTGAAACAATTTGCAGCACTGACTGCACGGCCACACAAATTCACTTTTATAGGTAGATTTACTAAAGCTTCTAACAAGACAAAGTGGAGGTGTTGTCTATAGCAACCAGTCAAATTACAGCTATAAATGATTTGCTTGTACTATATTAGTGATAGCTCCAATCTGATTGGTTGATAGGGGCATCACCTCTACTTTTTTATTTTTTGAAGCTTTAGTAAAAATATAACTAATGGATTCTTGTCCTCTCCTAATTCCAATGCCACGTACCAGATGGTAATCTGGGGCCCCAGTCATACCCCAGAATCACCCCATATACACCTTTTAATACTGCACACTCACACTTTGTAAAATGGGTTGATCCAGTGTGGAGCCAAGAATTGATCTTTTAGTAGTTAAAAGGATCATTATTGATCATGTTGGTAAATGTAGTGGGAGGATAACGTGTTTGTCTGTGTATTTTCCCACTGCATTAACAGCTTGGTCCAAGCTCATGATTTGGCTGATCATGTTCAGTTTGGCCACTGACTGGATCCAGTTGGCTCCTGCTTTTGACTACATAGTGGGATTATAGTGTGTGTGTGGCCAGTTTTACTGCGAGGAACAAATGTTTTATTCATTGACATTTACATAAAAACTAAAATTGATGTGTAGATTCCTTTCTGTGTATCCACTCTTGTGTAGGACAAATCGATTTAAAGTCTCTGCATTCTTTTCTAAGCATGCTCTGAGCAATACTGTACAATTAAGGATGCATTTTTTTCCTGTAAACATCATTGGCTGTTTTGGATAGCAACACCAGGTTATACAGCAGTTCCTTCTTATAGTTCACAGTCAGTGCTTCTTTTCTATGAATAAAGGTACCGTTACTCAGAAAAAGGTGCCGTTACTGACCTAAAGTTATATGCTCATATTGTATTTATAATAGTTTACATCACTGGTTCTCAAAATCTGTCCTCGGGACCCCACACAGGTCACATTCTCCAGGTCACCCAGCAGGTGCACAGGTGTACTCATTACTCACTGACACCTTTTAAAAGACTCACAGGTGAAGCTAATTATTTAACTTGTGATTCTAGGAGGAGAGATGGAAAAATTTGCTCTATTTGGGGTCCTGAGGACCGAGTTTGAGAACCTATGGTTTAAATACTCTGAACAAGTCTTCAGATGCTTATTTTATTCATTTCTTATCTGATTTCACTGGTTTCTTCCTGGTTCCAGGACTAGTTATAAGAATTAAATATTTTACCAGCAGAAACAAAAGGTTCCGGTACTGTGTAGAATTGAGTACCATTAGAGAAGAAGCACTGGCAGTCGCTATTGTTGCTGTTTGAATCAGTGGGTATTTTTTATTGCTGGGAAATTGTAGTAAAGACATAGTTGCCTACTCTCCCGGAATCGGATGGCGCTCCTAGCCACTCTAAAAGGAGGGCAAGTCTCCCGAAGGCTGAAGCCACCAGGCCACGGCCGTCCACTTTCCGAGTGAAGTGGGCGGCACAGGTATCCGATAACGCAATTCGCATTGAATCGCGTCGTTGTGGCTGCACCCCCCCTACTTCACAATGCTGGTAATCGTGGTATTGTTTAGCGGGAATGGTTCTACAATGACTCGATCGCAGCGTCATGCCCCTAGACCCGCCAACCACCACCACGTCTTTGCAGTGCCAACCTAGGGGCAATCAAAACGTTGCCAAGTATAGATTAAGACCACCTGAACCATCATCAGATTGGTTCTGCCGGTTCCTGTCATACGTTTCCCATGATTTAATCATCAACAAGTCAGGCATGTATGTACATTTGCACAGTGCTGGGCAGTTGTAGTGTGAAAAGCATTCTACATTATATAACACTCACTAATACAGATTGCTTCTTTTTTTTTTTACTTTGAAGCTGTTTTCAAATGTTGCCATAGTCTTCACCTACTGTAGTGATGACAGCCAGTCATGGCATTACAGCCTATTCATTCACTAGCGGCCAGTGAGTTAGCTGACTTATGAGGCTTTACAGACATTTCAAACTCCTGATGCCTAAATCCTCAGTTATGTCACTGGTTTCTGTTGCATTCCCATTAATACTTATTCAGCTCACATAATGACCTATACTTTGTGTAGGGAGGGGATGGGTACATATTAAATTACTTGTTCAACTGTAAAGTGTGATTTAAGGGCATGATATAAAGTATAACATGTTTATTATAATAAGTCTTTGTGGTCCCAATCACATACAAACAAAAAGCTACAGAAAAGCATTTAAGCCAGGGTCATAACTAGAACTTGATGGGCCCTATAGCAACATTTTGATTGGGCTCCCAATGCTTCTAGAGACACACTCCGCAGTGGTTGTATATTTTATGTCCCATAGTAGTGCTCCCCAGATGACATTATGCCACACAGTGCCCCCAGATCACATTATGTTACACAATATGCCCAGATCACATTATACCACGCAGTATCCCCAGATCACATACCACACAATGTCCCCCAGATCACAGTATGCCCCATAGTGCTCTCCCCCCAGATCATAGTATGCCAAACAGTGCTCCCCCCAGATCATCGTATGCCACACAGTGCCCCCCAGATCACATTATGTTACACAATACGCCCAGATCACATTATACCATGCAGTACCCCCAGATCACATTATACCATGCAGTACCCCCAGATCACATACCACACAATGTCCCCCAGATCACAGTATGCCCCATAGTGCTGTCCCCCCAGATCATAGTATGCCACACATTGCTCCTCCCAGATCACGGTATGCCACACAGTGCTCCCCCATATCACAGTATGCCACAGTGCCATTGCTACTCACTTCGACCACTCCTCTGCCACTCTTTTCAGAATGTGTTGGCAGGCTCCTGCTTAGCTCCTCCATCTCATGCATGCACAAGATCCACTGTGAGGATGGTAGTACAAACTACTTTTCGTTTTCTAGTGTATTAATCACACTATACTAAACACAGTAGTAACATGACAGGTAGTTTGTAGATTCTTTCTGTAGTGTTTAATTTATTGTACTGATTAAAGTGATGTTGAGTTTCTACCATATACACATACAGCATTCAGCGGTGTGCAGGGGCGGTGGACCCCCTATTGCTATGCACTGACTGTAGTTACACCCCTGATTTGAGCTCCTGAGTTGGGCTGCCCTTGCTTAATTTTATTTATTCAAAAAAACATCTAGGTAAGTTGTTGCATCTTACAGACATGTCCTCTTGTATTTTTGCTGCGTATGCGACAAATCGCACTACACATGGTGCAAGGCGTGTGCCCGTGAGCGGATACATGCACTGTTATCGCACCCACGACCCCATAGTATTGCATGGTGCGATTGCAGCTGCAGGTAACCGCTGTGTGCGCACGTTTGTAGTGCGATAGGCAAGGATGTAAGAGGACACATCTGTATATGAGCCTATTCATTATATATCTAAGACAGGGCCAGCTCTACCATTAGGCAGCTGCCTAGGGGCACCAGGATCTGGGGGGGCACCACATATTCTGCCCATCACAATATTAAGGATGTGTCTGAGAGAAACATTCTTGTTGTACTAAATGCAGATGGCAGCTGTGGAACTAAAATTTATGCCTTCTCACTTTCACCTGATGGGTTGGAAAGTGGGTATTGATGGTGGTTGGCACCTCAGTAGGCTGCAGTTTTTCCTAGGGTGCCAAGAAACCTTGCACCGGCCCTGATCTAAGGTCACTGCAAACTCACCAGTAGTGGCGCATGATATAACTTATATCAAATATCAAGTACCGATTTTCCAAAATTGCCAATTTTCAGAGTTTTTCCAGGAGGTTAAACAGAAACTTTAATAATGGCAAAATCCAGTATGTAGGATTGGAAAATTTAACCTGAGAAACCGGGTTATGCCCTTAATAAATTTGGTGATTTTTAAAAATCAATATTTGATAAATAAACCCCAAAACCTGTTCTGACCCAATCACAGGCACAATGGAAGCAAAGCAGTCTGTAAACCACAAGCTATGTTCTCTGAAAATCCTTATTGCTACTAGGAAAATACAGATGGAATACTCCATGTCTCATTTATATGACATGGTACATACTTAGACATGGTATTTTCTTCTTTATTCAAGTGAATGGTTGAAATGGTTGCAGTATCTTGTTTGCACAGAAGTTATAATGATCCATAGCGGCATACAATACACCAGGAGTAGGCAACCTGTGGCACACCAGCTGCAGTGGAACTACACATCCCAGCATGCCCTGCCACAGTTTTGGCATTCATCGGTTCTTTCTACAGCAGCTGGAGGGCCACAGGTTACCTACGGTACCCCTACACTAGACTGTATGTCCTCCTTTTATGTTGGGCATTCTCATTCTTCTGATCTTTTGATCTTTCAGTAATTCTAATGTGATTGGTGCGATAGGAAACCCACAACTTTACCATTAAGTATTAGGTATATGTGTTACCATTTCATTGATGTGACTATGCAGTATAAGCTAATAAGAGCATATAGGTGATTTACTATACAGGAGAAGTCTCACCCAAGCCTGGACAATCTGTATTTACTATTCCAACAAGTTGGGAGAACATGTTTTAATAAAATAAATGTAATATATTTTTTAACTTGATTGGACACTCCCAATATTCAAACTATATTCAAACAGAATTTAATACAGAGAAGACAATTACACATTGTCACTATTTAATGATACCGACAAACAATATTCTAAATCCTTATAATCTTTGTCCCTAAAAGCATTTAATCATTGTCATTAAGAGTATGATAAATCCATCAACTGTGACAGTAACATTTCACATTGCCCACTAGCTGTTTCCTCTCTTTTGTGAATAAACTGCATCTGATATTAAATCTGCACATTCCTAATCTCTGCCACTAAATGTGAATATGATTTTATCACACTCATAACTGACATCTCTTTGAATCTGTGATTTTATTTAGAATCCTAAAGGAATAACTTTCTATCCCTACTACTACAATATGTAGAATTGAAACTGGGATTTATCACACATGGCTGCTAGGTCTTAGTGTTTTTAGTTTATTTATATTTCATTGGATGGCCCATAGTATATCAGTACCCATTCCCAACATTTAAGCTAATGGTGGTTACATACTCTGCAATATAAAAGTCAGTTTCAGGCAGTAGGTACAAGTGTGTGAAAATAATTAAATAGAAATTGATTTGATGATGGTCACACACTGGTACTGTAAGTGGTTAGAAGATAACCATTATTAACTTGGGTGTGCAGTCATTTTCCAACCACATTACAGGATCCCATTGATCTGAGCAGGGGATCGGGCCGGTTTGTGGCCAGCGCTATTTAGGGATAAAAGGACCTAACTGAACTTTTGTTGAAGTTGGACAAGGTTAAATAAAAATCACCTGTAAGCTGTATGGATGGAATGTTGATATTGTGCATAGGGTTATGATTTAAATTGCAAATTGCACAACAACTGTAAAGTCTGAATTATATTGATGTATACTAACCTGTTCATGTATAATAAGAGTTGCTATGCAAATGTTTACCCATATATACTGCCAGTTGTCTAAGTTACAGTATTGTATGAAGGGATTATTGTTACATTTTTCATTGTCATACTATATTCAAAACATTGAATGTGATGGGGAATGCACTATTCACCAATTGGGATTTACTTTAGAGTTTTAGTCTATCCACACATGTCAAAGCATTTATAATGATAGAATAGAAAAGTGTCGGTAGTCAGCCTTTCAGAACATTGCTGGCCCTTCTAATGGTAAAATTAATTAGTGTAATGTGCATACATAATAGTGACAATCAGATGGTCTGCATATAGTGACATCATCTGAGTACAGAACTAGATGATGTCCCTGATTCTATAAAATGCTCATCACAGTAAAGATCCATGAACAGAATAAAATTGTCTGTGGAATGTGCTTTAATAGTGGTATATGATCGCTACAACCGAGTGCAGGCAGCCATTTTGTTGAGAATGCAGGACAAACTACGAGATGTAGTTATAATAACGGCAGATTGGATCCCAGACGTCGATATACCGACACCGGAATCCCGACCTCCAGCAAAATGCCGACACCGCTATCCCGAATGGGATCAGGATACCGGCGTCGGCATCCCGAACGCTGGAATACCGACCGTCCGGATGCCGGTAAGTATGTTCGTTAGCCCGGGGATGGGGGGATTAGGAATAGGCACCCAAGGGGGGAGATTAGGGTTAGGCCCCCCCCTCCCGGAGAGTTAGGGGGAGGCGGGGTTAGGGTTAGGCATCATCGGGGGGAGGATATGGTTAGGTACCCCCCCCCCGGAGACTTGGGTTTAGGGTGCGGGCTGGGGGGGTTAGGTACCACTGGGGGAAGGTTAGGGTATGTCACCCCCCCAGGGAGGTTAGGGTTAGGCACCACTAAGGGAGGGTTAAGGAGGGGGAGGGTTAGGGTACTTACCACCCCCGTTGGGATCTTCACACTTCGGGCTTCCGGCGTCGGGATTAGAACCGGCGGCTATTGAGCCGCCGGGATATCATACCCATTCCCAAACTACTGACATCACTTAAGAGCAAGGCAAAAAGGGCCTAAAGCAGAGTGAGTACTACAGTACATTATTTTGCATAACGTTTATTCTGTGAAATCACTGTACATGCATATGTATGCGCCTATGCAGATTTGTGCAAATCTGTCATTTACGCCAGCCCATGCCTGTAAGAAGATTGGGGGAGGTAAGGGGCATTATAAGCTGCCTACCTAACATAAATACCTACTCTCTTGAAAGGTCCAAAGGACTCCCGATATTTTGAGCGGTCCCCCAGACCCGAAAGAGTTGGGTGGATCTCCCGCATCCAGGCTACGTCCTAGTGAAGTGGGCAGGATGCGTAGATAATGCTGGGTATCGAAGGCTCTAGGGAGGGGGTGGATGAACTATGTATAATTTTAGTCCCGCCCCTCTCTTCGGGCCCCACAATGGGAGAGGGGCCTAATGACGTGAAGAGCCTGGTCCTGCCCCTTGAGTGGGCATCAGCATCTCTTGTCCAGGCTCCTCCATTAGCTTGTATGACATAGATGGGGTATGGTAATGGCATATTTTCGCAATTGTGAACACATACAGACTGGGACACAGACACTGGGGCATATATTCCTGAGAAAACTGTTATTTGCAGGTGGTCACTGGAAGGTGCAAATAGCAGATGTTGGCAGTTGCAAGTACTTGCGAACCACTTGTTATTAGGGCTTTCTTTATTGCTCAGGCATAAATTATGCTTCTGTGTGCGGTTTTAGCAAATGGTTTGTTTTTTTTTCTCATACAACAGGGAAGTTGTTTCTGATGTATTAGAGAAGTGTTTGGTGTGTTATTGATGCCTAATAGCAAATGGATATTTTTCAAGCAAGACAAATTACTAAGAACAGGGGGAATAAGAGCACATATCGGATGCTTGGCATAAACCAGATGCAGACAATACACTACTGCTGACAACTTGCACATATTTTGTGATAGTTCAGACCCGCATATATACGCAATTGCAGCTTTTTGCTGAACACAAAATGCGCCTGCAAACAATGCACTGTGTCATGTCCCTATTGAATCAATCGGCTGCAACTTTATGAATTAAGGGGCCTATGTATCAAAGCTTGATGAGAGAGAAAATTGTGAGATATAAATCACCAACCAATCAGCTTCTAACTTACATTTTATAGGCTGTGTTTGAAAAATGACAGGAGCTGATTGGTTAATACTTTTTCTCTCACAATTTTATCTCTCATCACGCATTGATACATAGGCCCATTAGCCCACTAAATGGCTGTGTCCACTGAATGTAGTTATTGGGTGGAATATATACGTGTGTGCAAATCCACACTGCCAACGTTCTTTCATTAAACATAGAAGGGACACTGACCATGATTGTAGGTAAGATGAGCTCTGGCTATTTCATTAAAACCTGTTTGTGTGTAGTAAAAGTCTTTTAACATGTTTTAGGTAATATTTATGTAGGCCAAATATGTCATACCTGCAAATATGAACAGAAAACTGACTTTTCAGTCTGTAAAGGAAATATCTAATATAAAATATAAGCTTTTCATCATTTTGACTGACAAATGAAAAATTAATTGTATTTTTTTGTTTCTTTGCAATTTATACAATGTTAAATTAATTTGCACATCACATGATTAACAATATAGTAAAAAATAAAATCGTATATTGTTGAGAAAATAAAAGAAAGTTATTTGTATGTGTTCTGTTTGTAGATTAAAGGTTGTATTATGTTAAAATTTTACAAGCCAAGTTTAAATTGTAATATAGAACTTATTTTTATATTATTTTCAAAATATGCTATAGAGCAATATTTTGCGCCTTTATTATATACAGGGTTTGTCATTTTTAGTAGGTTAACTGCAGAGCCTTTGGTAGAATAACCATGACATGAAGAAGCTTTGTAAACGGTCTAGTTAAGTTATGAATGCTATTTATTGTTATGCACTCAAAATGTTTATTGAAAGTTGAAATATATGAATGGTTTCTATTAAAATTATTTGTCCTTTGCCTTTTTTTTTCCAGTGCGAAAACTTAGTTTAAACCAAATTGATTAGTTATGGTATAGGGGTTCATTCTCCTGCAAATATAGCAAGACCTTTAAAGGGCAGCTGTAACTGTAATAAATTTATATTGATGTGCTGGATCTCATCAGGCTTGAAGACTGGGGGAAGGGACATATATTGTATTTAGAACAGCAACTCTATTCAAAGCGAAACACGGCATGTTTTGCTCTGAGTAGTATTGCTGTTTTATATTTCATGCTTAAACACACTGAGAAGCGCTTAGTAAATTTACCCCTTAGAAAGTAAATAATATACTGACCGATAAAGGGTTGGTTTGCCTTCTCCTGTCATCTGATGGTCTTTCCCAGTGTGCAAAGATGCTCCCTTTGCTTCAGACAACCATGTCGCTAGTATTATATTCCTAGTCTTAGTTAACTACAGTAATTTCCATTTTCCACCAAAAAACGGCATCAACCCGGGGCACTGAGCATGGGTCGGAGCAGGGTTTTAACACCTTTCAAACCACCGGTTTATTTCCCGGATCCAGCTGTTCACACCCGGGTCTTCTGGCATTACAGTGGACGCTTGGAGATATCATCTCCAAGTTCTGCTTCACTGAAGCCAGCCAATCTCCTGGTTTGATGGATAACTCTGGTCATTGTGACCCGGGTTGCGCCATTTCCACTGCACTCTGCACCTTTTCCCGGGTCCTTTCTGGGTATAACCCGGGTAGCAACCAGTGTAGGATACCCGGGTCACTCTACCCAGGTTTTTGTTTTCATAGGCCCATTTACACCAAGCCAAGACCCGGGTAGTCCAGGCAGTAAGCTGGGTTATTGCAGCAGTGGAAAAGAGCTATAAGTAACTTGATTAAAACAACATTTATTTTTAATACTGTGTGTGACTATGGGAGATGGGATAGTTATATATATATATATTAATTGGAAACACACCTTTTGAAATCCTGCATTATACCCAATAGGAAACATTTTATTGCTGCCAATTGCAATCTGAGCCAACAGCTCCAACCTAGAATTTATGGGTTAAACATGCAACTCTCCATAACTGCACAATGGAGCAATGTGACATGGGCCTGATACAGACTTGTACCGGGAAGTAGTCGGCAGCCCAGCGTATGGGCTGCCGACGTAGCCTCGATCACCGGTCCCTGGACTCAGGTAAGCTTTTGTTTTTTATTTTTATTTTTTTTACAGTGTATCAGCGTGTGATCTGTTTAGACCACACAGCTGATCACTGGGCCCGGCTCTGGGCTCTGCTCTGCCTGTTAGAGCAGAGCAGGAGTTTGGTAACCGGGGGAGAACATGGATAACGCCACCTCCAGGAGGTGTTATTATCAAAGGGCTTTCCACTGTGTTTTTTCACAATTTATTTTTAGTAACTTTGGCCAGATCACATTTCCCATTACAATTACGGGAAATGCGATCGGATTACTAAAAATAAGTGATACTTAGGGGTTGGAGTAGAATTTTACGAATTCTACTCCAATTGCCCTGTAGTAACTTTAGGTGATACTAAAATAATGTGAAAAGGGTGTGAAAACACAATTTTTCACTTTATTTTAGCAAAAATAATGTTAATAAATAGAGCCCATGGTAATGCGGTGTTTGGGTGGATGTGACGGATCTTCCGGCAACACAGACTTGGGTAAGACACGGGGTGGAAGTGACGTGCGCCCACACCAGGAGTCGAGAGGTGTGGGCAGAAGTCAAAGGAACACAGACACGAAGTCAAAGTGTACATCCCAGCTGGGACCTCAGTGGAACACAAGTATGAATTACACCTAGTTGACCCAATCGGGGTGCAAGGGGTGGGCCAAAGTAATGTTAGTCAGGAAGAACATGCAAAATAATACATTATATACCAAAATTAAATATGATATTGGAGTCCCTAAAAATATATACTGTATATAGGGGTTTATTTACTAAGCAGTGTTAGGAGTCAGAGTGAAAAGTGATAAGGTGCCAGCCAATTGGCTCTCAACTGTCATTTTTCAAACACAGCCTGTGAGATGACAGTTGTGAGCGGATTGGCTGGCACCTTATCACTTTCTTATCACTTTTCACTCTGTCTCCTAACTGCTTAGTAAATAGACCCCTCAGACATCTGTTAATGATATAGGGGGTTATTTGAGATTTTTAATTGTAGCTCACTGGAGTATTATAATGAGCTAATTAGGTAAACAGCCTTTTTATTGGCTGAAACTGGTTTAAATACCAGGAGGCCAGCACATACTCCTCACCTTGAAAAAGACCACATGGTGGTTGAAACATGTTGGTAGAGGAGGCATAAGTGGACCCTTTGGATTAGGACGGAGGCTGATACCTCAGACGGCGGTTTGCCTGGGCTATACCAACTATACCCACTTCTGTTGTGAGACATCTTGTCTCAAACCCTTCTGGTAGAAGTTCACCTTTTATATGCACTTTTTTATGCACTATATGTATGCACGTTTTACCTACTACTTCATATTTTTGTACAAATTAAAAACAGTTTTACTATAGTTCGATCCAAAATCGGATATGAATGCATAATCAAACACATCTGTGTTATTCTTTTTAGGTTTTCCTTTTAGGATGTCTGTTCTTTGAATTTTGTCTACTTCCAATTCCGCCTTTTTCACAATTTCTTTTCTATATCCTTTGGCCAAAAATGTATTCTTCATGGTTAGAACTTGTTCTTTATAATGGGAATTTTCACTACATTTACAATTCAACCGGAGGAATTGCCCCTTGGGAATCCCACGCAACCAATGAGGATGGTGTTCACTCTCAAATGGAATAAAGCTATTGGAATCAGTGGGTTTGGTGTATCCTCTAGTATGAATGATATTATCTTATATATATATATATATATATATATATATATATATATATACAGTATAGTGTCAAATCCAAAAAGTTTCCTTCAATTTGATGTTAAATGTATGTTGACGCAATTACAATTCAGAGCTTCACAGAAAAGGGCAAGATCGTACCTATAGAGTATGTCTTCCATGTATCTATGCCAGGACTCCAAGGCCCTGATTCAGAGCCGGACGCTCTTTGCGAGCGCTCGCTCTGAATCAGGGCTTTCTTTTCTTTTTTGTCCAGCCTGGCCACTCGCTAAGCTTTGGGTGACCACCCACAGCTTTAGCAGGTGGCCAGGTGATGGTCACGACCATCGGGCTCGCGACGAGACCCTTGTTGGTAGGGTCTCGTTCCCGCAAGCCCCAGTGAGCTTCCTGCTCTAATAGAGCAGGAAGCTCACTACTGACATCACTTGTGATGTCAGTAGGGCCACCCACAAATGGCAGGCATTCCTTCAGGAACGCCTCCGTTTGTCCAGCCATCCCCCCATCCCGCCTACATAATGGTGCGAGCTGTTGATCAACATCGACAGCCACCCCATTTGTAGTGAGCAGCTGCATGCTCATTGGCCCATACTGAATTGTATTCTCACTGGGACATTAAAAAATTGGCATAACTTGGTGCCCATGACTGTGCCAACCTTCTGAATGAAGTAATCTCCTTCAAAGAAAAAATTATTTTCAAGTGTAAACTATGCCTTCCAAAATTAATTCTCTCTTCTCCGATATCATGTCTGAATTTTCCAAGTGCCACCTCACAGCATCTATGCCACCCTTGTGACTTATGTTCGTGTACAAGTGTACAGAACCTTGATTGGAGGTGGTCACGCTTGGGTATAAGTATTACTCACCTTTACCTCTATTGTAATTTTATTCCATACATGTCTTATCTGTGGTCTTATGTATCAAGTTTTTAGTGCTGTATTTAGATGTAATACGTTGCCTTTGATCCCCTTCACTATGGTAATATTTTTGTTATAGTTCAACCTGACTTGGCCAGGCTATAGTGAAGAGGTTTGGGCAGATTTAGTCCTGTGCACCAGAAATCGCTATCTTTTATGTTTTTACCATTGAATTTCCACCCATAAGTGATAGTTGAATTCAGGCAGCAATATATTCAAACATCTGGACCTTAGAAAAGACTTTAAGGAAGCATTTAAATTAGATCCTCTTCATATGGAGAGACTTCAGGTACGTTCTTGACCTTTTCTTTGAAACTCAATTGTAATAGCATCAACATACATTTTACTTTTACCATCAGTCAAATTGAAGTAAACTTTTTTGTATTTGACGCTATATATAAAAGATATCATTCATACTAGAGCAGTGGTTCTCAAACTCGGTCCTCAGGACTCCACACAGTGCACGTTTTCCAGGTCACCCAGCAGGTGCACAGGTGTATTCATTACTCACTGACACATTTTAAAAGATCAACAGGTGCTGATAATTATTTCACTTGTGATTCTGTGAGGAGACCTGGAAAACATGCACTGTTTGGAGTCCCGAGGACCGAGTTTGAGAAACTGCACTAGAGGATACACCAAACCCACTGATTCCAATAGCTTTAATCCATTTGAGAGTCAACACCATCCTCATTGGTTGCGTGGGATTCCCAAGGGGCAATTCCTCTGGTTGAAATGTAACTGTAGTGAAAATTCCCATTATAAAGAACACGTTCTAACCATGAAGAAAACATTTTTGGCCAAAGGATAGAGAAAAAAAATAGTGGAAAAGGCCGAACAGGAAGAAGACAAAATTCAAAGAACAGACGTCCTAAAAGGAAAACCTAACAAGAATAACACAGATGTGCTTGATTATGCATTTACAGTGCATCCGGAAAGTATTCACAACGCTTCACTTTTTCCACATTTTGTTATGTTACAGCCTTATTCCAAAATGGAATAAATTCCTTTTTGTCCTCAAAATTCTACACACAATACCACATAATGACAACGTGTAAAAAAAATTTTTTTTTTTTTTTTTTTGTTCTTCAACCAGCATTAAGAGATTTTTGGGTATATAACAAATAAAATTGAACTGGAGGGACCGTGATATTGAGGGAAATTTGGCTAGATGTGAAATGGAATGGATTTTTAAATTGGGAACCCCAAGGTTTAAATTCAGACTTCAAACTAAAGTGGTTTTTAAATTAATTTTATTGTTCCCATCCATTGTTGTCTGTTGTTCCCCTTTCATATTATTCATTCTATTATCATATTTACATGATGTCAATGTGCCCATTTTTATATATATTTTTTTATATATTTCCATACATAAAGATATTTGTTTTTATATATAGGTTTTTTATATGTGTTTTTATACCCTAATGTTTTTATATTATTAGTGAGTCCAGGTATCCACTAACTATTTTGGTTGCATGTCACGTGGTTTTAGTGATATCCTGTTTATCTCCCACATGCAATATTGCATGTCTCTTTTAATAGTTGCCACTTCCGCACCTTGGAACACAGGATATACTGAGGCTGATCACCCGTCCTCCTCCCTCTCACCTGACGACCCGTCCACGATGTCACTTCCAGTCTACGTCCCAACTGTGAGCCTTGGAAGGTGGGTGGAACGCAGATGGGAGGAGAGGTAGAACGCAGTACTTCTGGTCCGCGATCATGAGGTTTGTTTTCCCGCGATTATATTTAGATATGGTGATGTTAACGGATACATCCTATCAGCATGGTATATTTTATTTTTCATTTATCTTAGTGTGGATTATGTCTTTTAAATGTTGTGTATTAGTTAAAGCCGATTGCATCACTTTCGGTTTTTGGGTATAAATATCCCCATTCCTCACTCTCTGTGTACACCTTGAAAAAGATCCAGGAGAGATCGAAACGGCATTGGTGCAGAGAGTTGAGGGCTCTTTTCAGGACCTACAAAGGGACTTTATCATCAGCGGATTGGAGGAATGCTTGACTCCATATAACAGGTTCCTAAAAGTCCGGACTTTTTTACCTGTCTAAGGGAGACTTTTACGCATGCTAATTTTTTCTATCTTCCCATTCCTGTTGTGATTTGGACCTACCTTATGGACTACCTTTGTTAGCTCCTGTTTTAGTTTGTTTGCCCACATTTTTACCTACTTTGGTATTCAATAAAACTTGTTTACATCACTCCAAACTGATGGATTTATTACACCGGTAACCTTAAAGAAACCTTTGAGTGGAGCCCAACCAATAGATATGTGAGTTGGGGTACGTTACTTCTTTTATAAATCGCACAAGGTGACATAAAGATACCTTTTGATGTACTTCCCACATATAATTGAAGTGAATCTATGGTACCCTATACTTATTCATTAGTGGTGAAAGAAAGAATCTATTCTACCCTTGGGAGAACTTGAATTCACCATTCTATTTCCATAACCACATGAAAGGAACTTGATATTTTTAATTGCAATATTACACATTGGTCCTTCTTTTCTGTTGTTTGACATGTATTGATCATCACTGAAAATATTGATCAAGCTTACAGAACCTTGATGGGAGGTGGTGACACTTGGGTATAAGTATTACTCACCTTTACCTCTATTGTAATTTTATTCCATATATTTTTCATCTGTGGTCTCATGTATCAAGTTTTTAGCGCTGTATTTAGATGTAACACGTCGCCTTTGATCCCCTTCACTCTGGTAATATTTTTAGCACTTACCTAATGTTCTTTTGTTTGAATAAAATTCAATAGTAATGATCGATTAAAAATATAGATAATAAAAATATAATGTCAAAATTTGATATTCAGAATAAGAGGAATTGTACTGATCTATATAGGTCAATATTTAAATATAAGGAATTTCCATTTACAAATTCTTAAAGATTTACTGTGCAATCCTCAGCTCATTTGACTCTTTGCAACCCATGTGCAATCCTCAGTGCCGGTTACTTTTTTGTAAATAGTGTGCAACCCCATTTTTCTTCTACAGACTGTAGGGCTCCCAAACACAGTATATTCCTTCATGTCCCCAGTTCAATAAATACTGTTACTTTTCACAGCTTGCTGAAAGTTTAACATAATTCTTTACACCTACTCGACAAAGAGTAGGTCTAAGCAAACCTCCAATAAAGTACAAATGGCTTTCCTACAGTTAAGGTAATTCCCAGTGATGTCACAATGGTGAATTATTTCCTGTGCTCAGAGGGGAAGTCTAATCTCCATCCTAGCATTCACTTTAAATGTTGTTACAGTGTTCAGTTGTGCTACAATCCTAAGTAAAACCAGTTACATGCTATACACAATATACCTAATGATATATAGCTCCAACATGGATTGGAACAATGTTATGCGGCTCATATAGTGGACACTCTATTGCCCGTGCACGCTGGTTTTTCATCAAATAGTCCCATCTTCTGTGCTGCATAGCGTTTGGGATGATGTGGTGAATTACATCATGCTACTAAATGCAGCATGGAACTATATATCATGCTGTCATATACCGGACATGTAGTGTGTATGGCCGGACTCAAAGATTTTATTCAGCAAATCAGGGGCTACCATAATTGTGACATATACCTGCAGTTAGTCACACCTACTCGAGAGGTGGGGCTAATTGTTGCAATCCCTTAATGTCTAAAGGAGCCTGAATGAGATCTCTAATTGCAGACCAGTGACAGTTGATAGTACAATTTGTAGCTGTTTTATATAAATGGATGCATAGTAGTCTACTTTGCCAGGAAGGATAAGGGTTGAAATTAAACTGTTCAATGTGATCGGAGCATGAGATTGTTTGTATGACCACCTGAATTCTCTGTACTAATTTGGAGTCAGCAAAAAGATAATCTAATTAGGAATGCAATTTACAGGCAAATTTTCAGAGAGATGATATAGGGTAAGGAAATCCAATTTTAGAAAGTTGGTTTCTAACAGGTTGCAGCAGTTTGTGTACTGTGAACACAGTGGAGAAGAAACAGTGTTGGAAGTGTTAGTTGCATAAACCAAGACTAGTGTGAGTAAAATGTAATTGAGAGACCTCACTACTATGATGGAGGAACCGGCAGTGTAAGAGAAAGTTTTAATGTGAGTGAATTGTATTCCTTTATGTATTGGAATACCAACCCCACTACTAGCTTTTAAGTAGGAGTGAAAGCCACAGAAATGGGTTTCAAGGCAGTCAAGGGTGTGCCGAGGGTGAGGCACTGTAGATAAAGCGGTAAAAGAGGGGAGGAGAGAACAGAAAGGAACCATGAAGGCCAACATCCTATATGCATCCACTTAGTAGAATGCAAAGTCACATAATGAAAGAATGTAAACCAAAGGGATGATAGAGGCTAATGGAGAGACCTAGAGGAGAGAATCATGGCAGAACACACCAAATGCAGGTGCAGTTCAAGTGACATTGTAATCCAGGGGACTAAAGCAGGAGTCTCTTAGGACATACTAAGAACAAGGTGTGCAAGATGCAGAGGAAATATGTTGTAGTGTCATGGGCCCTAAAATAATTAAGCTGTGTGGAGATACAGCTGAAGGGAATACAGTTGATGTGGGGCATTTATAGTGAAAAATGTTAAGGATATTTAGTATAGATCAGCTAGGGAGGGTTTTGGGAGCAGGTGGAAAAGAGAGTGGGGGAGGTCGGAGTCACTCCAAAAGTTGACAGCAGACACAATCGGTGATCTGGTACTGCACATCAGTATCTGCCATTTCTATCTTTCTGCCCACTTAGTGGTTACACGCTCATGGCTCATGCTGTTTGCTCCCTACGCACCCCTATGAGATCCATCGTTATGAGCCATAGGGATTCTCTCTATCTTATCCTGTATCCATACTACCCTTTCTCTGTCTTTGGTGTTATCATTGTGCTTATTTACCGGGCCAGCCCCAGAAAAAAAGACCCACATTGTCCCCGACAGGGAAAAAAAAAAGACACAAATTGTCCCTGACAGGAAAAAAATAAAAACACGTTGATTCAATGATTTAGTGATTGCCCCAACATGATTCATTGCCAACCAAAATAATAAAACAAACATTCAGTTTTATTGTCCCTCCCTCTCCTCCCTCCTGTCCTCAGCACCTTACTGAAGACTGAAGGGCCAATGACACAGGAAAAGTGAAGTGTCATTGATTGAAAGCCACCTTCCTTCCAACATGTATTCTAGCCGGTGTGCTTTGCCTCTGTTGCTTCTCCGGAGCATTGTATGAAGCAGAGGCTATCCAATTAAGACGCTTGTACCTACTATAATATACATATGATATGCAATTGCAAGTCTGATATTTTAATGTTTTTACTATACTAATAAGAAAAGACTGCCCCAAGAATTACATTTAAAATATATTGCTTTATTAAAAATGTATCACTTACACTGGCATGAAGCTTACAAGATGTGTGCTTTCATTTCCATAAAGGTGGGAAAAAGTGGTGGGGAAGAAGCTCAGTGGGAGGGAAAAAGCAGTGGGCAATGTGGGGAAGGAGTAAAGATCATATGGATATAGCAGGGCTGTCTTTACAGCATCTTAGGGCCTGGGCAATGCAATGCACTGGTGTCCCTACAATTGGAAACCCACTGCCGCCACCACCCAATACTTACCCCTCCTTTAGTTCCATGCCATCTCTCCATATACTTCCATAGAGTGACTGTCCGTCAGCACTCTGATTGGTGGATGGCTGTAGCTATCCACCAATCAGAGTGCTGACAGACAGTCACTGTCTGGCTGCAGGCTTGGAGACAGGTAAAGAATGCTGCCTGACCAGTCTGTGTGTAATTCACAATCAGTGCTGCCAGGAAGCATATTTCCCAGTCTGCCTCTTAGCCGGCTGTCCTATGCATGGTGTGCAGCTGCTTACTCCATGCATAGTGCTGCTGGCTGAGAGGCAGGCAGAGAATGATACTCCCCAGCCACTTTGACTGTGGATTATACAAAACCAGAGCTGCTGGGTGGGCAGCAGGGCCGTACCTAGGGTAGTGCATCTGTGCCATGGCACAGAGCACCACAGGACAAGGGGTCTGTCAATTTTATGTTTATTATCAGTCTCACTTGTAGCTTCCTCTTATTTTATCATCTGCTGGCCTCCCCTATCTATTCCCTGGCCCTTCACCATGAGGCCATGCCCCTTTTTTGGGTGCATTATGTCCCTATTTAAAAAATAGGGGGGCGCCAATGCTCTTTATGGCACAGGGCACCAAAAATTATAGTTACGGCTCTGGTGGGCAGCTTCCCTACATGCCTCTCATGAAGCTCTGGAGGCACCAGCCCAGGGGGCAGATACCCCACTTCAGCCCACCTTTGCTCGAGGGTCTCTAGAATCATGGGGTCTTGGGCAGCTGCCTAGTATGCCTGTAACAGCCCACTTAAATGTCAGTCCCAGATGTGGTGCGTGTTTTCTTACCAGGCTGTATTATTTCTTGGTTCGGGTAAAAATGTTTTTAAAACTATACCATGAATTTATTCAATGATAGCAGTTCACACAACTGAACAAAAACACAATTTCCATATTACATGACACTATACGATTTACATTGTGCAGTCAGTAAAGTACACTTGGATACACGGATAGATTTAATTTATCTGGATCCCAGATTGGTAGGCTCTGCTGCAGTCCTCTGTACGACTGTTAAGAAATGGGTTAATAACACATATACCAACAATAATGCAATGCAAAATAAAGTAGAATAAGGGCCCACTATTACCAATGTGAACAAGAAGGTCAGTAATAACACATTAAGTTATATTTTTAGTTTTAAATAAACCAGCGAACATGTATCGCTCCTAACTTTCACATTAAACCTGAGCGTTATCACTACACGCAAGTGATGGATTATTGTTAAATAGTGTTTGCAAACCAGTGCCCGGGATGATGTTTGAAGATGCTTTTTCTAAACTGTTGGTTTCACTGCGCAGTTAATGGAGATGTTCATCTCCGAGAAGCAAATGTTATATCTACTGCTGGCAATAGTTTGTTAATAGTTTGTTAACAGGCTCAATTAACATTGATAAACATCTGACTCCTGCAATAACACTGAAGACTTTCCTTTCTGGTCTCTGCACTTGTACTTAGTTCTACCTGTCTGTTTAATTCCCTCTCTGCGATTGTAACTGAGAAAGATTATACTGTATATAGTTTTCCTGTTGTTCTCTAACCTGGATAGTTACTTTTTTAGAAGTGCTCTGTTGTAATCCTGGTTACTTTCCTCCAGGTAATAGAAGCTTAAGCTCATTTATTTAACTTCTTATGAGGCTGTGTGTATCCTTGCTGAAGGGTAATTAGCCGGTCCCCTATCTGACCCTGGGAGCTGTGCCTAAATGGTGAGTATGTTAGAGGAGACTGTATTTACTACTCACTGCACCACCCTGGTCTTCCTCCAGCTCAACGACTGAGGGAGCCACACCTCCTTACACTGCTACACCCGGCTGGTCACTGAAGAGAGAAGGCCGGGCTCTGATGCAGCTCCGCCGGGATCCGCCACCCACTCTTTGCTTCTCAGTCAGCACTGTTCCCTGAGGAGATGCAGCTAGACAGCACTTCACTCCAGTACTGTCCTATGACTCCGGAGCTCCGGTCCCTGCAGACTATACACAGTCATGTTGCCAACAAGTCTCCTCTGACTCTGAGGTAGGAGCAGTACCGGTTCTAGGGGCGGGCTAACAGGGCCGTTGCCCAGAGCGCCGGCCCCTAGAGGGTGCCGCTGAGTCCCCTCCCCATCTGTGAGCTGTGGAGGAACCGACCATTGCCGCTCTCCACCCACACGCATTTGCCGCTCCCCGCCCATTGGCAGGGCCGTTTCTAGGGGCGGGCGACCATGACCAGTGGCAGTGATTGCAAAATACGCGCCGCACTACAGGCAGCATGGCAGGACTCAAATGTTAAAAATTACCGAGTCCTGCAGCAGGACGCGCTGTCAGCCTGTCCCTAACCAATCATCACAGCGGCAGTGACATTGCAGCCAATCACCACCTTCCCTCCTCTCCTCCTGGGTGTCACATGACACTGACAGGAAGGGCCCTTGCTCTCCGCTCTATCCACTCGGTGCGCCACTCACAACAGCTGCACTGAAACTCTGGAGTCCGGATGCCGGCTGAGACCTCCTTCACTCCACCCTGCCCGGCTGTCATGTGGCTAGAGAGGCCCTGCTTCTCTGCCCTCTACTGTAGAGGCACTTCCAACGGGCGCACTCCGGATGCCGCCTGAGACTTCTTTCCCCTCTGTTCTCACATGGTAGGGGCCCTGGCTGTCCGCTCCCATCTGCCGCACTCCGGATTGGGCATGGGACAAGCAGAGCTGTGCTTCACCACCAGGTAACTGCACCTCCGTGGGGGTGGGAGGGTGGTGTATCAGTCCCCATAACTGGGTATTTGCTGGTCTTTATCATTGGACCCGGTATTTGCTGGGTATTATCACCGGACCCCATAACTGGATATTTGCGCCAGACCCCATAACTGGGTATTTGCTGGGTATTATCACAGGACCACCGTAACTGGGTATTTGTTAGATATTATCACCATACCCCATAACTGGGTATTTGCTGTTATCATAGGACTGTGATAATAACCAACAAATACCCAGTAATGGGGTTTCTGTGATAATACCCAGCAAATATCCCTCTCTTCCCCGGGCTGGATGAGTATTACTGACAGTTTAATATCTTTATTTATTATGTGTCTGTTTTTTCATGTAGCAGCCTATATTTGTGTGTTTTTTCATGTGGTAGCCTGTATGTGTGTGTTTTTTCATGTGGTAGCCTATATGTGTGTGTTTTTTTATAAAGGGCATTAAATGTGTGTGGCATAATGTATTATAAAGGGCATTACATGTGTGTGGCATAATGTATTATAAAATTACATGTGTGTGGCATAATGTATTAATGGGCATTACATGTGTGTGGCATAATGTATTAATGGGCATTACATGTGTGTGGCATAATGTATTAGAAAGGGAATTACATGTGTGGGGCATAATGTATTAGAAAGGGCATTACTGCGTGTGGCATAATGTATTAGAAAGGGAATTACATGTGTGGGGCATAATGTATTATAAAGGCCATTATTGTGTGTGGCACAATGTATTATAATGGGCATTACATGTGTGTGGCTTAATGTGTAAGAAAGGGCACTGCATGTGTGTGGCACAATGTATTATAAAGGGTGAAATAGGGGTGTTGCACAAGGACATGTCCCCACCCCAATCAGCCATTCCAGAAGCCAACTGTAAAGTCTTTTTTTTTTTTCTCGCAACTGGGAACTTCAGCCCTGAGCTCCACAATGTCTAGAACCGGCCCTGGTTAGGAGACACTCAGGGCAGGTCTCAGATGCACCTCCTCCAACAGTCCTTTACCAGACCTTATATAACCTTCCCCCCAGTCCTCATGTCAGCAGGGATTCCCTCCTTTTTCAGTGTAATAGGAGAGCCTCTGGCTCGAGCTCCTCCCACAGCACCACATAGTCCAGGCTGTCAGAAGAGTACACTAGTTCTTTATTAGAGGGGGTAAAAGGTAGTACTGAGTAATATAATGGCACAGAGATGTGGTGCCATACGTTCACATAAACATGTCCACAATGTATGAATTTATACTTAAATAAATAAAATACTATTTTTTAATATTTAACATTGTGTAAATATATGAATTAACACATGATTTACCATTAATACATTGTACCTATATAAATGCATTCAATTTCATATATATAGCAGGGTGATTATTCAGTCTTGAAATAACATTTTCTGGGGTGCCACCTGC
The DNA here is from genome assembly GCA_031769625.1 of Taudactylus pleione. Lineage (NCBI taxonomy): Eukaryota > Metazoa > Chordata > Amphibia > Anura > Myobatrachidae > Taudactylus > Taudactylus pleione. Next base: position 14,426,156 of record JAUIMM010000018.1, on the reverse strand, counting down.
CCATATGTTAAGATAATACTAGAGCAAAGATTATTGGGGGGGAAGCATAGGTCAGTGGGGGAAGCATAGTTCAATGAGGAGGTAGGAGCAGAGGTTAAAGGGACCGCAGCAAATGAATGGGGACATAGAGCTACAGCCCCATTGTAATACAGAGACGCTGCCTGCAGCCAACTATATATTATAGATGTGATGTTCCCACAGGAACCCCAGTCATATCTTCTCTATTATGTCGGGGATTGGGAAAGTGTCCCCAGCAATCCATTATAACTAGGGACAAAAAAAAGTTCTAATGCGCACTGTACAGTGTTTACAGCCGGCACCCGGAGCATCAGCTCCGTTTTCTCTGCCCATGCTATATCACATGCAGAGAGCGCAATAACTTACTAAACTGTTTCAATGTTCCTGAAAATCCTTGTTTGTAACGCTACAGATCAATGGTGCAGTAGGGATTTACTTGTCACATTATTCTATAGAGAGAACAGTTTTGATCTGCTTATTTTACTTACATAATATTAAATGTTAGCCATAATTTCTGCTTGGCCTATACTTCCAGTAGCCAATTTGGGGTGTAAAATGTGGCTTATTGCTTAACAACTTTACTGGCTAAACAATTTTTTTCATAAACTGCTCAGAGTCAGAAATTATCATTAAAAAACCCGCTATATTTTAGTTGAGAACATATTTAAAAAAAAAAAAAAATGTTAATATTTCATTTAAAAAATATGACTTCTGAGGTGTTTTGTTAATTTTTTTGTGTCTTTATCCACAGGTATACCACTTCTTTCCTGTTTAATGCTTTCATTTTTAGACCTATAGTAATTTAGCAGTGATATACTGTACATTCTCTTTAACATAGTAAACACTTGCATAAATTATGCAAATTTTGTTTAACATGTATGAGATCATAAATGGCAGTCATTGTGATGTCATGCATTCCATGTTATGCTGTTTGTGCTGTGCAGTTCATGCTGTGCATTTGATGTTGTACATGTGTTGTGTATACAGCCATGTACAGCTCATGCTCTAAATTCTCTTTTCGCAAAAGAGGTAATTTTCTTAAACTTTGTTTGTACCCCTCTTATACTGCTTGCTTGTGCTGGCACTTGGGTTTCACCATTGCTGACAATCCCAAATATCTACTTTTTTAATTTTTTTATATTTGAATGGTAAAATCTATTTTTGCACTTTAGGATTTAACCAAGGAAATAATAATGAAGAGAAAGAAAGGGAAGAAAAGTCTTCCAGTGTAATGTCCCAGAGCAAGGTAAGCCTTTTCCTACCCACTTCTGCTGGGTGACCTTACTAGTCATTTAGGGTATCTTATGCAGTTATCTGGTACAAGTAACATTATTTAAGGAACATAATGAAAAAAAACGAAATCCATTATCTATTAAACAAAATTCAAAGGTGTATTGTAGAACCAGGTAGATTATCAGATAGTGTATTGTAGAACCAGGTAGATTGTCACATAGTGTATTGTAGAACCAGGTAGATTGTCACATAGTGTATTGTAGAACCAGGTAGATTGTCACATAGTGTATTGTAGAACCAGGTAGATTGTTCATTTTTATTAAACACACACATGTATATAATATAATGTATACATGATTGCTATATACTGTATATATGTAACACACATATATACACATTAACACATATACAGTAATCACACACTAACACATATATACCCACAAATATACATACACCTATATGTACACTAACACATATATACACATGATATATACACACTAACATACATACACATATATACACACTAACAGACACATACCAATGATAAAACACATACATACTTACACTTCTGATGTAACAGCAGGTTCCTAATGGGGGTGAGCACCTCGCATCATAGGTCCCACCCCCTCCAAAATTATGCAATTCGAGGGTGTTTTGGGGGTGGGGCTTGTTGTATTGGCTCCGCCCCCATTGCAATCATATACTGAAGGGGGAATCGGTCCATCAGCGGGGGTTGGAGGAGACCTTCCTCCTATAACTCAATCGAGTAGCGCGTGCCCTCTCCTATTCTGCCAGTGTTTGGGCCCATGACTCCAGGCTCAGCAGTCCCCCCCCTTATGGTGACCCTGGTAGGGAATATAGATTGTAAGCTTTGTTGGGGCACGGACTGATGTGAATGACTGAAATAGTCTCTGTAAAATAACTGCAAAATATGTGTGTGTTAATTAATAAATACTATGACTGCAGTACAGTTACTTTTGTTTGGAATTATACTATCCTGCAGAAACATTGGATGCTTTGAGCTTAGTCTATATGAAGTTTTATTTTTTCACACAGAGTGAAGACAATCCAATTACAGCTATTTTGGGCTTGGTGACATGGATTTGGATTTTCTTATTTTCACATTAGTTAAAGTTTGTATGTTTTCATCTAGATTCGAGGAACATTCAAACTTGGCTGGATGAAGCTTTGGGGCATCCTAAAATCAGGCGTGATGTTTCTACCCAATTTACAGCAGTGGGTTGGCACCATCCACCTGACACTGTGTGAAATTAGTGAGTGGCCATCCGAGAAGAATGGATTCCGCTTCAAACTCCATCATCCTAATAAGCGATCCATATGGGGTGTTACGGTAAGCAGAGCTTTGTACACTATTACATTTGTAAGACATTAGAACTGCTGATAGAAATATCATGTTAAGGATCATGTATTTTAGTGCATTCTGGCTTAGCAAATATACATTTTACAAGATCTGTCTGTAAATAATAGGATTCACAGTAATATGAATGATGTATGTGTGGTTGGCTTAATATATTGACTATCACCTACAAATAACTATATCTGATTTTTAGGGGCCTAATGGTGAAACAATTCTATCCTTTACACTACCTCTCCTAGACCACTACGTGACCATTCGGGCACCAACAGATTGGAATGGTAAGCTGTTATGTTCCTATGGGGAAGGGGGATAGGTTTGCTATAAGGAAAGTGCCTTCCCTTTTGTATTGCTCTGTGATGGTTTTGTTACATTTTATTGCTGCCAATTACAATCTGAGCCAGAGCTCCCACCTAGAATTTATGGGTTAAACATGCAACTCTCCATATCTGCACAATGGAGCCACATCTGCACATGGAGCCAAATCCCGAAAGCCCAGGATGACCGCTGGCATCTCAAAGGTAAGTTCGGGGGAGGTTAGCGTTAGGTAGTGAGGTTAGGGTTAGGCACTGGGGAGGGAGGGTTAGGGTGTGGGGAAGGGAAGGCTAGGCTTAGGCACTAGGGGGGTAGGTTAGGGTTAGGCACCAGGGAGGGAGAGTTAGGGTAGGGGTTAGGGGGAGACTTACCTTTAGTTCCTATGGGTGTCTGGATTCTGGCTGTTGGGATGCTGCTGTCGGTATTCTGACCAGCGGCATCCTGACCGCCGGTATTTCAATCCCATTCCCTTGTACCCTATCACACAGCCACTGTACTAATGCTACAGGAGGCGTCTTGTATAAATAGGCACATCCTGCCGGCTTCTGTGATCTGCTGCTGCCTCTGCGCTCACTTGGGTGAACATCGGCCATCTATGTGACTCTCAGTTCACTCAGGATGGCCGTGTATTTCATGCTGCCGGGGCCAGTGAGGTTGTGTCAGAAGATGCAGGCACTGACCTCTGCATTCCATGAAAGCATGGTTGACACCCTAATTTTCTGGGACATTGGCTGTTGCTGCCCTTTCCCTGCCCCTAAATGATGGCAGGATATCAATCGTGCTGTGTCTTAGGGGGCACTGTGAGATCTGCACATGCGTCGCAACCATCGGAGTTGTATGGAAAGAAAGCATCGGGCAAGCACACAAATCTGAATCAGGCCCACACTACAGATAGGATGGTGCCCAATTCTAGCAGCTTCTTTTCTTTTCTTTTTTTTAATAGCTTTAAAAAGTTTGATACAATAATAACCGGCTTAAAGGAGCATTAAGGTCACATTACTCTATAAGATGGACAGTAGCGGCACATAGCAATGCACTGAGCACACATTGGGTGTGATTCTGAGCCGGACATAATGTCGATGTTGGAAGTAGCGGAGTGATTTATTTTCTTCTGCGCATGTGTCCAGAGTCCGTGCGCAAAGAATCGCGACTGACACACGCACAGCTTAGGAAATGTCTTGAAAATGTATTGGGCATTTCTGTGTGGTGACTGGGAGGTGGCTGATTGGACACAGAGATGGTCTGTCTTATGGGCGTGTCACAGAAGCACAATCGTTCCAATTGGAGGTCATACTCTGATAGACAATCTGTACTATGGGGCTGGTGCAAGTTTCCATGGTGCAACTGATGGTTGAGTATAAAGATGCAGCAAGCAGTGCTCAGAGTGGGTGTCTTAGTGATGGCACATGGCTGTACAACAGGGAAGGGCTTATAGCGGCATTGGCATAAAGTCACAGAAGTAATACTGGCAAAGATACACTCATGGGGGATGCAGCGTCCTACTCGGAATCAGTCCCTTAGTGGCTGCCATGTATAGGGCAGCAGTAATAATATGGAGTAGCAACCAGGTGTTCCTAAGTTTCATGGAAAGGAAGGACATGGACTTGAAAATCAAGTGACTACATATCTGAAACTACACAAGACATACTTTATGAGGGCTGATTGTAAAGTAATGAGACTCATTTTTTTAATCAGAATCAGATGACTCCACAGGATCTGAACATTTTTCTTTTTCAAAGTAGCGTGCTTCACATTCAGCAGTAGACTGTTTTGTGACATCACTTTTAGTGTTGCAGCTGTGGCATTTTTCACTTCATCATCTGTTGAGAACTTTCTTCGCAGTTGTTTTTTCAGGGTTGGGAATGTCCAGAAATCACAAGGCGCTAAGGACTTGATTCAAACCTGCTTGCTAGCAAGCAATCGCTCGTTGCTGCCAATGTTTGCAAATTGTGCATGCATATAGTTCGCAGTGCGCATGCGCAAACTAGTACTAGTGATCGGGATACGCTGGCTTGCCCTGCAAAGAGAGGAATGAGTGACAGGAGAGGCCATCTGTGGGTGTTAACGGGGCCGGGCAGTAGTAATGGGGGAGTGGAGTTGCGGACACAGGCGTGCCTGAGTGTTTAAACGCCATTTCAGAGGCGTGCATAATTAACAGCCAGCATCATAGGACAAGTCACTTGCTAGAAATATACACTGAAGTGCTCGCAGTGCATGCGGCAGGGTACAGACAACCTCAAGCACTGCGATCGCATCCGATGTTGCTTGATGTACCAATGGGTTCATGCACTTCCTGGAGATGACGTACGCAAGTGGGCGTCTACAAAAAAAGTGATTGCTTGCCAAAGCAAAGTGGGAGTACTCGCTTCTAGCGAACGGATCTGAATTAGGCCCTAAGTCCGGGTTATATGGAAGGTGTTCCAGTGCTGTCCCATTAATGTCAGTCAGTGCTGCCAATGCAACAGCAGCAACAGGTGGTTGGGCATTGTCTTGGAGCAAAGAACACTGTTCCTTTAGCAAATGTGGTCTTTTCTTACTCATTTCTCCATGCAAATGGGTTTGCAGGACATTTCATAATAGTCACTATTAATTGTCTATCCAAGGTGAACCCAGTGCTGTAAGATCATACCATGCGCATTAAAGAACAGCAAAAGCATGACTTTACACACTGCAGGAATCACACAAAACTTTTTGGGCATAGGCAAATTTGCGTGTTTTTTCCATACACTGTACTGTGTTTTGGATTCCGGATCATAATGACAAATGAACGATTCGTCACAATCAATGTCAGGAAATCGGATATCCTCTCCGACATTCGAATGGTGTTCTTGTACGATTCAACTCATTGTTGCATCTACTCTTCTGTGAAATTTCTGGTTACCCACCTGGCACACATGCAATGTATTTTCAGACCCTTTGTCACAATTCTCATTTTGCAACATCTCCGCAGTTTTGGCAATGTTGACATCTGTAACCACGGCGGATGGTCTCCCTAAATGCACTTTGTCAGTCAGTGACGTATTACCCCAGGGGTCTTCAAACTTGGCCCTCCAGATGCTGTGGAACTACACATCCCAGCATGCACTGCACATAGTTTTAGCATGCTGTTATATCAAAAAAGTGGCAGTGCATGCTGGGATGTGTAGTTCCACAGCAGCTGGAGGGCCAAGTTTGAAGACCCCAGTATTACCCTCTTTGAAGTGCTTCCACTACCGAAATACTGCAGCACAGCGAATTGTTTCTCTGTCATATGCTTGCCGTCACATTTCATGAGTGTCATTTCCTCTTTTTCCAAGTTTAACACAAAATTCAATCACACTTTTTTTCTCTTTGAAATTTTATTTCACTTTTCTTACTTAAAGTCACATTAATTACACTCTTGCTTTACATTTTAATTTTAATTTTGCTGATTTGTTCCTGTGGGAACTTTTTAATGCATATCTAATAAAAGAATATATTTTATTATAATTATCAGTTTGTGCACCACCTTGTAGGACAAATCTTTTCTTTCTTTCTTCATATAACAATTTCATCCACCATGATGAAATGTGCAAAGATCTTCCACTCGCTGTGACCAAACCAAGAAGACTATGGCAGTCCAACCACAGGTTCAGACACATGTGTGTATGAGCTTCACAATAACCAGCCGTGCATTGCCACGTCTACCTATGGGACAGAAAAATAGAGCCAGTCTCATTACTTTTCAAACAGCCCTCGTATAATAATTGTGACTTAATAAATAGAAGGTTTACAGGGCCCTTACTGATAAATCACATGGGGGGCGGGATGCATGACATATCGCATTTTGAATGTGATTTGTCCTGACACTTATAGCATAATGGCGTTTACTAATGCAGTATGCTTTAAAAAAAAAAAGCAATTAGGAGCTGATTGGATGGTACTTTATCTCTGTTCCCGTTATCTCCACCAAGGCTTAGTAAATAGACCCCAAAGTACCAACCAATCTGCTCCTAGCTATTATTTTTCAGACAATGCCTGTAAATGGACAGTTAGAAACTGATTGTTTGGTACTTCGGGCCTGATTCACTATGGATTGCTATTGCGAATTTAGCTGCGATTATGCACACAGATCTGCTGCAAAAATATGCTAATGTTTGACTGGGCAAAGCCAGCATAGAGACACCCACTACCGCTTTCTCCCATCCGTAAGGCCTCGCAGACCTGCATATACAGTACATGAATCAGGCCCTTTACCTCCATCCAACTTATCTCTCTCCTACGTTGGCAGTGGCGTATCTATAATGGGGGCAGTGTGTGCGGGGCACACAGGCCCCTTGGTCCAGGGGGGCTCTCACTGCATATACTGCACTTATATTATTTTAAACTTGCCTGTCCATTGGTCCCGCGTCAGGTGTCAGTGCTGCTCAGAATACAGGAGAATGGCTGCTGCTGCCATTTTTTCCGGTGTTCCACGCATGAGCAGTAGACTCCAGGCACACTCTAGTGCCCGGAGTCTACTAAGGTTCCGGTGGCTGGCTAGCTGAATCAGCCAGCTGCCGGCCACTGGGGAAAGAGGAGGGAGCCCCGCACGGGGAGTACACACGGGCCCCCTCCTCTCTTAAGATGCCCCTGAATGTTTGTGTACATTGGAGGTGTACTTTGACTTGGTTGTTAATGTTATAGTAATCTACAAATAGAGGTAAATAGAGTAAGGACAGCAATCACCAGCCTCATTGTGTGTGCTTAGTGGGTGTGTGTAGAGTTGTGCTCCATGGGCACTTCAAGCACTTGATAAGTTGTATGCATTCTTATAATGACCTCATTCTCTTTATACTAGGAAGCTGCTGGTTCAATGCAATAGAGTTTACTATCAAATGCCCCAGTATTTTAAAAAGCTCTATGACGCAACAACATGACCAGCATGAAGAACTGGGAGAGGTGAGCTAATATCCATAGCATGCTACACGGGCAGATACTGTGCTCAATGAGTGATCCAAGAATGAGGCATGACTTTATTCTCTAATATATATTGCTTCAAGTGACAGTTTATTGCTAAGTGGTAGTGACAGACACTTATGTCTAACATTTGTCTGTCTGCTCCAGTCTGCAGTAAATCAAAATTAAAGTATATGCAACATATATACTTGTACCATACTTGCCTACTCTCCTGAAATGGCCGGGAGACTCACAAAAATTGGGGGGTGCTCCCAGCAACCAGGAGGGGTGGACAAATCTCCCATTGGCTGGGTCCACCCAAGCCGAGACCACCCTCTTCCTGAATGTAGTGGGCGGCACAGGCGGCCGATGATTCAATTTGCATTGAATTGCATCATCATGCCTCCACCCACCGCTTCACAATGCTACATTGCATAGAGGAGGGGGGGGCAATGCTACAATGATGCATCATCACGCCCCCCAGACCGACTCAACACCACCGCACCCAGCCCCCCCAGCAGTGCCAACCTGTATGATCATTTTTCAGTTTTTCACATAGAGCAAGATCCAGTCTGTCTGCTCTGTCTGAGCAGTAGGATCACTACCGGTGTCATTGCAGACCGTCAGAGGCAGAGCTACAGCCTTTGTAGGGGATGCAGCTGCTAAATGGTCTGACAGGCTAAAGTGTAATGCATTGTGACTCTCCAGTTAAAATGAATAATTATTTGAATACAGAGCTCATGTTGTAGTATTTATACCTGTTATATTCTTTCTTATATGAAAAGTATCATCTTTTTAGTATTGCAGTAGAAAATTTGCTCTTGTAAATGAGGGTGAATAGTATTGGGTCAGTGTTGGGGTGTAGGGGAAAATACATGGCAGCATTTTTTAAAGCTGTGCTGCCATCTAAGATGATACTTTTCTAAAGGATCCCTCTACCCAGGTGGGGCCCCTTGGATTCCTAGTGCCGCCATTTTTCCTATAACAACCATGTTCCTCTCATAGCCTTGAATGAAAACCCACAAAAGGGTCTATTTGGTAAACCTAAAACTGGATTTTCTCCAGCAGTTTAGCTGTAGAAAACAATATATTGGACGACTTTGTCTGTAGTAAAGAGAAAAGTGCAGAAAATTCACATATTTATCCTCCTCATCTTCTGTCCAATACTTGTTGCCATCTCTAGATGGCGCTATGAGCGCTCGCACTGGTAGAGAGAAAAGATATTTCTCCGCTTTCTCCCACAATGCAATGCTCTCATGGGCCACTCCCTGAATTGAGCATGTACTGGGCTACTGGTATATGTTGCACATTTGTGTAAGACAGCAAAAAGAGCCCACAGCCTGTGAGGTTTCTCCAAGCCGGGACACGTCTTGTCTGCTAGTCTTGTCCTGGCCGCTATACTTTTATTAATTCTGTACATCTCTGTCAATAAAAGCCACATATATGTTGCCGATATTGTGCTTCTTACTAAATAGACTCCTAAATCCTTTCAAGGTCATGAAGCCTATTGCGTTTGTGTTTACATTTATTTACTGTAAGTGCTTTAAGTTTACTGCAATTTAACATAAAGAATTGTATGACTGACAGATGCGTGGCCAGCAGAACACAGGAGAGAGTGAGTGCACTGACCCCGGGCTGCAGGAACCTTCTGGGAGTGAAGGTAAGATTTCATACACAGAGAAACCAGGGGCGTATCTATAATGGGTGCAGGGTTTTCCCACACTGCACACGCACACCCATACTTCCAAGTACTTACCTTTCCGTTGTCCCACGTCGGCTGGAGAGACACCACACAGAACTCCTGGAACATGAGCACAGCGACCACTTTCCCAGCATTCTGCGCATGCACAGTAGGGCAATTGCCTGGAAAATGACTGCCGCTCCATTTTCCCGATGTACTGCACACTATTAGAGGGTCAGTTATAGATTTAAAAATAGAGAAGACAATATAATGCCAGACTGCAGAACACCATGTGCTCCGTGAGCCATTTTCCTCCTTTCTGCATCTGATACATATTCCCAATACCTCCTGCTCAGTCACACCTTACAGCTTGCTTTCCCTTTCACATTTAGTACATAGGTTCATGTCTCACTGCCTCTTTGTACAACAATTGCTCATATGGCTGCAGGGGATGCGGTTAATTTATCGTCGCCCGGAATGCCGGCCGTCGGAATCCCGTAGGCAGAAGGCTGACCCAGGATTAAAGATAGGCGTCAAAATGCTGATGCCTATCTTTAGCCTCACGCAGAAATCTAGACAGCCGGCACCCTGAACGAGGTAAGCCGGGTATAGTTAGGTTGTAGCCGCGGGGGGGGAGGGGGGGGGTGGTGGTGGTTAGTGTTAGGTTTAGACACCCCCTAGGGAGAGTTAGGTTAGCCTAGGGGAAGGGGAGGGGGATAGGGTTTGGCACCCCCGGGGAGGGTTAGGGTTACAAAAAAATAATAAATGAGTGTCATTCATATAGGTGCTCCCAAACAAATAAAATATGTCTTTTGTTACTTGATCGATGGTTCCTTTTAATATATCTTTTGGTGTGTTCCAATAATGGTGCTCAGCCGTAAATAAATCCTGTTTCTTCTCGCAACCTATTTGTCCTACACCTTTAATATTCCGCTTTCTTAGGGAGTGTTACTCCCATCATGTAAAAAAACAGAAAGGGTGTACCATTTTAACTCGAAAACACTGTTTAATCCTATAGGTTGCAGTGTATTGTATCTATATATAAGTTCCATCTCAGTTTTAGCCAGTCTCCGCAAAGTCTCATGCTCCCTCATTTGTTTTTTGAGGGAGCATTTATTAAACAGTGATTTCAAGTTAGGAAGGTTAGGTTTAGGATGCTGGGAGGGAGGGTTCAGTTTAGGCACTCTTGGGGATACTTAGTGTTAGGCACCACCCAGGGAGGGTTAGGGTTAGCCTCACCCCATGGGGCTTGGGGTTAGGCACCACCCCAGGAGTTTTAGGGTTAGGCACCACCAAGGCAGTGAGCATACTTACGAGCCGCTGTTGGGATGTTCTCCCTTCATGCTTCCGGCATCGATATGAGAACTGGCGCCTTTTCAGCCATTGGTATTTCATACCGATTCCAGCTGCAGAATATGATGGTGCATTTTATAAATGGATCATCAGTCATCCACTGTGAGAGATTAGTAATGGCTGACATTGAAGCAGTGATGGGATCTGTGTATATTACACAGTCACTGTTACAAATAGTAATAAGTGTTCCATGTATGAGCATTGACAATAAGCACTTACAGTTGTGTACTCAGGATTGCATACATACAACAAAAAAACATCATCATCTTGATCTTTCTGCCTGCACATAACATACAATGTGTCCCAGTATAATAAGTGTATTCTTGCTGCTACTTCAGCACAACTACCAACCCGCAGCACCAGATGTGAACAGAAGGTGACAGCACAACAACCCACCCGCAGCACCAGACGTGAACAGAAGGTGACAGCACAACAACCCACCCGCAGCACCAGACGTGGACAAAAGGTGACAGCACAACAACCCACCCGCAGCACCAGACGTGGACAAAAGGTGACAGCACAACAACCCACCCGCAGCACCAGACGTGGACAAAAGGTGACAGCACAACAACCCACCCGCAGCACCAGACGTGGACAAAAGGTGACAGCACAACAACCCACCCATAGCACCAGATGTGAACAGAAGGTGACAGCACAACAACCTACCCGCAGCACCAAGCATGGACAGAAGGTGAAAGATCTCGGAACCAACAAGGAAATCATGAGGTGAATTTTTGATAATGTTACATGTAATACGGTGTACAGTATGTTCATAGCCATTTCTACCTCATGGCCATTACATACATTTTGCATTTACATACCTTAGGTTGTCCTTTTCTTTCTTTAGATTAGAAATTATTAACTTTATGTCTGGGGTCTCAGAAATGACACACACTGGGGCAGATGCAGCGCTGATTGCAAGTCGGCCATAATTGCTCCCACATTGCCTGCACAGAACTAAATGCCTATACTCACCAATTGCAGCATTGTACTCATCTCTGTGGCTGGACCACCCTTTCCATAGCCATCCTCATAATCTGTGCACACTTGCTCCAGCCCCAGCCTTGGTGCAATTCTGCATAGCCTGCAATGCCGTCAGTACATCCTCTTTTAATTTACCCCACATAACATAACCCCAGTTGTGATTACTCAGTTGCAACTGGAAATGTGGGAGATGCGTACGGCTCGGCATCACCTGTAGTTCCGTACACATAGGGCCCTAATTAATAATGATCCTTATTACCAGTAGCATATTTCGTTTAGTATTACAGTGATACTAACGAATATGCCTTTGGTATTTAACATTACTTACTCCGCCGGCAAGGTCCAGCGACGTCCCTCTCCTTGGCAGCATCCTCCACATTGTTGCTGGCAACCTATCACAGCAACGAGCTGTTCTGTCATGCGCGATGAACAGTCTACACCTACGCCCACTGTCGACTCGCCAATGTCTGAAAGGCGTTTGCTGGTTCCCCATTGACGGCAATAGGGTCTATATCGCTATCGCCATCTATAGATGGCGGAAGTGGTATGGCAACAGCTGTTTGTTAAATACTGAAAGGAGGATATAACCTCATTAGTCTCGTTAAATGGAGCCCTTCGTTCCAGAACATGTGCGCTGAGAAAACAGGATAACACTCCGCAAATAGACTTGTGTTCAACTCTGCATCACCCCCAGTGAGTGCAACAATGGGCTTTTTAAAGGAATTCTAACATACCTTATATACAAAAATGTTTTATATTTTGGTAGGGTAATTATTCTATTTTACATTTATTATATATTATTGGTGTATTTGGTGTCTATTTCATATAGTCTGTTCATGTGTTCTGTAAATTGCTATGAAATACACAGACCTGTTTAACAATTCTCCTTTCTATTCTAGAAACACCAATTCCCTCCGTCATGCTATAATGGAATATGCCAATTTCATCTGGCAAAGGGCCTTTTACTTTTTCATCCTTATGATTTTAATCTATATCAGCACAGCCATCCTGTGCATATGGCAAATGGAATCTGGCTTGGAAATGTACGATGTGAAGGGGCCTGGCCTGGACAGTCATGGAGCAGAGCTTCTTGTTGCTATCCAGCCTATTTATCCAGCACATACATACTGTCACCTTCAGAGGACTGCCTTTACCTTTTACCAACATCCAGTCTCCTGCTGCCCTGAGTGTGCTTTTGTCAGGCTCCTGTGGCGGTATGACTCTCCCCGCCGCTCTGTTTCATTCTGGAGCCTCTGCCAGCTGCGGACGCCTGAGGCCACATTGATGGTCTTTTGCCACCTTTTCTACTGACTGTGGAGGTCTCCCCCGGTGATTCATGCTGTTCCCGGGATCTGCAGTTGATCTGCGGCTGTTTCCCTCCAGTTCCCTGTGATGCTGCCTTGCTGCTCGGACCTCCTGTATCCTGCTGGTCTCTGTGTAAAAGATCCTCGCTGCTGTTCCTGGGATCAGCAGTTGACCTGCGGCTGTTTGCCCCCAGTTCCCTGTGATGCTGCCTCGCTGTCCGGACCCCCTGTGTCCTGCTGGTCTCTGTGTAAGGGATCCTGGCTGCTGTTCCGTGGGCGGCTGCTGCTGCTGTGTGTGCCTGCTTCTTCAGTGCAGGTCCTGATAATTTCTCCTGGAACTGTTGAGAGTCTATGTATATTTTTTTGAAAGTGGTCTAGGCACAAGTGTCTAACACGCTATACTTGTGTGATAACTAAATATTCAGCCGGTAATAAGTTAATTCATTATGATTGACGTTTCACTTCAACAAATACAGATTTCTTTTGTACCGGTGGTGCTCCCCCAGAGTCAGTAGATAACGTAACAAGGAAAGGAGAAAAAAGAAGACTCCTTGTGTGGGGGCACTCTTACTATGTATAAAACTTAACTTTTATTGGTCTAGTCTCAGACCAGACACAACTACTAACATACACATAACATGGGTATAGGAAACAATCATATACATTTCTCTAGATCTAACCTACCCCAACAAACACAAAAAAAACCCAAAAAGACAGACATACAATTCATAAATTGATTCATATGATTCAATTCAACAACTTAAGATGTCTATTGCATGATTTTTTGGACACCCTAATTTCACAATAAATAAATTGCCTGTCTCTCTCTCCTCTACAGACAGGCTCAACAGATCAAACATAATATTTCACAGACACTGTTGAGCTATGATTACCTGCATACAAGATCATAATTATGTACTACATTCAAGTTTTTTCTGTCTTAAATCAATCATGATCATGTGGTCACTTAAATGTATGGATAATTAGTCTATTTGGTGGATTCAGTCCACTCAGAATCAAAGTCTCTATATAGGTCTGAAAAGCGCCTGTATGTACATGAAGTAATGATCTGCTTTTAATCACATGCCCGTCGGCAGAGGTGATCAATGAGAGTCACCTGCTTCAATACAGGTGATCCACAAGGGTTCCGGCATCTACTGTCAGCTCCCAGAGATTGAAGCTGATGAGATTACAGAAAGAAAAGTGTAACAAAAGGCAAAAGAGAGAGAGATATCAAGAGATATATATAGGTATCCTAATCCTCAAGTTGTTCATATACGGGTGAAACTATTTAACAAATTACAGCAATATATACGCATGTATCTGGACAATAACATAACAAATGACCAATTTTTACGTATATATAAAAAAAAAATTTAACAGCTTTTCGTGTATTGACTGTTTTTCTCCTTATCCACATTTGGCAGTTTTTAATTTAGTTAGAAAAAATAAAAGCGATACTTTGTCTCCCAGGTAACTCATTGTAAATGCCATCTAAAATTGTACTCTCTGTTTCAGCATTATAATGAGTGACAAACACATATAGAGAAAAAGAAATAAGAAAGCCACTGTTCTATTCAAATCCAGCAAAGTTTCTTAGGCATGTGTAACCCTTATAGGATTACAGTGAATGCATAGTTCACAGGGCTGGATGCCCTACTAGGAGGCATAAGATTGTAGCATTCATTAGCAGATATGGGGGAATGATTCCCTTGGTGAAGATAATCTTCACTATCCGCTGAGTGCTGCAATGAAAAAGAGTGAGATTGAAAGTTACCAGTGAATGGGTAATATATGTTCTGCCTGGAGCTCGATTTAACTGCTGCTATACTGGGATCCGGTGTGCGCACTCCGGTAATCCCTCCATCAGACCAACGCTCGTTTCACCCTGGGGCTTCCTCCTGGGTCCGTATGTGTCCTCATGGTCTTATCCTTTATATCCAGTCATCAATAAAAGTTAATTGTACATTCATACTTGCCGTCCGATCGGCTTTGCATGAGAGGGGATGGGCTGCGGAGGTCACGTGAGTATCACGTGACTCATCCGACCACGTGAGCACACGTTGCTCACCTACGCTCAGGATTCCCCTGAGTAAGTCATGAGTGTGGGCGGGGCCAAGCGCCGTGATCAGCTGTACGGGACTATATGGCTTTCAGGTATCCCTAAGCCTGTCTTAAATATAGACAGGACTAAATTCCGTTCGCAATTGCATAGATTCTATTAAGAGTACTACTATATATAAGACTAAGGTTCGTTTTAAGCTGCAATAAAATAGTTTTGACTATTTGTATAGAGGATAATGTTCTCAATAGTTTTGCCTATTGTAACCATATATCTGCGCTGATTTCATGGGCATAAATGGAAACAATTAAATAAAGGTATATATTATAGGAGTATAACCATTCTTATTTATTGGGAATTTAATGGATCTTAATGCAATATAATCTATGCCAATAGTTATAAAGATTACGTCTGTATTAAATTTAGCATACCTATTCCTCCATCATTAACCCCTTACCCGACAAGCCCTTACTATCTGGGCTGTTTATGCCACAAATTTGCCTGTTACCAGCAAATAAGGTGGTAAACCCACTCCTGCTCATGGATGCTCATTCATATATGGAATCTGAAATATCAATTTAAGAATATTTAAAGACAATACAATTAACAATAAAAAAATTATAAAAAAACAATAAAAATAATATATATAAGTGAGAAAATATCAGAAATAAATAAAGAAACAAAACCAGAAGTAAGAGGAATCCCCCTCTTCTGTATGTTAAGTATATCCGAGTGTAATTCATAATTTGTTCCACAAAAAATATATTATATATTCCATAAATACTGCTTCTTTATTTGCATGGGGATATAGGGGTAGACAAAGAGAGGGTGAGGTAGTAGAAGAACCGAAAAAATATTTCAAAAATCTAAAAAATATGTATGTACACATACACATATATATATATGTATATATATATATAGTTACATATATATATATATGCACATACATATATGCTGGGAAACACATGAAGTATCTCGTCTGAAAATTGAATAGCTATCATCCTAATGTATAATGCTTAGAGTTTCAGAGGAATGCCCCAAAATTAATATTCTCATTGAAACCATACGGGGTGAAGGTTAACAAAAAATCCACTCACTTCCTTTTCGTAATAATGATAGTGTCATAATCCCACCCCCCCATGGATGCCAAGATTGATCTTCTCGAAACCAAAAGCACTGATCACATTTAATTGTCCATCGTGCTCTGATGAAATATGTTTGGCTAATGTTGTTATTTGTCTCATCTTGGCCCGATCTGTTTCAACATTTCTGACATTCCCAGCATGCTCTAGTATTCTCTGCTTTAATTTTCTGGATGTCATCCCCACATATCTTACTCCGCAAATACATTCTATGCAGTAACCAAGACCACTTGTATTGCAGTTAATGAATGTTCTGATCTCCCGGGTGTTGCCATATCTGTCTTCTATCTTTTCTCTGCTCTTCATGTATACACACGCTTTACAGTTACCACATGCATGAGATCCTTTAGTCTTCCATATTCTCCTGGGAGTTCTTTCAAAATGACTGCAGACAATTGAGTCCCTGATGTTTTTGGACCTCCTCCAACTCATCATTGGTTTGGAGGGCAATTTTTCCTTCAGATCCTTATCCATAAGAAGGATAGGCCAATTCTTTCTGGCAAGGTTCTTGATGGTCCTGCCACTCTTGGCTATAATTGCCCACAAATCGTATTCCCTCATTCACAACCTTCTTTTCCTTGTTGGGTGGAAAGATTAGATTTTCTCTCTTCGTCTGTACAGTATATTTAATTGCTCTTTTAATGGAACAATGGCTATATTCCCCTTCTCTAAGTCTCTGAGTCAGTTTTTTGCTTCTTTCTCTAAAGGTCTTAGTATCTGTGCAGTTCCTTCTCAAGCGGAGGAACTCTGCTTTGGGGATGTTCTGGAGTGTCGGAGGAAAGTGGGAGCTGGTACTGTATAGGAGGGTATTAGTGGCCGTTTTTTTATAGTACATATCTGTTACAATTTCACCATTTTCACCTTTTATCACCCTCAAGTCAAGGAATGTTATCTCTTCTTGACTGATCTCCGATGTCAGATGTAGATTCAGGGTGTTGGTGTTAAGTATGGTGATAAATTGTAACAGTGTCTCCTTTGTGCCTCTCCAGATAAGGAGGATGTCGTCTATATACCTGAGCTAAAGTATTATATTCTCTGTGTATTGATCATTGCTCTCACTGAAGATGAATTCTTGTTCCCACCATCCTAAATACAGGTTGGCGTACATGGGCACACAAGCTGCGCCCATAGACATCCCGCGAACCTGCAGATAATAGCCATCATTGAATGTAAAGTATATAGGAAAGGTTCTTGGACTGTACACCCTGAATATATATATAATGGGAGGTGCTACCTGATGAGACTAATTGCAGGCACAGAAACAGACAAATCTCAGGTGCACAACTCCAAATTATTGATAATATATAAATGCAATAAAATTTTGCAATCAATAAAGGTTTTTAGCATAATCATGGCCAAGGTTATGGGCCTACCCACCATATCCAGGTAACCTCATTAGAGTAGGTCACTAACATACTAGGGTTCAAATCCAGAGCGCAGGACACCCCAAACTGGCCCAGTTTTGAAAGGAGACTACTGAAACTGGTTTAAGACAAGAGGTTGTAACAAGGAGATGTAGAATTAATTTGGAATGTGCAAGGATGGTGGATGTCTCAGTTTGTATGCAACAGGAATGATAACTTGTTGAGAAAGTTCCAATGTACTGGAGTGTGAATGTCATGGTCGGAGCTCTAAGTCTCACATTACGGGTGGACAGCCACATATGATCCCTTGATTTCAAACTTGGAACTGCCCGACATTTCCGATCCATGAATACTTTATAGTGGATGGATGATTTTCTCAAGGATGAATCGATCTCGTTCCAGAATGTGAAGAACTGTTGCAAGGCAGAAAATGCAGCAAAAACATCTACTGGAGGTAATCACTGAAAGTCTGGTACTCCTAAAGATAACGGAAATTGTGGACAAATTCAGCCCAGGGTAACAATTTGACTCAGTTATCTTAAAAGGAGGAGATGTACAACCTGAGAAAAGTTTCAAGATCCTGGTTCACTCTCTGTCTGTATTAGTCTGTAGGTGATATGCAAAAGAGCTTGAAGTGCTGAACACAAGGCTCTCCAAAAGTTTGCTACAATTTGGATGCCTTGTTCGGAGAATATCTCTGTGGGAAGTCCATGATGGAGGAAGATCTTTTGGAGGAGAAGTTGCACTAAGTCAGTAGCTGAGGGTAGATCAACAAAGGGAATGAAGTGGGCCATCTTGAAGAACTGGTCTACCACCATCCAGATAGTGTTGTACCCTTTGGAGGAGGGCAAATTGGTTATAAAGTCCATTGAAAAGTGTGTCCAAGAATGACTGGCTACTGGCAATGGTGGTACACCCTGTGTTGAGTGCATTTAGCGCATGAAGTGATAAATTCTTGGATGTCGGATTTCATAATGGGCCACCAATAGGACCTTTGGAGAAATGTATAAGATTTTGTTATTCCAAAATTCCTAGCAAAGTGGGAGGCATGGGGTCAGCAATATTTTAGAGCGATCCGGGGAGACAAACATGTTTCCTCATGGTGGAGTTGGAGAAGCATTAGTGGTGGCAAAAGCAAGAGGGTTGATAATAGTATGTTCTTCCTCAAAGGCAAATTCTTCTTCTGGTACCATATATTTGGACAAGGGTTTTGGGAACACAGATGGAATGTGAGCTTTAAATTAATTCTTGAAAAGAATAAGGCCTACCAAGCTTGATGAGGATTGAGGTACTGGGCTGACTTCAAGTGCAAGAGATTTTATGATAAGTGAGTATTGTCACTGGATGAGGTTGAGCACTTTCATCTAGATTACATACATCATAGTATTTTAAATAGTAAAAACTCATCCATTTAATGGTAATTTTCTGGTCTTCATACACTCCCAAAATGATTATATTTAGACAGCACAGGGAGAGAGAGAAAAATCAAATATAGTGAAGCACCATTTTAATTCAATTTAAAACAAGAAGCAAAAAAAAAAAAAATCCACCATCAGTGGTATATATCAGCACACCAGATGTAAGGTGTACTGATATATACTGTACATGAGTTGTAAGGAAGGTGTAAACAGTTCACCAACAAGCGTGTTCAATCAACAAGGTTTTCCCAGGTATAAAACCATACTTGCCAACTCTCTCTGATTATTAAGGAGACTCCCTGATATAGTAGCAATCTCCCTGACTCCCTGAAGAGTCTAGCAATATCCCTGATTGCACCTTACCCCCATTATGTAGCTGTTATATAAAAGAAAAACCCAGAGATATATACATTCAAATGGGATCATAAGTATAATTTCATTGCATTGGTTAAAGGCACAATGATCCCTATGGCTACATGCATTTTCTGAAAAGTATCAGTGTACAAATAGATATTACTATCTACTTTGGGGCTCATTTACATGCGGATGTAAATCAGTTTTATAACACACCTCTCAGATGTAGCAGGACACGCCCATTTACTGTCACTCTCATAGGTGCTGCTTTCACAATCTCCCTGAAATGCTTTTTCAAAAGTAGGCAAGTATGGCCAATACAAGTGTGAAAACTGTTCTTTTCTTTACACACACTATTGTTTATAGGAAAAGGTAAAGTGAATAGAATGGCTTTTGGGCTATGACAGTGTGAAATACATTTTATATACTTTTTTTTAGTTCTATAATAATTTTTGTTTTTCCATAAGTACACTATAAGGTGTTTTTTCTGTTTTAATTTTTTTTTTCTTAATGCATTATTTTTTTGCAATATTTCATTGTATGCATTCTATGGGTTACCCTTTTCTCACCTGTTTATTTACTCATTATAAATGTAACATTTGTTCTGGTCCTTCTTCGGGTGTTGGGACGCTTGTTTCCGAACACCAATACTAGTGCCTGTGCGGTTCACTGCACGCGTCATATCTGGACCCAACATAGTGAGGTGCACAGTGCAGTTCCATTATATGGAACGCACGCTGAGGCTTTAGTGGCACTGAGTGCTGTTCACGTCTTATCCAGCACCCGCTGGAGCCGCTGTAACGCATAACAGGTGAGCAATAATGTGAGCTCATTGAGCGTGATTTTTGCCCTATATAAATGTGCATTAGGTGTTTATACATATGACTGTGATTTGCCCCGTGATGAAGGTGCTAGTTAGCATCGAAACGGCCGTCGGGCTGTCTTGACACGATGCTCGTATTGCTGTCGCATTGACTCTAGGCTAATGAAGTCCACAAGTATCTTTTTTCTGGTATGCTTTGCACATTGCTCTTTCTGATTTGTGACCGAAGAACTTCATTGGAGTTGACATTGTGAAACATGCATTGTCTATACAGCAAATAACGTTTTTTGGCATTATTCTTCGGAGTGCTGTTTTTTTCTGGTGTCTATTTGATACAGTGTGTATGTATGTATGTATATATGTATGTGTATATATATATATATATATATATATATATATAATATATATTATACAAAAAACATCCATCCAGGAGATCCATTCAGGGTCTCATGTATAGATTTGACCAGCGCTCCATTAATTATAAATGTTTAATGTCCCTAGTGAAAAAAACGTCCTTAAGGCAACACATATACCAGCAACATGTTATAAATAATGAATCACTTATCCAAGTGTAAATTAATCGCTGGGGCACAGCGTTCCTACCCAGCATCTTACTCCCAACGGCCGTTTCGTTGTCAACCGTCTTCAGTGGAAACTAAGTGATTCATTATTTATAACATGTTGCTGGTACATGTGTTGCCTTAAGGAAGTTTTTTTCACTATGGACATTAAATATTTATAATTAATGGAGTGCTGGTCAAATCTATACATGAGCCCCTGAATGGATCTCCAGGATGGATGTTTTGTGTATCTAATATGAGGACCTTGCACCAACTATATTGGCTATATTAAGTGCAGTGTGGCTTTTACATTGTGTGTGTGTGTGTGTGTGTGTGTGTGTGTGTGTGTGTGTGTGTGTGTGTATGTGTGTATATATATATATATATATAATATATATATATATATACAATATGACTTATTTTTTACCAGGTAAGCGGGTCAGCACGTTGCTGCTAATGGGAAGCGTCTCCCCTCTCTTCCCCACTTATACTATAAGTAAGTTTAACAATTGAAGAAGCACTTCTAGCTCTGCTACCAGGGAACAGAGGGAGACTCTTCCTGTCAGCAGCAGCATGCAGTGGTGGGTAGAAGATAGATTAGTATTGTGAAAAAAAAAATTCAATTAGCGCAGCTGTAATCAGTGCTGCGCATGCGCTGCTTCTCCAAATAGAAGCGGCACATGTACAGCAATGATTCCATCTGCGATAAGACAGGAGCAGGTAGGGAAAATTTCCTAAAAGCTGTCATCGCATAAATGACAGCTTTTCAGATTAGATACTAATGGAGAGGTGGAATGGTGAATTCCTCCGGTAAGTAGGTAGGACTCCATGCAAGTCCTAAACCTAATTACCTCCATAGAATTTTTAGTAGTGATGAATAGGCCCCATAATCTGTAGCCTGCTGCTTTTTTTTTTCCTCCAGCTAATACACCCCAGCCCCATTATATCAATTATTTTTCAATCCATAGGGCTCTAGTTACTAAGCTGTGTTAGGAGATAAAGTGAACGGAGATAAGGTACCAGCCAATCAGCTCCTAACTGTCATGTTATGGCTGTGTTTGAAAAATGGCAGTTAGCAACTGATTGGCTGGTACCTTATCACCGTTCACTTTATCTCCTAACACAGTTTAGTAAATATACCCCTTAGTTACTGAAATTCAGATTATTTTTCTCTACATGACATTAATGTCCTTCTCTAGGTAGGGGTCTTAATGTACACCTTTTAATTGATGTGTATAATTTAATTTTGAAACCCCCTATTGACCTTTATACCGACCCTTGTCTGCGGTCATCATGAAATTAAGCTATACTTGAGTCATTTACTTATAGTGATTCAAGAATATCTGTTAATCTAAGAAGTGCAGGAAGATATGTTGAAATGATTTACATTTCTAAATGATCTCCATAGAATACACTTCTAAATTCTACTTGGATATACAGTACATTATTTTCCTGTATTAAAAAAAGTAAAAAAATACACTTTTTTTTTTTTGGAGAATCCGTATTGAGACGGTAATGTATAAAAATAGTGACGCTGCATCAAATAAATCTGTTTATTACCAGTTATTTATATAGTGCACACATATTCTGCAGTGCTATACGGAGAATATTTGGCCATACACATCAGTCCCTGCCCCAGTGGAGCTTACAACATATATTCCCACATGCTCACACACTTACACACTAGGGTTATTTTTTGTTGGAAGCCAATAAACCTATTGGTGTATTTTTAGAGTGCGGGATGAAACCCACTCAAGCACAGGGAGAATATACAAACTCCACACAGTTAGGGCTGAAGTGGGAATCTAACCCACAACCTTAGTGCTGCGAGGCAGTAATACTAACCATTACACCATCTGTGCTGCCAATAAATAAATCCTATCCTTTGTTAGATCTATTGTTCTAGAAAGTCTGAAGACTTCAGCAAAGTTTTTAATACTCAATTTTAAAAGTAAAAGTCATGACATGAATAATTCTGTTTATTTAGGATAGAGAAGTTACTGAACGGACCCCAAGCTGGCAGACTTTTACAGCACACACTAGCCAATTCCTTCACCTTTAAAGATAAACTTTGTGGGCTTAAGAGTTCAGCTAAGGTTCTATTTTGCTACCTAATGTAATTGCATTGGAGCTCAGCCAAATCTGATATAGTAAAAGCTTGCACACATATATTTTCCACATGGCTCTACACGTTCCCATTTATAATTAAATGTATCCAGCTAGCAGCTCTACGAAGAAGCACTGTTACTCACATCATTGCTGAATTACTAGAACTGCTGGAGATACGATCTTCAGGTTCTTCCTATTTTTAAAGTCTTAGGAAAAACTGTTGCCAAATACTTTTGTTTTTATATGTTGTGTAAAATTAGCTCTAACTGACCATTTGCAATTTTTTTTTACTAGAACAAATTAAGATTTAATTTTATCTTTTACATTTTGCACCTCTTCTGTATTATTTTAGTTATTCTGATTTTATTACTTTTCAGCAAGTTGTTATGTCTGAGTCTAGAGACCATATTAGGGCTATAGTAATAAAAATCTGTTATACCCCTTTCAGACATACAACCCAGGAAATTTCCTGCTCAGACCCGGGACTTTCTCCTGTGCAAATTCCCGGGTATTTGGTCGAGACCCCCCTTTCACACTACAGTGTCTACTCGGGAAATTCCCAGGTAGACCCCTTTCAGACAAGAGTTTTTCTGCTTACCTGCCTCTTCTCTGCCGTCTGCTCCTCCCAGCCAAAAGCTGGTCAATCGTAATGCAGTTTTTTTTTTTTTAATTATACTTTTTTAACATTTATTTTAATTCCCTGGTGGTCTAGCGGGAGTGCGGGTGGCCCGCTGTGGCACAGCCGGCCGGTGCTGGGGGTGGTGAGCAGCAGCGCTGAGCGTCCTGTAGGAAGCTCTGCGCTGTCAGCTCAAACAAAGCAGCAGCGCTGAGTATCCTACAGGACGCTCTGCGCTGTCAGCTCAAAGCAGCAGCGCTGAGCATCCTATAGGTCGTTCTGCGCTGTCAGCTACATGTCAAAGCTGCTTGGTGCTGCCCGGGAGTAGTAAATTCCCGGGTAACACCATTCAGACTTAAGTCCCGGGAAAAACCCTGGTCGATTGCAGGGGCGGCTACCCGGGAACATGTTCCCGGGTAGGTACCTTTCACACAGACATGAGACCCGGGAATTTTGGACGAGGCAGGCCAAATTCCCGGGAATCTCAGTATGTCTGAAAGGGGTATTACTGAAAAAGAAGACCCTTTGGCTCCTGGAGGATGAAGTCACATACATCAGGACTGTAACAAGGAGTGTGTAATGGGTGCTGCCTTCCAGGAAGCAAGGGTGAGGAGGCGGCATGGTCACTAAATGAACGGTACCTATTTACAGCTTGCCAAGTGCCTTTGGGGGTAATTCACTAAGTAGAAAAACTCCACTAAGCCAGGGACAGGGAGCGGTGTGTGCTGCCAGACATACAAATATTTTACTTACTGTACATTAGGTTTAAGTGCAGACAAATGCAGTGTTTTTTATTCGTACTGTGCTCATACAATATTGGAGATCTGAAAAATGCTTTATGAAATGGAAAGATGTAAAAATCACAATCCTCTGCACCTCATATAGATGAATACAAACACTGATGTGACTGTACTATATTGGGGTAGTAGTCCTAATCCTGGCTGTCTGGATGCCGGCACTCAGAATGGCAGCAGTCAGAATTCCGGCGCCCGTATCCCAATGGTAAGTAGTGGAGTTAGGGGGAGGGTTAGGGTTAGGCAATAGGAGGAGGGTTGGGCTGAAGGGAGGTTAGGTTTAGGCAGTGGGGAGGGTTAAGGGCAGGGTTAGGATACAGGTGTTGGTATTCTGACCCTGTCTGGATGCCGACGTTGGGATTCTGACCGCCGGCTTCCCGTCCCAACCCCTCTATTAGAGTAAGCTTAAAATTACTCCTTATCTGCATTTCAATATTTTTATCTATTATTATTACCAGTTATTTATATAGCGCACACATATTCTGCAGCACTTTACAGAGAATATCTGGCCATTCACATCAGTCCCTGCCCCAGTGGAGCTTACAATCAGATTGCCTACCACATACACACACACATACTAGGGTTAATTTATGTTGGGAGCCAATTAACCTACCAGTATATTTTTGGAGTGTGGGAGGAAACCCACGCAAGCACAGAGAGAATATACAAACTCCACACAGTTAGGGCCGTAGTGGGAATCAAACCCACAATCTCAGTGCTGTTTGGCAGTAATGCTAACCATTACACCGTCTCTACTGCCCAGGAATGTTACAAAATCTCATGTGCACATTGTCCAGTACCAGACCAGAACCATACATGTCACTTTCTGAAAGTATACACCCAAAACCCATGGAAACTTATCAGTGAAACCTCTGTGCAGTATTATTTATTATTATTATTATTATTATTATTATTATTATTACAATTATCAGGATTGATTTATAAGACTCTGCATTCCAAGACAGTACGGAAAATATGACATACGTAAAGCAGTGACATACAAGGTTGACAAAAAAAAATGCAGATTTGCAAACAATGTGGCCGACTCTATTCAACACAATGTGCCGTCAGACTTTACTACGACTTACAATTGTGCACATGTCCACCATATATCATAACCTGAACATAGCAAGTTTTCCTGTGCACCTCTATGGGTTGTGAGTTACAGCAATGTCACTGTTCATCACACTGAACTGCCCCTAAAGGGTTGGGATGGTCCTACTTATGAGGGAGTTAAACTTGGAACAAGAGGACCGAGTGTGCCAAGAGTGGAGCTTGGGACATGTGTAAGGGTACGATCTATAAAGAGATTTTTCAGAGAGCATTTACTGATTTGAAGTCTGAAAGGGAAAAGAAAAGGAATACTCCACAAGGACAGATTCTGCCTGTGTAGCAGCCAGCCTTTTACTTTCTCAGTCATGACTTCATGGTGAAAGAATTTGGGGCACATGATAAATGTTGCACTGGCTAATCAGAGGGAACCAATTATGTGAAAGTGCTTACATCCCCCATCACTGCTGACCCACATTAGCTCTGCAGACAAACAGGCTGTTTCTTGATGACTGTATCTGATGATTCTACATGAAGAAGTTGGGAGCAATTGTCTGTAATCTGAGCTTATTTTTGGCCTCTCTGGGACTCCTGTATGACAGTCATAGAGAACCTGTCACAATAAAATGAAATTATGAGACCTGCATGTAACTCAGAATCAGCCTCTGTGTACAGATGTGTCCACATACATCAATCCAAGTCACGTTACACATAACACGTGAGCGCCGTGCGACTCTGTAGCACTGAATGTCTTTTAGTGCTGTTATATCTGCATGCAAAATTCATACGTTACGGTGTCAGCGGCTGTGACGCCATAACATATAATTTTGCATGCAGATGCACCCACAGTCGCACACAGAATATAGGCATACCGCATATCATGATCAGAAGAAACTGCTTCTGCATCCTATTCACATCACTTTGCAAATAATACCTCTTTTCCACCAAAAACCCAGGTCCGACCTGGGTTTTTGGACATGGTTCCAACCCTGGTCAGACCCATTTATACCCCTTTTACACCAGAGCAAAAACCTGGGTTTTTGCTGGGTCTACCCAGGTCGCAGCTCAGTGTAAATGGGTCCCTGAAAAATAACCTGGGTCAAGTGACCCTGCAATCCAACCCAGGTAGCTACCAGGGTTGGACCCAGGATGGACCCGGGTAATGGTGCAGCGTAAACGGTGCAACCCGGGTTATCTGACCTGGATCATGCCTAAAATGAGCTGATTGGTGGCTGTGGAGCAGTCACCTCCCACTTTTAATGACCTCACAGGTTTAGCAGGGCAGACCTGGGAGTAACCCAGATGAAAGGTGCAGTGTAAATGGGTCTGACCAGGGTTCGAACCATGTCCAAAAACCCAGGTCGGACCTGGGTTTTTGGTGGAAAAGAGGTATTACACTGCACCTTTGATCTGGGTTACTCCCAGGTCAGCCCTGCTAAACCTGTGAGGTCATAAAAAGTGGGAGGTGAATGCTCCACAATCACCAATCAGCTCATTTTAGGCATGACCAAGGTCGGATAACCCGGGTTGCACTGTTTACACTGCACCATTACCTGGGTCCATTCTGGGTCCAACCCTGGTAGCTACCTGGGTTGGATTGCAGGGTCACTTGACCCAGGTTACATTTCAGGGACCCTTTTACACTGAGCTGCGACCCGGGTAGACCCAGCAAAAACCCAGGTTTTTGCTCTGGTGTAAAAGGGGTATAAGATGCATTCTAGGGGAAAAGTTGCACAAAAACACACTCGGCGCCACAGAGTTGAAAGGCTATTTAACACACAAGGAGACTAGATGTATGTGGACACATCAGTAAGTTTTTATATATATATATATATATATATATATACACACACACACACACACACACACACACACACACACACACACTGCAAAGGAAGAATGCTATAAAAATAGAAGTGTTAATGGTTTATTTTTATCAATCAACAAAATGCAAAGTGAATGAACAGAAGAGAAATCTAAATCAAATCAATATTTGGTGTTACCACTCTTTGCCTTCAAAACAGCATCAATTCTTCTAGGTACACTTGCACAAAGTCAGGAATTTTGTAGGCTCATACTCAGGTGTATAATTAACCAATCATACCAAACAGGTGATAAAGATAATTTATATACGTAGGTTGAAACACAGGGCCTGATTCAGACCCGCTCGCAAGCTGGTCGATGTTGGCCAAGTGCGCATGCGCGAGACCCGAATAACGACGGCCAAGCCGTTGTTATGGGTCTCGCACCAAAGGGGGCGTGCTGTCGATGGTGATTGACAGCACACCCCCTTTGGTGGGCGTGCCGGGGGCGTGGCTGCCCAGACGGAGGCGTCCCCATGGGAACGCCTACCGTCTGGGGCCGGCCCCACTGACATCACTAGTGACTAGTGATGTCAGTGGGAGTGCTTTTGGCTCTGATGGAGCCAAAAGCACTCCAGGGCTTGTGGCAGACAAGACCCTACCACAAGGGTCTCGTCGCAAGCCCGATGGTCTTGACTATCGCAACCATCATTTTGACTGCTCGCTATAGCTGTGGGTGGTCACCCACAGCTATGCGAGCGGCCAGGAGGCCGCTCCAAAAAGTAAGAGGGACGGCCCTGATTCAGAGCGAGCACTCTGTCAGAGCGTCTGGCTCTGAATCAGGGCCACAGTCATTAACTGAAACATAAACAGCTCTGTATGAGGCTTAAAACTGGGTGAGGGACAGCAAAGCTCTGCTACAAAGGTGAGGTTGTGGAAGACAGTTTCATGTCAGAGGTCATACACCATGGCTAGACTGAGCACAGCAACAAGACACAAGGTAGTTACACTGCATAAGCAAGGTCTCTCCCAGCAAAGATTTCAATGCAGACTGGGGTTACAAGATGTGCTGTTCAAGCTCTTTTGAATAAGCACAAAGAAATGTTGAGGACCGTAGACGCAGTGGTCGGCCAAGGATCAGATGAAAGACACATCATGCTTACTTCCCTTTGAAATCAGAAGATGTCCAGCAGTGCCATCAGCTCAGAACTGGCAGAAACCAGTGGGACCCAGGTACATCCAGCTACTGTGGTCTTCATGGAACAATTGCGGCCAAAAAGCCATACCTTTGATGTGGAAATAAGGCCAAGTGACTCAACTATGCAGGAAAACATAGGAACTGGGGTGCAGAAAAATGGCAGCAGGTGCTCTGGACTGATGAGTCAAAATGTTACATTTTTGGCTATAACAGAATGCAGTTTATTCGCCGAAGGGCTGGAGAGCGGTACAATAATGAGTGTCTGCAGGCAACAGTGGAGCATGGTGGTGGCTCCTTGCAAGTTTGGGGTTGCATTTCAGCAAATGGAGTTGGGGATTTGGTCAGGATTAATGGCGTCCTCAATGCTAAGAAATACAGGCAGGTACTTATCCATCACGCAATGCCATCAGGGAGGTGTCTGATTGCCTAGAATAATTGATGCTGTTTTGAAGGAAAAGGGTGGTCACACCAAATATTGATTTGATTTACATTTCTACTCTGTTCATTCCCTTAATATTTTTTTTTTTTTATCAATTAACAAAATGCAAACACTTCTGCTTGCGAGCAGCTTTGCAATTCCATGTGAAGCTGAATTAGGCCCTCAATTTCTTTGTCACTATATTTACTTTTACTGCTACTCATCCTCACATTTGTATTGTAGAGGGTGCAGAAATAGTGGAAAGAGGCTTCTCTAGGATTATAGGGCTCGATTCAGACCCGCTTGCTAGATACGTTCGCACACAGTGAAATGATGCAAATCTGCGATCGCACGGCAAGGCAATTACACGCCCACTATATCTTAGCATGCGATCGCTCTGTGAAAGCAGATGCCCACCAGCCTGTCTTAAGATGCCCACTTTCCCACATCATGTCCAGGAAGTGTATGAAACCTTCGGTAACATCGAGTACCATCGGAAGCAAACGCAGCACTTGTGGCTGACCAAACCCTACCGTAAGCACTGCGAGTGATTTCAGTGTGAGTTTCAACCATTTGACGTGTACTATGATGCTGCGTCTTAATTATGCATGCCTCTGAAACGGCGTTGAGATGCTCAGGTGCGCCTGCATTCGCACCACCACTCCCCCATTTTCATGGACCATTTCCTGTCTCCACCCACAAACGGCTTGTCCTGTCATTCTAGCTAGCAAGCTGTCTATGCGCAGCGAGTGAATGCTTCCTGATCGCATGGACTAGTTTGCGCATGCGCACTGCGATGCGCACATTGCAAAAATCGGCTGGCTGCGTATGAACGCAGCCTAGCGAGCAGGTCTCAATCAGCCCATAGTGTCAGAAATGTCAGACACGCATACATCACTCATGAACACCCTTTCACTTTCCTCAGGGATTTGTGACGTTTGTAAACACAAAGTTTGTTCTTCAGCTTTAGTAGGTTTGTTTTTATTTGCCTGTTTTAAAGGTGACACCTCTAGACTCAGAGCAAGAATGTGGTGCATGTGAGGTTATAGAAGATTCCTGACTGTGTTTTGCCTTGGCTTTGCATTAGACATTCTAGGGCATGAAAGCAGGAGCACAACTCGCAAAGGAAGACCATGGTCTAAAGGTGCCTACACACTTGGCGATATTTTACATGATTTGTCTGATTCCGATGCATCGTGACGACAAATCGTGTAAAATATACCGAAATCGTGTCCACTCACGATCACAATGTGCGTCCCCGCAGGTCGTACATCGCATCTCCAGATTTGCCATGCTGTAGGGCAGATTTGCCAATCTGGGACACGATGCACTGGAAAAAGTTAAGGATGCATGATAGATCGTTTGTCACATTGGACACTTTTTACACCAAATCATGTGCAGGACTGCCAGGGAGCTGCTGGGGAGAGTCCAAGAGAAATCGTACACGATGTCGGATCGTGAGCACATCGCCAAGTGTGTAGACACCTTAAGCCTTTCCTTGCCACTGCATGTGGTGTATGGCAGTAAATTATCTCTTTATTATTAGAGGTGATGTTTTTTTTTAACATTGTGAAATATTGTTTAGATTTCCAGTGCCCTTTATTAAACCTTCCTTCCCCTTAACCACCTTTAGTTGACGTACTATTATGGCTTTCAGCAGCAGCAGCAATAGTATAGAGTTGCTGCTCCTGCTCTTCTATTGACTAATCCATGATTGGTTTACATTTTTACACCAGCTAAGAAATTATTTATTTACACTTGAGAATTGTTTTGGGGTACAGATGATGGGGGACACCACTGCTCACACTGTCGCTTACACTGGAAGGATAACACACTATGCAATTTTCTTTGCACTAATGACGTTGTTTTTGATACACAAACAACACTGGCAATTGTTTTCATGCACATGCACATGGAAGAACAGGTCTTTGTAAGAATTATTTTGCGGTGCATATGTTGGGAGGATGCCACCGCACACAGAACAGTAATATACGCTGCGTCACTCATCTGAATACACACTTCAGGAAATATACAATATAATTTTAAATTCAATTAGAGATTACTGTTTTCCTTTTCCAGGAACGCCTGTCGACTCTGCCCCTTAAATGCCTCTGCCTGTCAAACAGACAGAGACACAGAAGGGGCTGCATTCGACTATGCAGGACCTATTCTGCATACTCGCAGAATGGGTCTTGCATACGCGCAGATTCCCGATAATTGGGAATCTGCGATCAGCAGTGCACTTGCGTGTACTGCTGAATCAGCCCCCTAGTTCTAATGATGCCCTGATGGCGTGCTAATGGCATTTTTTATATTACAGTGCTCCAGCCCGCAGTCCCACGCCCTCTCCCTCCGCTCTCTTGTGTGAAATGGTGCCAGATCACTAGGGAGAGACTTTTCTATGCAATATAAAACATGTGAGATCCGACGCTGGGAAGATGATGTTTTGCCTCGTTTTGGGATCCGAATTTTGTGGGAAGACCCGTTGGGACTAAGAAGCACTCATAACCCCTAAGTACAGGTGTGTTAGCTTTCCATGGAAGCTGAACGGCTCATCTCTGATATATACATAATGAGCAGTGCAATATAATTTCTAATTCTAGTATAAGCAGGCTGGTTACAATGATTACTTATTAGAGGAAAGATGTCCAATGTCCCAAAGAGCTAAAATTCCAAACTATTTGTAGGCAAGAATGAGCACATGACTCAGAGATGTACGCTATCGTCACCACAGCTATGATCCCGTACGTAGCTGCTATGCGAAAATATACAAATGTCATAGATGCAAGAGACGTACTGAGCCGGCCAACAGCAGCATTGCAAATCCGAACATCTGTGTACAAGGACGCAGCATCAGTCGCAGATTATTCAAATATCGCAGTCCTGAGTCTATGATCCCATAGAATGGCCGCGGGAACTGAGACGCCGGAGAACTATTTCTTGTGTATGGCAATTGCAGACACAGGCTGTGACATGACTCTGAAACAGTCACGTCACATCTGCGTTCTTTGCTGGCACTCCCATTACCTCCACAGAACGCTCCCTGCCTGCCAATCACACTGCGAGTAAAAAGTCGCTGCGAGCGCCTACAGTAATATAACTTGATGAGTGCAAAGTGCGACTTATATGCATGCGCAGATGCTGATTATCGCTCAGTTGCAACAACATTGGTACATTGTACAACTCTGAATCAGACCCAATGTGTTGAACGGATATTTTTAGGTTTGTGGTTCTTTAGTTATAAGTAACTGTTCTGTAACCATGCCTAGTACACAACTGTCTTCTCATATTTTCCAACCCTAAATGCCACTATTAGTCACCTGAGCTGAATTAATGAATTGATGGTAAAAACATATTAACCCCTTCACTGCATACTTGCCTACCCTCCCGATTTGGTCGGGAGCCTCCCGAAAATCGGGTGCCGCTCCCGACCTCCCGGGAAGGCAGGCAATTCTCCCGGCTGCCGCTCACCCTTCCTATCCCCCCGCTATAACCCCTGCAGCCCCCGCAGCGGGGGGGGGCGGTGACGCGATTCGCGTCATTTTGGCCCTGCCCCCTGCTTCACAATGCCTATTTTATCGGCATTGTGTAGCGGGGGCGGGGCCAAACTGACGCGATCGCGTGACTCCGCCCCCACCACACCCACAGGTGGCATCACCCGGCCGGCCACTCTCCCTGGTCTCGGCCACGCGCCCCCCCCCCTGTCCTGCCGACCTGGCTGCTCCCTCCCGGAAGGAGCAGCCAGAAAGTCGGCAGGTATGCTTCACTGCTGAGGGTTTTCTCACTCTGAGGCCATATTCTGATTTTAGTGCTCGTCACATTACAACATTAATATCAATGATTTTCTTTATATGGTACCTACATAAATGATACCTTTTGTTTGTTTTTTTAAGAAGACTTTGTATATTCAGAAAATACCATTAGTCATTTGTACTTATTCTAGCTTGTCATTTTTTTTTAACCCAAATGACCAAAAATAGTTGTTTTTAATTGAAATTTTCTTTAAGAAATGTGCACTTTAATTGAAAATTATTATTTTATAAAAAAATTTCACTGTCTCAGTTTAAACTCCTTCTACCATTTTATAAATTAGATAACCTACTGCATTAAAAGAGGTACAACTTTTTTATTTGACACAAGATGGAGGTGAAAAGGGCTTTAGATCCCCCTTATCTGTGGAAAATGTTGTTTTTTTTGTGCACTGTTTCAGTTATTGTCTGGTGATCACCAGACAATAGCTACTAAGAGGGCACATTGTTTGAAAGAGGAGACTCCACCCATTCGAGTGGGTGCCCCCATGTGTGTGCGGGCCAGTATGGGGGAGATAGGGTATGGAGTGACACCACATGGTACTGTAAGCCCTAGAGGGTGCACTTAATGCAGATTTGTTCCTCGCATCTCCTGAGACTGCAAAGAAATATTTGCATTACTGTAAAGATAGCAGCAGTAAGTCCTGCATCTAATTGAATCTGGGGGCACATCATTTGAAAGATTGGGACTCCCTCTCTCTAGGTGCCAGGGCTGGGGAGATAGACGGGTTTATATTCCCTCCTTCCATTTTTAGTAATATATTAAAGTTTAAAAAAAAAAAAAAGTGATGTCGGCACGCATGAGCTCCGACATCACTACTCCAGGACTGGCCATCCCTGATTCATGTGGTCCCTACCGATGATTAGTGCTGCTAGGGAGAAGGTAAGATAGCTGGTGTCACTTTGCTGCAGAGGATGAGTGGGACTCATCTCCCGCAGTTTTAATGTATTTGCGGATGAAGGGCCCCACTCGTCTAGCGCAGCAATAGGGTTAACATAACTGGAAATTGACAGTAAAAACATGGAACCAGACATCTGGTATGATGTTACTAACCTTCTATGAGATGATTATTACCTATTTCATGGAAAAATGCCCAACTAAAATCTTTTTCCTACTGTAAGCCAAAAGATTTTTCCTTATGAGGAGAATATTTGTGACTCTATTTTTACCCCACTCCATATAGAGTGATGACCACTAGAGCCTAAGGGCATGCTGTAGACAGACGTGAGATAGATATGTATGAGTTATGATTATCTTTACTGTTAAAAAACACTAATGTACAAGTCACTTTGTAACATGCTGACAATGATAAATAGCTGCCTCTGCTACCCATCCAGGTGCATGAAGCTAACAGGGAAACTCGTCACACAAACATATCAATGAACATTTGTGTTAGTGGCATCTACATGTGGAAAACATCTTAAGTGACCGAAGAGCGAAAGAAGATTTATTAAGAAAGGATATTACATTCTTCTACATTCACAGACACTTTGCACACATAGCGCAGCAGAATCATAACGTACATTGTACAGAGCCCTGTAACATATAAACATACACAGTAGCTGTTATTAGAAATGTTGGAGCTTATGAAGGAATTATCTATACAGAGATCCAAAAGAAGGGAGCATTTTGGAGAAAAGAAGGATGGGGGGAATGAATAGACATATAGATGAATGTATAATTGTGTGGTATTTTATGAGATTTAAAAACTGCTACTGTATCAATAACATGAAGTTTTCTGTCCATGACAAATTGCATTATTTATTACTCTGCAACTTTCAGAAAATCGCATCCAATTATTGTTGGTTTTAAAAGGTGAAAAATGAAAATGGTTTATCGCAAACGTAATGTGTTTTAGAATATACTCCAAGGTGCATGTAGAATGCAAACTGAACATGAAGCAAAATCCTAAGCTCCTGATTAACCCCTTGTGATGTGTCCAACTTTAACTAACATGTTTCTGTAACACATGTATGTTAGGACTTACACATCATAAGCTTTCTGTGTAAATGTAATTTAGCGTGTAAATGTAATTTAGTGGTAATTCTTGCAATACGGAGGCTATAGGCAACAATGGCTAACATCATCTACAAATAATCTACAAATAGCCATCTACAAATAGTGTTAGCTACCGGAACCTAGCTCTAGAGCTTGGTAAATTTGGCAATAAAGCAGACTGTGTATCTGCTGCGGTCCCCCATATATACATTTGGGGGATAATTCATATTTGTGGGTACCCCCTCAAAATGGTGTTTTCAGGAGATATCCTGCAACTACGAATTGATAAGTATTCCCCTTAAATGTTAAGATTATATAGAGTAGTAGGTTTGTTTTTAAAACTTAAGAGCAAATAATTAAATATTGGCTTGTAGGACACTGACGAAATCTCTGTAACTTGCAATCTTTGTGTAGTGTTATATTTAGTTGTTCTTATTAAATAAAATAGAGAGATTTCTGCGCAATGCATTGCATAACCGTAATAGACTACTATAGTAATGAGAGGGTTAAATCCAATGTTTACCTCACACATCCATTAGAGTGTTTCATATAAAAGACTGGAGGTACTGTACATCGCAAATGACATTACTAGCAGACAGGAACAGTAATAGAAACAACATACCTAATGGAATCCATCCATATTCAAGCCTAAGTGCAATTAAACTGATTAGTCAACATTTCCTGAATGAAAATTCCTTGTGGATCATTAGAAGCTGCATGAACGGGATTCCAATGAGTGACTGCTAGTCTATTTACTATGTAATTTAAAGGTTCTAATAAGATAACTGTTACCAGAAATAGACTGGGGGATTGGCACGTTACACAAGCAGAAAAAAGAGCTCGAATACTTTTCAAAATGTGTATGGATCTAATGCCAATCCATAGTAAATCTACTAGAAACCATCATATGAAATGTGTCTTTGTACACAAGCCTGCATAATTGTATTGTTAGTAACAATAACGTATTTATATAACATCAGCAGATTCCGTTGCACTTTATGATTGTGAACTAAACCGTAATAAAACAAGACTGGGTAATAATAACAGACAGGTACTGTAAGAGCCAAAACCTCTTTTATTATTTGCAAAATTATATCGCAAAATGTATTATTATATATAATGAGTAATGTTGGAGTTGTGCATCTGTAATTCTTTTTTGTATGTTTGCAACAATAGTCTCCACAGGTAGCACCTCCCATTATATATATTTTCAAGGTGTGCAGTCTAGGGCTCCATTTCAACATATTCTATTTAGTGTGCTCCTATGCACACCTGAAAGTATGAGACGCCTTCAATCTAGGCTAGCACCACTTCCCACCTGTCCCTTATTAGTTTTAAGCAGGGATCTGGCATTTTGACTGCACTTTAACAAGAGGCACAATCTAGGTAAGTCCTAAAAATGTTTATACTGTAGTGCAACTATGGGTTGATTTTTGGGGCGTGGGTCCCCCCTGGATTGCTTTGGTTGGGCTGCTTCAGGGCATCACATTATATACCCATTTTTCCTTTCTTGCACTTTTAACACTTCCATTGTTTGTTTAGTATATATGTATTATTTTCACATCTTTATTTTTCACATTACTATATGCAGCAGCAGCTGCTCTTATCTATCCTACACCTTTTTACACTTCACCTTTCCTTATTGGAGTGATACCCTAGGGTGGCTTAGCTGGGCTGGTTTGGGGGTGTCCTGCGCTCTGGATTTCAACCCCAGTATGCAGGGGTGTATCTAGGGATCCAAACACCCCTGGCAATGTAATGTGCTGGTGCCCCCCTACCCCCCTTATGCAGTGCCCCCAGTAGTAATCCCCCAGTAGTAATCCTCCCTATGCTGCATTGCCCCCAGTAGTAGCCCCCCCTATTCAGTCTCCCCAGTAGTAGCCAACCTATACAGTGCCCCCAGTAGTAATCCCCCCTATGGTACATTGCCCCCAGTAGTAGTCCCTATACAGTGCCCCCAGTAATAGTACCCAGTAGTAGTCCCCCCCTATACATTGCCCCCAGTAGTAGCCCCCCTATACAGTGCCCCCAGTAGTAGTCCCCTATACAGTGCCCCCAGTGGTGGCCACCCATATACAGTGCTCCCAGTAGTGGTCACCCCCATAAATTGCCCCCCAGTAGTGGCCACCCATATACAGTGCTCCCAGTAGTGGCCACCCCCATAAATTGCCCCCCAGTAGTGGCCACCCCTATACAGTAGCAGGCAACCCCCCATAAAGTGCCCCCAGTAGCGGACACCCCCTATTTCAGTGCCCCCCCGTGCCATGCTTACACACACACACACACACAAACAACAAAAAAAAATTCAACTTACCTGCTCCCTGCTCCTGACGCAACCGCCGCTGTCCGAGTCCCGGCCCGCTCTTCTCCTGCATGGGAGAGACATCATGACATATGACGTCTCTCCCATCACATGCTGCGGTGGGAGCCGGAACACGGAGCTCATGAGTGAGCTCCAGCCGGCTCCCTCCGCGGATGACGCAGCAGCTAATGAGAGTCAGGCAAACTCTCATTAGCTGGCTGCTATTACAAACACACAGCCGCCGCTGGCCGCTGTCTGTTTGTACACTGTGTAGGGCAGACCGCTCTCACTGCGGTCTGCCCTACACTTGTGGGGCCCGGGGGACTTGTCCACCCCTTGGCTACTGGTGGTACTGCCAGGCGGCGCCCCCCCTTTGGTCGGCGCCCCTGGCGAGTGCCATCCTGGCCAATGGCTAGTTACGCCCATGCCAGTATGTTAGGGACCTACCCTCAGAGGTTACCTGGGCGCGGTGGGTAGGCCCATAACCATGGCAATGATTATGCTAAAACCTCTTTTTTATTATTTGCAAAATTATATTGCAAAATGTATTATTATATATGTGTAATGTTGGAGTTGTGCATCTGTAATTCACTTTTGTATGTTTGCAACAATAGTTTCCACAGGTAGCACCTCCCATTATATATATATTTTCAGGGTGTGCAGTCTAGGGCTCCATTTCCAGGTACTGTAAGAGGGTCCAGCTCACAACCTTGCTATCTATAAGATAACAGTAATTGCAAGTTTGAAAATCATACTTGCCTACTCTCCCGTAATGTCCATGACACTGTCCGCAGCGGCCATTTTCCGTCATTTTGTGAAGGTCTGAGACATCCGATGCGGGACCTCAGAGAGGAAAGTATTAGATAATATGTTATAGATACGCCCCTGGTAAGACTCCTGGGAGTAAACTTACTAAGAATCTTGTCTGGTCCGAGTTTAAAGCACTCACAGTATCGCTGAAACTCGGGAGACTTTTGCCTGCTAAAACTCTCAAATTTACCAAGAATCGTGATTTGCTGAAACAAGATTTTCGATGGGGTATGTGATTGTGCTTCCCCCCCGGGTTCCTTGAGTCTGACCGGAGTCAAACTCCCCCAAACACGCCCACCTGCACACATCAGTGAAAAAAAATGATGTAGTGCCCCCCCCCAAAGCATAACCAGCCCCGGGCTCCTTGCACTGACCCCTTGGACATGTAGGGATAGATGTGATACGGGGGGAAAAATGTGTAGGGTTCCCCTGTATTTTATGAACCAGCACTGGGCTCCCCGAACCGGTCATGGTTTTAAAAATAGGGAGGGAAATTGACGTGGAGTTCCCCCTATTTTTAAAACCAGCACCGGACTCAAACTTAGCCGGGATGTAATGCCACAGCTAGGAGTCCCTTTCATGGGTCTCTCCGGCCAAAGCATTAATACCCCAAGCTAGTCGGCTCAAGCCGTGGATCTCAGGGGAGGTGGGTTATCCCTCTCCCGAGCACCCCAGGCTTACGCTGAAGCGTGGGCTCTTCCCTGCACCCATGGCCTGTGGGTACAGGGGTAATAGAACTAGGGTGCAGGGGTAAAAAACCTACAGGTGCCAGCATGCCTGCTCTTTGGCACTTGTGTAATGCCACAGCCAGGAGACCCTTTCACTGGGTCTCCCAAACCAAAGCATTAATACCCCAAGCTAGTCAGCCCAAGCTGGGGATCTCAGGGGAGGTGGGGACTCCCAATAAAAGGGTCCCATCTCTTCCGAGCACCCCAGGCTTAGGCTGAAACCTGAGGCTCTTCCCTGCACTCCTGGCCGGTGGGTGCAGTTGTAATAGTGTAAAAATTAGATTGATACTATTTGTGCTAAATAGCATTTTTGTGGCCCTGCCCTGCCCTCTGATTTACAATACCGGTAATGGCGGCACTGTACAGTGGGAGTTGGGGCCATGATTATGTGTCATGTCCCAAGCCACCTGCTAGTCTGCACCATACCCCCTGCACAAACCTGCTAGCCTGTGTCATGTTCCCCTACAGCACCCACCAGGAGGGGGCACCCAAAAAATCTGCAAGTATGGTAAAAATGCTGGGTGGACTACATGATCCAGTCTCACAGCAATGTTGGCCAGAGGTCAAAGGATTGTTTGAGTACAGAGAATTAAAGTTTTGTGTGAACTGTGTAGATAGGAGTTAGTTGAGCAGAATATCGTAGAAAGGTTAAGAGAGAGGTTTAGGAATTTGCTAAGCTTAATGTAGAGGTGAGTTTTCAGGAAATGTTTGGAGGCTTCAGTAAGTTCTTGTTGTGTGAGGAAGAACATTCAACCCAAAAAAGTCCTGTAACTATGAATGGGAGCTGATAAGTTGAGAGTGTGGATGAGAAATGCAGATCTTGCACAGAGAGGAGGGGTCGATATTTTTGGGATAAGTGATGTATGTTGATTGAGCTTGACGTAGCTAGATGAGATCCAAGATGAAATGGCAAAAAACATTTATTAGCCCACACATACTGTAAGGGAAGGGATCCAGAAAGGATAGGTCAATTTGTCCATCATCCACATAGAGATGAAATCCAAAGAAACGTACTAGTTTTCTAAGTGAAGCTGTATAAATAGAGAAGAATAGAGGTAATAGGACTGAGCCCTGTGATAGAAAAAGCGAACTGGAGGTGGATCCAGAGAAATGGACAGTGAAAGAGCGACTTGATAAATACAAAGCTGTCCTCATACACCTAGAGGCATATTCAATTGGGATGTAGTTACCATAACGGCTATCGGAATGCTGGCGCTTAAGATCCCGGCTGCCGGAATCCCGACAGATGTTGGAAACCCATTGCCAGAATCCCGACCGCTGGCATCCCGATGGTAAGTAGTAGTAAGTAGGGATTAGGCACTAAGGGGAGGCTTAGGGTTAGGATGCAGGGGAGTGGTGGTTAGAGTTAGGGAGCAGGGAGGAGAGTTAGGGTTAGGCTGCTGGAAAGGTGGGTTAGGGGGAGGGTTAGGGTTAGGACACCAACCTAGGTGGGTCGGGATTCTGACTGTCAGGATGCCACTGTCAGTATTCTGACTGCTGGGGTCCTGAACGCCGGGATACCATACCCAATCTATTCAATTACAGTCGAAATTTAGAAAAAAAACACGGCACAGGGTTTTCCCTGCAGCCGCAAAGTTTTTCCTATTTAACTGAGGCAAAGAAAATCTTTTTCTCCCAGCATCAGAGCAGGTCCAATTTTTTCCTAAAATCATTAAGGAAAAATTACCGGGATTGCTTCAGAATCCCTTGGCCCCCTATGACTAATTAAGAAATCGGAAGTTTCCAATTGGCTTAATTAGTCCATTAATTACATTACCTTCTGGCAGCCCTGTCCTCCTCCTCCACCTCCCCGACATGCTGAAGGTGTCTTCTCTTGAGCGTCTTCCACAGTGTTGCATGTAGAAATCCCCTGTAGCATCCTCTTCCTCCCCTTGCTCTCCTCTTTTTGCAGCTAGCTCTTCCTTCTCTTTCTTGCTAAGTACAGACAAGCTGGGACTGGAGAGCCAGACACTGACGCTGGGCTGCAGCCCATCGTAGCTTTCGCTGGTCTGGGTGGTGACCAGCACATTGTATTCCTCCTCCATGATCTCATCTGATTCCTATTCATGAGAAGATGGGCCCAGCATGTCCAGTGGATGCAGTGTCTTTATAAAGAGGGGCAACTCTGTGCTCCATCTCAGCTACTTCCAGGATGGGTAACCAGCTTGACTTTTCAGCTAGTGGGATTGCTGCTTCCCATTGAAAGAGTACAGTTGCTGCTGTAGGTAAAATTACTGATTGCAGTGGAACACTTGCCAATTAAATCTTGAGACTATTTTTTTTATTACTGCCTGCAGGTTTTAGTGGTAAAAAAAAAACAACCATTTTTTTTTTAAATTGAATACCGCCGGTATGGGAATCGCGCATACCTGTGGTATTAAAAAATTGGTTGTGATGTCTGCAGTAATTTCTACTGCAAAAATCGCATGGCCCATGCAATTGGGCATCAAAATGTACAGCCATGGCCAAAAGTTTTGAGAATGACCCAAGTATGGTACCAAAGCATCCTGAGCCCATTCATGTGTGGGGTTGCTTCTCAGCCAAGGGAGTGGGCTCACTCACAATTTTGCCTAAGGACACATCCATGAATAAAGAATGGTACCAAAACATCCTCCAAAAGCAACATCTCCAAACCATCCAAGAACAGTTTGGTGACGAACAATGCCTTTTCAAGCATGAAGGAGCACCTTGCCAAAAGGCAAAAGTGATAACTAAGTGGCTCGGGGAACAAAACTTCAAAATTTTGGGACCATGGCCAGGAAACTCCCCAGACCTTAATCCCATTGAGAACTTGTGGTCAATCCTCAAAAGGCGGGTGGACAAACAAAAGCCCACAAATTCTGACAAACTACAAGCATTGATTAGGCAAGAATGGGTGGCCATCAGTCAGTATATGGCCCAGAAGTTGATTGACAGCATGCCAGGGCGAATTGCAGAGGTCTTGAAAAAGAAGTGTCAACACTGCAAATATTGATTCTTTGCATAAACTTAATGTAATTGTCAATAAAAGCCTTTGACACTTATGAAATGCTTGTAATGTTACTTCAGTATACCATAGTAACATCTGACAAAAAGGTCTAAAAACACTGAAGCAGCAAACTATGTGAAAACCAATACTTGTCATTCTCAAAACTTTTCGCCATGGCTGTACTAGAGATGCTAGACTTTCACCACACAGGAATTAGTTTTAAACATATAAAGTCACAGATGAAGCACAGTAGTACTTGGTGTGAGAAAAAGCAGCGGCTGCTGCATCATACCACATTGGATACAGATTCAGACCCATTCTCACACTTATGTTCAAATATCGCACATCAAATTCATCAGTGCAATCTAGCAAAGTAGTTTAGTCGCTTCT
Source organism: Taudactylus pleione (assembly GCA_031769625.1). Lineage (NCBI taxonomy): Eukaryota > Metazoa > Chordata > Amphibia > Anura > Myobatrachidae > Taudactylus > Taudactylus pleione. The sequence goes on along the minus strand of JAUIMM010000018.1, from coordinate 14,384,281 downwards.
AGTTGATTTATTTCTGCAAATAAAATTTACATTTTGAGCTAGAAAGCTGCTCGTCAGATGGGACCTGGAGCACTGAGAGGGGCTGTTTGGTGGGACTGAAGCCACGGTGTATGAGGAAACATCTGTAGGATAAAACAGAGGATAGTGTCCTGAAAACCTAGGGATTATAGTGTTTGTACAATATGAGAGTGGTTAACAGTGTATAATGCAGCAGAGAGATCTAAGGGCCCGATTCTACATTGCACCTGATTGTGCAATGCTGAACGCAAATTCCCGAATATCTGGAATCTTTGCATGTGCAGGACCCATTCTGCACAAGTGCAGAACAGGTGGTGCGTGATTGCATGCAGGCCCCTGTATGCCTCTAGCAATAAAATAAAGTCTGATGACGCTGATCAGCGGCTTTGACTTTGGAATACAGCGGGGAAAAGGCAATTTATTGCATTATCAATTAGTCCCCCATTTGCAACAGTGTGTCTCTGAATTATCTGATACATTGATGTGATGTCTGATCACTGTTTAGAGTCGGATCTGACGCAATACCATCCATGGATGATTATCAGCGGGCATAGTGGAACATCTGATTTACACTGAAGATATTCCGCTTCCAAAGGATTACAAATTTGCTTGGGCCAAATGCACTTAGATTATATGTTCACCTATTTATCATATTAATTCCATACACACAATTTCTCATCTTCCCAATTGTTTGTCTGATGAAGATTTACATGTATATGTATATATTTTTATTTTTCTTAATTCTTGATAATATGTGGTTTTATTGTTTATAATTGAAGATTAAATGTGTCATTTTATAAACCAGACTTCGCTTATTAATCACTTACTTGGTATAGTGCAATTTAGTTTTAAGGTTACCCTGTATGCCTCTACCTGATTGACAGACAGAGGCAATTACGGGGCAGTGCGGGGACGTGGACAGACGGCGTACCTGGAAGCGGGGGGCATGTCATCCCCGTTTTCTGGGACTGGCAAGCCCAGGATCTGCGTCCACGGATGCAGATTCCTGGCCTCGCAAGCCAGCCAGCCTGAGTAGGCTAGGGCTTATTCAGCTGGCCATCGCCGTCCACCTCGGTCGCAGTAGTGGGATCACAAATGCAGCAGGGGGTGTCAGACACTTGTTGCTGCATTTGCATATTTGCAAGGATGGAATTGCATAGCTACTTGTGTGCACCTTTGCAATTCTGTCCATTACTCAATCACCCCCAAAGAGTATTAAAAGTGAGTAATGGCCTTTAGGTTTAGCAATGATTGAATCAGTGGCTACCTTAGTCAGTACAGTCTCTGTAGAGTGTTGGAAAAGAAAGCCGGACTAAAGTGGATCCAAAAAGCTGGGGGCAGATGTACTACGCATCGCATTTTGAATGTGGTACATACTGGCAGTAATAACACCAGTATGTGTGATACCACGCTATTAATTCAAGCTAACAAATATCAGACTTGCTGTACTGGACTTCTACCCGGAAGTACGTTTTCAGCTGATTTTCTGGGAGTAACTATCCACAATAGCGGCACAAGATATCAGACCAATTGGTATCATAACCACTTATAGGTTTATTAACAATAAGGAGTATAATGAAAGGAGGCCAGAGTACTGACAACAATATTCAGCTTAGTACCTTACGAAAAATATATATCAGTAACAATGCGGTACTGCCTGTTTAAAGGCACTGGACTTGTACCCAGAAATTCAGTGCTGCAATATTGTTGCAATATTAAAGGCAACAGACCTTTGTATCAAAAGGTTTATAAAAACCACAAGGAAAAGGAAGCCAGTGTGGTTTGGGAAAGAGGCAGCAAGTAATCAGATGTGCAAAGGCAAAAGCTGAGGAGAAAATGGCACAGTCAGTGGGTAAAGGGGGCAAAACTTTTTTAAGTATATTAGCAAAAGGAGAAAAACAAAAGGTGGAATAAAAAGACTAAAGACCGAAAGAGGGAGTCTTGTTGATGGAGACAATGTAATAGCTGATCATCTTAATTATTTTTGTTCAGTATTCACTACTGAGAGAGAGGAAAAGGGGCCACAGTTAAGTTGCAGGTGTGATCAGAAAAATGAGGTAGGAACAAGCACATTTACAGAGGAGAAGATACTAACAGAACTCTCAAAACTGAAAGTGGATAAATCAATGGGGCCAGATGGGATACATCCAAGGATACTAAAAGAGCTTAAAGGGGTGCTGGTAACAGAGCAAACGTTGTCCCACTGCACAAAAGTGGAAGCAAGGAAGAGGCAAGCAACTACCGACCAGTGAGCCTTACATCAGTAGTAGGGAAATTGATGGAAACACTCTTAAAAGAAAGAGTCGTTGATTATCTCAAATCCAGCAATTTGCAGGATCCCAAACAGCATGGATTTACTGGGGGGAGATCATGTCAAACAAATCTTATTGACTTTTTTGACTGGGTGACTAAGGAAATAGATAAAGGGGGGGCCATAGATGTAGCTTATCTAGACTTTAGTAAGGCTTTTGACACTGTTCCACTGCAGACTGTTAAATAAACTGGAAAGCATGAGATTGGATACAAAGATAGTTGAATGGATAAGATCATGGCTGCAGGATAGGAAACAGAGAGTTGTAGTAAACGGAGTGCAGTCTCAAGAGGGAAATATTACCAGTGGAGTACCTCAGGGATCTGTACTTGGACCAGTGCTTTTTAATATCTTTATTTGTGACATTGCAAATGGTATTGAAGGGAAACTATGCCTTTTTGCAGATGACACAAAGGTATGCAACAGGGTAGACACACCAGGAGGGATAAAACAAATGATTGATGATCTAGGTAGACTAGAGGAATGGTCAAGAATGTTGCAACTACAGTTTAATGCCAAAAAATGCAAGATCATGTACTTGGGTTTCAAAAATCCAAAGGCTAAATATAGTATTAGTTGCACTATACTGGAAACTGCTGAAGAGGAAAGGGATCTAGTATTCATTATTTCAGGTGACTTAAAGGCAAGCAGTCATTGTAACAAAGCAATGAGGAAGGCAATTCAAATGCTTGGTTGCATAGGGAGAGTAATCAGTAGCAGAAAGAAAGAAGTGATAATACCACTGTATAGGTCATTGGTACATCCTCATTTCGAATACTGTGTTCAGTTCTGGATGCCATATCTCCAGAAGGATATTAATACATTAGAGACTGTACAAAGAAGGGCAACTAAAACGGTGCAAGGTCTACACCACAAAACGTACCAGGAAAGATTAAAAGATCTTAATATGTATAGTTTGGAGCAGAGAAGGGAAAGGGGGGACATGATAGAAACGTTCAAATATATAAAGGGTTTTAACAAGGTAAAGGAAGGAGACATTCTTGAAAGAAAGAGAAGTATTAGAACAAGAGGACATGTTCTGCAACTGGAGGGTGGTAGGTTCAGGGGAAATTTGAGGAAAAATTACTTCACAGAAAGGGTAGTGTACAAGTGGAATAGCCTCCCATCAGAGGATGGGATAGACATAAGGATATGTCTTTAGAAGAAGTAAGAATCAATAAGGGTTGAGGTAACAATATGTTTAAAAATGGGGCAGACTAGATGGGCCAAGTGGTTCTTATCTGCCATCAAATTCTATGTTTCTATTTACACGCAACCCAGAAATATTTATTTTACTGGAACCTTTTAGTCGCCGGGGCTGTTCATCTACAAATAAAGTTGTTTAGTTCAACACAGTAAATAAATACAATTAACTTTTGACTAACTATCACATAAAAATTCTAACATATGTTTTATGAAAACTCAAGTGCTTATAATTTACTAGTTGCTGGCCAGTTGCGTTGTATCATTGGTTTACACAAATATTGCTTTGATTAATTGAATACCTTGCACAATTGCAGAAAACAGCGATCTCACTGACTCCTAAGGAAGTCACTGTTAAGTGTCCAACTTTTCCTCAGTAGGCTGCACTATGAAAAGTTATACACTTAATCCTGTCCTGGGATGCTGGCCAAATATAAGGAATTTTTTTGCAACATTTGTAATGATAATTAGTGACGGTTCATAAGAGCAACATAGTTACTAATTGTGTCTATCTCGGCTAGACTCTAGCTTTCCACACAGTCAGTGAAGCTGGTATGCTCAGGGATATAGTGCAGGCTGTTCTGTGATCTGCTCTCAACCTTAAGTAAACAGTACGTTATTGCTGAGCGGATAATGTAGCTTCTATGGGGACCTAAGGACTCCTGAAACAGTAGCCTATAGGTAGCATACCTCCCAACATGACCCTCTCCAGGAGGGACACAATGCTCTGGTCCTGGACTTCCCTGGTAAGAGGTGGGGCTGCAGCACCGTTCAAAAGTCAAATAGGGGAGTCACACCAACTGTCATTTCACACACTGCCACACATCACTGGCTGGGACCCACTGGCAGTTGGTGTGACTCCCCTATTTGAATTTTGGACTGTGCTGCAGCCCCGCCTCTTACCAGGGAAGTCCAGGACCAGAGCATTATGTCCCTCCTGGAGAGGGTCATGTTGGGAGGTATGAGGTAGGGGCTTCATTTTTAGAACAAAGTCTCCTAATAATTCTCAGTAATTGGATATATCTGAAAGACTGTCTCAATAAATTACTGAAAATTGGGCTGTCACCCGAATAAGTCACTTTTTGAAGGAAATCAGGCTGCTCCTATTGCTCTCTTTCTCGACACTATCTGTATCAGGTACCATGATGTGTTGGCTCACTAAGGGGTCTATTTACTAAGCAGTGTTAAGAGACAGAGTGAAAAGTGATAAGGTACCAGCCAATCAGCTCCCAACTGTCATTTTCCAAACACAGCCTGTGAGATGGCAGTTGGGAGCTGATTGGCTGGCACCTTATCACCTTTCACTGTCTACTAACACTGCTTAGTAAATAGACCCCTAAGTCCCTTGCAGTAATAACGAATTATGTTGTTGTAGATTGTCAGCTAGGTGACACTGCAGTAATGCTGAGTGTTGTGTGCTTTTGTTTGTTTCAAGACCTCTCCTGCCGGGATGATGACAGTCTCTGACTCTCAGGTAGTCACCACCCCTTTGTAATACCTCCTCAATGCAGGTCTCCGTATTCGGCCACACTCCCGACCCGCCTCTCAGTTAGGCAGCTCCGCCTCTTCCTCTGCTGCTCGCAGGAAGTCCTCGCTTCTCCGGTGTGCCTGGTGACCTGCAGTTGCTTCTCTTAATCGGATGGCCACAGATTTTTTAGGTAAGGTATCCAGCGTCGATCTGCTCTCTGTTTAACGGTCAGTCGGGCAGTCTCTTTATAGCCTCTGTTTGGGTCCCTGGTATGCATCAGTTATTCTAAAGGTAGTTGTCCAGTGTCTCTAGTACAGGGAGGACTCCTCTCCCAAAGTCAAGCTGGTAGAGTCCCCTCAACAACAATAGTGCCTGTCAGATGGGAGACATCATAACTCTCAAGGGGGCCAATCATAAATATAATTTAACAAATTAAAATCGCAAAGGACAGCTATTCCACAAAGCTGTCCTTTGCGATGACAGGACTTCTGGATTTATGACCCGGGAGTCCTTCTGACATGCATCGTATGACGTGCACACCACTGGGGACACTGGGAGAGATCTGATTGGATGCCTGTCGGTGCAAAATGCAAAAAGAAGCCCATAGGCTTCTATTGGGCGAGTTCAAGTAACACTTTCTGAAGTTTGGTACATAAGGTACAAAATGGCAGATTGGAATTTTTGGCTGCATTTTCCCTTTAGTACATCCTGCCCTGTGGGAGATAAAGTATGTGCACTTGCAATTAGTCCAATCGAAGTGCCCCCACACTAACCAGAAGCACCATGAACATATGGCTCTACAACCTTTAAACCCAAACCAAAAGCTGTTTGCATCTCTTTTAATGGATGTTTTAGTATCCACCCGAACCTAAAGTCTTGGAACAAACAGTAATTCAGCGCTATTATCTGGGAGCATACAGTATTTGGTAGATTTGGGGCACAATTACTTATTTTTAGCACTTTGATATGCTTTGGAAAATTCTGTTTGTCAGATGAGAATCTACAACATAAATATCTCCGTTATTTAGTGTATGTCTGAATGATTGTGAAAAGAGCTCAAAGTGAATATCAAAGTACAGTTGATGGTAATCATGATCACAGAAGCAAGCCGAATATCGGTCATCGCGATTGCCGAGGCAGGAGTTACTGGATCAGCCAAGTTCACTAATCCCCTCTGAATGATTGACATGCTGATACAAGCTGTGGATACTGTATGTAAAACCAAGTTTTCATGTTTATGGAGCTATATTGTACTTAAAGTGTTGATATGTCCTACTGGCGTAGAGCAGTGGTGTCAAACTCGGGCCCTTCAGCTTTTGTGGGACTACATATCCCAGAATGCCCTGCCACAATTTTAGCATGCCCTAGTAGCAAAACTGTGGCACTGCTTGCTGGGATTTGTACTTCCACTGCAGCTGGAGGGCCCGAGTTTGACACCACTGGCGTAGGGCAACAGGCACCAGAGAATTGTGAATTTGAGTTTAGGCCAGACAGTTTTCCTTAACCAGGCTTGCAGGTTTATTAACGGTAACAGAGATAACAGTGGTTATCAGCGGTAGCACAGAGTAATACAGAGTAAGCGGTTTAGGTTACAGGAGACAGCAGTGGTGACAGCCAGGGGTGGATTGGGCCACCGGGACATTGGGAGTTTTCCCGCTGGGCCAGACCCCTCTCTTGCTGGGTTAAAGGGGAGAAACCTCTCTCTGACGGGGTCGCCTGCCACCGATTCGACTGTCAGTGACTGCAGAGATCCAATCAGCGGTGGCCCTCTCTGTCAGAGCTGCAGCTGCGCTCAGTGACACCAAGCAGTATGCGGCTGCGCCTGGTGCGCCAGTGTTACTACACACACTGACCAGCCGCGCAGGCTGCAGGGGAAGATGGGCAGGGTGGGCCACGGGCATATGTCTGGGTGCTGGTAGTGCAGGAGGGGAGTGTATCAGTGCTGGCAGTGCAGGAGGGGAGTGTCTCGGTGCTGGTAGTGTAGGAGGGAGGTGTCTGGGTGCTGGTAGTGTAGGAGGGTGGTGTCTGGGTGCTGGTAGTGTAGGAGAGGGGGTGTCATGTTGATAGTGTAGGAGGGTGGTGCCTGGGTGTTGATAGTATGGGAGGGGGTGCCTGGGTGTTGATAGTGTGGGAGGAAGTGTCTGGGTGCTGGTAGTGTAGGTGGGTGGGTGTCTGGATGTTGGCAGTGTAGGAAGGAGGTGTCTGGGTGTTGGCAGTGTAGGAGGGGGTGTATGTGTGCTGGTAGTGTATTAGGGGGGTGTCTGGGTGCTGGTAGTGAAGGAGGGGGGAGTTGGGTTGTTGGTAGTGTAGGAGGGGTTGTTGGTAGTATAGGAGGGGGGTGTTTGGGTGTTGGTAATGTAGGAGGGCATGTCTGGGTGCTAGTAGTGTAGGAGGGAGGTGTCAGAGTGTTAGTAGTGCAGGACGGGGGTGTCTGGGTATTGATAATGTAGAAGGGGGGTGTCTGGGTATTGGTAGTGTAGTAGGGGGTGTCTGGGTGTTGGTAGTGTAGGAGGGAGTGTCTGGGTGTTACTGGGGTGTTGGTAGTGAATAAAGGGGGTTGTCTGGGTGCAGCAGAGGTATTAATAGTGTATGACGGTGGTGCTGCAGGAGTGTTGGCAGCGAATAAGGAGGGGTGTGTCTGGGTTGTGTGTTGGTGGTGAATGTAAAGGGTGACTGGGTGCTGCTGGGGTGTCGTTGGTGAATGAGGGAGGAGGGGGGTTATTGGTGATTGAGGGGAGTGCCTGGGTGCTGCTGGGGTATTGATAATGAATGAATGTGTGTGCTGGTTGGGGGCACCAGCCACTATTTTGCCTCCATGTGCCTCTTTTACGCCTCTGACACTAGTCATCTCCTATTCAATCAGGAACAGAATGTCACCTCAAGCCAGTGCATTTGTTGCCTTTCTTCTCTGACAAATGTGCTCAGGCTGCAACTGACCTATAGGTTACTATGTAAGTACAGGCCCTATTTATACTTTGTGACAATCACAAATATATTGCATGTTACACTGTCCTTTTGGTGTTGCAACATGTTAATATTCAGCAATAAAATGTGCATATGATTAACATGCTGAAGGTGACTGTGAGGCTTCCCAGCCATTGTTTCACACTCATATAGTTGAAACATATGTGTTACTATGCAAGGTAATAAAAGTGGCACTAGTGCTGAATTTGGCACTGTGTCCATGTTATATACAGTAAAGTATACACTATAAGAGCGGCTGTTCATGCATTTGACTGGCAAGCTACCAAACAATCAGCCACATCAACATACATACAGTATACTGAGTAGTGTGATTGCAGAACCTCTCTCTGACACTGACTAAGCCACCACTGTGAGGGAAGGAGGATGATGATGGAGGGAATGTGGTAGGGGTGTGAAGGAAGGAGGATGATGAGGGAGTGGATGTGGCCGGCCCATGAGGGAAGGAGGATGATGGAGGAGAGAATGTGGTGGGGGTGTGAGGGAAGGTGGATGATAGAGGAAAGCATGTGGCCAGGGTATGAGAGAAGATGGAGGAGAGTATGTGGCCAGGGAATAAGGGAAGGAGAATGATAGAGGAGAGGATGTGGCCAGGGTATGAGGAAAGGAGGAAGATAGAGGAGAGAATGTGGTGGGGGTGTGAGGGAGGGAGGATGATGGAGAAGAGGATGTGGCTGGGGTATGAGGGAAGGAGGATGATGGAGGAGAGGATGTGGCCAGGGTATGAGGGAGGGAGGATGATGGAGGAGAGGATGTGGCTGGGGTATGAGGGAGGGAGGGAGGATGATGGAGGAGAGGATGTGGCTGGGGTATGAGGGAAGGAGGATGATGGAGGAAAGGATGTGGCTGGGGTATGAGGGAGGGAGGGAGGATGATGGAGGAGAGAATGTGGTGGGGGTGTGAGGGAAGGAGGATGATGGAGGAGAGGATAAGGTAGTGATGTGCGGTCTCGTTAGGCAGAGCCTTTCCTGGTATACTGCAGAGTTTTGACTATAAAAATTATAAGAAAAAATGAAAGAAAATATTATAAATATCTTCTTTGTATTATTCTAATAATTTTTATAGTCAAAACTTGAGTAAAAAGTGTATGACAGGTGAGGCACTGCCTGAGAGTAATGATAGCTAGGATCTGGTTGGTTGCTGTGGGCAACACCTCCACTTTTCATTTTGAGAAACTTTAGTAAATCTACCCCTTAGCGCCTCATGTCAGCATTATGCTGGGTACTTATAGCAGGAGACAATATAGCAGTGAAGTGAACTTATCTTTGTTAGTAATTTAAAAAAGTGGAGGGTGAAGGGGGCCAGAAGTAACATTGAGTGACAGTGTTATTGTAATTAAAATGGGGGTGGGATAATTACAATGTTGACCACAAAACTGGAGGCGGCATAGACCTTATACCAGCTCTAGCTTTATTAGTGTTGAATAATTTATTACCCTCCTGACACACCATTTTTGCCCCAGCACATTGATTACCGCTGTTTGGCCCTGATTCAGACCCACTCGCAAGCGGCTGTGCGCTCGCAAGTGGGTCGATGTGCACTGCGCATACCCATGACGGCGGGAGCTCCGTCGTGCGCATGCGTCTGATCAAAGGGGGCGTGCTGTCGATGTTGATTGACAGCACGCCCCCTTTGGTGGGCGTGCTGGGGGCGTGCCTCCCTGACGGGGGCGTTCCCAAGGGAACGCCTACCGTCAGAAGCCGGCCCACTGACATCACTAGTGATGTCAGTGGGAGTGATTTTGGCTCTGACAGAGCCAAAATCACTCCGGGCCTTGCGGTTGAAAACCTCAACCGCAGGCTCCGGCTCGCAGTTTCGATGGTCGCGATGGTCAAGACCATCGCGGCCATCAAACTGCACGCTCGTATAGGCTGTGGGTGGTGACCCACAGCTATACGAGCGTCCAGGGGGACGCTCCATAGTTATGGAGGACGGCCCTCATTCAGAGCGTGCGCTCTGCTCAGAGCGTACGGCTCTGAATGAGGGCCTTTGTCAGTCCCTTCCATATGCCTCTTATATGCCAAAAGACCTATTTATATGTCATCACACTCTTCCATATACCTTATATACCTTCAGCCAATCTTGAGGCCCCATATATGCCATCAGACACATTAAAATATGCCATCAGACCTCGCCTCCTCCACAGACTCCAAGCTCATTTAGGGCTGCTTCAGAAATTCCCAGGCTGGTTTTCCATCCCAATCCACCGCTGGTGACAACGGTGATAAAATAGGTACTCACACCCTGGAGAAACATGTGCTGCACGTCTGTGCAGTATATCACACACACGGCAAGATGGCACGGGTTCACGCATGTGCAGTAATTGGTAAAAGTGGCTTCAATACAGAGCAGGAGATGGACCTGGAGCGCACTCCTCTCTAACATAAACTTTTATGTCAGCTGGCCACTGACAACACACAGGTCAGAACACTAAGGGGGGAATTCAATTAAGAGCGAATACATTAGCCCGGGCCGAATCTGCGCTGCAGCCGCCGCGCTTTATGGCAGCGTATTCTACCCATAGGGTAGCGAGCACTTTTGAGCGAATCGGGCATTCGGCCGTCCGGAAGATGGGTGCGAGGTGGACTGCCGTTTAAACGCCATATTGCACCCTTCGCCTTTAATTGAACTCCCCCTCCCCCCTAAAACTCAATAATAGCCTTGTTCCAATTCACTCCACAATTAAGTGCAATCACTTTCATACTAGCAAAGAACTAGGGGGGTCTAAAAGTTATTAAATTCCTATTTATCCTTAAACTTGTGGAATAAGTGATTGTGATTTGCTTTGGTTGTTGTAAAAAGTTTCCAAACATTCAACATTACTTAATGTGTCGAGTATTAATTTAAAGATTACCCTGTGGTTTCCATATACATGTTTAATGTATGGTGAGTGGGTTTTTTTTTATGATGGTACTCAGCTGTACGCAGTACCAGTACCTATTTTTTTTTTTTTTTGTCAAGTTTTTAATACTTATAACTAGTCCTGGAAACAGGAAGAAATCCGCGCAATCATTTCAGAAATTAATACAAAAACGTGACTGAAGACTCTTCCAAAGTTTGGAAGCTACTATAAATCTTGCATAAACTTGTATTTTTAGGTGAGTATCAGTACCTTCTTTCATAGAAAAAAGCACTGTATATTGCATTGTGTATTTATTAGAGACATATATGCGGTAGAGACTATAACATATGCTGATAAAAAAATATATATGTTCACCAATCCTGTTTCATTTTTAAGTAAGCTTTGCCATAATGAATTAACATTTCTATAGCTGTTCACATATAGGGGAAAAACACGGCATTATATTGCTAGGGGAAGTGCTGTGAAAATGCAATTCATAGCAACATGCCCTAAAACATCCAAACTGGACCTCCTTCACCTCTAACCTGTGTTGTCCAGTAATTAGTTGGAAAATATTACCAGAGTAGTGTCAAGTTGACAAAGTTTCCTTGAACATAAGCAAAATGCGTCACACTCTTCTAAATTATTGCAGCCCGCTAATCAATTGCTAATAGTACTTGGAAAAACTTGGCTTTATAAATCTACTAACACATGCTGCTATCTAAAGTAGCTGGGACTCACACATTCATCAGTATATAGGCTGTACAAAGAGTTCTATATATTGTATTGTCTGTGTACTGTATATTTTATACGCTGCTGGAGTTTGTTTGAAAAAAGTTTTTTCTATTCAATTATCATTATTATGATGATTATCATTATTGTAATAATAATAATAATACATGATAATATTAAAAATGTACATGCTTCTAGCATAAACATATTTGATTTTATTAGTATGCGTGTCTGTTTGTAATAAGTATCAGATATCTGACTGCTATCTCCAGCGTAACTCCTGTGTTTTTTATGTCTTTATTGTATACTTTGTGTACTTTAAGCTGTAAAAATGGTCACAGCTAAAAAAGAAAATGTATACATTTTGTTAATTTAAAAAAACCCCACAAACAAACATTTATAATAAATAAAACTATAGTGAGTGTGTGTTTTATTGTTTTAAGAGATGGATATCTATTATTATAAATTTGGAGCCTGATTTAACTCCATGACATAGCGCACGCATGCACGCATACAGCAGAGTTGTCATTAAAAAAAGAAAAAAAATCTTACAACGTGCCCTTCTGGTTTTACCACACATAACTTTAGTACACAGCCTAAAACAGCGTTTTTCAACTAGTGCACCGCATGTGGTTGTGAATTATGCCGCCGCAGTCAGAGCCGGATTAGTAATGGGGCTGATGGAGCCACAGCTCCAGGCCTACAATCAGAATAGGCCCACAGCCCTCTGATGCGTGTGCCTGCTGCTGTAGAAAGGAATTTTTATTTCCTTCTGCAGCAGCCTCAGGGCCGACCACGCTCCCCCCCCCGGCCGCGCATAACACCCCCCTACCTCGGACGCGGCTGTGACACGTGACACCGGAACGCCGGTGACCAAACATACTGTAAGGGCCGCAGCGCAATGGAGGGCTGGGCTTCTCTAGCCCTCCCAGCACTAGTAACAGCCGGCGGAGCCTACCCGTCATGTGACGTCACTGCGTGTGACGTCACATAGGTCCCGCCCGCCGCCACCACTGCACCACGTCCTAACGTAGCCCTACCCAGGCTGTGCACCGACCTTCTGCAGCAGCCTGAGGGCTGACCACTGACAGCACCTCGGACACAGGCTCACAGCTCCTCCATGGCTGGTGACACAGTCACGTTCTGCAAGGTTTTTAGTCCCCCAAAGGTGAGCTGGGTTTCAATCCTTAATACCAGGCTGCTGCTGTGAAGCAGTATATGTATTGATATGTATGCATATCAATCATATACAGATCTTACATAATATTACATTATTAAATATTCTTAAAAAAGTATGTTTATAAATATATAATGTGTGCATACAGTATACTGTAAATAAAGACCATGTATACAAACTGTATGTATATATATATATATATATATATATACATACACATACTGTGTGCATATATACATATGTGATTTTATATATATATATATATATATATAAATATATATAAACTGTGTGCATATATACATATGTGATTTTATATATATACAGTCAGGTGCATAATGTAAATATTGGGATATTGACAGAATTTTCATATTTTGGCCTCTATTCACCACCATAATGGCTTTGAAATGAAACAAACAAGATGTGCTTTAACTGCAGACTTTCAGATTTAATTTGAGGGTAATTACATCCAAAACAGGTGAACGGTGTAGGAATTACAACGGTTTCTATATGTGCCTCCCACTTTTTAAGGGGCCAAAAGTAATGGGACAAACTAAACAATCCCAAATCTAACTTTCACTTTTTAATACTTTGTTGCAAATCCTCTGCAGGCAATTACAGCCTGAAGTCTGGAACGCATAGACATCACCAGACGCTGGGTTTCATCCCTGGTAATGCTCTGCCAGGCCTCTACTGCAAATGTCTTCAGTTCCTGCTTGTTCTTGGGGCATTTTCCCTTCAGTTTTGTCTTTATCAAGTGAAATGCATGCTCAATCGGATTCAGGTCAGGGGATTGACTTGGCCATTGCATAACATTCCACTTTTTAGCCTTAAAAAACTCTTTGGTTGCTTTTGCAGTATGCTTCGGGTCATTGTCGATCTGCACTGAGAAGCGCCATCCAATGAGTTCTGAAGCATTTGACTGAATATGAGCATATAATATTACCCGAAACACTTCAGAATTCATTCTGCTGCTTTTATCAGCAGTCACATCATCAATAAATACAAGGGAACCAGTTCCATTGGCAACCATACATGCCCACGCCATGACACTACCACCACCATGCTTCACTGATGAGGTGGTATGTTTTGGATCATGAGCAGTTCCTTTCCTTCTCCATACTCTTCTCTTCCCATCACTCTGGTACAAGTTGATCTTTGTCTCATCTGTCCATAGGATGTTGTTCCAGAACTGTAATGGCTTTTTTAGATGTTGTTTGGCAAACTCTAATCTGGTCTTCCTGTTTTTGAGGCTCACTAATGGTTTACATCTTGTGGTGAACCCTCTATATTCACTCTTGTGAAGTCTTCTCTTGTTTGTTGACTTTGACACATATACACCTACCTCCTGGAGAGTGTTCTTGATTTGGCCAACTGTTGTCAAGGGGTTTTTCTTCACCAGGGAAATAATTCTTCTGTCATCCACCACAGTTGTTTTCCGTGGTCTTCCGGGTCTTTTGATGTTGCTGAGCTGTCCGGTGCATTCTTTCTTTTTAAGAATGTTCCAAACAGTTGATTTGGCCACACCTAATGTTTTTTCTATCTCTCTGATGGGTTTGTTTTGATTTTTCAGCCTAATGATGGCTTGCTTCACTGATAGTGACAGCTCTTTGGATCTCATACTGAGAGTCGACAGCAACTGATTCCAAATACAAATGTCACACCTAGAATCAACTCCAGACCTTTTACCTGCTTAATTGATAATGAAATAACGAGGTAATAGCCCACACCTGTCCATGAAATAGCTTTTGAGTTGACAGTCCCATTACTTTTGGTCCCTTACAAAGTGGGAGGCACATATAGAAACCGTTGTAATTCCTACACCGTTCACCTGATTTGGATATAATTACAATAAAATTAAATCTGAAAGTCTGCAGTTAAAGCACATCTTATTTGTTTCATTTTAAAGCCATTGTGGTGGTGAATAGAGGCCAAACTATGAAAATTCTGTCAATGTCCCAATATTTATGCACCTGACTGTATATATATATATAAACTGTGTGCATATATACAGTATATATATACACACATATAAACTGTATGTGTGTATATATATATATATATATATATATATATGTATACACACACACACACACACACATAGTGTCTGTGTATATATTGCGCCATACAGTGTGTGTGTGTACATATATATATATATATGTATATATATATATATATATATATATAATGGCGCAAAAGGCGACACTCAAGGACCAAATAATTGGTGAAAAAAGTGCTGAATTTATTCGTACATCATAGTCTCATCGTACGAATAAATTCAGCACTTTTTTCACCAATTACTTGGACCTTGGGTGCTGCCTTTTGCCATTATATTATAAGGAGGGCACCCTTTTGCCATTATAAGGAGGGTACCCTGTCAAGTACCTCTACTGTCTACCAGTGAGTGCCGGATCACTGTCGTATTATATATATATTAATATATATATTTATATATATATATATATATACTGTATTTATATGTATATAAATATAAACTGTGCATATATATATATTATAAACTGTGTATGTATATATATATATATATATATATATAGTCTATACATGTAGATACTGTGTTTATATATATATATATATACATATATATATATATATATATACACATATAAACTGTGTATGTGTGTGTATATATTCACACATACGTACACATTGGCCGGTGCCCTTACAACAAAAGCAAAACATGCAGTAGAGTAAGGTGCGGCACTCGGCACAATAGCAGGCATAGACAATCGGATGTAACCAACGTTTCAGTGTTAAAAAAACGCTATTGTCAGTAAATATATATATGTGTGGGTGTGTAATAATCAAAAAGGGGAGGGAGATGAAGATGGTTCAATGTATGTGGGTAGCTATGCTCCATGATGCTAGCCACACCCCACGACACAAACCACGCCCCCACATCACTGGTCACACCTCCATATCAGTAGTCACACCCCCTGCGGCAGTACACAATAGGCCCTTCATAAATTTCAGCTCCAGGCCCATGAGGACCTTAATCTGGCACTGGCCGCGGTCACACATTATACTGCAGGCCGGGCTGCCGCTGAGCTCCTCTGGGAGGCTCAGGCTTTCCATGGCTGTGACCTGCCTAGACACGGCGTCGTGACATCATAGGTTACGCATTCCGCGTTGCAAGCCAGTCAGCCCGCTCGCTCCACCAGCAAACAATCCCACTTTCCCTCCCGAGTCCCATCAGACTGACTGCCTGCACGCCCGCTCGCTGCTGCCAGCTCTGCACTGTATGATGGACAGGTTTTTGTTTTTTGGTGGTTGATATTTTTACGTGGGTGCCAACCAATGATTTTTTTTGTGGGGGCCAGTGTATATATGTTTTATTTATCTGGGGCCAATGTATGTGCGGTTTATTCCTGTGGGGGCCAATGTATATGTATTTTATTCCTGTGGGGGTCAATGTAGTGTGTTTTATTTCTCTGGGGCCAATGTAATGTGTTTTATTCCTGTTGGGGCCAATGTAGTGTGTTTTATTTCTCTGGGGCCAATGTAGTGTGTTTTATTCCTGTGGGGGCCAATGTAGTGTGTTTTATTCCTGTGGGGGCCAATGTATGTGTTTTATTCCTGTGGGGGCCAATGTATGTGTTTTATTCCTGTGGGGGCCAATGTAGTGTGTTTTATTTCTGAGGCCAATGTAGTGTGTTTTATTCCTGTGGAGGCCAATCCATGTGGGAACCAATATATATATTTTTCATAGGTTGCGCACGCCGCATGCTGGATAGTGTGCCTTGGCAATTTTTAAATCTTGCATAGTGTGGCTCCAGTTGAAAATCACTGACCTAAAAGTACACTTAAAATACCACTGATACAAAGAATGTTGGCGTGTGTACATTGCGCAAAACTCAATAGAGAGAGAGGAGGAAAGGCAAGGAAAAAAACTTAAGCAATACCTTTACCAAAAATAAGCATTGTAAAAGTGTTTAGACAACAAAAACTATGATAAAGAAAAGAGCAGAAGTTGAAACAATAAAAAATATGTATAGTTGTAGCTAGCACTGGTTAATTAGTGTATTGTAGCTTTCAAATAATAATAATAAAAAACCACTAGCCAACGTTGGCTGGCTAGTATTAGTAAATCTTTGTTAATATCATTTATCTAGTTCCTACAGATGTCTTACCATTTTTGTCAGTGTCCAATAATCCCTTTATTTTTATTTCAAAAACCTCCGGTCAACCTTTTTGATGTGTGATAATCCGCTGAAAATACAGAAGCACTCTGTAGTGACAGGGGTAGGTCTGGCATTGGGGATTTATACAGGATGGAGATCCAAATATGTGACAGATAGCTGGCAAAGATGAGGCAGTCACAAACCCTGTTTACCTTTATCCTGTTAAAGATGAAGCAGAGATTTATATTTTGCATATGTTTAGTGCCAGAATAATGTCCACAAGGGCCTGGAGCTGAAATTTATGAAGGGCCTATTGTTTTCCACTGCAGGGAGTATGACAAGCGCTGTCGGATTTACCAAGCTCTAGAAAGTGAAGCTCTACTGTCCCACAGATTTTTTCAGAGAGTGAACCTCCATGACAAATGCTGATGACACATACGCAGTACATGCCTGTGTCCCGGCAAGAGATTCTTCCTAAATTCATGTGAAGTTTTTAATTAGATAACCTATCTGCATTTAAAATGCAGGATATGATAAACCGGCCTATTAGCGACAATAGTAAAACAGTCATGGTATTTCACTGCCAATTCCAGATACATACACAGTTCTAGAACACCCTACGCTGTGCCTAGCTCTCCCATATCCTGGCATATATTTTCACACATACATACATACATATACTTATGTGATCTATAATATGTGGGGGTCTGTTGTGGATATTTGTATGTATGTGTATGCATACATACAGGTGGAAGGCTTGGCTTCCTGTCAGCCCAGGCAAAGACTCAGCTCGGCATTCCCCCACCTTGTAGATAGTAGTCACCCTTAGCTAGCTTTCAGTATTGTAAAGAGTAAAATGTATGAGGGAAAACCCTATTTTTAGTCCCACTACATTAAGGTGCCAGCGTCTGCTACATTTATTCTGGGATATCTACACTTTTCAAATGGAGCATGCAGGCTTAACTGTCGCTAAAAAAACAATGGCTGAGTATTGCTGCCTGGACTAAGTTACCTCAACCATCACAGAGCATTACAGTGATTGCCATACAACACAGAGAGCATTACAGTGTCCGCCATATACTGCAGAGAGCATATTACAATGACTGCCATAGCATCTCAGTAACCACCATATAATACAGAGTTTTGCAGTGACCACCAGATAATGCAGAGAGCATTGCAGTCACCATTATATAATACAAAAAGCATCTTTGTGACTGCCATATAATGCATAGAGCATTGCAGTGACCATCATAAAATACAGAGAGCATTGCAATGACCATAATATAATACAGAGAACATCTGTGCCCGCCATATAATACACCAAGCATCAAAGTGACTGCCATACACAGCTACACACCATGGCCCCTGCAATTGGATAAATCAAACAACAAGCTGCGGGCAGATCTATCTATCTATCTATCTATCTATCTATCTATCTGTCTATCAATACAGCGGCAAATGCAGAATTTCTAGAGGGGGGTCCCATGTCATGGCACTAAAATGGGCATGATCACCATGCAAGGGGGTGTGCTATCACTTTAGCTAATTCTAGGGCACATCTACATCAAATATGATACCTTAACCTGGGTACACACTTAAGCGACTCAGTGGCTGACCGACAATGCCGCCAACTGAGCAGACGATTTGGTAAGTAATACAAGCTTACCGATGGGCAGCTCGATGTCTGGCAAAACATCACAACTTCATGGGCACTTAAAATTTGCACATCCAGTTGTGATGTCAGTATGGGAGGTTCTTGCAACCAGTGTACGGGTGGCCGGTGGGTACACACAGGCAGATATCTTCAAGACATACCAACATCGACTGTGCTGCAGGGCTGACCTGATATGTCTGTGAACAACATCGTTTACAAACATATTGTTTGTACAGAACCGCATATGCACTATGCGATATGTCATTCATTGATATAACATAACACTCACAGGGTACTTTAAGCAGGAATTAGGCTTAAATAGCCAATATTTTAATAAAAAAATAATAATTACATGGATAAAAGGCACTCACTGGATTTTGCACTAGTGCAGGCCCAACTTCTTACTGCACCCAGCACTGGACAAACCAGCAGGCACTGTTTCTGCCCACCTCTTCTCGTGGGTTCCCACTCTATGCACACTTTCCTGCAGAGGGGCTCTCTCTTATGGGTTCCTTGAGCTGTTCTTAGAGCGATCTGGGGGCAGTGCTTTAAGCGACATGGGACAAAGCTTCAGACTGCATAGGGAGCATCTTTGGCCAGTCCGGGGAAGGGGAAGGGGGGAATTCAGATGGACCCGAGGGTAGGCTTGGTTTCAGTGATTTGTTGGTGAATGGGTGATACTTTAGCCTGGGCGGCTGGTATGTGAATGATCAGGGTGGTGACAGGAAGATAAAAAAAAAAAATCCTGTAAACACTGCTCTCTGCACTACAGAGGATGCTGTGGGCCTGTTTTCATGAGGAGGCCTGGAGCTGCAACTCCACCCGCCCCATTGTTAATCCGGCCCTACATATATTCCACTGTACTAGGCACAATAAAGAAATATACTGTATTGAAGTTAGAGGGCATTTATTTTAATGTATTCCAAGGTTTCAAATATAACCTTAAAATAATGAGTATGAAACAACTTTTAGATAAAAGTATAATTTTGAACATTAAGAGGCTGGGCAAGCAAAGTCTTATAATGTGCACTGTACATATAGCAATACAGGTTTTTCTTCATATGTGGCTGGCTGTGGCCTGTGGGCCTTAAGACAAGATGCGGCCTTTGGGCCAAGTAGCATCCTTGAGGGCTGGAAGTGCCTTGACTGGCTGTGGTCTGTGGGCCTTAAGATGAGATGAGGCCTTTGGGCTGGAAGTGCCTTGACTGGCTGTGGCCTGTGGGCCTTAAGACGAGATGTGGCCTTTGGGTTATGTAGCAGCCTTGAGGGCTGGAAGTGCTTGGCTGGCTGCTGTAGCTGAAGACTGCTGGTGGCATGCGGCTTGCGTACTGTGGACGCTGATGTGCGATCTGTGCTGCTGGGTTAACACAAGCGGCTGACGCTGGAGTGCGGCCTGTGACGCCAGGTTGACACAGGCGTGAGTACGCTGACTTGCGTTCTTTGGATGCAGGAGTGCGGCTTGTGCCACCGGTTTGACACAAGCAGCTGACGCTGAAGTGCGGACCGTGCCTCCAGGATGACACAAACGGCAGGTAGATAGTATGCGAACCGTGCCGCCCAGATGACACAAATGGCAGGTATACAGGACAGGCAGGAGGACTGGGTACTCGACTGGATAACAGGAGACAATGCCAGAACCGGAAACACGTGAAACGCTATCACCGGCATCGGAGCAGTGTTCACACCAGAAGGACATAGACGCAGGAGCCAATCCGGATAGATCCCGAAATGATGGACAGGAGGTAGGCAGAGTTTTAGCGAACACTCGCCCGATGTTCGCTTTGCACTGCATTCGCGGTGCGGCGGCTCGTGACACCTAACTGCTGTGTGTACATCTCAAGCAGAAGGAAAATGTTTTGATTGTATGAGCAATGACATATTTAATAATCACACACTGTACAGGTCATGGCAAGATGAATTGCAAGAAACTACACTGACAAGGAGTAATGAAAGGTGGCACTCCGACGACTTGGTAAAAAAACACCACAGAGACCTGTAGTAAATCAACGTTTTAGACCTTGTATTGTATGTTCTTTCTACAAATTGAGAGAACCTTTTCTCTCAATTTGTACTCTAAATCTTAACTCTCAGGGGAGCACCCCCACACTTATGACACTTATGGATATCATATCATACCATTTCATCCTTTAGGAATAGTGGGTAGTAAACAACTTATGTAATACCATATTGTGATTTCCTTTTTTCCTTACCAGTGCCCTGTTTCCCTTCTCTCATTATTACAATTGTATGTTCTTTCGTCAGGTCCTGATGAACGAACATACAATACAAGTTCTGAAACGTTGATGTACTACAGGTCTCTGTGGTGTTTTTTTTTACCAAGTCATCTGAGTGCCGCCTCTCGTTAGTGGATATATTTATGTCGGTACCTGCCCAGGTAACCACGAGGAAGACACCAGACGCAGGTGCAATTCGTTTGCAGTAAGGGAGTGCCAGCTACAGCAAAGTATATATTTATTTATTATTTTATTTATTAACAGTTTCTTATATAGCACACCATATTTCGTCGTGCCTTAGAATTGGTAACATTTATAGAACAAAAACAGGGTAATAACAGACAGATATATAGGTAGGAAGGCCCTGCTCGCAAGCTTACAATCTATAGGTGTGTATATATATATATATATATCCTCAGATCAACCCATCGCTAGACACATTGCAGAAGCCAGACTTAGCCTCTCCAGTTTTAAACACATGATTACTGATCATGTGCCAGAAAGCCCTCGGGGAGGTGATCGACATAGGAGGCTACTACAAATAGAAACCAAGTGTATCTTCCAGTTGGATACTGTGAAATCCGGAGGGCTTAATGACCATTTCTCGGTCAATGTTCTTTTGTGAGCCAGGTTTCTGTGTGAATATATTTTCTAGACACAAGAGAGGATAATCTATCTGATCCTCTTATAACAGTTTTGTGTCCCTCTACTGATTTATTCTCTTATCCATGCGATGTTCTCATATGTTTGCTTATATCCAGTATGAATCACTTTGATACAGTGATATATGTTGGCAATATGTACTTTACTCTATGCTAATAAGTTGTACTTATGCTGATAGTATAAAGAACTCTGAAAAAAGGGGTTTGGGTGGGGTCTGCACTAGACAACCAGTTGGATCATATATCAATTCCAAAATAATAATAGTAATAATCAAAGAACCAACATTAAGGTCTTAACTAAGATAAATTATAATAAGACTTATACTATAGTTGGTGGTGCTACCAGACAAATTTGTAAAAATCAGAATTAAACAATTATGCGAAGAAGCAAAAGGACAAAAAGGTCTTACTGGTGCACTCTTGAGACAGTTTGAATATAACAAATGAAAAAAATTATTGACAACAGAGAAATAAGTTTTTTAAATAAATAATACTTAACTTTTACTAATCAATTTTAAAAAAGAGAAAACAGAGAGTGTATTGATAGATACACATCTAAGTGCCTGAGATCTCAAAAATAAACATATTTAATAACATAGTACATCAATGAATTATACATATGAGAACAGTCTTGGCGAAAATATTAGTACCCAATTCCTAGTGTGTTATAATAACCAATAAATAAATCATAAATTGATAGGAAAATTGGGATAAAAAACCACCTTCTTCAATTGTCAAATGTGTGAGCAAAATTATTGCTCCACCAAATATTTTTTGAAACAAATAAAAAAGAGACGTAGCCACATATCACAATAATCAATCTTAATGTATATAAAATGTGAGAGCATCAAAGATAGTTAAGAATCTATCTTGTCATTTAACTACACACTGACAAGTGATAATGCTCACTTAAACGAGGTATTTAAATAAGAGAATCTGAATCAGTACCCAAGAGTATATATAAAACAAAAAAATGTATATATCTGCATATTAGTGATCTGAAGGTAATTCATGTAGTAATCACGAAGGTAACCAAATTGTAGGACTCAGTACCCAAAATAATTAGTAGATAATTAGAGTTAATACTCCAATTTAATCATTCCATGTGAGAGTTCATTTGTGAACACATGTAATTATAGTGCAAGGTGCTTATAATAATCAATATCACATAGTTAATGATTAGAAACCACAAATAATAAATTGATTCACAAGAATTCCTTTATAAACATACCTCTAATTAAAGTGTTAAGTGCTTGCAATGGTCACTATTGAATAATTGGTACATAGGAGCCACAGACAATGGATTAAATCACATAAATTCAAATATTATAGGCATAAATGTCATGATAATAACTGATCATAAATGAAAAACTTTTTGATATCTCAGTAGATATGTACAATAAGAATCACCAAATCATAAAGTTGAAAGAAAAGCCTGGGGAGAAAATATGTCATACCGCTTCTGCTGTCCCTTGTCAAATAAATTTCAAACAAGGGATGAGAGAGAAGTAAACATTGTCCCCAGGGAAACAACAGTTTGAGAGCACTTCTGCTGTTCCCGCTCCTGACAGTATCTCCCCTCTGTTACTGTAAATGCATTGCAGAGGAGGAGTTTCAGTCCGGCTTGAGAGAGCGCTATAAGGATAGAGAAGAATAAAGGAATACCTCGTGAAGGAATGTACTAGGCAGGAGATGCGGCTGCCGGCGGTGTATCAGCTGGGCAGGTGTATCATGACGATCAGGTGACCAAGCCATCAGAGGCGAAACGCACGTCCACCCAACGGGCTGTTTGTGCTACACAGCTCAGCTGATCCACAGGCAGCTGCATCTCCTGCCTACGATACCTGGCGAGCTGTATGCACTTCACAGCCCAGCTGATACACCACCGGCAGCCGCATTCCTTCACGAGGTATTCCTTTAATATTCTCTATCCCTTTACCGCTCTCTCTTATTCAAGCTTGACTGAAACTCCTTCTCTGCAATGCATTTACAGTAACAGAGGGGAGATACTGTCAGGAGCAGGGACAGCAGAAGCGCTCCCAAACTGTTGTTT
Organism: Taudactylus pleione; assembly: GCA_031769625.1. Lineage (NCBI taxonomy): Eukaryota > Metazoa > Chordata > Amphibia > Anura > Myobatrachidae > Taudactylus > Taudactylus pleione. The sequence continues at coordinate 14,360,809 of JAUIMM010000018.1, read as the reverse complement.
CCCTGGGGACAATGTTTACTTCTCTCTCATCCCTTATTTGAAATTTATTTGACAAGGGACAGCAGAAGTGGTATGACATCTTCTCCCCAGGCTTTTCTTTCAACTTTATAATTTGGTGATTCTTATTGTACATATCTACTGAGATATCAAAAAGTTTTTCATTTATCATCAGTTATTATCATGACATTTATGCCTATAATATTTGAATTTATGTGATTTAATCCATTGTCTGTGGCTCCTATGTACCAATTATTCAGTAGTGACCATTGCAAGCACTTAACACTTTAATTAGAGGTATGTTTATAAAGAAATTCTTGTGAATCAATTTATTATTTGTGGTTTATAAGCATTAACTATGTGATATTGATTATTATAAGCACCTTGCACTATAATTACATGTTCACAAATGAACTCTCACATGGAATGATTAAATTGGAGTATTAACTCTAATTATCTACTAATTATTTTGGGTACTGAGTCCTACAATTTGGTTACCTTCGTGATTACTACATGAATTACCTTCAGATCACTAATATGCAGATATATAAATTTTTTTGTTTTATATATACTCTTGGATACTGATTCAGATTCTCTTATTTAAATACCTCGTTTAAGTGAGCATTATCACTTGTCAGTGTGTAGTTAAATGACAAGATAGATTCTTAACTATCTTTGATGCTCTCACATTTTATATACATTAAGATTGATTATTGTGATATGTGGCTACGTCTCTTTTTGATGTGTTTAAAGTAAACCAATATTTGGTGGAGCAATAATTTTGCTCACACATTTGACAATTGAAGAAGGTGGTTTTTTATCCCAATTTTCCTATCAATTTATGATTTATTTATTGGTTATTATAACACACTAGGAATTGGGTACTAATATTTTCGCCAAGACTGTTCTCATATGTATAATTCATTGATGTACTATGTTATTAAATATGTTTATTTTTGAGATCTCAGGCACTTAGATGTGTATCTATCAATACACTCTCTGTTTTCTCTTTTTTAAAATTGATTAGTAAAAGTTAAGTATTATCTATTTAAAAAACTTTTCTCTGTTGTCAATTATTTTTTTCATTTGTTATATTCAAACTGTCTCAAGAGTGCACCAGTAAGACCTTTCTGTCCTTTTGCTTCTTCGCATAATTGTTTAATGCTGATAGTATACAATCTAGTAATGCTGCTAATATGCATTGCACTTAAGTATCTGTTTTTGAGATATATATATAGAAAGAGAGAGAGAGAGAGATTTTATCTGTCATTTTTGGTTGGCACTATCTACCTGTTTATATTTGTGTAATATTCTTAATGTGTAGATTATTGGTGCTATTCTATGGTCTTGTCAAAAGGTGCCCACACATATACCGATGTGCTCACGATACGATTTTATGGCCAATTTCCTCATGAACTTTCACGGGAGCTCCCTTGCCGTCGTGATCACGATTTGGAGTTAAAAATGTCCAATCTGACTAAAGATCTATCTTGCAGCCAATGCATTGTATCCCAGATTGACTAATCTGCCCTACAGCACGGCAGATCAGAAGATGCGATATACGACGAGCGGGGACGCGCATCGGCATCGTGCTCGTGAGTATAAACTCACGATTTGTACTTTTTTTTACCCGATTCGTCGTCACGATTCGTCGAAATCGGCCAAATCGTGTAAAATGTCGCTATGTGTGTGGGCACCTTTACACTCTGTTGATTATACTCTGTGCTAGTGATATACTTTTACTCACAGCGCTGTTTTAATCTCACTAACCTATGTTTCTTTACTTTTATTGCAGGGGGAATGTGTACAGGCACACACAAGGTTACCATGACAACGGGTGCGAAGCTTCATGCAGACCATGCGGCGTGCCTTATGGAAGTGGATGGTGAGACGCCGACGGAGCCAGCGGTGATCCAGGGGTCCATTTATGGGGTATTTAAGGTATGTGCTATTTCATTTCACTGTTTATGTATCCTGATGACGAGTTGAAGTAAACCCGAAACGTTGATGCAAATGGATCTGTTTTAAGTTGTCTGTGTAAATCCGCTGGGTGCCGCTGCCTGGATTTGACTATAATTACATGTATAATTTATTTATTAGCAGTTATACATATAGTGCACACATATTCTGCAGCACTTTACAGAGAATATTTTGCCACCAACAAATAGCAAATGTCGGTGGCACACCAAATAGGTTATTCTACATTTTAGAACTTAATTGTTCTTACGGAAGGGACAAACAAGAAATTAGGTTCTTACTTAAGTAGCACCATCTGGTGTGTGGATGCCATACTGACCAGAAGTGAACATGACAATGTTATGTCAAAAAGGAAGTGCCCCCATCGCCATGGAAACATATACACAAGTCTATGAAAATACTGCCAAAAGCATACAGTTCACTAAATAGACAGACATGTTGGTACAGTGACCAACTCCAATACATTAATAATGGGCAGGGCTGTAACTAGGGATGTGCGAGCGGTGCCGTCGCATAGGTTGCAGCTCCCTGGGAGCGGCACAGATGCTGCCCCACAGCACCTGCTTGTGGCTTGTAGGGGGCCTGAAACGGCACCCTGTAGCCAGTAGCACTGCTATTGAGCTCCGTGCAGGCACCTTGCTGCAAGGAGCATCCTTAGGACACTCTGGGCAGTGCTTTACTTACTAGAGCTGGCGGCCCCGCCCCCTAGGCATGAAGTAATGATGTCACGAGTTTAGGGGCAGGGTCAGTGCAGGGCGTCGCAGAGCCTTGTTCAAAGAATACCACATAAAGCTGCTAAAAGATATATAACACTTAAAGAGAAACTAAGATGAAACAATGTAGCCTAAATAGATCCGAATACTTGAATAAGTTTGAGGAAAGAAAAGCACCCTGTTTAGTGATGGAATATTGCTAGTTCACCAGGGGTTAAAGGAGAGTTGGGGCGTAGCCAGGAATATGCCCATCAAAATAGTAGCCTATGGCAGTAATAAGGGGCAAGGCCCCTACCATTCATTATAAATAGTCTGGAAGAAGAGCAATCTTCCACTTCTCGAGTTTTTGAACCAGACTGGCTGAGTATCACTGTTGCTGATACATTTTGCATCTGCCCCACTGTATTCTTGCTAGCTGTAGACCCACTTCCACATCCAGCCTTACCCCCCCTGTGTCCTTCTACCCGTGCCCAGTGTAGCAGTATCTTTCTGCTCATCTCCCCCCCTGCTTCCAAACCTGGCGTCCACTCCTCCACTTTGCCCCGTCACCACTGCCCCCCCCCCCCACCTCCCCACCAAGCTGCTTATTTCTTCTTACCCAGCACTTTCAGCTCCCTCCAGGCGTGAAACGTGCATCTGGCAGCCAGCCATGCTGCGCCTTCCTCCACTTCCCCGCAAGCATGCAGAGAGACCCGGCACTGCTGTTGCGTTCGCCCCCCCATGCATCGCCTGGCGGGGGGCTCCGCATGCATCGGGCATGGCCTGGTGGGCAGATTGCCTGGCTGCGCCTCCCTCCACCCTCTCGCGTGTGCACTGGTGCTGTGTCCCCCCCCCTTCACTACCAGCCCTGGCTCTCAGGGGGCTCCGCAGTTGGTCGGGCACCCCCCGCCAGGTGGCGCATGAACAACCGGCCCAGGCTTCCCCGCACTCCACACTACCGCTGGCCCCGCCCACTACATTTTAGGTCACATGATGGCCTCTGCTGCCCCCCGCCCCATGCAATAAGCGGGGAGCACCCCCTGGGTGCACTTGTTTGCCCCTTACTTGGTACCAGGGGGCCAGTGCCCGCTTCCCCCCCCTTTTTGTATCCCCCCCAGTGGATTTAACATGCCCAGGGGCTTCAACACCCCCCTCCCTTCAATGCTGGTTTGCCCACTCTCCCCCTCCTCCGCAATGGCAGCAATGGCGACACGGCCTGCATGCCATCACGCACCCACTCCCAGTCACCACCCATTGGTGCACACTGGCCGCCACCCCACCATAGCAACAGTTCACGCCCCCAGGTTTTTACCCGTCTGTCCCCATTTCACATTTAGCCCCCCGTTCCATAGCAATTACAGCCGCCCTGCATTCCAACCCCATTTCACATTTACCCCCCCTCCCACTACTCCTGGGCACACCACCACCATTCCACCGTCCTGTTCAGCTTAGAGAGGTCACGCCCCATGCTTCCACCTAATGTGTTTTATTTCAAGTCCTCAGGTTTTCGTATAGGAGTCTTCCAAGGTTTCGTAGAAGGTGCCTTCAGCTGTCTAGGACATTCAGAAGGTGACTCAAGTCGTGGGGGGCGACCGCGTGACGAGGGACAAGCGTTAGCAGGCAGTCGTTCGGGGCTGGGCCTTCATCCACCGGATCACGTGAGCATATTGTTATCTTTTTATAGAGCGTTTTACTTTTCTTTGCTATGTATAGCAATTCTTCCAGATACACCATAGGCCCTGTCAGTTTAAGGGGCGTTTGTGCAAACGCTTAAGGGTAAGCATAAAAGCCAAAAGAGATCTAGTACTATATTAGCAGCTAGGGTCCTGGTTGCAGCGGGGGGTGGGGTCTATTGTGCAAACGCAGCTCTACTTAGGTGGTTTGGGGTTAAAGTTATGGCAACCCCGACTGTGTGGAATTTCTTATACTTTCATGTAATCTGAATGAAGAAGGGTATTGGCCTGGCTAAGAAGGCCTACTCCGATAAGATAGAGTGTCACTTTAATGAATCTGGTGATTCTAGGTCTCTGTGGCAGGGAATTAAGAACTTAACCGACTACAAAGCTTTGAATTTAGGTGGTCCCAAGGTGGGTGGCCTTTCGCCGGATGAATTTAATAAATTCTATGCTAGGTATGAAGGTGTGGATAATACCTGTGCTATCCCGTTTAAAGACCCTGGGGGTTCTTGGATCTTGGCAGAAGCTGATGTCCGGTCTTGTTTGCGAGGAACCAGTTCTAGGAAGGCTGCTGGCCCTGACTGTATTCCCGGCAAGGTTTTGCGTGAGTGTGCAGATCAATTGTCTGGCATTCTCACGATTATTTTTAACTTGTCCCTTGCTCAAGGTAGTGTCCTGGGTTGTCTTAAGACTACCACAATTATTCCAGTTCCTAAAACTATGTCCATTTCTGGGCTAAATGACTATCGCCCTATTGCCCTTACTTCATTAATCATGAAGTGTTTTCAGCGTTTGGTCCTGGTTCGCCTTAAGGGTAGCATTCCAGATACTTTTGATAATTATCAATTTGCATATAGATCTAATAGATCTACTGAAGACGTTGCTCTTATGGTCCTTCATAGGGTATTGTGCCATTTAGAGAATAAGGATTCGTATGTCAGATTGCTGTTTGTAGACTACAGCTCTGCTTTTAACATCGTTGTCCTGTCTTTACTTATTGCTAAATTGTTGGCAATTGGGTTAGATAAGTCTATTTGCAATTGGTTGCTGGACTTTCTGTCTGACCGTTCGCAGTCAGTTAGGCTGGGAGATCAGTTTTCATCTCCAATTGTTGTGAATACAGGTGTTGTGTTCTTAGTCCCTTTCTTTATTCCTTGTATACATCAGACTGTGTTTCTAGTTCTGTATCTAATCTTATTGTGAAATTTGCTGACGATACGACAGTTGTAGGTCTGATTACTAACGAGGATGAGGATGGCTATAGGGCGGAGGTAGATCGACTTACTAGATGGGGTATGGACAACAAGTTGCTGTTAAACAGTAAAAAAACTAAAGAGGTGGCGGTTGATTTTAGGAGGTCTAGGAAAAATGTTCCCCGTCCTTTAATTTTGAACAGCGTTGAAGTAGAGAGGGTGGGTGATTTTAAGTTTCTTGGTATTGTATTTTCGGAGGACCTGTCGTGGTCGTCGCATGTTTCTTTAGTGGTAGGAAAGGCTCAGCAACGCCTGTATTTCCTTAGGAAATTAAAAGGATGTGGATTATCTAGGCCGTTGCTGGTAAATTTTTACCGTGGTATAATTGAGAGCCTTTTAACTTATTCGATTACTGTTTGGTATGGGAACTCCACATGTTTGGAGCAGAGATCGCTGACTAGAGTGATCAGGGCAGTTGAAAGAATTATTGGTCAGTCCTTACCTAGGCTAGAGGACATTTATGTTAAAAGGTGTGCTTTTAAAGCTAATAAGATGGTCGTTGACCACAGCCATCCTTGTCACTCTCTATTGTCACTTTTGCCTTCTGAGAAGCGTTTTAGATGTCTCAAGTAGCGTACTAGTAGGATGCGGAATAATTTTTTCCCTGCTGCTATAGTTAATTTAAATATTTTAAATGATGTTATGTAATTGCTGACTGTGAGTATCTTGCATTTTACTTTCGCTGATGCATTTTATGTGGATGTGACAATAAATTAGATTTGATTTGATGTACTCTGGTTTCAGGGAGTGGTTTAGATAAAGCAAGTTGGTGGGTATGTTTGTCAGTAAGTACGGCGGATGTAAAATGTATGAACAGCAGCAAGATTGGAGTAGTGGTTCGCGTTCCTGCCTCACATTCCTGCCTCACAGTACCGAGGGTTCAGGTTTGAAACCCAATAAGGTCCTACCTATGTGGAGTTTGTACGTTCTCTGTGTTTCAGACGAAGGCCTTGTTTACATTTTGGTGTCGGTTACCGTCGGTCATCCCCGATTTGGTTAGCCGGCTTGTTCGTATTCGCAGTTTAATTTTGTGATCCAACGACGTGGAGTTGTTTGGTGGAAGGTTACTCGGCAGTCCTGCATAACTATGAGGTTTCACGTTGGCCTGGGGGCAGTACTGTTCAGCTGGTCCAAGTACCTCAAATGCCATACGCGGTTAAGGCTATTCGTTCGCTAATGCCCAGTGTAACAGGAAGTTGAGCGTAGGTGCATTAAAATTCTGCATGCTGTGTGGTGACGGCTATCGGTCAGTAATATAGCCGCATTGGTGGTACAGGAGCGGGTCAAGGGGATATCAGAACGAATAGCGAAGGGGTATTACATAGCGTTCGGTGGTTGTGAATTTGGGTTTTTGTTTGCTTTTAACGCACAATATACTGTATATGTTGTATTCCCAACAGAACTGTCAGCCCATACGCAATAACCCAGGATTCGTTAGGAGTAGTTTGGCAGTGGAGGTTAGATTGGAGCACATGTGTGGCCCTTTATTGTCTTGCACTTCGCTGTTGGGGTTTGTACCTAGGAGGGTGACGGGCAAGTTTAGATTTATTATGCAACTTTTCTACCCGGAACGGTGATCCGTCAAGGACGCGTTAGTGTATCAATCCTTCGAGCAAGGCGCTGGAAGGGGTGTGAAGTCTTTGGAACGAGCTCACCTAACTAAAAATATATATAATAAAAAAGGGGGATATCGTACACATTTAGTTTAAGGCCGCTTTCTCTCCGTATCTTTTCTGTGTTCGGGAATTTTAAGTCGCTGGAAATTATTCCGTGGATAAGTTCTGTCCAGTGGGTTGTTCTGTTTACTTTTCTTTGTCGAATGTGGCAGCTCATTTTAGCAATGGTGCGGGCAAGCACGTGCACGTCAGGGCAGACCAATTCTTAGGTTGCTTTATCTGTAGTGGGGTCATGCGGTGGTTTTTAGTTTACAATAATTACTTTTTGTTTACAGGCGTTTTGTATTGATTCTAGGCGTACCGGTTTCTCGCAACGAAACTGAGGTGTCTGCTTACACGTTTGTCCTATCTGGGGATAGATATCGAAAATTTGCTAGGTCTTTGCCGATTGCCTTTGGTTTAAAGTTGGTAAATTGGGAATTATTGTGGAAGTGTCTCTAAAGCAATTGCGATCGCTTTTAGGACAAGAATGTTGATTGTAGAGTAATACCCATGTGCTAGAAATTGGTGTCATTTGCACCGCTCCATAGCCAGGGGTCAAAATCTCACCATCTTCTCTTGTCTCAGGACTTGTGGAAGGTTCTGCACGTTTGGTGGGTTATGTTTCGGGAGTTCACCGGAGTTAGAATTGACTACCGCTCAGGCGGACAATTACACGCTTCATTTGTTTAAGGATGCGTCTAGCTCCATAGTTTCCGGGGAGTTATCAGTGGGGACAGTGCGCGAGAATTTGGCAGGAATCATGGATGCGGTACGATATAACTGCCAGTATGCTGTTTTTTTAAAGTTTTTACAATCACGGTTGTTACTGAAATCTGGGCTACCACACTTGGCAGCAGTAGGATTAGGTTATGCAGAGGTATTTTAGGTAGTTCATGCTATCAATATTTACGGGGCTGAGTTCGCTCCGGCTTTGCGTTTTTTGTTTAGGCATTTTATCACCTCTTTGTCTGTTTGCGCACGAGCATAGATGTTTAGGGCTAGTCACGTTCCGGGAGTGGAATACGGGACAGCAGATGTGCTTGTCTCGTTGTCCATGGATTGGGTTTCGGGGGCTGGCCTCCCCCCTTTTTGCTGAGATACACAGCTTACTCTGGTCCTGTTAATATCGGCTGGTTGTAGCGCCGGAAGTTAAGTAGTTTGTTTTGACGTCCTTTGCTCCGCGTACGCTGTAGATTTAGTTGATGGCTCGTAATGTTTAGCAAGGTTTCTTGGCTTAAGAGGGTAAAGGAGATTCGTCATTCCAGGCATACCTGTTAGAATTGTTTGGAAATGGCACAAGATAAGTCGTTGCGGAGCGTTCACGTCGGCAACTAGGTATAGCGTTTTCATATTTCGCAATGTTTCCTGGTACGCCGGTGGCGAGCTTATAGTTTTTAATTAGAAAAGGTAGAGAGAGGTCAGGGGTGCAGCGCCTCATTCTAAATGATTTCACGAAGACCTATTGAGCTATAAATTTTAGAGGATCTGTTAGTCATAGGATCAGGTATCGCATTGGTTTATTAAGAGGCACAACTCTTTAATTTTGTATTGTGGTTAGCTTATTTAATGATCGTTATAATTGGCAGGTTGTTCTCAAAGAAGATGAGTTAGACATCAATGGGTTGTTGTTTGAGAATTAACTTTTCAGTTTAACCTATAATTGTGTCGTATTCATGGATTGTTAAACTTTTCAGCTTGCTAAAGGGTGATGGACCTCTATCCCAGCTCAAGCACATCCTTTCACCAATCCTAGTCGGCTTGGCTATATGTTTAATGGGTTACGGCCCCCAGGCAGTGCACGCTGGCTCATCCACACCACTCAGACAACATTATCTAGGTTTTACTTCACAAGGGTTTTTCACAACTTTTGTTGCTTTAGAATTGCCGCTAGATCAGTTTGGCACACATTCTCCAGGATTGGGGCAGCAATCTGCATGACAGCTGCAGGTGCTTCCGTTGATGCCTTAAAAAATTTAGGTCGATGGTAGTCGTCATCCTACGGGAATTAGTTGCGTGGCGTTAAGTTGCATACTTAGCAGCGCTTCTTGCGAGTTTGTTGGGAAACCCAGGGGCCTTATGCCTACTGCCGCGAGGGATTTTGAAGGGCTTTTCTGCTTTTGCCCTCAAAGAGGTTTTGCTGTTTTTCACCTTCAGATGGGTCAGCCAACTATGGTTTTCCTTCCCTTGGCTAGGCTGTGTTTCTATAAATTGTATTAGCCTATCAGGGCGTGAATAACTCCTTTTTTGCAGGATTATAGCAATGCTGTTATTCAATTTCTCCCACTGGAACAGGGTTTATCTTTGTGTCCAAGAAAGTGGGCAGCCTAAAACCTTGTATTGACTATAGAAAACACTATAAAAAACCTACCCTCTTCCCCTCACCTCCGTTCTTTTCTATCAATTAAGGAATACCACAATTTTCTCTAAGATAAATTTACGTGGTGCATACAATCTTATCCACATAAGGGGTGGAGACTAATGGAAGATGGCCTTCAATACCTAATCAGGGCATTATAAATATCTTGTCATGCCGCTTGGCCTTTCAAATCCTCCTGCAGTTTTCCAAGATCTAAATAATGACGTACTCCGTGCATTCCTGGGGGTATTCATCATCGTATATCTTGACAATATTTTGATTTACTCTCAATCCACAGATCTTCATTGCTGTCACATCAAGCAAGTCCTTCAGATACTCTGTGAACATCACTTATTTGCTAAACTGGAAAAATGCAAGTTCTAATTCAAGGAATTTATTTTTCTGGGCTATGTAATTTCTCCTAAAGGCTTTTCCATCCTAGTAAACTCCAAACCGTCCTCAAATGGGTTTTAACCACCAATTTAAAGGCCATACAAAGGTTTCTTGGATTAGCAAATTATTATAGGTGGTGTATTTGTTCTTCTTCAGTCTTGGCAGCTCCTATTACTGCCTTAGCCAAAAAGGGAGTTGATACAACAAACTGGACTCCTTAAACCTTTAAAGCCTTCAATGCTCTAAACAAGCATTAATTTCAGCCCCAATACCTCATCATCCAAACCTGGAGTTACCTTTTGTTGTAGTAGATGCCTCTGAACTAAAACAGTGCTAATTATACTGACAATCACCAGCTTCTATACAAGGGCAATTACCAACCCTTGGAGCTTATTATCAGAACAAATTACAATATTCATTTAATAAAAAAATATATATATTAATACATTTACCGGCCGGTATAATAAGTTAAAATATAGAATACTCAGTAATTAAACATTATCTCAATAATAAAATGATCCAATACTCAGCACAGGAATATGATCATATATAGACAACTGCAGTAAGTAATAAAGCAATAATACAGCATACACACAAATACTCTAAAGTCTTTAGTCTTGTTAGAATTATTGGACCAGCAAATATGTTAGTTTAGCTGTAGGATATAGATTAGATTCAGCAGTCACTTGTTAGAACAGGTAGCAGTGTGGTTTTGTTTGAATGTAGCAATAGTCAAGTTGAGCTTTAGATTAGTAATATCGATGTTTGTAACAAGATCCATACTCAACTTGGAATGTCCCAACAAACTTACAGCTCTCAGTGATCCATACCTGGCCAAATGGAACTTCATAAAAGCTCTCAGTAATGAAAAGTATCCTCTGTATAATAGTATTGAAGCACATTGTGTCAATCCAGCTGCTGGCAGCTTCCCTATCATGCAGCTATATCCAGAGGGTATTATTCGCGCAGATCATCACAGTGCAGGACAAGTCACCGACTGGCCAATATGTAATTGGTGATTCCTCAATGCGTTTCCCTGCCTACTATGACTTTGGCGGCTTTGTCAGTTGATCACTGAGAGCTGGGATCCTCTATCGGAGACACTGTCAAGAGGCAATCCATGTAATCTGAAGATACATGTATTGCCTCCAGGATCAGGATCCTCCTGGAACTCCTCCTGGGCTACTATTTGTTCCTGAATGATTCAGAGGTTCAGTTTTGTCTAAAATCCATTTGAGCAAGCTATCATGACATCACAGAATATCCAAGACCCATTCTGTGTGGTGGCCTACCATGTTAAAGAAAACATTCAGGCTTGTGACAATTATTGGACAATTATTGCAGCTGTCCATTCCTGCAAAGCCCTGGACCCACATATCTACGGGCTTCATTGTTGATTTATCATTGACCTTTGGGAAGAACACCATATGTTCTGCTATACACCATATGGGCTGCTATAACATCAGTGCCTAGGTTTGAAGTGCATAGTTTAAAGTGTCAATAGAACATTTAAGTTAAAGCTGGAGTTATTCAGGAGTTAAACAGGAGGAGAACAGGAGAATTTAACAGATCAGCAAATCCTGCTATTAAGGACTGTTTTTATCTACCACCACACTTCCAACATGCCTATGGATTGTGCCTGCACCTGATTCTCCAATGCTGCCCCCATCCCTCGTGATCTCCCCATGCAAAATGCTTATCCACTCCAACTATACCTTACCGAACCACGCAGCCAGATGACCTCTCAAATGGTCCATGGCTGTGGCCCCCTAATCATGAGGCTTGGTGCAATTTTGCTGTACTCATATTTTTTTTTTTCCTAAGTTTAGACTAACCTTTCCATAGATGTTAGACTACTGTAACCCTTGTATCCTTGTATCCAGCCAATCTGTGTCACCCATATCTGTCAGCCCCCTCCCCTTTTTAGAATGTAAGCTCTCATGAGCAGGGCCCTCTTCCCTCATGTGCTTCTCCTTCACTTAATTATACTCTAATTTACAACAGCACCCAACCCTTGGTTACAGATACCATGCTGCTTATCTAAGTGTTATGCATCAATGTATAAATCATGTATATGTCCTGCATTGTTTGTACTGTTAATATCTGTTTTCTTGTGTGCTTATTAGTTTATGTATTGTGTAAGGCGCTGCAGAACCCTTGTGGCGCCATATAAATAAAGGATAATAATAATAATAATATGAGTTGTGGTTGATTGTTTCAGAAAGTGCCAAGACTTTAGCTTCATTATTCATCATACATATCTTCAGATTACATGGATTGCCTCTTGACATTTGTCTCCGATAGATGATCCCAGTTTGTTGCTCAATTCTGGAAGTTCTTTGGTGCACTATCGGATATCAGCCTCAGATTATTGTATGCATATCACCTCCAGTGTCATGGGCAGACCGAAAAGGTAAATCTCCACTGTTACAATATCAAATATAATAATAATTGGGCAGAATATCTACCCTAGGACGAATTTGCTTACAATAATGCCTGTCATTCCTCCACAATGACTCTCCTTTTTTTGTATTTATGGACATCACATAAGAGCCAATTCTGTTTCCTTTCCTGAATCCAGTAATTGGCCTGAGGTTCCCAGAGCTGTTTCTCTGGCTCAAGAAAGTTTGGAGGAAAGTCCATTTTGCTCTAAACTAGGCCTCTTTTTCTTCAAAATAATTTGCTGATCATTATTGAAAGACTTGTACTTTTAAGGTGGGAGATAAAGTGTGGTTGTCCACACACTTGAGTCTGTGTGAAGTGGGTCTGATACAAAGTTAATAAAAAAACAAACACCTTGTCTGTTTACAGCCAAGATTACACTCCCATTCATTATTAGGTTATCAAAATCTACAACTGCCACCACTAAAAGTTTTTCAGAAGCAACACACTCCAATAGGAAGCCTTAAATTCTCCCTACGATGACAGTTAAATCCCAGTTGTTATTATTACCAAAATAATAACCAGTAACTAGGGATGGCCATCGATCATCGATCATCGATTCATAATCATCAATGGTTTATGGCCAAAGTTGAATGCTTTTACCATCGATGGGGGAGAATGAGATGGTTTCACTCAGTCAATGGTAAAGCATAATCGAATTGTTATTTTTGCAAGGTGCTGGGACACAGGCCCTGATTCAGAGCCGGAAGCTCTGACAGAGCGCTCGCTCTGAATCAGGGCTGGCCTTCTTGTTTTTTAGAGCGGCCTCCTGGCCGCTCGCATAGCTGTGGGTGACCACCCACAGCTATAGCAAGTGGCCAGGAAGATGGTCGCGACCATCATGCTTGCGACAAGATCCTTGTGGTAGGGTCTTGTTTCCGCAAGCCCCAGAGAGATTTCGGTTCTAACAGAGCCGAAATCTCTCCCACTGACATCACTTGTGATGTCAGTGGGGCCGCCCCCAAACGGAGGCGTTCACATGAGAATGCCTCCGTTTGGGCAGCCACACCCCCGGCCTGCCCACCAAAGGGGTCGTGCTGTCACTCAACATCGACAGCACGGCCCCTTTGGTACGAGACCCAGGGCGACGGTTTGCCCATCGCTTTCTGGGTCTCGCGCATGCGCACGTCGGAGCCAGCTCTGTTGTGCGCATGCACACTGGGCCACTATCGACCCGCTTGCGAGCGCATAGTGCTCGCGAGCGGGTCTGAATAAGGCCAACAGAACATAGCTCTGCCCCTGAGACCCATGAAGCCCTGTCCCCAGGTTCTGATGGCCCATGGGACAGGCAGTCAAAGAACAGGGATTACCATTGGTTGGTCATCCATTGCATAGTTGGTTACCATCAATGGTCACTTGCTAAATCACAATCGATGGTAACCACACCAATGGCCATCCCTACCAGTAACAGATATATGTAGCATGGACTGGTCAAATACTAAATGGCACAATAGATCTGAATCACAGAGACAAGTCTTATTAAATTAAATTTTAATATAAGAAAAAATACTCACAATGCTTAACATATATACAAAAATAATTAATAAAAAGGACATGCACAGATAGTCTTTAAGCAAAATAGTTTTCTATCAAATAAAAAGTGATTAAAAAAGAAACAGTTTCACTTTCAAGAATCTGCCGTGAGAATTCACAAAGAATTTCTGGAGCATGTAAAATTGTCATCCTAGATGGAACATTGTATATAGCTTTCCATTGGATTAAATGTTTGTAATGGGCTGTCACATAGCCCCTCCTCCTGCTAGCTGCCTGTATAAAGGCAAAACAGCCCAGTCAGCTAGTTACATCACATTCCATGGGTGGGGGAAAGTTTTGATATTTCAGAGTCTGAGGTAACACAGAAATTTACAGGATCTTTAGAAGTAAATTATTATATCAAGAAGAGACCTCAAACACAACTTTACGACCACTCATAAACCTTTTTCACATTCATGGATCTGCCCCTCTGTATTTCTGTGGAGACTATGTGAAAGGATAGAGGGCTTGACTCGGTGATGTAAGCTAATGCCACCACAGCTGCGAATTTGTATGCAGTGGCTGTGCAAAAATGTTCAAATGTTGCAGCCACAGTGATTTGTATTGAGAAGCCCAACGGCAGCTTTGCAAATCCAATTGACTGCACACAAGGACGCAGCTTAGTCACAGCTCAGTTAAATGTTATATCCCTGAGTAACCCTATAGCAAAGAATGTCTACCGGATCACAACCCGATGGCTGCTTGGAATGTCTATTGCAAGTAAGACACTGGGGCCAGAAGCACTGAGTAAAAAGATGCAGTCCCTGGTTGTGACATGCCCCCAAATAGTCACGACGCGCCTGCACTTTAGTCAAAACTTCCCCATTACCTCCGCCAAATGGTCCCTGCCTGTCAATCACTTTGCAAATAAATTCTCACTGTGACTGCCACACCAAGATCATCGCGGCAAATGCTCAGTGCGGCTCAGACGAATGCGCAGTAGACAAAACATCGTCCAGTTCCAAAGAAATTGTAACTGCATTCCACTCTGAATCAGGCCCATAATTACAGCAGTTTTAACAGAACAAAATTTGCTTAATAGGGTGGCCCAGTCAGACTTCCACCCGAATTAGTTTTGTGGCAAGACCTGAACAAAGTGGTTCATATCAGACACCCCAAGAATTTTGCTGAACTGAAAAGTTTTATATGGAACAATTGTTCGAAATTCATCCTACTGTGGAGATCTGATCCAAAACTAGGTAGGTATAATGGTGCCAAAAGAGGGTCAACGATTTATTAAATCCAAGGGTTCACATACCTTTTTCTACCTGCACTTTGAATGTGTACACAGTGTCTTCAATAAATACATCAAAATAACAATTGATGTGTGCTATTAGTTTACACAAACTATGGGCCAAATGTAATAGATTATTTGCTATGGGCAACAACTCCACTCCTAAAAACTCTCACTGTAGTAAATATATCCCTTAGTCCAGGGGTTCCCAACCACGGTCCTCAAGGCACACTAACAGTCCAGGTTTTAAGGATAGCCATAGTTGAGCACAGGTGACTTAATTAGTACCTTAGTTATTTTGATTTAACCATCTGTGCTAAAGCATGGATATCACTAAAACCAGGACTGTTAGTGTGCCTTGAGGACCGAGGTTGGGAAACACTGCCTTAGTCTCTAGCTCTAAGTCACAAAAATAGACACATGGGGCCAAATGCAATAGGGTGAGAGTTTAGAAAATATGTGGTATAATGTGTAAGGGGAATTACTACTGTGTGGTCATAATGTGTATGGAGCATTACAACTGTGGGCATAATGTGTAAGGGGAATTACTACTGTGTGGTCATAATGTGTATGGAGCATTACAACTGTGGGCATAATGTGTAAGGGGAATTACTACTGTGTGGTCATAATGTGTATGGAGCATTACAACTGTGGGCATAATGTGTAAGGGGAATTACTACTGTGTGGTCATAACATGTATGGAGCATTACAACTCTGGGCATAATGTGTAAGGGGAATTACTACTGTGTGGTCATAACATGTATGGAGCATTACAACTGTGGGCATAATGTGTAAGGGGCATTATTACTTTGTGGTCATAATGTGTAAGGGGTATTACTACTGTGTGGCATAATCTGTAAGGGACACTACTACTGATTGGTCATAATGTGTAAGGGGCATTACGATTGTGTGGAAGTACTATAGTGTGGCCACAACCTTTCCCTACAAGACCACAATCAATTTTGTCCTGTACACCAGCAACTTGCACTGTCCCTGTTTAGACTATGGGGGGCCACCAATGCTGTTTCTGGCACAGACCACCGAAATGTCTAGTTATGACGCCCGTACACTTGCTGCACGGGCCGGCGGCGATTGACAGCTCAACTGGGCGGGCGCATGTAAATGTCCGCCCAGTTATGACGTCAGTCCCGACGAATCGTGCAGTCTATATGCAGAACATATGTTCTGTGCAGTCTGCAGATATATCTGCAGATCAGTCGATCTATCCACCTTATATCAGTCGATATATATCCACCTTAAGGGAATAATAATTGTTTAACTGGAGTACCAGTGTAATGTCTTATCAATGTGTCATCTGTGACACTCTATGTGAGCACTGCGTGAAAGATATTCTCAGAACCTTATATCACAGTTTATGCTTTAACGTTAGTGAGTTACTCTCTGTTGTTTTGGATTTTTCTAGCCTTTGGGGGTCTATTCATTAAGCCTTGGAGAGAGAGAAAATGGAGAAAGAAAAGTCCCAGCCAATAGGCTCCCAACTGTCAGTTTACAGGCTGTGTTTGAAAATGACAGTTATGAGCTGATTGGCTGGGACTTTTCTTTCTCCATTTTATCTCTCTTCAAGGCTTAATGAATAGCCACTCAATTGTTAGTACTAGGAAATATGGTGGTCTGTGCCGTATATGATGGTTGTCAGCTGCCAGATGATTGCCAGTGTGTATTGAGGCATGCTGTATAAAGTCTCACTGTATTTGTTTATATGTCTGATGGAGAGCTGGTTTTAAACATACCTATATGAAGTGAACTCACTATGGTATCCTTAGTGTTTTGGTGTGATGAGTCCTTCACACTAAGGAGTATATTTACTAAAGTGCAGGTTTTTAGAAGAGGAGATGTTGCCGCTAGCAACCAATCAGATTCTAGCTATTACTTTCTATAAGGTGCTAGATAAATGATTTGTAAAATCTGATTGGTTGCCATGGGCAACATCTCCACTTCTAAAAACCTGCACTTTAGTAAATATACCCCTAAGCATAAGTTGTTCGCACTAAGGAGAGCCAAGGACTCCTCCCCAGCTTTTCTCCTCCTCTATTTCTCCTTAATACTGCTGATAGATTGATCTTTCTGTCAAACCATTTTGCTTCAGCCTCCCACCTCAGTAAACCTAGTCATCTCCCTACAAACTCTCTCCCACCCAATCCATATGGTTGGTGACTGCTGCCTCTCCTCTTTGTTTAAAACATGACATTTACTATTCCTTCTAATATCAAATTATGAAAGCAGAAGCATATATTTTTTATCCAACAATTGCAAGTGTTTTATCCTGCTACAATGGAGACACTTAGAACCAGCAGTAAATATATACAGTCATATATCTTAAGTGATTCATGCCTCAAGATATATTGGCCACTAAAGTGGTAGTTCAATAAATAAAGGCAACATGCTTCCTCAAAGCCACTGTGTATCGCTTTCTCTCATTGACATGCAGTGCATGACTACATGAGCAACAATATATATACATGCATGTAATCAATAATATTCATTGATTAGCTGTCTCCTGATATGATGATCTTGTTCAAGCATCACCATGTTATGACATTTATGTACAATCAACCATTTCAGAATGATGAAAACTGCTCTCTCCATACAAATTCCACAAACACTTGCAGTTAACTTGAAAACTAAGTCAATTAGATTCTATTCACTTCATAGCTGAGAGATATGAAAAATTAAATTTCCAGTCTGATTGTACAGTGCTGTGCTTTATATATATATATATATATATATATATAGCTATAGATATATATAGATATGAACTCACTGTACTCTACCATTTTGTAATTCAAGAGTGATGAGTGCACACTGTTTAAACAAAAGCAAAGGAATCTTAGAAGATCTGCACTCACCAAGTAAAACAAAAGCACTCCATGCTACATTCTGTATTAAAGCATGGAGTATTAGTTCTACATGTTGCAATATATGTCAAGGTGACCAAGTATATCAAAGTCTTACCCATCTGTTCAGACATACAATAACACTCAGAAGTTTAAACAATGGCAATTGATATTAGGGGTGAGCGGGTTCGGATTTCTGAAATCCGAACCCCCCCGAGCCCCCCCGATCCGAGTCCGATCCGAGTCTGGCTCGACTTTTCCCGCCTGACTCGGATTCTGAAATCGAGGCAAAACGTCATCATCCCGCCTTCCGAGTCTCGCGGGTTTTGGATCCTATATAAGGTACCCGCGTCGGCGCCATTTTCTCACTCGGCTGTGGACAGTGAAGAGGGAGGGTGGGAGTTAGGGCTGGCTGGGCTGTGTAGTGTAGTGTAGTGCAGAGTAGTGTTGTGCTGTGCTGCGCTGTGCTGCTGTTGTCCATAGGGGCTGTGTCCACTACTTCAAAGTCCATAGGGGCTGGCTGTGTTGTGCTGTGCTGCTGTTGTTAATAGGGGCTGTGTCCACTACTTCAAAGTCCATAGGGGCTGGCTGGACTGTGTTGTGCAGTCAGTTGTCCATAAGGGCTGTGTCCACTCCAAAGTCCTGTGCAGTGTCCCAGTCCTAAAGGGGTGCTGTAGTGTTGTCCAGGGGGTGCTCTGTCCATCAGGGGTGCTCCCCCCAAGTGCTAAAAAAAAATATTTTTTCTGTGTTTGTGAATTGTGTGCGCAGTAGCCGCACGTGCATCAACAAAGTAGTGCCAAGCGTGCGCCTGTGTCATAAGTAAAGGGCCGCCTGGCTTGACCGTTAAAGGGTGCTGTAACCCCCAAAGTACACTCCAGTCCAAACCAAATAAAAAAATATTTTCTGTGTTTGTGAATTGTGTGCGCAGTAGCCGCACGTGCATCAACAAAGTAGTGCCAAGCGTGCGCCTGTGTCATAAGTAAAGGGCCGCCTGGCTTGACCGTTAAAGGGTGCTGTAACCCCCAAAGTACACTCCAGTCCAAACCAAATAAAAAAATATTTTCTGTGTTTGTGAATTGTGTGCGCAGTAGCCGCACGTGCATCAACAAAGTAGTGCCAAGCGTGCGCCTGTGTCCCATAAGTAAAGGGCCGGCTGGCTCATTTCTTAAAGGGTGGTGTAACCCACAAAGTGCACTAGTCTCCAACAAAAATAAAAAAATATTTTCTGTGTTTGTGTGCGCCTTAGCCGCACGTATATATCAATATAACATAAATGGAGGACCAAACTTTCTCCGATAAAAATAAAATAGGGAAAGATCAAGAACCACTTCCTCCTAGTGCTGAAGCTGCTGCCACTAGTCATGGCATAGACGATAACATGCCATCAACGTCGTCTGCCAAGGCCGATGCCCAATGTCATAGTAGAGGGCACATACAATCCCAAATGACAAAGTTCAGTAAAATGACCTTGAAAAAAACATTTAAATCATCTGAAGAGAAACGTAAACTTGCCAATAAGCCATTTACGACACGGAGTGGCAAGGAACGGCTAAGGTCTTTCCCTATGTACATGACTAGTGGTTCAGCTTCACATGATGATGGAAGCCCTCCTCCCGCTAAAAAAATCAAACGAGTTAAGCTGGCAAAAGCACAGCGAAGAACTGTGCGTTCTAAGAAGATATCACAGATCCCCAAGGAGAGTCCAAGTGTGGTGGCGGTTGCGATACCTGACCTTCCCAGCACTGGACGGCAAGTGCTGAAAGGAGCACCCACAGTCCACTTGCTGATATGCAAATTGAAGATGTCACTGTTGAAGTACAACAGGATGAGGATACTGGTGTAGCTGGCACTGAGGAGGAAGTTGGCGAGGAGGATTCTGATGGTGATGTGGTTTGTTTAAATCAGGCTCCGGGGGAGACAGTTGTTGTCCGTGGGATGAAAAAGCCCATCACGGTCATGCCTGGGCAGAAGACCAAACATTCCACCTCTTTGGTCTGGCAATATTTCTATCCAAATCCGGACAACAACTGTCTTGCCATATGTACCATATGTAAAGGTGAAATAAGTAGGGGTAGGGACGTTAACCACCTAGGAACATCTTCCCTTATACGGCACCTGCAGCGCGTTCATAAAAAGTTACTGTCAAGTTCAGAAACTTTGGCTCAGACCGTAAGCAGTCCAGGGTCACCTAAATCCCTTTTTCCTGTTTTATCCAAGGAATCGGTGGATGAGGAGGATGAGGACGACATCTTGCCTCCGTAGAACCAGTTTGTGCAGGGACACATTAATTGCCAGCTTGTTTTGTGGGGGCCCAAACGAACCAATCATTTCAGCCACAGTCATGTGGCAGACCCTGGCGCTGAAATGATTGGTTTGTTAAGTGTGCATGTCCTATTTATACAACATAAGGGTGGGTGGGAGGGCCCAAGGACAATTCCATCTTGCACCTCTTTTTTTTCTTTGCAGTATGTACTGTTTGGGGCCTAGTTTTTCAAACTGCCATCCTGTCTGCCACTGCAGTGTCACTCCTAGATGGGCCACGTGTTTGTGCCGCCCACTCGTGTCGCTTAGCATAGTCATCCAGCTACCTCGGTGCAACCTTTTGGCCATAAAAACAATATTGTGAGGTGTTCAGAATAGACTGGAAATGAGTGGAAATGAAGGTTATTGAGGTTAATAATAGCATAAGAGCAGAAAAACCCACAAATTCTGTGATTTTAGCTGTTTTTATGCTTTTTTAAAAAAAAGTACAGATCCAAAACACAAAACCCAGAACCCAAAACACGGAAGGGTGGTTTTGGCAAAACCAATCCAGATCCAAAACACGAAGAAAGATCCAGATCCAAAACCAAAACACAAAAAGTGGCCGGTGCACACCCCTAATTGATATACAAGTCTGCTGACTGGGTGTCATCCTTGACTCCTCCCTGTCCTTCACCCTCCACATTCAAAATGTATCTTATTGTTGCCTATTCCCTTTCTCACCCCTGATGCCACCAAAATCCATGTCCAGGCACTCATCATCTTCCAGGTCGACTACTGTACCTTCCTCCACTCTGGCTCCTTTACTCACCATTCCACACTTCAATCCATCATTAATGCTGCTGCCCATCTCATGTTTCTGTCTAACAGCTCTGCATTGGCCTCCCCCTCTGCAACCTACTTCTCTGGCATCCCACCCCCCACAGAAACCGAGTTCACATTGCTGACTTTACTTTGAACCCTCCTACATTTCGGATCTCTGCTCTTCCTCTGAATACTCTACTATGTCTTGACTACCTCCTCTCACACCCATCTCCAAAATGTATCCCAGTCTAGTACCTTACTTTGGAACTAACTCCCTCTCCAAGTCAAACTTGCTCCAAGTCTCCCCATCTTCGACTGTACATTCAAACACACATTTCCATCAAAGCTTAGCATTCTTCATCTTCTTTCCTTAAATCTCCACCCTTCTCTCTTACTTAGTTCACCATCCAACTGTTATCACCTCCTTTTATCATGTAAGCTCTCATGGGGAGGGCCCTCAATCCTCATATTCATCATCAGCACTATCCTCCTTGCTTCCAAGGTTTAAGATTACTAATCTCCTTGGATTTACATGTACAACATTCTTAAGAGTTTACATAGAATGGTACTTCAAAATAAACATAATATGAAAATTCCTTGTTAATGACAGTCAGAAGACAATGGCCAAACCGGTTGAAGCTGAAAGGGAGATAATAATTAGTCAAATAACCATGCAGAAGAACATCTCTGAAAGCACAGCAGCTTGAACCTTCGAGAGGATGAGCTGTAGCAGCAGAAGACCACATGGGATTCCACTGCTGACAGCTAAAAATTAAGAAACTGAGGCTACAGTGGGTACAGACTCTCCAAAACTGGACAGTTGAACAGTGGAAAAGCATCATCTGGCTGACAAATCAAATAAGAAGAACCCATGGATCAATTCTACCTTGTGTCAATGGCTGTTTGCTGCTGATGGGGGTGTAATGTTGTGGGGAATGTTTAGTTGGCACTCATTAGATACTTTATAGCCAACTGAGCATCATTCCAACGCCTACCTGCATATTATTGCGGACCATGTGCATCTCATTAAGGCCACAGTCTACCTATCTTTTAATGGCTACTTCCAGCAGGATAATGCCACACGTATCAAAATACATGTTATCTCAAGTTGGTTCTAAAAACATGGCAATGAGTTTAGTATATATTAATGGCTCCACAGTCACCAGATCTCAATCCAATAGAGCAACTTTGGGATGTGGTGGAATGGGAGATTGGCAGCATCAATGTGCAGCAGCAAATCTGCAACAACTGCATTCAAGTTTTATGTCAATATGGACCAGAATGTCTAAGGAAAGTTTTCATCAAGAGTTCAGGCTGTTCTGGGACAAAGGAGGGTCCTATGGTATCTCAACCATCAGGACCATATGCTCCCTAAACCTAACCCTCCCTCCCCCTCCCTCCCTCCCCGCGGCTAACGCTAAGGGCGCAATGAACTTACCTCATTCAGGCTGGCATCCTTCAGCGTTCCGGCGCCGGGATTAAGATAGGCATCGTATTTCAATGACTATCTTAAGTCCCTTGTCAGTGTTGAGACCAGCGGCATCGCGACCGACTGTCTCAGATAAGGGCTAGGAGAGGGAATAGGGGCCCCAAAAATGTGTACCGGGCCCCAAGATTTCTGTTGCTATCCCTGATCATAAAGGATGCAAATGTCTTTACTTGCCTATGTGCAGAGTAGTTGGGGATTTTTTTTTGTTTTTTCTTCTCTACATTAAACCCGCCCTAACATGCACCTGTAATGGGCTTATAAGACCTCCATTGTTTTTTTGCCGGTAACTCTTAAAACAACCTTGAAACCTTAACACTATAACTTAAATAATAAATAAAGAGATGGACACATATTAGCTTGGCTAAAAGGTCACAGCTTTTATTTAACCTTAATTAATTAGAATTCACCTAACCAAGGTGGCCATGAGACGCTGCATACTCAGTTCTAGCTTTCTAGAATTAGACATAATTGGCTGACGATTGAAATGTCCCCCCTAGAGATGCACTTACGCTGTGAAGGTCTGGCCTCCCTCCTGGGCCTAGTCCGAAAGCTTCCGTATAAAAGCGCCTGGGTCCCCTCGCACAGAGAAGGGCAAATTCGCCATATACATTGAGGGCCCTTACAATGCTCTCTTGCACCACAATAAAGCCACTGAGATGCAGTGTTCTCCCACCAAAGAAAGCTTCAAAAGGAGACTTGCCCGCCACCCAAAGAAAACAAACTAATCCAAAAACGAGATCAATTCCTTAAGAAACAAAGCCAAACCCAAGGTATTAAGATGAACCCCATCAGGTCGGAAAAATCTATGCAATCTTTGCCCCAAAAGCTATGCCTAATGACCAAGCCACCAAACGACAAAACGTGCCTATTCAACGCCCTGTTCTCTCTTCCTTGTCCTGTCCAAGGCCTTGAGAACAGGTGCATTCTGCCAAACCAAACGAGGGACAATTTCTGACCATACAATGCACAAATTCGGCCACAACAACCGAATATCATCCAAAAGCTCATGCATCCGCACAATCAGTTCCAAACCTTTCATCATCCCAATGTCGTTCCCACCAACATGCAACACAAACCAGTCAGGCACTCCCCAGCGCACACTAACAATTCCTTCACACCAGCAAACTGAAGCCCTCACACACCAATCCAACGAACACGCCGACCACTCAGTAACAAACTGGCATGTCTGGCCAAACCATGCGTTTCTGCCCATACAAATTTAGGAGTGGCCAAACCAGTTACTCTTCAGTCTTCCACACTCATGGAAAACAGAACCGGACCGTGGTCACCACACCAAACCCAAGCCAACACAATAAAGTATAACACATAGCAACTAACTAGCAGGGATGCCAATGGGGGAAAACAGGTAACCCGGGAGCAGAAGAAAAACTAAAAAACCTACCCGTGAACACAAAGTGGGCCAGATCAAGGTCCCCGGGAGTAAAAATGTAAAAATCTCTTCACACCCCCACTTATCGAATACTAGTAACTCAATAACTGATGGGTAAACAACGTTTCCAGGTTGTGCAGGGAGCGCCACTATAACTTGTCACAGCGCACATAAGATTTGTAAGCAGAAGACTACCACCTACCAATAAGTTGAATGTCCCTTATTGGTAGGTGGTAGTTGCGGACCCAATGTGAAAAGAATGGGTCCCGAAACAAGCGCTGTCCAATCCTAACTCATGTAAACATTTCTTGAGAACAGCAGCAATTTAAATTTAGAAAGGGGGGACAAGTTGGTGTGGACCAACCACTGAAACCCTCCGTGTTCATTTCTATATTGACCGTTTTTTTATTGTCTGTTTTTGCTACATTATTGTTTGTTTATGTATCTATTTTGGTACCTACTTGTGGCATAAACCCCGCTGTTTTCAATATACATCCTATTTAGCTGCTTGGCTTATTGGGATAAGTGTCGTTGGATTTGTGACACCCCCACTACTTATATATTTATCACTGTGTGAGTGTTAACTAAGGACACTCTAATTTTTTAGGGCTGCTCATATCCCAGAAGTGGCCACACCAGCACACTTTACTCTATTTCCAATAACCCTGTTGATATAGAGGCCTTAATTGCTGCCACGATTTCACTGACCCTGAAGGCCCCAGAAAACGCAAACACAAAAGCTAAGCGAAACAGGGAAGCTTCCATATCATCAGAAGACACCATGCAACTTGGTAATCTGCCCAGAAGCTGCATATAAATGGGCCTGCGAGAGTCAACCCTGGTGGGAAAATCCTTAGCCCAACCTTTGAGAGCTTTGGAAAGGAGGAATGACTTGGAAGGGTCTGGAAACCCCTTCGACTTACTAAAGAAGGAAATTCCTGCCAGGGCCGAGGTCATGGAAGCCTTAGAACGACCACGTTGGTAATGTCCCCAAACAAACGAGAAGAGTATGTCTGTGGGAGACTTACCCGCTTCAGAACCATGCGCGCAGAAAACCTGCCAGTCCTGCCAAGCTGCAAAATAAACCTTCAGGGTTCCTGGAGCCAGCGACCACTGCGCCAGTCCCTCTATGCCGGCCTGATAATCTGCCATACAATACGAGGGCAAGGTAACCCTACTGCAGAAGCTGCAGGTGCCAGCAAATGGAAATGAGCAAATTGATAGTGGGACAATGCATCAGCAATAGTGTTATTCACTCCAGGGACGTGACGTGCCCAGAAGCGAATGTTAGCCTCCAAACACCGTAAGACTAAGGGTCTCATTCAGACCCGCTCGCAAGCGCCTGAGATCTTGCAAGCGGGTCAATGTTTGGCTGTGCGCACGCGCAGCGGCCGCACTGCGCGTGCACAAGCCCCGGAGTGAGAGAGAAATTCTCTTGCTCCGTAGCTCACTACAAAAGGGGCGGCTGTCGATGTTGATCGACAGATCGACCCATTTTGTAGGCGTGGCAGGGGGTGGCTTCACAAACGGAGGCGTTCCCAAGCGAACGTCTGCCATTTGTGGGCGGCCCCACTGACATCACCAGTGATGTCAGTGGGAGAGTTTCCGGCTCTATTAGAGCCGAAAGCTCTTTGGGGCTTGCGGCAGGCAAGACCCTACCACAAGGGTCTCGTTGCAAGCCCCGATGGTCTCGATGGTCTTGACCATCGTGACCATCAACCTGGTCACTCGTTAAGGCTGTGGGTTGGAACCCACAGCCTAGCAACCGGCCAGGAGGCCGTATCATTTTTTAGATGCGGCCGCCCTCATTCACAGCGAGCGCTCGCATTTTGCGAGCGGCTCTGAATGAGGTCCTAAATGCCTAAGAAGATGCAAAGTGGGCAGGGAGGAAGATCTCTGATTGTTAACAGCCTGCACAACCCCCAGGTTGTCACACCAGAATACTACCTGCTGATCATGCAAACGGTCTCTCCACAGCTCAATTGCTACAACTATAGGAAACAATTCAA
This sequence comes from Taudactylus pleione, assembly GCA_031769625.1. Lineage (NCBI taxonomy): Eukaryota > Metazoa > Chordata > Amphibia > Anura > Myobatrachidae > Taudactylus > Taudactylus pleione. Next base: position 14,334,789 of record JAUIMM010000018.1, on the reverse strand, counting down.
GCAAAAGCAAGTTCTTAGTAAGACCATCTGTATGCTAAGCAGGCGGCACACCATTCCCCGTCAAAGACAGACCCAAAACCGGAGGAACCACACCGCATCCATGGAAAGTTGTAAAGTAGTGTTAGACACTGGAGCAGAAAGCCAAATGTGTTAGCCATTAAACTGCACCATAAAACTGGACCAAGAGCGCAGATCCTCCTTAATCTCGGAAGACAAACACAGATGGTGATGAGGCTGACTCGTTCCGGCCAAGACCCTTTCCAACTTCCTACAAAAAACACGCCCCATAGGGATAATACGGCAAGCAAAATGAAATTAACCTAACAAGGACTGAACCATACGCAACTTAACGCTATCTGCTTCCACACAAATAGCAAATTGATCAAGTAACTTAAGCACCTTCTCACATGGCAACTGGCAAGCGACAGCAAACCGCAAGTGTATCAATCTCAATACCTAAATAAGATAAACAGGGTCATCATGCACAACAGGAACCCCCAAAATCCGAATCAAAGCAGTAACTGAAAAAAGGAGGTCCGTACAAACCTCGCTTTCTCCTGAGCCTATAAAGAGAAAGTCATCCAAATAATGTGCAACACCAGGCTGACCAGTGCCCGCAGAAATGCACCAATGTAAAAAAGAACTAAACTTCTCAAAATAGGCACAGGAGACTGCACAGCCCATAGGTAAACATTTATCCACACAGAAACCGCCCTGCAAATGAAAACCCATAAACTGCATAGCATCAGGGTGTAAAGGTAACAACCGAAATGCAGATTCAATATCCAACTTTGCAAACAAAGCGCCCGGACCAAAACCACGTACCAGACCTAAAGCCTCATCAAAGGACTGGTAAAACCACCCTCCAAGCTGATTCAGGAATAGCATTGTTGACTGAACTACCATGAGGATATGATAAATGCTGAATGAGACGATACTTCCTAGGGACCTTCTTAGGGACCACCCCCAAAGGTGAGATACAAAGATTCCGCAAGGGAGGACAAGGAAATGGGTCCTCCATTCTACCCAACGAAACCTCGGCATCAACCTTAGCCTTTAAAACCTCAGGAAAATCCCTGGCAGAATGTAAATTGTGGGGCACCCTAACCATAAGTAGCCTGTCAATAGGCAAACGAAAACCAAACTGAAAACCTTGCAAAAGAAAGGCAGCGGACGCAGGCCCTGATTCAGAGCCGGATGCTCTGACAGAGCGCTCGCTCTGAATCAGGGCCGTCCCTCCTACTTTTTGGAGCGGTCTCCTGGCCGCTCGCATAGCTGTGGGTGACCACCCACAGCTATAGCGAGCGGCCAAAATGATGGTCGCGATGGTCAAGACCATCGCGACCATCGAGCTTGCGACGAGACCCTTGCGGTAGGGTCTCGCTGCCGCAAGCCCTGGAGTGCTTTTGGCTCTATTAGAGCCAAAGCACTCCCACTGACATCACTAGTGATGTCAGTGGGGCCCGCCCCAGATGGTAGGCGTTCCCATGGGAACGCCTCCAACTGGGCAGCCACGCCCCCGGCACGTCCACCAAAGGGGGCGTGCTGTCAATCACCATCGACAGCACGCCCCCTTTGGTGCGAGACCCATAACGACAGCTTGGCCGACATTATTCGGGTCTCGCACATGCGCACGACGGAGCCGCCTCCGTCGTGCGCATGCGCACTTGGGCAACATCGACCCGCTTGCGAGCGCTTAGCGCTCGCGAGCGGGTCTGAATCAGGCCCACTGTCTGGATAACGTAACAACCACTTAGCTAGCTCAGCCAAACAAATGGCCAACCTAGCCTTAACTAGCACCTTTGGAACCATCATTTCGCTCAACTGCTGTGAGACCGAACCAGTGTCGGCAATCCTTGGCTGGGTGCTCCCCATCACAGATGTGCCAGGAGTGACGAAAATGACATGAGGTGCCATGCAAACACCGAGTCATTATAAGCAAAGCACTTTCCTTTCGCCACACCCATCCCACCTGATTTAAGCAAAGAGGCCTTGTGGGGAGCTACCACATCCAAGGGAGGCCGATGCTGCTGAAAAACCTTGAGTCAAACTTCCACATCCTTAACTCCAAAAGGCAAAACCTTATTACCATCCTGTCTGAGAGGGAACTGCAAATCATATTCCTTCCAGGCCGATCCTCTGGACCGGGTGAACATATCATGAACCAAGTAAATATACCTGATTACATTCATATTCTCCTTCGGGCGGGTTTCCAGGTAACAAGCTGCAAAAATAAGCATCCCTTTGAACCAGGTGTTATAACCACAATAAGCTTCCTTGCCTAGACCCCCCGGCTTCTTAGCCTGAGCTATACCCTTCATCTCATCTTTCAGAGTGAAAAAATCAACAAACTTTCCCTTAAAGATTCTTTCTTTAACGCTTTTGCGCAAACCCCTAAGGACCACCGTATTAGCGCAATGCACAGAGTCAGCACCCCCTGTCGGTTCCGTAGGGCCCGAAGCGTCATTCCTCTGACCCCGGGACTCCGATTTCTTTGCCAAACACCACGCAACCAACTTTGCAATCTTACCTGGGTGCCCAGGGGAACCAGAGGCAGTGCAAGGATCAGACGATGAGGAAGAAGACAATTCATACTCACCACTAGCTGACGGTCGAGGACCGCTTCACTGGAAACTTTGTGCGGAGAGTCTGCCGGACCGACATCCGGGGTCACCTCAATATACACAGGGAACGCAGATGCACCAGATTCTTCGAGATCCTAAGCAACCGGGGTTGACGGCAAACCTGAAACTAGAGGAGAGTCGTGAGATGCCAAAACAGGAGCTGGGGAAAAAGAGGGGGGAGGAGCGGTGGGATGGTTGGTAGGAAAAAGAGGCTGAGGAGGCGGCGCAGAGGAAGGCAGACTGTGCACCACAGAAAGAAGGGCAGGTGGAGGAGGGAGGATGGAAGTTAGAGGTGCGGGGGCCGCATCAAGCACCCTGACACCAGGAGGAGCCAGAAGGGGAGGTACAGGGGAAACAGGAACAGGAGAAGGAGAGGCAACAAAAAAAGGGTGGGACACACTGCGGAACAGATAGAGTGGGGGCAGAATTGCCAGGGAGCAGTACTGGCATAAGAAACAGGGGGCCAAACCAGGTAACCATATGGAGACAGGGAGGAATGAGGAAAAGGGGGGGTAAACAGAGTAAGAGGGGGCAGAAGCTACAGAAGAAAAAACAGGGGGGGCAGAGCCGGAGCTCTAAGATATCTGAGGCCTGGGGCATAAGACACAAGAGGAACATGAGGGGCAGAAAAAGAAGAGACAGGGGGTAAAGAAGGAACAAAGGAAGGCAAAGGTTGCGGCGCAAGCACCATATAAGCATCTGCAGGCAGAGGGGCAGACAGAAATTCCCCAGCAACATAAGAAGTGGGGGGCACCAAAGAATCAATAATAGAAGTAATGGGTCCCACTGGAGAGGTGGGACCCAAAATGGCAGCCCCAGGTAAAATGGAAGGGGAGGTCACGTGGGGTCCGGTGGCCTCCGTGGAAGCAGCGGGAGCAGCCACGCCCACCGAGGAAAGGTGAGCCGGGGGGGGGGGAACTGCTGGATGACATGCTTGAGACCTGCAGGGAGGCCTTGGGGGGGGGACGGGGAGATCCGGGAGGGAGGTAAAAGCTGGTGCTCAGAAGCGGTCTAGAGAATTCAGCTAAGCGGCAGGGGAGGGAGGGTGGACATTTTAGGACAGGGCATTGTGGCAGAAAGGAGAAATACAGTACAGGGACAGGCAAGGAATACAAAATACTATCACTGCACAGGAACAGACAAGATGCACAGAGTACTATCACTACACAGGGACAAACAAGCATGCACAGAGCACTTATCACTGGAAATCCAGAATAGAAAAGAGGCTGAACCCATGCAGATCCACTATTATATAAAGCCACATTAAACACATCCACTAAAACACTCATTGGCCAGACAACCAACACATGATCCAACCATCAAGCTATTCTGCCTAGCAACAATGCTGTCACGCCAGCTAATCAGCACAAAACCCAGGACTCTTATCCATTTTGTGTGTTAAAGTATGGTATATGTATCATATGATCTGACATCCGAAGTCTCAAGTTATTTTCCTAAGCATGCTTGAGCTGTCAGCTCACATATATGTAGTACAAAGTAACACAATACAGCAGTGGTTCTCAAACTCTGGGTCAGATTCAAACCCGCTCGCTAGATTCGCATGCAGCCATCAGCTGCCAAAGTATGCAAATCCCGCGATCGCAAGGCATTAGCACGCCCACTGTGTCTTTGTGTGCGATCGCGGTGTGTATTTAGATGCCCACCAGCCTGTCTTAAGACGCCTGCTTTCCCTTAGCAATACACATCATCTCCAGGAAGTGTATTCAATAATCGGTAACATCGCATAACATCGGACCCATACGCAGCACTTGTGAATGACTATATCCTACCGCAAGCACTGCGAGTGCTTCAGTGTGTACTTCAGCCATATGACGTGTATTATTATGCTGCGTCTTAATTATGCACGCCTCTGAAATGGCGTTAAGACGCACAGACATGCCTGCGTTCGCACCACCACATCCCCATTCCCATCGACCAACCCCTGTCACCACCCACAAACGGCTCGTCCTGTCACTCATTCTAGCAAGGCGTCTATGTACAAGGGGCGATCGATTCGCGATGGCATGGACTGGTTCGTGCTCGCACGTGTGAACGCAGCCTAGCGAGTCGGGTCTGAATCGGGTCCTCTGTTCTAAGGACCCCAAACAGTTCACGTTTACCAGGTCACCCAGCAGGATCACAGGTGTAGTCATTACTCACTGTCACATTTTAAAAGATTCACAGGTGGAGCTCATTATTACACCTGTTATTCTGTGAGGAGACCTGGAAAACATGCACTGTTTGGGGTCCTGAGGACCGAGTTTGAGAACCTGTGCATTACAGCAAAGATCTTGGAGGAATTTTCCTCCAAGAATCTGTTGTATTTTGTGCAGAATAGCTGTTAACAAAGAAGAAATGGCCAGAGATGTTCCGCCTGTAATGTAATGTAAATGGCTGCGGTACTAATTCTACAGAGCTATGCTGCAATAACATACAGTATGTTAAATACATTAATAAATACAATATATCCTCATGTCACAACAGCTCTATTTATTCTAAAAATCCTTCAAATAATGCTCTCTCCCTCTCTGACATGCCTTGTTGCTGGCTCACGTCAGAGAGCAATATATGCTACAGCTGGCTTCATTTACCCCTTTACCTCTTTCCATGTGGCAGATCTACAATAGGAGTATTTATTATAGTTCCCAATACAGTACATCCAGGACACATACATAGAACACCTTTGTTTGGTACAAGCAGCACACTCAGGGCTGCCATCAGAATTTTGGGGCCAGGGACTGACAAAATAGGCCGGCCCATCCCCCCCAGTTTATTTGATCCAGTCTCTGCCCAGCATTTTTTTTCACACCCCCCCCCATTATTAGATCCAGTCTCTGCCCAGCATTTTTTTCCCACTACCCCCCATTATTAGATCCAGTCTCTGCCCAGCATTTTTTTCCCACTACCCCCCATTATTAGATCCAGTCTCTGCCCAGCATTTCCCCCCCCCATTATTAGATCCAGTCTCTGCCCAGCATTTCCCCCCCCATTATTAGATCCAGTCTCTGCCCAGCATTTTTTTTCCCACTCCCCCCCCATTATTAGATCCAGTCTCTGCCCAGCATTTTTTTTCCCACTTCCCCTCCCCCCCGCCCGTTATTAGATCCAGTCTCTGCCCAGCATTTTTTTTCCCACTTCCCCTCCCCCCCCGCCCGTTATTAGATCCAGTCTCTGCCCAGCATTTTTTTCCCACTCCCCACCCTTATTAGATCCAGTGTCTGCCCAGATTTTTTTCCCCCACTTCCCACCCTTATTAGATCCAGTGTCTGCCCAGATTTTTTTCCCACTCCCCACCCTTATTAGATCCAGTGTCTGCCCAGATTTTTTTCCCCCACTTCCCCCTCCCTTAGATCCAGTGTCTGCCCGATGTGCACACCTTTCTTGTCACTTACCTTATTTCCTTGAAGTCTTTGGTTTCTTCTCTGCCTCTTCCCCAGCACTGCAGATGGTGGTCCAGCTTCTCCGCGGCTCCTCCTACCTCAGGCTCTCCCTCCAGAGGCATGGCGCGACGTAATGACGTCACATGCGCTGACTTCAATGCAGCACACTTTATTGACATTCCAGGGCAGACGGATGTTGGTTGGTGGAGGAGTGGCCCTAGCGGACCCGCTGCCTCTTCCATATGGGACCGGGGTGGCGGCCGGTACCAGCGGCTGGGTCCTTTTTCTTCTGATCGCGGGGTCACTTTGGGCTGCAAGCTGTGCAGTGCCGAAAGCGGCCAGGCGCCGGCGGGCCCCCCTTCCTTCAGCCAGGGGCCGGGCCCAGGACTCCAGTCCCGGCAGTCCCCCCCTGACGGCGGCCCTGAGCACACTCATCAGTTTCAGTACATGATGGCAATCCCCTGGAGCACAAACCTTTGGTCACACCAGCTGCACCCACCTGATATGATTGGTGCACAGCAACAGACGACTGATCGTGCAGTGTGTGTCCTACACAGGTATTACACACTAGGGGCTCTATTTATTATCATTATTTTTACTAAAATAAAGTGAAAAAGGGTGTTTTCACACCCTTTTCACATTATTTTAGCATCACCTAAATTTATTAAAGGGCAATTGGAGTAGAATTTGTAAAATTCTACTTCAACCCCTAATTATCACATATTTTTAGTAATAAGATCACATTTCCCATAATTGTAATGGGAAATGCGAATCTGTCTAGTAGTTACTAAAAATAAATTGTGAAAAAATCCCGGGGGAAGCTCTGTGATAATAACGCCAGCTGGAGGTGGCATTATCAAGGGTCTCCCCCGGTTACCGGACTCCTGCTTCGCTCTAACAGGCAGAGCAGAGCCTGGAGCCGGCCCCAGTGATCAGCTTTGTGGTCTAAACAGACTTACCTGAGTCCAGGGACCGTTGATCGGGGCTCCGGTGATGTCCTCCCTCCGGTCAGCTGGTCTCCCATCCTGCACTGGGACCCGGTCAGCTGGCCGGGTCCCAGTGCAGGATGGGAGACCAGCTGACCGGAGCCACAGAGGACAACCCCGGAGCCCCGATCACCGGAGGTAAGTGTAATTAAGGGAGGGGGCGTCGCGATCGCTGGGGGGGCGAGGCTTAGCGGTGGCCGGTCAGCGCATGCGCGGGCACTTGTCACTGTATTTTTTGCGAAAATACCGTGATAAGTGTGCGGAGGAGATTCACAGGGACAGAGCTTTATCGCAAGGTCTGTCCCTGCAAAGGATTTTTAGTAAATCCCTGTGATATTGGCTGAATTCACAATACGAATTCAGTCGGTAATATCACACTACAATCTACATTCCAAATGCGGATTGTAGTCAATAGAGCCCTAGTTCCTACTTTGAAATGCATTATTACAGCAGCCACAGATGGTACAGGCTGAAATTTTAGACTGAGATGTCAGAAGTCAGACTATATAACCCATTCATCAGTTTATTGTTAAAAAAAAAAGAGAAGCAGAGAACCCACCGCAGGAGTTAGACATGCGTGCAGAGTTAGCACGGTCAGCAAAACTGCTGTATGATCTGTGTGGGCAGATCACTTACTATCATTGCATCATTTTTCACTGTCTGGTTTTCAATAGACTGAAACCTGAAAAGTGTAAACTGAAAATTAGAGATTAGCTAAAACCTGCATGTCCGGGTACAAATCAAATATGTAGCAAATATATAGCAAGCTTACTTGGAAGTCTGGGTTGTTAAAGCCTGTTTATTTATTATTCTTATTATTGCCTGTGCCTTGTGATGGAAAGAGCTTTGATTAGAGTTTGGCTGGGACTTAATAAGGAATATTTTAATGATTGACTGACTAATGAAAACTAGTCAATTGATCTTCTAACGCAACACATTTCTGATCATTGTCCTGCACACAGAAGGAATATTCATGCTATATAGTTATTGCTATAGTATGAAAAAAAAATTTGGAAATTTGATATTGCTTAGTATTAGAGCAAAACTTCTGTATGTTCATTCAGCTACATTTTTGGCCATTTTTAAATACAATATTGGGGGTACCATTGGCATTTGTCCAATTGTGAGCCGAATAATTACCAGATAACAACTAGGAGCTAAGCAGTGGCTACTTCAATTAACTTTACAGAGAGGATAGATGTTATCGGAAATGTTGTTTAAAATTAATGGGCATTCCCAGAAGGTGGTAAAACAACAAAATAACAGCGCTCAAATAATGAAAAGTAAAAAGTTAAAATATTTAAAAATGAATGAGATAGCATATAAATACATTCAATACATGGAATCAAAGAGGTAAAAGAAAATCATCCACCAATTATATGTCTAATCAATTGATGCTCTGAGGCATAATTGTAATCCAATAATGGTAGAGCTATTGTGCTGTTATTGTTAGTCTAGACCAAATAATTACCAAGTTCAGTGTCCAATAGCGAATTGGGGTCCTAATTAGCAATGCTGGCAGGCCTTTGCATAGATCTGGTCCCCTGGGCATAGGTATGGCGGTATGCTGGTATGGCTGGAAAAGCACGCTGTAATACCATATGGATGGCACTCCTTTAGTTGAGGAAGGTGGTGGAGAGTAGGCAACCAATCCCAGAAGGTGTCTGGGTGGTGGCTAGAAATAAACGCAAAAATGCACACCCAACCAGTATTACAGCATGCACGGATGCTAAAAGTGGGCGTCTCAGACCTTGCAAATTCGGTCGCACATCTGTACACAAGGGAAGGAATTTGTAGCTGCATTTGCACACAGTCACAGACAGGCAATGGAGGACAAAAGATGGTGCACATACGATTCATATTTAGGCCCCATATGTCTTCCAAGGCAGATCCATTGAATCCACAGAGGTCTAACACTCTATAATATATTATATATTAAAGCCCAGGGACTTCCCCTGAGCTGGCCTTGCTGGGGTACTAATATTTGAACCTAGATCACTGACCTTTTGTAGGAGTTTAAACAAAGAGATGTGAGGCGTCACGGCAGACTTCAAAGCCAGCATCACGGCTCTCAGCACCTGGACAGAGGCTATGGAGACAAGTACTGGTGAACCTTACTATTACCAGGAAGTTGCCAATCAAGAACTCACTATTCTGTTACTGTAGCTGTTGAGTCTGAAATAGGCATCTCTTTGACATATACATTACTCATGTTACTCCCATGACACACCCACAAATTGGTTCTCTTGCATGTATTTGCATTGTTGCCACCCAGATCGCACCCAGAAACAACCTGCCTGACACCTGTTCAACAGTGTTCGCTACATCTTATGCACAGTTTGATAAAGATCGCTAGATGTGGCCACATACGGAGCTGCAGTCCCATAATCTTGACATACCCCAGTGGTTCCCAACTTTCATGAATCACGGAGCTGCCCAAGAGTATCATAATTTTTTAACGGCACCCCTAGGCAAAAACTAAATTCAGAAACAATGAATTAAGTAAATTGTGCTTACCTGTCATCCTTAGGTTCAGTTATGTGGTGTTGGACAGGGTTACGCTTTTGTTTGTCCACATATGGCTATGCCTTTCACATTGACCCACAAGTAATTTTATTTGGTCCTGAACCACCAACCAGCCCCTGCAAGTGCCCATGGCACTGGCATCCAGTTTGGGAAACACTAATATAACATGTACATCACCATCTAGTGGTTTCAAAATATATTGCAACTTTAAACAAGAAAAATTCTTTCTATTTTACATCCCCTTTCATTATTCTATCCCTGTTTACGTCATTAATCCGCCCTCTTTCCCTCCCATCCTATATATCCAGAGTGCAGCAGCATAGTGACATCCTTTTCAGAAGGATAAGCAAGATGTGTTTATAGCAGAGAAGTTCCAGGCTCTGCTGTCAGAGAGGACTGATGATTACACATTGGTACTCTATGTGCCCAGTGGAGCAGGACAGGCGACATCTCAGAGGGAAACAGAGCTGCAATAACAAATGATGGTACTCAGTACAAATCAAACAGTCAGGCAGTGCCGTAACTATAAGTCTTGGCACCCATGGCAAAGTGAATGACTTGCCCTTCCCCAACCCTCCTCCTCCTCTTCACCATCGCGTTGCTCATTCCTACACTCAACAACCCAGGGGGGATGCAATTAACCACATTAAGTTAAGATTTTGCCGCTGGTCATCTTAACACACATATAGCGACCTATTTCAGCATGCGCGCTTCCTGGGCCCCTGCTATTTAAATAGAAAATGCTCAACGTGTACGTGTGCGGTAATTCTACAGTGCATGACTTGGGGGAAATGCATGAAAAAGTGGGAAAATCACCCTGAACCACAGAAAGGTGGCAAATAACACTAGATAGCAGTATAGAAGATTATAAGTGGCCATAAGCATGGTATTTGAGGTTCTTAGAAAGTGGAAAATGGCTGATTTTTACCTTTTTTTATGAACAGTGGAAAAGTGATAGTAAGCAAGTGTTTTTCATCAAATTAAAGTCTTTATTATTTCGGGGTACAGAGAAAATGTCTGTAATGTGATTTTCAATAGCAAGTTTAAAAAACATTGGAAAACAAACACTTGTAACTCCCATCTGCAAGTTGAAAAACTCATTTCCCATCTATTGTATACAACACGTTAATATGTCCTACATAATTAAATTAATTTTTTAGCTTTTTTCACCTGAAAACTGTTATTGGACAAATTATGCTAATTAAATACCTCCAAGTATTTAATTAATTGGGAGGGATGTACGAGAGGTCCCAACATTTTTACCTTTTAAATATTTTTCCCTACTTTTCACATACCCAGGGGCTGCAAACTAAACTCTGAAAACTGTTAATTTAGCAGGGATTATGTGTTTTTTTTTTTATTAGCTGTCTTAAAGCAATTTTTGGCCAACTCACAGCTAATTGAATTGGCCTCATAAATGTGATTAGCAAAGTGGGCTGGAAATTGGAAGTAAATGACTGGGGGCCTGCGGGCCACCGCCTAGAATCACAGAAGATTTACTGAATTTGCTAAATAAATTTTAGTTGCTTTTTTTAACACTCCTTTACCAGCTGAGACAGAAATGCTAAGCCACATAAAACGCTTGCATTATACAGTGGCAAACACAGGATTTCGAAAAGGGGGTTTCCAATACTTGGTTACAAAACCAATGGCAAAAAATCTAACCACATACAGAGAGCACTCCTCGGGTACTCAATAATCCAAGCTTGTTAATCCATTACTGTGCAATGTTTCAGATGAATTTATTACATATTTCGTCAATAACGAAATATGTAATATTTGCATCTGAAACGTTGCACAGTAATGGATTAACAAGCTTGGATTATTGAGTACCCGAGGAGTGCTGCCTGTATCTGATTTTATGTTCAAGACTGAGCGGTCTGCTTAGTTCTTATTATCTGCACCCCGGGTGTTGAACTTTTTTATTTGGAGTGCCGGTCTACTTGTGTATATTTATTAGAGATGAGCGGGTTTGGATCGAAGAGATCCGAACCCACCCGAATTTGGGGGATCCAGGGCGATCCCTGCCTGCCCCGGATCCCTGACCTGAGGCAAAACCTTGCGACCCCTCTGTCGAGTCACAAGGTTTTGTTTTCAACGGGCTTAACGCTGATTGGCTGAGAGAGCCGTCTGTCACGGCTCTCAGATAATCAGGGTTAAGCCAATTGAAAACAGCACAAAAGACGAAAAGAAGATGGCGCCCATCATCCCCCACCACCTGACACAGCCGGCACCCCCCGCTGCTGACACCGCTGGCACCCCCACTGGCAGCATCCCCCGCTGCCGACACCACCACTGCTGACACTCCTGCACTGCTGCCCAATGTACTGAGGACACCGTCAGCGGCCCCCACACTGCTGACACTCCCACACTGAGGACACCACCAGCACCCCTGCACTGCCGACACAGTCAGCAAACCTGCACTGAGGACACCGCTGGCACCCCCACTCTGCCGACACCGTTGGCACCCTGCATTGAGAACACCTCTGCACTGCTGACACAGTCAGCAAACCTGCAATGAGGACACCGCTGGCACCCCCGCTCTGCCGACACCGTCGGCACCCTGCATTGAGAACACCTCTGCACTGCTGACACAGTCGGCAAACCTGCAATGAGGACACCGCTGGCACCCCCGCACTGCTGACACAGCCAGCAAACCTGCACTAAGACACCGCTGGCACCCCTGCACTGCCAACACAGCTAGCAAACCTGCACTAAAGACACCGCTGGCACCCCTGCACTGCCGACACAGCCAGCAAACCTGCACTAAAGACACCGCTGCCACCCCCGCACTGCTGACACAGCCAACAAACCTGCACTAAGACACCACTGGCACCCCCGCACTGCCGACACAGCCAGCAAACCTGCACTAAGACACCGCTGGCACCCCCGCACTGCCAACATCACCTATACTCTTCACTAAGGACACTGCCAGCACCGCAGCACTGCCATTCCATGTACTGAGGACACCGTCAGCAACCCCGCTCTGCCGACACTGCTGTCACAGTATCACTATTGGTGTATCCAACCCACACTGTATAACACACTGTAACCGTGTTGGAAATTAGAAACTGAACTGCCACATGTTAGTGCTGCCCACTGTGTCACTTAGCTTAGCCAGCTAGCTGGATGCAACCTTTTGGCCTTAACTAGATGAAGCAAATAACATTGTGAGGTAGTCAAAATTGATTGGAAATTGCTGGAAATAGATGTTATTGAGGTTAATTATACTATAGGAACAAAAACAGGCCCATTTTATGTGATTTTAGCTGTTTTTGTGATTTTTTAAGAAAAAATCCAGAACCAAAACCAAAACACGAAAACAAAACATGGAGGTGAGGTTTTGGCAAAACCAATCCAGATTCAAAACCAGGGTAGATCCAGATCCAAAACCAATACACGGGGGTCGGCGCACATCTCTAATATTTATGTGCAGCTTTTCAGCTCCCCGAAGAAATAAAAAGGCGGCACTGCAAATATACACAGTGACACATAGACGCACACACTGACACAGACACACTCACAGACACACACTGACAAAGCTGACACACACACTGACACAGGAACTGACCCAGACACACACTTGACAAAGCCTAGACACACACACATAGTGAAATTCACACTGACACAAACACACCTCTCACTTAATAATACAAATTCAGCCATAAAAATATAGCGCTGGCATGGCTTATTAAAGATCATCCACCACCGGCTCCCCCCACATGTAATACATGATTACACCCACCTGCAGTGCCAGTCTGGGAGATAGCTCCGGTCACTGTCACCCAGCAGGATCCGATCTCTCAGCCTCCCACAGTGCTGGTGTGCGGTGCCCCATGGGAACTGCCCGGGAGGAGCTGTGCGCAACCGCTGCAGCTCCCCATACAGCCAGCTCAGCCAGGAACAGTTGCCGGCTCAGGTCTCTTTACAAAGAAAATATATATTGTTAAGCAGCGCTGCGATGGAGTGGCGGACAGGGGGGGTTTCTAGGTACTTGAAAACCCCCTCTGCATGTGCGTATGTTATATGCCACACTATGAGGCAAATTTTTCACAATCCTCATTTCAGATGCGATTGAGATGTGATAATATTGCCCAAATTCACAATGCGATATTTGAATACATAGCAAGGGATGTATAAAATATTGCACGCAGGGACAGAGCTTAAGAAAAAGCTCTGTTCCAGAAAATTAGGGATGAGTGGGTTTGGATTTCTGAAATCCGAGCCCCCCCGATCCGAGCTGGGAACCGAGTCCGGCTTGGGTTTTCCCGCCTGACTCGGAACTGAAATCGAGGCAAAACATCATCATCCCGCCTTCCGGATCTCGCGGGTTTTGTATTCTATAAAGGTCCCCGCGTTGGCGCCATTCCTCACTCCGGCTGTGGACAGTGAAGAGGGAGGGTGGGAGCTAGGGTTGGCTGGGCTGTGTTGTGCTGCTGTTGTCTATAGGGGCTGTGTCCACTCAGTCCATAGGGGCTGACTGGGCTGTGTTGTGCTGCTGTTGTCATAGGGGCTGGCTGGGCTGTGTTGTGCAGTCAGTTGTCCATAGGGGCTGTGTCCACTCCAAAGTCTATAGGGGCTGGCTGGACTGTGTTGTGCAGTGTCCCACAAAGGCTGTAGTCCTAAAGGGGTGCTGTAGTGTTGTCCAGGGGGTGATCTGTCCATCAGGGGTGCTCCCCCCAAGTACAAAAAAAATATATATTTTTTCTGTGTTTGTGAATTGTGTGTGCAGTAGCCGCACGTGCATCAACAAAGTAACGCCAAGCGTGCGCCTGATTCATAAGTAAAGGGCCGGCTGGCTCATCTGTTAAAGGGTGGTGTAACCCCCAAAGTACACTCCAAACAAATAAAAAAAAAATGTTTTCTGTGTTTGTGAATTGTGTGCGCTGTAGCCGCACGTCCATCAACAAAGGAGCAGCGACAAGCATGCGCTTGTGTCATAAATCAAGGGCCGGCTGGCTTCACCATTAAAGGGTGCTGCAACCCCCAAAGTGCGCTCCAAAAAAATTTTTTCATTCTTTTCTGTTTGTGTGCGCCTTAGCCGCACGTATATATCAATCAATATAACATAAATGGAGGACCAAACTTTGTCCCCTAAAAATAAAATAGAGAGATCAAGAACCACTTCCCCCTAGTGCTGAAGCTGCTGCCATAGACGATAAAATGCCATCAACGCATACTTACCTACATTGCTGAGCAGCTTTCCGGGAGCAGCAGGAGGGGACCTGCCGCTCTCCTCTTCGGGGGCGGGGCCAGACGACAGACGGCATTAGGCCCCGCCCCCTTTACAGAAAACCCCCGTGATTTGCGGGTCCGTGAGGAGGGGGCGGGGCTAAATGATGTGATTTGCCTAATTTAGCCCCGCCCCTTCCCGACGGACCCGATAATTTCAGGTAAAATCTCCCCATCCTGCCCACTTCACTAGGAAGTGGGCGGGATGCAGGAGATATGCCTACTCTTCCGGGATCGCAGGGGGTTACCCGAAAAATCGGGAGCCTCTCGCGATTCCCGGGAGAGTAGGCATGTATGCATCAACGTCGATGCCCAATGTCATAGTAGAGGGCATATAAAATCCCAAATGACAAAGTTCAGAAAAATGACCTTAAAAAAAAAACATTTAAATCATCTGAGGAGAAACGTAAACTTGCCAATATACCATTTACGACACGGAGTGGCAAGGAACGGCAAAAGCACAGTGAAGAACTGTGCGTCATATGCGTTCTAAGAAGATATCACAAATCCCCAAGGAGAGTTCAAATGTGGTGGCGGTTGCAATGCCTGACCTTCCCAGCACTGGACGGGAAGAGGTGGCTCTTTCCACCATTTGCATGCCCTCTGCAAGTGCTGGAAGGAGCACCCACAGTCCACTTGCTGATATGCAAATTGAAGATGTCACTGTTGAAGTACAACAGGATGAGGATACTGGTGTAGCTGGCGCTGAGGAAGTTTGGTGAGGAGGATTCTGATGGTGATGTGGTTTGTTTAAATCAGGCTCCAGGGGAGACAGTTGTGATCCGTGGTATGAAAAAGCCCATCACGGTCATGCCTGGCAGAAGACCAAACATTCCACCTCTTTGGTCTGGCAATATTTCTATCCAAATCCGGACAACAACTGTCTTGCCATATGTACCATATGTAAAGGTGAAATAAGTAGGGGTAGGGACATTAACCACCTAGGAACATCCTCCCTTATACGTCACCTGCAGCGCGTTCATAAATAGTTACTGTCAAGTTCAGAAACTTTGGCTAAGACTGTAAGCAGTCCAGGGACACCTAAATCCCTTTGTCCTGTTGTATCCAAGCGCCTGCAAACCACACCGTCGACTCCCTCCTCGTCAATTTCCTCCTTAGTCAGGCTCGGAAGTAGTCCTGCAGGCCATGTCACTGGCATGACTGACTCTCCTATCCGGGATTCCTCAGGAGGATCCTGCATTGCTACGCCTACTGCTGCCGCTGCTACTGTTGCTGCTGGGAGTCGTTCATCATCCCAGAGAGGAAGTAGGAACACCACTACTTTTACTAAACAATTGACCCTCCAACAGTCCTTAGCGAGGAGGATGAAGTACGACAGCAGTCATCCTGAAGCAAAACGTATAACTGAGGCCTTGACTGCTATGTTGGTGTTAGACATGCATCCAGTATCTGCCATTAGTGCAGTGGGATTTAGACAATTGATGGAGGTAGTGTGTCCCCGGTTCCAAATCCCGTCTAGATTCCACTTCACTAGGCAGGCGATACCGAGACTGTACAGAAACATCAGAAAAAGTGTCCTCAGTGTCCTGAAAAATGCGGTTGTACCCAATGTCCACTTAACCACGGACATGTGGACAAGTGGAACAGGGCAGACTAAGGACTATATGACTGTGACAGCCCACTGGGTAGATGCATCACCTTACGCAGCAACAACATCAGCGTCACCAGTAGCAGCATCTCAGAAACGCCAGCTCGTTCCAAGGCAGGCTACGCTGTGCATCACCGGTTTCAGTAAGAGGCACACCGCCGACAACCTCTTAGAGAAACTGAGGGAAATCATCGCCCAGTGGCTTACCCCACTTAGACTCTCCTGGGGATTTGTAATATCTGACAACGCCACCAATATTGTGCGGGCATTACATCCTGGGCAAATTCCAGCACGTCTCATGTTTTGCTCACACAATAAATTTGGTGGTGCAGAATTTTCTGAAAAGCGACAGGGGCCCAAAAAATTTCTGCCCACTTTCGCCATTCAGCGACTGCGTGCCGAAGACTGGAGCCAGGGGCGGATTGGGCCACTGGGACAGTGGGCAAGTCCCCGCTGGGCCGGTCCCCTCACCCCTCTGCTGGGCCGCTTTGCACTGACGGCGGCACCGGCCGTCAGCTGGGCAGCAGTCACGAATGAGCTTCTGTGAAATGCGCAGAAGCTCATTCAGCAGTAATATGTGAAATGGCCATGGGAGGGCTGCTGCAGCAGCTCCTCCCATGGGCCATTGCAGAGCATGTGAGTGTCACCTCACAGCTCCGCCTCCAAGTCCAGCAGCCACCGCGCCCACCAGTGCAGGAGCCGGGAAGGGGGCAGAGCAGTCGACCGCAGGACTCAGGTAAGTGAGCAGCCGCGACTGGCACCGGCACGGTCAGTGGCGTAGCTACGGCCCTGATTCAGAGCCGGACGCTCTGACAGAGTGCTCACTCTGAATCAGGGCCGTTCTTTTTTTTTTTTTTTTTTAGAACGGCCTCCTGGCAGCTCACATAGCTGTGGGTGACCACCCACAGCTATAGCGAGCAGCCAGGAAGATGGTCGCGATGGTCAAGACCATTGCGACCATCAGGCTTGCGACGAGACCCTTCTGGTAGGGTCTCGTTGCCGCAAGCCCCAGAGAGATTTCGGCTATAAGAGAGCCGAAATCTCTCCCACTGACATCACTCGTGATGTCAGTGGGGCCGGCCCCAAACGGAGGCGTTCACATGGGAACGCCTCCGTTTGGGCAGCCACTCCCCCAGCCCGCCCACCAAAGTGGGCGTGCTGTCACCCCATATTGACAGCACGGCCCCTTTGGTACGAGACCCAGAGTGATGGATTGCCCGACGCTATCCGGGTCTCGCACATGCGCACGACGGAGCCGGCTCCATCGTGCACATGCGCTCTGGGCCACCATCGACCCGGTTGTGGGCGCTCAGCGTTTGCAACCGGGTCTGAATCAGGCCCTGAGCACGCTGGCCTCTGAAGTGGTCGGAGGCTAAGGAAGCCTCCGATCTCTTCAGAGGCCAGCGTTTCCAGTCATGCAGCGCACGGGTGATGTAATGATGTCACCCGTGCGCTGAGTATCCTGGGCGGCCGCGCCTGCTGGATCATGTTAGATCCAGTCAGCACGGCAGTGTGAGGGACATCCCGGATGGTGGCGAGTCAGGTTAGTAGTACTGGTGGGTGGTGGCTCAATTTCAGGAGGGCCTGCATAAGGGGCACTGCTACAAGAGGGGCCTGCATAAGGGGCACTGCTACAAGAGGGGCCTGCATAAGGGGCACTGCTACAAGAGGGGCTGCATAAGGGGCACTGCTACAAGAGAGGCTGCATAAGGGGCACTGCTACAAGGGGGGCTGCATAATGGGCACTGCTCTAGGGGGGCCTACATAAGGGGCACTGCTCTAGAGGGATTGCATAAGGGGCACTGCTCTAGGGTGGCCTACATAAGGGGCACTACTCTAGGGGGATTGCATAAGGGGCACTGCTCTAGGGGGGCCTACATAAGGGGCACTGCTCTAGGGGGGCCTGCATAAGGGGCAATGCTCTAGGGGGGCCTGAATAAGGGGCACTGTCTAGGGGGCTTGCATAAGGGGCACTGCTCTAGGAGGACCTGCATAAGGGGCACTGCTCTAGGGGGGCTTGCATAAGGGGCACTGCTACAGAGGGGCCTGCATAATTGGCACTGCTCTAGGGGGGCCTGCATAATGAGCACTGCTACAGGGGGGCCTGCATAATGGGCACTTTTACAGGGGACATTGCATAAGGGGCACTACTACAGGGGGCACTGCATAAGGGGCACTACTACAAGGGCATTGCATAAGGGGCACAACTATAGGAGGACTACTACAGGGGGCACTGTATAAGAGGTGGAATAATTTGTTATAAGGGCATTACTCTGTGTTATTATGTGTTATACATGGCATTATTTTGTGGCATAATAAAGAATTTGATTTGGTGCTGGACCACCAACCTGAGGCACGCAGGTTGCCGTGGCGCACAGTTTGGGAACCACTGGTATACAGCATTGTGGGCTTGGTTCTGAGTCAGACGCAGTGACAATGTTGGATGCAGTGGAGCAATATTTTCATCTGATTTGCACCACATATACATCCTGATGGTGTTGGTACAGAGTCACAGTACTCATTCACATGCACACACAAAGAAGTGAATTAGAAATGTGATGGGCATTCCTGGGCAGTTACAGGTGTTTGGCTTATTAGATGCAGATGTAGCGCAGCATGGTCATGTTACTCTAGAGTCGTGGATGTGTTGCTGAAAGTGGCTGCTAACACTAGAGGCCATACTCAAACAGATAATCTGCACCTAGCATAGGGCTGGTGAAAGTTTCACTGGTGCGACCGATGGTGGCATCTAAGACACACAAAGCATGACTACAGCATCTGTAGCCATGAACAGTGGGCATCTCAGCCCTTGCACATTTGGGCGCATGGATGTATACCATGGAAGGGCATTGTAGTGGTATCAGCATAAAGTCACAGACGAAACTGCAGCAAAAGACAAAAGGAAGGCAGCAACTGCGTCCAACTCAGAATCAGGCCCTATGAGGAGGGATCCCGCCCCCTCATCAGACCATGCCCCAATTAGGGCTGCTTCCATAAATTTCCCGGGCTGGTTTTCCATCCCAATCCGCCCCTGACTGGAGCACCAGCAAACACTCTTGAACCTGCCCCGCCATCACCTGAAGCAAGAGGTTGTGACGCGGTGGAACTCAACCCTCTATATGCTTCAGAGGATGGAGGAGCAGCAAAAGGCCATTCAAGCCTATAGATCCACCTATGACATAGGCAAAGGAGGGGGTATGCACCTGACTCAAGCGCAGTGGAGAATGATTTCCGTGTTGTGCAAGGTTCTCCAGCCCTTCGAACTTGCCACAAGTGAAGTCAGTTCAGACACTGCCAGCTTGAGTCAGGTCATTCCCCTCATCAAGCTTTTGCAGAAGCAACTGGAGAAAGTGAAGGAGGAGCTAAGACGGAGCGATTCCGCTCGGCATGTGGGACTTGTGGATGAAGCCCTTCATTCGCTTTGCCAGGATTCCAGGGTGGTCAATCTGTTGAAATCAGACCACTACATTTTGGCCACCGTGCTCGATCCTAGATTTAAAGCCTATGTGGTGTCTCTCTTTCCGGCCGACACAAGCCTGCAGAGGTGCAAAGACCTGCTGGTGAAAACACTGTCAGCTGAAGCAGAACGTGACATGTCAACAGCTCCTTCTTCATTTTTTCCCACAACTGGGGTTGCCAGGAAACAACTTAGGTATCCTAAGCAACCCGCTGGCGGTGATGCAGGGCAGGCAAGACCAAGTTTGGACTGAAGGACCTGGCAACAATTTCTGACATGTCTACTGTCACTACCTATGATACTGTCACCATTGACATAATGGTAGATGATTACATTGGTGACAGCATCCAAGTAGGCATTTTCAGACAGTCTGTACCTGTACTGGCAGGAAAAAGAGGCAATTCGGAGGCCCCTGTACAAACTGGCTCTATTTTATCTGAGTTGCCCCCCCTCCAGTGTGTACTCCGAAAGAGTGTTTAGTGCAGCCGGGAACCTTGTCAGCGAAAGGCGTAGGAGGTTGCTTCCACAAAATGTGGAGTAGTTGATGTTCATAAAAATGAATTATCAACTTTTCCAGGGAGACCAGCCTCCAGAACGTACAGAGGGACCTGTGGTGGTGGATTCCAGCGGGGGCGAATTAATACTCTGTGAGGATGAGGATGTACACAACACTGAAGAGGGTGAGGAATCAGTGGATGAGGAGGATGAGGACGACATCTTGCCTCCGTAGAGCCAGTTTGTGCAGGGACAGATTAATTGCCAGCTTCTTTTTTTTGGACCCAAACGAACCAATAATTTCAGCCACAGTCATGTGGCAGACCCTGGCGCTGAAATGATTGGTTTGTTAAAGTGTGCATGTCCTGTTTATACAACATAAGGGTGGGTGGGAGGGACCAAGGACAATTCCATCTTGCACCTCTTTTTTTTCTTTGCATTATGTACTAGTTTTTCAAACTGCCATCCTGTCTGCCACTGCAGTGTCACTCCTAAATGGGCCACGTGTTTGTGACGCCCACTCGTGTCACTTTACATAGTCATCCAGCTACCTCGGTGCAACCTTTTGGACATAAAAACACTATTGTGAGGTGCGAGGTGTTCAGAATAGACTGGAAATTAGTGGAAATTAAGGTTATTGAGGTTAATAATAGCATAGGAGCAGAAAAACCCGCAAATTCTGTGATTTTAGCTGTTTTTATGCTGTTTTAAAAAAAAACACAGATCCAAAACACAAAACTCAGAACCCAAATCACGGAAGGGTGGTTTTGGCAAAACCTATCCAGATCCAAAACACAAAGAAAGATCCAGATCCAAAACCAAAACACAAAACATGAAAAGTGGCCGGTGCACACCCCTACTGTAAATCCTCTCCCAGCACTTCTCAGGGTATTTTTCACAAAAATAGTGAGAGTGTGACCGAGTATTTTGCCGCCTGCTATCCCCCCCACGCAAAATAATGTGAAAATACCCATTTTCCCATTATTTTATTAACAAGAAAATCACAGCGCTGATAGGGTGAAATAAAAAGCCTCCACCAATCCTTAAATATACAAATTCTAATATTTATTGTGCACATATTAAAAATTGTTAATCTCATACTGCTATACTAAAATTGTAGAATAAATATACTGATATGTTCTAAAGATATAAACACCACCATTTAAAAATAATGTATATCGTAAATCAACAACTTATATAGGAACTATTGGTATCCATCATAGAATATCAGTAAATAGGGTGATTCTCCAATGTCCCCTTTATGCTGAAATTGGTTTTTTTTCTGAAATATTGTACTGCGTACAGTTACTTAAGTCAGAATCCACCACACAATCGGTACACAATAATAATATAATATAATGAGCTCTGCTTACCAAGTGATTGTTTTAAAGTGTTCCAGGACCATCATATTCAATATTGATTAGCTACTTTAAGTCCATATATTGCTGCACAGTGTAATACTGTAGCGGACCTCGTGACCAATTAGACTGCTGAGGTTGTGAGCTTTATAACTGTATCTGTACCAGCCTCCGTCGATGTCCTGTGTGTAGATTGCGGTACTTCCATGGGTCTAATGGAGCTGGCTTGCGACCCACCGCTCACTCTGGTGATGCAAGCCAGTTGCCTTGCAGCGGATAACACAGAATTTCTAGAGAGGGGTTTCCAAATGCTTGATTTTAGAGTGAGTGTGACCAGCCCTTGAAGAGGGCATAATTAGCACTTAACAAGCTATATTCTGCCTCACACAATGTCACTTGTATGTAATACTTCAGATATATATAGGTCAAGTGATCACTGTAAGCCATTAGATGCAGCAGTAAGGCCAGCCCAACTTATCTGAATGTTGGTTTTTTCTGGATGTGGGCACCATTCCACAATCCAAGTCTACGGCTCTACGGAGCAATGAAGCAAGTTAATGAGTTTTGGGGAGCAGCAGAATAACTTAGCACTGGCCCTAGACATATATGTGCACATTGGTTTCCTTATACATTGGATAGTGTGTGTAATATAATATTAATAATTAATACTATAGATGGTCTTGTATAGGTTGTAGGTAAGAGAGTCTAAAAAACACATATTCTGTATCAAATGTATTTATCTAATATAAATAATATAAGTGATCATGAAAAGGTAAAACATCCATTAATGATATACATACTGTACAGAGCTAAACTTTCTCAGCACACATTCTCCCTCCATCCATCTGTTCGTGCTGGCAGTTGCTCTTTTGTCCCTCTGGTCTTGTGCACTGATAGAGCACACATATTCACACACAGCAGACTATATACAAATTTCAATCAGGCAGGATGAAAATATACAGATTATGGCAAACCTGTGTAGCAGGGTCACACAGGGACCATGAGCAGGGTGGCTGGCCAGAATTCAGAACGATTCTGGTCCAATGGTGCAGTAGGAGATCCTGGGCATGGTGGCAGGCAGGGATCCAGACCCTGCGTGGGCCTCAATTGTGGCAGCAGGGCTGAGTCCTGTAGGATCCAGCTTCCAATAGCCACTGTTGCAGAGGGCGACAGCAGTTATAGGTTTAGCGGTGGATCCCCACGTGGAGAATGGTCATAGGCCTGAATCTGCTTGGATTCAGACCCTGCCAGGCACAGCATGGCTATCTGAAAAAGATGCAATGAGCGGGCCAATCAGGGCTCGTCACAACATAAATTCAAGATAATAATAAAAATGTTATTTATATAGCACTTTTCTCCTAAAGGACTCAAAGTGCTTTACATATGCCTTTACAGCACACACTACAAAACAAGCTTAACAAGGGACATTAGTAGAATGCTTGGGTGAACAGTTAAGTCTTGAGTCTATTTCTGAAAGATTCTAGAGTGGAGGCTTCTCGAATTGTGCAGGAAGTGAGTTCCATAGAATTGGAGCCACAAGGCTGAAAGCTCAACCTCCAAATGAATTCCGGGAGATTCTAGGTACTGTTAATAGTCCTTTGTCAAAAGATCGCAGTACTCGAGTGGGATAGTAAGGGATCAGAAGCTGCTTCAAGTACCTTGGGCCCTGGTCATGTAGGACTTTGAAAGTCAGCAAGCCCATCTTGAAAATGATTTACCATCTTACAGGCAGCCAGTGGAGGGAGTAAACAATGGGTGTTATGTGGCTGGAACAGGGCTTGGTGGTTAATAGCCTGGCACATGCATTGTGTACCTTCTGCAGGTGGTGCAATTCTTTAGCTGGGAGAATAAGGTAGAGTGCAATGCAGTAGTCTAGGCATGATGATACATATAAATGTATGACTTTAGGCAGATCTTCTGAGGGAATTAAGTGCTTGATTCTGGCTATGTTCCTCAGATGAAAGAATGATGATTTGATTGTGGCTGATACCTGATGTTTAAGTGTCAAGCCACTATCCAGGACAACACCAAGATTCCGCACACGTTCAGTGTTTTGTAGTTCTGAACCCCCGAGTGTAAGTCCAGTAGGTGGCAATGCTGTATTCTTGTCCTGTGACCTATCATAAGGATCTCTGTTTTATCAGGGTCCAGTCACAGCCAACTGGTACTCATCCATTCCTGGAACTCAGCTACACAGCCATTTAGGGTTGTTATTAGGTTCCCAGTACCGGGAGCAAAGGACAGGTACAGTTGTGTATCATCTGCATAGCAGTGGTAGACCAAGCCATGACGTCTGATTATTTCATCCAGTAGTAGCATGTACACTGCTATGCAACAAGCATGGGATATAGTATAGAACCCCGTGGGATACCACATGGAAGTGGCACTGGTGACAAAGAGCTTACTCTAGAAGAGACTCACTGTGACCTACCGAAGAGAAATTATTTGAACCAGCTAAGAATTGTGCCATCCAGTCCACAGAAATTTTTGAGGTGCTCAATTAGAATCCCGTGGTCCATGGTATCAAATACTGCAGAGAAATCCAGAAGGATTAAGATTGAGCAGTCAACTCTTGCCATCAGAAGATCATTAAGCACTTGTACCAGTGCTGTTTCTGTGCTATGTTTTCTCCTGAATCCTGACTGGAATTGGTCATAAATATCATGGGTTGATAGTCGAGTTTCTAGTTGAGTGCCACCACTTCCTCAATAACCTTTCCTAGAAAAGGAGGGTTTGGTACTGGTCTGTAGTTGGTCATGCAGTCGGGGACTAAATTAGATTTTTTAAGAAGTGGTCTAACAATTGCTTCCTTTAGTGGTTCAGGAAAAATGCCTGTCTGCAGAGCGCATTGAACTATTTTTGCAAATACAAGGACAATCATGTCCATACATCCTATTAGATACTTGGTTGAGGCAGGGTCCAAATCAAAGGTGGATCAATAGTCGGGTAATTTTAGCAATGTCTTTTACATCCAGTATCTCAAAGCTGTTCCATGGAGACAGGTGGCTTACTTTGGCAGGCTTGGTAGTATGGCACTCCTTTGATGGCACTGTGGGGATTCCAGCCCGGGTAGAGGATACTTTGCAAATAATTTTACAAATGCATTGCATTTTGACTGAGAGAGGGTTTTATCAGGCTACAGGCATGATGGTCTGCAAAGCATCTCCACTGTATGGAAAAGCTGAGCTGGCTTATTGTTTGCTGCCATGATCTCATTTGAAAGGAACGCTTTAACTTTTCCTCTATAACCTTTCAAGGCTACAAACCCTTTTCTTGAGTTCACTAACACTGTTGTCAAACCAAAGGGCTTGACGGTATGGTATTCGGGGTCATATATGCACTGGGGCGATAATATCCATTGCAGCTGTCACATCCCTGTTATAGTAACAGACTAGGGAACAAGGAACTTCACAGGCCCCCATTACCGCAGAGAGATCCAGGTTTGCTGCAAGAGCCTGGGGAGTCATACCCCTCCTTGGACAAGACCTGGTCAACTCCATGGGTAAAGTTCTACTTCAAGGGGTTGCGACTGAGAGCCGAATTGATTGGGGTCTGACCATGTGACTGAGTTTATTTTTATGTCAGAGACTTCTAATCCAATTTGGAAGACAAGATCAAGAGTTTGACAGTAGAAGGAATGACTTGTGTGAGGCCCAGAGCATTCATTGTGCCAATCACGGCTTGCAGTATCATCGCCCCACCCCCTGGTGCTGGCTTATATAAGCCAGTGCTATGCAGCATTGGTCAGTTTGGTGGTTAAGAGGTAGCAGGGAAAAGCTGCTGAAGACAAGGGTATAATGAAGCAGAGAATATGACGGAAGTCTTGGTTTAACAACAGCCATTAAGTAATAAACAAGCCGCCACTACCCAGGTGAATACCAAAGAGCTGACTCCTAATGGCGGTGGGGTCGGGGAAGACATTGGAAGTCCCAGGGCAGCAGTGGCAATTAATAAAGGTTTACCCCCAGTTACTGCTGTGGGAGTTGGCCCACCTCCAGTGAAGACTCCAGGAAGGCCTGAGGTGGTAAGGAGTTGTTCCACCTCAGACATAGACCATGTAGAAGGTGTGGCTGGACCAGAGCTGATTGAACCAAAGATGCAAGAGCAGGTAAGACCAAATTGTTCTTCCAACGTCAGTCACTAGGCCTGTGCCCATTGTGGGCATTTGACCCTTATCACCAGGGTTGGCCTACTGTTAGGTGGACAATAGGCCTGGCGACAGAGGCCCTATAGAATTATACTAGCATTGTTAGGTGGGCAATAGGCCCAAGGAGCAAAGGGCATTAGGCCCTGTATAGTTGCACATCAACCCCTTAATTAGGCAGGCACTAGACTAGGGGTAGTAGAAGGGCATTAGGCCCTGTAGTGATGCTCAGGGCACCAGGCCTACATAGTCCTTTTAGTGTGTAGAGCTCATTAACCACTTAACTGGTGATTATCTTTTCTAAAAAAGGCTCCAAAATTGTCTACTTTTTTTATGAGTGAATTAGGTGAGGAACATCAATTTTAACTTATACAAAATGATTTCATAAGAAAAAAAATTTTTTTTTAAAAGATTTGTAAAAAATTAAAAATCGTTTTTTCAAACATTAGAACCACCATCGGAACATTGTGACCATCGAGACTTTCAATCTAAGGGCCTGATTCAGAGCCGCTCGTAAGCGGCCGCTCGTTCGTTCCGAGCGATGTTAGCCCAACTGCGCATGCGTACGGATCGTTATACGCATGCGCTAACCAGTCAGTGCGGCCGAAATTCATGTGCTCGCAAAATAGCGAATGCCTGCTATTTTGAGTGACAGAAAGAGGCGTATGTGGGTGGTAACAGGGGAAGGTGCTTGAAAATGGGGAGTGGAAATCAGAACGCAGGCGTGCTTAAAGGTCAAAACGGGCGTTTTATGGGTGTGCATATTTAAAACAGCAGCGTCATTGACCACGTCACTGGGTTATTTTATAGTCAGAACTGCTCGCAAAATTGTGGTAGCAAACACCAACCCCAAGAATAGCGAGCAATTCTAATCTAATAAATAGTGGACATGACGTAGGATGCGAGCGGCCAGGGGGCGTATTTTTCCATAAAACGAACGCAAGTTTTGTTCGCTCGTTCAGACATAGAGGCGTGAACAGACCGCAAACAGCGAACGGTTCATTTGAATAGCCACCCCTAGTTTTAGAACGAACAACCGCAAATAGCGAGTGGCTCTGAATGAGGGCCTAAGACCGGTTTCAGGTACCAGGTACACTAGGGGGGTGAGGAGAAAGGTTAATTTACTTTTTCCCAGCGGCTGCTGATCTTTGTGGGTGGAATTGTTTTCTTGACCGATCAGTAGTAATTGGCAGCAAAGCAAACACAGGGGGAGAGTGTGCCGGCAAGCAGAGGGACCTTAGCAGAGGGACCGGAAGGTCCCTCTGATTCTCTTCCTGCAGCCATCATCATGTTTATCTGACTGGTCAAAATTTTGCAACCAGAGCAGATAGAGAACTGCCTGGTGTGGTCAGAAAATTATGACCATGCCAGGCAAGTGATTAATAAGTGGTGGCCCATGCATTGTTTGTAACTGCGTTATTACATTGTGTTGTATCAATCACTGGTGTGTAAAAATACATTGTTGGGGAGTATAGGAGTAGCATCGTGATAAGGAGTGCACCATAGCCAGCCTGGATTGTTGTTGTTCACCAGTTTAGCTAGAGTTAGGGCCCTAATGTATGTATGAGTAGCCAGGTTGTTGTTTGTGATACACGCTAACGAAAATAGAGTGTAGTACAGCTAGGTTGGCAGGCTGTTCTGCTGCACTTATTTGCAGGTGCCAGAGAGTGTGTCTGTTCCCCCATTGAGGGAACAAAAGTGCATCCGGTAAGCAGAATCTGTGTCTTGTGCGTTATCCCCTCCCCATTCCCTTCAGGTAGTTCTGTTCAGTTACACCCCGATGTTTGGCACTGAGGTACAACAAAGTCTGAGGTCAAAGGTGCCAATGATGACCATTCATTGATCCCAGTGGAGGTCATCCATACTCAGCGCATTGACCTCTTTTACTGGCAGGCCCGACGACATGGGGGGGACTAAGGATACACCCCTACTGGACCCACGAGGCCCAGACGGCACAAAGTAGGGCCGCGGATGGCAGACTTAGTGCTCATACCCATATCCATCCAGCTCTTTTGTTCCCTGGCCTGGGTAGTGCTGGGTTTGACTTGCCAGTGGCTCAGACGTGACCTGGGCTGGACATGATCTCTTCAGTAAGCAACACAGGAGCGTGACATCATAGGTCACGCTGCCACACATCATCTCCGTCGGTCAGGCACACAGTGGACTGCGCTGCAGTGGTAAGGGGCTGGGTGCAGAGGAAGGGGCTGGGTACGGCTGGGGAACATGAAGGGGGCTGAGGGCTGGGGAAGGTGAAGGGGCTGAAGGATGAGGAAGATGAAGGGTGCTGGGGAAGGTGAAGGGGCTGAAGGCTGGGGAAGGTGAAGGAAGCTGAAGGCCGGGGAAGGTTATGGGACTAAGGGCTGAGGAAGGTGAATGGGGTTGTGGTCTAAGGAAGGTGATGGTGGTCTGAGGATTGTGATGAGGGTCTTAGGCTGAGGAAGGTGATAAGGGACTTTTGGGCTGAGAATGGTGATGAGTGTCTGGGGCTGAGGAAGGTGATGATGGGCTGAGGACTAAGAATGGCTGGCTAAAGACACCATCCCTCCTACCGCTGAGTCACCCACAGCACTGTGATCAAGAAGACCTGCCTGCATCATCAGTGACAGTGTGGTAAGCCATAGTGTATTTTATTTTATTAAAAGGCTGGCATAGCTTTCAGTTAACATTATCATTCTTCACATATACATGCAGGGGAGTTGTGTGGGTGCAAGGTCGGGGCAGTTGGTGAGAAGGTGGGGCCCCAGAGACATCAGTGTACCAGGCCCCGAGATTTCTCTTGCTGGCCCTGTTCACAGGGAACAGGAATGTGAATTTCTATCCGTGTTTGACCAGTGTTCCAGGACTGTTGACCGTTGTTTCATCAGTGGACTGAAGGTGAAAGTGAATGGTGAGAGGTAAGTGCCCAACTGCATCACATGAGGCTTGCACCCATACACATTGACCTCCACTCACATCTGGGTTTCTGTTGGTTTGGCTGGAACACTGAACACTTGTAAATCATATTTTGTGAAATCCAATAACTTACCCAATTGCTTTAAGAGAATAATCATTTTTTCCTTACCACACCCTCCTGGCAATTGCTTCTTACACAACCAATGCTGGTGGCAACAAGAAACTACAGTGATCACTAAGCTAAAGCAGGGTCAAATAAGGGTTGGGACCATTTAGTGTAGTGTACTTGCTAAGAGCACAGGTGCTCCAATATTGTCCTTCTTTGGGATCATGTCTTTGTTTTAACTTTTCTTATGATTTTATTAGGTAATGAATAAGGAAACAAATATATAAATATATGATGTAAATTTCAAAGCAATAACTGCTCAAAGAATGTTTAAAATCACTGTAAATTGAGTAGAACAGAATTATTTTTCGTACTGGAAGGTGAGGTTTGTTTAAGGTCATACTTTAGGAGGTGTTAATGCAGAACTGGCTTATGCAGAGGAAACCAAATCTACTCTGCCATTATGTACTAACTGTGGCCAAAATAACAAATGCTAATTCTGCCAGAAATTAGGTCACACAGCTGCTAGACAGCAAGCAGTCTTTGCCAGAAATTTGTGAATTTACGATTCTAGAATGTGATGGAAAGTGTCAGAATAGCACAAGAGTGGTATTTAATAGTCAAAAGTAGTGATGTAAACTCTAAGGAACCTGCCTTTCACCTAATCTTATTTATGCTAGCACCCAAGGACTAGTTTAAGGATGACAGTCCTCATCATACACTGTTGTTATCATATACTCCATCGATCACAAATTATTAAATTTCCTATCATTTCTGTGTGTTATCAAAATGGTCCGTGTAAAATTATCAAGCCTGTGTCCTATCATTGACCTATTTCTGTGTTGCATCAGAGCCCAGTTTATTTTTTATCTAAGGAAAGTTATGGCCTGTGACCAGACCTGAACATGTCGTGAAGAAGCAGATAGCCATTTACAGACCCTGCAGCCAGAGATCTCTGTCTCTGATTGCAAATCCCAAAAACCAGGTCTCCTTTTATGGCCCACATTTTAATTTGAATCATCTGGTCAGGAAATAACTTCCCTTGTAAATACCCCGTCAACCCCAAGATAACAATTTTGGCCCATGAAGTCAGAGGTCTCATTTTATTAAATAGCTCCTGGCCTGGTCTCTACTTTATTAACCCATTTTGAAGATCGATCTGTCACTCCCTGATATATTGATAATGCAGCCCAGCTTCCTATGCAGATAGTTATGGGGAACTTAAAACAATTAATTGTCTTATTGGGCAAACCGCCAACCCCCCTTGTCTGTAGAAACCCGACCCTAAGACAAATAATTTATGTAGTTCCCAGAGGAGTTAATTTGCATTGTCACAGGAGAGCATGTCAGAGATAAGATAATTGCCCATTTTGAGCATATAACACAGTGACAGTCCCAATGCATTATCCAATCTTGATAGGCCGTGCAGCATGGAGATTTGTTCTGGAACTTTTGTGTCCTGTCCACAAAGCAGATTCATAAATTCATAAATTGTGTAAGTTATCTGTTTCTCTTTTTTACTCTCTAGTTTTTTATTGAAACTTATTTACATAATATCTTTGCATGTCCATTTATGTAACAATTTTTGTAACTATTAAGCACTGAGTTATCTTTCTCAAATTAAACTTTTATTTAATTAGCTTGGACTCTGTTGTTCTTAAACAGATCCATAAGCTTGTGCATTCAACAAGGTACATGCTACATATACTGTGGGGTCTATTTACTAAGCAGTGTTAGGAGACAGAGTGAAAAGTGATAAGGTGCAAGCCAATCAGTTCCTAACTGCCATCTCACATGCTGTGTTTGAAAAATTACGGTTTGGAGCTGATTGGCTGGCACCTTATCACTTTTCACTCTGTCTCATAACACTGCTTAGTAAATAGACCCCTGTATGTGTTACAAATTATTGTTTGAATAATAATAATTGGGTTGTCACTGTGAATGCATAGGGAGAACTGAAGCTAGTGGAAATTTCTCTTAGTGGTGTCAGATCTTGTGTATTAATCATGAGTGGGAATTGATGCTGTGAGAGTATATTCATTGTGCAACAGACCAGGAGGTAGCTTTGATTAACTCTGTATTAAAAACCACATCATGTAGACTCAAGTGAGTGCTGACTTGACAAATGTCACTGATAGTGGTTGTAGATTGACGTATCTGTGAACATGATGGTTGTGACATACACTATGCAGATTAAGGTACAACTTGTAATATACTGTATATCTTTAATTTCATATTTACAATATGATTTATGTTGTTTGTCCGTATGAACTTGTTTCTTTTCCTAGGGTTAAAGTAAACCCATAATCTTCAAAATATTCAATTTAACTTTGCAATGTTTGATCTTGTGTACTGTCAGTACTACCTGAAACAGCCAAATATACTGTTTGTCATAAATCAATGTTTTTTCAACTAATACGATTTTGTTTAGGGGGGAAGGATTGAGGGTCACATAAATATGTCAGACTTTTTTAAATGCTTTATTTCAAATGTTTTATACTTATAAATTATAATCCAATATGTATATGCTAATCATAAAAGGTAGCGCTGTACAAATAATATGTAATCATTTCCATTTGTCAGAATCCAAATAACCTATCAGTATGTTTTTGAATTGTGGCTGTAAACTAGAATTTCTGTTAGATTCCTATGCAAATATATAGAAAACATACAAACTCCACAGAGATAAGGCACTGGTCAGAATCAAACCCATGATCCCAGCGCAATGCTAACAATCAAAACCGCACTCATGTATTTTGGTTTTAGATCTGTAATATATTTTTTTTAAATGATAACAGCTAAAATCACATAATTTGGGCATACTTTGGTTCCAACAGTACTATTAACCTATATAACATTAACTGGTTCCAACAGTACTATTAACCTATATAACATTAATTTCCGGTAAATTTTTACAACCTCTCAGCACACAATATTGGTTGCAGCCTTTGGCCTATATTGGTGAAGTGAGTTCGCTGGCTAAACTAAGCGACAGAGCAGCAGCACAAACGCACGGCAGTTGAAAAGAATATAGCACTGCCACACAGTTTAACAAACCAATCACTTCAGCGACAGGGACTGCCACTTTTGTGACTGAAGTGATTGGTTTGCTTGGGCCCTCACAGAACAAGCTACCAATGGGCAGCTAACACTTTGTTAATGATGCGATTAAGGCAGCTAACAGTGGTGTTGTTAATGATGAGCTTAAGGCAGCTGTGCTAAACAGTGCTATTATTATTATCCTTTATTTATATGGTGCCACAAGGGTTCCGCAGCGTTCAGCAGCGCCTCACAAGGTACATAAACAAATGAGCAAACACAAAAACAGCAACTTACAGTACAAAACATTGCAGGACAAGGATAGAGTTTATATACCTTGCTGCAATAGCAGTCATAACACACAAAAATAAGCAGCTACCAAGTGTTAGGTACCCCGCATGAGTGAGGGAAGGAGAAGCACATGAGGGAAGAGGGCCCTGCTCACAGTGCTATCAATGATCTCTAGAGTGGCAAGATGTCATTGTCATGCTCACCCTCATCAGTATTTACATCATCTTCAATCTCTGTACTTTAACGGAATTGCCAGATAATATTCTTCCTTGTGGAATTTATAGTTCATTTAGATGAATACCATATTTGCCACATTTTGAGGAAGTAGCCTCCTACACCGATCACTGCAAGGTTCCCAGCTATGCTGAAAACTCTTCCAGTACACACTGGAGGGTGAGCAGCTTAAGTAAAACAAAGCCAGTTTGTACAAGGGACTCCAAATTGCCTATTTTTCCTCTGAGTAGTCAAAGGGACTGTCTGAAATGTCTATTTGTACGCTGTCATTAAATAATCCTCCACCATTCTATGCAGTAGTGGTTCCAGGCACGGGCTAGCAGGGCCATTGCCTGGAGTGCAGTCCTGCCCAAACCCCCCATTGCATGGCCGGTTCCTGCAGAAAACCCCGGCCCCACCCTCCATTGGTGTTATTGGGTAAACCCTCAGGGGGAGGGAAGGAATGCAGCAGTGCAGCATGGGATGGTGCTGGGCACAGGGAAGTCTAGCACCAACCTTGACTCTATGGATTGTGACCTGTCATATTGCATTACGGCAGAGGCGTCACTAATTTTGGGCAACTCTTTTAGACCTGACCAGATGTCAAAATGTGGTGTTTACTCATCTGCATCACCAGTGGGTCTATTGGGAAAGCTCATCTTTTTCCTGGCAGCTGCAGTTGCTAGAGAAACTGAAGGAGGAGACATTGTCATGTCATGTGCCACTTGAGCTGTCAACTTGCTCACCAGGATCTCTATGCATCTCTTAAGATCTTTGTTAGTTGGAACGATAGACATGATGTACAACTTAAACTTAGGATCAAGCATGGTCGCCAAAATGAAGTGATCCAATTTAAAGATGCTGACAACTCTTGCATCCTGGTGAAGTGAACAAAGCCCTTGATTTACAAGTCCAACATATGTAGCAGAATTGATTTGTTAATCTCTTCCTTCAGTTTCTCGAGCTGCTAATCACCTGACTCAAGCTGGCAAACTGAATGGTTTCAGCAACTTGGACAACTCAAAAAGCATTCTCCACTGCACTGGACTAAGGTACATTCCCCCTCCTCTCCCTATGTCATAGCTTGTTGTGTAGGTTTGGAATGCTTGTTGCTGTTTCTCCATTCACTGAAGCATATAAAGGGTTGAATTCCACCTTGTTACTACCTCTTGCTTCAGTTGATGGTATGGCAAGTTTAACTTTTCTTGCAGTGTCTGCAATTCTTACATGCAGTTGCTGAATGGAGAAAATGTCCCAATTTTTTTTAGGCCACAGACAGCATCTCCTGTACAACCCTGTAATTTTTTTGAAAGACAAGTTAATGGTGTGAGCAAAACATGGGATGTTTTCAAATTCACCCAGCTGTAATGCTCTCACAATATTTGTGGAATTACCATAGATGACAAATCCTGAGGCGAGTCCAAGAGGGGTAAGACATCCCTTAATTTTTCTAACAGGTTGACACTGGTATGCCTCTTAGTGGAGCTGTTGATACAGAGAGTAGCCTGCCTGGGAATGAGCTGGCATTTTGTGCTATCTACTGTTGCAGCTGCAGGTGATTCACCCATCCAGTGGGCTGTCACAGTCATGCAATCTTTTGTTTGCCCAGTACCTCTTGTCCACATATTTGTGGTTATGTGGACAATGGGTATAATAGCATTTTGTAGGCCAAGAATAATTTTTTTTTTAACGTTCTGGTACAGGTGAGGAATTGCTTTTTTGGTAAAATGGAACCGGGATGGAATTTGGTAGTGGGGAACCAGGCCCTTAATTAACTGTCTAAACCAGATGCATTAATGGCAGATATTGGATGCAGATATAATACTAGCATAGCTGTCATGTTTTCAATGATCCACTGGGTGACAGCTGTCATACTTGCTTCATTTTGCAAAGGATTCTTTAACAGTCAATTGTTAATACTACTACTATTCTTGGTCCCCTTCTGGGATGAAGAATCACCCCCAGCAGGCCTAGTATTCAAGAATCCTTCTGAGGAATCCTGGATAGGGGAGTGCTCAAGTAGCTTTAGCAAATTGGATGCAGGACTAAACTAAAAATATAAATCCTGCGCTCACAATTCACCAAAGTGCCACTTAATATCAATGTGGTCCCCACCACATAACATACAAACATAAACAGCAAAATAAATCAAGCACTCCTTTGTCTGGGATATATGAACGACTTCAAACAATACTCCAAGTGTCCAACGGCAGTCTTATATAAGCGATTTTCTGTCTTCTAAAATTCTCCCCATTTCAATATTTCCTCAAAACAAAGGAAGAGGGTATATGGTTGGAAAGATGATATTATTTAAATAATTCAAATTCCTATCTCCTACTTACATATAGAATTGGACAGTTCTTCTTCTTCTTCTGGGTGATGAGGGTTTCCTCCTCTTTAAAATATCATACAAATATGATGATAGTCCGCTGTTTTTTTGGCATAAACTTCATGTACACAGTGCAAATGGCGAAACAGGGAGGAGGTTCCTAGATGGTTAATGTCCCTACCCCTACTTACTAAGGCTTTACAAACGTTACAGATGGCTTGACAACTTTTGTCAAGATTTCGGTAAAAATAATTCCACACATAAAAGGTAAATTGTTTTGTCTTATGCCCAGGCATGACAACAGCCTTCTTCTTATCACGGACAAGAACTGCTTCCATTGGTGCCTGACTGACACAAACAACATTCTCATCATCAACATCCTCCTTAACAGCGCCAGCTACACAAATAACCTCCTCATTGTGTTGCACTTCCTCAGTATCATCCTCAATTTCTATGTCAGCATCTTTACTTGTGCCGTTCATCCCCATATTGGCAGAGAGTGCAGAAATGGTGGAAGCCTTAGTGGGGTTCTTCAGCCTTAGTGGGGTTTTTTAAGCACTGATTTTTATGGTTTCATTTTTTTGGACCCCCTCTTCTAGACTCCGAGTGAGATGGTCTTGCATCGTCATGTGAGGCAGAAGAAGATGCCTAACTGACAGCAGTTGCAGAACCAATACTCAGAAATAAAGGTCAAGGCCTGAGCCTTTTCTTGCCACTGCATGTGGTGTATGGCATGTTGGCAATTGCATTTTTCTGCAGGACACTTTCCCTTTTTTTAGAGGTGATGTTTTTTTCAGCCATGTAAAAAATTGTTTTGACTTCAGATGCCCTGACTTAAACCCTATATGCCCTTGAGCATCGGCTTTAGCAGATGATATTGAAGGACTAGCATCACAATGACTTGTTGAGGCATGGGAGAAAAGAGTTACAAAGGAGGTGGACTACCACAAATGCAACTTGCACAAAGTATGCAGTGAGAGGTGATTACAAAATGGCACCCAAGTACATCAAGTGGAGGTAGTGCTCGCCAGATACAGTAATGACTGTAGTGCACCCAGTCAGAACAACATCCTTGGGTAGGTGTCCAGGAGACACCAAAGGTCTACAAAGGGGAAACTGACCACTACTATAGTGAAGATCATATAGTATGAACTGTCAGCACAAGAGGAGCAGTAGTATGTGTGATGTGATCCTGTGACTTGTAGTGCCAGTTATCCCAGTATGTCTCTCTCTTATTTTTAGCCTGTCTCTCTCACAGCAGTTACCAAGGGTCAGCCAGGTGTAAATGATCAAACACAGAGAAATGGATCACCTATCAAGACTTATCCAGTCACATAGGCAAATAATAAAAGTTCATGTATATGCAATTGATTATAAAACCTGCAAGTTGTCTGTGTGTGTAGCCTTGATGGTGAATAGAGTGCTATACACACCAACGATTAAATTGTAGGCAATGACCACTGAGCTTAACTTAACCAGATTCTTTATTTTGTAGTAGTGGATGTACAGCCGTACTCACTGTTACAGATAAATGGTTCTCGATAGAGCGGAGCCTGTAGCAGAACAGGGATGCTGCCAGATCACCAGCTGTGGACTGTCCACTCAGTATGGGTAGTGGTGCAGAGTTTTAGAACAACAGATCAAGCGGTTAACATTGCAGGTCACTGAAGCTAAGATGAAGATGTCCATCTTCCACCATGTCACTCTTACTCAGTCATAAGATGGCACAGTGCATGAACAGATACACTATCGGCGATCATCTGCGCATGCACAGATACACTATTGGCTCCCTTGAGGAGCCATTTTGTTTGAGACTGCGCAGTAGCGCAATCTACTGCTAACACAGGTCTGCCGAGCAGGACTTGCTTCACACTCTGTATAAGGACAGTCTGTCACTGGCCTCATTAACCACTTGCCTAGCGTGATAGCATTGTTTGCGACCACACAAGGCTGTGCATTACCTGACAAGGTCACAAACAATGCAACCAGTCAGAAACACACACTTGGCGGCTGCCGGAAGATAATCTTCCAGCAGCCGCCTATGACAGAGGGACCTCCTTGCCTATCTGCATCCCTGCACTCTCCCACAGTGTCTGTCGTGATGCCAATCACTGCTGATTGGGCAGCATTGCAGGACCCCCCACCCAGCGGCTCCAGAATGGAGCAGCAGCTGTGGAAATGTAAATGTAGCAGCCCTCAACCCCCCAGTGTATATCTGGTGGCTATTCATAGGAGGAGCCTCTGAAGAAATGTAAATCAACAATGCCGTGATTGTCCAATCATCGATAGTCCGATATATTGATAATCTATATGTAAAATATCAATAATAATGTTGTGTTTATAAAAAAGTTTTTTTTTTTTTCCAATAAAATGGTGTTGGATAATTTGTAAATAGATGTTCTTGACCTAATTCAATCATAACAAAAAACCTGACAATTTCTGAGCTTCTTTTAAAATATTAGCCACTTAAGTGTTTAAAGCATTGGCAAAATCCTGGTGCGGTCTATGGCCATTCCGCTCCTGATGTTTTTGATACCCGTGAATTGTGTTTAAGGATACCTGTTACTCTTGTACGTACTTATACACATTGAGGGAAGTGGGGTACATTATGGGTAATGTCCCTTTTTTCAGATTATTAATAGTTTAATAAATCAGGTACGACTCCTGCCAGCCGCTTGCAACTCCCCACAGCTGCCCACTTACAGTGCACAAGTGGGCAGTCCGGAGGAGCCGGAGTCGCAATTCGAGCTGAATCTCGCCATCGTAGCTCCGTCCCCTGCTATATAATGCCTGTGAAAAACATACATTTGCCCCCACACATAGCCCAATCATGTTATGCCACACAGATCATATTCAGATTATGCCACACAGAGTACATTCAGGTTATGCCACAGAGTAGTACCCCTTATACACCTTCATTCACGCAGTAGTAGTTCCCCCTACACATTATTCCACACAGTAATGCCCCTTACACATTATACCACACAGTAATGCCCTTTACAGATTATACCACATAGTAGTAGTACCCAATATAACACATTATTCCACACAATAGTACTGCCCCTTACATGTTATGCCCCCCCCCATCAGCCTCTCTTCTCCCCCTGTGTGCCATCAGCGGATTTGGGGCCAGGTTGCCAGCTAATTACACCTGGCACACCTGCAGACATGGACAGACAGTGCCAGCGCAATTTGAATCTGGCGGCGGTCCACGAGCCCTGAATGCCTTGCGATCGGTGGCGCTGTCTCTCAATAACTGCCTGCCAGTGTGCCAGCTGTAATCAGCTGGCAGGTTGGCACCAAATCAAAAATACTGGCACCTGGGCCCTGCTCGACGGCCCTGACTGGACCAGCCCACCTTGTGTGTGTAACTGGGTGCAGGGGGAGCGGCGGGCCACAGAGGCAGCTTGGGCACCATAGCAGCTGCACCTCTTGCACCCATGGTATTTATGCCACTGTTTGCATGGATGTTAGCAAAGAGTGGGGTCTTTTTCAGGATCAATGCGATGGGCTTATAGACGAGGATAATTTAAACAAATAAAGGCTGCAGATGTACTTCAGGGTCCAGGGTCTTCAGGATAGTAAAAATAAAGAGAATAGTTGATTGTCTTAGACATAAACGTGATTATTCGTCTCAGGCATAATGTAAGTTTACATTTATATTAGAGATTGAAAATATATAAGTATTTTTCTTACTTGGATGGGTGTTATTTTTTTGTAATACTTAAATTTATTTAAATGCATGTAAATAGTTAGTGCCTTAATAATCCTGTCACAAGAAAGTGCGCCATGTAAATCTTAGCAAGAACAAACTATACAATGTACAGCACCTTATTCAGCATGCCAAATTCATATCCGTTATAACTTATAATGAAGTGATAATCTCCCTCTAAAATGGGGAAGAAAATTGTATTTATAGCATTTCATGTCTTTACAGTGCTGGCAATCACCAACTCACTAACATCAGTTTTATTGTATTGGAAGATCAGCTATGTGGAAATAATCTGGCATATACTGTACTATGCATCTGTCAAGATGCAGAGGTAGCAGAGCATTCATTTTTATAATTGTCTATTTAAAGATTCCTATTGAGCAGCAGAACAATAGGAAAACTGCTAAAGAAACCAGCAGCTCCCTGCATAACCCGCCTGCATGCTTTAAGGCAATCACTGGAACAATACCATCTCTAATATACCTTTCTGCCATGTGGCACTATAAAGCCAACAGAGAATTGTGCAAATAATATGCAGCCATTTCAACAAGTAAAATACATACTACATCATAATTACAGTAGATAGCTAATAACACTGATTCAGTATTGAGAAAAAGAAATATATAGAATTTAGGTCCTTTGTTACAGCTTGGTCAATGTTTTATGGCATATTTTACATGTGCTGCCCATGTGCACAAAAATTCCTCCACACACATACACAACTTGTCACTGGGGCTATCGATTTAACAGGCTCATTTACATAGATGGAAAATTGGGATCACAGTTAAATTATGTTTTTAACATAATGCACCTATTTGTGAATAAATTAACCCAATCTTATAGGAGAGGGTATGGTATCAAGATGGCAGTGTGTGTGTGTGTGTGTGTGTGAGTGCAACACTTGTAATGGGAAGAGATAGGCAGATTTGGGCATTCACTGCTAAATTTAGGACAGTATTGGTCACATAGGTAAAAATAAGATTTTGTTTTGTGGCACAGTATGAGATATTTAAATGAGATTCAAGGAGTGCAGAGTGTACGTTTACAGGGTCTCTCTCTGATTAGCGGGCGATATAAATCATCCTCCATATGATCATTTTGACAACGGAGGGCACATTGTGTGAGTAACTGACCTTAAACACCTAGGGGTATATTTACTAAAGTGAGACTTTTTAAAAGTGGAAATGTTGCCAATAGCAACCAATCACATTCTACTTAACATTTAACTAGCACCTTCTAGAAGATAATAGCTAGAATCTGATTGGTAGCTATGGGCAACATCTCCAATTCTAAAAATTCTCACTTTAGTAAATTTACCCCCCTAGGCTAAGGATGGCCATCAACCATCAATAGTTACCTATCATCGATGGTTATGCCATCGATGGTGGACTAGGATTCGATGGTTCCCCCACCCCCACGGCATGGAGCTTAGCCCCTTTCCAGATGGCCTGCTAAGTCCCGCCCCTGATTCTGTTTGGTGTGTGGGCCACTATGCCCACCTGTAGCGATGGCCATCGAGTGGTGCAAACCATTGATGGTTTTGTGCCATCGATGGTAATCACTGATGGAAACCTCAATGGTGACCATCGATGGACTGCTCACCAATGGCCATCCCTAACCTAAGCTAGGGATAGATTGAACTTATAATGCAAGGTTGTTAGAGGGTTAATTTAGTTTTTGCTATTAGCCAATGGTTGTATGGGTGGTAGCAAGGTTAGGGTTTAGGCTTTTTATGCTGTTTCCAGGCAGTTATTTTCAGTTAATTCTGCCTGCTTGGAGTGTCCTGGAGCAGGCAATTGTATGGTAATTCGTTCTCTTACCTTCTAACATTTCTACCTTTCCTCTCTTCATGTCAGCTAACTCTCTACTCTACGGGCCTGATTCAGAGACGCACGCTAATGTGATCACAGCTGCGATTTTGTATGCATCAAAGCTGCGAAAATCTGCTAATGGTTGCAAAGCTTACCCGGGCATATGGACGCCCACTGCTGCCTTCCCATATGCGTACGACATCACTTACATGCGTAAATATCGGTAATCTCGACGGACATTGAGCAGCCCTCTTGCCCTTACAGCAGGTCTGACCTGCAGCAGCCTGGGAGCTCTTCTGACACGCAGAGCTGCATATGCAATCGCAGTGGCTACTTTATGCATACCCATGTAATGGCATTCAAATGGACAGACACGTCTGCGTTTTTAAGGCCACCCCCGTCACCACCCCCAAACGCTTACAACCTGTCACTCACTGCAATGGATTCCTCTGTGCGTCTGTAGTCGCAATGCGTTCGCTGTGCACGCACAGTGCGGCTTATACACATGCACATTGGCAAACAATCACTCGAGCTGCATTTGTAATCGCCTTGATGTGCAGCTCTGAATCAGACCCCTTGTCATTTCTCTCTCCTTTCCTGTTTTGTCTGTTATTTTCCTTCCTTCCCTGCGAGGCCCATTGTCTCCGATGCTCTGCCCCCGTACGAGATTGATACGCTGCTGCCATAGGGCCTGGGGCTGCAGGCAATCTGGCGTGGTTCCATCGGTGCACTTCTTTGTGCCCTGCGGGCGACAGGCACACCTGGGAGTCCTTGGGGAGCTTTGGTGGAGCAGCTTTCCTCAGCTTTTTCTCTTCCGCTGACCAGGTTGGTGTCGGGCGTCCGTCATGCATACATCTGTTTCTGTGGCCGGTCCCGGTGGCGGACTCTATTAGCTTGCTGGGCACATCCACCATCATTACTGTGGCTGGGTATGATGGTGATTCATGTCCATTTGATGGTCCTGGGCGCGAAGGGCGTCGTCTACGTCTTTCTGTGCTGGACCTAGGCCTGGGTTCTGGCTCTGTGTTTTCTGACCTGGCTACTAAAAGGTCATAAAGGCTGCAAAACACTGCACAGCCCTGTCTGGGTTAGAATCCCTCTGCTTCCCACTAGTGCTTCCCATTAGTGGATTATTGTTATAGCAAGGCAGCTTTTGCCTGCTGTATCCTCAACGTGTGCATGGTGTGCTGCTCATTCAGGGCCTCTTGTCTACCCCTCTCTCACACTTGTCAGTGGGAGCTTTGCAGTCCCATTTGGCGCTATTCGTTGCACAGAACAGCCCAAAAATGTTCCCCCCAGCACACTGCAAAAGACAAGCAATTAGATGATCTGTTATGTTGTACAACTTGGCAACAACAGCCATGTTTTCCCTGGTGAGATGTAATTCCTTACAGCTAAATCTAGTCCATGATGCTAAATAATGTCCCTCTGTTTTATTCATTGTATTTGCCCCTGTATACATAGGGCCTGATTCAGATCCGCAAGCAAAGGCCATCGCAGCTGTGATCTCTTACAGATCGCGAAAAAAGCTAATGCTTAGAGACCCCACTGAAAGCATCATACATCTGCCGCTCACGCACAAAACCGGAAACATTGAATGCAGATCAGGCAAACATCAACCTTCTGAGTAAGCCTAAGCTGCCGCAGATATAGCAGGTCTCCAGTCATACAGAAGGCTCTACTGCTGCGAGCAAGGATGCAGTGGCTAATTTATGGACACCCTGAAAACAGTATTTTAGCGGTCCGACACTCTTGTGTTTCTCTAGCCACCCCCCGTTACCTCCCCTAAACAATGACGACCTGTCACTCAGATTGCGAGTGACTCCTCTGTGTGAGCATAATCACAATTCAATCACTACATGTGTACATAAATTAGCCACTGCATCCTTTTTTGCAGCAGGAGAGCCCTCTGCGTGTCTGGATATACGCTCTGTCTGCGTCTTCTTAGACTTACTCAGAAGGCTGATGGCCACCGGGTTTGCGTTTGATATTTTCAGTTTCGTTCGTCAGCGGCGGATGTGAGATGCTTTCAGTGGACGTCTATAAGCACTGGACAATGGGTGTGATCCGTGATATATTGCAGCTGCAATGGCATTTGCATGGGGGTCTAAATCAGGCCCACTGTCCATTTCTAGGACAGTCCTAATCTCGGAGCTCAATTCCTGTCTACCAGCTTCACAAAGGTTGTAAACAAGGAAAAGCCTACTCTCCGACAGTGCTGGGCTTACTGAATAGCTCAGCTGCGTCTGTGAGTATGAAACAGGATTGTGGGACATGGATTCTATTAGTGTGGAGCTTTACTGAGAGGGAGAGATCGCAACTGATGAGTCCTCCTTTTCAGGCCTGGGCAATGCTTCAGACCCAATTTTTTAGCAGGGAACTTGACCAAGTTGGTAGACAACTATATTATGTCCAAGGCCCCTTAAACCTCTGGGCCCTATAGCAATGGCATCCCTTGCACCCACTATAGCTATGCTCATGACTGCTTCATTATTAGTAATCATTATGTTACTTCCTTATAATAGCCACCTGCAGTTTCTGCACCAGCCGCTACAATTGTTATTCTGTTACCTAACATATCAAGTGTTACTCACACCTCTTAAGGTGCCTACACACATAGCGATGTGCTCACAATACAACGATGTGTACGATTTCCCCCCGAACTCTCCCCGGGAGCTCCCTGGCAGTCGTGGGCACGATTTGGTCTGAAAAGCTGTCAATTTGACACACGATCTATCGTGCCTCCTAAACTATCCAGTGCATCATGACTTGAGATTGTCAGATCTGCCCTACAGCACGGCAGATCTGTAGATGCAATGTGCGACCTGCATCGCATCGTGAGTGGGGACTCATGATTTGGGCATATTTTACACGATCTGCCATTCGATGCGTCGGAAACGGCCAGATTGGGTAAAATATCGCCATGTGTGTAGGCACCTTTACTGTACAGAGCTGCAGAATGTTGGTGCCTTACAAATAATACAACAATAATGTATTAATAATAGCTGATTAGAAAAAAATTATGTTATCACTTTATAGTGATATCTGGGCCTGATTCAGCAAGGAACGCACGGTGCGAGCCAGTTTGTGATATGCGCATGCATCGCATTGCGCGATCAGGTTGCTGAGTACAGTAAGGGCTCTCTCAGAGTACGCAGGGAGCCCGCAGAGACCTTCGATGTTGATTGACAGGAAGTGCCGTTTGTGGGTGGCGACGGGTGGAGGTCGGCTGAATGCAGGCATGCCTGTGCGTTCGCACACCGTTACGGGGGCGTGCATAAATTAATCTCAGCGGCGCCGCACGCAGCCGGGCGCCTCTCTGCGTGCAGGAATCTTTCAAGTCCTGTGGCAGGGTCAGGTCTACCATTAGCTTACACGCAGCTTCGATGGCACTCGATGTTGCCGATGTTTACGCTATCAATCACGGCATAGGTGGGCGGCTTTATATTTGCTGG
The DNA here is from genome assembly GCA_031769625.1 of Taudactylus pleione. NCBI lineage: Eukaryota > Metazoa > Chordata > Amphibia > Anura > Myobatrachidae > Taudactylus > Taudactylus pleione. The sequence goes on along the minus strand of JAUIMM010000018.1, from coordinate 14,291,130 downwards.
GTGTCTACTTCTTGTGCTGCGGTCTCCGTGCGTATGCATTGATTACCATATTCTCGCAACGGCTGGGTGCGTGCGTCTGCTAGCGTGCGTCCTTGCTGAATCAGGCCCTCAGTATGTTACACAAAACCATATCACATGTCTTGTGGTATTTAATAAAGTACAGTAAAAATTTTAATATCAAAGTTAGGTTAAAAATAAACATTCAAGACAATTGGTGTTTTTTATGACGTAAAAACTTTTTTTTATTAAATGGAGCGACAGTAAAACAAAAAATTAAAGCTGCAAATTACATAAAAAAGGAAATCATATATGTTGCATAATTCCTGTAAATTCTTATTTAATATTGTTCAAAAAAAATATGAAAATGCAATACATGCGAAATAGTGTAGACTAACTATACAAATGTCTCCTAACTTAGGATAACTTTATTACTTTTACAAAAACATTTTAAATGGCAAAACTATAGTCTTAGTTACCCAGAAGGCAGAAATTCAAGGAGAGGCAGAAATTCAAGGATATATGTAAAAATTCAAGTTTAAGTCAAATGTACAGTGCTCACCAGTTCTGTGTTAATGATGCACATGGCTTGTATAATATATTTTATATATATATATATATATATATATAACATATATATACACACACAAACACACACATTTCATACTGTTACGGAATTACAATTTCTTTTGCAAGTTTTCCAGTGTATCTTCTGGATTAGATGTAGATTGTGTTAAGTGTCATAAATGAATTTTGTTGTTCCAGTAATCAGTGTCCTTAGGGAATTGTTGTATGTCTCCAACACTTGATCTTTATATGCCACCTGTGGTAGGTTTAGTTACAGCAATGCTCTGTGTACACTCTACTATTCTTTTTCAAGAATGCTCTGCTTTTTAATTCTGCATTTCTTCAAGAAAAGCATTGAATTATTGCAATTGAGTACTTCAATTACTAAATTAGTAAATCATAATGTTGTGTCCCATACCAAAGATTTGTAGCAACCTAGGCATGTTAATTGCGTGAGATTTTGGTGCTATTGGTTTGACTTAGATCACAGTTTTGACAACGCTGCAGATTTAAAATTTGCCTGATTGTCCACAATTTCCCCAGTGCTAAATGTTAAAAGTCTTTTACATAGGTTGTGTAAATATCCCATGTATTCCTAATGATCTGAAGCTGCCAGTGACCTTAAGTCACAGTTTCCGATTTTCAGACCCTCCCTCAGATGAAGAGGGCTGCTCTGTGAATTAGGGTGGGTTTTAAGGATGCGACTGCCTACTGCAGCACTATTATGCAAATTGCCATGGTGGGAGGAGCATGATGATGCCAACTGCACAGTCATTTTGGATCTGTTTGCTGTTTATCCTACTTATATGGTTTCAAGGTGACTGTGATACTCTCTCCGGCATCCGGGTGCCCACACTCTAGTTTCAGAAGTCTCCCGAACACTCCTCGGAGATTGTCAAGTATGCCTTAAGTTCTAGTATACCATCAAATGTTAATGTTATTTTCATTATTAAGGCTCAGATTTATCAACAAGTCATATTTTTGTTATCACTCGTTACTATCTTAAATAGTGCTCTGACCAGTCAGCTCCTAACTGTCATCTGTTTGAAAAATGACAGTTAAGGTGCATACACACGGGACAATGTGCTGTATGAACGATATTGGTGAAAGATTTCCCTTGAACTTTCTGTAGTGCAGGACAAATGATATTGGGTGTACACACTGAAAGATATCTTTCAGTGAAGCCATCCTGCCACATCTCTGAATAGGCAATTCTTGATGATATCGTCCAATTTGATCTGCATGTACGGATGACCAAAAATATCGTTATCGTCCATCGGGAGCATGCATCGTTGGTCATTCACTGCATAAACATTGAACGACATATATCGTTGAACGATATTGTCTCGTGTGTATGCCCTATTAGGAACTGATTGGTTGGAGCACTATTTAAGATTAGTAATGAGTGATATCAAGAATAACATTTGTTGATAACTCTGGGCCTTAAGTGTGGTATTTAAAGTATACTGTATCTGTATACACTCTTCTATGGTTAGTGGATCATTTGTATAAACAGTGCAACTTAAATCAAAGATTAAAGTGGTGATACAGAGACCTTGAATGAAAGTTACATGTAGTACAAATAATATATTTGAATGCAAAGAATAGACCATGTGGTAAGAGAGGTTGGTACCATATAAGAGAGTGGTATAGAGGGGTACCTTTAAATAGTGTGTGTGTATGCATGTACTGTATATATGTATGTATATTGAGTCGTGTGCCATCTTTGTGCCTTCTGGATAAAATCTGTAGGAGCGAGATATTCTACATAGAATACAGTAGAGCTAATGTGTTCGCAGTCAAACCCCAGTACCATCACAGTGACCATACAGTCCATTAAATGCTGAAATGGGTTTCAATATTCGCAGCGGTCATCAAGCATTCATGAGCAATACAAACAGCAACAAGAATAGCCTGGTAATCATACATTTTTCATGATTGCTTACTGAGCACTCAACTTCCTTTACAGGTTCAACAAATATTTTTGTACATATTTTTGCTATATTTTCCTGTTTACAATATTTTTTGTTTTGTAAGTTCAGCGTGCTAAGTAATCCATCAGACTCTATTTAACCTTCCGTGAACCAGGCGGAAAAAATCAACATGGCGAACCACTTGGGGTATCTCATACCCCATGCTACATTTCACCATAAGTATACTAATTTAGTACGACGGCTATTCCGACTGTCATAACATCGATTCTGGTCTCTTACTGTATAAAAATAAAACTAAATAATACATACAAAATCAAACAATTTTTTAAGAACTAAACTTATAAGTCTTCTAGTAACAACTTTTTTGAAAAAGATATTTGGAACATATTTGAACCACAATCGTTAGTAAAAATTAAACTTATGAACAAGTCAACTCAGTCTTAATGAAATCAATCTTTGCTGACATCAAGGCAGGTGCTAAACCAGGTGGGGTAGGAGATGCCCACACACACATACGCACGTGTACTCACTGCGCTAGCACTCACCACACTAAACCAGCAACACTACGAAAACTGGCAATGTTGCACCTGCAGCTACACGAAACGGCCAATTGCTCGCAGTATTTTTAAAAAGTTATAGGAATTTAAATCTTGCTGGGGTATGTCACACCCCATCTAGTTCACCGAAGGTTAAAGCTACATTATAGCCCCTTGCCGATTCTGTAATACAGAATAGACAAATTAATTAACTTGGTCAACTTAAAATGGCTGCAGAAACAGTGTAAGAACTAGAGAACCAATCACAAGTCACAGCCTGGTTTTCAGCTGAGACTGCAAAAGGAGGCGTTAACAGTTCACAGGGCTCTGCCATGTGGAGAGGAGAATGGGAGGGGTTGTACTAGTACATTCTATTGGGTAGTGGCTCTCAACTGGTACTCATTGTCACGTTCGGGTAATTGAAAGATATTCTGTAACTGCATGGCAGAGCAACCAGGTTATAATTAGACACATAGGAAAAGCAGTGTCCTATGGATCTCTAGCTCCATGCATCAACGTCTGACCCTGAATCCCTGTAAAAGAAAGCATATTAACAATTTTTAAAAAAAATTGTAATATGATATATATGTGTGTAGGATTCATTCTATTCGTGTCATTTTCTTTTTAAATATTATTTATCCATTTATTGCTTTTATATATAGCAGTGACTAAATACTTTAATAGGAATGATATTTATTACAAATGTATTGCTTTGCAAATGTTGTGGTTACAAATAACAAAATTGGGCTACCAGGAGTTACCCAGGTGGAGATTGTTGAGAGCCACTGCATTTAGGCAGGCCCGCCAAAAGCCGCGGTGAGCCCGGGTAGCGGGGCGGGGCCTAATCGTGGGAGGCGTGACCACGGCCCCTTCCCAGTAAAAAAAAAGCTTTGCAGCGCGCGCGCGCTGGGGAGGGGGGGGCGCTCTGAGCCCCTTCAGCCCTGCTCAAAGCCAGGGGGGGCGAGATCAGTGTGATCGCTCCCCCCCACAGGCATAGGAGACTGCTGTGGCTGCTGCTCAGCTGTGCTGGGCTACTATGAGGGAGGGGGGGGGCGGCACCAGACCCGAGCCCCCTGCGGGTCCTCAGGAAGCCTGGGCCCGGGTAATCTGTACCCGCCCCCCCCCTCTCGGCGCCCCTGCATTTTGGTGATAGTACACCATAAAACTACAGCTGGAAGTTTTGGGTCTGCAATCCTTTAGAGAGCTGTGTGTGTACACAGTCAACTTATGTAAGTGTATAAACTACAGAATCTACTGTAATCGCAGTAACAAAGATGTAAACTTATCTGTACGTCTCCCTGCAGTGTAATAATAATTTTAGATAGTGTTTCAAAGAGTTAATTGGCAACTTTTCTGCAATGTAAATTAATTTATCTTGTTTTATTTCAAGAATAACTAAGAGGCTTGTTTTTCTGTAATTCATTCACAGGGAAATAGACATTCAAATGTTGCACTATTAATTGTGTTATTTTTCTGCATGTGAAATCCTAGCCTTCAGGAACGTCTTCTAAAAGAATGTTTCTGGCTTTCTCACACAAGAGCACAGTGGTTATCTCATGACACCTGTTGGTCGATTCGGTCATGGTTTCTACAAAAGTTAAAGGACAGGTTTACAACCGTCTATCCTCTCTTCTGGCATTTATGACCTATATGGTGCTATTTTTAAAAATATGTTACAATAATTACTATTTGCTGAAGATATAACAACACAGGACAATGCCAGATGCATCAACTTGTTTCCCAAATCACTTGGGTAGTATGTATTGATATTTTGATTTGTCCTGTATAGGATACTGTACCTATAAAGAACTATAGAGTCAGTTGTGTTGTCTAATGCCATACCAGGGGCTTCATTACCCCCCTCCCCCAAAAAAGTAAATGAAACTGGGTTCCCCTCCAGGTACCTCACAAGCTGGGAACAAGTGCTGCCATCCCTTCAGTGTTTTACCCTAGCCAACTGCGCTGGTTGTACCACACTCGGTACGGCTTTGATGTGGTCTGTTTATAATAGCAATTCCAACATCAGTTAATTAACAACTGACCAGATTCTGCTTCTTTTAATCAAGAGATATGGAATAACAGTAACTGCAAAGCTGAATTACATTTAATTACAACCACTGTACTCCAAACTGTTATAGGGGCACATAAAAATGATCAATCAATATATTTAAAATTTCTGAATTTATTTGTTAAAATTAAAAATATGAACAGTTTATATACTTTCATATAGGAGAAATAATCTCTGAGCATAAACTGCTAGATTAGAGGCTAACGAAAACATGTTCATTTCTATTTTGTTTAATCATACTGTAAAAGTTAAAAAACATGTATGTAAGCCACAATAATAGCACATATCTGGGGGCTTCACCAAAAATTAATGTGTGCCACACTAACAGTTCATATCTGGGGGCTACACCAAACATATATGTGTGCCACACTAACAGCTCATATCTGGGGGCTACACCAAACATATATGTGTGCCACACTAACAGCTCATATCTGGGGGCTGCACCAAACATATATGTGTGCCACACTAACAGCTCATATCTGGGGGCTGCACCAAACATATATGTGTGCCACACTAACAGCTCATATCTGGGGGGCTGCACCAAACATATATGTGCGTCAAACTAACAGCTCATATCTGGGGGCTGCACCAAACATATATGTGCGTCACACTAACAGCTCATATCTGGGGGCTGCACCAAACATATATGTGCGTGACACTAACAGCTCATATCTGGGGGCTGCACCAAACATATATGTGTGCCACACTAACAGCTCATATCTGGGGGCTGCACCAAACATATATGTGCGTCAAACTAACAGCTCATATCTGGGGGCTGCACCAAACATATATGTGCATCACACTAACAGCTCATATCTGGGGGCTGCACCAAACATATATGTGCGTCACACTAACAGCTCATATCTGGGGGCTGCACCAAACATATATGTGTGCCACACTAACAGCTCATATCTGGGGGCTGCACCAAACATATATGTGCATCACACTAACAGCTCATATCTGGGGGCTGCACCAAACATATATGTGTGCCACACTAACAGCTCATATCTGGGGGCTGCACCAAACAT